>CP142451.1:65167500-68022500 GCA_038049695.1 Cinnamomum chago
CAAGCATGCATGAACATGATTGAGGCCACCATTTTTATAAGCTACATAAGCCAAATAGCCTACCTTGCAATTAAATTTTCCTTTGTTGAACCCCTTTGAGCTTTATATCTTTTATTTATTGTAAACCCACATTCCAAGCTTTGAACCTGAAAAAAAAAATATACCTTTACCTAAGCCGTAGAGCTAGTGAAGCATTGTTTATCATTATGATAGGTGTGCAATAAATAAGTAAGGGGGTGTCGGAATTTGTGATATGGCTATGACTGGTGAAATGGGACATGTGTTCATTCTCAATTTATAAGTTCCATTCTTGATATTTTCATTGTTCAAAAAAAAAAAAAAAAAAAAAAAAAAAAAAAAAAACGAAAAAAAAAAAGAAAAAAAAAGAAGAAGAAAAAAAAAAAAAGTTTATGAAGTGATGGAAGAAATTGCTACAAACTATCCATGTTCATGAATCCTCCTAAAATTCCAAGAAAGGGTATGTTCATATGTGATACATACAAAGGTGGAAGTTATTGTGAAGAATCATTCTTTGCTGCAAATGAAAAGTGTTCGATCTCTTTTTCAATACAAGAGTTTTACATGGTTTGAATGCTTTGAAGCCAAATTGAAAAAGCTGCTGAATGGAGTGATTGGTTTTATGTCTTCTATATTCAAGTTTGAAGTTGGTTCAATTTTGCTTCACTAGTTTTGCTGGCTTTTGAGCTACATTCCCAAATATTTCTCACCTTGATCCTAAACCCCGTTACAACCCTTGAAAAGTCCTTATGATTCGTGTTATGCATGTGATCCCAGTGGTGGAGAATGAGAAGATATGCAAGCCTATGGTAGATCATTTCTATTGGAATGAATTTGAGCGAAACACCTAACCTTCAAACAGATGAGAGTCGAGTGTTTATATCCGTGAGGGTCTATGTATTTAGTCTACTCAATATTCGAGTGAAAATGCTTACTAAGTAATTGCACTTTGTTTAAAAATGTTTGCTCATGAAATGTTATGAGTTTTGAAGAGGTTGGTTGTTCTTAATTGATGGCGTTCAGCCTTGGTATTTTTGAAAAAAAAAAAAAAATTTTATTTGGAGTTTTGCCCGAGGACGAGCAAAAGTTAAGTGTAGGGGAATTTGATAAGAATGAAAAATGTTATATTTTTCTCCATTAATGTTTAGTACTTTATACATATTTGATGCCTAAATGTACTCATTATTCTTATATTTTGATTTAGGATGCAATTGGAGGGCTAAGTGCTAAACGAAGCTAATTGGGCGATTTTAGACATTTTCACATCGCTTCGCAAGTTGGGCATAACTCTCTCATCTGAGCTCCGGTGGAGACAATTCAAGAGACCGTGGAACAACAAAAGAAGGTGATCATATTTGATGCTGAATGAACGGAGTTGATTCGGAACCGGATTTTATTTAGATGAAAAAAATCAAGCAGAAGGGCATTATGGTAAATTTGAAGAAATTAGAAGTTCATTGAAACATATCCAATATTGGGCTCATATTATGCAGAACGAAAAATAGTGCAACTTTGATTCTTGGGTCGAGTCCAACAGAAGCCCGAATGAGAAGATATGGTCAAAAAGAAGATTTTTACCAAATTAGAATTTAATTGATTATTTTATTGTTTCCCATCTTCAATCCCACTTCACTTGAAATTCTCTCAAAACATTCAACGTACAGCACCCATCTTCTACAGCAACTATGTCTCTCACGTCACTCTCCTCCTTTGTTTAAGAGTTTCTCTCCTAACCCATCTAAAATTCTCAAAGCCATCTTCAACGTTTACAATCCATCTGGTGGGCCCACTTAGCAATTTTCTCTCCTATTCCAACTCCAACCCACCTCTCTATAAATTCAAGCAAACACACCATTCACAGAGGAGCTTGGACAGCAACGATCTCTCTCTCTCTCTCTCTTCTTTCTCCATTCTTTTTCCATTCTTTTTCCATTTAGATTATTTTTATTTTGCAAGTTAGCATGGCCCTGCGTGGCTAATTTTTTAATTGGTTGAAGGAGACTGAAGCCTCGGAATAAATACTGTGAGATCTAACTTATTTTTATTGTTCAATTTATGCTTTGAATATGAGTGTTCTTCTATGCTTAATTTCTTATGATGATTGTTTCGTTTAATGGCTAGGATGCATACTAGTTTATTTTTCGTTGCAATCTAATGCTAAATTAGAAATCAAATCCGTAATTGTTTGATCCCTCTAATTTGTGAAGCAACTGATATTTAATAATTTACTGCGTTAGTAATTATTAGATATTAGGAAGAACACTTGGCTAAATTAAATGCAACCGCTTGTGCTTGTGTTATTTGGGTTCATCGATCTCTCTGATTTTAATGCTTTTGCTAAATTAAATCTATAGCGCTTGTCTTAGGTTGTTTAGTAAATAGGGTTAATTAGAGCGCGTGTTTTCTAATTAACTAATTAAGGAGGTAGGAATTTAATTCCAACGATGAATATTCAAAGTGTTAATTGATTTATTTTTGCATCAATGATCAGTTTTGAATTTCCGATGGTGGATGTTAACTTTGACCAATGCTTTCTCATTTGATTAAATTCGTTACTTTACTGCTTTTTATTTGCTTTTATTTATTTTTGCTTTCAGTATAATCAAAACCCCCATCTTGATCACATAGCATAAAATTTGACTAAACACTCTCCGTGGGAACGATCCTTACTCGCGATACTACATATATTTTTTGGAGTAAAGGTTTTATTATATTTGGGTGCCGGCGACAGCACGACCATAACCTAACCTTTTTATTTGATTGTAGAGCTTAGGACCAGCCTGATGAGTTCCACAAAGACTAGCATGTACTTCTTTGAGAGTTTCATCGGCTTCTTGTTGTGACAAGCAGCGTAGAAGTACTCCGTTGAAGGATTTTCTATAAAGCATTTTTGAAGGAATATCCAAATGGAAGTTTGGGGTTCATCTTTGAAGGCTTACCCGCTCTTTTGGATCTTTGGGTAGGGTTCCGAACATGATGTAATCAAAGAACGGATCCATCCAGTCGCCAATTGGAGGTTTGAGGATGGACATCCGACTTCCAACCACTTGGTGGCATTCAACAACTGCTTGGTGCGTGTTAACAGGAGGGAGAATCATTCTTTGACACACCGTGATTTGCATGTTTTCCCCTTCTTGGATCGCCATAGGTGCGGCGAGTCCGGCCAGGGCATCTGCACGGATGTTTTCACCTCTGGGGATGTGGGTGATGTGACAGATGTCAAACTTTTGTCAAAGCGATTGCGCCTTGTTGTAGTAAGGTAACAAATCAGGCTTCCTGACTTCAAATTTCTGATTCATCTGGTTGACTATCAGTTGAGAGTACCCAAAAGCTTCCAGCATGGTGATGCCAGATTCGAGGGCGAGTTCCAATCCTATAATCACGGCTTGATACTCAGTTGTGTTGTTTGAACATGGTTCCAATAGCGAGAAAGTGTGTGGAATCATGTATTTGTCGGGACTGACAAAGAGGATGCCAATTCCCGATATTTGCTTTCCTTTTTCATTTGTCCTGGTTGCGCCGTCAAAGTACATGTCCCAGGAAGCATTTGGTAAGGAAGTTTCCACATTGTAGACAGATTCGTCTGGGAGATCATCCCTTAGTGGAGAATCTTTAGGCAATGGGTGCTCTACAAGAAAGTCTGTTAAAGCTTGGCCTTTGATTGCTTTTTGTGGTACATACCTAATATTGAATTGCGACAGAAGGATGGACCATTTTGCCAATCGAGCGTTAAGAGAACCTGCCTTTGTGACAAGGACCTTTAAAAGATTGATCATCGAATTCAAGTATACCGTATTGGACAGCAGATAATGACGTAGCTTTTGTATTGCGAACATCACTGCAAGGCATTCTTTTTCGACTAGAGAGTAGCGATGCTCTACACCTACCAACATGCGGCTGAGGTAATATAGAGCAACTTTTTTCCCTCGTCGTTTTCTTATGCTAGTAGAGCGCCCAAAGAGTAATCGAGAGCTCTTGTGTACAAGATGAATGATTTTCTAGTTGGGGGGGGGGGGGGGGCAACACTGGAAGTTTAGTCAGGTATGTCTTGATGTCTTGAAATGCGACTTCACATTTAGCATCCCAAACAAAATCCACATCTTTCTTCGTTAGGCGAGAGAATGGACGGCACTTCCCTGACAAATTGGATGAACCGTCGAATGTATGCCAACCTTCCTTGAAGCCCTTTTAGTTCTCTTAGGGTTCTTGGAGATGGCATATCTAGGATAGCCTTGACTTTGGTGGGGTCAAGTTCTATTCCGTCTTTCCGAACTATGAATCCGAGAAACTTACCCGATGAGACACCGAAGAAGCATTTTAGTGGATTCATCCGCAGTTTGTGTTTGTGAAGTCGGAGGAAGATTTCTCGAAGATCTTTGAGATGGTCTTCTTTTCGTCTGCTTTTGACGGCGAGGTCATCAACGTTACATTCGACCGTCTTGTGTGGCATATCTAAGAATATTTTCATCATAGCCCTCTGATCTGTCGCACTCACATTTTTTAGACCAAATGGCATGACTGTGTAACAATACACACCGAATGGAGTCCGAAATGATATGTGTTTTTCATCTTCATGATGCATCTTTATCTGATTGTAGCCAGAGAATCCATCCATGAATGTTATTCGCTCGAATCCGTAGGTGTTGTTGATCATCACCTCTGATAGGGGGAGCAGAAATTCATTTTTAGGGCATGCATTATTCAGGTCTCTATAGTCAATACAGACCCTGATCTGCCCATTTCTCTTTGTCACGGGGACGATGTTGGCCAACCATTCAGGATGATGTTCCTCGCGGATGAAGCCAACACTTTTGAGTTTTTGAACTTCTTGTTCAA
Organism: Cinnamomum chago; assembly: GCA_038049695.1. NCBI lineage: Eukaryota > Viridiplantae > Streptophyta > Magnoliopsida > Laurales > Lauraceae > Cinnamomum > Cinnamomum chago. The sequence goes on from CP142451.1 coordinate 65,172,355, forward strand.
TTTTGTCCATCACATCAGGACGGAATCTTCTTTGGTCTTGTTTGGCAGGCTTGATGTCGTTTTACAAATTGAGTTTGTGGACTGCTATTTTGGGGTCTGAGCCAGGCATTTCAGCGTAAGACCATGCAAAACAATCAACGAACTCACGAAGAAAAGCGATATACTTGGGTAACTCATTATCCTTTATATTCTTACTTATGAATACAGGACGTGGGTTATCAAGTGTCCCCAAGTCTATCTTTTCAATAGGATCTTCTGTTGGAAGGTTTGAAAGTGGTTCATCCACATTGTTTTCGGAGGCTTCCAACTTAACAAGACCTTCTGGAGTTCCAAAGGCATTTACAAACCAAGGCTTTGCTTTTGTCCATGGGTTTTCTTGATCGGTACTCTTCTCAAGACTGGCAATGCGATGATCCCAATCACCTGTTGAAATTGGGTTGAAGTAAGGTACTTTTTTTAGAGACGATGGTTCTTTTGGGCTAGAAAACCGTGCTTCTGTGTCATCGGACAATTCCTCTTCATCGTCAAAGAAATCATACCATTTGGAAGAGCTTCCTAAATCCTTGATGGGTGACTCCTCAAAGAGATCTCCAGGGAGATCAATGTCTTCATGGACAAGAGATGTTGAGGCTTGGTCGGCAAAACTACTTTGTAGCCCTTGTGTCAATTGTCTCATGGGAGTGTCAGGATCATACCCCGACCCGTATGAAGACTTGTCTATATGATGATGGAGTTTCCAATCCTCCAGTTGACTTTTGGTTAGGGTGGGTTCCAATGGTGTGGGAATACCACGGCCACCTCCCAAACCGATTGAGTTTTGAGCATCATAACCCATTTTCTTCATGATAGCTTGTGCCATTGGACTATACAGGAATAGTTGAGGCATACCTTCATTTTGGGAAGGTTCAGGCGAAGAATTTAATGAAGAAGCTTTCGATTTGTGGAAGAAGATTGTCTTTTCTTCTACCGAAGTTGTCGGAACGACAAAAGAAGCAGACGTAGGGTTTTCTATATCAGCAGGTGTCTCCGATGGAGTGGGAGCGGGTTGAACTTACTGAGTATCAGGTTGGCTTGACGATGTATCGTCTTCTGACTCTGAATTTGATTCTGTGTCTTGCATAATGGACACGAAGGAGATAGCGAACTTGCCCCCTGTCTTTTGTTTTGTCTTCTTCGCTTTGGTGGTGATTACCAAAGGCTTTGAAGATTTGAGAGAGACAACAAAGGGAGAATGACTGCTCTCTTCGGATTTGTTGGAAGATTTATTTTCTTCGGATGATTGCTGAGGAGCCTTGCCTTTATCTTTCTAGAGATTTTTGGCAAAGGGTGTTGTTTCTTCATCCTTGTACATCTGAGCATCTACAAGATGGACGTCTTTGCCTTTGAAGGGCTTTTTATCTGCTAACACTCGATGTATTAAGTCGTCGCTGCCAACGAACTTGATGCACTGATGTAGAGTTGAAGGGACGACACCATTCTCGTGTATCCAGAGGCGTCCAAGAAGGATGTTGTAGCATGAAGGGGTTCTTATTGCGTACGATTTCAGAGATAAGATCACCGATTTGCAACTTGAACCTGATTTTACCGATAGGCCTTTGAGTGCTTCCATCGTATCCAAAGATGGATACAGACGTGCGACTCGGTTTGCTAGGTGGGATACTTAACTCTTCGGGTGCCGAAGTAGAGATGAGATTTAGTGCAGAACCTGGGTCAATCTGGACTCTGTGTATTGGCATTTCTTTGACATACCCTATGAAGTACAGGGGTCGATTGTGCTTTGTCTCGCATAGCAGGAGGTCGTCCTTATCGAAGGCAACTGTTGCACTCGCTGCTTTTTTAACTGAGAGGCATTCGAAACCTGTTCCCTCAATTTTCTTCTTTTCTCCCTTTGAGGAAGTAGTTGGTTTTTTGAACCTATAGTCCATTTCAATTTGTAGGACTTGTGGGGTATGTTTGTCGACATTCGCATTCAGTATTTGCAGTTCTTTCGGAAGATCACTCTCGGGATCAAGGGGTTGATCCTTGTCATTTGCTGAAGACGACTCCGTAGCAGTATTGTCGTCTTCAGTGATCGCGTTACATGGAATATTTTCCGGGAACACGTCCTGAACATCATCCGGCAACTTCTCTTCTTCGTTGAGTAGTTTATCGGTCCAGACATCGCCTATGAGGTCGGGTATCTGCGACTAGTTGACCGGTTTTCATTGAAGAAGACTTCATTGGAAGGATCTTCCTCGAGATGATCAGCCGGAAGAGGCTTGAGTTCCGATGGCACAATTTCAGGAGACGAAGGCTGAGAAGATGATATCTTTGTGGAAGTCACCTGAGGGGATGTAGCTCCGGAAGATATGCTATCAGACGTAGTTTTAGAATCTGAGGCCTCGGCAGACGAAGCTTCAGAGGCATCATCATCCCGAACTATCGCATTGCAAGCAATGCACTGTTGAGATTCAGACTCGTCTTCAGATGTGAGGGGATTATCAATCCAGCAATTTTCTTCATTTTCCAGGGTTACCGGAGGAGATATCTGTAAATTTTCTAGGATTTTCGGTTCTGGATTTTGATTTTGACGAAGCTCATCAATGCAATCTTGTTTCCGCTCTATGGCAAGACGTTGTAAGATTCTTGCATATTCTTCGAGATTGGGCATAGGGGACAAATCTTCTTCGTCATCTGCTCCTTATGGTTTATTAATGTTGGGGTCCACTGGAGCGTTTGCTTGTGCTGGATCAACAACACTTTTTTGAACAGCCTCTTGGTCTTCTTCATCATCAGACCAGGATCCTTGTAACTATAATGGGTTATACCATATTACTAGCATAAAATGAGATTCGGGAATCCATTCCTCATGGGAGAGGTATTCTCCTGTTTCAAGGGATTCGTCCCACTCATCGGTATCACTGGCAGTATCACTGGACTTGTACCCATCCATGGGGATTCCAATTACTTAGTTGTAAGAGTATGATGCCCCCCTGCGTAGTTTCATTTCTATAATGAGGTGGCAGGGAGTCATCATTGGTGAATTTTCTTACCACCTTTGAAGTCTTGGATTCTTCCGTTGCCCCTAGTGAAGCAGTGGAAGAACTCTCTACCTTTTCAGGGACCTCTTGCTTTGATTGAGTCTTCTCCCGTTGTTTGTGCTTGCGGAGTTGTTTCTTGGCTTGCCTTCGCTGTTAAGCGGTAGGCTTTGTTTTGAGGATCTCCCAATTTTCATCTTCTAGGAGATCGAGATGCACCCATAAGGGTTGTCCGTCTGGTGTTGGATGAGGAACCAACTCTTGGGACGTCTGGGTCAATTTTATCACCTTGAAGGAAGTAGTGATCTTCTCCTTTGGTGACTTGGAAGTTTGTCCATATGACACCATGTTAACGGTGGCAGACCCATAGTTTTTATCAAGGGTGATGACTCCATTTTTCCACATCTCGTTGATCTTCTCTCTCACAACGAAGCATTGATTGAGAAGATGTGAGACCATCTGGTGGTATGGATAATACCGAGGATCATTGGTTTTGCCAACATCTCCTGGTCTTTTGGGCTCAGGTAAGGTGAGTTTACTATTTTCTACGAGAGCCTCAAAAATTTCTTCAACATCTTCATCGAACGGGTATTTCTTTTCTACTCGTTCTTTGAAGGCTTCAGAGAGTTCAGGTTTCTTACCTGCAATTTTTTTTTCAACTTTCTTTGGTTGCTGAGGAGCTGACTTGGTTTGCACATTAAGAACCTCCTTTTTCTTTGGTTTCGAGGTTATAATGGTAGTCTGCTCTCTCTTTGATGATTTCTGACTGTTGAGGTCTTTGATCACCATTTCAGCCTCCATTGCTGCTTCTAGGAGTTCTCCCAAGTTTTTTGATTTGTTGTCGATAATCATAGAGCGGATTCTTGCTCTCATGTTGTGACGGCATATGTTGACCAGCGACGCTTGTGGCAGTACATCTGAGCACTTGTACGCCATTACCTTCCACTTGTGAATGAAGTCATATGTTGACTCATTCTCTCCCTGTTTTAGACTGCAGAGTTGTGTCATAGTAACATGATGATCTTCACCTTTGAAGTGGGTCAGGAAGTGTGTCTCCAGCATGACCCAGTTTTGGATGGAGTCCTCCGGCAGAGTGGAGTACCAATCGAAGGTCGTACCATTTAGGGTACTTGCAAAGAGACGGATCTTGAGGGCGTCTTGATCTGCATAGCTCCCGTCAAGATCTTGAAGTGGATGGCGTGCTGTCTGGCTGAACCTTTCCCCTTATATATTTGGAGAGTAGGTTGTTTGAATTTTACAGGGAACATAACCGAGTACATCCGTAAGGGATATGGTGGCTTGATCCCGTGTTCTTTTAGTGTATCCTCTTCTTTTGCTTTTGCGAGGATATCGTTAACGTCCCTTTTGGTAAGGGTGCGTGACTCATTGTTTTCCTCGTCGTCTTGATGACTCGGAGGAGCTTCATTGTTCGGCGGACGCTGGAAAGTGAGGAGGAGGTTTTCCATTAGAGCCTCAATTCTCTGATGTCCTTGCTCCAACTGCTGGATGCGTGCTGTTGCGTCATCATGCTGCGGAGGCTGCTCAGCATTTGTAACCAGGACGTTCATCCTTCGAGAGTCGAATGAGGATATCGTCTTGGTGACTAAGATGGAGCTCATTCTTTTGGATGAATAGTCCAAGGAGTGGTTACTCCGATGTCCTTGGCTTGAAGGAGCGGGAGAATCCTCCTGATGTCTTCGTGTCCGGGAGTGGCTGGTGATGTATGACTTGATTTTGGGCTTGTAGGAGCAAACTGACTCATGCTGTGTTGATTCTCTTTGTTTGGTGGAGGGTAGGTTTATCCTCCTTCATGTGAGAGACAAGGTAGAACCGGTTCTCCTTGAGAGGAGCCAGGTATGCTGGCTTTGTAGATGTTCGGGACCTCCTTTGCTTTGGGGAAGGTCTTGGGGACCAGCTCTTGGGGCAGACCTAGTTTCTTGCAAGTTGAGGCTTCGTGGGCTTGCCACGGGCTTCAAACTTTTTGATTGTTGCCCTTGGTGTCGAAGCAGCGACATGTTTACGGGTGGTTTTCTGCTTCTTGGCAGGTATAGTTTCTTATGTGGGAAGTGGGAAAGGTCCCAACGACCCGAAAACGATGGTCCAGGGAGTAGAGGTCAACCCGGTTTGAGAGTTGCCGAGGGAGATGACGCTTCGGCAGCTGCTAGGGCGCTTGTGGGTGCACTTGTTTTGCTTTTCTTGAAACAAGAGTTGGTACTTGTTCTCATCGAAAGTGATGGTCAATGAAGCTACCATTGTTAGTTTGGAAAACTTCTGAAATAAGACCAGATCCATTAGTAATCATAAGAATACAGTGATCATGAATGGAAAATAACTATGGTTTTGTCTTTTCAAATCACTCGAGGGGACATGGCCCTGCCCAACCAAGATGAAAGAGGTAAAAAGCCATAGAGGGTACAATTGTTCTAAATGCAAGTATGGTAGGCTCAGGGCAAGCGTTCCAGTGACTGCTAGAAGCAATTGTAAACCTTAATTCAAATTACCGAGAAGCAAGGCTCACTCGAGGTAAGATGATATAAGGCTAGAGATACAAATGTGTCGGTCGCGAATACAGTAGACCCGAAACGGTGTACTAGCACCACTAGGCACAAATGTTGTAAATCGCAGCCTTAGAAAGGACACGAGATGGGATTTTTTTGAAAGGTCAAGATTGGATTCATAAAGGAGAGCAAATGGTATTCCAATCCGAACAAGGCTCAAACATTTCTGCGAGCACTAAGTTCGAAAGGGAGGGAACCAGAGTTTCTCCAATTTGAACCCAAAAGTGACGGAAGTGTTTTTTTTTTTTGAAAGGTCAAGATTGAATTCATCAAAGAAAACAAATGGTGTTCCGATCCGAATAAAGGCTCAAAATTTCTGCGAGCACTAAATTCGAAAAGGAGAGAACAAAGATTTTCTCAAATTTGAACTCAAAAATGACGGAGGTTTTTTTTTTTTTTTTTTTACCATCAAGATTGAATTCATCAAAGAGAGGAAATGGTGTTCCAATCCGAATAAAGGTTCAAACATTTCTCCGAGTACTAAATCCGAAAAGGAGAGAACCAAGATTTCTCAAATCTGAACTCAAATGTGACGGAAATTTATATTTTTTTTTGTTGAAGAGATTTTTTTTTGAAGATTTTTTTTGAAGAGTACACATAGGTTTCCAATTTGGTCTTATGAAACCTTACTAGATAGATCACCCTCTAGGTAAGGGTAGGATTACTTAATGAACCCGTTTGGAGGACCCTTGCCTCGAACAGTCTAGCTGCCTCCACACTCTGGACAAGGCTTTTCTTAGATCCACTTTGGTCAAAGAACGCAACTGGTGTAATCTTAGTGGTTTTTTGAACTCTTTTCTTAAATGGATTTATCAAAAAGAGCGAATGGTTCCTTCAAATTCAAATGCTGGCTACAAGCGATTTCCTCGAGCTATTGTTTGAAAAGGAAGAAACCAAACTTTCTCAAATTTAAATCCAAAAGAGAAAAGAACTGATTTTTTTTAAAGAGTTTGAAATGAGATTTTTTCTTTTGAAAATCCCCATTGGACTCATCAAAGAGAAAAGATGGTCCATTCCCCGACACGAATAATAGCTAGAAACATTTCTGTGAGCTATCAAATTCGAAGAGGAGAGGATCAGAGTTTCTCAAAATTGAATCCAAAAAATAGAAATCAGATTTCTTTTTTTTTTTTAATGAGAAAGAGTGGAAATAAATTCAAAGGTAGAAATTTTCAAAAATCCCATCTCATGTTTTTTTTTTAGATGCAAAATCCAACATAGGCCACCAACTAGAAATGAGCCTAAGAATTAAGCATCACGTTCTCAAATGAACAAGTCCCACCGGGTGTGCCAACTTGATGTGGGCCCGGCCTTTCATCCTCTCCTTCCCACCCCTGGGGCTGCTGGGGTATGGCAGAGGAGGAAAAACGAGTCATCAACATTTTTGTATGGGTATGCCAGATTTTCAATTATACTTGGAATTTGAAGTGGTGATCCGGAGATTCACCTTCACAAGTAGAAAGGAAATCAATTCTTCTTTCTAACTTTCCATTGTACATATATTTTAAGAAAGCGACAATTTTTTGACTGCGGCGAAAGGCGATTTCATTTTGTTTGCAGTGAAAGGCGGTTTTCTGCCGTGAAAGGTGATTTTGCTGTAGAAGGCGATTTACAAATCTCATCAATAATGAAAGATAAGAAATGTGATTTTTTGTCTCTTTACAAAGAATACAAAATACAATAGAAAAGTGAGAAAGGGGATCTGACTTCTCAGGAGATTGCGGGGACTCGTTCAGATCGACGGTCGCAAGTCATGTATGGACTTCGCCATCGTCCTTTAGATGGGAACGCTTGATGCTTTGATTCTTTGGCTTGGCTTGGACCTTAGTTTTTTAGAGGATAAAGACTAAGGGTATGTCCTGTTAGGGATTTTGTGTATTGCAATTTGATGGATGCATTATCATTCTAGCATCATTTAAATTTTCACACATGCATTGATTTAGAAAATCTTGAAATCTTGATTTATACATGCATTGTTTTTAAGACTTGTAAAAATGTTGATTTAAGCATGTTTTGTTTTTTTTAACTTGGATGCATTTTAATTTGAAAATAAGTTTTATGAATTAAGCAAGCCTATGAGTTTTAAATCTTTCAAATCAATTTAGGCTTTTTATGTTTTCATGGTTTTAAACCTCTTAGTTTGATTTAAATCATGATTCCAAGCCTGATTCAGTGGCCCAAAAGTTCCCTTCATGAAATATTTTGAAAAATGAAATTATAGGGAATTATGGTCCCTGTGAGAACCCGACCCCTGATCTCTTGGATTAGTGTTGTTTTATTTGTGGATTAGTTCTTTTAGTGGGATTAGTGGTTGTTGGGTTGAGTTTGTGAGCTAGAATGGTTTTCTTCTAGTTTTGGGCTTTTGAGTGCTTTGGTAGCTTGTGGGGCCCTTTGGGGGTTCCCTTTTCGGCTTTGTATTTACTTGTGAGATTTTCCCGATTTGTTTCGTATTGTGTTTTTGGCCTGTTGCATTCATCTTGAGGAATCCTACAACTTTCATGTTGATCTCGTATCCATTTGAGAACCCAAAACCCGATTTCTTGGCCTTGAGGGCAAAACAGTCATTGCACACCAAATCTGTACCCAAAACTTGATATTCCCGAAACCCGCGAAACTTATACTTTTTGGAAACTAAATATTTTGATGATCATTTCTTTCTTCTTCGTCGAATTCATCCGAGGTCCCGATAGAGATGATTTCAGCCAATGTAGCTCCTTTAGTTGTGGGACCCAACCCAACCCAACTCACTTGTTAACAAGGGAAGCCATTTCCCTTCTTCTTCATTCTTCTTTTCCAGCACAAGAGAGAAAGCTAGGGCATTGTGAGGAACTCTTCTTCTTCTTCTTGCTTCCCATCACCCAATCCACTTCCAAGCTTGCACCATTAGGAGAGGGGAGGTCATCACCTTCTTCATCTCCTTGAGGACTTCCTTTCCATAGCTTTTGTGGAACACACCAACCCTTACAAGAATTCCTTAGAGCTTGTCATTGCCATTAGAGAACCTTGCAAGTAAGTATTTCCCTTCATCTCCTATATATTGTTACCTCCTAGCTCTTGAGAAGCATCCCTATCATCCTTGGGGGATTTCCTTGCTACTTTATTGTTTTGACTCTTTTAGGGTTTGTTTTGGGGGTTTTTGTAGAAATTGTGGATCTTGAGCTTGAGAGGTGATTAGGAGCTTGATTTGCGAGATTGGAACCCAAGGCAAGTGGATGAATGGATGGTTTTAATGTTATCAAAGTTTTATGAGAAAACCCTAAGTTTATTTCTTGTTCTTGATCATTGAATACATGCTTGCACATATGCTCCTTGTCACTTATATATGGATTTCGAAATTTGCATATTAATGGTTGTTTCTAGCTTGTTAATCTCTTGGAGAGGTATGCATTTCATTTGATCAAGTTTGCTCATATGGTTTTATAAGGAATAGGATTGGTTTGGCCATCCATGGTTGTGTTTATTAGTTACATTGACTTGAAGTTGATACTCATTTAATGAGTTTTGTTAAATCATCTATTGTGATGGAAATGTGATCAATAGACTTTGTTTATCCATAGATTTTTGGCTCAATTGGACCTTTGTATACATTGGAGATTCTTTCCTTTGGTTTGGTTTTTTGTTAAATGGGAAGAAAGAGGGGTTCAAAGTTAATTTTTCATTGGATTTTAATGAGGATTTTAAGTGAATACGGAATAAAAATGTTAGTGGTTTATGTGTTGGAAGGAAAGGAGGAGAAAGAGGACAGCTGAACTGGTCCGGAATCCATTTCTGGACCGTTCGCTCGAGCGACCATGACACTTCGCTCGAGCGAACTGTCCAGGAAAGGATTCGGGCATTTCCAGTAACTTGGTCGCTCGAACGCATTTAAATAACCGCTCGACCGATGGGTTCGCTCGAGCGAACTCTTCGATTCGCTCGAGCGATGCGGTCTGTCTGGCTAGGCCACAGTGGGTTTTGAGATTTATTTTTTTTTACCTTGGCTACCCTCCTTGGACTCACTTGACCATATGTGAGAGCGTCTTGAGCCGATGCTCTTCACGGTTGGTTCGGAATGCATCGAAGTTCAATCTATTCAATCTTGAACGGGTTGGAATGACACGATATCCTGTTCATACCTAAATGCAAAGTCTATTTCCTTGGGTATCGCGAATTCTATTCCTTTCGGTGACTGAGTAGGTTGCTCGATGGTTCCGGGTTGACATCATACTTAGGATGGACCGTTTATAGTCTTGATTTTTCTATCATAGCATCTAGTACTATCTATAAGCTCATGATAAGTTTTAAAAATAGTAGAAGTGCATAAGGAGCCCGGGATGTCTTCAAACTCAAAGAGTACCAAATCCTTTCAATAATCGACATACGGGGGATCCCTATTCACTTATATAGATCTTGAAATCAATATTTTCCCGGAATTGTTATAGTTCATTATATCCCTCATTTCTAAGATTTGCATTACATGACTTGTTTTCCCGAAAGCATTGGAGTTACTCTAGTAACAGTTACTTGTCCTGAAGTGCATTGCACCACATGATATGTCAGTGTGCCCTTGAGCACCCCCATCTTGCCCGTTTGATTATGTATTTATACTTGATTTACTTGCATTGTCTCGATTGGATTTGACCTATGAGTCGGCACCACTAAGCTTGGATAACCTTGTTGGTCTGATCCACCGACTTGGAGATCCCCCTCTTGTCCCGCCAGCTGCAACTTGGATCCCGCTACCCGATTATTACCGTGGTCTTGTCCCGATACCGCAGATTGCTACTGTGGTCCCCGATGCCCGGCTCGCTACCGTGGTCATGTATAGTATATGTATATGCATTCATGAGATCCACTGTTTCTCCTCACCTCGAGTGACTGAGATCAGTGCCTAGTATATGTATTTATATGAGATCCCCTGTTTCTCCTCACCTCGAGTGACTGAGATCGGGGCCTAGTTATTGCTCTATCGCTCTAGTGATAGAGGACTTAGCTTCGTGTGGTTGCCATCTTGCCAGTCCCCGATTCCTTGGATACCCGACATGTTTTATATTGCTTACTTACTGTCCGATAAATGATTCGTTTCCTTTATGAAAGTTGTTATTTAAACAAGTGCTAATATTCTCCAATGTAAATTCAGTTATTATTATATTGTCTTCTGTTCCTTGTACCCGCACATGTTTTAAATGGATGCCGGTTGGGCGAATACCCATGCTTTTACATATGTTTCAAACGATCGATGGTTTTACTAGATTTATGCGATTACACATGTTTTAAATGAATACCCGAATTGTTAAATATCCGTGCTTTGTTTTAAATGACATTTGGCTTGTGAGATTCCTATGTTTATACCATTTTAAATGATTACCCGATTTGTCAAATATCCATGCTTTGAAATATGTTTCAAATGACACTTGTTTGCCAGATCCCTACGTTTATACCTGTTTTAAATGATACCCGACTTGTTTAAATATCCATGCTTTGAAATACGTTTAAATGAACACTAGTTTTGTCAGATTTCTTTGGTTACACCGGTTTTAAATGAACACCCGGTTTGTTAAACATCCGTATTTTCACATATGTTTCAAATGGACTTTGGTTTTGCCAGACTGCTATGAATACCTGGTTTGTTGTATACTTATGTTTTTACCTAACTCTCAAATGAACGTTTGTTTTGTCAAACCACTATATTTATACATGTTTTAGACGAACACCCGATTGTCAAATATCTATGATTATAGATGATGTAAATGAACACATGTTTTATTAGATATTCATGTTTTACCCATGCTTGAAATGAATACAGGTTTTCCCCGAGATTCCCGACTTTGTACCCGTTTAATTATATGCAGCATTTGATCGAATAGCATGATTTATCTTATGTTTTATTCTTCAGTATATTTGTTATCTTTTCATCCACCTGCCAGACCGTCGTGTCTGACCCACTACTTTTGGTACTCAGGTTCAGATTTCTTCGCCCCGAGTTGAGTGTTTTTATTGGCTGTGGAGCCATGCCTTGCAGGTTGGTTTGTCGGCTATGTCATGTAGACATTGAGCTTGACATCGGAGCTACGTCACATTTGGGTAGTAGTTTATAGCTTATTGTTGTATGGCTTTTATTAGCCTTTTTCTTGGGGTTCTTAATTAATATACATTGATAATTGTAACTTGAACATATTTGGGAATGTAATATCCTATTACTGTCAGCTCTGTAATTTATTGTGATGGTTACTCCAGTCTGATATGATTCTTGATATAATAGCTATGTGCTAAAGGTTGAGTGCGACGCGGAATCCGATGGCCACGGACTTCGGGTCGCAACGCCACAAATGCTTCCGCAAAATATTCAGAATGTGTTGTCTTCACTCACGCGGATCTTAGGAGAAGTAAAATATATTTATGCTTAATCCCATTTCCCGCCCCCGAGGTTTCTGTTCGGGGGCGTGACAGTCCCAGGCCCGGGTCGACCGGCAGTGTGGCCGGTCGACCGGGTCCCTGTACGGTCGACCGGGAAAGAGTCGTTGGCTCCTTTTTCAAACGGTCTGATTTTTTACCGTTGAAGGCCAGGTCGACCCGGGGGTCATGGGGTCGACCGGGGAAGAGCCGTTGGGCACTTTTTGGCTATAAATAGTGGTTCATTCCTTTGAAAAATTAGAGGATCAAGAGGCCCACCTTGAGATGTTTTAAGGCCAATCAAAGGGGAATGAGCTAAGGGATGAAAGGGGTCATTTGGAAAGCTAAAGCTTGGTTCCATTGAGTTAAATCACTAAGTAAGTTTTACTTTCCTTAACCATATGTTGTCATGCTTTGCTTTATTATTGGTAAATATTTTCTAGCATGATAAACTATGATTTGTTGTGTCCTTAACATGTATATGTTTTGAATTGATTTATTGTTTTGGATGCATCGCTTTGATTCAATCCAAGTAGTACTTAAATTGGTACATCTAAGTAAATCATGTTAATGAAAACATCTTTGAAATTATATGTAACATGATTCCTATACTTGGTTGAATCTTTAGTTGTTGTTTTTCATCAGAAGAAAATCACTTTCAAATCTATCTTATGTTTTGGATCGAACAACTTCACAAATCATATGTACTGTTGCTTTAAAGTTTCACAACTTGCCTTGCTTTGATAGGTATATCATTTTCAAGTTGATTTTATAATTACATATGATTTATCCCCTAATTTCTATTTTGATGTTTTATGCTACATTGTTAATTTGATTGACTTCCCTATGCATCACATGTTTTGTTCTTAGAATTTCACAACTTGTTTAGAATACATATGTATATCATTTACAAGTTATTTTTAACATGTGATTAGCATTCTTTCCTCAATCATAAATGTTTTTTATGTGCTAAAACTTTCAAAAGCCTTTGGCATACATTTATGAGCTTTCATTTTCAAATTGATTGAGGACATCATACATACACATTGTGCATTCATCTTTGCATCCAGTGTGTGTGTGTGTGTGTGTGTGTGAAATAGATTTTCACTTTCATATCCGCCTAATTAAGAGGCATTGTAATGAGCTATAAATTGTATCTCAATCAAGTGTATTTTAGACACTACTTAGAGAGATAACCAACCTTTGGTTGAAGAGGTTATTGCTTAGCCTAAGAAAAGCATAATGTAGAGGTTATTGCATAGCCTTGAAAAAAATTTTGTAAAGGTTATTGCTTAGCCTATTGAAAAGCATAAATAGTGGAAATCCGGTGGGGTGTTGGGTCACAAGTCGGTAGTGGATATAGGCATTGAGGCCGAACCACTATAAATCCTTGTGTGATGGTGCATGCTTTGTAGTGATTCTTTTTGTAAGCTTCCGCATTTATTTACTTAATCACCACTTGTGACTAGTTTAATTTAAAGAAGTTAAAATTGGTTAAAATTGGTCATAATTGAAGCTCACCCTATTCACGCCCCCTCTAGGGTTCGGATCACGGACTTTCAATTGGTATCAGAGCGAGGTTACTCCATTTTAGGGCTTAACAACCCGGAGTTGATCCTTTCTAGACTAGAACCCCAGTGTTGTGATTTACTACATATCTTTTTAATGATTTCCACTTTGATCGAAAATGAGTTTTCCCCATAGTATCTTTTCACCACTCTAAGACTTTTTCGTGTTATATCTCCAAGAGTTGGTGGGTCCTCTAAGTGAACTCTCAAGGACAACCTTATCAAGACCTTAGGTGAATCTTCAAAGGTAGACTATTAGAGTAACCTTAAGGCCTTGAACCTCCCTAGACCAACCTATCCTCAATTGATTAAACCATCTTCTTCTTGCACCAAATAGTTAAATCTTAGTCAACATGTTAACAAAAGGAGAGAATGGATTGAGGGGGAGTGTAAACCTTCATAGGAAGTATTAGTTTTGATCAAATTGACCCTTGGATTGGCTTTGAACGCTTAGAGATTGCTTCCATACATGATAACCTGTTATTTATTTCATTTTCGATTTCATTTGTTGACAGGTGCTACTAAAAGGTATTTTCCTTATTTCATGTGTGTAGGTACCTTTGCAATTTAATGTCAAAGGGGGAGAGAGCATTCAAGTTCTCTAAAGGGGAAGAGAATGTCCAAGCTTCCTAAGGGGAGATTTTGTATGATCTTCTACAGGGGGAGAGAATGCATATCTTTCCAAAGGGAGAGAGTGCATGGTCAAAGGGGGAGTGTTGATAGAAGAAAGAAAGCTTGGGAGCTAAAGAAGATGCTTCGCTAAAGAAAGAAAGATTGAAGAATGATCAAGCTCCATGCATCAAGAAGATTGGAGAAAAAGTCCAAGAGCCCAAGCTAAGAGAAGAAGCATCCAAGAGATTTCAAGACTTGTCCAGCTTAGGGGGAGCCGAAGACTTAGTGTGTTAATTCAATGTTGAGTAAGTTGCCATCAAATTGCATAGGGGGAGATTGTTAGGGATTTTGTGTACTGCAATTTGATGGATGCATTATCATTCTAGCATCATTTGAATTTTCACACATGCATTGATTTAGAAAATCTTGAAATCTTAATTTATACATGCATTGTTTTTAAGACTTGTAAAAATGTTGATTTATGCATGTTTTGTTTTTTTTTTTTAACTTAGATGCATTTTAATTTGAAAATAAGTTTTATGAATTAAGCAAGCCTATGAGTTTTAAATCTTTCAAATCAATTTAGGCTTTTTATGTTTTCATGGTTTTAAACCTCTTAGTTTGATTTAAATCATGATTCCAAGCTTGATTCAGTGGCCCAAAAGTTCCCTTCAAGAAATACTTTGAAAAATGCAATTTTAGGGAATTTTGGTCCCAGGCCCGGGTCGACCCACAGTGTGGCCAGTCGACCGGCCCAGGGGACCCGGTCGACAGGCCACACTGCGCGGTCTACCGGGAAAGAGCCGTTGGGCACTTTTTGGCTATAAATAGTGGTTCATTCCTTTGAAAAATTAGAGGATCAAGAGGTCCTCCTTGAGATGTTTTGAGGCCAATCAAAGGGGAATGAGCTAAGGGATGAAAGGGGTCATTTGGAAAGCTAAAGTTTGGTTCCATTGAGTTAAATCACTAAGTAAGCTTTACTTTCCTTAACCATATGTTCTCATGCTTTGCTTTATTATTGGTAAATCTTAGCATGATAAACTATGATTTGTTGTGTCCTTAACATGTATATGTTTTGAATTGATTTATTGTTTTGGATGCATCGCCTTGATTCAATCCAAGTAGTACTTAAATTGGTATATCTAAGTAAATCATGTTAATGAAAACATCTTTGAAATTATATGTAACATGATTCCTATACTTGGTTGAATCTTTAGTTGTTGTTTTTCATCATAAGAAAATCACTTTCAAATCTATCTTATGTTTTGGATTCAACAACTTCACAAATCATATGTACTTTTGTTTTAAAGTTTCACAACTTGCCTTGCTTTGATAGGTATATCATTTTCAAGTTGATTTTATAATTACATATGATTTGTCCCCTAATTTCAATCAAATCTATTTTGATGTTTTATGCTATATTGTTAATTTGATTGACATCCCTATGCATCACATGTTTTGTTCTTAGAATTTCACAACTTGTTTAGAATACATATGTATATCTTTTATAAGTTATTTTTAACATGTGATTAGCATTCTTTCATCAATCATAAATGTTTTTATGAGCTAAAACTTTCAAAAGCCTTTGGCATACATTTATGAGCTTTCATTTTCAAATTGATTGAGGACATTATACATACACATTGTGCATTCATCTTTGCATCCATATGTGTGTGTGAAATAGATTTTCACTTTCATATCCGCCTAATTAAGAGGCATTGTAATAAGCTATAAATTGTATCTCAATCAAGTGTATTTTAGACACTACTTAGAGAGATAACCAACCTTAGGTTGAAGAGGTTATTCTTAGCCTAAGAAAAGCATAATGTAGAGGTTATTGCTTAGCCTTGAAAAGCATATTGTAAAGGTTATTGCTTAGCCTATTGAAAAGCATAAATAGTGGAAATCCAGTGGGGTGTTGGATCACTAGCTGGTAGTGGATGTAGGCATTGAGGCCGAACCACGATAAATCCTTGTGTGATGGTGCATGCTTTGTGTTGATTGTTTTTGTAAGTTTCCGCATTTATTTACTTAATCACCACTTGTGACTAGTTTAATTTAAAGAAGTTAAAATTGGTCATAATTGAAGCTCACCCTATTCCCCCCCCCCCCTCTAGGGTTCGGATCACGGACTTTCAATTGGTATCAGAGCGAGGTTACTCCATTTTAGGGCTTAACAACCCGAAGTTGATCCTTTCTAGATTTGAACCCTAGTGTTGTGATTTAGTGCATATCTTTTTAATGATTTCCACTTTGATCGAAAATGAATTTTCCCCGTAGTATCTTTTCACCACTCTAAGACTTTTTCGAGTTATATCTCCAAGAGTTGGTGGGTCCTCTAAGTGAACTCTCAAGGACAACCTTATCAAGACCTTAGGTGAATCTTCAAAGGTAGACTATTAGAGTAACCTTAAGGCCTTGAACCTCCCTAGACCAACCTATCATTTATAGCTAAATCTTATTGTTGGTCATGTTACATTTGCATTTTGTTCCTTAATAGTTACATTTATTAAAATGCATTGTTTCTTTATGATCAATTGATTTTGTCTTCGTGTACATCTCTAGTTACATATCATGGTTTTCAAAATCATTTGATTATAACTTCATCATGTTAGATTTGCTTTTTGCTTCAATTGAGTTATATCTCTCGCATTGCATTTCTATTCATGATCAATTGTTGTTATAAGCCATTTGCATCTTTGCTCTTTTGGTTGCATTCTTTTTATTTGCAAATGTCAATTGGTTCCATGTATGGTTGTGATATTATTTATATTTGTAGAAACCATACTAGTTCCCAAATCCATCCTTTATGCTTTCTAGTCATTTTTTTAATGGATGGTTATGATGTTGATTCATGCGTATTCTCTAAGTGATGTCTTCCTTATACATGTTTCAACTTCATAGTAGTGATCTTGATCATATGAAACTCTTTGAAATCCATTCTTCGTATTTCTATATGTTTGATGGATATCTTAGTTGTTGAATTCATATGATTTTGACACTTTGAAATTTGCATGCATTACCTAGTTATACCCTTTTGCATTGCAATTTATTTTGTTCATCACTATGCTCATTAGTTATCTCTTTATAAGTGATGAATATCCTTTTATGATGCTTGATGGAATTTTGTGTTTGTCACATCCTTGCTATTTATCATGTTGTCAAATTCAATTGATTTCAATTGGTACAATTTTCGATTGATTTGATGTCATTTCTTGTGAATGTGATAGAGTTTGTGTACATTGGATTGAACTTGATAGTTATATGTTTTCATTCCATGTCACATTCCATTAGCATCATAATTTTCATGGTTGCCACCTCTCTTGCTCATATAGGTAAATCTCATGACCACTATATTTATGTGATCATAATCTTGGTTGGTTAATTGTTGAGGTAGGCTTCATGTTTGAATTTCATTTTACTCATCTTGCACATGATAGTCATATTTATTGATTGAATGAAATGATTTCAAAACTGTCATAGAATATGTTTTTCATAGTTAAATTGATTGATGCTATGTTTAGTAAACCCCATTTCATCATGGATAGCTCTCCTTTGGTTGAAAAGGTCATTGCTTAGCCTTGAAAAGCATATTGTAAAGGTTATTGCTTAGCCTATTGAAAAGCATAAATAGTGGAAATCCAGTGGGGTGTTGGATCACAAGCCAGAAGTGGATGTAGGCATTGAGGCCGAACCATTATAAATCCTTGTGTGATGGTGCATGCTTTGTGGTGATTGTTTTTGTAAGCTTCCGCATTTATTTACTTAATCACCACTTGTGACTAGTTTAATTTAAAGAAATTAAAATTGGTTAAAATTGGTCATAATTGAAGCTCACCCTATTCACCCCCCTCTAGGGTTCGGATCACGGACTTTCAAGTCCTATATCCAATGAAAAACCGAGTAAACGGGCTGAAGAGCCACATTTTGGGCATGTTGGATAGAAGGAGAGAGGACCTTGGGGGGGGGGGGGGGGGTGGCCCCCTAAGGGACTTCAATCACCTTGTGGTGTCTCTGCAACAGAGTAGTAGGATTTCTTCATAGTATTTCTTCCTTGCTTGTGAGTATGGATCTCTCTCTGTGTGTCTGTGTTTGTCTATGTGTGTCTCCTGGAATGACCCCTTTTTATAGGCTCTTGGTAGCCATGGGGTGATTTATACACTACAACAAAACACAGTTTTGCCAACGCAGTCATTGCGTCTGGAAAGGTGGGTTTTGCGTCGGCAATAGTTCTCCCAACGCATTTCAATGCGTCGGCAATCACGTGTAGCCAAATCCATAGCCGACGCTCTTTTAACTATGTCGGCATATCCCTGTACAATTGCCAACGCACTGCAGCGTCGGCCAATACGTCGGCAAAGAGATGTGCGTCGGCAAAAAGTCCAACTTTCCTGATTCGAAAACTATATTTGCCAACACTGGTTGTGCGTTGGGAGTTCCTAGTAATTGCCGACGTTGGCAGCGCGTTGGGAATTCATAGTAATAGCCAACGCTTGTAGTGCGTTGGGAATTTGTGGTAATGGCCGACGATGATTAAGCGTTTGGAATTCATGAAATAGCCGACGCTATCAATGCGTTGGGAGTGATGCGTTGGGAATGCATGAAATAGCCGACGCTACCAATGCGTTGGGAATATATGAAATAGCCGACGCTACCAATGCGTTGGGAATATATGAAGAAGCGTGCGTTGGGAATATATGAAATAGCCGACGCTACCAATGCGTTGGGAATGCGCTATATCTTTGGGCTAACACGTTGGGAAATGCAACTTCGCAGACGCGCAAATCACGTCGGGGAATGTTGTAATCAATTTCCTTTTTTGCAACGCACGCTGGTGCGTTGGGAAAGATTATTATTATTATTTTTAATTAAATTCTCATTTATCCCTGTATACCACATAAAAAAATTTGAATACTTGTTCAAACCACCAAACTTGATGCACAACCCAGTTTAAAATAGACTCATTAACAAATCGAAAATAACATCCACAACCAAATATCCTACATCCATAGACCAAAATAAACCCACAAATCTCTAAAATGGACAAATATTACTACTTGATAATTTCCAAAAATCTTTAACATATACAAATGTCTGTTATCAAAATAAAAAAAGTTATCCCTAAGAGCCCACAGCCAGCACAATAATATCCAAAATCAATCTGCAAAACCAAAAAAGAACACCGTCATAATACAAGTAGCAATAAACTAGCAACAATGCCCACGTATTTAGCCCCGGGCAAAAAGTAAGACATTACATTTTGAATTTATGAGATACCAAAATTAATTATGAACATATAAGCATATATTCATGCATATTTATATTTGGGCATCTTCCATATATTTGACAAACATATCAAATATGCCTAAGTAGAAGAAGTTCCTCCCCGCATCAATCTGGAATCTGTTTAGGTCAAAACACCTTACAACTCTCACAGTTTGAGAAAGTCGATTCACTTGCGTTTAGGCGTGCATCCAAGTGGATACTCAAAAGTTCTTTGCAAATTCATTATAACCATCATGCAGGCAACTAGATTATTTTAAAACCTTTGAAAAGTTTAATACATAATTACTCTGCTCATGCTTACTAAGTTCCATTAACATTGCAGGCAAAAGCAGGGGCTGGCTCTGCAACACTTTCAATGGTTTGTCTTGATCTCCCTCTTTCCCTCTGCATTTTGTAGCTGATACACTATTTTGATGTCTCTTATATTTGCTTATAAAAGGAATTTTTATGAGAGCATTTCAGACTGATTCCCAGGTACTGCATGGACACCCAAGGAGATGCCTTGTACATCATGGACAAGGATTTTGCACAACTAAATGAAGTATCATGTACGATATGATACTGATATATTGCCTATTTTGAAGTATTTGCATACAATTGCAGAGGGATCAATTTAAAGTTTTAGCTACAGCTTCATCTGTATCTGTGTCGATAAATAGGATTTTTTTAAAATGGCGACTATATATTACTCCAAAAAACTGTGTCGATAAATAGATAGAAATATGTGCATGTGTATTTTGTGTATGATGTTTGCTCAAGCTATGCTAGACCAAAACATCTTTAAAAAAAAAAAAGGGAAAATGTGCATATTAGTCTCATCTTTTTGTGGTCCAAAATTTTTTATATAATGGGCCACAAGGTGCTTAGGAGATAGCCTCAAAATCTCCCCCATTGGGTGATCATGACCATCTGCTTGAGCCCTCAGTAGATATGGACTGCTGGTTGTAATTGTCAATTTTAAACCGTAGTGGTATTACTAGGATGTCATTGTGTGTTTTACTCTTTACAGAATTCTTCTTTCTGTAGGATGAAATATGCAGATCAATTGCTGAATGTGGTGGCATCGATGCAGTTCTCCAGTGTCTAGAAGACAGTGGTGAACAAAATAACAAAGCAGTAGCTAAAGCTTGTTGTTCTCTGTTGTCTAAGGTTTGGAGTCGTTGTATACATTAGAAATATTTCTTGGTCTTTCATATAACGAGTTGCATTTATCAGGGAAAATGTTTTTCTTGTGCTCAGCTCTTAGTGGACTGTCGGCCCCACAGGCCCTGCCCATGGGCAGGGTGGGTATTAGGAATTTCAACTGAACTACCCTTACCTTTGAAGAGTGTAATGGCTGATAAGTCCCTGTACAAACCAGGGCCAAAACATTCCCACCTCCCTACTGGACTTGATATCTGTAACCAACTGCACTAGGCAGGCAGACAGGAAATCAAGTATATTGTTTGCATAAGTTAAAGGGCCTCATGCCCGTTTAATCATTTCATATGGGTGGCAGCCCTTCTACTCAGATTCACTGCTTATGTTTTTAAAGGGCAGGTATGAGTCACCTTACCAGGATAGATTAACATAGAACTTTTTTATTTGATTTTGGTTTTTTCTGCTTTTCTTAAGTTACTTCTTGTCCTCTCTACCATTCTGACTAGTGTGCTTGTGCTATTCAAGTTGGTGGGAAGTGATGCTAACAAGAGTGCCAAACCACATCAATAAGAAATTAGAAGACAAATGGCTATTTATTTTCTGCACCATCCCAATAGCTATTAGGAGTCACAACAAAGAAAACGATCAATTTCATTATAGTATTATAAAGAAAGAGCAATCAGATCCTAAAACAAGTAATACAAAAAGAAAAAAACCAAAATCAAAGAAGATTTATATTCCATTGTCGTGATTCCTTCTTTCCAATTAGGAATCTGGTTTAGAAATAGAAAAAACAAAAAAACAAAAAAACAGAACAAAAGATGGCTGGTTTAGCAGAGTTCGTACCTTACTGGAGTGGGGGCTTAGAAAACAAGAGATGGCAAGGGGTGGAGGCTCGGTGGCTCAGGAGTCAGGATTCTGAAATATGGTTTTGGTGACATGATGACATGTTAAAGATGAATAATACACATATACATGCTATAGAGACGAGATGAAAGATAGACTTCAAAATCCAAAACTGCCAAACCCTACATCTTCAAAGACCGTGGCGAGAAACTGCAGCGAAGAGAAGAGAAGGATTATACCTTGATGAGAAGGGAACGTTGTTCCAATGGTGTTCTGATCGGCAAAGGGAACGCTGTTCCAATGGTGTTCTGATCGGCAAGGTCTCGGGCCGCTGTAGTGGAAGCACTTGCCAAACCGAGAGAAACTGCAGCGATGAGCAAAACAGAGGGAAACAAAACATATATAGAGAGAGGAAAAACGAGGGAACAAAAGACTAATTTATAAATTTAGGGTTTTAAAAATATATAATGAATACCTTTTAGCGGGGCCGCTTATGTTCGTTGCTATTAATAACTTCTATTAGG
Organism: Cinnamomum chago; assembly: GCA_038049695.1. NCBI lineage: Eukaryota > Viridiplantae > Streptophyta > Magnoliopsida > Laurales > Lauraceae > Cinnamomum > Cinnamomum chago. The sequence goes on from CP142451.1 coordinate 65,194,278, forward strand.
GGCCACATTCTGCCCGCCTTTAAAAGTGATTTTTACCCTAAAAAATATTAGCTGCTATTAAAAGTTAGAAGGTAAAATGATAAAAATTTCCCGCCAAATGCTAGGGCTGTCGTTGAAACTTTTTTTTATCCGGTGACCTTTGTTATGGTGGTCGCTATAAGTTAATAAGAAATTGAATTTTAGTGGGGTCAGCTTTGTCAGAGGGTTGGGAATAAATCAGAAAGTTGAAAACGGCAGAGGGTTGGGAATAAATAAAAAAGTTGAAAACGGTGTGCTCAGGTTATTTTGGCAAAAAAAATTTTTTTTTTTACTAAATGGGGCTTTGTGGAAGCAAATCGTGTGTTGCCAGATAAGAAGTCAGAGCTTTCCCAACGCAGACATGTGCATCGCCAATGGAAAAAATAATTGCCAACGTGTTTTCCACAACTTTTGCCAACGCGATCTTACTTGAGTCGGTAAAAATAGCAATCCTCTGTGACTTTTGCCAACGCAGTCTAAATATGCATCGGAAATAAGACTTTTACCCACGCAAATTTTCAGTGCGTCGGCAAATAGTGTTGGAAAAGGTTTTCCACCACTTTTGCCAATGCGATCTTACTTGCATTGGTAAAAGTAGCAATTCTCTATGACTTTTGCCAACTCAAATTTTCACCGCGTTGGAAAATAGTGTCGGGAAATGTAAGTTTGTCATAGATGGGGCTTTGCAGACGTATCTCATGCGTCGGCAATGGTGCGAATAAAAACTCAGAGCTTTCCCAACGCACACCTGTGTGTCGCCAGTAGGTAAGATAATTGCCAACGTATTATTGCGTCGGCTTTAAAAAAACACGCATTGGCAAAACTTTCTCTCTCTTTTAAGGTTTTTTTTTGTTGGCGCCAATATGGTTACCACAGCTTTTGCCAACGCGGTCTTACTTGCGTCGGTAAAAGTAGTAATTTCTGTGACTTTTGCCAACGCAGTGAAAATATGCGTTGGAAATAAGACTTTTGCCAACGCAAATTTTCACTGCGTCGGCAAATATTGTCGGCAAAAGTGCAGTTTGTTGTAGTGTTATGAGATTGATGACCCATGATGAGAGAATTGATGGCATTGATGCACCATGATGGGAGGAGTTACAAGTTTTAATTCTTTGATTTTGTAACTCCTTTTTCCTTGAATAAGATTTGCCGATGGAGAATAATGGGCATTTAATCACCCTTAATCTCCATGATGAGGGGAGTTTCATGATTTTAATATCATGATTACTTGAATTTGTAACTCCCATTTGCTTGATTTTGATTGGGCCGTCCAAAATAATAGGTTAATGACCGCATTAAGTTGTCATAAAACGGGTCAATTAACTGCATTAAGTGGTCGCCAAGGCATTTGAAGAGTCGCGGGCCATGATGTGTCTTTTGGAATTCTTCTTGTGATGATTGTGTTGGAAGTAGGTAGGCCTCGTGATAGGTTTTCAAAACTTTTTTACCCACTTGACTCAGGGATCAACTATCCAGAAAGCCATAAACCCTATCCAGGATGCAATCCCTCATTCTCATCAATCAAGTACAGCAAAAATACTTTTTATAGGAGAAGCACAATAAGATGTGTGGGATCAACTACAGCAACAAAATAATCTACCACAAGAGGAGAAGCAGATTATACATTTGGAGGTCAATAGTGCTCTAATTGAGGAGAAGACAATCAACTAGAACAAGAACTCTTCTTGAAGCAATTAAAGATTTCCAAGACCTTGTTCTCTTCCATGCTATGACCCTCTGTCGGATCTCTTTTCTCAAGAAGACGTGTGGGATCTCTAAGAGAAAACCCTACTAGAAACTCTAAGGAACTAGAAGGCAACTAGAAGAGAGAAGAGGAGTAGAAGAGTTGTGCAACACTTGCACTAGAAGCTCTTGGGTGTGGGATACTTGTTATGGACGTCCAAGGGGTGTTTCCCCTTATATAGTCCTCATGCAACCTCCTTTTCTTACTTCTCTTACTAATTGCATAAGAAGTCTCACTTCCATACAAATTAGTAACTTCTCATGCTACTATTACCACTATTAGAAGTCTCATTTCAAATAGAAATAGTAAGTTTCTAATTCCTTCCTTTTAGAGTTCAAGTAAGAATAAAATCTTTCTAATAACTTGGGCTAGCGTGGGGACCACAAGGGACTCCTTCGAAAGCTGGCTCCAATTGGGACACGCGACCCCACATCTCATGTGCAATCCGGGCCCACAGTTAATTGCAAATAACACCACTATATAAATGCAATTGCACTCCAGTCTTAGGAAAAAATTACAATGAAGACCCTAAACTTCTCAATTACCACAAGTAGGCCCCTTTATCATTATCCATGGATCAATTGGAATAAATCTGTCTCATCCAATCTTAGATCCACATCTTATTATCCTTGAGCCCTAATTAATCACGGTGATCATCAGTACCATCCAATTAACTCTTAATCGAGATGGGTGTGCACTTACTAATGATAAATCCATTAATTGGCACAAGGGGATAATGTAGATAGATTCCATCTTGATCATTGTTTGTTCCCACAGTCCTACTACCACATACCCAAGACACCGAGGTGCTGACCTACATGTTGCGACCCCGGACTGGGCTACCGAGGTCCTAATCTGGTATCGGGACATTAATGGTGATGGGGTGGTGTGGTGATTGAATGGTAGAGTGTGTCAACAAGGTGCACACACTTATTTAATTTCCCACAGGTGTCCGCGGTGAGGATATCACAACCATACATGAACATTTCTATTAAGTGCGGAAGCGTGTAGCAAATCAAATATTCAATCCATCTCAAATCATAGAGATCAATAACACAAGTATAGTACCATATCAGAATGAGCAATGATCACTGGCATGTTACCCAAAAGTAAGTTAAAGTTTATACAAGGATCATTTAATTACATTTCCCCAAAAATAGAGGCCAACAAAGGCCAATATAAACAAAATACCAATCCAAAGAATGGTTAAACAGTTTCCCAAAATAATAAGTCTCTCATAGCAACCAAACGTCTAAATGACGTCATCAACACGCCACTCAACTAACTATTGCGGTTCTCCGACCGCCTCCTCGTGCTCCTCCTCGGGATAACCAACAACGGGACCTGAGTACCAAAAATGGGTCAAACATGACGGTTTGGCAAATGGGTAAAATACAACGACAATATGATAATAAATGAATTTAACTTCCAAAAGCGTTTAAACCTGACAATTTCTATAAACAAGGTAAACATTTATTCAAATACAAGTATGCATTATAAAACATGTAAGGTAACCAAGGAAAAGGGAAACAAGCAAGATGGCAACCACACGAAGCTAAGTCCTCTATCACTAAAGCGATAGAGCAAGAACTATGCACTGGTCTCAGTCACTCTAGGTGAGGAGAAACAGTGGATCTTATAAATACATATACATATACTATACATGACCACGGTAGCGAGTCGGGCATCGGGGACCACAGTAGCAATCTGCGGCATCGGGACAAGACCACGGTAATAACCGGGTAGTGGGATCCAAACTGCATCTGGCGGGACAAGAGGGGGATCTCCAAGTCGGGAGATCAGACCAACAGGGTTATCCAAGCTTAGTGGTGCTGACAATAGGTCAAATAACAAATCGAGACATATGCAAGTAAATCAAGTACAATAAATAAACGGGCAAGACGGGGGTGCTCAAGGGCACACTGTCGTTTCATGTCGTGCAATGCACTTCAAGACAAGTAACTATTATAAGTGTAATTCAATGCTTTCAGGAAAACAAGACATGTAGTATAAATCTCAGGATCGCTAAAGTACAATGAACAATTGAAATATCGGGTAAAGTATCGGGTTCAAGATTTATTTGAAGTGAATAGGGATCCCGTTTGTCGATCTGATAATAATTTGGTACTCTTTGAGTTTGGGGACATCTCGGGCTCCTTATACACTTTAAATTTTCAAAACTTCGAATGACATCTTCGTGATATGGTTTCTTTCTCGGGTGGCCTCATACAATGCCTAGTGAATCTCCTTTGACCGACAAAGCTCAGCGCTTGAGTGAACCGGACAATTCGCTCTAGCGAGGAGCTCTCTGAAAATGGTTGTCCGAGTAATTTCGGTTACCTTGCGGTCAGATGACGGTTAGCTGCAGATGGGTTTGGCGGTTACCCGCTGGCTGACCGCGCGATTGACTGCGGTTGGCCTGAGAGAAAGACAGGTTACTGGAATTGTAACTGAAATGGTTTGGTTGGCTGGCGGTTAGCCGCCGATGGGTTCGGCGGTTAGCCGCTTGATAACCTTGAGGCTGACCGTACTTTCAGGAGAAAATGTTGCTCTCTGGAAAAGCATCTGAATGGGTCAGTTGGCTGGCGGTTAGCCGCCAAGGGTTCGGTGGTTAGCCGCTAACTAACCGTGAGGTTGACCGTGTTTTCAAGACGAAAACGTTGCTCTCTAGAAAAGCAACCGCGACTGTTCGGTTAACTGGCGATTAGCCGCCAGTCACCAGACGGCTAGCCGACAGGTGACTGTTGGCTGACCGCCAGGTGCGGGAAACACCCACTGTGTTCAGATTTGAGTCGTTTTTCCTCCTCAAAACCATTCTCCTCACTTTCATTTAGTCCTTGCAGTAAAACTGGGCTAAAAGCTCCTCCAATGCAACTATCTACACTTCTCCACAACTCCAATATGGGTTTATTCCATCACTTCCTCCATCAACATCAAATCCCATACAAAGAAAGAAAGAAGGAAACCATTTCATAATAGAGTACATTTGGTGCAAACAAGAAGACAATAAATGTCATTCACCAATACAATTATAAGCCATAAATGCACTACCAAACTCTATCATGAACATTTATTTCAAACCAATGCAATAAATAGGCATGAGTGGAAAAACATCAAAAATCATTGAAAGCTTATAAAAAAATCAAAACATCCACTTGCCTTGGGTCTTCTAATCAATGAAATCAAGCTCTAAAACTCTTCCAAGCCAAAGATCCAAGCTATGAACAAAATCCCCAAAAACAAACTCTAAAATGGTCAAACAATGAGATAGAAAGGGAAACCTTACAATAATGAAGATGGAACTTCTCTAGGGCTAGAAGAATACAAATCTAGAAGAAGGGGAGGGTTACTTACTTGTAAGGTCCTCTAATGGCAAGAGTAAGCTCATTGAAGATCTTGGAATGGAGGGTTTTCTTCACAAATGGTATCAATAGAGAGCTATGGTGATGAGGAAGAAGATGATGACCTCCAATATGATGTTGGTGCAAGATTAGTGCGGATTGGAGATGGAGAGAGCAAGGAGAAGAAGAAAAGTTGCCAAACAAACCCTAGACTCTCTTTTGTGCTGGAAAAAGGAAAAATGAGGAAGATGGGTCTCCTTATATAAGCAAATGGAGATGGGTCCCACTACTTAAGACATTTAAGGGCTGTAATCTTGGCTTTCGGGATCTCGAATGAATTCGATGAAGAAGGAAGAAATGATCACCGAAATATCTAGTTTCCAAAAAGTATATGTCAGGAATTTTGTAGATTGCAATTTGATGGATGCATTATCATTCAAGCATCATTTGATTTACACACATATGCATTGATTTATAAAAACTTGAAATCTTGATTTACACATGCATTGGTTTTTAGACTTGAAGATATATTGATTTATGCATGATTTGTTTTTAAACTTGGATGCATTTGTTTTAGAAAAGAGTTTTAGAAATCAAGCAAGCCATTGGATTTAAAGTTTCGAATCATTTTAGGCTTTTTGTGTTTCATGTTTTTAAACATCTTACTTTGATTTAAAACATGTTTCCAAGCTTGGTTTAGTGGCCCAAAGGTTCCCAAGAAAAATACTTTGAAAATATGCAAAATTGGGGATTTTGGTCCCAGGGGGCCGGTCGACTGGCCACACTGCAGGTCGACCGGGAAAGAGCCGTTAGCCCTTCTGTCAAACGGTCTGTTTTTTGACCGTTGTGTGTACCAGGTCGACCGGGGAAGAGCCAGGTCGACCCGGGGACTAGCCGTTGGGCTGTTTTGGCTATAAATACTAGTTCATTCCCTTGCCAAAAGTTGAAGATTTTTAGACCTTCCTTGAGAGGTTTTGAGGCAAATCAAAGGGAAATTAACTAAGGGATGAAGGGGATCATTAGGAGAGCTAAAGCTTGGATTAATGAGTTAAATCACCAAGTAAGCTCTACTTTCCTTAATCATATGTTTTCATGCTTTGCCCTTTTATTGGTAAATCTTTTGTAGCATGATAAACTATGATTTGTTGTGTCCTGAACAAGTTTTATGTTTTGAATTGATCTATTGTTTTGGATGCATCACCATTTGATTCAATCCAAGTAGTACTTTATTTGGTAAATCTAAGTAGATCATGTTAGTGAAAGAATCTTTGAAATCATATGTAACATGATTCATATACTTGGTTGAATCTTTGGTTGTTGTTTTTCATCATAAGAAAATCTCTTTCAAATATATCTTATGTTTTGGATTCAACATCTTTACAAATCATATGTAACTTTGTTTTAAAGTTTCACAACTTGCTTTGAATTGATTGGTATATCATAGTCAAGTTGTATTTATAATTACATATGATTCGTCCCCTAATTTCAACCAAATCTATTTTTATGTTTTGAGCTTCATTGTTGATTTGATTGACATCCCTATGCATCACATGTTTTGTTCTTAAAGTTTCACAACTTGTTTAGAATACATATGTATATCTTTTACAGGTTACTTTTAACATGTGATTAGCATTCTTTCCTCAATCATAAATGTTTTTATCAGCTAAAACTTTCAAAAGCCTTAGGCATACATTTATGAGCTTTCATTTTCAAAATGATTGAGGACATCACACACACACATCATGAGTATATATCTTTGCATTCATTGAGTGTTTGTGTGAGTTAGATTTTCATTTTCATATCCTCCTATTTTAGAGGCAAATGTAATGAGCTAAATTGTATCTCCATCATGTGTATTATAGACACTACTTAGAGAGATAACCAACCTTTGGTTGAAGAGGTTATTGCTTAGCCTACGAAAAGCATAATGTATAGGTTGATGTTGAGCCTTGAAAGACATCATTGTAAAGGTTATTGCTTAGCCTATTGAAAAGCATAAATAGTGAAAATCCGGTGGGGTGTTGGATCACAAGCCAGTGGTAGATGTAGGCATTCAGGCCGAACCACTATAAATCCTTGTGTGATGGTGCTTGCTTTGTGGTGATTGTTTTTATTAAGCTTTCACATTTTGTTTGATAATCATCACTTGTGACTAGTTTGATTTAAAGAAGTTAAAATTGATTAAAATTGGTCATAATTGGAGCTCACCCTATTCACCCCCCCTCTAGGGTTCGGATCCCCGGACTTTCAATTGGTATCAGAGCGAGGTTACTCCATTTTAGGGCTTAACAACACGGAGTTGATCCTTGCTAGATTAGAACCCTAGTGTTGTGATTTAGTGCATATCTTTTTAATGATTTCCACTATGATTGAAAATGAAATTTCCCCTAGTTTCATTACACCACTCTAAGACTTTTTCAAGTTATATCTTCAAGAGTTGGTGAGTCCTCAAAGTGAACTCTCAAGGACATCCTGTGAGAACCCGACCCCTAATCTCTTGGTTTAGTGTTGTTTTATTTGTGGATTAGTTTCTTTTAGTGGGATTAGTATTTGTTGGGTTGAGTTTGTGAGCTAGAATGGTCTTTCTCTAGTTTTGGGGAATTTTGAGGGCCTTTGTGATTAGTGGGACCCTTTGGGGGTTCTTTTAGTGACTTTGCGCGTGATTGGGAGGTTATTCAAAATTCATGATAATTCTTGTTGTAGCCTCATTTGACTTATTTTGTTATTCTCTACAACTTTCGTGTTCACTCCGTACCCATTCAAAGCTCCGAAAATCAGTTTTTCCAGCCCGGAGGGCAAAATCGGTCTTTTCACATTGAATCTGGACCCAAATTTCGAGATCTCAGAACCATGCCAAAATTATACTTTTTGAAAACTAGATCTTATGAGAAACATTTTTCTCTTCTTCGTCGATCGCATCCGAGGCCCACAAAGAGATGTTTTACCCTTGGCAAGAGTTAAGTGAAGTAGGACCCACACCCACCCATGTTATAATATGTCTCTCCACTCTCTTTCTCCACCCCAACGTCTGCAACTCCCAGCTACAGTGCCAGCAGCCCCTCTTCTTCATTTCTTCCATTTCTTCTTGCTTTCTCCTCTCATTCTTGGAAGAAACTCTTGCCATTTGGAAACTTAACTATGCCATCTTCTTCCCCATCTCTTTAGCTTTCCATGGATGTGATTCTTGTGCAAAACCAAGGTGGGCAGCCCCTATTGCAAGCTTCTTCTTGTTCATTCATGGCCTTAGAGGTAAAGACTCCTTCCCATTTTCCTTTGATGTGCAATGGCTTTCCCTTAGGCTCTATTTCTTAGTTTGATTTGAGCCCATTCATTGTCTTCCTTTGTTTAACCCATTTTAGGGTTTGTTTTGGGGGTTTTTGTAGAGATTGTTGATCTTGAGCTTGAGAGGTGATTAGAGGCTTGATTTGCTAGATTGGAACCCAAGGCAAGTGGATGAATGGATGGTTTGAATGTTATCAAAGTTTTATGAGAAATCCTAAATGTTATTACTTGTTCCTGATAATTTGATATATGTTTTCACATATGTTCTTGCCACATTTCTATTGATCTCGAAAATGCATATTAATGGGTCTTGCTCTCTTGTTAAATCTCTTGGAAATTAGGCATTTCATTTGGTCAAAGTTTGCTCATATGGTTTTATAATGAATGGGGATTGGTTATTCCATTCATATTTATGTTTATTAGCTTGCATTGATTGGAAGTAGATGCTCATTTAAAGAGTTCTGATAACTCACCTATTGTTATGGAAATGTAACCAATAGTCCTTATTTATCTCTAGATTTTTGGCTAGCTTGGACTTAAGGCAAGTGGATGTTTTGATTTTTATAAGCTTTCAATGATTTTGGTATTTTCCACTCATGCCGATTTATTACATTGGTTTGAAATAAATGCCCATGATAGAGCTTTGGTAGTGCATTCATGGTAGTGCATTTATGTCTTATAAGTGTATTGGTGAATGTCATTTAATTTCTTCTTGCTTATATCAAATGTACCCTATTGTGAAATGGTTTCCTTCTTTCTTTAATTGCATTGGATTTGATATTGATGGATGAGGCGATAGAAGAAACCCATATTGGAGTTGTGGAGAAGTGTAGATAGTTGCATTGTAGGAGCTTTTAGCTCAGTTTTGTGGCAAGGATTAAGTGGAAGTGAGGAGAATGGTTTGAGGAGGAGAAAGGGCTTAAATCTGAACACAGTGGGTGATTCCCGCACCTGGCGGTCAGCCTGCGGTCACCCGGTGGCTAGCCGCCTGGTGACTGGCGGCTAACCGCCAGCTAGCCGAAATGTTACGGTTACTTTTCCAGAGAGCACCCTTCTCCACCTGAAGACTCAGTCAGCTCCACAGTTAGCCAGTGGCTAACCGCCGAACCCATCGGCGGCTAACCGCCAGCTAACCGCACCTTGGCGGTTAGCTTTCCAATAAGCTGTATTTTTGGCAGCCCAGCCGTGGTCAGCCGCTAGCTAACCGCCAGGTGACCGAAATTTCCCAGGTTTCGAAAAGCTCCTCGCTCGAACGAACCGGAGAGTTCGTTCGAGCGCTGAGCTTTGTCGATCAAAGGAGATTCACTAGGCATTGTATGAGGCCATCCGAGAAAGAAACCATATCACAAGGATGTCATTCGAAGTTTTGAAAATCCAAAGTGTATAAGGAGCCCGGGATGTCTTCAAACTCAAGGAGTACCAAGTCATTTCAATAATCGACATACGGGACGGGACCCCTATCCACTTAAATAGATCTCGAAGTCAACAGTTTTCCCGAAATGGTATAGTTCATTATATTTCTTCATTTCCAAGATTTACTTTACATGACTTGTTTTCCCGAAAGCATTGAAGTTACTCTAGTAACAGTTATTTATCCCGAGATGTATTGCCCGATATGAAGTGACAGTGTGCCCTTGAGCACCCCCGTTTTACCCGTTTATTTATTGTACTTGATTTACTTGCATATGTCCCGATTTGTTATTTGACCTATGAGTCGGCATCACTAAGCTTGGATACCTTGTCGGTTTGATCCACCGACTTGGAAATCCCTCTCTCGTCCCGCCAGCTGCAGTTTGGATCCCGATACCCGGTTATTGCCGTGGTCCCGTCCTGATACCCTGTTCGCTACCGTGGTCCCGTTCCCGTATATTTATATTGTATATATGATTTGCGTTGAGTCTCCTCACCTTGTGTGACTGAGACCAACATCCCGTTATACTCTTGTCACTTCGGTGATAGAGGACTTAGCTTCTTGTGATTGCCATCTTGCCAGTTCCCGATTCCTTGGATACCCGATATGTTTTATATTGCTTACTTGCTTCCCGATAAATGATTCGTTTCCTTTGTGAAAGGTGTTATTTAAACAAGTGTTCATATTCTCCAATGTAAATTCAGTTATTATTATATTGTTTTCTGTTCTTTGTACACGCACATGTTTTAAATGAATGCCGGTTGGGTGAATACCCATGCTTTTACATATGTTTCAGACGATCAATGATCTTGTTAGATTTATATTATTATACATGTTTTAAAGGAATACCCGAATTGTTAAATATCCGTGCCTTGTTTTAAATGACATTTGGTTTGTCAAGATATCTATGTTTATACCTGTTTTAAATGATTACCCGAGTTATTAAATATCCATGCCTTGAAATATGTTTAAATAAACACTCGTTTTGTCAGATTTCTTTGGTTACACCGGTTTTAAATGAACACCCGGTTTGTTAAATATCCGTATTTTCACATATGTTTCAAATGGACATTGGTTTTGCCAGACTGCTATGAATACCTGGTTTATTGTATACTTATGTTTTTACCTAAGTCTCAAATGAACGTTTGTTTTGTCAAACCACTATATTTATACATGCTTTAGACGAACACCCGATTGTCAAATATCTATGTTTATAGATGATGTAAATGAACACATGTTTTATTAGATCTTCATGTTTTACCCATGCTTGAAACGAATACATGTTTTGCCCGAGATCCACGATTTTGCACCCGTTTAATTATACGCAGCATTTGATCGAATAGCATGATTTATCTTATGTTTTATTCTTCAGTATATTTATGATCTTTTCATCCACCTGCCAGACCGTCGTGTCTGACCCACTACTTTTGGTACTCAGGTTCAGATTTCTTCGTCCCGAGATGAGTACTTTTGTTGGCTGTGGAGCAATGCTTTGCAGGTTGTTTTGTCGGCTATGTCATGTAGACATTGAGCTTAACATCGGAGCTACGTTATATTTGGGATAGTAGTTAATAGCTTTTGTTGTATGGCTTCTATTAGCCTTTTTCTTGGGATTCTTAATTAATGTACATTGATAATTGTAACTTGAACATAGATGGGAATGTAATATCCTGTTACTGTCAGCTCTGTAATTTATTGTGATGGTTTACTCCAGTCTGATATGATTCTTGATATGGTAGCTATATGCTAAAGGTTGAGTGCGACGCGGAATCCGATGGCCACGGACTCCGGGTTGCAATGCCACGAAAGCTTCCGCAAAATATTCAGAACGTGTTGAGAATGTGTTGTCTTCACACACGCGGATCCTGGGAGAAGTAAAATACATTTATGCTTTAATCCCATTTCGCGCCCCCGATGTTCCGGATTGGGGGCGTGACACATCCTTTTCAAGACCTTAGGTGAATCTTCATTGGTACACATTTAGACTAACCTTAAGGCCTTGATCCTCTCTAGACCAACCTATTCTTTTTAGTTAAATCTTTTAGCTGGTCATGTTACATTTGCAGTTTGTTTCTTTATAGTCACATCTTTTAAAATGCAATGTTTCATTGTGATCATTTGATTTTGTCTTCATGAACTTTTAAGTTATATCTCATGGTTTTCAAAATCCCTTGATTGCAATATTTTCATGATGGATTTGCATTTTGTTCTTATAGTTATATCTCTTGTAGTGCATATCTATTCATGATCAATTGATTGTGATTACAAAAGCTTTCATAGCTAGATTTTTCATGATCAATTGATGTTGAAAAATCATTTGATGAATGTCATAGTTAGATCTTTTTGGTAAATCAAATGACTTGAAGCAATTTATATTTTCCATTGTTTTTTTCAAAGTTATATCTCTTGGTATGGAAAATATGTGTTCAATTTGCATGAAAGTCTATTGCCATATTTAGAATACAAATTGAAATTTTATAGTAGTACGCTACTTGTTTTTCAAAATCGCTTGCTCTTAATTCTATAAAGGATTCTTTGTTTGAATTTTAAATATTGAAGTGATTTGAAAAACTTTGGAAAATGTTCTAAGCTTTATTGGTTGTATTTTTAGAAGCATTTTCCTTGAATTTATTTCCTTGTGCCTAATTATGATTATATCATTTGGAAGGAAATATTTTTTACAAACAATTTGCATCTTTGCTCATTTAGTTACATTCTTTTTATGCAAATTGATTTTGATGTCTTACATTGCTTGGTTAGATATGGTGTCATTGATTTGCATGTTTGTGCCTAATTTGGTATATATATTTTCATCAATGCAAATTGATGATTGTTTATGTGCTTTATAGTAAAATCGTGTATTTGAGCTTTTTAAGTACATATGTGATTTTATATGCTAAGTTCATTTGGTTTAAACCTCATATCCATTTTCCATTGCATTGTAAGCTTAGTACATTTGCTAAGAGTGGAGATGTTGCATGATAGATTGATCCCTTTAACTTCATACCTACTTGTGCTTACTTAGTTATATTCTTTATTGATGATATGGTATGAGTTAGATCTTGAGTGTTGATTGATCCTCTCTATGCAAATGTCAAATCGTTCTATGTATGACTGTGATCTTAGTTATATTTGTAGAAACCATACTAGAAATCAAATCCATCCTCCATGCCTTCTAGTCATTTCTTTTTGGATGGTTATGATGTTTATTCATGTTTATTCTCTAAGTGATGTCATCCTTGTACATGTTTCAACATCATAGTAGTGATCTTGATCATATGAAACTCTTTGAAATCCATTCCTCGTATTTCTATATGTTTGATGGATATCTTAGATGTTGAATTCATATGATTTAGTCACTTTGAAAATTGCATGCATTTCAAAGTTATATCCTTTTGCATTGCAATTTACCTTGTTCATCACTATGCTCTCTAGTCATATCTTTAAAAGTGATGAATATCCTTTTATGTTGCTTGATGGAATTTTGTGTTTGTCACATTCTTGCTCTTAATCATGCTGTCAAATTCAATTGGATTCAATTGGTACAATTTTCGATTGGTTTGATTTCTTGTGAATGTGATAGACCTTGTGTACATTGGATTGAACTTGTAAATAATATATTTGCTCCATGTCACACACCATTAGCATCATAAAATTTCATGATTGCCACCTCTCTTGCTCATATAGGTATATCTCATGACCACCATCTTTATGTATTTATAATCTTGGTTGGTTATTAGTTGAGGTTGGCTTCATGGTTGAATTTCATTTCACTCATTCTTGCACATTAATAGTCATATTTATTGTTTGAATGAAATGATTTCAAAACCTTCATAGCATATGTTTTTCATAGTTAAATTATTTGATGCTATGATTAATAAACCGCATTTCATCATGGATAGCTCTAATTTGGATTTTTCCTAATAGTTATATTTTTAAATCCATTTTATAGTGATTGTTTTAATAGACTTATCTTTGAATCTCAATTGGTATCCTTTGTTTTTCCAATTGGTATCCATGATTGCTTTTCTCCTTGACCTTGCTTTTGACCATATTGAGCTTTATAGTTAAACGAATATAATCCTTCTCTTGAAGTTGACCCTCAATTGGTAAAACCATCTTCTTCTTGAATCAAATAGCTATATCTTTGTCAAAAGTTTGACAAAAGGAGAGAATGGATTGAGGGGGAGTAAACCTTCTTAGGAAGTATTAGTTTTGATCAAATTCACCCTTGGATTGCCTTTGAACCCTTAGAGTCTTATTCCACACATGATAACCTGTTATGTATTTCATTTTCGAGTTCTTTTGTTAACAGGTGCTTCTAAAAGGTATTTTCCTTGTTTCATGTGTGTAGGTACCTTTGCAATTTAATGTCAAAGGGGGAGAGAGCATTCAAGTTCTCTAAAGGGGAAGAGAATGTCTAAGCTTCCTAAGGGGAGATGTTGTATGATCTTCTACAGGGGGAGAGAGTGCATATCTTGCGAAAGGGAGAGAGATGCATGGTCAAAGGGGGAGAGCTAATAGAAGAAAGAAAGCTTGGGAGCTAAAGAAGATGCTTGGCTAAAGAAGGAAAGATGAAAAGAAAGCTTGAAGATTGATCAAGCACCAAGCATCAAGAAGAATAAAGAAATCCAAGAGCCCAAGCTAAGAGAGGAAGCATCCAAGAGATTTCAAGGCTTGTCCAACTAAGGGGGAGCTGAAGACTTAGTGTGTATTCAGTGGTGAGTGAGTTGCCATCAAATTGCAAAGGGCGAGATTGTTAGGAATTTTGTAGATTGCAATTTGATGGATGCATTATCATTCAAGCATCATTTGATTTACACACATATGCATTGATTCATAAAAAGTTGAAATCTTGATTTACACATGCATTGGTTTTTAGACTTGAAGATATATTGATTTATGCATGATTTGTTTTTAAACTTGGATGCATTTGTTTTAGAAATCAACCAAGCCATTGGATTTAAAGTTTCGAATCATTTTAGGATTTTTGTGTTTCATGTTTTTAAACATCTTAGTTTGATTTAAAACATATTTCCAAGCTTGGTTTAGTGGCCCAAAGGTTCCCAAGAAAGATACTTTGAAAATATGCAAAATGGGGAATTTTGGTCCCAGGGGGTCGACCTGCAGTGTGGCTAGTCGACCGGCCAAGGGGACCCGGTCGACCGGCCACACTGCAGGTCGACCGGGAAAGAGCCTTTAGCCCTTCTGTCAAACGGTCTATTTTTTTACCGTTGTGTGTACCAGGTCGACCGGGGAAGAGCCAGGTCGACCCGGGGACTAATCGTTGGGCTGTTTTGGCTATAAATACTAGTTCATTCCTTTGCCAAAAGTTGAGGATTTTTAGACCTTCCTTGAGAGGTTTTGAGGCAAATCAAAGGGAAATTAACTAAGGGATGAAGGGGATCATTAGGAGAGCTAAAGCTTGGATTAATGAGTTAAATCACCAATTAAGCTCTACTTTCCTTAATCATATGTTTTCATGCTTTGCCTTTTTATTGGTAAATCTTTTGTAGCATGATAAACTATGATTTGTTGTGTCCTTAACATGTTTTATGTTTTGAATTGATCTATTATTTTGGATGCATCACCATTTGATTCAATCCAAGTAGTACTTTATTTGGTAAATCTAAGTAGATCATGTTAGTGAAAGAATCTTTGAAATCATATGTAACATGATTCATATACTTGGTTGAATCTTTGGTTGTTGTTTTTCATCATAAGAAAATCTCTTTCAAATATATCTTATGTTTTGGATTCAACATCTTTACAAATCATATGTAACTTTGTTTTAAAGTTTCACAACTTGCTTTGAATTGATTGGTATATCATATTCAAGTTGTATTTATAATTACATATGATTTGTCCCCTAATTTCAATCAAATCTATTTTTATGTTTTGAGCTTCATTGTTGATTTGATTGACATCCCTATGCATCACATGTTTTGTTCTTAAAGTTTCACAACTTGTTTAGAATACATATATGTATCTTTTACAAGTTACTTTTAACATGTGATTAGCATTCTTTCCTCAATCATAAATGTTTTTATCAGCTAAAACTTTCAAAAGCCTTAGGCATACATTTATGAGCTTTCATTTTCAAAATGATTGAGGACATCACACACACACATCATGAGCATACATCTTTGCATTCATTGAGTGTTTGTGTGAGTTAGATTTTCATTTTCATATCCGCCTATTTTAGAGGCAAATGTAATGAGCTAAATTGTATCTCCATCAAGTGTATTATAGACACTACTTAGAGAGATGACCAACGTTTGGTTGAAGAGGTTATTGCTTAGCCTAAGAAAAACATAATGTATAGGTTGATGTTGAGCCTTGAAAAACATCATTGTAAAGGTTATTGTTTAGCCTATTGAAAAGCATAAATAGTGGAAATCCGGTGGGGTGTTGGATCACAAGCCGGTAGTGGATGTAGGCATTGAGGCCAAACCACTATAAATCCTTGTGTGATAGTGCTTGCTTTGTGGTGGTTGTTTTTATTAAGCTTCCGCATTTTGTTTGATAATCATCACTTGTGACTAGTTTGATTTGAAGAAGTTAAAATTGATTAAAATTGGTCATAATTGGAGCTCACCCTATTCACCCCACTCTAGGGTTCGGAATCCTCGGACTTTCAGATTAGAGATGAGGTATGGCTCTGATACCAATTGTTGGAAGTAGGTAGGCCTCGTGATAGGTTTTCA
The DNA here is from genome assembly GCA_038049695.1 of Cinnamomum chago. NCBI lineage: Eukaryota > Viridiplantae > Streptophyta > Magnoliopsida > Laurales > Lauraceae > Cinnamomum > Cinnamomum chago. The sequence continues at coordinate 65,210,781 of CP142451.1, forward strand.
AAACTTTTTGACCCACTTGACTCAGGGATCAACTATCCAGCAGGCCATAAACCATATCCAGGATGCAATCCCTTAATCTCATCAATCAAGTACAACAAAAATACTATCTATAAGATAGAAATCAGCAACTACATGCAACAAAATAATCTACCACAAGAGGAGAAGCAGGTTATACCTTTGGAGCTCGGTAGTGCTCTAATCAAGGAGAAGACAATTGATAAGAACGAAAAATGTTATATTTTTCTCCATTAATATTTAGTTCTTTGTACCTATTTGATATCTAATTTCACTCATTATTCTTATATTTTGATTTAGGATGCAATTGGAGGGCTAAACGCAAAACGAAGCTAATTGGGTGATTTTAGATGAATTTTCACATCGCTTCGCAAGTTGGGCATAACTTTCATCTGAGCTCCGGTGGAGACGATTCAAGATACTGTGGAACGTTAAAAGAAGGTGATCGTACTTGATGCTAAATGGGTGAAAAATCAAGCAGAAGGGCATTATGGTAAATTTGAAGAAATCAGAAGCTCGTCGAAACATATCCAATATTGGGCTCATATTGTGCAGAACGAAAAATAGTGCAACTTTAATTCTTGGGTCGAGTCCAACAGAAGCCCGAATGAGAAGATATGGTCAAAAAGAAGATTTTTACCAAATTAGAATTTAGTTAATTATTTTATTGTTTCCCATCTTCAATCCCACTTCACTTGAAATTCTCTCAAAACACTCAACGTACAAAGCCCATCTTCTACAGCAACGATTTCTCTCTATCATCTCATCCTCATCCAACGTTTTCTCTCCATCAGGTGGGCCCACTCACCTTATTTCTCTCCTATTCCAACTCCACCTCACCTTATTTCTCTCCTCTCCCTACCATACATGCCTTATATAAATAACCCACCTCTCTATAAATAGGAGGACACGCCATTCACAGAATTGGGTCCACCAACGATTTCTCTCTCTTTCTCTCTTCTTTCTCCATTCTTTTCCCATTTAATTTATTTTGCAAGTTAGTATGGCCCTGCGTGGCTAATTTTCTATAATTGGTTAAAGGAGACTGAAGCCTCGGAATAATTATTGTGAGATCTAATTTATTTTCATTGTTCAATTTATGCTTTGAATATAGGTTGTTCTTCTATTGCTTAATTTGTTATGATGATTGTTTCGTTTAATTGCTAGGATGCATACTAGTTTATTTTTCGTTGCAATCTAATGCTAAATTAGAAATCAAATCCGTAATTGTTTGATCCCTCTAATTTGTGAAGCAACTGATATTTAATAATTTACTGCGTTAGTAATTATTAGATATTAGGAAGAACACTTGGCTAAATTAAATGCAACCGCGTGTGCTTGTGTTATTTGGGTTCATCGATCTCTCTGATTTTAATGCTTTTACTAAATTAAATCTATAGCGCTTGTCTTAGGTTGTTTAGTAATTAGGGTTAATTAGAGCGCGTGTTTTCTAATTAACTAATTAAGGAAGTAGGAATTTAATTCCAACGATTAATATTCAAAGTGTTAATTGATTTATTTTTGCATCAATGATCAGTTCTGAATTTCCGATGGTGGATGTTAACTTTGACCAATGCTTGCTCCTTTGATTGAATTCGTTACTTTACTGCTTTTTATTTGCTTTTATTTATTTTTGCTTTCAGTATAATCAAAACCCCCATCTTGATCACATAGCATAAAATTTGACTAAACACTCTCCGTGGGAACGATCCTTACTCGCGATGCTACATATATTTTTTGGAGTAAAGGTTTTATTATATTTGGGTGCCGGCGACAGCACGACCAAATTTTGGCGCCGTTGCCGGGGAGTGCTTCTAGTTGATTTTTATGTTTTATTTTTGTGATAAAAAAAAAAAAAAAATTCTTCCCCATCACGTTTTCTCATTCTAGGTTAGTCTGGGTAGGAGCCTCCTTTTCAATCCATCTGTCTCTCTCTTTTCTCCACTCAGTAAGCAACTCTCTCTTTTATTTCTTTTATGCATCTCATCATCTCATATTTCTCATTATCTCATCTCATATCTTCTCTCCATCTCTCTGACTTTATCTCATAAATTCAATTCATTTTTTTTGGTTCTGAAACGGGAAGTTCTGTTTTTTTTTTTTTTTTTTTTTCTAAAACTTCGTTGCAGAAGAGAACAAGAAGATCAGTCTGCATTTATCTCTGGTGGACCCCACGGATTAGATTCTCTCAAAAAAAAAAAAATTTCCAACGCAGAGAACAGAGAAGAAAAACCAGCAACTTGCGCAGAATTTTTAGCTTGAGTTTAGCTTGAGACTGTAGTCAGAGACGTAGTGAAGAAGGAGACCCAGACTTGGGTCGCTTTCAGACCAGGTCCTACCCGCCCGCTACAGAAACCCAGCCTTGGGTCTTTTTCGGGTCAGTTCAAGTTGGGTCTGACCTGACTCACTTCACAGAAGCCCAGCAGCATCCATCTCAGTGCGCCGAGGTCAGCCAACAGTCAATTAGAACAAGAACTCTTCTTGAAGCAATTAGAGATCTCCAAGACCCTGTTGTCTTCCACGCTATGACCCTCTGTCATATTTCTTTTCTCAAGAAGATGTGTGGGATCTCCAAGAGAAAACCCTACTAGAAACTCTAAGGAACTAGAAGGCAACTAGAAGAGAAAAGAGGAGAAGAAGAGTTGTGCAACACTTTCACTAGAAGCTCTTGGGCGTGGGATACTTGTTATGGAAGTCCAAGGGGTGTTTCCCATTATATAGTCCTCATGCAACCTCCTTTTCTTACTTCTCTTACTAATTGCATAAGAAGTCTCACTTCCATACAAATTAGTAACTTCTCATGCTACTATTACCACTATTAAAAGTCTCATTTCAAATAGAAATATAAGTTTCTAATTCCTTCTTTTTAGAGTTCAAGTAAGAATAGAATCTTTCTAATAACTTGTGTAAGACCCCGACCCGAGTGACCTCGATTAGTATTGATTAAGTTGTGTTTTAGTTCTAAGCTTGTTTAGTTGATTTTGGTTAGGTTGGTCTTGGAATAGCTTTTGATATAGTTTTGGGGAATTTTGATTGCTTGTGATTAGTAGGGCCCTTTGGGGGTTCCTTCTTTTTGACTTTGCATGTGCTTGAGGATTTATCGGAGATTTTTGCATTCATGGTTTTAATCCCGTTTTATTTATATTGTTAATCCATACAACTTTTATGTTGATCCCGTGCCCGTTCGAGACCCCGAAACCCGATTTCATAGCCTTGAGGGCAAAACAGTCATTGTACACTAAACCTGTACCCAAAACTTGATATCCCCGAAACCCGCGAAACATATACTTTTTGGAAACTAGATATTTCGGTGATCATTTCTTTCTTCTTCGTCGAATTCATCCGAAATCCTGAAAGACATGATTTCAGCCCAACAAGCTCCTTCAGTAGTGGGACCCAACCCCATTTGTTAACAAAAGGGAAACCCACTCTCCCTTTCATCTCATTCTCCATTTTCCAGCACAACACTTCAACCTAGGGTTTTCTCTTGCAACTTTCTCTTCTTCTTCTTGCTCTCTCCATCTCCAATCCCCACCAAACTTGCATCAATCAAGAAATGGAGGTTATCATTCTCTTCCTCACCTTGCAAGCTTCCTTTTGATACCATTTGTAGAGAAATCCACCAACCTTGAGATTCCCTTTGAGCTAACTTTTCCCATTTGAAGGTCATCCAAGTAAGCAATCTTCTCCATCTTCTAAATTTGTATTCTTCTATTCCTTGAAAAGCTCCATTTTCATTATTGTGAGTTCCATCTTCTTCATTCATGGTTTGACCCATTTTAGGGTTTGTTTTGGGGATTTTTGCTTGTAGCTTGGATTTTTAGCTTGAGAGGTGATTAGAGACTTGGACTTGCTTGATTAAAGACCAAAGGCAAGTGGATGAAATGATAGTTTGAACATTTAATGGTTTTATGAAGAATGTGGTTGGTTTTCCTATTCATATCCATATTTATTAGCTTGCATTCATTGTGAAATAAATGCTCATTAATGAGCATGGATATGTGGTCTATTGCCCTTTATTTTATCTCTTGATTATGGCTCAAATGAACCTTGGTGAAGAGTCCCTCCCACCATTGCTGAAGAGATGTCAGGGGACGCTGATGAGCCTCCGGAAAAGAGGAGCCGAGAGGAAGAGACCGTTAATAAACGTATGATTCCTCCTCTTTCTCTTTCCGTTTCTTTCATTGAGTCTTTTTTGTTTTGATTTGCCTTCTCTCCCCTTTTCAGTGGGAGATTATGATTTGGTGATGCCTGAGGTTCCGGCCGATGAGGCAGTGATGGATCCGATTGCGGCATCTGAAGAACCGAGGGACTCTGGAGTGATTCCAGAATCTTCACCTGGTATGATTTCATTGTATTTTCTTTTTTTTTTTGTCTGCGCTGTCATTTGCTAACATGTTGCTTGTTTTCTTATCAGTTGACTTGCCACAGGATTCCGACAATTTCGAGCCATCCATGGATGCGACCTTTGATGATGCTTCAGATGAATTTATGGAGGCAGAAGGTATTCCGCCGATCGTCGAAGAGGCTATTTGTAACAATAACCCTGATGATAATGAATTTTTCAACAGGACCACATTCATACCTTTTTTGTTTTGTTTTGTTGGTAGGTTGTCAAGTAATAAGAGAAGTTCCCCCATCTTTCTCAGGGCCAGAGCAGGGGATGCCTGCTGTTGAACTAGAAGTAGGGACTTCTTTTTACAGTTTCAATGTGGCACAAATGAAATCTTCTGAGGAGATTCCTTCAGCAGTGTCTCCGATTAGAAAGAGTCTAATGATCACTCCTCCAATAGGGCATGACACGGGCAGTCGACCAATGGAGAGTCCGGGCCATCTTTTCAGTATGCGAAGAAAGTGTTGAGGAGTGTTTTGAGCTCATGGGTTGAAACTCTTTCTTTCGGCCATCTGGATCCTGGCTTTGGCATGATCAACCATGTACAGGACATCCTTGCTGATAGCAAAGAGGTCGTTCTGGACATTGCAAAGTGCGAACGCTTTTATAGATGAAGTCATTACTCTGGGCAACAAATGGAATGAGATCAAGAGGTTCCCAAGCGGTAACTTTTTCAATGAGATGTTTTTGAAGCCTTCTGGAGAGGTCAAGTCTGAATTGAACGAGATCTCGCGGACTCGGAAGCAATTCATTCAGGAGAGGAATGTCACCGAGTTGGCCATGATTGAGCTAACAGAAGACCTAAGCCATCTTGATAGGGAGGTCGTTGAAGCCAGGTAGCGTCTTGAGTTATTGGAGGAACAAGCTCGTGCTAGAGAGGGGACTCTGATACGCCAGGTCGAGGAGGTTGACAACAATCTCCGGAGAAAGAGTCAGGAGTACGAGCAATTGTAGATTCTTTAGGAAGAACTTCCCGTGCTGCAGATGGGTCACGACGTTCTGCCACCTTTTATGGAAAGATTTTGAAGAAGCGTGGCCTGGAAGCTTTAAAGGCTAAGGCCAAGAGTCTTCTTGTGGAGTTGAATCTTTGATTGAATACCATGTTAGACTATGCTCCTGATTTTTTTTAACAAACTCTTTTTCTTCTCTTTTCTGTTTTTGGTACCTCCATGTAAAATCATTTTTGGTACTTATATACGTTTCACGCAAAATCTTTTTGATGAAAATAAGCAAAAGTAGGATGAGAATGTTTGTTTGAAATTTTGACAAAAAGGTTGTCATTTTGTGAAAATCTTTTGTCAAATGATTGTTTTGAGCATGAAAGTCAGATTTTGTGGCGAAAGCCTGGTTTTTTTGATAGCTTGAAAGCTGGTTTTTGAGATGGCATGGGAGCCAAATTTTTTTTTTTTTTTTTTTGGGATGGCATCGAAGCTGAAATTTTGTGGTGTAGAAGCCGAGATTTTTTTTGGAATGGAAGCCAGTTTTTTTTTTTTTTTAAAACCAAGTTTTGTTTTGTTGGCATGAAAGCCAGATTTTAGATTTTTTTTGGCGTAAAAGCCGGGTTTTTGGATTTTTTGGCATAAAAGCCAAAATTTTGTTTTTAGTGTAAAAGCCGATTTTTGTTTTTGGCGTAAAAGCCGATTTTTTTTTTGGCATAGAAGCTAGGTTTTGGTTTTCAAAAATGCAAGAATCGACTAAAAGTTGCCTCCCTGCTTAATGGTATTGCAAGTATCGATGGAATGTTGCCTCCTCACGAATTGGAGTGCAAGTATCGACTGAATGTCGCTTCCTTGCTAAAAATTTTGGTTTTGCGGGTATCGACTGAATGTCGCTTCCTCACGAGTTTTTGAAATTTTAGGTTTTTTGAAAATTTGGGTTATGGATATTAACTGGAATGTTGCGTCTCCATAATTTTTTTTTTTAATTTGAAAATTTTGGTTGTGGATATCAACTGAAATTTGAGTTTTTGAAATTTTGTAAGTATCGACAAGGTGTCGGTTCCTTGTGATTTTGAAATTTTTGGAAGTATCGAATGGGGTTCGTATCCTTCCGATATTTGGGTTTTTGCGAGTATCGACTGAGCGTCGCTTCCCCGCGGTTTTAAAAAAAAACCATTTTTGTTTAAAGACATGAGGGTCGTAAATTTTGACTCAAAACCATTTTTGGTTGTAAAAGTCGGGGCGGACTAGGGTGGAAATTCCTGAGTCCTAATTTTTGTTTCAAACCATGGATTTTGGGTTCAAGGATCGAAAGTTTTGGTCAAGTCTGGGAAGAGGCTCCTAAACTTGGATTTTTGAATTTTTGTTTTTTGAACAATGAAACTATGAAAGTAAGCATTGTTTTGAGAGTTTTTTTTAGAAGTTTCAACTTAAGGATGAAAATTCCGAAAGGAGTGGGTTTGACGAGCAAGTACCTAGAAATAGGCTTTGACCGTGCAGGCATTGCTCTGACCCAGTGGCGTAAGTCCTCAAGGGTAGTACCGCTTCAAGAACTTGCCGTTGATGGGTAGCATACATCTGTCGCCTTCCATATTTAGAAGAGCGTATCGCCGTTGGAGAAGACTTTGTCGATGACGAAAAGGTCCCTCCCATTTTGGTTCGAACTTTCCTTTGGATTTGTGCGATAAAACCATTGGCATTTTACTACAAGAACCAAGTCACCCTTTTTATAGGCGCGTTGCCTGACCTTCTTGTCGAAAGATCCTGCCATGCGTGCTTGGTACAACTCAATGCTTTGTAGAGCTTGAAGTCATCTTTCATCAAGATTATCTAGCTCTTGGAGTCTCAATTTGACGGTGCTTTCTTGCGTCATGCCATTTTCCAAAGATACCCTTAAGGAAGGAATTTGTATTTCCAAAGGGACAACAACTTCGCATCCATAGACCAAAGAGAATGGTGTGCTATGGGTCGGTCCTCGAACGGTGGTTCGATAAGCCCACAAAGCTTCAGGTTTGTCGCCCTAGTCTCTTTTGTGACTAGAGACCATTTTCTTGAGAATTTTGCAGAGTGTCTTGTTGAAGGCTTCCGCTAGTCCGTTCGCTGCCAGATTATATGGAGTCGAAGGACAACTTTGGATTTTGTACTTGTCACAGAACCTGTAGAATCTATGATCCTAGAATTGTGGTCCGCTATCATGGATGAATCTTTTAGGTATGCTGAAGTGACATATAATGTTGGTGCGCAAGAATTGAAGGACTGATGAGGTCTTCATTTCGCTGAGCGCAAATGCTTCTGACCACTTGGAGAGATAATCCGTAGCGGCGAAGATGAAACGATGACCTTTGCATGATGAGGGAGAGATAGGACCATGATGTCCATACCCCAGGCTTCGAAAGGCCATGAGATCGTTGTGGGATGTAGCCATTCTGGAGGCATGTGGAGATAATTTCCATGACCTTGGCACTGTCGGCTGCGTTTAGCAAATTGCATTGCGTCAGCTACCATGGTAGGCCATTAATAACCTAACCTTTTTATCTTATCATAAAGCTTAGGACCAACCTGATGAGCTCCACAAAGACTAGCATGTACTTCTTTGAGAGTTTCCTCTGCCTCTTGTTGTGACAAGCAGCGTAGAAGTACCCCGTTGAAGGATTTTCTGTAAAGCATTTTTGAAGGAATATCCAAATGAAAGTTTGGGGCTCGCCTTTGAAGGGTTACCCATTCTTTTGGATCTTCAGGTAGGATTCCGAACATAGTGTAATCAATGAACGGTTCCCTCTAGTCTCCGATCGGAGGGTTAAGGATGGACATCCGACTTCCAACCACTTGATGGCATTCAGCAACTGCTCGGTGTGCGTTAAGAGGGGGGAGGATGCTTCTTTGACACAGTGTGATTTGCAAGTTTTCCACTTTTTGGATTGCCATAGATGCGGCGAGTCTGGTTAGGGCATCTGCACGGATGTTTTCACCTCTGAGGATGTGGGTGATGTGACAGATGTCAAACTTTTGCCAAAGTGATTGTGCCTTATTGTAGTAAGACAACAGATCAGGCTTCCTGACTTCAAATTTTTGATTCATCTGGTTGACAATCAGTTAAGAGTCCCTAAAAGCTTCCAGCATGGTGATGCCAGATTCGTGGGCGAGTTCCAATCGCACAATCAAGGCTTGATACTCAGCTGCATTGTTTGAACATGGTTCCAGTAGCGAGAAAGCGTTCGGAATTAGGTATTTTTCGGGACTAACAAAGAGGATGCCAATTCCCGATATTTGCTTTCCTTTCTAATTTGTCCTGGTTGCGCCGTCAAAGTACATGTCCCAGGAAGCATTTGGCAATGAAGTTTCCACATTGTAGATAGATTCGTCTGTGAGATCATCCCACAGTGGAGAGTCCTTAGGCAATGGATGCTCTGTGAGAAAGTCTGCTAGAGCTTGGCCTTTGATTGCCTTTTGTGGTACATACCTAATATCGAATTGCGGTAGAAGGATGGACCATTTTGCCAATTGGGCATTGAGAGAACCTGCTTTTGTGACAAGGACCTTTAAGAGATTGATCCTCGAAATCAGGTATATTGTGATGGACAACAGATAGTGACGCATCTTTTGTACGGCAAACATTACTGCAAGGCATTCTTTTTCGACTGGAGAGTAGTGATGCTCTGCATCTATCAACATACGGCTGGGGTAATATAGAGCATCTTCTTTTCCCTCGTCGTTTTCTTTTGCTAGTAGAGCGCCCAAAGAGTAATCGAGAGCTCTTGGGTACAAGATGAATGGTTTTCCAATTGTGGGGGCAACCAACACTGGAGGTTTAGTCAGGTATGTCTTGATGTCTTGAAATGCGGCTTCACATTCCGCATCCCAAACAAAGTCCACACCTTTCTTCGTTAAGAGAGAATGGACGGCACTTCCCTGACCGATTGGAGATGAACCGTCGAATATATGCCAACCATCCTTGAAGCCCTTTTTAGTTCTCATAGGGTTCTTGGAGATGGCATTTCTCGGATAGCCTTGACTTTGGTGTGGTCAAGTTGTATTCCGCCTTTCCAAACTATGAATCCGACAAACTTACCCGATGAGACACCGAAGAAGCACTTTAGTGGATTCATCCGCAGTTTGTGTTTGCGAAGTCGGAGGAAGATTTCTCGAAGATCTTTGAGATGGTCTTCTTTTCTTCGGCTTTTGACGGCGAGGTCGTCGACATAACATTCGACCGTCTTGTGCTGCATATCTTGGAATATTTTCATCATAGCCCTCTAATGTGTTGCACCCGCATTTTTCAGACCAAATGGCATGACTGTGTAACAATACACCCCAAATGGAGTCCGAAATGATGTATGTTTTTCATCTTTAGGATGCATCTTTATCTTATTGTAGCCAGAGAATCCATCCATGAATGTCATTCGCTCAAATCCGCAGGTGTTGTTGATCATTGATGGACCCGATTTTTTCTCTCCTCTCCTCTCCCATCCGTCCCCGGGGTCGCCGAGAGGAAAATCGAAATGGAGGGAAGAAAGGGGGAGAAAAAAGGGCACCTATATTTTGTACGGGTATTCCAGATTTTCTATTCTACTTGGAATTTTGAAATGGTGATCCGGATATCCACCTTCACAAGTAGAAAGGAAATCAACCTTTTTTCTAACTTTTCAAATTGCACATATATTTAAGAAAAGAGACAGTTTTTTTTTAATGCCGTTAGAGCCGGTTTCATTTTGTTTGTCGTAAAAGGTGATTTTGTGCCGTGAAAGGCGATTTACAAATCTCATCAAAATGAAAGACAAGAATTGTGATTTTTTTTTGTCTCTTAAAAAAACAAAGTACAATAGAAAAGCAAGAAATGGAATCTGGCTTCTCAGGAGATTGCGGGGACCAGTTCAGATCGACGGTCGCAAGTCATGTAGGACTTCGCCATCGCCCTTCAGAAAAGAACGCTTGATGATGCTTTGATTCTTTGGCTTGGCTTGGACTTCAGTTTTTTAGAGGATAAGAACCAAGGGAAGGTCCTATACCCAATGAAAAATGAAGAGACGGGTTGAAGAGCCGTGTCTTGGCCATATTGAGTAGAAGAAGATGAGGTTTTTTCTTAGAGGGGGGGTCCCCAAGGACTTTGATCACCTTTGGGTGTTTGTTGCAGCAGAGTTTCTTCAGAGTAGCGGGGCTTCTAGATCTTGAGTTTAGAATTCCGGGATTCTGTGCGTTTTCTAGGTGTATGTATGTGTTCGGGGATCGTTTCTTCTTGGAATCACCTCCTTATATAGGCATTTGGTAGCCTTTACGTGACTTTACGGGCTTTAATGTATTAAAACCACATAATGGGAGGAGTTACAAATTTTAATTCCTTTGTTTTGTAACTCCTTTTTCTTGGCTTCTGATTGGCCGGTGGAGATAATGAGCATTTAATCGCCTTTAATCTCCATGATGATAGGAGTCTCATAACTTAAATGTCATGATGTCTTGGACTTGTAACTCTTATTTCCTTGAATCTGATTGGGCCGTCCAAAATAATGAGTTAATGACTGCATTTAGTTGGGTCAATTAACATCATTAAGTGGTCGCCGGGAATCCCAAGAAATCATAGGGGCTGGAACTCCCGAAATGCGAAAAAAGGATGGAAAACGGGCCTTCGGGAGGAAATCCGGCGACCATGCACCCATGGTCGCCAGCGACCATGCGGGGATTTTCTATTGGTAAATAGGTGGGCCATTCAGATAGGTTTCAAAAATTTTGACCCACTTGTTGCAGGGACCAACTATCTAGAAGGCGACAAAACCCAATCCAGGATACAATCCCTTAAACTCATAAATCATGTACAGTAATATAACATATCTAGAAGATAGAAAACATCACCTAAACATGCAACCACGAAATCTACAACATACAAGGATGTAGATTATACCTTTGGAGCTTTGTAGTGCTCTAATGGAGAAGTTGATCTCTTTCTTTGATGATGAACACCTTCACTAATTAAATCAGAATCTCCAACACCTTTTGATCTTCCACGCTATGACCCGTATCAGATTCTCTTTTCTCAAGAAGATGGTGGAATCTCCAAGAGAAAACCTAACTAGTAACTCCAAGGAACTAGAGGAGAAAGAGAAAAGAACTAGAAGAGGCAAGGGAGGAAGAGATGCAACACTTGCACTCAAATAAGGGGCTGGGCGTGAATCCCTAGATGGAATAGCATGGAGGACGTCCAAGCCTCCTCTCCTCTTTTATAGCACTTAAGCAACCTCCTCTTACTAATTGAAATAGAAGTCTCACTTCCATAATAATTAGTTGCTTACTAAATCACAATTAGAAGTCTTACTTCAAATATGATTAGTAACTTCCTCTTTTTCTAATTAAAATAGAAGTCTCACTTCCATTAATAATTAGTAACTTACTATTACCACTATTAAAAGTCTCACTTCAAATAGAAATAGTAACCTTCCTATTAGAGTTCAAGTAGAATTAGTATCTTTCTAATAAATTGGGCTAGCGTAGGGACCACTAGGGATTCCTTAGAAAGCTGGCTCCAACTGGGACACGCGACCCCACATCTCATGTGCAATCCGGGCCCACAGTTAATTGCAAATAACTCCACTATATAAATGTAATTGCACTCCAGTCTAAGGAATATATTATAATGAAGACCCTAAACTTCCTGAGTACCACAAGTAGGCCCCTCCATCTATATCCATGGATCAATTGGACCTGTCCACCAAAATAGATCTATATCTTATTATCCTTGAGCCCCAATTAATTATAATGATCATTTGGTACCGATCCAATTAACTCTTAATCGGAATGGGTGCGCACTTACCAATGATAAATCCATTAATTTGCACAAGGGGATATTAAAGATAGATTCCATCTTGACTATTGAATGTTCCCACAGCTCTACTACCACGCACCCAAATCACCGAGGTGTTGACCTGCAATTGGCCTCACTCATTGGTGACTCAAAGCAAATGAATAGATAGAAACTTGAGTTCATTAATGTCTCAGGATTATGAGCCTATTGCTAGGAAATTATGAGAGCAAACCTTAAAGTTAAAGACAATGTATATAAGGTGCATCTCATGGTCCTTTAGTACATCCAATGTACCAGCACCATGATCCAGAATCTTACATTCCAATGATCGAGACAAATCACATTATCTCATAGTGATCAAAGTGCTGCAACCTTGTCAGATGAGATGCCCAATCTCATCACTGGTTGTGATTATATTTAAGTATAAGATTTGCAATACATGTCTCCTGTATGTGGATCTCATCCATACACATGTATTACATCTAGTATACTTGTGGACTCCGGTTCATCTCATGAACCATTATGTCATTTGTATTAGTTATGTGCAAACAAGTAATAAAACACCATTCATCTCATGAAAGGAAAACAATAATATATATTGATAAATAAAGAAATTAATCAATTTATTCATCATATACTGGTATTGAGACCATAAAACTAACAATCTCCCACTTGGGCTCAATGCCAGTCAGGGTTGCATCTCATGCATATCCCATCTACTTACTGCCCAAAGACTTTGGTACTCAAAGGCTTAGTAAAGGGATCTCCCATATTTTCTGCAGAGTCTATCTAGGTGATAGCAGTATCACCTCTCTGCCCAATCTCTCTGACCATTTGTTATAACCTCTGTACATGCTTTTGGCTCCTGGGTTCCTTGGACTTATTGACTACCCTGCTGTTATCATAGTAAACTGTGAGCGGCTGTCCTGCCAAAAGTACCACTCCAATTTCCATAAGGAATCTCTTGAGCTAATTTACTTGTTTAACTGCTTCTCAAGCAGCTACAGCATAAACACATACCGAGAAGTTGATTTCTTGGAATCCTTATCTGTCTGGAAGTTAGTATCTATGTAACCGACTCATTACTGCTATAAATCAACATGTGATATTTAGTCATTCCTAAGGATTTGAGAACACATCTTACAGCAGTCCAATGGTTAGGACCTGGGTTAGACTGATATCTGCTGACTAAGCCCAATGCATGGCAGATATCCGGTCTAGTATATAGCATAGCATACATGAGGCTACCAACACCCAAAGTGTATGGTATCGACCTCATTTGCTCCTTTTCCTCAGGTGTCTTGGGATACTGATCCTTGAAAAGGTGCACTCCATGCCTGAAAGTTGTAATACCTTTCTTGGAGTCTTGCATAGCAAACTGTACAAGCACCTTATCTATGTACGCATATTGGGATAAGCCTATCATCCTATTTATTCGGTCTCAATGGAGTTTGATCCCTAGGATGTGGCTGGCTTCTCCCAAGTCCTTCATATCAAAAGTCTTAGCCAACTAAACCTTTTACTGTTGATAACATCCATATACCACTCTCTAGGAGAAGGATGTCGTCAACCAGAAAAATTACCCTGCCTCCTTTACTTTTCATGTACACTCATGACTCATCCGGATTTTGACAAAATCAACTGACTTGATTGCTTAGTCAAAATGAATGTTCTAGATTCGGGATGCCTGCTTCAGTCCATAAATGGACATCTGCATCTTGCAGACTCTTTGCTCTTGGTTATTTAGTTATAAAACCGTCTGGCTGCATCATATAGATGTCTTCGTCAAGATGGCTGCTCAGAAACGCCGTCTTGACATCCATTTGCCTAATCCTGTAATCGAGATGTGCCGCAACGGATAAGAGTATCCGGATGGACTTGAGCATGGCTACCGGCAATAAGGTTTCCTCATAATCGATATCTTCTTTCTAAGTATATCCTTTCGCAATAAGCCTGACCTCGAAGGTCTTAACTCTTCCATCTGGTCCTCTCTTTCTCTTGTAGACTCACTTGCACCCAATAGGTTTAATATTGGCAGGCAAGTCCACAAGTATCCATACCTGATTGGAGTACATAAACTCTATCTCAGATTCATAGCATCTTCCCAATGCCCCGAATCTATGTCATTAATTGCTTCATCATAGTTAAAGGGATCTTGTTCCGGTTCTTCCAGGACTGCCTCGTAAGACTCTCCCAAGAACGAGAACCTGTCAGGGGGTCTGACAATCCTCCCACTACGGCGATGCACTGGTGTAACTATTGGATCCGGCAAGGGCGCTTCTTCCTCAGGTTTGGTCATACTAGGATTTGGAATTGTTTGCTCTTGAATTTCTTCCAAGATCACCTTTTCTAAAGATTTCCTGTCTATCATATAATCTTCCTCCAGAAAAACCGCATTAGTGCTCACCATCACTTTCTACTCTCTGGGATTATAGAATAACCAACCTTTAGTTCATTTAGGATATCCTACAAACGTGCATACTTCCGACTTCGCTTCCAACTGATCCGTCTTAACCTTTAGCACATGTGCCGGACAACCCCAAATGTGTAAATATTGTAGACTAGGCTTTCGCCCGGACCACAACTCCCAGGGAGTCTTAGGTATAGACTTAGATGGTACGAGGTTTAGTATGTACATTGCAGTATCCAAGGCATATCCCCAATAGGATATAGGTAATCCTGAGAAACTCAGCATAGACCTAATCATATCTAAAAGAGTCATGTTCCTTCTTTCTGCTACTCCATTCTGTTGAGGCATACCAAGAGCAGACAACTGGGATAAAATCCCATTTTCTGATAAGTATCCCATAAAATCAACAGAGAGATATCCTCCTCTGGCCCTGACATTAATGGGTCCACACACATCAGTATACACTAATTCCAAAAAAATCTTTGGCCCTATTGCCCTTTGATGAAAAGGGATTTTTGGTCATTTTCCCTTCCAGACAGGACTCGCAGACAGGCATTGGTTCTACCACCAATGAAGGCAAGATACCATCTTTCACTAGCCTGTCAATCCTATTTAAGTTTATATGACCTAGCCTCAAGTGCCAAAGTTTTGTTGGATTAGATGAGGGTGACTTCCTCTTTAATGATGGTCTATTAAGTATCATGTATCTCATACATTGTAGGAGTTAACAAATAAAGCTCATTGGTTACCTTGCCAGAACATAAAAAAGTACCATTCCTCTTTATGACAACTTTAGTACCAAAGGTAATGGAATAACTTTTATTCACCAAACTAGAAACTGAAATTAAATTCCGCCGTAAAGACGGTACATATAACGTGTCTAACAAAACCAATTTATTATTTGAAAAACATAATGTAATAACTCCCACTGAAACAGCCTATGCCTTAGCATCAGATCCTAGGTTGACAATGATTTCTTCGTCACTGTACCTCCTGGTTTCCCTGAACCCCTGCAACGAATTACATATGTGATCAGTTGCCCTGGACTCCATACACCAAGATTCTGAAGTACCAGTTGCAAAACTAACTTCAGAAATAAGTGACTCAATCATACCTGAGGTCTTCTTCTTAGACAAATATTTTGGACAATTCCTTTTCCAATGTCCTGTCTTACCACAATGGAAACACTTTCCTTTTGACCCTAAACCCTTAGCCTTGGCCATACTACAAGTAGAACCATTCTCCACCTTAGGACCCTTGATGACTAATTTCTTCTTGCTATCTCAGTCTTTGCCTTTCGACTTGGTCCTAGCAAATGACTTTTCTGTCATGAGGGAATTTTGTTCTTTCTTCATGATATCCTCAGTCACTACCAGCTGGCGAGACAGCTCAGCTATGGTCATTTCCAATTTATTATAATTGATCTCGAAATGATTGAAAGAATCAGGTAGTGACTGAAGCATCATGTCGATCTGCGATTCTTTATCAATCGTAACACCTAGTACATCTAACTCATTTAGTGCGGGACTCATTTTCAACAAATGTTTTTGTACTGGGGTTCCCTCAGCCATCTTAGTGTTTATTAGCACCTTCATAGCAGCTTAATTGCATAGCAGGTCTAACCTGGTCCGCAAACATCTCCTTTAAGTTCGATATAATATCGTAAGCTGACTTATATGATTGATGTTGGTGTTGTAAAACACTAGACATGGATGCCTCTATAAAACATCTGGCTACCTCATTGTCTTTTGTCCATTTGGTGTAAAGGTCCTTTTCATACTGAGGTGCATGAAGCTCAAGCTCAGGCTCAGAGATGAAGGTCCTTTTTGCACCACTTTTTTTTGTTCTTTAATTAGTATAACACTATACAACTATAAAATATAAATATAAGATAAGAAAAACTTTGGTAATGACTCAATGTTAACACCTACTTCCACCATCATCTCTGATTCTTTAATAACACTAAAAACATATGAAATGTAGGGAACTTATTCTATTCATTCATCTGAAAATGAATTCAAGCAGCTCCAACCAATGAATATAAGAAACCAATTTTAAAAAAATTTCAGGGAGAGAGAGAGAGAGAGAACTTGTTTCACTCAATGTAACTATACTATCTCTCTATATTTATGATTTCAAATCATGGAAACATCAAATCCAATTGAAAATTTATCAACAAGAAAAAACAAGAGAAGATTCTTTGACAAATCTACATGAGAAAGGAAACCCTTTATTTCATTATCCAATTCTCTCTTAATAAAAAAAAAGTCTCCACCTATAGTTTCACTCCCCTTCTTTTCAATCTATTAAGGAAATGCATGTAACATGCATAAAAAGGAATTCCAACCATGAGAGCTACCCTGAACAGTAGACGCAGAAGATGATGAAGAGGTATAATGCGACATAGTACCTACAACCACATTTAAATAAGAAACTCAATATTATGAAACAAATATTGGCTTGCATAAAGAATGACATAAACCTTGAATCTAAAAATGTTGAGATTAAAAGACATAAGCAATAATCATGTAGTGTACATAAATAAATTTATAAGTTAAAAAAAAAATGATGACAATACTAAGTTATGAGTAGTACTTTGGACACACTTAAAAGCATGCAAATCAAGACATGGAGGCACCAAAGATTTCAATAATCAACTCAAGCACCAAAACATTACAAAGTAGGAGACAAATACCTTTCACAAACAATTTGTTGCAGACTTCTAGTGACAAGTGATGGGACAGGCCCAAATGACTCGGTCTGTAGTGACGAGTTAGGCCCGAACAGCTCGGTCCACGGTAGCGGGTCAGGTCAAACTCACCTTAGTCCATGATGAGCCTGGGTCATCATCTACCCAATGAGGGTCAGGTCCGGATCCACCAAGGATAGAGTCAATGAGTCGTTCCTTTAAACTATTCTTACCAATTCCCGAGGAGGATAACTTATCTGCTAGTCTGTTGAGGACGGTTCGGAAGACTCTACCAGACTGGAGCGTACATCATTGGAGATCCCTGGAGAATCTCCCCACCTGTTGGAGAAAGACTATAAAAGGAGAAGTCCTGTCAGAGAAGAGGGGGATCTCTCGAATTCTACACATCATTATTGTATCTGACTACTTTGTAATCTCCTCCCCAGAGCAATAAAGCGATCACTTGAAGTGGACGTAGGTCATCCAGACCGAACCACTATAAACTCTCTCTCTCTTCATTAATTTTCACATTTATTACATATCACTTGACCGGTGGTGCCCGAAAGCCACTTTTTGGCATCATCAACAAGTTCTAGTGCCTGAAATGCTAAAAGTTCTAGTGACAAGTTCTAGTGTCGTCATCAATTTCCACATAGCAAAATCATGCACAGAACTTTAATGGTCCAACTAACCAAATACCGCATAAATTCCTATCCAGGGACAGGAAAAAAAGAAGAAGATAACCCATGAGCCTTCTGGTAATATTGTTTTATTCTCAAAACCTACAAAAGATGATTTCTCTGTTTGTCAAAAGAGAGCAAGGAAAAGTGATAGAAAAGTAAAATTAGAACCATTAGGTAAGTTCAGGTTTGAGTTCAGTTATACAAACCTAATCAGAGTCAAGTCCAGGTCCAAGTCCACCATTGACCCAACCTGAACCCAACACATCTACATCCCAAACTGGTAGCTACATGAACAACTGAACCGATGAAAACTACCAAAAAGAAAAACTACCAACTGAACAGCCTTTTTATTTTGTTTTTACCCTTTCAAGGAGACTTTCAATGAAGGAATAACAATAATAAACCCATGAAATCTGTGAAAACAATAGATGATTTTGGATTAAGTTGGAGAAGCAAGATCACTCAAACTCAGTTGCTTGTTTACACAATATGCCGAAAACAAGAAATCAAGTAGCGATCATTTCCATTCTACCCAAAGATATTGAAATCAAATACTACAGAAGTGCATTCAAGCACACTATCAATGGAAGTAGAAATACAAAATATGCCCTTGACTCCAGGCACCCACATGATGGCAATGCTGTTCAAACACCTTTATAAATAAAGAGTAAACTGTCCCAAGTCACCCAACCCCCCAAACACATTTCTTGTCTTTTCTTTCAAAAATGATAGTGTTACAACACCTTGAGTTGAACATTTCGTTGATGACGAATCACCAAGGGAGTTACACCTTCAAATTTGTGCCATCACTCCCCATTGCAATAGGGATAAGCCTTTTTCCTGTGCCACTTCTCTCTGCACCACAAAAGATGGATTACTACTGAGATCACATTGTCTGTCATGCAATTCAAAAGAATGCCATGAAATTGAACAAATCATTTCTTGATTAGTTTTTGAGGTTAAACCTTTTATATCAAGATAAGATAGTGAGATACTATGATCCCACACTTGCATTATCTAACCTTACCCATGAGATTGAAGCTAGAACATTCATCATGCCGCCAATCAACCTCCTTGATGGATGGCTTTAGTTAATTAGTCATGACATTTTTTTCAGGTAATTTAGTAACCAAGTACCCATTTAGGGTCAAAAGAGGACCAAACATTTTCTAAATATGAATATCTAAGACTATTTCATATCATACCAGACCCTATACTTTATTAAGATTGTAACACCTTTTAAAGTTGCCATTGTCCTTTAATTTTTATTAAATATCTTCTTTACATTCAAATAGCCTACATTCATTTATTTTTAAGTGCTTCATCATGATCTGAACATTACTTTACCTTAGTTGTCTCTGTTATTATTCTTTCCTTTCTCACTAAAGATTTCTGCTCTATAGTTTTTCACTTGCCTGTTCCCCTCGAGAAGTAAACATGGATTCAAGCATTTTAAGCCACATCGTTTGCCAAGAAAAGACTACATACTAGATTACAATCTTACTATTTTGTTCATGAAGATAGAACTTATGGCAGTTATAATAGAGCTAGAATAAATGACACAAGCAGAAGAATAAGATTTTCATATATAGTTTGAACCATAAATTAGTATTGGATCAACTTTCCACCCACCTTGTAGTAGAAATATAACTCTGAACAGCTTTTTCTTGTTCATCATCATAGATAAACCACTTGTCTTGAGGTGTTACCAAATCCTGGTTCCCAATATCTGTAAAGAAGCATAACAATGGTGAAAATAATAATAGTAAGTGAAGCAATATCGGGGCTCCAGAATTTCAATCTCATTTATTAAAAGAGAAGAAAATTCAGAAATTACGAACCTTGAAGCAAAATATGTGATCCATCGGAATGGCTCCTCAGTTTCCAATATGCTCGACCATTTTGATCCAAAAGAAGAGGCTCTGTCCTGACAGCATCTAATCTTTGTTTCTCTACAACAATAGTTCACAATCAGGCAATGGAGTTGCCAAAAAAAAAAAAAAATAGAAAACAAACAATTATTAGTTATAAAAGACACTAACAATACATAATTATATACACAGGTACAACAATTATGTTATGAGAAACTGGATAGAAAGAGAAGCATGCTAAGCTTTCCTTTCACTACATTTTTACCATTAAAAACCCTTGATTTTCTTTTGGGCTAGAGTGCCTCATATCAGAATTGTGCATTTACTTTACAATTTAATAATACCCCATTTTCCGTATAATAATCTAGATGTTTCAGAAGTTGGTGACAATAATAGTCTTATCAACATTAAGTATTTTATATTGCAGTTTTGATACAGATGAATGAGCTCACCATGAGAGGGATTTCGAAACACCCTTCACCCTTTTTTTATTTACTTTCATATGCAGCCAAACTAGGAACCCTTAGTTTCTGATTTAATAAAACAAGGTTTCAAGCCTTAGAAAAGATAGAATCCTAACACCATTTGTATATACCCATATATGTAGAAAATGTCCTTTAGTTTGAGATCAAAAGTCTGTGAAAGCAGTGCTCTGCATCATCTTAAAAATCATTAATTTCATGGAATCCATTACTTAAAAACAATCCACACCACATTAATCAAGCTCATGTCATATATGGTCACCCTAATGCAATTTCACAAAAGATGTGGAGACAAAGGTTATGTGTTAAACTAAAATCTAGTTCCTGAGTTCCTTATAAGTTACCTTTTAACCTCAATTTCTTTGTTGTTGCTTTACGTCATTATAGAAGCTTAAAGAAAATCTCAACAAAGATATTGAACAAGAAAATCTAAGTCCGACCAAATAGTCAGCACAAAACAATATTCATACTACATAAAAAGGACTTCTTTCATTGCAAATATGATGTAGTCAGGACATTGGATTATGTCTCTGGCTTCAACTGCACAAGAGTGGAATATATTGTGTAAACAAAATGCATAAAAAAAAGCATTTAAAATTTGCAGAACCAGAGAAAAGAAACAACCATGTTTAATTATTGCATTGAAATAATACACATGTACAAAATTCACTATACCTCTTAATAAATGTTTTGGCAAACACATTTTTCTCCCATTAAGTCAAATATAAAGATGATTTGCAAAGGTTGGCACCTGATGCAACTTAGAATTCAAGTTCAGTTCATAGGAATAGTTCTGAACTTGTTTTTGCAACATTAGCAAAAAACAACTTAAACATAAACCCATTGGTTATGATTTGAAACATCACACTTATAGTAAATAAGCCAAGCATCTCAAGACAAAGAAGCTAGAACATACTCTTAGGAACCATATCCTTTGCTTCTACCATCTCAGCATGAGCTTTCTGTGTCTCAGCCTTTATTTTTGAAACTGCATGATCATTCAGATTGAGCATAAACCTAACTAACAATATCGCAGTTAAAAGAAAATATTTACTTATTTAGATAGAAATGCATGAGATAGGCAATCCCTCAAACAGATTCATGATATGAATATCTTCATCCTACCTAAACCAATCCATGTCCAATCCATCCTCATGAACCAAAATAATAAAGAGCCCAATGAAGTTACAAATATAGGGAGCAGCAGCAGAAACTGAAGGATGCACGAAACTGTCAAGACCAGACGCAACAGCAGAAACTGAAGGATGCACGAAAAAAAAAAAACAGAATGTAGCAGCAGCAATAGAAAGAACACAATGCACGAAAAAAAAAACCAGCAACAAGAACACTGTCAAGACCAGACGCAGAGATCACCAAAAAAAAAGAATGTAGCAGCAGAACAAAAAAAAACAAAAAAGAAAAGAAACAGCAGCATCACAAGAAACATCAGAAAAGAAAAAATGTAGCAGCAGAGCAAAAAAACAAAAAGAACAACAGCAATAGAAAGAAAACAGCAGCACAGCAGGGAAAAAAACAGCAGGGAAAAAACAACAATGTGAAGAAACGCAGCAGGGGAAAAAAACAGCAGAAACACAGCAGGGAAAAAAAATACAGAATAGCAGCAAGAAAAACAGCAGCAGAGATCGTGAGAAAACAGAAAAAAAAAAAAACAGAGAGAGAGAGAATAGAAAACAGTAGCAGTAGAAGAAAAGGGAAAAAAAGAAACGAAACAAAAAGAATGGAAAGAACGTGATGTACCTGGCACCTGCGCAGCGCCGGAAGAGCAGCTTCTTCCTCTTCGTCGTCGTCGTCGTCGTCTTCTTCTTCTTCTGCTTCCAGCGACTCCCTGCTTCCAGCGATTCCTCTTCTTTTTTTTTTTGTTTCGTTAAGTCACCTAGGGCACGATATATGCCCTTTTTTGTTGGGCTAGGCCGCTGGATTGTTGGGCTGGATCATTTTCTAACTTAAGCCCATTGACTGTTGGGCTGGATCATTTTTTTTTCTAAAATCTTAAGTTTTTGTCCAAATATGCTTCGGAAATAAGACTTTTATCAATCAGAGATGACCGTTGGAAGATGCCGGACTCATCGTCATGCTCACCGTCAAGATTTCACTCTTTTCCCCCTTCTCAGTTACTTCTTATGTTCCGTCTTCTCTTTAGCGCGGGAACTAAAATCACTCCCACCTCTTGTTTTCATTTTTTTTTGTAATGTGATTTTCCCTCTTTTTATTATTTTGATACCATTGTAACACATTACTAATCGTCACAAATATCCAATAAATGTTACAAAATAATTCAAGTATTTGCAAAGATATTTACTAACGATTATGAATATTGCTAACGGATAATAAATGTGACAAATTACCTAACGGAAATATTTGCATTACTAATAAGAAATCTCAAATGTTGCAAAATCACCCAAATGGTGTAGTGATGGCAAGGACATATCTGCATCCTGAAGCTGTCAGGCTAATATCCAGGGTCCTTTTCCAGTCTATAAAGTTGGATTCCATCAACTTATTCTGGTTGAGGATGGTCGCAAGTGGATTGAAAGTATTTGAATTCATGCTTGAAAAAACTGTAGCACATAACCATACATTCAATTAATGAATTTAAATGACATTAGGGTTTAGTATTCTACCAAATTTATGTGGGAATCCTCATAACCACTATATTCAAAATACATCGGAATCCCAATCTCCGGGGTATGCCTCCTTGGGGAGTGCGAATACCACCTAGATTGGTGCGGATCAAAGTTGGTCAAAATTAGGATTAAGACTAACTTTCCATGATCCCCTTCATTCATTATTATCTAGGTATCTCATACCAAATAATGAATGACTCCCGATTAGCTTCGGTTTCTAAAATAAATGAGGCAAATCCTTGGGGATAATACATCATTATTTTAGTTAAGTGTGACCCACCAACTAGCATTGCATGACAACCGTTGCAAGCAACTCCTCCTTGGGGAGTGGGCCCCCGCCCCGTCTCACCAACACTATCCGTAGGAGATCCATATCTAGTAACCAGACAAATAAAAGCCCTCTGTGGGGAACGGCCATTCTCAAGTTGGCGCGAGGCTAATACTTTCGTTACAATGGACCTATGGTGGAAAACCATGGGGATTTCTAAATATGAATGCCCCGCTCCCACTTAATATTTTATAATTGAGGATTTCCATGTAAGGTATTAGGGCCCACATATATATGAACATCAAATCATCTCATGATATGATCAAAGATTGGTTCCAAGTCAAGTTATTCTTAGGAAAGTCCAGTTTCTTAAATTAGTGTTACCAATGTGTCCATCTCATGGGTCATCAACACTAATTAGAACTCTTTCCAAAAATTAATTTGATTTGACCAATTTTAGTAACTTGCTATGTTTGGATCAGATTTGGAAATATTCTAAATTAAGCATGCATCCATAAATAGAAAGTGCTAAAATTAGAAACTAGTCCTCTCCTCCACATGGCCCTAGCGAAATAGACTTCTTGGACTTCTAGACTTTCCAAAACTTTGTAATGAAAGTCCTTGGGATCCTAACCCTAGAGGGGGGGGGGTGAATAGGGTGAGCTACAATTATGACTAATTTAAAACAATTTTAACTTCTTAACAAAAACTAGTCACAAGTGATGATTAACCATACAATATGCGGAAGCTAAACAAAAACAATCACCACATAGCAATCACCACAACACAATATTTATAGTGGTTCGGCCAACGTGCCTACATCCACTACCGGCTTGTGCATCCAACACCCCACCGGATTTCCACTATTTATGCTTTTTCAAAGGCTAAGCAATAACCTATACAAAGTTGTTTTTCTAGGCTCAACAACCACCTTTACAAGATGCTTTTCAAGGCTAAGCAATAACCCTTACACAATGCTTTTCTTAGGCTAAGCAATAACCTTTACAAATCAAGAAGATTTTCTCAAAGATAGTGTTTACACAACACTCTAAGAGATTACAATTTAAGCTCAAATTAATTTGCCTCTAAATAGGCGGATATGAAACTGAAAACTAACTCACACAAACACTCAAAGAAATGCAAAGATGTATGCTTATGAAGTGTGTATGTGAAAACTTCAATCAAGTTTAAAAGTAAGCTCAATCAATTTATGCTTAATGCAATTCGAAAAATTAAGGCACAAAAAGATATGATTGAAGTTCTATGCAAATCACTTGAACAATTACACACTTGTGAATGATATGAAAATCTAAAGATCACAAGTTGTATGAAAGTGTTTAAGCCTAATCAAGTGATGCATGTGCAATGTTGTTTTCTAAACTAATTTGACTAAAGATTAAATGAATGAAAACAACAAGGGAAGTTTCAACCAAGTGAAATAATCATGCAATAAAAGAAATCAAAGATTTAGGCTAAGCATGATTAAGAAAGTTTAAAACAAAACTTGGGTTGAAATCAAAGTGATGAATCCAATCTTGAATATCAAAGATGAAGGGTAGAATGGATTCAACACATCATAGTTATCATGCATAAAAACATTTACCAATAACTTAAACAAGCATGTAAACTATGATAAAGAAAGGTAGAGCTTACTTGGTGGTTTAACTCATTAATCCAAGCTTTAGCTCTCCTAATGACCTTCTAGCCTTTCCAACTTCATCCCCTTTCAATGGCTCCAAAAATGGTCTCAAAGGTTCATGTGTCAAGCCTTGAAAAAGGTTGGAAATGAATGGACTTTATAGCAAAAAACAGTCCAACGGCTAGTCTCTCGGTCGACCTAGAAACAGGCCTCGGTCGACCATGAACACACAACGGTCAAAAAAGTGACCGTTGGAGCTTCAGGTGCGGTCAAGCTGCAGTGTCCTCGGTCGACCGAGATACAGGTCTCAGTCGACTGGCGACACTGCCGGGTGACTGCCCTGTTGACCAAAAATCCAATTTTTTCATATTTGAAGGTATTTCTTTGGGGAACTTTTTGGCCACTAAATCAAGCTTGAATAACATGTTTTAAGTCATTCTAAGATGTTTAAAAACATGAAACACCCAAAGCCTAAAATGATTTGAAACTTTAAAAACAAAGGCTAGCTTGATTTCTAAAAGCTCTTTTCAAATGAAAATGCATACAAAACTGATTCTGAAAGTGATGAATGTATGCAAGGCTCAAACCTAAATTCTCAAAATGATTTTCCAAATGTAATGCACAAAGAATTAGGTTTTCAAAAGAGTTTGTATTCTAAAACCAATGCATCCAAGTTTAGAAACAAAACATGCATAAAACAAGATTTTTACAACTCTTTAAAAACAATGCATGTATAAAACAAGATTTCAAGATTTTCTAAAACAATGCATGAGTGTAAATTCAAATGATGTGAATATGTTAATGCATCCATCAAATTGCAAATACAAAATCCCTAACAATCTCCCCCTTTGCAATTTGATGGCAACTTACTTATCATTGAATTAACACAACAAGTCTTCAGCTCCCCCTAAGCTGGACAAGTCTTGAAATCTTCTTGGATGCTCCTCCTCTTAGCTTGGGCTCTTTTCTTCATTCTTCTTGATGCTTGGAGCTTGATCATTCTTCAAGCTTTCTCTTCTTCTTTCCTTTCTATGACCAAGCATCTTCTTTAGCTCCAAGCTTTCTTTCTTCTATTTGCTCTCCCCCTTTGACCATGCCCTTCTCTCCCTTTGGCAAGATATGCATTCACTCCCTTTGTAGAAGATCATACACAACTCTCCCCTTAGGAAGCTTGGACATTCTCTTCACCCTTCTTGAGAACTTGAATGCTCTCTACCCCTTTGAAGTGTAGGAGATCTTCGAGTACTTGAACTCTCTCTCCCCCTTTGACATTAAATTGCAAAGGTGTTAGGGATTTTGTATTTGCAATTTGATGGATGCATTAACATATTCACATCATTTGAATTTACACTCATGCATTGTTTTAGAAAATCTTGAAATCTTGTTTTATACATGCATTGTTTTTAAAGAGTTGTAAAAGTTTTGTTTTATGCATGTTTTGGTTTTATACTTGGATGCATTGTTTTTAGTATTCAAACTGTTTTGAAAACCTAATTCTTTGTGCTTCATATTTGGAAAATCATTTGAGAAGATAGGTTTGTGCATTGCATACATTCATCATTTTCAGAATCATTTTTGTATGCATTGTTTTTGAAAAAGAGTTTTTGGAAATCAAGCTAGCCTTTGGTTTTAAACTTTTGAATCATTTTAGGCTTTGTGTGTTTCATGTTTTTAAACCCTTAGAATGATTTAAAACATGTTTTTAAGCTTGATTTATTGGCCCAAATAGTTCCACAAAGAAATACTTTGAAACTTGCAAAAGTGGAAATTTTGGCCTGTGCAGTGTCGCCGGTCGACCGAGACCTGCTTCCCGGTCGACCGGGAACACTGTTGGTCGAGTGGGCAGTTTCTGAACTGAAATCTGCCAACAGTTAAAAATATGACCGTTGTGCTTTCTCGGTCGACCGAGACCTCTTTGCAGGTCGACCGAGGACTAGCCGTTGGGCACTTTTTGGCTATAAAGTCCATTCATTTCCAACCTTTTTCAAGGCTTGACACATGAACCTTTGAGACCATTTTGGAGCCAAAGAAAGGGGATGAAGTTGGAAAGGCTAGAGGGTCATTAGGAGAGCTAAAGCTTGGATTAATGAGTTAAACCACCAAGTAAGCTCTACCTTTCTAAAACATAGTTTACATGCATTGTTTAAGTTATTGGTAATTGATTTTGTGCATGTTAACTATGATGTGATGAATCCATTCTTCTCTTAATCTTTGATGTAATTAAGATTGGATTCCTCACTTTGTTTTCATCCAAGTTGTTTTTAAATCTTCTTAATCATGCTTAGCCTAAATCTTTGATTTCCTTTATATAGCATGATTCATTTTCTTGGTTGAAACATAATTTGTTGTTTTCATTCATGTAAACATTAGTAAAATTATTTTGGTTTTGAAAACAACATTGCACATGCATCACATGTTCTAAGTTAGTCATTTTCATACAACTTGTGATTCTTTGATTTTCATATCATTAACAAGTTATTTTACATACATGTGATTTGCATTAAACTTCAATCAAATCTTTTATGTGCCTTAAACTTTGAAATGCTTTGAGCATACATTTGAATAAGCCTTCTTTTTAAACTTGATTGAAGTTATCACACACACACATCATGAGCATTCATCTTTGCATTCATATAGTGTTTGTGTGAGTTTGTTTTAAACTTTCATATCCGCCTATTTTAAAGGCAAATACATTGTGCTTAAATTGTAATCTCTTAGAGTGATCTTTTGAGAAGACACTTTCTTAGAGAAATATTTATCTTGTAAGGTTATTGCTTAGCCTAAGAAAAGCATTGTGTAAAGGTTATTGCTTAGCCTTGAAAAGCATCTTGTAAAGGTTATTGCTTAGCCTATAAAAGCACATTGAGAGGTTGTTGTTTAGCTTAGAAAAACAACATTGTAAGGGTTATTGCTTAGCCTAGTAAAAAGCATACATAGTGGAAATCCGGTGGGGTGATTGGATCACAAGCCGGTAGTGGACGTAGGCATTGAGGCCGAACCACTATAAACCTTGGTGTTGTGGTGCTTGCTTTTGTGGTGATTGTTTATTTTAGCTTCCGCATATTGATTGATTTATCATCACATGTGACTAGTTTTTGTTAAGAATTAAAATTGGTCTTAATTAGTCATAATTGTAGCTCACCCTATTCACCCCCCCCCCCTCTAGGGTTAGGATCCCAAGGACTTTCAATTGGTATCAGAGACTCGTGCTCTATCTTAGGATCAAGTGTTTGGAACTCTTGATTAGGTGTAAAAACCTAGAGTCAAAAACCCTAGAGTTGTCCTTATATGAAAATTATTAGAATGGACTCCACTATGCTAGACCTTGTAGATTCTTCTAGACCCCTCATTCTTCCTTCTATTGGAGATTCAAACCCTCAAATTAATGAATCTCAATATGAGTCAAAAGAAGAAGAAATTGATTATGATGAAGATGATCTTCAACAAGCCTATAATGAATTATATAAAGTTTCCTTAAAGCTTGAGAAGAAAAACAAAAGTTTAAGAGAAGAATCTATGAATCTAAACAAACAATTAGTCTCTTCAAAAGATGAACTTAGAGAAAAAGAAGAAGTAATAAAATGTTTGGAATCTAAGTTCATGATCTCTTTAAATAACTTATCCAATATCAAAGATGAACAAAATGAGATCAAGATAAGTTATGATGATGTTAAAAAGGAAAACTTAAACCTAAGAGATCAAGTAAAAAGGCAAGACAAAGACTTTATCAATTTAAAATCCAAGTTGACAATTTCCATGGAAAACATGTCAAATGTTCAAAGTAAATTAAAAACTTTAGAACTTGGATCTAATGTCATTAATGAACTTAAATTTGAATTAAAACTTGTCAATGAAGAGCTAAGCAAATATAAGGAAATTGAAAATGAACTTACAAAAGTCAAACATGAAAATTCAATCCTTCTAACCAATGTCACTCAACTTGAAGAATGTAAACAAAAGTATGAGTGCAAGTTTACCCAAAGTGAAGATAGACTTGAAAAATTATTTAAATTGGGTAAACCTCATGGAGATAGGACGGGTCTTGGATTTAATAGGAATATGTCTCATGACCCTAAATTCACCAACACTTTTGTGAAAGGTGAGTCCTCTTTCTCTAGCACTCTTTCTCCCTTGCCCAAATCAAAATGTAATTATTGTGGCATTGAAGGGCATTTTATGTTTGAGTGCAAACTAAGAAAAAGAAGCCATGTGTCTAAACCCATCTTTGAACTCAAAAATGTAAAACCTAAATCTATGAAGGGTAAGACATTAAAAATCAAAGAAGACTCCAAAAAGACTAAACAAGGTAAATCATTTAAAATGGAGTCTCCTAAGATAGATTCTAAAAAGTTTAAACAAGTTAAACCAAGCTTGAAAGAATCTATGAACAAAAAGCTTCTCAACCTATCTCCCTTATATAAACCTATGAAAGAACTTTTGAATAAAGTAACCAAGTTAAATTTAAAATTCAAAAGTCAAGTAAAGGGAGAAAATAAGAAGAAAAGAAAAGTGAATCAATCCCCAAAGAAACAAACTCACCAACATCAAAAGACTAATCACCAATCCAAGCTAAATTTAGTCAAATCTAAATATCATGGTGATAAGTTTAAATTGAAAATTTATCAAGTTAAATCTCCTATAGTTGGTGAGACTTCCAAAATAGACCTCAAAGTTCAACCCTCTCAAGACCTTAGGTGGATTCCTAAGGTTATGTACTTAGACAAACCTTAAGGCCTTGAACCTTCTTGACCAACCTATTCTTAATAGTTAAATCATTTTGTTGGTCATGTTGCATTTGCATTTTGTTTCTTTTAGTTACTGTCGCGACCCCGGAACGGGTCCCGGGCCCGCGACGAGTGTTGCATTGCATTCGGTGTTGTTAATTGCTTTCCCACAGGTTCCCGCGGTGAGGATTCCCAAAGACACGCGGAATCTGACTCACACGTACACGATTGCGGAAGCGTGTAGCAAAACACATCAAGATGAGCCCAACAAAACATTTGGGTGCCATAACAAATAATCACAAGGCATGGTATCATAGAAAGAAGCTAACAAGCATTCCCATTAATATTCAAGTTATAGAACTAATACAAAAACAAGTTAAGTTTAGCACAACCCATAAGAGACCAATAAAGGTCAATACAATCTCAAAATAGTCAAAAGAAACCCCAAGACTAAGGGTGACGAAACTCAAGAACCAGACCAACATCTAAATGACATCGTCGGGCTGCCACTCTCTCACGGGAGTTGGCTCACAAGCCTCCTCCTGACGCTCCTCCTCAAAGGCAACGTCTCCTGCACCTGGGCACCAATAAACAAGGGTCAAACACGACGGTTTGGCAGGTAATCAATTTAGGCATGAACATGAACAATAACATTTAGAGAAAACATGTGAGCAAATCTTTGGTATGAAGTACTATCAAAGTTGAGATACATTTTCAAGAGTACGAACAAAGCTGAGATACAAAATAATCTAGCATGAGTACATAATATATATCATGAATAGTTACAATCCACAAAGAGCCCATCCTTTCTCTATCATTTATATAATGAAAAGAGCAAGCACGCACGACAAGCACGATATACATAATATAAGCACGACACGATTTCCCACAAAGACGGGAATTCCGGCCGCGGAACCGGACACGCACGATGTGTAATAAATACACGACCAGTCTGCAGACAGTCCACATGTTTAAAGACCCCCAGACAGTGGATCAAACCAAAAGGGCAGTCTAAGCTCAGTGGTGTTTACTTAATTCATGAATGCACAAAACACGCGAAGCACGATCAAACACGTCGAGATAAAAAGGGGGAAATCACTTATCACAACACGACGAGCACGACTAGCACGAGGCATAATATTTATGCAAAACACGCTTAGGAAGTGATCCCCTTTTTTTTCTTGAAACAAAACTTTAAAACAAACTTATACTTGAAATACAAAACAAGTGCACGTTTGTACTTATAGTACCAAGACGGAAATTCAAATACGAAATCTGACAAGCATGTGCTAAGGCTACAAATTGACCTTTGTGTAATTGAAACTCCAAATGTCAGAATGTATAAGAATTGGTGTCCTTAGAGGTTGGGTGGCATTTCGAGGTTTCATTTACACAATGTCAAGTCAAAACCCTTAACACAGTCTAGTTTTCGGACCTCAAGAAAAATACACAAAATGGAGAGAAATCATCTTCCTGAGTCTGGCGAGCGAACCTGTCACGTTGATGACACTTCGCTCGAGCGGACCTTACAAAGCGTAGACAGTTCGCTCGAGCGAATTTTGGGTCGAGCGAATAATAAAATGCGTTCGAACGAACGACTCGCTGCCTCGCTCCGTAGGAGACAATGGCATGTTCGCTCGAGCGAACCCAGGGGTCGCTCGAGCGAACAGGCTGCTGCCTGAGCTCGCTGAGTGCGGAAATCCCCTTCCCTTGCACATCTTTCACTACATTCTTCTCCTTCTTCTCATCCACCAACCACATATCATCCCTTGAGCCTTCATGCTCACCAAGGGTTTATCTATCATCATCCACACATCCAAATCAACTAAGATAAAATCATAAACTTGTAGACAAATCACATGCATAATTCCTAAAACGAAATAGAATCAAAATACAATGCACATGAAGCCTATAAAGATCACTTGCCTTGACCAAAGCTAAACACTCCTCCTCAAGTACTTCCTCAAGCTAATCAACACTACAAGAAAATCCAAGAGAAAACCACACAACTCACTAAATCTTGAAAACAAGAAACCCATTTAGAAAAAGGTTTGAAACTAGGAAAATCATGATCTTAAAGGACTAAAAAGACTCCATGAAAGATGTGGGTTGAAGCTC
The DNA here is from genome assembly GCA_038049695.1 of Cinnamomum chago. Classification (NCBI taxonomy): domain Eukaryota; kingdom Viridiplantae; phylum Streptophyta; class Magnoliopsida; order Laurales; family Lauraceae; genus Cinnamomum; species Cinnamomum chago. The sequence continues at coordinate 65,242,446 of CP142451.1, forward strand.
TTACCTAGGAATGGTCACACAAGAGAGAAGAGAGGAAATGTAGATCTTGTCCCAAAAGAAACTCCAAGAAACTTGTACCAATAGAGAGCTTGCACTGAGATGAAGAAGATGATGACTTTGAAGTTCTTTTTGGAGCTCACTAGCTAGCTCATGCAAGAGGAAATGAAGAGAAAGGGAAAAAGGGGTTTTCCTTGCCCTAGCTTCAGAAATTGCAGAGATTTGGGGAATGAACGGAAGAGAGGAAGAAAGGGTTTAAGTGAAGGAAAATGGGTCCCAACTAACTTGAACTTGAAATGGCTAAAACATGATCTTGTGGGCCTCGGATGACTTCGACGAAGAAGGATAAAACGATCGTCGAAATATCTAGTTTCCAAAAAGTATATTTTTGACATAGTTTTGAAGTCTCAAAAATTGTGTCCAGATTTGTGCAAGAAAGACAATTTTACCCTCTTTGGGCCAAAACTTGGTTTTTTTGGGCTTCAAACATGAATGGGCTTAATACGAAAGTCGTAACACGTCGAAATATCAATCAAATGAAATCAAAATCACAATCACACGGAAATCGATACGATCTTCCCAAGCTCACACGTGCACTCAGGCCATCCTGAGTGTGTCTAACTAATATTAAACGTTCTCAAAATTACCAAAGCTATATCCAAGACTAAAACTAATCACTTCTAACCCAACAATAACTAAACCCACTTAGGACTAAACACATACTAATCACACACTAATCGGATTGGTTTGGGTCGGGGTCTAACATCCTCCACCCCTTAGGATATTTGGTCCACCAAATAAATCAAACAATTACCTCTGGTAAAAGCTGTGGATACTTCCTTTGCACTTGCTCTCTCAATTTCCAGGTGGCTTCCTCTGGCTCGTGATTTTCCCAAAGTACCTTGACCCAATGAATAGTCCGGTTTCTCAATTCTTGCTCTTTGGTGTCAATGATCTTGATCGGTCTTTCCACATACGAGGCATCTTCTCGAATCTCTAAAGGCTCATGTTGTAGAATGTGTGCAGGACTAGAGACATACTTCTTGAGCATCGAAACGTGAAAAACATTGTGTACCCCGGAGAATTCCGGCGGTAACGCAAGTCTATAAGCTACATCTCCAATCTTGCTCAAAATCTCATACGGACCAATAAACCTTCTAGACAATTTGCCCTTCTGTCCAAATCTCAATGTCCCCCTAGTTGGTGAGACTTTCAAAAACACCTTGTCACCCACCTGAAACTGCAATTCTCTTCTGCGAGTGTCTGCATAACTCTTCTGCCTACTTCGGGCAATCTTCAACCTTTCCTGAATCAACTTGACTTTTTCACTTGTCTCTCCAACTATCGTCGGTCCATGGAAACTACGTTCACCGACTTCTTCCCAGCAAACCGGAGTTCTGCATCTTCTACCATAAAGTGCTTCGAAAGGTGCCATACCGATGCTAGAGTGGTAACTATTGTTATAAGCAAATTCACAAAGAGGTAAGCACTCATCCCACTGAATCTTGAAATCCAATACACATGCACGCAACATGTCTTCGAGAGTCTGTATCGTCCTTTCTGACTGACCATCGGTCTGAGGATGATAAGCTATGCTGAATTGGAGCTTGGTACCCATCGACTCATGAAGAGTCTTCCAAAACTTTGAAACGAATCTGCTGTCTCTATCTGAAGTAATGGAGACGGGCTGACCATGTTTACTAACAATCTCATCAACAAATAGCTTCGCAAGTGGTGCCATATGCATCATATTCCCGGTCTTCATCGGAATGAAGTGAGCAGACTTTGTCAGACGATCTACAATGATCCAAATTGCATTATTTCCCTTCTTAGTATTAGGCAAACCGGAGACGAAATCCATGGTAATGTGCTCCCATTTCCACTCCGGAATCTCCAAAGGCTGTAACAAACCTGGAGGCTTCTGATGCTCTGCCTTGATCAACTGACAAGTTAGACAACGAGATACAAAAGCTGCTATCTCTCTCTTCATGTTATTCCACCAAAACCTATTCTTCAAATTATGGTACATTTTCGTGCTACCCGGATGCATAGAATATCTCGTACTGTGAGCTTCGTTCATTATCTCATTCTTCAAATCATCCACATTTGGCACACACAACCGGTCACGGAAATACAATATCCCATTCACCATCTTGAAATCGGGGCGTTCTGCAATGACTTCCACTATCTTAGCCAAGTCTGGATCTTGTAACTGATTTTCCTTAATCTTCTGGATGAAGGTAGGTTCTGAAACTGTCATGTTCGCTAACATCGCACCCAATCTAAGGGTTTGCACTTCTACACCCAACTCTTCAAACTGCTGTAAGACACCCATTCCTCTCAAATTAGCCATAACCACTGATTTTCTGCTTAACGCATCTGCTACCACATTCACTTTGCCTGGATGATACTTGATCAGAAAGTCATAATCTTTGATATATTCCATCCACCTCCTCTGCCTCATGTTCAACTCCTTCTGAGAGAACAAATATTGTAAACTTCTGTGATCTGAATGGACCTCGAATCTCTCTCCATAGAGATAGTGTCTCCACATCTTCAATGCGAAGACAACCGTCGCCAACTCCAAGTCGTGAGTCGCATAATTCTTCTCGTGGTCCTTCAACTGCCTCGAGCCATAAGCAATCACCTTGCCATCTTGCATCAATACATAACCCAGTCCCACATTCGAAGCATCTATATAAACAATAAATCCACCGTTGCCCGATGGTAATGTAAGGATTGGGGCTGTGGTTAACCTTCCTTTCAACTCTTGAAAACTGGTTTCACACTGATCGGTCCACACAAATGGGACATTCTTCCTAGTCAGTTTTGTCAAAGGGGCTGCGATAGACGAAAAACCTTGGACAAATCTTCTGTAGTAGCCTGCTAACCCCAAAAAGCTTCTAATTTCTGTCACACTGCCTGGCCTTGCCCAACTAACAACTGCTTCTATCTTGGCTGGGTCAACTGCTAAACCTTCTCTGGAGATGATGTGGCCTAGAAAAGCAACTTGCTCTAACCAGAATTCACACTTACTGAGTTTCGCATATAACTGGTTGTCCCTCAAGAGCTGCAACGCTGTCCTCAAATGTTCTTCATGCTCCTTCTTACTCTTAGAATATACCAGAACGTCATCAATAAACACTACCGTAGAGTGATCCAAATATGGTGCAAAGACCTTGTTCATCAAAGCCATAAAGACTGCTGGTGCATTTGTCAAACCAAAGGGCATCACTAAGAACTCATAGTGCCCATATCTTGTTCTAAAGGCTGTCTTCTGGACATCTGAGTCTCTAACTCTCAACTGGTGGTATCCTGATCTCAAGTCTATCTTGGAAAAATAGGCTGCTCCTTGTAATTGGTCAAACAATTCATCTATCCTTGGCAAAGGATACTTGTTCTTCACTGTCACATGGTTCAACTTCCGGTAGTCAATGCACATTCTCAGGCTTCCATCCTTCTTCTTCACAAACAACACCGGTGCTCCCCACGGTGAAACACTTGGCCTAATAAAACCTTTGCTCAACAAATCTTGCAATTGGAGCTTTAGCTCACCCATTTCTGCTGGAGCCATCCTATATGGTGCAATCGAGATCGGAGCTGTCCCTGGAAGGAGCTCAATCGTGAACTCAACCTCTCTAATTGGTGGTAAACCCGGGATTTCTTCTGGAAAAACATCCGGAAATTCACACACAATGGGGATATCCTCCACCCCTTGGGACTGTTTATCCTCCGTGATAAACGCAATAAATGCCTGACATCCACTCTGCACTAATCTGCTTGCCTTCAACACTGAAATAAATCCTGCCTGAGACTTTCTCCTGTTCCCCTGAAAAATCAATTCTGCCTGTGGTCCTTGGAATCTGAATGTGATGGTCTTACTAAAACAGTCCATGGTGGCATGATATGCTTCTAACCAATCCATGCCTAAAATAACATCAAAATCATGCATGTCTAAAACTATGAGGTTGGCCGGTAAATTCACATCTCCTAACAACACTGTACAACTAGGGTAATGGTTTCTACACACAACTTGTTTCCCTACTGGAGTGGTCACTACTAAGATGTAATCCAATTCACTACATGGTGCATCAATCAACTTAGCAAAACTAGGAGATGAAAATGAATGTGTGGATCCAGGGTCAAACAAAATCTGGGCTTCTACCCCACAAACAAGAAGTTTACCTTCTACCACGTCTCCTGCAGCTTCAGCATCTGCACGGTTGAGATAGTATAACCGTCCATGCATCTGTAGTCTGTTCGGTACTTGGTTCTGCCTTCCTTGGCCTTGTCTGTTCTGCTGTGGAGGACGAGCATTCTGATTCTGTGCTGGTGGCCTAGCCTGTTGCTGCTGCTGAGGTGGCCTCATCTGATTCTGAACTGGTGCTTGATTCTGAGGAGCTACTTGTCTCTGCTGCTGGTTCCTGTTCCCTTGATTCTGAAGTAGTGGGCAATCCTTGATTGAATGGTTCATAGCCCCACACTTGAAACAAGCACCCATGGCCTTACGACATTCGTGTGTCTCATGATTCTTGCCACAATGTCCACAACCTTGCCTCACATGGCCTTGCTCTTGCCTCGGCTTCTTGCCTTGTTGCTGCCTCTGATTCTGCTGCTGATACTGCTGCTTCCTGTCCTGAACAATCATATTATTAATATCTTCAAAGGTGTATGCCCGCTTGACTGCCTCATCATATGTAGCTGGAGGTACTACACCTATGACATCTCTCATGATGATCGGATTCAGCCCTTCCAAAAACTTAGTTATCTTCTTCCTTTCTGTATCAATTAGCTCGGTAGCATATCTAGCCAATCTCTCAAATTTGGTGACATAGTCCAAAACCGTCATGCTACCCTGCTTGAGTTGCTGAAACTCAATAGCCTTCTGCCTCTTGACATGAGAGGGAATGTATTTGTCTTGAAACTGTATCTTGAAAGCTGTCCATGCCTCATCATCAGCCATCACTGCATATGGGTCCTTGACTGTTTGCCACCACCGGTCTGCAAGCCCATAAAATAAAGAAGCAGTGAGGTTGACTTTCTGTATACCCGTGCACATGAAGACATCAAAGATCTTCTCCGTATTGACTAGCCAGTCATCTGCCACTAGTGGGTCCTCATTGCCCGAAAACTCCTTTGGTGCTCTCTTTCTAAACTTCTCAAACAGAGCATTAGGGTCAGGATCCCTATTCTGAATAACAATCTGAGGACCTGCAGGTGGTGCTACATTCCTGTTCTGAAGTACTTCCAACAGTTGCCTCTGAACTTGTGCCATCTCATCATCCTTCTTAGTTAGTTGCTCTTGAAATCTTGCTTGATTCTCATTAGCCTGTCTTTGCTGTGCTATCATGGCTTGCATCAATTCTTGAAACTGTGTAGCTGTCGGTGTCTCAGATGCATCTGACTCATTCTGATTACTGCCTGAAGCATGATGATTTGGAGCTTTTCTCGGAGGCATATTGCTGTAACACAAAGAGTTAGAACACAATAATGATGGTACAAGGGTTTCTAAGATCCTATACGAACGAATCTATCGAACACACGAATCCTCGCCACGTTCCTAAGACCTTTCTAGTTTCTTTTAAGTGCCTGAAACATGTCTCGCTCTGATACCAGTCCTGTCGCGACCCCGGAACGGGTCCCGGGCCCGCGACGAGTGTTGCATTGCATTCGGTGTTGTTAATTGCTTTCCCACAGGTTCCCGCGGTGAGGATTCCCAAAGACACGCGGAATCTGACTCACACGTACACGATTGCGGAAGCGTGTAGCAAAACACATCAAGATGAGCCCAACAAAACATTTGGGTGCCATAACAAATAATCACAAGGCATGGTATCATAGAAAGAAGCTAACAAGCATTCCCATTAATATTCAAGTTATAGAACTAATACAAAAACAAGTTAAGTTTAGCATAACCCATAAGAGACCAATAAAGGTCAATACAATCTCAAAATAGTCAAAAGAAACCCCAAGACTAAGGGTGACGAAACTCGAGAACCAGACCGACATCTAAATGACATCGTCGGGCTGCCACTCTCTCACGGGAGTTGGCTCACAAGCCTCCTCCTGACGCTCCTCCTCAAAGGCAACGTCTCCTGCACCTGGGCACCAATAAACAAAGGTCAAACACGACGGTTTGGCAGGTAATCAATTTAGGCATGAACATGAACAATAACATTTAGAGAAAACATGTGAGCAAATCTTTGGTATGAAGTACTATCAAAGTTGAGATACATTTTCAAGAGTACGAACAAAGCTGAGATACAAAATAATCTAGCATGAGTACATAATATATATCATGAATAGTTACAATCCACAAAGAGCCCATCCTTCCTCTATCATTTATATAATGAAAAGAGCAAGCACGCACGACAAGCACGATATACATAATATAAGCACGACACGATTTCCCACAAAGACGGGAATTCCGGCCGCGGAACCGGACACGCACGATGTGTAATAAATACACGACCAGTCTGCAGACAGTCCACATGTTTAAAGACCCCCAGACAGTGGATCAAACCGAAAGGGCAGTCTAAGCTCAGTGGTGTTTACTTAATTCATGAATGCACAAAACACGCGAAGCACGATCAAACACGTCGAGATAAAAAGGGGGAAATCACTTATCACAACACGACGCGCACGACTAGCACGAGGCATAATATTTATGCAAAACACGCTTAGGAAGTGATCCCCTTTTTTTTCTTGAAACAAAACTTCAAAACAAACTTATACTTGAAATACAAAACAAGTGCACGTTTGTACTTATAGTACCAAGACGGAAATTCAAATACGAAATCTGACAAGCATGTGCGAAGGCTACAAATTGACCTTTGTGTAATTGAAACTCCAAATGTCAGAATGTACAAGAATTGGTGTCCTTAGAGGTTGGGTGGCATTTCGAGGTTTCATTTACACAATGTCAAGTCAAAACCCTTAACACAGTCTAGTTTTCGGACCTCAAGAAAAATACACAAAATGGAGAGAAATCATCTTCCTGAGTCTGGCGAGCGAACCTGTCACGTTGATGACACTTCGCTCGAGCGAGACACTTCGCTCGAGCGGACCTTACAAAGCGTAGACAGTTCGCTCGAGCGAATGTTGGGTCGAGCGAATAATAAAATGCGTTCGAACGAACGACTCGCTGCCTCGCTCCGTAGGAGACAGTGGCATGTTCGCTCGAGCGAACCCAGGGGTCGCTCGAGCGAACAGGCTGCTGCCTGAGCTCGCTGAGTGCGGAAATCCCCTTCCCTTGCACATCTTTCACTACATTCTTCTCCTTCTTCTCATCCACCAACCACATATCATCCCTTGAGCCTTCATGCTCACCAAGGGTTTATCTATCATCATCCACACATCCAAATCAAGTAAGATAAAATCATAAACTTGTAGACAAATCACATGCATAATTCCTAAAACGAAATAGAATCAAAATACAATGCACATGAAGCCTATAAAGATCACTTGCCTTGACCAAAGCTAAACACTCCTCCTCAAGTACTTCCTCAAGCTAATCAACACTACAAGAAAATCCAAGAGAAAACCACACAACTCACTAAATCTTGAAAACAAGAAACCCATTTAGAAAAAGGTTTGAAACTAGGAAAATCATGATCTTAAAGGACTAAAAAGACTCCATGAAAGATGTGGGTTGAAGCTCTTACCTAGGAATGGTCACACAAGAGAGAAGAGAGGAAATGTAGATCTTGTCCCAAAAGAAACTCCAAGAAACTTGTACCAATAGAGAGCTTGCACTGAGATGAAGAAGATGATGACTTTGAAGTTCTTTTTGGAGCTCACTAGCTAGCTCATGCAAGAGGAAATGAAGAGAAAGGGAAAAAGGGGTTTTCCTTGCCCTAGCTTTAGAAATTGCAGAGATTTGGGGAATGAATGGAAGAGAGGAAGAAAGGGTTTAAGTGAAGGAAAATGGGTCCCAACTAACTTGAACTTGAAATGGCTAAAACATGATCTTGTGGGCCTCGGATGACTTCGACGAAGAAGGATAAAACGATCGTCGAAATATCTAGTTTCCAAAAAGTATATTTTTGACATAGTTTTGAAGTCTCGAAAATTGTGTCCAGATTTGTGCAAGAAAGACAATTTTACCCTCTTTGGGCCAAAACTTGGTTTTTTTGGGCTTCAAACATGAATGGGCTTAATACGAAAGTCGTAACACGTCAAAATATCAATCAAATGAAATCAAAATCACAATCACACGGAAATCGATACGATCTTCCCAAGCTCACACGTGCACTCAGGCCATCCTGAGTGTGTCTAACTAATATTAAACGTTCTCAAAATTACCAAAGCTATATCCAAGACTAAAACTAATCACTTCTAACCCAACAATAACTAAACCCACTTAGGACTAAACACATACTAATCACACACTAATCGGATTGGTCTGGGTCGGGGTCTAACAGTTACATTTATTAAAATGCATTGCTTCTTTATGATCAATTGATTTTGTTTTCATACACCATTCTTGTTACATAACATGGTTTTCAAAATCATTTGATTATAATTTCATCATGTTTGATTTGCTTTTTGCACACATATGTCTTGCATTGCATGTCTTTACATGATTAATTGATTGTGTTTTTAAAAGCTTTCATAGCTAATTTATTCATGATCAATTATTGTTGAATCATTTGTGTTATGTCATAGTAAGATTATTTGAACAAATGATTTGAATCAATTCAAGTTTTTCCATGGATTCCTAAGTTGTACTTTTATATGGAGAACATTGTTTTGAAAAATCAACTTGTATGTGTTTCAATTAAGTTATATCTTTTAAAATACAATGTTGAAAATTGATCTTCAAAATCATTCTTTTTATGCTCATTGTTGGATTTTGTTTTTCAAAATGATTTGAAGATTGTTTGATTGGAAATGCTCTAAAACATCATTAGTTATATTCATCTAAGCATGTTCCATGTTCACATTTCCTTTTCTTTTGGTTTCATTATCTTAGAAATGGAGATGTATGTTGTTTGCATCCTTGCTTGTTTATTTACATTCTTTTTATATGCAAATGACTTTTGGTTCCATGTATGGTTGTGATCTTAGTAACATTTGTAGAAACCATACTAGAACCCAAATCCATCCTCTATGCCTTATAGTCATTTCTTTTTGGATGGTTATGGTGTTGATTCATGTAGATTCTCTTGGTGTCATCCTTATACATGTTTCAACTTCATAAGTAGTGATCTTAATCATATGAAACTCTTTGAAACCCATTTCTCATATTTCTATATGTTTGATGGATATCTTAGATGTTGAATTCATATGATTTTGACACTTTGGAAATTGCATGCATTTCAAAGTTATATTCTTTTGCATTGCAATTTGCCTTGTTCATCACTATGCTTAATAGTTATATCTTTAAAAGTGATGAATATGCATTTATGATGCTTGTTGGAATTTTGTGTTTGTCACATCCTTGCTCTTTAACATGTTGTCAAATTCAATTGGTTTCATTTGGTATAATTTAAGATTGATTTGATTTCTTGTGTATGTGATAGACCTTGTGTGCATTGGATTGAGCTTGATAGTTATATATTTGTTCCATGTCACATTCCATTAGCATCATAATGTTCATGTTGCCACCTCTCTTGCTCTTATAGGTAAATCTCATGACCACCATGTTTATGTGTTCATAATATTGGTTGGTTATTAGTTGAGGTTGGCTTCATGTTTGAATTTCATTTCTTTCATCTTGCACATGATAGTCATATTTATTGATTGAATGAAATGATTTTCAAAACCTTCATAGCATATGCTTTCCATAGTTAGATTATTTGATGCTATGATTAATAAACCCCATTTCATCATGGATAGCTCTAATTTGGATTTTTCTTAATAGGTATATCTTTAAATCCATTTTAGAGTGATTGATTTAATAGTCATATCCTTAAATCTCAATTGGTATTCTTTGTTTTTCCAATTGGTATCCATGATTGCTTTGCTCATTAGACCTAGCTCTCTTTTGGTAATTTGATCATATTGAGCTTTATGGTTAAATGAATCTAATCCTTCTCTTGAAGTTGACCCTCAATTGGATAAACCATCTACTTCTTGAATCTAATAGTTAAATCTTGTCAAAAGTTTGACAAAAGAAGAGAATGGATTGAGGGGGAGTGTAAACCTTCATAGGAAGAATTAGTTTTGATCAAATTGACCCTTGGATTGCCATTAAGCCCTTAGAAATTACTTCCATACATGATAGCCTGTTATGTATTTCATTTTCGATTTCATTTGTTAACAGGTGCTACTAAAAGGTATTTTCCTTGTTTCATGTGTGTAGGTACCTTTGCAATTTAATGTCAAAGGGGGAGAGAGAGTTCAAGTACTCGAAGATCTCCTACACTTCAAAGGGGTAGAGAGCATTCAAGTTCTCAAGAAGGATGAAGAGAATGTCCAAGCTTCCTAAGGGGAGAGTTGTGTATGATCTTCTACAAAGGGAGTGAATGCATATCTTGCCAAAGGGAGAGAAGGGCATGGTCAAAGGGGGAGAGCAAATAGAAGAAAGAAAGCTTGGAGCGAAAGAAGATGCTTGGTCATAGAAAGGAAAGAAGAAGAGAAAGCTTGAAGAATGATCAAGCTCCAAGCATCAAGAAGAATGAAGAAAACAGCCCGAGCTAAGAGGAGGAGCATCCAAGAAGATTTCAAGACTTGTCCAGCTTAGGGGGAGCTGAAAACTTGTTGTGTTAATTCTATGATAAGTAAGTTGCCATCAAATTGCAAAGGGGGAGATTGTTAGGGATTTTGTATTTGCAATTTGATGGATGCATTAACATATTCACATCATTTGAATTTACACTCATGCATTGTTTTAGAAAATCTTGAAATCTTGTTTTATACATGCATTGTTTTTAAAGAGTTGTAAAAGTTTTGTTTTATGCATGTTTTGGTTTTATACTTGGATGCATTGTTTTTAGTATTCAAACTGTTTTGAAAACCTAATTCTTTGTGCTTCATATTTGGAAAATCATTTGAGAAGATAGGTTTGTGCATTGCATACATTCATCATTTTCAGAATCATTTTTGTATGCATTGTTTTTGAAAAAGAGTTTTTGGAAATCAAGCTAGCCTTTGGTTTTAAACTTTTGAATCATTTTAGGCTTTGTGTGTTTCATGTTTTTAAACCCTTAGAATGATTTAAAACATGTTTTTAAGCTTGATTTATTGGCCCAAATAGTTCCACAAAGAAATACTTTGAAACTTGCAAAAGTGGAAATTTTGGCCTGTGCAGTGTCGCCGGTCGACCGAGACCTGCTTCCCGGTCGACCGGGAACACTGTCGGTCGAGTGGGCAGTTTCTGAACTGAAATCTGCCAACGGTTAAAAATATGACCGTTGTGCTTTCTCGGTCGACCGAGACCTCTTTGCAGGTCGACCGAGGACTAGCCGTTGGGCACTTTTTGGCTATAAAGTCCATTCATTTCCAACCTTTTTCAAGGCTTGACACATGAACCTTTGAGACCATTTTGGAGCCAAAGAAAGGGGATGAAGTTGGAAAGGCTAGAGGGTCATTAGGAGAGCTAAAGCTTGGATTAATGAGTTAAACCACCAAGTAAGCTCTACCTTTCTAAAACATAGTTTACATGCTTTGTTTAAGTTATTGGTAATTGATTTTGTGCATGTTAACTATGTGTGATGAATCCATTCTTCTCTTAATCTTTGATGTAATTAAGATTGGATTCCTCACTTTGTTTTCATCCAAGTTGTTTTTAAATCTTCTTAATCATGCTTAGCCTAAATCTTTGATTTCCTTTATATAGCATGATTCATTTTCTTGGTTGAAACATAATTTGTTGTTTTCATTCATGTAAACATTAGTAAAATTATTTTGGTTTTGAAAACAACATTGCACATGCATCACATGTTCTAAGTTAGTCATTTTCATACAACTTGTGATTCTTTGATTTTCATATCATTAACAAGTTATTTTACATACATGTGATTTGCATTAAACTTCAATCAAATCTTTTATGTGCCTTAAACTTTGAAATGCTTTGAGCATACATTTGAATAAGCCTTCTTTTTAAACTTGATTGAAGTTATCACACACACACATCATGAGCATTCATCTTTGCATTCATATAGTGTTTGTGTGAGTTTGTTTTAAACTTTCATATCCGCCTATTTTAGAGGCAAATACATTGTGCTTAAATTGTAATCTCTTAGAGTGATCTTTTGAGAAGACACTTTCTTAGAGAAATATTTATCTTGTAAGGTTATTGCTTAGCCTAAGAAAAGCATTGTGTAAAGGTTATTGCTTAGCCTTGAAAAGCATCTTGTAAAGGTTATTGCTTAGCCTTGAAAAGCATCTTGTAAAGGTTATTGCTTAGCCTATAAAAGCACATTGAGAGGTTGTTGTTTAGCCTAGAAAAACAACATTGTAAGGGTTATTGCTTAGCCTAGTAAAAAGCATACATAGTGGAAATCCGGTGGGGTGATTGGATCACAAGCCGGTAGTGGACGTAGGCATTGAGGCCGAACCACTATAAACCTTGGTGTTGTGGTGCTTGCTTTTGTGGTGATTGTTTATTTTAGCTTCCGCATATTGATTGATTTATCATCACATGTGACTAGTTTTTGTTAAGAATTAAAATTGGTCTTAATTAGTCATAATTGTAGCTCACCCTATTCACCCCCCCCCCCCTCTAGGGTTAGGATCCCAAGGACTTTCAAAAGGTACCTACACACATGAAACAAGGAAAATACCTTTTAGTAGCACCTGTTAACAAATGAAATCGAAAATGAAATACATAACAGGCTATCATGTATGGAAGTTATCTCTAAGGGCTCAAAGGCAATCCAAGGGTCAATTTGATCAAAACTAATACTTCCTATGAAGGTTTACATTCCCCCTCAATCCATTCTCTTCTTTTGTCAAACTTTTGACAAGGATTTAACTATTAGGTTCAAGAAGTAGATGGTTCAACCAAATGAGGGTCAACTTCAAGGAAAGGATTAGATTCATTTAACTATAGAGCACATTATGATCAAATTACCAAAAGAAAGCAAGGTCTAATGGGAAAAGCAATCATGGATATCAATTGGAAAAACAAAGAATACCAATTGAGATTTAAGGATAAGACTATTAAATCAATCACTCTAAAATGGATTTAAAAGTATAACTATTAGGAAAAATCCAAATTAGAGCTATCCATGATGAAATGGGGTTAACTAAACATAGCATCAATCAATATAACTATGAAAATCATATGCTATGTAAGTTTTGAATTCATTTCATTCAAACAATAAATATGACTATTCACTACAACAAACTGCATATTTCCCGACATTATTTGCCGATGCAGTGAAAATTTGCGTTGGCAAAAGTCTTATTTCCAACGCATATTTGGACTGCGTTGGCAATTAGTGTCGGAAAATGCTAGTTTTACCAACGCAAGTAAGACTGCGTTGCCAAAAGCTATTGAAACCACATTGGCGCGAACAAAAAAAAACACCAAAAGAGAGGGAAAGTTTTGCCAACGCGTTTTTCTCTAATGGCGACGCAATAATACGTTGACAATTATCTTGTTTACTGGCGACGCACAAGTGTACGTTGGGAAAGGTCTGAGTTTTTATTTGTACTATTGCCAACGTATGAGTTGCGTCCCTAAATCCCCATTTATGACAAACTTAACTTTCTCGACACTATTTTCCGACACAGTGAAAAGTTGCGTTGGCAAAAGTCACGGAAAATTGCTGCTTTTACCGACTCAAGTAAGACTGCGTTGGCAAAAGCCGTGGAAAAACTTTCCCGACACTATTTGTTGACGCAGTGAAAATTGGCACTGGCAAAAGTCTTATTTCTGATGCATATTTGGACTGCGTTGGCAAAAGTCACAGAGAACTGTTAGTTTTACCAACACAAGTAAGACCACGTTGGCAAAAGTTATGAAAAACATACAATTATTTTGCCTACTGGCGATGCACAGGTTTGCGTCCGCAAAGCCCCATTTAGTCAAATTCTTTTTTGCCAAAATAATAAGAGCACTTCGTTTTAATCGCTTTGATTTCACTACAACAAAGGAGATTTTTAGCGACGGAACTATTTGTGACGCAACACAAAGTGTCGCAAAAAGAAGACTTTTTGTAACGTAAAACTAGACACGTCGCAACAAGCTAAGTATTTGCAACACAAGAATCTATGCGTCGCAAATAGATACTTTCAACAATGAATATAGTGTGTCGCAAACAAATGCGTCAAAAAATCATTGGCGCCAAATGGCGGTAAAATTATTTGCAACGCTAGATACACATTTGCAACACAATTATATGTCGTAGAAAAGTGTCTTTATTTGCGACACAATTCCTGCGTCGCAAATAGTTTTTAGTCTGAGCTATGTCGTAGAAAATTTAAGGTTATTTGCAACAGTTTTCTTTTTGTGTCGCACATAATATCTTATTCGCGACGTTGATGTCTTTGTGTTTCAGATAATTATTATTAGTGACCTCCATTATATGGTGTCATAAAAATTTTAAGCTATAAAAGTCACTAATTTCTTCCCTCCGCGACCATTATGAAATTTTTTTTATACATTTGGGACTCAATCTTGACGTCACAAATAATATTTAGTTGAGACATATACCTGATGCATCGTAAATAATGAGTTTTTTTTTTTTGCAACGTGGATTTAAATGCGTCGTAGATAATGTTTTATTAGCGACATTATTTTTAGCGTTGCAAAAAAAAATTAAGTCTAATTTTTAAAATTTGTTCCATCTCCCGTGTTTTTTTTTTTTTAATCAATCCCCCGCCTTTTGTTAATAGTGTTTTATAAAAGCAAGTCTCTTTGCTACCCTCTCTGCACTTCACTCTCTCTATCTAGCTCTCTGCCCTAAATCCATACCAGAAATCCAAGATCCTGTGGACGATCCTCTACAAGATAATAGAGAAATCCGTTGGCTCTACAAGATAATAGAGAAATCCGTTGGTAAAACATTGATCTAATGGCGCCCATGTTGCGCGGGGAAATTTTTAATTTTTACCGTTGAATATATAGCGGCGGCCAATCGCTAAAAATTATATTACAAACCGCACCTTTATGCCCTAATCCTCTTCAAATGACGAACTATTCTATTGGGTCCCCTCTCGAGCATAAATCTTCAAGAAGAAGGCTCTCCTCCCATCTTCCTCCTACTGATGGGTTTTAGCCCCTGGTACGCTGCCCGATTCGGAGAAGGAAGGTCTGGACTCTGTTGATAGGGATTTCCCTGATCGATCTCTGTTGGGCCATCGTAGACAAAAAAAAGGCTCAAATTTACCGGGAAAGATGGGCCATTGCAGAGAACCGAAGCCTGGAGGAGACGGGATTCTTGAGGTTTCCATCGCCCGCCTGAATCGAAGAAGACGAATCAAAGAAAGAGATCTCAGTGGCTGTTGGTTATTGAAGGATACGCTCTTTTCCGTGATTTGCTTGTGAGAAATGAGGTTTTATTTTTTTATTTTTTTGTATTTTTTATTTCATGGATCTCCTTTTAGATTTAAGACAAACTTCTTCATCTGCTTTTACGTGATCATTTGGTGTGAGAACCAACAATTTTGGGTTTTTTTTTTTGGATCTTGTAGTAGAAATTGAGTTTTTAGTTGCTTTTCCATGATTTCTAGTTGAGATTTTTGGCGATATGCTTCCTTTTTGTTTCAGTTCTTTGAACTTGGAATGGACTTTTTTTGGCCTGTGGATTTGTGTTATGCTTGTAAGGTGTTCGACATAATGCGTAATATATATTTTACTTGTAAGCTTTCTTAACCAGATGATCGGAATTGGCTCCTATCAGTTTATTCTTGATAGGTGTTGTTAAATTGGATTCTCTGCACTTTATCATCAATTTCCTGTTAATTTACAATTTAGGTTTTTTGCTTTTGCGTATCTTATTCTGAGTTTTTAGGTATTTTAGCTGATTTACATTGTCCCTGATTGGAAAAAAAAAGGATGTTATAATTCTACATTGTTGTAGAGAAGAGTTATGAACGGTTCTTATTTCATGTCTACCATACAAGTTCAGAAGTTTCAACTTTTTCAAAATTCAGGAACCTAGATTAATATCGGTGGGAAGGGCTTTCAAAATTTCTAATATTGTTGTAGGTGCTTTTAGAGTGATATGTAGAGCTTCATAGGCTATCTTCTGAAAAGAACCAATTAGATGTGAAGTAATTGTTTATATTTTATTTTGCTGTGTTTGTCAGTGGCATATGCCCTGTTTGATGCATTTTCTTATAATTGTAGTAGATTTGTGTGAGAGTAGTTTACATGTTGGTGGTATTTATAGATGTAGTTGATATAAGATTTGAACGTCAAAGTAATAGGAATTTGATACTTGCTTTGTACCAATTGTTTGTGTGTAGTAGTAGTAAAGATACTTGAACCTACAATTGTTTGTGCATTACGTTTGCATCACTTAAAGGTGTAGCTTAACGCACAAGGTGTCAAGAAGACTTGCATCTGAGTGATTTGCTAAGTAGGCCTTTCACTTGTTAACTTGAATCACTATTGGGTTTTTTTCCATCTCTAACAACAATATCTAGGAGAAAAATTCTTTAGGAGCATTTACCTCCAAATTTTTGCGGGAGCTTTTCTAGGTGGCCTTGTTTTTTTGTTTCTTCATCATCTAATAGTTTGGTTGTTTATTTCTTCATTTATTAAGAGAGCTCATTCTAGCATCAAATGACAAGAAAAAAAAAGTTTGTATGCTATCTTCTCCCATCATAATCTAAAAGAGAAGAATGACGAATTGGAAGCCAAATGAACCCAACTGCATGAAGTGGACACATGACTGAAATGAATTGATACTGGTTAGTCTCCCAATTGAGATCTTATACTGGTCATTAATAATTCTGAACTGGTGATGTTATTTTAGAAGAAAGTACTTTGGATGTCTATGATAGTATAAGGGGCATCTCTTCAACATGTATGTCTGACTAGAGCTAGCTGGTAATTTCTTTTAAGAATATGGCACACCTACTGCATCTTTTTTCACATCTTCTAATTTTTTATTAGAGAAGTGGAATTAGCAAGTGATATGAACAATATGAAGTGTTGAGTGGGATTATCATCATGTTCTTGCTCCATTCTTCTTCTTTCATCTTTTTTTTTTGTTAACTTCTTTTTACTCATTCTTTAGATGAAAGGGGTAGTGAAAGATGTGGCCGGGTATTTCCCTACTGCTATTGTGAGTGGGAGTCTCCTTTCTTATCAGTATCAAACTCATCCACTGGATATATTCAAGATGCCATTGCCGATGGAGCAATTGCTTTAAAGGAAAAGTCATACCAACAGAGTTATGTTCTAGGTTGTATAGGTTTGCTTATTTTCTTCCTTTACTCTTTGGATTTCACGAATTGCGATCTAACACTTAATGTCTGTAGAGATTCCATGTAAAGCCACAGAATATGTTTAGGGGTGCACATAAAACTTGTTTCCAGAAAATACCGATAAGAAGTTAGAGTAAGAAAGCAGACATGGTTAATTGGTGACCAAAAACTTTACTTCAATATTTCAATTGTTAGAGTCAGCATTTTAACTAGAATATATTGGTCTTAAGTGACCTAGTTATTGCTCTGTTCGATCATGATGAAAAGTGTGATATTGTTTTTCACAGTCCTTCTATGAATATGAATTGTTTGAATGAGAAAACAGGGCCCACAGCGACAACAAACACCAAACAGCTCAGCTTCTTGATGATAACGAGCATAAATGAAGATCAAAAGAGGGCCCAAACCCTTCATGTGGCTTTTTTCTGGTATGTCTGTGGTTTTAGGTTCTGTCCTCATTTAAGTTCAAACCACCTAAAATTTTTGCTCAACTCTCTTAATCTAGACCTTGTATCTTGTAGGTGCTTCATTTACTGTGGAATATGGAAAGATGGGACTGAATGATGACATGTTTTGTATGAGTGCTTGGGACCTAAGCTGGGCAAGGCATCTTTAGTTATGAAGAAAAAAAATATCAAAGTTAACTTCTGATAATTCAGTTTTATGAATGAATGGAGAGGAGCTTTTGTTCTATAGGTGCTTGTTTGAAAAATCTAAAATCTTACAAGTGGGCTTCATAATAGAGATTTTCCCCTTATGTATCACTTCTTGTGATACTTTTCGGCTATACATGAATGACCGCTTCTTTTGTAATTGGCATGAAAATAATTACTACTTGATGTCATTTACCTTATTGTTAACCAATTTTTTGTTGCTCTTGTTAACAAATGTATATTGTTATAGGAATCCATATGGGAAGAAACAATTTCAGAATACAAATATGTATTGTTGTATTTAACTTGTTACTTTGACTTGATGCCAGTCTCTTCTACAACTTTGTATCAGAAGCTCTGGTCAATTATTCCTTTCTGTGGTTTGGTTAGGGATTGCAGGGAGTGAATGGTATCGGTGCGCCGGGGGAAAGACGAAATGGCTATGTAAATATTGATAGGGCGCTTCTAAAGGTGAGTCCATTAGGTTCTTAATGTTTGTTTGTAAATTATAGATTCAAGTATATGTATGGTAGATAGCCCAATGTGTTCATGGTGATATTCGTGTATGGCTTTGAAATAACAAGATGTTACCACTGTTAATCACTTAACAGTGGGATGTCGCTGCCAATAACATCTAGCTTTGGATTATGTTTACATTTTGTTGCTACTTCTATAGATTTAGACTTGTGATTTGAATTTATTATTTTTGTTCTCACTTCCTGCTTCTATATTTTTTTTCTTTGGTGAATTTCTGCTTCAATAGTTGTTCAATACTTGGCTCAATTAAAACTCAGATGTTAGTTTGATTTAATATACCATAAAAAAAGAGTTCAACCATCACCTGGGTGCAATGTCTAACTTATGTAAAAAGGAGTGCAACCATTCAATTTCCAACAAACTCAATGGTCTCGATTTATTTATTTTTTTTATAAATTTTAACATCTAACTTGTTTTATTTATTACAGATCCAAATGGGAGATGAAGAGAAAATAAGAACAAGCAACATTTTTTGGACCGGTTTGGATGGTGCAGATCAATTTGAGGATGCTATATTTTATCGTGGAAATTGTTCGTTGTCTCTCTGTGATACATATCGAAGACTGCCTAACAAGTTCATTTTGCTCCTTACTGGCCGTGTTTCATGGTGTACTTTGGATATTTGATGATGATTAGATTTTAGTTGAGATTTACTTTATTGAGATATTTAAGTTTTTGTTTACGTGAGATATTACATTTTATGTGGCATGGACAAGTTTTATGATTGGTTTTAGTTTATTGGTGACTCATTATTTTTTGTTGTTACATGATGAATGTGGGATTTTTTGTTGTTTATCAATGCTTATGCTTGTGCAATGTTGAAAATGTAGATTTGAACAGGAAAGTATTGTACGGGAGTTTTTCCTAATTTTTTCAATTATTTCTTAATAGATAAGAAAAGTTATTTCCCAACGCACTCTCTGTGTCACCAAAAGTAAATTTCTTACCCTCGTTAGAGACATTTCTTGACGCGTCAACACGTCAGAATATGTATGACCGGCGCTGTGTATGCGTCGTCAAATATGTATTTCAACGCTAGTATGTGTGTTGGCAAATGTATAACCGACGTTATTATGCGTCGACAATGACGTAAATCTATTTCCCAACGCACTCTCTGTGTTGCCAAAAGTAATTTTCCAGCATCGTTAAAGACATAACCCGATGCTTCAACATGTTGGGATATGTATTACCGGCATTGTGTATGCGTCGTTAAATATGTATTCCGACGCTAATATGTGCGTTGGCAAATGTATAACCAATGTTATTATGCGTTGGCAATTAGGTACATCTATTTCCCGACGCACTGTCTGCGTCTCTAAAAATATTCTTCCTGCGTCGTTGAAGATATTTCCCGATGCTTCAATACGTTAGGATATGTATTATCGGCGTTGTGTATGCGTCGTCAAATATGTATTCCGACGCTAGTATGTGCATCGGCAAATGTATAACCGACGTTATGCGACGGCAGTTAGGTAAATCTATTTCCCGACGCATTCTCTGCGTCGCTAAAAGTAATTTTCATGCGTCGTTGAAGACATTTCCCGATGCTTCAACACGTCGGGATATGTATTACCGGCATTGTGTATGCGTCGTCAAAAATGTATTCCGACGCTAGTATTAGCGTCGGCAAATGTATAACCGACGTTGTTTAGCGTCGGCAGTGAAGTGAGGTTAACCACTAAGTTCGATGTTTTGCCGACGTTGTTGGAATTGTCGACGTTTGGGACGACGCACCATTGCGTCGGTGAATGACCCTTTTTAGCCGACGCTAAACATTATTACGTCGGGAATGGTTTTCCAGGCATTAGGTTGCCGACGTGGTGCCGACGCATTGTACTACGTTGGTAAAGCTTGTCCCGACGCAATTATGATTTTTCCAGACGTGGTGACCGCGTTGGCAAAACTGTATTTTGTTGTAGTGATTAATGTGCAATATGAGTGAAATGAAATTCAAGCATGAAGCCAACCTCAACTAATAACCAACCCATATTATGAACACATAAACATGGTGGTCATGAGATATACCTATATGAGTAAGAGAGGTGGCAACATGAACATTATGATGCTAATGGTGTGTGACATGGAACAAATATATAACTATCAAGCTCAATCCAATGCACACAAGGTCTATCACATACACAAGAAATCAAATCAATCTTAAATTATACCAAATGAAACCAATTGAATTTGACAACATGTTAAAGAGCAAGGATGTGACAAACACAAAATTCCAACAAGCATCATAAATGCATATTCATCACTTTTAAAGATATAACTAATAAGCATAGTGATGAACAAGGTAAATTGCAATGCAAAATTATATAACTTTGAAATGCATGCAATTTCCAAAGTGACTAAATCATATGAATTCAACTACTAAGATATCCATCAACCATCATAAATGCAAGGAATGGATTTCAAAGAGTTTCATATGATTAAGATCACTACTTATGAAGTTGAAACATGTATAAGGATGACACCAAGAGAATCTACATGAATCAACACCATAACCATCCAAAAAGAAATGACTATAAGGCATAGAGGATGGATTTGGGTTCTAGTATGGTTTCTACAAATGTTACTAAGATCACAACCATACATGGAACCAAAAGTCATTTGCATATAAAAAGAATGTAAATAAACAAGCAAGGATGCAAACAACATACATCTCCATTTCCAAAAGAAAAGGAAATGTGAACATGGAACATGCTTAGATGAATATAACTAATGATGTTATAGAGCATTTCCATTCAAACAAACTTCAAATCATTTTGAAAAACAAAATCCACCAATGAGCATAAAAAGAATGATTTTGAAGATCAATTTTCAACATTGTATTTTAAAAGATATAACTTAAATGAAACACATACAAGTTGATTTTTCAAAACAATGATTTTCCATATAAAAGTATAACTTAGAAATCCATGGAAAAACTTGAATTGAATCAAATCATTTGTTCAAAAAAATCTTACTATGACATTTACACAAATGATTCAACAACAATTGATCATGAATAAATTAGCTATGAGAGCTTTTAAAAACACAATCAATTAATCATGTAAAGAAATGCAATGCAAGACATAAGTGTGCAAAAAGCAAATCAAACATGATGAAATTATAATCAAATGATTTTGAAAACCATGACATGTAACTTAGAATGGTGTATGAAAACAAAATCAATTGATCATAAAGAAGCAATGCATTTTAATAAATGTAACTAAGAAAGAACAAAATGCAAAGCAACATGACCAACAAAGAGATTTAACTATTAAAGAATAGGTTGGTCAAGTAGGTTCAAGGCCTTAAGGTTTGTCTAAGTAAATAACTTTTGGAATCCACCTAAGGTCTTGAGAGGGTTGAACTTTGAGGTCTAGTTTGGAATTCTCACCAACTAAAGGAGATTTGACTTGATAAATTTTCAATTTAAACTTATCACCATGATATTTAGATTTAACTAAATTTAGCTTAGATTGGTGATTAGTCTTTTGATGTTGGTGAGTTTGTTTCTTTGGGGATTGTTTCTCTTTTCTTTTCTTCTTATTTTCTCCCTTTACTTGACTTTTGAATTTTAGATTTAACTTAGCAACTTTCTTCAAAAGTTCTTTCATGGGTTGATATAAGGGAGATAGGTTGAGAAGCTTTTTGTTTATAGATTCTTTTAAGCTAGATTTGACTTGTTTAACCTTTTTAGAATCTATCTTAGGAGACTCCTTGTTAATTGGTTTAACTTGTTTGAGCTTTATGGAGTCTTCCTTGGTTTTTAGTGTCTTACCCTTCAAGTTTGATTTTACTTTCTTTGGTTCAAAGATGGGATTAGACACATTGCTTCTTCTTAGTTTGCACTCAAACCTAAAGTGTCCTTCATTGCCACAATAAACACATTTGGATTTGGGCAAAGGAGAAAGAGTGCTAGAGAATGAGGACTCACCTTTCACAAAAGTGTTGGTGAATTTAGGGTCATGTGACATATTCCTATTAAATCCAAGACCCGTCCTATCTCCATGAGGTTTACCCAATTTAAATAATTTTTCAAGTCTATCTTCACTTTGGGTAAACTTGCACTCATACTTTTGTTTATAACTTTCAAGTTGAGTGACTTGGGTTTTAAGGGTTGAATTTTCATTTTTAACTTTTGTTAGTTCATTTTCAATTCCCTTAAAATCGTTTAGCTCATCATAGGCAAGTTTTAACTTAGATTTAAGCTCATTAACAACATTAGATCCAAGTTCTAAAGTTTTTAAATTACTTTGAGCATTAGACAAATTTTCATTGGAAATTGTCAACTTGGATTTTAAATAGTTAATGTTTTCATCTTGTCTTTTAATTGTATCTCTTAGGTTCAAATTTTCATTTTTAAGCTCATCACAATTTATCTTAATCTCATTTAATTCATCTTGAGCATTAGATAAATTTTCCTTAGAGATAGTCAATTTAGATTCAAGATTGTTAAAGTCTTTATCTTGCCTTTGTAATTGATCTCTTAGTTTTAGATTTTCCTTATTAAGATGATCATAACCTATCTTTAATTCTTTAAGTTCATCTTGAGTGTTGTATAGGTTATTCAAAGAGATCATGAACTTAGATTCTACACAATTTATGAATTCATCTTTTTCTCTAAGTTCATTTTTAGAAGAGACTAATTCTTGGTTTAGCCTTTTAGATTCTTCTTTTAATCTTTTATTTTTCTTGGAAACCTCTAAGGACCATGTGTACAATTCCTCATAGGCTTCAAGTTCATCAAATTCTTCTTCTTTTAATTCAAGTTGAGATTCTTTAATTTCAATGTTTGAATCTCCATAAGATGGAAGAATGAGGGGTCTAGAAGAATCTACACAAGAATCTACAAGGTCTAAACTAGTGGAATCTATTCTAATGATTTTTATGGAAGCACAACACTAGGGTTTAAACTCTAGGTTTTTGCACCTAATCAAGATACACTTGATCCTAATATAGAGCACGAGGCTCTGATACCAATTGAAAGTCCTTGGGATCCTAACCCTAGAGGGGGGGGGGGGGGGGGTGAGTAGGGTGAGCTACAATTATGACTAATTTAAAACAATTTTAACTTCTTAACAAAAACTAGTCACAAGTGATGATTAACCATACAATATGCGGAAGCTAAACAAAAACAATCACCACATAGCAATCACCACAACACAATATTTATAGTGGTTCAGCCAACGTGCCTACATCCACTACCGGCTTGTGCATCCAACACCCCACCGGATTTCCACTATTTATGCTTTTTCAAAGGCTAAGCAATAACCTATACAAAGTTGTTTTTCTAGGCTCAACAACAACCTTTACAAGATGCTTTTCAAGGCTAAGCAATAACCCTTACACAATGCTTTTCTTAGGCTAAGCAATAACCTTTACAAATCAAGAAGATTTTCTCAAAGATAGTGTTTACACAACACTCTAAGAGATTACAATTTAAGCTCAAATTAATTTGCCTCTAAATAGGCGGATATGAAAATGAAAACTAACTCACACAAACACTCAAAGAAATGCAAAGATGTATGCTTATGAAGTGTGTATGTGAAAACTTCAATCAAGTTTAAAAGTAAGCTCAATCAATTTATGCTTAATGCAATTCGAAAGTTTAAGGCACAAAAAGATATGATTGAAGTTCTATGCAAATCACTTGAACAATTACACACTTGTGAATGATATGAAAATCTAAAGATCACAAGTTGTATGAAAGTGTTTAAGCCTAATCAAGTGATGCATGTGCAATGTTGTTTTCTAAACTAATTTGACTAAAGATTAAATGAATGAAAACAACAAGGGAAGTTTCAACCAAGTGAAATAATCATGCAATAAAAGAAATCAAAGATTTAGGCTAAGCATGATTAAGAAAGTTTAAAACAAAACTTGGGTTGAAATCAAAGTGATGAATCCAATCTTGAATATCAAAGATGAAGGGTAGAATGGATTCAACACATCATAGTTATCATGTATAAAACCATTTACCAATAACTTAAACAAGCATGTAAACTATGATAAAGAAAGGTAGAGCTTACTTGGTGGTTTAACTCATTAATCCAAGCTTTAGCTCTCCTAATGACCTTCTAGCCTTTCCAACTTCATCCCCTTTCAATGGCTCCAAAAATGGTCTCAAAGGTTCATGTGTCAAGCCTTGAAAAAGGTTGGAAATGAATGGACTTTATAGCAAAAAACAGTCCAACGGCTAGTCTCTCGGTCGACCTAGAAACAGGCCTCGGTCGACCATGAACACACAACGGTCAAAAAAGTGACCGTTGGAGCTTCAGGTGCAGTCAAGCTGCAGTGTCCTCGGTCGACCGAGATACAGGTCTCGGTCGACCGACGACACTGCCGGGTGACTGCCCTGTTGACCAAAAATCCAATTTTTTCATATTTGAAGGTATTTCTTTGGGGAACTTTTTGGCCACTAAATCAAGCTTGAATAACATGTTTTAAGTCATTCTAAGATGTTTAAAAACATGAAACACCCAAAGCCTAAAATGACTTGAAACTTTAAAAACAAAGGCTAGCTTGATTTCTAAAAGCTCTTTTCAAATGAAAATGCATACAAAACTGATTCTGAAAGTGATGAATGTATGCAAGGCTCAAACCTAAATTCTCAAAATGATTTTCCAAATGTAATGCACAAAGAATTAGGTTTTCAAAAGAGTTTGTATTCTAAAACCAATGCATCCAAGTTTAGAAACAAAACATGCATAAAACAAGATTTTTACAACTCTTTAAAAACAATGCATGTATAAAACAAGATTTCAAGATTTTCTAAAACAATGCATGAGTGTAAATTCAAATGATGTGAATATGTTAATGCATCCATCAAATTGCAAATACAAAATCCCTAACATGTAATTCCTCAAACTCTTTGGGCAACTCCAAAATTGTTTTGGTAATCTTCAAGCTCTTTGATTAGGAGTCCAACATCGCTTTCCGTCTTTGTCTCGGACATCGCCAGAATTTACAAATTTAGAAAAATCACATAAATTCCTATGCATCGATTATGGGACTTACATGGTTATCTAAACATGGAAATAAAAAGGGTTATAAGGAAATTCATCATGCCTTGCCCTTTCACGGGAAACCAAGGAAACCATGATGCCCTTTACACTTAGCCTCAAATAAACCAATAACCATAAAAAGAAAGTAAAAGACTTGTGGGCCATATGGAGAGGACATTTTCACCTGAAAGTTAGTATCTCATACAACAACGCATCTCACAAAACCAGGTTACCAAACCACAATGGAAAAACAAGATGCCAAAAGTAGCCACCCTTTTAATACATGCACTTCGCAGAGGGAGTCCGGGGGTGTCCCCCAGCGGGGACCAAGCACGAGGCCAGGTCGACCCGCCTGACGAAGGCAGAAAATTGGGTTTTCTCAATTCGAGTCCAAACACCTCCAAAACACTTTTGAAGGCCTTCAATGGCATCCTACCATCCTTCCATCATAATTAAACCCTTTTGTGACTATCCAAACATGGATTTACTACATAAAGTAAACAAACCCAATCATAACTGATCCTAACATAGCCCTAGGTCTATCCTCTTCGCATTTCATGCAAAGATTAGATCTAGATTGCTGATCTAACATGATTATAAATGAGGTTTGTCTCTGATACCAATTGTTGGTAAATAGGTGAGCCATTCAGATAGGTTTCAAAACTTTTGACCCACTTGATGCAGGGATCAACTATCTAGAAGGCGACAAAACCCAATACAGGATGCAATCCCTCAAACTCATAAATCATGTACAACAAAACATACAAGGATGTAGATTATACCTTTGGAGCTTTGTAGTGCTCTAATGGAAAAGTCGGTCTCTTTTTTTGATGATGAACACCTTCACTAATCAAATCAGAATATCCAACACCTTTTGATCTTCCACGCTATGACCCGTATCAGATTCTCTTTTCTCAAGAAGATGGTGGAATCTCCAAGAGAAAACCTAACTAGTAACTCCAAGGAACTAGAGGAGAAAGAGAAGAGAACTAGAAGAGGGAAGGGAGGAAGAGATGCAACACTTGCACTCAAATAAGGGGCTAGGCATGAATCCCTAGATGGAATAGCATGGAGGACGTCCAAGCCTCCTCTCCTCTTTTAAAGCACTTAAGCAACCTCCTCTTACTAATTGAAATAGAAGTCTTACTTCCATAATAATTAGTTGCTTACTAAATCACAATTAGAAGTCTTACTTCAAATATGACTAGTAACTTCCTCTTTTTCTAATTAAAATAGAAGTCTCACTTCCATTAATAATTAGTAACTTACTATTACCACTATTAGAAGTCTCATTTCAAGTAGAAATAACAACTTTCTATTTCCTTTTAGAGTTCTACTATAATTAGTATCTTTTTAATATCTTGGGCTAGCGTGGGGACCACTAGGGATTCCTTAGAAAGCTGGCTCCAAATGGGACACGCGACCCCACATCTCACGTGCAATCCGGGCCCACAGTCAATTGCAAATAACTCCACTATATAAATGCAATTGCACTCCAGTCTTAGGAATATATTACAATGAAGACCCTAAACTTCCTCAGTACCACAAGTAGGCCCCTCCATCTATATCCATGGATCAATTGGACCTGTCCACCAAAATAGATCTATATCTTATTATCCTTGAGCCCCAATTAATTATAATGATCATTTGGTACCTATCCAATTAACTCTTAATCGGAATGGGTGTGCACTTACCAATGATAAATCCATTAATTGGCACAAGGGGATATTAAAGATAGATTCCATCTTGACTATTGAATGTTCCCACAACTCTACTACCACGTACCCAAGTCACCGAGGTGTTGACCTACAATTGGCCTCACTCATTGGTGACTCAAAGCAAATGAATAGATAGAAACTTGAGTTCATTAATGTCTCAAGATTATGAGTCTATTGCTAGGGAATTATGAGAGCAGAGCTTAAAGTTAAAGACAGTGTATATAAGGTGTATCTCATGGTCCTTCAATACATCCAATGTACCAGCACCATGATCTAGAATCTTACATTCCAATGATCGAGACAAATCACACTATCTCATAGTGATCAAAGTGCTGCAACCTTGTCAGATGAGATGCCCAATCTCATCACTGGTTGCGAAGATATTTAAGTATAAAATTTGCAATACATGTCTCCTGTATGTGGATCTCATCCATTATGTCATTCGTATTAGTTATGTGCAAACAAGTAATAAAACACCATTCATCTCATGAAAGGAAATCAATAATATATATTGATAAATAAATAAATTAATCAATTTATTCATCATATACTGGTATTGAGACCATAAAACTAACATTTTCCCCTTTGGTCGCCGTTTCGTCGGCCGTTTTTTGAGTTTTTTTGCTTCTTTTGTCTCCTGTATTTTTCTTGACATTTCCCTCATTTTTTGGCTTGGTTTTCCTGGAGAAAATCCAACGAGAAGTTGCACAAAACCGGGCACAAAGTTTCCTATTTTTTGGAAAAGCCGAAGACTTTGCCGCGCAGAGTTGCCGATTTTTGTCAAGAGTTGAAACTAGGTCAAACGCTGTCGGAATGACCTGAAATTTGACGTGGAGCTTCCCGAGCAGTAGATAGGACCAACCATGGGCTTTGGTTTGAGTTTTGAAGCCGTTTGGGGTCCCATTGCTGCTAGGCTTGATTTCACCGCGAGGAAGATGTCGCGCTTTAATGTGTGGTCAACCGATGTCCGATTGACCTGAAATTTGACATGGAGCCTATTGGAGTCATTTTGAGATGATCCATTAGCTCTGATTTGGATCTCATGGTTCTGGGGTGCCACGCTGCCGGTAGCCTTGATTTTCTTTCGGAGCATCAAAGTCGGGTCAAACGTTGTCGGAATGACCAGAAACTTGACGTGCAGCCCTTTTGAAGCATGTTGAAGCCGCCCATGTGCTCCGTTTGATGAGTAATGGTCTCGGTGGTTTTCGCCACTGAGGGGCTTGATTTTCTTTCGGAGCTTCGAAGTCGGGTCAAACATTGTTGGAATGACCAGAAATTTGACGTGGAGCCTTTTGGAGGTATTTTGAGACCATCCGTAGGCTCTGATCAAGGTTTTGATGTCTTCGACTTCGTCGCCGCCAGGAGCGCCTGTTTGGGTTCCGGAGGAGTGAA
The DNA here is from genome assembly GCA_038049695.1 of Cinnamomum chago. NCBI lineage: Eukaryota > Viridiplantae > Streptophyta > Magnoliopsida > Laurales > Lauraceae > Cinnamomum > Cinnamomum chago. Next base: position 65,271,069 of record CP142451.1, read on the forward strand.
GTTAGGCCAAATGATGTCGGAATGGCCTGAAACTTCATGTGAACTCCTCTTTTGGCTGTCTTGAAGGATCTATCAGTTTTCAAGTGATTCTAACAAGATCTGATGCTTAAAGCGGCATTGCCCATTTGTAGTAGGATGTGCCTCGAAGAGAAACTTGAAGGAGAGCTTTTGACTTGACCAAGAGTTTTTGAGCTTTTTTATTTTTTGAATAGCCTTTTGAGTTTCCAAGGGGATTTTATGGTAGTGAGAGGAATCACGTACCATCTCAAGGCAAAGTCTTGAAAATGACATGAGGGAGTTCGATTTGGGTTTTGGATTTTAGGTTTTCCTTTTGATCTTATGAACCTAAAGGCTTTATGTGGCGCATCAGGCGATCAAGAAGGATTTTTTGGTTTTTGACCTTGTGACCTAACAAGCTGTATGTGGCAGGTTAGGGGGTTGGGGCTTATTTTTTGGATTTTGACCTTGTGACCCAACAAGCTGTATGTGGCAAGTTGGGGGATCATGTTTGGTTTTGACCTTGTGTCCTAACAAGCTGTATGTGGCGAGTCAGGGGGTCAGGGATTTTTGTTTTGGCCTAACAAGCTTTATGTGGCAAGTTAGGGGACCAGAGTGTGGTTTTTTGTGGGTTGTCAATTTCAAGATTTTGACTCAATTTGGTTCATGAGGTGGGATGGTTTGCTTTTTTGTTTTTTTTTTTTTTGGAAACTCATGAGGCTTTTTTTTTTTTTTTTTTGAATGGTTCGATCGACTCAAAAGAGGCATGGAACCATTTTGTATGCTCTTGGTAAGAGGAATTTTTGAAAGGAACCCCCTTTTAGTGCCTAGGTGGTCAAACCTGACTCATGTGGGCTTAGATCTCACATGGTGTCATTTTGTAAAGAATATCTAAAAATATCTCTTTTGGATAGAGAATATCTAAAAATATTCTTACTTGGAGAGAATCTCTCAAGTTTCTTTTCTTTTGGGAGAGATTTTCTCAAAGTATCTCTCTTTGGGAAAGAATATTTTTCATTCCCTTTCTTTTTGGAGAAAATTTCTCAAAGAATCTTCTATTTGGGAGAGAATATCTAAATCTCCTTTCTTTTTGGGAAGGTTGCTAATTTTTAGCACTTACCTCCTTTCTTTTCTCCTTGTTTCCTCTTTTGGTTTGCTCTCTTCTATAAAAGCAAGATGAGATTGGATCTTTGCTTCTTTGCTTTCTTTCTTTGCAAGAATCTTCAAGAGTGCTCCGAGATCAAGAATTCTCCTTCTTCTTCGAAGATCTTCAAGCTTTTCTTCTTCTTCTCCATCAATGGCTTCAAGTACATTTTTTTTTACAAGAAATTTTCATTGCAGAAGTAGACTTTTCTTTTCTTTTCTTTCTTTTTCTTTTTCTTTTCTTCTCTCTTTTTTTTCTTTCTTTCTTTCTTTTCTTTTTCTTTTCTTTTTTTTTTCACGTGCTGCCCCCCTTTTTTTTGACCTTTTTTTTTTCTCTTTTTTTTTTTGCACGTTTTTTTTTAAACTTCTCTCTCCCTTTTTTTTTTGCCTCTCCTTTTTTGCTCATTATGATAATGAAGTTTATGCACCATGACGATGAGGTTTTATGCATTCCGAGATGTTCATGCACGTTTGTTTCTTTTTCCCTTTTCTTTTTATTTTTCCTTTTTTGTGATGCATCAAGATAAGAGGCTAGAATCTCTAGGTCATGTCAACATGAATTTTGACTTTAACAGAGTTTGATTGGTTTTGATCAAGTTGGGTTGGAATTGATCAAGCTTTGGTTAAAGTTTTTTTCCTAGCATCTAATGCATGATGACTTTCTTTTATGCATGCTTTTTGTAAATTGATTGGGAGCATGATGATGCATACCTAGAAATCTTTTGCAAGTTTTGGGATTTGGAGCTCGTAACAATGTTGAGCCCTTTCCTGATTTTGCTGGATTTTTTAGGAGCTTTGCAAGTTTCGACGTTTGGAGCTCGCAGCAATGTTGAGCCCTTCTTCAAACTTTGTGGAGATTTGATGAGATTGGTTTGATCTCGTAGCGATGTTTGAGTTGAAACCTTCTTTGAGGATACTTCTTTGAGCTCATCTTCAAGCTTCCTATCTTTGTCGGGATGTTTCCCTTTTCTTCGGAATTGTCCCGGAATCATGCAAAAATTTCGCTAGAATTTCTCTTAGCAAAATTCTGTCACTTTAATGATTGATTTTTTTTATCCTGTTGCAGGTAGTTCCTCCAGAACGAATAAGGGCAAAGAGCCTGCTTCTGATGCACCTCGTCAGTCTACCAGGTCTCCTAATGTGGCCATACAGCAGGCCTGGGAAAAAGTCCAGTTTGTGGAGAGAAACTTGGAAGAGTGGACTCCCTCATTCAAGATGAGATGAGACAGTGATTAATCGCTCTCAAGGATGAGGAGTTCTATAGGACTGTGGTAAGCAATCGACCTTGGGTCATGGACGATCAGAGCGTTGTGCTCAAGCCTACCTTCTTCTTTGGCCATGCAGTCCCTGGCGACTTGACGTACCAAAGAAGATGCTCTCAGTTCTCTTACACAGTTGATGGTGCGGAGAGAACTATTTCTACCCGGTCGACCTTTGATCGGACTGTCTCTATCATGAGTCTTTCTCCCACGTGTCCCAAGTGGGAGGATCCTCCAAGCTGGGTGAAGAGGACCAATGTGATAAAGACCGGGGTTTTCGTTGGCGGTCCTTCCGGATATGCGGAGAAGTCGCCCGTCCATATGGACATGTTGATGCCCTCTGGTGGCTACCAAGGTTCTGACCATCCATAGGTCAGTTTGAGACCGGTTGGCCTTGGCATATTTCTGGGTGACGGCGGCAGTTGGGTGAAGCCTTTTCGACTTCGTGGCCGTTTCAGTGCCGATTCGAGCTGGGAATCATGGATTGATCACACCCTGCAGGTTGGTGGAGCCATTTTGAAGGAGGACGGGATCTTTGACGCGGTTCGCGCTTTTCGGAAGACCGTGGTTTTCTCTGATGAGGCCTTCGTGGCCATGCTAGAGTCATTCCTTCCGCAAACCAACAACTTCATTATGACAAATGGTGAGATTGGTTTTACTTTGAAGGAATCAAGCGTCATCACCGGGCTGCCTATCCTTGGCAAAATCTATGAGGAGTTTATGCCTATCGATAGCGTTCTTGAGGAGCAGTCTGAGGAGTTCAGGCTCCTGTACTTTCAGCTTCTCGCCTTCTTTGATTTTTTGAAAGAGAAGGAGGGCTCGAAAGTCCGGTGCAGTAGTTGGAAGAGTTGTGGCTCCAACTTCTTTGACGGTGGATAGTCTTCTGGAGGTGTCGCCCCAGATGCTAGGTCCAAGAACCCAGAGTCGAAGAAGATCTCCGTTATGCGAGATGTCTTGAAGAAGTTCTTCAAGAGTACAGACGCCATTTGTCCTGACATTGCACTGTGAAGAGATCTCGCTGTTTACCTCACTTATTGGTTGGATGAGGCTGTTTTTGCTAGAGGAGATGGAACAAACATCAGGCCGCATTGTATTTTTCCGGCTTGTCAGATGGCATTCAGAGAGCGGTTGGCTTTGGTACTGTTAGGAATTTTCTAGATTGCAATTTGATGGATGCATTTCATTCTAGCATCATTTGATTTACACACTTGCATTGGTTTTAAATAAACTTGAAATCTTGTTTTATTCATGCATTGCTTTTAAGATTTGTAAAAGTATTGATTTATGCATGATTTGTATTTTCATCTTGGATGCATTTGATTTAGAAAAGAGTTTTCAAGAAATCAAGCAAGCCTTTGTTTTAAAAGTTTTGAATCTTTTTAGGCTTTTTATGTCATGTTTTAAAAACCATTAGAATCTTTAAAACATGTTTTCCTAGCTTGATTTAGTTGCCAAAAGGTCCCCCAAAGAAATAACTTTGAAATGGCAAAAGTTGTTTTTTTGTCAAAAGGGGGTTGTCCCGGCAGTGTCGCCGGTCGACCGATAGGTCTCGGTCGACCGAGACAACTGCAGGCAAATTTTGCCTGGGAGCACCAACGGTCAGAAATATGACCGTTGTGTGTTCTCGGTCGACCGAGGCCTGTTTGCCGGTCGACCGAGAACTAGCCGTTGGCAACTTTTTGCTATAAATATGAGTTCTTTCCCTTGCCAAAAGTTGGGAATTTTTAACCCCTCCTTGAGAGGATTTGAGGCATTTCAAAAGGGAAAAGAACCAAGGGATGAAGGGGAAGATTGGGAAAGCTAAAGCTTGGATTAATGAAGTTAAACCACCAAGTAGGCTCTTCCTTTCTTAATCATATGTTTTCATGCTTTGTTTTATTTTTGGTAAATCATTTCTAGCATGATAAACTATGTTTGTGTTGTGTCCTTAACATGTGTTATGTTTTGAGTTGATTTATTGTTTTGGATACAACACCATATGATTCAATTCAAGTAGTACTTAACTTTGGTAAATCTAAGTAGATCATGTTAATGTAAAAACCTTTGAAATCATATGTAACATGATCCATATACTTGGTTGAATCTTTGGTTGTTGTTTTCCATCATAAGAAAATCACTTTCAAAACTATCTTATGTTTTGGACTCAACCTCTTTACAAATCATATGTTCTCATGTTTTGTTTTATCATTGGTAAATCTTTGTAACATGTTAATATATGATATGTTGTATCCTTAGCATATTCTATATTTTGAATAGATCTATTGTTTTGGATACATCACCATTGATTCATCAAAGTAGTACTTTATTGGTAAATCTAAGTAGATCATGTTAATGAAAGATGTAACATGATTCATATACTTTGTTGAATCTTTGGGTGTTGTTTTCCATCATAAGAAAATCTCTTTCAAATGTATCTTATGTTTTGGATTCAACATCTTTACAAATCATATGTGTATTATTGTTTTAATACTTCACAACTTGCCTTACTTTGATTGGTAAATCTTTTTCAAGTTGTCCTTATAATTACATATGATTTGTCCCCTCTTTTCAATCAAATCTATTTTTATGTTTTGAGCTTCATTGATGATTTGATTGACATCCCTATGCATCACATGTTTAGAGCTAATCCATTTCATACAACTTGTGTAACTCTGATACCATGGAAATCCGGTGGGGTGTTGGATCACAAGCCGGTAGTGGATGTAGGCATTGAGGCCGAACCACTATAAATACTTGTGTGATGGTGCTTGCTTTGTGGTGATTGTTTATATTAGCTTCCGCATATTGTTTGATAATCATCACTTGTGACTAGTTTAAGTTAAAGAAGTTAAAATTGATAAAATTGGTCATAAAAGAAGCTCACCCTATTCACCCCCCCTCTAGGGTTCGGATCCCCATGGACTTACAAGTGGTATCAGAGAGGGTTACTCCATTTTTAGGGCTTAACAACCCGGAGTTGATCCTTGCTAGATTTGAACCCTAGTGTTGTCATTTATTGCATATCTTTTAAAGATTTCCACTATGTTTGAAATTGAAATTTTCCCTAGCCTCTTTGCACCACTCTAAGACTTTCTCAAGTTATATCTTCTAAAGTTGGTGAGTCCTCAAAGTGATCTTTCAAGGACAACCTTTTCAAGGCTTTAGGTGAATTTTCAAAGGTAGACTATTTGAGTAACCTTAGGCCTTGATCCCCCTAGACCAACCTATGCTTTTTAGTTATATCTTTTTGTTGGTCATGTTACATTTGCATTTTGTTTCTTTAAAGTCACATCTTTTAAAATGCAATGTTTCTTTGTGATCATTTGATTTTGTCTTCATGAACTTTTAAAGTTATATCTCATGGTTTTCAAAATCCTTTGATTGCAACTTTGGAAAATGTTCTAAGCTTTATTAGTTATATTTCTAGAAGCATTTTCCTTGAATTTATTTCCTTGTGCCTAATTATGATTATATCATTTGGAAGGAAATATTTTTTACAAACAATTTGCATCTTTGCTCATTGAGTTACATTCTTTATGCAAATTGATTTTGATGTATTACATTGCTTGGTTGGATATGGTTTCATTGATTTGCATGTTTGTGCCTAACTTGGTATATTCTCATTAATGCATTTTGATGATTGTTTATGTGCTTTATAGTAAAATCTTGTATTTGAGCTTTTTAAGTACATATGTGATTTTATGTGCTAAGTTCATTTGGTTTAAACCTCATATCCTTTTCCATTGCATTGTAAGCATTAGTACATTTGCTAAGAGTGGAGATGTTACATGATAGATTGATTCCTTTAACTTCATACCTTCTTGTGCTTAAATAGTTATATTCCTTTTTGGATGATTGGTATGAGTTAGATCTTGAATGTTGATTAATCCTCTCTATGCAAATGTCATAGTGTTCTATGTATGGTTGTGGTATTTATTATATTTGTTGAAACCATACTAGAACCCAAATCCATCCTCTTTGCCTTCTAGTCATATCTTTTTGGATGGTTATGATGTTGATTCATGTAGATTCTCTTGGAGTCATCTTTATACATGTTTCAACTTCATAGTAGTGATCTTGCTCATATGAAACTCTTTGAAATCCATTCCTCATATTTCTATGTGTTTGATGGATAACTTAGATGTTGAATTCATATGATTTAGTCACTTTTAAATTGCATGCATTTCAAAGTCATATCCTTTAGCATTGCAATTTATCTTGTTCATCACTATGCTCAATAGTTATATCTTTAAAAGTGATGAATATGCATTTATGATGCTTGATGGAAGTTTGCCACATTCTTGCTCTTTATCATGTTATCAAATTCAATTGGTTTCTATTGGTATAATTCTTGATTGATTTGATTTCTTGAGAATGTGATAAACCTTGTGTACATTGGATTGAACTTGCTAAGTTATATTTTTGTTCCATGTCACACACCATTAGCATCATAATGCTCATGTTGCCACCTCCTTTGCTCATATAGGTATATCTCATGACCACCATGTTTATGTGTTCATAATATTGGTTGGTTATTAGTTGAGGTTGGCTTCATGTTTGAATTTCATTTCACTCCATTTGCACTTTAATAAGTCATATTTATTGATTGAATGAAATGATTTTCAAAATCTTACATAGCATATGATTTTCATAAGTAATATTGATTGATGCTATGTTTGAGTAAACCCCATATCATGGATAGCTCTAATTTGGATTTCTCATAATAGTTATACTTTTAAATCCATTTTAGAGTGATTGATTTATTAAGTCATATCCTAAATCTCAATTGGTATTCTTTGTTTGTCCAATTGATATCCATGATTGCTTTTCCCATTTGACCTAGCTCTCTTTTGGTAATTTGATCATATTGAGCTTTATAGTTAAATGAATCTAATCCTTTCCTTGAAGTTGACCCTCTCTTGGTTAAACCATCTTCTTCTTGCATCTAATAGTTAAATCTTTGTCAAAAGTTTGACAAAAGAAGAGATTGGATTGAGGGGGAGTGTAAACCTTCATAGGAAGAATTAGTTTTGATCAAATTGACCCTTGGATAGCCTTTGAGCCCTTAGAGACTTTTTCCATACATGATAGCCTGTTATGTATTTCATTTTCGATTTCATTTGTTAACAGGTGCTTCTAAAGGTATTTTCCTTGTTTCATGTGTGTAGGTACCTTTGCAATTTAATGGCAAAGGGGGAGAAATTATGCAAGTTCTCAAAAGGGTAAAGAGAATGTCCAAGCTTCCTAAGGGGAGAGTTGTGTATGATCTTCTACAAGGGGAGAGAATACATACCTTGCCAAAGGGAGAAAGAGGCATGGTCAAAGGGGGAGAGCTAATAGAAGAAAGAAAGCTTGGAAGCTAAAGAAGATGCTTGGCTAAAGAAAGAAAGATTGAAGAATGATCAAGCTCCAAGCATCATGAAGAATGAAGAAAAGAGCTCAAGCTAAGAGAAGGAGCATCCAAGAAGATTTCAAGACTTGTCCAGCTGAGGGGGAGCTGAAGACTAAGTGTGTAATCTCAGTGGTGAGTGTGTTTGCCATCAAATTGCAAAGGGGGAGATTGTTAGGAATTTTCTAGATTGCAATTTGATGGATGCATTTCATTCTAGCATCATTTGATTTACACACTTGCATTGGTTTTAAATAAACTTGAAATCTTGTTTTATTCATGCATTGCTTTTAAGATTTGTAAAAGTATTGATTTATGCATGATTTGTATTTTCATCTTGGATGCATTTGATTTAGAAAAGAGTTTTCAAGAAATCAAGCAAGCCTTTGTTTTAAAAGTTTTGAATCTTTTTAGGCTTTTTATGTCATGTTTTAAAAACCATTAGAATCTTTAAAACATGTTTTCCTAGCTTGATTTAGTTGCCAAAAGGTCCCCCAAAGAAATAACTTTGAAATGGCAAAAGTTGTTTTTTTGTCAAAAGGGGGTTGTCCCGGCAGTGTCGCCGGTCGACCGATAGGTCTCGGTCGACCGAGACAACTGCAGGCAAATTTTGCCTGGGAGCACCAACGGTCAGAAATATGACCGTTGTGTGTTCTCGGTCGACCGAGGCCTGTTTGCCGGTCGACCGAGAACTAGCCGTTGGCAACTTTTTGCTATAAATATGAGTTCTTTCCCTTGCCAAAAGTTGGGAATTTTTAACCCCTCCTTGAGAGGATTTGAGGCATTTCAAAAGGGAAAAGAACCAAGGGATGAAGGGGAAGATTGGGAAAGCTAAAGCTTGGATTAATGAAGTTAAACCACCAAGTAGGCTCTTCCTTTCTTAATCATATGTTTTCATGCTTTGTTTTATTTTTGGTAAATCATTTCTAGCATGATAAACTATGTTTGTGTTGTGTCCTTAACATGTGTTATGTTTTGAGTTGATTTATTGTTTTGGATACAACACCATATGATTCAATTCAAGTCGTACTTAACTTTGGTAAATCTAAGTAGATCATGTTAATGTAAAAACCTTTGAAATCATATGTAACATGATCCATATACTTGGTTGAATCTTTGGTTGTTGTTTTCCATCATAAGAAAATCACTTTCAAAACTATCTTATGTTTTGGACTCAACCTCTTTACAAATCATATGTTCTCATGTTTTGTTTTATCATTGGTAAATCTTTGTAACATGTTAATATATGATATGTTGTATCCTTAGCATATTCTATATTTTGAATAGATCTATTGTTTTGGATACATCACCATTGATTCATCAAAGTAGTACTTTATTGGTAAATCTAAGTAGATCATGTTAATGAAAGATGTAACATGATTCATATACTTTGTTGAATCTTTGGGTGTTGTTTTCCATCATAAGAAAATCTCTTTCAAATGTATCTTATGTTTTGGATTCAACATCTTTACAAATCATATGTGTATTATTGTTTTAATACTTCACAACTTGCCTTACTTTGATTGGTAAATCTTTTTCAAGTTGTCCTTATAATTACATATGATTTGTCCCCTCTTTTCAATCAAATCTATTTTTATGTTTTGAGCTTCATTGATGATTTGATTGACATCCCTATGCATCACATGTTTAGAGCTAATCCATTTCATACAACTTGTGTAACTTTGATATCATTAACAAGTTGTTACTTTTAACATGTGATTGCATTATATCCTCAATCATAAATGTTTTTGAGCTAAAACTTTCAAAAGCCTTAGGCTTACATTTATGAACTTTCATTTTCAAAATGATTGAGGATCACACACACACACACTTCATTTGTTTTCATCTTTGCATTCATAGTGTGAGTGTGTATTTGTATTTCACTTCCATATCCGCCTATTTAAGAGGCAATGTAATGAGCTTAATAGAATCTCCATCAAGTGTATTAAAGACACTAAATTAGAGAGATAACCAACCTTGTGGTTGAAGAGGTTATTGCTTAGCCTATAAAAGCATAATGGATAGGTTGATGTTAAGCCTTGAAAAACATCATTGTAAGGTTATTGCTTAGCCTTGGAAAGCATATTGTAAAGGTTATTGCTTAGCCTATTGAAAAACATAAATAGTGGAAATCCGGTGGGGTGTTGGATCACAAGCCGGTAGTGGATGTAGGCATTGAGGCCGAACCACTATAAATACTTGTGTGATGGTGCTTGCTTTGTGGTGATTGTTTATATTAGCTTCCGCATATTGTTTGATAATCATCACTTGTGACTAGTTTAAGTTAAAGAAGTTAAAATTGATAAAATTGGTCATAAAAGAAGCTCACCCTATTCACCCCCCCTCTAGGGTTCGGATCCCCATTTGGTCATAAAAGAAGCTCACCCTATTCACCCCCCCTAGGGTTCGGATCCCCATGGACTTACAGGTACCAACTCTTTACTCCTACTTATGTACCGAACTGCAGGCTGCTGCTTTCTTGGTTCGGCTAGGGCTCCCTATGAACAGGGTATTTTCAGCCCATATTTTTTATTCGTGGTATGTGTACCACTGTCCTGGCTTCCACTGTTAGGAGTTGCGCAGGATGATGACCCTTTCATGATTCGGTTGACTAGAGGGACAGCCGTTTCCGAATCTCTCTTGTTTGCCCGTTTGAGGATCCGACGGTTCAGGGACGTCGAGATCGGGCAATCTTTAGTGAAGCTTTCTCTAGGTTTGCGGAAGAAGGCTTTTGATTTTGGAGCCTCCCATGATTCCACCAGGGCGGGGTCAAGAAGACAGTACTCCTTCACCAATGCAGAAAAAGGATGGATTTTTAGCATACGTGTTGGTATGATGGTGTACCGAAGACATCTTTTTATTGATATCCAGCCGTATGTTCCCTCGCGTTTTGCGCTGCAGTTGGGCTTCTCTTAAGGCGTTGTTGGAGCGCCTTCGAGTATGGTGAAGCGCTTTGGAAGTTTACAGGATGGGAGGAATGCATGGGCCTTTTATAGTACGGAAGACACAACCGCCATGATTTCCTATCCTGAGTTGCCCACTTTCCGGACTGCTGGCTTCACGAAATGGTTCGTGGAATGCTTTTCTGAGTACCGAGGGCTTTCCAGGAAGGAGCTTGATGTCAAACAATCTCTTGGGAAGGGTCTTGGTAGATCGGATGGAGTCCGTCGAGAGGAAGTCATGGCTTTCCTCTCTGGAGAGAAGCACAAGATAGGCTTTCTCAATGAGCAGGACATCATCAGACCAGGAGTTGTACAAGAGATACCTAGTGAGGTCTTGGAACAGCTCAAAGAGGAGGAAACCAAGATCGACGCTTGGATGCAAGTGGAATTAACGAAGGCTTCCATGGATTCCATTGGAAAGAGTAGACCATCCGGTGAGGAACCAAGCGAAGCTCCTGACTTTGACAGTGGGGAAGGTACTTCAAGTAAACCATCCCATAGAAGCAAGAGGAAGAGAGGGCAGTGCCGCAATAAGAGACGACACGATGACTCTCCTGATTTGGAAGTCCCACTCACCACTGCTGAAGAGATGTCTGGGGATGCTGATGAGCCTCTGGAAAAGAGGAGCTGAGAGGAAGAAACCGTTGATGAAGGTATGATTCCTCTTTCTTCCCTTTTCGTTTCTTTCTTTGAGATTTTCTTATTTTTTATTTGCCTTCTCTCCCTTTTTCAGTGGAAGATGAGGACTTGGTGATGCATGAGGTCCCGGCTGATGAAGCAGCGACGAATCCAATTACGGCATCTGAAGAAGAACCGAGGGACTCTGGAGTGATTCCAGAATCTTCACCTGGTATGACTTCTTTGTATTTTCTTTCTTTTTATGTCTATGCAGTCATCTGCTAACATGTTGCTTGTTTTCTTGTCAGCTGACTTGCCACAGGATTCCGACGATTTTGAGCCATCTATGGACGCGGCCTTTGATGACACTTCGGATGAACTCATGGAGGCGGAAAGTATTCCGCCAATCGTCGAAGAAGGTATTTGTAGCAATAACCCTGATGATAATGATTTTTTTCAACAGGATCATATTCATACCTTTTTTTTTGCTGGCAGATTGTTAGGCGACAGAAGAAGTTCCTCCGTCTTTCTCAGTGCCAGAGCAGGGGATGCCTGCAGTTGAACCAGAAGTAGGGACTTCTTCTTCTAGTTTTAATGCAGCAGAGATAAAATCGTCTGAGTAGATTCCTTCGCCAGTGTCTCCGGTTAAAAAGAGCTTAGTGATCACTCCTCTGGCAGGACAAAACACGAGTAATCGACCAATGGAGAGGGGCGAGCCTTCATCCAGGCCATCTCTTGATTATGCGAAGAAAGTGTTGAAGAGCGTTTTGAGCTCATGGATCGAAACTCTTTCTTCATGCCATTTGGAAGCTGGCTTTGGCATGGTTAAGCACGTACAGGACATCCTTGCTGATAGTGAAAAAGTCGGCCTGGACATTGCAGATGTGAAGGCTTTTGTTGATGAAGTCATAGCTCTAGGGAACAAATGGAATGAAACCAAGAGCTTCCCAAGTGGTGACTTCTTCAATGAGATGTTTTTGAAGCCTTCTGGCAAAGTCAAGTCGGAGCTGGACGAGATCTCGCAGACTCGGAAGCAATTCGTTCGGGAGAGGAACGTTACCGAGTTGGCTATCATCGGGCTGACAAAGGATCTGCGCCGTATTGATAGGGAGGTCGTTGAGACCAGGCAACGTCTTGAGCTATTGGAGGAACAATTTTCCGCGACATGGGATGCCATTGTGAAAGTTCGTACCAGGGAAGGGTCTCTGATTCGCCAAGTCGAGGAGATTGAAAGCAATCTCCGAAGGAAGACTCAAGAATACGAGCAATGGCAGATTCTTTGGGAAGAGCTTCCCCGTGCTGTAGACGGATTGCGGCGTTCTACCGCATTCTATGGGAAGATCTTGAAGAAGCGTGGCCTAGAAGCTTTAGAGGCTAAGGCCAAGACTCTGCTTGAGGAATTGAGCCTCTGGTTGAAGACCATGTGAGACTGAGCTCTTGATTCTTGTAACAAATCCTTTTTTTTCTTTTTTTTTGGGTACCCGTGTATACACATATTTTTTTTGTACTCTTTCTTTTGTAGTGCTTGTGGACATTTTTTTTAGCACTTCTCTTTTTTGTATTCCCTCCTTTCACTCAAATTCTTTTGTGATAAATTCAAGCAATAGTTGAATGGGAATGTTTGTTTGGAAATTTGATCAAAAGTTTGTCATTTTGTGAAAAACCTTTTGTCAAATGGTTGTTTTGGCATGAAACCCGAATTTTGAGATGGCGTGGAAGCCAAAATTTGGGCCGGCGTGGAAGTCAGGATTTTGAGGCGTAAAAGACAAAATTTGGGATGGCATGGAAGCAGGATTTTGTTTGTGGCATGGGAGCCAAAATTTTGAAATGGCATGAAAGCCGATTTTTTGAAATGGCATGAGAGCCAGGTTTTGTGGCACAAGAGTCGATTTTTGGGATGGCATGGAAGCCAGTTTTGTTTGTGGCATTGATAGCCGGGATTTGTTTTTTTTTTTTTGTTGGCATAAAAGCCGAAATTCTTTTTTGGCATGGAAGCCGAAATTTTGTGCCGTTTGTAGTCGAATTTGTGGCGTTTATAGCCAATTTTTTGTGGCATTTATAGCCAAGTTTGTGGCGTTTACAACCGATTTTGTGGTGTTTATAGCCGATTTTGTGGCATTGATAGCTGGATTTTTGGCATTTATATCCGATTTTTTTTGTGGCATGAAAGCCGGGTTTTTGGCATTTATAGCCGATTTTGTTGAAAGCCAAGTTTTATTTTGTTAGCGTGAAAGCTAGATTTTGTGGCATTTATAGCCGAGTTTTGGCGTGAGAGCCGGATTTTTGGCATTTATAGCCGATTTTTGTGGCATTTATAGCCGATTTTTGGCTTGAGAGCCGGTTTTTTTGCATTTATAGCCGATTTTTTTTTGTTTTCAAAAGTGCAAGTATCGACTAAAAGTCACCTTCTTGCTAAATGGTCTTGCAAGTATCGATGGAATGTCGCCTCCTCGTAGATTTGGGAGCAAGTATTGACTAAGCGTCGCTTTCTTGCTTTTTTCAAAATTTTGGTTTTGTGGGTATCGATGGAATGTCGATTCCCCACGTTTTTTGAAATTTTGAGGTCTTTTTTTTTACCTTGGTTTTTTGTTTGAATTTTGGGTTTGTGGATATCAACTGGAATGTTGGGTCTCCACGATTTTTTGAAATTTTGCAAGAATAGACAAAGTGTCGCTTCCCTGCGATTTTGAAATTTTGGAAGTATCAAATGGGGTTCGCATCCTTCTGATTTTTTGGTTTTGCGAGTATCGACTGAGTGTCGCTTCCCCGCGGTTTTCTAAAAAAACCTTTTTTTTTTAAAGACACGAGGGTCGTAAATTTTGACTTAAAACCGTTTTAACCGTTTTTGGTTGTAAAAGTCAGGGTGGATTAGGGTGGAAATCCCTAAATCCTGATTTTGTTTCAAACCATGAATTTTGGTTTTTAAGGATCGAAAGTTCGGTCAAGTCCGGGAAAAGGCTCCTAAACTTGGATTTTTGGATTTTTTTTGAACAATGAAACTATGAAAGTAAGCATCGTTTTGAAATTTTAGAAATCTCAACATAAGGATGAAAAATCTTAAAGTGGCAGGTTTGACGAGCGTGTACCTGAGAATAGGCTTTGGCCGTGCAAGCACTACTCTGACCCAATGGCGCAAGTCTTCAAGGGCAGTACCGCTTCAAGAACTTCCCGTTGATAGGCAGCATACATTTGTCACCTTCTATGTTTAGAAGTGCGTATGCGCCACTGGAGAAGACTTTGTCAATGACGAAGGGTCCCTCCCATTTTGGTTCGAGTTTTCCTTTGGATTTGTGGGAAAAAACCATTAGCCTTTTCACTGTAAGAACCAAGTCGCCCTTTTTATAGATGCGTTGCCTGACCTTTTTGTCGAAAGATCGTGCCATGCGTGCTTGGTACAGCTCAATGCTTCGTAAGGCTTCGAGTCGTCTTTCGTCGAGATTGTCCAGTTCTTGGAGTCTCAGTTTGGCATTGCTTTCTTGCATTATGTCATTTTGCAAAGATACCCTTAAGGAAGGAATTTGTACTTTCAAAAGGACAACAGCTTCGCATCCATAGACCAAAGAGAATGGTGTGCTATGGGTTGGTCCTCGAACGGTGGTTCGATCAGCCCACAAAGCTTCAGGTAGTTTGTCTCCCCAATCTCTTTTGTGACTAGAGAACATTTTCTTGAGAGTTTTGCAGAGTGTCTTGTTGAAGGCTTCTGCTAGTCCGTTTCCTGCCGGATTATACGGAGTCGAAGGACAATTTTGGATTTTGTATTTGTCGCAAAACCTGTAGAATCGTTGATCCCGAAATTGTGGTCCGTTATCATGAACGAATCTTTTAGGTATGCCAAAGCGGCAAATAATGTTGATGCGCAAGAATTGAAGGACTGATGAGGTCTTCATTTCACTGAGCGCAAACGCTTCTGACCACTTGGAGAAATAATCTGTAGCGGCGAAGATGAAGCGATGGCCTTTGCTTGACGGGGGAGAGATAGGACCTATGATGTCCATGCCCCAAGCTTCGAATGGCCATGAGATTGTTGTGGGGTGTAGCCATTCTGGAGGCATGTGGACATAGTCTCCATGAACTTGGCATTGGCGGCAGCGTTTAGCAAATTGCATGGCGTCAAGTATCATGGTAGGCCAATAATATCCCAACCTTTTTATCTGATCGCAGAGCTTGGGACAAGCCTGATGAGCTCCACAAAGACTAGCATGTACTTCTTTGAGGGTTTCCGCAGCCTCTTGTTGTGACAAGCAGCGCAGAAGTACTCCGTCGAAGGATTTTCTATAAAGCATTTTTGAAGGTATGTCCAAATGAAAGTTCGGGGCTAATCTTTGGACACTTACCCGTTCTTTTGGATCTTCAGGAAGGATTCCGAACATGGTGTAATCGATGAACGGATCTCTCCAGTCGCCGATCGGAGGTTTGAGGATGGAGATCCGACTTCCGGCCAATTGGTGGCATTCAGCAACTGCTTGGTGTGTGTTAAGAAGAGGGAGAATCCTTCTTTGACACACTGTAATTTGTATGTTTTCCCCTTCCTGGATTGCCATGGATGCGGTAAGTCCGACCAAGGCATCTGCATGGATGTTCTCACCTCTGAGGATGTGGATGATGTGACAGATGTCCAACCTTTGGCGAAGTGATTGTGCCTTATTGTAGTAAGGAAACAAATCAGGCTTCCTGACTTCAAATTTCTGATTCATCTGGTTGACGATCAGTTGAGAGTCCCCAAAGACTTCCAGCATGGTGATGCCAGATTCTAGGGCGAGTTCCAATCTCACGATGAGAGCTTGGTATTCAGCTGCATTGTTTGAGCATGGTTCCACTAGCGAGAAAGCATGTGATATCATTTGCTTGTCGGGGCTAACAAAGAGGATGCCAGCTCCCGAGATCAGCTTTCTTTTTTCATTTGTCCTAGTTGCACCGTCAAAGTACATGTCCCAGGAGGCATTTGGTGAGAAGGTTTCCACGTTGTAGACTAGTCCGTCTGGGAGATCATCTCTGAGTGGGGAATCTTTCGGCAACGGATGCTCTGCAAGAAAGTCTGCTAGAGCTTGGCCTTTGATTGCCTTTTGTGGTACATACCTAATATCAAATTGTAATAGAAGGATGGACCATTTTGCCAGTCGGGCATTGAGAGAACCTGCTTTTGTGACAATGACCTTTAAGAGGTTGATCCTCGAAATCAGGTAAACTGTGTTCGAAAGAAGGTAGTTATGTAGCTTTTGTACGACGAACATCACCGCAAGGCATTCTTTCTCGACTGGAGAGTAGCGATGCTCCGCACCTACCAGCATACGACTGAGGTAGTACAGAGCAACTTCTTTGCCCTTGTCATTCTCTTGTGCGAGCAGAGCGCCCAGAGAATGGTTGAGAGCTCTTGTGTACAAGATGAATAGTTTTCCAGTGGTAGGGACAGCCAGCACTGGAGGTTTAGTTAGGTATGTCTTGATGTCTTAAAATACTGCTTGACATTCAGCATCTCAAACAAAGTTCACACCTTTCTTCATTAGGCGAGAGAAGGGACAACATTTCCCTGAGAGATTGGAGATGAACCGTCTGATGTATGCCAATCTTCCTTGAAGTCCTTTCAATCCTTTTAAGGTTCTTGGAGAAGGCATTTCTAGAATAGCTTTGACTTTGATGGGGTCAAGTTCTATTCTACCTTTTCGAACTATAAATCCTAGGAACTTACCCGACGAGACGCCGAAGAAGCATTTCAAGGGACTCATTCGCAATTTGTGTTTGCGAAGTCGGAGGAAGACTTCCCGAAGGTCTTTTAGATGGTCTTCTTTTCTTCTGCTTTTGACGGCGAGGTCATCAACGTAACATTCCACCGTCTTGTACTGCATATCTTGGAATATCTTCATCATAGCCCTCTGATATGTGGCACCAGCATTTTTCAGACCAAATTGCATGACAGTGTAGCAATACAAGCCAAATGGGGTCCGAAATAATGTGTGTTTTTCATCTTCAGGATGCATCTTTATTTGATTGTAGCCAGAGAATCCATCCATGAATGTCATTCGCTCAAACCCACAGGTGTTGTCAATCATCACCTCTGGTATGGGGAGCGGGAACTCATCTTTGGGGCAAGCGCCATTTAGGTCTCTATAATCAATACAGACCCTGATTTGCCCATTTTTCTTTGTCACGGGGACGATATTGGCCAACCATTCAGGATGTTGTTCCGCACGGATGAAGCCGACACTTTTGAGTTTTTGAGCTTCCTGTTCAATTTTGTCCATCACGTCTGGACGGAATCTTCTTTGGCCTTGTTTGACAGGCTTGATATCTTTTTGAAGATTGAGTTTATGAACTGCTATTTTGGGGTCTAAGCTGGGCATTTCAGCATAAGACCATGCAAAACAATCAACAAACTCACGAAGAAAAGAGATATACTAGGGTAACTCATCATCCTTTATATTCTTACTTATGAATACAGGACGTGGGTCATCTGGTGTTCCCAAGTCTATCTTTTGAACAGGATCTTCTGTTGGAAGGGTCGAAGGTGGTCCCTTCACAATATTTTCAGAGGCTTCCAACTCAACGAAACCTTCTGGAGTTTCAAGGGCATTTTTAGACCAAGGCTTTGTTTCTGGCCAGAGGTCTTCAAGATCGATGATCTTCTCAAGGCTTGCTATGAGATGGTCCCAATCACCTGTTGAAACTGGGTCGAAGTAGCGTACTTATTTTGGAGACAATGGTTCTTCTGGGTCAGAACACCACATGTCTGTATCGTCGGATAATTCCTCTTCATCATCAGAGAAATCATACCGATTGGTAGAGCATCCCGGATCCTTGACGGGTGACTCTTCAAAGAGATATCTAGGGAGATCGATGTCTTCAAGGAAATGAGATGTTGAGGCTTGGTCGGCAAATCAACTCCTCAGCATTTGTGTCAATTGCCTCATGGGAGTGTCAGGATCATACCCCAACCCATGTGCAGATTTTTCTACATGACCGTAGAGTCTCCAATCTTCCAATTGACTTTTGGTCAAGGCGGGCTCCAATGGTGTGAGAATACCGCGACCTTGCCCCAGACCGATTGAGTTTTGAGTGTCATAACCCATTTTCTTCATATTAGCTTGTGCCATAGGACTATATAGAAATAGTTGCGGCATACCTTCATTTTTGAAAGGTTCAAGCATGGAATTTGATGAAGAAGCTTCTGATCTGTGGGAGAAGATTGACTTCTCTTCTGTTGAAGTTGCCAGAATAACAAAGGAAGCAGACGTAGGATCTTCTACGTCGGTAGGTTCTCTATTGGAGGTAGAGCAGGCTGAACTTGTTGAGTGTCAGCTTGGCATGACGGTGTATCGTCTTCTGGCTCTGACTCTGAATCCGTGTCTTGCATGATAGACACGAAAGAGACAACAAACTTGCCCCCAGACTTTTGCTTTGTCTTCTTTGCCTTGGTTGTTATGACCAAAGGCTTTGAAGATTTGAGGGAGACAACGAATGGAGATGGATCTCTCTCTTCAGATTTACCGGAGGAGTTTTTTTCTTCCGATGATCGCTGAGGAGCCTTGCCTTTATCTTTCTGAAGATTTTCAGCAAGGGGCGCTATTTCTTCGTCCTTTTCTTCTTTTTCATCTTTGTACATCTGAGCATCTGCAAAGTGGACTTCTTTGCCTTTGAAGGGCTTTTTATCTGCAAACACTCGATGTATCGAGTCGTCATTGCTAACGAACTTGATGCATTGATGTAGAGTTGAAGGGACGACACCATTATTGTGTATCCAAGGACGCCTAAGGAGGGTTTGTAGCATAAAGGGGTTCTTATTGCGTACACAGTGACTTCAGAAATAAGATCACCGATTTGAAACTTGAACCTGATTTTGCCGATAGGCCTTTGAGCGCTCCCATCGTACCCAAAGATGGATACAGACGTGTGACTCAGCTTGCTAGGTGGGATGCCCAGCTCTTCAAGCGCCGAAGTAGAGATGTGGTTAAGCACAGACCCTGGGTCGATTGGACTCTGTCTATCAGTATTTCTTTGATGTACCCTGTGAAGTACAAGGGTCGGTTGTGCTTCATCTTGCCTAGCAGGAGGTCGTCCTTACCAAAGGTGATAGTTGCACTTGTTGCTTTCTGTACCGAGAGGCATTCGGTGCCTGATGCCTCAGTTTTCTTCTTTTCTCCCTTTGAGGGAGTATTTGATTTTTTTATCCTATAGTCCATTTCAATTTGTAAGACTTGTGGGGCATTTTTGTCGACATCCGTATTCAGCCTTTGCAGTTCTGAAATGAGACTATCACGAATTTGTGGAGACATTCGTAATAAGTCAAGGATGTGCAGTCATGCAGGTATGTGTTTGAAGTGCTCAATCAAGTCGTACTTGAAAGCCTCCTTCGGGCCTGCGTGTTCATTATTCTTGCCACTAAGGGCATTAACATATTGTGTTCCTGAAGGATTTACATAAGAAGAAGAAGAAGAAGGTTGGTTGTAGTTTTTATGGTAATCCCGGCCAGAACGAGTACCTCTACCAACTTCAAGAGCTTCTTGAGAAGGGTCTTCTTTTGGAAGATCGTCCTTGGGATCCAAGGGTTGATCCTTCTCATTAACAAAGATGTGTCTGTAGCAGAGTCGACATCCTCAGTGATTGCGTTACATGGAGCATTTCTGGGAACAAGTCCTGAACAACATCCAAAAACTTTTCTCCTTCATTGAGTAATTTGTCTGTCCAGACATCTCCTATGAGGTCAGGTATCTGGGACCAATTGATCAGGTCTCCATCGGCTGAAGTTTCTTCAGGATGATCGGTCGGAAGAGCAGTGAGTTGTGACGTCATGGTCTCTTTCAGGGGACGAAGGCTCAGAAGATGTTATCTCAGTGGAAGTCACCCAAGAAAATGCAGCTCCGAAAGATATACTATCTGGCATAGCCGGAGAGTACGTGTCTTCAGTAGATGAAGCTTCAGAGGCACAATCATCTCGAGCTATCGCATTGCAAGTTGCCGTGATAGGAGATCCCTCTAGAGTGGACTGCTGGGAGTCGGACTCATCATCGGATGTGAGAGGATCTTCTACCCAGTAGTTTTCTCCATTTTCAGGAGTTGAGGGAGGAGGCACCTGTTGATTTTCAGGAACTTCCGGTTCCGGATTATGATCGCGAAGATCTTGCTATTGTTCTAAGGCAAGACGCTGCAAGATCCTTGCATATTCTTCAGGATCAGGTATGGGAGCCAAATCGTCTTCTTCGTCAACTCCTTGTGGTTCAACGTGGTTAGGTTCCACTAGAGCATTGACAGGTGCTGAGTCATCAACATTTTCTTGAACAGGCTCTTGGTCTCCTTCATCATTCGACCAGGATCCCTGTAACCCATATGGGTCATACCAGATTACCGGCATAAGGTGAGATTCGGGAACCCATTCTTCTTGTGAGAGATATTCTCCTATTTCAAGGGATTCCTCCCACTCATCGGTGTCACCGAACTCCTATCCATCCATGGAGAATCCAATCACCGAATTGCAAGAGTATGATGCCCCCTGCACCGTTTCATTTCTGAATTGAGGTGGCATGAAATCACCAAGGGTAAATTTTCTTTCCACCTTTGAAGCCTTAGATTCTTCCGCTGCCCCCAGCAAAGCAGTGGAAGAAGTCTTTGCCTTTTCAGGGACTTCTTGCTTCGATTGAGCTTTCTCCTGCTGCTTGAGCTTGCAGAGTTGTCTCTTGGCTTGCCTTCGTTGTCGAGCGGTAGGCTTTGTTTGGATGATCTCCCAATTTTCATCATCTAGGAGATCGGGATGTACTCATATATGTTGTCCGTCTGGTGTTGGATAAGGAACCAACTCTTGCGATGTTTAGGTCATTTTTATCACCTTAAAGGAAGTGGTGGTCTTCTCCTTTGGTGATTTTAGAGTTTGTCCATACGACACCATGTTGATGGAGGCAGACCCATAGTTTTTTTCAAAGGTGATGACTCCGTTTTTCCACATCTCGTTGATCTTCTCTCTCACAACGAAGCATTGATTGAGAGGATGCGAGATCATCTGGTGGTATGGACAGTACCGAGGATCATTGGTTTTGCCAACATCTCCTGGTCTTTTGAGCTCAGGCAAGGCGAGTTTACCATTTGCTAGGAGAGCCTCGAAGATTTCTTTGACATCTTCATTGAATGGGTATTTTTTCTCTACTCGTTCCCTGAAAGCATCAGAGAGTTCAGGTTTCTTACCTGCAACTTTATTTTCAGTTTTCTTTGGCTGCTGATGAGCTGACTTGGTTTGCACATTAAGAACCTCCTTTTTCTTTGGCTTTGAGGTCGTAATGGTAGCCGGCTCTTTCTTTGATGACTGCTGACTGTTGAGGTCTTTGATCACCGTTTCAGCCTCCATGGAAGCTTCTAGGAGTTCTCCCAGGTTCTTGGATTTGTTGCCGATAATCATGGAGCGGATCCTCGCTCTCATGTTGTTACGACAGATGTCGACAACTAATGCTTGTGGCAGCACATCGGAGCATTTATATGCCATCGCCGTCCATTTGTGAATGAAGTCGTATGTTGACTCATTCTCTCCCTGTTTTAGGCTGCAGAGCTGTGCCATAGTAACAGGATGATCCTCACCTTTGAAGTGAGTCATGAAGCGTGTCTCTAGCATGGCCCAATTTTGGATGGAGTCCTCCGACAAAGTGGAGTACCAATCGAAGGCCGTACCTTTTAGGGTACTTGCAAAGAGACGGATCTTGAGGGCATCTTGATCTGAGATAGCTCCCGTCAGGATCTTGAAGTGGATAACATGCTGTCTGGCTGAACCTTTCCCCGTATATGTTTGGAGAGTAGGTTGTTTGAATTTTGCATGGAACTGGACTGAGTCCATCCATAAGGGATATGGTGGCTTGATCACATGCTCCTTCAGTGTATCCTCTTCTTTTGCTTTAACCAGGATATCGTCAATGTCCTTTTTGGTAAGGGCGCGTGACTCACCGCTTTCTGCATTTTCCTCGTTATCTGGAGGAGGTTGGTTGTTTTCTTGACGCTGCAAAGTAAGAAGAAGATTTTCCATGAGAGCCTCAATCCTTTGTTAACCTTGCTCCAATTGCTGGATTCGTGCGGTCGTTTCATCCGGAGGTGGATTGCGAGGTTGCTCGGAGTTTGTAGCCAAGACGTTCATCGTCTGTGATTCGAACGAAGAGATCGTCCTGGTGATTGAGCTGGGTTTCATTCTTGAAGAGCTTGAGGAAGGATTACTCCGTTGTCCTTGGCTTGAAGGAGTAGAAGATTCTTCCAGGCGTCTTCGTGTCCGGGAGACGCCACGAGTCACCGGTTGTCGGACTTGAATTTTAGTTGCTGACTTCTGGCGTCTTCTGGTTTTGCCAACCATATGGACAGCAACAATTTGATCGAGTCTTTCTTTTTCGACCAATTTTTGGGAGACTTGGAGGGTAGGATGCTGGGTCCTTTGCTTCTCTAGTCTCTTTTGTCGATACGACATGTGGCGACCTATGCGACAGGCAATTTGAGCTTCTGTCAGCTCTGGCTGGGCTTTAGCGATGAAGGATGTACTCCCTCGACCAAGCCTATCTTCTTTGAAGCTGGCATAGATAGGATTTGGACACGGTCGTTCGACTGTCGTAGCGAAGCTTTGAATTTCGTGAGTTCGGCCCCCGTTGAGATAAAGGGTTGAATTGCAGGAGTGTAGGCCTTGGTAGGTTCTTGCAGAGGCCTGGTGATGTATGATTTGATTTTTGGCTTGTAGGAGCAAGCCGACTCATGATGGGTTGCCTTCTTTGTCAGGCAAGGGACTAGTTTCTCCTCCTTCATGTATGCAAGAGGATAGAACCAGTTTTCTTCGAGAGGGGCCAGGTATGCTGGCCTTGCAGATGCTCGAGACCTCCTTTGTTTTGGTGAAGGTCTTGGGGACCAAGTCTTAGGGTAGACCTGGTTCTCTGCAGGTTGAGGCTTCGTGGGGTTGCCACGGCTTCACGTTTCTTTGTGTTCGCCCTTGGTGTCGTAGCAGTGACACGTTGCGGGGCGGTCTTCTGCTTCTTAACAGGTGCGGTTTCCTCTACGGGAAGTGGGAATGGTCCCAGCAACCCGAAGATGATAGTCCGGGGAGTAGAGGTCGACCCGGTGTTCTGAGATTTGCCGAAGGAGGTGACGCTTCGGCAACTGGTAGGGCGCTTATGAATGCGCTTGTTCTGTTTCTCCTGGAGCATAAGCTGGTACTTGTTCTCATCAAATGTGATGGTTAATGAAGCTGCCATTGTTAGTTTTGGTGAACTTCTGAAACAAGACCACGTCCATTAGTAATCATAAGAATATAATGATCATAGATGGGAAAGAACTATGGTTTTGTCTTTTCAAATCGTTCAAGGGAACATGGCCCAGTCCAAGCAAGACGAAAGAAGGCAAAAAGCCATAGCGGATACAATTGTTCTGAACGCAAGTACAGGAGGCTCAGAGCGAGCATTCCAGTGATTGCTAGAAGCAATTGTAGACCTTAATTCAAATTACCGAGAAACGAGGCTCACTCTTGGTAAGATGATATAAGGTTGGAGATACAAATGTGTCGGTCGCGAATACAGTAGACCCGGAAGGGTGTACTAGCACTGCTAGGCACAAATGTTACAAATCGCATCCTTGGAACGGACACGAGATGGGATTTTTGAAAGGTCAAAATCAGGTTCATAAAAGAGAGCAAGTGGTGTTCCAATCCGAATAAGGGCTCGAACATTTCTGCGAGCGCTAAATCCGAAAAAGAGGGAACCAAGACTTCTCGAATGTGAACCCAAAAGTGACGGAAGCTTTTTGTTTTGAATTTTTTTTGAATTTTTCTTGAAGGAACACAAAGGCTTTTCAATTCGGCCTTATGAAACCTTAGTAGATAGATTAGCCCCCAGGTAAGGGTAGGATTACTTAATGAACCCGTTTGGAGGACCCTTGCCTCGAACAGTCTAGCTGTCTCCACACTCTGGACAAGGCTTTTCTTAGATCCACTTTGGTCAAAGAACGCAATTGGTGCAACCTTAGTGGGTTTTGAAATTTTTTTGAATTTTTTAAATGGATTCATCAAAGAGAACGGACGGTGTTGAAATCCGAATAAGGGCTCAAACATTTCTGCGAGCGCTAAATCCAAAAAGGAGTGGACCAAACTTTCTTGAATTTGATTCCAAAAGGAATTTTTTTTAAGAGTTATTTTTTTTTGGAAATCCCTATCGGACTCATCAAAGAGAAAAGATGGCCCATTCCCCGATAAGAATAATAGCTGCGAACATTTCTATGAGCTATCAAGTTCAAAGGGGAGAGGATCAAAGTTTCTCAAAATTGAATCCAAAAAGAAATTAGATTTTTTTTTGAGATTTTTTTTCTGAAATGAGAAAGAATGGAAATAAGTTCAAAGGTAGAAACCTTTCCAAAAATCCCATCTCATTTTTTTTGGATGCAAGATCCAACATAGGCCACCAACTAGAAAGGAGCCTAAGAATTCAAGCATCGCATTCTCTGATGAACTAGTCCCACCGGGTGTGCCAGCTTGATGGACTCGATTTTTTCTCTCCTCTCCTCTCCCATCCGTCCCTAGGGTCTCCGAGAAGAAAATCAAAATGGAAGGAGGAAAGGGGGAGAAAAAAGGGCATCTATATTTTATACGGGTATGCCAGATTTTCTATTCTACTTGGAATTTAGAAATGGTGATCCGGAGATCCACCTTCACAAGTAGAAAGGAAATCAACCTTTTTTCTAACTTTTCAAATTGCACATATATTTAAGAAAAGAGACAGTTTTTTTTAATGCCGTTAGAGGCGGTTTCATTTTGTTTGTCGTGAAAGGCGATTTACAAATCTCATCAAAATGAAAGACAAGAATTGTGATTTTTTTGTCTCTTAAAAAAATAAAGTACAATAGAAAAACAAGAAAGGGAATCTGACTTCTCAGGAGATTACAGGGACCAGTTCAGATCGATGGTCGCAAGCCATGTATGGACTTCACCATCGTCCTTCAGAAGAGAATGCTTGATGCTTTGATTCTTCGGCTTGGCTTGGACTTCAGTTTTTAGAGGATAAGAACCAAGGGAAGGTCCAATACCCAATGAAAAATGAAGTGACGGGCTGAAGAGCCGCGTCTTGGCCATATTGAGTAGAAGAAGATCCCCCCCCCCAAGGGACTTTGATCACCTTTAGGTGTTTGTTGCAGCAGAGTTTTTCCTTGCAGCAGAGTTTCTTCAGAGTAGCGGGGCTTCTGGATCTTGAGTTTAGAATTCCGGGATTTTGTGCATTTTCTGGGTGCATGCCTGTGTTCGGGGATCGTTTCTTCTTGGAATCACCTCCTTATATAGGCATTTGGTAGCCTTTAGGTGACTTTATGGGCTTTAATGTAATAAAACCACATAATTGGAGGAGTTACAAATTTTAATTCCTTTGTTTTGTAACTCCTTTTTCTTGGCTTCTGATTGGCCGGTGGAGATAATGGGCATTTAATCGCCTTTAATCTCCATGATGAGAGGGGTTTCATAACTTAAATGTCATGATGTCTTGGACTTGTAACTCTCATTTCCTTGAATCTGATTGGGCCGTCCAAAAGAATGAGTTAATGACTGCATTTAGTTGGGTCAATTAACATCATTAAGTGGTCGCCGGGAATTTGAAGAGTCGCGGGCCGTGCCTCGTCTTTTGGAATTCTTCTTGCAATGATCAACGATGGATCTTCATGTTGATCGATGTCGGATGATCACGCAACTTCAGGCATTGGTTGATACCAGCGGGCCGATGACATCTGTCTTATCGATTTCTCGATCGGTCAAATAGAAAGTGCACTTTCTTAGTTGGCCGGTTGGCGATCTTGGAGCGATCGTTGACGATTTCATGCTCTTGACGGCGGATCTGAGATGTCGACGAAGATCAGTCGATTCCGAGCGTCGAAAATCAGATTTTCAGGAAATCACAGGGGCTGGAACTCCCGAAATGCAAAAAAGGATGGAAAACGGGCCTTCCGACGGAAATCCGGTGACCCGGATTTCCAGGCGACCTTACCCCATGGTCGCCGGCGACCATGGGGGGATTTTCCCCTTTGGTCGCCGTTTCGTTGGCCGTTTTTCAAGCTTTTTTGCTTCTTTTTTCTCCTGTATTTTTCTTGACATTTTTCCTCATTATTTGGATTGGTTCTCCTGGAGAAAACCCAACAAGAAGCTGTGCAAAACCGGGCACAAAGTTTCCTATTTTTTAGAAAAGCCGAAGACTGTGCCACGCAGAGTTGCTGATTTTTGTCAAGAGTTGAAACTAGGTCAAACAATGTCGGAATGACCTGAAATTTGACGTGGAGCTTCCTGAGCAGTAGATAGGACCAACCATGGGATTTGGTTTGAGTTTTGAAGCTGTTTGGGGTCCCATTGCTGCTAGGCTTGATTTCACCGCGAGGAAGATGTTGCATTTTGATGTGTGGTTAAATGATGTCCGATTGACCTGAAATTTGACATGGAGCCTATTGGAGTCATTTTGAGATGATCCATTAGCTCTGATTTGGATCTCATGGTTCTGGGGTGCCACGCTGCCGGTAGCCTTGATTTTCTTTCGGAGCATCAAAGTCGGGTCAAACGTTGTCGGAATGACCAGAAACTTGACGTGCAGCCCTTTTGAAGCATGTTGAAGCCGCCCATGTGCTCCGTTTGATGAGTAATGGTCCCGATGGTTCTCACCGCCAAGGGGCTTGATTTTCTTTCGGAGCGTCGAAGTCGGGTCAAACATTGTCGGAATGACCTGAAATTTGATGTGGAGCCTTCTGGAGGTATTTTGAAACCATCCGTAGGCTTTGATCGAGGTTTTAATGTCTTGGACTCCGCCGCCGCCAGGAACGCTTGTTTGGCTTCCGGAGGAGTGAAGTTAGGCTAAATGATGTCGGAATGGCCCGAAACTTCATCTGAACTCTTCTTTTGACTGTCTTGAAGGATCTATCATTTTTCAAGTGATTTTTACAAGATCTGATGCTTGAAGCGGCATTGCCCATTTGTAGTAGGATGCGGCTTCATGTAGTTTCTTGATGTTTGAAGAGGCAAAGTGACATTTTTGGTGTCAGCAATCATCATCTCTGGAATGGGGAGAAAAAATTCATCTTTAGGGCATGCATTATTCAAGTCTCTATAGCCAATACAGACCCTGATCTGCCCATTTTTCTTTGTCACGGGGACGATGTTGGCCAACCATTCAGGATGCTGTTCCTCGCGGATGAAGCCAACGTTTTTGAGTTTTTGAACTTCTTGTTCAATTTTGTCCATCACATCAGGATGGAATCTTCTTTGGCCTTGTTTGACAGGCTTGATATCTTTTTGCAGATTGAGTTTGTGGACTGCTATTTTGGGGTCTAAACCAGTCATTTCAGCGTAAGACCATGCAAAACAATCAACGAACTCATGAAGAAAAGAGATATACTCGGGTAACTCATCATCCTTTATATTCTAACTTATGAATAAAGGACGTGGGTTATCAAGTGTCCCCAAGTCTATCTTTTGAACAGGATCTGCTCTTGGAAGGTTTGAAAGTGGTTCCTCCACATTGTTTTCAGAGGCTTCTAACTCAACAAGACCTTCTGGAGTTTCAAAGGCATTTACAGACCAAGGCTTTGCTTTTGTCCATGGGTCTTCTTGATCGGTACTCTCCTCAAGACTTGCAATGAGATGATCCCAATCCCCTGTTGAAATTGGGTCGAAGTAGGGTATTTCTTTTGGAGATGATGGTTCTTCTGGGCCAAAAAACCGCGCGTCTGTGTCATCGGACAATTCCTCTTCATCGTCAGAGAAATCATACCAATTGGAGGAGCTTCTGGATCCTTGATGGGTGACTCCTCAAAGAGATATCCAGGGTGATCAATGTCTTCATGGACATGAGATGTTGAGGCTTGGTCAGTAAAACGACTTTGCAGCCTTTGTGTCAATTGTCTCACGGGAGTGTCAGGATCAATAATCCAACCCGTATGAAGACTTGTCTATATGACGATAGAGTTTGCAATACTCCAGTTGACTTTTGGTCAGGGTGGGTTCTAATGGTGTGAGAATATCACGACCACCTCCTAAATCGATTGGATTCTAAGCATCATAGCCCATTTTCTTCATGATAGCTTGTGCCATTTGACTATATAGGAATAGTTGAGGCATACCTTCATTTTGGCAAGGTTCAAGCGAAGAATTTGGTGAAGAGGCTTTCGATTTGTGGAAGAAGATCGTCTTTTCTTCGGCGTCTTTTCTTCAGCCGAAGTTGCCGAAACGATGAAGGAAGTAGACGTAGGATCTTCTACGTCAGTAGGTGTCTGTAATGGAGTGAGAGCGGGCTGAACTTGCTAAGTATCAGCTTGGCTTGACGATGTGTCATCTTCTAGCTCTGAATCCGAATCTGCGTCATGCACAATAGACACGAAGGAGACAGCGAACTTGCCCCCAATCTTTTGTTTTGTCATTTTTTCTTTGGTGGTGATTACCAAAGGCTTTGAAGGTTTGAGGGAGACAACGAAGGGATAATAAATGTCTCTGTAGCAGTATTGCCGTCTTCAGTGACCACGTTGTACTGAGCATTTTTCGGGAACAAGTCCTGAACAGCATCCAGCAACTTCTCCTCTTCGTTGAGTAATTTATCTGTCCTGACATCGTCTATGAGGTCGAGTATCTGGGACTAGTTGATCGGATTTTCATTGAAGAAGACTTCATTGGCATGAGCTTCTTTAAGATGATTAGTCGGAAAAGGCTTGAGTTCCGATGTCACAGTTTCAGGAGACGAAGGCTGAGAAGATGATACCTCTGTGGAAGTCACCTGAGGAGATGTAGCTCCAGAAGATATGTTACCGGACAGAGTCTGAGAATCTGAGGTCCCGACAGACGAAGCTTCGAAAACACCATCATCCCGAACTATCGCATTACAAACAACTTCGATAGGAGATGCCTCTATAACGCACTGCTGAGATTCAAACTCGTCTTCAGATGTAAGAGGATCATCAATCCAACAGTTTTCTTCATTTTTAGGGGTTACCGGAGGAGATGTCTATAAATTTTTTGAAATTTCCTGTTCTAGATTTTGATTATGATGAAGCTCATTGATGCGATCCTGCTCCTGCTCTATGGCCAGACATTGCAAGATTCTTGCATATTCTTTAAGATCGGGCATATGAGTCAAATCTCCTTCGTCATCTGCTCCTTGTGGTTCATCAATGTTGGGTTCCACTGGAGCGCTTGCTTGTGCTAGATCAACAACACTTTCTTGAATAGCCTCTTGGTCTTCTTCATCTTCAGACCAAGATCCTTGTGGCTGCAATGGGTTATACCAAATTACTGGCATAAGATTGGATTCGAGAATCCATTCCTCATTGGAGAGGTATTCTCCAGTTTCAAGGGATTCTTCTTAATCATCGGTATCATTGGCAATATCACTGGACTCATATCCATCCATCGAGAATCCAATTACCGAGTTGCAAGAGTATGATGCCCCCTGCGTAGTTTCATTTCTGTAATGAGGGGCATGAAATCACCAAGGGTGAATTTTCTTACCGGCTTTGAAGCCTTGGGAAGGAATTCTTCCGTTGCCCCTAGTGAAGCAGTGGAACAGGTTTCTGCCTTTTCAGGGACTTCTTGCTTTGATTGAGCTTTCTCCTGCTGTTTGAGCTTGCGGAGTTGTCTCTTGGCTCGCCTTCGTTGTTGAGCGGTGGGCTTTGTTTTGACGATCTCCCAATTTTCATCTTCAAGGAGATCGGGACGCACCCATATGGGTTGTCCGTCTGATGTTGGATAAGGAACCAACTCTTGGGATGTCTGAGTCATTTTTATCACCTTGAAGGAAGTGGTGACTTTCTCCTTTCGTGACTTGGAAGTTTGTCCATATGTCACCATGTTGACGGAGGCAGACCCATAGTTTTTGTCAAAGGTGATGATTCCATTTTTCGACATCTCATTGATCTTCTCTCTCACAACGAAGCATTGATTGAGAGGATGCGAGACCATCTGGTGGTATGGACAATACTGGGGATCATTGGTCTTCCAACATCTCCCGATCTTTTGGGCTCAAGTAGGGTGAGTTTACCATTTGCTACGAGAGCCTCGAAGATTTCTTCAACATCTTCATCAAATGGGTATTTCTTCTCTATTCGTTCTTTGAAGGCCTCAGAGAGTTCAAGTTTCTTACCTGCAGTTTTGTTTTTAGCTTTCTTTGGTTGCTGAGGAGCTGACTTGGTTTGCACATTAAGAATCTCCTATTGCTTTGGTTTTGAGGTCGTAATGGTAGTCGACTCTTTCTTTGATGATTTCTGATTATTGAGGTCTAAAAGTCCGAGATCCTAACCCTAGAGGGGGGTGAATAGGGTGAGCTACAAGTTAAAGACCAATTATGATAAATTTTAACTTCTTTAAAATAAACTAATGACAAGTGATGATTATCAAACAAAATGTGGAAGCTAACAAAAACAATCACCACAAGCAAACACCATCACACAAAGATTTATAGTGGTTCGGCCTCAATGCCTACATCCACTACCGGCTTGTGATCCAACACCCCATCGGATTTCTACTAACTATGGTTTTCAATAGGCTAAGCAATAACCTTTACACTATGCTTTTCTTAGGTTAAGCAATAACCTTTACAAGAAGAAATTTTTTTCTTAAAGTAGTGTCTACACAAACACTAAAAGAGATACAATTTAAGCTCAATTACAATGCCTCTAAAATAGGTGGATATGAAATTGAAAATCTAACTCACACAAACACTATATGAATGCAAAGGTGTATGCTCATGATGTGTGTGTATGATAACTTCAATCAAGTTAAAAACTAAGCTCAATCAATATATGCTCAAAGCATTTAAAAGTTTAAGGCACATAAAAAGATTTGATTGAAGTGAAATGCAAATCACATGTATGAATACAAACTTGTTAATGATATGAAAATCAAAGGCTCACAAGTTGTATGAAATTAATTAACTCTAAACATGTGATGCATGTGCAATGTTGTTTTCAAAACCAAATTAATTTAACTAAGGTTTAAATGAATGAAAATAACAAATAAAGATTCAACCAAGTAAATGAATCATGCTAAAAGAAATCAAAGATTTTGGCTAAGCATGATTAATGAAGATTTTAAAACAAACTTGGTTTGAAATCAAGGTGAAGAATCCAATCCAACTTAGATCAAAGATTAAAAGAAGAATGGATTCAACACATCATAGTTATAATGCTAAAATTCATTTACCAATAATTTAAGCAAAGCATATAACATATGATTAATAAAAAGTAAAGCTTACTTAGATATTTAATTTCATTGATCCAAGTTTTAGCTTCACTAATGACCCATTGGTCTCTCTTAGTTCATCCCCTTTTTTTGTCTTCGAACTCCTCAAGAGTGGTTCTTAGTTCCTCTCTTTTTCAACATATTATACAAATGAATGAACTTGTAATTATACTAAAAAAGTGAGTTCCTGCGAGTCCCCGGTCGACTTGGGCTTCAACGGTCATAAATCTGACCATTTGAAAAGAGCTCTAACGACTCTTTACCCGGTCGACCTGCTGTGTGCTCGGTCGACCGGTTCCATGGGCTCGTCGACCGAGCACACTACAGGTCGACCCGGGCTCAGGGACCAAATTCCCCTAAAATTGCATATTTCAAAGTAATTCTTGGAGGGGAATTTTGGGCCACTAAATCAAGCTTGGAATCATGATTTAAATCAAACTAAAAGGTTTAAAAACATGAAACTTAAAAAGCCTAAAATGATTTGAAAGATTTAAAACTCATAGGCTTGCTTGATTCATAAAATATCTTTTCAAAACTAATTGCATCCAAGTTTAAAATCAAAACATGCATAAATCAGTGTTTCTACAAGTCTTAAAAATAATGCATGTGTAAATTAAGATTTCAAGATTTTCTAAATCAATGCATGTGTGAAAATTCGAATGATGCTAAAATGATAATGCATCCACCAAATTGCAATACACAAAATCCCTAGCAAGGTCTTTGATCACCGTTTCAGCTTCCATAGTTGCTTCTAGGAGTTCTCCCAGGTTTTTTGATTTGTTGCCGATAATCATGGAGTGGATCCTTGCTCTCATGTTGTTACGGAAGGTGTCAACCAGCGACGCTTGTGGTAATACATCTGAGCACTTGTACGCCATCGCCTTCCACTTGTGAATGAAGTCGTATGTTGACTCATTCTCTCCCTATTTTACGCTGCAGAACTGTGCCATAGTAACAGGATGATCTTCACCTTTGAAGTGGGTTAGGAAGTGTGTCTCCAGCATGGATGGAGTCCTCCGGCAGAGTGGAGTACCAATCAAAGGCCGTATCTTTTAGGGTACTTGCAAAGAGACGGATCTTGAGGGCATCTTGATCTGCAATAGCTCCCGTCAGGATCTTGAAGTGGATGACATGCTGTCTGGCTGAACCTTTCCCCGTATACATTTGGAGAGTAGGTTGATTGAATTTTACAAGGAACAGAACCGAGTC
Organism: Cinnamomum chago; assembly: GCA_038049695.1. Lineage (NCBI taxonomy): Eukaryota > Viridiplantae > Streptophyta > Magnoliopsida > Laurales > Lauraceae > Cinnamomum > Cinnamomum chago. The sequence continues at coordinate 65,303,784 of CP142451.1, forward strand.
CATCCATAAGGGATATGGTGGCTTGATCCCATGTTCCTTCAGTGCATCCTCTTCTTTTGCTTTGGCGATGATATCGTCAACGTCCTTTTGGTAAGGGCACGTGACTCAACGGTTTCCTCGTCATCTTGATGACTCGGAGGAGATTCATTGTCCGGTGGACACTGGAAAGTAAGAAGGAGGTTTTCCATCCGAGCCTCAATTCTCCGCTGTCCTTGCTCTAATTGCCGGATGCGTGCTGTTACTGAAAGAATGCGCGATTCAGATCTGAACTCTTGATGAAACGAAGAGTTCTGTGGCTGGAATTTTAAAACTTTTAACTAGGATCAGACATAGAAAGTGAACCAGCCATGGAAATCGCACATAAACACCATGTAATTATGATCAACTTGTGTATAATCAAAGAAGATACAATGGAGAAGACATACCTGATGTTCTTGGGTTGAAAAACCTCTGAAATCTGAACTAGAAGATCAGATCTAAAACTATTTAATTCCTGCACACCTTGCTGGAATTTCTTGCAATAGTTCTCTTCTAATCTTCTTCTCTATTCCTCTTTCTCCAAATCTGATTGGCTAGTGTTGGTGGGAACTTACTAGGTTTCTCTCTTCTTGTTTTTCCTTGATCTTATGTGGTCTTTCTTCAAGAAGAGAAGGTGCAATCAGCTAGGATTTCTTTTGTGCAAAGGACGTCCAAAAAGGGGCTGGACTTTTTCTTCTATGGGAAGCTCCTCTCTTTGTTTCCAAACTCTTGCACGCCCAAAGGAGAATTTTTCTCCTTCTTTCTCTCTATATGTTACACGCCCAAGGGAGGGGAGAACCATATATTTATGGAGGAATTCCTATTGAAGATGTTTCCTTATAGAACTTGGAAACTAAGAGGAGCTTTCCAAAAACAAACCAACACTACAATGTGGACGTCCAACACCTCCTTCTTTTTTAGAATCCAAGTAGAATTAGGAACTCTATAAAATATAGGAATTCTTGCACAAAGAGAAATCCTTCCAAGTAATAGGACCTACACAAACTTGGGACCCACATACTAGGGACCACATTGGTTAGCCCAAACAAACTATGGCTCATGCACCAAATAATTTATCTAGAGTTGTAATTCATGTATGCCATCATCGGCCTATTTGAATTTACACTCAAAAATTATTTCTCCACACAATTAAACAATTTAGGAAACCTTGCCAATCTAGGAAAGTGGCTAGAGAAGGGACCAAAAGACATATTTGCCCTTGGCTTCCAAAATGACCAAAATGTCCATGCTAACCCCATAGCAACACTAGGATCATTTTAACCTTAACTCATTCCACTAGAGAGTTATGGTTGCACTCCAGGGACAAATATTAAATTGCAAATTAAGCTCATCATAAACTGACGATTGTCTTTGACCTACCAAGTACAATGACCACAATGCCCCTCTATGTAACATCCATAATCAAGTAGGTTAACCGATGTACTATCTACCTTCTTGATTACATCTCATCCTTAGAACTTCATACCCTTGACTTAATCATCATCCGGATATCATTCTCTTGATCCAGGGAGCGACCCACAAGTTCAATATCCATATGGAACATCCATATACTAAGATCTTAGATTCTGATGATTAATCGGATAATTCTAAGGGGGCGATCATTCTATCACACGATGGCATAGATTCCATATTGCATTTGCACGTCCCAACTAATCAAGCCCGAGCACCCAAAACACAGAGCTGTTGACCCATGAAAAAGATCTCACCCAATAGTGAATTAAAGCACAAGAACTTGACTTCGTCAGTTCATCCACAAATGCTCAAGATTAAGAGCACTGGTCACTCAATAGCAAGAGGTGACTTGATCTCTCTCTGTGATAGTACTATTTTTAGAGATCACACCTTTAATGGTCCTGTTCAATGCATGACACATGCACTACTGAGATATATCCGGGAAAGACCTCCCGTGACTAAGGTAAGTCAACCTGAACACAGGAGAGTTTCTCACTACAACTTATACCAAGATGAAGTGCCCAACTCCACCTCTCAGTTATGAACAAATTAGTTATTTCCAGTGTCCATGACTTAGACCTTTCTGTGTGCAGTCACTACTCATCCAAGTCATTTACTAGAAAACAATGGGCCTTACACAACCATACATATACACAAGTAATAAGAGAAAGATGTCATTCTATTAAATAACCAATAAATATCCAGTAACAGAGATGTGAGTGCAGTCAGTGGGCTTTAGGGCATACACCAATCCCAATAGTTACATCATCATGTGGTGGAGGCTGCTCAGCATTTGTAACCAGAACGTTCATCCTTCGAGAATCGAATGAGGATATCGTCTTTGTGACTGAGCTAGAACTCATTCTTTTCGATGAAGAGTCCGAGGAGTGGTTACTCCGATGTCCTTGGCTTAAAGGAGCTGGAGAATCCTCCTGATGTCTCCTCGTCCGGGAGACGTTACGAGTCACCGATCGTCTGACATGAATTTTGGTTGCCGACTTCTAGCATATTCTGGTTTGCCAACCATATAAATAGCAACAACTCGGCCAGGTCTTTCTTTTTCGACCCATTTTTTAGAGACCTGAAGGGTAGATGTTGGGTTCTTTGCTTCTCTAGTCTCTTTTGTTGATATGCCGCGCGGCGACGTATACGACGAGAAATTTGAGATTCAGGTCGTGCTCTAGCAATGAAAGAGGTACTCCCCCGTGCGCAGCAGCTGAGCTTGTCTTCTTTGAAGCTAGGCAGGGACAGGATCCGGACGCGGTCCTTTGCCTGTCGCAGTGAGGCTTTGAATTTTGAAAGTTCGGCCCCTGTTGAAATGAAGAGTCGACTCGTAGGAGTGTAGGCCTTAACAGGTTCTTGTAGAGGCTTGGTGATGCATGACTTGATTTTGGGCTTATAGGAGCAAGCCGGCTCATGCTGGGTTGTTAGACCCCGACCCAGACTATTTCGATTAGTGTACGATTAGTGCGTGTTTAGTCCTAAGTGGGTTTAGTTGTCGTTGGGTTAGAAATAATTAGTTCTAGTCTTTGACATAGCTTTGGGAGTTTTGAGAACGTTTAGTATTAGTCAGACACACTCCGGAAGGCCTGAGTGCACATGTAAGCTTGGGAGGATCATATCGGTTTCCGTGTAATTGTGATTTTGATTTCATTTGAATGGTTTTACTATGTGTTACAACTTTCGTTTTCAGCCCATTCATGTTTGAAGAAAAAAAGAAACCCAAGTTCTGGCCCAAAAAGGGTAAAGTTGTCTTTTATACACAAATCTGGACACAAATTTCGAGATCTCAAAACCATGTTAAAAATATACTTTTTGGAAACTAGATATTTTGAGGATCGTTTTATCCTTCTTCGCCGAGTTCATTCGAGGCCCACAAGATCATGTTTGCATTGATATAAGATTTGGCCATTTGGGCCCCATTTGCAAGTGTTTTAAGTCAACTACTCCTTCCCTCCTTCACATTCAACCCTAACCCTAGAGCAGCCAAAGGAGAGAAAGCCTTTTCCTTCCACTTTGTTCTCTTGAGTGATCAAGCTAGAAGACTCCAAAGAAGATTCTAAGACCATCACCTTCTTCCTCTCATCTCAAGCTTTCTATTGATGTCCTTTTCTTGAAAGTTAGAAGTGAACAAGCTCTCCATTGTCTTCATTTCTCTTGTTTGACCTTTTGTAGGTAAGAGCTCCAACCCACCTCCTTAATGAAGTCTTTTTAGTTCCTTAAAATCTTGTTTTTCATGTTACAAACCCTTTTGTGAAAATGGGTTTCTTGTTTTTAAGATTGAGTGAGTTTTTTTGTGTGGTTTTCATGGGTTTTGTAGCCTTTGGATTAGCTTGAGTGGAAGTGCTTGAAGAGGTTTTTGGCATCTTTGATCTAAGGCAAGTAACCAATCTAGGATGGATGTTAGCATGTGTGCATTGCATTTGTTTTCCTTTCACTCTTCTCATTCATTGAAAAATTTGGAGAATTTTGTTTTGATTGGAGAATGGGATTATAATGTCTCAATGTGTGTCTTAAAATGTGTATTTTACCCTTGGAGAGCATGGAGGCTCAGGGAGTGCATGCAGAATGAGAAACAAGAAGAAAATGTGAAAAATCTGAACTCAGCTGCATTTCCCGTGCAGTTTCGGTCAGCCGCTGGTCAGCTGGCGGTTAGCCGAAATCCCCATTTCGGTTAACCGCGAGCTGACCGAGCTCGGCGGTTCCCTTTCCAGAAGCTTGCATTTTGACAGTGGGTTTCGGTCAGCGTGACGGTTAGCGAGCGGCTAGCCGCCATACCCCATTTCGGCTAACCGCTGGCCAACAGAACGTTTTCGGCTCCTTTTCCAGAGAGCTAAGTTTCAGACCTGGGTTCCAACGGTCAGCTTACGGCTAGCCGCCCGTTCGCTTTTCGGCTAACCGTAATCCAACCGAAGTCAGTTCGGTTTCTTTTCCAGAAAGCTGTGTTTGGACCTGGATTTCCAACGGTCAACCTGTCGGTCAGCTGGCGGCTGTCCACCAGATCCTAGTTCGGCTAGCCGACACCGAACCGCGATCTGACCGAAATTGACAATATGCTTGTTTTGAAGAATAATTCGTAAGAATGAAAACTAGAACATGTTAAGTGACCTTTAGCCTGATATTGTGCACTCGAAGCCTGAGATGTCTTTAAACTTCTAGGACACCGCTTCTCTTTTGAAAATCCAATACTTAGGCTTCATCTACACAAAGATCAACCAAAGGTCCTTACGTGTGCTTGATAGGCCTTGTATTCATGCTTTGGTTTTGACACGATGAATATCATTGTGTACTCGTTTTGAAAGTTTAACTACAAGCAAGTTTTGAACATTTGTTTCAAGAAAAAGGGGATCATCTTCCTAAGCGTGTTATGTATATTAATTATGCCTTTTGCTAGTCGTGCTTGTTGTGTTTTGATAAGTGATTTTCCCCCTTTTTATCTCGATATATTTAGATTGTGTTTCACGTGTTTTGTGCATTCATGAATCTAAGTGAACACCACTGAGCTTGGACTGCCCTTTCAGTTTGTTTTACTGCCTGGGGGTCCTTAAACATGTGGATTATCTGCAGACTAGTCGTGTATTTATTACACATCGTGCGTGTCCAATTCCGCGGCCGGAATCCCCGTATATGTGGGAATCGTGTCGTGATTATATTATGTATATCGTGCTTGTCGTGCGTGCCTACTCTTTTGATTATAAATGATAGAGAAAGGATGGGCTCTTTGTGGAATGTAACTATTCATGATATTATATGTACTCATGCTAGTTTGTTTTAGTATCTCAGCTTTGTTATGTATTCTCGGAAATGTATCTCAATCCTTATGGTATTTCAAATCAGGGATTTGCTTTCATGTTTTCTTAGAACGTTTATGGTTTCATGCTCATGCCTAAATTGATTACCTGCCAAACCGTTGTGTTTGATCCTTGTTTGTTGGTGCCCAAGTGCAGGTGACGTTGCCTTTGAGGAGAAGCGTCCGGAGGAGGCTTTTGAGCCACCCCCAGTTAGAGAGTGGCAGCCCAACGATGTCAACTAGACGTCGGGCGGGTTCTTGAGTTTCGCCATTTTTGTCATGGGGTTCTTTTATTATTTTGAAAATTGTATTGGCCTGTGTTGGCCTCTTATGGGATGTAACTAAACTTAACTTACTTGGTGTAGTCTCATAACTTGAATTATGATGGGAATACCATGTTAACTCCTTTCTTTTGATACTAGGTCTTGTTATTATTTGTCATAGCACTTAAAAATTTATTAGTGCTTATCCTAATGTGATTTGCTACCCGCTTCCGCAAACTTGATCGTGTGAGATAGATTCCGCGTGTTTCGGGAATCCTCACCGCGGGAACCTGTGGGAAAACATAACAATCATCAATATCACCCACGTCGCGGGCCCGGGGTCCGTTCCAGGGTCGCGACATGGGTTGATTTGTTTGTTTGGTGGAGGGTAGGTTTCTCCTCTTTCATGTGAGAGAGAGGGTAGAACCGGTTCCCCTTGAGAGGGGCCGATACGCTGGCTTTGCAGATGTTCGGGACCTCTTTTGCTTTCGGGAGGGTCTCGGGGAGCAAGTCTTGGGGTAGACCTAGTTCCTTGTAGGTTGAGGCTTCGTGGGAGTGCCACGGGCTTCAGGCTTCTTGATTGTTGCCCTTGGTGTCAAAGCAGCGATATGCTCAGGGGCAGTTTTCTACTTCTTGGCAAGTACAATTTCTTCTGTGGGGAGTGGGAAAGGTCCCAACAACCCGAAGATGATGGTCCGGGGAGTAAAGGTCGACCCGGTGTTTTGGGAGTTGCCGATGGAGAAGACGCTTCGGCAGTTGCTAGGGCGTTTGTGAGTGCGCTTGTTTTGTTTCTCTTGAAGCAGGAGTTGGTACTTGTTCTCATCGAAAGCGATGCTCAATGAAGCTGCCATTATTAGTTTGGAAAACATCTGAAACAAGGCCAGATCCATTAGTAATCACAAAAAGATGGTGATCATAAATGGAAAATAACTATGGTTTTGTCTTTTCAAATCGCTCGAGGGGACATGGCCCAGCCCAAGCAAGATGAAGGCGGCAAAAAGCCATAGAGGGTACAATTGTTCTAAACGCAAGTTTGGTAGGCTCAGGGTGAGCATTCTAGTGACTGCTAGAAGCAATTGTAAACCTTAATTCAAATTACCAAGAAGCAAGGTTCACTCGAGGTAAGATGATATAAGGTTGGAGATACAAATGGGTTGGTCGCGAATACAGTAGACTCGAAAGGGCGTACTAACACCGCTAGGCACAAATGTTGTAAATCGCATCCTTGGAAAGGACACGATATGGGATTTTCTTTTTGAAAGGTCAAGATTGGATTCATAAAGGAGAGCAAATGGTATTCCAATCCGAACATAGGCTCAAACATTTCTGCGAGCACTGAGTCCGAAAGGGAGGGAACCATAATTTCTCGAATCTGAACCCAAAAGTGATGGATGTTTTTTTTTTTTGAAAGGTCAAGATTGAATTCATCAAAGAGAGCAAATGGCCAAAGAACACAATTGCTGCAACCTTAGTGTGTTTTGAACTTTTTTCTTTAAAGATTTCAAATGGACTCATCAAAGAGAGCGAATGGCCCCTCCAATTCTAGACGCTGGCTACAAACTATTTTTGCGAGCCATTGTCTGAAAAGGAAGAAACAAAAGTTTCTCAAATTTGAATAAAAAAAATTATTATTTTTTTTGAAAGAGTTTCAAATGAGATTTTTTTGAAAATCCTTATCGGGCTCATCAAAGAGAAAAGATGGCCCACTCCACGATACGAACAATAACTGCAAACATTTCTGTGAGCTATCAAATTCGAAGAGGAGAGGATCGAAGTTTCTCAAAATTGAATCCAAGAAATTAAAAATCAGATTTCTTTTTCTTTTTTTTTAAATGAGAAAGAGTAGAAATAAATTCAAAGATAGAAATTTCCAAATATCACATCTCATGTTTTTTTTAGATACAAGATCCAACATAGGCCACCAACTAGAAAGGAGCCTAAGAATTAAGCATCGCGTTCTCAAATGAACGAGTCCCACCGGGTGTGCCAACTTGATGGGCCCCGGCCTTTCGTCCTCTCCTTCCTCCCCGGGGGCTGCCAGGGTCTGGCGGGGGAGAAAAGCGAGTCACCAACAATTTGTTTTGTACGGGTATGCCAGATTTTCTATTATACTTGGAAATTGAAGTGGTGATCCGGAGATTTACCGTCACAAGTAGAAAGTGTTAGAGTTTTTGTTTTGTTGCAATTTGATAGGATGCATTCATTTTCTTAAGCTTGTCCTCTCATTCATTCATGTTCTTTTTCATAGGATCTTCATGCATATTTCTCTTAATCTTTGTTTTTATCTCTTGATATGCATGGTTTTCAAATCAGTATTGTATCTTAAGATCATGGAGTTTTGATTTCCGATTTTCTAGCCTCAAAGTGTTTTATCCTTTAAGTTCAAAGATCTTTCAAGCTTTCCAAAGTTTCCTTCTTTAAATCATTATTTTGATTTGGAGTTTTCATGAATTTAGAAATTCAGTTTTCATCCTTTTTCAGTCATGAATTCTTGCTTGAATTTTGTGCCTCAAAGTCCCATGGAATGTTACCCTAAATATTGAAAGTTTCTTCAAAAAATCAGATTTCTGGGCATCATCAAGTCGACCTGCCTGTGTGGCCGGTTGACCGGGCCAAGGACCCGGTCGACCAGGCACACTGCAGGTCGACAGGGTTTCTGAAGCACAACAGTCAAATTTCTAGCCATTGTGTGTACCCGGTCGACCCGGCCCTGTACCAGGTCGACCGGGGACTAGCCGTTGGGAACTTTTTCTTTATAAAAAGTGGCTTTTTGGTTTGGAAAAAGTTGCTGAAACTCAAGAGACTTTTGAGGCCAAGGACTTGCAACTTTTTTAAAGCATCTTTGAAGGGATTATGAAGCCATTCCATTGATTCAACCTTTGATCTTCTAATGGGTGTGCTTTCTTTAATCCTAAGTTCTTTAAAATCATGTTTTGTTTCACTATCTTTGTTTCTCTTCAATGCATGATTAATTAGATGCTTTTCTATTGAAATGTTGTCCTTCATAACATGCTTATAACTTTACAAATCTCATAAGCTTTATGAATACAACATATAGTTTATGTTTCACATGAATTTGTTTTCTTGTTTCAAAACCAACTTGTTAAGATTTAGTTTATCTTCTTTGAAAACAAGTTAGTTCACTTTGTTAAATTCAAGTGTTAGGCAAACAACTCTTTCTCAAACATATTATTATCATCTTTGAATCATTCAAAGGTTCATCTTTTCAAAAAGAGGAAGAGTTATTTCTAGTAAATGCATTATTCATAGACTTTGTCATCCATATGCATGTTTCTAGAAGTTGAGCTTTCACTTTCTATTTAGCCTATTTAGAGGCACTCTTTTGCACTTAAATAGTTCTCTTAATCCATGCATTCATAGGCATATTTCTTAAGAGAGAAAATTTCTAGTTGTTAAGGTTTATTCTTAGCCTTGAAAAGCATATGTTGTAAAGGTTTATGCTTAGCCTTGAAAAGCATAGTGATGAATTGTAAGGTCTGAGGTGATCCTAAACCTTAATTGAGTTAGTGAAATTCGGTAGGTGTACCAGGAGTGGATGCAAGCAATTTGGCCGAACCACTATAAATGTGCTTGTCATGGTGATTGATCTTTTGCTCTCTTTTCATGAATGATTTACTTTTGGTTGTATGAAGATTGTAATTGGTGATTCCTTGTGTATGCTTATCTTAGAGATTCCTATCTATCACAAGATAATTAATCTTCATCAAAACCTAATTGACTTAGAAATTAAAAGAATTCAAATTGGTCTAGGTTTTTAGAGCTCATCCTATTCACACCCCCCCCCTCTAGGATTCGGTCTTGGTCTTTCAATTGGTATCAGAGCAAGGGTGCTCTTGTTTTGGTTTAACCACCTAGAGTTAGAATCCTAGTGAGTGTTTTTCTTTTGTTGCCACCATGCAATCTCAATTTGGTGAAGGAAATGCCACCAATAGACCTCCTTTGTTTAATGGAACACACTATCGCTATTGGAAAATTAGAATGCAAGTGTTCTTAGAATCCCAAAACATAGATGTGTGGAACATCATTGAAGATGGCTATCATCCTCCCACTACCACAGAAAAAGACTCTAAGGGGAATGTTATATCCATAAAAATAAAACCCAAAAATACTTGGACTCAAGGAGAAAAGGATAGAGAAAACTTAAATGCTAAGGCAAAAAACTCTCTATATTGTGCTCTATCTCAAGAAGAATTTAATAGAGTAGTTAATTGCAACACTGCTAAGGAAATTTGGGATACCCTAGAGACCACCCATGAAGGCACGGATCAGGTCAAGATAGTCAAAATTCAAATGTTGACCTCAAAATTAGAAGACATTAAGATGCTTGAAGAAGAAACATTTGATGAATTCCACTCTAAATTCATGGAAATTGTAAATTCTCTTATAGGTCTAGGAGAAAAGATGGATGAATCTAAAGTTGTTAGAAAAATTTTAAGATCTCTCCCAAAAAGATTCAAACCTAAAATTGTTGCCATAACAGAAAGCAAGGATGTTCATAAAATCAAAATTGAAGAACTTAGAGGAAATCTCCTTACATATGAATTAGACTTTGAAGTTCAAGACAAAAAGAAAGGAGTAGCTTTTTCCTCTCGTTCTAAAGAAAATGAAAGTGATGTTGATAGTGATGAGGACAATGCTTTATTTGTTAAGAAATTTAAAAAGTTCTTTAGTAACAACAAGAACAATAGAAATTTTAGTGAAAGCAAAAGTCCTAGATTCCAAAGAAATCCCAAAGGAGCACTAATTAAAAAGGATATGCAATGTTACAATTGCAAGGGGTTTGGACACATTGCTCAAAATTGCTCCACCCCTAAAGAATTTGAAAAAGGGGATATGAAAGGAAAAAAGGCTTTAAACATAACTTGGGATGAGGAAGATGAAGATTGTGACAAAAATAAATCCTCAAATGATGAAGATGAAAATTACCCTAATTGGCTTCTACTTTCATCTATTGAAGATCCCAATGAGCATAATACATTAATAGATGACACATTAGGGCAAGAAGAAACAAATGAAGAAGATGAAGATAATGGAATTCAACAAGCTTATGATGAACTATATGAAAATTGGGAAATCTTAATGAAGAAAAATAAAATTTTAAAAGAAGATTCCAAAAAGCATGTAAATAAAGTAAGTATCATAAAAGATGAATTGAAAGTAACAACCAATGAGAAAATCAACTTGGAACATAAAATCACCACTCTAAATGAAGATTTAGTTCATGCTCAAAAACAAATTCATAATTTACAATCCAAGTTTTAATCTAGTCAACTTGAAACAAACTCTCTTCAAATGAAACGCAATAAAGAAAAATTCATTGTCGATAAATTCACCTTGGGAAATGACAAATTTTATCAAATGTTGGGCATGCATAAAATTTATGGTGATAAGAATGGAATAGGTTTTGAAGGTTCCCCGAGTGACATGAAGAATAGTTTTAAAAAATCTACTAAGAGCCTCCACAAACCTATAGTTGAGAGAAATTTTACCCCTAGATGGACTTGTCATTTTTGCAATCGTAGTGGACATTTGGTCCCTAATTGCCCATACAAAATTAGGATGTCTCTCAAAAATCCCTCTAGATTACCTTTCAAATTTGTCCCCAAAACCATTTCCTATAAATCTCCTTTATCTACTTGGATGGTAAAAGGAACAAACTTTGAGAGTCTCCTAGTTCAAACCGCTTTAAAAGCGAAGGAAAACCCTACTTGGTTCTTAGATAGTGGTTGTTCTAAACACATGACAGGAGCCCGATCTAGATTCAACTCTATAGTGGAATATGATGGAGGAAATGTTTCGTTTGGAGATAATAGTAAAGCTCAAATCATTGGCAAGGGAAGTGTGAAAGGACATCAAATACCAACTTTAAATGATGTATTTCTTGTGGAAGGATTGAAACATAATCTTCTTAGCATTAGCCAATTATGTGACAAAGGAAACAAAGTAGTCTTTGACAGTCAATCATGCAAAGTGGTAAATGATAAAACCCATCAAGTTATTCTTATTGGATCAAGGACAAAAGGAAACATTTATATTATAGAAGAATGTGATGACAATGAATCTAGGTGTTTGATAACTAAAGATCAAGAGAATTACTTATGGCACCAAAGGATGGGTCACATAAATTTCAAATTGATGAAAACCTTGTCAAAGAATGAAATTGTGAAAGGGATTCCCAAGTTAAGTGATGAAAAAGCTGAACTCTGCAAGGCTTGTCAACTGAGAAAACAAATCAAGAAGAGCTTTAAAGGTTTAAAGGATATATCGTCTTCTCGTCCTCTTGAATTAATCCATATGGACTTGATTGGACCTGCACCAGTGCAAAGTATTGGAGGAAAGAAATTTATTCTGGTTATGGTAGACGATTATTCTCGTTTTGGATGGGTTGCTTTTCTACATGCCAAATCAGATACTGTAGACAATATCTTAAGAATTTGCAATAAGATACAAGTGGAAAAGAATTGCAAAATTAGGAAGATTAGAAGTGATCATGGGGGAGAGTTTGAAAATGAAAAATTTGCTAAATTTTGTGAGAGTCATGGAATTAATCATCAATATTCTGCTCCTAAAACTCCTCAACAAAATGGAGTAGCTGAAAGGAGAAATAGAGTTATTCAAGAAATGGCTAGGACCATGCTTAATGAAAAGAATCTCTCTCGTAATCTATGGGAGGAAGCTGTGAATATTGCTTGTTATCTCATCAACAAAGTCTATCTCACTAAGAATACCAACAAAGCCCCTTACGAACTTTATTTTGAAAGGAAACCTAATTTGGGGTATTTGAAAGTGTTTGGAAGCAAATGTTATATTCTAAGAGATAGGGAGCAGTTAGAAAAATTTGAGCCTAAATCTGATGAAGGAATTTTCCTAGGCTATTCTGAAAGGAGCAGAGCATACAAAGTTTTTAATCATAGAACCATGACCATAATGGAGTCAGCTCATGTTGTCATCGATGACACGAATCAAGTTGGAAGAATTCTTCAAGATGATGATGAAGTTGAAATGAATATTGATCAATCTAGTCCAAGAGATAGTTATGAGATCATTCCTTCCAAAGCCATTGTTCCAACAAAATTAATGAAAAATCACACTTTGGATAATGTTATTGGAGATATCAGCAGTGGGGTTATGACCCGGAGACAAGTCCAAAATCTATGTGCTCATTACTCCTTTGTCTCTCAAATTGAGCCTAAGAACTTTTCTGAAGCTGAATCAAAATCTGAATGGATGGAAGCTATGCAAGAAGAATTGAATCAATTTAAGAAAAATGATGTTTGGGATCTTGTCCCATTGCCTGCAGAGAAAAATCCCATAGGCACTAAATGGATTTTCAAGAACAAGTCAGATGAATATGGAAATGTTGTGAGAAACAAAGCTAGACTAGTAGCAAAAGGATATGCTCAAATAGAAGGAATTGATTTTGAAGAAACTTTTGCTCCTGTAGCCCGTCTGGAGTCCATAAGAATTCTATTGAGTTTTGCTAGTAGTATGAGAATCAAATTATTTCAGATGGATGTCAAAAGTGCCTTCTTGAATGGAGAAATTGAAGAAGATGTTTATGTTACTCAACCGGAAGGCTTGGAAGACCCTCATCATCTTGAGTATGTTTATAAGCTCAAGAAGCTCTCTATGGATTAAAACAAGCACCTCGGGCTTGGTATGAAAAGCTTACAAATCATCTGATTGAAAATGATTTTGAATGTGTGAAAGTTGATGAGACCCTGTTTATCAAGAAGATTGATCAAAACATTCTTGTAGCTCAAATCTATGTTGATGATATAGTATTTGGATCTACTTTAGAGAAACTAGCACAAGGATTTTCAGAATTGATGAGCTCCACTTTTGAGATGAGTCTGGTTGGTCCCCTACAATTCTTTCTAGGATTACAAGTTAGTCAGACTGATCATGGTGTCTTTCTTAGTCAGTCCAAGTTTGCGCTAGAAATAGTGAAAAAGTTTGGCTTAGGAGAATCTAAGACTAGTTGCAATCCCATGGGCTCCACTACTAAAACCTCTAGTGATCTTCAGGGTAAGAAAGCTGACCAGAAACTTTATAGGAGCATGATAGGAAGCCTTCTCTATCTCACTGCTAGCCGCCCTGATATCTCTTTCAGCGTTGGAATATGTGCTAGGTATCAATCTGATCCCCGAGAGTCTCACATTAAAGCTGTTAAACGTATCATAAAATATATTAATGGGACTTCTCATTATGGTATCTGGTATCCTCATGACTCAACTCTGCAATTAATTGGATATAGTGATGCAGATTGGGCAGGATCAATGGATGATAGGAAAAGCACTAGTGGCTGCTGCTATTTCTTAGGGAACTGCTTAGTAGCCTGGCATAGCAAAAAGCAAAATTATGTATCCTTGTCTACTGCAGAAGCTGAATATATTGCTGCAAGTAGCTGTTGTGCCCAACTGTTGTGGATGAAACAAACTTTATTAGATTATAATGTTCCACAACAATGCATTCCTATCATGTGTGACAACTCTAGTGCCATTAGTATTTCTAAAAATCCTGTTCAGCACTCTCGCACTAAGCACATTGACATTCGCTATCATTTCTTGCGTGATCATGCTGACCAAGGCACTATTGAGTTAATGTTTGTTCCTACAGATACCCAATTGGCTGACCTATTTACTAAACCCCTTGGAAATGATCATTTCATAAAATTGAGACGTCAATTGGGCATTGGCCCTTGCCCTGAATTCTAAATTCTTGTTGGCTAATCACCTGTTACCACATTTTATTTTTATATCTCTTATAAACAGGTGCTACTAACAAGGTTGTATGTTTTATCTTTGATGGGCAGGCTCCTTTGCAATTAGATGTCAAAGGGGGAGAGATACATCTAGTGTTCCTCAAGGTGCTCACCAAATGAGGGGGAGAAGATTCAAGGGTTGCTAGTGTTGAGGGGGAGTAGCTTTGCCTAGAGTGTTATGTGTGTAGCTTCTAGGTTGGTTGTCTAAGGTCGTCGCTCTCGCAAGAAAAATCCAAAGCTCCAAAATATCCAAAGCTCCTTAAATATCCAAAGAAGTTGCGGTTCAAGTTCAAAGGAAATTGAGAGAGAGTTCAAGCTTCTAAAGTTGCCATCAAATTGCAAAGGGGGAGATTGTTAGAGTTTTTGTTTTGTTGCAATTTGATAGGATGCATTCATTTTCTTAAGCTTGTCCTCTCATTCATTCATGTTCTTTTTCATAGGAACTTCATGCATATTTCTCTTAATCTTTGTTTTTATCTCTTGATATGCATGGTTTTCAAATCAGTATTGTATCTTAAGATCATGGAGTTTTGATTTTAGATTTTCTAGCCTGAAAGTGTTTTATCCTATAAGTTCAAAGATCTTTCAAGCTTTCCAAAGTTTCCTTCTTTAAATCATTATTTTGATTTGGAGTTTTCATGAATTTAGAAATTCAGTTTTCATCCTTTTTCAGTCATGGATTCTTGCTTGAATTTTGTGCCTCAAAGTCCCCTGGAATGTTGCCCTAAATATTACAAGTTTCTTAAAAAAATAAGATTTCTGGGCATCATCAGGTCGACCTGCCTGACCGGCCACACTGCAGGTCGACAGGGATTCTAAAGCACAACGGTCAGATTTCTAGCCGTTGTGTGTACCCGGTCGACCCGGCCCTGTACCAGGTCGACCGGGGACTAGCCGTTGGGAACTTTTTCTTTATAAAAAGTGGCTTTTTGGTTTGGAAAAAGTTGCTGAAACTCAAGAGACTTTTGAGGCCAAGGACTTGCAATTTTTCTAGAGCCTCTTTGAAGGGATTATGAAGCCATTCCATTGATTCAACCTTTGATCTTCTAATGGGTGTGCTTTCTTTAATCCTAAGTTCTTTAAAATCATGTTTTGTTTCACTATCTTTGTTTCTCTTCAATGCATGATTAATTAGATGCTTTTCTATTGAAATGTTGTCCTTCATAACATGCTTATAACTTTACAAATCTCATAAGCTTTATGAATACAACATATAGTTTATGTTTCACATGAATTTGTTTTCTTGTTTCAAAACCAACTTGTTAAGCTTTAGTTTATCTTCTTTGAAAACAAGTTAGTTCATTTTGTTAAATTCATGTGTTAGGCAAACAACTCTTTCTCAAACATATTATTATCATCTTTGAATCATTCAAAGGTTCATCTTTTCAAAAAGAGGAAGAGTTATTTCTAGTAAATGCATTATTCATAGACTTTGTCATCCATATGCATGTTTCTAGAAGTTGAGTTTTCACTTTCTATTTAGCCTATTTAGAGGCACTCTTTTGCACTTAAATAGTTCTCTTAATCCATGCATTCATAGGCATATTTCTTAAGAGAGAAAATTTCTAGTTGTTAAGGTTTATGCTTAGCCTTGAAAAGCATATGTTGTAAAGGTTTATGCTTAGCCTTGAAAAGCATAGTGATGAATTGTAAGGTTTGAGGTGATCCTAAACCTTAATTGAGTTAGTGAAATCCGGTAGGTGGATGTAGGCAATTTGGACGAACCACTATAAATGTGCTTGTCATGGTGACTGATCTTTTGCTCTCTTTTCATGAATGATTTACTTTTGGTTGTATGAAGATTGTAATTGGTGATTCCTTGTGTATGCTTATCTTAGAGATTTCTATCTATCACAAGATAATTAATCTTCATCAAAACCTAATTGACTTAGAAATTAAAAGAATTCAAATTGGTCTAGGTTTTTAGAGCTCATCCTATTCAACCCCCCCCCCCCTAGGATTCGGTCTTGGTCTTTCAAAAAGGAAATCAACTATTTTTTCTAACTTTCCATTGAATTCCAGAATTCTCAAACTTTGGACATCTTCTTGGAGCTTTACCAACTGAAAAGGAAAATTGTCTTTAAACAATGATGATCTGCCCTGCTCTTGTACAACTACAATAACCCCTTCAAACATGGTAGTGAGATGAGTCCCTGATCGAGGTCTCTAATTCGGTTGAAGATCTCAAACTGTCCAAGATTTTTACTCGACAACTTGTTCCTCTGACACGATCAATATTCGAAGAATCCTTCTGTCAAACCCTTGACAAGCAGCAAATGTTCTTGCATAATCTCAAATATGCTACTTGTCTTGTCCATCAATGTCGGTCCAAGAATAAAAGAAGTTCTGACTCATCCTCATGTACTGTCACTCTGTCTCTGCTAGTCTTGAAAATTGATGACGCTGAGTACTACCAGATGTCTCATACTTTAGACAATGTCGTCCAGTCCTCGGTACACTTCTGTCATCTCTGTCAGAGTTGTCGAAATTAGGTCTCCTACCAATGCACAATCTTCGAGGTGAATGACTTGGAAATCTGTTACTTCTTCATATGCCAAGCTGATTCCATCAAACGTTTGAACTGTCCTCTGAATACTTCACCCATCGCTATCTGCTCGTTGAAAACACAAGGTTCACAACTCTGTAGGTTTCCAGCTCTGACTAGACTTGCTAACACTTTAACTACCATGTTACTCCACATATCCAACTTTGTGAGGTGTGCTTCTGTCAAATTCCTTCTTCTCTGAATCTTTCAATTGTCATTGTTCATAGGTGATGATTCTCCCGCTCGTATCTGTACTCTGCCCAAACTGATGTTCTAAAAGTCGGTAAAATCTACAAAATCTTCTCTATCATGTGATCAGGTAATAATTGATTCCACATACAACTCTCTACACTGCCACTGAAAACTAATTTCCTATGCTTTTAACCATCCACTGTCACACCCTGCTGAGTCGACTTCACCATCATAGCTGCAATTGTTAAACCTCCTCGAATAATTCTCCGTCACAAGTTCATCAATGCTCGAGAAATTTCTAACTTTTCACATCTTCTTGGAGCTGCACCACTGAAAATCACCTCAAACCTCATAAAATTTACCACTTATTCGGCTTATTGAGTCTTCTGACTAAGGAAAAATAATCCAAGTTTATCCAAAAATCTACACTTACTTGCCTAATACACCCTCTGATAGTCCACGTTCAATTGTAATTGGAGCTCGATATGTTGTTCATATTCCTTGCTGACTAACAACTGCTCACATATTCCCACCCTAACTCCATCTGTGACATCGAAAAGCTGAGAATTCTGCCAAAGTCCTTCGAGAAACACATGCTAAGTCCACAAAACTCCGACTCTGTGTCCCGAAAACAAGGAAAATGTACTAAATGTGGGTGTGGAGACATTAAATTCTCCCCGACTAGAAAAGAATTTGCTCCCCCAAATTTCCTAACAACAAGGACAAGAAAACGAGACAAAGATAGTCTCCCCTGAAAGTCCGGGGATCCGAACCCTAGAGGGGGGGGGGGGGAATAGAGTGAGCTCCAATTATGACCAATTTTAACTTAAACTAGTCACAAGTGGTGATTACAAATAAAATGCGGAAGCTTAATAAAAACAATCACCACAAAGCAAGCACCATCACACAAGGATTTATAGTGGTTCGGCCTCAATGCCTACATCCACTACCGGCTTGTGATCCAACACCCCATCGGGTTTCCACTATTTATTCTTTTCAATAGGCTAAGCAATAACCTTTACAATATGCTTTTCAAGCCAAAGCAATAACCTTTACATTATGCTTTTCTTAGGCTAAGCAATAACCTCTTCAACCAAACGGTTGGTTATCTCTCTAAGTAGTGTCTAAATTACACTTGATGGAGATTCAATTTAGCTCATTACATTTTCCTCTAAAATAGGCAGATATGAAAATGAAAATCTAATACACACACACACACTATGAATGCAAAGATGAAAGCACATGATGTGTGTGTGTGATGTCCTCAATCATTTTGAAAAAGAAAGCTCATAAATGTATGCCTAAGGCTTTAGAAAGTTTTAGCTCATAAAAACATTTATGATTGAGGAAGGAATGCAAGTCACATGTTAAAAGTAACAACTTGTTAATGATGTCAAAGATTCACAAGTTGTATGAAATTAATTAGCTCTAAACATGTGATGCATAGGGATGTCAATCAAATCAACAATGTAGCTCATAAAACCTAAAAATAGATTTGATTGAAATTAGGGGACAAATCATATGTAATTATAAATACAACTTGAAAATGATATACCTATGAAAGTAAGGCAAGTTGTGAAACTTTAAAACAAAGTTACATATGAATTGTAAAGATGTTGAATCCAAAACATAAGATATATTGGAAAGAGATTTTCTTATGATGGAAAACAACAACCAAAGATTCAACCAAGTATAGGAATCATGTTACATATAATTTCAAAGATTCTTTCATTAACATGATCTACTTAGATTTACCAAATAAAGTACTACTTGGATTGAATCAAATGGTGATGCATCCAAAACAATAGATCAATTCAAAACATAAAATATGTTAAGGACACAACAAATCATAGTTTATCATGCTAGAAAGGATTTACCAATAATTAGAGCAAAACATGAAAACATATGATTTGTAAAAATGTTGAATCCAAAACATAAGATATATTTGAAAATGATTTTCTTATGTTGAAAAACAACAACCAAGGATTCAACCAAGTATATGAATCATGTTACATATAATTTCAAAAATGTTTCCATTAACATGATCTACTTAGATTTACCAATTCAAGTACTACTTGATTGAATCAATGGTGATGCATTCAAAATAATGAATCAATTCAAAACATAAACATGTTAAGGATACAACAAAACATAGTATATCATGCTACAAAAGATTTATCAAAATTAAAACAAAGCATGACAACATATGATTAAGGAAAGTAGAGCTTACTTGGTGATTTAATTCATTAATCCAAGCTTTAGCTTTCCTAATGATCCCCTTCATCCCTTAGTTCATTTCCCTTTGATTTGCCTCAAAACCCCTCAAGGAGGGCCTTAAAATTCCCAACTTTTGGCAAAGGAATGAACTCATATTTATAGCCAAAACAGCCCAACGGCTAGTCCCCGGTCGACCTGGAAATAGGGCTCGGTCGACCTGGCCTTCACAACGGCTATATTTCTGACCGTTGGAGCTTCAGAACCCAGTTGACCTACAGTGTGGCCGGTCGACCTGGTCCCCTGGGCCGGTCGACCGGCCACACTGCTGGTCGACCCCCTGGGACCAAAATTCCCATAATTGCATATTTTCAAAGTATTTCTTTGTGGGGATTTTCGGGCCACTAAACCAAGCTTGGAAACATGTTTTAAATCAACTTAGGATGTTTAAAAACATGAAACACAAAAAGCCTAAAATGATTTGAAAGATTTAAAACATAGGCTTGCTTGATTTCTAAAACTCTTTTAAAAAACAAATGCATCCAAGTTTTAAAAGCAAATCATGCATGAATTGATACTTTTACAAATCTTAAAAGCAATGCATGAATAAATCAAGATTTCAAGTTTTTATAAATCAATGCATATGTGTGTAAATCAAATGATGCTTGAATGATTATGCATCCATCAAATTGCAATCTACAAAATTCCTAACATCCCCCACTAGAACAAAAATAGACCCGAACTCACAGAAGAAAACGAGTCCTCACCACACGTCTTAAGGTTCCTAGAGTGTTTTATTTCCTAGAAACATGCCCGCTTTGATACCAGTCTGTCACGCCCCCAAGCCGGAGCCTCGGGGGCGCGAATGGGATTAAGGATAATTATATTTTTCTCCCAAGATCCGTGTGTGTGAAGACAACACATTCCAACACACTCTGAATATTTTGTGGAAGCTTCGTGGCGTTGCGACCCGGAGTCCGTGGCCATCAGATTCCATGTCGCATTCAACCGCTAACATATAACTTTTATATCAAGAACCATATCAAACTGGAATAAACCATCATAACAAAGTACAGAGCTGACAGTAACAAGATATTACATTCCCACATGTGTTCAAGTTACAAATTATCAATGTACATTAATTAAGAATCCCAAGAAAAGGCGAATAAAAGCCATACTATAACAAGCTAGTAACCACTGCCCATATGTGACGCAACTCCCATGTCAAGCTCAATATCTACATTACATAACCGACAAAACAACCTGCAACTCATGGCTCCATAGCCAACAAAAGCACTCAGCTCGGGGCGAAGAAATCTAGACCTGAGTACCAAAATAGTGGGTCAGACACGACGGTCTGGCAGGTGATGAAAAGATGATAAATGAACTGAAAAGTAAAACATGTGATAATTCATATTATTTGATCAAAGACTACATATAATTAAAACGGTTGGAAAATCATGGATCTCTGACAAAACATGTATTTATTTAAAACATGAGTAAAACATGGAGATCTAACAAAACATGTGTTCATTTACAACATCTGTAAAAGCATAAATATTTGACAAATTGGGCATTCATTTGAAACATGTAAGTGCACCAAAGAACATGAAACAATATAACAATAACTAAATTTACCTTGGAAAACATTAAAACCTATTTAAACAATAACTTTTATGAAAGAGGATGCATTATCTGTTAGAAAAACACATGTGCAGTATAAAACATGAGAGGTACCAAGGAAACAGGAAACTGGCAAGATGGCAACCACACTGAGCTAAATCCTCCATCACTAATGTGATGAGAGCACGCTAAAGAAGTTGGTCTCAGACACTCGAGGTGACGAGAACCAACTAAATATATAAATATATATAGCTAGACAAGACCACGGAACCGAGTAACGGGACAGGCAGGATCCAGACTGCAGCTGGCAGGAGCAAGATGGGGATGCCAAGTCGGTAGATCAAACCGACAAGGTTGTCCAAGCTTAGTGGTGCCGACTTATAGGTTACAAGGAAGAAATCATGACATATACATATATATATACAGGAAGGTGTGTAACACCTTAGTAGGCAGGAAAGGGTGCAAATAGGCACATAAATCACGTTCATATCTGGTCATGCATATACAGGCTAGCAAGACACTCAAAGTACACATTTCAGTGATTTTAAAGTAAAACTGGTGTCAACACGTGAAAACAGAATTTACATTAGTAATCAATGGTTTTAAAGTAAAACTGGTGTCAACACGTGAAAACTGAAAGTTATATTAGTAATCAGTGGTTTTAAAGTAAAACTGGTGTCAACACGTGAAAACAGAACTTACATTAGTAATCAATTAAAAGGGATCACAGATGGATATATTTCCACAAAATGCCAGTCCATACATTGAGGATTCAAGATTTAAATCAATGTGGATAGGGGTCCCGTATATCGGTTTAGTTATTCACTTGGTACTCCTTAAGATTGAAGACATTCCGAGCTCCCCATACAAATTAACAAGTCCATAAATCCTAAATAATTCTCCGTGATGGGGTTTCCTTCTCAACCGGGCTCCAAACATCATTCCCTAGATATCACCCTTGCATTGGGTTCCAAACGGACCTCTCCCAAGTATAAAGAAACAAGTTTTAAGCTCCATGAATAGACGCAAGCAGAACCCAACTTGGATTAACCCAGAATCTTCTCGGTTAACCCAAGCATCCTGCTGCTTGGGTTGTCCCAGGCAGAACCCAGCTTAGGTTAACCCATAATCTTCTCGGTTAAGCTAAGCAGCCTGCTGCCTGGGCTGTCCCAGGCAGAACCCAGCTTGGGTTAACCCAGAATCTTCTCGATTAACCCAAGCAGCCTGCTGCCTGGGCTGTCCTATTGCGGGTTTTTGGCTCCATTTCCCAGTCTTTTGACATAGTTCGTTCCTCCCTTTGCAACCCGCCTTTGAGCCACCCAATTATCACCAAAATAGGGTCTCCTTATCATCTCAAAACCTTACATAATCCTCCTCCAAACATCCACAAAATGCATCAAATCCATCACATTCATTCTCATTTCATCAAAGAAAACCCAACATATATGAAGATCCATATGTAACATAAATCAAGATTTAACCAAACAAGTTAAATATATTTCCTAGATATTAAGCAAAAAAGGAAATGACCTATTAATATGCACATTTTGAAATCAATGGGAAATCATAAGAAAGGGCATAATAAAGCGAGTAATGAAATCCACATTTCTCATAAAACATGTTAGTATCCAAAACAATCCATTCATCCACTTGCCTTTGGTCCAAGCTAGCAAGTCAAGCCTCTAATCACACCCTTAAGCTCAAAATCACCAATCTACACAAAAACCCCCAAAAACAACCCATTATAAACCCTAAATGATGAAAACAATCAAATAGAAAGAGAGAACTTTTAATAATGGAGATGGAGCTTCTCTAGGGTCATAAGAACACAAATCTAGAAGATCGAGAAGATTGCTTACTTGGAAGGTCCTCTAATGGCAAGGGTTAGCTCAAGGAGAGTTTCAAAGTTGGTGGATTTCTCTTCTAATGGCATCCATGGAAAGCGTGTAAGGTGGGGAAGAAGAAGATGAAACCCATTTCTCTATTGACAAAGGTTTGTGGTGGATTGAGAAGGAAGAAAGTAAGAAGAAGAAGGGGAAAGAAAAACCCTAGGTTGCTGCCATTTTTGTGCTGGAAAAGGAGAAGGGGAAAGAAGGAATGGGTTCCCCTTTTATAGAAAATGAAGGTGGGTCCCACAACTAACATGACTTGTTGGGCTAGAAACACGTTTCTCAGGATCTCGGATGAGTTCGACGAAGAAGGAAGAAATGAATGTCGAAATATCTAGTTTTCAAAAAGTATATATTTTGCGGGTTTCGGAGACATTGAAAATTGTGTCCAAATTTTCATGTAAAAAGACTGTTTTGCCCCTAACATTGGAAAAGTAGGGTTTCGGGGTCTCGAACTGGGCCGAGATCAACAGGAAAGTTGTAGTGATTAACGAGATAAGTCAAACGAAACCAAAATGGGAATTTTTGGGAATCACGAAGAACCTCTCCAAGCTGATCATGTAAAACAAGTAGGACCCTACGGTCACTGTGTAGGTTCACTGGCTCTCAAAACTCCTCAAAACTAGTGAAAAACCACTTTAGCTCACAAACTCAACCAAACAAACACTAATCCAACTTAGAGAAACTAATCCACAAATAAAACAACACTAAACCACGAAATTAGGGGTCGGGGTCTCACAGGTTGGCCCTTGAACGGTGGTTCGATAAGCCCACAAAGCTTCAGGTAGTTTGTCGCCCCAGTCTCTTTTGTGACTAGAGACCATTTTCTTGAGAGTTTTGCAGAGTGTCTTGTTGAAGGCCTCTGCCAGTCCGTTCGCTGCCGGATTGTACGAAGTCGAAGGACAACTTTGGATTTTGTACCTGTCGCAGAACCTGTAGAATCTGTGATCCCGGAATTATGGTCCGTTATCATGGATGAATCTTTTAGGTATGCCAAAGCGACAAATAATGTTGGTGAGCAAGAATTGAAGGACTGATGAGGTTTTCATTTCGCTGAGCGTAAATGCTTCTGAGCACTTGGAGAAATAATTCGTAGCGGCGAAGATGAAGCGATGACCTTTACTTGATGAGAGAGAGATAAGCCTATGATGTCCATAGCCCAGGCTTCGAAAGGCCATGAGATCGTTGTGGGATGTAGCCATTCTGGAGGCATGTGGACATAATCTCCATGAACTTGGCATTGTTGGTAGCGTTTACCAAATTGCATAGCGCCCGCTACCATGGTAGGCCAATAATAACCTAACCTTTTTATCTGATCATAGAGCTTAGGACTTGCCTGATGAGCTCCACAACGACCAACATGTACTTCTTTGAGAGTTTCCTCGGCTTCTTGTTGTGACAAGCAGCGCAGAAGTACTCCGTTAAAGGATTTTCTGTAAAGCATTTTTGAAGGAATATCCAAATAAAAGTTTTGGGTTCATCTTTGAAGGCTTACCCTCTCTTTTGGATCTTCAGGTAGGATTCCGAATATAATGTAATCAATGAACGGATCCCTCTAGTCGCCGATCGGAGGTTTGAGGATGGACATCCAACTTCCAACCACTTAGTGGCATTCAGTAACTGCTTGGTTTGTGTTAAGAGGAGGGAGAATCCTTCTTTGACTCACTGTGATTTGCAAGCTTTCCCCCTTTTGGATTGCCATAGATGCGGTTAGTCCGGCCAGGGCATCTGCACGGATGTTTTCACCTCTGAGGATGTGGGTGATGTGACAGATGTCAAACTTTTGTCGAAGCGATTGCTCCTTGTTGTAGTAAGGCAACAGATCAAGCTTCCTGACTTCAAATTTCTGATTCATCTGGTTGATAATCAGTTGAGAGTTCCCAAAAGCTTCCAGCATGGTGACGCCAAATTCAAGGGCAGGTTCCAATCCTACAATCATGGCTTAATACTCAGCCGCGTTGTTTGAACATGGTTCCTGTAGCGAGAAAGCGTTTGGAATCATGACAAAGAGGATGCCAATTCTCGATATTTGCTTTCCTTTTTCATTTGTCCTGGTTGCACCATCAAAGTACATGTCCCAGGAAGCATTTGGTAAGGAAGTTTCCACATTGTAGACAAATTCATTTGGGAGATTGTCCCTGAGTGGAGAATCCTTAGGCTATGGGTGCTCTGCGAGAAAGTCTGCTAGAGTTTGGCCTCTGATTACCTTTTGTGGTACATACCTAATATCCAATTGCGACAGAAGGATGGACCATTTTGCCAATCAGACATTGAGAGAACCTGCTTTTGTGACAAGGACTTTTAAGAGATTGATCATCGAAATCAGGTATACTGTGTTGGACAGCAAATAGTGACACAGCTTTTGTGTGGCAAACATCATTGCAAGACATTCTTTTTCGACTGGAGAGTAGCGATGCTCTGCACCTACTAACATGCGGCTGAGTTAATATAGAGCAGCTTCTTTTCCCTCGTCGTTTTCTTGTGCTAGTAGAGCGCCTAAAGAGTAATCGAGAGCTCTTGTGTACAAGATGAATGGTTTTCCAGTTGTGGGGGCAGCCAGCACTAGAGGTTTGGTCAGGTATGACTTGATGTCTTGACATGCAGTTTCACATTTAACATCCCAAACAAAGTCCACACCTTTCTTCATTAGGTGAGAGAATGGACGACACTTTCCTGACAGACTGAAGATGAACCGTCGGATGTATGCCAACCTCCCTTGAAGCCCTTTTAGTTGTCTTAGGGTTCTTTGAGATGGAATTTTTAGGATAGCCTTGACTTTGGTGGGGTCAAGTTCGATTCCGCCTTTCCGAACTATGAATCCAAGAAACTTACCCGATGAGACACCGAAGAAGCTTTTTAGTGGATTCATCCATATATAGTTTATATTTCGATTCATCAACATAACATTCGACTGTCTTGTGCTGCATATCTTGGAATATTTTTATCATTTCCCTTTGATATGTCGCACCAACATTTTTCAGACAAAATGGCATGACTGTGTAGCAATACACGCCAAACGGAGTCCGAAATGATGTGTGTCTTTCATCTTCAAGATGCATCTTTATCTGATTGTAGCCAGAGAATCCATCCATGAATGTCATTCGCTCGAATCTGTAGGTGTTGTCAATCATCACCTCTGGTATGGGGAGCAGAAATTCATCTTTAGGGCAAGCATTATTCAGGTCTATGTAGTCAATACAGACCCTGATCTGCCCATTTTTCTTTATCACGGGGGCGATGTTGGCCAACCAGTCAGGATGTTGTTCCTCGCGGATGAAGCCAACGCTTCTGAGTTTTTGAACTTCTTGTTCAATCTTGTCCATCACATCAGGACGGAATCTTCTTTGGCCCTGTTTGACAGGTTTGATATCTTTTTGCAGATTGAGTTTGTGGACTACTATTTTTGGGTCTAAGCCAGGCATTTCAACGTAAGACCATACAAAACAATCAACGAACTCATGAAGAAAAGCGATATACTCGGGTAACTCATCATCCCTTATATTCTTACTGATGAATATAGGACGTGGGTTATCAGGTGTTCCGTAGTCTATCTCTTGAACAAGATCTTCTGTTGGAAAGTTTGAAAGTGGTTCCTCCATAATGTTTTCGGAGGCTTCCGACTTAACAAGACCTTCCGAAGTTCCAAAGGTGTTTATAGATCGAGGCTTTGTTTTTGTCCATGGGTCTTCTTGATTGGTATTCTTCTCAAGACTAGCAATGAGATGATCCTAATCACCTGTTGAAACTGGGTCGAAGTAAGGTACTTCTTTTGGAGGCGATGGTTCTTCTGGGCTAGAAAACTATGAGTCTGTATCATCGGACAATTTGTCTTCATCATCAGAGAAATCGTACCAATCAGAAGAGCTTCCTGGATCTTTGGCGGGTGGCTCCTCAAAGAGATATCCAGGGAGATCAATGTCTTCATGTACACGAGATGTTGAGGCTTGGTCGGCAAAATGACTTTGTAGCCTTTGTGTCAACTGTCTCATAGGTGTGTCAGGATCATACCTCAACCCGTATGAAGACTTGTCTATGTGACGACGGAGTTTCCAATCCTCCAGTTGACTTTTGGTCAAGGTAGGTTCCAATGGTGTGAGAATACCACGGCCACCTCCCAAACCGATTGGATTTTGAACATCATAACCCATTTTCTTCATGATAGCTTGTGCCATTGGACTATATAGGAATAGTTGAGGCATACCTTCATTTTGGAAAGGTTCAAGAGAAGAATTTGGTGAAGAAGCTTCCGATTTATGGAAGTAGATCGTCTTTCCTTCTGCAGAAGTTGCCGGCACGATGAAGGAAGCAGACGTAGAGTTTTCCACGTTGGTAGGTGTCTCCAATGGAGTGAGAGCGGGCTAAACTTGTTGAATATCATCTTGGCTTGACGATGTATCGTCTTCTGGCTCTGAATCAGAGTCCGTGTCTTGCATAATGGACACGAAGGTGACAGTGAACTTTCCCCCAAACTTTTGTTTTGTCTTCTTTGCTTTAGTAGTGATTACCAAAGGCTTTGAAGGTTTGAGGGAGACGATGAAGGGAGAATGAATGCTCTCTTCGGTTTTGCCGGAAGATTTGTTTTCTTCCGATGATTGCTGAGGAGCCTTGCCGTTATCTTTCTAGAGATTTTTGGCAAAGGGCGTTGTTTCTTCCTCCTTTCCTTCTTCTTCATCTTTGTTAATTTGAGCGTCTGCAAAATGAACATCTTTTCCTTTGAATGGCTTTTTGTCTGCAAACACTCGATGTATTAAGCCGTCGTTGCCAACGAACTTGATGCACTGATGTAGAGTTGAAGGGACGACACCATTCTCATGTATCCATGGGCGTCCAAAAAGGATTATGTATCACGAATGGGTTCTTATTGGGTACACAGTGACTTCAGAGATAAGATCATCGATTTGCAACTTGAACCTGATTTTGTCGATAGGCCTTTAAGCGCTCCCATCGTACCCAAAGATGGATACAGACATGTGACTCAGCTTGCTAGGTGGGATACCCAGCTCTTCGAGTGCCGAAGTACAGATGAGATTGAGTGCAGAACCTAGGTCGATCTGGACTCTGTGTATAGGCATTTCTTTGATGTACCCTGTGAAGTACAGGGTCGGTTGTGCTTTGTCTCGCCTAACAGGAGGTCATCCTTATCAAAGGCAATTGTTGCACTTGCTGCTTTTTGAACAGAGAGGCATTCGATGCCTGATCCCTCTATTTTATTCTTTTCTCCCTTTAAGGAAGTATTTGATTTTTTGACCCTATAGTCCATTTCAATTTGTAGGACTTGTGGGGCATGTTTGTCGACATTCGCATTCAACTTTTGTAGTTCCGAAATGAGACTATCACGAGTTTGTGGAGACATTCATAATAAGTCAAGGATGTGCAGTCGTGCAGGTATGTGTTTGAAGTGCTCAATCAAGTCATACTTGAAAGCCTCCTTCGGGCCTACATTTTCAATATTGTTGCCACTTGGGGCGTTTACATTTTGTGTTCCCGAAGGATTTACATAGAAATAAGAAGGTGGGTTGTAATTTTTGTGGTAATCCCGACCAGAGTGGGTACCTCTACCAACTTCAAGAGCTTCTGGTGAAAGGTCTTCTTTTGGAAGATCACTCTCGGGATCAAGGGGTTGGTCCTTGTCATTTGCTGAAGACGTCTCTTTAGCAGTATTGCCGTCTCCAGTGATTAACAAGCATTTTCTGGGAATAAGTCCAGAACAGCATCCAACAACTTTTCTTCTTCATTGAGTAGTTTATCGGTCCAGACATCGCCTATGAGGTTGGGTATCTGGGACCAGTTAACTGGACTTTCATTGAAGAAAACTTCATTGGCAGGAGTTTCTTAGAGATGATCAGCCGGAAGAGGTTTGGGTTCCAACGTCACAGTTTCAGGAGACGAAGGCTGAGAAGATGATATCTCTGTGGAAGTCAGCTGAGGAGATGTAGCTCCAGAGGATACGCTACCGGATGTAATCTGAGAATCCGAGGCTTCGGCAGACGAAGCTTCAGAGGCATCATCGTCTCGAACTATTGCATTGCAAGCAACGCACTGTTGAGATTCAGACTCGTCTTCAGATGTGAGGGGATCATCTATCCAACAGTTTTCTTCATTTTCCGGGGTTACCGGTTCTGGATCTTGATTTTGACGAAGCTCATTGATGCGATGCTGCTCCTGCTCTATGGCTAGACGTTGCAAGATTCTTGCATACTCTTCGAGATCGGGCGTAGGGGCCAAATCTTCTTCTTCATTTGCTCCTTATAGTTCATCAGTGTTGGGTTCCACTGGAGCGCTTGCTTGTGCTGGATCGACAGCATTTTCTTAAACAGCCTCTTAGTATTCTTCATCATCAGACCAGGATCCTTGTTGCTGATATGGGTTATACCAGATTACTAGCATAACATGAGATTCGGGAATCCATTCCTCATCGGAGAGGCATTCTCGTGTTTCAAGGGATTCTTCCCACTCATCGGTATCACTGGCACTGTCACTGGACTCGTACCCATCCATGGGGAATCCAATTACTGAGTTGCAAGAGTATGATGCCCCCTACATAGTTTCATTTCTGTAATGAGGTGGCATGAAATCACCAAGGGTGAATTTTCTTACCACCTTTGAAGTTTAGGATTCTTCCGTTTCCCCCCGGCGAAGCAGTGGAAGAGGTCTCTACCTTTTCAGGGACTTCTTGCTTTGATTGAGCTTTCTCCTGCTTTTTGAGTTTGCGGAGTTGTCTCTTAGCTTGCCTTCGCTGTTGAGCGGTAGGCTTTGTTTTGATGATCTCCCAATTTTCATCTTCTAGGAGATCGGGATGCACCTATATGGGTTGTCCATCTGAGGTTGAATAAGGAACCAACTCTTGAGACATCTGGGTCATTTTTATCACCTTGAAGGAAGTAGTGATCTTCTCCTTTGGTGACTTAGAAGTTTCTCCATATGACAACATGTTGACGGAGGCAGACCCATAGTTTTTGTCGAAGGTGTTGACTCCGTTTTTCCACATTTCATTGATCTTCTCTCTCACAACGAAGCATTGATTGAGAGGATGCGAGATCATCTGATGGTATGGACAATACCGGGGATCATTGGTTTTGCCAACATCTCCTGATCAAAAATTTCTTCAACATCTTCATCGAACGGGTATTTCTTTTCTACTCGTTCTTTCAAGGCTTCAGAGAGTTCAGGTTTCTTACCTACAGTTTTGTTTTCAGCTTTCTTTGGCTGCTGAGGAGCTGACTTGGATTGTACATTAAGAACCTCCTTTTCTTTGGTTTCAAGGTCGTAATGGCAGTCGACTCTTTCTTTGATGATTTCTGACTGTTGAGGTCTTTGATCATCGTTTCAGCCTCCATAGCTGCTTGTAGGAGTTCTCCTAGGTTTTTTGATTTGTTACCGATAATCATGGAGCGGATCCATGCTCTCATGTTGTTACGCCAGAAGTCGACGAGCGACGCTTGTGGTAGTACATTCGAGCGTTTGTATGTCATTGCCTTCCACTTGTGCATGAAGTCATATGTTGACTCATTCTCTCCATGTTTTAGGCTGCAGAGTTGTGCCATAGTAACAAGGTGATCTTCACCTTTGAAGTGGGTGAGGAAGCATGTCTCCAGCATTGCCCAGTTTTGGATTGAGTCCTCCGGCAGATTGGAGTACCAATCGAACGTTGTACCTTTTAGGGTACTTGCAAAGAGACGGATCTTGAGGGCGTTTTGATCCGCGATAGCTCTCATCAGGATTTTGAAGTGGATGACGTGTTGTCTGGCTGAACCATTCCCCATATATGTCTGGAGAGTAGGTTATTTGAATTTTGCAGGAAATGGAACCGAGTCCATCCATAAGGGATATGGTGGCTTGATCCCATGTTCCTTCAGTGTATCCTCTTCTTTTGCTTTGGCGAGGATATCGTCGACGTCCTTTTTAGTAAGGGTGCGTGACTCATTGTTTTCCTCGTCACCTTGATGACTCGGAGGAGCTTCATTGTTTAGTGGACGCTGGAAAGTGAGGAGGAGATTTTCCATCAGGGCCTCAATTCTTTGCTGTCCTTGCTCCAACTGCTGGATGTGTGTTGTTCCGTCATCATGCGGTGGAGGCTGCTCAGCATTTGTAACCAGGACGTTCATCCTTCGAGAGTTGAATGAGGATATCGTCTTGGTAACTAAGCTGGAGCTCATTCTTTTGGATGAAGAGTCGGAGGAATGGTTACTCTGATGTCCTTGGCTTGAAGGAGCGGGAGAATCCTCTTGATGTCTTCGTGTCCGGGAGACGCTGCGAGTCACCGGTCATCTGACATGAATTTTGGTTGCTGACTTCTGGTGTTTTCTGGTTTTACCAACCATATAGACAGCAACATCTTGGTCGGGTCTTTCTTTTTCGACCCTTTTTTTAGAGACTTGAAGGGTAGAATGCTGGGTTCTTTGCTTCTCTAGTCTCTTTTGTCGATATGCCGCGCGGCGACGCATACGACGAGCAATTTGAGCTTCAGTCAGCTCTAGCTGTGATCTGGCAATGAAGGATATAGTCCCCCATGCGCGGCAGCCGAGCTTATCTTCTTTGAAGCTAGGCATGGACAAGATTTGGACGCAGTCCTTTACCTGTCGCAGTGAGGCTTTGAATTTTGCGAGTTCGGCCCCTGTTGAAATGAAGGGTCGACACACAGGAGTGTAGGCCTTAGCAGGTTCTTGCAGTGGCCTGGTGATGCATAACTTGATTTTAGGCCTGTAGGAGCAAGCCAGCTCATGCTGAGTTGATTTTTTTGTTTGGTGGAGGGTGGGTTTCTCTGCTTTCATGTGAGAGAGAGGGTAGAACCGGTTCTCCTTGAGGGGGGCCAGGTATGCTGGCTTTGCGGATGTTTGTGAAAGGAAGTACGATTCAGATCAGGTTTCTCTCTTCTTGTTTTTCCTCGATCTTATGTGAGAAGATCAGATCTGAAGTGGGTTTTCTTCAAGAAGAAAACAAGGACCAGCCAAGAAGAATTCTATTGTGCATAAAGTAACTATGGACGTCCAAAAGGAAGTGGCTGGTTGCTCTCTCTATCTCCCACGCCCAAGGGCTTTTTCCTCTTGATCTCTTAATGTATCTATGCACGCCCAAGGAGAAGCCACCAGCTATATATAGAGCTGAAAACCTTTTAGAAGATCTTTCCTTAAAGAATAAGGAAACCAAGAAAGACTTTCTAAAAAAGGAAACAACCCCCATGTGGATGTCCAACACCTTTCCCTCTTAGTTTTAGTTTCCAAATAGAATTAGAAAGCTACTAAACTTTAGGAAAAACTTGCACAAAGAGAACTCCTTCCAAGTAATGGGACCTACACAAACTTGGGACCCATATACTAGGGACCACTTTGACTAGCCCACACTTACTATGGCCCATGTACCAAATAATTTATCTAGAGTTGTAATTCATGTATGCCATCATGGGCCTATTTGAATTTACACTCAAAATTATTTCTCCACACATTTAAACAATTTAGGAAACCTTACCAATCTAGGAAAGTGGCTAGAGAAGGGACCAAAAGACATATTTGCCCTTGGCTTCCAAAATGACCAAAATGTCCATGCTAACCCCATAGCAACACTAGGATCATTTTAACCTTAACTCATTCCACTAGAGAGTTACGGTTGCACTCCAGGGACAAATATTAAATGCAAATAAAGCTCATCATAAACTGACGATTGTCTTTGACCTACCAAGTACAATGACCATAATGCCCCTCTATGTAACATCCATAATCAAGTAGGTTAACCGATGTACTATCTACCTTCTTGATTACATCTCAACCTTAGAACTTCATACCCTTGACTTAATCATCATCCGGATATCATTCTCTTGATCCAGGGAGCGACCCACAAGTTCAATATCCATATGGAACATCCATATACTAAGGTCTTAGATTTTGATGATTAATCGGATAATTCTAAGGGGACGATCATTCCATCACACGATGACATAGATTCCATATTGCATTTGCACGTCCCAACTAATCAAGCCCGAGTACCCAAAACACAGAGTTGTTGACCCATGAACAGGATCTCACCCATAGTGAATTAAAGTACAAGAACTCGACTTCGTCAGTTCATCCACAAATGCTCAAGATTAAGAGCACTGGTCACTCAGTAGCAAGAGGTGAATTGATCTCTCTCTGTGATAGTACTATTTTAGAGATCACACCTACAAGTGGTCCTGTTCAATGCATGACACATGCACTAATGAGATAAATCCGAAAAAACTCCCGTAACTTAGGTAAGTCACCCTGAAAACAGGAGAGTATCTCATTATAACTTATACCAAGATGAAGTGCCCAACTCCACCTCTCAGTTATGAACAAGTTTATTGTTTCAAGTGTCCATGACTCAGACCTAACTGTGTGTAGCCACTACACACCCAAGTCATTTACCAGAAACAATGGGCCTTATACAACCATACATATACACAAGTAATAAGAGAAAGATGTCATTTTATTAAATAACCAATAAATATCCAGTAATAGAGATGTGAGTGCAGTCAGTGGGCTTTAGGGCATACACCAATCCCAACAGTTTGAGACCTCCTTTGTTTTAGGGAAGCTCTTGAGGCATACCTTGTTTCTTGCAGGTTGAGGCTTCGTGGGGTTGCCACGGGCTTCAGACTTTTTGATTGTTGCCCTGGTGTCGGAGCAGCGACATGTTCAGGGGTGGTTTTCTGCTTCTTGGTAGGTGCAATTTCTTCTGCGGGAAGTGGGAATGGTCCCAACGACCCAAGGACAATGGTCCAGGGAGTAGAGGTCGACCCAGTTTGAGAGTTGCCGAGGGAGGTGATGCTTCGGCAGCTGCTGGGGCGCTTGTGAGTGCGCTTGTTTTGCTTTTCTTGAAGCAAGAGTTGGTACTTGTTCTCATCGAAAGTGATGGTCAATGAAGTGTCATTGTTAGTTTGGAAAACTTCTGAAACAAGACCAGATCCATTAGTAATCACAAGAATGTAGTGATTATAAATAAAAAATAACTATGGTTTTGTCTTTTCAAATCGCTCAAGGGGACATGGCCCAGCCCAAGCGAGATGAAAGAGGCAAAAAGCCATAGAGGGTACAATTGTTCTATATGCAAGTATGGTAGGCTCGAGGCGAGCGTTCTAGTGACTGTTAGAAGCAACTGTGAACCTTAATTCAAATTACCGAGAAGCAAGGCTCAGTCGAGGTAAGATGATATAAGGTTGGAGATACAAATGTGTCGGTCGTGAATACAGTAGACCCAAAAGGGCGTACTAGCACCGCTAGGCACAAATGTTGTAAATCGCATCCTTGGAAGGGACACGAGATGAGATTGTTAGAAGGTCAAGATTGGATTCATAAAAGAGAGCAAATGGTATTCCAATCCGAACAAGGCTCAAACATTTCTGCGAGCGCTTAGTCCGAACGGGAAATGACCAGAATTTCTCGAATTTGAACCCAAAAGTGACAGAGGTTTTTTTTTGAAAGGCCGAGATTGAATTCATCAAAAAGAGCAAGTGGCGTTCCAATTCGGACATCGGCTTGCTAAATCCGAAAAGGAAAAATCCAAGATTTCTCAAATCCAAATTCAAAATGACGGAGTTTTTTTTTTTAAATTGAATTCATCAAGGAGAGAAAATGGTGTTCCAATTCGAACAAGGGCTCAAACATTTCTGCGAGCACTAAATCCGAAAAGGAAAGAACCAAGGTTTCTCAAATATGAACTCGAAAGTTTTTTTTTTTTAATATTTTTTTTTGAAGATTTTTTTTTGAAGGCTTTTTATTTTTGAAGATTTTTTTGTTGAAGACATAGGTCTCCAATTCGGTCTTATGAAACCTTAGTGGATAGATCAGCCCCCAAGCAAGGGTAGGATTACTTAATGAACCAGTTTGAAGGACCTTTGCCTCGAACAATCTAGCTGCCTCCACACTCTGGACAAGGCTTTTCTTAGATCCACTTTGGTCAAAGAACGCAATTGGTGCAACCTTAGTGGGTTCTAAAAAAATTTTGATTTTTTTTTTGAAATTTCTAATGGATTCATCAAAGAGAACGAATGGTGTCCTAATCCGAATAAGGGCTCAAACATTTCTACGAGCGCTAAATCCGAAAAGGAGGGGACCAAACTTTCTCAAATTTGATTAAAAAAAAAGAAAATTTCTTTTTGAAGGAGGTTTTTTTTTTAAACATCCCTATCGGACTCATCAAAGAGAAAAGATGGCCCATTCCCCAATAAGAACAATAGCTGCGAACATTTCTGTGAGTTGTCAAGTTCAAAGAGGAAAGGATCAAAGTCTCTGAAAATTGAATCCAAAAACGAGAAATCAGATTTCTTTTTTTTTTAAAGGAGAAAATATGGAAATGAATTCAAAGGTAGAAATTTCCAAAAATCCCATCTTATGTTTTCTTTTTTTTTTTTTATACAAGATCCAACATAGGCCACCAACTAGAAAGGAGCCTAAGAATTCAAGCATTGCGTTCTCAAATGAACGAGTCTCACTGGGTGTGCCAACTTGATCGGGGCTCCGACCTTTCGTCCTCTCCTTCCCACCCCTGAGGCTGCCGGGAGCATGGCGGATGAGGAAAAATGAGGTCATCAACATTTTTTGTACGGGTATGCCAGATTTTCTATTCTACTTGGAATTTGAAGTGGTGATCTGGAGATTCACGTTCACAAGTAGAAAAGAAATCAATTCTTTTTTCTAACTTTCCATTGCACATATATTTTAAGAAAGAGACAATTTTTTTTTAATCAATCGAGCGAACTGTCCAGAAACTGGTTCTGGGACATTTCTTCCCCTCTCTTTCTCATCCTTTCATAACCCCTTTTTAGCCCCTCGTATACACCAAATGAGGACCCCAAAACCCTATCCAAACCAACATAAAATCTCCCACAACATCCATTCCATACTCCTCTAATAATATCATATCCAAATATAAAGAAATAAGGGAATGAAACCACTACGCCCGAGAACACATTTGAACTATAAACAAGAAATAAATGAATGCTATGAACCAACACATTTCCAAGACATTAAATGCATTAATAAAACCCTTTCATGAGCATTCATTTCAAATCAATACACATAAATAAACATGAATGGAAAACAACAAAATGAACCACCTTTCTTATAAAACTATTAAAAGCTCACAATATCAAATCATCCACTTGCCTTAGGGTCTCAAAACAAGAAATCAATCAACAAGTCAAGCTCTCTCAAGATAACCTACAAGCCCAAACAAAACCCCCAAAATACAAACCCTAAAAGGGTCAAAACAAGGAACAGGAAAAATAAAGCTTTAATAATGACAAGGGAGTTTCTCTTAGGCTAGAAATACACATATAAAAGAGATAGGAGAGATTTCTTACTTGGAAGTTCTTCAAATGAACAAGGCTAGTTCAAAGAGGGTCTTGGAATGGGAGGTCTTCTCCAAAAATGGTATCAATGGAAAGCTTTAGTAGTGAGGAAGGAGATGGTGACATCCATTCTTCAAGTGATGCTAGGTTGATAGAGGTAATGGGATAGAAAAGCAAGAAGATGAAGAGAAGAAAGAAAACCCTAGCTTGGGTGGTTGGAGCTTGAGCTAGAAAAGGGAAAAGAGAAGGAGAGTTCTCATTTTATACAAGTCAAGAGTGGGCTCCACCACTTGAATTCTTTGTGGGCTGAAATCATGGCTATCAGGACCTCGGATGGGTTCGACGAAGCAGGGAAAATGATCATTGAAATATCTAGTTTCCAAAAAAGTATATGTTTCGCGGGTTTTGGGAATTTCAAATTTTGGGTACATATTTAGTGTAAAAAGACTGTTTTGCCCTCAATGCTAGGAAAGTCGGGTTTCGGGTTTATGGACGGGAACGGGATCAGCATAAAAGTTGCAGAGATTAACGAGATAAGCAAAACGGGATTAAAATACAAAGCACAGGAATCTCGGATAATCCCCCAAGTAAACACAAGGTCATAAAAGGATCCCCCAAAGGGTCCCACTAAGCACAAAGGCACTCAAAATTCCCCAAAGCTATAACAAAGCTATTCTAATTCAAACTAAATCAACAATACACTAAATACACTTAGAACTAAAACATGACTTATTTAACACTAATCAAGGTCACTCGGGACGGGGTCTTACATCCTCCACCTCTTAGGGCATTTGGTCCTCCAAATGAAATATAACTCACCTCAGATAGAAGATGTGGATACTTTTTCTGCACTTGATCTCGTAGTTCCCACGTTGCTTCTTCCGATCCGTGATTCTCCCATAGCACTTTTACCTACTGAATAGTCCGTGTCCTCAACTCTTGTTCCTTTGTATCAATGATCTGAAAGGGCTTCTCAACATATGTAGCATCTTCTCGAATTTCCAAAGGTTCATGTCGGAGTACATGCAAAGGGTCGGGGACGTACTTCTTCAACATAGACACATGAAAGACGTTGTGTACGCCGGATAGCTCGGGTGGTAAGGCTAATCTATAAGCCACGTCACCTATCTTGCTTACAATGTCATATTGTCCAATGTATCTCCGTGATAGCTTGCCCTTCTGTCCAAATCTCAATGTTCCCCTTGAAGGTGACACTTTCAAGAAAACCTTATTTCCTTCTTTGAACTGTAAATCCCTTCGGTGAGAGTCTGCGTAACTTTTCTGCCTACTTCGGGCTACCTTCAAACGTTCTTGGATTAGCTTGATTTTGTCACTGGTTTCATTCACTATGGTTGGTCCATGGAAACTGCGAATTCTGACCTCTTCCCAACACATAGGTGTTCTACACCTTCTACCATGCAATGCCTCGAAAGGCGCCATCCCAATGCTCGAATGGTAATTGTTGTTGTAAGCAAACTCACACAATGGTAAAGTCTCATCCCATTGAGTCTTGAAGTCTAACACACAAGCTCAGAGCATATCCTCAAGAGTCTGAATTGTTCTCTCTGACTGGCCATCTGTCTGAGGTTGATAAGCAGTGCTAAACTGTAGCTTCGTACCCATAGATTCATTAGTGTCTTCCAGAATCTCGAGACGAATCTGTTGTCTCTGTCGGATGTGATAAAAAATGGTTGTCCATGTCAACTGACAATCTCGTTGACAAACAACTCTGCCAAAGGTAGCATGTGCATCTTCTTCCCTGTCCTCATAGGAATGAAATGAGCTGACTTGGTGAGACGGTCCACAATGACCACCCATATTGCATCGTTCCCTCTGCTGGTCCTCGGTAGTCCCAAAATAAAATCCATAGTAATGTGCTCCCATTTCCATTCCAGGATCTCTAATGGTCGTAATAAGCGTGGAGACTTCTGATGTTCTCCTTTTATCAACTTGCAAGTCATGCAACGGGAGACAAATGCTGCAATCTCTCTTTTCATATTGTTCCACCAAAATCTAGCCTTCAAGATCTGATACATCTTCGTACTGCCTGGATGCATTGAATACTTCTTACTATGAACTTCGGTCATGATGTCATTCCTCAAATCTTCAATGTTGGGCATGCATATACTGTGCAGATATCTTGTTCATCAACACCATGAATACTGTCAGTGCATTCATCAACCCAAATGGCATCACAAGGAATTCATAGTGGCCATATCTTGTTCGGAAAGTTGTTTTCAGTACATATGATTCTCTGACTCTCAACTGATGATAACCGGATCTCAAATCAATCTTCGAAAAATACAAAACGCCTTGTAATTGATGAAACAATTCATCTATTCTTGGCAACAAGTATTTGTTCTTGATGGTTACTTGATTCAATCTTCTATAATCTATGCACATCCTCATCGAACCATCATTCTTCTTGACAAACAAGACTGGAGCTCCACATGGTGAAATGCTAGGTCTCACGAAACCTTTGTCTAACAATTCTTGTAATTGTATCTTCAATTCTCCCAATTCTGTCGGAGCCATACGATAAGGTGCAAACGAAAATGGAGCGGTCCCTGTTAATAAGTCAATGGTGAAGTCATTCTCTCTAATGGGTGGCAAACCTAGATCTCCTTTGGAAAAACATCTGGGAATTCCCTAACAATTGGGATCTCCTCCACCCCTTGGGATCGTTTATCCTTCGTGATAAATGCCCAATAGGCTTCACATCCACTTTTCAAAAGTCTATCAGCCTTCAATGCTGAGAAAAACCCTGCACGAGGATTTCTCCTCTCTCCCTGAAACAACACTCCTGCTAGCGTCTTATCTAATTTGAAAGTGAGGGTTTTATTGAAACAATCCATCGTGGCATGGTACCCTGCCAACCAATCCATCCCTAGGATGACATCGTAATCATACATATCCAATAAAATGAGATATGCAGTTAAAACCGCTTCTCCTATATGAACTGCATAACTAGGATAAAAGAAAGGTTCTATAAATAACTTGTTCGCCTACTAGGGTTGCCACAGTCAAAATGAACTCAAGTTCTCTATCATGCATATCAATCAACTTAGAAAATGTATGAGACAAAAACGAGTGTGTAGAGCCAGGGTGAAATAAAATACTAGCTTTAATTCTACAAACGAGGAGTGTACCTTCCAGTACATTTCTTGCAGCCTCTACGTTAGCTCTATTGACTGCATAGATTTGTCCTCGTTGCTGAAAGTCCTGGATCCTAACCCTAGAGGGGGCTGAATAGGTTGAGCTACAAGATAGTGACCAATTAAGCCAAATTTTAATTTCTATAAAATTAACTAGTCACAAGTGATGATTTATCAAACTAGATGCGGAAATTAATAAAAACAATCACCACAAGCATACACCGTCACACAGTGATTTATAGTGGTTCGGCCTCAATGCCTACATCCACTATCGGCTTAAGCCCTCTAGCTTTCTTAGCTTATTCCTCTTCTTTAGGCTTCAATATAGTTCAAAGGTTTCACTCAACAAGCCTCTTGAAAGAAGGGAATGAAATGGACATTTATACAAAAAGTAGTCCAACGGCTAGTTGGCCTGGTCGACCCCATGACCCCTGGGTCGACCTGGCCCAAAGGTCATATTGGCCCAACGGCTAGTTCCCCGGTCGACCTGAACATGGCTCGGTCGACCGGGTGATCTGGCCAAAAGCCCAACGGCTAGTTGGTTCGGTCGACCGGGCGCAGGGGTCGGTCGACCGGGTCAACTGACCTGGGGTGAGTTCCTGCAGATTTTTCAGTTTTCTAAAGATGAAATTTGGGACTCATGGCCAGTGTGACTTAAGCATAATAGTAAGATTCTAAAAATGAGGAATGTAAGCAAATCAAAAACCTAGATTCTTAACTTGATTTTCCAAAAATATATATGAAGAAATAGGTTTTCAAAAGTGCATTTAAGTTCTAAAAACATGCATGAATAAATCATTTGAAAATCAAATGCAAATGCAAGCTAGAAACTTAGATACCAAAGTCAAAACTAAGGTGCAAGAGTGTGTGATCATTTGACAATGAAAGTAATCGTGAATCCATCAAATTAGCAACAAACAAAAACCTAACAATCTCCCCCTTTGCAATTTGATGGCAATTAAGATGATCAAAACACTTCTAGGACTTTGGCTATTCCGAGCGGCTCTGTTCTTGAAATCTCTTGAATGTAGCTTCGACCGAATGACCGATTCGTCGTGAGTTTTAATTGAATCTTTTCAAGATTTCTCCCCCTTGGTTAGAGCTCTCCCTTGCTCTTCGCATTCAAGCGATCTTCCTAATTAGTTCTTGAAATAGATCTCCGCCTTAGTTAGATCCGTTCTTCTCTCCCCCTTTGCTTGATCTTCTCTGTGTCTAATCTTCAGATCTTCTAATCTTCTCTCCACCTTTGTCATTAGATAGATCTGTTCTTTTTCTCCCCCTTTGACATTGATTGCAAAGGAACATGTATACATGAGAAAACAAATACCTTTCAATAGCACCTGTTACCAAATGAGATTGAAAATGTAATGCGGAACAGGTTATCATGTATATTGATTTGTCTATGCATTGTTTGAATGAAGCTTAGACAACAAATATGAATTGTTTTAACAATAAAAAGCTTCAAAGTATCACAAACATTCATCATGAGAAGTATAATAAGAAGATAAGTGATGAAGAAGTGAAACTGTAATTTCATTGATTTATCAATAGAAGTTTAGTACAGAAATCACTAATTACTTGACCAATACAAAAATAAAAAATATCAAGGCCAGTAATAAAAAAAAACATCATGTCAGTTGATAGATAAAGAATACATCAAGTGAAAATCAATCTATCACTACCCAACACTATCCCCCACAAAAGTGAAAAAGCCCTCCTAAAGTCTAAGACGAATCTGGAGGAGACGAGTGTTAGATTGTGTGGTCTCAATCCATCAGTTGATATAATAAATTGATTAATTTCTTTATTTATCAATAAAATCATGCTTTCCTTTGATGAGATGAATGGTGTTTTATTACTTAATGCACATGGCCAATACATATGACATAATGGTTCATGAGATGAATCGGGTCCCATTAGTATATTAGATGTGATATATGTATATGGATGAGATCCACGTACGAGAGACATGTGTCACAAATCTTATACTTCAAATATCTTCACAACCAGCGATGAGACTAGACATCTAATCTGATAAGGTTGCAGCACTTTGATAACTATGAGATAGTGTGATTTGTCTCAATCATCAGAATGAAAGATTCTGGATCACGGTGCTGGTACATTGGATGTATTGAAGGACCATGAAAAGCACCTTATGACATACTGTCTCGATTTAACTGCTCTCATAATTCCCTAGCAATAGGCTCTCAATCCTGAGACATTGACGAACTCAAGTTTCTATCTATTCATTTGCTTTGAGTCATCAATGAGTGAAGCCAATTGTAGGTCAACACCTCGGTGTCTTGAGTAGGTGGTAGTAGGACTGTGGGAACATGCAATGATCAAGATGGAATCTATCTACATTATCCCCTTGTGCCAATTAATGGATTTATCATTAGTAAGTGCATACCCATCTCAATTAAGAGTTAATTGGATGGTACTGATGATCACTGTGATTAATTGGGGCTCAAGGATAATAAAATGTGGATCTAAGATAGGATGGGACATATTTATTCCAATTGATCCATGGATAATGATAGAGGGGCCTACTTGTGGTAATTGGGAAGTTTAGGGTCTTCATTGTAATTTATTCCTAAGATTGGAGTGCAATTGCATTTATAAAGTGTTGTTATTTGCAATTAACTGTGGGCCCGGATTGTACATGAGATGTGGGGTCACGTGTCCTAGTTGGAGCCAGCTTTCTAAGGAATCCCTAGTGGTCCCCACGCTTGCCCAAGATATTAGAAAGTTACTAATCTTACTTGAGCTCTAAAAGGAAGGAATTAGAAAGTTACGATTTCTATTTAAAGTTGGACTTCTAATAGTGGTAATAGTAAGCTACTAATTTGTGTAGAAGTGTGACTTCTAATACAAATTAGTAAGAGAGTTAAACGAGGAGTCTTTGTGCTATAAATAAGGGTGGATACACCCTCGGACATCCATGTCTTGGATCCCACGCCCAACCCTCTTCTAGTGCAAGTTTTACACAACTCTTCTTCTCCTCTTTTCTCTTCTAGTTGCCTTCTAGTTCCTTAGAGTTTCTAGTAGAGTTTTCTCTTGAAGATCCCACACATCTTCTTGAGAAAAGAGATCTGATAGAGGGTCATAGCGTGGAAGACAACAAGGTCTTGGAGATCTTTAATTGCTTCAAGAAGAGTTGTTGATCAAGTTAATTGTCTTCTCCTCCATTGGAGCACTACCGGGCTCCAAAGGTATAATTTGCTTCTCCTCTTGTGGTAGATTATTTTGTTGCATGTAGTTGTTGATTTTTATCTTTTAAATAGGTTATATTGCTGTACATGAATGGTGAGAAAAATGGATTGCATCCTGGATATGGTTTATGGCCTTCTGGATGCTTGATCCCTGAGTCAAGTGGATCAAGAGTTTTGAAAACCTATCCACGGGCCCACCTACTTCCAACAACAGGGGCATCACACAATCATGTCGTCTGCAGCTTTTGGAGATGTTCGAGAGGTACTTCAAGGTTTTATTCATCTTCCTGAAAACCTCTTGCCTAAACTCCTGAAACTCGATGCGCATGGTAGCAACTACTTACTCCACAGACGTCATGCGTTCCTCCATGGTACACTGATGATGGGGCTGGGCCTGATGAGGCTGAACAGGCTGGGGCTTTGCTTGAACATGCTGGGGTTGCTGTTGATCTGCAATCTCTGTCTATGTAGCCTCAAACTCAGCAGATCCTACTACGTGATTTATTCTCTTGGTGGAGGTAGCTTCATCAATAGAATGTTAGTTTTGTTGAAGACCGTTATAGACTCAGGTCTCTCAGAAGCTGGAGGAGTCACACCAAAGGATCTGGCAAACTCGTTAATGAGAAACCCGAAGGGAGCAGCATAAGGCTGGGAGCCCGTGATAACCCGGATGATGTGGTGCATGATAATAGAAGGAAGGCACATAGGCACTCCGGTAATCACATTGTGAAGAAGATTTGCCATGTAAGGAGTCACTTCAGTCCGGTTCCCTTTCCTAGGGTAAATGGAATGAGTGAAGTTAATAAGAATGATACGAAAGGAGGGAATCATGGAAGAGGCTTGAAGGCAATTCTTGGCAGTCCAAACTTCAGGCTTGCCGCACAGAGCATGAGTCACTGACTCTCTCTCTCTCATCAAGAGGTAGGACTTCTGAAATGAATCTTGGGCCATTGGACCTAGGGACGCCTAAGATGGAGGATATCAAGTCAATGGTGACCACCTCTTCACCATGAAGGAATCTAATGGTAAAAGAATTAGCTGTGGAGGCACAAATAGACTCATAAAGGCCATGGACAGAGGAAGCATAAGTTTTGCCACTCCATGTAAGGATGCTACCACATCCAATGGCTTCAAGAATAGCAGGGACATTGTAGTCCACTAGGTCTTTGACAATGCACATCTTTTCAACGATTATTCCTTTGCTCAGGAAGAATTTGACAACAGAGGATGGAGAGGGAATATGATTGAATCTAATCTCTGGAGGAGGGGCAGCTTCTGGAGAAGATGAGGGAGATCTATGCGATGAAGAAACTTGGCCAGTTTTGGACTTTTTACTTTCCCTCCTAAAAGTTTGTTTTGTGCGGGCCATTTGAAGATATCAAAGCGAGAGATGCTCTAGACAATGGACAAGGGCAGAAAATAGGCACTACTGCTGCTAACTGAAAACACATGTGGTTCAGGGAATTTCTCTAACACTTGGAGTGCAGGAATTTGAGCTAAGAAGTTCACATATGAATGATGCCAAAAAGGTGTGAACATATGACTACATAAACTCCTTAAAGAATGAAGAAGATACAAGCTCCACGAATTTGATCAACCACAGTCAAACAGAGACTAAAGCACAGAGGTTGGGAATGGACAGACACTACAAGAAACTTGACATTTAGCGGCGACTTTTTTTGCCGCGGTCTAATTTTCGCCACTAAAAACCCACATTTAGTGGCAAATATTTGATGTTGCCACTGAAGGCATTATAATGCCCACATTTAGTGGCAACTTATATGTTGTAGCTAAATTTCGCCACTAATTCCTTGGCGGGAATTTTTGGCGCCATGGGATTTTGGAGGGAAAGAGATTTAGTGGCAAGTCTTAATTTATCGCCACTAATGGTGTACGGTTTTAGTGACAACTTTTTATGATCGCTACTAATTTCTTAGATTCATACATTTAGCCGCAGTATATTTTTTGCCACTGTATGTTCTATTTTTTGTGGCTAGTTTATATTGCCACTAAAGATATATCACAAGAAAGTTGACTTTTAATGGCAACACTTTTTGCCATAATTTAATTTTCGCCACTAAAAACTCACATTTAGCGGTGAAGCTGGATGTTGACACTAAACATATTATGTGATCACATTGAATGACAACTTATATGTTGTAGCTAAAGGTCATTTTGGAGGGGAAGGAGATTTAGTGGCGAGTTTTCTTTTTGTGCCACTAATGGTCTAGGAGTTTAGT
The DNA here is from genome assembly GCA_038049695.1 of Cinnamomum chago. Classification (NCBI taxonomy): domain Eukaryota; kingdom Viridiplantae; phylum Streptophyta; class Magnoliopsida; order Laurales; family Lauraceae; genus Cinnamomum; species Cinnamomum chago. The sequence goes on from CP142451.1 coordinate 65,348,486, forward strand.
GGTAACTTTTTATTTTCGTGGCTAAATGCTTAGTTGTCGTGATTTCGCCACCTTTTGCGGCGACTTTCTATTGCCACTAAAAATATATTATATGAAAGCCAGCTTTTAGTGGCGACACTTCTAGCCACAAAGTTATTTTTGCCACAAAACACTCACTTTAGTGAAGGTATTATAGTGATTACATTTAGTGGCAACTTATATATTGTGGCTAAAGGTCATTTTGGAGGGGAAAGAGAATTAGTGGCGAGTTTTAATCTTTTACCCCTAATGTGGTCCAAAAGCTAAATCAACTGAGACAGTATCAAGAACAAGATATTCAAATGGAATTAATGCAAAAGTGGATAAAAAAATAGGTTCCAAAAGAAAAACCTCAAGCATTTTCTTTCAAAAATTTGTCCTACTAGTCTAATACATTTTCTTCTATAAACAATGATTTTGAAGAACCCATTTTAAATCTACACCATGAATCTATCATCTCATGGCCCTATAACAAAATAATAGTAATGCAAAACTCATTGCCAAAGTTACTTTTCCCTGGACCTCATAAAGCATTGGCTCCAATCAGGATGCCATAATAAAAGGCCTAACAGCAAGGTCCTAAAGTACCTAAATAAAAATACCTAAATAAAAACAGAGCACATGATTGCAGAGCATAATTTACAAAAATTTCTCAGCAACAACAGTTTTCAAAGATTGAATTTTATGGGCTATGGAGGTTTTGTGGGGTCCACCTCAACTCACACGAATTAAATCGGAAGTGTTTCATTGTGTGTATAAGATTAGGCTAACCATGTTATCAATTATACACTCAATCTTATGGTGGAACCATCTTCTACCGAAATAAAGTATGAGGATAGATCACTGGAGGGGATGACATTCATTTTTAACGGTTCAGATTATCAATAGGTATGGCCAATGGTAGAGTTGGACACGTGCCACATTCCAATAAGCAGAAGGGTGTGGCCTGTGGGAGAATTTGTTATGACATTGAACCCATCTCCTATAGGAATAAAATCTATTCGAGGCCTTATTATTGAGGAATTTGTTATGAGTGGTTTATTTTTATTTTTTATAAGTGGTTTCTAATACAGGTGTGTAGGTCATGAAAAAATTTCGATACCCGATGGGATTTTCATTAGATTGACTACTATAAAGCATTTAAATTTTACCTTTTATATTTTTAATTTAGGTTACTTACTAAGTGACAAATCGGATGGGCTCAATTTTAGTTGGATTAAAATTATTGAGTACCCACATCAAGGGAGGCATTTATTTTCAATGGCTTATATTTTTATAAGTAGGCTCACTATAAAATCTTTCAATTAAAAAAATAACTTGGGTCCATTAGATAAAAGAGGGGGATTCTCCAATGACTTGGTTCTACCTTCATATATATTTTTTTATTCAAATGGCTTAAAAGTAATAAATTTGATGGACCCAATTTTAGTTTGATTAAAATTTGTTTAGGGCCAATATTAATCGGAGGCATTTATTTTTAATGACTCATGTTTTTATGAATAGGCCAACAGGGTATAGTATTTAGATTAAAAAAAATAACTTTGGTTCACTTAATTAAATAAGGGTGAATTCTAAGACTTTGGTCTCCAACTCCTCCCATGCTTTCATTACTCAATTAGTAAGTCCCGCGCGCCCATTCCTTCCAATTAGTAAGTCCCGCGCCCTCAACCCATTCCTTCCCGCCATCAAATTGCATTCTCTAATCGTAGAAAGAGAACCCTCTCGGTCTCTGTCTCTCTCGCCATTCCAAAACGCAAAAGGGGGAAAAACTCTCTCCGTCTCGGTCTCGATCTCGGTCTCTGTCTGTCTCTTCGATCTAAAGCTGCGGTGCTTGCGTATCCTCCCCAGCAGATCCGAACCCTCTCATCTCTATCTCGGTAACCCCCTCCCTGTATTACTCTTTTTTTGTTTTTGTGAACCCCTCTCTATCTTAGTAACCCTCTCTCCCTTTCTCTTTGAGTTTGGATTCTCTCCAACAACAACACATAAGAATTGAGGATCTGCTTAAAAATTTGTAACATATTTATTGTTCTATTTGTGAGGGTTTCGGGTTTGTTTTTTAGAGGTTTTCTCACTTTGGGATTTACACTTGTTTGGGTTTTTCTCTTTAATGGGGTTTGATATGGAACTGGGAATTACGATTTGAGTTGCTGTAGTTCTTTTTTGTTTCATATTGTTATGATGTGACTGTTTCTTGCTTATATGATTTGCATTCGTTGTTCAAGAATTGCATTTGTTGTTCAAGAACAATTGATCTTTCTGGTGCTGCAATTCACGAACTGGAGCTTAGTTTCAGTTATAATGTATAAGTTAGAATTGGCTAATTGTTTGATTCAAAGGTGAATATCTAACACTAAAATATTTTAATATCGCATTACAGAGATTGATATTAAATCTTGTAATACCTAGTGCCTTTGCGATTGGATTGTTACTAATGTGATAGTGTATAATATTTATATATTGAGAATCTATAATATTAATACTATCCAGTGACTCCAAAACCTATAGAAAGATTGAATTTTTCTTGTTCTAGTCCTCTTTATATAATTATACCATGTATCAATTTTACATATATCCTATAAAAAATATATGTTGTTGCCCTATCTTTTTGGATTGGTTCTCATGCTGTTGTCCTGTTAAACCAATTCATGCTTCACTGCTAATACAAATCCATTAGTCCCATTCAATCCATTTAAACATTTTTAAACTTCCAAGCCTAAATCCTAGAAAAAGGAAAATCTTGGTGGTTTTCCTTTGCTGAGATTTTCTAATGAAGTCTGTATTTTGTTAGAAATAAAAGAAACCTTACTTTTCATTATTTCAATAGCTACTTCATGTTAAGTGCTTGTCATGTACTCAAATAACATAGTGCTTTGTTGTCATAGTGTAGCAAGGATCATAGTGCTTGTCATGTACTCAACAAAGGACTATGAGAACTTCCTTTGTTTGAGTACTTTAATTGAGAACATAGTGCTTGTCATGTAATTTTGAATGAAGTGCATAGTGGACCATATATGAAAATTGAAGTGCCTGGGAACTTTTCATTCTCAGCACGTTGTTTTCTCTTGGCATTGCATTGGTGTGCAGAAGGTTTCTATTTTCCTCAAAAGCAAAGATAAAATTTTCTAAAAGGGATGTCAGACTTGCAGGGGGTACATTGCATTGGTGGTTGATGCTAACATGGTTACTTGAATTCCTTCCCAAACCAATCCAATGCTTACATTGCATGCCATGAATGTAATTTGGGTAGAGAAAAGCATATCTTTTAGTTGCACCCATATGGGTTCTTCTAGGTAACTCTTCAAGAGGAAAACGAAGAAGAAAGAATTGAAAAGGAAGGATAACGTCTAGATATTCAAACTGGTCTCATATTGTGTCTTTCAGATGACTATGGAGACTGGTGCATCTGAAATATTAAAAAAAAAAAAAAAAACAGGAACTCTTTTTGATAAGTGTCTCATGATTTGTGTTGAAGAATATATTTTTAAACTTGTATGTATGTCTCAATTTGTAAGTATATTATTCATCTCTTACACTCCATGTTACTTGTAAGTATACCCTTACAAGTAAATAGAAAACAATGTAAGTGTATTTGGCTGAGATCTTGATAAATAATTTTCCCTATCCTTAAAACAGGACAGCCTGAGAAACCACTACCATGAGTCCATGACCAGGAGCATTTAGGATCCAATGAATAATGTTATTGATGTATGTGGGATATTATGTTTCTTAAACAACAGAGTGCTAGTCACCTGCAAACATGGTTGAAATAATGGCCCGGTATGCATTGTGTGCTGGCCATAGCCAATATGATAGTTTGATGTGCATTGGCCACATAAAAAATGTACCTGCCAACCAAAACATTGTATCTGTTTGTTCTGTATAAACTTTTAAAGTAATTACTAATGTCTTTCTTCATTGCTTTTTATTCTGTTTTAGGTATTCTGGTTGTTATCAATGTAACAACCCATTGGCAAATAGGATAGGGATCGATCTCTTGGCATGTAGGTCTCAAATATTATAGTGTTCCCACCATATACAATCACTTGATTCGTGGACCACAGTTGTCTGGATTATAAGCATTGTTCAACTTTTAAAGACTGCAACGAGAGGATTTAATGCTCTGATAGTTTCTATTTCTGCTGGAAAGAGAAATCCTTCATTCCTACCAATCTCTTCACTCGAATTAAAATATCTAGGGAAGATCACTGGATTGATGTACATGTTTTACATCTGATTCGTGCCATACAATCTACCACCGATTGTATATAAAAGAGAACAAAATTAAGCCAAAAGCAGCTTGGACAAACACAAAACAACAGGCACCAAACAACAAAGCAACTACTAAAATACAAGGCAATTAACCATAAAAAGTAATAGAAGAACAAAGAACTCCCGCTTTTGCTAGACCATCTGCCATTACATTTGCCTCACTTAAAACATGATGAAAAGAAGCACCCATCTGTCTAAAAATATCCTGAATCTCTCCCACCCAATCCAACAATCTCCTAGGAAAAGAAGTCTTCCTAGAAGGGTTTAGAAATTAGAACCCCACTTAATTACTAAACAGAATCACCATCAATAATAGCATTGCAACCGCCCAACCTTTGCAACTCACAACATCCAACTAGAAGAGCAAAAACCTCAGCCTCATCAGCATCTAAAGAATCCACAGGCCCTGAATAGCTCCTCACAACAAAACTATTGCAATCCTTGAAGACGCCTCCAATACCTCCTCAACTAGTCTGGGCAAAACTTCCATCAAAGTTAAGCTTAAGAATTCCAACTAGAAGGGACACTCAAGAAACTTGAAGCGTATTTTTAGCACAGTAACCCCACTTAACAATTGCTGTCCAAGATCTATTACGCCCTTCCAAAGGGACCCCATCAAATTCCTCTCTCTTACTTACCCATTTCGAAACAGGCCAAACAATAGAATCTACAACTTCCTCCACCTACTTACTTTTAATCATAAATATTCTATTATATCTTTCTAACCAAAGCTTCCAGAGTGTAGCATACTAAACTGATTTCAACAGAATTTCCTGTGCACTTATTTGTACCTTTGTTTTGAAGCATATTTGCATATAACTCACAAAATCCAATTTGGCATACCCTTTTTCACCTCTTGTAGGGTAAGCTGACTTGAACCTGCAATACGAACACTTTCCAACGGGGTTACATCCTCTTATCAGTTTGTCATACTCCATAACTACTATCACTCTCTTTATTGTCAGAGATAGCTTCATTTTCGATTTTAACATATCAAGTTTAAATTTTAACCTGATAGATGTGCCTAGCATGGCCATTACAGAAACAATGGACTTTTTTCCTTTTTTGGTCAAAAGATAAATTTCTATGTTAACTATTATTCACCAGTCCAGATAACATCTTCCAAGTCCATACCTGGGTGGTGGTTTTAAAATATGATGTGTTTTTAGTTAGCGAAAGCTACAATTTGCAAAAATTTACCCTCAAGAAATTTGTATTGCACCCTTTAGCAGCTCTCATATGGTGGGGGTTTTTAGGATTCGAATCCTACTTCTAGGATAATTCCAAAAAAGAAAAATATTCAGCAGAACTAAGGGACAAATAACCAAAGAGATCCATTGTGATTTCCTTGTCCATTACTGGTATAGTGATACTCCTTACTGCATGGAACAGTCTCCTACCTTATGAGGTTCATAGTTTGGTGAACTCTTATAAGTTTTCTCATGGTATCAAGCAATTGCATGAGATACCTATATCCCTGTCCTGGATTTATTGAAATTTGTGTAATTTCCGTCTCCCTTCATCTGAGTCTGTATATGGTCATTAAATTTTTTTTAATGCATGAGATTTCCATGCCTTATCGTTGACTCACTGTTATGCATTGCAGTTCCGATGCATCATGGTCTACTTTGTTTGAATTTGAGATGTCACCATGATATGTTATACTGATACCACCTATATAGGTTATATGGTGCATGAAATTAGTGTTGGTATGTTAATTGAAGTCAATATCTTGATTGCAGTTTTGCAAATTCTTCCGCATGTGGAAGCAGATGGTCTGAAGGCTTGGCACAGACATTGCACACTAGTAAGATGAAATTGATGCATGTTGATTTAGTTGATATATAGATAAATAATCTGTATTGTCGAACAGAAAAAGAAACCCTGTTTAACAACATGAAGAAGTTCCGGCCCTGCTCAGAGCTCTTCAGTGGTTTGGGGAAGTTCCAGCCCTGTTCAGAGCTCCATTTTCTATGTGGTGGTTTGGTTTTCCTCTAGTAGAGTCTTTCTGTGAGCAGCGCCTGCAATGCCTTGAATGCAGTTTGTTTGGTGGTGGCTCTCTTCTTTTTGCTGAGTTGCTCTTAGTTGCTGTTGTGCTGGATTTTGTAGTGCAGTTTCAGGTTTTTCTTGGGTTGTGATCCGGATCTTTTCCTCTTTGTTCTGGGCAAAGAGTTGGCTCTTTTCCTCCCATTTCAGACTTTCTGTTTCTTCCTGTGCACAGCTCTCAGCCTTCGTTTTTTTGTTCTGTGCTGCTCCAGGTGCTCTGTTCAGCAAGGGAACTATCTCTGTCCTGATAGTGAATTGCTACAGCAAGTCACAGTTGCTTCCGTAGAGCTTCAAGTTGATTAGTATTTTTGTTTTTTCTTTTTGTTGCTTGGTTTCCTGTTCATCTTTGTTCTTAGTTCCTGCTGTTTTGCTCCCTGCTCTGTACATCCTTTATTTAGAGGTGGCCTTTTTGTATTGCTTGCTGCCATATGGTTGTATTTTTATTCTCCTTCTCCTGGGGGCTTTGCCCCTCTTTCCCTTCTAATACACATTTACCATTTAGCAAAAAACAAAGTTGTTGTAAAAGAATACAATAATTTACTATGTTCTTGATCTGTAGATCATTCATACAAGATTCTTGTTTTGAGTTGCCACCCCTAAATTCTTTCAAGCTATTCCAATTAAAATTTTCTTCTTATTTTTGTAATGTTTTGTTTGCCAATTTTTAGGCCTGGCTTGTCATCTTAGCCTCTGTTTCTTTCTTTTCTTCTTCTCTTGTTTCATGGCCTTCTTTGCTTCTCTCCTGTGGGCTTTCTGCCTCTGTTCTCTCTTTCTTTTTCTTCTTTCTTGTTGTGGAGCTGTGCTGTGTGCTGGTTTTTGTCCTTCCATGTTGGAGCTGTGCAGTGCTGAGCAGTGATTCGTGTTGCTGTTTTGTGCTGTTTTGCTGCCATCTTGTGGTGTTGTGCAGTTCTTCCTGTGGTGCTGTGAGGCTCTCTGTTTTTGTGGACTATTTTGTTCCTCTGCTGCAAAGTGGAGCTGTGCAGTGTGCTGCTTCTGCAGGCCATTTGTTTTCTGTTGCTTGCTCCTCTAGTTGTTGTGCTGTGCGGTTTTGTTTTACTTCTGTTTTCCTGCGCTGATGTGGTTTTTTGTGCTGCTTCTGCTGTGCCTCGGTGAGCCCAGTTGAAGTGGGAGTTGGGTGCTGCAGTGCTTGTGTAGCTTCCTGTGATGTTGTTTTGGTTCTTGTTGGGTAGCTTTTGCTAGAAGTGCATTGAATTTCTAGAGCTGAGGATGGCAGCTCAAGTTGTCTCCACTTATGGGAGGTGCTCTTTTCTTTGCTGATGTTTTCTTCCCAGAATCTCCATTCATTCATGCTGCTTGGCATCTTGCTGCGGCAGTGGGTGTTGGGTACTGTTTATTGGTTTTTCCTTTTGTTTTTTTGTCTCCTTTGTATTCTGTCCCTCTTTTGGTTGGTCTGCCATTTTGGGTTGGTATTTTTTGTATGTTTCCCCTGTTTGTTTTCTTCTTGTTTTTTGGGGGCTTTTGCCCTATTCCCTTTCTTTCTTTAATACAAAGTAACCTTACAGCCAAAAGAAAGAAACTTTCCATTTCTCTCCACAATAAGATCCCAAGTAGGTGGTAATCAAATGGTAACCCCAACTACTTGATATGACATTTGCATGTGTTCTTCGAGCCTGTATGGATGTTAGTATGCGTTCAGTCCAGCAGATGCATGGTTTGGTCACAAAGGCCATGGGCATTGAAACAGACGTGTTTGTGGGTGGTGCTCTTTTTGAGAGGTACCTAGATCAGGGTCATGTATGCGATGCAAGAAAAGTTTATGATGATATCCATGATAAAGACATCACTGCTTTTAATTTGGCAATCCAAGCATGCATTAGACATGGGCATAGAGCAGAAGCTGTTGGTTTATTTTATGAAGTCCTTGCGATGGGGAGGGAACCAGATGAGACCAAATTGACATCTCTTTTGACTAGAATCAGTGAACTGAAGCAAGGGTTGCGGTTCCATGCTCTAGTTCTCAAGTTCCCAGTTTACAATGGTAGTGCGTCTATTGCTAGCTCATTAGTTAGAATGTATGCAGAATCTCATTCCTTAGATGATGCAAGTAGAGTGTTCAATTGCATTTGGCGCCCTGACCTAGTCTTATGGACTTCATTAATCTCAAGCTTTTCTCAGAGTGGTGAAAGCCAAGATGCACTGAAACTTTACACACGAATGATGTCTGAGCAACAAGTAGAGCCTAACCATTACACTTTTTCAAGTCTCCTACATTCATGTGCAAAGTTCCTGCCTTTATATATTCCTTTTTCACATGTTCTTTTGTAATTTTGGTTTTAAGCTGATTTGTTAAATAATAAAAAAAACCAAGATACCCCACCCTTTTTTTCTTTTCAAGGTTTAAAATGCTTATGTTATGTAATTTTTGGTATTTCATAATTATTGGTATACATTTCTGATTCTCAGGATGGTGATTTTATCTGTGTTTCTTTTTTCTAACTTGCTGTTTTCTATTTGATGTGTAGGCCTTTGGTCACTCTAGCTTATCCCTTGTAAGTGTATTCCTGGTTTTTCCTTCAGTTAGCTTGAGTTATATTCCTGTATTAGCATTTTGAATGTTTACCATTTGTCTTAAATAGAGTTGATTATTGAAGTCCAAGTAAACCTCCTGCTTTGGAGAATTACCTGGTCGCTTTGATGTTACAAATGGATGAACTTGTTGAATATTCTCAACCCAAATGCACTTGATGAATTGGAATAATGTAATTCACTAATTCTTATCATTGATCGGTAATGATGTGAAGGCAATGCACTTACTTCTATTCTTTTTTTCCCTTTTCCATCTCCGGATTATTTTGTTGAGTTGTTGATCAATTCCATCACAAGCTATGAGTTATATATATATATATATTTATTTATAAAGTACTATATAATCTCCATTTCTTGTCATGCAACTTATTACAAATAAATATTCATCTACATTATGTGGCATTCAGCTTTGAGTTTACATCTCCAGTTTCACCGTCAATAATGTTCAAGGCCTCTGTCTTGGACACCTGCAACCTCGCACCCAAGATCATGCCTGAGGTCATTTTTAGTGTAATCTCTGTTCTTGCCATCAACTGTATAAGTCTTCCTAACTCCAAACAAGAAGCAATGAATGGATTTAAAGTGTAATCTCTGTTCTTGCCATCAACTTTATCAGCCATAGTTCCCTTTTATTAGTACTTTGAATATTACTTGAATGGTGGAATTATGACTCAAGAACAACATAGATTAAAAAACAAGAAGAAATGTTCCACTTTATTGCTGTCACTCATCTTGTATAGAAGACCACCTGTTCAATCCAAAAACACCATTGAGACTGCCAGACTATAAGAGAGGCAAAGGACAATAGGCAAAAGAGGCAATGAGAAAACGGGGGTGTATTGGGCTTGAGAGAAAGGAGGTCCTGGTATGAGAGAGCATATGTAGTTATCTGCGTGCCCTTTGTAGTCATGGAGGGATCTCACATTTTGGATGAGAAAAGCCTGAAAACACACCAACCAACTAAGAATGTGTAAGAAAAAAAGAAAACCCATATCAAAGAAATTGTGTTCCTTTTCTCTCCTTCTGCAATACCAAGATGGAAAAGAGAAGGCATGAAAAGACCAGACATTGGAAAGAAGGATCCTAGCCCCCACATGTTTGTTATCCCATCCAAAGGTATTGTCAGTCTCATCAATTCCATGCATCTGGCCAATTGTTTGAATGTAATTCAGATAAGCTGGGTTTTTGGTACAACCATGCAGCTCCCCACAAGAGCTCATCCTTCAATAGAAAACAAGAACAGGGGACAAAAGATAGTGAAAACAAAGGACTCTATAGACAAGAAATCCATTGAAGACTTGTAAATGCCTGTACATCTTTTTGCTGATGTCATTGTCCCTCACTCTCACAGATAGGACAACCGCTACATTAGAGGTAGGACCTTCAGACCCCACACAGGTTGAGTCATTTGTTCGAGATGAGGTCGACGTCGACAATGCCGGTATGTTTAATAACCATTTTAAATTATGCATGTACTTTTTTTTTATGATTTATGCAACAATATATAAATTTATGTTGACGAAAGCTAATAAATTTAATTATATTTTGAGTGAACAGGGCCATGTGCGTCCAGGAAGAGAGGACGAGGGAAGACTAGGGGTATTGCACTCACAAATAGGAGGCGTGATGGAGAAAAGCTAGCGGTAGATATTCCACCAAACTTGATACGAGCTGTAGGAAACAATGATCAAGCATTAATAACTGAGTGTTGCATTATTGTCAGACAGATGGCCCCACTCGGGTTTCCCAAATGGAAGACAATCCCAGATGACGAGAAGATTAAGATGTGGCAAGCTATTCATCCTCCTCCAGCAATTCAAGGAGTCAGGCCAAATTCCAATGTGATGCATAACTACTCAAAAGTCGGATGATAATGATTTTTTTTTATTTATATTTTTTCTATGCTGATGTAAATTTTACTCTTGCTACTCAAGTACCTTAGAACTTAATATTTTTAAATTTGAGGTTATTTTCTAATACTTGATGGTGATGAAGTTTTCATTTTCTTATATTGTATAAGCAAGTTCATGAAAATTTGAAAAGGAATCAATAAATTAATTTATTCTTCCTTTTAATTAATTTTAACCTTTTAGTCGCGGAAACAAGTCGTTGGTAGAGCTATTATACTTAATACTTTTAGTGATGACTTCTTGTTGTAGCTGAAAGTAAAACGTTTAGCTGCGATTGCAAGTCGCCGCTGAAACTACTGTTGAAGGTGCTATACCTAGTACTTGTAGTACTTGTAGTGGCGATGGTTATCGCGGCTAAAATTTAAACATTTAGCTGCGATAACAAGTTGCCACTAAAATTACTATACATACTACTTTTAGTGGAGACTTATAGTTGCTGCTGAAATCAAACTTTTAGCCGCAATAACAAATTGTCACTAAAATTACTATACACACTACTTTTAGTGGCGACTCATAGCTGCCACTAAAATTAAACTTTTAGCCGCGATTTAAGATCGCCCCTAAAACCCTACTTTCATATGTTTGTAATAAATTTTTAGCGGCGGTTTTACACTTTTAGTGACAATAATTCTTTAAATAAGCGGCGATAAATCTTGCGGCTAATTATTAGACTTTTAGCTACAACTTTGGAGTTGTGGGTAAAAGTCCAACTTTTAGCCGTGATGTTTTAAAATCACGGCTAAAACAATTAGTGACAGCACTTATAGCAACGACTCAGCGGCGATCAAAATATTGTCGCTAAAACTTTTAGCAGCAACTTTAAGACCTTTAGCCGCGAAAATTTTCGCAGCTAAATGTCAAGTTTCTTGTAGTGAGAGAAGAGGTTCTAGATGCACAAGCTGCTGGAACTCAGAATTTACAGCATGAGGATTGAATGAAAATGATTCCTAGATTTGCAGGCAAGAAGGAAAAACTTCAGGAGGATGAAACCAGCAAGCTATAGGCGTGGAGGACAGATTGAGCTTGGAGAATCTGATGGGAGAAAAAGACTGCCTGAGATGGAACTGATAATCAGCTAGGAGAATGTAAAAGGATAAAACAATAGCTGGATGAAGATTCAAAGGAAGAGGAACTAAAACAAGAAACAGGAAGAAGAGAACCAGCCAGGAGCACCACTGATGTCGACCTGCAATGAAAAAGAGGAGTTTCTGTTTGAAACAGAAACAGGCTCCGCGCATAGTTTTTGTTGCTGTGTGCGCAGGCTCGGTCGACCGGCCACTTCACGCGGTTGACCGGGCTAACTGGGGCAGCCTGAAATTCTGACTAGGTTCAGAGAAAAAGGCCTGGATGAATATGGGTCAATATATAAGCTATCTACCCTTAACCCCAGCTATCATACAAGCTTAAAAATTTTACAAAAGAGATTTTATAAAATCAATTCTAAATCATTCCTTTTGAAGAAATGAAGACTTGTAAGATAAAAGTCATTTTTTCAAAATCATTTAATTTTGACAAAACAATGGTTTGACTATGAATCCATTCAGAAATAAACAATTTGAACAACCAAAATCAATTGATTAAGAAAGTATAACTTTTAAGCGCCTTTTCAAATCAAATTGATCATAAACATGCATTTAATCATAAAATGCCTTTTTAAATTCAAAATGCATTTTCAACAAGTAAGACTCAAGCAAATGAAATCTGAAACCTAAAGAGATACTAAGAAGGTAGAAAGAACTAGATTCAAGACCAACTAGACATATAACTATGAGAAAGGGTTGGTCCTATCTATCTAAGAAGGCTTAGTATTTTTCTAAAGGTCTAACCTTAGGTATCCATCTAAAGTCTTGAACTTTGGAGTCTATTTTTGAAATCCCACCAACTAGAGGAGATAAGGATTGAGTTATTTTAGACTTGACATCAAATCTTTAAGGTTTGGCTATTTTAGATTGATGATTAGTCTTTGGAAGTTGGTGTTTCATTTTCTTTTTATTCTTCTCATTTCTTTTAGCTTTTCATCCCTCTTTTTGTCTTTTGAACTTTAATTTTAACTTTTCAACCTTTTTCAAGAATTCTTTATTTCCAAGGTTAAAGGAGGTAAAGTGAGAAGTTTCTTTTTGATTGATTTATTTTGACTATTAGTCTTTTTAAAGTCTATCTTGGATGACTCTTTTTGAATTATTTTAACTTGTTTGAACTTCTTAAAGTCTTCCTTGGAATTCAAAGTCTTACCCTTCATAGAATTAGATTTTACTTTCTTAGGTTCAAAGATGGGTTACACATATGACTTTTCCTTAATTTGCACTCAAGTTTGAAATGCCTTTCCTTGCCACAATAATGACATTTTGTTTTGGGCAAAGGAGAAAGAGGACTCACCTTTCACAAAAGTTTGGTGAATTTAGGGTCATGTGAAGTATGCTTATTAAATCCAAGACCCGTCCTATCTCTTTGAGATTTACCCAATTTAAATAATTTTTCAAATTTTTCTTCACCTTTAGTAAATTTGCACTCATACTTTCGTTTTTAACTTTCAAGTTGAGTGACTTTGTTTATAAGGATAGAATTTTCATTTTTGACTTTTAATAAATCATTTTCAATATCCTTATTGTTGTTTAGTTCTTCATGGGCAGGTTTTAAATCAAATTTAAGTTCATTAATAACATTAGATCCAACTTCTAGAGTTTTTATCTTATTTTGAGCATTAGACAAATTTTCCTTAGAAATGGTTAACTTGGATTCTAGGTTGTTAATGTTTTTGTCTTGCCTTTGTAATTGATCTCTTAGATTTGAATTTTCTTTATTAAGCTCTTCACAACTTATCTTATTTTCATTTAGTTCATCTTTGATGTTAGACAGGTTATGTAAAGAGATCATAAACTTAGAGTTTAAACAATGTATGACTTCTTCTTTCTCTCTAAGTTCATCCTTTTAAGAAACTAATTCTTTGTTTATCTTTTTTTATTCTTCTCTTAATTTTTTATTTTTCTTATCAAGCTCTAAGGACAATGTATATAATTCCTCATAGGCTTGTTGAAGGTCATCTTCATTTTCATCATTTTCTTCTTCTTTTAAGTCAAATTGAGATTCATTAATTTGAAGGTTTGAATCTCCACTAGGTAGAAGAAAGAGGGGTCTAGAGGAATCTACACAAAAGTCTAAACAATCTAACTTAGTGGAATCCATTCTAATAGTATTCATTCAAACACAAAAAATAGGGTTATTAACTCTAGGTTTTTACACCTAATCAAGAGTTCCAAAACAATTGATCCTAAAATTGAGCACAAGGCTCTGATACCAATTGAAAGTCCTGGATCCTAACCCTAGAGGGAGGAGGGGGGGGGGTGAATAGGGTGAGCTACAAGATAGTGACCAATTAAGCCAAATTTTAATTTCTATAAAATTAACTAGTCACAAGTGATGATTTATCAAATAAGATGCGGAAGCTAATAAAAACAATCACCACAAGCATACACCATCACACAATGATTTATAGTGGTTTGGCCTCAATGCCTACATCCACTACCGGCTTGTGAACCAACAGCCCACCGGATTTCCACTATTTATGCTTTTCAAAAGGCTAAGCAATAACCTTTACAACGAAGTTTTTCTAGGCTAAACAACAACCTCTCAATGTGCTTTTCTAGGCTAAGCAATAACATTTACAAGATGTTTTTCCAAGGCTAAGGAATAACCTCTACAATGTGTTTTCCTTAGGCTCAGCAATAACCTTTATAGTAGAAAGATTTCTCTCAAAGAAGTGTCTACACAACACTCAAAGAGATACAATTTAAGCTCAATACAATTGCCTCTTAAATAGGCTGATATGAAAGTTTAAATCAAGATACAAACATACACAAACAATTAGCAAAGGTGTGTGCTCAAAGTGTATGAATGTTTACTTCAATCAATTTCTAAAAAGAAGCTCTTAAATGAATGCTTGATGCATTTGAAAATCTAAGCTCAGAAAAAGTTGATTGAAGTTATAAGCTAATCACATGAAGAATTCAAACAACTTGGAAAGACATGCTACACAAGTTATATGAAGTTTAAAGATTAAAAACACATGTGATTGAGACAAGAATGTTTGCAAAACAATCTAATATTCCAAAGTGATATTGTGTTTTCAAAACATCTCAATTAAAGCTCGAAATCATGCAAATATGAGATTACAAAGAATTAAACAAGCATGGTTGTAAATGGAATGGAAATCAAGATTAACTTGAAAGATATACCTTTTAAATCTCAAACATTTTGATTTCCAATAGCCCTCTAGCTTTCTTAGCTTATTCCTTTTCTTTAGGCTTCAATATAGTTCAAAGGTTTCACTCAACAAGCCTCTTGAAAGAAGGGAATGAAATGGACATTTATACAAAAAACAATGCAGCGGCTAGTTGGCCCGGTCAACCCCATGACCCCCGGGTCGACCTGGCCCAATGGTTATATTGGCCCAACGGCTAGTTCCCCGATAGACCTGGACATGGCTCTGTCGACCGGGTGATCTGGCCAAAAGCCCAACGGCTAGTTGGCTCGGTCGACTGGGTGCAGGGGTCGGTCGACCGGGTCAACTGGCCTGGGATGAGTTCCTGCAGATTTTTCAATTTTCTAAAGATGAAATTTGGAACTCATGGCCAGTGTGATTTAAGCATAAAAATAAGGTTCTAAAAATGAGGAATGTATGCAAATCACAAACCTAGATTCTTAACTTGATTTTCCAAAAATATATATGAAGAAATAGTTTTGTAGGCTCTCTTGAAAGCTTCTTCAAAAGTGGTCGATGGTACTACGCCCGTGGCATCTCTCTCTATATGGGGTTAAGTCTGTCTAAGAACTTGGCGATCTTCTTCTCCACCGAGTCCACTAGCTCTGGAGCATATCTAGACAATCTCTCGAACTTGGTGAGGTATTTGAGGACTGTCATGTTCCGTTGAACAAGTTGCTGGAATTCCACTGCCTTCTACCTTTTGATGTGGGTGGGTACTTATTTGTCATGAAACTGTCTCTTGAAATTTGCTCAAGCAACTGCATTTGCCATAGTCCTGTACTCATCTCTAACTGTCTTCCACCATATGTCTACTGAACCAGTAAAGAGAGATGTTGCAAGTTTCACTCGTTCTCCTCTGGTGCATTGGAAGATCTCGAAGATATTCTCTATATGCTTTAACCAATCGCCTGCAGCCAATGGATCCTCTGTGCCTAGAAAGTCCTTCGGAGCTCTCTTCCGAAACCGCTCAAACAATGCATTCAGGTCTCCTTTGCAATACTTCTAGTAGTTGCCTCTGCATTTCTGCCAATTCTCTGGCATGATCTTCCTCTCTCTTTGCCATTTGCTCCTGTAGTATAGCTTGATTCTCATTAGCCTGATGTTGTTGATCAATCATTGCCTGCATCATCTGTTGAAACTGATTCTACATAGTGTTGTCAACAGTATCCTCCTCAATTGGCCTTGTATGGTCACTGTTACTTACGGTAGGATTGTTGTTTATCGGTCGCTTACAAGGTGACATGATGTTACAAAACAAGTTGTTAACACATAATAATCAAATAAGGGTCACACCTTGCTCACACGATTCTAGCTAATGAAAAGTCTAACGAATCCTCGCCACGCCCTTAGGATTTCTAGTTTCTTTTAATTGCTTGAAACACGTCTCGCTCTGATACCAGTATGTCGCGACCCCGGACAGGGTCCACCGAACTAATCCGGGACCAGGACTAATTAATTAAGGATTGAGGATACAGTGCGTGCACGGGTCTATAAAGATAAGGTACTACCCGTGCACGTAATTTCCCATAGGTGTTCGCGGTCAGGATATCACAACAACATAGAACATTTTTGTTTAAGTGTGAAAGCGTGTAGCAAATCAAATTGGTGATTCAACTCTAGTCCCAAGGCGATAACACGTGAATAAACCGAGTATCAAAATGAGCAATGATCACTAGTGGTTTCCCAAAAGAAATGTTAAAGTTTATACAAAAGATCATTTGATTACATTCCCAAAAATAGAGGCCAACCAAGGCCAATATAGCAAAATATAATTCCCCAAGAGAATGGTAACTACAACCCAAAATATGTTGCAACTCAAACATCCAAATGTCTAGACGACATCATAGGCATGCCACTCGACTAAACGTTGCGGTTCACCGACCGCCTCCTCATGCTCCGCCTCAGGGTAGACAATGTCCGAACCTGAGTATTAAAAAGTGGGTCAAACACGACGGTTTGGCAGGTGGGTGAAAAGACATGACAATAATAATAATAAATGAATTTACTTTCAAAAGCATTTAAACTTGTTTAGATGATCATTTCCATAAAAGAGATAAATCATTTATTAAAAAACATGTATGCAATGTAAATCATGTAAAGGGAACCAAGGAAACGAGAAACAAGCAAGATGGCAACCACACGAAGCTAAGTCCTCTATCATCGAAGTGACAAGAGCATTTCAAGGCGTTGATCTCAGTCACACTAGGTGAGGAGATTCAACGAAATATATACATATACATATAATATACGGGACATGACCACGGTAGCAAGCTGGGCATAGGGAACCACAGTAGCAATCTGAGGTATCAGGACAAGACCACGGTAATAACCAGGTAGCGGGATCCAAACTGCAACTGGCGGGACAAGAGGGGGGTCTCCAAGTCGGTGGATCAGACTAGCAAAGTTAACCAAGCTTAGTGGTGCCGACTCATAGGTTAAATAACAGAAATCAAGACATGTATGAAATACATCAAGTGTAAGTATGTAAACAAGCTGGACGGGGATGCTCAAAGGCACAACTATCATTTCATGTCGGGTAATGCATTTTGGGACTAGCAACTAATACAAGTACAATTTCAATGTTTCAGGAATAACAAGTCATGTAGTATAAATCTCGGGGACAATAAAATGCAAAGGAACCATTGAAGTTTCGGGCAAATATCGGGTTCAAGATTTCTTTAAGGTGAATAGGGGTCCCGTATGTTAATTAATAACAACTTGGTACTCTTTGAGTTTGGGGACATTTCGGGTTCCTTATACACCTTAGAATTTTTAAAACTTTAAATGATCTTTGTGATGCGGTTTCTTTCTCAAACGGATCTCCAATCATGAGGATAAGTCTTCCCATCACAATAGGGTTCCCAACAAACCTCTTTCAATCATATAAACATTTCATTTTATGCTCCCAAAATAGCCCAGATGAACAGTACTCATCGCTGGAGCGGACCTGGAGTTCGCTCGAGCGGTGAGCTCTCTAGAATGGTTTTCTCGATGGGTTTGCTCGAGCAAAGTTGAGGTCGCTCGAGCAAAATTTCAGTTCCCTCGAACTAACCATTCTCTGGAACGAGCTCTAGGAGGGTTCGCTCGAGCGAGTTAAGGTTCGCTAGAGCGAACTGTCCTCTGGAATGGTTTGAACCCTTTTCTGGACACTTCGCTCGAGTGAACTGTCCAGAAACTGGTTCCGGGACATTTCTTCTCCTCTCTTTCTCATCCTTTCACAACCCCTTTTTAGCCCCTTGTATACACCAAATGAGGAGCCCAAAACCCTATCCAAACCAACATCAAATCTCCCATAACATCCATTCTATACTCCTCCAATAATATCATATCCAAATATAAAGAAATAAGGGAAGGAAACCATTACACCCAAGAACACATTTGAACTATAAACAAGAAATAAATGAAAGCTATGAACCAACACATTTCCAAGACATTAAATGCATTAATAAAACCCTTTCATGAGCATTTATTTCAAATCAATGCACATAAATAAACATGAATGGAAAACAACAAAATCAACCACCTTTCTTATAAAACTATTAAAAGCTCATAATTTCAAATCATCCACTTGCCTTAGGGTCTCTAAATAAGAAATCAATCAACAAGTCAAGCACTCTCAAGATAACCTACAAGCACAAACAAAACCCCCAAAATACAAACTCTAAAAGGGTCAAAACAAGGAACAAGAAAAATAAAGCTTTAATAATGACAAGGGAGTTTCTCTTCGGATAGAAAGACACATATAAAAGAGATGGGAGAGATTTCTTACTTGGAAGTTCTTCAAATGAACAAGGCTAGTTCAAAGAGGGTCATGGAATGGGAGGTCTTCTCCAAAAATGGTATCAATGGAAAGCTTTAGTAGTGAGGATGGAGATGGTGACATCCATTCTTCAAGTGATGCTAGGTTGATGGAGGTAATGGGATGGAAAAGCAAGAAGAAGAAGAAAAGAAAGAAAACCCTAGCTTGGGTGGTTGGAGATTGAGCTAGAAAAGGGAAAAGAGAAGGAGAGTTCTCTTTTTATACAAGTCAAGAGTGGGCTCCACCACTTGAATTCTTTGTGGGCTGAAATCATGGCTATCGGGACCTCGGACGGGTTCGACGATGGAGGGAAAAATGTGTTAGATTGTGTGGTCTCAATCCATCAGTTGATGTAATAAATTGATTAATTTCTTTATTTATCAATAGAATCATGCTTTCCTTTCATGAGATGAATGATGTTTTATTACTTAATGCACATAACCAATACATATGACATGATGGTTGATGGGATGAATCGGGTCCCATTAGTATATTAGATGTGATATATGTATATGGATGAGATCCACATACATGAGACATGTGTCACAAAACTTATACATAAAAATATCTTCACAACCAGTGATGAGACTGGGCATCTCATCTGATAAGGTTGCAGCACTTTGATCACTATAAGATAGTGTGATTTGTCTCGATCGTCAGAATGGAAGATTTTGGATCATGGTGCTGGTACATTGGATGTATTGAAGGACCATGAGAAGCACCTTATGAAATACTGTCTCAATTTAAGGACTTCTCTCATAATTTCCTAGCAATAAGCTCTCAATCCTGAGACATTGATGAACTCAAGTTTCTATCTATTCATTTGCTTTGAGTCACCAAAGAGTGAGGCCAACTGTAGGTCAACACCTCGGTGTCTTAGGTATGTGGTAGTAGGACTGTGGGAACATCTAATGGTCAAGATGAAATCTATCTATAGTATCCCCTTGTGTCAATTAATGGATTTATGATTAGTAAGCGGACACCCATCTCGATTAAGAGTTAATTGGATGGTACTGATGATCACTGTGATTAATTGGGGCTCAAGGATAATAAGATTTGGATCTAACATTGGATGGGACAGATTTATTCCAATTGATCCATGGATAATGATAGAGGGGCCTACTTATGGTAATGTGGAGGTTTAGGGTCTTCATTGTAATTTATTCCTAAGACTGGAGTGCAATTGCATTTATATAGTGGTATTATTTGCAATTAACTGTGGGCCCGGATTGCACATGAGATGTGGGGTCGCGGTGTCCCAGTTGGAGCTAGCTTTCTAAGGAATCCCTAGTGGTCCCCACACTAGCCTAAGTTATTAGATACTAATCCTAGTTGAACTCCAAAAGGAAGGAATTAGAAAGTTACTATTTCTATTTGAAGTGGGACTTCTAATGATGGTAATAGTAAGCTATTAATTTGTGTGGAAGTGAGACTTCTAATTCAATTAGTAAGAGAGGTAGAGAGGAGATTGTTTCAGGGCTATAAATAAGGGATGCATCCCCTTGGACGTCCAACAGACATTGATTCACGCCCAACCCTCTTTATTTGTGCAAGTGTTGCATAATTTTCTCCTCTTCTCTCTCTTCTAGTTGTCTTCTAGTTTCCTTGGAGTTTCTAATAAGGTTTTCTCTTGGAGATCCCACCCATCTTCTTGAGAAAAGAGATCTGATAAGTGGGTCATAGCGTGGAAGATCAAAAGGTCATGGAGATTCTTATTTGATACGTGAAAGAGTTTCATCATCAAAGAAAGACGTAACTCCTCCATTAGAGGACAACCATGCTCCTAAGGTATAATCTACTTCCTTGCATGTTGTAGATTTTTATGGATGCTTGTTGGCTACTGTTCTATCTTCTAGATAGGTTTATTTACTGATCATGATGGCTGAGATTGAGGACATGGATCCTGGATTGGGTTTTATAGCCTTCGAGATAGTTGATCCCTGAGTCAAGTGGGTCAAAATTTTTTGAAAACCTATCCACGAGGCTCACCTATTTCCACCAAAATGATCATTGAAATATCTAGTTTTAAAAAAGTATATGTTTCGCGGGTTTTGGGAGTATCAAATTTTGGGTATAGATTTAGTATAAAAAGACTATTTTGCCCTCAATGCTAGGAAAGTCGGGTTTCAGGTATCTGGACTAGAACGGGATCAACATAAAAGTTGCAGAGATTAACGAGATAAGCAAAACGGGATTAAAATACAAATCACAGGCCAAGTAAATGCAAGGTCATAAAAGGAACCCCAAAAGGGTCCCACTAAGCACAAAGGCTCTCAAAATTCCCCAAAGCTATACCAAAGCTATTCTAATCCCAACTAAATCAACAATACACTAAACAAGCTTATAACTAAAACACGACTTATTTAACACTAATCTAGGTCACTCGGGACGGGGTCTTACAGTTTAGCTATTGGATAGTTTGCTTGTGGAGAAATTGTTTGGAATTTGGGCAAAGGCAAGTAATCTTTATAGGCTTATGTTTGCATGCATGTTTAGTTGTTTGCATTCTATTTTCAAAGTGCATTCAAACTGTGTAGTTAAGTCTTTGAATTTTGTGATTTTAGACTCTCATTGGTTAGTTCCATTTCCCTACAAGTATTGATGCCAATGACTCCCAAATTTCTGTTTAGAATTTGCTAGTATATGTTTTGTTTAGCCTATGGAATCATTTTGAAGTTTTAAATGAAGATTGTTAGATTAGTTGTGGATTGAATGGCCTTCAAATGCTTGAATGGAACCCTAGTAGAGCATGGAGGCTCAGGGTTATGCAGGTTGATTTAGAAATGAGAAGAAGGGAAGAGAAGAGTAAAAAATTGGAAGGAAGAAATGTAGTTCCTGCACTCAGCGCGTACGGGCAGAAGCCTGTTCGCTCGAGCCTGGTACGGAATAGGCTAAAGTCCTATTCACTTGATCGACCAATCCTCTGTCTGGCCTGGTACATGACAGAGATTTGTCCGCCCGAGAGACCCTTGTGGTCCGCTCGAGCGAATAGTCTCACTCAAGCGGAGGTATGATCGCTCCAGCGAACTATGCAGATTCCAGGGTTGAGTTTTTGGTTTCCTTCGTGTATTTTTTGGGATTGAAAACTAGACTATGTTAAGGGCTTTAGCTTGACATTATGTAAATGGAACTCTGAAATGCAATCCAACTTCGGGGACACCAATTCATTTTATTTTCATAAATTTGGGTTTCAATTACACAAAGGTCAAGGAATGGTCACAATATATGCTTGATGGAATTCGTGTTTAAACTTCAATTTTTTTACAATAAGTACCCTCATGCACTCATTCTAAATTTCAAGAATAAGCTCATTTGAAGAAGCAAAATGGGGATCACTTCTTAAGCGTGTTATGCATATATTTATGCCTCTTGCTAGCCGTGTCTTGTCTTGTTTTGATAAGTGATTTCAACCTCTGTAAGACCCCGACCCGAGTGATCCTGATTAGTACTAATTAAGTTGTGTTTTAGTTCTTAGTGAGATTAGTGGATTTTGGTTAAGTTGGGAATAGAACAATTTTTTTATAGCTTTGGGGAATTTTGAGTACGTTTGTGATTAGTAGGACCCTTTTGGGGGTTTCTTTTTATGACTTTATGTGTACCTGGGGGATTACTCAAGATTTCTGTAATAAGTGTTTCAATCCCGTTTTACTCATCTCGTTAATCTCTATAACTTTCATGTTGGTCTCGTACTCGTTTGAAACCCCAAAACCCGACTTTCTTAACATTGAGGGCAAAACAGTCTTTTTACACCAAATCTGGACACAAATTTGATATACCCAAAACCCTCGAAAAATATACTTTTTAGAAACTAGATATTTCGACGATCGTTTTTCCCTTCTTCGTCGAACTCATCCGAGGTCCTGAAAACCATGATCTCAGCCCCACAAGATTGCTAGTAGTGGAGCCCACTCTCATTTACTATATAAGGAGAACTCTCCTCTTCTTCCTCTTTTTCCAGTACAAAGAACCTCAACCTATCTAGGGTTTTCTTCTTCTCCTTGGTTCTTGCTCATTCCATCTCCTCATCACTTTCAACTTGCACCAATAGGAAAAATGGATGTCATCATCTTCTTCATCATCTTGAAAGCTCTTTCTTGATACTATTTGTGGAGGAAACCACCTACTTCAAGATCTTCTTCGAACTAATCAAGTACTTTTGAAGAACCACCATGTAAGCTTCTCCGTCTATCTCTTGAAAATGAGTCCTTGTAGAACTAGAGAACCTTTATCTTCTTTGCTACAAGGCCTTTCTTTCTCGTTCATTGTTTAAACCCTTTTAGGGTTTGTTTTGGGGGTTTTGTTTGTAGCTTTGGATCTTGGCTTGGTAGAGTGATTAAGAGCTTGTTTTGCTTGTTAGAGACCCAAGGCAAGTGCATGAATAGATATTTTGAGCAAATGGTTTTTATGAGCAATGAGATGATTTCACTATTCATTCTTAACTTGCATTGACTTTGAAATAAATGCTCATGAATGAATCTTGTTAGTTTGTTTAACTCTTGAAAATGTTGACTTATATGGCCTCTTATTTTGCACTTGTCAATAGCTCAAATGAATCTTTGTGATTGTTAGAATTCTTCTCTTTCTTGGGGATTGAATGTGAGGATAATAGAGGTGATTGGGTGGATGTGTATGGAAGATTTGATGACTGTCTTAAAGGATGTTTGAAGGAGGTTTTGAGGCTCCTATTTTTATGTAGAAATGAGGCTCAAAGGGGTTTGTAAGAAGAGAAAAGGGAAGGAGCTGAATTGTTCCTGAAATCAGTTCCTGGACAGAGCGAACTTGACAGGTCGCTCGAGCGAACTTGACAGGTCGCTCGAGCGAACCCATCCAGAGGACAATTCGCCCGAGCGAACCTTGTTCCGCTCTAGCGAACCCTTCCAGAATCCCATCCATAAGTTGGTTAGCTTGAGCAAACTGAAACTTCGCTGGAGCCATCCTAGACTGGGCATGTCCGCTCGAGAGAACCCTCCTAGAAGCCACTTTGCTCGAGCGAAGTTTGGGGAAGTAATGAAATGTTTAAATGTTTTGGGGAGGTTTATTGAGAACCCCTCTGTGTCAGGGAGATTTACTAGGCAATCTATGAGGCCATTTGAGAAATAAACCACATCACAAAGATTCATCGAAATTTTGAAATTACCGAGGTGTATAAGGAGCCCAGAATGTCCCAAAACTCAAGGAGTACCAAGTCTATATTGAAATCGACATACGGGACCCTTATTCACCTTGAACTAATCTTGGATCCCGATACTTGTCCGGAAATTTTGAAAGTTTAATTGTATTACATTGTTCCCGAATTTTGATATGCACTCCCGACATTCATGATTTATGATTTACCATTCTCGAAAACACTGAATTTGTACTTGTAGCATTTTGCTAACCCCGATGTGCATTGCCCGAAATGAAGTGAAATTTGTGCCTTGAGCACTCCCGTCCTGCCCGTTTATACAATTGCATCATATGTATTTTATACATTTCCTGATTTCTATTATATGACCTATGAGTCGGCACCACTAAGCTTGGATGACCTTGTCGGTTTGATCCACAGACTTAGAGATCCTCCTCTCGTCCCGCCAGCTCGCTCTAATGGTTCTCGATACCCGTTCGCTACCGCGGTTCCCGATGCCAGGCTTGCCACCGTGGCCCCGTCCCGTATTATTATATGTACATGTATATTTCGTTGAATCTCATCACCTCGAGTGACTAAGATCAACGCCCTGATATGCACTTGTCACTTCGGTGATAGAGGACTTAGCTTTGTGTGGTTGCCATCTTGCTTGTTTCTCAATTCCTTGGATACCTTACATGTTTTATACTGCATATTTGTTTTCCAGTAAATGATTCTTTTCTTTTATGGAAATCATTGTTTAAACAGGTTTAAATCTTTTCCAAGGTAATTCATTTATTATATATTGTTATATCTTTTCACCCACCTACCCGACCATTGTGTCTGATCCTTTTCTTTGGTACTCAGGTCCAGACGTTGTTTATCCCGAGACGGAGCTTGAGGAGACGGTCGGTGAACCGCAACGTTTAGTTAAGTGGCATGCTAATGATGTCGTTTATACATTCGGTTGCCACAAGAGACGTAACATTTTGGGGAATTGTCTAACTCATTCTTTTGAGAGATTATTTCTCGATTGTACTGGCCTTTGTTGGCCTTTATTTTTTGGATGTTAATTAAATGATCTTTTGTTTAAACTTTAACATTTCCTTTTGGGAAATGCTGATGGTCGTTGCTCACTCTGACATCAAGTTGTTTCTATATGTTATCAGTCTTGTTGATAGAAATTAATTATGAATCTGATTTGCTACACGATTTAAACAAAAATATTATATTGAAGTGAAGTCCTCATCGCGGACACCTGTGGGAAATTAAAAAAATGTGTGCATCTTGTCACCACACTTCCATACTTAGTCCCGATCCTGGATTAGGCCCATGGACCCAGTCTAGGGTCGCGACAGCCTTTACGTTCAATTTGTTTATGACGTGTTTCATCGTGTTTCATGCATTCATGAATTCAACTGAACACCACTGAGCTTGGACTGCCCCTTTAGTCTGATCCACTGTCCGGGGGTCCTTAAACATGTGGACTAACTGCAGATTGGTCGTGTATTCTATTACACATCGTGCCTGTCCGATTCCACTGCTAGAAACCCCCGTCTACCTTTATGTGGCGTGGAATCGTGTTTTGCGTGTCGTGCTTATCGTGCGTGCTTACTCTTTTTATTATATATGATAGAGAAAGGATGAGCTCTTTGTGGATTTACTATTCATGATATATTATAAGTATTCATGCAAGCTTTGTTTTCGTATCTTTGAAATGTACTTTAGTCAAGTAATTGTTTTTAATTCAGCAAATTGTTTTAGTATGTATCTTAAACTTCTTTTGTTCCATGCACATACCTAAATTGATTACTTGCCAAACCGTCGTGTTTGATGCTTGTTATTTTAGTGCCCAGGTACAGGTGACGTTGCCTTTGAGGACGAGCGTCAGGAGGAGGCTGTTGAGCCACTCCCAGTCCAAGATTGGCAGCCTAACAATGTCAACTAGACGTTGGGCGGGAAATTGAGTTTCGCTTCATTATGTCTTGGGTTCTTTTGTATTTTTGTGGGAATTGTATTGGCTTTTGTTGGCCTCTTGGGATGTAACAAAACTTAACTTACTTTTGGGATTAACTTTCAAACTTGAATTACTATGGGAATGCCATGTTATAATTCCTCTTTCTGATATCTTGATATTGATATTATTTTACTCATGCATTTGGAAATATTATTTATACTTTGTTAGTGATGTGATTTGCTACACGCTTCCGCAAACTTAAACGTGTGAGTTAGTCCCCGTGTCTCGGGATCCTCAACACGGGAACCTGTGGGAAATTTAAAATCAACCGCGTCGCGGGCCCAGGCCTCAGTTTGGGGTCGCGATAGGATTGGTATCAGAGCGGCACTTGTTTCAGGCACTTAAAAGAAACTAGAAAATCCTAGGAGCGTGTCGAGGATTCGTGAGTTCGTTAGATTCGTTTAGGTCCCATACTAACCTAGAAAACCATTAAACCATGCTTATTGTGTACTAACGCTTTGTTTTACAGCATCATGCCTCCATGAAAAGCTCCAAACCATAATGCTTCGGGTAGTAATCAGAATGAGACAGATCTAACTAATACACCCACAGCTACTCAGTTTCAAGAACTCATGCAGGTCATGTTAGAACAACAAAGGCAAGCAAATGAGAATCAAGTAAGATTCCAAGAACAAATGACTAAGAAGGATGAAGAAATGGCTCAAGTTCAGAGACAACTATTGGATGTTCTCCAGAATAGGCCACAAGCTCCACCTATGCAACCTCAGGGTCCGAATATTGTTATCAATAATAGGGACCACGACCCTAATGTGTTATTTGAAAGGTTCAGGAAGAGAGCACCCAAAGAATTCTATGGTCACGAAGACCCGTTAGTAGCAGATGACTGGTTGGCAAACACTGTGAAGATATTTGATGTCTTCACGTGCACAGGAAGACAAAAGGTCAACCTCACAGCTTCGTTGTTCTATGGACTTGAAGATCAATGGTGGCCGATGGTCAAGGAACCATATATGACAATTGCTAACGAAGACGCGTGGGTAACATTCAAAACACGGTTTCAAGACAAGTACATTCCCTCCCACGTCAAGAGACAGAAAGCTATTGAGTTCCAACAGCTCAAGCAAGGCAACATGATTGTTCTAGAATATGTCACCAAGTTTGAGAGGCCTGCCAGATATGCTACTGTTAGACCCCAACTCAGACTAATTCGATTAGTGTGTGTCTAGTCTTAAGTGGGTTTAGTTATTGTTGGGTCAAAAATAATTAGATTTAGTCCTGGACATAGCTTTGGGAATTTTGAGAACGTTTAATGTTAGTCAGACATGCTGAAGAAGGCCTGAGTGTACGTGTAAGCTTGAGAGGATCGTTTTGATTTTTGTTTTAATTATGATTTTTATTTCACTTGAATAGTTTTATTGTTCGTTACAACTTTCGTTTTCGGCCCGTTAGTGTTTGAAGCCCAGAAATCCTAGTTTTGGCCCAAAAGGGTAAAAATTGTCTTTCATACCCAAATCTGGACACAAATTTTGAAATCTCAAAACCATGTCAAAATTATACTTTTTGGAAACTAGATTTTTTTAGGATCGTTTTATCCTTCCTCGTCATTTTCATCCGGGGCCCGCAAGAACATGTTTTAACCTTTGCAAGTTTCAGAACTTTGTGGGGCCCACTTTCCACTCAACTTAATCCTCATCTCCCTACCTCTTGTTTCACTTTCCCAAATCCTGCAACTTTCAAGACCTAGGGCTGAGAAACCCTTTTTCCTCCTCACCTTCTTCCTCTTGAATGCTCAAGCTAGAGACCTCCAAATGAAATTCCAAGACCACCATCTTTTTCCACTTCTTCCAAGCATTCCATGGGTACAAATCTCTTGAAGTTTCCTGCTAGAAAACCTCCCAATTTTCTTCATCTCTTCTTGTTTGGGCATCTCTAGGTAAGAGCTCCAACCCATCTCTTCAATGGAGTCTTTTCAACTCCTAACACTACAACAAACTACAGTTTTAGTGACGAAATTTTTCGTCGCCAAAACTCAAAAAAACGTCGGTAAAACCTTTACCGACGAAAAAATTTTCGTCGGCCAGACGTCGGCAACAAATCGTGGACAAAACATTTTGCCGACGAAAATAAATTTCGTCGGTAAGAATTTGAATTTTTACCGACGATTAATATCCTTTACCGACGTTTTTAAAACGTCGTTAAAACTATTTAACATTACTAAATATTTAATAAATACTTTTACCGACGTTTATTTTTCGTCGGGTAAAATAAAAATAAAAATAAATAATAAATAAAAATACTTTTACCGACGTTTATTTTCGTCGGCAAAAGAAAACGAAAAAATTTAGAAAAAATAAAAAACTTTCTACCGACGTTAATTTTCGTCGGGAAAAGAAAACAAAAAAAATTTAGAAAAAATAAAAAACTGTTCCCGACGTTAATTTTCGTCGGGAAAAGAAAACAAACAAATTTAGGAAAAATAAAAAACTTTTGCCGACGTTTTTTTCCGTCGGTAAACATAAACAAAAAATTAAAAAATATATAAAAGGATGTTACCGACGTATTTTTTTCGTCGGTAAAAATAAACAAAAAATAAAAAAGTATTTTACCGACGTTTTTTTTTCGTCGGTGAAAGTGTTTTATTTTTTTTTTATAATTTTTTTTTTCGTTTGTATCAAACCTATTCAATATAAAAAATACATGCAAACAAAATTTGCTAAATAAACAAATGAGAATCTCCAAAACTTTTCATCAAATCATTCATTTCATTAATCAAATATTACAATCAATAACGATAGAATCCCATATATATGTCCAATATACATATACAAATAAGCTAAAAGAAGGTATGGGCTACCTTGCAAGCCCTGCTGATAACACCACCAAATGGACAGGACTCAACTCTCATCAATCAACTTCCTATAAAAGATAAGCCCAATTGTGTTTCTGCTAAGTCTGATTTATGATGCACACTGTTACTTTTTCTCTCATGATAAAAGACCGTTCATTTCAAGAGAAACAGAATTTACAAGAAGGGCTGTTTGGTTACAGGATTTTTGTGATGTCCTATAGCCATAATTTCAGCGAACTCCTTGCCAATCTCCTGTTGTACCTTTTTCCGAGCTTCACCAAGAGGATCTTTTAAGACTACATTGGAATTCTTTTCTTGCATTTCAGCAGGTGATACAAGGCTCTCTGTATCCTGCAGCTTCTCTGGCATGATTCCAGTATAAAAGAGATGAGTGACTCACACATCATAGCACCCATTGGGCTATTCATGACTTCATTAGGGAGCTGCAGGATGTAGTATGGAATTGTAGTCCCTACCAAGAACTGTGCTACCTCATTGCTGAAGCTGTTGCAGTTGTGGTGGAGCACATTGCAGGCCTCAGCTGTATAACGCGGAGATTGTTCATTTAACACCATGAATATTTCAACATAATCCACCTTGCTGTCCATTGAAACCAAAAGCTCTTGGTCCTTGGTGAAAATCTCAAAATCATCATAGAAGGTTCTGACCCATTTCACCTGTAATAACCAAATTTTTGAGTTTAGAGACAACTGCAGCAAAGGAAAGCCCATTCAAAAAACCAAGTACATAAAATGTGAAAAGGGTCTGTTTCTGTGGCAAATCTAAAAATATTCAAGAGTGAACATTGTTATTTTCTTATCCTAAATCCCAATTGTTTTGAAGGTCAAGGTAGAAATGAAGTTTAGGAGACCATCAATAACCCATGGCCCATTTGATGAAGATTTCTGAACAAGGGAAGATGAATTCAAAATTTCTTGATACTTGTTACCACATCCAGCTGAAAGACATTATTAATCTGAGGGCCATATTTAAATGTCTGGCCACTGATCCCAGCATTAGAGAGAGTCCCACCAATACTCGTATAGAGATAATCTGTCCAAGAGCTTGGAGCAAGGCCTTCTTTCAAGCTTTCCTTCAACAGCTCTACCCAAAGAACCCCTCCACTGACATCAGCATAGGAAAAACGAGGCCCATCATCTATTTTCCGGTGGATCTTAATGAAAATGTCGAAATCACAAAGCCAATCCCCAGTAGATATGATAAGTCACCCCAAAATATATAGGATAATGATTCAATGATGATTATAACTACAAACAACAAAATAATCAAACCAACCTATATTAATATTATCTAGGTTTTCTGATTTACAATCATAAGCCAATCGCGGTTTTTTCTTCAAAATGTCAACAATCAAATTGTTAGCTTTCTCCATTGTCTTCTTCAGTTCATCTTCTGATTACTCAAGAATGTACAGTGATTAGGAAACCAAGAAAGAGGGTGGTTGTCAAGATTACTCAAGAACACCATATGCAGCCACAAACCTAACATCGTTGTGATCCAGGAGTCAAAGCTAGCACTAAGATCCAAAAGTGATTGGCCAAAAGTAAAAGCAAAGCCATTATTGAAAAAAGATAACTTAATATACACCCACTGCTTTTGATGCAATTTATCTTTTTCCCACTTTTGATGTTAAACAGGACACTGACCTTTTGTATACTAACACAAAAAAGTAAAAGAAGCAAAGAAATGGTGGATGTATTAAAATACAATTTAATATCTCCTCAATTCTTTTTCCATTTTTCTTTCTTTTTTTTAAGAATGTATCTTGCAGAAGGGTCTGCCTATCATTCACTAGTAATGTAAAATAATAGAGGAGAGAGAATGGGGGGAAATGAAAATCATACCTGGCACCTGAATGATACGTACAAGTGCCACCAGTGCCTGTAAATCAACCATGAAAAGAGCAAAACAAGAGAGAACATAAATCAGTCTTCTTCTTTTGTTCTTATGCCATGTAAGGATGGAGAAAAAAAAATGAATGAGGAGCTCACTTGGATATGATGTAACAACAGTGGCAGTGCCTGCAAAGTCATTGACTCACAAGGTTCCTGCAAAATCTACTCCTGCTGAGATCTACTTAATTTAGGACATTTCTTTAATTTCATCCATGAGTGCTCTGTTCCTTTCTTTCTATTGATTTTGTTGGTTAAAAGTAGAGGTTCCTATGGTCATATCAATAGAGAATTCATTCATACTAGTACTTAAGGCTTTCATTCATCGTGAGTATTTGTCCCAACAGAAATGGAAAAGATTTCAGGGAAATTGAAATTCTGACAAGCATTTCATGAAAGGTTGAATAACAGTTCAATCATCCTGATAGTGGTTGGAAGAAAGTTGTTTCAACTTTCAAACCCACTTGCCACTTTGAATTCCGTTACACTGACCTGACAAAGAGCTTCAGGATTCTTTGCACTTTGCAGTGGAAATTTCGATGGATATTTTCAACCAAAAGTTGACCACACAACCCAGATGGGTCCATGATTTAAGTGGTGTGCCCCATAAAGCCACTACATGATTGACACTTCAGCCTTTTAGACCAGGCACCCCAAAAATGCAACTATCAGGAAGAAATTATAAAATAAAAATAAAAAAAACAATACTATTGGATGCTGTAAGAGATCGTTTTGAATTTTAGGGATGTGTAAAAAAAGTTTAGGCACATGAATATTGTATCAGGATTGTTGGGAAGCATCATTTTCACATGAATAAATGTTGAATGGTTTGAATTGCATATGTAAAATCTTTATAAATATAAAAAACTATGAATATTTAAAACATGAAACTTAATGTTTTGGAGTTTGATGGGTCAATATAAAATTTAAATGATTTCAATTAAAAATATTAGCTCCACAAGAGTCGAAAAATAGAAAGCCACCTGTTTAACCAAGTAGTTATTTGATCGTTTCACGGCTTTTTAGGTGTATAAAATTTCATATAAAAATAACCTCATGCCTAACAAAACTCTCTATCACTTTGCTCAAATCAAAGGCAGTAATGCCAGTTCTCTCCAAAATAGCAGGAAACAACATGGTAACTGGAAATAGAACCTAAACCACAAAATATGCAAAAGATGAAATTATAGGGCAAAGTAAAAGGACAAAAAAAAGTAACTTAATTGCAACAATCTTACCGAACCTTGTCATGGGGAAGAGGAACCCCCCACTCAGAAGATATCTTCCCATGCATTGCAGCCAACATAAGGGGAGTCTAATCCATAAAAAAAAAAACCAAAGATCAATGAACTCATCTTCACATTTCCATCTCAAAATCTAAAAAACAATCCACCCCAATTCCCAAAATCAAATCTTTATTCACATTTCCGAGGTGTTGAAAATGCTACATTTTTTGTGTTTATAAATTTTGACTAGTTATTATGTTAAAATTTCAATAGAATAATCTACTAACCAAAGGGTCGCATCGTGATCTCCAGTAGATGTGCCATCACCAGCAGAAGAGGTCCCTCTCATGATGTCTTGAAAGCTGGTCAGATCTATCCCTGACGCAGCTGCCAACTGTTGAACGAGGGCCTCAAGTGTTCGTTGCCTCTTATCCTGCTCAGCCACCTTCCTATCCTGCTCAGCCACCCTCCGACCCTGCTCAGCCAGTTGCTCCCGCAGGGCGATCACCTCAGGATCCGGTGTCCGAGACCGTGTGGAAGATGCAGAGGTCCTCGTATATATGCCATACCCTTTTAAGTATCCCGACCTCTGCCCAAGCACATCAACAGCAATTTGCTCCTGAGTCATCGGAGCTGTGACAGATGGCTGCGACTGCTCCTCAGTCCGCTGCACCAAGGCCTCCTGCCATTTAAATAAACAAGGATTTAGAATGCTTTTATGACATTATTTATCAAAATAAATTTATTAGCAAACGTACATGTCTCTGCTGAGCCACCTCATTTATCCACTGATTACTCTTTTCTCTGTAGTGGGTGTCGCGGAAGAATTGAGTAATAGGCGGCGCTTGACCGGCATTCTGTTTCGTCTGTCATTTGAAATAGTTTTGTATTAGATATGAACCTAGCTACATATTGATAAATTAATAAACTTAATCTAGTTTCTTCATATGAATATAATTAGTACCATCATAGACAGTCTCGATGCAAATGACCTGGAGCCACCAGTATGATTATATGGCAGCTTGGCTCGACTCTCTTGAGCTTTTTTCGACTTCACCTATATAGAAAAATAATAATACAATAGCAGTCATTTATAAAATCATTACTAATAAAATTACGTTGGAATACATAAATAATCGTTGTAGATAACATCCCAAAGTTACCTTCCAGGCTGGCGATTCCCAACACTGCGAGACCATAGTGAACAACCCTCTGCCGGGTGGTCCTGGGGTCGGGGAACCCCCTGCTCCAACAGCTCCAAGTAGTGACAATGCAGCTCGTACTTCCAACTCTTATACAAAACCCCGCATTGGCGGTCAACGTCCGCCCTGAGCTGCATATCGCCCTCGTAGTCCCCGATATCAAAAACTGTCTGCAATTAGGAGAGAGCTTTATAAAGATTAGTAATAACAAATATAATCAGAGTTTGTAGTGCGGAGCACAATTATAATCAATTTGGTTGATATTTCTCGTTTTAGTTTACCTGAACTGTAGCAATAACGGCAAGCTTGATCCCAATGTCAAGCTTCTTCCAGCCATGGGGCCTGACTGGGGCAACCTCTCTAATGGCTAACCCAAGATGGTTAACCAGTGATGGGGCATGTTCCCCTTCTGGCCTATGACTGGAGATGGGGATCGGGACTGGAATGTTATGACCCAGTTGTGTCCTCAGCTTTGTCACGGTCTTCCCTCGCGTAACACCCCTTACACGGCTCGGAACCTCCGAGGCTGGGGCTGATGCTGTTAAGATGAAAGGGTTAAATGAGTTAGTGAACACAAATCATTAAATTGAGGTGAACACCATTCTGAATTATAAGAAAATATAATTTTCTCACCTACGCTGCTCCCGACTGTATGAGGACTCGTCAGAGGCTGGGACGGCTGAGGCTGGGTCGGCAAGGGCTGTGTGGTCGGAGGCTGAATCGACAGAGGCGGGGGGACTGCCAAATCAGGGGTGCTCCCTGATACTCCAGACCGTGTAACTCGAAGATGGGACGGCTGAGGCTGGGTCAACAAGGGCTGTGTGGTCGGAGGCTGAATCGGCAGAGGCGGGGGGACTGCCAAATCAGGGGTGCTCCCTGATCCTCCAGACCGTGTAACTCGAAGAGCAGTCGATGGAGGCTGTGTCGAGGCCTCAGGTGGGCACTCTACACGAGTTAACCCGAGTGTAGCTGCAATCCTCCGAGCGCGTTTCACCCTGTTCTCTCGAGGCATCTCTGCAATCTGACAAGGAAAATAACTAATTATTAGCAAAAATCGACAATATTAATAAAGTGAATGTCAACAATGTCCATTAAATGGAAATGAATATCATTTTAGCATGAGTGTCACCATAAAAACTAATATTATCAAGTACACGTCATAGACATTCACAGAAATATTACCTCATCTGATTGAGACCAAGATGACTCGTCATTTACATCATCATCTTCAGGGGGAATGTAGTTCTCATCCTTATCATTCCCACTGACATTCCTCTTTCCCTTCTTGTTTGTCCCTTGAGCCGAACCAAATATAGTGCGTGCGGTCGGCGGGAGCCCTAGAGATGCAAGTTTTTCTGCATTCTGCTTAATTATTTTTTTTCTCTTTAATAAATAATTGGATGCTTGCACTTGACGGGACAACTCTCCTGGTTTGACCCATTTTCTTCCTCCGTTTGGCATCTTTTGCAACTATTATATATAGAAATAAGAATAAAATGTGAAATGTAGAAATGTCTTATCTATATATGAACAAATTAGAAGAGAAAAGGAAAAATTGAACACAATGTCATTATGTAAGACAAGATCTTTATTAATTTACTTAATCGTTACATGTGCAAAAACGAAAAACAAACACTACATGTCATATTCCATGTCATCATCTTCTTGACTATGAACATCATTTTCTTCTTCATCTTCGTACTCCACCAATGTTTCATCCTCATCTTGGCCATCCTCGTCTACCGACTCATCACTGAGAACGATTTCATGATCTATATCATCCCTAGAGTATTGGACACTCGAACCATCGACGAGGACTGGGACAACAAACGTCGTTTCATCTTGTTGAAATGCATCATTAGGCACATCATCGGCGTCGTCGTCGTCATCCTGCTTAGCAGGTACATCCCATACTCCCCGAGGCTTGACCCGTTCTACGACTCTCCAATTTTTTCCTTTACTGGTGTCATTGACATAGAAGACTTGTGTCACTTGACTTGGTAGGACAAATGGATCTTCTATACACCAACGACCTGTGATATCAATGCTTGTAACATGGTCTTCGATGTTTATCTTGTGCTTGGTACTAGTGTTGTACCATTCACATTCAAATAAAACCACGTTACCCCCGTGCCGATAGGACAATTCCCAGACTTTGCAGATATAGCCATAGTAGTCATATTTCACCCCGTCGTATTCCCCTTCCACGACCAAGCCGCTACTCTGGCTCCTACGGCACTTCTCACGGTCTATAATGTGGTATCGGACACAATTGCAATCACACCCCTGGTAAAGATTCACCAGGGATCTAGGGCCATTTGCTAATGACCACATCTCATCGGAAGCTTCCGGTGACCCTAGAGTTCGCAATTGATTCATCTACATAAGAAGATTAAGACAAATGTATTAGACTAATGTTATTTGAAGTGTAATCCAATAATATCTAGCAATTAAAATGATAATATTTTATATGTCTTACATGTTGTTTAAACCATCCTGCAAATTCTTTTCGTTGTATCTGACCAACATCTCCACATCTTTGATCTTGCATTGAATTCTTGTGTTCCCTACTCAAGATAGCTTCCAATGAATAAGTAAAAGTAGACACTGAATAAATGAATTAACAAGCAATGTATAAATATGGCTAGATTGAAGCACATACTGTAGATACGGCTCCACCTCAGGGCAATTATTCAGCACAAACCAATGAGCCATGTCACGCTCTCTTTGAGAAGGATCATGTGCCCTTCGCAGCAGTCCAATGGGACGGACAGTTTGTGTGAAGATCGACATCCCCAGGCCACGATCGCCACCATCATCATAACGCTGTACTTGATCAGTCTGCCTTAAATACATTGAGCAAAAAGTGAGGCACTCTTTGACAATGTAAGCCTCGGCGATCGAACCTTCAGGCCGAGCTCGGTTGCAAACGTACCCTTTTAGGGTCTTCAGAAACCTTTAAACAATCAGTGATAACAATTACGATTTTCAATGCATGGCAATTTCACTAATACATAAATAATTAACCAAATGGTCAACAACTATTACCTTTCTATTGGGTACATCCATCGATATTGCACCGGTCCGCCAAGTATGGCCTCGCGTGGCAAGTGAACCGATAGATGAACCATCACATCAAAGAAAGCTGGAGGAAAAATCCTCTCCAGCTTGCACAATATTAAAACTATCTGCTCCTCCAATTTTTTCAAATCATCGTGTCTCTGTGTTTTCGAACAGATGTCTTGGAAAAAGCTGCCTAACTCAAATAATGTTGTACATATATCCTTATTCAGAAAGCTGCGCATGCCAATAGGAAGGATGCGTTGGATAAGGATGTGGCAATCATGGCTCTTTAAACCAGCTAATTTATCATTTTTCGAGGTTACACACCTCGAGAGGTTCGCCGCATAGCCGTCTGGGTATTTGATTGACTTCAAAAATTCATAAAACCCATCTCTATGTTTTGGTTCCAGAGTGTAAGAGGCACGCGGCTTCAAGCTGGATCCATCGCCCCTCTCCACTAGATGCAGCTCTGGCCTGATGCCCATATTTTTCAAATCCTTACGTGCTTTATCGGTGTCCTTGTTTTTGCCCTTTATGCCCAAAATTGTTCCAACCAAAGATACACATATGTTCTTCTCAATGTGCATAGGATCAAGGTTGTGTCGGAGTTTTTTGCACTTCCAGTAGGGCCATTCGAATAGGATGCTTTTCTTTGTCCAATTCAGTTCTCCAGAGTCACGCGGTCTTTTGTTATTCTTGCCAAACTTGACCGGCGCTAGTTCTTCTAGCTGATCTAGTACCTTTTGCCCCGGTAAATCCAAATAATTCTTTTCAAGCTCAGGCTGACCGTTGAAGGCCTTGCTTCTACGCCATTGGTGGTTCAGTTCCAAGTATTTTCGATGGCCAATGTACCCAATCTTATCTTTCAACTTCACCCCTAACGAGCAGTCGTTATACGAGGGGCAAGCATTATAACCTTTAGTGCTCCAACCAGACAAGTTACCATACGCTGGAAAGTCATTTATCGTCCACATCACAGCCACATGCATTTGAAATGTCTGTTTAGTGGAGGCATCATAAGTCGATACACCATGATCCCACAACTCCTTCAACTCATCAACCAAGGGCCTTAGATATACATCGATATCGTTTCCCGGTGAGCTTGGTCCTGGAATAAGTAATGACATCATCAAGAATGGCTCCTTCATGCACATCCATGGTGGCAAATTATAGGGCATAAGTATGACAGGCCACATGCTATAAGAGGTGCTCATGTTACCGAAAGGATTGAATCCATCGGTGGCTAACCCCAGCCTCACATTACGTGTCTCTTGGGCAAACTCTGGATATTTCTTATCAAATTCTTTCCATTCCACTGAATCAGCCGGATGCCGCGCTATCCCATCGTCAACGCGCTTATCACTGTGCCATCTCATCTCTGTGGCTGTCTTCCTTGACATATACAATCTGCGTAACCTCGGTATCAATGGGAAGTAACGGAGCACCTTATGAGGGATCTTCTTTCGTTTTCCATCATTGACCTTATACCTAGGCTCTTCACATTCTGGACATTTATCCAATTGAGCATTCTCCTTCCAATACAACACACAATTGTGTTTGCAGGCATCTATGTTTTTGTATCCCATGCCCAAGTCACGTAATAATTTCTTCGCCTCGTAAACTGAGGCCGGCACCACATGACCTTCGGGTAAGAAGTCCTTAAAAATCTGTAGAACCTTGTTGAACGACTTGTTGCTACACCCAC
This sequence comes from Cinnamomum chago, assembly GCA_038049695.1. Lineage (NCBI taxonomy): Eukaryota > Viridiplantae > Streptophyta > Magnoliopsida > Laurales > Lauraceae > Cinnamomum > Cinnamomum chago. The sequence goes on from CP142451.1 coordinate 65,386,378, forward strand.
TTTCTACCTTCACATGCAATATCTTGATGACAAACGATAACAGAGTATCTGAGCTTTTGCATCCTGGGTATAGGCCACGCTGAGAAGCCTTCAACAAACTTTCAAAATCTTGCACATCATCCCTTTCTTGAGTATCTTCATCCAAGTAAGTTCCCCTACGATGGTCCTCTATCAACTCATCGTATTCATCCTGATTATCTTCTGATTCATCATCGCTCTCATCCGAATCATCGGGTTGAACTAAAGGTTCCCCGTGCAATATCCACCGTAGGTATGTGACCATCATTCCATGAATGTGCAAATGAGTTCTCACGGTTACATAGTCTTGCTTCCGATGGTTACAGCAATCGTTACACGGGCAGGTAATCAACACTGCCCCGGGGGAATTCGCCTTTGCAAAATCAATAAATGAGTTCACACCAGCTATGTACTCAGCACTAAATCGGTTCCGATAATGTAATATCCAACTCCTGTCCATATCTGACCTAATCACAAGTAATTAGAAATTATAAACAATGGGTCAGTCCTTGTATTCTTATTATTCATGCCCAACCTCCCACCTCAGCAGAAGAAAAAGAAGAGAGAGAATGGATCAGGAAAGAAGAATAGAAGGAAGAAGGGTAAGACTAGTATTCCAGTATGAAGTTGATGTAAGATGAGACATTTGAGAGACATATAGAACCACCCAACTGGTACTTCCCACATCTGAGAACTGAAGGATAAATATTGGGCTCACAATGGTGCAATGTTATTAGCTAATAATATATTTGAATTAAGCAAGAAGAAAAGAGCTTTACAACCTAAAGAAGCATGGGCAGGATAACATGTCTTTAATAATTAATAGGAACAATGTTCATTCCCAAGCCTTCATACAGGAGGATTATTGTTTAGATTAATGATGGACAGTAAAATCTTGAATATGAGTTAATACTTTGAAAGTAGTGATTTGATGATATCCGGGTCACAAACAAATATGCATTAAAGCGGTCTGGTTTCCATTACCAAACAAATCAAACCAAATCTGAACTACTATTTCAGGATTTTGATCAAAGGTACACCTGAGTTCAGCAACTTAATTAGTCCAGATTGGCCATCCAGCCTGCCACTCAACCTGAAAAAAAAAAAAAAAAAAAACCTGAACCCAATCCAGTAATTCGGGTTCAGGTTCAGGGACACTCTTTATACTTCTTAGGTTTGGCCAGGTTGAGATTTCCAACCCCATTACTTGATAGGTTTTGCTTTGCATAAGATGATTATACCTGCTAACAAATGTGATTCTTCTGCTTATCTGTAATATGATGAGGGTTATAATGACCTGAACTGTAGTATTAGTATCATCTAAATTTCCTTGTCTGTTTGAGATTTACAACCCCATTACTAATGGGTTTTGCTTTGCATACGATGATTATACCTGCTAACAGATGTGATTCTTCTGCATATCTGTAACATGATGAGGGTTATGATGACCTGAACCGTAGAATTAGTATCACCTAAATTTCCTTATCTGTTTTGACAAAGAAATTTAAAAAACAACTTAGACAATGGGTGATTTGAGAACCACCATGGTATCAGACAACAAAATCACTAATTACCACATTTCTGACACTCCAAATTTTCTAATAGGAGACATCAACCAACCCCCAGTCCAGAAAATGATGTTCACCAGGCACAGAAATGTATATCGATATAGATTGGTATCCGTGTTCTTTGGATGCATTAGAGCAGGGAAGTGTCTTGATGCACTGATCCATCTGTAGTGTGTGACAAATGATTGACGCTCACAATTTGCATTGAAAACTGTTTTAGGTCGTGAAAATACCAATGTATAATGGAGGCCTTATTCCTCCTTTCTTTGATGTGGTTTGCTATCTACATAAGGATATTCATGAAGTGTTTCCTGTTTTCCCTTTCTTTAAATCCTTACCCCATCTGTTTAGGACATGAAGTTTAAAAGATCCCAACCATCCAATCAATGATCCAACAGTTCACATTCATAATAAAAACTAGTTGATGGAAAGAGCGCGATCAAGATCGTCCAATCACACACTCTTTTTTGCAGGGTGGCTATCAGTGGTGGGACCCAAGTCATTTTCTGGGTAATTCAAAGGACAATTAGTTCAGATGGTTCCAGTTTAGTACCTGGCATTAAGAATGTAAATGGTTATAGGATTATCTGCAAATCTGAAGTGATCGGGTTAATAAAAGCAGGTTTTGGGAGGGAGGGGAAGGAGACTCACTTCCTAAATCTAAATCCATGTATATGATTTAGATCCTTGTGTGTTCTTCCCACCAATGGTTCATATAAAAAACATAATACAACTAAATACTGATAATTAAAAACTTTAGAGGCTTGAATCACATTGCTATTTGTCTTCCAAACTTAAATTGTAGTGCCATTTCAAGAGACATATATACTTGTATATTTAACGGATCAGTTTTAGGACTACCCCTATGAACCTTTTTTTTTTCTTCTTGAATCAGGGGATGGAACTGGATCTTCAAATGTTTTATTTGATACCAGATCCAAAACCAACATAAAGGATCAATCAATGTTGGATATGAATCCTGATTCCTTGGACAGATCCATCCATGGTTCAGCCCAAATCCTACCGGTTTACCTACCCACTTGCCATGGTTCTTTCTCCTAAGATGAATATATACTGCAAAGAAGAAACAAAAAGGGGAAGGGAAGGGAATCATTCATCCTGACATTTATACTACAAAAATCTCCAATGAAAATAAAGTAAAGGCTCCTCCCATCATCATTTTGTTAGCTCCTCGTGACCATTTATCTGCAAAAGAGATAGCTCCAATCTCCATCTCTGTCTCTTTCAAACCACCTTTTCCAATACATTTCCCAGCTCCTCTACTAAAAAAGGAACCCACCACCTTTTTTTTCTTCATACACAAGACGTTTCTCATTTGTTCTTCCCTACCTCCCACTAAAAGAGAGAGAGGAGAGAGAAAAGAGAAGGGAGAAAGCTGGTTGGATCTGGCTCAGGTGGGTCATTTCTAAGGCAGTTTAGTGGCAAAGATAGGTTCAATTCCTCAAAGAGATGGAGCAAGAAGGGTCCTGAGAGGAGCATAAAGCATATGGAAGGGCTGAACATGATGAATGGTGACAATGGGGTGGTGCTGAGGAAGAGGATGATGGTTGTGGTCGGAATCTCCAGGTAATCATCAGAGAATGAGGTACCCATTCCATTTACATCCCTAATTGTGCAGAAGAGAAGAGTACTTCATACTAATTTTTCTTTGTTTTCAAACATGATGATAATGATGGTTGGAGCAGTCATTTAATGTTGGCAGAGCATCAAACCTTTGGACCAGGTGCCACTCCAGATAAACGTGTTGAGTGGTCTCGACAACTCAGTGATGAAGAAGCTGCTCAATTCACATCCATTGATTACGTTGATGGAAAAGAATGGTTGCCAGCTTATCATTAGAAAGATCTCTTTCTTCTAAGTTCTAACCTTTGTCATCTTTTTATTTCTTATTTGATGTATCCAAACTATAAGCTCTATAGAAGGATATATATATATATATTAACATCATGTTTCTATATGTGTATGTTTTGTTAAGTACCATCCAACTTTGGAAATAAGACTCAAAAACAATTATACCTTGTGTGTTTGCAAATCTTAAGACTCTCCACTATTCTGGGTGTTCAACCTTTAAATTGGTTAGTCTAACATGTAAGGCCTTGTTAATAGCAAAAGAATGAATGGACAGAAGCCATTCTTTTCTTCGTTTCAATTGCCACTTGGTAATAAATGACATCTAATTTAGTGAATAACACGATAAACCAGGATACTCACTCTGAGTGAGCGTTTTCTGAGTGAGCTCCATAGAGCATAGAGCTGGACCACAAACGTTGTCTAAATGGTGAAAACTTTGCATTTATATATTATTAAAAACTAATCAGGTCCAACTAACAGGACAATAACTAAAGCCTAACCCATCTTGTAAAGCCCACTGTGGCTACCTATATACATGGTAAATCTTGGGTAAGGACTTTGTAGAGTTTGCTTGTTGATCCGAATTTTCAACCAAGGACCAACTATTGTCAATTGGACTCTGTCAATTGTCCAGTTTACTGAAATTGAAAGTATCTATTTCATAGCTTAGATCAAGTATTTTAGACCATCCAATAGACTCAACTTTTGTATAAGTTGAATCCCAAAGACTAAATTAGTGGGCCGTACAAACTCTATTGTGTCCCGGTAGTGTACAGGAAAAAACTTCATTTGATGATAACAACCAACTCACAAGGGGGCCTCATTCAAGCAAAATTTGGTACAAGCTTTTAATTTTCATGTTCTTGAGTCCATGATTGTGATCATGGATAAAATTCAGGTCAATATGTATTTCCATCCGACCATTCACTATGAAAACCAGTGATTGCAATGGGCCCTACAAGGTGGGGTTGAACTCCTAGTTGCCCTTTGATCATTCTCTTTATTATTCCTTGGTTGAAACCGACTGACCCATGAACACTGTTAGACTTGGACGCATATGCTGACCCTGTTCAGCTCTCTCTCTCTCTCTCACCCCACCTTCCTTCACTACTTCCCATTTCCCAATCTCCTTTATCTCCTGTCTCTAATGACTACAAACAGAACAAATAGAATAACAAGACGAGAGCAAGAGCAAGTGCACCAAGGCAATCATCTACGTACACCATCCTCCCTTACTCTCCCCAATACCAATCCCAGATAAACATTAGAGTAATATAAACAAACAGATGGTGGGCGTTTTCTATACACACAAGCAAAACAAGAAGAAACCAGAGTTGTGGTTTTCCCTTTTGTCATTGAGAAAGAGAGGCATTCATGAGAGAATTCCAAATCAGATTAACACCCACAATTAAGAAATAAAAGCACAAAGCATGAACATCTCAATCAATGACATTGACTGAAACGAACAACTTAGCAACCACAATCAAGACACCTTACATGTAAGGAAGGAAGTAAAGAACTGACAAAAGGAGAAAATGTGAAATCCGAACCTGGAAGGCAGCTGGTGAGAGAGATCAGTTGCGTTGCAGGGACGAGGTGGGTAGCCTCAGTGGTGTTGCAGTGCGGTGAGATAGCAGTTGCTTTGGACGTCCAAGACGGTGCAGATGAGCAGATCGAGAGAGAGAGATGAGCATATGAGAGAGAGAAAAGCCAGATCGAGAGAGAAGGAGAGCAGATCGAGAGAGAGAGAGCGCCGACCGAGAAAGAAAGATGAGCAGATGAGAGAGAGAAAAGAGGGAAAAACCAGATCGAGAGAGAGAGAGCCCCGATCGAGAGAGAGAGATGAGCAGATGAGAGAGAGAGAGAGATGAGCAGAGAGGAGAGCAGATTGAGAGAGAGAGAGATGAGCAGAGAGGAGAGCAGATTGAGAGAGAGAGAGATGAGCAGAGAGGAGAGCAGATTGAGAGAGAGATGAGCAGATGAGAGAGACAGAGAGAGAGAGATGAGGGAAAAGAAAAGAGGGTTTGCTTTGGCGCGAGAGGGAAAGAAGAAATAAAAAGGGTTTGCGTTGGCGGGTAATGAAAAGGAGGAGGGAAAGGGGAAAAAAACAGTAAACACATCTTTACGGATGTTTTCCATTGAACGTCGGTAACAATTTTCCCGACGCAAATTTCCGTCGGTAAAAAAACATTTTCGTCGTTAAGTATCCGTTATTTTAATTTTCTTAAAAATAAAAATATATTTACCGACGTTTTAAATAAACGTCGCTCAAAGTTCAAATCAATATTTATTTTAGACCTGAGAATAAAATTTATCTTTGCCGACGATTATTTTTCGTCGGCAAAAAACAAAAGAAAAATAAATAAATTATAAAATACTTTTACCGACGTTTTTTTTCGTCGGTAAAATTAAAAAAATAAAAATACAATATTTTTACCGACGTTTTATTTTCGTCGGTAAAGTCCAAAATAAAAAAAAATACACTTTACCGACGTATTTTTTCGTCGGTAAGACTAATATAACGTCACTAAAAGTTCATTTTACCGACGTTTTTAATTCGTCAGTAATAATTCACCGTTTCAAGCCCTTTGCCGACGTTTTTAATAAAACTTCGGTAAAACTCACTTTTCACCGACGAAATTATAAAAGCGTCGCAAAAAAACGTGGCTAAAGGTGCATTTTGTTGTAGTGTAATGAGCTTCTTTTCCTAAAATGCAACACCCATTTCGAAATGGGTTCTTGTTTCCATATTTGAATGAGTTTTGAATGGTTTTTCATGGGGTTTTTGTAGTGTTTAGCTTAGCTCTTGGGTAGGAGTGTTTGAAGAAGTGTTTGCTTGGCATTTGGGCAAAAAGGCAAGTAATCTTTATAGGTTGAATGTTGTATGTGTTTGATGATTTCTTTGTTACTTTTGAAAATTTCATATAACTTGTTATGTTTTCTTGAGATTTCTTCTTATGTGATTTCTAATCAAGTATATGCATTAATTTCAAAGGTTTTTCTAAACTTCTAGATTTCTATTTGGCTTCAAGCCCTTATTCAATATGAGATTTGGATTTATTTTGATGGAGATTGAATGTTTAGATTTTGGGATTGAATGATGTGGAAATGTGAAAATGAACGCTTGGAGAGCATGAAGGCTTAGGGAAGTGTAGGTGCTTAGTTGTGAGAAGAAGGGGAGAAAACTTGTGAAAATCTGACCTGAAACGCACTGCCTGTGCAGCGTCGGTTAGATGTCGATCAGTTGTCGGTTAACCGATAAACCATTTCGGTTAACCGACAGCCAACCGAACTATGTCGGTTCCTTTTCCAGAAGCCTGCATTGCGTCAAGGATTTATCGGTCATCTCTCGGCTAACCGACATGCCCATTTCGGTTAACCGACAACCAACCAAACTCTCTCGGTCCCTTTTCAAGAATGCTACATTTTTCCTGACATGGATTCAGTCGGTTAGCCATCGATCAGCTGACGGTTAGCCGACAGGTGACCGACATGCTGACCGAATTAGCAAAATGACTTGTTTTGAAGGATTTTCTATAAGTGTGAAATCTAGAATATGTTTAAGGATGTTTAGCTTGATATTGTGTACTTGAAAACTTGAAATGTCTTTTAACTTCGGAGCACCAATTCTCTTTTAAACTTCAATATTTTGGTTTCAATTACACAAGGGTCAACCAAAGGTCCTCATATATGCTTGATAGACCTTGCCTTCTAACTTTAGTTTTGATACAATAAGTATCATCGTGTACTCGTTTTGAAACTCAAGTATAAGCTCGTTTGAAGATTATTTCAAGAATAAAAAAGGGATTACTTCTTAAGCTTGTATGCATATAATTATGTCTCTTGCTAGCCGTGTCTTGTCTCGTTTTGAATAAGTGATTTCCCATTCAAGTTCGATTGATTTAAGACGTGTTTCGCCGTGTTTTATGCATTCATGAATTCAAGTGAACAACACTGAGCTTGGATGGCCGTTTCAGTCTGATCCACTGTCCGGGGGTCCTTAAACATGTGGACTATCTGTAGATTAGTCATGTATTCTATAACACATTGTGCGGTCCGAGTCCGCAGCCGGAATCCCCTTATATATGGGAATCATATCTTGTTTATATTATTTATATCGTGCTTGTCGTGCGTGCTTACTCTTATCATCTTGTATGGTGAAGAAAGGATGGGCTCAATGTGGATTCTACTATTCATGATATTATAAGTATTCATGTTAGTTGTTTTGGTATCTTAACTTGTTGTATTTAGTTTTGTTTATTATGATTTTCTTAAAACATTTATTGTTTCATGCTCGTCCCTAAATTGATTACCTGCCAAACCATCGTGTTTGACCCTTGTATGTTGGTGCCCAGGTGCAAGTGACGTTGCCTTTGAGGAGGAGCTTCCGGAGGAGGCTGTTGAGCCACCCCCAGTCAGAGAGTGGCATCCCGACGATGTCAACTAGACATCGGGTTGGATCTTGAGTTACACTTCATCTTGTCATGGGCTTTATTTTTGTTATTTTGATGATTGTATTGGTCTTTACTGGCCTCTTATGGGTTGTAACAAAACTTAACTTACTTTTGTGTTAACCTTCAAAAACTTTAACTTCTGATGGGAATGTCAGGTTATGATTCCTTCTTCTGATATCTTGGACTTGATGCTATTTTATTATTGCACTTGAAGTTTTATGTGTGCTTGTTTTGATGTGATTTGCTACACGCTTCCGCAAACTTGATCGTGTGAGCCAGATTCCATTTGTCTCGGGAATCCACACCGCGGGAACCTGTGGGAAACACATCGCGGGCCCGAGCCTCGGTCTGGGGTCACAACATGACTGGTATCAGAGCGGGACTTGTTTCAGGCACTTAAAAGTAACTAAAAAATCCTAGGAACGTGGCGAGGATTTGTGAGTTCGATAGATAAGTTTGGTATAGGACCATAGAAACCCTTAAACCATGTTTATTGTGTACTAACATCTTGTTTTACAGCATCATGCCTCCAAGAAAAGCTCCAAACAATAATGCTTCAGGCAGTAATTAGAATGAGTCAGACACAACTAATACACCAACAGCTACACAGTTCCAAGAGCTCATGCAACCTATGTTAGAACAACAAAGCCAAGCAAATGAGACTCAAACTAGATTTCAAGAACAGATGGCAAAGAAAGATGAAGAAATGGCTCAAGTTCAAAGACAACTATTGGAAGTTTTTCAGAACAGGCCTCAAGCTCCACAAGCTCAACCTTTGGGTCCACAGATTGTTATCCACAATCGAGATCGTGACCCTAATACGCTATTTGAGAGGTTCAGGAAGAGAGCACCGAAGGAGTTCTCGGGTCACGAGGACCCGTTAGTTGCAGATGATTGGTTGGCGAATACGGAGAAGATCTTTGATGTCTTCACATGTACAGGGAGACAGAAGGTCAACCTTACAGCTTCACTATTCTATGGGTTTGCAGATCAGTGATGGCAGACGGTCAAGGATCCATATATGGCTACAACTAATGAAAACGCATGGGCAACATTCAAGACACAGTTTCAGGATAAGTACATTCCCTCCCACGTGAAGAGACCGAAAGCTATTGAGTTCCAGCAGCTCAAGCAAGGAAGTATAACTGTTCTAGATTATGTCATCAAGTTTGAGAGATTGGCTAGATATGCTACCGAGTTGATTGACACTTAACAGAAGAAGATAACAAAGTTTTTGGAAGGATTGAACCCGATTATCATGAGGGATGCCATGGGAGTAGTCCCACCAGCTACCTATGACGAGGTTGTCAAACGGGCATATAAGTTTGAAGATATTAACAACCTGATCATTCAAGACAGGAAACAACACTACCAGCAGCAGAATCAGAAGCAGCACCATAACAAGAAACTGAAACAAGAGCATAAGCAAGTGAGGCAGGGTTGTGGGCATTATGGCAAAAACCACGAAACTCATGAATGTCGTAAGGCCACAAGTGCCTGTTTCAAATGTGGGGCCATGAACCATCCAATCAAGGATTGCCCACAACTTTAGACTCAAGGCAATAGAAACAAACAACAGAGACAAGCACCTCCTCAAAATCAAGCACCAGTTCAGAATCAAGCTAGACCCCCTCAACAACAACAGCAACAAGTCAAGCCACAAGCACAGAATCAGAATGCTTGTCCTCCACAACAGAAAAAACATGCCCAAGGAAGGCAAAATCAAGCACAGAATAGGCTACAAATGCATGGACGCTTATATTGCCTCAGCCGTGCGGATGCTGAGACTCCAGGAGACGTGGTGGAAGGTAAACTTCTAATTTGCGGAGTAGAAGCACAGATTTTATTTGATCCTGGATCCACACATTCGTTTTTATCTCCTACTTTTGCTAAGATGATTGATGCACCACATGGTGAATTGGATTATATTCTGATTGTCACCACACTAGTAGGGAAACTAGTTGTGTGTAGAACCTATTACCCTAATTGTACAGTTTTGTTAGGAGATGTTAATTTACCAGCCAACCTCATTATTTTGGACATGCATGATTTTGGTATCATCTTAGTCATGGACTGGTTAGAACATATCATGCCACTATGGATTGTTTTAGTAAAACCATAACATTCAGATTGCAAGAAGCATAATCAGAATTGATATTTCAGGGAAACAAGAGGAAAAACTCATGCAGGATTTATTTTACTGTTGAAAGCAAGCAGATTAGTTCAGAGTGGGTGTGAGGCATTTATTACGTTTATCACGGAGGATAAACAGTCCCAAGGGGTGGAGGATATCCCCATTGTGTGTGAATTTCCGGATGTTTTTCCAGAAGAAATCCTGGTATTACCACCAATCGGAGAAGTTGAGTTCACAATTGAGTTTCTTCTAGGGACAACTCTGATCTCGATTGCACCATACAGAATGGCTCCAGCAGAAATGGGTGAATTAAAACTTCAATTACAGGAATTGTTGAGCAAAGACTTCATTAGGCCAAGTGTTTCACCTTGGGGAGCACCAGTGTTATTTTTGAAAAAGAAAGATGGAAGCCTAAGAATGTGCATTGACTATAGAAAACCGAACCACGTGACCGTGAAGAACAAGTACCCATTGCTAAGGATAGACGAATTATTTGATCAATTGCAAGGAGCGGCCTATTTTTCCAAGGTAGACCTGAGATCAGGGTATCATCAGTTGAGAGTTAGAGACTCAGATGTTTAGAAAACGGCTTTTAGAACAAGATATGGGTACTATGAATTCTTAGTGATGCCCTTTGGTTTGACAAATGCACCAGCAGTCTTTATGGCACTTATGAATAAAGCCTTTGCACAGTATTTGGATCACTCTACAATGGTATTCATCGATGATGTCCTCGTGTATTCCAAGAATAAGGAGCATGAAAAGCATTTGAGGACAGTGTTGCAGCTTTTGAGGGACAACCAGCTTTATGCAAAACTCAGTAAGTGTGAATTCTTGTTAGAGCAGGTTGCTTTTCTAGGCCACATTATCTCCAAAGAAGGCTTAGCAGTTGATCCAGCCAAGATAGAAGCGGTTGTTAATTGGGTGAGAGCAAGCAGTGTGATAGAAATCAAAAGTTTTTTAGGATTAGCAGGCTATTACCGAAGATTTGTCCAAGGTTTTTAGTCCATTGCAGCACCGTTGACGAAATTGACCATGAAGAATGTCCCATTTGTTTGGACCGAACAGTGTGAATTAAGTTTTCAAGAGTTGAAGGGAAGATTAACCACAACTCCAATCCTTACATTACCATCGGGCAGCGACGGATTTATTGTTTATACAGATGCTTCGAATGTGGGACTGGGTTGTGTTTTGATGCAGGTTGGCAAAGTGATTGCTTATGGCTCAAGACAGTTAAAGGATCACGAGAAGAACTATGCAACTCATGATTTGGAATTGGCGGCAGTTGTATTTGCCTTGAAGTTATGGAGAGAATATCTCTATGGAGAGAAATTTAAAGTCCATTCAGATCACCGAAGTTTGCAATACTTATTCTCGCAAAAAGATTTAAATTTGAGACAGAGACGGTGGGTGGAGTATATCAAGGATTATGACTTCCCAATCAAGTATCATCCAGGCGAAGTGAATGTTGTAGCTGATGCATTGAGCAGAAAATCAGTGATCATGGCCAGTTTGAGAGGAATTGGTGTTTTACAGCAGTTTGAAGAGTTGGGTGTAGAAGTGCGAACCCTAAAGCTGGGTGCAATGTTAGCAAACATGACAGTATCAGAACCTACCTTCATTCAGAAGATCAAGGAAAGTCAGTTGCAAGACCCAGACTTGGCAAAGATGGTAGAATATATCGCAGAACGTCCAGATTTCAAGATGGTGAATGGGATATTGTATTTTCGTGACCGGTTGTGTGTGCCAAACATGGATGCCTTGAAGAACGATATAATGAATGAAGCTCACAACACAAGATATTCCATACATTCGGGTAGCACGAAGATGTACCATAATTTGAAGAATAGATTTTGGTGGAACAACATGAAGAGAGAGATATCAGCTTTCGTGTCCCGTTGTCTAACTTGTCAGTTGATTAAAGCAGAACATCAAAACCCCCAAGTTTACAACAACCGTTAGAGATTCCGAAGTGCAAATGGGAGCACATCACCATGGATTTCGTCTCCGGCTTGCCGAATACTAGGAAGGGAAATAATGCAATTTGGATTATTATAGATCGTCTGACAAAGTTTGCTCATTTCATTCCGATGAAGACAGGGAATATGATGCACATGGCACCACTTGCAAAACTATTTGTTGATGAGATTATTAGTAAACATGGTTAGCCCGTCTCCATCACTTCAGACAGAGAGAGTACGTTTGTTTCAAAGTTTTGAAAAACTCTACATGAATCTGTGGGTACCAAACTTCAGTTCAGCACAGCATATCATCCTCAGACAGATGGTCAGTTAGAATGGATGATACAGACTCTTGAAGACATGTTACGTGCTTGTGTATTGGGTTTTAAGTTTCAGTGGGATGAGTGTTTACCGCTTTGTGAATTTGCTTATAATAATAGCTACCACTCTAGCATCGGTATGGTACCTTTCGAGGCACTCTATGGCAGAAGATGCAGAACTCCAGTTTGCTGGGAAGAAGTCGGTGTGCGTAGTTTTCATGGACCGACGATAGTTGGAGACACAAGTGACAAGGTCAACCTGATTTAGGAATGTTTGAAGATCGCCCAAAGTAGGCAGAAGAGTTGTGCAGACACTTGCCGAAGAGAATTGCAGTTTCAAGTGGGTGATAAAGTGCTATTGAAAATTTCACCAGTTAGAGGAACTCTAAGGTTCGGCCAGAAGGGAAAATTATCAAGGAGGTTCATTGGTCCGTATGAGATTTTGAGCAAGATTGGAGATGTTGCATATAGACTTGCGTTACCGCCTGAACTGTCCGGGGTGCACAACGTATTTCATGTTTCTATGCTCAAGAAATATGTTTGTAGTCCTTCACATATACTACAACATGAGCCCTTGGAGATTCGAGAAGATGCCTCGTATGTGGAAAAACCGATCAAGATCATTGATACCAAAGAGCAAGAATTGAGAAATTGGATTATTCATTAGGTCAAAGTACTTTGGAAAAATCATGAACCAGAGGAAGCCACATGGGAATTGAGAGATCAAGTGCAGAGAAAGTATCCACAGCTTTTACCAGAGGTAAATGTTTGTTTTATTTGGTGGACCAAATATCCTAAGGGGTGGAGGATGTTAGCCCCCGACCCAGACTAATTTGATTAGTGTGTGATTCGTACGTGTCTAGTCTTAAGTGGGTTTGGTTACCGTTGGGTTAGAAATAATTAGTTTTAGTCCTAGGCATAGCTTTGGGAATTTTGAGAACGTTTAATGTTAGTCATACATGCTCAAGAAGGCTTGAGTGCACGTGTAAGCTTGGGAGGATCATTTTGATTTTGATTTTAATTATGATTTTTATTTCATTTGAATAGTTTTATTATTCGTTACAACTTTCGTTTTCGGCCCGTTCGTGTTTGAAGCCAAGAAATCCTAGTTTTGGCCCAAAAGGGTAAAAATTGTCTTTTATACCCAAATCTGGACACAAATTTTGAAATCTCAAAACCATGTCAAAATTATACTTTTTGGAAACTAGATTTTTTGAGGATCATTTTATCTTTCTTCGTCGTTTTCATCCGGGGCCCGCAAGAACATGTTTTAACCTTTGCAAGTTTCAGAACTTTGTGGGGCCCACTTTCCATTCAACTTAAGCCTCATCTCCCTCCCTCATGTTTCACTTTCCCAAATCATGCAACTTTCAAGACCTAGGGCTGAGAAACCCTTTTTCCTCTTCACCTTCTTCCTCTTGAATGCTCAAGCTAGAGACCTCCAAATGAGATTCCAAGACCATCATCTTCTTCCTCTTTTTCCAAGCTTTCCACGGGTACAAATCTCTTGAAGTTTCCAGCTAGAGAACCTCCCCATTTTCTTCATCTCTTCTTGTTTGGGCATCTCTAGGTAAGAGCTCCAACCCATCTCTTCAATGGAGTCTTTTCAACTCCTAATGAGCTATTTTTCTAACATGCAACACCCATTTCGAATTGGGTTCTTGTTTTCATATTTGGATGGGTTTTGAATAATTTTTCATGGGGTTTTTGTAGTGTTTAGCTTAGCTCTTGGGTAGGAGTGCTTGAAGAAGTGTTTGCTTGGCATTTGGGCAAAAAGGCCAGTAATCTCTATAGGTTGAATGTTGTATGCGTGTTTGAGGATTTCATTGTTACTCTTGAAAATTTCATATAACTTGTTATGTTTTCTTGAGATTTCTTCTTTTGTGATTTCTAATCAAGTATATGCATTAATGTCAAATGTTTTTCTAAACTTCTAGATTTCTATTTGGCTTCAAGCCCTTTTTCATTATGAGATTTGGATTTGTTTTGATGGAGATTGAATGTTTAGATTTTTGGATTGAATGTTATGGAAATGTGAAAATGAACCCTTGGAGAGCAGGAAGGCTCAGGGAAGTGCAGGTACTTAGTTGTGAGAAGAAGGGGAGAAAAATTTTGAAAATCTGACTTGAACGCACTGCCCATGCAGCGTCAGTCAAATGTCGGCCAGTTGTCGGTTAACCGACATACCATTTCGGTTAACCGACAGCCAACCGAACTCTGTCGGTTCCTTTTCCAGAAGCCTGCATCGCATCAGGGATTTCTCGGTCATCTGTCGGCTAGTCGACATGCCCATTTCGGTTAACCGATAGCCGACCGAACTCTGTCGGTCCCTTTTCCAAAATGCTACATTTTTCCTGACATGGATTCAGTCGGTCAGCTGACCGCTAGCCGACACTCCCCATCTCGGCTAGCCGACAGGTAACTGATATGCTGACCGAATAAGCACAATGACTTGTTTTGAAGGACTTTCTGTAAGTGTGAAAACTAGAATATGTAAGGATCTTTAGCTTGATATTGTGTACTTGAAAACTTGAAATGTCTTTTAACTTCGGGGCACCAATTCTCTTTTAAACTTCAACATTTTGGTTTCAATTACATAAGGGTCAACCAAAGGTCCTCATATATGCTTGATAGACCTTGCCTTCTAACTTTAGTTTTGATATAATAAGTATCATCGTGTTCTCGTTTTGAAACTCAAGTATAAGCTCGTTTGAAGATTATTTCAAGCATAAAAAAGGGATTACTTCTTAAGCTTGTATTTATATAATTATGCCTCTTGCTAGCCGTGTCTTGTCTCGTTTTGAATAAGTGATTTCCCCTTCAAGTTCAATTGGTTTAAGACGTGTTTCGCCGTGTTTTATGCATTCATGAATTCAAGTGAACATCACTGAGCTTGGATTGCCCCTTTAGTCTGATCCACTGTCCGGGGGTCCTTAAACATGTGGACTATCTGTAGATTAGTCGTGTATTCTATTACACATTGTGCGTGTCCGGTTCCGCGCCCGGAATCCCCTTATATGTGGGAATCGTGTCTTATTTATATTATTTATACCGTGCTTATCGTGCGTGCATACTCTTATCGTCATGTATGGTGGAGAAAGGATGGGCTCAATGTGGATTCTACTATTCATGATATTATAAGTATTCATGTTAGTTTTTTTGGTATCTTAACTTGTTGTATTTAGTTTTGTTTATTATGATTTTCTTAAAACATTTATTGTTTCATGCTCGTACCTAAATTGATTACTTGCCAAACCATCGTGTTTGACCCTTGTATGTTGGTGCCCAGGTGCAGGTTGTTAGATTGTGTGGTATCAATCATTCAGTTGATGTAATAAATTGATTAATTTCTTTCTTTATCAATAAATTCATGATTTCCTTTCATGAGATGAATGTTGTTTATTACTTAATGAACATAACCAATGCATATGACATAATGGTTCATGAGATGAACCGAGTCCCATTAGTATATTAGATGTGATATATGTATATGGATGAGATCCACATACGGGAGACATGCATCACAATTCTTATACCTATACTTTAAATATCTTCACAACCAGTGATGAGACTGGACATCTCATCAGATAAGGTTGCAGCACTTTGATCACTATGAGATAGTGTGATTTGTCTCGATCATTAGAATGGAAGATTCTGGATGACGGTGCTGGTACATTGGATGTATTGAAGGACCATGAGAAGCACCTTATGAAATATCGTCTCGATTTAAGGACTGCTCTAATAATTCCCTAGCAATAGGCTCTCAATCCTGAGACATTGATGAACTAAAGTTTCTATCTATTCATTTGCTTTGAGTCACCAATGAGTGAGGCCAACTGTAGGCCAACACTTCGGTGTCTTGGGTACGTGGTAGTAGGACTGTGGGAACATACAATGATCAAGATGGAATCTATCTACATTATCCCCTTGTGCCAATTAATGGATTTATCATTAGTAAGTGCGCACCCATCTCGATTAAGAGTTAAATGGATGGTACTAATGATCACTGTGATTAATTGGGGCTCAAGGATAATAAGATGTGGTTCTAAGATTGGATGAGACAGATTTATTCCAATTGATCCATGAATATTGATAGAGGGGCCTACTTGCGGTACTGTGGAAGTTTAGGGTCTTCATTGTAATTTATTCCTAAGACTGGAGTGCAATTGCATTTATATAGTTGTGTTAATTGCAATTAACAATGGGCCCGGGTCGCGTGTCCGAGTTGGAGCCAGCTTTCTAAGGAATCCCTAGTGATCCCTACGCTAGCCCAAGTATTAGAAAGATTATATTCTTACTTAAACTCTAATAGGAAGGAATTAGAAACTTACTATTTCTATTTGAAGTGAGACTTCTAATAGTGGTAATAGTAGCATGAGAAGTTACTAATTTGTATGGAAGTGAGACTTCTTATGCAATTAGTAAGAGAAGTAAGAAAAGGAGGTTGCATGAGGACTATATAAGGGGAAACACCCCTTGGACGTCCAAGTCACACAACCCACACCCAAGAGCCTCTAGTGCAAGTGTTGCACAACTCTTCTTCTCCTCTTCTCTCTTCTAGTTGCCTTCTAGTTCGTTAGAGTTTCTAGTAGGGCTTTCTCGTGGAGATCTCACACATCTTCTTGAGAAAAGAGATCTGATAGAGGGTCATAGCGTGGAAGACAACAAGGTCTTGGAGATCTCTAATTGCTTCAAAAAGAGTTCTTGTTCTAGTTGATTGGCTTCTCCTCGATTAGAGCACTATCGGGCTCCAAAGGTATAATCTCCTTCTCCTCTTGTGGTAGATTATTTTGTTACATGTAGTTGCTGATTTCTATCTTCTAGATAGGTTATATTACTCTACATGATTGATGAGAGTGGGGGATTGCATCCTGGATTGAGTTATAGCCTTCTGGATAGTTGATCCCTGAGTCAAGTGGGTCAAAAAGTTTTGAAAACCTATCCATGAGGCCCACCTACTTCTAACAATTGGTATCAGAGCCATACCTCGTCTCTAATCATGTTAGATCAGCGATCTAGATCTAATCTTTGCATGAGATGAAAAAAGGATTGACCTAGGGCTTTGCAAGGATCTGTTATGATTGGGTTTGCTTACTTTTTGTAGTAAATCCATGTTTGGAATGTCACAAAAGGGTTTAATCATGATGGAAAGATGGTAGGAAGCCATTAGATGGTATTTGGAATCATTAGAAAGAGTTTGGGATCAGTTGGCTATGATTTGACAAAAACCCAAAATTTTGGGTTCGTCAGGTCGGCTAGCCGACTGCAGACAGAATTTTCCAGTATTCTTTGATCAGCTCGACCCCCGCCGAGAGACACCCCCGGACCCCCTCTGCGAAGTGCATGTATTAAAAGGGTGGCAACCTTTGGCATCTTGTTTTACCATTGTGGTTTGGTAACCTGGTTTTGTGAGATGCTTTGTTGTATGAGATACTAACTTGCAGGTGATAATGTCCTCTCCATATGGCCCACAAGTCTTTCACTTTCTTTTTATGGTTATTGGTTTATTTGAGGCTAAGTGTAAAGGGCATCATGGTTTCCTTGGTTTCTCGCGAAAGGGCAAGGCATGGTGAATTTCCCTATAGCCATTTTATTTCCATGTTTAGATTACGATGTAAGTCTCGTTGTAGAGACATAAGAATTTATGTAGTTTTTCAAAATTTGTAAATTCTGAAAATGTCCAAGACGAAGAAGGAAAGTGAAGATGGACTCCTAATCAAAGAGTTTGAAGACTACCAAAAGGATCTTGGAGATGCCCAAAGAGTTTGAGGATTCTCAAAGTTTTGGAAAGTCTAGAAGTCCAAGAAGTCTATTCCGCTTGGGCCATGTGGAGGAGAGGACTAGTTTCTAATTTTAGTTTTTTCTATTTATGGATGAATGCTTAATTTAAAATGTTTCCAAATCTGATCCAAACATAGCAAGTTACCAAAATTGGTCAAATCAAATTAATTTTTTGAAGGAGTTCTAATTAGAGTTGGTGGGCCCATGAGATGGATCCATTGGTAACACTAATTTAGAAACTAGACTTTCCTTAAAATAACTTGACTTGGAACCAATCATTGGTCATATCATGTGTATATATGTGGGCCCATGTACCTTAAGGAAAATCCTCAATTCTAAAATATTAAGTGGGAGCGGGGCATTTATATTTAGAAATCCCCATGGTTTTCCACCCTAGGTCCATTGTAAGGGAAGTATTAGCCTCGCGCCATCTTGAGAATGGTCGTTCCCCACGGAGGGCTTTTACTTGTCTGGTTACTAGATATGGATCTCCTATGGATAGTGTTGGTGAGACGGGGCGGGGGTCCACTCCCCAAGGAGGAGCTGCTCACAACGGTTGTCATGCAATGCTAGTTGGTGGGTCACACTTACTAAAATAATGATGTAGTATCCCCAAGGATTTGCCTCATATATTTTAAAAACCAAAGCTAATCGGGAGTCATTCATTATTTGGTATGAGATACCTAGGTAATAATGAATGAAGGGGATCATGGATAGTTAGTCTTAATCATAATTTTGACCAACTTTGATCCGTACCAATCTAGGTGGTATTCTCACTCCCCAAGGAGGCATACCCCGGGGATTGGGATTCCGATGTATTCTAAATTTAGTGGTTATGACGATTCCCACATAAATTTGGTAGAATACTAAACCCTAATGTCATTTAAATTCATTAATTGAATGTATGGTTATGTGCTACAGTATTTCAAGCATGAATTCAAATACTTTCAATCCACTTGCGACCATCCTCAACCAGAATAAATTGGTGGAATCCAACAATGTAGACTGGAAACGGAACCTGGATATTGTCCCGACTCTTCAGGATATAAATATTGTAAGTCCATGGGGATCCGAACCCTAGAGGGGGGGTGAATAGGGTGAGCTTCTTTTATGACCAATTTTAACAATTTTAACTTCTTTAAAACAAACTAGTCACAAGTGATGATTATCAAACAATATGCGGAAGCTAATATAAGCAATCACCACAAAGCAAGCACCATCACACAAGGATTTATAGTGGTTCGGCCTCAATGCCTACATCCACTACCGGCTTGTGATCCAACACCCCACCGGATTTCCACTATTTATGCTTTTCAATAGGCTAAGCAATAACCTTTACATTGATGTTTTTCAAGGCTTAACATCAACCTATCCATTATGATTTTATAGGCTAAGCAATAACCTCTTCAACCACAAGGTTGGTTATCTCACTAAGTTAGTGTCTTACATACACTTGATGGAGATTCTATTAAGCTCATTACAATGCCTCTTAAATAGGCGGATATGGAAGTGTAAAACAAATACACACTCACACTATGAATGCAAATATGAAAGTATATGAAGTGTGTGTGTGTGGTCCTCAATCATTTTGAAAATGAAAGCTCATAAATGTATGCCTAAGGCTTTTGAAAATTTTAGCTCATAAAACATTTATGATTGAGGAAGTAATGCAATCACATGTTAAAAGTAACAACTTGTTAATGATATCAAAGTTACACAAGTTGTATGAAATGGATTAGCTCTAAACATGTGATGCATAGGGATGTCAATCAAATCACCAATGAAGCTCAAAACATAAAAATAGATTTGATTGAAAAGAGGGGACAAATCATATGTAATTATAAGGACAACTTGAAAAAGATTTACCAATCAAAGTAAGGCAAGTTGTGAAACATTAAAACAATAATACACATATGATTTGTAATGATGTTGGATCCAAAACATAAGATACATTTGAGAGAGATTTTCTTATGATGGAAAAACAACAACCAATGATTCAACAAAGTATATGAATCATGTTACATATTTCATTAACATGATCTACTTAGATTTACCAAAGATAAAGTACTACTTTGATGAATCAATGGTGATGTATCCAAAACAATAGATCTATTCAAAATATAACACATGCTAAGGATACAACACATCATAGGTTAACATGTTACTAAGATTTACCAATGATAAAACAAAACATGAAAACTTATGATTTGTAAAGAAGTTGAATCCAAAACATAAGTTAGTTTTGAAAGAGATGTTCTTATGATGGAAAACAACAACCAAAGATTCAACCAAGTATATGGATCATGTTACATATGATTTCAAAGGTTCTTTCATTAACATGATCTACTTAGATTTACCAAAGTTAAGTACTACTTGGATTGAATCATATGGTGTTGTATCCAAAACAATAAATCAACGCAAAACATAAAACATGTTAAGGACACAACACAAACATAGTTTAACATGCTAGAAATGATTTACCAAAAATAAAACAAAAGCATGAAAACATATGATTAAGGAAGGAAGAGCCTACTTGGTGGTTTAACTTCATTAATCCAAGCTTTAGCTTTCCTAATCATCCCCTTCATCCCTTGGTTCTCTTCCCTTTTGATATGCCTCAAATCCTCTCAAGGAGGGGTTGAAAATTCCCAACTTTTGGCAAGGGAAAGAACTCATATTTATAGCAAAAAGTTGCCAACGGCTAGTCCTCGGTCGACCGGCACACAGGCCTCGGTCGACCAGGACCACACAACGGTCAAATTTCTGACCGTTGGGCGCCAGGGCAACTTTCTGCCTTGCAGTGTTCCCGGTCGACCGGGACCTCTGCGCCGGTCGACCGGCGACACTGCAGTGGCCCCAAAATCCAATTTTTGCAAATTCAAAGTTTTTCTTTGGAGAATAATTTGGGCCATATAATCAAGCTTTAAAACATGTTTTAAAGATTCTAATGGTTTTTAAAACATGACATAAAAAGCCTAAAAAGATTCAAAACTTTTAAAACAAAGGCTTGCTTGATTTCTAGAAAACTCTTTTCTAAAACAAATGCATCCAAGATGAAAATACAAATCATGCATAAATACTTTTACAAATCTTAAAAGCAATGCATGAATAAAACAAGATTTCAAGTTTATTTAAAAACCAATGCAAGTGTGTAAATCAAATGATGCTTGAATGATAATGCATCCATCAAATTGCAATCTATAAAAACCCTAACAATCTCCCCCTTTGCAATTTGATGGCAAACACACTCACCACTGAACATACACACTTAGTCTTCAGCTCCCCCTCAGCTGGACAAGTCTTGAAATCTTCTTGGATGCTTCTTCTCATAGCTTGGGCTCTTGGGCTTCAATCTTCATGATGCTTGGTGCTTAAATATTCTTCAAGCTTTCTCTTCTTCTTTCTTTCTTTATCCAAGCATATTCTTTAACTCCAAGCTTTCTTTCTTCTATTTGCTCTCCCCCTTTGACCATGCCTCTTTCTCCCTTTGGCAAGGTATGTATTCTCTCCCCTTGTAGAAGATCATACAAAAACCTCCCCTTAGGAAGCTTGGACATTCTCTTTACCCTTTTGAGAACTTGCATAATTTCTCCCCCTTTGCCATTAAATTGCAAAGGTACCTACACACATGAAACAAAGAAAATACCTTTAGTAGCACCTGTTAACAAATGAAATCGAAAATGAAATACATAACAGGCTATCAAGTGAGGTAGTAGTCTCTAAGGGCTCAAAGGCAATCTAAGGGTCAATTTGATCAAAACTAATACTTCCTATGAAGGTTTACACTCCCCCTCAATCCATTCTCTTCTTTTGTCAAACTCTTGACAAAGATTTAACTATTAGGTACAAGAAGAAGATGGTTTAACCAAGTGAGGGTCAACTTCAAAGAAAGGATTAGATTCATTTAACTATAAGGCTCATATGATCAAATTACCAAAAGAGAGTTAGGTCAAGTAGAAAAGCAATCATGGATATCAATTGGACAAACAAGAATACCAATTGAGATTTAAGGATATGACTATTAAACACAATCACTCTAAAATGGATTTAGAAATATAACTATTATGAGAAATCCAAATTAGAGCTATCCATGATATGGGGTTTACTCAAACATAGCATCAATCAATATTACTTATGAAAATCATATGCTATGTAAGATTTTGAAAATCATTTCATTCAATCAATAAATATGACTTATTAAAGTGCAAATTGAGTGAAATGAAATTCAAACATGAAGCCAACCTCAACTAATAACCAACCAATATTATGAACACATAAACATGGTGGTCATGAGATATACCTATATGAGCAAAGGAGGTGGCAACATGAACATTATGATGCTAATGGTGTGTGACATGGAACAATCATATTACTTATCAAGTTCAATCCAATGCACACAAGATTTATCACATTCACAAGAAATCAAATCAATCAAACATTATACCAATTGAAACTAATTGAATTTGATAACATGATTAAAAGCAAGGATGTGATAAACTTCCATCAAGCATCACAAATGCATATTCATCACTTTTAAAGATATAACTATTGAGCATAGTGATGAACAAGGTAAATTGCAATGCAAAGAATATTACTTGGTAATGCATGCAATTTCCAAAGTGTCAAAATCATATGAATTCAACATCTAAGATATCCATCAAACATATAGAAATATGAGGAATAGATTTCAAAGAGTTTCATATGATCAAGAACACTACTATGAAGTTGAAACATGTATAAGAATGACATCATTTAGAGAATACACATGAATCAACATCATAACCATCCAAAAAAAATATGACTAATGAGCATAGAGGATGGATTTTAGTTCTAGTATGGTTTCTACAAATGTAATAAATAACACAACCATACATAGAACGATTTGACATTTGCATAGAGAGGATTAATCAACATTCAAGATCTAACTCATACCAATCATCAAAAAAGAATATAACTATTTAAGCACAAGAAGGTATGAGGTTAAAAGGATCAATCTAGCATGTAACATCTCCACTCTTAGCAAATGTACTAAGCTTACAATGCAATGAAAAAGGATATGAGGTCTATACCAAATGAACTTAGTACATTAAATCACAAATGCACTTAAAAAGCTCAAATACAAGATTTTACTATAAAGCACATAAACACTCATTAATTTGCATTAATGAAACTATATACCAAAATAGGCACAAACATGCAAATCAATGAAATCATATCCAACCATGCAATGTAAGACAACAAAATCAATTTGCATAAAGAATGTAACTCAATGAGCAAAGATGCAAATTGTTTGTAAAAATTATTTCCTTTCAAATGATACAATCATAATTAGGCACAAGGAAATAAATTCAAGGAAAATGCTTCAATAAATATAACTAATAAAGCCTAGAACATTTTCCAAAGTTTTTCAAATCACTTCAATGTATGAAATTCCAACAAAGAATCATTTATAGAATTAAGAGCAAGTGAATTTGAAAAACAAGAAGTGTACTATTGTAAAGTTTTCAATTTATAAAAACAATAGACACTTACAAATTTTCCATATCAAAAGATATAACTTGTAAATCAATGGAAAACTAAGGTTGCTTCAAATCATTTGATTTCCAAAAAGGATCTAACTATGACAAACATCAAATGATTTTCCAACATCAATTGATCATGAAAAACTAGCTATGAAAGCATTTGTAATCACAATCAATTGATCATGAAAAGATATGCACTACAAGAGATATATCTATATGATCAAAATGCAAATCCATCATGAAAGTATTGCAATCAAAGGATTTTGAAAACCATGAGATATAACTATAAAAGTTCATGAAGACAAAATCAAATGATCACAAAGAAACAATGCATTTTAAGAGATGTGACTATAAAGAACCAAAATGCAAATGTATCATGACCAACAAAAAGATATAACTAAAAAGAATAGGTTGGTCTAGTGGGATCAAGGCCTTAAGGTTACTCAAATAGTCTACCTTTGAAAATTCACCTAAGGTCTTGAAAAGGTTGTCCATGAGAGAACACTTAGAGGACTCACCAACTCTAGAAGATATAACTTGGAAAAGTCTTAGAGTGGTGCAATGAGGCTAGGGAAATTTCAATTTCAATCATAGTGGAAATCTTTAAAAAGATATGCAATAAATCACAACACTAGGGTTCAAATCTAGCAAGGATCAACTCCGGGTTGTTAAGCCCTAAAATGGAGTAACCCGCTCTGATACCACTTGTAAGTCCATGGGGATCCGAACCCTAGAGGGGGGGTGAATAGGGTGAGCTTCTTTTATGACCAATTTTAACAATTTTAACTTCTTTAAAACAAACTAGTCACAAGTGATGATTATCAAACAATATGCGGAAGCTAATATAAGCAATCACCACAAAGCAAGCACCATCACACAAGGATTTATAGTGGTTCGGCCTCAATGCCTACATCCACTACCGGCTTGTGATCCAACACCCCACCGGATTTCCACTATTTATGCTTTTCAATAGGCTAAGCAATAACATTTACAATATGCTTTCCAAGGCTAAGCAATAACCTTTACATTGATGTTTTTCAAGGCTTAACATCAACCTATCCATTATGCTTTTATAGGCTAAGCAATAACCTCTTCAACCACAAGGTTGGTTATCTCACTAAGTTAGTGTCTTACATACACTTGATGGAGATTCTATTAAGCTCATTACAATGCCTCTTAAATAGGCGGATATGGAAGTGTAAAACAAATACACACTCACACTATGAATGCAAATATGAAAGTATATGAAGTGTGTGTGTGTGGTCCTCAATCATTTTGAAAATGAAAGCTCATAAATGTATGCCTAAGGCTTTTGAAAATTTTAGCTCATAAAACATTTATGATTGAGGAAGTAATGCAATCACATGTTAAAAGTAACAACTTGTTAATGATATCAAAGTTACACAAGTTGTATGAAATGGATTAGCTCTAAACATGTGATGCATAGGGATGTCAATCAAATCACCAATGAAGCTCAAAACATAAAAATAGATTTGATTGAAAAGAGGGGACAAATCATATGTAATTATAAGGACAACTTGAAAAAGATTTACCAATCAAAGTAAGGCAAGTTGTGAAACATTAAAACAATAATACACATATGATTTGTAATGATGTTGGATCCAAAAGATAAGATACATTTGAGAGAGATTTTCTTATGATGGAAAAACAGCAACCAATGATTCAACAAAGTATATGAATCATGTTACATATTTCATTAACATGATCTACTTAGATTTACCAAAGATAAAGTACTACTTTGATGAATCAATGGTGATGTATCCAAAACAATAGATCTATTCAAAATATAACACATGCTAAGAATACAACACATCATAGGTTAACATGTTACTAAGATTTACCAATGATAAAACAAAACATGAAAACTTATGATTTGTAAAGAAGTTGAATCCAAAACATAAGTTAGTTTTGAAAGAGATGTTCTTATGATGGAAAATAACAACCAAAGATTCAACCAAGTATATGGATCATGTTACATATGATTTCAAAGGTTCTTTCATTAACATGATCTACTTAGATTTACCAAAGTTAAGTACTACTTGGATTGAATCATATGGTGTTGTATCCAAAACAATAAATCAACTCAAAACATAAAACATGTTAAGGACACAACACAAACATAGTTTAACATGCTAGAAATGATTTACCAAAAATAAAACAAAAGCATGAAAACATATGATTAAGAAAGGAAGAGCCTACTTGGTGGTTTAACTTCATTAATCCAAGCTTTAGCTTTCCTAATCATCCCCTTCATCCCTTGGTTCTCTTCCCTTTTGATATGCCTCAAATCCTCTCAAGGAGGGGTTGAAAATTCCCAACTTTTGGCAAGGGAAAGAACTCATATTTATAGAAAAAAGTTGCCAACGGCTAGTCCTCGGTCGACCGGCACACAGGCCTCGGTCGACCGGGACCACACAACGGTCAAATTTCTGACCGTTGGGCGCCAGGGCAACTTTCTGCCTTGCAGTGTTCCCGGTCGACCGGGACCTCTGCGCCGGTCGACCGGCGACACTGCAGTGGCCCCAAAATCCAATTTTTGCAAATTCAAAGTTTTTCTTTGGAGAATAATTTGGGCCATATAATCAAGCTTTAAAACATGTTTTAAAGATTCTAATGGTTTTTAAAACATGACATAAAAAGCCTAAAAAGATTCAAAACTTTTAAAACAAAGGCTTGCTTGATTTCTAGAAAACTCTTTTCTAAAACAAATGCATCCAAGATGAAAATACAAATCATGCATAAATACTTTTACAAATCTTAAAAGCAATGCATGAATAAAACAAGATTTCAAGTTTATTTAAAAACCAATGCAAGTGTGTAAATCAAATGATGCTTGAATGATAATGCATCCATCAAATTGCAATCTATAAAAACCCTAACAAATATGTCCTTACCAAAACCCCCCTTGATGAGCCTGGCCCGAATGCACCGGAAGAAGAAAAGGAACTTTACACCAAATGGGTCAAAGATGATGAGATGGCCAGATGTTACATTCTATCATCCATGTCTAGTGTTGTGCAACACCAACATCAATCCTATAAGACTGAATACGATATTATATCGAACTTAAAGGAGATGTTTGCGGAACAGGGCAGGCCTGCTAGGCAGGCAACTATGAGGGTGCTCATTAGGACCAAGATGGAGGAAGGTACATCAGTACAGGAACACATGTTGAAAATGATGGACTCATTAAATGAGTTAGATGTACTGGGAGCTGTGATTGATGCAGAATTGCAGATCGACATAATCCTTGAGTCACTACCAGAGTCATTCAACATTTTCAAGGTTAATTACAATATGAATAAGATGAATTTGACTCGGGCTGAGCTGTCAAGCTAGCTGGTGGTGACTAAAGGGATTATGAAAAAGAAGCCAACTACCCTAATGATAGAAAAGTCAGATGCCAAGTCCAAGCCGAAAGGCAAAGGGCGGAAAGGCAAAAAGAAATTAGCTCCGAAAGGTCCTAAGGTAGAGAATGGTCCTAATGGTGGCGTGGCCAAGGCTAAGGGCTCAGGGACAAAAGGAAAGTGTTTCCAATGTGGTAAGACAGGACATTGGAAAAGGAATTGTCCAGAGTATCTGTCTAAGAAGAAGACCTCATGTATGATTGAGTCACTTATTTATGAAGTTAATTTTGCAATTGGTACTTCAGAATCTTGGTGTGTGGACTCCGGGGCAACTAATCACATATGTAATTCGTTGCAGGGGTTCAGGGAAACCAGGAGGCTCAATGACGGAGAAATCATTGTTAACCTAGGATCTGATGCTCAGGTAAAGGCAGTTTCAGTGGGAGTTATTACTTTATGTTTTTTTTAATAATAGATTGGTTTTGTCAGACACATTATATGTACCATCTTTACGGCGGAATTTAATTTTAGTTTCTAGTTTGGTCAATAAAAGTTATCCATTAGTTTTGGTGTTGAAGTTGTCATAAAAAGGAATGGTACTTTTATATGTTCTGGCAAGGTAACCAATGAGCTTTATTTGTTAACTCCTACAGTGTATGAGATACATGATACTGAAACAATTAATAGACCATCATTAAAGAGAAAGTCACCTTCATCTAATCCAACAGAACTTTGGCACTTGAGGCTAAGTCACATAAACCTAAACAGGATTGACAGGCTAGTGAAAGATGGTATCTTACCTTCATTGGTGGTAGAACCAGTGCTTGTCCGCGAGTCCTGACTGGAAGGTAAAATGACTAAAAGACCCTTTTCATCTAAGGGAAATAGGGCCAAATATTTATTGAAATTAGTGCATACTGATGTGTGTGGAGCCATTAATGTCAGGGCTAGAGGAGGATATGAGTATTTCATCACTTTCACAAATGATTACTCAAGATATGGATACATATACCTTATGCACTGTAAGACTCTGACCCAAGAGAACCCAATTAGTGTTAATTAAGTCGTGTATTAGTCTTAAGCATGATTAGTAGTCTTTGAGTAAGTTGGGTTTGGAATGGCTTTTGATATAGTTTTGGGGAATTTTGGTGACTAGTGGGGCCTTTGGGGGTTCCTTTTGCGACTTTGCATTTACTTAGGGGATTTTTTGGACTCTTTTTGAATTATTTTTTTATCTCGTTTTGTTTATCTTGTTAATCCCTACAACTTTTATGTTGATCCCATGCCCATCCGAGATTCCGAAACCCGATTTCCTAACCTTGAGGGCAAAATAGTCTTTTTACACTAAATCTGTACCCAAAACTTGATATCCCAGAAACCCGCAAAACATATACTTTTTGGAAACTAGATATTTCGGTGATCATTTCTTCATTCTTTGTCGAATTCATCTGAGATCCCGATAGACATGATTTCAGCCCTTGAATAATTCTAGTGGTGGGACCCAACCCCATTTTGTTTATAAGGAGGACTCCCTTCCCTTTTCCCCTTTTCTAGCAAACTACAAATTCTCAAACTAGGGTTTCCCTTCCTTCTTCTTCTTCTTGCTCTCTCCATCTCAATCTTCCACCAAACTTGCACCAACATTAATATAGACTTCATCATTCTCTTCCTCATCTTCAAGGCTACCCATTGATACCATTTGTGAAGAAAACCTCCCATTTCAAGATCTTCTTTGAGCAAACTCTTGCCATTTGAAGGTCATCCAAGTAAGCAATCTTCTTCATCTTCTAGATTTGTATTCTTCTAGTCCTTGAGAAGCTCCATTTTCATTATTGTGAGTTTTATCTTCTTCATTCATTGTTTGACCTATTTTAGGGTTTGTTTTGGGGGTTTTTGCTTGTAGCTTGGACCTTTGACTTGGAAGACTTGATTTGAGCTTGATTTGCTTATTAAAGACCAAAGGCAAGTTGATGATTTGATTTTATAAGCTTTCAATGATTCTATGAGAAATGGGATTTATTGTGTTGTTTTTCACTCATGCTTATTTAATGCATTGTCTTGAAATAAATGTTCATGAAAGAGCCTTGATAGTGTATTTATTGCCATAGAGATGTATTGGTTCATAGCATTTAATTTTCTCTTGCTTTATCTCAAATGTACTCTTGTGTGTAGTGATTTCCTTCCCTCTTTTCCTTGTTTTTGGATGTGATATGTTGGAGGAGGTTAGAATGGATGTTGTTGGAAAATTGATGTTGATTTGGATGAAGTTTTGAACCCCTCTCTTGGTGTATACAAAGGAGCTAAAAGGGATTGAAAAAGGAAAAGAAAGAGAGGAGAAGAACTGTCTCGGAATCAGTTTCTGGACATTTCGCTCGAGCGAGCATGACACTTCGCTCGAGTTAAGTGTCCAGAAAAGGGTTCGTGCCATTGATGTACCCGATTTTTCTCTCCTCTCCTCTCCCATCCGTCCCTGGGGTCGCCGAGAGGAAAATCGAAATGGAGGGAGGAAAGGGGGAGAAAAAAGGGCATCTATATTTTGTACGGGTATGCCAGATTTTCTATTCTACTTGGAATTTAGAAGTGGTGATCCGGAGATCCACCTTCGCAAGTAGAAAGGAAATCAACCTTTTTCTAACTTTCCAAATTGCACATGTATTTAAGAAAAGAGACGTTTTTTTAATGCCGTTAGAGGCGATTTCATTTTTTGTTTGTTGTGAAAGGCGATTATGCCATGAAATGCGATTTACAAATCTCATCAAAAATGAAATACAAGAATTGTGATTTATTTTGTCTCTTAAAAAAAACAAAGTACAATAGAAAAGCAAGAAAGGGAATCTGACTTCTCAGGAGATTGCGGGGACCAGTTCAGATCGACGGTCGCAAGTCATGTATGGACTTCGCCGTCCTTCAGAAGAGAACGCTTGATGCTTTGATTCTTCGGCTTGGCTTGGACTTCAGTTTTTTAGAAGATAAAAACCAAGGGAAGGTCCTATACCTAATGAAAAACGAAGAGACGGGCTGAAGAACGGCGTCTTGGCCATATTGAGTCGAAGAAGAGGAGGCTTTTTCTTAGAGGGGGGGTGTGTCTGTCCCTCCCCCCAAGGGACTTTGATCACCTTTGGGTGTTTGTTGCAGCAAAGTTTCTTCAGAGTAGCAGTGCTTCTGGATCTTGAGTTCAGAATTTCAGGATTCTGTGTGTTTTCTGGGTGTATGTCTGTGTTCGCGGATCCTTTCTTCTTGGAATCACCTCCTAATATAGGCATTTGGTAGCCTTTAGGTGACTTTATGGGCTTTAATGTATTAAAACCACATAATGGGAGGAGTTACAAATTTTAATTCCTTTGTTTTGTAACTCCTTTTTCTTAGCTTCTGATTGGCCGGTGGAGATAATGGGCATTTAATCGCCTTTAATCTTCATGATGAGAGGAGTTTCATAACTTAAATATCATGATGTCTTGGACTTGTAACTCCCATTTCCTTGAATCCGATTGGGCCGTCCAAAATAATGAGTTAATGACTGCATTTAGTTGGGTCAATTAACATCATTAAGTGGTCGCTAGGAATTTGAAGAGTCGCGGGCCGTGTCGCGTCTTTTGGAATTCTTCTTGCGTGATCAACGATGGATCTTCATGCTGATTGATGTCGGATGATCACGCAACTTCAGGCATTAGTTGATACCAGCAGGCCGGTGACATCTGTCTTGTCGATTTCTTGATCAGTCGGACAGAAAGTGCACTTTCTTGGTCAGCCGATTGGAGATCTTGGAGCGATCAATCGCGATTTCAAGCTCTTGACGGTGGATTTGAGATGTCGATGAAGATCAGTCGTTTCCGGGCGACGAAAATCAGATTTCAGGAAATCACAGGGGCTGGAACTCCCGAAACGCGAAAAGGGACGGAAAACGGGCCCTGCGGCGGAAATCCGGTGACCCGGATTTCCATGGGGGGATTTTCCCCTTTGGTCGCCGTTTC
This sequence comes from Cinnamomum chago, assembly GCA_038049695.1. NCBI lineage: Eukaryota > Viridiplantae > Streptophyta > Magnoliopsida > Laurales > Lauraceae > Cinnamomum > Cinnamomum chago. The sequence goes on from CP142451.1 coordinate 65,417,347, forward strand.
GTCGGTCGTTTTTCGAGCTTTTTTGCTTCTTTTTTCTCCTGTATTTTTCTTGACATTTTTTCTCATTTTTTGGCTTGGTTCTCCTGGATAAAACCCAACGAGCAGTTGTGCAAAACTGGGCACAAAGTTTCCTATTTTTTGGAAAAGCCGAAGACTTTGCCGCGCAGAGTTGCTGATTTTTGTCAAAGTTGAAACTAGGTCAAACGATGTCGGAATGACCTGAAATTTGACGTGGAGCTTCCCGAGCAGTAGATAGGAGAAACTATGAGCTTTATTTTGAGTTTTGAAGCCGTTTGGGATCCCATTGCTGCTAGGCTTGAGTTCACCATGAGGAAGATGTCGCGCTTTGATGTGCGGTCAACCGATGTCCGATTGACCTGAAATTTGACATGGAGCCTATTGGATCCATTTTGAGATGATCCATTAGCTCCGATTTGGATGTCATGGTTCCGGGGTGCCCCGCCGCCGGTAGCCTTGCTTTTCTTTCGGAGCATCAAAGTCGGGTCAAACGTTGTCGGAATGACCTGAAACTTGACGTGCAGCCCTTTTGAAGCATGTTGAAGCCGCTCATGTGCTCCATTTGATGAGTAATGGTCCCGGTGGTTCTCGCAGCCGAGGGGTTTGATTTTCTTTCGGTGCGTCGAAGTCGGGTGAAACATTGTCGGAATGACCTGAAATTTGACGTGGAGCCTTTTGGAGGTATTTTGAGACCATCTGTAGGCTCTGGTCGAGGTTTTGATGTCTTCGACTCCGCCGCCACCAAGAGCGCCTGTTTGGCTTCCGGAGGAGTGAAGTTAGGCCAAATGATGTCGGAATGGCCCGAAACTTCATATGAACTCCTCTTGTGACTGTCTTGAAGGATCTATCAGTTTTCAAGTGATTCTGACAAGATCTTGTGCTTAAAGCGGCATTGCCCGTTTGTAGTAGGATGCGGCTTCATGTAGCTTCTTGATGTTTGAAGAGGCAAAGTGACATTTTTGGTGTCAACAAATGCCCCCTCGAGGTACAGCGACGAGTAGATGTTGGAGTCGATGTGCCTCGAAGAGAAACCTGAAGGAGAGCTTTTGTCTTGACCAAGAGTTTTTTTAGCATTTTTTTAATAGCTTTTGAGTTTCCAAGGGTACTTTATGGTAGTGAGAGGGATCACATACCATCTCAAGGCAAAGTTTTGAAAATGACATGAGGGAGTTGGATTTGGGTTTTGGATTTTGGGTTTTCCTTTTGATCTTGTGAACCTAAGGGCTTTATGTGGCGCATCAGGCGATCAAGAAGGATTTTTGGTTTTTAACCTTGTGACCTAACAAGCTGTATGTGGCAAGTTAGGGGGTCGGGTTTTATTTTTTGGATTTTGACCTTGTGACCCAACAAGCTGTATATGGCAAGTTGGGGGGTCAGGTTTGGTTTTGACCTTGTGACCTAACAAGTTGTATGTGGCGAGCCAGGGGGTCATGGATTTTTTGGTTTTGGCCATATGACCTAACAAGCTTTATGTGGCAAGTTAGGGGACCAGAATGTGGTTTTTTGTGGGTTGTCAATTTCAAGATTTTGGCTTAATTTGTTATATGAGGAGGGATGATTTGGATTTTTGGAAACTCATGAGGCTTTCTCTTTTTCTTTTTTTTTCTTTTTTTTTTTTAACGGTTTGATCGACTCAAAAGAGATATGAAACCATTTTGTATGCTCTTGGTAAGAGGATTTTTTTTAAAGGAAGCCCCTTTTAGTGCCTAGGTGGTCAAAACTGACTCATGTAGGCTAGCCCATGGGACGTTAAGCTTTTAAAGATGGCTTAGATCTCACATGGTGTCATTTTATAAAGAATATCTAAAAATATCCTTACTTGAAGAGAATCTCTCAAGTTTCCTTTCTTTTGAGAGAGATTTTCTCAAAGTATCTCTCTTTGGGAAAGAATATTTCTCATTCCCTTTCTTTTTGGAGAAAATTTCTCAAAGAATCTTCTCTTTGGGAGAGAATATCTCAAATCTCCTTTCTTTTGGGAAGGTTGCTAATTTTTAACACTTACCTCCTTTCTTTTCTCCTTGGTTCCTCTTTTGGTTTGCTCTCTTCTATAAAAGCAAGGGGTGATTGGATCTTTGCTCCTGTCGCGACCCCGGACCGGGCCCACGGGACTGATCCGGGATCGGGACTATTAATGATGACGATGATAAAGATATACCACAACAGTTTAACGATTCCATACATTTATTTAATTTCCCACAGGTGTCCGCGGTGACGATATCACAACCATAAATGAACATTTCTATTAAGTACAGAAGCGTGTAGCAAATCAAATGATAATTTACTTTTAATCACACGATAATCACATGTATAATCAAGTATCAGAATGAGCAATGATCGTTAGCATGTTACCCAAAGTAAGTTAAAGTTTATACAAATATCATTTAATTACACTTCCCAAAAATAAAGGCCAATATAAACAAAATACCAATCCAAAGAATGGTTGAACAGTTTCCCAAAATGTTATCTCTCTCTAGCAATCCAATGTCTACATGACATCATCCGCACGCCACTCAACTAACTGTTGCGATTCTCTGACCGCCTCCTCGTGCTCCTCCTCGGGATAACCAACAACGAGACCTGAGTACCAAAAGTGGGTCAAACACGACGGTTTGGCAAATGGATAAAAATATGATGACAGTATAGTAACACATGAATTTACCTTCAAAAGCATTTAAACTTGTTTAAGTAACAATTTCTATAAACGAGATAAAACATTTATTCAAATACAAGTATGCATTATAAAACATGTACAGGTAACCAAGGAAACGAGGAAACAAGCAAGATGGCAACCACACGAAACTAAGTCCTCTATCACTAAAGCGATAGAGCAATAACTAGGCACTGGTCTCAGTCACTCGAGGTGAGGAGAAACAATGGATCTTATAAATACATATACATATACTATACATGACCACGGTAGCAAGCCGGGCATCAGGGATCACAGTAGCAATCTGCGGCATCGGGACAAGACCACGGTAATAACCGGGTAGCGGGATCCAAACTGCAGCTGGCGGGACAAGAGGGGGATCTCCAAGTCGGTGGATCAGACCAACATGGTTATCCAAGCTTAGTGGTGCCGACTCATAGGTCAAATCACAATCGAGACATATGCAAGTAAATCAAGTACAATTAAATAACCGGGCAGGACGGGGGTGCTCAAGGGCACACTGTCATTTCATGTGGTATAATGCACTTCAAGACAAGTAGCTATATCAAGTGTAATTCAATACTATCGGGAAAACAAGGCACGTAGTATAAATCTCGGGATCGATAAGGTACAATAAACAATTGGAATTTCGGGTTCAAGATCTATTTGAAGTGAATAGGGACTTCGTATGTCAATCTAATAACAATCTGGTACTCCTAGAGTTTGGGGACATTCCGGACTCCCTATACACTCCGAATTTTTCAAAACTTCAAATGACATCTTCGTGATATGGTTTCTTTCTCAAATTGCCTCATACATTACTTAGTAAATCTCCTTGACATAGAGGGGTTCCCAACGAATAGTCCCAAACCGTTAAAATAGTTCATCTTTGTCCCAACCGGTTCGCTCGAGCGATGAGCTCTCTGGAATGGCTGTCTGGGTGGGTTCGCTCGAGCGAAGTTGAGGTCGCTCGAACGAACTCATTGGGTCGAGCGTAGTTTTTAGTGCGTTCGAACAAACAACTCTCTGGAAAGAATTTTGGGATGTCCACTCGAGCGACCAAGCTACTGGAATGCCAGAACCCTTTTCTGGACATTTCGCTCAAGCGAAGTGTCATGTTCGCTCGAGCAAACTGTCCAGAAACTGATTCCGGACCAGTTCAGCTCCTCTCTATCTCTTCCTTCTACAACCTCTTTTTAGCCACTTTCATACATCACATGAGGAGTCTAAAACTTCATTCAAATAACATCAAATCTTTCACCACATCCATCCCATTCTCCTCCATCAATACCACATTCAATACAAGGAAAGAAAGAAGGAAACCATTTCACATAAGATATATTTTGGGACAAAACAAGAGGAATTAAATGATATGAACCAACACATCTCTTTGACATAAATGCACCATTAATACTCTATCATGAACATTTATTTTAAAACAAAGCAATAAATAGGCATGAGTGGAAAATACTAGAATCATTGAAAGCTTATAAAAACCAAATCAGCCCACTTGCCTTGGGTCTTCTAATCAATGAAATCAAGCTCTAATACTCTCCCAAGCAAAGAATCCAAGCTATGAACAAAATCCCCAAAACAAACAAACCCTAAAATGGTCAAACAATGAAATAGAAAAGGAAACCTTACAACAATGGAGATGAAGCTTCTCTAGGGCTAGAAGAATACAAATCAAGAAGAATGAAAGATTACTTACTTGTAAGGTCCTCTAATGGACAAGGTGAGCTCAATGAAAATCTTGGAATGGGAGGTTTTCTCCACAAAAGCTATTAAGAGAAAGCTCTCAAGGAGGTAAAGAAGATGATGGCCTCAAATCTCCTATTGGTGCAAGTTTGGGAGTGGTTTGAAGATGGAGAAGCAAGAAGAAGGAAGGGAAACCCTAGCTTTGAGAAGTTGTAGTTTGCTAAAAGAGTGGAATGAGGAAGATGATCTCCTTATAAAGCAAGTGGGGAGTGGGCTCCACCACTAGCAATCTAATAGGGCTGAATTCATGGCTTTCGGGGCTTCTAATGAATTCGACAAAGAAGAGAAAAGTGATCATCGAAATATCTAGTTTCCAAAAAGTATATGTTTCATGGGTTTCGGGAATATCAATTTTTGGGTACAGATTTAGTGCACAATGACTGTTTTGCCCTCATGGCTATGAAATCGGGTTTCGGGATCTCGAACGGGGACGGGATCAACATAAAAGTTGTAGGGATTAACAATACCAATAAAATGAGATTAAAACAATGAATGCAAAATCTTCGATAAATCCTTAAGCGCATGCAAGGTTGTAAAGATGGAACTCCTAAAGGGTCCCACTAAACACAAGATAATCAAAGTTCCCCAAAAACTATTTCAAAAGCTACTCCAAACCCAACTTAGCCAAAATCACTAATCAAGCTTAGAGCTAACACACGACTTAATTAGTACTAATCGAGTTCACTCGGGTCGGGGTCTTACAGCTCCTTTGCTTTCTTTCTTTGCAAGAGTCTTTAAGAGTGCTCCAAGATCAAGAATTCTCCTTTTTCAAAGATCTTCAAGCTTTTCTTCTTCTTTTCCATCAATGGCTTCAAGTAAGTTTTCTTCCTCCATAAGAAATTTCCATTGTAGAAGTAGAATTTTCTTTTCTTTTCTTTCTCTTCCTTTTTTTTTTCATGTGCTGCCCCTTTTTTTTCTTTTTTCTTTCTTTCTTTGTTTTCATTGCATGTTTTTTTTTCTTTTTTTATTGGCGGTACAGACAGGTCCGTACGGACCAGGCCATACTGCCACGTGGCAGTGGGCCACGGCCTGCTGCCAAATTTTTTTTTTTTTTGAAACTTCTCTCTCCCTTTTTTTTTTGTTTTTTTTTTCTTTTTTTTCACCATGATAATGAGGTTTATGCATCATGAGGTTTATGCATTTCAAGATGTTCATGCACATTGCTTTCTTTCTCTTCTCTCTGTTTTTTTTTATGCATTAAGATAAAAGGCTAGAATCTCTAGGTCAAGTCAACATGAATTTTAACTTTGACAAAGTTTGATTGGTTTTAACCAAGTTGGGTTGGAATTGATCAAACTTTGGTTAAAGTTTTCCTAGCATCTAATGCATGATGATTTTCGATGCATGTATTTAGTAAATTGATTGGGAGCATGATGATGCATACCTAGAAATCTTTTGCAAATTTTGGGATTTGGAGCTCGTAGCAATGTTGAGCCCTTTCCTGATTTTGCTGGATTTTGAGGAGCTTTGCAGGTTTCGAAGTTTGGAGCTCGCAGCGATGTTAAGCCCTTTTTCAAGCTTATGGAGATTTGATGAGATTGGTTTGATCTCGCAGCAATGTTTGAGTTCAAACCTTCTTTGAGGATGCTCCTTTGAGCTCACCTTCAAGCTTCCTATCTTTGTCGGGATGTTTCCCTTTTCTTCGGAATTGTCCCGGAATCATGCCAAAATTTCACTAGAATTTTTCTTAGCAAAATTCTGTCACTTTAATGTTTGATTTTTTTTTTCCATCCTTTTGCAGGTAGTTCCTCCAGAACGAACAAGGACAAAGAGCCTGCTACTGATGCACCTCGTCTGTCTACCAGGTCTCCTAATGTGGTCGTACAGCAAGCCTGGGAGAAGGTCCAGTTTGTGGAGAAGAACTTGGAAGAATGTGACTCCCTCAATCGCGATGAGATAAGACAACGATTAATCGCTCTCAATGATGAGGAGTTCTACAGGATTATGGTAAGTAACTGTTAAACCCCGACCCAGACCAATTCGATTAGTGTGCGATTAGTGTGTGTTTAGTCCTAAGTGAGTTTAGTGCTTGTTGGGTTAGAAATGATTAGTTTAGTCTTGGACATAGCTCTGGGAATTTTGAGAACGTTTAGTATTAATTAGACACACTCAGGAAGGCCTGAGTGCACGTATAAGCTTGGGAAGATCGTATCGATTTCCGTGTGAGTGTGATTTTGATTTCATTTGAATGATGTTTCGACATGTTGCAACTTTCGTTTTAAGCAAACCCATGTTTTGGCCCAAAGAGGGTAAAATTGTCCTTTATGCACAAATCTGGACACAATTTTCGAGATCTCAAAACCATGTCAAAAATATACTTTTTGGAAACTAGATATTTCGACGATCATTTTATCCTTCTTCGTCGAAGTCATCCGAGGCCCACAAGATCGTGTTTGAGTCACTTCAAGATTCAAGTCAATGGGACCCATTTCCATAGCTTAAGTCCCTTCTCCCTCTCATTTCATTCATTCCCCCATTCTTTGCAATTTTTCTGAAGTTAGGGCAAGGAAACCCTTTCTCTCTTCTTCTCCATTCCCTTGCATGCTTTGGTTAGAGAACTCCAAATAGAATTCCAAGCTCTTCACCTTCTTCCTTCCCTTGCAAGCTCTCTATCCATACAAGTTCTTGGAGCTTCTTTTGGGACAAGCTCTACATTTCCTCTCTTCTTTCTTGTTTGGCCATTGTTAGGTAAGAGCTTCAATCCTTGTCTTTCATGAAGTCTTTTGGTTCCTTGAAGAGCATGTTTTCCATGTTTGCAAACCCTTTGGTAAAATGGTTCCTTGTTTTCAAGATTTAGTGATTTGTGTGGTTTTTCTCTTGGGTTCTTGTAGTGTGGGATTTAGCTTGAGGAAGTGCTTGAAGAAGAGTATTGTTAGCTTTGGTCAAGGCAAGTGATCTCTATAGGAATGATGCATGTGTATTTGGATTTCATTGTATTTTAGAAATTGTGCATTTATCTTGTTTATAAGCTTCATGTTTATGTTTTCTTTTGATTTGGATGTAAAATGGTGATAAATGAACCCTTGGTGAGCATGAAGGCTCAAGGGATGATATGTGGTTGATGGATGAGAAGAAGGAGAAGAATGTAGTGAAAGATGTGCAAAGGAAAGGAGATTTCTGCATTCAGCGAGCTCAGGCAGCAGCCTGTTCGCTCGAGCGACCCCTGGGTCCGCTCGAGCGAACAAGCCACTGTCTGCTATGGAACGAGGCAGAGAGTCGTTCGTTCGAACGCATTTTATTATCCGCTCGAGCCAACATTCGCTCGAGCGAACTGTCTACGCCTTGTAAGGTCCGCTCGAGCGAACGGTCTCGCTCGAGCGAAGTGTCATCAACGTGGCAGGTCCGCTCGAGCGAACCTGCCAGATTCAGGAAGATGAGTTTTTCCATTTTGTGTATTTTCTTGAGGGTTGAAAACTAGACTATGTTAAGGGTTTCAACTTGACATTGTGTAAATGGAACTTCGAAATGAAACCCAACTTCGCGGACACCAATTCTTGTATTTTCTGACGTTTGGGGTTTCAATTACACAAAGGTCAATTAGTAGCCTTAGCACATGGTTGTCAGATTTTGTATTTGAACCTCCGTCTTGGTACGATGAGTATAAACGTGCACTTGTTTTGAGTTTCAAGTATAAGCTTGTTTTGAAGTTTTGTTTCAAGAAAAAGGGGATCACTTCCTAAGCGTGTTATGCATAATTATTATGCCTCTTGCTAGTCGTGTTCGTCGTGTTTTGATAAGTGATTTCCCCCTTTTTATCTCGACATGCTTTGATCGTGTTTCACGTGTTTTGTGCATTCATGAATTAAGTAAACACCACTGAGCTTAGACTGCCCTTTCGGTTTGATCCACTGTCTGGGGGGTCTTTAAACATGTGGATTGTCTGCAGACTAGTCGTGTATTTATTACACATCGTGCGTGTCCGGTTCCGCGGCCGGAATTCCCGTCTTTGTGGGAAATCGTGTCGTGCTTATATTATGTATATCGTGCTTGTCGTGCGTGCTTGCTCTTTTCATTATATAAATGATAGAGAAATGATGGGCTCTTTGTAGATTGTAACTATTCATGATATATTATGTACTCATGCTAGTTTGTTTTTGTATCTCAGCTTTGTTCGTATTCTTGAAAATGTATCTCAGCTTTGATAGTACTTCATACCAAAGATTTGCTCACATGTTTTCTCTAAATGTTATTGTTCATGTTCATGCCTACATTGATTACCTGCCAAACCGTCGTGTTTGACCCTTGTTTATTGGTGCCCAGGTGCAGGAGACGTTGCCTTTGAGGAGGAGCGTCAGGAGGAGGCTTGTGAGCCAACTCCCGTGAGAGAGTGGCAGCCCGACGATGTCATTTAGACGTCGGTCTGGTTCTCGAGTTTCGTCACCTTTAGTCTTGGGGTTTCTTTTGGTTATTTTGAGATTGTATTGACCTTTATTGGTCTCTTATGGGTTGTACTAAACTTAACTTACTTCCGTGTTAAACTTATAACTTGAACTATGTTTGGGAATGCCATGATAACTCTTTTCTTTGATGCTATGTCTTGTTATTAAATGTTATAGCACTTAAATATTTGGTTGTGCTTATCGTGATGTGTTTTGCTACACGCTTCCGCAATCGTGTACGTGTGAGTCAGATTCCGCGTGTCTTTGGGAATCCTCACCGCGGGAACCTGTGGGAAAACAAAATCTTCAATAGTAGTAATCATCACCAAACCAAACCAACGTTATTGGCCCGGGGATCCGTTCCGGGGTCGCGACAGTAACCATCCTTAGCTCATGGATGATCAGAGCGTTGTGCCCAAGCCTACCGTTTTCTTTGGCGATGCAGTCCCTGACGACTTGACGTCCAAAGAAGTTGTTTTCAGTTCTCTTACACAGCAGATGGTGAGGAAAGAACTATTTCTACCCGGTCAACTTTTGATCAGACTGCATCGATCATGAGTCTTTCTCCCACGTGTCCCAAGAGGGAGGATCCTCCAAGCTGGGTGAAGAGGACCAACGTGATAAAGACCGGGGTTTTTGTTAGTGGGCCTTTCGGATATGCGGAGAAGTCGCCCGTCCGTATGGACATGTTGATGCCTTCCAGTGGCTACCAGGGTTTTCACCATCCGTCAGTCAGTTTGAGACCGGTTGGCCTTGGCATTTTTCTGGGTGACGGCAGCGGTTGGGTGAAGCATTTTCGACTTCGTGGCCGTTTCAGTGCTGATTCAAGCTGGGAATCATGGACTGATCACACCTTACAGGTTGGTGGAGCCATTTTGAAGGAGGCCGGGATCTTCGACGCGGTTCGTGCTTTTCGGAAGACCGTGGTTTTCTTCTATGAGGCCTTCATGGCCATGCTAGAGTCATTCCTTCCACAAACCAACACCTTCATTATGACGAACGGTGAGATTGGTTTTACTTTGAAGGAATTAAGCGTCATCACCGGGCTGCCCATCCTTGGCAAACTCTATGAGGAGTTTATGCCTATTAACATCGTTCTTGAGGAGCAGTCTGAGGAGTTCAGACTCCTATACTCTCAGCTTGTCGCCTTCTATCATTCTTTGAAGGAGAAGGAGGGCACGAAAGTCCGGTGTAGCAGTTGGAAGAATTACAGCTCCAACTTCCTTAATGGTGGAGAGTCTTCTGGAGCTAGGGCCAAGAACCCAGAGTCCAAGAAGATCACCGTTATGTGAGATGTCTTGAAGAAGTTCTTCACGAGTACATACGCCATTTGTCCTAACATTGCACTGTGAAGAGATCTCGCTATTTACCTCACTTATTGGTTGGGTGAGGCTGTTTTTGCTGGAGGAGATGGAACACACATCAAGCCGCATTGTATTTTTCCGGCTTATCAGATGGCGTTCGGAGAGCGGTTGGCGTTGGTGCTAGCTCTTTACTCCTACTTGTGTACCGAACTGTAGGTGTTACTTTCTTGGTTCGGCTTGGGCTCCCTATGAACAGGGTATTTTCAGCCCATATTTTCTATTCGTGGTGTGTGTACCACTGTCTTGGCTTCCACCGCTTAGGAGTTGCGCAGGAAGATGACCCTTTCATGATTCGGTTGGCTAGAGGGACAGCCGTTTTTGAATCTCTCTTGTCTACCCGTTTGAGGATCCGACGGTTCAGGGACGTCGAGATCGGGCAATCTTCAGTGAAGCTTTCTCCAGGTTTGCGGAAGAAGGCTTTTGATTTTGGAGCCTCCTGTGATTTCACCAGGGCAGGGTCGGGAAGACATTACTCCTTGACCAATGCAGAAAAGGGATGGCTTTTTAACATACGTGTTGGTATGATGGTGTACCGGAGACATCTTTTTGTTGATATCCAGCCGTATGTTCCCTCTCGTTTCGCGCTGCAGTTGGGCTTCTCTCAAGGCGTTGTTGGAGCGCATTCGAGCATGGTGAAGCGCTTTGGAGGTTTACAGGATGGAAGGAATGCATGGGCCTTTTACAGTGCGGAAGACACAACCGCCATGATTTCCTATCTTGAGTTGCCCACTTTCCGGACTGCTGGCTTCACGAAATGGTTTGTGGAAAGCTTTTCTGTGTACCGGGGGCTCTCCAAGAAGGAGCTTGATATTATGCAATCTCCCGGGAAGGGTCTTGGCAGATCAGATGGAGTCCGTCGAGAGGAAGTTTTGGCATTCCTTTCCGGAGAGAAGCACAAGATCAACTTTCTCAGTGAGCAGGACATCATCAGACCAGGAGTTATGCAAGAGACACCTAGTGAGGTCTTGGAACAGCTCGAAGGGGGGGAAGCCAAGATCGACCCTTGGATGCAAGGGGAATTAACGAAGGGTTCCATGGAGTCCATTGGAAAGAGTCGACCATCCGGTGAGGAATCAAGCGAAGATCCTGACTTTGACAGTGGGACGGGTACTTCAAGTAAATCCACCCATAGAAGCAAGAGGAAGAGAGGGCAGCGCCGCAATAAGAGACGACACGATGACTCTCCTGATTTGAAAGTCCCTCTCACCACCGCTGAAAAGATGTCAGGGGACGCTGATGAGCCTCCGGAAAAGAGGAACCGAGAGGAAGAAACCGTTGATGAAGGTATGATTCCTCTTTTCTTCCCGTTTTCGTTTCTTTCCTAGAGATTTCTTTTGTTTTGATTTGCCTTCTCGCCCTTTTTCAGTGGAAGATGAGTGCTTGGTGATGCCTGAGGTTCTGACTGATGAAGCAATGAAAGATCCAATTGCGGTATCTGGAGAAGAACCGAGGGGCTCTGGAGTGATTCCAGAAACTTCACCTGGTATGACATCTTTGTATTTTGTTTCTTTTTGTGTCTGTGCTGTCATCTGCTAACATGTTGCTTGTTTTCTTGTCAGCTGACTTGCCACAGGATTCTGACTATTTTGAGCCATCCATGGACACGACCTTTGACGACGCTTCAGATGAACTCATGGAGGCATAAAGTATTCCGCCAATCGTCGAAGAAGGTATTTGTAGTAATAACCCTGATGATATTGATTTTTTCAACAGGATCATATTCATACCTCTTTTGTTTTGTTTTGCTGGCAGACTGGGAGGTGTCAGAAGAAGTTCCTCCTCCTTTCTCAGTGCCAGAGCAGGGGATGCCTGCCGTTGAACCAGAAGCAGGGACTTTTTCTTCCAGTTTTAATGCGGCAGAGCAGATACCGTCGCCAGTGTCTCCAGTTAGAAAGAGCTTAATGATCACTCCTCCAGCAGTACATGACACGGGCAATCGACCAATGGAGAGAGGCGAGCCTTCATCCGGGCCATCTCTTGAGTATGCAAAGAAAGTGCTGAAGAGCGTTTTGAGCTCATGGATCGAAACTGTTTCTTCAGGCCATTTGGAAGCTGGCTTTAGTATGATTAAGCATGTACAGGACATCATTGCTGATAACAAAGAAGTCGGCCTGGACATTGCAAATGCGAAGACTTTCGTTGATGAAGTCATAGCTCTAGGGAACAAGTGGAATGAAACCAAGAGCTTCCCAAGTGGTGACTTCTTCAATGAGATGTTTTTGAAGCCTTCTGGTGAAGTCAAGTCGGAGCTGGACGAGATCTCGCGGACTCGGAAGCAATTCGTTCGGGAGAGAAACGTTACCGAGTTGGCTATCATCAGGCTAACAGAGGATCTGTGCAGTATAGATAGGGAGGTCGTTGAGACCATGCAGCGTCTTGAGCTATTGGAGGAACAATCTACCACGAAATGGGATGCCATTGTGAAAGCTCGTGCCAGAGAAGGGTCTCTGATTCGCCAAGTCGAGAAGACTGAAAGCAATCTCCGGAGGAAGACTCAAGAATACGAGCAATGGCAGATTCTTTGGGAAGAGCTTCCCCGTGCTGCAGACGGATCGCGGCATTCTACCGCATTCTATGGGAAGATCTTGGAGAAGCGTGGCCTGGAAGCTTTAGAGGCTAAGGCCAAGAGTCTGCTTGAGGAGTTGAGCCTTTGGTTAAAGACCATGTGAGACTGAGCTCCTGATTTTTGTAACAAATTTTTTTTTTTTTTTTTTTGGTACCCGTGTATACAAACATATTTTCTTGGTACTCTTTCTTTTGTAGTGCTTGTGGACACATTTTTTTTAGCACTTTTTTTTGTATTCCCTCCTTTCACTCAAATTTTTTTTTGATAAATTCAAGCAATAGTTGAATGGGAATGTTTGTTTGGAAATTTGATCAAAAGTTTATCATTTTGTGAAAAAACTTTTGTCAAATGGTTGTTTTGGCGTGAAAGCCGAATTCTGAGATTGCATGGAAGCCAAAATTTGGGTTGGCATGGAAGCCAAAATTTTGAGGCGTAAAAGCCAAATTTTGGGATGGCATGTAAGCCGAATTTTATTTGTGGCATGGGAGCCAAATTTTTGAAATGGCATGAAAGCCAGGTTTTTTGAAATGGCATGAGAGCCGGTTTTTGTTTGTGGCATGGGAGCCAAAATTTTGAGATGGCGTGAAAGCCAATTTTGAAATGGCATGAGAGCCGGGTTTTGTTTGTGGCATGGGCGCCAAAATTTTTGTTTATGGCATTGATAGCTGGGATTTTTTTGTTGGCATAAAAACCGAAATTTGTTTTTGGCATGGAAGCCGGAGCTTGTTTTTAGCATGGAAGTCGGAATTTGTGGTGTTTATAGCCGATTTATTTTTTGTGGCATGAAAGCCGGGTTTTTGACATTTATACCCGATTTTGTTGAAAACCAAGTTTTGTTTTGTTGGCATGGAAGAGGTTTTGTAGCATTTATAGCCGATTTTGTGGCATTGATAGCCGGGTTTTTGGCATTTATAGCCGATTTTTTGCATGAGAGCCGATTTTTTGGCATTTATAGCCAATTTTTGTGACATTTATAGCCGATTTTTGGTTTTCAAAAATGCAAGTATCGACTAAAAGTCACCTCCCTGCTGAATGGTCATGCAAGTATCGATGGAATGTAGCCTCCTTGCTCATTCGGTTGCGAGTATCGATGGAATGTCGCCTCCTCGCGAATTTGGGCGCAAGTACCGACTAAGTGTCGCTTCCTTGCTTTTTCAAAATTTTGGTTTTGTGGGTATCGATGGAATGTCGCTTCCCCACGATTTTTGAAATTTGAGGTATTTTTTTTACCTCGGTTTTTTTGTTTGAATTTTGGGTTTGTGGATATCAACTGGAATGTTGCGTCTCCACGATTTTTTGAAATTTTGCAAGTATCGACAAAGTGTCGCTTCCCTGCGATTTTGAAATTTTGGAAGTATCGAATGGGGTTCTCGCATCCTTTCGATTTTTGGGTTTTGCGAGTATCGACTGAGCGTCGCTTCCCTGCGGTTTTCTAAAAAATTATTATTTTTTATTTAAAGACACGAGGCTCGTAAATTTTGACTTAAAACCGTTTTTGGTCGTAAAAGTTAGGGTGGAAATCCCTAAATCCTGATTTTGTTTGAAACCATGAATTTTGGGTTCAAGGATCGAAAGTTTGGTAAAGTCCGGGAAGAGGCTCCTAAACTTGGATTTTTGGATTTTCTTTTTGAACAATGAAACTATGAAACTAAGCATTGTTTTGAAATTTTAGAAATCTCAACATAAAGATGGAAAATCTAAAAGGGGTGGGTTTGACGGGCGAGTACCTGAGAATAGGCTTTGGTCGTGCAAGCACTGCTCTGACCTAGTGGCACAAGTCTTCAAGGGTAGTACCGCTTCAAGAACTTGCCGTTGATAGGCAGCATACATCTGTCGCCTTCCATGTTTGGAAGTGCGTATACGCCATTGGAGAAGACTTTGTCGATGACGAAGGGTCCCTCCCATTTTGGTTTGAGTTTTCCTTTGGATTTGTGGGCAAAAACCATTGGCCTTTTCACTGCAAGAACCAAGTCGCCCTTTTTACAGGTGCGTTGCCTGACCTTTTTGTCGAAAGATCCTGCCATGCGTGCTTGGTACAACTCAATGCTTTGTAAGGCTTCGAGCCGTCTTTCGTCGAGATTGTCCAGTTCTTGGAGTCTCAGTTTGACATTGCTTTCTTGCGTCATGTCATTTTGTAAAGATACCCTTAAGAAAGGAATTTGTACTTCCAAATGAACAACAATTCGCATCCATAGACCAAAAAGAATGGTGTGCTATGGGTTGGTCCTTGAACGGTGGTTCGATAAGCCCACAAAGCTTCAGGTAGTTTGTCTCCCTAGTATCTTTTGTGACTAGAGACCATTTTCTTCATAATTTTGCAGAGAATCTTGTTGAAGGCTTCTGCTAGTCCGTTTGCTGCCGGATTGTACGGAGTCGAAGGACAACTTTGGATTTTGTATTTGTCGCAAAACTTGTAGAATCGGTGATCCCGGTATTGTGGTCCTTTATCATGGATGAATCTTTTAGGTATGCCGAAGCGGCAAATAATGTTGATGCGCAAGAATTGAAGGACTGATGAGGTCTTCATTTCGCTGAGCGCAAATGTTTCTGATCACTTGGAGAAATAATCCGTAGCGGCGAAGATGAATCGATGGCCTTTGCTTGATGGGGGAGAGATAGGACCTATGATGTCCATACCCCCAAGCTCCAAATGGCCATGAGATTGTTGTGGGGTGTAGCCATTTTGGAGGCATATGGACATAGTCTCCATGAACTTGGCATTGGCGGCAGCGTTTAGCAAATTGCATGGCGTCAGCTACCATGGTAGGCCAGTAATATCCCAACCTTTTTATATGATCGTAGAGTTTGGGACCAGCCTGATGAGCTCCATAAAGACCAGCATGAACTTTTTTGAGGGTTTCCTTAGCCTCTTGTTGTGACAAGCAGCGCAGAGGTACTCCATTGAAGGATTTTCTGTAAAGCATTTTTGAAGGTATGTCCAAATGAAAGTTTGGGGCTCGTCTTTGAATGATTACCCGTTCTTTTGGATCTTCAGGGAGGATTCCGAACATGGTGTAATCAATGAATGGATCTCTCCAGTCGCCGATCGGAGGTTTCAGGATAGAGATCCGACTGCCGGCCAATTGGTGGCATTCAGCAACTGCTTGGTGTGTATTAAGAGGAGGGAGAATCCTTCTTTGACACACTGTGATTTGCATGTTTTCCCCTTCCTGGATTGCCATGGATACGGCAAGTCCGGCCAGGGCATCTGCACGGATGTTCTCACCTCTGAGGATGTGGGTGATGTGACAGATGTCAAACCTTTGGCGAAGCGATTGCGCCTTGTTGTAGTAAGGCAACAGATCAGGCTTCCTGACTTCGAATTTCTGATTCATCTGGTTGACGATCAATTGAGAGTCTCCAAAAACTTCCAGCATGGTGATGCCGGATTCTAGGGCGAGTTCCAATCCCACAATGAGAGCTTGGTATTCAGCTGAATTGTTTGAGCATGGTTCCAGTAGCAAGAAAGCATGTGGAATCATGTGCTTGTCGGGGCTAACAAAGAAGATGCTAACTGTAAGTCCATGGGGATCCGAACCCTAGAGGGGGGGTGAATAGGGTGAGCTTCTTTTATGACCAATTTTAACAATTTTAACTTCTTTAAAACAAACTAGTCACATGTGATGATTTATCATACAAGATGCGGAAGCTAATATAAACAATCACCACAAAGCAAGCACCATCACACAAGGATTTATAGTGGTTCGGCCTCAATGCCTACATCCACTACCGGCTTGTGAACCAACACCCCACCGGATTTCCACTATTTATGCTTTTCAATAGGCTAAGCAATAACCTTTACAATATGCTTTCCAAGGCTAAGCAATAACCTTACAATGATGTTTTTCAAGGCTTAACATCAACCTATACACTATGCTTTTATAGGCTAAGCAATAACCTCTTCAACCACATGGTTGGTTATCTCACTAAGTTGTGTCTTTACTACACTAGATGGAGATTCATTTTAGCTCATTACATTTGCCTCTAAAATAGGCGGATATGGAAGTGAAAATCTAATACACACTCACACTATGAATGCAAAGATGAAAACAAATGAAGTGTGTGTGTGTGGTCCTCAATCATTTAGAAAATGAAAGCTCATAAATGTAAGCCTAAGGCTTTTGAAAGTTTTAGCTCAAAAACATTTATGATTGAGGAAGAATGCAATCACATGTTAAAAGTAACAACTTGTTAATGATGTCAAAGTTACACAAGTTGTATGAAATGGATTAGCTCTAAACATATGATGCATAGGGATGTCAATCAAATCATCAATGAAGCTCAAAACATAAAAATAGATTTGATTGAAAAGAGGGGACAAATCATATGTAATTATAAGGACAACTTGAAAAAGATTTACCAATCAAAGTAAGGCAAGTTGTGAAGCATTAAAACAATAATACACATATGATTTGTAATGATGTTGAATCCAAAACATAAGATACATTTGAAGGAGATTTTCTTATGATGGAAAAACAACACCCAAAGATTCAACAAAGTATATGAATCATGTTACATCTTTCATTAACATGATCTACTTAGATTTACCAATAAAGTACTACTTTGATTAATCAATGGTGATGTATCCAAAACAATAGATCTATTCAAAATATAGAATATGCTAAGGATACAACATATCATATATTAACATGTTACAAAGATTTACCAATGATAAAACAAAACATGAAAACATATGATTTGTAAAGAAGTTGAATCCAAAACATAAGTTAGTTTTGAGAGAGATGTTCTTATGATGGAAAACAACAACCAAAGATTCAACCAAGTATATGGATCATGTTACATGTGATTTCAAAGATTTTTTCATTAACATGATCTACTTTGATTTACCAATTCAAGTACTACTTGGATTGAATCATATGGTGTTGTATCCAAAACAATAAATCAACTCAAAACATAACACATGTTAAGGACACAACACAAACATAGTTTAACATGCTAGAAATGATTTACCAAAAATAAAACAAAAGTATGAAAACATATGATTAAGAAAGGAAGAGCCTACTTGGTGGTTTAACTTCATTAATCCAAGCTTTAGCTTTCCTAATCTTCCCCTTCATCCCTTGGTTCTTTTCCCTTTTGATATGCCTCAAATCCTCTCAAGGAGGGGTTAAAAATTCCCAACATTTGGAAAGGGAAAGAACTCCTTTTTATAGCCAAAACAGCCCCAACGGCTAGTTTAGCCGGTTGACCGGCCATGACAGGCCGGTTGACCGGCCAAGCACAACGGTCATAAAAAGAGCCGTTGTGCCAGCCCGGTTGACCTGCCCTGTGTGGCCGGTTAACCGGGCCTCTTGGCCGGTTGACCGGGCCTGCCCAGAATTTCCCATTTTTTGGGTTTCTTGAAGATTTTCTTTGGGGATCTTTTGGGCCATTAAAATCAAGCATTTTCACATGTTTTAAATCATTCTAAGATGTATAAAAACATGAAACAAAAAGCCTAAAAGGATTCAAAGACTTTTAAAACAAAGGCTTGCTTGATTTCTTGAAAACTCTTTCTTAAAACAAATGCATCCAAGATAAAAACAAAAACATGCATAAATCAATACTTTTACAAATCTTAAAAGCAATGCATGAATAAAAATAAGATTTCAAGTTTATTTAAAACCAATGCAAGTGTGTAAATCAAATGATGCTAGAATGAAATGCATCCATCAAATTGCAATCTAGAAAATTCCTAACAATCTCCCCCTTTGCAATTTGATGGCAAACACACTCACCACTGAGATTACACACTTAGTCTTCAGCTCCCCCTCAGCTGGACAAGTCTTGAAATCTTCTTGGATGCTTCTCTTAGCTTGGGCTCTTTTCTTCTCTTCATTCTTCATGATGCTTGGAGCTTGATCATTCTTCAATCTTTCTTTCTTTAGCCAAGCATCTTCTTTAGCTTCCAAGCTTTCTTTCTTCTATTAGCTCTCCCCCTTTGACCATGCCTCTTTCTCCCTTTGGCAAGGTATGCATTCTCTCCCTTTGTAGAAGATCATACACAACTCTCCCCTTGGGAAGCTTGGACATTCTCTTTACCCTTTTGAGAACTTGCATAATTTCTCCCCCTTTGCCATTAAATTGCAAAGGTACCTACACACATGAAACAAAGAAAATACTTTTAGTAGCACCTGTTAACAAAAGAAATCGAAATTGAAATACATAACAGGCTATCATGTGAGGTATTAGTCTCTAAGGGCTCAAAGGCAATCTAAGGGTCAATTTGATCAAAACTAATACTTCCTATGAAGGTTTACACTCCCCCTCAATCCATTCTCTTCTTTTGTCAAACTCTTGACAAAGATTTAACTATTAGGTACAAGAAGAAGATGGTTTAACCAAGTGAGGGTCAACTTCAAGGAAAGGATTAGATTCATTTAACTATAAGGCTCATATGATCAAATTACCAAAAGAGAGCTAGGTCAAGGAGAAAAGCAATCATGGATATCAATTGGACAAACAAGAATACCAATTGAGATTTAGGATATGCCTATTAAATCAATCACTCTAAAATGGATTTAAAAGTATAACTATTATGAGAAATCCAAATTAGAGCTATCCATGATATGGGGTTTACTCAAACATAGCATCAATCAATATTACTTATGAAAATCATATGCTATGTAAGATTTTGAAAATCATTTCATTCAATCAATAAATATGACTTATTAAAGTGCAAATTGAGTGAAATGAAATTCAAACATGAAGCCAACCTCAACTAATAACCAACCAATATTATGAACACATAAACATGGTGGTCATGAGATATTCCTATATGAGCAAAAGAGGTGGCAACATGAACATTATGATGCTAATGGTGTGTGACATGGAACAATCATATTACTTATCAAGTTCAATCCAATGCACACAAGTTTTATCACATTCACAAGAAATCAAATCAATCAACCATTATACCAATTGAATCCAATTGAATTTGATAACATGATAAAGAGCAAGAATGTGACAAAATTCCATCAAGCATCATAAGTGCATATTCATCACTTTTAAAGATATAACTATTGAGCATAGTGATGAACAAGATAAATTGCAATGCACAAGGATATGACTTTGAAATGCATGCAATTTAAAAAGTGACTAAATCATATGAATTCAACATCTAAGTTATCCATCAAACACATAGAAATATGAGGAATGGATTTCAAAGAGTTTCATATGATCAAGATCACTAATATGAAGTTGAAACATGTATAAGAATGAAAACACTTAGAAAATATACATGAATCAACATCATAACCATCCAATAAAAATATGACTAGAAAGCATAGAGGATGGATTTTAGTTCTAGTATGGTTTCTACAAATGTAATAGATAACACAACCATACATAGAACACTATGACATTTGCATAGAGAGGATTGATCAACATTCAAGATCTAACTCATACCAATCATCCAAAAAGGAATATAACTATTTAAGCACAAGAAGGTATGAAGTTAAAAGAATCAATCTATCATGTAACATCTCCACTCTTAGCAAATGTACAAAGCTTACAATGCAATGGACAATAGATATGAGGTTTATACCAAATGAACTTAGCACATAAAATCACATATGTACATAAAAAGCTCAAATACAAGATTTTACTATAAAGCACATAAACACTCATTAATTTGCATTAATGAAACTATATACCAAAATAGGCACAAACATGCAAATCAATGAAACCATATCCAACCATGCAATGTAAGACAACAAAATCAATTTGCATAAAGAATGTCACTAAATGAGCAAAGATGCAAATTGTTTGTAAAAATTATTTCCTTCCAAATGATATAATCATAATTAGGCACAAGGAAATAAATTCAAGGAAAATGCTTCTAAAAATATAACTAATAAAGCTTAGAACATTTTCCAAAGTTCTTCAAATCACTTCAATGTATGAAATTCCAACAAAGAATCATTTATAGAATTAAGAGCAAGTGATTTTGAAAAACAAGAAGTGTACTATTGTAAAGTTTTCAATTTGTAAAAACAATAGACACTTACAAATTTTCCATATCAAAAGATATAACTTGTAAAACAATGGAAAACTAAGGTTGCTTCAAATCATTTGATTTCCAAGGAGGATCTAACTATGACAAACATCAAATGATTTTACAACATCAATTGATCATGAAAAAACTAGCTAAGAAAGATTATGTAATCACAATCAATTGATCATGAATAGATATGCACTACAAGAGATATAACTATATGAACAAAATGCAAATCCATCATGAAAAAATTGCAATCAAGGGATTTTGAAAACCATGAGATATAACTATAAAAGTTCATGAAGACAAAATCAAATGATCACAAAGAAACATTGCATTTTAAAAGATGTGACTTTAAAGAAACAAAATGCAAATGTAACATGACCAACAAAAAGATATAACTAAAAAGCATAGGTTGGTCTAGGGGTATCAAGGCCTTAAGGTTACTCAAATAGTCTACCTTTGAAAAAACACCTAAGGTCTTGAAAAGGTGTCCTTGAGAGATCACTTTTAGGACTCACCAACTCTAGAAGATATAACTTGTAAAAGTCTTAGAGTGGTGCAAAGAGGCTAGGGAAAATATCATTTTCAAACATAGTGGAAATCTTTAAAAAGATATGCAATAAATCACAACACTAGGGTTCAAATCTAGCAAGGATCAACTCCGGGTTGTTAAGCCCTAAAATGGAGTAACCCTCTCTGATACCACTTGTAAGTCCATGGGGATCCGAACCCTAGAGGGGGGGGGGGTGAATAGGTTGAGCTTCTTTTATGACCAATTTTAACAATTTTAACTTCTTTAAAACAAACTAGTCACATGTGATGATTTATCATACAAGATGCGGAAGCTAATATAAACAATCACCACAAAGCAAGCACCATCACACAAGGATTTATAGTGGTTCGGCCTCAATGCCTACATCCACTACCGGCTTGTGAACCAACACCCCACCGGATTTCCACTATTTATGCTTTTCAATAGGCTAAGCAATAACCTTTACAATATGCTTTCCAAGGCTAAGCAATAACCTTACAATGATGTTTTTCAAGGCTTAACATCAACCTATACACTATGCTTTTATAGGCTAAGCAATAACCTCTTCAACCACATGGTTGGTTATCTCACTAAGTTGTGTCTTTAATACACTAGATGGAGATTCATTTTAGCTCATTACATTTGCCTCTAAAATAGGTGGATATGGAAGTGAAAATCTAATACACACTCACACTATGAATGCAAAGATGAAAACAAATGAAGTGTGTGTGTGTGGTCCTCAATCATTTAGAAAATGAAAGCTCATAAATGTAAGCCTAAGGCTTTTGAAAGTTTTAGCTCAAAAACATTTATGATTGAGGAAGAATGCAATCACATGTTAAAAGTAACAACTTGTTAATGATGTCAAAGTTACACAAGTTGTATGAAATGGATTAGCTCTAAACATGTGATGCATAGGGATGTCAATCAAATCATCAATGAAGCTCAAAACATAAAAATAGATTTGATTGAAAAGAGGGGCCAAATCATATGTAATTATAAGGACAACTTGAAAAAGATTTACCAATCAAAGTAAGGCAAGTTGTGAAGCATTAAAACAATAATACACATATGATTTGTAATGATGTTGAATCCAAAACATAAGATACATTTGAAGGAGATTTTCTTATGATGGAAAAACAACACCCAAAGATTCAACAAAGTATATGAATCATGTTACATCTTTCATTAACATGATCTACTTAGATTTACCAATAAAGTACTACTTTGATTAATCAATGGTGATGTATCCAAAACAATAGATCTATTCAAAATATAGAATATGCTAAGGATACAACATATCATATATTAACATGTTACAAAGATTTACCAATGATAAAACAAAACATGAAAACATATGATTTGTAAAGAAGTTGAATCCAAAACATAAGTTAGTTTTGAGAGAGATGTTCTTATGATGGAAAACAACAACCAAAGATTCAACCAAGTATATGGATCATGTTACATGTGATTTCAAAGATTTTTTCATTAACATGATCTACTTTGATTTACCAATTCAAGTACTACTTGGATTGAATCATATGGTGTTGTATCCAAAACAATAAATCAACTCAAAACATAACACATGTTAAGGACACAACACAAACATAGTTTAACATGCTAGAAATGATTTACCAAAAATAAAACAAAAGCATGAAAACATATGATTAAGAAAGGAAGAGCCTACTTGGTGGTTTAACTTCATTAATCCAAGCTTTAGCTTTCCTAATCTTCCCCTTCATCCCTTGGTTCTTTTCCCTTTTGATATGCCTCAAATCCTCTCAAGGAGGGGTTAAAAATCCCCAACATTTGGAAAGGGAAAGAACTCCTTTTTATAGCCAAAACAGCCCCAACGGCTAGTTTAGCCGGTTGACCGGCCATGACAGGCCGGTTGACCGGCCAAGCACAACGGTCATAAAAAGAGCCGTTGTGCCAGCCCGGTTGACCTGCCCTGTGTGGCCGGTTAACTGGGCCTCTTGGCCGGTTGACCGGCCACACATGGCCGGTTGACCGGGCCTGCCCAGAATTTCCCATTTTTTGGGTTTCTTGAAGATTTTCTTTGGGGATCTTTTGGGCCATTAAAATCAAGCATTTTCACATGTTTTAAATCATTCTAAGATGTATAAAAACATGAAACAAAAAGCCTAAAAGGATTCAAAGACTTTTAAAACAAAGGCTTGCTTGATTTCTTGAAAACTCTTTCTTAAAACAAATGCATCCAAGATAAAAACCAAAACATGCATAAATCAATACTTTTACAAATCTTAAAAGCAATGCATGAATAAAAACAAGATTTCAAGTTTATTTAAAACCAATGCAAGTGTGTAAATCAAATGATGCTAGAATGAAATGCATCCATCAAATTGCAATCTAGAAAATTCCTAACACTAACTCCCGAGATCAGCTTTTCTTTTTCATTTGTCCTAGTTGCACCGTCAAAGTACATGTCCCAGGAGGCATTTGGTGAGAAGGTCTCCACATTGTAGACAGGTTCATCTGGGAGATCATCCCTGAGTGGGGAATCTTTAGGCAACGGATGCTCTGCGAGGAAGTCTGTTAGAGCTTGACCTTTGATTGCCTTTTGTGGTAGATACTTGATATCGAATTGTGATAGGAGGATGGACCATTTTGCCAATTGGACATTGAGAGAACCTGCTTTTGTGACAAGGACCTTTAAGAGGTTGATCCTCGAAATCAGGTAGACTGTGTTGGACAGCAGATAGTGACACAACTTTTGTACGGCGAACATCACTGCAACGCATTCTTTCTCGACTGGAGAGTAGCGAAACTCCGCACCTACCAGCATACGACTGAGGTAGTATAGCGCAACTTCTTTTCCTTCGTCATTCTCTTGTGCGAGTAGAGCGCCCAGAGAGTGGTCGAGAGCTCTTGTGTACAAGATGAATGATTTTCCAGTGGTAGGGGCAGCCAGCACTGGAGGTTTGGTTAGGCACGTCTTGATGTCTTGAAATGCTGCTTGACATTCAGCATCCCAAGCAAAGTTCACACCTTTCTTCATTAGGCGGGAGAATGGACGACACTTCCCTGAGAGATTGGAGATGAACCGTCTGATGTATGCCAATCTTCCTTGAAGTCCTTTTAGTTGTCTTAAGGTTCTTGGAGAAGGTATTTCTAGAATAGCCTTAACTTTGATAGGGTCAAGTTCTAACCCAGCTTTCCGGACTATGAATCTGAGAAACTTACCCGATGAGACGCCGAAGAAGCATTTTAGGGGATTCATTCACAATTTGTGTTTGCGAAATCGGAGGAAGACTTCCCGAAGGTCTTTCAGATGGTCTCCTTTTCTCCTGCTTTTGACGGCGAGGTCATCAACGTAGCATTCAACCGTCTTGTGTTGCTTATCTTGGAATATCTTCATCATAGCCCTCTGATATGTGGCACCAGCATTTTTCAGACCAAATGGCATGACAGTGTAGCAATACACACCAAATGGGGTCCGAAATGATGTGTGTTTTTCATCTTCAGGATGCTTCTTTATCTGATTGTATCCAGAGAATCCATCCGTGAATGTCATTTGCTCAAACCCACAGGTGTTGTCATTCATCACCTCTGGTATGGGGAGCGGGAACTCATCTTTGGGGCAAGCGCCATTTAGGTCTCGACCCTGATCTGCCCATTTTTCTTTGTCACGGGGACGATATTGGCCAACCATTCAGGATGATGTTCCTCGCGGATGAAGCCAACGCTTTTGAGTTTTTGAACTTCCTGTTCAATTTTGTCCATCATGTCTGGACAAAATCTTCTTTGGCCTTGTTTGACAGGCTTGATATCTTTTTGGAGATTAAGCTTATGGACTGCTATTTTGGGGTCTAAGCTAGGCATTTCAGCATAAGACCATGCAAAACAATCAACAAACTCACGAAGAAAAGAGATATACTCGGGTAACTCATCATCTTTTATATTCTTGCTTATGAATACAGGTCGTGGGTCATCTGGTGTTCCCAAGTCTATCTTTTGAACAGGATCTTCTATTGGAAGGTTCGAAGGTGGTTCCTCCACAATATCTTCGGAGGCTTCCAACTCAACGAAACCTGCTGGAGTTTCAAGGGCATTTTTAGACCAAGGCTTTGTTTCTGGCCAGGGGTCTTCAGGATCGGTGATCTCCTCAAGGCTTGCTATGAGGTGATCCCAACCGCCTGTTGAAACCGGGTCGAAGTAGAGTACTTCTTTTGGAGACAATGGTTCTTCTGGGTTAGAACGCCACATGTCTGTATCGCCGAATAATTCCTCTTCATCATCAGAGAAATCATACCGATTGGTAGAGCTTCCTGGATCCTTGACGGGTGACTCTTCAAAGAGATATCCAGGGAGATCGATGTCTTCAAGGACATGAGATGTTGAGGCTTGGTCGGCAAATCGACTCCTCAGCATTTGCGTTAACTTCCTCATGGGAGCGTCAGGATCATACCCCAACCCATGTGAAGATCTTTCTACATGACCGTAGAGTCTCCAATCTTCTAGTTGACTTTTGGTTAAGGCGGGCTCCAACGGTGTGAGAATACCACGACCTTGTCCCAGACCGACTGGGTTTTTAGTGTCATAACTCATTTTCTTCATAATAGCTTGTGCCATAGGACTATATAGAAATAGTTTAGGCATACCTTCGTTTTGGAAAGGTTCAAGCATGGAATTTGATGAAGAAGCTTCTGATCTATGGAAGAAGATTGGCTTCTCTTCTGCTGAAGTTGCCGGAACAACGAAGGAAGCAGACATAGGATCTTCTATGCTGGCAGGTGTCTCTATTAGAGGTAGAGCAGGGTGAACTTGTTGAGTGTCAGCTTGGCATGACGGTGTGTCGTCTTCTAGCTCTGACTCTGAATCCGTGTCTTGCATTTTTGACACAAAAGAGACAACAAACTTGCCCCCAGATTTTTGCTTTGTCTTCTTTGCTTTGGTTGTTATGACCAAAGGCTTTGAAGGTTTGAGGGAGACAACGAAGGGAGATGGATCCCTCTCTTCATATTTGCTGGAAGGTTTGTTTTCTTCCGATGATCTTTGAAGAGCCTTGCCTTTATCTTTCTGAAGATTTTCAGTAATGGGTGCTACTTCCTCCTCCTTTTATTCTTTTTCATCTTTGTACTTTTGAGCATCTGGAAAGTGGACTTATTTGCCTTTGAAGGGCCTTTTGTCTGCAAACACTGGATGTATCGAGCCATCGTTGCCAACGAACTTGATGCATTGATGTAGGGTTGAAGGGATGACACCATTCTCGAGTATCCAGGCGCGTCCAAGAAGGGTGTTGTAGCATGAGGGGATTCTTATTACATACACAGTGACTTCAGAAATAAGATCACTGATTTGCAACTTGAACTTGATTTTGCCGATAGGCCTTTGAGCGCTCCCATCGTATCCAAAGATGGATACAGACGTGTGACTCAGCTTGCTAGGTGGGATGCCCAGCTCTTCAAGTGCCAAAGTAGAGATGAGGTTGAGTGCAGTCCATGGTTCGATCTAGACTCTGTGTATCGGCATTTCTTTGATGTACCCTGTGAAGTACAGGGGGCAGTTGTGCTTTGTCTCGCCTAGCAGGAGGTCATCCTTACCGAAGGCGATGGTTGCACTTGCTGCTTTTTGTACCAAGAGGCATTCGGTGCTTGATCCCTGAGTTTTCTTCTTTTCTCCCTTTGAGGGAGTATTTGATTTTTTGACCCTGTAATCCATTTCAATTTGTAGGACTTGTGGGGCATGTTTGTCGAGACCCCGGACCGGGCCCACGAAGGAACTGATCCGGAGTCGGGACATTATTAGTGGTGATGATGATAACCACATCTGTTTAAATGATAACATACACTTATTTAATTTCCCACAGGTGTCCGCGGTGAGGATATCACAACCATAACTGAATATTTCTTTTAAGTGCGGAAGCTTGTAGTAAATCAAATAGTCAGACTATCTCTAGCCATAAAAACATTAACATCAAGTATAAAATACTGTATCAGAATGAGCAATGATCTATAGCATGTTCCCCAAAAGTAGTTAAAGTTTAACAAAAGATCATTTAGTTACAATCCCCAAAATTAGAGGCCAACAAAAGGCCATTATAGACAAAACAATAACCCAAAGAATGGTTAAATAGTTCTCCTCAAAATGTACGCCTCTCGTAGCAACCCGATGTCTACATGACATCGTCAGCACGCCACTCGACTAGAGGTTGTGGCTCACCTACCGCCTCCTCCGGCTCCTCTTCAAGGTAGCCGGCAACGGGACATGAGTACCAAAGCAAATGGGTCAGACACGACGGTCTGGCAAGAGAATGAAAAGATACAACAACATAAAATAATAAAGGAAATACCTTGAAAAGCATAGAAATCTGTTTAAATAGAACTCTCATAAAGTAGATAAATCATTGTTAGAAAACGAGTAAACAAGATCAAACATATAAGGTATCCAAGGAGTCGGGAACTAACAAGATGGCAATCACATAAAGCTAAGTCCTTTGTCACTAAAGTGACAACATTATAACGGGACGTTGATCTCAGTCACACAAGGTGAGGAGATTCAATGCAAATTATATATACAATATAAATATACGGGACGGGACCACGGTAGCGAACCGGGTATCGGGACAGGACCACGGTAATAGAACGGGTATCGGGATCCAAACTGCAACTGGCGGGACGGGAGAGGGATCTCCAAGTCGGTGGATCAAACCGACAAGGTATCCAAGCTTAGTGATGCCGACTCATAGGTCAAATAACAAATCGAGACATATGCAAGTAAATCAAGTACAAATACATAAACAAACGGGCAAGACAGGGGTGCTCAAGGGCACACTGTCATAACATGTGGTGCGATGCACTTCGGGTCAAGTAACCATTTCAAGTATACAACAATACTTTCGGGAAAACAAGACATGTAGTATAAATCTCGGGGTTGATAAGGTACAATAAACAATTGGGATTACGGGTAAAGTATCGGGTTCAAAAATTCGTTCAGAGTGGATAGGGACCCCGTATGTCAATCTAATGACCATTTGGTACTCTTCGAGTTTGAAGACATTCCGGGCTCCTTATGCATCTTGAAGTTTCAAAACTTCGAATGAAATCTTTGTGATATGGTTTCTTCCTCAAATGGCCTCATACAATGCTTAATAAATCTCCTTGACATAGAGGGGTTCCCAGAGAATAGACCCAACCATTGAAACAGTTGAACATTGTCCCAAACATAGCCTATGCCAGACGAACCGCATCACTCTCGCGAACTGGAGGGTTCGCTCGAGAGAAGTGGAGGTCGCTCGAACGGACTCATTGGGTCGAGCGAATATTTAAATGTGTTCGAACGAACAACTCTCTGGAATGAGTTCTGGGATGTCCGCTCGAGCGACCAGGGGTTCGCTCGAGCGACCAAGCTACTGGAATGCTCTGAACCCTTTCCTGGACAGGTCGCTCGAGCGAAGTGTCATGGTCGCTCGAGCGAACTGTCCAAAACCTAAATTCGGACCAGTTCAGCTCCACAATAACTGTTCCTTTTTACAACCCTTTCTTAACCACTTTCATACATCAAATGAGTATAAATCTCCATTCAAATGACCTCAAATCTCCAACCACATCCATCACATTCCATACAAGCAAAGAGGAGAAGGAAACCATTTCACACAATATACATATTCAAGAGAAAACAAGAAAACATTAATTGCTATGAGCTAACATGTCTTTATGACCATAAATGCATCCTTTAATACTCCATCAAGAACATTTATTTCAACCATAAACATATTAATGAAAACATGAAAATCCATAAATGCTTCACTAACCATTTAAAACTTAAATCACCCAATCATTCACTTGCCTTATGTCCAAGCTAGCCAAAAATCAAGCCTCTAATCACTTCTCAAGCTCACTTTCAAGCTACAATAAAAAAAACCCCAAAACAACCCTAAAATGGGTTACACAAGGAATGAAATTGAAAGAACTAACAATACTGCACATGGAGCTCATCAAGGGTCAGGAGACAACAAATCTAGAAGATGAAGGGGATTACTTACTTGCAAGGTCCTCTAATGGCAATGGTAAGCTCAAAGGAAGTCTTGGAAAGGAAGGATTTCTCCACAAAACTATCAAGAGAAAGCTCTCAAGGAGGTGAAGAAGAAGATGACCTCAACTCTCCTATTGGTGCAAGCTTGGGAGTGGATTTAGGATGAAGAAGCAGGAAGAAGAAAGAGTTGCTCACAAAACCCTAGGTTTTCTCTCTTGTGCTGGAAAAAGAAATGGAATGAATGAAGGGTTGAGTTTCCATTTGTTAACAAATGGGGTTGGTTCCCACAACTAAAGAAGGTAGTTTGGCTGAAATCATCTCTTTCGAGACCTCGGATGGCTTCGACGAAGAAGGAAGAAATGATCGTCGAAATATCTACTTTCCGAAAAGTATATGTTTCGCGGGTTTCGGGAATATCAAGCTTTAGGTACAAATTTTATGTGCAATGACTGTTTTGCCCTCAAGGCTATGAAATCGGGTTTCGGGATCTCAAATGGACACGGGATCAACATGAAAGTTGTAGGGAATAACAATACCAATAAAACGGGATTAAAACCATGAATGCGAAAATCTCCGATAAATCCCCAAACATGTGCAATGTCATGAAAAGAAACCCCCAAAGGGCCCTACTAGTTACCAAAGCATTCAAGGTAGCCCAAAACTAGAATCAAAGCTATTCCAAACCCAACTTAGCCAAAATCACTAATCAAGCTTAGTACTAGTACGCAACTTAATTTGTACTAATCGGGTTCACTCGGGTCGGGGTCTTACATCCTCCACCCCTTAGGGCATTTGGTCCTCCAAATGGAATATAAAACTCACCTCAGGTAGAAGATGTGGATACTTCTTCTGAACTTGATCTCGTAATTCCCATGTGGCCTCTTCCGGTCCATGGTTCTCCCACAATAGCTTCACCCACTGAATAGTCTGAGTCCTCAACTCTTGTTCCTTTGTATCGATGATCTCAACGGGCTTCTCAACATAGGTAGCATCCTCTCTGATCTCTAATTGCTCATATCGGGGTACATGCGACGGGTCGGGGACATATTTCTTCAACGTAGACACATGGAAGACGTTGTGTACGCCGGATAGCTCGGGTGGTAAGGCTAATCTGTATGCCACATCATCGATCTTGCTCACAATGTCATAGGGTCCAATGTATCTCCGTGACAACTTGCCCTTCTGTCCAAATCTCAATGTTCCCCTTGTAGGTGACACTTTCAAGAAGACCTTGTCTCCTTCCTTGAACTGTAGATCTCTGCGGTGGGAGTCTGCATAGCTCTTCTGTCTACTCCGGGACACTTTCAGACGCTCTTGAATCAACTTGATCTTGTCGCTGGTCTCACTAACAATAGTCGGTCCATGGAAACTGCGAGTGCCAACTTCTTCCCAACAAACAGGTGTCCTACACCTTCTGCCATACAAAGCCTCCAAAGGAGCCATCCCAATGCTCGAGTGGCAACTGTTGTTGTAGGCGAACTCACACAACGGTAGAGTCTCATCCCATTGAGTCTTGAAGTCCAACACACAAGCACGGAGCATATCCTCAAGAGTCTGAATCGTTCTCTCTGACTGGCCATCTGTCTGAGGGTGATAAGTTGTGCTGAACTGTAATCTCGTACCCATAGACTCATGCAATGTCTTCCAGAACCTCGAGACAAATCTGTTGTCTCTGTCAGAAGTGATAGAAACTGGCTGCCCATGTTGACTGACGATCTCGCTGACAAACAACTCTGCCAAAGGTAGCATGTGCATCTTCTTCCCTGTCTTCATAGCAAGGAAATGTGCTGACTTGGTGAGACGGTCCACAATGACCCATATCGCGTCGTTTCCTTTGCTAGTCCTCGGTAATCCCGAAATAAAGTCCATGGTAATGTGCTCCCACTTCCATTCCAGGATCTCTAATGGCTGTAACAATCCTGGAGGCTTCTGATGCTCTGCTTTAATCAACTGACAAGTCATGCAACGAGAGACAAACACTACAATCTCTCTCTTCATATTGTTCCACCAAAGTCTGCCCTTCAAGTTCTGATACATCTTTGTGCTGTCGGGATTCTTAGAATACTTCGTGCTATGAGCCTCAGTCATTATGTCATTCCTCAACTCTTCAATGTTAGGCACACACAGACGGTCACGGTAGTACAAGACTCCATCAACAAAATGAAAATCAGGACGTTCTGCTATATGCTCTAAAATCTTGGCCAACTCTGGATCTTGCAACTGACTATCCTTGATCTTCTGAATGAAAGAAGGTTCTGACACTGTCATGTTAGCCAACAAAACACCCTTCCCTAGTGGTTGTAGATCTAAACTCAACTCTTCGAATTGCTCAAAGATACAAGTGCCGCTAAGGTTTGCCAAGCCTACTGATTTTCTGCTCAAGGCATCGGCAACAACATTGGCCTTCCCCGGGTGGTACTTGATTGGAAAATCATAGTCCTTGATATATTCCATCCATCTTCTCTGCCTCATGTTCAAATTCTTCTGTGAAAACAGATACTGTAAGCTGCGGTGATCGGAGTGGACTTCGAACTGTTCTCCATAGAGGTAATGTCTCCACATTTTCAACGCGAACACAACCGCTGCTAACTCCAAATCATGGGTGGCATAGTTCTTCTCGTGATCTTTCAACTGCCAGGATCCATAAGCAATCACTTTACCTTCTTGCATCAACACACAACCAAGTCCAACATTCGAAGCATCGGTAAAAATGGTAAAACCGCCGCTCCAGGATGGTAACGTGAGGACTGGCGCTGTAGTCAATCTCTTTTTTAGCTCTTGGAAACTCTCTTCACACTGCTTTGTCCACACATATAGTGCATTTTTCCTTGTCAACTTCGTCAAAGGTGATGCAATCGATGAAAAACCTTGCAAAACCTCCGATAATAACCTGCCAAACCCAGAAAACTCCTGATTTCTGTCACATTCTTCGGTCTTTCCCAATTCACTACGGCTTCAATCTTGGATGGATCCACTGAAAAACCTTCTCTTGAGATAATGTGCCCTAGAAATGTTACTTGGTCTAGCCAAAATTCACACTTGTTGAGCTTTGCATACAGCTGATTCTCTCTCAAGAGTTGCAATGCTATCCTCAAATGCTCTT
Organism: Cinnamomum chago; assembly: GCA_038049695.1. Taxonomy (NCBI): domain Eukaryota; kingdom Viridiplantae; phylum Streptophyta; class Magnoliopsida; order Laurales; family Lauraceae; genus Cinnamomum; species Cinnamomum chago. The sequence goes on from CP142451.1 coordinate 65,449,708, forward strand.
CATGCTCTTCCTTGGTCTTGGAGTACACCAAAATGTCATCAATGAACACCACTACAAACTGATCTAGATACTCTGTAAATATCTTGTTCATCAAAGCCATGAACACTGCCGGTGCATTAGTCAACCCAAATGGCATCACTAGGAACTCATAGTGGCCATATCTTGTCCGGAAAGCTATTTTCAACACATCTGATTCTCTAACTCTCAGCTGATGGTAACCGGATCTCAAATCAATCTTCGAAAAGTATGATGCACCTTGCAACTGATCAAACAATTCATCTATCCTTGGCAATGGGTTTTTTTTTTTTATGGTCACTTGATTCAATCTTCTGTAATCTATACACATTCTCATCTAACCATCCTTCTTCTTGACAAACAAAACTGGAGCTCCCCATGGTGAAATACTCGGTCTCACAAAACCTTTATCTAACAATTCTTGCAACTGAGTCTTCAACTCTCCCAACTCTGCTGGAGCCATTTTATATGGTGCAATAGATATCGGAGCGGTCCCTGGTAACAACTCAATGGTGAAATCAATCTCTTTGATGGGTGGTAAACCTGGAATCTCCTCCGGAAATACATCTGGGAACTCCCAAACAATTGGGATCTCCTCCACCCCTTGGGACCGTTTATCCTCCGTGATAAACGCTAAATATGCTTCACAACCACTTCTCAAAAGTCTGTCAGCCTTCAACGCTGAGACAAACCCTGCATGAGGATTCCTCCTCTCACCTTGAAACGACACTCCTGCTGGTGTCTCAACCAACTTGAAAGTGAGGGTCTTATGGAAACAATCCATTGTGGCATGGTACCCTGCCAGCCAATCCATCCCTAGGATGACATCATAATCAAACATCTCCAAAGAAATGAGATCTACGGTTAAAACCACTTCTCCTATCTGAACTGTGCAACTAGGGTAAAAGGTTTTACAAATAACTTGTTTACCTACTGGGGTTGCCACAGTCAAAATGAACTCAAGTTCTCTAGCATGCATATCAATCAACTTAGAAAATTTATGGGACATGAAAGAATGTGTAGAGCCAGGGTCAAACAAAATCATAGCTTTAATCCCACAAATAAGAAGTGTACCTTCCACTACATTACCCGCTGCCTCTGCATCCACTCTATTGACCCCGTAAATTTGACCTCGAAGCTGTGGCCTGTTCTGAGCTTGTTGTGGCCTGCCATGTGGTGCATTCCTGTTCTGCTGCGGTGCACGGTGATGTCCCTGCTGCTGTGTCTGCTGCTATTGCTGTGGTGCTTGCAGCTGAAGTGGCCTTGCCTGGTTTTGGACAACCAATGCATTCTGTGGTGGTGGTGGTGGTGGACGTTGTGGCCCTTGCTGCTGCTGTTGATTCTGTCTATCTGGCCTAGGGCAATCCCTCATCCTATGATCCATCGAACCACACGTGAAGCACGCTCTTGTGATGGTACGACATTCAGCACTAGCATGGTTCTTCCCACAGTGGATGCAAACCACTAGATTCTGCACATTTGGCCCTGTCCTCTGCCTCTTATTCTGATGGTTCCTCTGATGCTGGTAGTTCTGCTGCTGAGCTGGACTATTGCCTTGCACTCTGAGGATCTTGTTGTGGAAGTTCTCGAACTTGTAGGCCCTCTTGACTGCCTCATCGAAAGTAGCAGGTGGTACTACTCCGGTGGCATCTCTCTCAATGAAGGGATTGAGTCCCTCAAAGAACTTAGCGATTTTCTTCTCCACCGTATCTACTAACTCCGGGGCATATCTGGACAGTCTCTCAAACTTGGTGAGATATTCTAAGACTGTCATACTCCCCTGCACCAGCTGCTGAAATTCTATAGCCTTTTGTCTCTTGATATGGGCATGTACATATTTATCATGGAATTGTCTCTTGAAGTTTGCGCACACCTCTGCATCAACCATGTTCCTGTATTCTTCCTTGACCATTTTCCACCATCTGTCTGCTGTACCAACGAAAAGGGATGATGCTAGCTTTACCCTATCTCCTCCTGTACACTGGAAAATCTCGAAGATGTTCTCTGTGTGTTCAAACCAGTCATCTACAGCCAACGGGTCTTCTTCCCCGAGAAATTCTTTTCGGAGTTCTCTTCCGAAACCGTTCAAACAAGGCATTAGGGTCATGTTGCCTTTGGTTAATGACGATTGTTGTTAGACCCCGACCCAGACGAATTCGATTAGTGTGCGATTAGTATGTATTTAGTCCTAAGTGGGTTAGTTGTTGTTGGGTTAGAAGTAATTAGTTTAGTCTTGGACATAGCTTTGGGAATTTCGAGAACGTTTAGTATTAGTTAGACACACTCGGAAAGGCCCGAGCGCACGTGTAAGCTTTGGAAGATCGTATCGATTTCCGTGTGATTGTGATTTTGATTTCATTCGAATGATTTTTCTATGAGTTACAAGTTTTTTTTAAGGCCATTCATGTTTGAAGCCCAAAAACCCAAGTTTTGGCCCAAAGAGGGTAAAATTGACTTTTATGCACAAATCTGGACACAATTTTCGAGATCTCAAAACCATGTCAAAAATATACTTTTTGGAAACTAGATATTTCGATGATCGTTTTATCCTTCTTCGTCGAAGTCATCCGAGGCCCTCAAGATCGTGTTTTGGTCACCTCAAGGTTCAGCTAGTTGGGACCCATTCTCATCACTTAAACCCCATCTCCCTCTCCTTTCATTCATTTCCCCAATCTCTACAAAATTTCTGAACCTAGGGCAAGGAAAAACCTTTCTCTCTTCCTCTTCATTTCCTCTTGCATGCTTTAGCTAGAGAGCTCCAAAAGGGATTCCAAAATCATCATCTTCTTCATCTCCTTGCAAGCTTTCCATTGGTACAAATTTCTTGGAGTTTCTTGTGGAGCAAGCTCTTCATCTTCACCATCTCACTTTGTTTAGCCATTGTTAGGTAAGAGCTTCAACCCATGTTTTTCATGTAGTCCTTTTAGTCCTTAAAGACAATGCTTTCCATGTTTACAAACCCTTTGGTAAAATGGGTTTCTTGTTTTCAAGAATTAGTGAGTTGTGTGGTTTTTCTCTTGGATGGTCTTGTAGTTTTGGAATAGCTTGAGAGAAGTGCTTGAGAAGGATTATTAGCATTGGGCAAGGCAAGTAATCTTTATAGGTTCAATGTGCATATGTAATTTGATTCCATTGTTATTTTAGAAATTGTGCATTTGATTTGTTTACAAGCTTCATGATTATGTTTTCATTGGATTTGGTTGCTTGAAATTGTGATAAATGAACCCTTGGTGAGCATGAAGGCTCAAGGGAATGTATGTGATTGATGGATGAGAAGAAGGAGAAAAATGTAGTGGAAAATGTGTAAGAGGAAGGCAGTTTCTGCACTCTGCGAGCTCAGGCAGAAGCTGATGCGCTCGAGCGACCCGTGGGTCCGCTCAAGCGACCAAGCCTCTGTTTCGTCCGAGCGCAGACAGAGAGTTGTCCGCTCGAGCGACCCTATGGTCCGCTCGAACGAACTGCCCTCTGTATAGTCTGGGGCAAGACAGAGAGTTGTCCATTCGAGCGCACTTATATCCGCTCGAACGAACTGTCTCGCTCGAGCGAAGAGTCATCACCTTATAAAGTTCGCTCGAGCGAACCTGCCAGATTCAGGAAGAAGAATTTATTTTAATTCTGTATTTTCTTGAAGGTTGAAAAACTAGACTATGTTAAGGGTATTGACTTGACATTGTGTAAATGGTACTCCGAAATGCAACCCAACTTAGAGGACACCAACTCTTGTATATTCCAACATTTGGGGTCCTAATTACACAAAGGTCAATTAGCAGCCTTAACACACGCTTGTCAGATTACGTGTTTGAATTCCGTTTTGGTACGATAAGTACCATCGTGTATTAGTTTTTGGATTTCAAGTATAAGCTTGCTTTAAAAGTATTGTTCAAGAAAAAGGGGATCACTACCTAAGCGTGTTATGCATATTAATTATGCCCTTGTTAGTCGTGTTCATCGTGTTTTGATAAGTGATTTCCCCCTTTTTATCTCGACATGTTTTGATAGTGTTTCGCGTGTTTTATGCATTCATGGATTAAGTAACACCACTGAGCTTGGATTGCCCTTTCAGTTTGATCCGCTGTCTGGGGGTCCTTAAACATGTGGACTGTCTGCAGACTGGTCGTGTATTTATTACACATCATGGGTGTCCGGTTCCGCGGCCGAAATTCCCGTCTTTGTGGGAAATCGTGTCGTGCTTATATTATGTATGTCATGCTTGTCGTGCGTGCTTGCTCTTTTCATTATATAAATGATAGAGAAAGGATGGGCTCTTTGTGGATGATAACTATTCATGATATATTATGTACTCATGCTAGTTTGTTTTAGTATCTCAACTCAGTTAATTGTTTCTGCAAATGTGTCTCAGTCATATTAGTATTTCAAACCAAGGAATTTCTTATATGTTTTCCTAAACTTTAGTGGTTCATGCTTGCACCTAAATTGATTACCTGCCAAACCGTTGTGTTTGACCCTTGTTTGTTGGTGCCCAGGTGCAGGAGACGTTACCTTTGAGGAGGAGCGTCAGGAGGAGGCTTGTGAGCCAACCCCTGTGAGAGAGTGGCAGCCCGACGATGTCATCTAGACGTCAGGCGGGTTCTTAAGTCTCGTCATCTTGTGTTGGGGTTTCTTTTGATTATTTTGAAGAAGTGTATTGGCCTCTGTTGGCCTCTTATGGATTGTACCTAAAACTTAACTTACTTTTGTGTTAGTCTCATAACTTGAATTCTAATGGGAATGCCTTGTTAACTTCTTTATTTGATACTATGCCTTGTGATTATTTGTTAGAGCACATAAATATTTTGTTGTTGCTCATCTTGTTGTGTTTTGCTACACGCTTCCGCATACTTGATCGTGTGAGTCAGATTCCGCGTGTCTTTGGGAATCCTCACCGTGGGAACCTGTGGGGAAACCATAAACACTATTCTAATAAAACGCGTCGTGGGCCCGGGGATCCGTTCCGGGGTCGCGACAATTGCGGGTTGAGGTTGAACCGGTTCTTGTCTTCTCTGTAGGACCTCAAGCAATTGCCTTTGCATCTCTACCATTTCCCAAGCATGGTCCTCCTCCCTCTTTAGCATCTATTCCTGCAATCTAGCTTGGTTCTCGTTGGCTTGACGTTGCTGGTCAAGAATCGTTTGCATCATTTCCTGAAACTGGTTTGGTGGGTTGTTCTCAACAATATCTTCTTCTACCGGTCCGGTGTGATCACTGTTACTGCCAGAAGGAATGCCATTCACTGTTCTCTTACGGGGAGGCATGATGTTGCAAAACAAATTGTTAGCACATAATAATATAATGGGTCACACATTGCTCACACGATACTAGCTAACGAAACATCTAACGAATCCTCGCCACGTCCTTAGGATTTCTAGTTTCTTTTAATTGCTTGAAACACGTCACGCTCCGATACCAGTCTGTCGCGACCCCGGACCGGGCCCACGAAGGAACCGATCCAGAGTCAGGACATTATTAGTGGTGATGATGATAACCACATCTGTTTAAATAATAACATACACTTATTTAATTTCCCACAGGTGTCCGCGGTGACGATATCACAACCATAACTGAATATTTCTTTTAAGTGCGGAAGCTTGTAGCAAATCAAATAGTCAGACTATCTCTAGCCATGAAAGCATTAACATCAAGTATAAAATACTGTATCAGAATGAGCAATGATCTACATCATGTTCCCCAAAAGTAGTTAAAGTTTAACAAAAGATCATTTAGTTACAATCCCCAAAATTAGCGGCCAACAAAAGGCCAATATAGTCAAAACAATAACCCAAAGAATGGTTAAATAGTTCTCCTCAAAATGTACGCCTCTCGTAGCAACCCGATGTCTACATGACATCGTCAGCACACCACTCGACTAGAGGTTGCGGCTCACCTACCGCCTCCTCCGGCTCCTCCTCAAGGTAGCCGACAACGGGACCTGAGTACCAAAGCAAATGGGTCAGACACGACGGTCTGGCAAGAGAATGAAAAGATACAACAACATAAAATAATAAAGCAAATACCTTGAAAAGCATAGAAATCTGTTTAAACAGAACTCTCATAAAGTAGATAAATCATTGTTAGAAAACGAGTAAACAAGATCAAACATATAAGGTATCCAAGGAGTCGGGAACTAACAAGATGGCAATCACATAAAGCTAAGTCCTCTGTCACTAAAGTGACAACAGTATAACGGGACGTTGATCTCAGTCACACAGGGTGAGGAGATTCAACGCAAATCATATATACAATATAAATATACGGGACGGGACCACGGTAGCGAACCGGGTATCGGAATGGGACCACTGTAATAGACCGGGTATCGGGATCCAAACTGCAGCTGGAGGGACGGGAGAGGGATCTCCAAGTCGGTGGATCAACCCGACAAGGTATCCAAGCTTAGTGATGCCGACTCATAGGTCAAATAAAAAATCGAGACATATGCAAGTAAATCAAGTACAAATACATAAACAAACGGGCAAGACGGGGGTGCTCAAGGGCACACTGTCATAACATGTGGTGCGATGCACTTTGGGTCAAGTAACCATTTCAAGTATACAACAATACTTTCGGGAAAACAAGACATGTAGTATAAATCTCGGGGTTGATAAGGTACGATAAACAATTGGGATTACGGGTAAAGTATCGGGTTCAAAAATTCGTTTAAAGTGGATAGGGACCCCGTATGTCAATCTAATGACCATTTGGTACTCTTCGAGTTTGAAGACATTCCGGGCTCCTTATGCATCTTGAAGTTTCAAAACTTCAAATGAAATCTTTGTGATATGGTTTCTTCCACAAATGGCCTCATACAATGCTTAATACATCTCCTTGACATAGAGGGGTTCCCAGAGAATAGACCCAACCATTGAAACAGTTGAACATTGTCCCAAACATAGCCTATGCCAGACGAACCGCATCGCTCGAGCGGACTGGAGGGTTCGCTCGAGCGAGTCGCTCGCTGGAATGGTTGTCTCGGTGGGTTCGCTCGAGCGAAGTGAAGGTCGCTTGAACAGACCCATTGGGTCGAGCGAATATTTAAATGCGTTCGAACGAACAACTCTCTGGAATGAGTTCTGGGATGTCCGCTCTAGTGACCAGGGGTTCGCTCGAGCGACCAAGCTACTGGAATGCTCTGAACCCTTTCCGGGACAGGTCGCTCGAGCGAAGTGTCATGGTCGCTCAAGCGAACTGTCCAGAACCTGAATTTGGACCAGTTCAGCTCCACAATAACTCTTCCTTTTTACAACCCCTTCTTAACCACTTTCATACATCAAATGAGGAGTATAAATCTCCATTCAAATGACCTCAAATCTGCAACCACATCCATCACATTCTCCTCCATCCATATCACATTCCATACAAGCAAAGAGGAGAAAGAAACCATTTCACACAATATACATATTCAAGAGAAAACAAGAAAACATTAATTGCTATGAGCTAACATGTCTTTATGACCATAAATGCATCCTTTAATACTCCATCAAGAACATTTATTTCAACCATAAACATATTAATGAAAACATGAAAATCCATAAATGCTTCACCAACCATTTAAAACTTAAAACACCCAATCATTCACTTGCCTTATGTCCAAGCTAGCCAAAAATCAAGCCTCTAATCACTTCTCAAGCTCACTTCCAAGCTACAATCAAAAACCCCCAAAACAACCCTAAAATGGGTTACACAAGGAATGAAATTGAAAGAACTAACAATACTGCACATGGAGCTCATCAAGGGCCAGGAGACAACAAATCTAGAAGATGAAGGGGATTACTTACTTGCAAGGTCCTCTAATGGCAATGGTAAGCTCAAAGGAAGTCTTGGAATGGAAGGATTTCTCCACAAAACTATCAAGAGAAAGCTCTCAAGGAGGTGAAGAAGAAGATGACCTCAACTCTCCTATTGGTGCAAGCTTGGGAGTGGATTTAGGATGAAGAAGCAGGAAGAAGAAAGAGTTGCTCACAAAACCCAAGGTTTTCTCTCTTGTGCTGGAAAAAGAAATGGAATGAATGAAGGGTTGAGTTCCCCTTTGTTAACAAATGGGGTTGGGTCCCACAACTAAAGAAGGTAGTTTGGCTGAAATCATCTCTTTCGAGACCTCGGATGGCTTCGACGAAGAAGGAAGAAATGATCGTCGAAATATCTACTTTCCGAAAAGTATATGTTTCGCGAGTTTCGGGAATATCAAGCTTTGGGTACAGATTTTATGTGCAATGACTGTTTTGCCCTCAAGGCTATGAAATCGGGTTTCGGGATCTTAAATGGACACGGGATCAACATGAAAGTTGTAGGGAATAACAATACCAATAAAACGGGATTAAAACCATGAATGCAAAAATCTCCGATAAATCCCCAAACATGTGCAATGTCATGAAAAGGAACCCCCAAAGGGCCCTACTAGTTACCAAAGCATTCAAAGTAGCCCAAAACTAGAATCAAAGCTATTCCAAACCCAACTTAGCCAAAATCACTAATCAAGCTTAGCACTAACACGCAACTTAATTAGTACTAATCGGGTTCACTCGTGTCGGGGTCTTACAATGTTTGTCGACATCCGCATTCAGCCTTTGTTGTTCTGAAATGAGACTATCACGAGTTTGTGGAGACATTCGTAACAGGTCCAGGATGTGTAGTCGTCCAGGTATGTGTTTGAAGTGCTCAATCAAGTTGTACTTGAAAGCCTCCTTCGGGCCTGCATGTTCATTATCGTTGCCACTTGGGGTGTTTACATTTTGTGTTCCCGAAGGATTCATATAAGAAGAAGAAGGGTTGTAGTTTTTGTGGTAATCCCGGCCAGAACGGGTACCTCTACCAACTTCAAGAGCTTCTTGAGAAGGGTCTTCATTTGGAAGATCGTCCTTGGGATCCAAGGGTTGATCCTTATCATTTATTGAAGATGTGTCCGCAGCAGAGCCACCATCCTCAGTGACTGCGTTACATGGAGCATTTTCTGGGAACAAGTCCTGAACAATATCCAGCAGCTTTTCTCCTTTATTGAGCAAATTGTCGGTCCAGACATCTCCTTTGAGGTCAGGTATCTGGGACCAACCGACTAGGTCTCCATCGGCTAAAGTTTCTTCAGGATCATCGGTCGGGAGAGCTGTGAGTTGCGACGTCACGGTCTCAGGGGACGAAGGCTGAGAAGATGTTATCTCAATGGAAGTCACCCGAGAAAATGTAACTCTGGAAGATATACTATCAGGCGTAGCCTGAGAGTATGTGTCTTCAGTAGATGATGCTTCAGAGGCACTATCATCCTGAGCTATTGCATTGCAAGTCTCCCTGATGGGAGATCCCTCCAAAGTGGACTATTGGGAGCTGGACTCATCATCGGATGTGAGAGGATCTTCTATCCAGCAGTTTTCTCCATTTTCAGGAGTTGATGGAGGAGGTACCTGTTGATTTTCAGGGACTTCCGGTTCTGGATTTCGATCGCGAAGATCTTGCTCTTGTTCTAAGGCAATGAGTTGCAAGATCCTTGCATACTCTTCAGGATCAGGCATGGGAGCCAAATCTTCTTCTTCATCCGCCCCTTGTGGTTCGACATGATCGGGTTCCACTGGAGTGTTGAAGGGTGCTGAGTCATCAGCATTCTCTTGAACAGGCTCTTGGTCTCCTTCGTCATCGGACCATGATCCTTGTTGCCCATATGGGTCATACCAGATTACCGGCATAAGGTGAAATTCAGGAACTCATTCTTCATCGGAGAGATATTCTGCTATCTCAAGGGATTCCTCCCACTCATCAGTGTCACTGGACTCATATCCATCCATGGAGAATCCAATCACCGAATTGCAAGAGTATGATGCCCCCTGCACCGTTTCATTTCTGAATTGAGGTGGCATGAAATCACCAAGGGTGAATTTTCTTTCCACCTTTGAAGCCTTAAATTCTTCCGTTGCCCCCAGCGAAGTAGTGGAAGAGGTCTCTGCCTTTTCAGGGACTTCTTGTTTTGATTGAGCTTTCTCCTGCTGCTTGAGCTTACGGAGTTGTCTCTTGGCTTGCCTTCGCTGTTGAGCGGTAGGCTTTGTTTTGACGATCTCCCAATTTTCATCTTCTAGGAGATCGGGATGCGCCCATATAGGTTGTCCGTCAGGTGTTTGATAAGGGACCAACTCTTAGGACGTCTGGGTCATTTTTATCACTTTAAAGGAAGTAGTGGTCTTTTCCTTTGGTGATTTTGAAATCTGTCCATACGACACCATATTGACGGAGGCAGACCCATAGTTTTTGTCAAAGGTGATGACTCCGTTTTTCCACATCTCGTTGATCTTTTCACTCACAACAAAGCATTGATTGAGAGGATGCGAGATCATCTGATGGTAGGGACAATACCGAGGATCATTGGTTTTGCCAACATCTCCCGAACTTTTGGGCTCAGGTAAGGTGAGTTTACCATTTGCTACGAAAGCCTCGAAGTTTTCTTCACCATCTTCATCGAACAGGTATTTTTTCTTTACTCGTTCTCTGAAGGCATCAAGGGTTCAGGTTTCTTACCTGGAGCTTTATTTTCAGCTTTCTTTGGTTGCTGAGGAGCTGACTTGGTTTGTACATTAAGAACCTCCTTTTTCTTTGGCTTTGAGGTTGTAATGGTAGTCGGCTCTTTCTTCGATGACTGCTGACTATTGAGGTCTTTGATCACCGTTTCAGCCTCCATAGTTGCTTCCAGGAGTTCTCCCAGGTTTTTTTATTTATTGCCGATAATCATGGAGCGGATCCTTGCTCTCATGTTGTTACTGCAGATGTTGACGAGCGACGCTTGTGGCAGCACATCAGAGCATTTGTATGCCATCGCCTTCCACTTGTGAATGAAGTCGTAAGTTGACTCATTCTCTCCAGTTTTAGGGTGCAGAGCTGTTGTTAAACCCCGACCCAGACCAATTCGATTAGTGTGCGATTAGTATGTGTTTAGTCCTAAGTGGGTTTAGTTGTCGTTGGGTTAAAAGTAATTACTTTTAGTCTTGGACATAGCTTGGGAATTTTGAGAACGTTTAGTATTAGTCAGACACACTCAAGAAGGCCTGAGTGCACGTGTACGCTTGGGAGGATCATATCGGTTTTCATGTAATTGTGATTTTGATTTCATTCAAATGATTTTTTTTCTATGTGTTACAACTTTCGTCTTAAGCCCATTCATGTTTGAATCCCAAAAACCCAAGTTCTGGCCCAAAAAGGGTAAAGTGGTCTTTTTACACAAATCTGGAAACAAAATTCGAGATCTCAAAACCATGTCAAAAATATACTTTTTGGAAACTAGATATTTCGAGGATCGTTTTATCCTTCTTCGCCAAGCTCATCCGAGGCCCGCATGATCACGTTTTTGTCAATACAAGGTTCAAGTTCCTTGGGTCCCACCCACTAGTGTTTAAGTCATCACTCCTTCTCTTCCACTCTTTTCATTCACTTCCCCCAATTTCTGCAACTTTCTTAACCTAGGGCTGAAAATCCCTCTTTCCTTTCCATCTTCCTCACCTTGCATGATCTAGGTAGAGATCTCCAAATAAAATTCCAAGACCATCATCTTCTTCCTCTCCTTGCAAGCTCTCTATTGGTACAAATTTCTTGAGGTTTCTTGTGGGACAAGCTCTACATTTTCCTCATCTCTCCTTGTTTGGCCATTTCTAGGTAAGAGCTCCAACCCATACTTTTCATAAAGTCTTTTTAGTTCCTTAAAAATCTTGTTTTTCATGTTACAAACCCCTTTGGTAAAATGGGTTTCTTATTTCAAGATTGAGTGAGTTTTGTGTGGTTTTTATGGGTTTTTGTAGTTCTTTGGATTAGTGAGTGAAGTGCTTGGAGAAGTGTGAGACATCTTGGACTAAGGCAAGTAATCTCTATAGGTTCAATGTTGCATGTGTATTTTGATTTCATTGTTATTTTAGGAATTTTGCATATAAACTTGTTTACAAGCTTCATGATCATGTTTTCATTGGATTGGATGTTTGAAATCGTGAAAATGAACCCTTGGTGAGCATGAAGGCTCAAGGGATTGTATGTGATTTAAGGAGGAGAAGAAGGAGAGAAGTGTGTGGGAAGTTGTACAAGAGAGAGGCTTTTTCTGCACTCAGCGAGCACATGCAGAAGCTTGTCCGCTCGAGCGACCCTCGGGTCCGCTCGAGCGACCAAGCCACTGCTTGGTCCGAGCGCAGACAGAGAGTTGTCCGCTCGAGCGACCTTATCTCCGCTCAAGCGAACTTCCCACTGTCTAATATGGAGCAAGGCAGAGAGCTGTCCGCCCGAGCGACCTTATTGTCCGCTCGAGCGAACTGTCAATTCCTTACAAGTTCCGCTCGAGCGAACCTGCCAGATTCAGGAAGAAGAATTATTTCATTTGTGTATTTTCTTGAAGGTTGAAAAACTAGACTATGTTAAGGGTTTTCACTTGACATTGTGTAAATGGAACATCGAAAAGCAACCGAACCTCGGGGACACCAATTCTTGTATATTCCAACATTTGGGGTCCCAATTACACAAAGGTCAATTAGTAGCCTTAACACATGCTTGTCAGATTTCGTATTTTGAAGTTCCGTCTTGGTACGATAAGTGCACTTGCTTGTCGTGCGTGCTTGCTCTTTTTATTATATATATGATAGAGAAAGGATGGGCTCTTTGTGGAATGTAACTATTCATGATATTATAAGTATGCATGTTAGCTTTACTCGTATTTTGAAATCTATCTTAGTCTTGTAACTGTTTACAATCCAGCAAAAATGTCTTTATATGTTCTTTAAAGGTTTACTATTTTATGTGTTAGTTTTTATGGTCTCAATACCAATATATGATGAATAGATTGATTAATTTCTTTATTTATCAATATAATCATGCTTTCCTTTCATGAGATGAATGGTGTTTTATTACTTAATGCACATGACCAATATATATGACATAATGGTTCATGAGATGAACCGGGTCCCATTAGTATATTAGATGTGATATATGTATATGGATGATGTCGCGACCCCGGAACGGATCCCCGGGCCCGCGATGTGATTGGTGATGATTACTACTATTGAAGATTTTGTTTTCCCACAGGTTCCCGCGGTGAGGATTCCCAAAGACACGCGGAATCTGACTCACACGTACACGATTGCGGAAGCGTGTAGCAAAACACACCAAGATAAGCACCAATAAAATATTTAAGTGCTATCACAATAATAAACAAGACATAGCATCAAAGAAAAGAGTTATCATGGCATTCCCAAACATAGTTCAAGTTATAAGTTTAACACGAAAGTAAGTTAAGTTTAGTACAACCCATAAGAGACCAATAAAGGTCAATACAATCTCAAAATAACCAAAAGAAACCCCAAGACTAAAGGTGACGAAACTCGAGAACTAGTCTGACATCTAAATGACATCGTCGGGCTGCCACTCTCTCACGGGAGTTGGTTCACAAGCCTCCTCCTGACGCTCCTCCTCAAAGGCAACGTCTCCTGCACCTGGGCACCAATAAACAAGGGTCAAACACGACGGTTTGGCAGGTAATCAATGTAGGCATGAACATGAACAATAACATTTAGAGAAAACATGTAAGCAAATCTTTGGTATGAAGTACTATCAAAGCTGAGATACATTTTCAAGAATACGAACAAAGCTGAGATACAAAACAAACTAGCATGAGTACATAATATATCATGAATAGTTACAATCCACAAAGAGCCCATCCTTTCTCTATCATTTATATAATGAAAAGAGCAAGCACGCACGACAAGCACGATATACATAATATAAGCACGACACGATTTCCCACAAAGACGGGAATTCCGACCGCGGAACCGGACACGCACGATGTGTAATAAATACACGACCAGTCTGCAGACAGTCCACATGTTTAAAGACCCCAGACAGTGGATCAAACCGAAAGGGCAGTCAAAGCTCAGTGGTGTTTACTTAATTCATGAATGCACAAAACACGTGAAACACGATCAAAGCATGTCGAGATAAAAAGGGGGAAATCACTTATCAAAACACGACGAACACGACTAGCGAGAGGCATAATAATTATGCATAACACGCTTAGGAAGTGATCCCCTTTTTCTTGAAACAAAACTTCAAAACAAGCTTATACTTGAAACTCAAAACAAGTGCACGTTTATACTTATCGTATCAAGACGGAAGTTCAAATACAAAATCTGACAAGCATGTGCTAAGGCTACTAATTGACCTTTGTGTAATTGAAACCCCAAACGTCAGAAAATACAAGAATTGGTGTCCCCGAAGTTGGGTTTCATTTCGAAGTTCCATTTACACAATGTCAAGTTAAAACCCTTAACATAGTCTAGTTTTCAACCCTCAAGAAAATACACAAAATGGAAAAAAACTCATCTTCCTGAATCTGGCAGGTTCTCTCGAGCGGACCTGCCACGTTGATGACACTTCGCTCGAGCGAGACCGTTCGTTCGAGCGAACATTACAAGGCGTAGACCGTTCGCTCGAGCGAATGTTGGCTCGAGCGGATAATAAAATGCGTTCGAACAAACGACTCTCTGTCTCGTTCCATAGCAGACAGTGGCTTGTTCGCTCGAGCGGACCCAGGGGTCGCTCGAGCGAACAGGCTGCTGCCTGAGCTCGCTGAGTGCAGAAATCTCCTTTTTCTTTGCACATCTTTCACTACATTCTTCTCCTTCTTCTCATCCATCAAGCACATATCATCCCTTGAGCCTTCATGCTCACCAAGGGTTCATTTATCACCATTTCACATCCAAATCAAAAGAAAACATAAACATGAAGCTTATAAACAAGATAAATGCATAATTTCTAAAAATACAATGAAATCCAAATACACATGCATCATTCCTATAGAGATCACTTGCCTTGACCAAAGCTAACAATACTCTTCTTCAACCACTTCCTCAAGCTAATCCCACACTACAAGAAACCCAAGAGAAAACCATACAAATCACTAAATCTTGAAAACAAGAAACCCATTTTATCAAAGGGTTTGAAACCAAGGAAAACATGATCTTTAGGAACTAAAAAGACTTCATGAAAAGCATGGGTTGTAGCTCTTACCTAACAAAGGCCAAACAAGAGGAATGAGAACAAATGGAGAGCTTTCCCAACTTAGAACCTCAAGAAACTTGCATCAATGGAGAGCTTATGATGAGAGGAAGAAATTGGTAGTCTTAGAATTTTCTTTGGAGCCTTCTAGCTAGATCAAGTAAGGAGAGGAAGATGGAAGGGAAAAAGAGGGATTTCAGCCCTAGGTCAAGAAAGTTGCAGGATTTTTGGTAAAGTGAATGAAAGGGAGGGAGAAGGGTTTAAGTGAGGAGAATGGGTCCCAACTAACTCGAACTTGAAATGGCCAAAACACGATCTTGTGGACCTCGGATGACTTCGACGAAGAAGGATAAAACGATCGTCGAAATATCTAGTTTCCAAAAAGTATATTTTTGACATGGTTTTGAGATCTCGAAAGTTGTGTCCAGATTTGTGCAAGAAAGACAATTTTACCCTCTTTGGGCCAAAACATGGGTTTTTGGGCTTCAAACATGAGTATGCTTAAAACGAAAGTTGCAACACGTCGAAACATCATTCAAATGAAATCAAAATCACAATCACACAGAAAACGATACGATCTTCCCAAGTTCACACGTGTACTCGGGCCTTCCTGAGTGTGTCTAATTAATACTAAACGTTCTCAAATTTCCCAAAGCTATGTCCAAGACTAAACTAATCATTTCTAACCCAACAACCACTAAACTCACTTAGGACTAAACACACACTAATCGCACACTAATCGAATTGGTCTGGGTCGGGGTCTAACAGGGCCAGAGGAGGATATGAATACTTCATCACTTTCACAGATGATTATTCAGGATATGGATACATATACCTTATGTACCGCAAGTCCGAGGCTTTTGAAAAGTTCAAAGAGTTTCGAGCGGAAGCGGAAAAGCAATTAGGTAAAAGTATCAAGACTCTTCGATCAGATCGAGGAGGAGAATATCTCTCTGGTGATTTTATGGGATACTTATCAGAAAATGGGATTCTATCCCAGTTGTCTGCTCCTGGTATGCCTCAACAGAACGGAGCAGCAGAAAGAAGGAACCAGACTATTTTAGATATGATCAGGTCTATACTGAATTTCTCAGGATTACCTATATCCTTTTAGGGATACGCCTTGGATACTGCAATGTATATACTAAACCTCGTACCATCTAAGTCTATACCTAAGACTACCCAGGAGTTGTGGACCGGGCGAAAGTCTAGTCTACAACATTTACACATTTGGGGTTGTCCAGCACATGTGCTAAAGGTTAAGACGGATCAGTTGGAAGCGAAGTTGGAAGTATGCACGTTTGTAGGATATCCTAAATGAACTAAAGGTTGGTTATTCTATAATCCCAGAGAGCAAAAGTGATGGTGAGCACTAATGCGGTTTTTCTGGAGGACGATTATATGATAGACCGGAAACTTTTAGAAAAAGGTGATCTTGGAAGAAATTCAAGAGCAAACAATTCCAAATCCTAGTATGACCGAACCTAAGGAAGAAGCGCCCTTACCTAACCCAGTAATTACACCAGTGCCTTGTCATAGTGGGAGCATAGTCAGGGCCCCTGACAGGTTCTCGTTCTTGGGAAAGTCTTACGAGGCAGTCCCGGAAGAACCGGAACAAGATCCCTGAAACTATGATGAAGCAATTAATGACATAGATTCGGGACGTTGGCAAGATGCTATGAAAGCTGAGATGGAGTCTATGTACTCTAATCAGGTCTGGACATTAGTGGACTTGCTTGCCAATATCTAACTTATTGGGTGCAAGTGAGTCTACAAGAGAAACAAAGAACCAGATGGAAGAGTTGAGACCTTTAAAGGTCAGGCTTGTTGCGAAAGGATATACTCAGAAAGAAGATATCGATTATGAGGAAACCTTCTCGCTGGTAGCCATGCTTAAGTCCATTCGGATACTCTTATCCATAGTGGCTCATCTCGATTACGAGATTTGGCAAATGGATGTCAAGACGACGTTTCTGACCGGCCATCTTGAGGAAAACATCTATATGAAGCAGCCAGACGGTTTTATAGCTAAACAACCAAAAGCAAAAAGTTTTCAAGATGCAGAAGTCCATTTATGAACTGAAGCAGACATCCCGAACCTAGAAGTTTTGACTAAGCAATCAAGTCAGTTGATTTTTGTCAAAATCCGGATAAGTCATGGGTGTACATGAAAAGTGAAGGAGGCAGGGTAATTTTTCTAGTTGACGACATCCTTCTCCTAGAGAGTGGTATATGGATATTGTCAACAGTAAAAGGTTTAGTTGGCTAAGACTTTTGATATGAAGGACATGGGAGAAGCCAGACACATCCTAGGGATCAAACTCCATTGAGACCGGATAAATAGGATGATAGGCTTATCCCAATATGCATACATAGCTAAGGTACTAGTATGGTTTGCTATGCAAAACTCCAAGAAGGGTATTACATCTTTCAGGCATGGAGTGCACCTTTCCAAGAATCAGTGTCCCAAGACACCTCAGGAAAAGGAGCAGATGAGGTCGATACCATACGCTTCGGGTGTTGGTAGCCTCATCTATGCTATGCTATATACTATACCGGATATATGTCATGCATTGGGCTTAGTCAGCAGATATCAGTCTAACCTAGGTCCTAACCATTGGATTGCTGTAAGATGTGTTCTCAAATCCTTGAGAAGGACTAGAGATTACATGTTGATTTATGGCAATAATGAGTTGATTCTAGTCGGTTACACAAATTCTGACTTCATGTCAGATAAGGATTCCAAGATATCAACTTCTGGGTATGTGTTTATGCTATATCTGCTTGAGAAGCAACTAAAGAAGTAGATTGGCTCAAAAGATTCCTTATGGAACTTGGAGTGGTATTTTTGGCAAGACAGCCGCTCACCGTTTACTGTGATAACAACAGGGCAGTCGATAAGTCCAAGGAACCCAGAAGCCAAAAACATGTACAGAGGTAGTTACACATGGTCGGAAAGATTGTGCAGAGAGGTGATACTGCTATCACCTAGATAAACTCTGCAGACAATTTGGGAGATCCCTTTACTAAGCCTTTGACTACCAAAGTCTTTGAGCAGCATGTAGATGGGATGGGCATGAGATGCAATCCTGATTGGCATTGAGCCCAAGTGGGAGATTGTTAGTTTTTATGGTCTCAATACCAGTATATGATGAATAGATTGATTAATTTCTTTATTTATCAATATAATCATGCTTCCCTTTCATGAGATGAATGGTGATTTATTACTTAATGCACATGACCAATATATATGACATAATGGTTCATGAGACGAACCGGGTCCCATTAGTATATTAGATGTGATATATGTATATGGATGAGATCCACATACGGGAGATATGTGTCACAAATCTTATACTTAAAATATCTTCACAACCAGTGATGAGATTGGACACCTCATCTAACAAGGTTGCAGCAAATTGATCACTATGAGATAGTGTGATTTATCTCGATCATCAGAATGTAAGATTCTGGATCATGATGCTGGTACATTGGATGTATTGAAGGACCATGAGAAGCACCTTATATACACTGTCTTTAATTT
Organism: Cinnamomum chago; assembly: GCA_038049695.1. Classification (NCBI taxonomy): domain Eukaryota; kingdom Viridiplantae; phylum Streptophyta; class Magnoliopsida; order Laurales; family Lauraceae; genus Cinnamomum; species Cinnamomum chago. The sequence continues at coordinate 65,468,258 of CP142451.1, forward strand.
AAGGTCTGCTCTCATAATTCCCTAGGAATAGGCTCATAATCATGAGACATTAATGAACTCAAGTTTCTATCTATTCATTTACTTTGAGTCACCAATGAGTGAGGCCAATTGTAGGTCAACACCTCGGTGATTTGGGTACGTGGCAGTAGAGCTGTGGGAACATTCAATGGTCAAGATGGAATCCATCTTTAATATCCGCTTGTGCCAATTAATGGATTTATCATTGGTAAGTGCGCACCCATTCCTATTAAGAGTTAATTGGATCGGTACCATATGATCATTATAATTAATTGGGGCTCAAGGATAACAAGATATGGATCTAATTTGGTGGACATGTCCATTTGATCCATGGATATAGATGGAGGGGCCTACTTGTGGTACTGTGGAAGTTTAGGGTCTTCATTGTAATTTATTCCTAAGACTGGAGTGCAATTGCATTTATATAGTGGAGTTATTTGCAATTAACTGTGGGCCCGGATTGCACATGAGATGTGGGGTCTCGTGTCCCAGTTGGAGCCAGCTTTCTAAAGAATCCCTAGTGGTCCCCACGCTAGCCCAATATATTAGAAAGATACTAATTCTACTTGAACTCTAAAAGGAAGGTTACTATTTCTATTTGAAGTGAGACTTCTAATAGTGGTAATGGTAACCTACTAATTAATAATGGAAGTATGACTTCTATTTTAATTAGAAAGGAGAAAGTTACTAATAGTTGTGGAAGTAAGACTTCTATGGCAATTAGTGAGGAAGATGTTTACTAATTTGTAATGGGAGTTAAACTTCTATTTCAAATAGGAAAAGAGGATTTATGGAGGGCTATAAATAGAGGAATACTCCTCTCAAATTCGTGCATAATTAATAGAGCACTTTTCAGCCCCTTGTGCAAGAGTTGTACAAGTCTTCTTCCTCTCAAAGTTCCCCTCTCTTTCACCTTTGGTTCCTTAGAGTTACTAGTAGGGTTTTCTCTTGAGGATTCCACCATCTTCTTGAGAAAAGAGATCTAATACGGGACATAGCGTTGGAAGATCAAAAGGAGTTGAAGATTCTGATTTGGATTGTGAAGTTGTTCATCACCAAAGTAAAGAAACCAAATCCTCCATTAGAGCACAACAAAGCTCCAAAGGTATATCTACATCCTTGTATGTTGCGTATTTCGTGGAAGCATGTTTATGTTCTGTTTTCTATCTTTTAGATAGTAGTTATTGCTGTACATGGCTATGAGATTGAGGGAATTGCATCCTGGATTGGGTTTGTTGCATTCTAGACAATTGATCCCTACATTAAGTGGGTCAAAAGTTTTTGAAACCTGTCTGGAAGGCCCACCTATATTCCAACATTATGTTCATACCTAAATTGATTACCTGTCAAACCGTTGTGTTTAACCCTTGTTTGTTGGTGCCCAGGTGCAGGTGACGTTACCTTTGAGGAGGAGCGTCCGGAGGAGGCCTTTGAGCTAACCCCAGTTAGAGAGTGGCAGCCCGACGATGTCAACTAGACGTCGGGCGGGTTCTTGAGTTTCGTCATTCTGTCATGGGGGTTCTTTTGTTGTTTTGAGAATTGTATTGGCCTTTGTTGGCCTCTCATGGGTTGTAACTAAAACTTAACTTACTTTCGTGTTAGTCTCATAACTTGAATTATAATGGGAATGCCATGTTAACTCCTTTCTTTGGATACTATGTCTTGTTATTATTTTGTCATAGCACTTAAAGATTTATTGGTGCTTATCTTGATGTGATTTGCTACACGTTTCCGCATACTTGATCGTGTGAATCAGACTCCGTGTGTCTTTGGGAATCCTCACCGCGGGAACCCGTGGGAAAACATAAACAAATCGTAAATTCAACTCGTCGCGGGCCCGGGATCCGTTCCGGGGTTGTGACAGTTGTGCCATTGTAACAGGATGATCTTCACATTTGAAGTGAATCAGGAAGCGTGTCTCTAACATGGCCCAATTTTGGATGGAGTCCTCTGGTAGAGTGGAGTACCAATCGAAGGCCGTACCTTTTAGGGTACTTGCAAAGAGATGGATCTTGAGGGCATCTTGATCCGCGATAGCTCCCGTCAGGATTTTGGAGAGTAGGTTGCTTGAATTTTGTAGGGAACAGGACCGAGTCCATCCATAAGGGATATGGTGGCTTGATCCCCTGCTACTTCAGTGTATCTTCTTCTTTTGCTTTGGCGAGGATATCGTCAACGTCCTTTTTGGTAAGGGCGCGTGACTCACTGTTTTTTGCATTCTCCTCATTATCTGGAGGAGATTCGTCATTTTCTTGACGCTGAAAAGCAAGAAGAAGATTTTCCATTAGAGCCTCAATCCTCTGCTGACCTTGCTCCAATTGCTAGATGCATGCGGTCGTTTCATCAGGAGGTGGATTGCGAGGTTGCCAAGAGTTTGTAGCCAAGACGTTTATCCTTCATGATTCGAATGAGGAGATTGTCCTGGTGACTAAGCTGGGGATCGTTCTTGAAGAGCTTGAGGAAGGATTACTCCGTTGTCCTTGGCTTGAAGGAGCAAAGGATTCTTCCAGGCGTCTTCGTGTCCGGGAGATGCTGCGAGTCACCGGTCGTTGGACATGAATTTTAGTTGCTGACTTCTGACGTCTTCTGGCTTTGCCAACCATATGGACAACAACAACTTGATTGGGTCTTTCTTTTACGACCCATTTTTGGGAGACATGGAGGGTAGGATGCTGGGTCCTTTGCTTCTCTAGTCTCTTTTGTCGATACGACATGCGGCGACGTATGCGACGAGCAATTTGAGCTTCTGTCAACTCTAGCTGGGCTTTTGCAATGAAGGATGTACTCCCTCGAGCACAGCAACCAAGACTGTCTTCTTTGAAGCTAGGCATAGACAGGATTTGGACTTGGTCCTTCGACTGTTGTAGCGAAGTTTTGAATTTTGCTAGCTCGGCCCCCGTTGAGATAAAGGGTCGAACTACAGGAGTGCAGGCCTTAGCAGGTTCTTGCAGAGGCCTGGTGATGTAAGATTTGATTTTTGGCTTGTAGGAGCAAGCCAACTCATGGTGGGTTGGTTTCTTTGTCAGGCAAGAGGCTGGTTTCTCCTCCTTCATGTATGCAAGAGGATAGAACTGGTTTTCTTTGAGACGGGCCATGTATGCTGGCCTTGCAGATGTTCGTGACCTCCTTTGTTCTGGTGAAGGTCTTGGGGACCAAGTCTTAGGGTAGACCTGGTTCTCTGCGGGTTGAGGCTTCGTGGGGTTGCCACGGGCTTCAGGTTTCTTCGCTTTCGCCCTTGGTGTCATGGCGATGACACGTTGCGGGGCGATCTTCTGCTTCTTAGCAGGTGCGGTTTCTTCTACGGGAAGTGGGAATGGTCCAAGCGACCCGAAGATGATGGTCAGGGGAGTAGAGTTCGACCCGGTGTTTTGAGATTTGCCGAGGGAGGTGACGCTTCGGCAACTGGCAGGGTGCTTATGAATGCGCATGTTCTGCTTCTCCTGGAGCATGAGTTGGTACTTGTTCTCATCGAATGTGATGGTTAATGAAGCTGCCATTGTTAGTTTTGGAAAGCTTTTGAAACCAGACCACATCCATTAGTAATCACAAGAATATGGTGATCATAAATGGGAAAGAACTATGGTTTTGTCTTTTCAAATCGCTCAGGGGAACATGGCCCAGTCCAAGCGAGGTGAAGAAGGCAAAAAGTCATAGAGGATACAATTGTTCTGAACGTAAGTATAGGAGGCTCAGAGCGAGCATTCCAGTGACTGCTAGAAGCAATTGTAGACCTTAATTCAAATTACTGAGAAACGAGGCTCACTCGAGGTAAGATGATATAAGGTTGGAGATAGAAATGTGCCAGTCGTGAATACAGTAGAACCGAAAGGGCGTACTAGCACCACTAGGCACAAATGTTGCAAATCGCATCCTTGGAATAGACGTGAGATGGGATTTTTGAAAGGTAAAAATCGGATTCATAAAAGGAAGCAAATGGTGTTCCAATCCGAATAAGGGCTCAAACATTTCTACAAGCGCTAAATCCGAAAAGGAGGGAACCAAAATTTCTCGAATGTGAACCCAAAAGTGACAAAAGTTTTTTCTTTTTTGAAAGTTCTTTGTTTTTTAGAAATTTTTTTAAGGAACACAAAGGCTTTTCAATTCGGCCTTATGAAACCTTAGTAGATAGATTAGCCCCCAGGTAAGGGTAGAATTACTTAATGAACCCGTTTGGAGGACCCTTGCTTCGAACAGTCTAGCTGCCTTCACACTCTAGACAAGGCTTTTCTTGATCTACTTTGGTCAAAGAACGCAATTGATGCAACCTTAGTGGGTTTTGAAAATTTTTGAGTTTTTTAATGGATTCATCAAAGAGAACGAACGGTGTTCCAATCTGAATAAGGGCTCAAACATTTCTGCGAGCGCTAAATCCGAAAAGGAGTGGACCAAACTTTCTCGAATTTGATTCCAAAAGGAAAAAAAATTTGAAGGAGGTTTTTTTTTTGAAGAGCCTTTTTTTTTTTTTAATTCCTATCGGACTCATCAAAGAGAAAAGATGGCCCATTCCCTGATAAGAACAATAGCTGCGAACATTTCTGTGAGCAATCAAGTTCAAAGGGGAGAGGATCAAAGTTTATCAAAATTGAATCCAAAAAGAAATCAGTTTTTTTTTTGAGATTTTTTTTTTGAAATGAGAAAGAATGGAAATAAGTTCAAAGGTAGAAACCTTTCCAAAAATCCCATCTCATTTTTTTTTTGGATGCAAGATCCATCATAGGCCACCAACTAGAAAGGAGCCTAAGAATTCAAGCATCGCATTCTCTAACGAACTGGTCCCACCGGGTATGCCAGCTTGATGGACCCAATTTTTTCTCTCCTCTCCTCTCCCATCCGTCCCCAAGGTCGCCGAGAGGAAAATCGAAATGGAGGGAGGAAAGGGGAAGAAAAAAGGGCATCTATATTTTGTACGGGTATGCCAGATTTTCAATTCTACTTGGAATTTAGAAGTGGTGATCCGGAGATCCACCTTCGCAAGTAGAAAGGAAATCAACCTTTTTCTAACTTTCCAAATTGCACATGTATTTAAGAAAAGAGACAGCTTTTTTTGAATGCGGTTAGAGGCGATTTCATTTCCTGTTTGCCGTGAAAGGCAATTTACAAATCTCAACAAAAATGAAAGACAAGAATTGTGATTTTTTTTGTCTCTTAAAAAAAACAAACTACAATAGAAAAGCAAGAAAGGGAATCTGACTTCTCAGGAGATTGCGGGTGTAGACACCTCATTTTGGCCCCCTATGATAGCCTTAAACACTTATCATATATAATGATGCCCCCATTTCACCCATAATTGAATGGTTAATGGCATAATTCAAATTAATTAATGACGATGAAGATGCTTGTTGATAATTTTAAACTTAGTTCGACGATTCATAGAAATCGTGAGAGAAAAAACCGAATCGCATCTGGATCTCGAGTTCAACCCACTATTCAAACAAGGAATGGACTACAACGCTACCCAAACCCCTTCCAGATTGTATAAAACACACTTAGGTTGTTCCTAAAGAGATTACACTTAGTTTGCTTAAGCACGATATGATTAACACGATGAGGAGGTTAGAATCATTGATCCAAGTATCCCTTACTTTTCCTAACCTTTGACCATTAGGATCTATAGACCTCAAGATTATACGTTCCTAGAGCTTTCCGACGATATATAGAATGTCCAATCCGACCAACGGATCAAAAGATATGGCCCTCGAAAGATTAAACAAGTGGTCCCGCACCAGGGACACACTTGGGCGCACACACAGGTGCGCCCAAGTCCCTGGTTGCCCTAGAAAACACTTTAGTGCATGTTTAGGTTGGTTCCCTCCACTCTTCATAGTTCCGACCCAATCTCAATCCGAAAACAACCCAAAACCAAACCCTAAGCCCATTCGACCTGAAAAATAACATGGGCGCACTAAAATCCACTTGGGCGCCCCCACAAATGCGCCTAAGTCTAGTTTCTTGTGTTTCGGTCTGAACTTGATCCGAAAACAATCCGAACCGAACCCTAAGCCCACTTAGCCCTAAAACAGAACATGGGCGCACCTATGTGTGCGCCCAAGTTCCTTATAACCCTAGATCTGCCTTGGTTTGCGTGAAGCCTCTAGAAACTCGTGCAAACAGCAGCCCTAACCCCTTCTCCACGAGAAAACCCTTATATAAGGATCTCTTATATCATTTACAAAGGAGGCTACCAAAAAAAGAGAGGCATAGAAAAAGTAGAAGAAAAGAGAGGAAAGAGAGTAGTCACCATAACCATAGAGAGAGCCTTGGATCTAGAAGAAAGGAGAAGAAGGAGCTTTCTGGTTCCCCAAGATTAGCAATGGAGAAAGCTTCCAAAAGCCATAGATCTACGCGAAAGCTTCGACCTAGGACTTGAAGGATACAACTCAAACCAGTATTTCTAGATTTGGTTCTTTTCGATTGATATTCAGTATCATTAATGCTTAAAAATATGCTTAGGATCATGCATGCATTGTAGATCTGCATTAATAGTAGTACTTTTCAGTAGATCTAATACCTAGCAATCATCTATCATTAGTAACGTGCTTTGGATCATTCCTACTCTATAGATCTGCATTATTTCTAGCATTCTGAACTCGTGATTAGGGTAGGCTTTGCATCCATCTTGTCTTCATTAAGGAAAATCCAAAAAAAAAAAGTGCAACAGAACACTTGGGCGCAACTATCTGTGCGCCCAAGTGTCCGCGTTGGGTTTCAACCCCGATTTTCATATTAAGCATATTTTATTTCCTAGATCCGAACTCGTTTTCATACATATTGATATTGAGACCTTCAGATCTATAGTTTTGCATTCCAAATCATGCGAAAAGTATTGAGAAAAGAAACAAAGAGAAAGAAAGGTGCAGGAAAACACTTGGTAGGAACTGTGAGTGCGCCCAAGTTTTTGGATAGGACTTTGGCCCCGATTTCCCATTTTGCACGCACTCTGGTTCTTAGATCCGAGTCTATCTTTGTATACATTGATATAAAAACCTTCGGATCCACAAAAGGCATTGAAAGAATCGAAGGAATACTTAAATACATTGCCAAAAGGTAAAGAAAAAAATAAAGACAGTGAACTTGGGCGCCACTATGGGTGCGCCCAAGTTCCTGCCAAAGGGACCCGCCTCTTGGACTTTGGCCCTCTTGTCATTACTTCCGAATCCGAAGGTTATTATATCAACAATTCATATTAGGACCTTATATTTAGTCACGAAGTGTCAAAAATTGAATTGGAATATCGTAGAAAATTGCAAGTGCATCACAACCCGCAGGGGAGACACTTGGGCGCCACTGTGTGTACGCCCAAGTTGTGCAGAGGCACTTGGGCGCCCCTGTGTGTGCGCCCAAGTTCCCAATTCGTTTTTCCAGCCCGCATTTTCATATCTTTGCATTCCATTTAGCTTGTTGCTTTATCTTTGTGGTAATTTCAATTGACTACTGAACTTCTAGACTTCGAATCATCGAATCATCATCATTTTAGGTCAAGATAAATTTGCATAAAATACCAAAAAAAAATAAATCATAAAACACTTCCCTTCTCATCTTTCTCTCTAGTAATTAGAGAAGAGAACAAAAAGACTTAAAGAAATAGAAAAGTCCATAAAAAAGGAAAACAATAGACTTTGAGTAAAGGATCATAAGTTGTTCTTTAGGTTAGGTTACATTAATATTGCATAAAAAACCAAAAAAAATCACAAAATCATAAAATACTTCTCCTCTCATCTTACTCGCTAGTAGTTAGAGAAGAAAACACAAAAAAGAAAGTAATTAAAAGAAGTATTACAATTATAAAAGTAGACATTAAGTAGCTGATCTTAGGATATTCCATTCGTGCCTAACTAAATCAATAAATTCGATCAACCCCTAATCTAAAACACTTAATTAACTCAAAACACCTAATTAAAACATCCAATTAAAATCCATAGAATTAATTAACTAAATCCCTGAAATTGATTAACAACTCTTAATAAAACCCTAATTAACAAACCTTAATTAAAATCCTAATCAATAAGCCTAAATAAACTAAAACCCCTAACTAATCCGAACCCTAATTAATAAGCCTATATAAACCAAAACCCCTAATTAATCAAACCCTAATAAACAAAACCCTAGCCACCAATCCCTAATTAAGACCCCGATCGAAACCTAATTAAAGACGACAAGACTAAGCCACACCCAGAGAATAAAGACATTCCCCAACCGAGATACGAATCCGACTTAGAAACACCCTAGAATCGAACGAATCAGTAACTCCACAACAGGCAGACACTTGGGCGCACCTATAGTTTCCCCAAGAACCTGGGTGCACACATAAGTGCGCCTAACTTCTTGTTCCGACCCTGAGACATGCATTGGTTGCGTTTCAACTCCCGAACTTAAACCACAATCACATTTAAGGTTTATAAACTTAAAACCAGCCCGGGATACATAATTATTGACATAGATCACCTGAAACTCCAAGCCTAAGTGAACAAAATCCCATAAAGAACCAAAACACACAAACCAAACACTTGGGAGCACCTGTCACTCAGGAAATAGAACCTCAATATATTTAAAAACACATTAATCAAAACCTTAATCCATCCCTAAATCACTCTTAATCAACCTTCAACATAAATCAAGTTAACCGAATTAATTAAGATCATAACCAAATTCCTTAGGCAGAATTATCAACTTAGGCTATTAGCACCCTAGATTAGATCGGATTTCCTCATTAGATAGATTAGAGCATTAGGCTCCGCCCATCACTTTTCTTGCTCCGCTAAGGGACCGGGAGAGCTGATGTGGGCGGTCTAAGAACTTAGGTTAGGGTTAATCCGATGATCAATAATAAAGCACTAATATCCAAGTAAAATCCCCTAGTTAGGCCCTTCTAGCCCCAATATAAAAAATCCCCAAAAACTATAAAACCAACAAAATAAACCCAAAAAGATTTTCCCTTTATTTCTTCCTCCACCTCATGTGCTAGATATTTAATCGAACTTAATTATAAAAGGGAATAAAGAACTGATCTCTAAAATTGAATAAATGAGAATAATAAGATGAGACGAGTGATTTCACACACTTTGCATATTTTTATTTCGGCCCATCAGCCACCTCTAAATCAATCGCGGCCCATCGGCCCCCATTTAAAACAAACACCGGCCCATCAGCCACCTCCAATCAATTACAGCCCATTGGCTTCTCACTTTTATCACTCGTGTATCGCACACGAAAAACACAGAAATCACAAGTCAAAGTCTCATTTGCATCATCATTTTGATTTGAAAAGTTAGCCTTTAAACCCTATTTTGCCAAGGGATTAGAAGGGGGTACCTGGGAACGGGGCCGATCCTCTTCTTAAATATTTGGCACCTCCCCCCTTTTATATTTTCCTTATCTTAATTATTTTATTATACTTGGATATACTATATTTTTGCTATGTGAGGATTAACCTTATTTGGACTCTGACTCATAACCCTGAATTGACCCAATATTAAAGAGACCCAAAGAAACCCAATGGACAGTTCGCTCGAGCAGACCCTTTGTCGTTCGAGCGAACCCTCCCAGAACTCGTTCCAGAGAGTGGTTAGTTCGAGCGAACTGAATCTTCGCTCGAGCCAACTAGTTACGGGATGAGTTCGCTCGAGCGACCTCAACTTCGCTCGAGCGAACCCACCCAGACAACCATTCCAGAGAGCTCACCGCTCGAGCGAACCCATAATACGCTCGAGCAATGGGTACTGTTCACCTGGGACTATTTTGGGAGCACTAATGAAATATCTAAATGTTTGAGAAAGGTTTGTTGAGAGCCCTATTGCAATGAGAAGAACCGTTTCTATGTCTGAACATCCATTCGTGAAGAAAACCACATCACCAAGATTTCGTTTGAAGTCTTGAAAAATCCGAAGTGTATAAGGATGTTCCCAAACTCAAGTCTGTCACGCCCCCGAACTGAAACCTCGGGGGCGGGAAATGGGATTAAGCATAAATATATTTTACTTCTCCCAGGATCCGCGTGTGTGAAGACAACACATTCTAAATATTTTGCGGAAGCATTTGTAGCGTTGCGACCCGAAGTCCGTGGACATCGGATTCCGCGTCGCACTCAACTTTAGCACATAGCTAGTATATCAAGAATCATCTCAGACTGGAGTAAACCATCACCATAAAAATACAGAGCTGACAGTAACAGGATATTACATTCCCAAATATGTTCAAGTTACAATTATCAATGTACATTAATTAAGAATCCCAAGAAAAGGCTAACAAAAGCCATACAACAATAAGCTATAAACTACTACCCAAATGTGACGTAGCTCCGATGTCAAGCTCAATGTCTACATGACATAGCCGACAAAACAACCTGCAAGGCATGGCTCCACAGCCAACAAAAACACTCAACTCGGGGCGAAGAAATCTGAACCTGAGTACCAAAAGTAGTGGGTCAGACACGACGGTCTGGCAGGTGGATGAAAAGATCACAAATATACTAAAGAATAAAACATATAATAAATCATGCTAATCGATCAAGTGCTGCATATAATTAAACGGGTGCAAAGTCGGGAATCTCGGGGAAAACCTGTATTCATTTCAAGTATGGGTAAAACATGAAGATCTAATAAAACATGTATTCATTTACATCATCCCTAATCATAGATATTTGACAATCGGGTATTCGTCTAAAACATGAATAAATATAGTAGTTTGACAAAACAAACGTTCATTTGAGACTTAAGTAAAAACACAAGTATACAACAAATCAGGTATCCATAACAGTCTGGCAAAACCAAAGTTCATTTGAAACATATGTGGAAAGACGGATATTTAACAAACCGGGTGTTCATTTAAAACCGGTGTAACCAAAGCAATCTGTCAAAACTAGTGTTCATTTAAAACATATCTCAAAGCAGGGATATTTAACAAATCGGATATTCATTTGAAACCGGTATAAACATAGTGATCTGGCAAAACAAGTGTCATTTCAAACATATTTCAAAGCATGGGTATTTAACAATTCGGGTATTCATTTAAAAACAGGTATAAATATAGATATCTGACAAACCAAATGTCCTTTAAAACAAGGCACGGGTATTTAACAATTCGGGTATTCCTTTAAAAACAGGTATAAATATAGATATCTAACAAACCAAATGTCCTTTAAAACAAGGCACGGGTATTTAACAATTCGGGTATTCCTTTAAAAACAGGTATAAATATAGATATCTGACAAACCAAATGTCCTTTAAAACAAGGCACGGGTATTTAACAATTCGGGTATTCCTTTAAAAACAGGTATAATCATATAAATCTAGCAAAATCATTGATCGTATGGAACATATGTAAAAGCATGGTTATTCACCCAACCGGCATTCATTTAAAACATGTGCGGGTACAAAGAACAGAAAACAATATAATAATAACTGAATTTACATTGGAGAATATTAGCACTTGTTTAAATAACAACTTTCATAAAGGAAACGAATCATTTATCAGAAAGCAAGTAAACAATATAAAACATGTCGGGTGTCCAAGGAATCGGGAACTGGCAAGATGGCAATTACACGAAGCTAAGTCCTCTATCACTAAAGCGATAGAGCAATAACTAGGCCCTGATCTCAATCACTCGAGGTGAGGAGAAACAGGGGATCTCATAAATACATATACATATACTAGGCCCTGATCTCAGTCACTCGAGGTGAGGAGAAACAGGGGATCTCATGAATGCATATACACATACTATACATGACCACGGTAGCGAGCCGGGCATCGGGGACCACAGTAGCAATCTGCGGTATCGGGACAAGACCACGGTAATAACCGGGTAGCGGGATCCAAGCTGCAGCTGGCGGGACAAGAGGGGGATCTCCAAGTCGGTGGATCAGACCAACAAGGTTATCCAAGCTTAGTGGTGCCGACTCATAGGTCAAATACAATCGAGACAATGCAAGTAAATCAAGTACAAATACATAATCAAACGGGCAAGACGGGGGTGCTCAAGGGCACACTAACATATCATGTGGTGCAATGCACTTCGGGACAATAACTGTTACCAGAGTAACTTCAATGCTTTCGGGAAACAAGTCATGTGATGCAAATCTCGGGAAATGAGGAAATATAATGCACTATACCATTTCGGGAAGAATATTGATTTCCAGATCTATTTAAGTGAATAGGGGTCCCGTATGTCGATTATAACAATTACTTGGTACTCCTTGAGTTTAAAGACATTCCGGGCTCCTTATGCACTTTTACTACTTCCAAAACTTAAAATGAGCTTATGGGTAGTACTAGATGTTACAAAAGCAAGAATCAAGATTATAAACGGTCCATCCTAGGCATGACATTAATCCGGAAACATCGAGCAACCGATTCAGTCATTGAAAGGAATAGAATTAGTGATAACCAAGGAAATAGACTTGTGTTTAGATATAAAGAAGATATCGCGTCGTTCCATCCCGTTCAAGATTGAAATGGATTGAACTTCGATGCCACCGAACCAACCGTGAGGCGTGTCGGCTCAAGACATTCTCACACTTGGTCCAAACAGTCCAAAAAGGGTAGCCAGGGTCCCACCTAGAACCAAGAATTAGTATCTAAATCAACACCATTCTTTTCTTTTAGTTCCCTAGTCTTAGAGACCTTAGATTAGGGTACAATTGGTCTTAACACTAAGGTATATACCTCTAGGACTCATAGAAAGCCCAAAGGTTTCCAAAAAAACCCAATATCAAATTTCACTCGGTCCGATCGATCGGCTGAAATTTCTGTACCAGAAATGCACAGGGTCCGATCGATCGGCCGATCGATCGGCCCAAAAAGCCTTACTGTTAAAAGACAGGCCGATCGATCGGCCTGTAGGTCCGATCGATCGGACCTGGGCGCAGTGCAGGTCCGGGAACTTGATTTTTTTCCTTTTTGTTTCCTTTCCTTCCAACATATAATCAATCACATAGAATTATACATAAGGAGACTTAAACACATGTTTCCAAGACATTAAAATGAGCTAAAGAGCTCCTCATTTCAAGTTCCTCCATTTCCATCCTTTCCATTCACAATAAATCTCAAAAGTGGAGAAAACTCATTCATGTGAAACCATTTGAAATCTTGACACTATGATACATACATTTCCAAGAGATTAACAAGGGAGAAATAACTCATCAATAAGCACATCTTGAAATCAATATTAATCATATTAAAGACAACTATTAAAATCACCAAAACCATTAATGAATCAAGATTTTCTCACAAAACATGTTAATAATCAAAACGATCCAATCAACCACTTGCCTTGGGTTCCAATCTCACAAACCAAGCTCCTAATCCCTTCTTAAGCTCACTTCCAAGCTACAATAAAAAAACCCCCAAAAACAACCCTAAAATGGGTTACACAAAGAATGAAAATGAAAGAGCTTTCAATAATACAAATGGAGTTTCTCAAGAGCTAGAGGAACACTAATCTAGGAGATGGGAAGAATCACTTACTTGGAAGGTCCTCTAATGGAAAGAGTAAGCTCAATGGAAGCCTTGTGATGGAGGGTTCTCTTCTCAAATGATACCAATGGAAAGCTTGTAAGATGAGGAAGAAGATGATGATCTCTATTGCTTGATTGATGAGCTCTAGGTGTGGCTTGGAGATGGAGAAGCAAGAAAAAGAGGAGAAAGCAAGAAAACCCTAGACTCAAAAGGGTTGTGCTGGAACAATGAAAAATGGAAGAGGAAGGGGAAGGGTCTCCTTTTATAAACAAGTGAGGTTTGGGTCCCACAACTTAAAGAACTTGGGTGGCTGAAATCATCTAATTCGGGACCTCGGATGGATTCGACGAAGAAGGAAGAAATGATCGTCGAAATATCTAGTTTCCAAAAAGTATATGTTTCGCGGGTTTCGGGAATATCGAGTTTTGGGTACAGATTTGGTGTGAAAAGACTATTTTGCCCTCAAGGCCAAGAAATCGGGTTTCGGGTTCTCAAATGGATATGGGATCAACATGAAAGTTGTAGGATTCCTCAAGATGAATGCAACGGGCCAAAAACACAATACGAAACAAGTCGGGAAAATCTCACAAGAAAATGCAAAGCCGAAAAGGGAACCCCCAAAGGGCCCCACTAGCTACTAAAGCACTCAAAAGCCCAAAACTAGAAGAAAAACCATTCTAGCTCACAAACTCAACCCAACAAATACTAATCCCACTAAAAGAACTAATCCACAAATAAAACAACACTAATCCAAGAGATTAGGGGTCGGGTTCTCACACTCAAGTAGTACCAAGTCCTTATCTATTTAGACATATGGGATCCCTATTAACTTTGAGCAATCCTGAACCCGAAACTCCGATTGTTTATTGTACTTTACTGATCCCAAAATTTATACTATATGCCTTGTTTTCCCGAAAGCATCGAAATTTCACTTGAAATAGTTACTTATCTTGAAGTGCATTGTACCACATGAAATGACAGTTGTGCTTTTGAGCACCCCCGTCCTGCTCGTTTATTTACCTGTACTCGATTTGTTATTTGACCTATGAGTCGGCACCACTAAGCTTGGATAACCTCGTTGGTCTGATCCACCAACTTAGAGATCCCCCTCTTGTCCCGCCAGCTGCAGTACGGATCCCGCTACCCGGTTATTACCGTGGTCTTTTCCCGATGCCGCAGATTACTACTGTGGTTCACGATGCCCGGCTCGTTACCGTGGTCATGTATAGTATATTATATGTATATGTATATTTCGTTGTACCTCCTCACTACGGTGACTGAGGTCAACACCTTGATCTTGCTCTGTCACTTCGGTGATAGAGAATTTAGCTATGTGTGGTTGCCATCTTGCTTGTTCCCAATTTTCTTGGATATCCATACAAGTTTTACACTGTGCTTATGTTTTCATTAAATGATTTGATTCTTTTATGAAGTTATTGATCGAACAGGTTTAAATGCTTTTAAAGGTAAATGTATTTATTATTGAATTTTTATGTCTTTTCACCCATTTGCCAAACCGTCGTGTTTGACCCACTCTTTGGTACTCAGGTCCCGTTGCCGATTACCTTGAGGAGGAGCCAGAGGAGGCGGTCGGTGAACCGCAGCGCTTAGTTGAGTGGCGTGCTGATGATGTCGTGTAGACATTCGATTGCTATGAGAGACACAATATTTTGGGAACGTTTAACCATTCTTTGGGGATTAGTATTTTGTTTATATTGGCCTTTGTTGGCCCCTATTTTTGAGAATGTAATTAAATGATCTTTTGTATAAACTTTAACTTACTTTTGGGAAACATGCTAATGATCATTGCTCATTCTGATACAGTATTATACTTGTGTTATTGTCTTTATAAATAGAGATGGTTTGAAAATTTGATTTGCTACACGTTTCCGCACTTAATAGAAATGTTCATACATGGTTGTGATATCCTCACCACGGACACCTGTGGGAAATTAAACAAATGTGCTCACCTAACATCTCACATAACCCACCAACCAATTAGTCCCGATCCCGGATTAGTTCGATAGACTCGGTCCGGGGTCGCGACATGCACCGCAAGTCCGAGGCTTTTGAAAAGGTCAAAGAGTTTCAAGCGGAAGCGGAAAAGTAATTAGGTAAGAGTATCAAGACTCTTTAATCAAATCGAGAAGGGGAATATCTCTCTGCTGATTTTATGGGATACTTATCAGAAAATGGGATTCTATCCCAGCTGTCTGCTCCTGGTTTGCCTCAACAGAATGGAATAGCAGAAAGAAGGAACATGACTCTTTTAGATATGATCAGGTCTATGTTGAGTTTCTCAAGATTACATGTACCCTTTTGGGGATACGCCTTGGATACTGCGATGTACATACTAAGCCTCGTACCATCTAAGTCTGTACCTAAGACTCCTCGGGAGTTGTGGTCCAGGCGAAAGCCTAGTCTACAACATTTACACATTTGGGGTTGTCCGACACATGTGCTAAAAGTTAAGACGGATAAGTTGGAAGCGAAGTCGGAAGTATGCACGTTTGTAGGATATTCTAAAGGAACTAAAGGTTGGTTATTCTATAATCCCAGAGAGCAGAAAGTGCTGGTGAGCACTAATGTGTAAGTCCTGGGGATCCGAACCCTAGAGGGGGGGTGAATAGGGTGAGCTTCAATTATGACCAATTTTAATCAATTTTAACTTCTTTAAAACAAACTAGTCACATGTGGTGATTTATCATACAAGATGCGGAAGCTAACAAAAGAATCACCACAAAGCAATCACCATCACACAAGTATTTATAGTGGTTCGGCCTCAATGCCTACATCCACTACCGGCTTGTGATCCAGCACCCCACCGGATTTCCACTATTTATGCTTTTCAATAGGCTAAGCAATAACCTTTACAATATGCTTTCCAAGGCTAAGCAATAACCTTTACATTGATGTTTTTCAAGGCTTAACATCAACCTATACATTATGCTTTTATAGACTAAGCAATAACCTCTTCAACCACAAGGTTGGTTATCTCTCTAATTTAGTGTCTATCATACAGTTGATGGAGATTCAATTAAGCTCATTACAATGCCTCTTAATTAGGCGGATATGGAAGTGAAAATCTAATACACACTCACACTATGAATGCAAAGATGAAAGTACATGAAGTGTGTGTGTGTGGTCCTCAATCATTTTGAAAATGAAAGCTCATAAATGTATGCCTAAGGCTTTTGAAAGTTTTAGCTCATAAAACATTTATGATTGAGGAAGTAATGCAATCACATGTTAAAAGTAACAACTTGTTAATGAGATCAAAGATTTACAAGTTGTATGAAATGAATTAGCTCTAAACATGTGATGCATAGGGATGTCAATCAAATCAACATTAAGCTCAAAACATAAAAATAGATTTGATTGAAAAGAGGGGACAAATCATATGTAATTATAAAGACAACTTGAAAATGATATACCTATCAAAGTAAGGCAAGTTGTGAAACTTTTAAAACAATAATACACATATGATTTGTAAAGTTGTTGAATCCAAAACATAAGATACATTTGAAAGAGATTTTCTTATGATGGAAAAACAACAACCAAAGATTCAACAAAGTATATGAATCATGTTACATATTTCATTAACATGATCTACTTAGATTTACCAAAGATAAAGTACTACTTTGATGAATCAATGGTGATGTATCCAAAACAATAGATCTATTCAAAATATAGAACATGCTAAGGATACAACAAATCATAGATTAACATGCTACAAAAGATTTATCAAAGATAAAACAAAACATGAAAACATATGATTTGTAAAGAGGTTGAGTCCAAAACATAAGATAGTTTTGAAAGTGATTTTCTTATGATGGAAAACAACAACCAATGATTCAACCAAGTATAGGAATCATGTTACATATAATTTCAAAGGTTCTTTCATTAACATGATCTACTTAGATTTACCAAAGATTAAGTACTACTTAGATTGAATCATATGGTGTTGTATCCAAAACAATAAATCAACTCAAAACATAAAACATGTTAAGGACACAACACAAACATAGTTTAACATGCTAGAAATGATTTACCAAAAATAAAACAAAGCATGAAAACATATGATCAAGGAAAGTAAAGCCTACTTGTTGATTTAACTTCATTAATCCAAGCTTTAGCTTTCCTAATGCTCCCCTTCATCCCTTAGTTCTTTTCCCTTGAATATGCCTCAAAACCACTCAAGGAGGGGCTTAAAATTCCCAACTTTTGGCAAAGGAAAGAACTCATATTTATAGCAAAAAATGCCCAACGGCTAGTCCTCGGTCGACCTAGACACAGGCCTCGGTCGACCTAGAACACACAACGGTCAAATTTCTGACCGTTGGTGCGCCAGGGCAAAAACTGCCTGCAGTGTCCTCGGTCGACCGGGACCTCTGCGCCGGTCGACCGGCGACATTGCCGGGACACCCCCTTTTTGACAAAATTTCCAACTTTTGCCTATTTGAAGGTTTTTCTTTGGGGGATCTTTTGGCCACTAAATCAAGCTTAAAAAACATGTTTTAAAGATTCTAATGGTTTTTAAAACATGAACATAAAAAGCCTAAAAAGATTATGAAAACTTTAAAACCATAGGCTAGCTTGATTTGTTAAAATTCTTTTCTAAAACAAATGCATCCAAGATTGAAAACAAAACATGCATAATGTGAGAACCCGACCCCTAATCTCTTGGATTAGTGTTGTTTTATTTGTGGATTAGTTTCTTTTAGTGGGATTAGTAGTTTTGGGTTGAGTTTGTGAGCTAGAATGAGTTTTCTTCTAGTTTTGGGCTTTTGAGTGCTTTGGTAGCTTGTGGGGCCCTTTGGGGGTCCCCTTTTCGGCTTTGCATTTACTTGTGAGATTTTCCCGATTTGTTTCGTATTGTGTTTTTGGCCCGTTGCATTCATCTTGAGGAATCCTACAACTTTCATGTTGATCCCATATCCATTTGAGAACCCAAAAACCGATTTCTTGGCCTTGAGGGCAAAACAGTCTTTTCACACCAAATCTGTCCATTAATTTCGAAAATTTCAGAATTTGGCAAAATTAGACTTTTTGGAAAGTAGATTTTTCGCTGATGAATTTTGTCTTCTTCGTCGTTTTCATCCGGGGCCCAGAAACTTGTGTTTTTCCCTTGAGAAGTTTAAGTGAGGTGGGGCCCACACCCACCCCTTTATAAAATGGGTTCCTTCCCCTTCCTCTTCACCCATTTCCCTGCAACGGTTCCAGCAAGAGCTGGAACCACTCCTCTCTCAGCCACTCTCTCTCTCTCTCCTCTTTCCCTTGGCTTCTCTTGATTGTAAATGGAGATTTGATCTCCTCATCATCTTCCATACCTTCCAAGCTTTCCAAAGATGTTATTTTCATGGATTTTGAGCAAAGGCAACTTTTCTTTTCAAGCTCTTCTTCTTGGTTCAAGGCTTTAAAGGTTAGCATTTGGTTTCTTTCTTTTAATCTTTGTTTTCCCAAACCATTTGGAGTATTTTTATCTTCCATTCATGGATTTTCATTGAGGTTTGCAACGGATTGGATTTTCTAGGGTTTTCATGGGAATATTTGGGGGTTTTGGTGGGTTTGGAGCTAGAGACTTCTTTGAGGCTTTTGTGGAGTGATTTGTGCATCTTCTTAACCCAAGGCAAGTGGATGAATGGATGGTTTTAATGTTATCAAAGTTTTATGAGAAAACCCTAAGTTTTATTACTTGTTCTTGATCATTGAATACATGTTTGCACATATGCTTCTTGCCATATATATATTGATTTCGAAATTTGCACATCAATGGTTGTTTCTCTCTTGTTAATTTCTTGGAAAGGTATGCTTTCATTTTGTCAAAGTTGCTCATATGGTCTTGAAAAGAATGGGGTTGGTTTCTCCACCCATGTTTATGTTTACTAGCTTGTATGGATTGAAATAGAAGTTCATTTAAAGAGTTTGGCCAACTAATCTATTGTTTTGGAAATGGGATCAATGGTTTTTAATTACCCCTTGATTATGGCAAATGGAGATTCTCCCCTTTGGTTTGGTTTTAAATGAGAAGAAAGGAGATGTTTAGTTAATTGTTTTCATTGGAGCTTTCAGGAGGAATGGGGTGGGCTAAGTCATTCAATGTTTTATAAACATTGGTAGAGTATTTATTATCCTTGTGATAGCCTATATGAATATTGTGAAATGGTTTCCTTCCCCTTTTTCTTTGCATTGGACTTGACATGGAAGTAGTGATGGATAGAAATCAAAAATGGGGATTTGGAGAAGTATAAAGAGATGTATTGAAGGAGCTATTTAGCTCAATGTTATTGTAAGGACTTTGTGGATGTGAGGAAGATGGTTTTGAGGAGGAAAATGACCCAAAACTGAACTCAGTGAGCATTTTCGTAACTGGCGGTCAGCTCACGGTTATCCAGCGGCTAACCGCCGAATGCATCGGCGGCTAACCGCCAGCTAACCGCGCACCGCGGTGACTTTTCCAGAGAGCATCATTTTCCACCTGAAAACGCGGTCAGCCTCACGGTTAGCCAGCGGCTAACCGCCGAACCCATCGGCGGCTAACCGCCAGCCAACCGCACAATCACGGTTCCTTTTCCCGAGAGCATCAGAATTCTCACCTGAAATTCGGTCAGCTCCACGGTCAGCCAGCGGCTAACCGCCTATCCCATCGGCGGCTAACCGCCAGGTGACCGAAATTTCCCAGATTTCGAAAAGCTCCCCGCTCGAACGAACTCTCCGGTTCGTTCGAGCGTTGAGCTTTGTCAATCGAAAGGGATTCACTAGGCATTGTTGATGCCATCCGAGAAAGAAACCATATCACAAAGATGTCATCCGAAACTTTGAAAAATCATAAAAGTGAATAAGGAGCCCGGAATGTCTTCAAACTCACGGGGTACCAAGTAAGGACTATAATAGACATACGGGACCCCTATTCACTTAAATAGATTTTGAAATTAGTATTTTACCCGAAATGTGTTATAACTCGTTATTTCACCTCGTTTCCAAGATTTGCATTACATGACTCGTTTTCCCGAAAGCATTGGAGTTACTTTAGTAACAGTTATTGTCCCGAAATGTATTGCCCGATATGATATGACAGTGTGCCCTTGAGCACCCCCGTTTACCCGTTTATTTACGTGCCCTTGAGCACCCCCGTTTTACCCGTTTATTTACTGTACTTGATTACTTGATATGTCTCGATTGGTTTTATCCTATGAGTCGGCATCACTAAGCTTGGATACCTTGCCAGTCTGATCCACTGACTTGGAAATCCCTCTCCCGTCCCGCCAGCTGCAGTTTGGATCCCGATACCCGGTTATTGCCGTGGTCCCGTCCCGATACCCGGTTCGCTACCGTGGTCCCGTTCCCGTTCCCGTGTATTTATTATTGTATATATGATTTACGTTGAGTCTCCTCACCTTGTGTGACTGAGACCAACGTCCCGCTCTTGTCACTTCGGTGATAGAGGACTTAGCTTCTTGTGATTGCCATCTTGCCAGTTCCCGATTCCTTGGACACCCGATATGGTTTATATTGCTTACTTGTTTTCAGTTAAATGATTCATTGCTTTTATGAAAGTTGTTATTTAGATAAGTGTTAATGCTCTCCATTGTAAATTCAGTCACTATTATATTGTTTTATGTCCTTTGCACACGCACATGTTTTACATGAATATCGGTTGGGTGAATACCCGTGCTTTTACATATGTTCCATACGATCCATGATTTTGCTAGATTTATATGATTACACGTGGTTTAAAGGAATACTCGAATTGTTAAATATCCGTGCTTTGTTTTAAATGACATTTGACTTGTGAGATTCCCATGTTTATACACGTTTTAAATGATTACCCGATTTGTCAAGTATACATGGTTTGAAATATATTTTTGATGACACTTGTTTTAAATGAACACCCGGTTTGTTAAATATCCGTATTTTCACATATGTTTCAAAGGGACATTGGTTTTTGCTAGACTGCTATGAATACCTGGTTTGTTGTACACTTGTGTTTTTACTTAAGTTTCAAATGAACGTTGTTTTGCCATACCGCTATATTTATACATGTTTTAGACGAATACCCGATTGTCAAATATCTATGATTATAGATGATGTAAATGAATACATGTTTTATTAGATGTTCATGTTTTACCCGTGCTTGAAGTGAATACAAGTTTTCCCCGAGATTCCCGACTTTGCACCCGTTTAATTATATGCAGTACTTGATCGATTAGCATGATTTATTATATGTTTTATTCTTTAGTATAATTGTGATCTTTTCATCCACCTGCCAGACCGTCGTGTCTGACCCACTACTTTTGGTACTCAGGTTCAGATTTATTCGCCCCGAGTTGAGTGTTTTGTTGGCTTTGGAGCCATGCCTTGCAGGTTGTTTTGTCGGCTATGTCATGTAGACATTGAGTCTGACATCGGAGCTACGTCACATTTGGGTAGTGGTTTATAGCTTCTTGTTGTATGGCTTTTGTTAGCCTTTTTCTTGGGATTCTTAATTAATGTACATTGATAATTGTAACTTGAATATATTTGGGAATATAATATCCTGTTACCGTCAGCTCTGTAAATTATTGTGATGGTTACTCCAGTCTGATATGATTCTTGATATAATAGCTATGGGCTAAAGGTTGAGTGCGACGCGGAATCCGATGGCCACGGACTTCGGGTCGCAACGCCACAAATGCTTCCGCAAAATATTCAGAATGTGTTGTCTTCACACACGCGGATCCTGGGAGAAGTAAAATATAATTATACCTTAATCCCATCTCCCGCCCCCGAGGTTCTGGTTTCGGGGGCGTGACACATAAATTGAAACTTTTACAACTCTTTAAAAACAATGCATGTATAAATCAAGATTTCAAGATTTCTTTAAATCAATGCAAGTGAGTAAATCAAATGATGCTTGAATGATTATGCATCCATCAAATTGCAATCTACAAAAATCCTAACATAATGCGGTTTTTCTGGAGGAAGATTATATGATAGAAGGAAATCTTTAGAAAAGGTGATCTTGGAAGAAATCCAAGAGCAAACAATTTCAAATCCAAGTATGACCGAACCTAAGGAAGTAGAGCCCTTACCGGACCCAGTAGTTACACCAGTGCCTTGTCGTAGTGGGAGGATTGTTAGACCCCCTGACAGGTTGTCGTTCTTTGGAGAGTCTTACGAGGCAATCCTGGAAGAACCGAAACAAGATCCCTGTAACTATGATTAAGCAATTAATGACATAGATTCGGGGCGTTGGAAAGATGCTATGAAAGTTGAGATGGAGTCTATGTACTCCAATCAGGTCTGGACACTTATGGACTTGCCTGCCAATATTTAACCTATTGGGTGCAAGTGGGTCTACAAGAGAAAGAGAGGATCAGACGGTAGAGTGGAGACCTTTAAGGCCAGCCTTGTTGTGAAGGGTATACTCAGAAAGAGAGTATCAATTATGAGTAAACCTTCTCGCCGGTAGCCATGCTCAAGTCCATTAGAATACTCTTATCCATTGCGGCTCATCTCGATTATGAGATTTGGCAAATGGATGTCAAGACGGCGTTTCTCAACGGCCATCTTGAGAAAGACATCTATATGGTGCAGCTAGACGGTTTTGTAGCTAAAAACCAAGAGCAAAAGGTTTGCAAGCTGCAAAAGTCTATTTATGGACTGAAGCAGACATCCCGAAGCTGGAACATCCCGAAGTTTTGACCAGGCAATCAAGTCATTTGGTTTTTTTCAAAATCTGGATGAGTCATCTGTGTACACGAAAAGTGAAGGTGTTAGGGTAGTCTTTCTGATTTTATATGTCGATGACATCCTACTCCTTAGGAAAGACGTGGGAATGTTATCAACGATAAAAGTTTGGTTGGCCAAGACTTTTGATATGAAGAACTTGGGAGAAGCTAGCTACACCCTAGGGATCAAACTCCATCGAGACCGAAAAAATAGGATGATTGGCTTATCCCAAGATGCATACATAGATAAGGTACTGGTACGGTTTGCTATGCAAGACTCCAAGAAGGGTATTACACCTTTCAGGCATGGAGTGCACCTTTCCAAGGATCAGTGTCCTAAGACACCTGAGGAAAAGGAACAGATGAGGTCGATACTATACACTTCGGCTATTGGTAGCCTCATGTATGCTATGCTATGTACTAGATCGGATATCTATCATGCAGTGGGCCTAGTCAGCAGATATCAGTCTAACCTAGGACCTGAACATTGGACTACTGTAAAGTGTCTTCTCAAATACTTGAGAAGGACTAGAGATTACATGTTAATTTATAGCAGTGATGAGCTGATTCCAGTTGGAAACACAGATTCTGACTTTATGTCACATAAGGATTTCAGAAAATCCACCGCTGGTTATGTATTTATGCTCGGTGGCGGAGCTATCAGGTGGAGGAGTATAAAACAAGAATGTACCGCTGATTCCACCTCGGAGGTTGAATATGTAGCGGCTTGTGAAGCAGCTAAGGAAGTAGTATGGCATAAGAGATTCCTTATGGAACTTGAGGTGGTACCTTTGGCACGACAGCCGCTCACAGTTTACTGTGACAGCAGAGGGGCAGTCGCTCAGTCCAAGGAGCCCAAAAGCCATAAAAGCCAAAAGCATGTACAGAGGAAATATCATTTAGTCAGAGAGATTGTGCAGAGAGGTGATATTGCTATTACCAAGATAGCCTCTGCGGACAATCTAGCAGATCCCTTTACTAAGCCTTTGACTACCAAAGGCTTTTAGCAACATGTAGACGGGATGGGCATAAGATGCAACCCTGACTGGCATTGAGCCCAAGTGGGAGATTGTTAGATTGTGTGGTATCAATCCATCAGTTGATGTAATAAATTGATTAATTTATTTATTTATCAATAAAATCTTGCTTTCCTTTCATGAGATGAATGGTGTTTATTACTTACTGAACATAACCAATTCATATGACATAATGGGTCATGAGAAGAACCGGGTCCCATTAGTCTATTAGATGTGATATATGTTATGGATGAGATCCACAAACGGGAGACATGTGTCACAAATCTTATACTTAAAATTTCTTCACAACCAGTGATGAGATTGGGCATCTCATCTGATAAGGTTATAGCACTTTGATCACCATGAGATAGTGTGATTTGTATCGATCATTAGAATGGAAGATTCTGGATCACTGTGTTGGTACATTGGATGTATTGAAGGACCATAAGAAGCACCTTATGAAATACTGTCTCAATTTGAGGACTGCTCTCATAATTCCCTAGCAATAGGCTCTCAATCCTGAGACATTGATGAACTCAAGTTTCTATCTATTCATTTGCTTTGAGTTACCAATGAGTAAGGCCAACTGTAGGCCAACACCTCGGTGACTTGGGTACGTGGTAGTAGGACTGTGGGAAAATACAATGATCAAGATGAAATCTATCTACATTATCCTCTTATGCCAATTAATGAATTTATCATTAGAAAGTGCGTACCCATCTCGATTAAGAGTTAATTGGATGGTACTAATGATCATTGTGATTAATTGGGGTTCAAGGATAATAAGATGTGGATCTAAGATTGGATGAGACAGATTTATTCCAATTGATCCAGAGATATTGATGGAGGGGCCTACTTGTGTTACTGTGGAAGTTTAGGGTCTTCATTGTAATTTATTCTTAAGACTGGAGTGCAATTGCATTTATATAGTGGTGTTATTTGCAATTAACTGTGGGCCCGGATTGCACATGAGATGTGGGGTCGCGTGTCTCAGTTGGAGCCAGCTTTCTAAGGAATCCCTAATGGTCCCCACGCTAGCCCATGTATTAGAAAGATTCTATTCTTACTTAAACTCTAATATGAAGGAATTAGAAAGTTATTATTTCTATTTGAAGTGAGACTTCTAATAGTGGTAATAGTAGCATGAGAAGTTACTAATTTGTATGGAAGTGTGACTTCTTATGCAATTAGCAAGAGAAGTAAGAAAAGGAGGTTGCATGAGGACTATATAAGGGGAAACACCCCTTGGACGTCTAAGACACACAACCCACGCCCAAGAGCGTCTAGTGCAAGTGTTGCACAACTCTTCTTCTCCTCTTCTCTCTTCTAGTTGCCTTCTAGTTCCTTAGAGTTTCTAGTAGTGTTTTCTCTTGGAGATCCCACACATCTTGAGAAAAGAGATCTGATAGAGGGTCATAGCGTGGAAGACAACAAGGTCTTGGAGATCTCTAATTGCTTCAAGAAGAGTTCTTATTCTAGTTGATTGCCTTCTCCTCGATTAGAGCACTACCGGGCTCCAAAGGTATAATATGCTTCTCCTCTTGTGGTAGATTATTTTGTTGCATATAGTTGCTGATTTCTATCTTCTAGATAGGTTATATTACTGTACATGATTGATGAGAAGGAGGGATTGCATCCTGGATTGGGTTATAGCCTTCTGGATAGTTGATCCCTGAGTCAAGTGGGTCAAAAAGTCTTGAAAATCTATCCATGAGGCCCACCTACTTCCAACACAGGTGATGTTGCCTTTGAGGAGGAGTGTCGGGAGGAAGCTATTAGCCACCGCCAGTTACAGAGTGGCATCCCGATAATGTCAACTAGACATCGGGTTGAATCTTGAGTTGCGCTTCATCTTGTCATGGGCTTTATTTTTGTTATTTTGATGATTGTATTGGTCTTTATTGGCCTCTTATGGGTTGTAACAAAACTTAACTTACTTTTGTGTTAACCTTCAAAAACTTGAACTTATGATGGGAATGTCAGGTTATGATTCCTTCTTCTGATATCTTAGACTTGATGCTATTTTATTATTGCACTTGAAGCTTTATGTGTGCTTGTCTTGATGTAATTTGCTACACGCTTCCGTAAAGTTGATCGTGTGAGCCAGATTCCACATGTCTCGGGAATCCTCACCATGGGAACCTATGGGAAACACGTCGCAGGCCTGGGCCTCGGTCTAGGGCCGCGACAGCTGCCAAACTTATTGACACCGAGCAAAAGAAGATAACCAAATTCTTGGAAGGATCGAATCCAATCATCATGAGAGATGCCATAGGGGTAGTTCCACCAGCTACCTATGATGAAGCTGTCAAACGGGCATATAAATTTGAAGATATTAACAACATGATCATTCAAGACAAGAAGCAGCACTACCAGCAGTAGAATCAGAGGGAGCACCATAAGAAGAAACCAAGGCAGGATCAAAACCAAGTCAGGCAGAGTAGTGGCCACTGTGGCAAGAACCATGACACTAATGAATGTCGTAAGCACACAGATGCTTGTTTCAAGTGTGGGGCCATGAACCAGGCAATCAAGGATTACCCACAACTTCAGACTCAAGGCAACAGAAACCAACAACAGAGACAAGTAGTTCATTAAAATAAAGCATCAGTTTAAAATCAAGCTAGACCACCTCAGCAGTAACAGCAACAGCAGCAGGGCAGACCACAAGCACAGAATCAGAATGCTCATCCTCCACAACATAACAAAAATGCCCAAGGAAGGCAAAATAAAGCACCAAATAGGCTAGAAATGCACGGACGTAAAAGTCCAAGAACGAATCCTAGAGGGGGGGGGGGTGAATAGGGTGAGCTCAATGTCCTAGACCAATTTTAATTCTTTTAGCTTTTAAGTCTCTTATGCTTTGAAGAAGAATAATGAAATCAACCAAGAAAGCATAATCCATAAAATGAATGCATAAAGACAATCACCATAACACAAGCACATATAGTGGTTTGGCCAAATTGCATACATCCACTCGCGGTACTCCTACCGGTATTCACTAGCTTCAAATAAGGTTTAGGATCACCTCAAACCTTACAATCAACACTATGTTTTTCAAGGCTAAGCATAAAACCTTTACACCATATGCTTTTTAAGGCTAAGCATAAACCTTTACAACATACAATTTTTCTCTTAAGAAATATGCCTAAGAATGCATGGATTAAGAGAGCAATGAAATGCAATGGAGTGCCTCTAAATAGGCTAATTAGAAAGTGAAAACTCAACTCCTAGAAATATGCATAACAATGACCAAGTCTATGAATGATGCATTTTCTAGAAATAACTCTTTCTCTTTGAAAAGATAAAGCCTTGAAAGATGCAAAGATGTTAATCAAATATTTGAGAAAGAGTTGTATGTCTAACACATGTAGTTAACAATGAAAATTAACTTGTTTTCAAAAAGGATGTTCTAAAGTCTAACAAGTTGATTTTGAAAACAAGAACACAAAATCATGTGTAACATAGACAACATGTTGTATTCATAGCATATGAGATTACTAAAGTATTAAGCATGTTATGAAGGACAACTCTTTAATAGGAAAGCATCTTGTTAATCATGTATTGAAAGAGATCAAAGATTTGAAACAAAACATGATTTTAAAAAGACTAGGATTAAAGAAAGCACACCCATTTGAAGATCAAAGGTTGACTTATTGGAATGGCTTCATAATCCCTTTAAAAATGCTCTTGAGATGATGCTAAACCTTGGCCTCAAAAGTCCCTCCAATGTCAGCAACTTTCTTCAACCAAAAAGCCACTTTTTATAAAGAAAAAGTTGCCAACGGCTAGTCCTCGGTCGACCTGGAAAGCACAACGGTCATATTTCTGACCGTTGGAAGGCTACAGCTCAAAAACTGCACTTATGACCTGCAGAGATCCCTGTCGACCGGCAACCTTGGCCCGATCGACCGACCACACTGGCAGATGCCCAGAATTCTGAAAAATTAGAGAAACTTGTAACTTTTGAGGGCATCTTCCAGGGGACTTTGAGACACAAATACCAAGCATTAAATCATGACTGAAAGAAGATGAAAACTGAGCTTTTAAAGCCATGAAAACTCCAAATCAAAATAATGATTTTAAAGATAGAAACTTTGGAAAGCTTGGATGAATTTTGAAAACAACAACTCCATGATCTTAAGAGGTAAACTGAATTTGAAAACCATGCATATCAAATGATAAAAACAGAGATTAAGAAGGAGAACTATGCATGATGATCCTATGAATAAAACCATGAATGAATGAGAGGACAAGCTTTATGAAAGTGAATGCATCCTATCAAATTGCAACAAAACAAAAACTCTAACAATCTCCCCCTTTGCAATTTGATGGAAACTCTTGAAGCTTGAACTCTCTCTCAATCTCCTTTAAATCTTGAACAGCAACAACTTTGGATATTTAAGGAGCTTTGGATATTCGGGAGCATTTGGATATTTTGGAGCTTTGGATATTCCTTGCGGGAGCGATGACAAAAGACGACCAACCTAGAAGCTATACAAAATATGCACTCTAAGCAAAGCTACTCCCCCTTAACAATAGCAACCCTTGAATCTTCTCCCCCTCAATTGGAGAACGGAGCGACGACAAAAGACGACCAACCTAGAAGCTATACAAAATATACACTCTAGGCAATGCTACTCCCCCTCAACAATAGCAACCCTTAAATCTTCTTCTCCTCAATTGGAGAACTCTCTCCCCCTTTGACATCTAATTGCAAAGGAGCCTGCCCATCAAAGATAAAACACACAACCTTGTTAGTAGCACCTGTTTATAAGAGATATAAAAATAAAATGTGGAACAGGTGATTAGCCAACAAGAATTTAAAAATCAGGGCAAGGGTCAATGCCCAATTGATGTCTCAATTTTATGAAACGATCATTTCCAAGGGGTTTAGTGAATAAGTCAGCCAATTGGGTATCTGTAGGGACAAACATTAACTCAATTGTGCCTTGGTCAGCATGATCACGCAAGAAATGATAGCGAATGTCAATGTGTTTGGTGCGAGAGTGCTGAACAGGGTTTTTTGAGATACTGATGGCACTAGAGTTGTCACACATGATAGGCATGCATTGTTGTGGAACATTATAATCTAACTAAGTTTGTTTCATCCATAACATTTGAGCACAACAGCTACCTGCAACAATATATTCAGCTTCTGCAATAGACAAGGATACAGAATTTTGCTTTTTGCTATGCCAGGCTACTAAACAGTTCCCTAAGAAATAGCAGCAGCCACTAGTGCTTTTCCTATCATCTATTGATCCTGCCCGATCTGGATCACTATATCCAATTAATTGCAGAGTTGATTCATGAGGATACCAGATACCATAGTGAGAAGTCCCATTAATATATTTTATGATACGTTTAACAGCTTTAATGTGAGACTCTCGGGGGTCAGATTGATACTTAGCACATATTCCAACGCTAAACGAGATATCAGGGCGCCTAGCAGTGAGATAGAGAAGGCTTCCTATCATGCTCCTATAAAGTTTCTGGTCAGCTTTCTTACCCTTAAGGTCACTAGATATTTTAGTAGTGGATCCCATGGGATTGCAACTAGTCTTAGATTCTCCTAAGCCAAACTTTTTCACTATTTCTAGAGCAAACTTGGATTGACTAAGGAAGATACCATGATCAGTCTGACTAACTTGTAATCCTAGAAAGAATTGCAGGGGACCGACCAGACTCATCTCAAAAGTGGAGCTCATCAGTTCTGAAAATCCTTGAGCTAGTTTCTTTGAAGTAGAGCCAAATACTATATCATCAACATAGATTTGAGCTACAAGAATGTTTTGATCAATCTTCTTGATAAACAAGGTCTTATCAACTTTCCCACATTCAAAATCATTTTCAATCAGATGATTCGTAAGCTTTTCATACCATGCCCGAGGTGCTTGTTTTAATCCATAGAGAGCTTTCTTGAGCTTATAAACATACTCAGGATGATGAAGGTCTTCAAAGCCTTTAGGTTGAGTAACATAAACATCTTCTTCAATTTCTCCATTTAAGAAAGCACTTTTGACATCCATCTGAAAAAGTTTGATCCCCATGCTACTAGCATAACTCAATAGAATTCTTATGGACTCCAAACGGGCTACAGGAGCAAAAGTTTCTTCAAAATCAATTCCTTCTATTTGAGCATATCCTTTTGCTACAAGTCTAGCTTTGTTTCTCACAACATTTCCAGATTCATTTGACTTGTTCTTGAAAATCCATTTAGTGCCTATGGGATTTTTCTCTGCAGGCAATGGGACAAGATCCCAAACATCATTTTTCTTAAATTGATTCAATTCTTCTTGCATAGCTTCCATCCATTCAGATTTTGATTCAGCTTCAGAAAAGTTCTTAGGCTCGATTTGAGAGACAAAAGAGTAATGAGCACATAGATTTTGGACTTGTCTCCGAGTCATAACCCCACTGCTAATATCTCCAATAACATTATCCATTGTGTGATTTTTGATCAATTTAATAGGAACAATGGCTTTGGAAGGAATGATCTCATTTCTATCTTTTGGATTAGATTGATCAATATTCATTTCAATTTCATCATCATCTTGAAGAATTCTTCCAACTTGATTTGCGTCATCAATGACAACATGAGCTGACTCCATTATAGTCATGGTTCTATGATTAAAAACTCTGTAAGCTTTGCTCCTTTCAGAATAGCCTAGAAAAATTCCTTCATCAGATTTAGGCTCAAATTTTTCTAACTGCTCCCTATCTCTTAGAATGTAACATTTGCTTCCAAACACTTTCAAATACCCCAAATTAGGTTTTCTTTCAAAATAAAGTTCATAAGGGGTTTTGTTGGTATTCGTAGTGAGATAGACTCTGTTGATGAGATAACAAGCAGTATTCACAGCTTCAGCCCATAGATTACGAGAAAGATTCTTTTCATTAAGCATGGTCCTAGCCATTTCTTGAATAACTCTATTTCTCCTTTCAGCTACTCCATTCTGTTGAGGAGTTTTAGGAGCTGAGTATTGATGATTAATTCCATGACTCTCACAAAATCTAGCAAACTTTTCATTTTCAAATTCTCCCCCATGATCACTTCTGATCTTCTGAATTTTGCAGTCCCTTTCTACTTGAATCTTATTGCAAATTCTTATGATATTGTCCACAGCATCCGATTTGGCATGAAGAAAGGCAACCCATCCAAAACGAGAATAATCATCGACCATAAGCAGGATAAATTTCTTTCCTCCAATACTTTGCACTGGTGCAGGTCCAATTAAGTCCATGTGGATTAATTCAAGAGGACGAGAAGACGATATATCCTTTAAACCTTTAAAGCTCTTCTTGATTTGTTTTCCCAGTTGACAAGCCTTACATAGTTCAGATTTTTCATCACTAAACTTGGGAATCCCTTTCACAATTTCATTCTTAGACAAGGTTTTCATCAATTTGAAATTTATGTGACCCATCCTTTGGTGCCAGAAGTAATTCTCTTGATCTTTAGTTATCAAGCACCTAGATTCATTCTCATCACATTCTTCTATAATGTAAATGTTTCCTTTAGTTCTTGATCCAGTAAGAATAACTTGATGGGTTTTATCATTTACCACTTTGCAAGATTGACTATCAAATGCAACCTTGTTTCCTTTGTCACATAATTGGCTAATGCTAAGAAGATTATGTTTCAATCCTTCCACAAGGAATACATCATTTAAAGTTGGTATTTGATCTCCTTTCACACTTCCCTTGCCAATGATTTGAGCTTTACTATTGTCTCCAAACGAAACATTTCCTCCATCATATTCCACTATAGAGCTGAATCTAGATCGGTCTCCCGTCATGTGTTTAGAACAACCACTATCTAAGAACCAAGTAGGGTTTTCCTTTGCTTTTAAAGCGGTTTGAACTAGGAGACTCTCAAAGTTTGTTCCTTTTACCATCCAAGTGGATAAAGGAGATTTATAGGGAATGGTATTCTAGAAGGATTTTTGAGAGACAACCTAATTTTGTATGGGCAATTAGGGACCAAATGTCCACTATGATTGCAAAAGTGACAAGTCCATCTAGGTGTATAGTTTCTCTCAACTATAGGTTTGTGGGGACTCTTAGTAGAAGCTTGAAAACTATTCTTCATGACACTAGGGGAACCTTCAAAACCTATTCCTTTCTTGTCACCATAAATTTTATGCATGCCCAACATTTGATAAAATTTGTCATTTCCCAAGGTGAATTTGTCAACAATGGATTTTCCGTTATTAAGTTTTACTTGGAGAGAGTTTGTTTCAAGTTAACCATATTCAAGCTTGGATTGTAAATTATGAATTTGTTTTTGAGCATGAGTCAAATCTTCATTAAGAGTGGTGACTTGATGTTCCTGAAAGTCCAAGATCGAATCCTAGGGGGGGGGGGTGAATAGGGTGAGCTCAAAGTCCTAGACCAATTTTAATTCTTTTAGCTTTTAAGTCTCTTATGCTTTGAAGAAGAATAATGAAATCAACCAAGAGAGCATAATCCATAAAAAGAAAGCATAAAGACAATCACCATAACACAAGCACATATAGTGGTTCGGCCAAATTGCCTACATCCACTCCCGGTACACCTACCGGTATTCACTAACTTCAATTAAGGTTTAGGATCACCTCAAACCTTACAATCAACACTATGCTTTTCAAGGCTAAGCATAAACCTTTACAACATATGCTTTTCAAGGCTAAGCATGAACCTTTACAACAAGGAACTTTTCTCTTAAGAATTATGCCTAAGAATGCATGGATAAAGAGAACAATGAAGTGCAATTGAGTGCCTCTAATTAGGCTAATTAGAAAGTGAAAACTCAACTCCTAGAAATATGCATGACAATGACAAAGTCTATGAATGATGCATTTTCTAGAAATAACTCTTTCTCTTTGAAAAGATAAAAACTTGGATGATGCAAAGATGTTAATCAAATATTTGAGAAAGAGTTGTATGTCTAACACATGTGATTAACGATGAAAGATAACTTGTTTTCAAGAAAGATGTTCTAAAGTCTAACAAGTTGATTTTTGAAACAAGAAAGTAAAATCATGTGTAACATAGACCATATGTTGCATCCATAAAGCTTATGTGATTTCTAAAGTACTAAGCATGTTATGAAGGTCAACACTTTAATAGGAAAGCAACTTGCTAATCATGCATTGAGGAAGATCAAAGATTTGAAACAAAACATGATTGTAAAAAGCTTTGGATTAAAGGAAGCAAACCCATTTGAAGATCAAAGGTTGAATAAAAGGAATGGCTTCATAATCCTTGTAAAAATGCTCTTGTGAAGTTGCTAAACCTTGGCCTCAACAGTCCCTCCAATCTCAGCAACTTTCTTCAACCAAAAAGCCACTTTTTATAAAGATAAAATTGCCAACGGCTAGTCCTCGGTCGACCAAGAAACAGGTCTCGGTCGACCGGGAAAGCACAATGGTCAAATTTCTGACCGTTGGAAGGTTACAGTTCAGAACCTGCAGAAATGACCTGCAGTGGTCCCGGTCGACCGAGAAGCAGGTCTCGGTCGACCGGCGACACTGGCAGATTTAGCCCAGATTTTTGAAAAATGAGAGAAACTTGTAACTTTTGAGGGCACCTTCCAGGGGACTTTGAGACACAAATACCAAGCAATAAATCATGACTGAAAGAAGATGAAAACTGAGATTTTAAAGCCATGAAAACTCCAAATCAAAATAATGATTTTAAAGATAGAAACTTTGGAAAGCTTGGATGGATTTTAGAAATCAAAAACACTATGAACTTAAGAAGCAAACTGAAATGAAAACCATGCATATCAAATGATAAAAACAAAGATCAAGTATGAGAAATATGCATGATGATCCTATGAATAAAAACCATGAATGAATGAGAGGACAAGCTTTATGAAATTGATTGCATCCTATCAAATTGCAACAAAACAAAAACTCTAACAATCTCCCCCTTTGCAATTTGATGGCAACTCTTGAAGCTTGAACTCTCTCTCAATCTCCTTTAAATCTTGAACAGCAACAACTTTGGATAATTAAGGAGCTTTGGATATTTGGGAGCATTTGGATATTTTGGAGCTTTGGATTTTCCTTGCGAAAGCGACGACAAAAACACCAACCTAAACAAGAAAACACTCTAGCCAAAGCTACTCCCCCTCAACTTATGTAACCCTTGAAACTTCTCCCCCTCGATTGGAGAACTCTCTCCCCCTTTGACATCTAATTGCAAAGGATCCTGCCCATCAAAGATAAAACACATAACCTTGTTAGTAGCACCTGCTTATAAGAGATATAAAAATAAGATGTGGAACAGGTGATTAGCCAACAAGAATTTAAAAAATAGGGCAAGGGACAATGCCCAATTAATGTCTCAAATTTATGAAACGATCATTTCCAAGGGGTTTAGTAAATAAGTCAGCCAATTGGGTATCCGTAGGAACAAACAATAACTCAATGGTGCCTTGGTCAGCATGATCACGCAAGAAATGATAGCGAATGTCAATGTGCTTGGTGCGTGAGTGCTGAACAGGATTTTTTGAGATACTGATGGCACTAGAGTTGTCACACATGATAGGCATGCATTGTTGTGGAACATTATAATCTAATAAAGTTTGTTTCATCCACAACAGCTGGGCACAGCAGCTACCTGCAGCAATATATTCAGCTTCTGCAGTAAACAATGATACAAAATTTTGCTTTTTGCTATGCCAGGCTACTAACCAGTTCCCTAAGAAATAGCAGCAGCCACTAGTGCTCTTCATATCATCTACAGATCCTGCCCAATCTGCATCACTATATCCAATTAATTGCAGAGTTGAGTCATGAGGATACCAGATACCATAATGAGAAGTCCCATTAATATATTTTATGATACGTTTAACAGCTTTAATGTGAGACTCTCGGGGGTCAGATTGATACCTAGCACATATTCCAACGCTAAACGAGATATCAGGGCGGCTAGCAGTGAGGTAGAGAAGGCTTCCTATCATGCTCCTATAAAGTTTTTGGTCAGCTTTCTTACCCTGAAGGTCACTGGAGATTTTAGTAGTGGATCCCATAGGATTGCAACTAGTCTTAGATTCTCCTAAGCCAAACTTTTTCACTATTGCTAGAGCAAACTTGGATTGACTAAGAAAGATACCTTGATCAGTCTGACTCAATTGTAATCCTAGAAAGAACTGAAGGGGTCCTACCAAACTCATTTCAAAGGTGGAGCTCATTAACTTAGAAAATCCTTGAGCAAGATGATCAAATGTTGATCCAAAAACAATGTCGTCAACATATATCTGAGCAATGAGAATATCTTTATTAACCTTTTTAATGAATAGAGTCTTGTCCACATTCCCACACTCATATCCATTTTCAAGTAAGTGACTTGTGAGCTTTTCATACCAGGCTCTTGGGGCTTGTTTCAATCCATAAAGAGCCTTTTTCAACTTAAAAACATATTCTGGGTGATGAGGATCCTCGAAGCCTTGAGGTTGAGTAACATATACATCTTCCTCAATTTCACCATTTAAAAAGGCACTCTTCACATCCATTTGAAACAGTTTAATCTTCATGCTGCTGGCATAAGCTAATAGAATTCGAATAGACTCCAATCGAGCTACTGGGGCAAAGGTTTCCTCAAAATCAATTCCTTCAACTTGAGCATACCTTTTGGCTACAAGTCTAGCTTTGTTCCTTATAACATTTCCTGATTCATCCAGCTTGTTCTTGAAAATCCATTTGGTGCCAATTTGGCTTTTGCCTTTAGGAAGAGGTACAAGATTCCACACATCATTCTTTCTAAAATGATTTAATTCATCTTGCATGGCATCAATCCATTCAGACTTGGTTTCTACTTCAGAGAAGTTCTTGGGCTCAATTTGTGAAACAAAGGAATAGTGAGCACACAGATTATGAACCTGTCTTCTTGTCATGACTCCTTTTGTGATATCTCCAATGACATTATCCAAGTTGTGATTTCTTAATAACTTTGTGGGCATGGTAGGGATTGAGGGAATCTCTTCTTCAATTTCAAATGAAATAGGCTGCTCAACTGAGGTCTCTTCTTCATCATGAGGAGCTTTCTTAATTTGATTAGTCTCATCAAAGACAACATGAGCTGATTCCATGACAGCCATTGATCTGAGGTTGAACACTCTATAAGCCTTGCTTTTATCAGAATATCCTAAGAAGATCCCTTCATCAGATTTGGAATCGAACTTTTCAAGCTGCTCTCTATCTCTTAAAATATAGCACTTGCTACCAAACACTTTAAGATAACCCAGATTTGGTTTTCTTCCAAAATACAGCTCATAAGGGGTTTTGTTAGTGTTCTTTGTCAAATAAACACGGTTAATAAGGTAGCATGCGGTATTGATAGCTTCTGCCCATAAGTTGCGCGGGAGATTTTTCTCAATAAGAAGGGTTCTGGCCATTTCTTGAATAACTCTATTTCTTCTTTCAGCAACTCCATTTTGCTGGGGAGTTTTTGGAGCAGAGAATTGATGACTGATCCCATGGCTTTCACAGAAGTCTGCAAATCTTTCATTTTCAAATTCGCCTCCATGATCACTTCTTATCTTCTTAATTTTGCAGTCCTTCTCAACTTGAATTTTCTTGCAAATCCTTATGATATTATCTACTGCATCTGATTTTGCATGAAGAAAGGCTACCCGAGTTTTTGGAGCAGATAATTGATGACTGATCCCATGGCTTTCACAGAAGTCTGCAAATCTTTCATTTTCAAATTCGCCTCCATGATCACTTCTTATCTTCTTAATTTTGCAGTCCTTCTCAACTTGAATTTTCTTGCAAATCCTTATGATATTATCTACTGCATCTGATTTTGCATGAAGAAAGGCTACCCATCCAAATCTCGAATAGTCATCAACCATCACTAGGATATACTTTCTCCCACCAATATTCTGAACAGGTGCAGGTCCAATGAGGTCCATATGAATGAGTTCAAGAGGACGAGCAGAGGATATATCTTTTATACCTTTAAAACTTTTCTTGATCTGTTTACCCATTTGTCAAGCCTTGCACAATTCAGATTTGTAGTCATCTAATTTGGGTATTCCTCTAACAATTTCTTTCTTTGATAAGATCCTCATCAGTTTGTAATTTATATGTCCCATTCTTTGATGCCACAACTGATTTTCTTGAACTTTAGACATTAAACACATGGATTCATTCTCACAACATTCTTCTATGGTGTAGATGTTATCCTTAGTACGTAATCCAGTGAGTAGTACTTTGTGAGATTTCTCATCCAGAACTTTGCAAGATTTGCTATCAAAAACAACTTTGTTTCCTTTGTCACACAACTGACTTATGCTCAAGAGATTATGCTTTAAACCATCCACAAGGAAAACATCTTTTAATGTAGGCATTTGATCTCCTCCAACACAGCCTTTTCCTATAATCTGAGCTTTCCGATTATCTCCAAAAGACACATTACCTCCATCATAGTCCTCAAGAGTGATAAATCTAGAACGGTCTCCAGTCATATGCTTGGAGCAACCACTGTCCAAAAACCATCTAGAGTTTTCGTTAACTTTAAGAGCCGTTTGAACTAGGAAATTCTTGACACTTTTCTCTTTTTCAATCCAAGTAGCCTTAATGAAGGTAGAGGTAGAAGTCTTGGGAACAAACTTGAAATGAGCTCTAGAACTAAGATTTTGAGACATCCTAAACTTAAAAGGACAGTTAGGAACTAGATGACCTATTTGATTGCAAAAATGACAAGTCCATCTAGAGGAAAAGAAGATTTTACCTAGAGGTTTGAGATGAGTCCTAGTATTATGATGAAAGCTATTCTTCTTGCTACTAGAGGAGCATTCAAAACCTATACCATTCTTGTTACCAAAGACTTTATTCAAGCCTAACATTTGATAGAATTTTCCATTGCCTAAGGTAAATTTTTCAACAACATGTTTTCCCTTTTCAAGTTTCATTTGAAGAGATTCTGATTCTTGTTGACTAAATTCTAGCAGACATTGTAATTTATGAATTTCTTTATCAGCTTTAGCCAGATTGTCATTAGAGGTAGTCAACTCAGATTGAACATTTTTTATCTCCTTGTCTTTCAAGATTAATTGATCTTTTAAAGCATTTAGATAATTCACAAGCCTTTTAGATTCACTTTTTAAACTTTTATTTTTCTTGGTTATGACTTCACATAGTTCATATAGTTCCTCATAGGCTTGATGAATATCATTGTCACTATTTTCTTCATTTACTTCTTCTATTAACACATTATGATCATTGTTTTCTTCAATGGGAGTGAAGAGAAGCCAAGAAGTGGAATTATCATTATCTTCATCATTTTGAGGTTCATTATTGTCACTACTTTCATCTTCATCATCATCCCAAGTTATGTTCAAGACTTTCTTTCCTTTCTTATCTTTCTTTTCAGATTCTTTAGGGGAGGGACAATTTTGAGAGATGTGACCAAAGCCTTTACAGTTGTAACATTGCACATCCCTTTTGGTAAAAGATCCCCTTGAGTTTCTTTGAAATTTTTCATTTTTGGAATCTTAAGAATATTTATAGTTCTTTTTGTTCTTAAGGAAATTCTTGAACTTCTTAGCAAGTAAAATAGTGTTTTCATCATCACTCTCACTCTCATTGTCATTTTCTTTATGTTGGGAGCTAAGAGCTACACCTTTCTTCTTGCTGGGGACTTCAAAATCTAATTCATAAGTGAGAAGATTTCCTCTAAGTTCTTCTATTTTGATCTTGTCAACATCTTTGCTTTCAGTTATAGCTACTATCTTAGGTTTGAACCTTTTGGGGAGAGATCTTAATATTTTTCTAACAGCTTTGGATTCATCCATCTTCTCTCCTAGACCTATGAGGGAATTAACAATCTCCATGAATTTAGTATAGAACTCGTCAAAGGTTTCTTCCTCTTGCATTTTGAGTTCTTCATACTTAGTAGACAACATTTGGATTTTAGCTACTTTGACTTGATTGGTCCCTTCATGAGTGGTCTCTAAGGTATCCCACACTTCCTTAGCAGTAATACAATTTACTACCCTATTGAACTCTTCTTGGGACAAGGCACAAAATAAGGCATTTTTAGCTTTAGCATTTAGATTTGCCCTTTCTTTCTCTCCTTGAGTCCAATCTTTCTTAGGCTTATCCTTGATAGCTATGACATGTCCTTCTGAATCTTTTTCCGTGAGAATGGGTTCATGATACCCTTCTTCAATGATACTCCAAACATCTAGACTTTGAGATTCTAGAAAGACTTGCATCCTAATCTTCCAATACCGGTAATGCAAGCCATTAAACAAAGGTGGTCTATTAGTAGCATGACCTTCTCCTAATTGGGATTGCATGGTGACTACAAAAGCAAAAACTCACTCTAAGGATTCTAACTCTAGGTGGTTAGACCTAAACAAGAGCACCTAGGCTCTGATACCAATTGAAAGTCCAAGATCGAATCCTAGGGGGGGGGGGGGGGTGAATAGGGTGAGCTCAAAGTCCTAGACCAATTTTAATTCTTTTAGCTTTTAAGTCTCTTATGCTTTGAAGAAGAATAATGAAATAAACCAAGAGAGCATAATCCATAAAAAGAAAGCATAAAGACAATCACCATAACACAAGCACATATAGTTGTTCGGCCAAATTGCCTACATCCACTCCCGGTACACCTACCGGTATTCACTAACTTCAATTAAGGTTTAGGATCACCTCAAACCTTACAATCAACACTATGCTTTTCAAGGCTAAGCATAAACCTTTACAACATATGCTTTTCAAGGCTAAGCATGAACCTTTACAACAAGGAACTTTTCTCTTAAGAATTATGCCTAAGAATGCATGCATAAAGAGAACAATGAAGTGCAATTGAGTGCCTCTAATTAGGCTAATTAGAAAGTGAAAACTCAACTCCTAGAAATATGCATGACAATGACAAAGTCTATGAATGATGCATTTTCTAGAAATAACTCTCTCTTTGAAAAGATAAAAACTTGGATGATGCAAAGATGTTAATCAAATATTTGAGAAAGAGTTGTATGTCTAACACATGTGATTAACAATGAAAGATAACTTGTTTTCAAGAAAGATGTTCTAAAGTCTAACAAGTTGATTTTTGAAACAAGAAAGTAAAATCATGTGTAACATAGACCATATGTTGCATCCATAAAGCTTATGTGATTTCTAAAGTACTAAGCATGTTATGAAGGTCAACACTTTAATTGGAAAGCAACTTGCTAATCATGCATTGAGGAAGATCAAAGATTTGAAACAAAACATGATTGTAAAAAGCTTTGGATTAAAGGAAGCAAACCCATTTGAAGATCAAAGGTTGAATAAAAGGAATGGCTTCATAATCCTTGTAAAAATGCTCTTGTGAAGTTGCTAAACCTTGGCCTCAACAGTCCCTCCAATCTCAGCAATTTTCTTCAACCAAAAAGCCACTTTTTATAAAGATAAAGTTGCCAACGGCTAGTCCTCGGTCGACCAAGAAACAGGTCTCGGTCGACCGGGAAAGCACAATGGTCAAATTTCTGACCGTTGGAAGGTTACAGTTCAGAACCTGCAGAAATGACCTGCAGTGGTCCCGGTCGACCGAGAAGCAGGTCTCGGTCGACCGGCGACACTGGCAGATTTAGCCCAGATTTTTGAAAAATGAGAGAAACTTGTAACTTTTGAGGGCACCTTCCAGGGGACTTTGAGACACAAATACCAAGCAATAAATCATGACTGAAAGAAGATGAAAACTGAGATTTTAAAGCCATGAAAACTCCAAATCAAAATAATGATTTTAAAGATAGAAACTTTGGAAAGCTTGGATGGATTTTAGAAATCAAAAACACTATGAACTTAAGAAGCAAACTGAAATGAAAACCATGCATACCAAATGATAAAAACAAAGATCAAGTATGAGAAATATGCATGATGATCCTATGAATAAAAACCATGAATGAATGAGAGGACAAGCTTTATGAAATTGATTGCATCCTATCAAATTGCAACAAAACAAAAACTCTAACAGTTCCAAGTTGTTTTTCTCATTGATTGTTAATTTCAATTCATCTTTTATGATACTCACTTCATTTAAAAGCTTTTTGGAATCTTCTTTTAAAATTGTATTTTTCTTAAGATTGATTTCCCAATTCTCATATAGTTCATTATAAGCTTGTTGGATACCATTATCCTCATCTTCTTCATTAGTTTCTTCTTGCCCTAATGTGTCATCTATTAATGTATTATGCTCATTAGGATCTTCAATAGAAGAGAGAAGAAGCCAATTAGGGTAATTTTCATCTTCATCATTAGAGGATTCATTTTTGTCACACTCTTCATCTTCCTCATCCCAAGTTATGTTTAAAGCCCTTTTTCCTTTCTTATCTCCTTTTTCAAATTCTTTAGGTGTGGAGCAATTTTGAGCAATGTGTCCAAACCCTTTGCAATTGTAACATTGCACATCCTTTTTAATTAGAGATCCTTTGGGATTTCTTTGGAATCTAGGACTTTTGCTTTCATTAAAATTTCTAATGTTCTTGTTGTTACTAAAGAACTTTTTAAATTTCTTAACAAATAAAGCATTGTCCTCATCACTATCAACATCACTTTCATTTTCTTTGGAATGAGAGGAAAAAGCTACTCCTTTCTTTTTATCTTGAACTTCAAAGTCTAATTCATATGTAAGGAGATTTCCTCTTAGTTCTTCAATTTTGATTTTGTCAACATCTTTGCTTTCTGTTATGGCAACAATTTTAGGTTTGAATCTTTTCGGGAGAGATCTTAAAATTTTTCTAACTGCTTTAGACTCATCCATCTTTTCTCCTAGACCTATAAGAGAGTTGACAATTTCCATGAATTTAGAGTAGAATTCATCAAATGTTTCTTCCTCAAGCATCTTAATGTCTTCTAATTTAGAGGTCAACATTTGAATTTTGGCTATCTTGACCTGATCCGTGCCTTCATGGGTGGTCTCTAGGGTCTCCCAAATTTCTTTAGCAGTTTTGCAATTTACTACTCTATTAAATTCTTCTTGAGATAGAGCACAATATAG
Source organism: Cinnamomum chago (assembly GCA_038049695.1). NCBI lineage: Eukaryota > Viridiplantae > Streptophyta > Magnoliopsida > Laurales > Lauraceae > Cinnamomum > Cinnamomum chago. The sequence goes on from CP142451.1 coordinate 65,510,436, forward strand.
AGAATTTTTTGCCTTAGCATTTAAGTTAGCTTTATCTTTTTCTCTTGGGGTCCAAGCATTTTTGGGTTTGATTTTTATGGATATAACATTCCCCTCAGAGTCTTTTACTATGGTAGTGGGAGGATTATAGCCATCTTCAATGATGTTCCACACATCCAAGTTTTGAGATTCTAAGAACACTTTCATTCTAATTTTCCAATAGCGATAGTGTGTTCCATTAAACAGAGGAGGTCTATTGGTGGCATTACCTTCACCTAATTAAGATTGCATGGTGGCAACAAAAGAAAAACCCTCACTAGGATTCAAACTCTAGGTGGTTAAACCAAAACAAGAGCAACCTTGCTCTGATACCAATTGAAAGTCCAAAAACGAATCCTAGAGGGGGGGGGGGGTGAATAGGGTGAGCTCAATGTCCTAGACCAATTTTAATTCTTTTAGCTTTTAAGTCTCTTATGTTTTGAAGAAGAATAATGAAATCAACCAAGAAAGCATAATCCATAAAATGAAAGCATAAAGACAATCACCATAACACAAGCACATATAGTGGTTCGGCCAAATTGCCTACATCCACTCGCGGTACTCCTACCGGTATTCACTAGCTTCAAATAAGGTTTAGGATCACCTCAAACCTTACAATCAACACTATGCTTTTCAAGGCTAAGCATAAACCTTTACACCATATGCTTTTTAAGGCTAAGCATAAACCTTTACAACATACAATTTTTCTCTTAAGAAATATGCCTAAGAATGCATGGATTAAGAGAGCAATGAAATGCAATGGAGTGCCTCTAAATAGGCTAATTAGAAAGTGAAAACTCAACTCCTAGAAATATGCATAACAATGACCATGTCTATGAATGATGCATTTTCTAGAAATAACTCTTTCTCTTTGAAAAGATAAAGCCTTGAAAGATGCAAAGATGTTAATCAAATATTTGAGAAAGAGTTGTATGTCTAACACATGTAATTAACAATGAAAATTAACTTTTTTTCAAAAAGGATGTTCTAAAGTCTAACAAGTTGATTTTGAAAACAAGAACACAAAATCATGTGTAACATAGACAACATGTTGTATTCATAGCATATGAGATTACTAAAGTATTAAGCATGTTATGAAGGACAACTCTTTAATAGGAAAGCATCTTGTTAATCATGTATTGAAAGAGATCAAAGATTTGAAACAAAACATGATTTTAAAAAGACTAGGATTAAAGAAAGCACACCCATTTGAAGATCAAAGGTCGACTTAATGGAATGGCTTCATAATCCCTTTAAAAATGCTCTTGAGAAGATGCTAAACCTTGGCCTCAAAAGTCCCTCCAATGTCAGCAACTTTCTTCAACCAAAAAGCCACTTTTTATAAAGAAAAAGTTGCCAACGGCTAGTCCTCGGTAGACCTGGAAACAGGTCTCGGTCGACCGGGAAAGCACAACGGTCATATTTCTGACCGTTGGAAGGCTACAGCTCAAAAACTGCACTTATGACCTGCAGAGATCCCGGTCGACCGGCAACCTTGGCCCGGTCGACCAGCCACACTGGCAGATGCCCAGAATTCTGAAAAATTAGAGAAACTTGTAACTTTTGAGGGCATCTTCCAGGGGACTTTGAGACACAAATACCAAGCATTAAATCATGACTGAAAGAAGATGAAAACTGAGATTTTAAAGCCATGAAAACTCCAAATCAAAATAATGATTTTAAAGATAGAAACTTTGGAAAGCTTGGATGAATTTTGAAAACAACAACTCCATGATCTTAAGAGGTAAACTGAATTTGAAAACCATGCATATCAAATGACAAAAACAGAGATTAAGAAGGAGAACTATGCATGATGATCCTATGAATAAAACCATGAATGAATGAGAGGACAAGCTTTATGAAAGTGAATGCATCCTATCAAATTGCAACAAAACAAAAACTCTAAGAGGACGCATATGCTACCTCAATCGTGTGGATGTTGAAGCTACAGGAGACGTGGTAGAAGGTAAACTTCTAGTTTGTGGAATAGAAGTACATATTTTATTTGATCCTGGATCCACTCATTCCCTTTTATCTCCTGTATTTTCCAAGATGATTGATACACCACATAGTGAATTGGATCATATTTTGATTGTCACCACACCAATAGGTAAACAAGTTGTGTGTAGATCCTATTACCCTAGCTATTTTGACCGCGAGGTGACCGAAATTGGCAAATTTCCTGTTTTGAAAGGGTTTTTGCAAGAATGAAAACTAGAACATGTTAAATGGCCTTTAGCTTGATATTGTGCACTCGAAAACCGAGATGTCCTCGAACGTCTGGGGGCACCAATTCTGTTTTAATTCCAACATCTGGGCTTCGGCTGCACAACGATCAATCAAAGGTCCTTGCATGAGCTTGATAGGCTTTGTATTCGTACTTTGGTTTCGATATAATGAATATCATCGTGTACTCGTTTTGAAGTTTAAGTACAAGCTCGTTTTGAAGATGTGTTTCAAGAAAAAGGGGATCACTTCCTAAGCGTGTTATGCATATTAATTATGCCCTTGCTAGTCGTGTTCATCGTATTTGATAAGTGATTTCCCCCTTTTTATCTCGACATGTTTTGATAGTGTTTCGCGTGTTTTGTGCATTCATGAATTGAGTAACACCACTGAGCTTGGACTGCCCTTTCAGTTTGATCCACTATCTGGGGGTCCTTAAACATGTGGACTGTCTGCGGACTGGTCATGTATTTGTTACACATCGTGCGTGTCCGGTTCCGCGGCCGGAATTCCCATTTTTATGGGAAATCGTGTCGTGCTTATATTATGTATATCGTGCTTGTCGTGCGTGCTTGCTCTTTTCATTATATAAATGATAGAGAAAGGATGGGCTCTTTGTGGATTGTAACTATTCATGATAGAATTGTAATCAGGCTAGTTTGTTTTAGTATCTCAGTTTTGTTATGTATTCTCGAAAAATGTATCTCAGTCATTGCATTATTTCAAATCAAGGATTTGCTTTTATGTATTCTTAAACGTTATTGTTTCATGCTTGCACCTAAATTGATTACCTACCAAACCGTCGTGTTTGACCCTTGTTTGTTGGTGCCCAGGTGCAGGAGACGTTACCTTTGAGGAGGAGCATCAGGAGGAGGCTTGTGAGCCAACCCCTGTGAGAGAGTGGCAGCCCGACGACGTCATTTAGACGTCGGGCGGGTTCCTTGAGTCTCGTCACTTTTTTGTCATGGGGTTTCTTTTGTTATTTTGAGAAGTGTATTGGCCCTGTTGGCCTCTTATGGGATGTAACTAAACTTAAATTACTTTCTTGTTAGTCTCATAACTTGAATTAAAATGGGAATGCCATGTTAGCTTCTTTCTTTGATATTATGCCTTGTGATTATTGGTTATGGCACTTAAATATTTTGTGGGTGCTCATCTTGACGTGTTTTGCTACACGCTTCCGCATATTTGATCGTGTGAGTAAGATTCCGCGTGTCTTTGGGAATCCTCACTGCGGGAACCTATGGGAAAAACAATAAACATAAACTATCTTTAATATCAACACGTCGCGGTCCCGGGATCCGTTCCGGGGTCGCGACAAGACTGGTATCAGAGCGAGACATGTTCCAGGCACTTAAAAGAAACTAGAAAGGTCTTAGGAGTGTGGCGAGGATTCTTAAGTTCGATAGATTCGTTGGTATAGGACCTTAGAAACCCTTGTACCATGATCATTGTGCACTAACTCTTTGTTTTACAGCAATATGCCTCTAAGAAAAGCTCCAAATCATCATGCTTCAGGCAGTAATCAGAATGAGTCAGATGCATCTGATACACCAACAGCCACACAATTTCAGGAACTTATGCAAGCCATGATAGCACAGCAAAGACAGGCTAATGAGAACCAAGCCAGAACTCAAGAACAATTGGCAAAGAAGGATGATGAGATGGCACAAGTTCAGAGGCAACTTTTGGAAGTCCTTCAGAATAGAAATCTAGCACCACCCGTGGGTCCACAGATTGTTATTCAAAATAGGGATCCTGACCCTAATGCACTGTTTGAGAAATTTAGGAAGAGGGCACCGAAGGAATTTTCGGGCAATGAGGACCCGCTGGTGGCAGATGACTGGCTAGTCAATACCGAGAAGATCTTTGACGTCTTCATGTGCACGGGTATACAGAAGGTCAACCTCACAGCTTCACTATTTTATGGGCTTGCAGATCGGTGGTGGCAAACAGTCTAGGATCCTTATGCGGTGATGGCTGACGATGAGGCATGGGCAGCATTCAAGACACAGTTTCAGGATAAATACATTCCCTCTCATGTCAAGAGGCAGAAGGCCATCGAATTTCAACAGCTCAAGCAAGGTAGCATGACGATGCTAGATTACGTCACCAAGTTTGAAAGATTGGCTAGATACGCTACCGAGTTGATTGACACTAAGAGAAAGAAGATAACTAAGTTTTTGGAAGGGTTGAATCCGATCATCATGAGAGATGTCATAGGAGTAGTTCCTCCAGCCACGTATGATGAGGCAGTCAAGCGGGCTTATAAATTTGAAGATATTAACAATATGATTGTTCAGGACAGGAAGCAGCACTATCAGCAGAAGAATCAGAGGCAACAGCACAACAAGAAGCCAAGGCAAGAACAAGGCCAAGTGAGGCAAGGGTGTGGACATTGTGGCAAGAATCATGAAACTCACGAATGTTGTAAGGCTATGGGTGCCTGTTTCAAGTGTGGGGCTATGAACCATGCAATCAAGGATTGCCCACTACTTTAGAACCAAGGGAACAAAAACCAGCAGCAGAGACAAGTAGCTCCTCAGAACCAAGCACCAGTGCAGAATCAGATTAGACCACCTCAGCAGCAACAACAGGCTAGGCAACTAGCACAGAACCAGAATGCTCGTCCTCCACAGCAGAACAGACATGACCAAGGAAGGCAGAACCAAGTACCAAATAGACTACAGATGCATGGATGTTTGTATTATCTCAACTGTGCAGATGCTGAAGCTGCAGGAGACGTGGTAGAAGGTAAACTTCTTGTTTGTGGGGTAGAAGCCAAGATTTTATTTGATCCTGGATCCACACATTCCTTTGCATCTCCTAGTTTTGCTAAGATGAATGATGCACCATGTAGTGAGTTGGATTACATTTTAGTAGTGACCACTCCAGTGGGGAAACAAGTTTTGTGTAGAACCCATTACCCTAGTTGTACAGTTTTGTTAGGAGATGTTAACCTACCGGCCAACCTCATAGTTTTGGACATGCATGATTTTGATGTCATATTAGGCATGGATTGGTTAGAAGCATATCATGCCACCATGGATTGTTTTAGTGAGACCATCACATTCAGATTCCAAGGACCACAGACAGAATTTGTAAGACCTCGACCCGAGTGATCCCGATTTGTGCTAATTAAGTTGCGTGTTAGTGCTAAGCTTGATTAGTGATTCTTGGTTAAGTTGGGTTTAGATTTAACCTTGATTTTAGTTTTGGGCTACTTTGTGTGTTTTGGATTTCTTGTGGGGCCCTTTGGGGGTTCCCTTTTCGGCTTGGTATTTTCTCGAGAAATTTCCCGATTTGTTGTGAATTGTGTTTTTGGCCCGTTGCATGCATCTTGTAGATCTCAACAACTTTCATGTTGATCCCGTATTCATTCGAGACCCCGAAAACCGATTTCATAGCCTAGAGGGCAAAACAGTCATTTGCACACCAAGTCTGTACCCAAAACTCGATATTCTCGAAACCCGTGAAACATGTAATTTTTGGGAACTAGATATTTCGGCGACCATTTATTTCTTCTTCGTCGAATTCATTAGAAGCCCCGATAGAGATGATTTCAGCTAATGTAGTACCTTGAGTTGTGGGACCCAAGCTTCATTTGTTTACAAAGGAGAACCCAACCCTCCATTTCTCATTTCACTCTTCCTTGCTCCAGCACACATTTGAGTCTAGGGTTTCCCTTGCTTCTTCTTCTTCTTCTTGCTTCTTCATCTCCAAGCCATATCAATAGTTCATAGATCAAGCATTGGAACTCACCAATCACTCCCTCATCTCACAAGCTTTCCATTGATACTATTTGTGGAGGGATTCATCAACATTGAGATCTTCTTTGAACTAGTCCTCTTCATTTGAAGGTCATCCAAGTAAGTGATCATTTCCATCTCTTAGATTAGTGTTCCTCTAGTCATTGAGATTCTACATGTGCATTATTGGAAGCTCTTTCATTTTCAAGCTTGGTGTAACCCATTTTAGGGTTGTTTTGGGGATTTTTTATTGTAGCTTGGCTTTGAGCAATAGAGGTGATCAAAGACTTGTTTTCAGCTAGCTTGGATTAGAGGCAAGTGAATGTTTGGATGTTTTTAATTTTGAAATGATTTGGTATAGTCTTTATGGATTTTCCATACTTTCATTAATGAGGTTTGTTTGAAATAAATGCTCATGATGTATTTTGATAGTTTCATGCAAGGTTTTATAAACATGTTAGTAGAGCATTTATTGTCCTTGTGATAGCCTAGATGAATGTTTGTGAAATGGTTTACTTCCCTTTTTCTTTGCATTGGACTTGATATGGAAGAAGTGATGGAGAGCATTCATAATGGGGATTTGGAGAAGTGTAAAGAGGTGCATTGGAGGAGCTATTAGCTCAATATTATTGTAAGGACTTTGTGGATGTGAGGAAGATGGTTTTGAGGAGGAAAATGACTCAAAACCGAGCACAGTGAGCATTTTCGTAACTAGCGGTCAGCTCACGGTTAGCCAGCGGCTAACCGCCGAACCCATCGGCGGCTAACCGCCATCTAACCGCGCACCGCGGTGACTTTTCCAGAGAGCATCGTTTTCCCCCTTAAAACATGGTCAGCCTCACGGTTAGCCAGCGGCTAACCGCTGAACACATCGGCGGCTAACCGCTAGCCAACCGCCCACTCTCGGTTACCTTTCCAGAGAGCATCAGAAATCTCCCCTGAAATCCGGTCAGCTCCACGGTTACCCAGCGGCTAACCGCCGAATGCATCAGCGGCTAACCGCCAGGTAACCGCTTTTGGGCGGCCAGCCTTCCAGTAAGCTGTATCTCCTGCAGCACAGTGGCGGTCAGCTGGGCGGTCACTCAGCGGCTAGCCGCATGCCCCAACGGCGGCTAACCGCCAGGTGACCCCAGGTGACCGAAATTCCCCAGGTTTCAGAGAATTCCTCATTCGAGCCAGTTTCTATGGTTCGATCAAGCACTGAGCTTTATCAGTCGAAGGAGATCCTTGAGGCATTGTACAAGGCCTCCGTGAAAGAAACCATATCACAAATATGTCATTCGAAATTTGGAAAATCATAGAAGTGCATAAGGAGCCCGGAATGTCTCAAAACTCAAAGAGTACCAAGTAAGGGCTATAGTAGACATACGGGACCCCTATTCACTTAGTTGGATTTCTAAATTGATATTTTGCCCGAATTTCATTATAGTGCATTGTTTCACCTCATTCCCAGGAATTTCACCGCATGACTTGTTTTCTCAAAAGCTTTGGAGCTACAATAGTGACAGTGAATTGTCCCGAAATGTGTTGCCCGACGTGAAAAGACAGTGTGCCCTTGAGCACCCCCGTTTTACCCGTTTACTTACTGTACTTGAATACTTGATATGTCTCGATTGGTTTTAACCTATGAGTCGGCATCACTAAGCTTGGATACCTTGTCAGTCTGATCTACTGACTTGGAAATCCCTCTCCCGTCCCGCCAGCTGCAGTTTGGATCCCGATGCCCGGTTTACCACCGTGGCCCCGTCCCGATACCCGGTTCGCTACCGTGGTCCCGTTCCCGTATAGTTATATTGTATATATGTATACGTTGTTTCTCCTCACCTTGTGTGACTGAGATCAACGTCCCGTGATACTGTTGTCACTTTAGTGACAGAGGACTTAGCTTTATGTGATTGCCACCTTGTTATTCCCGATTCCTTGGTTACCTCATATGTTTTATCTTGTTTACTTGTTTTATAGCAAATGATTTACCTGCTTTATGAGAGTTCTTGCTTAAACAGATTTATATGCTTTTCAAGAGATTTCCTCTATTATTGTTGTTGTATCTTGTCATTCTCTTGCCAGACCGTCGTGTCTGATCCTTTGCTTTGGTACTCAGGTCCCGTTGCCAGTTTCCTTGAGGAGGAGCCGGAGGAGGCGGTAGGTGAGCTGCAGCCTCTAGTTGAGTGGCGTGCTGACGATGTCATGTAGACATCGGGTTGCCAAGAGGCGTAACATTTTGGGGAGGACTTGTTAACTATTCTTTGGGTTATTATTTTGTAATATTGGCCTTTGTTGGCCTCTCTTTTTGGGGATTGTAACTAAATGATAACTTGTCTAACTTTAACAACTTTTGGGAAACATTGCTATATATCATTGCTCTTTCTGATACAGTTTAATATTGATGTAAATGCTTGCATGACTAGAGATAGTCTAACTATTTGATTTGCTACACGCTTCCGCATTAAAAAGAAATATCCATGCAAGGTTTTGATATCCTCACCGCGGACACCTGTGGGAAATTAAAGAAGATTATTTTGAGGATGTAGGTAATCCTCTTGAATAATCATCACACACTAATGGTCCCGATCCCGGATTGGGATTCCCGGTCCGGGGTCGCGACAGACTGGTATCAGAGCGAGACATGTTTCAAGCAATTAAAAGAAACTAGAAATCCTAAGGACGTGGCGAGGATCCGTTAGATCTTTCGTTAGCTAGTATCGTGTGAGCAATGTGTGAACCTTTATTGGATTATTATGTGCTAACCAATTGTTTTGCAGCATCATGCCTCCACGTAAGAGACCGTTGAATGGCAACCCTACTGCAAACAATAGTGAGCATACAGGGCCTTTAGAAGAAGATATAGTTGAGAACCATGGTCATCCACCTAACCAATTCCAGGATATGATGAGGGCAATGCTTGATCAGCAGCGTCAGGCTAATGAAAATCAAGCGAGGTTACAAGAACAAATGCTAAAAAGAGAGGAAGACCATGCTAGAGAGATGCAAGAAATGCAGAGGCAATTGCTTGAGGTCTTGCAGAGGAGACCCGAACCGGTGCAACCACAACCTGCCATAGTCATAAACCAAAGGCAAAATGATCCAAATGCCTTATTTGAACGGTTCAGGAAGAGGGCTCCAAAGGAGTTTCTTGGGGAAGAGGACCCCATAGCTGCAGATGATTGGCTAGAGCACACAGAGAACATATTTGAGATCTTTCAGTGTACAGGAGCAGATAGAGTGAAGCTTGCAACATCCCTTTTTGTTGGCACAGCAGATAGATGGTGGAAGACAGTGAGAGAAGAATATAGAACAATGCCTGATGCGGAGATTTGGGCAAATTTCAAGAGGCAGTTTCATGACAAATATGTACCCGTTCACATCAAGAAGCAGAAAGCCATAGAGTTTCAACAGCTTGTCCAAGGGAGTATGACAGTTCTCGAATATCTCACTAAGTTCGAGAAATTGTCTAGATATGCCCCGGAGTTAATAGATACGGTGGAGAAGAAGATTGCTAAATTCTTTGACGGGCTTAATCCCTTCATTGAGAGAGATGCCACTGGAGTGGTACCACCGGTAACTTTTGATGAAGCTGTCAAGAGAGCCTACAAGTTCGAAAACTTCCACAACAAGATCCTCAAAGTCCAAGGCAAGGGACAAGCACAGCAGCAGCAAAGGAATCACCAAAATAAGAGGCAGAGGACAGGGCCTAATGTGCAGAATCCAGTGGTTTGTGTCCACTGTGGGAAGAACCATGCTAGTGCTGAGTGTCGCACCATCACAGGAGCGTGCTTCAGGTGTGGTTCGATGGACCATAGGATGAGGGATTGTCCTAGGCCAAATAGACAGGGCCATCAGCAGCAGCAACAAGGGCCACAACGTCCACCACCACCACCACAACATGCATTGGTTGTCCAAAACCAGCCTAGGCCACTTCAGCAGCAAGCACCACAGCAACAACAGTTCAGACAGCAACAGCAGCCACAACAGCAGGCCCGAAATCAGCAGGGACAGCAGCGTCCACCACAGCAGAATAGGAATGCACCTCATGGAAGGCCACAACAAGTTCAGAACAGGCTACAACAGCGAGGCCAAATCTACGGAGTCAACAGAGTGGATGCAGAGGCAGCGGGTAATGTTGTAGAAGGTACACTCCTTGTTTGTGGGATTAAAGCCATGATCTTGTTTGACCCTGGCTCTACACATTCTTTCGTGTCCCATAAGTTTGCTAAGTTGATTGATATGCATGCTATAGAATTGGAGTTCATTTTGACTGTGGCAACCCCAGTAGGTAAACAAGTTGTTTGTAGAACCTTTTATCCTAGTTGCACAGTCCAGATAGGAGAAGTAGTTTTAACCGTAGATCTCATTTCTTTGGAGATGTTTGATTACGATGTCATCCTAGGGATGGATTGGCTGGCAGGGTACCATGCCACAATGGATTGTTTCCATAAGACCCTTACTTTCAAGTTGGTTGAGACACCAGCAGGAGTGTCGTTTCAGGGAGAGAGGAGGAAATCTTGTGCCGGATTTGTTTCAGCGTTGAAGGCTGACAGACTTTTGAGAAGTGGTTGTGAAGCTTATTTAGCGTTTATCACGGAGGATAAACGGTCCCAAGGGGTGGAGGAGATTCCAATAGTTTGGGAATTCCCGGATGTTTTTCCGGAGGAGATTCCAGGTTTGCCACCTATGAGAGAGATCGATTTCACTATCGAGTTGCTACCAGGGACCGCTCCGATATCTATTGCACCTTATAGAATGGCTCCAGCAGAATTGGGAGAGTTGAAGACTCAGTTACAAGAGTTGTTGGACAAAGGTTTTGTGAGACCAAGTGTGTCACCCTGGGGAGCTCCAGTGTTGTTTGTTAAGAAGAAAGATGGTTCAATGAGGATGTGTATTGATTATAGGAGATTGAATCAAGTGACCATCAAGAACAAGTATCCCTTACCAAGAATAGATGAATTGTTTGATCAGTTGCAAGGCGCATCATTCTTTTCGAAGATTGACTTGAGATCCGGCTACCATCAGTTGAGAGTTAGAGAAGCAGATGTGTTGAAAACAGCTTTCCGGACGAGATATGGCCACTATGAATTCCTAGTGATGCCATTTGGGTTGACTAATGCACCGGCAGTGTTCATGGCATTGATGAACAAGATATTTGCAGAGTATCTAGATCAGTTTGTTGTAGTGTTTATTGATGACATTTTGGTGTACTCCAAGACCAAGGAAGAACATGAAGAACATTTGAGGATTGCATTGCAACTCTTGAGAGAGAACCAGTTGTATGCGAAGCTTAACAAGTGTGAATTTTGGCTAGACCAAGTAGCATTTTTGGGGCACATTATCTCTAAAGAAGGATTATCAGTGGATCCGTCCAAGATTGAGGCAGTAGTGAATTGGGAGAGACCGAAGAATGTGACAGAAATCAGGAGTTTTCTGGGATTGGCAGGTTATTACAGGAGGTTTGTACAGGGATTTTCGTCGATTGCGTCACCTTTGACGAAGTTGACAAGGAAAAATGCACCATATGTGTGGACAGAGCAGTGTGAAGAGAGTTTCCAAGAGCTAAAGAAGAGATTGACTACAGCACCAGTCCTTACCTTGCCATCCGGAAGCGGCGGTTTCACCATTTTTACCGATGCTTCTAATGTGGGACTTGGTTGTGTGTTGATGCAAGAGAGAAAAGTGATTGCTTATGGATCTCGACAGTTGAAAGAGCACGAGAAGAACTATGCCACCCATGATTTGGAGTTAGCAGCGGTTGTGTTCGCATTGAAAATGTGGAGACATTACCTTTATGGAGAGCAGTTCGAAGTCCACTCCGACCACCGCAGCTTACAGTATCTGTTTTCACAGAAAGATTTGAACATGAGGCAGAGAAGATGGATGGAATATATCAAAGACTATGATTTTCCAATCAAGTACCACTCGGGGAAGGCTAATGTTGTTGCAGATGCCTTGAGCAGGAAGTCAGTAGGCTTGGCTAATCTTAGTGGCACTTGTATTTTTGAGCAGTTTGAAGAGTTGAGTCTAGACGTGCAGCCTTTAAGGAAGGGTGTTTTGTTGGGTAACATGACAGTGTCGGAACCTTCTTTCATTCAGGAGATCAAGGACAGTCAGTTGCAAGATCCAGAGTTGGTTAAGATTTCAGAGCACATAGAAGAACGTCCTGACTTTCGTGTTGTTGATGGAGTTTTGTACTACCGTGACCGTTTGTGTGTGCCTAATATTGAAGATTTGAGGAACGACATAATGACTGAGGCTCATAGCACGAAGTACTCTGTGCATCCAGGCAGCACGAAGATGTATCAGAACTTGAAAGGCAGATTTTGGTGGAACAATATGAAGAGAGAGGTTGCAGCGTTTGTCTCCCGTTGCATGACCTGTCAGTTGATTAAGGCAGAGCATCAGAGGCCTCCAGGGTTGTTACAACCATTAGAGATCCCGGAATGGAAGTGGGAGCACATTACTATGGACTTTATTTCGGGATTACCGAGGACTAGTAGGGGCAACGATGCGATTTGGGTCATTGTGGACCGTCTCACCAAGTCAGCACATTTCCTTGCTATGAAGACTGGGAAGAAGATGCATATGCTACCTTTGGCAGAGTTGTTTGTCAGCGAGATTGTCAGTCGTCACGGGCAACCAGTTTCTATCACTTCTGACAGAGACAGCAAATTCGTTTCGAGGTTCTGGAAGACATTGCATGAGTCTATGGGTACAAGATTACAGTTCAGCACAGCGTATCACCCTCAGACAGATGGCCAGTCAGAGAGGACGATTCAAACTTTAGAGGATATGCTCCGTGCTTGTGTGTTAGATTTCAAGACTCAATGGGATGAGACTCTACCGTTGTGTGAGTTCGCGTACAACAACAGCTACCACTCGAGCATTGGAATGGCTCCTTTTGAAGCTTTGTATGGCAGAAGGTGTAGGACACCTGTTTGTTGGGAAGAAGTTGGCACTCGTAGTTTTCATGGACCGACTATGGTTAGTGAGACCAGCGACAAGATCAAGTTGATTCAAGAGCGTTTAAAAGTGTCCAGGAGTAGACAGAAGAGCTATGCAGATTCCCACCGCAGAGATCTACAGTTCAAGGAAGGAGATAAGGTTTTCCTGAAAGTGTCACCTACGAGGGGAACATTGAGATTTGGACAGAAGGACAAGCTATCAAGGAGATACATTGGACCGTATGACATTGTGAGCAAGATCGGTGATGTGGCCTATAGGTTGGCCTTACCACCTGAGCTATCTGGTGTACACAACGTCTTTCACGTGTCTATGTTGAAGAAGTATGTCCCCGACCCTTCGCATGTACTCCGGCATGAACCATTAGAGATCAGAGAGGATGCTACCTATGTTGAGAAGCCCGTTGAAATCATTGACACAAAGGAGCAAGAGTTGAGGACTCGGACTATTCAGTGGGTGAAGGTACTTTGGGAGAATCATGGACCGGAAGAGGCAACTTGGGAATTAAGAGATCAAGTGCAGAAGAAGTATCCCCACCTTCTACCAGAGGTGAGTCTTATGTTTCATTTGGAGGACCAAATGCCCTAAGGGGTGGAGGATGTAAGACCCCGACCCGAGTGATCCCGATTAGTGCTAATTAAGTTGCGTGTTAGTGCTAAGCTTGATTAGTGATTCTTGGTTAAGTTGGGTTTAGATTTAACCTTGATTTTAGTTTTGGGCTACTTTGTGTGTTTTGGATTTCTTGTGGGGCCCTTTGGGGGTTCCCTTTTCGGCTTGGTATTTTCTCGAGAAATTTCCCGATTTGTTGTGAATTGTGTTTTTGGCCCGTTGCATGCATCTTGTAGATCTCAACAACTTTCATGTTGATCCCGTATTCATTCGAGACCCCGAAAACCGATTTCATAGCCTAGAGGGCAAAACAGTCATTTGCACACCAAGTCTGTACCCAAAACTCGATATTCTCGAAACCCGTGAAACATGTAATTTTTGGGAACTAGATATTTCGGCGACCATTTATTTCTTCTTCGTCGAATTCATTAGAAGCCCCGATAGAGATGATTTCAGCTAATGTAGTACCTTGAGTTGTGGGACCCAAGCTTCATTTGTTTACAAAGGAGAACCCAACCCTCCATTTCTCATTTCACTCTTCCTTGCTCCAGCACACATTTGAGTCTAGGGTTTCCCTTGCTTCTTCTTCTTCTTCTTGCTTCTTCATCTCCAAGCCATATCAATAGTTCATAGATCAAGCATTGGAACTCACCAATCACTCCCTCATCTCACAAGCTTTCCATTGATACTATTTGTGGAGGGATTCATCAACATTGAGATCTTCTTTGAACTAGTCCTCTTCATTTGAAGGTCATCCAAGTAAGTGATCATTTCCATCTCTTAGATTAGTGTTCCTCTAGTCATTGAGATTCTACATGTGCATTATTGGAAGCTCTTTCATTTTCAAGCTTGGTGTAACCCATTTTAGGGTTGTTTTGGGGATTTTTTATTGTAGCTTGGCTTTGAGCAATAGAGGTGATCAAAGACTTGTTTTCAGCTAGCTTGGATTAGAGGCAAGTGAATGTTTGGATGTTTTTAATTTTGAAATGATTTGGTATAGTCTTTATGGATTTTCCATACTTTCATTAATGAGGTTTGTTTGAAATAAATGCTCATGATGTATTTTGATAGTTTCATGCAAGGTTTTATAAACATGTTAGTAGAGCATTTATTGTCCTTGTGATAGCCTAGATGAATGTTTGTGAAATGGTTTACTTCCCTTTTTCTTTGCATTGGACTTGATATGGAAGAAGTGATGGAGAGCATTCATAATGGGGATTTGGAGAAGTGTAAAGAGGTGCATTGGAGGAGCTATTAGCTCAATATTATTGTAAGGACTTTGTGGATGTGAGGAAGATGGTTTTGAGGAGGAAAATGACTCAAAACCGAGCACAGTGAGCATTTTCGTAACTAGCGGTCAGCTCACGGTTAGCCAGCGGCTAACCGCCGAACCCATCGGCGGCTAACCGCCATCTAACCGCGCACCGCGGTGACTTTTCCAGAGAGCATCGTTTTCCCCCTTAAAACATGGTCAGCCTCACGGTTAGCCAGCGGCTAACCGCTGAACACATCGGCGGCTAACCGCTAGCCAACCGCCCACTCTCGGTTACCTTTCCAGAGAGCATCAGAAATCTCCCCTGAAATCCGGTCAGCTCCACGGTTACCCAGCGGCTAACCGCCGAATGCATCAGCGGCTAACCGCCAGGTAACCGCTTTTGGGCGGCCAGCCTTCCAGTAAGCTGTATCTCCTGCAGCACAGTGGCGGTCAGCTGGGCGGTCACTCAGCGGCTAGCCGCATGCCCCAACGGCGGCTAACCGCCAGGTGACCCCAGGTGACCGAAATTCCCCAGGTTTCAGAGAATTCCTCATTCGAGCCAGTTTCTATGGTTCGATCAAGCACTGAGCTTTATCAGTCGAAGGAGATCCTTGAGGCATTGTACAAGGCCTCCGTGAAAGAAACCATATCACAAATATGTCATTCGAAATTTGGAAAATCATAGAAGTGCATAAGGAGCCCGGAATGTCTCAAAACTCAAAGAGTACCAAGTAAGGGCTATAGTAGACATACGGGACCCCTATTCACTTAGTTGGATTTCTAAATTGATATTTTGCCCGAATTTCATTATAGTGCATTGTTTCACCTCATTCCCAGGAATTTCACCGCATGACTTGTTTTCTCAAAAGCTTTGGAGCTACAATAGTGACAGTGAATTGTCCCGAAATGTGTTGCCCGACGTGAAAAGACAGTGTGCCCTTGAGCACCCCCGTTTTACCCGTTTACTTATTGTACTTGAATACTTGATATGTCTCGATTGGTTTTAACCTATGAGTCGGCATCACTAAGCTTGGATACCTTGTCAGTCTGATCCACTGACTTGGAAATCCCTCTCCCGTCCCGCCAGCTGCAGTTTGGATCCCGATGCCCGGTTTACCACCGTGGCCCCGTCCCGATACCCGGTTCGCTACCGTGGTCCCGTTCCCGTATAGTTATATTGTATATATGTATACGTTGTTTCTCCTCACCTTGTGTGACTGAGATCAACGTCCCGTGATACTGTTGTCACTTTAGTGACAGAGGACTTAGCTTTATGTGATTGCCACCTTGTTATTCCCGATTCCTTGGTTACCTCATATGTTTTATCTTGTTTACTTGTTTTATAGCAAATGATTTACCTGCTTTATGAGAGTTCTTGCTTAAACAGATTTATATGCTTTTCAAGAGATTTCCTCTATTATTGTTGTTGTATCTTGTCATTCTCTTGCCAGACCGTCGTGTCTGATCCTTTGCTTTGGTACTCAGGTCCCGTTGCCGGTTTCCTTGAGGAGGAGCCGGAGGAGGCGGTAGGTGAGCTGCAGCCTCTAGTTGAGTGGCGTGCTGACGATGTCATGTAGACATCGGGTTGCCAAGAGGCGTAACATTTTGGGGAGGACTTGTTAACTATTCTTTGGGTTATTATTTTGTAATATTAGCCTTTGTTGGCCTCTCTTTTTGGGGATTGTAACTAAATGATAACTTGTCTAACTTTAACAACTTTTGGGAAACATTGCTATATATCATTGCTCTTTCTGATACAGTTTAATATTGATGTAAATGCTTGCATGACTAGAGATAGTCTAACTATTTGATTTGCTACACGCTTCCGCATTAAAAAGAAATATCCATGCAAGGTTTTGATATCCTCACCGCGGACACCTGTGGGAAATTAAAGAAGATTATTTTGAGGATGTAGGTAATCCTCTTGAATAATCATCACACACTAATGGTCCCGATCCCGGATTGGGATTCCCGGTCCGGGGTCGCGACAGAATTGATATTTCAGGGGAACAGGAGGAAAACTCAGGCAGGGTTTATTTCAGTTTTGAAGGCAAGCAGATTAGTTCAGAGTGGGTGTCAGGCATTTATTGCTTTTATCACGGAGGATAAATAGTCCCAAAGGGTGGAGGATATCCCCATTGTGTGTGAATTTTCGGATGTTTTTCCAGAAGAAATCCCGGGTTTGTCACGCCCCCGAACCGAAACCTCGGGGGCGGGAAATGGGATTAAGCATAAATGTATTTTACTCCCAAGATCCGCGTGTGTGAAGACAACACATTCTGAATATTGTGCGGAAGCTTTTGTGGCGTTGCGACCCGAAGTCCGTGGCCATCGGATTCCGCGCCGCACTCAACCTTTAGCACATAGCTATTATATCAAGAATCATATCAGACTGGAGTAACCATCACAATAAATTGCAGAGCTGACAGTAACAGGATATTACATTCCCAAATATATTCAAGTTACAATTATCAATGTACATTAATTAAGAATCCCCAGAAAAATGCTAATAAAAGCCATACAACAATAAGCTATAAACTACTACCCAAATGTGACGTAGCTCCGATGTCAAGCTCAATGTCTACATGACATAGCCGACAAACCAACCTGCAAGGCGTGGCTCCACAGCCAACAAAACACTCAACTCGGGGCGAAGAAATCTGAACCTGAGTACCAAAAATAGTGGGTCAGACACGACGGTCTGGCAGGTGGATGAAAAGATCACAAATATAGTAAAGAATAAAACATATGATAAATCATGCTAATCGATCAAATGCTGCATATAATTAAACGGGTGCAAAAGTCGGGAATCTCGGGGCAAACCTGTATTCGTTTCAAGCATGGGTAAAACATGAAGATCTAATAAAACATGTATTCATTTACATCATCTATAATCATAGATATTTGACAATCGGGTATTCGTCTAAAACATGTATAAATATAGTGGTTTGACAAAACAAACGTTCATTTGAGACTTAAGTAAAAACACAAGTATACAACAAATCAGGTATCCATAGCAGTCTGGCAAAACCAAAGTCCATTTGAAACATATGTGAAAATACGGATATTTAACAAACAGGGTGTTCATTTAAAACCGGTGTAACCAAAGCAATCTGTCAAAACTAGTGTTCATTTAAAACATATCTCAAAGCAGGGATATTTAACAAATCGGATATTCATTTGAAACCGGTATAAACATAGTGATCTGGCAAAACAAGTGTCATTTGAAACATATTTCAATTCATGGGTATTTAACAATTCGGGTATTCCTTTAAAAACAGGTATAAACATAGATATCTGACAAACCAAATGTCATTTACAACAAAGCACGGATATTTAACAATTCGGGTATTCTTTTAAAACATGTGTAATCATATAAATCTAGCAAAATCATTGATCATTTGAAACATATGTAAAAGCATGGTTATTCACCTAACCGGCATTCATTTAAAACATGTGCGGGTACAAAGAATAGAAGACAATGTAACAATCACTGAATTTACATTGGAGAATATTAACACTTGTTTAAATAACAACTTTCATAAAGGAAATGAATCATTTATCGGAAAGCAAGTAAGCAATATAAAACATGTCGGGTATCTAAGGAATCCGGAACTGGCAAGATGGCAATCACATAAAGCTAAATCCTCTATCACTAAAGTGATAACAGTATAACGGGACGTTGATCTCAGTCACACAAGGTGAGGAGACTCAACGTAAATCATATATACAATAAAAATATACGGGAACGGGACCACGGTAGCAAACCGGGTATCGGGATCCAAACTGCAGCTGGCGGGACGGGAGAGGGATCTCCAAGTCGGTGGATCAAACCGACAAGGTATCCAAACTTAGTGATGCCGACTCATAGGTTAAATACCAAATCGAGACATATGCAAGTAAATCAAGTACAAGTAAATAAATGAGCGGGGCAAGAATACTCAAATGCATAACTTTCATTTCATGTCGGGCAATGCTCTTCGGGACAAGTCAATGTTACTAGTGTAACTATCATGCTTTCGGGAAAACAAATCATGTAATGTAAATCTTGGAAATGAAGAAATATAATGGACTATACCATTTCGGGAAAGATATAGATTTTTAGATCTATTTGAGTGAATAGGGGTCCCGTATGTCGATTATGGAAATGACTTGGTACTCCTTGAGTTTGAAGACATTCCGGGCTCCTTATGCACTTCTACGATTTTCAAATGCACAACATCAAGTTGAAAACTCTTAATCACATACTAGTTTTCATTGGTTCAAATATCCACTTCACTTTTCAATATTTTCTCACTAAGATAAGTATACCGATGGATTCCTTGCTTCAAGAGCTTTCCAACGGTATATAGAACTTCCAAATCCGATATGGGAATCAAAAGTTATAGGCGTTTCAAAGTGGCTCTAGCTGCAGCCAGAATGACTGCGCGCTCGAGCGCACTGTCATTTTTGCTGCCCGAGCTGCAGTCAGAATGACTGCGCGCTCGAGCACACAGATGCGTGCTCGAGGGGACAGTCATTTTTACAACCCGAACTGCAGTCAGAATGACTGCGCGCTCGAGCACACGTATGCGCGCTCGAGCGGGCAGTCATTTCTGCTGTCCGGGAATGGCTATTCTGGCCCTTTTCTCCTTATCTCCAAAACATGTTTTCTTCCCACAAAAGGCCTTCTTGCCTCCTAATAACAACCATTAAATCTCTTCAAACAAACATATAAAACCTTCATCAAGAACTCCAATAAACATTACAACTAAGCACCTTCTTCTTCACATTCAATACCAAAGAAAAAGAAGAAACTCCAACATTCACCAGGGTTCATTTGAGCCATAAACAAGATGTAAAATAAAAGCATTAAATCACATTTCCATGACAATAGATGAGTTAAAAGAAAACGTTCATGAGCATTTATTTCACAATGAATGCAAGCTAATAAATATGAATATGAATATCAAAACCAACCACCTTTTCATAAAACCATTAAATGATCAAACTATCATTTCAACCACTTGCCTCAAGTCCAAGCTAGCTGTACTAAGCCTCAAATCACCTCTATAGCTCAAATCCAAGCTACAATCAAAAACCCCCAAACCAACCCTAAAATGGGTTACACAAAGAATGAAAATGAAAGAACTTCCAATAATGCAAATGTAGCTTCCCTAAGGCTAGAAGATTACAAATCTAGGAGATGAGAGGGATCACTTACTTGCAAGGTCCTCTAATGGACAAGGTAAGCTCAAGGGAAGTCTTGTGATGGAGGGTTCTCTTCACAAATGGTATCAATGGAGAGCTTGCAAGATGAAGAAGAGGTTGGTGATCTCCATTCCTTGATTGATAAGCTCTTGGTGAGGCTTGGAGATGGAGAAGCAAGAAGAAGAAGAAGAAACTTGCTAGAAAAACCCTAGGCTCATATGTGTGCTGGAACAAGAGAATGGAATGCAATGGAGGGTTGGGTTCCTCTTTGTTAACAAAGGAGTTTGGGTCCCACAACTTAATGGACTTGGGTGGCTGAAATCATCTCTTTCGGTACCTCGGATGAATTCGACGAAGAAGGAAGAAATGTTCGTCGAAATATCTAGTTTCCAAAAAGTGTATGTTTCGCGGGTTTCGAGAATATTAAGTTTTGGGTACAGATTTGGTGTGAAATGACTGTTTTGCCCTCAAGGCCAAGAAATCGGGTTTCGGGTTCTCAAATGGATACGGGATCAACATGAAAGTTGTAGGATTCCTCAAGATGAATGCAACGGGCCAAAACACAATACTAAACAAATCAGGAAAATCTCACAAGAAAATGCAAAGCCGAAAAGGGAACCCCCAAAGGGTCCCACAAGCTACCAAAGCACTCAAAAGCCCAAAACTAGAAGAAAAACCATTTTAGCTCATAAACTCAACCCAACAAATACTAATCCCACTAAAAGAACTAATCCACAAATAAAACAACACTAATCCAAGAGATTAGGGGTCGGGTTCTCACAGGGTTTACCACCAATTAGAGAAGTTGAGTTCACAATTGAGCTCCTTCTAGGGACAGCTCCGATCTCAATTGCACCATAAAGGATGGCTCCAGCAGAAATGGGTGAGCTAAAGCTCCAATTGCAGGATTTGTTGAGCAAAGGCTTCATTAGGACAAGTGTTTCACCGTGGGGAGCACCGGTGTTATTTGTGAAAAAGAAGGATGGGAGTTTGAGAATGTGCATAGACTACAGGAAGTTGAACCATGTGACCGTGAAGAACAAGTATCCGTTGCCAAGGATAGACGAATTGTTTGACCAATTGCAAGGAGCAGCCTATTTTTCCGAGATAGACTTGAGGTCAGGGTACCATCAGTTGAGAGTTAAAGACTCAGATGTTCAGAAGACATCCTTTAGAACAAGATATGGGCACTATGAGTTCTTAGTGATGCCCTTTGGTTTGACCAATGCACCCGCAGTCTTTATGGCTCTGATGAACAAGGTCTTTACACCCTATTTGGATCACTCCACAGTAGTATTTATTGATGATGTCCTTGTGTATTCCAAGAGTAAGAAGGAACATGAAGAACATTTGAGGACAGCGTTGCAGCTCTTGAGGGACAACCAGCTGTATGCAAAACTCAGTAAGTGTGAATTCTGGCTAGAGCAAGTTGCTTTTCTAGGCCACATCATCTCCAGAGAAGGTTTAGCAGTTGACCCGGCCAAGATAGAAGCAGTTGTTAATTGGGTGAGGCCCAGCAGTGTGACGGAAATTAGAAGCTTTTTGGGGTTAGCAGGCTGCTACAGAAGATTTGTCCAAGGCTTTTCGTCCATTGCAGCCCCGTTGACAAAATTGACTAGGAAGAATGTCCCATTTGTTTGGACTGAGCAGTGTGAAACCAGTTTTCAGGAGTTGAAAGGAAGGTTAACCACAGCTCCAATCCTCACATTACCCTCGAGCAACAATGGATTTATTGTTTATACAGATGCTTCGAATGTGGGACTGGGTTGTGTATTGATGCAAGAGGGCAAGGTGATTGCTTATGGCTCGAGACAGTTGAAGGACCATGAGAAGAATTATGCGACTCACGACTTGGAGTTGGCAGCAGTTGTTTTCGCATTGAAGATGTTGAGACACTACCTCTCCGGAGAGAAGTTTGAAGTCGATTCAGACCACATAAGTTTACAGTATTTGTTCTCGCAGAAGGATTTGAATATGAGGCAGAGGAGGTGGATGGAGTATATCAAAGATTATGACTTTCCAATCAAGTACCATCCAGGCAAAGTGAATGTTGTAGCAGATGCCTTGAGTAGGAAATCAGTGGTTATGGCCAATTTGAGAGGAATGGGTGTCTTACAACAGTTTGAAGAGTTGGGTGTAGAGGTGCAAACCCTGAGATTGGGTGCGATGTTAGCGAACATGACAGTATCAGAACCTACCTTCATCCAGAAGATCAAGGAAAATCAGTTGCAAGACCCAGACTTGGCTAAGATAGTAGAGGTTATTGCAGAACGTCCCGATTTCAAGATGGTAAATGGGATATTGTATTTTCGTGACCGGTTGTGTGTGCCAAATGTGGATGATTTGAAAAGCAAAATAATGAATGAAGCTCACAGCACGAGATATTCTATGCATCCGGGTAGCACGAAGATGTACCACAATTTGAAGAATAGGTTTTGGTGGAACAACATGAAGAGAGAGATAGCAGCTTTTGTGTCTCGTTGCCTAACTTGTCAGTTGATTAAGGCAGAGCATCAGAAGCCTCCAGGTTTGTTATTGTTAGGAATTTTCTAGATTGCAATTTGATGGATGCATTTCATTCTAGCATCATTTGATTTACACATATATGCATTGATTTATAAAGACTTGAAATCTTGTTTTATTCATGCATTGTTTTTAAGAGTTGTAAAAGTTTTGATTTATGCATGATTTGCTTTTAAAACTTGGATGCATTTGTTTTTGGAAAATGTTTTAGAAATCAAGCTAGCCTTTGTTTTAAAGTTTTGAATCATTTTTAGGCTTTGTGTGTTTCATGTTTTAAAACCCTTAGAATGATTTAAAACATGTTTTTAAAGCTTGATTGTTTGGCCCAAAGTTCCACCAAGAAAATCTTTGAAAATTGCAAAAGTGGTTTTTTGGTGGCCCGGCAGTGTCGCCGGTCGATCGAGACCTGCTTCCCGGTCGACCGGGAACACTGCAGGCCGTCAGGGCCAAAAGTACTCCAACGGTCAGAAATTTGACCGTTGTGCCTTCCCGGTTGACCGAGGCCTGTGTGCAGGTCGACCGAGGACTAGCCGTTTGGCACTTTTTGCTATAAATATGTGTTCTTTCCTTTGCCAAAAGTTGGGAATTTTAAGCCCCTCCTTGAGAGGTTTTGAGGCATATTCAAGGGAAAAGAACCAAGGGATGAAGGGAGCATTAGGAAAGCTAAAGCTTGGATTAATGAAGTTAAATCACCAAGTAGGCTTTACTTTCCTTAATCATATGTTTTCATGCTTTGTTTTATTTTTGGTAAATCATTTCTAGCATGTTAAACTATGTTTGTGTTGTGTCCTTAACATGTTTTATGTTTTGAGTTGATTTATTGTTTTGGATACAACACCATATGATTCAATCCAAGTAGTACTTAATCTTTGGTAAATCTAAGTAAATCATGTTAATGAAAGAACCTTTGAAATTATATGTAACATGATTCCTATACTTGGTTGAATCTTTGGTTGTTGTTTTCCATCATAAGAAAATCCCGTTCAAAACTATCTTATGTTTTGGACTCAACTTCTTTACAAATCATATGTTTTCATGTTTTGTTTTATCTTTGATAAATCTTAGTAGCATGTTAACCTATGATGTGTTGTATCCTTAGCATGTCTTATACTTTGAATAGATCTATTGTTTTGGATGCATCACCATTTGATTCAATCCAAGTAGTACTTTATCTTTGGTAAATCTAAGTAGATCATGTTAATGAAATATGTAACATGATTCATATACTTGGTTGAATCTTTGGTTGTTGTTTTTCCATCATAAGAAAATCGCTTTCAAGTGTATCTTATGTTTTGGATTCAACATCTTTACAAATCATATGTGTATTATTGTTTTAAAGTTTCACAACTTGCCTTACTTTGATAGGTATATCACTTTCAAGTTGTATTTATAATTACATATGATTTGTCCCCTCTTTTCAATCAAATCTATTTTTATGTTTTGAGCTTCATGTTGATTTGATTGACATCCCTATGCTTCACATGTTTAGAGCTAATTAATTTCATACAACTTGTGTAACTTTGATATCATTAACAAGTTGTTACTTTTAACATGTGATTGCATTATTTCCTCAATCATAAATGTTTTATGAGCTAAAACTTTCAAAAGCCTTAGGCATACATTTATGAGCTTTCATTTTCAAAATGATTGAGGACCACACACACACACTTCATGTACTTTCATCTTTGCATTCATAGTGTGAGTGTGTATTAGTTTTTCACTTCCATATCCGCCTAATTAAGAGGCATTGTAATGAGCTTAATTGAATCTCCATCAAGTGTATTATAGACACTATCTTAGTGAGATAACCAACCTTGTGTTTGAAGAGGTTATTGCTTAGCCTATAAAAGCACATTGAGAGGTTGTTGTTTAGCCTAGAAAAAACAACATTGTAAGGGTTATTGCTTAGCCTAGTAAAAAGCATAAATAGTGGAAATCTGGTGGGGTGATTGGATCACAAGCCGGTAGTGGACGTAGGCATTGAGGCCGAACCACTATAAACCTTGGTGTTGTGGTGCTTGCTTTTGTGGTGATTGTGTTTATTAGCTTCCGCATATTGTCTGATTAATCATCACATGTGACTAGTTTATGCTTAGAAGTTAAAATTGTTTTATTTGGTCATAATTGTAGCACACCCTATTCACCCCCCCTAGGGTTAGGATCCCAAGGACTTTCAGTTACAGCCTTTGGAAATTCCGGAGTGGAAATGGGAGCATATCACTATGGATTTTGTCTCCGGTTTACCAAATACCAAGAAGGGAAATAATGCAATTTGGATCATTGTGGATCATCTGACAAAGTCTGCTCACTTCATTCCGATGAAGACAGGGAATATGATGCATATGGCACCGCTTGCGAAGTTATTCGTGGATGAGATTGTTAGTAAAGATGGCCAGCCCGTCTCCATTACTTCAGACAGAGACAGTAGGTTTGTTTCAAAGTTTTGGAATACGCTTCATAAGTCTATGGGTACCAAACTTCAGTTCAGCACAACTTATCATCCTCAGACCGATGGTCAGTCAGAAAGGACGATACAGACTCTCGAAGACATGTTGCGTGCTTGTGTATTGGATTTCAAGATTCAGTGGGATGAGTGCTTACCTCTTTGTGAATTTGCTTATAACAACAGTTACCACTCAGCATCGGTATGGCACCTTTCGAGGCACTTTATGGTAGAAGATGCAGAACTCCGGTTTGCTGGGAAGAAGTCGGTGAACGTAGTTTTCATGGACCGGCGATAGTTGGAGAGACAAGTGACAAGGTCAAGTTGATTCAGGAAAGGTTGAAGATCGCCCGAAGTAGGCAGAAGAGTTATGCAGACACTCGCCGAAGAGAATTGCAGTTTCAAGTGGGTGACAAGGTGTTCTTGAAGATCTCACCAGTTAGAGGGACTTTGAGATTCGGACAAAAGGGCAAATTGTCTAGAAGATTTATTGGTCCGTATGAGAGTTTGAGCAAGATTGGAGATGTTGCTTATAGGCTTGCGTTACCACCGAAACTCTCCGGGGTACACAATGTTTTTCATGTTTCTATGCTCAAGAAATATGTCTCTAGTCCTGCACACATTCTACAGCATGAGCCTTTAGAGATTCGGGAAGATGCCTCATATGTGGAAAGACCGATCAAGATCATTGACACCAAGGAGCAGGAATTGAGAAACCGGACCATTCATTGGGTCAAGGTACTTTGGGAAAATCACGAGCCAGAGGAAGCCACCTGGGAATTGAGAGAGCAAGTGCAGAGGAGGTATCCACAGCTTTTACCAGAGGTAATTGTTTGATTTATTTGGTGGACCAAATATCCTAAGTGGTGGAGGATGTTAGACCCCGACCCAGACCAAGTCGATTAGTGTGCGATTAGTATGTGTTTAGTCCTAAGTGGGTTTAGTCGTCGTTCGGTTAGAAGTAATTAGCTTTAGTCTTGGACATAGCTTTGGGAAATTTGAGAACGTTTAGTATTAGTCTGACACACTCAGGAAGGCCTGAGTGCCCGTGTAAGCTTGGGAAGATCGTATCGGTTTCCGTGTGATTGTGATTTTGATTTCATTCGAATGATTTATTTTCTAGGAGTTACAACTTTCGTTTTAAGGCCATTCATGTTTGAAGCCCAAAAACCCAAGTTTTGGCCCAAAGAGGGTAAAATTGTCTTTTATGCACAAATCTGGACACAATTTTTGAGATCTCAAAACCATGTCAAAAATATACTTTTTGGAAACTAGATATTTTGAGGATCGTTTTATCCTTCTTCGTCGAAGTCATCCGAGGCCCACAAGATCATGTTTTTTGTCATTTCAAGGTTCAAGTCATTGGGTCCCATTTGCTAAAGTCTTAAGCTTAATCCCCCTCTTTCCCTCTTTTCATTCACTTTACCAAATCTCTGCAATCTCTTGACCTAGGGCTGGAAAATCCCTTTTCCTCTTCCATCTTCCTCACCTTGCATGATCTAGCTAGAGGACTCCAAAGAAAATTCTAAGAACATCATCTTCTTCATCTCCTTGCAAACTCTCTATCAATACAAGTTTCTTGGAGCTTCTTGTGGAACAGGCTCTACATTTTCTTCCTCCTCTCTTGTTTGACCTTCTCTAGATAAGAGCTTCAACCCATACTTTTCATAAAGTCTTTTTAGTTCCTTAAAGATCTTGTTTTCCATGTTACAAACCCTTGTGGTAAAATGGGTTTCTTGTTTGCAAGATTTAGTGAGTTTTGTGTGGTTTTCTTGGGGTTTTTGTCGCGACCCTGGACCGGAAATCCGGGATCGGGACATTAGTGAATAATGATTAAAGAGGATTATCTACATCAACAATATACAACTTATTTAATTTCCCACAGGTGTCCGCGGTGAGGATATCACAACCTTGCATGAATATTTCTTTTGAGTGCGGAAGCGTGTAGCAAATCAAATAGTAGACTATCTCTAATCATGCAAGCATTAACATCAAACATCAAAACTGTATCAGAATGAGCAATTATCTATAGCATGTTTCCCAAAAGTTGTTAAAGTTAGACAAAATATCATTTAGTTACATTCCCCAAAATTAGAGGCCAACAAAGGCCAATATGACAAAATAATAACCCAAAAGAATGGTTAATAAGTTCTCCCCAAAATGTTACGCCTCTTGTAGCAACCCGATGTCTACATGACATCGTCAGCACACCACTCAACTAGAGGTTGGGCTCACCTACCGCCTCCTCTGGCTCCTCCTCAAGGAAACCGGCAACGGGACCTGAGTACCAAAGCAAATGGGTCTGACACGACGGTCTGGCAAGAGAGTGAAAAGATACAACGACATATAATAGATGAAATACCTCGAAAAGCAAGGAAATCTGTTCAAGCAAGAACTCTCATAAAATAGATAAATCATTTGTTAGAAAACATGTAAACAAGATAAAACTCATAGGGTATCCAAGGAGTCAGGAACAAGCAAGATGGCGACCACACGAAGCTAAGTACTCTATCACCAAGGTGATAGAGCAATAACTAGGCCCTGATCTCAGTCGCTCGAGGTGAGGAGAAACAGGGGATCTCATATAAATACATATACTATACATGACCACGGTAGCGAGCTGGGCATCGGGGACCACAGTAGCAATCTGCGGTATCGGGACAAGACCACGGTAATGACCGGGTAGCGGGATCCAAACTGCAGCTGGCGGGACAAGAGGGGGATCTCCAAGTCGATGGATCAGACCAACAGGGTTATCCAAGCTTAGTGGTGCCGACTCATAGGTCAAATACAAACGAGACAATGCAAGTAGATCAAGTACAAATACATAATCCAACGAGCAAGACGGGGTGCTCAAGGGCACACTGACATATCATGTGGTGCAATGCACTTCGGGTCAAATAACCATTTCAAGTGTACATCAATGCTATCGGGGAAGACAATTCATGTAATGTAAATCTTGGAAATGAAGAATATAATAAACTATACTAATTCGGGAAAGATAATGATTTTTAAGATCTATTTGAGTGAATAGGGGTCCCGTATGTCGATAATGGAAATGACTTGGTACTCCTTGAGTTTGAAGACATTCCGGGCTCCTTATCCACTTTTACGATTCTCAAAACTTAAATTGAGCTTATGGTTGTAACTAGATGTTATGATAGAAAAATCAAGACTATAAACGGTCCATCCTAAGTATGATGTCAACCCGGAACCATCGAGCAACCTACTCAGTCACCGAAAGGAATAGAATTCGCGATACCCAAGCAAATAGACTTTGCATTTAGGTATGAAGAAGATATCGTGTCTTTCCATCCCATTCAAGATTGAAATAGATTGAACTTCGATGCCTCCGAACCAACAGTGAAGAGCATCGGCTCAAGACGTCCTCACATATGGTCAAATGAGTCCAAGGAGGGTAGGGTCCGATCGATCGGCCGAAATTTCTATCCCAGTTACGAACAGGGTCCGATCGATCGGTCTTACAGTCCGATCGATCGGCTCAAAAAGCCTTACAGTTAAAGACAGTTCGATCGATCGGCCTGCACGTCCGATCGATCGGACCTGGGCGTGTAGCAGGTCCGGGAACTTGATTTTTTTCCTTTTTGTTTCCTTTCCTTCCAACACATCAACAACCACATATAGCTATAAACAAGATGAGTTAAACACATGTTTCCAAGACATTAAATGAGGCTATCAAGATGTATAAAGATCATTTATTTCAACCATGAAAAATCAATAAAAGCATGAAAATCCATAAATGCTTCACCAAACCATTTGAAACTTAAAAACATCCAATCATTCACTTGCCTCAAGTCCAAGCTAGCTGAAATCAAGCCTCTATTCACTTCTATTGCTCAAAGCCAAGCTACAATCAAAAACCCCCAAAACAAACCCTAAAATGGGTCAAACAATGAAATGACAAGGAAACCTTTCAATAATAAAGGTGGAGCTTCTCTAAGGCTATAGGAACACAAATCTAGAAGATGAAGAAGAACACTTACTTGGATGACCTTCAAATGAAGAGAGCTATCTCAAAGGGAGTCTCAAAGTTGATGGATTCTTCTACAAAAGGTATCAAAGTGAAGCTTGGTAGATGAGGAAGAGGTTGGTGATCTCCATTTCGAGTTTGGTGCAAGATTGGTGAGGATTAGAGATGGAGAAGTAAGAAGAAGAAGAGAAAAGCAAGAAAACCCTAGACTCTCCTCTTGTGCTGGAATATGAAAATGGAAAAGGAAGGGGAAGGGTCTCCTTTGTTAACAAATGAGAGGTTGGGTCCCACAACTTAAGGAACTAGTTTGGCTGAAATCATCTCTCTCGGGTCCTCGGATGAATTCGACGAAGAAGGAAGAAATGTTCGTCGAAATATCTAGTTTCCAAAAAGTATATGTTTCGCGGGTTTCGGGAATATCAAGTTTTGGGTACAGATTTGATGTGAAATGACTGTTTTACCCTCAAGGCTATGAAATCGGGTTTCGGGATCTCAAACGGGGACGGGATCAACATGAAAGTTGTAGGGATCATCAAAACGAGTAAAATGGGATTAAAATCATGAATGTAAAAACCTCCGATAAATCCTCAAACATATGCAATGTCATGAAAGGGAACCCCCAAAGGGCCCTACTAACACAAAGCAAATCAAAATCCCCAAAACTATATCAAAAGCTATTCCAAACCCAACTTAGCCAAAAACACTAATCAAGCTTAGCACTAACACGCAACTTAATTAGCACCAATCGGGTTCACTCGGGTCGGGGTCTTACAGTTTTGTAGTTCTTTGGATTGGCTTGAGTGAAGTGCTTGGAAAGGTGTGTTTTGTTAGGGATTTTGTATTTGCAATTTGATGGATGCATTTTCACTTTAGCATCTTTTGAATTTTCACACTTGCATTGTTTTAGAAAACCTTGAAATCTGGTTTTATACATGCATTGCTTTTAAGATTTGTAAAAGTATTGTTTTATGCATGTTTTGTTTTTATACTTGGATGCATTGGTTTTAGAATTCAAACTCTTTTGAAAACCTAATTCTTTGTGCATTACTATTGAGAAATCATATTGAGAATTTAGGTTTGTGCCTTGCATACATTCATCACTTTTAGAATCAACTTTGTATGCATTTTCATTTGAAAAGAGTTTTTAGTAATCAAGCTAGCCTTTGGATTTAAAGTTTCAAATCTATTTAGGCTTTGTGTGTTTCATGTTTTTTAAACATCTTAAGTTGATTTAAAACATGTTACCAAGCTTGGTTTAGTGGCCCAAAAATCCCCTCAAAAAAACACCTTCAAAATATGTAAAATTGGGATTTTTTGTCCCAAGGGGGTGGTCCGGCAGTGTCGCCGGTCGACCGGCCCTGAGGTCCCGGTCGACCGGGAACACTGCAGGCCAAAAGGGCCCCTCGAGCCCCAACGGTCAGATTTCCGACCGTTGTGTGATCCCGGTCGACCAAGACCTGTTTGTTGGTCGACCGAGGACTAGCCGTTGGACTGTTTTTCATTATAAAGTCCATTCATTTCCAACCTTCTTTGAGGCTTGAACCATGAACCTTTGAGACCATATTGGAGCCAAAGAAAGGGGAAGAAGTTGGAAAGGCTAGAGGGCTATTTGGAAATCAAATACTTGAGTTTTCAAAAGGTACACTTTACTTGTATTTTGATTTCCATTAAAATGAAATCCATGCATGTTTAAATCTTTGTATTTTCACTTATGCATGATTTCTAGAGTTGTGTTGCAAACTCAATATCATCTTTGGTAAATTAGTTTGGTTTGCAAACTCTCTTATCCTAATCACATGTGTTCTTAGACTTTAACATTCATACAACTTGTTTGTTTCATTTCTTCAAAGTTGTTTGAATCTTTTATGTGATTAGTTTTATCTTCAATCATCATTTTATAAGCTTTGATTTTAAAATGCATCATGCATTCATTTAAGAGCTTCATTGTTTAATTGATTGAAGAAAAGCATTCATACACTTGTGCACACACTTTAGCTTGTTTTAGTGTATGTTTGTAAGTTGAATTAAACTTTCATATTAGCCTATGTAGAGGCAATTCAATTGAGCTTAAATTGTATCTCTTAGAGTGATCTTTTGTGAAGACACTTTCTTAGAGAAATCTTCATTTGTAAAGGTTATTGCTTACCTAAGAAAAGCATCTTGTAAGGTTATTGCTTAGCCTAAGAAAAGCATTTTGTAAAGGTTATTGCTTAGCCTAGAAAAACACATTGAGAGGTTGTTGTTTAGCCTAGAAAAACAACATTGTAAGGGTTATTGCTTAGCCTAGTAAAAAGCATAAATAGTGGAAATCCGGTGGGGTGATTGGATCACAAGCCGGTAGTGGACGTAGGCATTGAGGCCGAACCACTATAAACCTTGGTGTTGTGGTGTATGCTTGTGGTGATTCATTTATTAGCTTCCGCATCTTGTATGGTAAATCATCACATGTGACTAGTTTTTGCTTAGAAGTTAAAATTGGTTTAAATTGGTCATAGTTGTAGCACACCCTATTCAACCCCCCCCCCCCCCTCTAGGGTTAGGATCCTCAGGACTTTTCATGTTTAGCATTTGGGCAAGGCAAGTAATCTCTATAGGGCCATTGTGCATGTGTTTTGTAAGCTTCATTGTTGTTTTAGAAAGTTTGCATATGAATATGTTTACAAGCTTCATGATCATGTTTTCTTCGGATTGAATGTTTAAGATTGGGAAAAATATGTGTTTTGTCCCTTGGAGAGCATGTAAGCTCAGGGAGTGCAAGTGGAATGAGAAACAAGAAGAAGGGAAGAAGGAAATGTAAAAATCTGAACTGGACTGCATTTCCCGTGCAGTTCAGTCAGCTGTCGGTCGGCTGGCGGCTAACCGAAATCCTTATTTCGGTTAACCGCGAGCTGACCGCCCTTTCCAGAAGCTGACATTTCGACAGTGGATTACGGTCAGCTTGTCGGTTAGCAAGCGGCTAGCCGCCATAGGTTAGCCGACCAACCGCGCGTTGTCGGTTCCTCTTCCCCAGAGCTATATTTCAGACTGGGTTCCCGCGGTCAGCTTACGGCTAACCGCCAAGTCTCAGTTCGGCTAACCGTAAGCTAACCGCAGTCAGTTCGGTTGCTTTTCCAAAGGGCTGCGTTGGACCTGGACTTCCAGCGGTCAGCCTTTCGGTCAGCTGGCGGCTAGCCGCTAGACCTTAGTCCGGCTAGCCGACACCTGACCGTGAGGTGACCGAAATTGACAAATTTCCTGTTTTGAAAGAGTTTTTGCAAGAAAGAAAACTAGAACATGTTAAATGGCCTTTAGCCTGATATTATGCACTCGAAAACCGAGATGTCCTCGAACGTCTGGGGGCACCAATTCTATTTTAATTCCAACATCTGGGATTCAGCTGCACAACGATCAATCAAAGGTCCTTGCATGAGCTTGATAGGCTTTGTATTCGTACTTTGGTTTCGATATAATGAATATCATCGTGTACTCATTTTGAAGTTTAAGTACAAGCTCGTTTTGAAGATGTGTTTCAAGAAAAAGGGGATCACTTCCTAAACGTGTTATGCATATTAATTATGCCCTTGCTAGTCGTGTTCATCGTGTTTGATAAGTGATTTCCCCCTTTTTATCTTGACATGTTTTGATAGTGTTTCGCGTGTTTTGTGCATTCATGAATTGAGTAACACCACTGAGCTTGGACTGCCCTTTCAGTTTGATCCACTGTCTGGGGGTCCTTAAACATGTGGACTGTCTGCGGACTGGTCGTGTATTTATTACACATCGTGCGTGTCCAGTTCCGCGGCCCGAATTCCTGTTTTTATAGGAAATCGTGTCGTGCTTATATTATGTATATCGTGCTTGTCGTGCGAGCTTGCTCTTTCCATTATACAAATGATAGAGAAAGGATGGGCTCCTTGTGGATTGTAACTATTCATGATATATATTGTAATCATGCTAGTTTGTTTTAGTATCTCAGTTTTGTTATGTATTCTCGAAAAATGTATCTCAGTCATTGCATTATTTCAAATCAAGGATTTGTTTTTATGTTTTCTTAAACGTTATTGTTTCATGCTTGCACCTAAATTGATTACCTGCCAAACCGTCGTGTTTGACCCTTGTTTGTTGGTGCCCAGGTGCAGGAGACGTTACCTTTGAGGAGGAGCGTCAGGAGGAGGCTTGTGAGCCAACCCCTGTGAGAGAGTGGCAGCCTGACGATGTCATTTAGACGTAGGGCGGGTTCCTTGAGTCTCGTCACCTTTTTGTCATGGGGTTTCTTTTGTTATTTTGAGAAGTGTATTGGCCCTGTTGGCCTCTTATGGGATGTAACTAAACTTAAATTACTTTCTTGTTAGTCTCATAACTTGAATTAAAATGGGAATGCCATGTTAGTTTCTTTCTTTGATATTATGCCTTGTGATTATTGGTTATGGCACTTAAATATTTTGTGGGTGCTCATCTTGACGTGTTTTGCTACACGCTTCCGCATATTTGATCGTGTGAGTCAGATTCCGCGTGTCTTTGGGAATCCTCACCACGGGAACCTGTGGGAAAAACAATAAACATAAACTATCTTTAATATCGACACGTCGCGGGCCCGGGATCCGTTCCGGGGTCGCGACAAATATAAACAAAATACCAATCCCCAAAAGAATGGTTAAAAGTTTTCCCAAAATGTTATTTCTCTCTAGCAATCCAATGTCTAAACGACATCATCAGCACGCCACTCAACTAAGCATTGCGGTTCACCGACCGCATCCTCAAGCTCTGCCTCGGGATAGACAATGTCCGGACCTGAGTACCAAAGAGTGGGTCAAACACGACGGTTTGGCAAATGGGTAAAATACAATGACAATATAATAATAAATGAATTTACCTTCAAAAGCATTTAAACCTATTTAAATAATAATTTCTATAAACAAGATAAAACATTTTTCAAATACAAGTAGGCATTGTAAAACGTGTAAAGGTGATCAAGGAATCCGGAAATAAGCAAGATAACAACCACACGAAGCTAAGTCCTCTATCACTAAAGTGACAGAGCAATAACTAGGCACTGATCTCAGTCACTCGAGGTGAGGAGAAAACAGTGGATCTTATAAATAAATATACATATACTATACATGACCACGGTAGAGAGCCGGGCATCGGGAACCACAGTAGCAATCTGCGGCATCGGGACAAGACCACGGTAATGACCGGGTAGCGGGATCCAAACTGCAGCCGGCGAGACAAGAGGGGGATCTCCAAGTCAGTGGATCAGACCAACAAGGTTATCCAAGCTTAGTGGTACCGACTCATAGGTCAAATAACAAATCAAGACACGTGTAACTAAATCCAGTACAAGTAAGCAAACGGGCAGGACAGGGGTGCTCCAGGCACACTGTCATTTCATGTGGCACAATGCACTTCAAGACAAGTAACTATTCCAAGTGTAATTTCAATGCTTTCGAGAATAATAAATCATGTAGTATAAATCTCGAGAACAGTGAAATACAATAAACAATTGAAATTTTGGGTAAAGTATTGGGTTCAAGATTTATTTAAAGTGAATAGGGATCCCGTATGTCGATCTAAGAACAATTTGGTACTCTTTGAGTTTGGGGACATTCCGGGCTCCTTACACACTTTGAATTTTCAAAACTTCAAATGAAATCTTCGTGATGTGGTTTCTTTCTCAAATGGCCTCATACATTGCTTAGTAAATCCCCCTAACATAGAGGGGTTCTCAATGAATAGTCCCAAAACATTTAAACAACTCATTACTGTCCCAAACATAGCCTTTGACAGACAAAACTCATCGCTCGAGCGAACCGGAGAGTTCGCTCGGGCGAGGAGCTCTTTGGAATGGTTATCTGGGTGGGTTCGCTCGAGCGAAGTTGAGGTCGCTCGAGCAAACTCATCCAGTAGGTGGTTGGCTCAAGCGAAGTATTGGTTCGCTCGAACTAACCACTCTCTGGAACGAGTTCTGGGATGTTCGCTCGAGTGACCAAGGGGTCCGCTCGAGTGAACTGCCTGCTGGAAAGCTCCGAACCCTTTTCTGGACACTTCGCTCGAGTGAACTGTCCAGAAATTGATACCGTGATAGTTCAGCTCCTCTCTATTTCTTCGTTCTACAACCTCTTTCTAGCACCTTTTATACATCCAATGAGGAGTCCAAAACTTCATTCAAAACAACATCAAATCTCACACAATATCCATTCCATTCTCCTCCATCAACATCACATCCAATACAAAGAGAGAAGGAAGGAAACCATTTCACATAAGAGTGCATTTGGGACAAAACAAGAGGAAATTAAATGCTATGAACCAACACATCTCTATGACCATAAATGCACTAACAAGGCTCTTCATGAGCATTTATTTCAAAGAAATGCAATAAATAGGCATGAGTGGAAAATACCAAAATCATTGAAAGCTTATAAAAAAAATCAAATCATCCACTTGCCTTGGTCTCTAATAAGCAAATCAAGCTATAACAAGCCCTCCAAGTCAAGAATCCAAGCTACAAGCAAAAACCCCAAATAAAACCCTAAAAGAGTCAAAACATAGCATGGGGAGAAAGAAGCTTCAACAATAGGGATGGAGATTCCCTTAGGCTAGGAGAACACAAATCTAGAAGATGGAGGTGATCACTTACTTGTAAGGTCCTCTAATGGCAAGAGTAAGCTCAATGAAGATCGTGGAATGGGAGGTTTTCTTCACAATTGGTATCAATGGAGAGCTTTGGTGATGAGGAAGAGATGATGACAAGCATTATCCCTAAAGCAAAGGTTTGGTAGTGGATTGGGAGATGGAAAGCAAGAAAAGAGAGAAAAGGGGGAAAACCCTAGTTTGAGACATTGTAGTTTGCTAGCAAACAAGGAAAATGAGGAAGAAGAGTTCTCTTATAAGCAAATGGGGAGTGGGCTCCACTACTAATAATCTAATTAGGCTGAAATCATGGCTTTCGAGGCTTCTAATGAATTCGCCGAAGGAGAGAAAAGTGATCGTCGAAATATCTAGTTTCGAAAAAACATATGTTTCCCGGGTTTCGGGGATATCAAGTTTTGGGTACAGATTTAGCGCACAATGACTGTTTTGCCCTCAATGCTAGGAAAGTCGGGTTTCGGGGTCTCGATTGGGCACGGGATCAACATAAAAGTTGTATGGATTAACAATACAATTAAAACGAGATTAAAATAATGAATGCAAGAATCTCCGTTAAATCCCCAAGTGCATGCGAGGTCATAAAAAGGAACCGCAAAGGGCCCCACTAATTACTAAGAATCAAAATTCTCCAAAGCTATATCAAAGTCTATTATATTCCCAACTTAACCAAAATCCACTAAACACGCTCAAAACTAAAACACAACTTAATTAATGCTAATCGAGGTCACTCGGGACGGGGTCTTACACCAAGGAACTAGAAGAGAGAGAGGAAGAGGAGAGATGTGCAACTTTTGCACAAAGGCTGTTTTGGGCGTGGATAAAGGTGTTGGACGTCCAAGGGTGTTTCTCCCTTATTTATAGCATTCAAATCTCCTATTAAGACTGTCTTACTAATTGCATTAGAAGTCACACTTCCACACAAATTAATAGCTTACTATTACCACTATTAGAAGTCTCACTTCAAATAGAAATAGTAACTTTCTAATTCCTTCATTTTAGAGTTCAAGCAAGATTAACAACTTTTTAATATCTTGGGCTAGCGTGGGGACCACTAGGGATTCCTTAGAAAGATGGTTCCAACTGGGACACGCGACCCCACATCTCATATGCAATCTGGGCCCACAGTTAATTACAAATAACACCATTATATAATTGCAATTGCACTACAGTCTTAGGAATAAATTACAATGAAGACCCTAAACTTCCCAATTACCACAAGTAGGCCCCTCTATCATTATCCATGGATCAATTGGAATAAGTCTGTCTCGTCCAATCTTAGATCTACATCTTATTATCCTTGAACCCCAATTCATCACAATGATCATATGTACCATCCAATTAACTCTTAATCGAGATGGGTGCGCACTTACTAATGATAAATCCATTAATTGGCACAAGGGGATAATATAGATAGATTCTATCTTGATCATTGAATGTTCCAACAGTCCTACTACCATGTACCCAAGACACCGAGGTGTTGACCTACAGTTGGCCTCACTCATTGGCGACTCAAAGCAAATGACTAGATAGAAACTTGACTTCATCAATGTCTCAGGATTGAGAGCCTATTGCTAGGGAATTATGAGAGCAGACCTTAAAATCGAGACAGTATTTCATAAGGTGCTTCTCATGGTCCTTCAATACATTTATTGTACCAGCACTATGATCCAGAATCTTACATTCTGATGATCGAGACAAATCACTCTATCTCATAATGATCAAAGTGCTGCAACCTTATCAGATTAGATGCCCAGTCTCATCAATGGTTGTGAAGATATTTTAAGTATAAGATTTTCTCCCGTATTTGGATCTCATCCATATACATATATCACATCTAATATACTAATGGGACCCAGTTCATCTCATGAACCATTATGTCATATGTATTGGTTATTTGCATTAATTACTAAAATACCATTCATCTCATGAAAGGAAAGCATGATTTCATTGATAAATCAATCTATTACATCAACTGATGGATTGAGTCCATACAATCTAACAATCTCCCACTTGAGCTCAATTCCAGTCAGGGTTGCATCTCATGCCCATACCGTCTACATGCTGCATAAAGACTTTGGTAGTCAAAGGCTTAGTAAAGGGATCTGCCAGATTGTCCGTAGAGGCTATCTTGGTAATAGCAATATCACCTCTCTGCACAATCTCTTTGACTAACTGATATTTCCTCT
Organism: Cinnamomum chago; assembly: GCA_038049695.1. Lineage (NCBI taxonomy): Eukaryota > Viridiplantae > Streptophyta > Magnoliopsida > Laurales > Lauraceae > Cinnamomum > Cinnamomum chago. Next base: position 65,548,204 of record CP142451.1, read on the forward strand.
ATACATGCTTTTGGCTTTTATGGCTTCTGGTCTCCTTGGACTGAGCGATTGCCCTGCTGCTGTCATAGTAAACTGTGAGCGGCTGTCGTGCCAAAGGTACCTCTCCAAGTTCCATAAGGAATCTCTTGAGTCATACTGCTTCCTTAGCTGCTTCACAAGCCGTTACATATTCAGCCTCCGAGGTGGAATCAGCGGTACATTCCTGTTTTATACTCCTTCAGCTGATAACTCTGCCACCAAGAATAAATACATAACTAGAGGTGGATTTTCTAGAATCCTTATCTGACATGAAGTCAGAATCTGTGTATCCGACAGGAATCAGTTCATCACTGCCATAAATTAACATGTAATCTCTAGTCCTTCTCAAGTATTTTAGAATACACTTTACAGCAGTCCAATGTTCGGGTCCTGGATTAGACTGATATCTACTGACTAGGCCCACTGCATGATAGATATCCGTTCTAGTACATAGCATAGCATACATGAGGCTACCAACAGCCGAAGCGTATGGAATCGACCTCATTTGCTCCTTTTCCTCAGGTGTCTTAGTACACTGATCCTCGGAGAGGTGCACTCCATGCCTGAAAGGTGTAATACCCTTCTTGGAGTCTTGCGTAGCAAAACGTACTAGTACCTTATCTATATATGCAGTTTGGGATAGGCCAATCATTCTATTTCTCCAATCTCGATGGAGTTTGATCCCTAGGATGTAGCTAACTTCTCTCAAGTCCTTCATATCAAAAGTTTTTGCCAACCAAACTTTCACTGTTGACAACATTCCCACATCTTTCCCATGGAGTAGAATGTCGTCGACAAATAAAACTAGAAAGACTACCCTGTCACCTTCACTTTTTGTGTACACACATGACTCATCCAAATTTTGACAAAAATCGAATGACTTGATTGCCTGAACAAAACGGATGTTCCAGCTTCCGGATGCCTACTTCAGTCCATAAATAGACCTCTGCAGCTTGCAAACTTTTTGCTCTTGCTTTTTAGCTACAAAACCGTCTGGGCGCACCATAAAGATGTCTTCCTTAAGATGGCCATTGAGAAACGCCGTCTTGACATCCATTTGCCAAATCTCGTAATCGAGATGAGCCACAATGGATAAAAGTATCTGGATGGACTTGAGCATGGCTACCGGCGAGAAGGTTTCCTCATAATCGATACCCTCTTTCTGAGTATACCCTTTCGTAACAAGCCTGGCCTTAAAGGTCTCCACTCTACCATCTGACCCTCTCTTTCTCTTGTAGACCCACTTGCACCCAATAGGTTTAATATTGGTAGGCAAGTCCACAAGTGTCCAGACTTGATTGGAGTACATAGAGTCCATCTCAACTTTCATAGCATCTTGCTAACGTCCCGAATCTATGTCATTAATTGCTTCAGCATAGTTACAAGGAGCTTGTTCCAATTCTTCCGGGATTGCCTCGTAAGACTCTCCCAAGAACGAGAACCTATCAGGGGCTCTGGCAATCCTCCCACTACGACGAGGCACTGGTGTAACTATTGGGTCAGATAAGGGTGTTTCTTCCTTAAGTTCGGTCATACTTGGATTTGGAATTGTTTGCTCTTGAATTTCTTCCAAGATCACCTTTCTAAAGATTTCCGGTCCATCATATAATCTTCCTCCAAAAAAACCGCATTAGTGCTCACCAGCACTTTCTGCTCTCTGGGATTATAAAATAACCAACCTTTAGTTCCTTTACGATATCCTACAAATGTGCATACTTCCGACTTTGTTTCCGACTTATCCGTCTTAACCTTCAGCACATGTGCCGGACAGCCCCAAATGTGTAAATGTTGTAGACTAGGATTTCGCCCGGACCACAACTCTCGGGGAGTCTTAGGTACAAACTTAGATGGTACGAGGTTTAGTATGTACATTGCAGTATCCAAGGCGTATCCCTAAAAGGATATAGGTAATCCTGAGAAACTCAGCGTAGACCTAATCATATATAAAAGAGTCTGGTTCCTTCTTAAAGCTACTCCATTCTGTTGAGACATACCGGGAGCAGACAACTGGGATAGAATCCCACTTTCTGATAAGTATCCCATAAAATCAGTAGAGAGATATTCCCCTCCTCGATCTGATCGAAGACTCTTGATACACTTACCTAATTGCTTTTCCGCTTCCACTCGAAACTCTTTGAACTTTTCAAAAGCCTCGGACTTGCGGTGCATAAGGTATATGCATCCATATCTTGAGTAATCATCTGTGAAAGTGATGAAATACTTGTATCCTCCTCTGGCCCTGACATTAATGAGTCAACACACATCAGTATGCACTAATTCTAATAAATCTTTGGCCCTATTGCCCTTAGATGAAAAAGGTATTTTTGTCATTTTGCCTTCCCGACAGGACTCGCAGACAGGGATTGGTTCTACCACCAATGAAGGCAAGATACCATCTTTCACTAGCCTGTCAATCCTATTTAGGTTTATATGACCTAGCCTCAAGTGCCAAAGTTTTATTGGATTAGATGAAGCTGACTTCCTCTTTAATGATGGTCTATTAATTGTTTCAATATCATGTATCTCATACATTGTAGGAGTTAACAAATAAACCCCATTGGTTACCTTGCCAGAACATATAAAAGTACCATTCCTCTTTATGACAACTTCAGTACCAAAAGTAATGGAATAACTTTTATTCACCAAACTAGAAACTGAAATTAAATTCCACCGTAAAGACGGTACATATAACATGTCTGACAATACCAGTTTATTATTCGAAAAACATAAAGTAATTACTCTCACTGAAACAGCCTCTGCCTTAGCGTCAGATCCTATGCTGACAATGATTTCTCCGTCACTAAGCCTCCTGGTTTCCCTGAACCCCTGCAACGAATCACATATGTAATTATTTGCCCCGGAGTCCACATACCAAGATTCTGAAGTACCAGTTGCAAAACTAACTTTAGAAATAAGTGACTCAATCATACCTGAGGTCTTCTTCTTAGACATATATTCTAGACAATTCCATTTCACATGTCCTGTCTTACCACAATTGAAACACTTTCCTTTAGACCCTGAACCTTTAGCATTGGCCACGCCACCATTAGGACCATTCTCCACCTTAGGACCTTTCGGAACTGATTTCTTTTTGCCTTTCCGCCCTTTGCCTTTCAGCTTGGACTTGGCATTTGACTTTTCTGTCACTAGGGCAGCTGGCTTCTTCTTCATAACCCCTTCAGTCACTACCAGCTGGCTAGACAGCTCTGCCAGAGTCAAATTCATCTTATACATATTATAATTAACCTTGAAATTGTTGAATGACTCTGGTAGTGACTCAAGGATTATGTCGATCTGCGATTCTGCATTAATCGCAGCTCCCAGTACATCTAACTCATTTAATGAGTCCATCATTTTTAACATGTGTTCCTGTACTGATGTACCTTCAGCCATCTTGGTGCTGATGAGCATACTCATAGCTGCCTGCTTGCCTTGTTCCGCAAACATCTCATTTAAGTTCAATATAATATCGTATGCAGTCTTATAGGATTGATGTTGGTGTTGCAAAACACTAGACATTGATGCCAGAATGTAGCATCTGGCCATCTCATCGTCTTTGACCCATTTGGTGTAAAGTTCCTTTTCTTCTTCCGGTGCATCCGGTCCAGGCTCATCAAGGGGGGTTTTGGTAAGGACATATTTATAACCTGAGGCCGTCAAGACAATATCCAAGTTCCGTTTCCAGTCTACATAGTTGGACCCCACCAACTTATTTTGGTTGAGGATGGTCGCAAGTGGGTTGAAAGTATTTGAATTCATTCTTGAAAAACTGTAGCACATAACCATACATTCAATTAATGAATTTAAATGACATTAGGGTTTAGTATTCTACCAAATTTATGTGAGAATCCTCATAACTACTAAAATTTAGAATACATCGGAATCCCAATCCTCGGGGTATGCCTCCTTGGGGAGTGCGAATACCACCTAGATTGGTGTGGATCAAAGTTGGTCAAAACTAGGATTAAGACTAACTATCTATGATCCCCTTCATTCATTATTATCTAGGTATCTCATACCAAATAATGAATGACTCCCGATTAGCATCGGTTTCTAAAATACATGAGGCAAATCCTTGGGGATACTACATTATTATTTTAGTTAAGTGTGACCCACCAATTAGCATTGCATGACATCCGTTGCGGGCAGCTCCTCCTTGGGGAGTGGGCCCCCACCCCGTCTCACCAACACTATCCATAGGAGATCCATATCTAGTAACCGGACAAGTAAAAGCCCTCCGTGGGGAATGACCATTCTCAAGATGGCGCGAGGCTAATACTTTCCTTACAATGGGCCTATGGTGGAAAACCATGGGGATTTCTAAATATAAATGCCCCGCTCCCACTTAATGTTTTAGAATTGAGGATTTCCTTATATGTATTTGGGCCCACAAATATAGATATCAAATCATCTCATGACCAATGATTGGTTCCAAGTCAAGTTATTTTATGGAAAGTCTAGTTTCTTAAATTAGTGCTACCAATGGATCCATCTCATGGGCCCATCAACTCTAATTAGAAATCTTTCCAAAAAATAATTTGATTTGACCAATTTTGGTAACTGCTATGTTTGGATCAGATTTGGATACTATCTAAATCAAACATTCATCCATAAATAGAAAGTGCTAAAATTAGAAACTAGTCCTCTCCTCCACATGGCCCATGCGAAATAGACTTCTTTGACTTCTAGACTATCCAAAACTTTCGGATTCCTCAAACTCTTTGGGCATCTCCAAGATCCTTTTAGTAGTCTTCAAACCCTTTGATTAGGAGTCCATCTTCACTTTCCTTCTTCGTCTCGGACATCTCCAGAATTTACAAATTTTGAAAAATTACATAAATTCTGTAAGACCCCGACCCGAGTGAACCCGATTAGTGCTAGTTAAGTCATGTGTTAGCTCTAAGCTTGATTAGTGATTTTGGCTAAGTTGGGTTTGGAATAGCTTTTGTTCTAGTTTTGGGCAATTTTGAGTACTATGGTAACTAGTGGGGCCCTTTGGGGGTTCCCCTTATTACTTTACATTTACTTAGGGGATTTTCCAGAATCGTTTTGAATTGTGTTTTTATCTCGTTTCATTCATCTTATTGATCCATACAACTTTCATGTTGATCCCGTTCTCATTCGAGACCCCGAAACCCGATTTACTAGCCTTGAGGGCAAAACAGTCTTTTTACACTAAACCTGTACCCAAAACTTGATATCCCCGAAACCCGCGAAACATACATTTTTTGAAAACTAGATATTTCGGCGATCATTTCTTCCTTCTTCGTCGAATTCATCCGAGATCCCGAAAGACATGATTTCAGCCAAACAAGCTTCTTTAGTAGTGGGACCAAACCCCATTTGTTAACAAAGGGAAACCCACTCTCCCTTTCATCTCATTCTTCATTTTGCAGCACAAAGAGAGAGCCTAGGGTTTGTTGGCAACTTTCTCTTCTTCTTCTTGCTCTCTCCATCTCAATCTCTTACTAATCTTGCACCAACATCAAAATGGAGATCACCATTCTCTTCCTCATCTTGAAGGCTATCTTTTGATACCATTTGTAGAGAAACCCATCAACCTTGAGACTCCCTTTGAGATAACTCTCCTCATTTGAAGGACATCCAAGTAAGTAATCTTCTTCTAGCCCTTGAGAAGCTCTATTTTCATTATTGAAAGTTCTATCCTTTTCATTCTTTGTTTGACCCATTTTAGGGTTTGTTTTGGGGGTTTTTGCTTGTAGCTTGGATTTGAGCTTAAGAGGTGATTAGAGGCTTGGTTGTTGCTAGCTTGGACCTAAGGCAAGTGGATGATTAGGTGTTTTGAGTTTAAATTTATTTGGTGAAACATTAATGAATTTCTCATGCTTTTATTGATTTGCATTTTTGAAAAAAATGCTCTTAATGCATCTTGCTAATTCATATAATGTCTTGGAAACATGAGTTTATAGTTTTCTTATCTCTAGTCTTGTAATGGTTGTATAAATGTTGAAAGGAGGGAAAAAGGAGAAGGACCCAGCCCACTGCAGAACAGAACCTGGGTTCTGTTCCGCAGTGTGCGCGGTCAACCGGCACGGGGGCTCGGTCGATCGGCGACACAGGGTCAGGCTCCCAGGGAGCCTGACCAAGTCACTGTCCACCCAATTAAGTTACAACTCCCAGTCGACCGGCCATGGGCGTGGTCGACCGGGCACACAGGGACCAGGTCGACCGGGCCAACTGAGAAATCCCTACTAGAAGGGATTTTTACCCTGTTCTTGGATGGGCTTAGGTGGGACTTTGGCTACCCTTTTTGGATTCATTTGACTATATGTGAGGACGTCTTGAGCCGATGCTCTTCACGATTAGTTTGGTGGCATCGGAATCCAATCTAATTCAATCTTGAATGGTACGGGACAACGCGATACCTTCCTTATATCTATATGCGAAGTCTATTTCCTTGGGTACAGTACTAGAAAAAAGGGTTTTTATATCGGCTAAAAACCGATATAAAAGACCTATTATATCGGTTTTTCAGTAAACTTCAAATCGATATAAGTACCCCCGATATAATAAACAACTATAACCGATATAATATGTGTAATATTTCATATCGGTTTTTGGACAGCTGATGTCTTTTGAAATTATAACACATATTACTGTAAAACCGATATAAAAAAAAAAGTAAAACCGATATAAAAAATATTTATAATATCGGTTTTCGATCAACTTATGTGTTTTGAAACTGAAATTATAGCATACATTACTGTAAAACCGATATAAAAAAGAATGAAACCGATATAAAAATTATTTATAATATCGGTTTTCGGAGAACTTATGTGTTTTGAAACTGAAATTATAGCATACATTACTGTAAAACCGATATAAAAAAGAGTGAAACCGATATAAAAATTATTTATAATATCGGTTATAAGGGCTTCGTTATATCGATTTTTTGGGATTGTATTATATCGTTTGTTCTGTAACCGATTTAATATTATATATGCATTTTTTTATCAAAAGAATTTGCATTGCTGCAGTACCTATAAAACCTGCAGTACCATTGCAGTACACTGTACACCAATAAAACTTTGCACTATATATACAAATTAATAAAGTGATCATATATATATATATATAAATATTGTGAGAACCCGACCCCTAATCTCTTGGATTAGTGTTGTTTTATTTGAGGATTAGTTTCTTTTAGTGGGATTAGTATTTGTTGGGTTGAGCTTGTGAGCTAGAATGGTTTTTCTCTAGTTTTGGGGAATTTTAAGGGCCTTTGTGATTAGTGGGACCCTTTGGGGGTTCTTTTAGTGACTTTGCGCGAGGTTGGGAGATTATTCGAAATTCCCGATAATTCTTGTTTTAGCCTCATTTGACTTATTTTTTTATTCTCTACAACTTTCGTGTTCACTCCGTACCCATTCGAAGCTCCGAAAATCAGTTTTTCCAACCCGGAGGGCAAAATAGTCTTTTCACACCAAATCTGGACCCAAATTTCGAGATCCCAGAACCATGCCAAAGTTATACTTTTTGAAAACTAGATTTTATGAGAAACATTTTTCTCTTCTTCGTCGATCGTATCCGAGGCCCACAAATAGATGTTTTACCTTTGGCAAGCTTTGAGTGTAGTGGGGCCCACACCCACCCATTATAAAATGACTCCACTCACTCTTTCTCCCTCATTTTCCACTCCCCATCAGCTGCAACTCCCAGCTACAGTGCCAGCAGCCCCTCTTCTTCATTTCTTCCATTTCTTCTTGCTTTCTCCTCTCATTCTTGGAAGAAACTCTTGCCATTTGGAAACCTAACTATGCCATCTTCTTCCCCATCTCTTTAGCTTCCCATGGATGTGAGTCTTGTGCAAAACCAAGGTGGGCAGCCCCTATTGCAAGCTTCTTCTTGTTCATTCATGGCCTTAGAGGTAAAGACTCCTTCCCATTTTCCTTGTATGTGCTATGGCTCTCCCTTAGGTTCTATTTTCTAGTTGGGTTTGAGCCCATTCCTTGTCTTTCATTGTTTAACCCATTTTAGGGTTTGTTTTGGGGGTTTTTGTAGAGATTGTGGATCTTGAGCTTGAGAGGTGATTAGGAGCTTGGTTTGCTAGATTGGAACCCAAGGCAAGTGGATGAATGGATGGTTTTAATGTTATCAAAGTTTATGAGAAAATCCTAAGTTTTATTACTTGTTCTTGATCATGGAATACATGTTTGCACATATGCTTCTTACCACATATATATTGATTTCGAAATTGCATATTAATGGTTGTTTCTCTCTTGTTAATCTCTTGGAAATGTATGCATTCCATTTGGTCAAGGTTTGCTCATATGGTTTTATAGTGAATGGGGTTGGTTTTCCATTCATGTCTATGTTTACTAGCTTGCATTGATTTGAAATTGATGTTCATTTGAGGAGTTTTGTTAAATCATCTTTTGTTAAGGAGATGTGAATTAATAGTCTTGATTTATCTCTAGATTTTTGGCTCAAATGGACCCTTGTGTATATTGGGGATTCTTCCCTTTGTTTAATGTGAAATGAGAAGAAAGAGGTGTTTGGATTTAATGTTCATTGAAGTTTTGATGGGAGTTTTATTGTAGTTAGGATGTTGTTGAAGTAAGGAAAAACTCAAATTGTATATGTGTTGGAAGGAAAGGAAAAAGGGGAGAAAAATCAAGTTTCCCGGACCTGCTGCACGCCCAGGTCCGATCGATCGGACATGCAGGCCGATCGATCGGACTGTCAGCAACTGTTTGAGTCCAGTGAAATTTGATATTGTTTTTTTTGAAACATTTGGGCTTTCTATGAGTCCTAGGGGTATATACCTTAGTGTTAAGACCAATTATGCCCTAATCTAAGGTCTTCAAGACTAGGGAACTAAAAGAAAAGAATGGTGATAATCTAGGCACTAATTCTCGGTTTTAGGTGGGACCCTGGCTACCCTTTTCTGGACTGTTTGGACCATGTGTGAGAATGTCTTGAGCCGACATGCCTCACGGTTGGTTCGGTGGCATCGAAGTTCAATCCATTTTAATCTTGAACGGGATGGAACGACGCGATATCTTCTTTATATCTAAACACAAGTCTTTCCCTTGGTTATCGCGAATTCTATTCCTTTCGGTGACTGAATAGGTTGCTCGATGTTTCCGGATTAATGTCATGCCTAGGATGGACCGTTTATAATCTTGATTTTTGCTATTGTAACATCTAGTACTACCCATAAGCTCATTTTAAGTTCTGGAAATAGTAAAAGTGCATAAGGAGCCCGGAATGTCTTCAAACTCAAGGAGTACCAAGTAATTATTATAATCGACATACGGGACCCCTATTCACTTAAACAAATCTTGAAACCGATATTTTACCCGAAATTGTTATAGTTCATTGTTTCATCTCATTTCCAAGATTGGCATCCCATGACTTGTTTTCCCGAAAGCATTGAAGTTACTCTAGTAACAGTTATTTATCCCGAGATGTATTGCCCGATATGAAGTGACAGTGTGCCCTTGAGCACCCCCATTTTACCCGTTTATTTATTGTACTTGATTTACTTGCATATGTCCCGATTTGGTATTTGACCTATGAGTCGGCATCACTAAGCTTGGATAACCTTGTCAGTCTGATCCACTGACTTGGAGATCCCCCTCCCGTCCCGCCAGCTGCAGTTTGGATCCCGATACCCGGTTATTGCCGTGGTCCCGTCCCGATACCCGGTTCGCTACCGTGGTCCCGTTCCCGTATATTTATATTGTATATATGATTTGCGTTGAGTCTCCTCACCTTGTGTGACTGAGGCCAACGTCCCGTTATACTCTTGTCACTTCGGTGATAGAGGACATAGCTTCTTGTGATTGCCATCTTGCCAGTTCCCGATTCCTTGGATACCCGACACGTTTTATATTGCTTACTTGCTTTCTGAAAAAAAAATGATTTGTTTCCTTTATGAAAGTTGTTATTTAAACAAGTGTTCATATTCTCCAATGTAAATTCAGTTATTACTATATTGTTTTCTGTTCTTTGTACACGCACATGTTTTAAATGAATGCCGGTTGGGTGAATACCGATGCTTTTACATATGTTTCAAACGATCAATGATTTTTCTAGAATTATATGATTACACATGTTTTAAAGGAATACCCGAATTGTTAAATATCCGTGCTTTGTTGTAAATGACATTTGGTTTGTCAGATATCTATGTTTATACCTGTTTTTAAATGATTACCCGAATCGTTAAATGCCCATGCTTTGAAATATGTTTCAAATGACATTTGTTTTGCCAGATCACTTTGTTTATACCGGTTTCAAATGAATACCCGATTTTTTAATATCCATGCTTTGAAATATGTTTTAAATGACACTTGTTTTGCCAGATCCCTATGTTTACACCTGTTTTAAATGAACACCCGGTTTGTTAAATATCCGTATTTTTACATATGTTTCAAATGGACATTTGTTTTGTCAAACCACTATATTTATACATGTTTTAGACGGACACCGATTGTCAAATATCTATGATTATAGATGATGTAAATGAATACATGTTTTATTAGATCTCCATGTTTTACCCATGCTCGAAACGAATACATGTTTTGCCCGAGATCCACGATTTTCCACCCGTTTAATTATATGTAGCATTTGATCAAATAGCATGACTTATCATATGTTTTATTCTTCAGTATATTTATGATCTTTTCATCCACCTGCCAGACCGTCGTGTCTGACCCACTACTTTTGGTACTCAGGTTCAGATTTCTTCGTGTCGAGATGAGTGCTTTTGTTGGCTGTGGAGCCATGTTTTGCAGGTTGTTTTGTCGGCTATGTCATGTGGACATTGAGCTTGACATCGGAGCTCCGTCATATTTGGGGTAGTGATTATAGCTTATTGTTGTATGGCTTTTATTAGCCTTTTTCTTGGGATTCTTAATTAATATACATTGATAATTGTAACTGGAACATATATGGGAATGTAATATCCTGTTACTGTCAGCTCTGTAATTTATTGTGATGGTTTACTCCAGTCTGATATGATTCTTGATATAATAGCTATATGCTAGAGGTTGAGTGCGATGCGGAATCCAATGGCCACGGACTCTGGGTCGCAACGCCACGAAAGCTTCCGCAAAATATTCAGAATGTGTTGTCTTCACACACGCGGATCCTGGGGGAAAAATATAATTATGCTTAAATCCCATTCCCGCCCCCGAGGTTCCGGTTCGGGGGCGTGACATATATAACTAATTAATAATTAACATAAAGCTTGACTAGACAAATCTCTATGGAAATATTGTGTGTGTGTATATATATATATAGTATCTACATTGTCTTCCATGGGATGTACAAAAAGTTGGAACTATATATAAACAATAAAACCAAAAGATAAATAATCATAATTTACCTCCAGAGCTTCAACAACCGTCTTTTGGCTTCCCTTGAAGGCAAGACCCAACTCCTTTTTTACTTGCGCTATGATCAGTTTCTGAAAAAAATTTACACTGCATGAATCATCTGTGAAATTGCACTCAATGGAACCATCAACTAAATTGCTATAACTCTGATGTCTATAGACATGCATGCAGATGTTGCCCATCCACACACTGATAAATGTGCTAGTATGGCATGGTTGGAAGGCGATCATTGTTGCAATCATAAGGTAGCAGGTTCAACTTGTGCCACCATTCAAAAAAATTAAAAAATTAATAAAAATGATTGGTTCATCAGATTGATGTATTCGTTTGTGAGGGTCACGCATAAAAATAATCTGCATGGTCGAGAGAGAGATAAATACCTCCACCTCCCTGGGTTCTGAAAACTTTTCATGTTCAACAAGAGGGACACCACTCTTTTCCTATTATACAGTATTGCCAATTCCATTAGCTATATTCAGGCAACTGACTAAGGTTATAATACCAAATTCATAAGATTTCCATTGCAAAGAAGAAAATTTCAGAGTTATCAAACAGCTAAAGCCATTTAAAGTTAGAATTCTTTTTTTGAAAATGTGAATCCCAACACGCACACACGCAAAAAAAAAAAAAAAACTTATGCCTGAGAAAAATGAACTCTTGTAAATTAAATAACCATCAGCTTTTGAGACCCCAACTTGTTTTCAGCGTTCCATCCTACATAGAGATTCAGAAATGGACAAGCAATGGTTCCATCCTACATAGAGATTCAGAAATGGACAAGCAAGGCAATAGATAAATAATATCTTAACAGCCATCATCGAATATAATGGTGCAAACTAAACTGTATATGCAAGAATCAAGATTCTGCTTTCCAAATGAAAACAGAGGTAAACGACAAACTATAAACAAACAACCTTTGCCACTGCTTCACCAAGGCAAATTTTCTTGGCTGGTTTTCTAGACAGTTGCTATTCTCTAGGGAACATTAAAAACTCCAAATGAGCAACCTCTTTATATTTCGAGTGAGATTTGTCATTAGGATCAACAAAATGCTCAATCTCTACAAGTGTGAATTCACGCACTCTCAAAAGTCCTTGGCGAGGAGATAACTATAACACAAACAGCAGTTTCCAGGAGATGGCAGTCAGCTTAATTATACACAAACAAACAATTGCAATCAGCTTATGCACAAACAAACAATCTCATAAAGTCAAAAAATTAATTGGAACATCAACAGTACATCATGAGCATGTATTTGTGTGTGTGTGTGTGTGATGGGGAAAGATACAGAAAAGAAACCCATGGCCACATCAATGCATTCAGCATGAGAAACAATAAAACATAGCAATTGATCAAGTATATCAGACATTCAAATGATTTCACATGAAGAACAAATGGAGGAGAAACCTTATTTCTAAAAGCTTGACCAATCTGGGCTGCAGCAAAAGGAAGCTTGTTCCCATTATAATAGTCTGAATTGCAGAGTATAGACACCATATATGAATGAAGTTACAAAGGAATTCCCTATTAACCTCTTTAAGAAAACTCTATAACAAGAAATAGGTAACTGAATTAGTTGCAAGAGAGCAAATCCAAATTGTTCACTCCACTGTAATACAACTCTTGAGGTGGTGTATGAAAAATAATCATTAGCTAGTAAATAGAAAATATTCTTGCAAACAGAAAGAAAAAAAATGATTCCGCATCTTCCTATTCATTGATCCGATGATGACAAGAGTGGGCACCTGTTCATGTAAATACTATAGATTTTCCTGCAAAATAAAGGGGAAAGAAGGGGGGAGGTGGGGGGGGGGGAGGGTGGGGAAGAAATAACAGGTACAAGTCCAATCATAGGGCATGTCATTCCATGATATGTAAATAAAACCTTTAACTTGAGTACTCTGAGACAAGCATCCATCACACCAAGACTTCCTGAAAAATGAATGAACATCAGTTGCGAGTCAGGTCCCTTTAACCCATTGACTGCACAAACAAAGAAAGGTTAAAATAGAATGTATTCCGAATAGACTTTTTAGTATCAAATTCTAAGAAAAATTCTTGGCCAAATAGTATCAGATTCAGTACCTAACAAGTACCTCGGGCTCAGCTGAGTCTAATGGACTTCTTTTGTCCACGAGTCACTTGTACTGCTGAGTAGTGACATTGTTTTAAAACCATGGTTGCCAATACAGATCCCTAAATGCATAAGACATGCTTAAGCATGCATATTGTTCTTTGTAACATGATTACTTGAACCAAGCTGTCAAGTCTGACAACTCTTTTATGGAAGAAAAGAGATGGCTGGTGTTAAAAGTAACTATGAAGACTATAGATAAGCACATCAAGTGGACAAAGAATAGAAAAGGATGAGTATCAAATTTACCAGTCTAAGAGGAAGTCCTTGTGAGCTGAGAGTGCCAGCAGCCAGTGTCACATGCCTCTCTTTTGGATGGTGGTATTTGCAGGTTGATCCATATTGCATCTTTTTGCAACAAGTATCAAACGTCAGAAGATGAATTGAATAAGACAATGGAGAAAGCTAACAATTTAATTGTTGACATTTTGAAGAAAAAACCACAATTGGCCTCTAATTGTAAATCAGAGAACCTATGAACTTATCAATACATGTATATTTTAATGAATGATGGATGTAAAAAGGAAGAAAGAAAGAAGAGAAGGACCTGATAAGCAGAAGATGCAGTCCCAAATATGAAACCTTGGGGAAAGCCTTTTCTGTTAAGCTCCTCCCTCTTAGACCATCTTCCAAGTGCCCACGTGCCCCGCCCAACTTACCTAACAATCTGTGTAAGGTAACATGCATAGTCTCAGCAAGGTTACACACATACATTAAGCCTTTTCCATTTAGATTAGACACAATTTACCCCAAGAGTCGTCTTCACTACATGAGGAGTGTCTATGACCACATAAGCGATCTTAGTTCTCGCAAAAATCCAAGACTCAGGTTCGGTTACCTGGCGGTTAGCCGAAACTGTACTGGCGGTTAGCCGAAACTTTGTTGGCGGCTAGCCGAACCAAGTTCGGTTAGCTTACGGTCAGCTTTCCAGAAGCTGATTTTTCTGACGCATTTTTTACCCAATTTCGGTCAGCTCGGCGGTTACCTTGCGGCTAGCTGAAATTCCAATTTCGGCTAACCGAAATTCGGCGGTTAGCTTTCTAGAAGCTCGCCAAAACTGGGGATTTTTTGCGGTTAGCCCGCGGTTAGCCTCGCGGCTAGCCGAATTCACCCAGAAGCTCATTTTCTAGCTTCAGAAGTTCTGAACAAAATCCACATTTTTGAACTCCTTGAGTTCATACAAGTTCTATAAAAGCTTAAACCACTAGAAATGCATATACTATACAATCTGTGTAGTTTAAAGTAGCAAACAATTAGAAGTACAATAGTAACTCAGTTGGACCAATAGACAGATGGTTTCAATTCTCAACCAGGTTTATTTCCTTTATATTGTGCTTCAAGGAGTGGTAAGAAAGAAGCAAGAATAATGGTACCTTTCAAGAATGAATGTTCAAGCACAGGTCTGTTAAGATTTGTACATCAGGACGGGTGGGATATTTGAAACTGATATTGGAATTCAATATCGCCCTTCACACTTGGTAGTGTTATTCCCTCATCATTGCTGGAATCAATCTTTGATTTCCTATCAAGAAGTGCGAAGATAGAAGTAATCGCATTCTTAGTTTTGGTGATATCAGTAGCCATAGCACTTGTAAGCAATCACATTACACCTTAGAAACCCAAATACTCAACCCAAAATCAAATCTTAAATCCAGACTTTTAATCAAAACATTAACAAAACCCAACACAGAAACCCCAAAAAAACCCATCAGATTTAAGAACCACAAAGCAAATCAACAAAAACCCCAAGAACCCACTCACAATCCTCCAAAACGTGATCTCAAATCTGAGCTCCGGATCCAACCCATGTTCAAGGAAGTCACCCCCACCATCCGATTTCTTCCCCGCGGAACCAGCTAGACCGCAGCCGCCGTTGCTCGTGCAGGGTCGTTGCCGATCGAGAGAAAGAGAGAAATAGCAGAGAGAAAGAGAACGAGAGTGAGCGAGAGAGACAGGGAGAGTAGAGAGAGAGTAGAGAAAGCGAGAGTGAGAGACGAGCAGAGAGAGAAAAGAGAGCGAGAGTGAGGAGAGAAGAGAGTGAGAGGAAAGAGGGTTTTTTGGAGGGAGAGAGCGCTGGGAAAAAAAGAAAGGAGGGAAAGAACGAGTGAGCCCGCGCGGGGAGGAGCATATTAAGGGATTTTAAAATCAATGTAGAATGATTGTGTATATAATATCGGTTTCATAATAACCGATATAAAATATGTGTATATAATATCGGTTTCATAATAACCGATATAAAATATGTGTATATAATATCGGTTTCATAATAACCGATATAAAATATAGAAATTAATATCATATATTTTCTAACCGATATTATATATAGAGATTATTATGTCGGTTCATGTGTAACCGATATAAAAAAAAATTGACCGATATAAAAAAATATTAACCGATATAAAAAACCTTGACTGAAGATATTATATTGGTTATATGAAAAACCGATATAGGGCAGTTTTTGTAACCGATATAAAAACCATTTTTTCTAGTAGTGGTATCGCGAATCCCATCCCTTTCGGTGACTGAGTAGGTTCTACGATGCTTCAGGATTAACATCATACTTGTTAGGGATTTTGTAGATTGCAATTTGATGGATGCATTTTCATCCAAGCATCATTTGATTTACACACATATGCATTGATTTAGAAAATCTTGAAATCTTGATTTACACATGCATTGGTTTTTAGACTTGAAGAAATATTGATTTATGCATGATTTTATTTTTAATCTTGGATGCATTTGTTTTTGAAAAAGAAGTTTTAGAAATCAAGCAAGCCTATGTTTTAAATCTTTCAAATCTTTTTAGGCTTTTTTGTGTTTCATGTTTTAAAACCCTTAGAATGATTTAAAACATGTTTTTCAAGCTTGATTTATTGGCCCAAGAGTTCCCAAATAAATATACTTTGAAATATGCAAGAAAAATGTATTTTAGGGAATTTTTAGTCCCCGGCCTGGTCGACCTGCATGGGCTCGGTCGACCGGCTCAACAGGGGACCCAGTCGACCAAGCCCCTGCAGGTCGACAGGGTAAAGAGTCGTTGGCTCCCTTTTTCAAACGGTCAGTTTTATGACCGTTGAAGGCCAGGTCGACCGGGGGTATGGCAGGTCGACCGGGAGGCGCAGAAACCCACTTTTTGGGTATAAATACTAGTTCATTCATTTGCCAAAAGTTAAGGATTTTTAGACCTTCCTTGAGAGGTTTTGAGGCAAATCAAAGGGAAATGAACTAAGGGATGAAGGGGGTCATTAGGAAAGCTAAAGCTTGGATTAATGAAGTTAAATCACCAAGTAAGCTCTACTTTCCTTAATCATATGTTTTCATGCTTTGCTTAATTATTGGTAAATCTTTTGTAGCATGATAAACTATGAGTTGTTGTGTCCTTAACATGTTTTATGTTTTGAATTGATTTATTGTTTTGGATGCATCACCATTGATTCAATCCAAGTAGTACTTTAATTGGTAAATCTAAATAAATCATGTTAATGAAAGAATCTTTGAAATTATATGTAACATGATTCCCATACTTGGTTGAATCTTTGGTTGTTGTTTTTCATCATAAGAAAATCTTTTTCAAATCTATCTTATGTTTAGGATTCAACATCTTTACAAATCATGTGTAACTTTGTTTTAAAGTTTCACAACTTGCTTTGCTTTGATAGGTATATCATTTTCAAGTTGTTTTTATAATTACATATGATTTGTCCCCTAATTTCAATCAAATCTATTTTTATGCTGTATGAGCTACATTGTTGATTTGATTGACATCACTATGCATCACATGTTTAGAGCTAATTAATTTCTTACAACTTATGAGCCTTTGATTTTCATATCATTAACAAGTTGATATTTTTAACATGTGACTTGCATTCTTACCTCAATCATAAATGTTTTATGAGCCAAAACTTTCAAAAGCCTTAGGCATACATTTATGAGCTTTTATTTTAAAAATGATTGAGGACATCATACATATACATTGAGCATTCATCTTTGCATTCATAGTGTGTCTGTGATTTAGA
Source organism: Cinnamomum chago (assembly GCA_038049695.1). Taxonomy (NCBI): domain Eukaryota; kingdom Viridiplantae; phylum Streptophyta; class Magnoliopsida; order Laurales; family Lauraceae; genus Cinnamomum; species Cinnamomum chago. The sequence goes on from CP142451.1 coordinate 65,565,735, forward strand.
TTTACACTTTCATATCCGCCTAATTAAGAGGCATTGTAATGAGCTATTAATTGTATCTCCATCAAGTGTATTCTAGTCACTAATTAGAGAGATAACCAACTTTTGGTTGAAGAGGTTATTGTTTAGCCTAAGAAAAGCATAATGTATAGGTTGATGTTGAGCCTTGAAAAACATCATTGTAAAGGTTATTGCTTAGCCTATTGAAAAGTATAAATAGTGGAAATCCGGTGGGGTGTTGGATCACAAGCCGGTAGTGGATGTAGGCATTGAGGCTGAACCACTATAAATCCTTGTGTGATGGTGCTTGCTTTGTGGTGATTGATTTTATTAAGCTTCCGCATTTTGTTTGATAATCATCACTTGTGACTAGTTTAATTTAAAGAAGTTAAAATTGATTAAAATTGGTCATAATTGAAGCTCACCCTATTCAACCCCCCCTCTAGGGTTCGGATCCCCGGACTTTCAATACTTAGGATGGACTGTTTATAGTTTTGATTTTTAATCATACCGTCTAGTATAATCTATAAGCTCATTTTTAAAGTTTTGAAAATCGTAAAGTGTATAAGGAGCCCGGAATGTCTTCAAACTCGAGGAGTACCAAGTCATTATTATAATCGACATACGGGACCCCTATTCACCTTAAATAAATCTTGAAACCAATATTTTACCCAAATTTTTAATAGTTCGTTGTATTCTCTCATTTTCCGAGATTTTCATCACATGACTTGTTTTCCCGAAAGCATTGAAGTTACAGTAGTGACAGTTACTTGTTTTTGCGACCCCGGACCGGGCCCCACGTGACTGATCCGGGATCGGGACTATTAATGATGATGATGATAAAGATGTACCACAACAGTTTAATGATTCCATACATTTATTTAATTTCCCAAAGGTGTCCGCGGTGAGGATATCACAACCATAAATGAACATTTCTATTAAGTGTGGAAGCGTGTAGCAAATCAAATGATAATTCACTTCTAATCACAAGATAATCACATGTATAATTGAGTATCAGAATGAGCAATGATCAATAGCATGTTACCCAAAAGTAAGTTAAAGTTTATACAAAGATCATTTAGTTACATTTCCTCAAAAATAGAGGCCAACAAAGGCCAATATAAACAAAATACCAATCCAAAGAATGGTTGAACAGTTTCCCAAAATACTAAGTCTCTCATAGCAATCCAATGTCTACATGACATCATCCGCACGCCACTCAACTAACTGTTGCGGTTCTTCGACCGCCTCCTCGTGCTCCTCGGGGTAACCAACAACGGGACCTGAGTACCAAAAGTGGGTCAAACACGACGGTTTGGCAAATGGATAAAAATACGATGACAATATAGTAAGTAACACATGAATTTACATTCAAAAGCCTTTAAACCTGTTTAAATAACATTTTCCATAGACGAGATAAAACATTTATTCAAATACAAGTATGCATTATAAAACATGTACAGGTAACCAAGGAAACGGGGAAACAAGTAAGATGGCAACCACACGAAGCTAAGTCCTCTATCACTAAAGCGATAGAGCAATAACTAGGCACTGGTCTCAGTCACTCGAGGTGAGGAGAAACAGTGGATCTTATAAATACATATACATATACTATACATGACCACGGTAGTGAGCCGGGCATCGGGGACCACAGTAGCAATCTGCGGCATCGGGACAAGACCACGGTAATAACCGGGTAGCGGGATCCAAACTGCAGCTGGCGGGACAAGAGGGGGATCTCCAAGTCGGTGGATCAGACCAACAGGGTTATCCAAGCTTAGTGGTGCCGACTCATAGGTCAAATCACAATCGAGATAGATGCAAGTAAATCAAGTACAAATAAATAACCGGGCAGAGCGGGGGTGCTCAAGGGCACACTGTCATTTCATGTGGTGCAATGCACTTCAAGACAAATAGCTATATCAAGTGTAATTCAATACTTTCGGAAAAACAAGGCACGTAGTATAAATCTCGGGATCGATAAGGTACAATAAACAATTGGAATTTCGGGTTCAAGATCTAATTGAAGTGAATAGGGACTCCATATGTCAATCTAATAACAATCTGGTACTCCTTGAGTTTGGGGACATTCCGGACTCCCTATACACTCCGAATTTTTTAAAACTTCAAATGATATGGTTTCTTTCTCAAATGGCCTCATACATTACTTAGTAAATCTCCTTGACATAAAGGGGTTCCCAACGAATAGTCCCAAACCGTTAAAATAGTTCATCTTTGTCCCAACATAGCCCTTGACCAACAAAGCTCATTGCTCGAGCGAGGGTTCGCTCGAGCGAGGAGCTCCCTGGAATGACTGTCTAGGTGGGTTCACTTGAGCGAAGTTGAGGTCGCTCGAACAAACTCATTGGGTCGAGCGAAGGTTTTTAGTGCGTTCGAACGAACAACTCTCTGGAACGAATTATGGGATGTCCGCTCGAACGACCAAGGGTCCGCTCGAGCGACCAAGCTACTGGAATGCTCCGAATCCTTTTTTGGACACTTCGCTCGAGCGAAGTGTCATGTTCGCTCGAGCGACCTGTCCAGAAACTGATTCCGGACAAGTTCAGCTCCTCTCTATCTCTTCCTTCTACAATCTCTTTTTAGCCACTTTTATACATCAAATGAGGAGTCTAAAAGTTCACTCAAATAACATCAAATCTTTCACCACATCCATCCCATTCTCCTCCATCAATATCACATTCAATTCAAGGAAAGAAAGAAGGAAACCATTCCACATAAGATATATTTGGGGATAAAATAAGAGGACTTAAATGCTATGAATCAACACATCTCTAAGATATAAATGCATCATTAATACTCCATCATGAACATTTATTTCAAAACAAAGCAATAAATAGGCAAGAGTGGAAAATACTAAAGTCATTGAAAACTTATAAAAATCAATCATCCACTTGCCTTGGGTCTTCTAGTCAATGAAATCAAGCTCTAATACTCTCCCAAGCAAAGAATCCAAGCTATGAACAAAATCCCCAAAACAAACAAACCCTAAAATGGTCAAACAATGAAATAGAAAAGGAAACCTTACAATAATGAAGGTGAAGCTTCTCTAGGGCTAGAGGAACACAAATCTAGAAGAAGAAAAGGATTACTTACTAGTAAGTTCCTCTAATGGACAAGGTGAGCTCAATGAAAATCTTGGAATGGGAGGTTTTCTCCACAAAAGCTATTAAGAGAAAGCTCTCAAGGAGGTGAAGAAGATGATGGCCTCAAATCTCCTATTGGTGCAAGTTTGGGAGTGGTTTGAAGATGGAGAAGCAAGAAGAAGGATGGGAAACCCTAGCTTTGAGAAGTTGTAGTTTGCTAAAAGAGTGGAATGATGAAGATGATCTCCTTATAAAGCAAGTGGGGAGTGGGCTCCTCCACTAGCAATCCAATAGGGCTGAAAACATGGCTTTCGGGGCTTCTAATGAATTCGACGAAGAAGAGAAAAGTGATTGTCGAAATATCTAGTTTCCAAAAGTATATGTTTCACGAGTTTCGAGAATATCAAGTTTTGGGTACGGATTTAGTGCACAATGATTGTTTTGCCCTCAAGGCTATCAAATCACGTTTCGGGGTCTCGAACGGGTATGGGATCAGCATGAAAGTTGTAGGGATTAACAATACAATGTAAACGGGATTAAAACAATGAATGTAAAAACTACGATAAGTCCTCAAGTGCATGCAAGGTCATAAAAAAGGAACCCCCAAAGGGCCCCACTAAGCACAAATAATCAAAATTCCCCAAAACTATATCAAAAGCTATTCCAAACCCAACTAAGCCAAAGTCACTAATCAAGCTTAGAACTAACACACGACTTAATCAGTACTAATCGAGTTCACTCGGGTCGGGGTCTTACACATGTCCCGAAATGTATTGCACCACATGAAATGGAAATTATTCCTTGAACATCTTTGCCCCGCCTGTTTTATTACTTGCACTTGATTTACTTGTTCATATCTCGATTTGTTATTTGGCTTATGAGTCGGCATCACTAAGCTTGGATAACCTTGTCGGTTTGATCCACCGACTTGAAGATTTCCCTCCCGTCCCGCCAGCTGCAGTTTGGATCCTGATACCCGATTTATTACCGTGCTCCCGTCCCGATACCCGGTTCGCTACCGTGGTCTCGTCCCATATATTTATATTGTATATATGTGTTTCATTGAATCTCCTCACCTTGTGCGACTAAGATAAACGTCCCGTTATACTCTTGTCACTTTGGTGATAGAGGACTTAGCTGTGTGTGATTGTCATTTTGTTAGTTCCCGATCCTTGGATACCTTAAATGTTTTATCTTGTTTATTTGTTTTCTAGTAAATGATTTATCTCCTTTATTAGAGTTCTTGCTTAAACAGATTTCTATGCTTTTCAAGATATTTTTGTTATTATATGTTGTTGTACCTTTCCACTCTCTTGCCAGACCGTCGTGTCTGATCCATTTTCTTTGGTACTCAGGTCCCATTGCCGGTTACCTTGAGGAGGAGCTGGAGGAGGCGGTAGGTGAACCGCAACCCCTAGTTGAGTGGTGTGCTGACGATGTCATGTAGACATCGGGTTGTTACGAGAGACGTGACATTTTGGGAGAACTATTTAACCATTCTTTTGGGTTATTGTTTTGTTTATATTGGCCTTTGTTGGCCTCTATTTTTGGGGAATGTAACTAAATGATCTTTTGTTAAACTTTAACTTACTTTTGGGAAACATGCTATTGTTCATTGCTCATTTTGATACAATATTTTATACTTATGATATTTCCTTCATGACTCGAGATATTTTGACTATTTGATTTGCTACATGCTTCCGCACTTAAAAGAAATATTCATTTATGGTTGTGATATCTGTTGGGTTTTGTGTATACCCTAAAGCCCACTGACAGCATCCACATCTCTGTTACTGGATATTTACTGGTTATTTATTAGAATTATTCTTTTCTCTTACTGCATGTATATATGTATGTTTGTGTAAGGTCCATTGTTTCTAGTAAATGACTTGGGTGTGTAGTGGCTACACACAGACAGGTCTGAGTCATGGACACTTGAAATAATAAACTAGTTCATAACTAAGAGATGGAGTTGGGAACTTCATCTTGGTATAAGTTATAGTGAGATACTCTCATGTATTCAGGGTGACTTACCTTAGTCACAGGAGGCTTTTCCGGATTTATCTCATTAGTGCATGTGTCATGCATTGAACATTACCATTTGTAGGTATGATCTCTAAAATAGTACTATCACTGAGAGAGATCAAGTCACCTTATGCTACTGAGTGACCAGTGCTCTTAATCTTGAGCATATGTGGATGAACTGACGAAGTCGAGTTCTTGTACTTTAATTCACTATGGGTGAGATCCTGTCCATGGGTCGACAGCTCTGTGTTTTGGGTACTCGAGCTTGATTAGTTGGGACGTACGGATGCAATAAAGAATCTATGCCATCTTGTGATGGAGTGATCGTCCCCATAGTATTATCCGATTAATCATCAAAATCTAAGATCTTAGTATATGGATGTTCCATATGGATATTGAACTTGTGGGTCGCTCCCTGGACCAAGAGAAAGATATCCGTATGATGATTAGGTCAAGGATATGAAGTTATAAGGTTGAGATATAATCAAGAAGGTTGATAGTACATCGGATAACCTGACTTGATTATGGATGTTACATAGAGGGGCATTTCGGTCATTTCACTTAGTAGGTCGAAGACGAATGTCATTTCCTTACGAGCTTATTTCATATTTAATATTTGTCTCTGGAGCGCAACCATAACTCTTTAGTGGAATGAGTTAGGGTTAAAATGATCTTATTGTTGCTATGGGGTTAGCATGGACATTTTGGTCATTTTGGGAGCCAAAGGCAAATATGTCTTTTGGTCCCTTCTCTAGCCACTTTCCTATATTGGCATGGTTTCCTAATTTGGTTAGATGATATGTGGTTGAATTATTGTTTGTGGAAAAATATTTTTGAGTTTAAATTCAAATAGGCCTTTGATGGCATACATGAATTTAACTCTAACTAAATTATTAACTTGTGGGCCACGGTGCGTTTATCTATCCTGTGGGCCAGCCATAAAGGGAGCCCCTTGTGTGAGGTTTGAAATTTTTAATAGGTATCTTTACTTGGAAGGTTGAATTCCTCATTGGGTAAGAATTCCTATGGTTAATGTTTCTAATTGTTTTAGAAACTAAAATTAGAAGTTGTTGCACTCCTAAGGTAGCTAGTTGCTAATTTCATGGGATGGTCCTTCCTATTAGAGAGAACTAAAAGGGATATAAACTATCTAAATATGTCACGACCCCGGACCGGGACCCCGAGGGACTGATCCGGGATCGGGACTAATATAATGATAGAGATCCGCAACATCTGTTTAAATGATAACATACATTTATTTAATTTCCCACAGGTGTCCGCGGTGAGGATATCACAACCATAAATGAATATTTCTTTTAAGTGCGGAAGCGTGTAGCAAATCAAATAGTCAACTATCCTTAGTAATAAGGGCAATAACACGAAGTATAAAATACTGTATCAGAATGAGCAATGAATTATAGCATGTTCCCCAAAAGTAGTTAAAGTTTAAACAACAGGTCATTTAGTTACATTTCCTCAAAATTAGAGGCCAACAAAGGCCAATATAACAAAACAATAATCCAAAAATGATTAAAGAGCCTTTCCCCAAAATGTTACGCTTCTCATAGCAACCCGATGTCTACATGACATCGTCAGCACGCCACTCGACTAAGGGTTGCGGTTCACCTACTGCCTCCTCCTGCTCCTCCTCAAGGTAGCCGGCAACGGGACCTGAGTACCAAAGCAAATGGGTCAGACACGACGGTCTGGCAAGAGAGTGAAAAGATATAACAACATATAATAAAGGAATATATTGAAAAGCATAGAAATCTGTCTAAGCAAGAACTCTCGTAAGTGAGATAAATCAATTACTAGAAAACAATTAAATAAGATAAAACATGTAAGGTAACCAAGGAATCGGGAACTGACAAAATGGCAATCACATAAAGCTAAGTCCTCTATCACTAAAGTGACAAAAGTATAACGGGACGTTCGTCTCAGTCACACAAGGTGAGGAGATTCAACGCAAAGCATATATATAATATAAATATACGGGACGGGACCACGGTAGCGAACCGGGTATCGGGACGGGACCACGGTAATAAACCGAGTATCGGGATCCAAACTGCAGCTAGCGGGACGGGAGAGGGATCTCCAAGTCGGTGGATCAAACCGACAAGGTTATCCAAGCTTAGTGATGCCGACTCATGGATCAAATAACAAATCGAGACATATGCAAAATACATCAAGTTCAAGTAAATAAATGAACGGGGCAAGAATACTCAAATGCATAACTTTCATTTCATGTCAGGCAATACTCTTCGGGACAAGTCAATGTTACTAGTGTAACTATCATGCTTTCGGGAAAACAAATCATGTAATGTAACTCTTGGAAATGAAGGAATAAATGAACTATTACAATTTCGGAAAAATATTGGTTTCAAGATTTATTTAAGTGAATAGGGGTCCCGTATGTCGATTGTAATAAAGACTTGGTACTCCTTGAGTTTGAAGACATTCCGGGCTCCTTATGCACTTTACGATTCTCAAAACTTAAAATGAGCTTATGGATAGTACTAGATGCTATGATAGAAAAATCAAGACTATAAACAGTCCATCCTAAGTATGATGTTAATCCGGAAACATCGAGCAACCTACTCAGTCATCGAAAGGAATAGGATTCGCGATAACCAAGGAAATAGACTTCGAGTATAGTATAAGGAAGATATCGCGTCGTCCCATACCGTTCAAGATTGAAATGGATTGAACTTCGATGCCACCGAACCAACCGTGAGGAGTGTCGACTCAAGACATCCTCACACATAGTCCAATCAGTCCAAAAAGGGTAGCCAAAGTCCCACCTAAAACCATTCTAAATCAGGTTGAAAATTCACTCCAACAGGAATTTTCCCAGTGGGCCCGGTCGACCTGGCCTCTGTGTGCCCAGTCGACCGGCCATGGCCAGGTCGATCGGGAGTTGTAACTTTAATTGGTCTCAGAAATTTCGTCAGTGTGTCCCAGGTCGACCGGCCCCCGCCAGGTCGTCCGGGCACACTGCGGAACAGGTTTCAGGTGATGTTCTGCAGTGGCCTGTGTTAGGGATTTTGTATTTGCAATTTGATGGATGCATTTTCACTTTAGCATCATTTGATTTACACACACTTGCATTGATTTAAAATATCTTGAAATCTTGATTTTTACATGCATTGGTTTTAGACTTGAAGAAATCTTGTTTTATGCATGTTTTGTTTCTACACTTTGATGCATTGGTTTTAGAATCCAAACTCTTTTCAAAACCTAATTCTTTGTGCATTACTTTTGAGAAATCATATTGAGAATTTAGGTTTGTGCCTTGCATACATTCATCACTTTCAGAATCATTTTTGTATGCATTTTTATGTGAAAAGAGTTTTTAGAAATCAAGCTAGCCTTTGGATTTAAAGTTTCGAATCAATTTAGGCTTTGTGTGTTTCATGTTTTTTAAACATCTTAAGTTGATTTAAAAAATGTTACCAAGCTTGATTTAGTGGCTCAAAAATCCCCACAAAGAAATACCTTCAATTATGCAAAATATGGATTTTTTGGTCACAGGGGGTGGTCCGGCAGTGTCGCCGGTCGACCGGCCCAGAGGTCCCGGTCGACCGGGAACACTGCAGGCCAACTGGGCCCCTGGAGCCCCAACGGTCATATTTCCGACCGTTGTGTGATCCCGGTCGACTGAGACCTATTTGCAGGTCGACCGAGGACTAGCCATTGGACTGTTTTTCATTATAAAATCCATTCATTTTCCAACTTTAGAGAGGCTTGAACCATGAACTTTTGAGACCATTTTGGAGCCAAAGAAAGGGGAAGAAGTTGGAAAGGCTAGAGGGCTATTTGGAAATCAAACACTTGAGTTTTAAAAAGGTACATCTTACTTATCATTTTGATTTCCATTAAAAGTAGAATCAATACATGTTTAAATCTTTGTATTTTCATTTATGCATGATTTCTAGCTTTTAAAGAGTTGTTTTGCAAACTCATTATCTTCATTGGTATATTAGAATGGTTTGCAATCACTCTTATCTAAATCACATGTGTTCTTAGACTTTAATATTCATACAACATGTTTTAGTTCATTTCTTCAAGTTGTGTGAATCTTTCATGTGATTAGCATTTACCTTCAATCATCATTTTATTAAGCTTTGATTTTAAAATGCATCATGCATTCATTTAAGAGCTTCATTGTTGAAATAGATTGAAGTAAAGCATTCATACACTTGTGCACACACTTTAGCTTGTTTTAGTGTATGCTTGTAATTGATTTACACTTTCACATTAGCCTATTTAAGAGGCAACATCATTGTGCTTAAATTGTATCTCTTAGAGTGATCTTTTGTGAAGACATTTTCTTAGAGAAATCTTTATTGTGTAAAGGTTATTGCTTAGCCTAGGAAAAGTATCTTGTAAAGGTTATTGCTTAGCCTAAGAAAAGCATCTTGTAAAGGTTATTGCTTAGCCTAGAAAAGCACATTGATAGGTTGATGTTAAGCCTTGAAAAACATCATTGTAAAGGTTATTGCTTAGCCTTGAAAAGCATATTGTAAAGGTTATTGCTTAGCCTATTGAAAAGCATAAATAGTGGAAATCCGGTGGGGTGATTGGATCACAAGCCGGTAGTGGACGTAGGCATTGAGGCCGAACCACTATAAACCTTTGTGTTGTGGTGCTTGCTTTTGTGGTGATTATTTATATTAGCTTCCGCATATTGTTTGATTAATCATCACATGTGACTAGTTTATGTTAAGAAATTGAAATTGGTCTAAATTGGTCATAGTTGTAGCACACCCTATTCACCCCCCCCCCCCCCCCCCCCCCCCCCTCTAGGGTTAGGATCCCTAGGACTTTCAGCCTGGTCCTCCTCTTTTTCCCCTCCTTCCAACACATATACAACCACATAAAACTAGAAACAAGAAGACTTTAAACTCATGTTTTCAAGGCATTAAATGAGGCTATCAAGATACATTAAGAGCATTTATTTCAACAATAAAAATCAATGAAAGCATGAAAATCAATTAATGTTTCACCAAACCATTTAAAACTTAAAACACCCAATCATTCACTTGCCTCAAGTCCAAGCTAGCAGTACCAAGCCTCAAATCACCTCTATAGCTCAAATCCAAGCTACAAACAAAAACCCCCAAAACAACCCTAAAATGGGTTACACAAAGAATGAAAATGATAGAACTTTCAATAATGAAAATGTAGCTTCTCAAGGGCTAGAGGAACACTAATCTAGGAGATGGGAAGGATTACTTACTTGGATGACCTTCAAATGAGAAGAGCTAGCTCAAAGGAAGTCTCAAAGTTGATGGATTTCTCTACAAAAGGTATCAAAAGGAAGCTCTCAATACGAGGAAGAGAATGGGGATCTCCATGTTGATGCTGGTGCAAGGTTAGTGTGGATTGGAGATGGAGAAGCAAGAAGAAGAAGAGAAAAGCAAGAAAAACCCTAGGTTGCTGGTTTGTGCTGGAACAAATGAAGAATGAATGGAAATGAAGAATGGCTTCCCTTTGTTAACAAATGAGTTGGGTCCCACTACTAAAGGAACTTGTTTGGCTGAAATCATCTCTTTTGGGATCTCGGATGAATTCGACGAAGAAGGAAGAAATGATTGTCGAAATATCTAGCTTCTAAAAAGTATTTGTTTCGCGGGTTTCGGGGACATCAAGTTTTGGGTACAGGTTTAGTGTAAAAGGACTGTTTTGCCCCTCAAGGCTTGAAAATCGGGTTTCGAGACCTCGAATGGAAACGGGATCAACATGAAAGTTGTAGGGATCAGTAAGGTAGATTAAACGGGATAATAATGCAATTCAAAACAATTCCGAAAAATCCTCTAAGTAAATGCAAAGTCGGAAGGGGAACCCCCAAAGGGCCCCACTAGCTATCAAGCACTCAAAGTTGCCCAAAACTAAAACAAAAGCTATTCCAAACCCAACTTAGCCAAAATCACTAATCAAGCTTAGCACTAACACACAACTTAATTAGCACTAATCGGGTTCACTCGGGTCGGGGTCTTACAATATATATCTCTCCCCTAGGAGTGCAACAATATGAGGAAAAAGAAAACCCTAGGCGTGCAAACCCATTGGCTGTCCAAAAGGAGAGTTTCATACGCCCATGGCTAGCTTCTTCTTCCTTCATTGATGAGAGGAAATCAGGTCTGGGTCTTTCCACAAAATATAGTTCAGAAAACCTCTCAAGGAATCCATAGTTTGATCCCACAATCATAGCCAATCAGATTGGGTTGTGGAATAGAAGAGAAGATCAAAAGAAAAGTCATCGCAGAAAATTCCTACAACTTGTATTGCTGATTCCAGGCCTGTGATCAGTCCTTTGGAACTTTAGCTTCAGAGATTTGAAGTCTTCATATAATCAAGGTATTAGTCCTCTCTCATCTCCTTTTATTATACACTTGTTGATCATGATTTCATGGTGTTATTATGCGTATTTTATGGCTGATTTGCGCTGCCCAGATCAGATCTGTTTTGACGATCCAAAATCAGCCATGGACGTCCCTAACATGAGAGTTTAGATCTGAATCACGGGAAACCAAGGAAACCATGATGCCCTTTACACTTAGCCTCAAATAAACCAATAACCATAAAAAGAAAGTAAAAGTCTTGTGGGCCACATGGAGAGGATATTATCACCTGCAAGTTATTATCTCATACAACAAAGCATCTCACAAAACTAGGTTACCAAACCACAATGGAAAAACAAGATGCCAAAGGTTACCACCCTATTAATACATGCACTTCGCAAAGGGGGTTCGGGGGTGTCCCTCGGCGGGGTTCGAGCTTCATATATAAAAATTCGGATCAAAGAACTTTAGAAAATTCTATCTGCAGTCGGCTAGCCGACTGGTCTAGGTCGGTTAGCCGAGCTGACGAACCCAAAAATTTTGGTTTTTGTCAAATCATAGCCAACTGATCCCAAACTCTTTCTTATGATTCCAAGCACCATCTAATGGCTTCCTGCCATCTTTCCATCATGATTAAACCCTTTTGTGACATTCCAAACATGGATTTACTACAAAAAGTAAGCAAACTCAATCATAACTGATCCTTACATAGCCCTACTTCTATCCTCTTCGTATCTCATGCAAAGATTAGATCTAGATCGTTGATCTAACATGATTAGAGATGAGGTATGACTCTGATACCAATTGTTGGAAGTAGGTGGGCTTCGTGGATAGATTTTCAAAACTTTTGACCCACTTGAGTCAGGGATCAACTATCTATAAGGCTATAAAACCTAATCTAGGATGCAATCCCTCATTCTCATCAATCATGTACAGCAATATAACCTTTGGAGCCCGGTAGTGCTCTAATGGAGGAGAAGATAATTAACTTCATCATGAACTCTTCTTGAAATAATTAGAGATCTCCAAGACCTTGTTGTCTTCCACGCTATGACCCTCTATCAGATCTCTATTATGAAGAAGATTGGTGGTATCTCCAAGAGAAAATCCAACTAGAAACTCCAAGGAACTCGAAGAGAGAGAGGAAGAGGAGAGATGTGCAACTTTTGCATAAAGGCTGTTTTGGGCATGGATAAAGGTGTTGGACGTCCAAGGGTGTTTCTCCCTTATTTATAGCCCACAAATCTCCTATTAAGACTCTCTTACTAATTGCATTAGAAGTCACACTTCCACACAAATTAATAGCTTACTATTACCACTATTAGAAATCTCACTTCAAATAGAAATAGTAACTTTCTAATTCCTTCCTTTTAGAGTTCAAGTAAGATTAGTAACTTTCGAATATCTTGGGCTAGCGTGGGGACCGCTAGGGATTCATTAGAAAGATGGCTCCAACTGGGACTTGCGACCCCACATCTCATGTGCAATCCGGGCTCACAATTAATTGCAAATAACATCACTATATAAATGAAATTGCACTCCAGTCTTAGGAATAAATTACAATGAAGACCCTAAACTTCCCAATTACCACAAGTAGGCCCCTCTATCATTATCCATGGATCAATTGGAATAAGTCTGTCCCATCCAATCTTAGATCTATATCTTATTAATCATGAGCCCTAATTAATCATAGTGATCATCAGTACCATCCAATTAACTCTTAATCGAGATGGGTGCGCACTTACTAATGATAAATCCATTAATTGGCATAAGGGGATAATATAGATAGATTTCATCTTGATCATTGGATGCTCCCGCAGTCCTACTACCATGTACCCAAGACACCGAGGTGTTGACCTACAATTGGCCTCACTCATTGGTGACTCAAACCAAATGAATAGATAGAAACTTGAGTTCATCAATGTCTAAGGATTGAGAGCCTATTGCTAGGGAATTATGAGAGCATGCCTTAAAATCGAGACAGTATTTCATAAGGTGCTTCTCATGGTCCTTCAATACATTCAATGTACCAGCACTATGATTCAGAATCTTACATTCTGATGATCGAAATAAATCACACTATCTCATAGTGATCAAAGTGCTGCAACCTTATCAGATGAGATGCCCAGTCTCATCAATGATTGTGAATATATTTTAAGTATAAGATTTGTGACACATATCTCCTGTATGTGGATCTCATCCATATACATATATCACATCAAATATACTAATGTGACCCGGTTCATCTCATGAACCATTATGTCATATGTATTGGTTATGTGCGTTAAGTAATAAAATATCATTCATCTCATGAAAGGAAAGCATGATTTCATTGATAAATCAATTTATTACATCAATTGATGGATTGAGTCCATACAATCTAACATCCTCTATGTTTGAACTCGCACTAGGGTGTGGGCCTCTTCTGCGAATTATCTTTGCTCTCCAAAACGAGATTTCTCTTATTATTTTGTAACCTATAGAGCAATAGCGCATATTTATAGGCTACAATAGGGACCTTAAGAAGGGAATAATGATAGGCTTCTTATGAAAACATGAAACCCTAATTCGACCCAAATTAGAATCCTAGTCCACTAAAGAATTATAATTGCACTCCTGTCCTTATTCTCAAAATAATATTTCAAGCTTTTTGTTATTAAATGCTTATTATTCTCCCCGCGTTAATATTTCAGATATCTATCAATTAAATAATTACTGACATCTATATTTAATCGATATCTTTATTATTCCTTGAGACCTTACACTTAACTTATTTGATATATTGGACACAAAGTCCACCTGCAGGGTTCGACATAATCAAAACTTAAAAGCTTCATCAAGGTGATATCATCAATCCCAATTACGGGACATGGATTCCGTCAATAAACTAATATGCACCATACACGTAATGTAGTCATCCAATTTACTGAGATTATTGACCCATAAAAGATCTCACTCCTTCGTAAATCAAAATGCCAAACACTAACTATATGTGTCTATTATTTATGTCGGGATTAAAAGTACAACCACTCATAAGAACCATTTGGATGTTAATCATCTTATATAGTCAATATAAAGACAATAAAAAAAATGGTCATATTCAATACACACAAAGCGTACTAGCATAATGAGTCGAAATTATACCATTTCTCCCAGCCTAGACAAGCCTGCTGAAACATCATGCTACAATCGTACCGATGGTGTGTCCAAATCCATTTAGATTGTGAACAACAACTTATATTCTATAAAAACCGACAAATAAGCCCTCCGTGTATAAGTAGAACTCTACACACCAATTTGTCTACTTTATAGAATAAAAGACACACACATGCATAATAATTAATAATGCAACCATTTGCCCATACAAAATCTCAATTAGATAAGAAGATAAAATATACTAATAAGTGAATCAGTCAAAGACAAATACATAAAAGTATGTTTTTAGTATAAATTCCCAACAATAAGACCATGAAACTTACCGTTAAGAAAAACACTATCGAACTTTAAGCCTGTAAAATCAAGAGCTAGGATATTTTGATGGGGCTAATTTTTGTGTGTGACCCTTATCTAATGAGACCTTTCCATCTAAGTTACCTCCGTTGATAGGACAGCATGAAAGCCGGGACTGAGCCATGATATAGGCCTTGGAGGGTGGGGGAATTGGTAAAAACTAACATTAAATCTTCATTCATTCAAAGGGGTTTTTCGAAAATTGGGGTTGGCAGGGTTACGCCCCTACATACATGAGCTAGAATGTAAAAGCTAAGCATGTGGTCTGTTTGCATGTGAAAATCTGCCCAACAATTATATAACTTTACAAGATTTGTTTACCTTAAAGGAAAAACATTATTAACACTACAAGATTGGAAAGTCAAGCTTTGTGCAAATCAATTTCTTGATTTAATTTCAGTTCAATATAAAATTCCACTATTCCCCTCAGTTTAATTCAGTCCCAACTTTTTGACCCTGCAGAACTTAATTTCAATAGACATGCTTTGCTCGCCTGAAGTTTTACAATTCAAGAACTTGGAACTATGCATGAACCCACTTTTGAGTCAAGTAAATCGGCTGCGCCTCACCTATTTCATGGTCCAATTTGATAAGATTTGCCTTCCGTATTCAGCGAGAAGAGTGACACGCAGTGGAGGCAAGTCTACTCCCGAGTAGAGATTCAAGACCGACCAAGTTTGAAAAGAATGGTACTCAAAATAAACATGTCTCTCGCTGATAGGAGCACCAGGAATACCATAATAATTCGTAAAGACTCAGAAGATTAAGGGCACGTTTGGTAAACGGTGAAGAATCCTATATTTAGAGGATTCTCTCCATCTCCAAAGAAAGCCACAATCCTCAAGTAGAATTCCCAATGAAAGTTTCATGTTTGGATGGAGGGAGGATTCTTATAAGTTGTAGAATGTATGATCCAATTGATGTTTATACAAATATCTCAAGATAAAGTAAGGATCAACGGTTGAAATTTGGTCACCTTACCGTGTTTCACCGTCCAAAACTAATGACCGGTTTTGATCTTGATCGTGGACCCCACATAAACCCAAAAATGAGAAAAAACGGACTGTTTTCAATACTAGTTTGCACAGTAACACATTTTGACACATATCTCGAGATTTAAGATGAATCAACAGCTGAAATTTTGGGACATAGCCGTTATGGACCTTCTTAACACAATTAACGGTTCAGATCATGATTGTGGGGCCCACAGGAACCAGAAAATTGAAAACAAGGGACTGTATTTAATCCCGTTTTTTGGCCCACTGCATCACAGAATATGGCATTTTAACGGTTTGGACGATTTTGTAAATATCTCACGATCTATGATGAATCAACGGCTGAAATTTTGTGACATAGCCGTTTTGAACCTTCTTCACACTTTTATCGGTTCAGATCTTGATTGTGGGGCCCATAGAAACCAAAAAATGCAAAAAATCGATCTGATTTAAATTAACGCCTGAAATCACTGTAGCTCCGCAAATCCTCACTTGTGTGGATTCCACGGATCCGGGGGGGGGGGTGTCTGACGCCTAAAATAATTAGAAACGAGGAATCCTCGCATCCATTCAAGGCTTTTCCACGCTGAATCAAACGTGGGTTTTCCACGGAATCGCGGAAAAGCAGCAGAAATCCGCGGTGAGGATTTGTACCAAACGTGCCCTAAGGCTGTCAAAACCCAGAAAGCAGGGTAGTCTGCCCTAACTTTTTCACATATGCATGCGGCTGGGTCTATGTCATGCCAAAGCACTATTACAAGATAATTTTGAGAAAATTTTAAATAAAGTATTATATTAAAAAAAGAAAGAAATAACCGAGCAATTGGTAACATCTGTAAAAATCATGATTGATTCATAGGCCTCCTTGTTTGGACGGAATTGAATTCAAAGGTAGTGATTGATTCAGATGTGGTTGTTTGCACACAGAAGTAATGATTTAGATGGGCCCTCACTACACCAAAAATCGGAAATTGGAACGGAAAAGCGTTCCTAATCCTTCCGTTCCTAATCCGTTAAAGTGTTCCAATTTCCGTTCCAATTTGGTACCAACCGTTCCTAATCCAAATTGGAACGGAAATTGGAACACTTTAACGGATTAGGAACGGAAGGATTAGGAACGCTTTTCCGTTCCAATTTCCGATTTTTGGTGTAGTGCCTCTTTATTGGCATGGAATTAGAATAAATAGGAGTAATGGATTCAAATGGGATGATTTGTTTGAACGGTGGAATGTATTGTCAATGGACCTTGGGGATGGACACGCACATAAATTTATGTAACGGCCAACACTCCTGTAAGGAAATCTCTCAAGAGAGAAGCTATGCAGATCCTCCTTTTTTAGGGACGTCGCAAACCAATCCTCATGAATTGGCACAAGCCCAAAACTGATGCTCATTCAATTGTTACTCACTAATGAATTAAATCGTAAAACCAACCAATACCTTATAAAACCATTAAACTTGAACTCTATATATCAAGCAGTTGAGATATTAATCCATTGAGATAACACTAGTAGGTCTCATTGAGATCTTTTATCCTCCTTATCCTATGATTAGCATGGCCCAGGTGGGCCTTACAATGTTATCCCTTGTAGTTGACTCTTAGGAGAGCATAACCTTTATATATGTATATACAACTATTAGCACTTGAGCATGGGAACACCAGTGGATGAGAAGGGGGATGGAAACGTCTAGATTGTGCCTACTTCTCTACAAAATTCTAGGTCCATCACATGATCCAAATCCCTTCATTCATGGCCCATAAATCCAACAGTCTAGTCCATTTGAATCACTACAAAGCCATGGAATCAGTGATTTTTAGAGGGTACACTATGTGTTGGTCGTTCGGGTTGGTCATTAGGTAGGCCTAGTATGCTTGCGTACCTCGTACAGGCCGGTGATCACCAGGCTATATATACTGGTGAATAGGTGGACCCACTTATATGGTTAAACTCTCGCAGGAGACAACCTTGAAAGATAACTTTTGGCGGCCACCTAGGGCCGTGCACAGGGAGGGCCGGGGTGTTGTTTGGTGGAAAGATTTCATTGAATTGTAGTGGTTTGCAAAATACCAATCCCAATGGATGATCATAATCCCATGCATCCATGGTGCTCAAGTTTAATTGTTTAAGAAAAAAATATTCTTAGTATTTCAATTCAATAGTAAGTAACAATTGGATGAGTGTCAAATTTAAACCGGTGCCACATGCCTAAAAAGAGAGATCACAAAATGTTTCTCACGAGAGACACCTTTAGGAGAATATTTCCTATTTCTGTGTGTTAAAGGACAAAGGGTCAAAGACCCAGCCCAGCCCTCAAGATGGCAGGATTTTCAAAACGGGACTCTACCCTACCCTTGGGCATTTGCTCAAGAGAAAAGGCTCTCATTTTTTTCAAGCTTCAACGACCTTGACCTCCTTGTTAGAAGGCCAGATTGACAGCCTTGTTATCACCTTAAGTGTAACTCGCATCAATAGAGCGGTTTCTTGAAAGGCCCATTAGATTCTAGAAAATGCACGAGGATGCGGTAGAATAGCCATGTATCGAAAATGGGCGTTACTTTCATATTTGTTTATTTTTTCATATTCGAGTACTTTGAAATTGAGTATTAAAAGAAGAAGAAGAAGAAAATGATGAAAACAACCAATGTCTTCTACCACTATACATGCTGGACTAGATGAAATGGTATTCCTTAAGATGGTTTAATTATCACTCTTGTATTTTGAGTCCCACCAACAACATGCACGTATTTGGTGGCATTACAAATTGCACTCAGCGCCGCAACTTATCAAGTTACGCAAGAAGTTTCGTCATTTTTTCCACTAACCTTACTCTAAACTTCCATCGTCGCTCACATTGGAAGGCTCATCCATTGGTGCACGTAGGCTAACAACAGCAAGAGCATCTTGGAAGTATTTCCTCTTGATTCCAAGGTATTCATCCCATGTCAGGGATCGGTAGAGCTGGGGCCTGTCTGCACTGACCAGCTTGGATAGCGGTGTGATCAGAGCATCTTTCGTTGGGCCGATGAAGATCGGGACGGAGAGACGGTGGTGGGCCGATTGACGATCGCGCGGTGCAGAGGTGCCCTGAATCTTCCATTACTGAGGATCTGGAGGAGGTCTCCCACATTGACAACAAATGAGTCTGGAACTGGGCCGATGGTCACCCAGTGGGCTTGGGTCCCATGCTCTCGTAGGAACTGGAGGCCACTCGTTCTACTTGGATAGAGGACGGTGACGATGGGGGAGTCGCTGTGAGCTACCAAGCCAATGGCCCTGTTGGGGTCCGGGCAGGGTGGGTACCAGTTCAACTGCAGCGTGGTCCACGGCCGTCAAAGTCGCCACTGGGGCCTGCCCAATCTAAGTCTGTCTTGGTTGTGCCCACTGAAGCTCGCATCAGCCACAGGATCCTTACACAAAGGGCCTTCATCTCCTTCTTGTATTCTTCCATTGCATCACTGAATAGGAAACCCATTGTTCTTTTAGCCTCCCTCCCACATAGATATATGACTTTCTTGCCCGCCAAGGATTGAACACAAAAGAATTCTGGGGCTGGTACAAGTTTGAAATCGTTAGTTGGGTCAAGCCCAAACAGACCCAAATACTATAATGGTCAGCGCGCACCTTAAATGGACGATGCAAATCACGAGGTTAGGGTGGGATTGGAAATTGCAAGCTTAGATTTGGAAAATATACAAAATTGGCACGATCCGCTGACCATGACAATATTCAATTCAGCAGCAGCTTTAATTATGTTTTGAGGCCCTTAAATATGTGATTGCCATCATTAATTCCCATCAGAACTTCTAACCCACTCTAATCCAATGTAATACAAGCCTCGAGGAGGGCCACACAGAAGGGTTTCCAGTTTAAAAAATTTAGTCTCTTTCTTTTTCGGTGTAAGAAAATTCAATAATTAGAAAACCAAAACAACTACAAAGGAAGAGTTATTAGCTTCAATTTAGTCCAAAGGGAATGATATACACTATGAGATTGAACATGTGTTCTGTATATGACTATATATTTTGGATATAATCAAAATAAATCAATCCAATGATGTATATCACTCTTGGTTATGCCTTTGATGCTTTTGAACATGTGCTATAAATGGATACCATTAAGCAAAGGCGGGACCCCATTTCTTGAAATCCAAACCATTCATCCCAAACACGTGCGCATATTGATTATGGGAAAGATATATAGTAATGCGTTTTGGATTGAAATATGGGGCAACCTCATGAAGTAGGTATCTCAGGGGGTGCTTGATACGAGCAAGATGGATCAAGAAAAACAGGCCCCAGGATATGGTCATTTCTCTTTTCTTCTATATAAAAGAGAAACAATCACATGAAGTCGATCAGCCTCATTTTTGCTCTGTGGATCTTCTCATGGGATAGGTCAAGCTGTTGGAAGTTGGTGGGCCTCGTGGATAGATTTTCAAAAACTTTTGACCCACTTGACTCAGGGATCAACTATCCATAAGGCTACAAAACCCAATCCAAGATGCAATCCCTCAATCTCATCAATCATATACAGCAATATAACATATGTAGAAGATAGAAATCACCAACTACACGCAACAAAATAATCTACATCAAGTAGAGAAGTAGATTATACCTTTGAACCCGGTAGTGCTCTAATCGAGGATAAGACAATCAACTAGAACAAGAACTCTTATTGAAGCAATTAGAGATCTCCAAGACCTTGTTGTCTTCCACATTATGACCCTCTATCAGATCTCTTTTCTCAAGAAGATGTGTGGGATCTCCAAGTGTCGCGACCCCGGACCGGGAATCCGAATCCGGGATCGGGACATTAGAGAATAATTAATGATGGAAGGATCTACATCCACAATATACAATTTATTTAATTTCCCACAGGTGTCCACGGTGAGGATATCACAACCTTGCATGAATATTTCTTTTGAGTGCGGAAGCGTGTAGCAAATCAAATAGTAGACTATCTCTAATCATGCAAGCATTAATATCAAATATCAAAACTGTATCAGAATGAGCAATGATCTACAGCAAGTTTCCCCAAAAGTTGTTAAAGTTAGAAAAAATATCATTTAGTTACAATTCCCCAAAATTAGAGGCCAACAAAGGCCAATATTACAAAATAATAACCCAAAAGAATGGTTAATAAGTTCTCCCCAAAATGTTACGCCTCTGGTAGCAACCCGATGTCTACATGACATCGTCAGCGCGCCACTCAACTAGAGGTTGCAGTTCACCTACCGCCTCCTCCGGCTCCTCCTCAAGGAAACCGGCAACGGGACTTGAGTACCAAAGCAAAGGATCAGACACGACGGTCTGGCAAGAGAGTGAGAAGATACAACAACATAAAATAGATGAAATATCTCGAAAAGCAAGGAAATCTGTTTAAGCAAGAACTCTCATAAAATAGGTAAATCATTTGCTAGAAAACATATAAATAAGATAAAACATATGAGGTAACCAAGGGATCGGGAACTCACAAGATGGCAATCACATAAAGCTAAGTCCTCTGTCACTAAAGTGACAACAGTATCACGGGATGTTGATCTCAGTCATGCAAGGTGAGGAGATACAACGCAAATCATATATACGATATAAATATACGGGAACGGGACCACGGTAGCGAACCGGGTATCGGGACAGGACCACGGTGATAGACCGGGTATCGGGATCCAAACTGCAGCTGGCGGGACGGGAGAGGGATTTCCAAGTCAGTGGATCAAACCGACAAGGTATCCAAGCTTAGTGATGCCGACACATAGGTTAAATAACACATCGATACATATGCAAGTAAATCAAGTATAAGTAAATCCATGAACGGGCAAGAATATCCAAATGTATAACTTTCATTTCAAGTCGGGCAATACTCTTCGGGACAAGTCAATGTTACTAGTATAATCATCAAGCTTTCGGGAAAACAGATCATGTAAAGTAAATCTTGGAAATGAAGAAATAACATGAACTACAACAATTCCGGGAAAAATATTGATTTCAAGATCTATTTAAGTGAATAGGGGTCCCGTATGTCGATTATGGAAATGATTTGGTACTCTTTGAGTTTGAAGACATTACGGGCTCCTTATGCACTTTTACGATTTTTAAAACTTTAATGAGCTTATGGATAGTACTAGATACTATGATAGAAAAATCAAAACTATAAACGGTCCATCCTAAGTATGATGTCAACTCGGAACCATCGAGCAACCTCCTCAGTCACCGAAAGGAATAGAATTCGCGATACCCAAGGAAATAGACTTTGCATTTAGGTATGAAGAAGATATCGTGTCGTTCCATCCCGTTCAAGATTGAAATAGATTGAACTTCGATGCATCCGAACCAACCGTGAAGAACATCGGCTCAAGACGCTCTCACATATGGTCAAGTGAGTCCAAGGAGGGTAGCCAAGGTCCACAAAGAAGAATAAATATCAAAACCCGCTGGACTCAAACTGAGTCCTCCGATCGATTGAACCGAAATTCTGTCCCAGTGCATTAAAACAGTTCAACGTTATCCCAATGTGGCCTATGCCAGGCAGACCGCATCGCTCGAGCGAACCCATCGGTCGAGCGGTTATTTAAATGCGTTCGAGCGACCAAGCTACTGGAAATGCTCGAATCCTTTCCTGGAGCGAAGTGTCATGGTCGCTCGAGCGAACGGTCCAGAAATGGATTCCGGACCAGTTCAGCTGTCCTCTTTCTCTTCCTTTTTACAACCTTCCTCCAGCCCTTCATATGCATCAAATGAGGAGTCTATTTCTCCACTCAAACTACATCAAATCCCTCCTCTAATCCATCATATTCTCCTCCATCAACCATGCATTCAACACAAGGAAAAAGGGAGGAGGAAATCATTTCACAATATACATATACATTTTGCAATAAAACAAGGAGACATTCAATGCCATAAACTACTACTTCACTATGTTCATAAATGTGCCATCAATACTCTATCATAAGCATTCATTCCAAAACCAAACATTAAATGTGCATTAATGGAAATATTCAAAATAAATGAAAGCTTTGGAAAAGTCATTCATCCACTTGCCTTATGTCTTCAAACCAAGTAAACCAAGCTCTAACAAGTCTTTCAAATCAATGGCCCAAGCTACAATGCAAAAACCCCAAATACAACAAACCCTAAAAGAGTCAAAACAATGAAATAGCAAGGAAATGTTCCAAGGATGATAGTGAAGCTTCTCAAGGGTTAGGAGATAACAAATCTAGAAGATGAAGGGAAATACTTACTTGTAAGGTCCTCTAATGGGAATGGTAAGCTCTAAGGGAATCTTGTAATGGTTGGTGAGCTCCACAAAAGCTATGGAAAGAAAGTTCTCAAGGAGATGAAGAAGATGGTGGCCTCCAATCTCCCCTTGGTGCAAGTTTGGGAGTGGATTTGAGATGGAGAAGCAAGAAGAAGAAGAGATCCTCACAAAGCCCTAGCTTTCTCTCTTGTGCTGGAAAAGAAGAATGAAGAAGAAGGGAAATGGCTTCCCTTGATAACAAATGAGTTGGGTTGGGTTGGGTCCCACAACTAAAGGAGCTACATTGGCTGAAATCATCTCTTTCGGGACCCCGGACGGATTCGACGAAGAAGGAAGAAATGATCGTCGAAATATCTAGTTTCTAAAAAGTGTATGTTTCACGGGTTTCGAGGATATTAAGTTTTGGGTACAGAGTTGGTGTGCAATGACTGTTTTACCCTCAAGGCTATGAAATCGGGTTTCGGGATCTCAAACGAGGACGGGATCAACATGAAAGTTGTAGGGATCGTCAAAACGAGTAAGACGGGATTAAATCATGAATGTAAAAACTTCCGATAAATCCTCAAACATATGCAATGTCATGAAAAGGAACCCCCAAAGGGCCCTACTAACACAAAGCAAATCAAAATCCCCAAAACTATATCAAAAGCTATTCCAAACCCAACTTAGCCAAAAACACTAATCAATCTTAGCACTAACACGCAACTTAATTAGCACTAATCGGGTTCACTCGGGTCGGGGTCTTACACCAAGAGAAAACCCAATTAGAAACTCTAAGGAACTAGAAGGCAAATAGAATAGAGAAGAGGAGAAGAAGAGTTGTGCAACACTTGCACTAGAGGCTCTTGGGCGTGGATTGTGTGTCTTGGACGTCCAAGGGGTTTTCCCCTTATATAGTCCTCATGCAACCTCCTTTTCTTACTTCTCTTACTAATTAGATAAGAAGTCTCACTCCGATACAAATTAGTAACTTCTCATGCTACTATTACTACTATTAGAAGTCTCACTTCAAATAGAAATAGTAAGTTTCTAATTCATTCGTATTAGAGTTTAAGTAAGAATAGAATCTTTCTAATACTTGGGCTAGCGTGGGGACCACTAGGGATTTCTTAGAAAGCTGACTCCAATTGGGACACGCGACCCCACATCTCATGTGCAATTCGGGCTCACAGTTAATTCAAATAACACCACTATATAAATGCAATTGCACTCCAGTCTTAGGAATAAATTACAATGAAGACCCTAAACTTCCATAGTACCACAAGTAGGCTCCTTGTGAGAACCCGACCCCTAATCTCTTGTATTAGTGTTGTTTTATTTGTGGATTAGTTCTTTTAGTGGGATTAGTATTTGTTGGATTGAGTTTGTGAGCTAGAATGGTTTTTCTTCTAGTTTTGGGCTTTTGAGTGCTTTGGTAGCTTGTGGGGCCCTTTGGGGGTTCCTTTTTCGGCTTTGCATTTTCTTGTAAGATTTTTCCGATTTGTTTCGTATTGTGTTTTTGGCCCGTTGCATTCATCTTGGGGAATCATACAACTTTCATGTTGATCCCGTATCCATTTGAGAACCCGAAACCCGATTTCTTGGCCTTGAGGGCAAAACAGTCTTTTCACACCAAATCTGTACCCAAAACTTGATATTCCCGAAACCCACGAAACATATACTTTTTGGAAACTAGATATTTCGACGAACATTTCTTCCTTCTTCGTCGAATTCATCCGAGGACCCGAGAGAGATGATTTCCGCCAAGTTAGTTCCTTAAGTTGTGGGACCCCACCCTCTCAATTGTTAACAAAAGAGACCCTTCCCCTTCCTTCTCCATTTTCATGTTCCAGCACAACCATTGAGTCTAGGGTTTTCCTTGCTCCCTCTTCTTCTTCTTGCTTCCCATCACTCAATCCACTTCCAAGCTTGCACCAAGAAGAGATTGGAGGCCACCATCTTCTTCATCTCCTTGAGGACTTTCTTTCCATAGCTTTTGTGGAGCTCCCCAACCATTACAAGATTCCCTTAGAGCTTACCATTTCCATTAGAGGACCTTACAAGTAAGTGTTCCTCTTCATCTTCTAGATTTGTAATCTTCTAGCTTTAGAGAAGCTCCACCTTGATTATTGAAAGGTTTCATTGTCATTTCATTGTTTAACCCATTTTAGGGCTTTTTTTTTGGGGGGTTTTGTAGAGATTGTGGATCTTGAGCTTGAGAGGTGATTAGGAGCTTGTTTTGCTAGATTGGAACCCAAGGCAAGTGGATGAATGGATGGTTTTAATGTTATCAAAGTTTTATGAGAAAACCCTAAGTTTATTTCTTGTTCTTGATCATTGAATACATGCTTGCACATATGCTCCTTGTCACTTATATATGGATTTCGAAATTTGCATATTAATGGTTGTTTTTATCTTGTTAATCTCTTGGAGAGGTATGCATTTCATTTGATCAAGTTTGCTCATATGGTTTTATAAGGAATAGGATTGGTTTGGCCATCCATGGTTATGTTTACTAGTTACATTGACTTGAAGTTGATACTCATTTAAGGAGTTTTGTTAAATCATCTATTGTAATGGAAAGGTGATCAATAGACTTTGTTTATCCATAGATTTTTGGCTCAAATGGACTCTTGTGTATATTGGGGATTCCTCCCTTTGTTTATTGTGAAATGAGAAGAAAGGAGGTGTTTAAAGTTAATTTTTCATTGGAGTTTTAATGAGGATTTTTAAGTGAATATGGAAGAAAAATGTTAGTTGTTTAAGTGTTGGAAGGAAGGTTGTAAAAAGGAAGAGAAAGAGAGGAACTGAACTGCCCGGAATTCAGTTTCTGGACAGTTCGCTCGAGCGACCTGTCCAGAAAGGCATACCCGTTTTCCAGTAGCCTGGTCGCTCGAACGCATTTTAATAACCGCTCGACTGATGGGTTCGCTCGAGCGAACTCTTCGATTCGCTCGAGCGATGCGGTCTGCCTGGCATGGGTCACGCGGGTGCAGAAATTTCGGCCAATCGATCGGCCCTTCGGTCCGATCGATTGGAGGACTCAGTTTGAGTCCAGTGAAATTTGATATTGTTTATTTTTGGAAACCTTTGGGCTTTCTATGAGTCCTAGGGGTATATACCTTAGTGTTAAGACCCATTTATGCCCTAATCTAAGGTCTTTAAGACTAGGGAACTAAAAGAAAAGAATGGTGTTGATTTAGACACTAATTCGTGGTTTTAGGTGGGACCCTGACTACCCTTTTTGGACTGTTTGGACCATGTGTGAGAATGTCTTGAGCCGACACGCCTCACGGTTGGTTTGGTGGCATCGAAGTTCAATCTATTCAATCTCGAACGGGATGGAACGACACGATATCCTCTTCATACCTAAATGCAAAGTCTATTTCCTTGGGTATCGCAAATTCTATTCCTTTCGGTGACTGAGTAGGTTGCTCGATGGTTCCGGATTGACATCACACTTAGGATGGACCGTTTATAATCTTGATTCTTGCTATTGTAACATCTAGTATTACCCATAAGCTCATTTAAGTTTTGAAAGTAGTAAAAGTGCATAAGGAGCCCGGAATGTCTTCAAACTCAAGGAGTACCAAGTAATGATTATAATCGACATACGGGACCCCTATTCACTTAAATAGATCTTGGAATTAATACTTTTCCCGAAATTGTTATAGTTTATTGTTTCACCTCTTTTCCCGAGATTTGCATTACATGACTTGCTTTCCCGAAAGCATTGAAGTTACACTAGTAACAGTTATTTGTCCCGAAATGTATTGCCCGATATGTAGTGACAGTGTGCCCTTGAGCACCCCCGTTTTACCCATTTATTTACTGTACTTGATTTACTTGCATATGTCTCGATTGGTTTTGACCTATGAGTCGGCATCACTAAGCTTGGATACCTTGTCGGTTTGATCCACCGACTTGGACTCTCCCGTCCCGCCAGCTGCAGTTTGGATCCCGATACCCGGTTATTACCGTGGTCCCGTCCCGATACCCGATTCGCTACCGTGGTCCCGTTCCCGTATATTTATATTGTATATATGATTTACGTTGAGTCTCCTCACCTTGTGTGACTGAGACCAACGTCCCGTTATACTCTTGTCACTTCGGTGATAGAGGACTTAGCTTCTTGTGATTGCCATCTTGCCAGTTCCCGATTTCCTTGGACACCCGACATGGTTTATATTGCTTACTTGTTTTCAGATAAATGATTCATTGCTTTTATGAAAGTTGTTATTTAGATAAGTGTTAATGCTCTCTATTGTAAATTCAGTCACTATTATATTGTTTTATGTCCTTTGCACACGTACATGTTTTACATGAATGCCGGTTGGGTGAATACCCGTGCTTTTACATATGGTTCTAACGATCGATGGTTTTGCTAGAGTTATATGATTACACATGTTTTAAAATGAATACCCGAGTTATTAAATGTCCATGCTTTGGAATGCGTTTTAAATGACACTCGTTTTGTTAGATCCCGATGGTTATACATGTTTTAAGTGAATACCCGAATTGCTAAACATTCGTGCTTTGTTTTAAATGACACTTGTTCTGCGAGATCACTATGTTTATACCGGTTTCAAATGAATACCCGATTTGTTAAATATCCCTGTTTTGAAATATGTTTTAAATGACACGTGTTTTGTCAGGTTTCTATGTTTATACCTGTTTCAAATGATTACCCGAGCTATTTAACATCCATGCTTAAGAATATGTTTTAAATGACACTCATTTTGCCAGATCCCTAGGTTATACCTGTTTTAAAGGAATGCCCGATCTGTTGAAGATCCATGCTTTGAAATATGTTTAAATGAACGTGGTTTTGCCAAACTTCCATATTCATACATGTTTTCCACGAACACCCGATTGTCAAATATCTATGCTTTTATCGATGATGTAAATGAACATATGCTTTATTAGTTCTTCCTGTTTTAACCATGTTTGAAAAGAATACATGTTTTGTCCGAGATTCCTGAGTTTTCACCCGTTTAATTATATACAGCATTTTGAGTAAATAGCATGATTTATCATTGGTATTATTATTCGCTATAGTGTGATCTTTTCATCCACCTGCCAGACCGTCGTGTCTGACCCACTACTTTTGGTACTCAGGTTCAGATTTCTTCGCCCCGAGTTGAGTGTTTTTGTTGGCTTTGGAGCCATGCCTTGCAGGTTGTTTTGTCGGCTATGTCATGTAGACATTGAGCCTGACATCGGAGCTACGTCACATTTGGGTAGTAGTTTATAGCTTATTGTTGTATGGCTTTTTATTAGCCTTTTTCTTGGGATTCCTAATTAATGTACATTGATAATTGTAACTTGAACATATTTGGGAATGTAATATCCTGTTACTGTCAGCTCTGTAATTTATTGTGATGGTTACTCCAGTCTGATATGATTCTTGATAGAATAGCTATGTGCTAAAGGTTGAGTGCGACGCGGAATCCGATGGCCACGGACTCCGGGTCGCAACGCCACAAATGCTTCCGCAAAATATTCAGAATGTGTTGTCTTCACACACGCGGATCCTGGGAGAAGTAAAATACATTTATGCTTAATCCCATCTCCCGCCCCCGAGGTTCCGGTTCGGGGGCATGACACTCCTCTATCATTATCCATGGATCAATTGGAATAAATCTGTCTCAGCCAATCTTAGATCCACATCTTATTATCTTTGAACCCCAATTAATCACAGTGATCATCAGTACCATCGAATTAACTCTTAATCGAGATGGATGCGCACTTACTAATGATAAATCCATTAATTGGCACAAGGGAATAATATAGATAGATTCCATCTTGATCATTGGATGTTCCCACAGTCCTACTTCCATGTACCCAAGACACCGAGGTGTTGACCTATAATTGGAATCACTCATTGGTGACTCAAAGCAAATGAATAGATAGAAACTTGAGTTCATCAATGTCTAATGATTGAGAGCCTATTGCTAGGGAATTATTAGAGCAGACCTTAAAATCGAGACAGTATTCATAAGGTGCTTCTCATGGTCCTTCAATACGTTCAATGTACCAGCGCTATGATCCATAATCTTCCATTCTAATGATCGAGACAAATCACACTATCTCATAGTGATCAAAGTGTTGCAACTTTATCAGATGAGATGCCCAGTCTCATCACTGGTTGTGAAGATATTTTTAAGTATAAGATTTGTGACACATGTCTTTCGTATGTGGATCTCATCCATATACATATATCACATCTAATGTATTAATGGGACCCGGTTCATCTCATGAACCATTATGTCATATGTATTGGTCATGTTCATCAAGTAATAAACACCATTGATCTCATGAAAGGAACGCATGATTTCATTGATAAATCAATTTATTATAACAACTGATGGATTGAGTCCATACAATATAACAATCTCCCACTTGGGCTCAATTCCAGTCAGGGTTGCATCTCATGCCCATCCCGTCTACGTTCTGCTCAAAGACTTTGGTAGTCAAAGGCTTAGTAAAGGGATCTGCCAAATTGTCCGCAGAGGCTATCTTGGCAATAGCAATATCACCTCTCTGCACAATCTCTCTGACTAAATGATATTTTCTCTGTACATGCTTTTGGCTTTTATGGCTTCTGGGCTCCTTGGACTGAGCGACTGCCCCGCTGCTGTTGTGCCAAAGGTACCACCCCAAGTTCCATAAGGGATCTCTTGAGCCATACTGCTTCCTTAGCTGCTTCACAAGCCACTACATATTCAGCCTCCGAGGTGAAATCAGCGGTACATTCATGTTTTATACTCCTCCAGCTGATAGCTCCGCCACTTAGCATAAATACATAACCGGAGGTGAATTCTCTGGAATCCTTATCTGACATGAAGTCAGAATCTGTGTATCCGACTGGAATCAGTTTATCACTGCCATAAATTAACATGTAATCTCTAGTCCTTCTCAAGTATTTGAGAATACACTTTACAGCAGTCCAATGTTCAGGTCCTGGGTTAGACTGATATCTGCTGATTAGGCCCACTGCATGACAGATATCCGGTCTAGTACATAGCATAGCATACATGAGGCTACCAACAGCCGAAGCGTATGATATCGACCTCATTTGCTCCTTTTCCTCAGGTGTCTTAGGACACTGATCCTTAGAAAGGTGCACTCCATGCTTGAAAGGTGTAGTACCCTTCTTAGAGTCTTACATAGCAAACAGTACTAGTACCTTATCTATGTATGCAGCTTGGGATAAGCCAATCATCCTATTTTTCCGGTCTCGATGGAGTTTGATCCCTAGGATGTAGCTAGCTTCTCCCAAGTTCTTCATATCAAAAGTCTTTGCCAACCAAACTTTCACTGTTGACAACATTCCCACATCTTTCCCAAGGAGTAGGATGTCGTCGACATGTAAAACCAGAAGACTACCCTGTCACCTTCACTTTTCGTGTACACACATGACTCATCCGGATTTTGACAAAAACCAAATGACTTGATTGCCTGATCAAAACGGATGTTCCAGCTTATGCAACGGATTAAATAGGCCTCTACAGCTTGCAAACTTTTTGCTCTTGGTTTTTAGCTACAAAACCGTCTGGCTGCACCATATAGATGTCTTCCTCAAGATGGCCATTGAGAAACACCGTCTTGACATCCATTTGCCAAATCTCGTAATCGAGATGAGCCGCAATGGATAAGAGTATCCTGATGTACTTGAGCATGGCTACCGGCGAGAAGGTTTCCTCATAATCGATACCCTCTTTCAGAGTATACCCTTTCGCAACAAGCCTGGCCTTAAAGGTCTCCACTCTACCATCTGGCCCTCTCTTTCTCTTGTAGACCCACTTGCACCCAATAGGTTTAATATTAGCAAGCAAGTCCACAAGTGTCCAGACCTAATTGGAGTACATAGACTCCATCTCAGCCTTCATAAAATCTTCCCAACGCACCGAATCTATGTCATTAATTGCTTCATCATAGTTACAGGGATCTTGTTCCGGTTATTGCGAGATTGCCTCGTAAGACTCTCCCAAGAACGAAAACCTGTCAGGGGGTCTGACAATCCTCCCACTACGATGAGGCTCTGGTGTAACTATTGGGTTCGGTGAGGGCGGTTCTTCCTCAAGTTTCGTCATACTTGGATATGGAATTGTTTGCTCTTGAATTTCTTCCAAGATCACCGTTTCTAAAGATTTCCGGTCTATCATATAATATTCCTAAAAAAAAACCGCATTAGTGCTCACCAGCACTTTCTGCTCTCTGGGATTATAGAATAACCAACATTTAGTTCCTTTAGGATATCCTACAAACGTGCATACTTCCGACTTCGCTTCTAACTTATCCATCTTAACCTTTAGTACATCTGCCGAACAACCCCAAATGTATAAATGTTGTAGACTAGGCTTTTGCCTGGACCACAACTCCCGGGGAGTCTTAGGTACAAACTTAGATGGTACGAGATTTAGTATGTACATCGCAGTATCCAAGGCGTATCTCCAAAAGGATACAGGTAATCCCGAGAAACTCAACATAGACCTGATCATATCTAAAAGAGTCTTGTTCCTTCTTTCTTTTACTCTATTCTGTTAAGGCATACCAGGAGCAGACAGCTAGGATAGAATCTCATTTTTTAATAAGTATCCCATAAAATCAGCAGAGAGATATTCCCCTCCTCGATCTGATCGAAGAGTCTTCATACTCTTACCTAATTGCTTTTCTGCTTCCGCTCGAAACTCTTTGAACTTTTCAAAGGCCTCAGACTTGCGGTGCATAAGGTATATGTATCCATATCTTGACTAATCATCTGTGAAAGTGATGAAATATTCATATCCTCCTCCAGCCCTGACATTAATGGGTCCACACACATCAGTATGCACTAATTCCAATAAATCTTTGGCCCTATTGCCCTTAGATGAAAAGGGTCTTTTGGACGTTTTACCTTCCAAACAGGACTCGCAGACAAGCATTGGTTCTACCACCAATGAAGGTAAGATACCATCCTTCACTAGCCTGTTAATCCTGTTTAGGTTTATGTGACCTAGTGTTAGACCCCGACCCAGACCAATTCGATTAGTGTGCGATTAGTATGTGTTTAGTCCTAAGTGGGTTTAGTTGTTGTTGGGTTAGAAGTAATTAGTTTAGTCTTGGACATAGCTTTGGGAAGTTTGAGAACGTTTAGTATTAGTTAGACACACTCGGAAAGGCCCGAGTGCACGTGTAAGCTTGGAAAGATCGTATCGATTTCCGTGTGATTGTGAATTTGATTTCATTCGAATGATTTTTCTATGTGTTACAACTTTCGTCTTAAGCCCATTCATGTTTGAAGCCCAAAAAAACCCAAGTTTTGGCCCAAAGAGGGTAAAATTGTCTTTTACGCACAAATCTGGACACAATTTTCGAGATCTCAAAACCATGTCAAAAATATACTTTTTGGAAACTAGATATTTCAACGATCGTTTTATCCTTCTTCGTCGAAGTCATCCGAGGCCCTCAAGATCGTGTTTTGGTCACTTCAAGGTTCAACTAGTTTGGGCCCATTCTCATCACTTAAACCCCATCTCCCTCTCCTTTCATTCATTTCCCCCAATCTCTGCAATTTTCTGAACCTAGGGCAAGGAAAATCTTTCTCTCTTCCTCTTCATTTCCTCTTGCATGCTTTAGCTAGAGCTCCAAAAGGGGTTCCAAAATCATCATCTTCTTCATCTCCTTGCAAGCTTTCCATTGGTACAAATTTCTTGGAGTTTCTTGTTGAGCAAGCTCTTCATCTTCACCATCTCTCCTTGTTTAGCCATTGTTAGGTAAGAGCTTCAACCCATATTTTTCATGTAGTCCTTTTAGCCATTAAAGATCATGTTTTCCATGTTTACAAACCCTTTGGTAAAATGGGTTTCTTGTTTTCAAGATTTAGTGAGTTGTGTGGTTTTTCTCTTGGGTTCTTGTAGTGTTGGATTAGCTTGAGAGAAGTGCTTGAGAAGATTGTTAGCATTGGTCAAGGCAAGTAATCTTTATAGGTTCAATGTGCATGCGTAATTTGATTCCATTGTTATTTTAGAAATTGTGCATTTGATTTGTGTACAAGCTTCATTATTATGTTTTATTGGATTTGAATGTGTGAAATGGTGATAAATGAACCCTTGGTGAGCATGAAGGCTCAAGGGATTATATGTGATTGAGGGATGAGAAGAAGGAGAAGAATGTAGTGGAAGATGTGTAAGAGAAAGGCAGTTTCTGCACTCTGCGAGCTCAGGCAGAAGCTGATTCGCTCGAGCGACCCTTGGGTCTGCTCGAGCGACCATGCCTCTGTTTGGTCCGAGCGCAGACAGAGAGCTGTCCGCGTAATCTGGAGCAAGACAGAGAGCTGTCCGTTCGAGCGCACCTTATATTCGCTCGAACGAACTGTCTCGCTCGAGCGAAGTGTCATCACCTTATAAAGTTCGCTCGAGCGAACCTGCCAAAATCAGGAAGAAGATTTATTTCATTTCTGTATTTTCTTGAAGGTTGAAAAACTAGACTATGTTAAGGGTATTGACTTGACATTGTGTAAATGGTACTTCAAAATGCAACCCAACTTCGGGGACACCAATTCTTGTATATTCCGACATTTGGGGTCCCAATTACACAAAGGTCAATTAGCAGCCTTAACACATGCTTGTTAGATTTCGTGTTCGAATTCCGTTTTTGATGCGATAAGTAGCATCGTGTACTAGTTTTTGGTTTTCAAGTATAAGCTTGTTTTGAAGAATTGTTTCAAGAAAAGGGGATCACTTCCTAAGCGTGTTATGCATATTAATTATGCCTTTGCTAGTCGTGTTCATCGTGTTTTGATAAGTGATTTCCCCCTTTTTACCTTGACATGTTTTGATAAGTGTCTCGCGTGTTTTATGCATTCATGAATTAAGTAAACATCCCTGAGCTTGGACTGCCCTTTCAGTCTGATCCACTTTCTGGGGGTCCTTAAACATGTGGACTGTCTGCAGACTGGTCGTGTATTTATTACACATCGTGCATGTCCGGTTCCGCGGCCGGAATTCCCGTCTTTGTGGGAAATCGTGTCGTGCTTATATTATGTATATCGTGCTTGTCGTGCGTGCTTGCTCTTTTCATTATATAAATGATAGAGAAAGGATGGGCTCTTTGTGGATGATAACTATTCATGATATATTATGTACTCATGCTAGTTTATGTTAGTATCTCGGCTTAGTTAAACATTTCTGCAAAAGTATCTTAGTCATTATAGTATTTCAAATCAAGGATTTGCTTATTTGTTTTCTTAAACGTTATTGTTTCATGCTTGCACCTATATTGATTACCTGCCAAACCGTCGTGTTTGACCCTTGTTTGTTGGTGCCCAGGTGCAGGAGACGTTACCCATGAGGAGGAGCATCAGGAGGAGGCTTGTGAGACAATCCCTGTGAGAGAGTGGCAGCCCGATGATGTCATCTAGACGTCAGGCGGGTTCTTGAGTCTCGTCATCATTTGTTGGGGGTTCATTTTGATTATTTTGAGAAGTGTATTGGCTTCTGTTGGCCTCTTATGGGTTGTAACCAAATTTAAAGTACTTTTGATTTAGTCTCATAACTTGAATATTAATGGGAATGCCATGTTAACTTCTTTCTTTGATACTATGCCTTGCTATTACTTGTTATAGCACCTAAATATTGTATTGGTGCTCATCTTGATGTGTTTGTCTACACGCTTCCGCATATTTGATCGTGTGAGTCAGATTTCGCTTGTCTTTGGGAATCCTCACCGCGGGAACCTGTGGGAAAGCAAAATCTTCAATAGCAATTGTAACTCTACCACGTCGCGGGCCCGGGATCCGTTCGGGGTCGCGACAGGACTGGTATTAGAGCGGGACATGTTTCAGGCACTTAAAAGAAACTAGAAAGATCTTAAGAACGTGGCGAGGATCCGTGAATTCGATAGATTCGTTGGTATAGGACCATAGAAAACCCTTGTACCATGATTATTGCGTACTAACTCTTTGTTTTACAGCAATATGCCTCCAAAGAAAGCTCCAAATCATCATGCTTCAGGCAGTAATCAGAATGAATCAGATGCATCTGAGACACCGACAACGACACAATTTCAGGAACTTATGCAAGCAATGATAGCACAGCAAAGGCAAGCTAATGAGAACCAAACCAGATTTCGAGAATAGTTGGCAAAGAAGGATGATGAAATGGCACAAGTTCAGAGGCAACTGTTGGAAGTACTTCAGAACAGGAATGTAGCTCCACCCGTGGGTCCACAGATTGTTATTCAGAATAGGGATCCTGACCCTAATGCACTATTTGAGAAGTTCAGGAAAAGGGCACCGAAGGAATTTTCGGGCAATGAGGACCCGTTGGTGGCAGATGACTGGCTAGTCAATACGGAGAAGATCTTCGATGTCTTCATGTGCACGGGAATACAGAAGGTCAATCTCACAGCTTCATTATTCTATGGACTTGCAGATAGATGGTGCTAAACAATCAAGGATCCATATGCAGTGATGGCTGATGAAGAGGCATGGGCAGCATTTAAGATACAGTTTCAAGATAAATATATTCCCTCTCATGTCAAGAGGCAGAAGGCTATTGAGTTTCAGCAGCTTAAGCAAGGGAGCATGACGGTGCTAGATTACGTCACCAAGTTTGAAAGATTGGCTAGATACGCTACCGAGCTGATTGACACCGAAAGGAAGAAGATAACTAAGTTTTTGGAAGGGTTGAATCCGATCATCATGAGAGATGTCATAGGAGTAGTTCCTCCAGCTACATATGATGAGGCGGTCAAGCGGGCTTATACATTTGAAGATATTAACAACATGATTGTTCAAGACAGGAAGCAGCAATATCAGCAGCAGAATCAGAGGCAACAGCAGGGCAAGAAGCCAAAGCAAGAACAAGGTCATGTGAGGCAGGGTTGTGGACATTGTGGCAAGAATCATGAAACCCATGAATGTCGTAAGGCCATGGGTGCCTGTTTCAAGTGTGGGGCTATGAATAATTCAATCAAGGATTGCCCACTACTTCAGAATCAAGGAACAGAAACCAGCAACAGAGACAAGTAGCTCCTCAAAACCAAGCACCAGTTCAGAATCAAGTCAGACCACCTCAGCAGCAGCAGCAGGCTAGGCTGCCAGCACAGAATCAGAATGCTTGTGCTCCACAGCAGAACAGACATGGGCAAGGAAGGCAGAACCAAGTACCAAACCGACTACAGATGCATGGACGTTTGTATTATCTCAACCGTACAGATGCTGAAGCTGCAGGAGACGTGGTAGAAGGTAAACTTCTTGTTTGTGGGCTAGAAGCCCAGATTTTATTTGATCCTGGATCCACACATTCCTTTGCATCTCCTAGTTTTGCGAAGTTGATTGATGCACCATGTAGTGAGTTGGATTACATTTTAGTAGTTACCACTCCAGTAGGGAAACAAGTTGTGTGTAGAACCCATTACCCTAGTTGTACAGTTTTGTTAGGAGATGTTAATCTACTGGCCAACCTCATAGTGTTGGACATGCATGATTTCAATGTCATTTTAGGCATGGATTGGTTAGAAGCATATCATGCCACCATGGATTATTTTAGTAAGACCATCACATTCAGATTCCAAGGGCCACAGGCAGAATTGATATTTCAGGGGAACAGGAGAAAATCTCAGGCAGGGTTTATTTCAGTCTTGAAGGCAAGCAGATTAGTTCAGAGTGGGTGTTAGGCATTTATTGCGTTTATCACAGAGGATAAACAATCCCAAGGGGTGGAGGATATCCCCATTGTGTGCGAATTTCCGGATGTTTTTCCAGAAGAAATCCCGGGTTTACCACCAATTAGAGAAGTTGAGTTCACAATTGAGCTCCTTCCAGGGACAGCTCCGATCTCGATTGCACCATATAGGATGGCTCCAGCAGAAATGGGTGAGCTAAAGCTCCAATTACAGGAATTGTTGAGCAAAGGCTTCATTAGGCCAAGTGTTTCACCGTGGGGAGCACCGGTGTTGTTTGTGAAAAAGAAGGATGGGAGTTTGAGAATGTGCATCGACTACAGGAAGTTGAACCATGTGACCGTGAAGAACAAGTATCCTTTGCCAAGGATAGATGAATTGTTTGACCAATTGCAAGGAGCAGCCTACTTTTCCAAGATAGACTTGAGATCAGGGTACCATCAGTTGAGAGTTAGAGACTCAGATGTTCAGAAGACAGCCTTTAGAACAAGATATGGCCACTATGAGTTCTTAGTGATGCCCTTTGGTTTGACCAATGCACCCGCAGTCTTTATGGATCTCATGAACAAGGTCTTTGCACCCTATTTAGATCACTCCACAGTAGTATTCATCGATGATGTCCTTGTGTACTCCAAGAGTAAGAAGGAGCATGAAGAACATTTGAAGACAGCGTTGCAGCTTTTGAGGGACAACCAGTTATATGCAAAACTCAGTAAGTGCGAATTCTGGTTAGAGCAAGTCGCTTTTCTAGGCCATATCATCTCCAGAGAAGGTTTAGCAGTTGATCCAGCCAAGATAGAGGCAGTTGTTAGTTGGGTGAGGCCCAGCAGTGTGACGGAAATTAGAAGCATTTTGGGGTTAGCAGGTTACTACAGAAGATTTGTCCAAGGTTTTTCGTCCATTGCAGCCCCGTTGACAAAATTGACTAGGAAGAATGTCCCATTTGTGTGGACCGATCAGTGTGAAACCAGTTTTCAGGAGTTGAAAGGAAGGTTAACCAGAGCCCCAATCCTCACGTTACCCTCGAGCAATGGCGGGTTTATTGTTTACATAGATGCTTCGAATGTGGGATTGGGTTGTGTATTGATGCAGGATGGCAAGGTGATTGCTTATGGCTCGAGACAGTTGAAGGACCATGAGAAGAATTATGCGACTCACGACTTGGAGTTGGCAGCAGTTGTTTTCGCATTGAAGATGTGGAGACACTACCTCTACGGAGAGAAGTTTGAGGTCCATTCAGATCACAGAAGTTTACAGTATTTGTTCTCACAGAAGGATTTGAACATGAGGCAGAGGAGGTGGATGGAGTATATCAAAGATTATGACTTCCCAATCAAGTACCATCCAGGCAAAGTGAATGTGGTAGCAGATGCTTTGAGCAGAAAATCAGTAGTCATGGCCAATTTGAGAGGAATGGGTGTCTTACAGCAGTTTGAAGAGTTGGGTGTAGATGTGCAAACTCTAAAGTTGGGTGTGATGTTAGCAAATATGACAGTATCGGAACCTACCTTCATCCAGAAGATCAAGGAAAGTCAGTTGCAAGACCCAGACTTGGCTAAGATAGTGGAAGTCATTGCAGAATGTCCCGATTTTAGGATGGTGAACGGGATATTGTATTTCCGTGACCGGTTGTGTGTGCCAAATGTGGATGATTTGAAGAGCGAAATAATGAATGAAGCTCACAGCACGAGATATTCTATGCATCCGGGTAGCACGAAGATGTACCACAATTTGAAGAATAGATTTTGGTGGAACAACATGAAGAAAGAAATAGCAGCTTTTGTGTCTCGTTATCTAACTTTTCAGTTGATCAAGGCAGAGCATCAGAAGCCTCCAGGTTTGTTACAGCCTTTGGAGATTCCGGAGTGGAAATGGGAGCACATCACCATGGATTTCGTCTCCGGTTTGCCTAATACCAAGAAGGGAAATAATGCAATTTGGATCATTGTGGATCACCCGACAAAGTCTGCTCACTTCATTCCGATGAAGACAGGGAATATGATGCATATGGCACCGCTTGCGAAGTTATTCGTGGATGAGATTGTTAGTAAACATGGTCAGCCCGTCTCCATTACTTCAGACAGAGACAGTAGGTTTGTTTCAAAGTTTTGGAAAACTCTTCATGAGTCGATGGGTACCAAACTCCAGTTCAGCACAGCTTATCATCCTCAGACAGATGGTCAGTCAGAAAGGACGATACAGACTCTCGAAGACATGTTGCGTGCTTGTGTATTGGATTTCAAGATTCAGTGGGATGAGTGCTTACCACTTTGTGAATTTGCCTATAACAATAGTTACCACTCTAGCATCGGTATGGCACCTTTCGAGGCACTTTATGGCAGAAGATGTAGAACTCCGGTTTGCTGGGAAGAAGTCAGTGAACGTAGAGACAAGTGACAAGGTCAAGTTGATTCAGGAAAGGTTGAAGATCGCCCGAAGTAGGCAGAAGAGTTATGCAGATACTCGCAGAAGAGAATTGCAATTTCAAGTGGGTGACAAGGTGTTTTTGAAGATCTCACCAGTTAGAGTGACCTTGAGATTCGGACAGAATGGCAAATTGTCTAGAAGGTTTATTGGTCCGTATGAGATTTTGAGCAAGATTGGAGATGTTGCTTATAGGCTTGCGTTACCGCCTGAACTCTCCGGGGTACATAATGTTTTCCATGTTTCTATGCTCAAGAAGTATGTCTCTAGTCCTGCACACATTCTACAGCATGAGCCTTTGGAGATTCAGGAAGATGCTTCGTATGTGGCAAGACCAATCAAGATCATTGATACCAAAGAGCAAGAATTGAGAAATCGGACTATTCAGTGGGTCAAGGTACTTTCGGAAAATCACGAGCCGGAGGAAGCCACCTGGGAATTGAGAGAGCGAGTGCAGAGGAAGTACCCAAAGCTTTTACCAGAGGTAATTGTTTGATTTATTTGGTGGACCAAATATCCTAAGGGGTAGAGGATGCTAGACCTCGACCAAGACCAATTCGATTAGTGTACGATTAGTATGTGTTTAGTCCTAAGTGGGTTTAGTTGTTGTTGGGTTAGAAGTAATTAGTTTAGTCTTGGACATAGCTTTGGGAAGTTTGAGAACGTTTAGTATTAGTTAGACACACTCGGAAAGGCCCGAGTGCACGTGTAAGCTTGGGAAGATCGTATCGATTTCCGTGTGATTGTGATTTTGATTTCATT
The DNA here is from genome assembly GCA_038049695.1 of Cinnamomum chago. Taxonomy (NCBI): domain Eukaryota; kingdom Viridiplantae; phylum Streptophyta; class Magnoliopsida; order Laurales; family Lauraceae; genus Cinnamomum; species Cinnamomum chago. The sequence continues at coordinate 65,605,799 of CP142451.1, forward strand.
CGAATGATTTTTCTATGTGTTACAACTTTCGTCTTAAGCCCATTCATGTTTGAAGCCCAAAAAAACCCAAGTTTTGGCCCAAAGAGGGTAAAATTGTCTTTTACGCACAAATCTGGACACAATTTTTGAGATCTCAAAACCATGTCAAAAATATACCTTTTGGAAACTAGATATTTCGACGATCGTTTTATCCTTCTTCGTCGAAGTCATCCGAGGCCCTCAAGATCGTGTTTTGGTCACTTCAAGGTTCAACTAGTTGGGGCCCATTCTCATCACTTAAACCCCATCTCCCTCTCCTTTCATTCATTTCCCCCAATCTCTGCAATTTTCTGAACCTAGGGCAAGGAAAATCTTTCTCTCTTCCTCTTCATTTCCTCTTGCATGCTTTAGCTAGAGAGCTCCAAAAGGGGTTCCAAAATCATCATCTTCTTCATCTCCTTGCAAGCTTTCCATTGGTACAAATTTCTTGGAGTTTCTTGTGGATCAAGCTCTTCATCTTCACCATCTCTCCTTGTTTAGCCATTGTTAGGTAAGAGCTTCAACCCATGTTTTTCATGTAGTCCTTTTAGCCCTTAAAGATCATGTTTTCCATGCTTACAAACCCTTTGGTAAAATGGGTTTCTTGTTTTCAAGATTTAGTGAGTTGTGTGGTTTTTCTCTTGGGTTCTTGTAGTGTTGGATTAGCTTGAGAGAAGTGCTTGAGAAGATTGTTAGCATTGGTCAAGGCAAGTAATCTTTATAGGTTCAATGTGCATGCGTAATTTGATTCCATTGTTATTTTAGAAATTGTGCATTTGATTTGTGTACAAGCTTCATTATTATGTTTTATTGGATTTGAATGTGTGAAATGGTGATAAATGAACCCTTGGTGAGCATGAAGGCTCAAGGGATTATATGTGATTGAGGGATGAGAAGAAGGAGAAGAATGTAGTGGAAGATGTGTAAGAGAAAGGCAGTTTCTGCACTCTGCGAGCTCAGGCAGAAGCTGATTCGCTCGAGCGACCATGCCTCTGTTTGGTCCGAGCGCAGACAGAGAGCTGTCCGCTCGAGCGACCCTATGGTCCGCTCGAGCGAACTGCCCTCTGTGTAATCTGGAGCAAGACAGAGAGCTGTCCGTTCGAGCACACCTTATATTCGCTCGAACGAACTGTCTCGCTCGAGCGAAGTGTTATCACCTTATAAAGTTCGCTCGAGCGAACCTGCCAGATTCAGGAAGAAGATTTATTTCATTTCTGTATTTTCTTGAAGGTTGAAAAACTAGACTATGTTAAGGGTATTGACTTGACATTGTGTAAATGGTACTTCAAAATGCAACCCAACTTCGGGGACACCAATTCTTGTATATTCCGACATTTGGGGTCCCACTTACACGAAGGTCAATTAGCAGCCTTAACACATGCTTGTTAGATTTCGTATTCGAATTCCGTTTTTGATGCGATAAGTACCATCATGTACTAGGTTTTGGTTTTCAAGTATAAGCTTGTTTTGAAGAATTGTTTCAAGAAAAGGGGATCACTTCCTAAGCATGTTATGCATATTAATTATGCCTTTGCTAGTCGTGTTCATCGTGTTTTGATAAGTGATTTCCCCCTTTTTACCTTGACATGTTTTGATAAGTGTCTCGCGTGTTTTATGCATTCTTGAATTAAGTAAACACCACTGAGCTTGGACTACCCTTTCAGTCTGATCCACTGTCTGGGGGTCCTTAAACATGTGGACTGTCTACAGACTGGTCGTGTATTTATTACACATCGTGCGTGTCCGGTTCCGCGGCCGGAATCTCGTCTTGGTGGGAAATCGTGTCGTGCTTATATTATGTATATCGTGCTTGTCGTGCGTGCTTGCTCTTTTCATTATATAAATGATAGAGAAAGGATGGGCTCTTTGTGGATGATAACTATTCATGATATATTATGTACTCATGCTAGTTTGTGTTAGTATCTCAGCTTAGTTAAACATTTATGCAAAAGTATCTCAGTCATTATAGTATTTCAAATCAAGGATTTGCTTATTTGTTTTCTTAAACGTTATTGTTTCATGCTTGCACCTATATTGATTACCTGCCAAACCGTCGTGTTTGACCCTTGTTTGTTGGTGCCCAGGTGCAGGAGACGTTACCCTTGAGGAGGAGCGTCAGGAGGAGGCTTGTGAGCCAATCCCTGTGAGAGAGTGGTAGCCCGATGATGTCATCTAGACGTCGGGCGGGTTCTTGAGTCTCGTCATCATTTGTTGGGGGTTCATTTTGATTATTTTGAGAAGTGTATTGGCCTCTGTTGGCCTCTTGTGGGTTGTAACCAAATTTAAAGTACTTTTGATTTAGTCTCAGAACTTGAATATTAATGGGAATGCCATGTTAACTTCTTTCTTTGATACTATGCCTTGCTATTACTTGTTATAGCACCTAAATATTGTATTGGTGCTCATCTTGATGTGTTTGTCTACACGCTTCCGCATATTTGATCGTGTGAGTCAGATTTCGCTTGTCTTTGGGAATCCTCACCGCGGGAACCTGTGGGAAAGCAAAATCTTCAATAGCAATTGTAACTCTACCACGTCGCGGGCCCGGGATCCGTTCCGGGGTCGCGACACCTAGCCTCAAGTGCCAAAGTTTTGTTGGATTTGATGAAGGTGACTTTCTCTTTAATGATGGTCTATTAATTGTTCCAGTATCATGTATCTCATAGATTGTGGGAGTTAACAAATAAAGGTCATTGGTTACCTTGCCAGAACATATAAAAGTACCATTCCTCTTTATGACAACTTCAGTACCAAAAGTAATGGAATAATTTTTATTGACCATACTAGAAACTGAAATTAAATTCCGTCATAAAGACGGTATATATAATGTGTCTGACAAAACCAATTTATTATTCGAAAAACATAAAGTAATAACTCCCACTGAAACTGCCTCTGCCCGAGCATCAGATCCTAGGTTGACAATGATTTCTCTATCACTGAGCCTCCTGGTTTCCCTGAACCTCTACAACGAATTACATATGTGATTAGTTGCCCGGGGGCCACACACCAAGATTTTGAAGTACCGGTTGCAAAACTAACTTCAGAAATAAGTGACTCAATCATACCTGAGGTCTTCTTCTTAGACAGATACTCTGGACAGTTCATTTTCCAATGTCCTGTCTTACCACAATGGAAACACTTTCCTTTTGACCCTGAACCCTTAGCCTTGGCCACACCACCATTAGGACCATTCTCCACCTTATGACCTTTCGGAACTGATTTTTGTTTGCCTTTCCGCCCTTTGCCTTTCGACTTGGACTTGGCATCTGACTTTTCTGTCATTAGGGCAGTTGGCTTCTTCTTCATAATCCATTCAGTCACCACCAGCTGGCTTGACAGCTCAGCCAGAGTCAAATTCATCTTATTCATATTGTAATTAACCTTGAAATTGTTGAATGACTCTAGTAGTGACTCAAGGATTATGTCGATTTGCGATTCTGCATCAATCGCAGCTCCCAGTACATCTAACTCATTTAATGAATCCATCATTTTCAACATGTGTTCTTGTACTGATGTACCTTCAGCCATCTTGGTGCTAATGAGCACCCTCATAGCTGCCTGCCTAGCAGGCCTGCCCTGTTCTGCAAACATCTCATTTAAGTTCGATATAATATCATATGCAGTCTTATAGGATTGATGTTGGTGTCGCAAAACACTGGACATGGATGCCAGAATGTAACATCTGGCCATCTCATCGTCTTTAGCCCATTTGGTGTAAAGTTCATTTTCTTCTTTCGGTGCATCCAGACCAGGCTCATCAAGGGGGGGTTTTGGTAAGGACATATTTATATCGTGAAGCAGTCAGGATAATATCCAGGTTCCGTTTCCAGTCTACATAGTTGGATCCCACCAATTTATTCTGGTTGAGGATGATCGCAAGTGGATTGAAAGTATTTGAATTCATGCTTGAAATACTGTAGCACGTAACCATACATTCAATTAATGAATTTAAATGACATTACGGTTTAGTATTCTACCAAATTTATGTGGGGATCCTCATAACCACTAAATTCCCCACATAAATTTAGAATACATCGGAATCCCAATCCCTGGTGAAAGTCCAAGATCAAATCCTAGAGTGCGGGGGGGGGGGGGGGGGTGAATAGGGTGAGTTCAAATTCCTAGACCAATTTTAACTTCTTTTAGCTTTTAAGTCTCTTATGCTTTGAAGAAGAATAATAAAATTAACCAAGAGAGCATAATCCATAAAAAGAAAGCATAAAGACAATCACCATAACACAAGCATATATAGTGGTTCGGCCAAATTGCCTACATCCACTCCCGGTACACCTACATGTATTCACTAACTTCAATTAAGGTTTAGGATCACCTCAAACCTTACAATCAACACTATGCTTTTCAAGGCTAAGCATAAACCTTTACACCATATGCTTTTCAAGGCTAAGCATAAACCTTTACGACATAGAACTTTTCTCTTATAAAAAATGCCTAAGGATGCATGGATTAAGAGAGCAATGAAGTACAATGGAGTGCCTCTAAATAGGCTAATTAGAAAGTGAAAACTCAACTCCTAGAAACATGCATAATAATGACAAAGTCTATGAATGATGCATTTTCTAGAAATAACTCTTTCTCTTTGAAAAGATGAAACTTTGATTGATGCAAAGCTGATAAACATAAGATAGAGAAAGAGTTGTTTTCCTAACACATGAATATGGTAACGTGAACTAACTTGTTTTCAAAGAAGATGAACTAAAGGCTAGCATGTTTATGATAAAACAAGAAAATAAATTCATGTGTTACAAAGGCAATATGTTGTATTCACAGCATGTGAGATTTCTAAAGTATTAAGCATGTTATGAAGGACAACACTTTAATAGGAAAGCATCTTGTTAATCATGCATTGAAGGAGATCAAAGATTTTGAAACAAAACATGATTTTAAAAAGACTTTGGATTAAAGAAAGCACGCCCATTTGAAGATCAAAGGTTGAATCAATGGAATGACTTCATAATCCCTTCAAAATGCTCTTGAAAAGTTGTAAACCCTTGGCCTCAAAAGTCCCTCCAAGATCAGCAACTTTCTTCAAACAAAAAGCCACTTTTTATAAAGAAAAAGTTGCCAACGGCTAGTCCCAGGTCGACCTGCCAACAGGGGGGGTCGACCTGGTACACACAACAGTAAAAAAAGTGACTGTTGGAGCTTCAGGACCAGTCGACCTGCAGTGAGGCAGGTCGACCTGGGTCCCTGGGCAGGTCGACCTGCCACACAGTTGCAGGTTGACAAGAAAAGAGCCCAGAAATCTGAAAATCTTAGAAACTTGCAATATTTGAAGGGCACTTTCCAGGGGACTTTGAGGACCAATATCCAAACATAAATCCATGACTGAAAGAAGATGAAAACTAAATTTCTAAAGTCATGAAAACTCCAAATCAAAATAATGATTTTAAAGAAAGAAACTTTGGAAATCTTGAATGGATTTTAGAAACAAAAACTTCATGATCTTAGGAGGCAAACTGAATTTGAAAACCATGCATATCATTTGATAAAAATAAAGATTAAGAAGGAGAAATATGCATGATGATCTTATGAATAAAACCATGAATGAATGAGAGGACAAGCTTTATGAAAGAGAATGCATCCTATCAAATTGCAATAAAACAAAAACTCTAACAATCTCCCCCTTTGCAATTTGATGGCAACTCTTGAAGCTTGAACTGTCTCTCAATTTCCTTTGAATCTTGAACAGCAAAAACTTTGGATATTTAAGGAGCTTTGGATATTTGGGAGCATTTGGATATTTTGGAGCTTTGGATTTTCCTTGCGGGAGCGACGACAAAAGACAACCATCCTAGAAGCTATACAAAATATGCACTCTAGGCAAAGCTACTCCCCCTCAACAATAGCAACCCTTGAATCTTCTCCCCCTGAATTGGTGAACACCTGATAATTCTCTCCCCCTTAGACATCTAATTGCAAAGGAGCCTGCCCACCAAAGATAAAACACACAACCTTGTTAGTAGCACCTGTTTATAAGAGATATAAAAATAAGATGTGGAACAGGTGATTAGCCAACAAGAATTTAAAAAACAGGGCAAGGGCCAATGCCCAATTGATGTCTCAATTTTATGAACCGATCATTTCCATGGGGTTTAGTAAATAAGTCAGCCAATTGGGTATCTGTAGGGACAAACATTAACTCAATAGTGCCTTGGTCAGCATGATCACGCAAGAAATGATAGCGAATGTCAATGTGCTTAGTGCGTGAGTGCTGAACAGGATTTTTTGAGATATTGATGGCACTAGAGTTGTCACACATGATAGGCATGCAATGTTGTGGAACATTATAATCTAATAAAGTTTGTTTCATCCACAACAGTTGGGCACAACAGCTACCTGCAGCAATATATTCAGCTTCTGCAGTAGACAAGGATACAGAATTTTGCTTTTTGCTATGCCAGGCTACTAAGCAGTTTCCTAAGAAATAGCATCAGCCACTAGTGCTCTTCCTATCATCTATAGATCCTGCCCAATCTGCATCACTATATCCAATTAATTGTAGAGTTGAGTCATGAGGATACCAGATACCATAATGAGAAGTCCCATTAATATATTTTATGATACGTTTAACAGCTTTAATATGAGACTCTCGGGGGTCAGATTGATACCTAGCACATATACCAACGCTAAAAGAGATATCATGGCGGCTGGCAGTGAGGTAGAGAAGGCTTCCTATCATGCTCCTATAAAGTTTCTGGTAAGCTTTCTTACCTTTAAGATCACTAGAGATTTTAGTAGTGGAGCCCATAGGATTGCAACTAGTTTTAGATTCTCCTAAGCCAAACTTTTTCACTATTTCTAGAGCAAACTTGGATTGACTAAGAAAGATATCATGATCAGTCTGACTAACTTGTAATCCTAAAAAGAACTGAAGGGGTCCTACCAAACTCATTTCAAAAGTGGAGCTCATTAACTTAGAAAATCCTTGAGCAAGCTGATTAGATGTTGATCCAAAAACAATGTCGTCAACATATATCTGAGCAATGAGAATATCTTTACCAACCTTTTTAATGAAGAGAGTCTTGTCCACATTCCCACATTCATATCCATTTTCAAGTAAGTGACTTGTAAGCTTTTCATACCAGGCTCTTGGGGCTTGTTTCAATCCATAGAGAGCCTTTTTCAACTTAAAAACATATTCTGGGTGATGAGGATCCTCGAAGCCTTGAGGTTGAGTAACATACACATCTTCCTCAATTTCACCATTTAAAAAGGCACTCTTTACATCCATTTGAAACAGTTTTATCTTCATGCGGCTGGCATAAGCCAATAAAATTTGAATAGACTCCAATCGAGCTACTGGGGCAAAGGTTTCCTCAAAATCAACTCCTTCAACTTGAGCATACCCTTTGGCTACAAGTCTAGCTTTGTTCCTTATAACATTTCCTGATTCGTCCAGCTTGTTCTTGAAAATCCATTTGGTGCCAATTTGGCTTTTGCCTTCAGGAAGAGGTACAAGATCCCACACATCATTCTTTCTAAACTGATTTAATTCATCTTGCATGGCATCAATCCATTCAGACTTGGTTTCTGCTTCAGAGAAGTTCTTGGGCTCAATTTGTGAAACAAAGGAATAGTGAGCACACAGATTATGAACCTATCTTCTTGTCATGACTCCTTTTGTGATATCTCCAATGACATTATCCAAGTTATGATTTCTTAATAACTTTGTGGGCATTGTAGGGACTGAGGGAATCTCTTCTTCAATTTCAGATGAAATAGGTTGCTCAACTGAGGTCTCTTCTTCATCATGAGGAGCTTTCTTAATTTGATTAGTCTCATCAAAGACAACATGAGCTGATTCCATGACAGCCATTGATCTGAGGTTGAACACTTTATAAGCCTTGCTTTTATCAGAATATCCTAAGAAGATCCCTTCATCAGATTTGGAATCAAACTTTTCAAGCTGCTCTCTATCTCTTATAATATAGCACTTGCTACCAAACACTTTAAGATAACCTAGATTTGGTTTTCTTCCAAAATACAACTCATAAGGGGTTTTGTTAGTGTTCTTTGTCAAATAAACACGATTAATAAGATAGCATGCCGTATTGATAGCTTCAGCCCATAAGTTGCGTGGGAAATTTTTCTCATTAAGAAGGGTTCTGGCCATTTCTTGAATAACTCTGTTTCTTCTTTCAGCTACTCCATTTTACTGGGGAGTTTTAGGAGTAGAGAATTGATGACTGATCCCATGGCTTTCACAGAAGTCTGCAAATCTTTCATTTTCAAATTCGCCTCCATGATCACTTCTTATCTTCTTAATTTTGCAGTCCTTCTCAACTTGAATCTTCTTGCAAATCCTTATGATATTATCTACTGCATCTCATTTAGCATGAAGGAAGGCTACCCATCCAAATCTTGAATAATCATCAACCATAACTAGGATATACTTTCTCCCACCAATACTCTGAACAGGTGCAGGTCCAATGAGGTCCATATGAATGAGTTCAAGAGGACGAGCAGAGGATATATCTTTTATACCTTTAAAACTTTTCTTGATCTGTTTACCCATTTGACAAGCCTTGCACAATTCATATTTGTAATCATCTAATTTGGGTATTCCTCTAACAATTTCTTTCTTAGATAAGATCTTCATCAGTTTGTAATTTATATGTCCCATTCTTTGATGCCACAACTGATTTTCTTGAACTTTTGACATTAAACACATGGATTCATTTTCACAACATTCTTCTATGGTCTAGATGTTATCTTTAGTACGTAATCCAGTGAGTAGAACTTTGTGGGATTTCTCATCCAGAACCTTACAAGATTTGCTATCAAAAACAACTTTATTCCTTTTATCACATAACTGACTTATGCTCAAAAGATTATGTTTTAAACCATCCACAAGGAAAACATCTTTTAAAGTAGGCATTTGATCTCCTCCAACACAGCCTTTTCCTATAATCTGAGCTTTCCGATTGTCTCCAAAAGACACATTTCCTCCATCATAGTCCTCAAGAATGATAAATCTAGAACGGTCTCCAGTCATATGCTTGGAGCAACCACTGTCCAAAAACCATCTAGAGTTTTCTTTAACTTTAAGAGCGGTTTGAACTAGAAAATTCTTAACATTTTTCTCTTTTTCAATCCAAGTAGCCTTAATGAAGGTAGAGACAGAGGTCTTGGGAATAAACTTAAAATGAGCTTTAGAAAGATGCTTTTGAGACATCCTAAACTTAAAGGGATAGTTTGGAACTAGATGACCTATTTGATTGCAAAAATGACAAGTCCATCTAGAGGAAAAGAAGATTTTATCTATAGGTTTGAGATGAGTCCTAGAATAATGTTGAAAGCTATTCTTCTTGCTACTAGAGGAGCATTCAAAACCTATACCATTCTTGTTACCAAAGACTTTATTCAAGCCTAACATTTGATAGAATTTGTCATTGCCTAAGGTAAATTTTCCAACAACATGTTTTCCCTTTTCAAGTTTCATTTGAAGAGATTCTTATTCTTGTTGACTAGATTCTAGCAGACATTGTAATTTATGAATTTCTTTTTCAGCTTTAGCAAAATTGTCATTAGAGGTAGTCAACTTAGATTGAACATTTTTTATCTCATTGTCTTTCAAGATTAATTGATCTTTTAAAACATTTAGATCATTCACAAGCCTTTTAGATTCACTTTTTAAACTTTTATTTTTCTTGGTTATGACTTCACATAGTTCATATAGTTCCTCATAGGCTTGATGAATATCAGTTTCACTATTCTCATCATTCACTTCTTCTATTAAAACATTATGATCATTGTTTTCTTCAATGGGAGTGAAGAGAAGCCAAGAAGTGGAATTATCATTATCTTCATCATTTTGAGGTTCATTATTGTCAGTACTTTCATCTTCATCTGAAAGTTCATGCTATTCTGATATGAACTTGGACTTCCATGGCTGATTTCTGATTTTCAAATCGAAAACAGATCTGATATGGCAGCCATGAAACATGCATAAAAACTCCATGAAATCATGATCAACATGTGTATAATGAAAAGAGATGAAAGAGGACTAATACCTTGATGATATGATGGCCTCAAATCTCTGAAACAAGTGCTCCAAAGGTCTGATCTCAACCTGCAGTCACCAATGCAAGTTGCAGGAATTTTCTGTAGTAGCTTTTGCTTTGATCTTCTCTTCTATTCCACAACCCAAACTGATTGGCTTTGATTGTGGGATCAAACAATGGATTCCTAGATGGGTTTTCGGAACTATACTTTGTGGAAAAGAACTAGGACCTGATATCCTCTCCTCAATGAATGAAGAAGAAGACAGCCATGGACGTGTGCTACTATCTCTCTTGGGCAGCCAATGGAGTTCCCTCTTGTTTCACGCCTAGGGTTAATTCCTCTCTCACTTGTTCCTTGTTGCACGCCTAGGGTAGGGAGGGGTTTATAAATAGCTTACATTCCTTCATTAGTTATCTCTAATAGGAATGACCATCCCTAAAAAATAGCAACCAGCCACCATAGTAGTGCAACACCTTCTAATTAAAGATACTAAAATTTAGTAAACTTTAATCATAGGAATTCTTACCCAAATAGGAATTCTACCTTCCAAGTAAAGATACCTAGTTAAACTTGGAAACCTCACACAAGGGGCTCCCCTTACGGCTGGCCCACAAGATAGATAAACACACACCATGGCCCACAAGTTAATTATTTAGCTAGAGTTAAATTCATGTATGCCTTCAAAAGCCTATTTGAATTTAAACTCAAAATATTTTTCCACAAAAAATAATTCAACCACATATCATCTAATTAAATTAGGAAACCATGCCAATATAGGAAAGTGACTAGAAGAGGGACCAAAAGACATATTTGCCCTTGGCTCCCAAAATGACCAAAATGTCCATGCTAACCCCATAGCAACATTAAGATCATTTTAACCCTAACTCATTCCACTAAAGAGTTATGGTTGCACTCCAGGGAAAAATATTAAATATGAAATAAGCTCGTCAGGTAATGACATTCGTCTTTGACCTACCAAGTACAATGACCACAATGCCCCTCTATGTAACATCCATAATCAAGTAGGTTAACCAATGTACTATCTACCTTCTTGATTACATCTCATCCTTAGAACTTCATACCCTTGACTTAATCATCATCCGGATATCATTCTCTTGATCCAGGGAGCGACCCACAAGTTCAATATCCATATGGAACATCCATATACTAAGATCTTAGATTCTGATGATTAATCGGATAATTCTAAGGGGACGATCATTCCATCACACGATGGCATAGATTCCATATTGCATTTGCACGTCCCAACTAATCAAGCTCGAGCACCCAAAACACAGAGCTGTTGACCCATGAAAAAGATCTCACCCAATAGTGAATTAAAGCACAAGAACTTGACTTCGTCAGTTCATCCACAAATGCTCAAGATTAAGAGCACTGGTCACTCAGTAGCAAGAGGTGACTTGATCTCTCTCTGTGATAGTACTATTTTAGAGATCACACCTTTAATGGTCCTGTTCAATGCATGACACATGCACTAATGAGATATATCCGGGAAAGACCTCCCGTGACTAAGGTAAGTCACCCTGAACACAGGAGAGTTTCTCACTATAACTTATACCAAGATGAAGTGCCCAACTCCACCTCTCAGTTATGAACAAATTAGTTATTTCCAGTGTCCATGACTTAGACCTTTCTGTGTGCAGTCACTACACACCCAAGTCATTTACTAGAAAACAATGGGCCTTACACAACCATACATATACACAAGTAATAAGAGAAAGATGTCATTCTATTAAATAACCAATAAATATCCAGTAACAGAGATGTGAGTGCAGTCAGTGGGCTTTAGGGCATACACCAATCCCAACAATATCATCATCCCAAGTTATGTTCAAGACTTTCTTTCCTTTCTTATCTTTCTTTTCAGATTCTTTAGGGGAGGGACAATTTTGAGCGATGTGACACAAACCTTTACAGTTGTAACATTGCACATCCTTTTTGGTAAAAGATCCCCTTGAGTTCCTTTGAAAATTTTCATTTCTAGAATCTTCAGAATATTTATAGTTCTTTTTGTTCTTAAGGAGATTCTTAAACTTCTTAGCAAGCAAAATAGTGTTTTCATCATCACTCTCACTCTCATTGTCATTTTCTTTATGTTGGGAGCTAAGAGCTACACCTTTCTTCTTGCTAGGGACTTCAAAATCTAATTCATAAGTGAGAAGATTTCCTCTAAGTTCTTCTATTTTGATCTTGTCAACATCTTTGCTTTCAGTTATAGCTACTATCTTGGGTTTGAACCTTTTGGGAGAGATCTTAGTATTTTTCTAACAGCTTTGGACTCATCCATCTTCTCTCCTAGACCTATGAGGGAATTAACAATCTCCATGAATTTAGTTTAGAACTCGTCAAAAGTTTCTTCCTCTTGCATTTTGAGTTCTTCATACTTAGTAGACAACATTTGGATTTTAGCTACTTTGACTTGATTGGTCCCTTCATGAGTGGTCTCTAAGGTATCCCACACTTCCTTAGCAGTAATACAATTTACTACCCTATTGAACTCTTCTTGGGACAAGGCACAAAACAAGGCATTTTTAGCTTTAGCATTTAGATTTGCCCTATCTTTCTCTCCTTGAGTCCAATCTTTCTTAGGCTTATCCTTGATAGCTATGACATGTCCTTCAGAATCTTTTTCAGTGATAATGGGTTCATGATACCCTTCTTCAATGATATTCCAAACATCTAGACTTTGAGATTCTAGAAAGACTTGCATCCTAATCTTCCAATATTGGTAATAGGAGCCATTAAACAAGTGTGGTCTATTAGTAGCATGACCTTCTCCTAATTGGGATTGCATGGCGACTACAAAAGCAAAAACTCACTCTAAGGATTCTAACTCTAGGTTGTTAGACCTAAACAAGAGCATCTAGGCTCTGATACCAATTGAAAGTCCAAGATCGAATCCTAGAGGGGGGGGGGGGGGGTTGAATAGGGTGCGCTCAAATTCCTAGACCAATTTTAAATTCTTTTAGCTTTTAAGTCTCTTATGCTTTGAAGAAGAATAATAAAATTAACCAAGAGAGCATAATCCATAAAAAGAAAGCATAAAGACAATCACCATAACACAAGCATATATAGTGGTTCGGCCAAATTGCCTACATCCACTCCCGGTACACCTACCGGTATTCACTAACTTCAATTAAGGTTTAGGATCACCTCAAACCTTACAATCAACACTATGCTCTTTAAGGCTAAGCATAAACCTTTACACCATAAGCTTTTCAAGGCTAAGCATAAACCTTTACAACATAGAACTTTTCTCTTATAAAAAATGCCTAAGGATGCATGGATTAAGAGAGCAATGAAGTGCAATGGAGTGACTCTAAATAGGCTAATTAGAAAGTGAAAACTCAACTCCTAGAAACATGCATAATAATGACAAAGTCTATGAATGATGCATTTTCTAGAAATAACTCTTTCTCTTTGAAAAGATGAAACTTTGATTGATGCAAAGATGATAAACATAAGATAGAGAAAGAGTTGTTTTCCTAACACATGAATATGGTAAAGTGAACTAACTTGTTTTCAAAGAAGATGAACTAAAGGCTAGCATGTTTATGATAAAACAAGAAAACAAATTCATGTGTTACAGAGGCAATATGTTGTATTCATAGCATGTGAGATTTCTAAAGTATTAAGCATGTTATTAAGGACAACACTTTAATAGGAAAGCATCTTGTTAATCATGCATTGAAGGAGATCAAAGATTTTGAAACAAAACATGATTTTAAAAAGACTTTGGATTAAAGAAAGCACACCCATTTGAAGATCAAAGGTTGAATCAATGGAATGGCTTCATAATCCCTTCAAAATGCTCTTGAAAAGTTGCAAACCCTTGGCCTCAAAAGTCCCTCCAAGATCAACAACTTTCTTCAAACAAAAAACCACTTTTTATAAAGAAAAAGTTGCCAACGGCTAGTCCCAGGTCGACCTGCCAACAGGGGGGGTCGACCTGGTACACACAACGGTCAAAAAAGTGACCGTTGGAGCTTCAGGACCAGTCGACCTACAGTCAACCTGCAGTGAGGCAGGTCGACCTGCCACACAGGCATGTTGACAAGAAAAGAGCCCAGAAATCTGAAAATCTTAGAAACTTGCAATATTTGAAGGGCACTTTCTAGGGGACTTTGAGGACCAATATCCAAACATAAATCCATGACTGAAAGAAGATGAAACCTAAATTTCTAAAGTCATGAAAACTCCAAATCAAAATAATGATTTTAAAGAAAGAAACTTTGGAAATCTTGAATGGATTTTAGAAACAAAAACTTCATGATCTTAGGAGGCAAACTGAATTTGAAAACCATGCATATCATTTGATAAAAACAAAGATTAAGAAGGAGAAATATGCATGATGATCTTATGAATAAAACCATGAATGAATGAGAGGACAAGCTTTATGAAAGAGAATCCATCATATCAAATTGCAACAAAACAAAAACTCTAACACCTGGGGTATGCCTCCTTGGGGAGTGTGAATACCACCTAGATTGGTGCGGATCAAAGTTGGTCAAAATTAGGATTAAGACTAACTATCCATGATCCCCTTCATTCATTATTATCTAGGTGTCTCATACCAAATAATGAATGACTCCCGATTAGCTTGGGTTTCTAAAATAGATGAGGCAAATCCTTGGGGATACTACATCATTATTTTAGTTAAGTATGACCCACCAACTAGCATTGCATGACAACCGTTGCGAGTAGCTCCTCCTTGGGGAGTGGGCCCCCGCCCCGTCTCACCGACATTATCCATAGGAGATCCATATCTAGTAACCAGACAAGTAAAAGCCCTCCGTGGGGAACGGCCATTCTCAAGATAGCGCGAGGCTAATACTTTCCTTACATTGGACCTATGGTGGAAAACCATGGGGATTTCTAAATATAAATGCCCCGTTCCCACTTAAGATTTTACAATTGAGGATTTCCCTTAAGGTACATGGGCCCACATATATACACATCAAATCATCTCATGATATGACCAATGACTGGTTCCAAGTCAAGTTATTTTAAGGAAAGTCCAGTTTCTGAATTAGTATTACCAATGGATCCATCTCAAGGGCCCACCAACTCTAATTAGAACTCTTTCCAAAAATTAATTTGATTTGACCAATTTTGGTAACTTGCTATGTTTAGATCAGATTTGGAAACATTCTAAATTAAGCATTCATTCATAAATAGAAAAAGCTAAAATTAGAAACTAGTCCTCTCCTCCACATGGCCCAAGCGGAATAGACTTCTTGGACTTCTAGACTTTCCAAAACTTTGAGAATCCTTAAACTCTTTGAGCATCTCCAAGATCCTTTTGGTAGTCTTCAAACTCTTTGATTGGGAGTCCATCTTCACTTTCCTTCTACGTCTTGGACATTTTCAGAACTTACAAATTTTGAAAAATTACATAAATTCCTATATCTCTACAATGAGACTTACATGGTAATCTAAACATGGAAATAAAAGGGTTATAGAGAAATTCACCATGCCTTGCCCATTCGCGGGAAACCAAGGAAACCATGATGCCCTTTACACTTAGCCTCAAATAAACCAATAACCATAAAAAGAAAGTGAAAGACTTGTGGGCCATATGGAGAGGACAATATCACCTGCAAGTTAGTATCTCATACAACAAAGCATCTCACAAAACCAGGTTACCAAACTACAATGGAAAAACAAGATGCCAAAGGTTGCCACCTTTTTAATACATGCACTTCGCAGAAGGGGTCTGGGGGTGTCCCCTGGCGGGGGTCGAGCTGATCAAAGAATACTAGAAAAATTCTATCTGCAGTCGGCTAGCCGACTGGTCCAGTCGGTTAGCCGACCCGACGAACCCAAAATTTTGGGGTTTTGTCAAATCATAGCCAACTGATCCCAAACTCTTTCTAATGATTCCATATACCATCAAATGGCTTCCTACCATCTTTCCATCATGATTAAACCTTTTTGTGACATTCCAAACATGGATTTACTACAAAAAGTAAGCAAACCCAATCATAATTGATCCTTACATAGCCCTAGGTCTATCCTCTTCGCATCTCATGCAAAGATTAGATCTAGATCGCTGATCTAACATGATTAGAGATGAGGTATGGCTCTGATACCAATTGTTGGAAGTAGGTGGGCCTCGAGGATAGATTTTCAAAAACTTTTGACCCACTTGACTCAGGGATCAACTATCCATAAGGCTACAAAACCCAATCCAGGATGCAATCCCTCAATCTCATTAATCATGTACAGCAATATAACCTATCTAGAAGATAGAAACCAACAACTACATGCAACAAAATAATCTACATCAAGTAGAGAAGTAGATTATACCTTTGGAACCCGGTAGTGCTCTAATCGAGGAGAAGACAATCAACTAGAACAAGAACTCTTCTTGAAGCAATTAGAGATCTCCAAGACCTTGTTGTCTTCCATGCTATGATCCTCTATCAGATCTATTTTCTTAAGAAGATGTGTGGGATCTCCAAGAGAAAACCCTACTAGAAACTCTAAGGAACTAAAAAGCAACTAGAAGAGAGAAGAGGAGAAGAAGAGTTGTGCAACACTTGCACTTGAGGCTCTTGGGCGTGGGTTGTGTGTCTTGGACGTCCAAGGGGTGTTTCCCCTTATATAGTCCTCATGCAACCTCTTTTTCTTACTTCTCTTACTAATTGCATAAGAAGTCTCACTCCCATACAAATTAGTAACTTCTCATGCTACTATTACTACTATTAGAAGTCTCACTTCAAATAGAAATAGTAAGTTTCTAATTCCTTTGTATTAGAGTTTAAGAATAGAATCTCTCTAATACTTGGGCTAGCGTGGGGACCACTAAGGATTCCTTAGAAAGCTGGCTCCAACTGATACACGCGACCCCACATCTCATGTGCAATCCGGGCCCACAGTTAATTGCAAATAACACCACTATATAAATGCAACTGCACTCCAGTCTTAGGAATAAATTACAATGAAGACCTTAAACTTCCATAGTACCACAAGTAGGCCCATCAATCATTATCTATGGATCAATTGGAATAAATCTGTCTCAGCCAATCTTAGATCCATATCTTATTATCCTTGAGCCCCAATTAATCACAGTGATCATCAATACCATCCAATTAACTCTTAATCGAGATGGGTGCACACTTACTAATGATAAATCCATTAATTGGCACAAGGGGATAATATAAATAGATTCCATCTTGATCATTGGATGTTCCCACAGTCGTACTTCCATGTACCCAAGACACCGAGGTGTTGACCTACAATTGGCATCACTCATTGGTGACTCAAAGCAAATGAATAGATAGAAACTTGAGTTCATCACTATCTTAGGATTGAGAGTCTATTGCTAGGGAATTATGAGAGTAAACCTTAAAATCGAGACAGTATTCATAAGGTGCTTCTCATGGTCCTTCAATACATTCAATGTACCAGCGCTATGATCCAGAATCTTCCATTCTAATGATCGAGACAAATCACACTATCTCATAGTTATCAAAGTGCTGCAACCTTATCAGATGAGATGCCCAGTCTCATCACTGGTTGTGAAGATGTTTTTAAGTATAAGATTTGTACACATGTCTTCCATATGTGGATCCCATCCATATACATATATCACATCTAATGTACTAATGGGACCCAGTTCATCTCATGAACCATTATGTCATATGTATTGGTCATGTTCATTAAGTAATAAACACCATTCATCTCATGAAAGGAAATCATGATTTCATTGATAAATCAATTTATTACATCAACTGATGGATTGAGTCCATACAATCTAACACAAGCCCAATCCAGTGGGCCAAGTTAACCAGATGGATCTATGTCACGCCCCCAAACCAAGAACCTCGGGGGCGCGAATGGGATTAAGGGTAATTATATTTTTCTTTCTCCTAAGATCCATGAGTGTGAAGACGACACATTCCAATACACTCTGAATATTTTGCGGAAGCTTTCGTGGTGTTACAACCCGGAGTCCGTGGCCATCGGATTCCGCGTCGCACTGAACCTCTAACATATAACTATTATGTCAAGAACCATATCAGACTGGAGTAACCATCACAACAAAGTACAGAGCTGACAGTAACAGGATATTACATTCCCATATGTGTTCAAGTTACAATTATCAATGTGCATTAATTAAGAATCCCAAGAAAAGGCTAATAAAGCCATACAATAACAAGTTAATAACCACTACCCATATGTGACGCAACTCCGATGTCAAGCTCAATGTCTACATGACATAGCCGACAAAACGACCTGCAAAACATGGCTCCACAGCCAACAAAAGCACTCATCTCGGGACGAAGAAGTCTGGACCTGAGTACCAAAAGTAGTAGGTCAGACACGACGGTCTGGCAGGTGGATGAAAATATAATAAATATACTGAAGAATAAAACATATGATAAATCATGCTATTTGATCAAATGCTGCATATAATTAAACGGTTGCAAAATCATGGATCTCCTGACAAATCATGTATTCGTTTGAAGCATGGGCAAAACATGGAGATCTAACAAGACATATGTTCATTTACATTATCTATAAAAGCATAGATATTTGACAATCGGGTGTTCGTCTAAAACATGTGTAAATATAGAGGTCTGGCAAAACAAACGTTCATTTGAAACGTATTTAAAAGCATTAGTATTCGACAAACCGGGTATTCATTTAAAACGGGTGTAACCATAGAGATCTGGCAAAACCGATGTTCATTTGAAACATATGTAAAAGCAGGGATATTTAACAAATCAGGTATTTATTTAAAACAAGTGTAAACCTAGGGATCTGGCAAAACAAGTGTCATTGAAAACATATTTAAAAGCACGGGTATTTAACAAATCGGGTATTCATTTAAGACATGTAAAAACATAGGGATCTGGCAAAACACGTGTCATTTAAAACATATTTAAAAGCACGGGTATTTAACAAATCGGGTATTCATTTAAAACGTGTGTGTGTACAAGAAACGGGAAACAATATAACAATAATTGAATTTACCTTGGAAAATATTAACACCTATTTAAATAATAACTTTCATAAAAGAAATGAATCATTTACCGGAAAACAAATAAGCAATATACAACATGTAGGGTATCCAAGGAATCGGGGACTAGCAAGATGGCAACCATACGAAGCTAAGTCCTCTATAACTAAAGTGACAGAGCAATAACTAGGCACTGATCTCAGTCACTCGAGGTTAGGAGAAACAATGGATCTCATAAATACATATACATATACATATACTAGGCACTGATCTCAGTCACTCGAGGTGAGGAGAAACAATGGATCTCATAAATACATATACTATACATGACCACGGTAGCGAGCCGGGCATCGGGAACCACAGTAGCAATCTGCGGCATCGGGACAAGACCACGGTAATAACCGGGTAGCGGGATCAAAACTGCAGCTGGCGGGATAAGAGGGTGATCTCCAAGTCGGTGGATCAGACCAACAGGATTATCCAAGCTCAGTGGTGCCGACTAATAGGTCAAATAACAAACCGAGACATATGCAAATAAATCAAGTACAAATAAATAAACGGGCAGGACGGGGGTGCTCAAGGGCACACTGTCATTTCATGTCGAGCAATACATTTCGGGACAAGTAACTGTTACCAGTGTAACTTCGATGCTTTCGGGAAAATAAGTCATGTAATATAAATCTCGGGAACAGTGAAATACAATAAACAATTAAGATTTCGGGAAAGTGTCGGGTTTCAGATTTATTTAAAGTGAATAGGCATCCCGTATGTCAATCTATTAACAATTTGGTACTCTTTGAGTTTGGGGACATTCCGGGCTCCTTATACACTTTGAATTTTCAAAACTTCAAATGAAATCTTCGTGATGTGGTTTCTTTCTCCAATGGCCTCATACATTTCTTAGTAAATCTCCTTAACATAGAGGGGTTCTCAATGAATAGTCCCAAAACGTTTAAATAGTTCATCATTGTCCCAACATAGCCTTTGACCAACAAAGCTCATTGCTCGAGCGAACCAAAGAGTTCGCTCGAGCGAGGAGCTCTCTAGAATGGTTGTCTGGGTGGGTTCGCTCGAGCGAACTCATTGGGTCGAGCGAAGTTTTAAATGCGTTCGAACGAATAACTCTCTGGGATGTCCGCTCGAGCGGCCAAGCTACTGGAATGCTCCAAACCCTTTTCTAGACAGGTCGCTCGAGCGAAGTGTCATGTTCGCTCGAGCGAACTGTCCAGAAACTGAATCCGGACCAGTTCAGCTCCTCTATAACTCTTCCTTCTACAACCCCTTTTTAGCCACTTTTCTACATCAAATGAGGAGTATAAAACTCCATTCATACAACCTCAAATCTCCAACAACATCCATCCCATTCTCCTCCATCAACAACACATTCAATAAAAGGAAAGGAAGAAGGAAACCATTTCACATAAGATATATTTGAGACAAAACAAGGGGGATTAAATGCTATAAACCAACACTTCTCTATGACCATAAATGCACTAACAAGGCTCTTCATGAGCATTTATTTCAAAGAAAGACAATAAATAGGCATGAGTGAAATTTAATAAAACCAACCACATTTCTCATAAAAACATTGAAAGCTCTTAAAAGATCATATCATCCACTTGCCTTGGGTTCCAATTAGCTAATCAAGCTCTCCAAACATTCTCAAGCAACCCTACAAGCATAGCCAAAAACCCCCAAAAAAACAAACCCATTTAGAACCCTAAAATGGCAATTCAAGAAAGACAAGGAATGGGCTCAAACCAAACTAGGAAATAGAACATAAGGGAAAGCCATAGCTCAACAATAGAAAATGGAAAGAAGTCCTTACCTCTAGGGCCATCAATCAACAAGAAGAAGCTTGAAATAGGGGCTGCCCACCTTGGTTTTGCACAATAATGGCATCCATGGGAAGCTAGAGAGATGGGGAAGAAGATGGCATGATTGGGTTTCCAAATGGCAAGGGTTTCCCTCCATGAATGGGGAGGAGAAAACAAGAAGAAAAGGGAGGGGAGGCTCAGTTGCAGAGCTCCCCCTTTGGGCTGTAACAAATGAGGGAGAAGAGGGGAGAGTTATCATTTTATAATGGGTGGGTGTGGGCCCCACCACACTTAAGACTTGCCAAGGGCAAGACATCAATTTCTGGGCCTCGGATGCGATCGACGAAGAAGAGGAAAATTTTTCTCATAAAATCTAGTTTTCAAAAAGTATAATTTTGGCATGGTTTTGGGATCTCGAAATTTGGGTCCAGATTTGGTGTGAAAAGACTGTTTTGCCCCTAACATTAGGAAAGTAGGGTTTCGGGGTCTCGAACGGGGACGAAGTCAACACGAAAGTTATAGAGAATAACAAAATAAGTCAAATGAGGCTAAAACAAGAATTATCGGAAATTCAAATAATCTCCCAATCACGCGCAAGGTCACTAAAAAAACCCCCAAAGGGTCCCACTAATCACAAAGGCACTCAAAACTCCCCAAAACTAGTAAAAAACCATTCTAGCTCACAAACTCAACCCAACAAACACTAATCCCACTAAAAGAAACTAATCCACAAATAAAACAACACTAATCCAGGAGATTAGGGGTCGGGTTCTCACAATCTAGAAGTTTACTATGTTGGGCTACTGCTGGTCAGGAGTGATAGTTCCCTAGTACTAATTAGACCCATTCAGTTGACCTGGCCGGTTGGGTTGGGTTTGACCTGTGTCTTGACAAAACTCACCCTCTCAAAATACAACCTCCTCTTGATTTTACCACTATCAGAGTGGGGACCACCATATGACTGATCACAAGGACTAAGAATCCATCTTATAACTGGTGCCACGGATGGCCAATGAGAAGAATCATATATTTTGGTTTATCATAAATGAGGAAATATTTTGTGGATCATTTGAGAGCTACCAACTGAACAATTAGGATCGTCTGATCAGTGTCTTATCTTTTTTTCCCGTGGTCCGTGCCCCATCATCGTAAGATGATAAACCAAATGGGCCACCCAAATCCTGACATGATAGCCCATTTTAACTCAAACCAAATCATGATCAGCTGAGTAAACTCAGTGAGTTCTCCAAGTATTTAGTTCAAATTTCAAAAAATTTGCACGAGTAGCATGGTTTAAAAACTTGGAATCTCAACTCAACTCTTAGCTTTCTACCCAAAAAAATAATAATAATAATAATAAATCTCAACTCATAGTTCAGTTTGCGAAATAACTCGTGCTCTGCCAAGTCCAAACTACTAGCGAACTCAACACCACTGAGTTGAGTCGACTCACCTGAGTAAAGAGATCAAGAACGAGTTATGAAAACCATGTACTTTTTATAGACTTACCAGAATTCGATAAAGTCATCTGGCCAAAGTCGGCTGGCCCAGTTGACAAGAGAGTCAGTAATGGTGCACCTTTCGGACCACAACATGGTTTAAAATCTCGGTTTCGGTCGCGGTATCGTCCGACCCTAAAAACCGATATGATATCGATATCAGTCGCGGTTATCGGTCCACCGCGGTCGTCACGGTGTGATTTTTTTTAATCCAAAAAAATTCGCAAAAATTTCCAAAAAATCCAAAATATTAGAAAACACTAAAAAACAATATTTGTTTTCATTAGTATGCAATATAACTAAAAATATCGGTCCCCCTAAGTCTAACTTTTTGTATTGTTGTTTAATCTATAATTATTGTATATCTTAAGTGATATAATTTAATTTGGGTCATCCTTATTATTCATGAATCCACCAATACAACTTTTATCTAAAATCCAAATCACTCAAGATAATTATCTACTTTTTATTAATTTTGTGAAAATTTTACCCCAATCAAAGTGGGCCCCTATTAGATGGGTACGAGTAAAAACAAAAGTCAGTTAGTGTCACAGTTCTGTGATCACTATTTTTGTATTGTCAATTCCGTGCCAATGTGTTCTGGAGGCCTTTCCTCTCGAAGTGTGTCAAGGAAGATATATTTCAAGAGATTCTTCTAGCTCTTGGATGGCTCTGGATTCGTCAAGATAATCTCATTGTGTGTGCCAACCATCTCAGGTATTTCGGACCCAAATCCATTTCCTCTCTAGACCCTAGGACTCTTGGGAAGCCTTGGTTTAAATCTTGTTCTCAAACTCAGTTATTCTCATTCAGTTCTATCCAGAAATAGGAGGTTCGGTGACCTTTTGGTCACCTGGCGGCTAGCCTTTTTGCAAGAAGCGGCTAACCGCCAGGTAACCGAAATCCCTCGGTTTCAATTCCAGTATGCAGCTTTCTGATAAATTTGGTTCAGTCACACAGCGGTTACCATTCGGTTAACCGCCATGTGTGCTGGCGGCTAACCGCCAGGTAACCGAGTTATCGTGGTTACATTTCCAGAATGCAAACCCTCTACTGTTAAGGGAGTTCGGCCACCCCACGGTTACCTTGAGGCTAACCGCCAGGCAACCGAATTTCACGGTTACTTTTCCAGTATGCATCATGTTTCTGGGTTGTGAATTCGGTCACCCAGCGGTCACCTCACGGTTAGCCGCCAAGGCCTCCGACGACCAACTGCGAGCTAACCGAATTAGAAAATATAGCCGTTACCTCAGAACAATTGAAATGAGGCTAGCCAAACTGCCAAGAGGCTAGCCGCCATAACTAGCCATTGGGAACTTTACTATATATTTCTGGAGTTCGTTTTGCACTCTGATGAGCACAGTTTTGAGAGCTTTCATGTCTTATTTCTCCCTATCCTTTCTAAGCTCTTAAACCCTCTTCCAAGCACACTTGTACCTTATCTAGAAAATGTATGAGCTATCTTTAGTCTCAACATAAGTGTGAATGGAAGAAAGGCTTCTAGGTTGATTCTCAAATAAAATAGATTCATGTTACCCTAGAACCCAAACCTCTTAAACCTTGGTTGTGCAACACGATGGAGGATCAACATCAACACCAAGCTTGCTTCAAGAGGTTAAAGCTACAACTACAGGTGGAGCTTCATTGAACACTTCCAGTCATCATCAAAGGTGGGTGTTCTTCTTCTCATCAACATCTACAACTTGTGTATTTTATGATAGTGGTGTGAATATGTGTGATTCATCCACTCTAAAATGTATGTGGGGGAT
The DNA here is from genome assembly GCA_038049695.1 of Cinnamomum chago. NCBI lineage: Eukaryota > Viridiplantae > Streptophyta > Magnoliopsida > Laurales > Lauraceae > Cinnamomum > Cinnamomum chago. The sequence continues at coordinate 65,629,914 of CP142451.1, forward strand.
TAGATCTGTGTGATCGAACCTCCTTACCAAAATTACCTTGTGTATGTGATCGATGTCATTACTTGTGTAGTTTTGATTCATCATAGTGGAACCAAGAGACTTTGTGACCCTTGTGAGTGGATGTAGGACATATGGTCCGAACCACTATAAATTTGTGTGCATCCCCTCATGTTGCTTTTCTCAATGTCTTGATATAGTTTTGAGCATTATTTTATGCACACACCTTGTCTTCACATCACTTAGTTTCTTTGTCATCTTGTTTAATAATTGAAAAAGTGTGATGAAATTTTGTAGTCCTATTCTCCCCCCCCCCCCCCCGCTCTAGGACTTGTACATTGGCCCTAGGTGCTCTTTCAATTGGTATCAGAGAAAGGTTACTCCCTTGGGGCTTTACAACCCGGAGTTGATCTATCTCCTTTTCTCTTGTGCTAATGTCTCACCCATAAGGCAGTGCTGTAAACAGACCACCATTGTTTGATGGTACTAACTATGCCTTTTGGAAAGCCCGAATGACCGTGTTTCTCAAATCCATTAGTGGAGAGGTGTGGGATGCTGTGGAGGATGGATGGACTCCTCCTACTTTCACAGCTGAAGATGGCACTATCGAACCTCTTCCAAAGGCCAGATGGATAGCTAGTCAAAAAGCACTGAGAGACTATGATGCTAAGGCTTTGAATGCCATAACCTATGCCATGAATGCTGAAGAGTACAAAAGATTATGACATGTACCGCATCTAAACAAGCTTGGGAGCTGTTGGAAACAAATTATGAAGGAACAACCATTGTTAAGAGAGCCAAGCTCCAAATGCTAACTTCTCAATTCGAATCTCTAAGAATGAGAGAAGATGAAATGTTTGATGAGTTTCGAACAAAGCTAATGGTGATCGTTAATGAAATGTGGTTACTCGGTGAACAAATCCCTGAAGGCAAAGTCTTCTATAGAGGAGTACAATGACCCTGAAACTATGAAAGTAGAAGAACTGGCAGGTAACATTAGAACTTTTGAGATGAAGTTGAATAATACTTCTAATAAATCCAAAGATAAGAAATCTATAGCTTTAAAGGCCTCTCAATCATCTCCTTCTAAAGAAGAACCAGGAAATGAAAATGAAAGTGATGATGAAGACGTTGCTTTACTTACTAAAAGATTCTTAAAACGATTTAAGAAGAAGACTTCAAAGTTTAATGGAAAAGAGAAACATTTTGATAAAAGTAAATACAAAGCCCCTCTTTTAAGTGTCAATCCAGAAAAGTAAAATGCTATAACTGTCAAAAGTTTGGACACATATCAACTGAGTGTCCAATGGAAAGGAAAGTTAAGAAAAAGACTCTTGTGGCTACATGGGATGACTCTTCTGAAACTAAATCAGACTCAGATGAATCACACAAAGATGAGTCAGAAAATTACACCATACTGATGGCCAAAACAGTGTGTGATACATCTCTTGAGATAACAGAAAATTCTGGAAAAACTGATGTTGAAAAATCTGAGAATGAGTCTGAATTTGATTATGACAGCTCAGACAATGAAAAGGATGATGAAGATTCTCAAGCCACATATGATAGACTTTATGAGGAGAGCTGCAAGTTGATTGAAGCTATGAGCAAACAAAAATCCAAGAACAAACTCTTAAAAGACAAAATTGAAATCTTAACTGATGAAAATAATACCTTAGCAATTGAACTAAATGAAGTTAATTCTAAATTTCAAATTGCTAATGAAAAATTAATCAAGTTTAAGAGTGATGAAAAGGAAGTTGAAACTCTAAAAGAAGTTAACACACAATTAAAGGATGAAGTCAAGTCTGAAATGGTTTAAAGAGAAGTATGAATATTCTTTTACCCATGGAGAAGAAAATTTTGAAAGACTTTTTAAAATGGGAAAATATCATAGAGACAAAACTGGACTGGGATTCAACAAAGAAGACAAACTTAATCCTAATGCCTCTATTGTGTTTGTGAAAGGAGAAGCTTCCTCTAGTAATAAAAACATTTATGAAATTACATGCTATTTATGTGGAAGCAAAGGACATGACAAGTATGATTGCAAAATGAAACAAATTAAAAGAAAGTCCACTAAATCATGTGTCAATCCTCATAAAGATAAACAAACTAAAATATCTTTTCAGAACAAGTCTATCAATCACTCCTTCTCGTAACAATTAAATGTGTTGATGAAACAAATTGGCCTTCTAAAGTTACAATTCCATAATCATACAAAAACTATTAAATCAACTAAGAACTACTTTAAGAAACCTTTTCACCAACAAAATCCTAACAAAGCAAGGTCTCAAAGGCTTAGTGAAATTCCTGTCACCCAAAGATTCATATGGGTTCCCAAGAACAAAGGACTAGTAGTTCACACAACTCTTAAAGTTGTTGACCAATCCTTGTGGTACCTAGATAGTGGATGTTTTAGACACATGACTGGGAATAGAGCACATTTCTCTATATTAATTGAATATGAGGGTAGAACTGTGACTTTTGGTGATGGAAATATTGCTAAAGTAGTTGGTAAGGGTACATTGAATGTTCCCAATATACCTGTTATTGAAAATGTCTTATATGTTGTTGGTTTGAAACATAACTTGTTAAGCATTTCTCAAATTTGTGATAAAGATCATGTTGTTAACTTTAGTAGTCACGGTTGCGAGATCTCCAAAAATGGTAAGATTATTCTAAGAGGTCTTAGAACCAATGACAATTGTTATGTTATTAGTAATCACAAAGAATCATCTAGTTCAGCCTGTAACATTGCTCATCTTGATGAAGTTCAACTATGGCATCAAAGACTTGGACAAGTGAACTTTAGAGACCTGTCCAAATTAAACAAGTATGTAAAGGGTCTTCCAAAAATCAGCAGAGAGTCAAAAGCAGTTTGTGGAAAATGTCAAAAAGGTAAACAAATCAGAAACTCTCACAAAAAGACCAAGTCTCTAAAGACCTCTAGACCCCTAGAGCTTCTCCATATGGACATGGTTGGTCCAACAAAGAAAGACAGTAAGGGTGGCAAAAGATACTTCCTTGTTACTGTTGATGATTATTCCAGATTCACTTGGATTGCATTTCTAAGAGAAAAGTCTGATGCTTATGCTGAATTTAAAAAGATTGTGAAAAGAATCCAAGTTGAAAAAGGAAGAGCAGTTGCTCGAATAAGAAGTGATCATGGTGGTGAATTTGAAAATGCTAAGTTTGAAAAATATTGTGATAAGTATGGAATTCACCATGAATTTTCTGCCCCTAAAACTCCTCAACAAAATGGTATTGCTGAAAGAAAGAATCGTGTCTTACAAGAGATGGCCACAGTTATGCTTCATGGAAAAAATGTTCCTAGAAATCTATGGGCTGAAGCAGTTAGTACAGCATGTCACATCATATACAGGGTTTACTTGAGAACTGGCCTAGATAAAACTGCTTATGAATTATGGCATGAGAAAAGGCCTAACATTAGCTATTTTAAAAATTTTGGTAGCAAATGCTATATACTCAAGGATAGAGATCACTTGAGCAAATTTGATTCAAAAAGTGATGAAGGCATTTTCATTGGCTATTCTCAAAACAATCGTGCTTACAGAGTGTTGAACATAAACACTTGAGCCATACAAGAATCTATAAATGTTGTCATTGATGACAAACTATATGATATTAGTCATCAAGAAAACCCTGATAATGATGAGATAGATGTCCCAACTGAAAAACTGGATGTGTCTCCAATCTCTAAGGATTTGGTAAATGTGAAACATCATTCTATGGACCAAATTCTAGGAGATCCTTTGGCCGGTGTCAAGACTAGAAGACAATTAGAAAACATTGTTAGTTATCTTTGCTTTACTTCTACTTTTGAACCTGAAAATGTTGATGAAACTTTTTCTAATGATAATTGGATAAATGCTATGCAAGAAGAGCTAAATCAATTTGCTAGAAATGAAGTTTGGGATCTTGTGTCCAGACCTAATGACAAAAATGTTGTAGGTACCAAGTGGATTTACAAAAATAAACTTGATGAAAATGGTACCATTGTTAGAAACAAGGCCAGGCTGGTTGCCCAAGGATACTCTCAAATTGAAGGAATATATTTTGAAGAAACTTTTGCTCCTGTTGCTCGACTTGAATCCATTAGAATCTTACTTGCTATTGCATGTTCTTTAAAATTTAAACTATACCAAATGGATGTCAAAAGTGCTTTTCTAAATGGTCTTTTGGAAGAAGAAGTTTATGTTGAGCAACCTAAAGGGTTTGTGTTAGGTTTTTGTTTGTTGGAAATTTGATGGATTCACTTTCACCTTCACTATCAAATGATCACACACTCATGCTCATAGTTTTGACTTTGGAATCTAAGATTCTATCTTGCATTTGCATATGTTTTTCAAATCATTTATTCATGCATGTTTTTAGAATCCAAATACTCTTTTGAAAACCTAATTCTTCATGCATTATTTTGGAAAATCAAATTAAGAATCTAGGTTTGTGATTTGCATACATTCTCCATTTTTAGAATCATTTTATTATGCTTAAATCACACTGGCCTTGAGTTCCAAGTGTCATCTTTGGAATTTTGAAAACTCTGCAGGAACTCTTCCCACGCCAATTTGGTCGGTGGACCGACCCTTGTACCCGGTCGACCGACCCAACCGACTGTTGGGAAAACAGCCAGTGTACCCGGTCGACCGAGCCATCCCAGGTCGACCGGGTATGTAGCCGTTGGCCACTATGAAAGTTGGGCCAGGTCGACCCGAGGGTCATGGGGTCGACCGGGCCAACTAGCCGTTGGACTGTTTTTTGTTGAAAAGTCCATTCCATTCCTTTCTTTCAAGAGGCTTGTTTGGTGATCTTTTGGAACTATTTTGAAGCCTAAGAAAGGGGAATGAGCTGAGAAGGCTAGAGGGTCAATGGAAATCCAAAATGCTTGAAACAAAGGTATATCTTCCAAGTTAAGATTTGGTTTCCATTCCAATTGAAATCCATGCTTGCTCAAATCTTTGGAACTTCACTTTACCATGATTTCTAGCTTTGACTTATGTGTTTTGCCAACATAAAATCACTTTAGCACATTAGATTGATTTGCAAACACTCATGTCTAAATCACATGTGTTTTAATCTTTAAACTTCATATAACTTGTCTAACATGTCATTCCAAGTTGTTTGAACTTTTCATGTGATTAACTTACTACTTTAAACATCATTTTCTAAGCTTAGATTTTAAAATGCATCAAGCATTCATTTAAGAGCTTCATTTTAGAATTTGGTTGAAGTAAACATTCGTACACTCTGTGCACACACTTTAGCTAATTGTTGTGTATGTTTGTACCTTGATTTAAACTTTCATATCAGCCTATTTAAGAGGCAATTCTATTGAGCTTAAATTGTATCTCTTAGAGTGTTTTTGTATAGACACCTTCTTAGAGAAAACTTTCATTTGTAAAGTTTATTGCTTAGCCTAAGAAAAGCACATTGTAAAGGTTATTGCTTAGCCTAAGAAAAGCACATTGTAAACGTTATTGCTTAGCCTTGGAAAAGCATCTTGTAAAGGTTGTTGAAAGTCCTTGGGATCCTAACCCTAGAGGGGGGGGGGGGGTGAATAGGGTGAGCTACAAATATGACCAATTAAGACCGATTTTAACTTCTTAAACAAAACTAGTCACATGTGATGATTAATCATATAAAATGCGGAAGCTAAACAAAAACAATCACCACATAGCAAACACCACAACACAATATTTATAGTGGTTCGGCCAACGTGCCAACATCCACTACCGGCTTGTGCATCCAACACCCCACCGGATTTCCACTATTTATGCTTTTTCAAAGGCTAAGCAATAACCTATACAAAGTTGTTTTTCTAGGCTCAACAACAACCTTTACAAGATGCTTTTCAAGGCTAAGCAATAACCCTTACAATGTGCTTTTCTAAGGCTAAGCAATAACCTTTACAAAGATGAATTTTCTCTAAGAAGGTGTCTCTTCAAGAACACTCTAAGAGATACAATTTTAGCTCAAATAAATTTGCCTCTAAATAGGCGGATATGAAAATGAAAACTAACTCACACAAACACTCAAAGAAATGCAAAGATGTATGCTTATGAAGTGTGTGTGTGAAAACTTCAATCAAGTTTAAAAGTAAGCTCAATCAATTTATGCTTAATGCAATTCGAAAGTTTAAGGCACAAAAAGATATGATTGAAGTTCTATGCAAATCATTTGAACAATTACACACTTGTGAATGATATGAAAATCTAAAGATCACAAGTTGTAAGAAAGTGTTTAAGCCTAATCAAGTGATGCATGTGTAATGTTGTTTTCAAAACTAATTTGACTAAAGATTAAATGAATGAAAACAACAAGGGAAGTTTCAACCAAGTGAAATAATCATGCAATAAAAGAATTCAAAGATTTAGGCTAAGCATGATTAAGAAAGTTTAAAACACAACTTAGGTTGAAATCAAAGTGATGAATCCAATCTTGAATATCAAAGATGAAGGGAAGAAGGGATTCAACATATCATTGTTATCATGCTTGAAATCATTTTCCAAAGTTTCAAATAAAGCACATAACAAATGATTAATTAAAAGTAAAACTTACTTGGAGATTTAACTTAGTTGATCCAAGCTTAAGCTTCACTTAATGACCCTCTAGCCTTTCCAACTTCATCCCCTTTCTTTGGCTCCAATATAGTCTCAAAGGTTCATAGTTCAAGCACCAAAGAAGGTTGGAAATGAATGGACTTTATAGCCTAAAAGTTGCCAACGGCTAGTCTCTCGGTCGACCTCGAAACAGGCCTCGGTCGACCTAGACCACACAACGGTAAAAAAAGTGACCGTTGGAGCTTCAGGTGCAGTCAAGCTGCAGTGTCCTCGGTCGACCGAGATACAGGTCTCGGTCGACCGGGGACACTGCCGGGTGACTGCCCTGTTTGAGCAAAAATCCAATTTTTACATATTTGAAGGTATTTCTTTGGGGAACTTTTTGGCCACTAAATCAAGCTTGAATAACATGTTTTAAGTCATTCTAAGAAGTTTAAAAACATGAAACACAAGGAGCCTAAATTGATTTGAAACTTTAAAACCAAAGGCTAGCTTGATTTCTAAAAACTCTTTTCAAATGAAAATGCATACAAAACTGATTCTGAAAGTGATGAATGTATGCAAGGCTCAAACCTAAATTCTCAAAATGATTTTCCAAATGTAATGCACAAAGAATTAGGTTTTCAAAAGAGTTTGTATTCTAAAACCAATGCATCCAAGTTTAGAACCAAAACATGCATAAAACAAAACTTTTACAAATCTTAAAAGCAATGCATGTATAAAACTAGATTTCAAGGTTTTCTAAAACTATGCAAGTGTGTGTAAATCAAATGATGCTAAAGTGCAAATGCATCCATCAAATTGCAAATACAAAATTCCTAACAATCTCCCCCTTTGCAATTTGATGGCAACTTACTCATCATAGAAATTACACACTTAGTCTTCAGCTCCCCCCTAAGCTGGACAAGTCTTGAAATCTTCTTGGATGCTCCTCCTCTTAGCTTGGGCTCTTGGGCTCTTTTCTTCAATCTTCTTGATGCTTGGTGCTTGATCAATCTTCAAGCTTTCTTTTCATCTTCCTCTCTATGGCCAAGCATCTTCTTTAGCTCCAAGCTTTCTTTCTTCTATTTGCTCCCCCCCTTTGACCATGCCTCTCTCACCCTTTGGCAAGGTATGCATTCTCTCCTCCCCTTTTGAGAACTTGAATGCTTTCTCCCCCTTTGAAGAGTAGGAGATCTTTGAGTACTTGAACTCTCTCTCCCCCTTTGACATTAAATTGCAAAGGTACCTACACACATGAAATAAGGAAAATACCTTTAGTAGCACCTGTTAACAAATGAAATCGAAAATGATAATCATAACAGGCTATCATGTATGGAAGTTGTCTCTAAGGGCTCAAGGGCAATCCAAGGGTGAATTTGATCAAAACTAATTCTTCCTATGAAGGTTTACACTCCCCCTCAATCCATTCTCTTCTTTTGTCAAACTTTTGACAAAGATTTAACTATTAGGTGCAAGAAGAAGATGGTTTAACCAATTGAGGGTCAACTTCAAGAGAAGGATTAGATTCATTTAACTATAAAGCTCAATATGATCAAATTACCAAAAGAGAGCTAGGCCTAAAGAGAAAAGCAATCATGGATATCAATTGGAAAAACAAAGAATACCAATTGAGATTTAAGGATAAGACTATTAAATCAATCACTCTAAAATGGATTTAAATGTATAACTATTAGGAAAAATCCAAATTAGAGCTATCCATGAAGCAATGGGGTTTATTAATCATAGCATCAAATAATCTAACTATGGAAAGCATGTGCTATGAAGGTTTTGAAAATCATTTCATTCAATCAATAAATATGACTTATAAAGGTGCAAGATGAGTGAAATGAAATTCAAACATGAAGCCAACCTCAACTAATAACCAACCAATATTATGAACACATAAACATGGTGGTCATGAGATATACCTATATGAGCAAGAGAGGTGGCAAACATGAACATTATGATGCTAATGGTGTGTGACATGGAACAAATATATAACTATGAAGATCAAACCAATGTACACAAGGTCTAACACATACACAAGATAAGATATCAATTGGATATGAAATCAATGGAAAGTTATACCAAATGAAACCAATTGAATATGACAACATGATTAAAAGCAAGGATGTGACAAACCCAAAATCCCATCAAGCATCATAAAAACATATTCATCACTTTTAAAGATATAACTAATAAGCATAGTGATGAACAAGGTAAATTGCAATGCAAAATTATATAACTTTGAAATGCATGCAATTTCCAAAGTGACTAAATCATATGAATTCAACTACTAAGATATCCATCAACCATCATAAATGCAAGGAATGGATTTCAAAGAGTTTCATATGATTAAGATCACTACTTATGAAGTTGAAACATGTATAAGGACGATACCAAGAGAATCTACATGAGTCAACATCATAACCATCCAAAAAGAAATGACTATAAGGCATAGAGGATGGATTTGGGTTCTAGTAAGGTTTCTACAAATAAAACTAAGATCACAACCATACATGGAACCAATAGTCATTTGCATATAAAAAGAATGTAAATAAACAAGCAAGGATGCAAACAACATACATTTCCATTTCTAAGATAATGAAACCAAAAGAAAAGGAAATGAAAACATGGAACATGCTTTAGATGAATATAACTAATGATGTTATAGAGCATTTCCATTCAAATAATCTTCAAATCATTTTGAAAAACAAAATCCAACAATGAGCATAAAAGAAATGAATTTGAAGATCAATTTTCAACATGTATTTAGAAAGATATGACTTAAATGAAACACATACAAGTTGATTTTTCAAAACAATGATTTTCCATATAAAAGTATAACTTAGAAATCCATGGAAAAAGTTGAATTGATTCAAATCATTTGTTCAAATAATCTTACTATGACATAACACAAATGATTCAACAACAATTGATCATGAATAAATTAGCTATGAAAGCTTTTAAAATCACAATCAATTAATCATGTAAAGACATGCAATGCAAGACATATGTGTGCAAAAAGCAAATCAAACATGATGAGATTATAATCAAATGATTTTGAAAACCATGAAGTGTAACTTAGAATGGTGCATGAAAACAAAATCAAATGATCATAAATAAACATTGCATTTTTAATAGATGTAACTAAATAGAAACAAAATGCAAATGCAACATGACCAACAAAGTGATTTAACTATTAAAGAATAGGTTGGTCAAGAAGGTTCAAGGCCCTAAGGTTTGTGTAAGTAGATAACTTTAGGAATCCACCTAAGGTCTTGAGAGGGTTGAACTTTGAGGTCTTGTTTTGGAGTCCCACCAACTATAGGAGATTTGACTTGATAAATTTTCAATTTAAACTTATCACCATGATATTTAGATTTGACTAAATTTAGCTTAGAATGGTGATTAGTCTTTTGAGGTTGGTGGGTTTGTTTCTTAGGGGATTGCTTCTCTTTTCTTTTCTTCTTATTTTCTCCCTTTACTTGACTTTTGAATTTTAGATTTAACTTAGCAACTTTCTTCAAAAGTTCTTTCATGGGTTGATATAAGGGAGATAGGTTGAGAAGCTTTTTGTTCATAGATTCTTTTAAGCTTGGTTTAACTTGTTTAAACTTCTTAGAATCTATCTTAGGAGACTCCATTTTAATAGATTTAACTTGTTTAGTCTTTTTGGAGTCTTTCTTGATTTTTGGTGTCTTACCCTTCATAGGTTTTGATTCTCCATTCTTTAGTTCAAAGATGGGCTTAGACACATAGCTTCTTTTTCTTAGTTTGCACTCAAATTTTAGATGTCCTTCTTTACCACAATAATGACATTTAATTTTGGACATTTGAGAGAGAGTGCTAGAGAATGAGGACTCACCTTTCACAAATGTGTTGGTGAACTTAGGGTCATGTGAAATATTCCTATCAAAACCAAGACCCGTCCTATCTCCATGTGGTTTACCCAATTTAGATAATTTTTCAAGTCTTTCTTCACTTTGGGTAAACTTGCACTCATACTTTTGTTTATATCCTTCAAGTTGAGTGACTTTGGTTATAAGGATTGAATTTTCATGTTTAACTTTTGAAAGTTCATTTTCAATTTCCTTATATTTGCTTAGCTCTTCATTGGCAAGTTTTAATTCAAGTTTTAGTTCATCAACAACATTAGATCCAAGTTCTAAAGTTTTTAAATTACTTTGAGCATTAGACAAATTTTCATTGGAAATTGTCAACTTGGATTTTAAATAGTTAATGTTTTCATCTTGTCTTTTAATTGTATCTCTTAGGTTCAAATTTTCATTTTTAAGCTCGTCACAATTTATCTTAATCTCATTTAATTCATCTTGAGCATTAGATGAATTTTCCTTAGAGATAGTCAATTTAGATTCAAGATTGTTAAAGTCTTTATCTTGCCTTTGTAATTGATCTCTTAGTTTTAGATTTTCCTTATAAAGATGATCATAACCTATCTTTAATTCTTTAAGTTCATCTTGAGTATTGTATAGGTTATTCAAAGAGATCATGAACTTAGATTCTACACAATTTATAAATTCATCTTTTTCTCTAAGTTCATTTTTAGAAGAGTCTAATTCTTGGTTTAGCCTTTTAGATTCTTCTTTTAATCTTTTATTTTTCTTGGAAACCTCTAAGGACCATGTGTACAATTCCTCATAGGCTTCAAGTTCATCAAATTCTTCTTCTTTTAATTAAAGTTGAGATTCTTTAATTTCAATGTTTGAATCTCCATAAGATGGAAGAATGAGGGGTCTAGAAGAATCTACAAAGTCTAGCATAGTGGAGTCCATTCTAATGATTTTCATATAAGGACAACTCTAGGGTTTTAACTCTAGGTTTTTTACACCTAATCAAGAGTTCCAAACACTTGATCCTAAAAGATAGAGCACTTGGCTCTGATACCAATTGAAAGTCCTTGGGATCCTAACCCTAGAGGGGGGGGGGGGGTGAATAGGGTGAGCTACAAATATGACCAATTAAGACCAATTTTAACTTCTTAAACAAAACTAGTCACATGTGATGATTAATCATATAAAATGCGGAAGCTAAACAAAAACAATCACCACATAGCAAACACCACAACACAATATTTATAGTGGTTCGGCCAACGTGCCTACATCCACTACCGGCTTGTGCATCCAATACCCCACCGGATTTCCACTATTTATGCTTTTTCAAAGGCTAAGCAATAACCTATACAAAGTTGTTTTTCTAGGCTCAACAACAACCTTTACAAGATGCTTTTCAAGGCTAAGCAATAACCCTTACAATGTGCTTTTCTAAGGCTAAGCAATAACCTTTACAAAGATGAATTTTCTCTAAGAAGGTGTCTCTTCAAGAACACTCTAAGAGATACAATTTTAGCTCAAATAAATTTGCCTCTAAATAGGCGGATATGAAAATGAAAACTAACTCACACAAACACTCAAAGAAATGCAAAGATGTATGCTTATGAAGTGTGTGTGTGAAAACTTCAATCAAGTTTAAAAGTAAGCTCAATCAATTTATGCTTAATGCAATTCGAAAGTTTAAGGCACAAAAAGATATGATTGAAGTTCTATGCAAATCATTTGAACAATTACACACTTGTGAATGATATGAAAATCTAAAGATCACAAGTTGTAAGAAAGTGTTTAAGCCTAATCAAGTGATGCATGTGTAATGTTGTTTTCAAAACTAATTTGACTAAAGATTAAATGAATGAAAACAACAAGGGAAGTTTCAACCAAGTGAAATAATCATGCAATAAAAGAATTCAAAGATTTAGGCTAAGCATGATTAAGAAAGTTTAAAACACAACTTATGTTGAAATCAAAGTGATGAATCCAATCTTGAATATCAAAGATGAAGGGAAGAAGGGATTCAACATATCATTGTTATCATGCTTGAAATCATTTTTCAAAGTTTCAAATAAAGCACATAACAAATGATTAATTAAAAGTAAAACTTACTTGGAGATTTAACTTAGTTGATCCAAGCTTAAGCTTCACTTAATGACCCTCTAGCCTTTCCAACTTCATCCCCTTTCTTTGGCTCCAATATAGTCTCAAAGGTTCATAGTTCAAGCACCAAAGAAGGTTGGAAATGAATGGACTTTATAGCCAAAAAGTTGTCAACGGCTAGTCTCTCGGTCGACCTCGAAACAGGCCTCGGTCGACCTAGACCACACAACGGTCAAAAAAGTGACCGTTGGAGCTTCAGGTGCAGTCAAGCTGCAGTGTCCTCGGTCGACCGAGATACAGGTCTCGGTCGACCGGCGACACTGTCGGGTGACTGCCCTGTTTGACCAAAAATCCAATTTTTACATATTTGAAGGTATTTCTTTGGGGAACTTTTTGGCCACTAAATCAAGCTTGAATAACATGTTTTAAGTCATTCTAAGAAGTTTAAAAACATGAAACACAAGGAGCCTAAATTGATTTGAAACTTTAAAACCAAAGGCTAGCTTGATTTCTAAAAACTCTTTTCAAATGAAAATGCATACAAAACTGATTCTGAAAGTGATGAATGTATGCAAGGCTCAAACCTAAATTCTCAAAATGATTTTCCAAATGTAATGCACAAAGAATTAGGTTTTCAAAAGAGTTTGTATTCTAAAACCAATGCATCCAAGTTTAGAACCAAAACATGCATAAAACAAAACTTTTACAAATCTTAAAAGCAATGCATGTATAAAACTAGATTTCAAGGTTTTCTAAAACTATGCAAGTGTGTGTAAATCAAATGATGCTAAAGTGCAAATGCATCCATCAAATTGCAAATACAAAATTCCTAACAGTTGTTGTGTAGCCTAGAAAAACAACATTGTAAAGGTTATTGCTTAGTCTATTAAAAAGCATAGTTAGTGGATATCTGGTGGGGTGATTGGACACAAGCCGGTAGTAGATGTAGGCATTGAGGCCGAACCACTATAAATCTTTGTGTAATGGTGTATGGTTGTGGTGATTTCTTTTGTTAGCTTCCGCATCTTGTTTGGTAAATCATCACTTGTGACTAGTTTATTTTAAAGAAATTAAAATTTATCTATATCGGTCACATATTGTAGCACACCCTATTCACCCCCCCCCCCTCTAGGGTTCCGATCCAGGACTTTCAATTGGTATCAGAGCCTCGTGCTCTATTTTTAGGATCAAGTGTTTTGGAACTCTTGATTAGTTGTAAAAGCCTTGAGTCATAACCCTAGTTTGTGTTTGAATGAATACTATTGAAATGGATTCCACTAAGTTAGATTGTTTAGACTTTTGTGTAGATTCTTCTAGACCTCTCTTTCTTCCATCTATTGGAGATTCAAACCTTCAAATTAATGAATCTCAATGTGACTTAAAAGAAGAAGAAAATGATTATAATGAAGATGACCTTCAACAAGCCTATGAGGAATTATATACATTATCTTTAGAGCTTGATAAGAAAAACAAAAAATTAAGAGAAGAATCAAAAAGGCTAAACAAAGAATTAGTATCTTCTAAAGATGAACTTAGAGAGAAAGATGAAGTCATACAATGTTTAGACTCTAAGTTTATGATCTCTTTACATAACCTATCCAATATCAAAGATGGACTAAATGAGATTAATATAAGTTATGATGAGCTTAATAAAGAAAATTTAAATTTAAGAGATCAATTACATAGGCAAGACAAAGACATTATCAATTTAAAATCCAAGTTGACAATTTTCAAGGAAAACTTTTCTAATGCTCAAAGTAATTTAAAAACCTTAGAACTTGGACCTAATGTTGTTAACGAACTTAAATTCGAATTAAAACTTGCTAATGAAGAACTAAACAACTATAAGGAAATTGAAAATGATTTATTAAAAGTCAAAAATGAAAATTCAATCGTTATAAACAAAGTCACTCTACTTGAAAGTTACAAACAAAAGTTTGAGTGCAAATTTACCCAAGGTGAAGAGAAATTTGAAAAATTATTTAGATTGGGTAAATCTCAAGGAGATAGGACGAGTCTTGGATTTGATAAGTATACTTCACATGGCCCTAAATTCACCAACACTTTTGTGAAAGGTGAGTCCTCTTTCTCTAGCACTCTTTCTCCTATGCCCAAAACTAAATGTCATTATTGTGGTAAGGAAGGTCATTTCAAATTTGAGTGCAAATTAAGGAAAAGTCATCGGTCTAAACCCGTCTTTGAACCTAAGAAAATTAAATCTAATTCTATGAAGGGTAAGACTTTGAATTCCAAGGAAGACTCTAAGAAGTTCAAACAAGTTAAAACAATTCAAAAGGAGTCATCCAAGATAGACTTTAAAAAGACTAATAGTCAAAATAAATCTATCAAAAAGAAACTTCTCACTTTACCTCCTTTAACTTTAGAAATGAAAGAATTCTTGAAAAATGGTTGAAAAGTTGAAATTAAAGTTCAAAAGACAAAAAGAGGGAGGAAAAGCTAAAAGAAATGAGAAGAATAAAAAGAAAATCAAACGCCAACTTCCAAAGACTAATCATCAATCTAAAATAGTCAAACCTCAAAGATTTGATGTCAAGTCTAAAAGAATTCAATCCTTATCTCCTTTAGTTGGTGGAAATTCAAAAATAGTCTCCAAAGCCCAAGACCTTAGATGGATACCTAAGGTTAGACCTTTAGAAGATTACTAAGGCTTCTTAGATAGATAGGACCAACCCTTTCTCTTAGTTATATGTCTAGTTGGTCTTATATCTAGTTCGTTCTACTCTCTTAGTATCTCTTTAGGTTCTTAGATTCTTTTGGTTGAGTCTTGTTTGTTGAATATGCATTTTGTATTTAATAAGGGATTTTATGATGAAATGCATGATTTTGATCAATTTGATTTGAAAACGCCATTAAAAGTTATACCTTCTCAATCAATTGATTTGTTTTTCAAATTGTTTATTTTTTGATGAATTCATAATCAAACCTTTGTTTTGTCAAATTTAAATGATTTTGAAAAATGATTTTTATCTTACAAGTCTTCTTTTCTTCAAAAGGAATTATTTAGAATTGATTTTGTAAAAATCTCTTTTCTAAAACTTTTTAGCTTGTATGATAGCTGGGGTTAAGGGTAGAGTGTTTGCTTTGTGGATCATCCCCTTTCAGCCCTGTTTTCTCTGAACTGATCAGAATTTCAAGCAGCCCCAGTTAGCCCGGTCGACCGGGCTAAGTGGCCGGTCGACTGAGCCTGCGCACCCAACAACTTAAAATAGTTGCGCTGGGCTATTCTGTTTCAAATAGAACCATTCCTTCATCTTGTGCAGGTCGACCACAGCAGAGCCCGAACTTCCATTTGTTTTTTCTTCTCCTCAATCTTTCTACCAGGAACCAATATTTTATTCAATGGATTGATCTCCCATTATTCTTGTTCATCCTCTTCATCTCAGTTTGGGCGTCCTATTCACTGTGCTCCAACAACATCTCTCAGTCTCCTAACCTCTGTCTTTTCCAGTTCTGTTTAACTGTTTCTGCTATTTCGTGGTGTTTGTGTTTTCTTCATTGTTTTAGGAAACATTTGTAGTCTTGTGTTGACTCTCACTTGGCTTCATTCAGTTGTGAATCTCTTAGCTCAAAATTCTGCACACCAACTGTTTGACAGTTTGCCTGAACCACCTCTGTATTAAATAACAACTGCTGTGCCCATTTTCATCTCTTGTCTACATTCTAGAGCATCCTTTTCCTTGAAATTTTCAAAAATGGCTCTCACTAAGCAAACTTCTAGGAGGCCTAGGAAAATGTCCAAAACCGGACGTGCTTCATCTTCCCATAGATCTCCCTCTACTTCTCCTGAACTTGGCTCTCCTCCAGAGATTAAATTCAACCCAATTCGTTCTCCATCTTCGTTGTCAAATCTTTTCGAAGCAAAGGAATTATTGTTGAGAAGTTTTGTGTTGTCAAAGATCTTGTGGACTACAATGTCCAGGCCATACTTGAAGCCATTGGATGGGATAACATCCTTACTTGGAGTGGCAAATCTTATGCT
Organism: Cinnamomum chago; assembly: GCA_038049695.1. NCBI lineage: Eukaryota > Viridiplantae > Streptophyta > Magnoliopsida > Laurales > Lauraceae > Cinnamomum > Cinnamomum chago. The sequence goes on from CP142451.1 coordinate 65,646,425, forward strand.
TCCTCTGTCCATGGTCTTTATGAATCTATATGTGCCTCTACTGCAAATTCATTTACTATTAGATTTCTTCATGGTGAAGAGGTGGTCACCATAGACTTGATTTCCTCCATCTTAGGCATCCCTAGGTCTGATGGTCCCAGATTCATCTCAGATGTCCTACCTCTTGATGAGAGAGAGTCAGTCACTAGTGCTCTTTGTGGCAAGGCTGAAGAATGGTCTGCCAAGAACTGTCTCCAAGCCTCTTCTATGATTCCCTCCCTGCGCATCATTCACATTATCTTCACTCACTCCATTTACCCTAGGAAAGGGAACTGAACTGAAGTGACTCCATACATGGCGAATATTCTTTATAATGTGATTACCGGAGTGCCTATGTGTCTTCCTTCCATTATTATGCACCATATCATCCGGGTTATCACTGGCTCCCAGCCGTGTGCTGCTCCTTTCGGGTTTTTTATCACTGAGATTTCCCGTTCTTTTGGTGTGATCCCTCCTGCTTCTGAGAGACCTGAGCCAACCACTGTGTTCAACAAAACGAACATTCCCTTGATGAGGCTACCTCCACCACCACGAGAAAACCCAGTTGCAGAAGGTGACGCGGAGTTAGAGGCTGCAGAGACAGAGACTGCAGATCTAATACTTGGTCAGCCTGTACAGCCAGAGCATCAACCATGTCAGCCTCAGCCCCCTCCTCAGCGTACTATGGAGGAGCGCATGTCGTCTGTGGAGCAAGCGGTTGTTTCCATTCGCACAGAGTTTCAAGAGTTCAGAGGGATGATGAAGAAAACCTTAAAGTACCTCTCGAACATATCCAAGAGCTGCAGGCGCTATGATGATGTTATGCCTCCGTCTCCTCCAGACTCTTCTTAGACCATTAGGAGGGTTTTCATCTTTTTGTGGGGATTGTTTTGGGTAGTGATAGATTATTTTTCACTTGATGTATTTATTATCTATCAACTGACTTGTTGTTTTGATTACTGACCATGATCTTTTGTTTATGAAATGGTCAGGTATTTAGTGATTTATGTACTGAACTTCTCTTGTTATATCAATGAAAGTACAGTTTCACATTTCATCTCTTTTCCTCTTGTTATATTTCTCTTGATGAATGTTTATGTTACTTTGAAGCTTTATATTGATAAATCAATTCATATATGTTATCTTAGCTTCATTCAAACAATGCATAGACAAATCTATATACATGATAACCTGTTCCGCATTACATTTGCATTCTCATTTGGTAACAGGTGCTACTGAAAGTTATTTGTTTTCTCATGTATACAGGTTCCTTTGCAATTCAATGTCAAAGGGGGAGACACGAACATATCTATTTAATGACAAAGGGGGAGAGAAGATTAGAAGATCTGAAGATCAGACACAAAGAAGATCAAACAAAGGGGGAGAGAAGAACATATCTAACTAAGGGGGAGATCTGCTTCAAGAACTAAAGGGAAGATCGCTTGGATGCGAAGAGCAAGGGAGAGCTCTAACCAAGGGGGAGAAATCATCTTGGAAAGATTACGCTAAAAGCTCTCGACGAATCGGTCATTCGGTTGAAGCTGATCAAGAGATTTCTAGAACAGAGCCGTTAAGAAGAACCAAAGTCCTAGAAGTGTTGTGGTCATATTAGTTGCCATCAAATTGCAAAGGGGGAGATTGTTAGGTTTTTGTTTGTTACAAATTTGATGGATTCACTTTCACCTTCACTATCAAATGATCACACACTCATGCTCATAGTTTTGACTTTGGAATCTAAGATTCTATCTTGCATTTGCATATGTTTTTCAAATGATTTATTCATGCATCTTTTTAGAATCCAAATACTCTTTTGAAAACCTAATTCTTCATGCATTATTTTGGAAAATAAAATTAAGAATCTAGGTTTGTGATTTGCATACATTCTCCATTTTCAGAATCATTTTATTATGCTTAAATCACACTGGCTTTGAGTTCCAAGTGTCATCTTTGGAATTTTGAAAACTCTGCAGGAACTCTTCCCAGGCCAGTTTGGTCGGTCGACCGACCCCTGTACCCGGTCGACTGACCCAACTGACTGTTGGGAAAACAACCAGTGTACCCGATCGACCGAGCCATGCCCAAGTCGATCGGGTAACTAGCCTTTGGCCAATATGACCGTTAGGCCAAGTCGACCCGGGGGTCATGGGGTCGACCGGGCCAACTAGCCGTTGGACTGTTTTTTGTTTAAAAGTCTATTCCATTCCTTTCTTTCAAGAGGCTTGTTGGGCGATCTTTTGGAACTATTTTGAAACCTAAGAAAGGGGAATGAGCTGAGAAGGCTAGAGGGTCAATGGAAATCCTAAATGCTTGAAACGAAGGTATATCTTCCAAGTTAAGATTTGGTTTCCATTCCAATTGAAATCCATGCTTGCTCAAATATTTGAAACTTCACTTTAGAATGATTTCTAGCTTTGACTGATGTGTTTTGCCAACATAAAATCACTTTAGCATATTAGATTGATTTGCAAACACTCATGTCTCAATCACATGTGTTTTAATCTTTAAACTTCATATAAGTTGTCTAACATGTCATTGCAAGTTGTTTGAACTTTTCATGTGATTAACTTACTACTTCAATCATCATTTTCTAAGCTTAGATTTTAAAATGCATCAGGCATTCATTTAAGAGCTTCATTTTAGAATTTGATTGAAGTAAACATTCATACACTTTGTGCACACACTTTAGCTAATTGTTGTGTATGTTTGTACCCTGATTTAAACTTTCATATCAGCCTATTTAAGAGGCAATTCTATTGAGCTTAAATTGTATATCTTAGAGTGTTTTTGTCACGCCCCCAAAACAAGAACATTGGGGGCGCGAAATGGGATTAAGGATAAATGTATTTTTCTCCCAAGATCCGCGTGTGTGAAGACAACACATTCTGAATATTTTGCGGAAGCATTTGTGGCGTTGCGACCCGAAGTCCGTGGCCATCGGATTCCGCGTCGCACTCAACCTTTAGCCCATAGCTATTATATCAAGAACCATATCAGACTGGAGTAACCATCACAATAATTGACAGAGCTGACAGTAACAGGATATTACATTCCCAAATATATTCAAGTTACAATTATCAATGTACATTAATTAAGAATCCCAAGAAAAAGGCTAACAAAAGCCATACAACAAGACGCTATAAACCACTACCCAAATGTGACGTAGCTCCGATGTCAAGCTCAATGTCTACATGACATAGCCGACAAACCAACCTGCAAAGCATGGCTCTACAGCCAACAAAAGCACTCAACTCGGGGCGAAGAAATCTGAACCTGAGTACCAAAAGTAGTGGGTCAGACACGACGGTCTGGCAGGTGGATGAAAAGAACACAATATAGCGAATAATAATACAAATGATAAATCATGCTATTTGCTCAAAATGCTGCATATAATTAAACGGGTGCAAAGTCGGGAATCTCGGGGAAAACTTGTATTCATTTCAAGCACGGGTAAAACATGAACATCTAATAAAACATGTATTCATTTACATCATCTCTAATCATAGATATTTGACAATCGGGTATTCGTCTAAAACATGTATAAATATAGTGGTTTGACAAAACAAACGTTCATTTGAAACTGAAGTAAAACACAAGTATACAACAAATCAGGTATCCATGGCAGTCTGGCAAAACTACTGTCCATTTGAAACATATGTGAAAAATACGGATATTTAACAAATCGGGTGTTCGTTTAAAACAGGTGTAACCAAGGAAATCTGACAAGACTAATGTTCATTTAAAACATATCTCAAAGCAGGGATATTTAATAAATCGGATATTCATTTGAAACCGGTATAAACACAGATATCTGACAAAACAGGTGTCATTTCAAACATATTTCAAAGCATGGGTATTTAACAATTCGGGTATTCATTTAAAAACAGGTATAAATATAGATATCTGACAAACCAAATGTCCTTTAAAACAAGGCACGGGTATTTAACAATTCGGGTATTCATTTAAAAACAGGTATAAATATAGATATCTGACAAACCAAATGTCCTTTAAAATAAGGCACGGGTATTTAACAATTCGGGTATTCCCTTAAAACACGTGTAATCATATAAATCTAGCAAAATCATTGATCGTATGGAATATATGTAAAAGCATGGTTCTTCAACAGATCGGGCATTCATTTAAAACATGTGCGGGTACAAAGAACAGAGAATAATATAATAATGACTGAATTTACATTGGGGAATATTAGCACTTGTTTAAATAACAACTTTCATAAAGGAAACGAATCATTTATCGGAAAGCAAGTAAACAATATAAAACATGTCGGGTGTCCAAGGAATCGGGAACTGGCAAGATGGAAACCACACGAAGCTAAGTCCTCTATCACTAAAGCGATAGAGCAATAACTAGGCCCTGATCTCAGTCACTCGAGGTGAGGAGAAGCAGGGGATCTCATATCAATACATATACATATACTAGGCCCTGGTCTCAGTCACTCGAGGTGAGGAGAAACAGGGGATCTCATGAATGCATATACATATACTATACGGGACCACGGTAGCGAGCCGGGCATCGGGGACCACAGTAGCAATCTGCGGTATCGGGACAAGGCCACGGTAATAACCGGGTATCGGGACGGGACCACGGTAGTAACCGGGTATCGGGATCCAAGCTGCAGCTGGCGGGACAAGATGGGGATCTCCAAGTCGGTTGATCAGACCAACATGGTTATCCAAGCTTAGTGGTGCCGACTCATAGGTTAAAACCAATCGAGACATATGCAAGCAAGTCAAGTACAATAAATAACGGGCAAGACGGGGGTGCTCAAGGGCACACTATCATATCATGTCGGGCAATATATCTCGGGGCAAATAACTGTTACTAGAGTAACTCCAATGCTTTCGGGGAAACAAGTAAATCAAGTACAATAAATAAACGGGTAAAACGGGGTGCTCAAGGGCACACTTTCATTTCATATCATGTGATGCAAATCTCGGGAAATGAGGAAATATAATGCACTATACCATTTCGGGAAAAATATTGATTGCAAGATCTACTTAAGTGAATAGGGGTCCCGTATGTCGATTATGATAATTACTTGGTACTCCTTGAGTTTGAAGACATTCCGGGCTCCTTATGCACTTTTACTATTTTCACAACTTAAAATGAGCTTATGGGTAGTACTAGATTTCATACTAGGAAAAATCAAGGTTATAGACGGTCCATCCTAGGCATGACGTTAATTCAGAAACATCGACCAACCTATTCAGTCATCGAAAGGAATGGAATTCGCGATAACCAAGGCAAAAGACTTATATTTGGATATAAAGGAGTTATCGCGTCATTCCATCCCGTTCAAGATTGAAACGGATTGAACTTCGATGCCACTAAACTAACCGTGAGAAGCGTCGGCACAAGACATCTCACCCATAGTCCAATTAGTCCAAAAAGGGTAGCCAAGGTCCCACCTAGCACTAAGGAAAAAAATAAAATTCTCAAAATCCACCGGACTCAAACTGAGTCCATCGATCGGCCAAAATTTTCTGAACAGGGACCGATCGATCGGCCGAAATTTCTACACAGGGCCCGATCGATCGGTCCAAAAACCCTTACAGTTACTGACAGACCGATCGATCGGTCTGCACGTCCGATCGATCGGTCCTGGGCGCAGTGCAGGTCCGGGACTTGGATTTTCTTCATTTTTCTTTCCTTTCCTTCCAACATATAATCAATCACATAAAACTATAAAAAAGGGGACTTAATCACATGTTTCCAAGACATTAAAATGAGCTAAAGAGCCCCTCATTCCAAGTTCCTCCATTTCCATCCTTTCCATCTATTCCATCCACAATAAAACTCAAAGTGGAGAAAACTCATTCATGTGAAACCATTTGAAATTCTTGACAATAGGATGCATGCACTTTCAAGAGCTTAACAAGAAAGAATAACTCATCAATAAGCACATCTCATAATCAATATTTATCATATCAAAAACAACTATTAAAATTACCAAAACCATCAATGAAATCAAGATTTTCACCAAAACATGTTAATAATCAAAACGATCCAATCAACCACTTGCCTTTGACTCTAATCAAGCAAATCAAGCTCCTAATCACCTCTCAAGCTCAAGATCCACAATCTCTACAAAAACCCCCAAAACAACCCTAAAATGGGTTAAACAATGAAATGACAATGAAACCTTTCAATAATCAAGGTGGAGCTTCTCTAAGGCTAGTAGATTACAATTCTAGAAGATGGGAAGAATCACTTACTTGGATGACCTTCAAATGAGAAGAACAAGCTCAAGGGAAGTCTTGTGATGGAGGGTTCTCTTCACAAATGGTACCAATGGAAAGCTTGCAAGATGAGGAAGAAGAAGACGGTCTCCATTTCGAGTTTGGTGAACTATTGGTGTGGCTTGGAGATGAAGAAGCAAGAAGAAGAAGAGAGCACAAGGAACCCTAGGCTCAATAGTTGCTGATTTGTGCTGGAAATGAAGATGGGGAAGAAGGGAGGTGGGTTCTCTTATAGCAAGTGAGAAGGGGTCCCACAACTTAAAGAACTTGGGTGGCTGAAATCATCTAATTCGGGACTTCGGATGGATTCGACGAAGAAGGAAGAAATGATCGTCGAAATATCTAGTTTCCAAAAAGTATATGTTTCACGGATTTCGAGAATATCGAGTTTTGGGTACAGATTTGGTGTGAAAAGACTGTTTTGCCCTCAAGGCCAAGAAATCGGGTTTTGGGTTCTCAAATGGATACGAGATCAACATGAAAGTTGTAGGATTCCTCAAGATGAATGCAACGGGCCAAAATCACGATACGAAACAAATCGGGAAAATCTCACAAGAAAAGCAAAGCCAAAAACGGAACCCCTAAAGGGCCCCACAAGCTACCAAAGCACTCAAAAGCCCAAAACTAGAAGAAAAACCATTCTAGCTCACAAAATCAACCCAAAAACTACTAATCCCACTAAAAGAACTAATCCACAAATAAAACGACACTAATCCAAGAGATTAGGGATCGGGTTCTCACAGTTTTTGTATAGACACCTTCTGAGAGAAAACTTTCATTTGTAAAGGTTATTGCTTAGCCAAAGAAAAACACATTGTAAAGGTTATTGCTTAGCTTTAGAAAAGGATCTTGTAAAGGTTGTTGTTTAGCCTAGAAAAAACAACATTGTAAAGGTTATTGCTTAGCCTATTAAAAAGCATAGTTAGTGGAAATCCGGTGGGGTGATTGGATCACAAGCCGGTAGTAGATGTAGGCATTGAGGCCGAACCACTATAAATCTTTGTGTAATGGTGTATGCTTGTGGTGATTTCTTTTGTTAGCTTCCGCATCTTGTTTGGTAAATCATCACTTGTGACTAGTTTATTTTAAAGAAATTAAAATTTGTCTATATTGGTCACATATTGTAGCACACCCTATTCACCCCCCTCCTCTAGGGTTCCGATCCAGGACTTTCAGTTTGAAGACCCTAAGAAGCCTAATCATGTGTATCATCTTAGAAAGACCCTATATGGTCTCAAACAAGTCCCTAGAGCTTGGTATGAAAGGCTTACTCAATTCTTAATTGATCAAAATTTTGAAAGGGGTAGTGTGGATAAAACTCTCTTTATTCAAAATAACAATGATAACATTTTGATTGCTCAAATTTATGTTGATGATATTGTGTCTGGATCTACTTATAATGATCTTGTTAGGGATTTTGTGTATTGCAATTTGATGGATGCATTATCATAACATTTGAATTTTCACACATGCATTGATTTAGAAAATCTTGAAATCTTGATTTATACATGCATTGTTTTTAAGATTTGTAAAAGTATTGATTTATGCTTGTTTTGTTTTTAAACTTGGATGCATTTGTTTTTGAAAAGAAGTTTTAGAAATCAAGCAAGCCTATGAGTTTTAAATCTTTCAAATCATTTTAGGCCATTTATGTTTCATGTTTTTAAACCTCTTAGTTTGATTTAAAACATGATTCCAAGCTTGATTCAATGGCCCAAAAGTCCCCATATAAAAATACTTTGAAACTTGCAATTTTAGGGGATTTTGGTCCCAGGCCAGAAACGCAGTGTACCAGGTCGACCGAGCCAGGCCCACCTTTTTCTATGATGTGTTCAATCCATTCTTTTTCTAATCTTTGATTTATGTTGGATTGGATTCTTCACCCTTGATTTCTAACCAAGTTGTTTTAAAATCTTTCTTAATCATGCTTAGACAAAATCTTTGTTTTTCTTTCATAGCATGAGTCTTTTACTTGGTTGAAACATTGTTTGTTGTTTTCATTCATTTAAACTTTAGTTAAATTAATTTGGTTTTGAAAACAACATTGCACATGCATCACATGTTCTAAGTTAGTCATTTTCATACAACTTGTGAGTCTTTGATTTTCATATCATTAACAAGTTGATATTCATACATGTGATTTGCATTAAACTTCAATCAAATCTTTTATGAGCCTTAAACTTTGAAATTGCTTTAAGCAATATTTAATTGAGCTTTGTTTTTAACTTGATTGAAGTTATCACACACATCATGAGCATACACGTTTGCATTCATTTAGTGTTTGTGTGAGTTTGTTATTCACTTTCATATCCGCCTATTTTAGAGGCAAATACATTGAGCTTTAATTGTATCTCTTAGAGTGTTCTTTTGTGAAGACACCTTCTTAGAGAAATCTTCATTTGTAAAGGTTATTGCTTAGCCTAAGAAAAGCATTGTGTAAAGATTATTGCTTAGCCTAGAAAAGCATCTTGTAAAGGTTGTTGTTAAGCCTAGAAAAACAATATTGTAAGGGTTATTGCTTAGCCTATTAAAAAGCATAAATAGTGGAAATCCGGTGGGGTGATTAGATCACAAGCAGGTAGTGGACGTAGGCATTGAGGCCGAACCACTATAAACCTTTGTGTTGTGGTGCTTGCTTTTGTGGTGATTGTTTATATTAGCTTCCGCATATTGTTTGATTAATCATCACTTGTGACTAGTTTAAGTTAAAATTGGTCTAAATTGGTCATAATTGTAGCTCACCCTATTCACCCCCCCCTCTAGGGTTCGGATCCCAGGACTTTAAATTGGTATCAGAGCCTCGTGCTCTATCTTTTAGGATCAAGTGTTTGGAACTCTTGATTAGGTGTAAAAACCTAGAGTTTATAACCCTAGATTTGTGTTTGAATGAATACCTTTGATATGGATTCCACTATGATAGATTGTTTAGATTCTTGTGTAGATTCTTCTAGACCCCTCTTTCTTCCATCTATTGGAGATTCAACCCTTCAAATAAATGAATCTCAATGTGACTTAAAAGAAGAAGAATATGATGAAAATGAAGATGATCTTCAACAAGCCTATGAAGAATTATATACATTATCTTTAAAGCTTAACAAGAAGAATATAAGTTTAAGAGAAGAATCTAAAAGGCTAAACAAAGAATTAGTCTCTTCTAAAGATGAACTTAGAAAGAAAGAAGAAGTAATACAATGTCTAGACTCTAAGTTCATGATCTCTTTAAATAACCTATCTAATATCAAAGATGAACTAAATGAATTAAAGATAGGAAATGATGATCTTAAAAAGGAAAATTTAAACCTAAGAGATCTATTAAAAAGGCAAGACAAAGACTTTATCAATTTAGAATCCAAGTTGACAATTTCCATGGAAAACATGTCAAATGTTCAAAGTAAGTTAAAAACCTTAGAACTTGGTTCTAATGTTGTTAATGAACTTAATTTCAAATTAAAACTTGCCATTGAAGAGCTAATCAAATATAAGGAAATTGAAAATGATCTTTTAAAAGTCAAAAATGAAAATTCAATCCTTATAACCAAAGTCACTCAACTTGAAGGATATAAACAAAAGTATGAGTGCAAGTTTACCCAAAGTGAAGAGAGACTTGAAAAATTATTTAAATTGGGTAAATCTCATGGAGATAGGACGGGTCTTGGTTTTGATAGGAATATTTCACATGACCCTAAATTCACCAACACATTTGTGAAAGGTGAGTCCTCTTTCTCTAGCACTCTTTCTCCTTTGCCCAAATCCAAATGTATTTATTGTGGCATTGAAGGGCATTTTAGGTTTGAGTGCAAATTAAGAAGAAGCCATGTGTCTAAACCCATCTTTGAACCCAAAAAGGTAGAATCTAAATCCATGAAGGGTAAGACACTAAAAATCAAAGAAGACTCCAAAAAGATTAAACAAGTTAAATCAATTAAAATGGAGTCTCCTAAAATAGATTCTAAAAAGTTTAAACAAGTTAAACCAAGTATAAAAGAATCTATAAACAAAAAGCTTCTCAACCTATCTCCCTTATATCAACCCATGAAAGAACTTTTGAAGAAAGTAACAAAGTTAAATTTAAAATTCAAAAGTCAAATAAAGGGAGAATATAAGAAGAAAAGAAAAATGAACCAATCCCCTAAGAAACAATCTCACCAACTTCAAAAGACTAATCACCAATCTAAGGTAAATATAGTCAAATCAAAATATCATGGTGATAAGTCCAAATTGAAAATTTATCAAGTCAAATCTCCTTTAGTTGGTGGAAATTCAAAAATAGTCTCCAAAGCTCAAGACCTTAGGTGGATTTCTAAAGTTAGATACTTAGACAAACCTTAAGGCCTTGAACCTTCTTGACCAACCTATTCTTTATAGTTAAATCACTTTGTTGGTCATGTTGCATTTGCATTTTGTTTCTATATAGTTACATTTATTAAAATGCAATGTTTATTTATGATCAATTGATTTTGTCTTCATGTACATTTCTAGTTGCATATCATGGTTTTCAAAATCATTTGATTTTAATTTCATCATGTTAGAATTGCTTTTTGCTCATATTTAGTTATATCTCTTGCATTGCATTTCTATACATGTTCAATTGATTGTGATTACAAAAGCTTTCTAGCTAGATTATTCATGATCAATTGTTGTTATAAGCCATTTGCATCTTTGCTTATTTAGTTATATTCTTTTTATATGCAAATGTCATTTGGTTCCATGTATGGTTGTGATATTAGTTATATGTGTAGAATCCATACTAGAACTCGAATCCATCCTCTATGCCTTCTAGTCATTTCTTTTTGGATGGTTATGATGTTGATTCATGTGTATTCTCTAAGTGATGTCTTCCTTATACATGTTTCAACATCATAGTAGTGATCTTAATCATATGAACTTCTTTGAGATCCATTCCTTGTATTTCATAGTTATATGTTTGATGGATATCTTAGATGTTGAATTCATATGATTTTGTCACTTTGAAAATTGCATGCATTGCCAAGTTATATCCTTTTACATTGCAATTTCTCTTGTTCATCACTTTGCTCATTAGTTATATCTTTAAAAGTGATGAATATCTATTTATGATGCTTGATGGAATTTTGTGTTTGTCACATCCTTGCTATTAATCATGTTGTCATATTCAATTGGTTTCATTTGGTATAATTTTCCATTGATTTCATATCCAATTGATGTCTTATCTTGTGTATGTGATAGACCTTGTGTACATTGGATTGAACTTGATAGTAATATATTTGTTCCATATCACACACCATTAGCATCATAATTTTCATGATTGCCTCCTCTCTTGCTCATATAAGTAAATCTCATGACCACCATGTTTATGTGTTCATAATATTGGTTGGTTAATTGTTGAGGTAGGCTTCATGTTTGAATTTCATTTCACTCATCTTGCACATTAGTAGTCACATTTATTGATTGAATGAAATGATTTCAAAACTTTCATAGCATATGTTCTTCATAGTTAAATTGATTGATGCTATGTTTATTAAACCCCTTTTCATCATGGATAGCTCTAATTTGGATTTATCTTAATAGTTATATTCTTTATAACTCCATTTTAGAGTGATTGATTTAATAGTCTTATCCTTAAATCTCAATTGGTATTATTTATTTTTTCAATTGATATCCATGATCGCTTTTCCCATTGACCTTGCTCTTTTGGTAATTTGATCATTTTGTGCTCTATAGTTAAACATGTCTAATCTTTTCCTTGAAATTGACCCTCAATTGGTTAAACCATCTTCTTCTTGAACCAAATAGTTATATCTTTCTCAAAAGTTTGACAAAAGGAGAGAATGGATTAAGGGGGAGTGTAAACCTTCATAGGAAGTATTACTTTTGATCAAATTGACCATTGGATTGACTTTGAACCCTTAGAGACTACTGACCATACATGATAACCTGTTATGAATTTCATTTTCGATTTCTTTTATTAACAGGTGCTACTAAAAGGTATTTTCCTTGTTTAATGTGTGTAGGTACCTTTGTAATTTAATTTCAAAAGGGGAGAGAGCATTCAAGTTCTCTAAAGGAGAAGAGAATGTCCAAGCTTCCTAAGGGGAGATATTGTATGATCTTCTACAGAGGGAGAGAATGCATATCTTGCCAAAGGGAGAGAGAGGCATGGTCAAAGGGGGAGAGGCAGAAGAAAGAAAGCTTGGGAGCTAAAGAAGATGTTTGGCTATAGAGAGAAAGATGAAAAGAAAGCTTGAAGAATGATCAAGCTCCAAGCATCAAGAAGATTGAAGAAAAAGTCCAAGAGCCCAAGCTAAGAGAAGAAGCATCCAAGAGATTTCAAGATGTGTCCAGCTTAGGGGGAGCTGAAGACTTAGTGTGTAAAACTCGGTGTTGAGTAAGTTGCCATCAAATTGCAAAGGGGGAGATTAATTGTTAGGGATTTTGTGTATTCCAATTTGATGGATGCATTATCATATTAGCACCATTTGAATTTTCACACATGCATTGATTTAGAAAAACTTGAAATCTTGATTTATACATGCATTGTTTTTAAGATTTGTAAAAGTATTGATTTATGCATGTTTTATTTTTAAACTTGGATGCATTTGTTTTTGAAAAGAAGTTTTAGAAATCAAGCAAGCCTATGAGTTTTAAATCTTTCAAATCATTTTAGGCTTTTTATGTTTCATGTTTTTAAACCTCTTAGTTTGATTTAAAACATGATTCCAAGCTTGATTCAGTGGCCCAAAAGTCCCCATATAAAAATACTTTGAAAAATGCAAGTTTAGGGGATTTTGGTCCCAGGCCAGAAACGCAATGTACCAGGTCGACCGAGCTAGGCCCAGGTCGACCGGGGGTAAGGGCAGGTCGACCGGGGGCACGCAGGAACTCATTTTTTGAGTATAAATACAAGTTCATTCCTTTTCAAAAGTTAGAGATTTTGAAGACTCTTTTGAGGTGCTTTGAGACAAAGAAAAGGGGATGAACTAAGAGAGACCAAAGGATCTTTTGGAGAGCTAAAGCTTGGATTAATGAAGTTAAATCTCCAAGTAAGCTCTACCTCTCTTAATCATATGTTATATGCTTTGTTTAAATTATTGGTAAATTAATTTTAGCATTATAACTATGATGTGTTGAATCCATTCTTTTTCTAATCTTTGATTTATGTTGGATTGGATTCTTCACCCTTGATTTCTAACCAAGTTGTTTTAAAATCTTTCTTAATCATGCTTAGACAAAATCTTTGTTTTTCTTTCATAGCATGAGTCTTTTACTTGGTTGAAACATTGTTTGTTGTTTTCATTCATTTAAACTTTAGTTAAATTAATTTGGTTTTGAAAACAACATTGCACAAGCATCACATGTTCTAAGTTAGTCATTTTCATACAACTTGTGAGTCTTTGATTTTCATATCATTAACAAGTTGATATTCATATATGTGATTTGCATTAAACTTCAATCAAATCTTTTATGAGCCTTAAACTTTGAAATTGCTTTAAGGAATATTTAATTGAGCTTTGTTTTTAACTTGATTGAAGTTATCACACACACACACATCATGAGCATACACGTTTGCATTCATTTAGTGTTTGTGTGAGTTTGTTATTCACTTTCATATCCGCCTATTCTAGAGGCAAATACATTGAGCTTTAATTGTATCTCTTAGAGTGTTCTTTTGTGAAGACACCTTCTTAGAGAAATCTTCATTTGTAAAGGTTATTGCTTAGCCTAAGAAAAGCATTGTGTAAAGGTTATTGCTTAGCCTAGAAAAGCATCTTGTAAAGGTTGTTGTTAAGCCTAGAAAAACAACATTGTAAGGGTTATTGCTTAGCCTATTGAAAAGCATAAATAGTGAAAATCCGGTGGGGTGATTAGATCACAAGCCGGTAGTGGACGTAGGCATTGAGGCCGAACCACTATAAACCTTTGATCTCATCGAACCTCATTACCAAAATTACCTTGTGTATGTGATTGATGTCATTACTTGTGTAGTTTTGATTCATCATAGTGGAACCAAGGGACTTTGTGACCATTGTGAGTGGATGTAGGACATATGGTCCGAACCACTATAAATTTGTATGCATCTCCTCATGTTGCTTGTCTCAATGTCTTGATATAGTTTTGAGCATTATTTTATGCACACACCTTGTCTTCACATCACTTAGTTTCTTTGTCATCTTGTTTAATAATTGAAAAAAGTGGGTATGAAATTTCGTAGTCCTATTTGCCCCCCCGCCCCCCCCCCCCTCCCTCTCCTAGGACTTGTACATTGGCCCTAGGTGCTCTTTCAAAGTCCAGATAATCCAAGTATGTAGTTTTACCATCTCATTGACAGCTATTAAATACTTGATTTTTTAAAAATATTTTATTTACGTGTTATATTAATAATTAATGTAACAATTGGCCCCCACCTCGATTTGGGTAAAATTTATTCATTGCTCATTCAAAAGGGCATTATCTTTTAGTGCAGATTTTCACAAGTAAACTGAATTAGAGTGTAGGTTTTTTAATATAGATTATTTTAAGTGCAGATCTTTTTAATAGTGGGCCAAGTACTCATGTTTTAGTAAACTTTGTAGAATTTAAGTGGTTTCATCATGAATGTTGTTAGATTGTATGGATTCAATCCATCAGTTGATATAATAAATTGATTAATTTCTTTATTTATCAATGAAATCATGCTTTCCTTTCATGAGATGATTGGTATTTTATTACTTAATGCACATAACCAACACATATGACATAATGGTTCATGAGATGAACCGGGTCCCATTAGTATATTAGATGTGATATATGTATATGGATGAGATCCACATACGGGAGATATGTGTCACAAATCTTATAGTTAAAAATATCTTCACAACCATTGATGAGACTGGGCATCTCATCTAATAAGGTTGCAGCACTTTGATCACTATGAAATAGTGTGATTTGTCTCGATCATTTGAATGAAAGATTCTGGGTCATAGTGCTGGTACATTGGATGTATTGAAGGACCATGAGAAGCACCTTATGAATATTGTCTCGATGTAAGGATTGCTCTCATAATTCTCTAGCAATAGGCTCTCAATTATGAGACATTGATGAACTCAAGTTTCTATCTATTCATTTGCTTTGAGTCACCAATGAGTGAGGCCATTTGTAGGTCAACGCCTCGGTGTCTTGGGTACGTTGTAGTAGGACTGTGGGAACATCCAATGGTCAAGATGGAATCTATCTATATTATCCCCTTGTGCCAATTAATAGATTTTTCATTAGTAAGTGCGCACCCATCTCGATTAAGAGTTAATTGAATGGTATTGATGATCACTGTGATTAATTGGGGCTCAAGGATAATAAGATGTAGATCTAAGATTGGATGGGACAGACTTATTCCAATTGATCCATGGATAATGATAGAGGGGCATACTTGTGGTAATTGGGAAGTATAGGGTCTTCATTGTAATTTATTCCTAAGACTGGAATGCAATTGCATTTATATAGTGGTATTATTTGCAATTAACTGTGGGCCCGGATTGCATATGAGATGTGGGGTCGCGAGTCCCAGTTGGTGCCAGCTTTCTAAGGAATCCCTAGTGGTCCCACACTAGCACAAGTTATTAGATACCAATCCTACTTGAACTCCAAAAGGAAGGAATTAGAAAGTTACTATTTCTATTTGAAGTGAGACTTCTAATAGTGGTAATAGTAAGCTACTAATTAGTGTGGAAGTGAGACTTCTAATTCAATTAGTAAGAGAGGTAGAGAGGAGATTACTTGAGGGCTTTGTAAGGGGAAATAACCCCTTGGACGTCCACAATTGTATCTCACGCCCAAAAACCTCTTAGTGCAAGAGTTGCACAAATGTTCGTCTCCTCTTTCTCTTCTAGTTCCCTTCTAGTTCCTTGGAGTTTCTAGTAGAGTTTTCTCTTGGAGATTCCACCATCTTCTTGAGAAAAGAGATCTGATATACGGGTCATAGCGTGGAAGAACAAAAGGTCTTGGAGACTCTTGTTTGATACGTGAAAGTGTTTCATCATCAAAGAAAGACGCAAATTCTCCATTATAGCACAACCAGGCTCCTAAGGTATAATCTACTTCCGTGCATGTTGTAGATTTTTATGGATGCTTGTTGGCTGCTGTTCTATCTTCTAGATAGGTTTACTTACTGATCATGATGGCTGAGATTGAGGACATGCATCCTGGATTGGGTTTTATAGCCTTCTGGATACTTGATCCCTGAGTCAAGTGGGTCAAAAGTTTTGAAAACCTATCCACCAAGCCCACCTATTTCCATTAAATGTATCATGTGAGCCCCGTCTTAAAAAGTGAGATTTGACAAAGCTCATGAAAATTGAAATAGAAGAGCAACCATTTTGATCGGCTTTGATTTTAAAAAATAAATGGGCCAATGCCCACATAGTGGGGCCCACCAATCCACGTGTGACGTTCCCACCCCATACAATCTTTGATAGTGTATCTAGAAAGTACTATCTAGGGCACCTAAATAAGAGCATTTTTGCCCCTTTTGCTTTGAGTTTTGAGTTTGACCAAAACAAAAAACGGGGAAAAGGAAAAGAGAGAGGAGGGAAAGAAAAATGGGGAAAGAGGAGGAAGGAGGAGCGGCAACCAACGGATCCAAATGCATGCATGGCAGTAGCGCGGCGAACCTAGGTCAGGTGCCTCTATCTCTCTCTCCCTCTATCTTTCCTGTAGGAGCCTGAGCCCTGAAATATGTCTGAGATGAGATTAAGACCCTTCTTCATTTCCTTTATTCTACTACATCGATCATCTATGCAAGTTTCTATTTCTTTTCTGTGGGAATGAAGAAGCTTCTGCCTAGTTCTGTTTTTTGTTTTTTGTTTTTTTGTAAAAATGGAAAAAAGTGAAATAAAATGGGTTGAAACAGTACTCGACCGATATTTTAAAGATATCGGCTGAGATATCGGTCTCAACTGATATCTTCAAGATATCTCTAAGATATCGGCCAAGATAGACTGATATTTGAGTGATATTTCAAGAGACCAAATCCGAGACCGATAAATATCAAAATATCGGATCGGTATGGACCGATACCGATACAAACCGGTATTAGCCGATATTTTAAACCATGGACCACAGGGACTTCTCGAAGAAGGCGGCGATGGGGACCTGACCGTAGCCGTTGAAACTGTTGGGCACACGCGCAGCTTTGAGCTTCTGCTCTCTAGGGAGTGAGAAGAGCCAACTGTAAGTCCATGGGGATCCGAACCCTAGAGGGGGGGTGAATAGGGTGAGCTTCTTTTATGACCAATTTTAACAATTTTAACTTCTTTAAAACAAACTAGTCACAAGTGATGATTATCAAACAATATGCGGAAGCTAATAAAAACAATCACCACAAAGCAATCACCATTACACAAGTATTTATAGTGGTTCGGCCTCAATGCCTACATCCACTACCGGCTTGTGATCCAACACCCCACCGGATTTCCACTATTTATGCTTTTCAATAGGCTAAGCAATAACCTTTACAATATGCTTTCCAAGGCTAAGCAATAACCTTACAATGATGTTTTTCAAGGCTTAACATCAACCTCTACATGATGCTTTTATAGGCTAAGCAATAACCTCTTCAACCACAAGGTTGGTTATCTCTCTAATTTAGTGTCTATCATACACTTGATGGAGATTCTATTAAGCTCATTACAATGCCTCTTAATTAGGCGGATATGGAAGTGAAATACAAATACACACTCACACTATGAATGCAAAGTTGAAAACAAATGAAGTGTGTGTGTGTGGTCCTCAATCATTTTGAAAATGAAAGTTCATAAATGTATGCCTAAGGCTTTTGAAAGTTTAAGCTCATAAAACATTTATGATTGAGGATGTGATGCAATCACATGTTAAAAGTAACAACTTGTTAATGATATCAAAGTTACACAAGTTGTATGAAATGGATTAGCTCTAAACATGTGATGCATAGGGATGTCAATCAAATCATCAATGTAGCTCAAAACATAAAAATAGATTTGATTGAAAAGAGGGGACAAATCATATGTAATTATAAAGACAACTTGAAAAAGATTTACCAATCAAAGTAAGGCAAGTTGTGAAACATTAAAACAATAATACACATATGATTTGTAATGATGTTGGATCCAAAACATAAGATACATTTGAGAGAGATTTTCTTATGATGGAAAAACAACAACCAATGATTCAACAAAGTATATGAATCATGTTACATATTTTATTAACATGATCTACTTAGATTTACCAAAGATAAAGTACTACTTTGATGAATCAATGGTGATGTATCCAAAACAATAGATCTAATCAAAATATAACACATGCTAAGGATACAACACATCATAGGTTAACATGTTACTAAGATTTACCAATGATAAAACAAAACATGAAAACATATGATTTGTAAAGAAGTTGAGTCCAAAACATAAGTTAGTTTTGAGAGAGATGTTCTTATGATGGAAAACAACAACCAAAGATTCAACCAAGTATATGGATCATGTTACATATAATTCCAAAGGTTTTTCCATTAACATGATCTACTTAGATTTACCAAAGTTAAGTACTACTTGGATTGAATCATATGGTGTTGTATCCAAAACAATAAATCAACTCAAAACATAAAACATGTTAAGGACACAACACAAACATAGTTTAACATGCTAGAAATGATTTACCAAAAATAAAACAAAGCATGAAAACATATGATTAAGAAAGGAAGAGCCTACTTGGTGGTTTAACTTCATTAATCCAAGCTTTAGCTTTCCTAATCTTCCCCTTCATCCCTTGGTTCTTTTCCCTTTTGATATGCCTCAATACCTCTCAATGAGGGGCTTAAAAATCCCAACTTTTGGAAAGGGAAAGAACTCATTTTTATAGCCAAAACAGCCCCAACGGCTAGTTTAGCCGGTTGACCGGCCATGACAGGCCGGTTGACCGGCCAAGCACAACGGTCATAAAAAGAGCCGTTGTGCCAGCCCGGTTGACCTGCCCTGTGTGGCCGGTTAACCGGGCCTCTTGGCCGGTTGACCGGCCACACATGGCCGGTTGACCGGGCCTGCCCAGAATTTCCCATTTTTTGGGTTTCTTGAAGATTTTCTTTGGGGATCTTTTGGGCCATTAAAATCAAGCATTTTCACATGTTTTAAATCATTCTAAGATGTATAAAAACATGAAACAAAAAGCCTAAAAGGATTCAAAGACTTTTAAAACAAAGGCTTGCTTGATTTCTTGTAAACTCTTTCTTAAAACAAATGCATCCAAGATTAAAACAAAACATGCATAAAACAAAACTTTTACAACTCTTAAAAACCATGCATGTATAAACCAAGATTTCAAGTTTATCTAAAACAATGCAAGTGTGTTTAAATCAAATGATGCTTGAATGATTATGCATCCATCAAATTGCAATCTACAAAATTCCTAACACCAACAAACCTGCGACTCAAGCCGATCAATTAGACCCAAAGGAACACTATGGCCTATTACATGAAATCCCCCTCATGTCTCGCTCGCATGCCCCATGCGACCCACAACGTCTGGATCGGTAATGTCACGCCCCCAAAAGTGAAATCGGGGTTATTCGTGAGATTAGCGCCAATTAAAATTTTTCAACAATAATAATAAAAACAATTGGCCCCAATCATGCCCCAAATGGATCGAAGATCGCTATGAGGTATGAATGTTTCCTCGAATACCTAAATCAATAGCGGAAGCTTCCTACAGATGTATAATTAAGAGCAATACGGAAATATATTATCTATGTTCAAGTTTGAAATATTTAAACAAAAGTATTAATTACAATGAGAGACCACGATAAAACATGGGGCCTAACCAAAATAATAACCAAAAGAACAAAAAGATGCATCTATCCAAAATAAACATGAGGCACTCGAGTACGGGGTTGATACGGCTATACAACGCCATCTGTACTATAGTCTAGGAGGTCATCAGACTGATCCGCCTGAATCTCCTCCGTCGTCTCCACCTCGAAGTAGAAGGGCTCGGTACCTATGCACCAAGAGTAGTATCATCAGACACTACGGTCGGCAGGCATATATAAATATAAAGCATCAATAGATATGCAGAACGAATCAGAATAGGCGATAAACACGATCATAAAACATGCATAGCATCCTGATCGTAAGAAGTGCATAGCATACGAATCATAAACAAACTAACATAAACATCTAGCAAGATAGGCAGTCCACATATGTTAATTACCACGAGATAGTGTCATTGCCCTCCCGTACTCACATTGAGTCGTGGTGGAGAAATCAAGAGGCACGTGATATACCCGGCAAACAAGAGGCACAGGATAAAAACCCAGCAAACAAGCAAGATGGATACCAAGAGGCCAATAGTCATCAAGTCAAGTGTTCAAGATGTATCCGATGGTGTACATCCATCTAAAATGTAAAAAGTCATACTACACAAACGTTCATCAAGGTCCTCACACAGATGGTGCCTCATCCGTGTTGGGCCGATATATAGGTGAGTGGTGCCTGACACAAAGATTCCTAGACAACAATAGTGAGGGGCTAGGCTTTCTTGCGCGAACAAGATTCATTAATAAAAGAGAGACTACTTTCCATTATCAAATCAAGATCAAGACCCAACAAGCAAGCTTCTTCCAACATCAATACCATAAGTAGTCCTCATCAAGCTTTTAAAATCAAAGCCACCTAGCCTCAATACTTCTATCAATCATCAAAATAAACGGAACATCAAAAGGAATCCTAAGTTCAACACCTAGGTTCATCAAGTAATCCAAAAAAAAAAATACAAAGCAAACGAAGCTAAGGAACATGAGCATAGCATGTAGAAAAGTACCAGATGGTACAATTTGGAATCAAAAGTGATAGACAATCCAATCCTAGGTACAATGTTAAACCCAAGGCATCATACAACCATAGTCAACGAAGGGAATTAGGGTTCGCGATACCCAAACAAATAATCTCCGTGCATAGATTTAAAGGGGGGTATCTCCTTGTCTCGTACTGTTCAAGATTGAGATAGGTTGTAACCCGATATAACCGGATTAACCGTGAAAGACATCGGCTCAAAACATCTTCACATATAGTCAAATGAGTCCAAAAAGGGTAGCCGAAGTTCCACCTAAGTCCAACTAAAAGAGTGTCAAAAGGGCCTTCAAAAAGGTATCCATCAATGGGCCCGGTCTACATCCCAGACAGAGTACCCGGTCGACCCGACCCAGTCTGGTCGATTGGAAGTTGTAAACAAATGGAGTGCAAAGTGATTCTCATCAAGCTCCAGAGAGCCTCATTGTGTGTGGCCGGCCGACCTGGTCCCCTTGGCCGGTCAACCGCATACACTGCAGTTACAAAACCTCAGTTCTGTAACTGAAGTGAAATGGGTGGAAACCCCTTTCCAAAATCTCAGAACATGTAATCAGTCAGTATGAAGGGCCTAGCCCTTCCATTCTAATCCTGCAAACAAAGAAAATAGGGCCTTGCCCTCTCCACATACATCCATACCCCCCCTCTCATCAAGTCCATTCAACCAGCATCCATTCCAATCCAATCATTCAATTTATATTATCAAATTTTCAACATTTAAAGTATCAATGAGCATGTGGTCATCTAAATCATCATCAATCATCAAATCAAAGGAAAGACAAACATATCCAAGCATATATATAAATATCTACTTGCCTTTGGTGGAAAAATGCCCAAATTCAAAAGCCTAGCTCCCCCAACAAACCAAACCTAAGGAAGCATTAGTAAAATAAAACTAAATTAAAATATAAACTAAAAGAATGGAAAGCTCTAAGCTAACTTAACACAACTCAACACCCAAAGTATATAAACCAAACCTAGGGGAAGGAAAGCTTACCAAATGAATAGGTGAATGGAGTGGTGGCTTGAAACTGAGGACTAGATGCTTGCGGGGTCCACGCGGAGATGATGGTGATGATCGTAGGTTGCGGGGCCCACTTGATTGGTGGCCCACTAGATTAGTGGCCCATTCATAAGAAAAATGAAAAGGACAGAATGGAATAAAGAAATAAAAAAGAAAGAAAGAATGAATGAAGTGGTAAAATGGGTGGGGGAGAAGTCAACGTGAGTTAGTGGGGTGAGGTGAGGGAGAGATGAGATGAGAGAAAATGAATTAAAGAAATGAGACGAGAGAAAATGAAATGAGATGAGAATGAAATGGGTGTGGGTAGGGGTTGACTTTCGTTGGCAGTAAGGAGGTGGAGGGAGAGATGAGAGAAAAAGAATGAAAACAGAGAAGGAAGTGACAAATAGGGAAGGGGAAAATGAGGGAAAGAAATAGAGAGAGAAAGAAATGGAGAAATAGAGAGAGAAAAAGAGAGATTGGAAATGGAATGGGGAGAAGGGGTGATTCATGCGGCAAGGAGGAGAGAGAGAAAGTGTGGAAGGGAGATGGCCTGCAGTGGTGGTGGTTGCAGCGGCGTCGTCCGGCGGCGTGAGGCAGCATGCCGTGAGGGAGGGAGAAAGAACGAGAGGGATGAGAGAAATGAGAGGATAGAGGTTGCTGTGTTTGTGTGGAGTGAAATGAGAAGGATGGGGGAAAGAAGATAAGGGAGAAGGAAGAAATAAAGAAAGAAAGAGAGATGGCCATCACGTGGAGATGAGAGGAGAGAAAGTAATGAGGAGAGAGAGGAAAGAGAGTTTAAATGGATTTGGGTCAAGCCTGGTTTTAGAGTGTCTTCGAGGGTCCGGATCAAGATGGGATATAAGACTAAAGTTTAGGAAATAAAAGCATCTACCCAACAGTACCAAAATATCAAAAAGTGGAAAAATACTAAAAAACCCTCGAAACTTTCCGGAAATAGCGACACACACCCCTACTCTACCCAAACGCACTCCGAATCGAGCGAGACTTCGCACGCGAGATCCATACGTCAAACCCGACTCGTTAAGACTTTAAACACACTTACTAACTAATCATGCAATTAATTATAATTAATATGGGTTATGGGTCGAGATGTTACAGGCAAGGTCAATAACTACTAACATGGACTGAACGTATGTCAAGTTGCCTGATGCTTCAGCGTCGAGCGCTGGCCATATGTGAGAGTCAGGCAGTTCCTGGACCAAGTTCAGGTCCAAGTTAGTGTTGTTGGAAAAATGGCTAAGAGCACCACTAGTTTTTGTCAACTTTAAGCCAAAAACTAAGTGGGACCCACTTCTCCTTTTGGGTGGGAATATATGGGAATGTAATCTACTCCATGAGTAGATTAAGGACATGTATTGAGTTGCTCTAATCCATTAAGGAGTGAATGAGAAATTGCCTCCTAAACACCACTACTTGAAAATGTTAAACATGGAAACAAAAGGAAGTGGTGAACTTGTTTCCCACATTGCTTGGGAGCAAAACATTCCTTGGGTATAAATATACTTACCTTGGTAGTATAAGATGAGCCCCAATGGGCATCCCACTTTTGTGGAGGAGGGAGGACCTAGATCAAGGTAGGGTCACCACCACACACGCGCGCGCGCCCCGCCCCGCACCGAACTGAGTCGGGCCCCACGCGAGTTGAGCCTGACTCGGCCCACTACCCATTTATTATTTTTTGGAGAAATTTTATTTAATAAAGTTTTTTTTATATAAATGGGATGTGTCCTTAGTGGTGTGTCCATTCGTATCTGAAAGGGTGTGTCCCAAGTCCCATCCCAAGAGGTGTGTCCAAAGGCAAAGGAGGTGCATATGTTCATCTGAACAGTCACTGTTCTGAATAGATGGAACCCCATGAAAGAGTCATGAAGCAGACTATAAATTTGCATCTTGTTCATGACTTTTGATTATCCCAATCACTGCTGCTGCATTGCATTTTTGAGTCATCATCTGTGTCTACAAATAGAGTTCTGCTGCACTGCTGGTTCGCCTGTCACGCAGTTTGTAGTGCTACAATTGTTGTGAGACCGATCATTGTATTCTGTGAGACAAACGCTGTTGAAGCTCGTAAGCACCATTGTGAGGGCGAAATTTGTCTTAAGGACATAGTGTTAAACACTAGCCTTGACCAATCTTCTTCTGCGGATTTCTGAGATTCATAACTTCAACTACAGAGTATTGTTTTCTGCCTTCAAACAGTAAGTGAATTTCCATTACAAGATTACATTCTGTAGTTTTCATTTACTATTGTTTCGTTTCACTGTTGTAAGTAACTGTATCCTAAATACTGAACTATTACTATATGTACTCGGAACAACAATCTTAAGAAATTTTTTTTATTTTTCTGAGTACACTCTAGTATCAGTTTTACTTCAGTATTCTCTGGTTTTAGTTTATGTTAGTTTCACTACTGGTTTCCTTTTCTTCTTATTCTGAAACCAGTATTGTAAAACTGAGTTTATCTTTTTATTTATAACTAGTTACAGAACTTCAGTGTGTTCTGTAAATTGATTTCTGATTGCCTCAGTATACAGTAGCCAATATCTGGTTACCATATAGTCCGAGTTTCAATTTACAGTACTGTTAGTAAGTTTGCAGTATACTCTGTGTTTATTTTATTTATGTTCTGTTAACAGTAATGGGTATGAAAAAAATACTCTTGTTGGTACCCTACCCCTGTTATGGTGAACCATGGGGAGAAACCTGAGAAGTTCAATGGTGCTGAGTTTAAGAGATGGCAACAGAAAATATTGTTCTATCTCACTACCTTGAACCTGGCTAGGTTCCTCCATGAAGAAGCTCTTGTTTTAATAGAAGGTGAGACAGACAACCAAGTTGTTGCTGCTGTGTAAGACCCTGACCCGAGTGAACCCGTTTAGTGCTAATTAAGTTGCGTGTTAGTGCTAAGCTTGATTAG
Source organism: Cinnamomum chago (assembly GCA_038049695.1). NCBI lineage: Eukaryota > Viridiplantae > Streptophyta > Magnoliopsida > Laurales > Lauraceae > Cinnamomum > Cinnamomum chago. The sequence goes on from CP142451.1 coordinate 65,671,463, forward strand.
TGTTTTTGGTCTAGCTGGGTTTGGAATAGCCTTGATTCTAGTTTTGGGCCTTTTGGAGTGATTGATAGCTTGTGGGGCCCTTTGGGGGTTCCCTTTTTCGGCTTTGCATTTTCTTGTGAAATTTTCCCGACATGTTTTAAATTGTGTTTTTGGCCCGTTGCATTCATCTTGTGGATTCTTACAACTTTCATGTTGATCCCGTGTCCATTCGATGCCCCGAAACCCGATTTCATAGCCTTGAGGGTAAAACAGTCATTTCACACCAAATCTGTACCCAAAACTTAATATTCTCGAAACTCGCGAAACATAAACTTTTTGGAAACTAAATATTTCGACGAACATTTCTTCCTTCTTCGTCGAATTCATCCGAGGACCCGAGAGAGATGATTTCAGCCAACGTAGTTCTTTAAGTTGTGGGACCCAACCACCCAAGTGTTAACAAAGAGGAACCCTTCCCTTCCTTCTCCATTTTCATGTTCCAGCACAACTATTGAGTCTAGGGTTCTTCCTTGCTTTTCTTTTCTTCTTCTTGCTTCTCCATCTCCAAGCCTCACCAAGAGCTCATCAATTAAGAAATGGAGATTTCCAATCTCTTCCTCATCTCACAAGCTTCCTCTTGATACTATTTTTAGAAGAATCCATCAACTTTGAGACTTCCCTTGAGCTTACCTTGTCCATTAGGGGACCTTGCAAGTAAGTGATCTTATTCATCTCCTAGATTAGTGATCTTCTAGCCTTAAGGAAGCTACATTTGCATTATTGGAAGTTCTTTCATTTTCATTCTTTGTGTAACCCATTTTAGGGTTGTTTTTGGGGTTTTTGATTGTAGCTTGGAAGTAAACTTAAGAAGTGAGTAGAGGCTTGTTTTTGGCTAGCTTGGACTTGAGGCAAGTGAATGTTTGGATGTTTTTAAGTTTGAAATGGTTTGGTGAAGTATTTATGGTTTTCATGCTTTCATTGATTGCTTTCATTGATTTTTCCATGGTTGAAATAAATGATCTTTACACATCTTGATAGCCTCATTTAATGTCTGGGAATCATGTGCTTAAGTCTCCTTGTTCATAGTTAATTGTGGTTGTTGAGGTGTTGGAAGGAAAGGAAACAAGAAGGAGAAAAATCAAGTTCCCGGGCATGCTTCACGCCCAGTGCCGATCGATCGGACCTACAGGCCGATCGATCGGTCTGACTTTTAACTGTAAGGCTTTTTGGGCCGATCGATCGGACCCTGTGTATTTCTGGTACAGAAATTTTGGCCGATCGATCGGACCGAAGATCGGAGGACTCAGTTTGAGTCCAGTGGGTTTTGAGATTTATTTTTTTTGTGGACCTTGGCTACCCTCCTTGGACTCACTTGACCATATGTGAGAGCGTCTTGAGCCGATGCTCTTCATGGTTGGTTCGGAATGCATCGAAGTTCAATCTATTTCAATCTTGAAAGGGATGGAACGACACGATACCCTCTTCATACCTAAATGCAAAGTCTATTCCCTTGGGTATCGCGAATTCAATTCCTTTCGGTGACTGAGTAGGTTGCTCGATGGTTCCGGGTTGACATCATACTTAGGATGGACCGTTATAGTCTTGATTCTTCTATCATAGCATCTAGTACTATCCATAAGCTCATATTAAGTTTTAAAAATAGTAAAAGTGCATAAGGAGCCCGAAATGTCTTCAAACTCAAGGAGTACCAAATTATTTCAATAATTGACATACGGGACCCCTATTCACTTAAATAGATCTTGAAATCAATATTTTCCCGGAATTGTAATAATTCATTTTATTTCTTCTTTTCCAAGATTTACTTTACATAATCTGTTTTCCCGAAAGCTTGATGGTTACACTAGTAACATGGACCCGTCCCGAAGAGTATTGCCCGATATGAAATGAAAGTTATATATTGAATATTCTTGCCCGTTCATTGATTTACTTGCACTTTATTTACTTGCATATGTCTCGATGTGTTATTTATCATATGAGTCGGCATCACTAAGCTTGGATACCATGTCGGTTTGATCCACCGACTTGGAAATCCCTCTCCCGTCCCGCCAGCTGCAGTTTGGATCCCGACACCCGGTCATTACCGTGGTCCCGTCCCGATACCCGGTTCGCTACCGTGGTCCCGTTCCCGTATATTTATATTGTATATATGTTTACGTTGCTTCTCCTCACCTTGTGTGACTGAGATCAATGTCCCATGATACTGTTGTCACTTTAGTGACAGATGACTTAGCTTTATGTGATTGCCACCTTGTTATTCCCGATTTCCTTGGTTACCTCATATGTTTTATCTTGTTTACATGTTTCTAGCAAATGATTTATCTATTTTATGAGAGTTCTTGCTTTAACAGATTTCCTTGCTTTTCGAGATATTTCATCTATTTTATGTTGTTGTATCTTCCCACTCTCTTGCCAGACCGTCGTGTCTGATCCTTTGCTTTGGTACTCAGGTCCCGTTGCCGGTTTCCTTGAGGAGGAGCCGGAGGAGGCGGTAGGTGAGCTGCAGCCTCTAGTTGAGTGGCGTGCTGACGATGTCATGTAGACATCGGGTTGCCAAGAGGCGTAACATTTTGGGAAGGACTTGTTAACTATTCTTTGGGTTATTATTTTGTAATATTGGCCTTTGTTGGCCTCTAATTTTAGGGAATGTAAATAAATGATATTTTGTCTAACTTTAACAACCTTTGGGAAACATGCTATAGATCATTGCTCTTTCTGATACAGTTTTGACATTTGATATTAATGCTTGTATGACTAGAGATAGTCTGACTATTTGATTTGCTACATGCTTCCGCACTAAAAAGAAATATTCATGCAAGGTTGTGAAATCCTCACCGCGGACACCTATGGGAAATTAAATAAATTGTATATTGTGGATGTAGATAATCCTCTTGAATAATCATTACACACTAATGTCCCGATCCCGGATTGGGATTCCCGGTCCGGGGTCGCGACATGCTGTAGAAGCCTAGAAGCTTACTAACTTCCTCTGTCGAAATTATATTCTCAATGGACTAGACAACACATTATATAATGTGTACTGTTCATTGAAGACTGTTAAGGAATTATGAGATTCTCTTGATAAAAAGTACAATACTGAAGTTGCCGGAATGAAGAAATTCGTTGTTGGCAGATTTCTTGACTACAAGATGATCGATCCCAAAGCAGTAATCAATCAAGTTCAGGAACTTCAAGTAATTCTCCATGAAATTCATGCAGAAGGAATGTCTCTTAGTGAGTCTTTCCAAGTGGCAGCAATCATTGAAAAATTGCCCCCACTTTGGAAGGATTTTAAGAACTACCTTAAGCATAAGCGAAAGGAGATGAAACTTGAAGACCTGATTGTCAGATTGAGGATAGAGGAAGACAATCATGCATCTGAGAAGAAAACAAGAAAAACCTTCACTGAAGCTAAGGCAAATGTGGTGGAACATCGGTAGAATCCCAAGAAGAGGAAGAACAATCCCAACGGTCCAAAGTAAGGCCCCAATGACAACAAGAAGTTCAAAGGGAAATGCTATGTGTGCGACAAACCAGGCCACCGTGCTAAGGACTGTCGTAAGCGCAAGGACCGAGGCAATACAAGTAAGAAATCAGCACAAGCCAACATGACAGAATTGGATACTCTTTCTACTGATGTTTCAGACATCAATCTTTCTGCTGTGGTCTCAGAAGTCAATCTGGTTGGCAACACCCGAGAATGGTGGGTGGACATAGGGGCCACTCGACATGTTTGCTCTATCAAAGAAATGTTCTTCACTTATCAAGCATCAACCGGAGAACAACTCTTCATGGGCAACTGTCGCGACCCCGGACCGGGTCCACGGCCTAATCCGGGATCGAGACTAAGTGAGTGATGTGATGTAATGTCAAAGTGTGGTGATAAGTGATGGACCCGATTTCCTTCCTTTCCTCCCCATCCGTCCCCGGGGTCACCGAGAGAGGGCCGAATGGAGGGAAAAAAGGGGGGAGAAAGGCGAGCATCAACATTTTTGTATGGGTGTGCCAGATTTTCTATTCTACTTGGAATTGGGAAACGGTGATCCGGAGATCCACCTTCGCAAGTAGAAAGGAAATCAATCTTTTTTCTAACTTTCCATTGCATATATATTTAGGAAAAGAGACAAGGTTTTTTTTTTGAGATGCCGTGAGAGGCGATTTTGTGCCGTAGAAGGCGATTTGTGCCGTGAAAGGCGATTTACAAATCTTATCAAAATGAAAGACAAGAATTTGAGTTTTTTTTGTCTTACCACACACCAAGATTCTGAAGTACCAGTTACAAAACTAACTTTAGAAATAAGTGACTCAATCATACTTGAGGTCTTCTTCTGAGACAGATACTCTCGACAATTCCTTTTCCAATGTCCTGTCTTACCACAATGGAAACACTTTCCTTTTGGCCCTGAACACTTAACCTTGGCCACGCCGCCATTAGGACCATTCTCCACCTTAGGACCTTTCGGAACAGATTTCTTTTTGCCTTTCCGCCCTTTGCCTTTCGGCTTGGACTTGTCATCTAACTTTTCTATCACTAGGGCAGTTGGTTTCTTCTTCATAATCCCTTCAGTCACCACCAGCTAGCTTGATAGCTCAGCCAGAGTCAAATTCATCTTATTCATATTGTAATTAACCTTAAAATTGTTGAATGACTCTGGTAGTGACTCAAGGATTTGGTCAATCTGCGATTATGCATCAATCGCAGCTCCTAGTACATCTAACTCATTTAATGAGTCCATCATTTTCAACATGTGTTCCTGTACTGATGTACCTTCAACCATCTTGGTGCTAATGAGCACCCTCATAGCTGCCTACCTAGCAGGCCTGCCCTGTTCCGCAAACATTTCCTTTAAGTTCGATATAATATCGTATGCAGTCTTATAGGATTGATGTTGGTGTTGCAAAACACTAGACATGGATGCCAGAATGTAGCATCTGGCCATCTCAACGTCCTTGGCCCATTTGGTGTAAAGTTCCTTTTCTTCTTCCGGTGCTTCCGAACCAGGCTCATCAAGGGGGGTTTTGGTAAGGACATATTTATATCTTGAAGCAGTCAGAACAATATCCAGGTTCCGTTTCCAGTCTACATAGTTGGATCCCACCAACTTATTCTAGTTGGGGATGGTCGTAAGTGGATTGAAAGTATTTGAATTCACGCTTGAAAAACTGTAGCACATAACCATGCATTCAATTAATGAATTTATATGACATTAGGGCTTAGTATTCTACCAAATTTATGTGGGGATCCTCATAACCACTAAATTTTGAATACAACAGAATCACAATCCCTGGGGTATGCCTCCTTGGGGAGTGCGAATACCACCTAGATTGGTGCGGATCAAAGTTGGTCAAAATTAGAATTAAGACTAACTATCCATGATCTCCTTCATTCATTATTATCTAAGTATATCTCATACCAAATAATGAATGACTCCCGATTAGCTTTACTTTCCTTCCTTGTCTCGGACATCGCCAGAATTTACAAATTTTAAAAAAATTACATAAATTTCTATGCCTCAATTATGAGACTTACATGGTAATGTAAACATGGAAATAAAAGGGCTATAGGGAAATTCACCATGCCTTGCCCTTTCACAGGAAACCAAGGAAACCATGATGCCCGTTACACTTAGGCTCAAATAAACCAATAACCATAAAAAGAAAGTGAAAGACTCGTGGGCCATATGGAGAGGACATTATCACTTGCAAGTTAGTAACTCATACAACAAAGCATCTCACAAAACCAGGTTACCAAACCACAATGGAAAAACAAGAAGCCAAAGGTAGCCACCCTTTTAATACATGCACTTCGCAGAGGGGGTCCGGGGGTGTCCCCCGGCGGGGGTTGACCTAGCCGACTGGTCCAGGTCGGTTAGCCGACTTGACAAACCCAAAATTTTGGGTTTTTTTCAAATCATAGCCAACTGATCCAAAACTCTTTCTAATGATTCCAAATACCATCTAATGGCATATTTCCATCATGATTAAACCCTTTAGTGATATTCCAAACATGGATTTACTACAAAAGTAAGCAAACCCAATCATAACTGATCCTTACATAGCCCTATGTCTATCCTCTTCGCATCTCATGCAAAGATTAGATCTAGATCGCGGATCTAACATGATTAGAGATGAGGTATGACTTTGATACCAATTGTTGGAAGTAGGTGGGCCTCGTGGATAGGTTTTCAAAACTTTTTGACCCACTTGACTCAGGGATCAACTATCCAGAAGGCTATAACCCAATCCAGGATGCAATCCCTCCTCATCAATCATGTACAGTAATATAACCTATCTAGAAGATAGAAATCAGCAACTACATGCAACAAAATAATCTACCACAAGAGGAGAAGCAGAATATACCTTTGGAGCCCGGTAGTGCTCTAATCGAGGAGAAGACAATCAACTAGAACAAGAACTCTTCTTGAAGCAGTTAGAGATCTCTAAGACCTTGTTTCACTACAACAACTTGCACTTTTACGCCCGTTTTTTAGCGACGCTTTTATAAATTCGTCGGTAAAAATTAACTTTTACCGACGTTCTTATAAAACGTCGGTAAAATCACGACTTTTATCGACGTTTTATAAAAAAACGTCAGTAAAAGTTATTTTTTACCGACGTTTTCATTAAAAACGTCGTTGAAAGTTCAATCTTGAAAATAAAAAGAAAAGTAAAAACAACTTTTAGTGACGTTTTTTTGGATTTTACCGACCTTTTTATTTCGTCGGTAAAAGTCTTTTATTTTTTATTTCTTTTTCTCTTTTTATTTTACCGACGAAGAAAAACGTCTGCAAAAGAATTTTATTTTTGATTTATTTTTTATTTATATTTTGCCGACGAAAAAACACCGTCGGCAAAGGTCAATTTTATTATTTATTTCATTTTTAGAAAAATATATATTAAGATGCACTTTTAGCGACGTTTCGATTAAACGTCGGTAAAGTTTAATTTTATTTTCCGGAAAATTGAAAATTATATACATTTTCCTACGATTTTTCATTTTTACTGATGAAAATTAGCGTCGGTTAAATTTATTACCGATGTTTTATAGAAAACGTGGGTAAAGGTTGTTCACTTTAAATAATAAAAATAAAATAATTTTTACCGACGTTTAATCTAAACGTCGGTAATAATCTAATTTTATAAGACCCCGAAGCCAGACCAATTCGATTAGTGTGCGATTAGTATGTGTTTAGTCCTAAGTGGGTTTGGTTGTCGTTGGGTTAGAAGTAATTAGTTTTAGTCTTGGACGTAGCTTTGGGAATTTTGAGAACGTTTAGTAATAGTTAGACACACTCAGGAAGGCTTGAGTGCACGTGTAAGCTTGGGAGGATCGTATCGATACACTCAGGATCGTATGGATTTCGTTTCCGGTTTGCCTAATACCAAGATGGGAAATAATGCAATTTGGATTATTATAGATCGTCTGACAAAGTCTGCTCGCTTCATTCCGATGAAGACAGGGAACATGATGCATATGGCACTGCTTGCAAAGTTATTTGTTGATGAGATTGTTAGTAAGCATGGTCAACCCGTCTCCATTACTTCAGACAGAGACAGTAGGTTTGTTTCAAAGTTTTGGAAGACGCTTCATGAGTCTATGGGTACCAAACTTCAGTTCAGCACAGCTTATCATCCTCAGACCGATGGTCAGTCAGAAAGGACGATACAAACTCTCGAAGACATGTTACGCGCTTCTGTATTGGATTTCAAGGTTCAGTGGGATGAGTGTTTACCACTTTGTGAATTTGCTTATAACAATAGTTACCACTCTAGCATCGGTATGGCACCTTTTGAGGCACTTTATGGTAGAAGATGTAGAACTCCGGTTTGCTGGGAAGAAGTCGTTGAACGTAGTTTTCATGGACCGACGATAGTTGGAGAGACAAGTGACAAGGTCAAGCTGATTCAGGAACGTTTGAAGATCGCCTGAAGTAGGCAGAAGAGTTATGCAGATACTCGCCGAAGAGAATTGCAGTTTCAAGTGGGTGACAAAGTGTTCTTGAAGATCTCACCAGTTAGAGGGACTTTGAGGTTCGGACAGAAGGGCAAATTGTCTAGAAGGTTCATTGGTACGTATGAGATTTTGAGCAAGATTGGAGATGTTGCTTATAGACTTGCGTTACCGCCGGAACTCTCCGGGGTGCACAATGTCTTTCATGTTTCTATGCTCAAGAAATATGTCTCTAGTCCTACACACATTCTACAGCATGAGCCTTTGGAGATTCGGGAAGATGCCTCGTATGTGGAAAGACCGATCAAGATCATTGATACCAAGGAGCAGGAATTGAGAAACCGAACTATTCTTGAAATCTGGCTTGGTTCTCATTAGCTTGCCTTTGCTGTGCTATCATTGCTTGCATAAGTTCCTGAAACTGTGTCGCTGTCGGTGTCTCAGAAGCATCTGATTCATTCTGATTACTGCTTGAAGCATGATGCTTTGGAGCTTTCCTTGGAGGCATATTGCTGTAAAACAAAGAGTTAGTACGCAATAATCATGGTACAAGGGTTTTCTATGGTCCTATACCAACGAATCTATCGAACTCACGAATCCTCGCCACGTTCCTAAGACCTTTCTAGTTTCTTTTAAGTGCCTGAAATATGTCCCGCTCTGATACCAGTCCTGTCGCGACCCCGGAACGGATCCCGGGCCCGCGACGTGGTAGAGTTACAATTGCTATTGAAGATTTTGCTTTCCCACAGGTTCCCGCGGCGAGGATTCCCAAAGACACGCGGAATCTGACTCAAACGATCAAATATACGGAAGCGTGTAGCAAAACACATCAAGATGAGCACCAATACAATATTTAGGTGCTATAACAAGTAATAGCAAGGCATAGTATCAAAGAAAGAAGTTAACATGGCATTCTCATTAATATTCAAGTTATGAGACTAAATCAAAAGTACTTTAAATTTGGTTACAACCCATAAGAGGCCAACAGAGGCCAATACACTTCTCAAAATAATCAAAATGAACCCCCAACAAATGATGACGAGACTCAAGAACCCGCCCGACGTCTAGATGACATCGTCGGGCTGCCACTCTCTCATAGGGGTTGGCTCACAAGCCTCCTCCTGACGCTCCTCCTCAAGGGTAACGTCTCCTGCACCTGGGCACCAACAAACAAGGGTCAAACACGACGGTTTGGCAGGTAATCAATATAGGTGCAAGCATGAAACAATAACGTTTAAGAAAACAAATAAGCAAATCCTTGATTTGAAATACTATAATGACTGAGATACTTTTGCAGAAATGTTTAACTAAGCTGAGATACTAACACAAACTAGCATGAGTACATAATATATCATGAATAGTTATCATCCACAAAGAGCCCATCCTTTCTCTATCATTTATATAATGAAAAGAGCAAGCACGCACGACAAGCACGATATACATAATATAAGCACGACACGATTTCCCACAAAGATGGAAATTCCGGCCGCGGAACCGGACACGCACGATGTGTAATAAATACACGACCAGTCTGCAGACAGTCCACATGTTTAAGGACCCCCAGACAGTGGATCAGACTGAAAGGGCAGTCCAAGCTCAGTGGTGTTTACTTAATTCATGAATGCATAAAACACGCGAGATACTTATCAAAACATGTCAAGGTAAAAAGGGGGAAATCACTTATCAAAACACGATGAACACGACTAGCAAAGGCATAATTAATATGCATAACACGCTTAGGAAGTGATCCCCTTTTCTTGAAACAATTCTTCAAAACAAGCTTATACTTGAAAACCAAAAACTAGTACACGATGGTACTTATCGCATCAAAAACGGAATTCGAACACGAAATCTAACAAGCATGTGTTAAGGCTGCTAATTGACCTTTGTGTAATTGGGACCCCAAATGTCGGAATATACAAGAATTGGTGTCCCCGAAGTTGGGTTGCATTTTGAAGTACCATTTACACAATGTCAAGTCAATACCCTTAACATAGTCTAGTTTTTCAACCTTCAAGAAAATACAGAAATGAAATAAATCTTCTTCCTGAATCTGGTAGGTTCGCTCGAGCGAACTTTATAAGGTGATGACACTTCGCTCGAGCGAGACAGTTCGTTCGAGCGAATATAAGGTGCGCTCGAACGGACAGCTCTCTGTCTTGCTCGAGATTACACAGAAGGCAGTTCGCTCGAGCGGACCATAGGGTCGCTCGAGCGGACAACTCTCTGTCTGCGCTCGGACCAAACAGAGGCTTGGTCGCTCGAGCGGACCCAAGGGTCGCTCGAGCGAATCAGCTTCTGCCTGATCTCGCAGAGTGCAGAAACTGTCTTTCTCTTACACATCTTCCACTACATTCTTCTCCTTCTTCTCATCCCTCAATCACATATAATCCCTTGAGCCTTCATGCTCACCAAGGGTTCATTTATCACCATTTCACACATCCAAATCCAATAAAACATAGTAATGAAGCTTGTACACAAATCAAATGCACAATTTCTAAAATAACAATGGAATCAAATTACGCATGCACTTTGAACCTATAAAGATTACTTGCCTTGACCAATGCTAACAATCTTCTCAAGCACTTCTCTCAAGCTAATCCAACACTACAAGAACCCAAGAGAAAAACCACACAACTCACTAAATCTTGAAAACAAGAAACCCATTTTACCAAAGGGTTTGTAAACACGGAAAACATGATCTTTAAGGGCTAAAAGGACTACATGAAAAACATGGGTTGAAGCTCTTACCTAACAATGGCTAAACAAGGAGAGATGGTGAAGATGAAGAGCTTGCTCCACAAGAAACTCCAAGAAATTTGTACCAATGGAAAGCTTGCAAGGAGATGAAGAAGATGATGATTTTGGAACCCCTTTTGGAGCTCTCTAGCTAAAGCATGCAAGAGGAAATGAAGAGGAAGAGAGAAAGATTTTCCTTGCCCTAGGTTCAGAAAATTGCAGAGATTGGGGGAAATGAATGAAAGGAGAGGGAGATGGGGTTTAAGTGATGAGAATGGGCCCCAACTAGCTGAACCTTGAAGTGACCAAAACACGATCTTGAGGGTCTTGGATGACTTCGACGAAGAAAGATAAAACGATCGTCGAAATATCTAGTTTCCAAAAAGTATATTTTTGACATGGTTTTGAGATCTCGAAAATTGTGTCCAGATTTGTGCGTAAAGGACAATTTTACCCTCTTTGGGCCAAAACTTGGGTGTTTTTGGGCTTCAAACATGAATGGGCTTAAGACGAAAGTTGTAACACATAGAAAAGTCATTCGAATGAAGTCAAAATCACAGTCACACGGAAATCGATACGATCTTCCCAAGCTTCTAATTTCTGTCACACTGCTGGGCCTCACCCAACTAACAACTGCCTTTATCTTGGCTGGATCAACTGCTAAACCTTCTTTGGAGATGATATGGCCTAGAAAAGCGACTTGCTCTAACCAGAATTCGCTCTTACTGAGTTTTGCATATAACTGGTTGTCCCTCAAAAGCTGCAACGCTGTCCTCAAATGTTCTTTATGCTCCTTCTAACTCTTGGAATACACAAGGACATCATCGATGAATACTACTGTGGAGTGATCCAAATAGGGTGCAAAGACCTTGTTCATCAGAGCCATAAAGACTGCGGGTGCATTGGTCAAACCAAAGGGCATCACTAAGAACTCATAGTGCCCATATCTTGTTCTAAAGGCTGTCTTCTGAACATCTGAGTCTCTAACTCTCAACTGATGGTACCCTGATCTCAAGTCTATCTTGGAAAAGTAGGCTGCTCCTTGCAATTAGTCAAACAATTCATCTATCCTTGGCAAAGGATACTTGTTCTTCACGGTCACATGGTTCAACTTCCTGTAGTCGATGCACATTCTCAAACTCCCATCATTCTTTTTCACAAACAACATCGGTGCTCCCCACGGTGAAACACATGGCCTAATGAAGCCTTTGCTCAACAATTCCTGCAATTGGAGCTTTAGCTCACCCATTTCTGCTGGAGCCATCCTATATGGTGCAATCGAGATTGGAGTTGTCCCTGGAAGGAGCTCAATTGTGAACTCAACTTCTCTAAGTGGTGGTAAACCCGGGATTTCTTCTGGAAAAACATCCGAAAATTCACACACAATGGGGATATCCTCCACCCCTTGGGACTGTTTATCCTCGGTGATAAACGCAATAAATGCCTGACACCCACTCTGAACTAATCTGCTTGCCTTCAAGACTGAAATAAACCCTGCCTGAGATTTTCTCCTGTTCCCCTGAAATATCAATTCTGCCTGTGGCCCTTGGAATCTGAATGTGATGGTCTTACTAAAACAATCCATGGTGGCATGATATGCTTCTAACCAATCCATGCCTAAAATGACATCGAAATCATGCATGTCCAACACTATGAGGTTGAACGGTAGATTAACATCTCCTAACAAAACTGTACAACTAGGGTAATGGGTTCTAGACACAACTTGTTTCCCTACTGGAGTGGTAACTACTAAAATGTAATCCAACTCACTACATAGTGCATCAATCAAATTAGCAAAACTAGGAGATGCAAAGGAATGTGTGGATCCAGGATCAAATAAAATCTAGGCTTCTACCCCACAAACAAGAAGTTTACCTTCTACCACGTCTCCTGCAGCTTCAGCATCTACACGGTTGAGATAATACAAACGTCCATGCATCTGTAGTCGGTTTGGTACTTGGTTCTGCCTTCCTTGCCCATGTCTGTTCTGTTGTGGAGCACGAGCATTCTGATTCTGTACTGGCGGCCTAGCCTAATGCTGCTGCTGAGGCGGTCTGACTTGATTCTGAACTGTTGCTTGGTTTTGAGAAGCTACTTGTCTCTGCTGCTGGTTTCTGTTCCCTTGATTCTGAAGTAGTGGGCAATCCTTGATTGAATGATTCATAGCCCCACACTTGAAACAGGCACCCATGGCCTTACGACATTCGTTGGTTTCATGATTCATAGCCCCACACTTGAAACATGCACCCATGGCCTTACGACATTCGTGGGTTTCATGATTCTTGCCACAATGTCCACAACCCTGCCTCACATGACCTTGTTCTTGCCTTGGCTTCTTGCCCTGCTGTTGCCTCTGATTCTGCTGCCGATATTGCTGCTTCCTGTCTTGAACAATCATGTTGTTAATATCTTCAAATGTATATGCCCGCTTGACCGCCTCATCATATGTAGCTGGAGGAACTACTCCTATGACATCTCTCATGATGATCGGATTCAACCATTCCAAAAACTTAGTTATCTTCTTCCTTTTAATGTCAATCAGCTCGGTAGCGTATCTAGCCAATCTTTCAAACTTGGTGACGTAATCTAGCACCGTCGTGCTGCCTTGCTTAAGCTGCTGAAACTCAATAGCCTTCTGCCTCTTGACATCAGAGGGAATATATTTATCTTGAAACTGTATCTTGAATGCTGCCCATGCCTCTTCATCAGCCATCACTGCATATGGATCCTTGACTGTTTGCCACCACCTATCTACAAGTCCATAGAATAATGAAGCTGTGAGATTGACCTTCTGTATTCCCGTGCACATGAAGACATCGAAGATCTTCTCCGTATTGACTAGCCAGTCATCTGCCACCAACGGGTCCTCATTGCCCGAAAATTCCTTCGGTGCCCTCTTCCTGAACTTCTCAAATAGTACATTAGGGTCAGGATCCCTATTCTGAATAACAATCTGTGGACCCACGGGTGGAGCTACATTCCTGTTCTGAAGTACTTCCAACAGTTGCCTCTGAACTTGTGTCATTTCATCTTCCTTCTTTGCCAACTGTTCTTGAAATTTGGCTTGGTTCTCATTAGCTTGCCTTTGCTGTGCTATCATTGCTTGCATAAGTTCCTGAAACTGTGTCGCTGTCGGTGTCTCAGATGCATCTGATTCATTCTGATTACTGCCAGAAGCATGATGATTTGGAGCTTTCCTTGGAGGCATATTGTTGTAAAACAAAGAGTTAGTACGCAATAACCATGGTACAAGGGTTTTCTATGGTCCTATACCAACGAATCTATCGAACTCACGAATCCTCGCCACGTTCCTAAGACCTTTCTAGTTTCTTTTAAGTGCCTGAAACATGTCCCGCTCTGATACATGTTACAAGGGTCGCTCGAGCAAATCAGCTTCTGCCTGATCTCGCAGAGTGCAGAAACTGTCTTTCTCTTACACATCTTCCACTACATTCTTCTCCTTCTTCTCATCCCTCAATCACATATAATCCCTTGAGCCTTCATGCTCACCAAGGGTTCATTTATCACCATTTAACACATCCAAATCCAATAAAACATAATAATGAAGCTTGTACACAAATCAAATGCACAATTTCTAAAATAACAATGGAATCAAATTACGCATGCACTTTGAACCTATAAAGATTACTTGCCTTGACCAATGCTAACAATCTTCTCAAGCACTTCTCTCAAGCTAATCCAACACTACAAGAACCCAAGAGAAAAACCACACAACTCACTAAATCTTGAAAACAAGAAACCCATTTTACCAAAGGGTTTGTAAACACGGAAAACATGATCTTTAAGGGCTAAAAGGACTACATGAAAAACATGGGTTGAAGCTCTTACCTAACAATGGCTAAACAAGGAGAGATGGTGAAGATGAAGAGCTTGCTCCACAAGAAACTCCAAGAAATTTGTACCAATGGAAAGCTTGCAAGGAGATGAAGAAGATGATGATTTTGGAACCCCTTTTGGAGCTCTCTAGCTAAAGCATGCAAGAGGAAATGAAGAGGAAGAGAGAAAGATTTTCCTTGCCCTAGGTTCAGAAAATTCCAGAGATTGGGGGAAATGAATGAAAGGAGAGGGAGATGGGGTTTAAGTGATGAGAATGGGCCCCAACTAGCTGAACCTTGAAGTGACCAAAACACGATCTTGAGGGCCTCGGATGACTTCGACGAAGAAGGATAAAACGATCGTCGAAATATCTAGTTTCCAAAAAGTATATGTTTGACATGGTTTTGAGTTCTCGAAAATTGTGTCCAGATTTGTGCGTAAAAGACAATTTTACCCTCTTTGGGCCAAAACTTGGGTTTTTTTGGGCTTCAAACATGAATGGGCTGAAGACGAAAATTGTAACACATAGAAAAATCATTCGAATGAAATCAAAACCACAATCACACGGAAATCGATACGATCTTCCCAAGCTTACACGTGCACTTGGGCCTTTCCGAGTGTGTCTAACTAATACTAAACATTCTCAAACTTCCCAAAGCTATGTCCAAAACTAAACTAATTACTTCTAACCCAACAACAACTAAACCCACTTAGGACTAAACACATACTAATCGCACACTAATCGAATTGGTCTGAATCGGGGTCTAACAATGTGTGAGCTAGATTCCACGTGTTTTGAAATCCTCACCGTGGGAACCTGTGGGAAATTAAATAAAGATTCAATTACATCGATGCAATCTGTCGTGGGCCCGGGCCTTGGTCTGGGATCGCGACAAGTTTCATTTTTGGATTGTTTCTAATTTGATGTTCTAATTTGTGTGTTCTTTTGTAGCAACTTGTGATTCATTTTAGATTTAAGAATTTTTTTTATTTTTGGAAATGAATTTAATTTTAATTTAAAGTAGGAATAATGAATGTACTTTTCTAGATTTTAGTCTAAAATTAGATTTTATTTAGGGTAGGTGACAAAGTTGGAAAGTCTTATTTCTAAAGCTCCATGTGGATCGACCTAGTCTTACCAGTTATTACTTCAATCGAAGCTCTGCACTTGAAGCTGTGATCAAGTTTTTGGCGTCGTTGCCGGGGAGTGCCATATAAGGTAACTCTTCTGACTTTCCTTATTTACATTGTTTTATGGGTGTGCTATTTTTTGCATCTTTCTAGATATAGGAGGTGCATGCATGGAATGTTAAACCGCCCTAAATTTGATTAGGAAAGTGCATGAATTGCTAATTAGAAAATACACATCATTGAATATTTAGAGACTTTCTAAGAATTGGCAAAGTTACTTTATTTTCCAACTTATTTTAAGTCCTTTTGGAAGTAAGTAAACTGCAAGTGACCTAATCACTGTCCTTGATCATCTCGGTGACGAAGCAAAGCCTTGTCCATAGTGTGGAGACAACTAGACTGTTCTAGGCAAGGGTCCTTCAAATGGGTCCATTCGTGATCCTGCCCTTACCAAGGGATTGAACTGGCCGGGTTGGTTTCATAGGGCCGGATTGGTGAGCCTAGGGAAAAATTTTCAACTTTGGGATATTAACTCAGTTGTTTTTTGTGTAGGCTAGGTTTTTCTCATTTATTTTTCAAAAGTAAAAAAAAAAACCCAAAAAAAAATTCAAAAAGAAAGTACAAGCCCTCTCCAACTTGCTCACACTATTTGTGCATGACCAAGAAGTCCAGTCGGCAAAAAGACTCAGCGCATCGGTTACAAAGAAGAGAGTCCTCAATCATAGAACTTATAAGAATCTACGACTCTCCTCAATCCTTGAGTCCATTGAGATTATCTAACATGTTGAGTGGGTCCGGTAGCAACCCCAACAATGGTGGGCCTACCACAAATCCAAACGAGGACCACAATGGGGTGGAGGTGAACCAGCCACCAAGGAAATTATGTGATCTTTTGAACCCAGCACGATACACCACACCATCGTGCATTGTGTTACCCGCCATTGCGGGTCAATATGAAATAAAACTTGATATGATGCAACTTCTGCCCAAGTTTCACGGACTAGAATCTGAACGTGCATACTTACATTTGAGGGAATTTAATGAAGTATGTGTTACACTTCAACTGCAAAACGTGGCGCCAAATGTGATCAAACTCAAATTATTTCCTTTTACTTTAAAGGAAAAGGCTAAGGCTTGGCTCCACACACTTAGGCCTAATTCAATTAATACCTGGAATGCCTGTGTCATCGAATTTCTGAAAAAGTTCCTCCCACAGCACAAAACCAACACCTTAAAAAGGGAAATCATAATGTTCATGCAAAATCAGAAAGAGCCCTACTTTAAGTATTGGGAACTCTTCAACGAGTTGATCCTTGCATGTCCACATCATGGGTATGAAACACACCGTCTCATTGAAATCTTCATTGAAAACCTCACTCCTGAGACACGTCAATTTATTGAGATGATGTGCAATGGTCAATTCGACCAAAAAACATCGTTGAAACGTGGGAATTTTTGGAATTAATGGCAGAAAATGTACAAGAATGGGCCTCCTCTAAGGGGGTAGATCATTCCAAGGGATTGAATTAGTCTAAGAGTGGAGGTCTATATCATGTGAACAATCAGATAGACATCCAAGCCAAACTTTTGGCACTCACGGGAGAAGTCGAAGCCCTGAAACTTGGAAAGAACAAGGATACAGTCATGGTTTGTGGTATTTGTGCTTTTGAAAATCATATGTCGGTAGATTGTCCAACTGGACCTGCCTTACAAGAAGCAATTCAGGAATAGGTTAATGCTTTGAATTCTTTTCAAAAGTTGTTCAATGCAAATACCATGGGGGAACATGTACAATCCTTCTTGGCGGAACCACCCAAATTTCAGCTGGAGGAATGGACCAAATGCTACTCCTGAGTATAATCCCCAAAGAACATCAAATTCCAGTGCATATGTGAATCCACAACATAATACATCTTATGCACCACAGGCCTAGAATAGGTCACTGGAGGAATCACTCAATACATTGATACAATCTCAACAGCAGTTTATGCAGAGCCTACATAATAATCAACAGATTATTCAGAATAAACAGTAGGCTATTCAGAACAACCAACAGGCTATCCAAAGGTTGGAAACCTCTGTCGAGCAAATCAAACGTAGCCTTCAAGGTCAAGGAAAGGAACATTTCTGCCACAACCCCTGCCAAACCCCTAAAGGCCAATTTGAAGTGTCTGACGTAACTAACCCTAATTATCAGGCGGATGTTCAGGCTGTCACTCTACGAAGTGGCAAAGAACTTCAAGATATTCCGAAAAAACATAAACAACATGTCTCCGCGGATTTGAATGAGAAAATTGAAAAAGAAAAGGATAACACTAATGCAAAGACTGTTGTTGACATTGAAAAAGGTCCTGACCCCATGACTATTAAACTCGTTGCCCCTTTCCCTCTAAGGTTAACCCATCCCAGACAGAACATCCCAAACCAAGAGATTTTGGATGTTTTCAAAGAAGTTAGGATCAATATTCCTCTGCTGGATGCCTTTAAACAGGTCCCCACCTACGCTAAATTCTTGAAAGATCTTTGCATTGCTAAGCGTAGGGTTCATGTTCCAAAGAATGTGTTTCTCAATGAGCAGGTAAGTGCATACCTGACTCATACCACTCCTCCCAAATACAAAGATCCGGGATGCCCCACCATCTCATGTGTTATTGGAAACCACCGGATATGTCAAGCTTTGCTATACCTTGGAGTGAGTGTAAATCTATTACCTTACTCAGTCAACTGGGGCTTGGCGAGTTAAAACCAACCAGAACTACTCTTCAACTCGCCGATCGATTTGTTAAGAAACCAAGAGGGGTAATAAAAGATATTTTGGTACAGATTGAGCACTTTTACTTCCCAGTGGATTTTTACATGCTGTATACTGAGCCAGTACGAAACGAAAGTGGTGAAATTTCAGTCATTCTGGGAAGACCATTCTTGGCCACTTCCAATGCACTAATCAATTGCTGGAGTGGAAGGCTCAAATTGTCTTTCGGGAACATGACCTTGGACCTTGATATCTTTCAAATGTGCAAACAACCAAGGGATTGCGAAACTGACTACCACGATGTGGATTTTATTGATACATTGGTTGTGGATGATCTTGAGGAGTGCATTAACTCCCATGTTGCGCTACTTTTGACTGGAGAGGACATGGGCTATCTTGAGGACTTTCAAGATGACACTGTTGAGGATGCCCAAGCAGTATGGAACCCCCATTTTGAGGCGCTTGTACCATTTGGTACGCCAACACTTCCATCTCAGGTGAATCCCCCCCAAGCCTAAGTTAAAACCCCTCCCATCGAACCTGCGATATGCTTACCTTGGGGATGAAGAAACATATCTTGTGGTTATTTCTTCACTTCTTACTGAGGATCAAGAGGATCATCTGTTGAAAATACTCAAACAGCATAAAAATACAATTGCCTGGAATGTAGCGGATATTAAGGGAATTGACCCTTTACTGTGTACGCATCGCATCTACCTTGAAGAAGGTGCTAAACCATGTAGACAAATGCAACGCCGGCTCAATACTACCATGCAAGAAGTGGTAAGGGCTAAGGTGCTTAAACTCCTGTACATGGGTATTATCTATCCAATTTCGGATAGTCAATGGGCTAGCCCCACCCACGCCATCCCAAAAAAAGCCGGCATTACTGTAGTCAAGAACGCTCAAGATGAACTTGTCCCCACCCGAGTACCCATGGGGTGGAGGGTTTGCATAGACTACAGAAAATTAAATGCAGTCACATGTAAGGATCACTTCCCTCTACCCTTCATGGATCCGATTTTGAAAAAGGTAGCTGGCCGCCATTATTATTGTTTTCTATAAAGGTATTCTGGGTATAACCAGATCGAAATTGCCCAGGAAGACCATGAGAAGACCACATTTACATGTCAATTCGGTAATTTCCCCTACCGGCGAATGCCTTTCGGGTTATGTAATGCTCCTGCAACATTTCAGAGATGTATGCTGAGTATTTTCAGTGATATGGTGGAGCGAATTCTAGAGGTCTTCATGGACGATTTCTCTGTGTTTGGTGATTCATTTGAGGACTATTTGAGCAACGTAGAGAAGGTCCTCACTAGATGTGAAGAAAAGAACCTTGTGCTGAATTGGGAAAAGTATCATTTCATGGTTCGCCAGGGAATTGTCCTTGGTCACATTGTGTCGGAAAGAGGATTCAAAGTTGACAAGTCCAAAATAGATTTGATCGCCAACTTGCCCACGCCCATTTTTAGGGCATGCAGGATTTTACAGGAGGTTTATTAAAGACTTCAGTTCCATATCCAGACCTCTTTGTAACCTGCTTTCCAAAGAGGCAGAATTTAACTGGACTGAGGCATACAAAGAAATATTTGATAAATTGAAAAGCATGCTGACGTCCGCACCGATTATGCAGCCTCCAGATTGGACTTTGCCCTTTGAGATTATGTGTGATGCTAGCGATTATGCGGTTGGGGTTATGTTAGGGCAACGCAAGGACAAGAAACCTTTCGTGATTTCTTATTAAAGCAGGAGCTTGAGTAGTGCACAGATCAACTATTCAACCACTGAGAAAGAATTGATGGCAGTGGTCTTTGCACTTGACAAGTTTCAGTCCTATTTGATTGGATCCAAGATTATTGTCTTCACTGATCACTTTGCGCTAAAGTACCTTCTCTCAAAGAAAGATGCTAAGCCCAGACTCATTAGATGGATCCTCCTACTCTAAGAATTTAACTTAGAAATTAAGGATAAGAAGGGAGTAGAGAATGTTGTGGCTGATCATCTATCTAGGTTGGTCCTTTCCGACACCATTGAACTAACACCAATCCGGGACAGTTTCCGGGATAAACGTCTTTTTGTTGTACATCAATCCCCTTGGTACGCTGATATCACAAACTATCTTGCTACGGGCAACACTCCTGACCATTGCACCAAGCAAGATAGGAATTCTTTCTTTTCCCAGGTTCGATATTTTTTCTTGGATGATCCATATCTGTTTAAATAATTAGGAGATGCATGCTGGATAATGAGATACACAATGTCATCTCCTTTTCTCATACACAGGCATGTGGGGGCCATTTCAAGTAAAAAGACAATTCATAAAATTCTTCAAAGTAGTTTCTATTGGCCCACATTGTATAAGGATGTTTACAATTTTTGCAAAGCCTGTGATCGCTGCCAGAAGTTAGGCATAATTTCCTAAAGAAACATGATGCCACTAAATCCTATTCTGGTAGTTGAGCTTTTTGATGTATGAGGCATGGATTTCATGGGTCCATTTCCTCCAAGTTTTGGTTATATCTATATCTTAGTGGCTGTGGAGTATGTGGCCAAGTGGATAAAGGCTATTCCCTACTGGGAGAATGATTCTAAAACAGTCCAGAAATTTCTGAAAGAAAATATATTTTCTCGTTTTGGTACTTCACGAGCCATCATCAGTGATGGGGGTTTGCACTTTTGCAACCGGGCATTTGAAGCCCTGATGAAACAGTATGGGATCACCCATAAAGTGTCTAACCCCTATCACCCACAGACTAGTGGGTAAGTGGAAGTGTCGAATCAAGAAATTAAACGAATATTGGAGACTACAGTAAGCCCTAATAGGAAAGATTGGTCAATGAGATTGAATGATGCTTTATGGGCTTACCAGACTGCTTTTAAGACTCCAATCGGAATGTCTCCCTACCGGCTCATCTATGGGAAAGCATGCCACCTCCCGGTGGAACTGGAACACAAAGCTTACTGGGTCGTTAAACAGTTTAACTTTGATATGGATAAAGCTGGAAACAAGAGGAAACTGCAATTAAATGAATTGGATGAGTTGTGCAAGGAAGCCTATGAAAACTCAAGAATTTATAAAGAGAGGACCAAGATATTCATGATAAAAACATTCTGCGAAAATCCTTTCACCCTGAGCGGAAGGTCCTCTTTTATAATTATAGGCTTCATTTATTTCTTAGCAAACTTAGCTCCCATTGGACTGGACCATTCATTGTACAATTTATGATCCCAAGGATGGCCAGATGTTCAAAGTCAATGGTCAAAGATTGAAGTCATTCTTGGAAATTGCACCAGCTGATGAGGAAGAAATTCCTCTTGATGATCCTGTCTACCAGGATTAGTCGGCCCTGGATCTGACAATGGCCCATTTTTGTGTATATTATGTATACATAGTAGTTTAGGTTTTATCCCGTTATTTTTGTTGTTTTATCTAACTTTGGATAGGGAACTCAAACATATCCCAGGTGCTTTCTATACTTTACCCTCCATTACTTTTTATGTTCCTCATGTTTCATATGTTCATTACATCTCATTCCTTCACACATTGAGGACAATGTTCATGCTAGGTTGGGGGTGGGGACAAGCACACTTGTTCATCTTTGGACAAAAGTTTTACATTCTTTTTAGTTGTTTCTTTAAAAAAAAAAGGAGAAAAGAAAAAAAATGCTATTTCTGTTGTTTTTAGGGTTTTGGGAAAAAAAATAGGGGAATTTCGAGAGAAATTTTATGAAACAAAGATAACTTGAACATTGGAATTTTTGGTGCTTTGAGCAAAGAGAGAACAATGGTTTACTATTTTGTTTAAGTAAAGAGTTTTTGGAAAAGTGTTGAATTTTGATCCCTCACTTTTACACAGTTTGTATATGTTTTCAAGGTTTTTGAATGTGAATGTATGATTTCTATTTTCTTTGACGATTGGATTGAAAATATGATGGAAAACTGACCCTTAGTTTCACAGTTTCCTGGTTCATCTGGGTGGTTTGATCAGCCACAAACCATTGAATTAATTCAGGCACATGGAAATGGCTGCCTATTGTTGGGGACCGTAAAAAAAAGTGTTTAGTTATAAGTCTTGAAAAGAAATAAAAAATTGTGTGGCTAGTTTGGGTTCATAGCCTTTTTAACCCGAGCTAGTAAGCCCGTAGGGGTATTTACATACCTAGTGCTCTAAGACATCTGGTTTGAGAGTCATTGGCCTAAAGCTCGTTACATGGGTTAATTAGAAAGCTTAAGGGACCTAGGCATTGCACAATCACATGTGTGTGTTAAAAAAAAGAAAAAAAAAGTGCAACCTTTGAAAAAAAAACAATAGTGCGAAAGCTGTCATGGTCACCTTGAGAGGAAGGTTGTATTTCTTTGCTAAGGTTAGTGATCGCGGCTCCAAGTGTAGAGCTTCGATTGCAGTAATAATTAGTAAGACCAGGTCGATCCACATGGAGCTTTAGAAATAAGGCTTTCCAACTTTATCACCTGCCTTAAATAAAATCTAATTTTAGCCTAAAATCTAGAAAAGTACATTCATCATTCCTACTTTAAATTAAAATTAAATACATTTCCAAAAATAAAAATTTCTTAAATCTAAAAACCTAATCTAAAATTAATCACAAGTTGCTACAAAAGAACACACAAGTTAGAACATCAAATTAGAAACAATCCAAAAATAAAACCTACCAAAAAAAATTAAAAAGCTAAATTACAAACAAAATTTGAACCTAAGTTAGAACCCAAATCACTCAAAAAGAAAACAACCTACTTTCTAAAATTAGCATGAAAACCTTACTCAATTAGTTTCCTAAATTAGAAACTAGGTTAGTCAATTAGGGTTAATATATTTCCTAAGTTAGTGAACTGAGTTAATCAACTCCCTAAAGTTAAGGACTTTCCAAATAAATAAAGATTTTCAAGTCATAACAAATTTAGAAAGCATTAAGTCAATCATACCTTAAGTTAGAATTTCCAAATCTTGAGAAACTTCTTAAGTTAAAATCTTCAATTAACAAAAATTAGAAAGATCTTTTATTTCTGGAAATTATCTAAATTATCTAAAATACAAAATTAGAAAATAATCCTATAATTAGAAAGTTAGTAATGCAATGTATGCCATGAGATGCTGAAAAATATTAAGTCTAGAAAACTAGTATGCAGGGCTGTTTTTATGCATGATTTTTCCTAATCTAATGCAACCTAAAACTGAGTTTAATGGCTGGGTTTTGAACTACAATGAATCATGTATCAAATAAAGAAAACGGAAGTAAAGAAAAATTTAAAACGAATGAGATATGAGTGTATGAACATGACCTAAAAAAAACTGTGCAGAAATTCTGCACACAGGTGGGTCCAACCAGCCATGTTTGAGCCACTAGTTCACCATCTTTCCAAAATTATATTTGCTTGAAATTCTGGGGTTTGAAAGTAAACTGATCAAACTTTAATTTACCCAAGTTTCAATGAAAAATAATGTGTTAAGATCAGGTTTCTAATTGCAAACTTTTTATACAAAATTTGTCCTGAAATTCCTGCAACAATTGTGCTGAATGGTGCACTTTATATTGGGATCCGAATTTCCAAAAAAAATTTGGCCGAGATTATTGGCTCAAATCTCTGATTTTTCTTTCTTATTCAATTTAAAACTCCAGTTCCAGCAACTTAAACATATCTAAACTACACCAATATGAATATGCATGCAATGCTAATTTAATTCCAACCATAAACTATGCATAAAAATTTTCATAAACATATAAGAAGCATAAGAAGGAAAGAAAACAACAAATTTAAATGTGTAGTGTAAAAATAAATAATTGTGTGGAATGCATAAAATTAAATGTGTTGCATTAACAAGAAATTAAATGTGTGGATTTTTCAAACAAAAGTAAATGTGTGGTAATTGCACTAAAAATAAATGTGTGATAAGTGTGCTCTCTTTTTTTATATTCTCAAATCGAGTTCATAATTACTTATTTCATGCCCATAGGATCTTGGGTTGTCAATCCAAGAACAACAACAAGGAAAACACAATTCAAGCATTAATCACCTAAGAAAAAGAATTAAAAAATCACACTTTTACTAATATGCAATGTTTTTACATAAAAGATGGAGAAATAAAATTCCAAAAAAAAAAAAACAACTGCATATTAGGATGAAAGGAACCTCTCTAGTTGAAGCATCAAGCTGGGACAAGCCTTCTTAAAGAGAGATGAGCTATGGTAGAGAAAGGAGATGGATAGAATGGTGGAGGAATTACACTAGTGAGGGGGTCTTTTCTTTCATGAAAGGGAGTGGACATCCATGGCCTCTTTAAAGAGGGTATGGGCTGCCCTATTTTTTCTCCCTAGTCCCTACTTTGTTGCAAGAATCTTCTTCACCTAGTAAGTCTTCTCCTTTCTTTTCTCCACTCTATCTTCATGCACTTGTCATAGTTCCTTCTTTAGCATATCTTCCTTTAACTTGACATTTATGAGAGATACATGAGATGACAAACTCTAGGTTGGAATCAAGAGAAGATTAAATGCCCAATATGTATAGATTCTTTTCACTTTTGTCTCTTTGGAAATCTTCTTTCTTGATTTTGCCCTTCATGGATTTTCTTTGATTATCTTAAATTATCTTCAAAAATAAACTTGGGCTTTTGTGCAAAGAAAGTGGACCCCCCTCTTGGACGCCCCACATGTGTGACCTACACATGTGCATGTGTGGGACCCTTTTTCTCATTTCCTGCAAGCCAGAAAAAAATGTGAATTTTATGTGAGAAGACAAATTTACTCTTAATTCATGAATGCATGACTATGGGCCCATCTCTCATGAAAAGATGAATGAAAACACATTTAAAAATAAAATTACGAAAATGGCAGTTTTCATGATTTGATGCAAAAATGCTGATTTTTGAGCAAATTATGCATGAATGCACTACAATGGATAAAAAATGCATAAAATCATGATATGATACTAAATGAGGCTATCTTGGCTTGATAAGTCCATAAACTTACCAAAAATATGCATTTTTAAGGACTTATCACACCCCCCCCCCAACCAGTGTTTTGCTTGTCTCTAGCAAAAACTGCGAATAAAATGAGGAATCCACAATGAAATAATCTATCCTAAAACTAATGAAATGAAATGAAAATGAAAATGAATGCAACACCACTTTAGCCGGCACTCTTGACTGCACTTAGCGTATGCAACAAGCCCTTAAACCCCTATGTCCCCCCTAGTAGACGAGTTGTGCCTCATGAGGGTTTGCAGTGAATGTACCCATAAAATTCAGTTTTTTTTTTTTTTTATCAAAGGAACCTTTTTAAAAGAAGATTTACAAACACCGGATATTCTCAGTTTTCGGAATTTTCAAAGCAAAGGCAAATTTGAAACTCGGTTCACAAATCCCATCTTTTGGTATGAAATTCTTGAATTCATGCTAATTTGATCATGCACGTTGAAATAGTGTGTATATGTAAAAACCAATAAGCTTCAAATGATCCGCCAAGATTCGCGTGAAAAAAAATTTCAATCCAAAACTCTGGACCACCTAACCTTAGCAATGAAAAACAATATTCCTCTCAAGGCAACCTGATGGCTTTCGCACTACTGTTTTTTTTCAATGGCCGCAAAAAAGTTCCTTTTTTCAAACACACATATGTGACTGTACAATGCCTAGGTCCTTTAAGCTTTCTAAGTAACCCATGTAACGAGCATTAGGCCAATGACTCCCAAACCAGATGGCTTTAGGGCACTAGGTATATAAATACCCCTACGGGCTTATTGGCTCGGGTTAAAAAGGCGACGAACCCAAACTAGTCACACAACTTTTTATTCTTTTCAACACTGTTTTTTTTCTTTTTCTTATTTTTCTCTTTTTTTTAACGGTCCCCAACAATAGGCAGCCCTTTCCATGTGCCTGAATTAATTCAACGGCTCTGTGGCCAACAAAACCAGATGAACCAAGAAACTGTAAAACTAAGGGTTGGCTTTCCATCATATTTTCAATCCAATCGTAAAAAAAAATGGAAATCATGGCTTGGCATTCAAAAACTTTGAAAACATATACAGACTGTGTAAAAGTGGGGGATCAAAATTCAGCACTTTTTCCAAAAATCCTTTCCATAAACAAAACAGTAAACCATTGTTCTCCTTTTTGCCCAAAGCACCAAAAATTCCAAAGTTCAAGGTATCTTTGTTTCATAAAAATCCTCTCGAAATTTCATTTTTCCCAAGAACCAACAAAATAACAGATTTTTTTTTTGGGTTTTTTTTTAAATCAAGAACAAATTGTGTAAAACTTTTGTCTAAAGATGGACAAGTGTGGTTGTTCTCACCCCCCCCCCCCCCCCAACCTATTATGAGCATCGTCCTCGATGTGTGAAGGAATAATATGCAATGAACATATGAAACATGAGGAACATAAAAAGTAAAAGAAGATAAAGTATAGAAAGCACCTGGGATATGTTCGAGCTGCTCCCTGTCCAAAGTTAGACGAAACGACAAAAATAATAGGATAAAACCTAAACTACTAAGTATACATAATATGCATAGCAATGGGCCACTGTCAGATCCAGGGCCGACTAATCCCGGTAGACAGGATCATCAAAAGGAATTTCTTCCTCATCAGCTGGTGCAATTTCCAAGAATGGCTTCAATCTTTGGCCATTGACTTTGAACGTCTGGCCATCCTTGGGAACATAAATCTTAACAGCACCGTATGGAAACACTTCTTTTACAATGAATGGTCTAGTCCAACGGGAGCTAAGTTTGCCAGGAAATAAATGAAGCCTAGAATTATAAAGGAGGACCTTCTGTTCAGGGTGAAAGGATTTTCGCAGAATGTTTTTATCATGAAAGATCTTGGTCCTCTCTTTATAAATTCTTGAGTTTGCATAGGCTTCCCTACGCAACTCATCCAATTCATTTAATTGCAATTTCCTCTTGTTCCCAGCTTTATCCATATCAAAGTTAAACTGCTTAATGGCCCAGTAAGCTTTGTGTTCCAGTTCCACCGGGAGGTGGCATGCTTTCCCATAGATGAGCCGGTAAGGAGACATTCTGATTGGAGTCTTAAAAGCAGTCCGGTAAGCCCATAAAGCATCATTCAATCTCATTGACCAATCTTTCCGATTAGGGCTTACTGTAGTCTCTAATATTCTTTTAATTTCTCGATTCGACACTTTCACTTGCCCACTGGTCTGTGGGTGATAAGGGGTAGACACTTTATGGGTGATCCCATACTGTTTCATCAGGGCTTCAAATGCCTGGTTGCAAAAGTGCAAACTCCATCACTAATGATGGCTCGTCGAGTACCAAAACGAGAAAATATATTTTCTTTCAAAAGTTTCTAGGCTTTTTTAGAATCATTCTCTCGGCAGGGAATAACCTCTATCCACTTGGACATATACTCCACAGCCACTAAGATATAGATATAACCAAAACTTGGAGGAAATGGACACATGAAATCAATGCCCCATACATCAAAAAGCTCAACTACCAGAATGGGATTCAGTGGCATCATGTGTCTTTAGGAAATTATGCCTAACATCTGGCAGCGATCACAGGCTTTGCAAAAATTGTAAACATCCTTATACAATGTGGGCCAATAGAAACCACTTTGAAGAATTTTATGAATTGTCCTTTTACTTGAAAAGTGGCCCCCACATGCCTGTGTATGAGAAAAGGAGATGACATTGTGTATCTCATTATCTGGCACGCATCTCCTAATTATTTGGTCTGGGTAGTATTTAAATAGATATAGATCATCCCAGAAAAAATATCGAACCTGAGAAAAGAAAGAATTCCTATCTTGCTTGGTCCAATGGTTAGGAGTGTTGCCCGTTGTAAGACCCCGACCCGAGTGAACCCGATTAGTGCTAATTAAGTTGCGTGTTAGTGATAAGCTTGATTAGTGTTTTTGGCTAAGTTGGGTTTGGAATAGCTTTTGATATAGTTTTGGGGATTTTGATTTGCCTTGTGTTACTAGGGCCCTTTGGGGGTTCCTTTTCATGACATTGCATATGTTTGAGGATTTATCGGAGGTTTTTACATTCGTGATTTTAATTCCGTTTTACTCGTTTTGATGATCCCTACAACTTTCATGTTGATCCCGAGTTCGCTTGAGATCCCGAAACCCGATTTCTTGGCCTTAAGGGCAAAACAGTCATTGCACACCAAATCTGTACCCCAAAGCTTGATATTCCCGAAACCCGCGAAACTTATAATTTTTGGAAACTAGATATTTCGACGATCATTTCGTCCTTCTTCGTTGAATCCATGAGAAGCCCCGAAAGCCATGTTTTCAGCTTAATTAGGTTGTTAGTGGTAGAGCCCACTCCTCACTTACTACAAGAGGAGACCATCTTCTTCATTCTTCTTTTTCCAGCACAAGAGAGTGAGAGCCTAGGGTTTCATTTTCTTCTTCTTGCTCTTGCTTGCAATCACCCAACTCACCACAACCTTACACAACTTGAGTAATGGAGATCATCACCTTCTTCCTCATCACAATCGCTCTCTTGGGACACCATTGCTAGAGAAAACCATCCACTACAAGACTCTCTTTGAGCTCACCATTGCCATTAGAGGACCTTACAAGTAAGTAATCCCTCCTCATCTCCTAGATTAGTGTTCCTCTAGCTCTTGATAAGCTCCATTTGCATTATTGAAAGCTCTATCCTTTTCATTCCTTGTTTGACCCATTTTAGGGTTTTATTTGGGGTTTTGCCTTGTAGCTTGGACCATTGTCTTGGAGGACTTGTTAGAGCTTGATTTCATTATTTGAAGGCCTAAGGCAAGTGAATGATTGGGTGTTTTAAGTTTTAAATGGTTTGGTGAAGCATTTATGGATTTTCATGTTTTCATTAATAGGTTTATAGTTGAAATAAAGGCCCTTGATGGAGAGCCTTTGAATGCATTCATGATCATATAGAAGTGTTGGTTCATAGCAATTAATGTTTCATTGTCTTATCTTGAATATGTACATTGTGTGAAATGGTTTCCTCTTCTCTTTGCTTGTATGGGATGTGATATGGATGGAGGAGAATGGGATGGATGTAGTTGGGAGTTTGAAGTCATGTGAATGGAGATTTATACTCCTTATTTGATTGTAGAAGGAAGAGAAGGAGGACAGCTGAACTGGTCCGGAATCAATTTCTGGACAGTTCGCTCGAGCGACCATGACACTTCGCTCGAGCGACTTGTCCAGAAAAGGGTTCGGGCATTCCAGTAGCTTGGTCGCTCGAGCGGACATTCCAGAACTCATTCCAGAGAGTTGTTCGTTCGAACGCAGTTAAATATTCGCTCGACCCAATGAGTTCGTTCGAGCGACCTCAAATTCGCTCGAGCGAACCCACCCAGACCACCGTTCCAGCGAGCGATGCGGTTCGTCTGGCATGGACTATGTTTGGGACAATGTTCAACTGTTTCAATTGTTGGGTCTATTCTCTGGGAACCCCTCTATATCAAGGAGATTTATTAAGCATTGTATGAGGCCATTCGAGGAAGAAACCATATCACCAAGATTTCACTCGAAGTTTTGAAACTTCAAGGTGTATAAGGAGCTCGGAATGTCTTCTAACTCTAGGAGTACCAAGTCTTCATTATAATCGACATACGGGATCCCTATATACTAAATAGATCTTGAAACCAGTATTTTACCCGAAATTGCTATAGTTCATTGTTTCACCTCATTGCAAGATTTATCTTACATGATGTGTTTTCCCGAAGGCATGATAGTTACACTATTAACAGTGATTTGTCCCGAGATATACTACCCGACTGGGAACGAAAATGTGCCCTTGTGCACCCCGTCTTACTCGTTTATATATATATATATCGTACTCGATTTACTTGTATAAGTCTCGATTTGATATTTAACCTATGTGTCGGCATCACTAAGCTTGGATACCTTATCGGTTTGATCCACCGACTAGGAGATTCCTCTCCTGTCCCGCCAACTGCAGTTGGGATCCCGATACCTGGTCATTACCGTGGTCCCGTCCCGATACCCGGTTCGCTACCGTGGTCCCGTCCCGTATATTTATATTGTATATATGATTTGCGTTGAATCTCCTCACCTTGTGTGACTGAGATCAACGTCCCGTGATACTGTTGTCACTTTAGTGACAGAGGACTTAGCTTTATGTGATTGCCATCTCGTGAGTTCCCGATCCCTTGGTTACCTCATATGTCTTATCTTGTTTACATCTTTTCTAGCAAATGATTTATCTATTTTGTGAGAGTTCTTGCTTAAACAGATTTTCTTGCTTTTCGAGATATTTCATCTATTATATGTTGTTGTATCTTTTCACTCTCTTGCCAGACCGTCGTGTCTGATACATTTGTTTTGGTACTCAGGTCCCGTTGCCGGTTTCCTTGAGGAGGAGCCAGAGGAGGCGGTAGGTGAGCCGCAACCTCTAGTTGAGTGGCGCGCTGACGATGTCATGTAGACATCAGACTGCTATGAGAAGCATAACATTTTGGGAGAACGAATTAACCATTCATTGGGTTATTATCTTGTTTATATTGGCCTTTGTTGGCCTCTAATTTTGGGAAATGTAATTAAATGATATTTGTATAAACTTTAACCTACTTTGGGTAACATGCTAATGTTCATTGCTCATTCGGATACAGTATTTTATACTTGTGTTGTTGTCTTGATGACCAAGGATGGTTTGACTATATGATTTGCTACACGCTTTCGTACTTAAAAGAAATATTCATTTATGGTTGTGATATCCTCACCGCGGACACCTGTGGAAAATTAAATAAACTGTTGATGTTCACTTAGTCCCGATCCCGGATCGGTTCCTTCGTGGGGGCCCGGTCCGGGGTCGCGACAGACTGGTATCAGAGCGAGACGTGTTTCAAGCAATTAAAAGAAACTAGAAATCCTAAGGACGTGACGAGGATCCGTTAGATCTTTCGTTAGCTAGTATCGCGTGAGCAATGTGTGACCCTTTATGTTATTATGTGCTAACAAATTGTTTTGCAGCATCATGCCTCCACGTAAGAGAACAGTGAATGGCATTCCTTCTTGCAGTAACAGTGATCACACCGGGCCAGTAGAAGAAGATATGGTTGAGAACAACCCACCAAATCAGTTTCAGGAAATGATGCAAGCGATGCTTGACCAGCAACGTCAAGCCAATGAGAACCAGGTCAGATTGCAAGAACAGATGCTCAAGAGGGAAGAGGATCACGCTAGAGAGATGGCAGAGATGCAAAGGCAACTACTTGAGGTCCTACAGAGAAGACCAGAACAGGTTCAACCTCAACCAGCTATCGTCATAAACCAAAGGCAACATGATCCCAATGCCTTGTTTGAGCGATTCAGGAAGAGAGCTCCGAAGGAATTCCTTGGGGAAGAGGACCCACTAGCTGCAAATGACTGGTTGGAACATACCGAGAACATCTTTGAGATCTTTCAGTGTACAGGAGGAGATAGAGTGAAGCTAGCATCATCCCTCTTTGTTGGTACAGCAGACAGATGGTGGAAGACGGTGAGGGAAGAATATAGGACCATGGCTGATGTAGAAGTGTGGGCAAACTTCAAGAGACAGTTTCATGACAAATATGTACCCGCTCACGTCAAGAAGCAAAAGGCCATAGAATTTCAGCAGTTGGCTGATGATGCCAAAAAGCGGCTTTCGGGCACCACCGATCGAGTGATATGTAGTTAATGTAAAAATTAATGAAGAGAGAGAGAGTTTATAGTGGTTCGGTCGATATGACCTACGTCCACTTCAACTTACGATTTTACTGCTCTGGGGAAGAGGTTACAAAGTAACAGATTACCATGATGATGTGAAGAAATTGGAGGAGATTGCTTATTTGATAGGACTCTCCTTTTATACTCTTTTCCTAACGGGTGGAGAGATTCTCCAGCGATCTCCAACGATGTACGCTCCAGTCCGGTGGAGTCTCCCGCACTGTCCTCAACAGATGAGCAGGTAAGATCTCTTCCGCTGGACTTGGTGAAAGCCGGTAGATGGAACGACACGTGTGCTGGCTCTGTCATTCGATGGATCTGGACCCAGTCCCTGAATGGTGGATATAGACCTGGGCCCATCATGGACTTGGGTCAGTTGGTCTTGACCCGCTATCGTGGACCGAGCCGTTTGAGCCTAACTCGTCATTACGGACCGAGTCATTTGGGCCTGGCCCATCATTTGCCCCTCAATGTCTCGCGCCAAAAACTTTGAAAGGGAGACATTTATAAATAGTGATTGCCAATTCCCATTCTTCTTTGCAGAGATTGTTTTTTTCCTTGAAGCCTTTTCTTTTCATCTTCTTCTTTGAGAGAGGAGGGAAGCCACCTGCCATTTTTTGCTTGCGAAAAGAAAGAGGAGACATGGAGCACCATCAGGGAGATGCCGGCGATGCACGAGGCGCAGGTGTTGTCGGCGCAGTGGGCGACGGACGGGCTGCGAGTGGTGGTGCAGCTGGTCGGGCCGCGCATGGTGAGACTTGGGGCGCCCCAGGCGGGGGCGCCACTGCAGCGGGCGGCGAGGCAGCCCGATTTGTGGTGGACGACGTGGCCTGGGGCGCCCCTGCGATGGGCGCCGTGGCAGGCGCTGACGGCTAGAAGACCTCGGTTGGACGCCTAGGGCGCCCCTGCTTCGGGCGAGCCGTCCGTGGCCCCCACTTCTGCGTTTGACAAGACGTCGGGCACCCCAGGTGGGGGCGCCACTGCTGCAGGGGTTGCTGTCGTGCACCCCGCGGGCTAGGAGGGTGAGTCCGCGGGCGAGGCGAGGCCGTGCGCCAGGCGCCAGGCGGGCGAGCCGGGCGAGTCCGCGGGCGAGGTGGCTGTTGGCCAGGCGAGCGTGCGCCGTTCGGGCGAGGCGCCAGTGGGCGAGCTCCAAGTGCAGCGGGCGTCCCAGGCGGCGTCCAGGCGCTGCTGCGTGTTACGGGCGCCCCAGATGAGGCGTTGGCTGCTGAGGACCTGGGCGCCCCTGCTGCTGGCTGCTGGGTCACCTTCTTCTGCTGGGTGCTGGTGCTGGGCGCCCAACAGCTGCTGTTGGGCGAGCATCATCTTTTTTTTTTTTCTGTTGGTACAATAAGGAAACCAAAAAAGAAAGGACATTAATTACATGTCATGGCTAATGCATGTGGCCCCTTTTAGGTTCAGTGTCTTGGTGGTCCATTGCAACAGGTGCATGCATTTGTACTAGTTGACTTTGTCACTTTTTGAGTTGAAACTGCACATCAATCTTTTCACTCCACACTTCTATGGGCAGGATGGTGAAGTGGTGAACATGATCATGTCAATTGGTGGGTGTGCCACTGACTACATGTGCAGGGGCGCCATGTGGTAAATTTTTTCTTTTATGGGCGAGCACTTGGAAGGGCCCTGGGCGCCCATGTGGTCAAAAAAGTTTTTTTTTGTTTTCTTTATGGGCAAGCACATGGAGAGGCCCTGGGCGCCCATGTGGAAATTTTTTTTTTTTTTATTCTTTATTGGTGGGCGACGAACTGTCTGCTGGGCGCTGGATGGAGCTCAAGTGTAAGACAGCTGATCTGGAGTGGTGGTTTATATCTCCCATGGCACCCACCAACTTCAAAAGATGAACATTTCTCATTGGTCTCAGTGCCTTTTTTGGACTTTTGACACCATCAATCATCGCCATAGGCGGTGAGTTCTGTAGGGCTCGTCGAGAGCTTCGATTTGATTTATACGCCCCGTTTTGGAGCACCTTGGGCGAGCCTGGGCTGCTTGGGAGAGCCAGGGCTGCCTTGGGGGAATCGGGGCTGCCTTTCGAGCTTTGGGCGCTATGGAGGAAGCTGGCCTTGGCGTGCAGGCATCAAGAGGTACCACTTTGGGCGAGCTAAGTGGGTCAGGGGCCGCTAAGCTGGAGATAGGCTGCCTGTTTGAGAACAGTGCAGAGGTAGGTCAAGCTTTTTGGCGACCTGCGAGAGAGCCGCTAAGCTGGAGATAGATTGCCTGTTTGAGAACAGTGCAGAGGCCAAGTTTTGTGGCGACCCGCGAGAGAGCTGCTAAGCTGGATATATAGGCTGCCTGTTTGAGAACAGTGCAGAGGCCAAGCTTTGTGGCGACCCGCGAGAGAGCCGCTAAGCTGGATATATAGGCTGCCTGTTTGAGAACAGTGCAGAGGCCAAGCTTTGTGGCGACCCGCGAGAGGGCGACCCGCGAGAGAGCCGCTAAGCTAGATATATAGGCTGCCTGTTTGAGAACAGTGCAGAGGCCACGCTTTGTGGCGACCCGCGAGAGAGCCGCTAAGCTGGATATATAGGCTGCCTGTTTGAGAATAGTGCAGAGGCCAAGCTTTGTGGCGACCCGCGAGAGAGCCGCTAAGTTGGATATATAGGCTGCCTGTTTGAGAACAGTGCAGAGGCCAAGCTTTTTGGTGACCCGCGAGAGAGTCGGTAAGCTGGAGATAGACTGCCTGTTTAAGAACAGTGCAGAGGCAAGTCAAGCTTTTGGTGATCCACGAGATGATTCACCTCGCCTGGACCTGTTGATTTCCTCAACGTTCATATATTTTTAAGCTTTTGCCAATAGTTCTGGCATGCTCTTTGGTGGTCGCTTCATTACTGAAAAGAGGAAACTAGATGAACGGAGGCCTCCCAGAAATGCGGTCATGGTGACTTTGTCATTGGGCTCCTCGATTTTGGAGGACCTCCTCGTTAAAACGAGTGAGGTAACTCCTCATACTCTCATCTCGATCCTGTTTTATGCTGAGTAGGTGTGCGACAGGCTTCTAGTGGCGGCGCCTACCGATAAAGTGTGAGACGAAAGATCTGCTCAACTCTCCAAAGGTGGCTATGGATGCTTGGGGGAGATTGGCAAACCACTGCCGAGCGGAACCCTTCAATGTAGTTGGGAATGCCCTGCACATTATCTCGTCAGGGATATTATGCTGCTGCATTTTTGTTTTGTACGTCTCCAGATGGTCCAGTGGATCCTTCGTTCCATCGAAGGTCTCCACGGATGGCATCTTGAACTTCCGAGGGAGTGGGTAGTTCACCACGTCAGGCTTGAACGGTGAATCCGTTCGCCCGACCAGATAATCTACCATCTCCGGTGCCTTCGCCCTTATGGCGTTGAAGACATTGCCAATCTGATTTTGCATCTCTTTGAACTTCTCGTCCCAAAGGTTGGGAGCTTCTCTGGATTGACCTTGGAACTGGCTCTCGTCCTCCAGGCTGTAATTTCCACTTCCCTCCTCCTGGAAATCAGGATCCTCATGATTAGAAGCAAAGGGAGGTGGTAGAAGTCCACCGCGATTTGACCCACCTGGGACCCCTCCCCGGGGAGGAGGTACGTTGAGATGAGCGCGGCCTTCAGGAACGACCAGGAGTCTTCCGTGTGGGACGACCGGCGGAGCTCCAGTAGATGTCCCCTGGGCGTGGGCGCCATGACGACGGGCGCCCAGGGCGCCATGAGAATGGGCACCCAGGGGTAGTCCTCGACCCTAGGCGCCCAGGTGAGGGTGGCGTCGGTTGGCGCCTCGGCCCCGGGCACCGTGTGGACGGGCGCCCGGGTGAGGTGCCCCTCTGCGTGGAGCAACTCGTTGCTCTGGTACTTCCTGCGGTCCTGCACCTAGTGCTCCTCCCTGGCTTGCCAGCATGAGCTGCAGTATTTGTTGGTTCTGAGTTACCAACTGCTGCATGGTCTCCAGCATCTGCTGAGGAGAGGGCGTGGGAGCATTCGGTGCAGGGTTGGTCGGTGGAGGATTACCTTCGCCTTCCCGCGAAGGACTTCCATCTTGTCGCCTTGTTGACCTGGTGATCGGCATAGCTTTTGAAAAAAGGAAATTCTTTTCGTGTTCCCACAGACGGCGCCAAACTGATGATGCCAAAAAGCGGCTTTCGGGCACCACCGGTCGAGTGATATGTAGTTAATGTAAAAATTAATGAAGAGAGAGAGAGAGTTTATAGTGGTTCGGTCGATATGACCTACGTCCACTTCAACATATGATTTTACTGCTCTGGGGAAGAGGTTACAAAGTAACAGATTACCATGATGATGTGAAGAAATTGGAGGAGATTGCTTCTTTGATAGGACTCTCCTTTTATACTCTTTTCCTAACGGGTGGAGAGATTCTCCAGCGATCTCCAACGATGTACGCTCCGGTCCGGTGGAGTCTCCCGCACTGTCCTCAACAGATGAGCAGGTAAGATCTCTTCCGCGGGACTTGGTGAAAGCCGGTAGATGGAACGACGCGTGTGCTGGCTCTGTCATTCGATGGATCTGGACCCAGTCCCTGAATGGTGGATATAGACCTGGGCCCATCATGGACTTGGGTCAGTTGGTCTTGACCCGCTATCGTGGACCGAGCCGTTTGAGCCTAACTCGTCATTACGGACAGAGTCATTTGGGCCTGGCCCATCAGTTGGTGCAGGGGAGTATGACAGTCTTAGAATATCTCACCAAGTTTGAGAGATTGTCTAGATACGCTCCGGAGTTAGTAGTGTTAGGCCCTTGAGTGTTGCAATTGATGATGGATGCACACACTTTCACTTTGTCATGATCACACACTTGAGCTCTTAAATGTAGACTTGTTGGATCTTGGTTTCATTCATGCATTCACATGCTTTTGAAATGAATTTACTTCATGCATGATTTAGAACCCAAACTCCTTTGAGAACCTATTTCCTCGTGTCTTATTTGGAAAATCATCTTGAAAAATTAGGTTTGATCTTTGCATGCATTCATCTCTTCATTATCACATTTGTATGCATTGTTTTTGAAAAAGGAGTTTTTAGAATTCAAGCAAACCTTTGGTCTTAAACATTTTGAATCTTTTTAGACCTTGGGTGTCTCATGTTTTTAACATCTTAGAATTTCTTAAAACATGTTTTTAAGCTTGGTTTAGTGACCCACAAAATTCCACAAAGAAATCCTTCAAAATGCAAAAGTTGGAAATTTTGGGGTGTCCCGGCAGTGTCGCCGGTCGACCGAGACCTGGGTCTCGGTCGACCGAGACAACTGTCTGGCGACTAGACAGGTTTTGAACCTGAAGCTCCAACGGTCAGAAATTCGACCGTTATGCTTTCTAGGTCGACCGAGCCCTTCTAGGTCGACCGATCGGTCGACCGAGACAACTAGCCGTTGGACTGTTTTTTGTTATAAAGTCCATTCATTTCCAACCTTTTCAAGTGTTGAAGCATGAACCTTTGAGACTATTTTGAAGCCAAAAGAAAGGGAAAACGTTGGAAAGGCTAGAAGCTTATTTGGAAATCAAATGTTAGAGTTTTAAAAAGGTATTCCATACTTTTCATTTTGATTTTCATTTAGTTTGAAATCAATGCATGCTTACATGTTTGTATTACCTACTATGCATGATTTCTAGCTTAAAAGAGATGTTTTGCAAACTGAATATCTTCTATGGTAAAATTAATTAGTTTGCATACTCTCATGATCTAATCACATATGTTCTTAGTCTTTAACTTTCATACAACTTGTTTATCTCAATTCTTCAAAGTTGTTTGAATCATTAATGTGATTAGTCTTAGCTTCAATCATCTATTTCCAAGCTTTGTTTTAAAATGCATCAAGCATTCAATTAAGAGCTTCACTTTTGAAATTGATTGAAGTACAACATACATACACTTGTTCACACACACTTTAGTTTGTTTTAGTGTATGTTTGTTATTTGAATTGCACTTTCACATTAGCCTATTTAGAGGCAATTCATTTGAGCTAAAATTGTATCTCTTAGAGTGTTCTTGAAAAGACACCTTCTTAGAGAAAATCCAACTTGTAAAGGTTATTGCTTAGCCTCGAAAAGCAACTTGTAAAGGTTGTTGTTGAGCCTTAGAAAAACAACATTGTATAGGTTATTTCTTAGCCTTTGAAAAAGCATAAATAGTGGAAATCCGGTGGGGTGATTAGATCACAAGCCGGTAGTGGATGTAGGCATTGAGGCCGAACCACTATAAACCTTGGAGTTGTGGTGTTTGCTTGTGGTGCTTGTTTTCTTAGCTTCCGCATCTTGTCTGGTAAATCATGTTATATGACTAGTTTTCTTTAATTAATCAAAATTGGTTTTAATTGGTCATTTTTATAGGACACCCTATTCACCCCCCCCCCCCCTCTAGGGTTAGGATCCCATGGACTTTCAATTGGTATCAGAGACTCGTGCTCTATCTTATAGGATCAAGTAGTTGGAACTCTTGATTAGGTGTAAAAACCTAGAGTTTATAACCCTAGATTTGTGTTTTGTTTGAATTCCCTTGACATGGACTCCACTAAGCTAGATTGTTTAGGCTATTGTGTAGATTCTTCTAGATCCCTCACTCTTCCATCTATTGGAGATTCTAATATTCAATTAAAAGAATCTCAATGTGATTTAAATGAAGAAGAAAATTATGATGAAGAGGATGTCCAACAAGCCTATGAAGAATTATACACTCTATCTCTAGAGCTTAACAAGAAAAATAAGAAACTAAGAGAAGAATCAAAAAAACTAAACAAAGAACTAGTCTCTTCAAAAGATGAGCTTAGAGAGAAAGAAGAAGTGATAAAATGTCTAGACTCTAAGTTCATGATCTCATTAAATAACTTATCCAATATCAAAGATGAACTAAAGGAAATTAAGATAAGTTATAATGATCTTGAAAAAGAAAATTTAAATTTAAAAGATCATATAAAAAGGCAAGACAAAGATTTTAACAATTTAGAATCCAAGTTGATTAAAAGTAAGTTAAAAACCCAAGAGCTTGGACCTAATGTTGTTAATGAACTACAACTTGAATTAAAACTTGCCCATGAAGAGCTAATCAAATATAAGGAAATTGAAAATGAACTTTCTAAAGTCAAAAATGAAAATTCAATCCTTATAACCAAAGTCACTCAACTTGAAGGATATAAGCAAAAGTATGAGTGCAAGTTTATCCAAAGTGAAGAGAGACTTGAAAAATTATTCAAATTGGGTAAACCTCATGGAGATAGGACGGGTCTTGGTTTTAATAAGCATACTACACATGACCCTAAATTCACCAACACCTTTGTGAAAGGTGAGTCCTCTTTCTCTAGCACTATCTCTCAAATGTCCAAGACAAAATGTCATTATTGTGGAAAAGAAGGACATTTCAAATTTGAGTGCAAATTGAGGAAAAATCATATGTATAAACCCATCTTCGAACCAAAGAAAGTTAAACCAAATTCTAAGAAGGGTAAGACATTGAATTCCAAGATAGACTCTAAGAATTTCAAACAAGGAAAATCTATTCAAAAAGAGTCATCCAAGATGGATGTCAAAAAGAAATCTATCAAAAAGAATCCTCATTCATTCCCTCCTTTAACCTTAGAAATGAAAGAATTATTGAAAAAGGTTGAAATGTTGAAATTGAAATTCAAAAGACAAAAAGAAGGAGGAAAAGCTCAAAGAAATGAAAAGAATAAAAAGAAAAAGAAACACCAACCTACTAAGACTAATCATCAACCTAAATTAGTTACATCTCAAAGAATTGATGACAAGTCTAAGAAAATTAAATCTTCATCTCTCTTAGTTGGTGGAATTTCCAAATTAGTCTCAAAATCCCAAGACCTTAGATGGATACCTAAGGTTAGACCTTTAGAAAATTACTAAGGTTTCTTAGATAGATGAGACCAACCCTTTCTTATAGTCATATGCTTAGTTGGTCTTGATTCTACTCTCTTAGTATTTCTTTAGGATTTTAGACTCATGTTATTGAGTTTTGTTTGATG
This sequence comes from Cinnamomum chago, assembly GCA_038049695.1. Taxonomy (NCBI): domain Eukaryota; kingdom Viridiplantae; phylum Streptophyta; class Magnoliopsida; order Laurales; family Lauraceae; genus Cinnamomum; species Cinnamomum chago. Next base: position 65,711,519 of record CP142451.1, read on the forward strand.
ATTGTGCATTGTGATTTTATAATGGAGCTATTTGATTATATGCATGATTTATGGTCAATTGAGTTGAAAAAGCCTTGATATGTTGTATCTTCTAATTCAATTGATTTGTTTTTCAAAATGTTTATTTTTGAGAGGTTTCAAAGTTAAACTTTTTTTTTTGTCAAATTTAAATGGTTTTGAAAAATGAGTTTGATCACACAAGCCTTCTTTTCTTCAAAAGGTAATGTTAGAATTGATTTTTTTTTAAATCTCTTTTCTAATAAGTTTTTAATCTTGTGTGTTTGCTGGGGATCAGGGGTTAATGCTTGCTTTTGTGTATTTTTTTTTCTTCCCTGATTTTCCCCTGTTTTGGTCAGATTTGTCTCTGACCCTGTGTTCCCAGTCGACCGGGATTAGTGTCCCAGTCGACCGAGACCACAGCAGCCCGCCCACTTAAGCTGCTGGGCGCTGTTCTGTTCTGTTTTCATCAGAACTTCTTCTCCTCTCCTTCTCTGCCAGTCGTCCGAGGCTCCCTGCTGCTGTCCTTGCGTGTTGCTGCTTCTTCCTTCCTTCCTTCTTCCTCGTTCTTCCTTCCTTTCTTCTATTGGTTTTCTCTCTCTCTCTCGTGTTCTCTCCTCTCCTCTCGTCAGCGTCTCGCCCATCGTCCCTGCATCTGTGCTCCCTGCCGCCTGCTGCTTCTCCATTCCGTGGCTCCCTCGTTGCTGTTTTGTGTGGCTTTTGTTTTGTTTTCTCTTTGTTTTTGGTTTCCCTCTTCTCTATGTATCTTGTGTAGCCATTTGGGCATTTCCTCCTGCTGCCTTCTGTTGTGTTGCAGCCAGCTCTCTCCACTGCACACCAACTGTTTGTAAATTTGTCTGAACCAGTTTTTTCACTCAAACTCAGTCTCTGGTTGGACTCTGCAGCAGTAACCTCTTGTGCTCAGAAAGACCGCATCCTCTGGCAGTATTCCCTATCCATTTCAGCCTTCTACTCTCTTCCTCTTGTGACTGGTTTTAGTGTGTTTTCACACTGTTTACAGGCTGTCAAGTGGGCTGTTTTTGCCATTTCTTCCTTGGTCCCTTTTCCTGCTATCATTTACCTCCTATTTGCAAATGGCTAGGACCAAGCAAACTGCTAGGAGGCCTTCCAAGAAATCGAAAACAAATGTAGCCTCCACCTCCCAAAGGTCTTACTCTACCTCTCCGGAGATCGACTCTCCTACGGAGGTTGTCCTTTTTCCTGATCCTTCCCCTTCTCAATCAGTCAGATCCTTTAGGAGCAAGGAAGTTATTGTGGAGATATTTTGTATTGTAAAAGACATAGCTCCATATAGAGTGCCCTCTATCCTACGGGCTATAGGTTGGGAGAAAGTTTTGACTTGGAGTGGAAATACCTATGCCTCTCTTGTTTACAACTTCTATGAGTCCTTCTTCAAACCCAATGTGAATTCTTTTTGTGTCAAAACCTCTAAGGGAGAAGAACTCATCACTCCTGATAGGATAGCCTCAGTGTCAGGGATTCCTAGATCTAATGGCCTTAGGTTCATTGATGAGGTCATCCAGATTGAAGATAAAGAGGCCATCACTACAGCCATATGTGGTGAAAATTTTGAATGGCAGCCAAACAACTCTCTGCAAGCTATCCACTTGATTCCTCCTTTGCGGATTATACACATTATTTTCACTCATTCAGTGTATCCGCGTAAAGGTAATAGGACTGAGGTGACCCCGTACATGGCGAACATCCTATACAATGTCTTAAATAGGGTTCCCATGTGTTTGCCCTCTATTATCATCCATCACATGATCAGGGTGGCTACTGGCGCTCAGCCATGTGCAGCCCCCTTTGGGTACCTAGTCTCTCAGCTCACCAGTTCCTTTGGTGTAGCTGTGCCTCCTTCAGAAAAGCCTGTTGCCACTTCGGTCTTTGACAAGAAGAACCTTCGGCTGATGAAGCTTCCTCCTCCTGAAGGTGATGACTTAGTCGAGGCTGCAGACATTCCTGTGCCAGATCAGCATCAGCCTCCTCCTCCCCAGTCATCTCAGACTCAGGCTGGCCAGTCCTCTCAGCAGCGTCAGCCTCGTCAGCCTCCGCCTCCTCCTCGACGTTCAGTAGATGAGCGTTTGTCTTCTGTGGAGACTGGGCTTACTACCCTGACGACTGAGTTTCATGAGTTTCGTCAGGAGGCTTCAGGGTTTATGAAAAAGGCCTTGAAGTATATGTCTAGTGTCGCCAAGAGCTGTAGGCGACACGATGATGTCATGACCCCCTCTCCTCCAGATTCTTCTTAGATCTTTTAGGAGTGTTTATTTTTCTTTTTGATTTGGGGTTTTGATATTGTGGGTAGTGATAGAGTGACATTTCATTGTTGTATTTCTTTTCTATCATCTAACTCATTGTTTTGCGTACTGACCATCTTTTGGTATTTTTGTAAATGGTCATGTACTTAATGAACTTGTATTGAACTTTAAAGTTAAATCAATGAAAGTACAAAGTTTATTTTATCTTGATTTTCTCCATGATGTATCTCGCTGATGGTTGTGTTATGTTGTTTTGGAGTAAAATATGGTCATATCAATTAATATCTGTCTTCTTTGCTTCATTCAAACATGATTACACAAATCTATATACATGATAGCCTGTTCTGCATTTCCACTGTATTCTTAGTTAACAGGTGCTACTAAAAGGTATATGTTTGCTCATGTATACAGGTTCCTTTGCAATTGGTTGGCAAAGGGGGAGAAAACGAGTGTAGATCTCTCAAGACTCAGGGGGAGAAAGAGATCAAGATCTTCAGCGAAAGGGAGAAAAAGAACAGAGTTCTATCAGACCCATGCATTGTCTCAGGGGGAGAAAAGCATAGAAGATCTGAAGAACGGAATGACAAGACCTTGGTTTCAAGAGCAAAGGAGAGCTCTAACCAAGGGGGAGAAATCTGCTTGAATACTGTCAAGAGCCTTCGTCAAATCAGCTCCATTCAAGAGATTTCAAAGACGTAGACTTCCAGAAGATCCAGAGTCCTTTGAGTGTGAGATCATAGGAGTTGCCATCAAATTGCAAAGGGGGAGATTGTTAGGCCCTTGAGTGTTGCAATTGATGATGGATGCACACACTTTCACTTTGTCATGATCACACACTTGAGCTCTTAAATGTAGACTTGTTGGATCTTGGTTTCATTCATGCATTCACATGCTTTTGAAATGAATTTACTTCATGCATGATTTAGAACCCAAACTCCTTTGAGAACCTATTTCCTCGTGTCTTATTTGGAAAATCATCTTGAAAAATTAGGTTTGATCTTTGCATGCATTCATCTCTTCATTATCACATTTGTATGCATTGTTTTTGAAAAAGGAGTTTTTAGAATTCAAGCAAACCTTTGGTCTTAAACATTTTGAATCTTTTTAGACCTTGGGTGTCTCATGTTTTTAACATCTTAGAATTTCTTAAAACATGTTTTTAAGCTTGGTTTAGTGACCCACAAAATTCCACAAAGAAATCCTTCAAAATGCAAAAGTTGGAAATTTTGGGGTGTCCCGGCAGTGTCGCCGGTCGACCGAGACCTGGGTCTCGGTCGACCGAGACAACTGTCTGGCGACTAGACAGGTTTTGAACCTGAAGCTCCAACGGTTAGAAATTCGACCGTTATGCTTTCTAGGTCGACCGAGCCCTTCTAGGTCGACCGATCGGTCGACCGAGACAACTAGCCGTTGGACTGTTTTTTGTTATAAAGTCCATTCATTTCCAACCTTTTCAAGTGTTGAAGCATGAACCTTTGAGACTATTTTGAAGCCAAAAGAAAGGGAAAACGTTGGAAAGGCTAGAAGCTTATTTGGAAATCAAATGTTAGAGTTTTAAAAAGGTATTCCATACTTTTCATTTTGATTTTCATTTAGTTTGAAATCAATGCATGCTTACATGTTTGTATTACCTACTATGCATGATTTCTAGCTTAAAAGAGATGTTTTGCAAACTGAATATCTTCTATGGTAAAATTAATTAGTTTGCATACTCTCATGATCTAATCACATATGTTCTTAGTCTTTAACTTTCATACAACTTGTTTATCTCAATTCTTCAAAGTTGTTTGAATCATTAATGTGATTAGTCTTAGCTTCAATCATCTATTTCCAAGCTTTGTTTTAAAATGCATCAAGCATTCAATTAAGAGCTTCACTTTTGAAATTGATTGAAGTACAACATACATACACTTGTTCACACACACTTTAGTTTGTTTTAGTGTATGTTTGTTATTTGAATTGCACTTTCACATTAGCCTATTTAGAGGCAATTCATTTGAGCTAAAATTGTATCTCTTAGAGTGTTCTTGAAAAGACACCTTCTTAGAGAAAATCCAACTTGTAAAGGTTATTGCTTAGCCTCGAAAAGCAACTTGTAAAGGTTGTTGTTGAGCCTTAGAAAAACAACATTGTATAGGTTATTGCTTAGCCTTTGAAAAAGCATAAATAGTGGAAATCCGGTGGGGTGATTAGATCACAAGCCGGTAGTGGATGTAGGCATTGAGGCCGAACCACTATAAACCTTGGAGTTGTGGTGTTTGCTTGTGGTGCTTGTTTTCTTAGCTTCCGCATCTTGTCTGGTAAATCATGTTATATGACTAGTTTTCTTTAATTAATCAAAATTGGTTTTAATTGGTCATTTTTATAGGACACCCTATTCACCCCCCCCCCCTCTAGGGTTAGGATCCCGTGGACTTTCAAGTAGATACGGTGGAGAAGAAAATTGCTAAGTTCTTTGAGGGACTTAATCCCTTCATTGAGAGAGATGCCACCGGAGTAGTACCACCTGCTACTTTTGATGAGGCAGTGAAGAGGGCCTACAAATTCGAGAACTTCCACAACAAGATCCTCAGAGTGCAAGGCAAGAGTCTAGCTCAGCAGCATAATTTCCAGCATCAGAGGAACCATTAGAATAAGAGGCAGAGGACAGGGCCAAATGTGCAGAATCCAGTGGTTTGCATCCATTGTGGGAAGAATCATGCTAGTGTTGAATGTCGTACTATCACGGGAGCGTGCTTCAGGTGTGGTTCAATGGACCATAGGATGAGGGATTGCCCTAGGCCAAACAGACAGCAGCAGCAACAAGGGCCACAACGTCCACCACCACCACCACCACCACAGCATGCATTGGTTGTCCAAAACCAACCAAGGCCACTTCAGCAGCAAGCACCACAGCAGTAACAGTTCAGACAGCAGCAGCAGCCACAGCAGCAGGCCCGCAATCAGCAGGGACAGCAGCGTCCACCGCAGCAGAACAGGAATGCACCACATGGCAGGCCACAACAAGCTCAGAACAGGCCACAGCTTCGAGGGAAAATCTACGGGGTCAATAGAGTTGATGCAGAGGCAGCGGGTAATGTAGTGGAAGGTACACTTCTTGTTTGTGGGATTAAAGTTATGATTTTGTTTGACCCTGGCTCTACACATTCTTTCGTATCCCATAAATTTTCTAAGTTGATTGATATGCATGCTAGAGAACTTGAGTTTATTTTGACTGGGGCAACCCCAGTAGGTAAACAAGTTATTTGTAGAACCTTTTACCCTAGTTGCACAGTCCAGATAGGAGAAGTGGTTTTAACCGCAGATCTCATTTCTTTGGAGATGTTCGATTATGATGTCATCCTAGGGATGGATTGGCTGGCAGGGTACCATGCCACAATGGATTGTTTCCATAAGACCCTTACTTTCAAGTTGGTTGAGACACCAGCAGGAGTGTCGTTTCAGGGAGAGAGGAGGAATCCTTGTGCAGGGTTTGTTTCAGCGTTGAAGGCTGACAGACTTTTAAGAAGTTGTTGTGAAGCTTATTTAGCGTTTATCACGGAGGATAAACGGTCCCAAGGGTTGGAGGAGATCCCAATTGTTTGGGAATTCCCGGATGTTTTTCCGGAGGAGATTCCAGGTTTGCCACCCATGAGAGAGATTGATTTCACTGTTAGGATTTTTGTAGATTGCAATTTGATGGATGCATAATCATTCAAGCATCATTTGATTTACACACTTGCATTGTTTTAGATAAACTTGAAATCTTGTTTTATTCATGCATTGCTTTTAAGATTTGTAAAAGTTTCAATTTATGCATGATTTGCTTTTAAAACTTGGATGCATTTGTTTTGAAAAGAGTTTTAGAAATCAAGCTAGCCTATGAGTTTTAAATCTTTCAAAATGTTTTAGGCTTTTTATGTTCCTTGTTTTAAAACCCTTAGAATGATTTAAAACATGTTTTTAAGCTTGATTTAGTGGCCCAAATAGTTCCACAAAGAAATACTTTGAAATTGCAAAAATGGAAATTTGGGGCCCCGGCAGTGTCGCCGGTCGACCGGCGCAGAGGTCCCGGTCGACCGGGAACACTGCAGGCAGAAAGTGCCTGGGAGCACCAACGGTCATTTTTCTGACCGTTGTGTGATCCCGGTCGACCGAGACCTGTTTCCTGGTCGACCGAGGACTAGCCGTTGGGCACTTTTTGCTATAAATATGAGATCTTTCCTTTGCCAAAAGTTGGGAATTTTAAGGCCCTCCTTGAGGGGTTTTGAGGCAAATAGAAGGGAACAGAACTAAGGGAAGAAGGGGAGCATTAGGAAAGCTAAAGCTTGGATTAATGAAGTTAAATCTCCAAGTAGGCTCTACTTTCCTTAATCATATGTTTTCATGCTTTGTTTTATTTTTGGTAAATCATTTCTAGCATGATTAAACTATGTTTGTGTTGTGTCCTTAACATGTTTTATGTTTTGAGTTGATTTATTGTTTTGGATACAACACCATTTGATTCAATCCAAGTAGTACTTGAATTGGTAAATCTAAGTAGATCATGTTAATGAAAGAACCTTTGAAATTATATGTAACATGATTCCTATACTTGGTTGAATCTTTGGTTGTTGTTTTCCATCATAAGAAAATCACTTTCAAAACTATCTTATGTTTTGGACTCAACCTCTTTACAAATCATAAGTTTTCAATGTTTTGTTTTATCTTTGATAAATCTTTATTAGCATGTTAACCTATGATGTGTTGTATCCTTGGCATGTTTTATATTTTGAATTGATCTATTGTTTTGGATGCATCACCATTTGATTCAATCCAAGTAGTACTTTATCTTTGGTAAATCTAAGTAGATCATGTTAATGAAATATGTAACATGATTCATATACTTGGTTGAATCTTTGTGTGTTGTTTTTCCATCATAAGAAAATCTCTTTCAAATATATCTTATGTTTTGGATTCAACATCTTTACAAATCATATGTGTATTATTGTTTTAAAGTTTCACAACTTGCCTTACTTTGATAGGTATATCACTTTCAAGTTGTATTTATAATTACATATGATTTGTCCCCTCTTTTCAATCAAATCTATTTTTATGTTTTGAGCTACATGTTGATTTGATTGACATCCCTATGCATCACATGTTTAGAGCTAATTAATTTCATACAACTTGTGTAACTTTGATATCCTTAACAAGTTGTTACTTTTAACATGTGATTGCATTATTTCCTCAATCATAAATGTTTTTATGAGCTAAAACTTTCAAAAGCCTTAGGCATACATTTATGAGCTTTCATTTTCAAAATGATTGAGGACCACACACACTTCATGTACTTTCATCTTTGCATTCATAGTGTGAGTGTGTATTAGTTTTTCACTTCCATATCTGCCTATTTAAGAGGCAATGTAATGAGCTTAATTGAATCTCCATCAAGTGTATTATAGACACTAAATTAGAGAGATAACCAACCTTGTGGTTGAAGAGGTTATTGCTTAGCCTATAAAAGCATAATGGATAGGTTGATGTTAAGCCTTGAAAAACATCAATGTAAAGGTTATTGCTTAGCCTTGGAAAGCATATTGTAAAGGTTATTGCTTAGCCTACTGAAAAGCATAAATAGTGGAAATCCGGTGGGGTGTTGGATCACAAGCCGGTAGTGGATGTAGGCATTGAGGCCGAACCACTATAAATACTTGTGTGATGGTGATTGCTTTGTGGTGATTCTTTTGTTAGCTTCCGCATCTTGTATGATTAATCATCACATGTGACTAGTTTGTTTTAAAGAAGTTAAAATTGATTAAAATTGGTCATAATTGAAGCTCACCCTATTCACCCCCCCTCTAGGGTTCGGATCCCCATGGACTTACATTCACCATTGAGTTGCTACCAGGGACCGCTCCGATATCTATTGCACCATATAGAATGGCTCCAGCAGAGTTGGGAGAATTGAAGACCCAGTTGCAAGAGTTGTTGGACAAAGATTTTGTGAGACCGAGTGTTTCACCATGGGGAGCTCCAGTCTTGTTTGTTAAGAAGAAGGATGGTTCGATGAGAATGTGTATAGATTACAGAAGATTGAATCAAGTGACCATCAAGAACAAATACCCATTGCCAAGAATAGATGAATTGTTTGATCAATTGCAAGGTGCATCATACTTTTCGAAGATTGACTTGAGATCCGGTTACCATCAGCTGAGAGTTAGAGAAACAGATGTGTTGAAAACAGCTTTCCGGACAAGATATGGCCACTATGAGTTTCTAGTGATGCCATTTGGGTTGACTAATGCACCGGCAGTGTTCATGGCGTTGATGAACAAGATTTTTGCAGAGTATTTGGACCAGTTTGTAGTGGTGTTCATAGATGACATTTTGGTGTACTCCAAGACCAAGGAAGAACATGAAGAGCATTTGAGGATAGCATTGCAACTCTTGAGGGAGAATCAGCTGTATGCTAAGCTTAATAAGTGTGAATTTTGGCTAGACCAAGTAGCATTTCTGGGGCACATTATCTCAAGAGAAGGATTGCCAGTGGATCCGTCCAAGATTGAAGCGGTAGTGAATTAGGAAAGACCGAAGAATGTGACAGAAATTAGAAGTTTTCTGGGATTGGCAGGCTATTACAAGAGGTTTGTGCAGGGTTTTTCGTCGATTGCGTCACCTTTGACGAAGTTGACAAGGAAAAATGCACCATATGTGTGGACAGAGCAGTGTGAAGAGAGTTTCCAAGAGCTAAAGAAGAGATTGACTACAGCACCAGTCCTTACTTTGCCATCCGGGAGCGGCGGTTTCACCATTTTTACCGATGCTTCGAATGCTGGACTTGGTTGCGTGTTGATGCAAGAAGGAAAAGTGATTGCTTATGGATCCCGGCAGTTGAAAGAGCACGAGAAGAACTATGCCACCCATGATTTGGAATTAGCAGCGGTTGTGTTCGCGTTGAAGATGTGGAGACATTACCTCTATGGAGAGCAGTTCGAAGTCCACTCCGACCACCGCAGCTTACAGTATCTGTTTTCACAGAAGGATTTGAACATGAGGCAGAGAAGATGGATGGAATATATCAAGGACTATGATTTTCCAATCAAGTATCACCCGGGGAAAGCTAACGTAGTTGCAGATGCCTTGAGCAAAAAGTCAGTAGGCTTGGCTAATCTTAGTGGCACTTGTATTTTTGAGCAATTTGAAGAGTTGAGCTTGGATCTTCAGCCACTGAGGAAGGGTGTTTTGTTAGCTAACATGACAGTGTCAGAACCTTCTTTCATTCAGAAGATCAAGGATAGTCAGTTGCAAGATCCAGAGTTGGCCAAGATTTCAGAGCGTATAGCAGAACGTCCTGATTTTCGTATCGTTGATGGAGTTTTGTATTACCGTGACCGTCTATGTGTGCCTAACATTGAAGATTTGAGGAATGACATCATGACTGAGGCTCACAGTACGAAGTACTCTATGCATCCAGGCAGCACAAAGATGTATCAGAACTTGAAGGGCAGATTTTGGTGGAACAATATGAAGAGAGAGATTGCAGCGTTTGTCTCCCGTTGCATGACCTGTCAGTTGATTAAAGCAGAGCATCAGAGGCCTCCAGGATTGTTACAGCCGTTAGAGATCGCGGAATGGAAGTGGGAGCACATTACCATGGACTTTATTTCGGGATTACCGAGGACTAGCAAGGGCAACGATGCGATTTGGGTCATTGTGGACCGTCTCACCAAGTCGGCACATTTCCTGGCTATGAAGACTGGGAAGAAGATGCACATGCTACCTTTGGCAAAGTTGTTTGTCGGCGAGATTGTCAGTCGTCATGGGCAGCCAGTTTCTATCACTTCCGACAAAGACAGCAGATTTGTCTCGAGGTTCTGGAAGACATTGCATGAGTCTATGGGCACGAGACTACAGTTTAGCACAGCGTATCACCCTCAGACTGATGGCCAGTCAGAGAGAACAATACAGACTCTAGAGGATATGCTCCGTGCTTGTGTGTTAGATTTCAATACTCAATGGGATGAGACTCTACCATTGTGTGAGTTTGCGTACAACAACAGCTACCACTCGAGCATTGGGATGGCTCCTTTTGAGGCCTTGTATGGCAGAAGGTGCAGGACACCTGTTTGTTGGGAAGAAGTTGGCACTCGTAGTTTCCATGGACAGACTATTGTTAGCGAAACCAGCGACAAGATCAAGTTGATTCAAGAGCGTTTGAAAGTGTCCCGGAGTAGACAGAAGAGCTATGCAGACTCCCACCGCAGAGATCTACAGTTCAAGGAAGGAGATAAAGTCTTCTTGAAAGTGTCACCTACAAGGGGAACGTTGAGGTTTGGACAGAAGGGCAAGTTATCACGGAGATACATTGGACCCTATGACATTGTGAGCAAGATCGGTGACGTGGCTTATAGGTTGGCCTTACCACCTGAGCTATCTGGTGTACACGACGTCTTCCATGTGTCTATGTTGAAGAAGTATGTTCCCGATCCGTCCCATGTGCTCCGGCATGAACCATTGGAGATTCGAGAGGATGCTACCAATGTTGAGAAGCCCGTTGAGATCATCGATGCAAAGGAACAAGAGTTGAGGACTCGAACTATTCAGTGGGTGAAGGTACTGTGGGAGAACCATGGACCGGAAGAGGCAACGTGGGAATTACGAAATCAAGTTCAGAAGAAGTATCCACATCTTTTACCAGAGGTGAGTCTTATGTTTCATTTGGATGACCAAATGCCCTAAGGGGTGGAAGATGTAAGACCCCAACCCGAGTGAACCCGATTAGTGCTAATTAAGTTGCGTGTTAGTGATAAGCTTGATTAGTGTTTTTTGCTAAGTTGGGTTTGGAATAGCTTTTGATATAGTTTTGGGGATTTTGATTTGCCTTGTGTTAGTAGGGCCCTTTGGGGGTTCCTTTTCATGACATTGCATATGTTTGAGGATTTATCGGAGGTTTTTACATTCGTGATTTTAATCCCGTTTTACTCGTTTTGATGATCCCTACAACTTTCATGTTGATCCCGAGTTCGCTTGAGATCCCGAAACCTGATTTCTTGGCCGTGAGGGCAAAACAGTCATTGCACACCAAATCTGTACCCCAAAGCTTGATATTCCCGAAACTCGCGAAACAAATACTTTTTGGAAACTAGATATTTCGACGATCATTTCGTCCTTCTTCGTTGAATCCATGAGAAGCCCCGAAAGCCATGTTTTCAGCTTAATTAGGTTGTTAGTGGTAGAGCCCACTCCTCACTTACTACAAGAGGAGACCATCTTCTTCATTCTTCTTTTTCCAGCACAAGAGAGTGAGAGCCTAGGGTTTCATTTTCTTCTTCTTGCTCTTGCTTGCAATCACCCAACTCACCACAACCTTACACAGCTTGAGTAATGGAGATCATCACCTTCTTCCTCATCACCATCGCTCTCTTGGGACACCATTGCTAGAGAAAACCATCCACTACAAGACTCTCTTTGAACTCACCATTGCCATTAGAGGACCTTACAAGTAAGTAATCCCTCCTCATCTCCTAGATTAGTGTTCCTCTAGCTCTTGATAAGCTCCATTTGCATTATTGAAAGCTCTATCCTTTTCATTCCTTGTTTGACCCATTTTAGGGTTTTATTTGGGGTTTTGCCTTGTAGCTTGGACCATTGTCTTGGAGGACTTGTTAGAGCTTGATTTCATTATTTGAAGGCCTAAGGCAAGTGAATGATTGGGTGTTTTAAGTTTTAAATGGTTTGGTGAAGCATTTATGGATTTTCATGTTTTCATTAATAGGTTTATAGTTGAAATAAAGGCCCTTGATGGAGAGCCTTTGAATGCATTCATGATCATATAGAAGTGTTGGTTCATAGCAATTAATGTTTCATTGTCTTATCTTGAATATGTACATTTTTGTGAAACGGTTTCCTCTTCTCTTTGCTTGTATGGGATGTGATATGGATGGAGGAGAATGGGATGGATGTAGTTGGGAGTTTGAAGTCATGTGAATGGAGATTTATACTCCTTATTTGATGTATGAAAGTGGTTAAAATGAGGTTGTAGAAGGAAGAGAAGGAGGACAGCTGAACTGGTCCGGAATCAATTTTTGGACAGTTCGCTCGAGCGACCATGACACTTCGCTCGAGCGACCTGTCCAGAAAAGGGTTCGGGCATTCCAGTAGCTTGGTCGCTCGAGCGGACCCCTGGTCGCTCGAGCGGACATTCCAGAACTCATTCCAGAGACTTGTTCATTCGAACGCAGTTAAATATTCGCTCGACCCAATGAGTTCGTTCGAGCGACCTCAAATTCGCTCGAGCGAACCCACCCAGACCACCGTTCCAGCGAGCGACTCGCTCGAGCGAACCCTCCAGTTCGCTAGAGCGATGCGGTTCGTCTGGCATGGACTATGTTTGGGACAATGTTCAACTGTTTCAATTGTTGGGTCAATTCTCTGGGAACCCCTTTATATCAAGGAGATTTATTAAGCATTGTATGAGGCCATTCGAGGAAGAAACCATATCACCAAGATTTCACTCGAAGTTTTGAAACTTCAAGGTGTATAAGGAGCCCGGAATGTCTTCTAACTCTAGGAGTACCAAGTCTTCATTATAATCGACATACGGGATCCCTATATACTAAATAGATCTTGAAACCAGTATTTTACCCGAAATTGCTATAGTTCATTGTTTTACCTCATTGCAAGATTTATCTTACATGATGTGTTTTCCCGAAGGCATGATAGTTACACTATTAACAGTGATTTGTCCCGAGATATACTACCCGACTGGGAACGAAAATGTGCCCTTGTGCACCCCGTCTTACTCGTTTATATATATCGTACTCGATTTACCTGCATAAGTCTCGATTTGATATTTAACCTATGTGTCGGCATCACTAAGCTTCGATACCTTGTCGGTTTGATCCACCGACTTGGAGATTTCTCTCCCGTCCCACCAGCTGCAGTTGGGATCCCGATACCCGGTCATTACCGTGGTCTCGTCCCGATACCCAGTTCGCTACCGTGGTCCTGTCCCGTCCCGTATATTTATATTGTATATATGATTTGCGTTGAATCTCCTCACCTTGTGTGACTGAGATCAACGTCCCGTGATACTGTTTTCACTTTAGTGACAGAGGACTTAGCTTTATGTGATTGCCATCTCGTGAGTTCCCGATCCCTTGGTTACCTCATATGTCTTATCTTGTTTACATCTTTTCTAGCAAATGATTTATCTATTTTGTGAGAGTTCTTGCTTAAACAGATTTCCTTGCTTTTCGAGATATTTCATCTATTATATGTTGTTGTATCTTTTCACTCTCTTGCCAGACCGTCGTGTCTGATACATTTGCTTTGGTACTCAGGTCCCGTTGTTGGTTTCCTTGAGGAGGAGCCAGAGGAGGCGGTAGGTGAGCCGCAACCTCTAGTTGAGTGGCGCGCTGACGATGTCATGTAGACATCAGACTGCTATGAGAAGCGTAACATTTTGGGAGAACGAATTAACCATTCATTGGGTTATTATTTTGTTTATATTGGCCTTTGTTGGCCTCTAATTTTGGGAAATGTAATTAAATGATATTTGTATAAACTTTAACCTACTTTGGGTAACATGCTAATGTTCATTGCTCATTCGAATACAGTATTTTATACTTGTGTTGTTGTCTTGATGACCAAGGATGTTTTGACTATATGATTTGCTACACGCTTCCGCACTTAAAAGAAATATTCATTTATGGTTGTGATATCCTCATCGCGGACACCTGTGGGAAATTAAATAAACTGTTGATGTTCACTTAGTCCCGATCCCGAATCGGTTCCTTCGTGGGGGCCCGGTCCGGGGTCGCGACACCCGTAGCAAGATAGTTTACGATATCAGCGTACCAATGGGATTGATGTACCACAAAAAGATGTTCATCTGGGAAACTGTCCCAGATTGGTGTCAATTCAATGGTATCAAAAAGGACCAGCCTAGATAGATGATCAACCACGACATTCTCTACTCCCTTCTTATCCTTAATTTCTAAGTTAAACTCTTGGAGTAGGAGGATCCATCTAATGAGTCTGGTTTTAGCACCCTTCTTTGAGAGAAGGTACTTTAGCGCAGAGTGATCAGTGAAGATAATAATCTTGGATCCAATCAAATAAGACCGAAACTTGTCAAGTGCAAAGACCACTGCCAGCAATTCTTTCTCAGTGGTTGAATAGTTGATCTGTGCACTATTCAAGCTCCTGCTTGCATAAGAAATCACGAAAGGTTTCTTTTCCTTTTGTTGCCCTAACACAGCCCCAACCACATAATCGCTGGCATCACACATAATCTCAAAGGGCAAACTCCAATTTGGAGGCTGCATAATCGGTGCGGACGTCGGCATGCTTTTCAACTTTTCAAATGCTTTTTTGCATGCTTCAGTCCAGTTAAATTCTGCCTCTTTGGAAAGCAGGTTACAGAGAGGTCTGGATATGGAACTGAAGTCTTTGATAAACCTCCTGTAAAAGCCTGCATGCCCTAAAAATGATCTGACATCTCGTACGGCTTTGGGTGTGGGCAAGTCGGCGATCAAATCTTTTTTGGACTTGTCAACTTCCAATCCTCTTTCTGACACAATGTGACCAAGGACAATTCCCTGGCGAACCATGAAATGGCACTTTTCCCAATTCAACACAAGGTTCTTTTCTTCGCATCTAGTGAGGACCTTTTTTAGGTTGCTCAAACAGTCCTCAAATGAATCGCCAAACACAGAGAAATCGTCCATGAAGACCTCCAGAATTCGCTCCACTGTATCACTAAAAATACTCAGCATACATCTCTGAAATGTTGCAGGAGCATTACATAACCCGAAAGGCATTCGCCGGTAGGCAAAAGTACCAAAAGGACATGTAAATGTGGTCTTCTCATGGTCTCCCGGGCGATTTCGATCTGGTTATACCCGAAATACCCATCTAGAAAACAATAATAATGGTGGTCAGCTACCCTTTCCAAAATCTGATCCATGAAGGGTAGAGGGAAGTGATCCTTACGTGTGACCGCATTTAATTTTCTGTAGTCTATGCAAACCCTCCAACCCGTGGGTACTCGGGTGGGGACAAGTTCATCTTGAGCATTCTTAACTACAGTAATACCGGCTTTTTTTTGGACAACCTGGGTGGGGCTGACCCATTGACTATCCGAGATTGGATAGATGATACCCACGTCCATGAGTTTAAGTACCTCAGCCCTTACCACTTCCTGCATGGTAGGATTGAGCCGGCGTTGCATCTATCTACATGGTTTAGCATCTTCTTCAAGGTAGATGCGATGCATACACACTAAAGGGTCAATTCCCTTATTATCCACCACATTACAGGCAATTGCACTTTTATGCTGTTTGAGTATTTTCAACAGTTGCCCCTCTTGGTCCTCAGTAAGAAGTGAAGAAATAACCACATGAAATGTTTCTTCATCCCCAAGGTAAGCATATCGCAGGTTCGATGGGAGGGGCTTCAACTCAGGCTTGGGTGGATTCACCTTAGATGGAAGAGAAGGCATACCAGATGGTACAAGCTCCTCAAAATGGGGTTTCCATACTGCATGGGCTTCCTCAAAAGTGTCATCTTGAAAGTCCTCAAGATAGCCCATGTCCTCTCCAGTCAAAAGTAGCGCAACATGAGAGCTAATGCACTCCTCAAGATCATCCACAACCAATGTATCAATAAAATCCACATCGTGGTAGTCAATTTCACAATCCCTCGGTTGTTTGCACATTTGAAAGATATCAAGGTCCAAGGTCATGTTCCCAAAAGACAATTTGAGCCTTCCACTCCAGCAATTGATTAGTGCATGCGCTGGAAGTGGCCAAGAATGGTCTTCCCAGAATGACTGAAATTTCACCACCACTTTCATTCCGTACTGGCTCAGTGTCCCGCACATAAAAATCCACTGGGAAGTAAAAGTGCTCAATTTGTACCAAAATATCTTCTATTACCCCTCTCGGTTTCTTAATAGATCGATCAGCGAGTTGAAGAGTAGTTCTGGTTGGTTTTAACTCACCAAGCCCCAGTTTCTCATAAACTAAGTAGGGTAATAGATTTACACTCGCTCCAAGGTCTAGCAAAGCTTGACCTATTCGGTGGTTTCCAATAACACATGAGATGGTGGGGCATCCCGGATCTTTGTATTTGGGAGGAGTGGTCTAAGTCAGGTATGCACTTACCTGCTCAGTGAGAAACGCTTTCTTTGGAACATGAACCCTACGCTTAGCAGTGCAAAGATCTTTCAAGAATTTAGCGTAGGTGGGGACCTGTTTAATGACATCCAGCAAAGGAATATTGATCCTGACTTCTTTGAAAACGTCCAAAATCTTTTGGTTTGGGATCTTCTGTCTGGGATGGGTTAACCTTAGAGGAAAAGGGGCAACGGGTTTGGTAGTCATGGGGTCAGGACCTTTTTCAATGTCAACAACAGTCTTTGCATTAGTGCTATCCTTTTCTTTTTCAATTTTCTCATTCAGATCCGAGGAGGCATGTTGTTTATGTTTTTTCAGAATATGTTGAAGTTCTTTGCCACTTCGTAGAGTGACAGCCTGAACATGCTCCTGATAATTAGGGTTAGTTACGTCAGACACTTCAAATTGGCCTTTAGGGTTTGGCAAGGGTTGGGCAGGAAAGGTTCCTTTCCCCTGACCTTTAAGGCTACGTTTGATTTGCTCAACAGATGTTTCTAGCCTTTGGATAACTTGTTGATTGTTTTGAATAGCCTGCTGGTTATTCTGAATAATATGTCGATTTATGCAGGCTCTGCATAAACTGCAGCTGAGATTGTATCAGTGTATTGAGTGATTCCTCCAATGACCTATTCTGGGCCTGTGGTGCATAAGATGTATTATGTTGTGGATTCACATATGCAACAGAATTTTATGGTCGTTGGGGATTATACTCAGGAGTAGCATTTGGTTCGTTCCTCCAGCTTAAATTTGGGTGGTTTCGCCACGAAGAATTGTACGTGCTCCCCATGGTATTTGCATTGAACGGCTTTTGAAAAGAATTCAAAGTGTTAGCCTGTTCCTGAATTGTTTCTTGTTTGGCAGGTCCAGTTGGACAATCTACCGACATGTGATTTTCAGAAGCATAAAAACCACAAACCATGAATGTATCCTTGTTCTTTCCAAGTTTCAGGGCTTCGACTTCTCTCGTGAGTGCCGAAAGTTTGGCTTGGATGTCTATCTGATTGTTCACATGATATAGACCTCCACTCTTAGACTGATTCAATCCCCTGGAATGATCTACCCCTTTAGAGGAGGCCCATTTTTGTGCATTTTCTGCCATTAATTCCAAAAATTCCCACGCTTCCTCTGGTGTTTTTTGGTCGAATTGACTATTGCACATCATCTCAATAAATTGACGTGCCTCGGGAGTGAGGTTTTCAATGAAGATCTCAATGAGACGGTGTGTTTGATATCCATGATGTGGACATGCAAGGATCAACTCGTTGAAGTGTTCCTAATGTTAGGAATTTTGTATATTGCAATTTGATAGATGCATTATCATATTAACATCATTTGAATTTACACACTTGCATTGATTTAGAAAATCTTGAAATCTTGATTTTCACATGCATTGGTTTTAAGTCTTTTAGAAATCATGTTTTATGCATGTTGTGTTTTTAACTTGGATGCATTTTAATTTGAAAAGAGTTTTATCAAATCAAGCAAGCCATTGGTTTTAAAGTTTTGAATCATTTTAGGCTTTTTATGTTTCATGTTTTTAAACCACTTAGCTTGATTTAAAACATGTCTCCAAGCTTGATTTAATGGCCCAAAAATCCCCTCCAAGAAAAACCTTCAAATATGCATTTTTGGGGAAATTTTGGTCCCAGGGGGTCGACCTGCAGTGTGGCTGGTCGACCGGCCTAGGGGACCCGGTCGACCGGCCACACTGCGCGGTCGACCGGGGCAAAGAGCCGTTGGCTCTTCCAACGGTCATTTTTCTGACCGTTTATAGCCAGGTCGATCGGGCTCTGTACCAGGTCGACCAGGCACTCGCAAAAACCCACTTTTTGGGTATAAAATGAAGTTCACTCCTTTTCCAAAGTTGGAGATTTTGAAGACTCTTTAGAGGTGCTTTGAGACAAAGAAAAGGGCATGAACTAAGAGAGACCAAAGAGTCATTTGGAGAGCCAAAGCTTGGATTAATGAAGTTAAATCTCTAAGTAAGCTCTACCTCTCTTAATCATAGTTTATATGCTTTGTTTAAATTATTGGTAAATGATTTTTAGCATGATAACTATGATGTGTTGAATCCATTCTTCTCTTAATTTTTGATCTAATTAAGATTGGATTCTTCACTATGATTTCAATTCAAGTTGTTTTAAAATCTTCCTTAATCATGCTTAGCCAAAAACTTTGTTTTCTTTTATAGCATGATTCTTTTACTTGATTGATTCTTCATTTGTTGTTTTCATTCATTTAAACTTTAGTTAAATTTGTTTAGTTTTTGAAAACAACATTGCACATGCATCACATGTTCTAAGTTAGTCATTTTCATACAACTTGTGAATCTTTGTTTTTCATATCATTAACAAGTTGATATTCATACATGTGTTTTGCATTAAACTTCAATCAAATCTTTTATGAGCCTTAAACTTTGAATTGCTTTAAGCAATATATTAATTGAGCTTTGTTTTTAACTTGATTGAAGTTATCACACACAAACATCATGAGCATACACATTTGCATTCATATAGTGTTTGTGTGAGTTTATTTTTCACTTTCGTATCCGCCTATTTTAGAGGCATTTTAATTGAGCTTAAATTGTATCTCTTAGAGTGTTCTTTTGTGAAGACACCTTCTTAGAGAAACCCTTCATTTGTAAAGGTTATTGCTTAGCCTAAGAAAAGCATTGTATAAAGGTTATTGCTTAGCCTAGAAAAGCATCTTGTAAAGGTTGTTGTTTAGCCTAGAAAAACAACATTGTAAAGGTTATTGCTTAGCCTATTGAAAAGCATAGATAGTGGAAATCCGGTGGGGTGATTGGATCACAAGCCGGTAGTGGACGTAGGCATTGAGGCCGAACCACTATAAACCTTTGTGTTTTGGTGTATGCCTGTGGTGATTATTTATATTAGCTTCCGCATCTTGTTTGATTAATCATCACTTGTGACTAGTTTATGTTAAGAAGTTAAAATTTGTCTTAATTGGTCACATATTGTAGCTCACCCTATTCACCACCCCCCCCCCCCCCTCTAGGGTTTGATCCCAGGACTTTCACCTAACACTTAAAGTAGGGTTCTTTCTGATTTTGCCTGAACATTATAATTTCCCTCTTTAAGGTGTTGGTTTTGTGCTGTGGGAAGAATTTTTTTAGGAATTCGGTGACATAGGCATTCCAAGTATTAATTGAATTAGGCCTAAGTGTGTAGAGACAAACCTTAGCCTTTTCCTTTAAAGAAAAAGGAAATAATTTGAGTTTGATCACATTTGGCGCCACGTTTTGCAGTTGAAGTGTAGCACATACTTCATTAAATTCCCTCAAATGTAAGTATGCACTTTCAGATTCTAGTCCGTGAAACTTGGGCAGAAGTTGGATCATACCAAGTTTTATTTCATATTGACCCGCAATGGCGGGTAACACAATGCACGATGGTGTGGTATATCGTGCTGGGTTCAAAAGATCACATAATTTCCTTGGTGGCTGGTTCACCTCCACCCCGTTGCAGTCCCCATTTGGATTTGTGGTAGGCCCACCATTTTGGGGTTGCTACCGGACCCACTCAACATGTTAGATAATCTCAATGGACTCAAAGATTGAGGAGAGTCATAGATTCTTATAAGTTCTATGACTGAGGACTCTCTTCTTTGTAACCGATGTGCTCAGTCTTTTTGCCGACTGGACTTCTTGCTCATGCACAAATGGTGTGAGCAAGTTGGAGAGGACTTGTACTTTCTTTTTGGAATTTTTTTTTGGGTTTTTATTTTTTTTATTTTAGTATTTTTGAAAAAAAATAAATGAGAAAAACCTAGCCTACATAAGAAACAACCGAGTTAATATCCTAAGGTTGAAAAAGTTTCCCTAAGTTCACCAACTCGGCTAGTTCAGCCCCCATGTAAGGGTAGGATCACAAATGGACCCATTTGAAGGACCCTTGCCTACAACAGTCTAGCTGTCTCCACACTCTGGACAAGGCTTTGCTTCGGCACCGAGATGATCAAGGACAACGATTAGGTTACTTTCAGTTTACTTTCTTCCAAAAGGACTTAAAACAAGTTGGGAAATAAAGTAACTTTGCCAATTCCTAGAAAGTTTCTAAAAATTCAATGATGTGTATTTTCTAATTAGCAATCCTTGCACTTTCCTAATCAAATTTAGGGCAGTTTAACATTCCATGCATGCACCTCCTAATCTAGAAAGATGCCAAAAATAGCATACCCATAAAGCAATGTAAACCAGGAAAGTCAGAAAAGTTACCTTAAATGGCACTCTCCGGCAATGGCACCAAAAACTTGATCGCAGCTCCAAGTTTAGAGCTTCGATTGCAGTAATAACTGGTAAGACCAGGTTGATCCACATGGAGCTTTAGAAATAAGGCTTTCCAGCTTCATCACATGCCTTAAATAAAATCTAATTTTAGCCTAAAATCTAGAAAAGTACATTCATCATTCCTACTTTAAATTAAAATTAAATAGATTTCCAAAAATAAAAATTTCTTAAATCTAAAAACCTCATCTAAAATGAATCACAAGTTGCTACAAAAGAACACACAAGTTAGAACATCAAATTAGAAACAACCCAAAAATAAAACTTACCAAAAAAAATTAAGAAGCTAAATTAGAAACAAAAAATGAACCTAAGTTAGAAACCAAATCAATCAAAGATTGGTAACAAATCAAATCACTCAAAAAGAAAACAACCTACTTTCTAAAATTAGCATGAAAACCTTACTCAATTAGTTTCCTAAATTAGAAACTAGGTTAGTCAATTAGGGTTAATATATTTCCTAAGTTAGTGAACTGAGTTAATCAACTCCCTAAAGTTAAGGACTTTCCAAATAAATAAAGATGTTCAAGTCATAACAAATTTAGAAAGCATTAAGGCAATCATACCTTATGTTAGAATTTTCAAATCTTGAGAAACTTCCTAAGTTAAAATCTTCAATTAATAAAAATTAGAAAGATCTTTTATTTCTGGAAATTATCTAAATAATCTAAAGAACAAAATTAGAAACTAATCCTAAAATTAGAAAGTTAGTAATGCAATGTATGCCATGAGATGCTGAAGAATTCTAAGTCTAGAAAACTAGTATGCAGGGCTCTTTTTATGCATGATTTTTCCTAATCTAATGCAACCTAAAACTGAGTTTAATGGCTGGGTTTTGAACTACAATGATGCATGAATCAAATAAAAAAATGGAAGTAAAAAACGATTTAAAATGAATGAGATATGAGTGTATGAACATGACCTAAAAAAAAAAAAAATGTGCAGAAATTCTGCACACAGGTGGGCCCGACCAGCCATGTTTGAGCCACTGGTTCACCATCTTTCCAAAATTATTTTTTCTTGAAATTCTGGGGTTTGAAATTACACTGATCAAACTTTAATTTCCCCAAGTTTCAATGAAAAATAGTGTGTTTAGATCAGGTTTCTAATCGCAAACTTTTTACACAAAATTTGTCCTGAAATTCCTGCAACAATTGTGCTGAATGGTGCACTTTATATTGGGATCCGAGTTTCCAAAATAAATTTGGCCAAGATTATTGGCTCAAATCTCTGATTTTTCTTGCTTATTCAATTTCAAACTCCAATTCTAGGAATTTAAACATATCTAAACTACACCAATATGAATATGTAGCAATGCTAATTTAATTCCAACCATAAACTATGCATAAAAATTCCCATAAACATATAAGAAGCATAAGAAGAAAAGAAAACAACAAATTTAAATGTGTAGTGTAAAAATAAATAATTGTGTGGATTGCATAAAATTAAATGTGTTGCATTAACAAGAAATTAAATGTGTGGATTTTTCAAAAAAAAGTAAATGTGTGGTAATTGCAATAAAAATAAATGTGTGATAAGTGTGCTCTCTTTTTTTTTATTCTCAAATCGGGTTCATAATTACTTATTTCATGCCCTTAGGATCTTGGGTTGTCAATCCAAGAACAACAAGAAGGAAAACACAATTCAAGCATTAATCACCTAAGAAAAAGAATAAAAAAGAAATCACACTTTTACTAATATGCAATGTTTTTACATAAAAGATGGAGAAATAAAATTCCAAAAAGAAAACAACTACATACTAGGATGAAACGAACCTCTCTAGTTGAAGCATCAAGTTGGGACAAGCCTTCTTGAAGAGAGATGAGCTATGGTAGAGAAAGGAGATGGGTAGAATGGTGGAGGAATTACACTAGTGAGGGGGTCTTTTCTTTCATGAAAGGGAGTGGACGTCCATGGCCTCTTTAAATAGGGTATGGGCTGCCCTATTCTTTCTCCCCTAGTCCCTACTTTGTTGCAAGAATCTTCTTCACTTGGTAAGTCTTCTCCTTTCTTTTCTCCACTCTATCTTTATGCACTGGTCATATTTCCTTCTTTAGCATATCTTCCTTTAACTTGACATTTATGAGAGATACATGAGATGGCAAACTCTAGGTTATAATCAAGAGAAAATTAAATGCCCAATATGTATAGATTCTTTCCACTTTTGTCTCTTTGGAAATCTTCTTTCTTGATTTAGCCCTTCATGGATTTTCTTTGATTATCTTAAATTATCTTCAAAAATAAACTTGGGCTTTTGTGCAAAGAAAGTGGACCCCCCTCTTGGACGCCCCACATGTGTGACCTACACATGTGCATGTGTGGGACCCTTTTTCTCATTTCCTACAAGCCAGAAAAAAAACGTGAATGTTATGTGAGAAGACAAATTTACCCTTAATTCATGAATGCATGACTGTGGGCCCATCTCTCATGAAAAGATGAATGAAAACACATTTAAAAAATAAAATTACGAAAATGGCAGGTTTCATGATTTGATGCAAAAATGCTGATTTTTTAGCAAATTATGCATGAATGCACTACAATGGATCAAAACTGCATAAAATCATGATATGATACTAAATGAGGCTCTCTTGGCTTGATAAGTCCTTAAACTTACCAAAAATAGCCACGAAAATATGCATTTTTAAGGACTTATCAGTTAGGTGGCCTAGTGTAAGACCCCGACCCGAGTGATCCCGATTAGTACTAATTAAGTTGCGTGTTAGTGCTAAGCTTGATTAGTGTTTGTGGTTAAGTTGGGTTTGGAATAGTTTTGATTCTAGTTATGGGCTTTTGTTTGCTTTGGTAGCTTGTGGGGCCCTTTGGGGGTTCCCTTTTTGGCTTTGCTTTTGCTTGGTGGATTTTCCCGATTTGTTTTGTATTGTGTTTTTTGCCGTTGCATTCATCTTGTGGATTCTTACAACTTTCATGTTGATCCCGTGTCCATTCGAGGCCCCGAAACCCGATTTTTCATAGCCCGGAGGGCAAAACAGTCATTGCACACCAAATCTGTACCCAAAACTTGATATTCTCGAAAACCGCGAAACATAGACTTTTTGGAAACTAGATATTTCAATGAACAATTCTTCCTTCTTCGTCGAATTCATCCGAGGACCCGAGAGAGATGATATCAGCCCATTTAGTTTCATTAGTTGTGGGACCCAATCCAACCCAACTCTTTAGCTAACAAGAGAAGCCATTAGCCATTCACTTCATTTATCATTTTCCAGCACAAGAGAAGAGTCTAGGGTTTCCCTTGGTTTTCTCTTCTTCTTCTTGCTTCTCCATCTCAAATCCCCACAAATCTTGCACCAAACTCAAAGTGGAGATCATCTTCTTCTTCCTCATCTTGCAAGCATTCCATTGCTACCATTTGTGAAGAGAACCCTCCATCACAAGACTTCCATTAAGCTTACTCTTGCCATTAGAGGACTTTCCAAGTAAGTGATTCTTCCCATCTCCTAGATTAGTGTTCATCTAGCCTTAGGGAAGCTACATTTGCATTATTGAAAGCTCTTTCATTTTCATTCTTTGTGTAACCCATTTTAGGGTTGTTTTTGGGGATTTTGCTTTGTAGCTTGGACCATTTCTTGGAGGACTTGATAGAGCTTAATATCATTAATTGAAGACTTGAGGCAAGTGAATGTTTGGATGTTTTTAAGTTTGAAATGGTTTGGAGATGCATTTATGGTTTTCATGCTTTCATTGATTGTTTTCATTGATTTTTCCATGGTTGAAATAAATGATCTTTACACATCTTGATAGCCTCATTTAATGTCTTGGAAGCATGTAATTAAGTCATCTTGAGCATAGTTCTATGTGGTGGTTGACGTGTTGGAAAGAAAGGAACAAAAAGAAGAAAAATCCAAGTCCCGGACCTGCACTGCGCCCAGGTCCGATCGATCGGACGTGCAGACCGATCGATCGGACTGTCAGTAACTGTAAGGGTTTTTGGGCCGATCGATCGGACCCTGTGTAGAAATTTCGGCAGATCGATCGGATCCGCTTCAGAAAATTTTGGCCGATCGATCGGACCGGAGGACTCAGTTTGAGTCCGGTGGATTTTGAGATTTTTATTTTTTTCCTTAGTGCTAGGTGGGACCTTGGCTACCCTTTTTGGACTAATTGGACTATGGGTGAGATGTCTTGAGCCGACACTTCTCACGGTTAGTTTGGTGGCATCGAAGTTCAAACCGTTTCAATCTTGAACGGGATAGAATGACGTGATAACTTCTTTATATCCAAATATAAGTCTTTTGCCTTGGTTATCGCGAATTCTATTCCTTTCGATGACTGAATAGGTTGGTCGATGTTTCCGAATTAATGTCATGCCTAGGATGGACCGTTCCTAGTCTTGATTTTCCTAGTATAACACCTAGTTATAACCATAAGCTCATTTTAAGTTTGAAAATCGTAAAAGTGCATAAGGAGCCCGGAATGTCTTCAAACTCAAGGAGTACCAAGTCTTTTCCATAATCGACATACGGGACCCCTATTCACCTAATTAGATCTTAAAGTCATTGTCCTTCCTGATTTAGTATAGTTCATTATATTGCTCTATTTCCAAGACTTGCTTTACATGAATTGTTTTCCCGAAAGCATGATAATAGCATTGACTTGTCCAGATATGTATTGCCCGACATGAAATGACAGTGTGCCTTGAGCACCCCCGTTTTCCCCGTTTATTTACTGTACTTGATTTACTTGTATATGTCTTGATTGGTTTTATCCTATGAGTCGGCATCACTAAGCTTGGATACCTTGTCAGTCTGATCCACTGACTTGGATATCCCTCTCCCGTCCCGCCAGCTGCAGTTTGGATCCCGATACCCGGTCATTACCGTGGTCCCGTCCCGATACCCGGTTCGCTACCGTGGTCCCGTTCCCGTGTAATTATATTGTATATATGTATACGTTGTTTCTCCTCACCTTGTGTGACTGAGATCAACGTCCCGTGATACTGTTGTCACTTTAGTGACAGAGGACTTAGCTTTATGTGATTGCCACCTTGTTATTCCCGATTCCTTGGTTACCTCATATGTTTTATCTTGTTTACTTGTTTTATAGCAAATGATTTACCTGCTTTATGAGAGTTCTTGCTTAAACAGATTTATATGCTTTTCAAGAGATTTCCTCTATATTATTGTTGTTGTATCTTGTCATTCTCTTGCCAGACCGTCGTGTCTAATCCTTTGCTTTGGTACTCAGGTCCCGTTGCCGGTTTCCTTGAGGAGGAGCCGGAGGAGGCGGTAGGTGAGCTGCAGCCTCTAGTTGAGTGGCGTGCTGACGATGTCATGTAGACATCGGGTTGCCAAGAGGCGTAACATTTTGGGGAGAACTTGTTAACTATTCTTTGGGTTATTATTTTGTAATATTGGCCTTTGTTGGCCTCTAATTTTGGGGATGTAACTAAATGATATATTTGTCTAACTTTAACAACTTTTGGGAAACATGCTTTAGATCATTGCTCTTTCTAATACAGTTTGATTTGATATTAATGCTTGCATGACTAGAGATAGTCTAACTATTTGATTTGCTACACGCTCCCGCATTAAAAAGAAACATTCATGCAAGGTTGTGATATCCTCACCGCGGACACCTGTGGGAAATTAAATAAATTGTATATTGTGGATGTAAGTAATCATCACCAATTATCATTACTCACTAATGTCCCGATCCCGGATTGGGATTCCCGGTCCGGGGTCGCGACACCTAGAATTTTGGATAAAAAATCGTATTCACAGAAATTTTTAGTGGATCATTTGATACCTATGTTTTCTTTTTTTTCGTATACGCAGCATAATTTCGAGAATTTTTGACCAAAAGATGAGATTTGTGAACCTAATTTAAGATTTCCTTTAAAAAATTACAGGAATCGAGAATTTCCGGTGTTTGTAAATTTTCTTTTGGAAAAGTTCCCATGGTTTTGTTAGGTTTCTACTTTGATTAAAAAAAATTGTGGGTACATTCACTGCAAACCCTCTCGAGGCACAAATCGCCCACTAGGGGGAACCGAGGAGTTTAAGGGCTTACTGCGTACGCTAAATGTAGTCGAGAGAGCCAGCGAAAGTGGCGTTGCATTCATTTCCATTTTCATTTCATTTCATTAGTTTTAGGATAGATTATGTCATTCTGGATTCCTCATTTTATTCGCAGTTTTTGCCAGGGATTAGCAAAGCGCTGGTTAGGGGGTGTGATAAGTCCTTTAAAATGCACATTTTTGTGGCTATTTTTGGTAAGTTTAAGGACTTATCAAGCCAAGAGAGCCTCATTTAGTATCATATCATGATTTTATTCATATTTTATCCATTGTAGTGCATTCATGCATAATTTACTCAAAAAACCAGCATTTTTTTCATCAAATAATGAAACTTGTCATTTTCGTAATTTTATTTATCAAATGGTTTTTCATTCATCTTTTCATGAGAGATGGGCCCACAATCATGTATTCACGAATTAAGGGTAAATTTTTCTTTTCACATAAAATTCATATTTTTTTGGCTTACAGGAAATGAGAAAAATGGTCCCACACATGCACATGTGTAGGTCACACATGTGGGGCGTCCAAGAAGGGGGTCCACTTTCTTTGCACAAAATCCCAAGTTTATTTTTTTGAAGATAATTCAAGATAATCAAAGAAAATCCATGAAGGGCCAAATCAAGAAAGAAGATTTCCAAAGAGACAAAAGTGGAAAGAATCTACACATATTGGGCATTCAATTATCTCTTGATTCCAACTTAGATTTTGCCATCTCATGGATCTCTCATAAATGTCAAGTCAAAGGAAGATTTGCTAAAGAAGGAAATATGACAAGTGCATGAAGGTAGAATAGAGAA
This sequence comes from Cinnamomum chago, assembly GCA_038049695.1. Classification (NCBI taxonomy): domain Eukaryota; kingdom Viridiplantae; phylum Streptophyta; class Magnoliopsida; order Laurales; family Lauraceae; genus Cinnamomum; species Cinnamomum chago. The sequence continues at coordinate 65,739,079 of CP142451.1, forward strand.
AAGAAAGGAGAAGACTTACCAAGTGAAGAAGATCCTTGCAACAAAGTAGGGACTAAGGAGAAAGAGTAGGGCAGCCCATACCCTATTTAAAGAAGCCTTGGATGTCCACTCCCTTTCATGAAAGAAAAGACCCCCTCACTGGTGTAATTCCTCCACCATTCTACCCATATCCTTTCTCTACCATAGCTCATCTCTCTTCAAGAAGGCTTGTCCTAACTTGATGCTTCAATTAGAGAGGTTCTTTTCATCCTAGTATGTAGTTGTTTTTTTGGAATTTTAGTTCTCCATCTTTTATGTAAAAACATTGCATATTAGTAAAAGTGTGATTTTTTTTAATCATTCTTTTTTTTTATGTGATTAATTCTTGAATTGTGTTTTCCTTCTTGTTGTTCTTGGATTGACAACCCAAGATCCTAAGGGCATGAACTAAGTAATTATGAACCAGATTTGAGAATAAAAAAAAAAGAGCACACTTATCACACATTTATTTTTATTGCAATTACCACACATTTACTTTTGTTTGAAAAATCCACACATTTAATTTCTTGTCAATGCCACACATTTAGTTTTATGCAATCCACACATTTATTTTTTTACACTACACATTTAAATTTAAGCATTTGTTGTTTTCTTTTCTTCTTATGCTTCTTGTATGTTTATGTGAATTTTTATGCATTTTATGGTTGGAACTAATTAGCATTGCATGCATATTCATGTTGGTGGAGTTTAAATATGTCTAAGTTGCTGGAATCAGAGTTTGAAATTGAATAAGCAAGAAAAATCAGAGATTTGAGTCAATAATCTCGGCCAAATAATTGTTGGAAATTTGGATCCCAATATAAAGTGCACAATTCAACACATTGTTGCAGGAATTTCAGGACAGATTTTTTGTGAAAGGTTTGAGATTAGAAACCTGATCAAAACATGTTATTTTTCAATGAAACTTGGAGAAATTAAATTTTGATCAGTGTACTTTCAAACCCCAGAATTTCAAGAAAAAATAATTTTGTAAAGATAATGAACCAGTGGCTCAAATATGGCTGGTCGGACCCACCTGTGTGCAGAATTTCTGCACAGTTTTTTTTTTTTTTTTTTAGTCATGTTCATACACTCATATCTCATTCGTTTTAAATTGTTTTTCACTTTCGGTTTTTTTTATTTTATTCATACATCATTGTAGTTCAAAACCCAGGCATTAAACCCAGTTTTAGGTTGCATTAGATTAGGAAAAAGCATGCATAAAAATAGCCCTGCATACTAGTTTTCTAGACTTGCATTACTAACTTTTCTAATATCTCATTGCATACATTGCATTACTAACTTTCTAACTTTAGGATTAGTTTCTAATTTTGCGTTTTAAATTATTTAGATAATATCCAGAAATAAAAGATCTTTGTAATTTTTGTTAATTGAAGATTTTAACTTAGGAAGTTTCTTAAGATTTGGAAATTCTAACATAAGGTAAGATTGACTTAATGCTTTCTAAATTTGTTATGATTTGAAAATCTTTATTTATTTGGAAAGTTCTTAACTTTAAGGAGTTGATTAACTTAGATCACTAACTTAGGAAATATATCAACCCTAATTGACTAACCTAGTTTCTAACTTAGGAAACTAATTTAGTAAGGTTTTCATGCTCATTTTAGAAAGTAGGTTGTTTTCTTTTTGAGTGATTTGATTTGTTACTCATCTTTGTTAAGCATGTTTTGATTGATTTGGTTTCTAGCTTAGGTTTAGTCTTTTTATCTAATTTAGCTGTTTAGTTTCATTTTTGGATTGTTTCTAATTTTATGTTCAAATTTGTGTGTTCTTTTGTAGCAACTTGTGATTCATTTTAGATTAGATTTTAGATTTAAGAAAAAAAAAATTTGGAAATGTATTTAATTTTAATTTAAAGTAGGAATGATGAATGTACTTTTCTACATTTTAGGCTAAAATTAGATTTTATTTAGGGCCGGTGACAAATTTGGAAAGCCTTATTTCTAAAGCTCCCTGTGGATCGACCTGGTCTTACTAGTTATTACTGCAATCGAAGCTCTGCACTTGGAGCCGTGATCAACCGCTTTACTAGGGACATGATTTAATATGTATATTGCCATCTTAAGTGCTTCACCCCCACATTGATTTGGGTAAAGTGGTATTACTTACCACACTCCTAATCATATCCATAAGCTTCCTATTTCTTCTCTCAGCAATACCATTTTGTTGAGGTGTTCCAGGCATTGTGTATTGGGCCACTATACCCTCCATTTCTATAAATTTAGAAAATGGGCCCGGGTTACGACTTGATTCGATGTACCTTCCATAATACTCACCACCTCTATTAGACCTCACTGCTTTGATTTTTCTCTCTAATTTGTTTTCTACTTCTGCTTTAAATATCTTAAAGTCATCTAAAGCAGCAAATTTCTGTTTGATCAAATAAACATAACCAAATCGCGAAAAATCATCAATAAAGGTGATAAAGTATTGTTCACCTGTAAAACATGGTACATCCATTTTTCCACATATATCTGTATTGATTATTTGCAGGAGTTCAGAAATTCTTGTGGTACATTTCTTTGTTTGTGTTTGACTGTTTTCCCTTTATACAGTCTATACAAACACTGTAATCATTGAAATCAAGATTAGATAATAATCCATCTTTTATTAATTTGAGCATTCTCTCTTTTGAAATATTCCCTAGCCTTTTATGCCACAACGTAGAAGAGTTCTCTTTAATTGCCCCTCTCTTAGTGCCAATGCTCAGTTCACAACTAATGTGTGGTGTGCGCAATGATTGTTCATCCATTGAATTTAACTGTAATCTATACAATCCACTACATTCTTAGGGATTTTGTGTATTACTATTTGATGGATGCATTATCATTCTAGCATCATTCGAATTTTCACATGAGCATTGATGTTGAAAAGCTTGAAATCTTAACTTTCACATGCATAGTTTTAAAACTTTTAGAACTTATGTTACATGCATGTTTTGGATTTTAAACTTGGATGCATTAAGTTTTGAAAGGAATATTTTTGAATCATGTAAGCCTTTGGACCTAGATTTTAAAATCCTAATAGGCATTGATAGGTTCATATTTTGGAAAATACTTTTGAGTTGATTTAAACATGAGTCTAAGCATGATTTCCGTGGCCCAGAACTCCTACTAGAAAAACACTTTGGAGTAGCTTTTTGCTTAATCTTTTAAGAAGGCAAAACTTTTTTTTGTGCTACAATATTTTGTTACAGCTGTCGGTTAACCGAACTTAAGATGTCGGTTAAATGAAGATTGACCGAACCCACTTCGGTTCCTATTCCAAATTGTGAAAAATGACAAATCTGGGAAGTTCGGTCAGTTGTTGGTCAACTTTCGGTCTACCGACTTTTTGTTTCGATTAACCGACAAGAGAAAGTTTAGTCAGCAAATTTCGAATTTTATGACCGTTGAGTTCGGTCGACCGAACCCCAAATGTCAGTCGGCCGACAATAGAGCCGTTGGACAATTTTTTGTATAAAATGAAGTTCATTCCTTGGTCAAATTTGAGGAACTAGAGGCCATCCTTGATGTGTTTTGAGGTCAAGCAAAGGGGAATGAGCTAAGGGAGGCTAGTTGGTTATAAAGGGAAGCTAAAGATTGGAATCATGATTAAATCATCTAAGTAAGTTTAGTTTTCCTTTTCATATGTTTTCATGCTTTGTTCAAATATTTGATAAACATATTTTAGCATACTAACTATGATTTGTCGAGCGTCACAACCCACCATATTTTGTGAACTGAGCATAGATAGTGGTTTCGGGCTTGAAAAGAATCCCTGCACACAACCAGTTACATGAATGGTTGCACCAAAGTCAACCCACCAACATCGGTTAAATTGGTTTCATGACATACTAGAGATAAATTTGTACCTCTCTTTTCAAACCAATTTTTCCGCTTTAGGTAATCTTTTTTCAAATGACCGTTCTTTCCACAGAAGAAGCATTTCTTCTATCTCAGTTTTTCCTTCTTTTCTGGGTTTGCAATTTGAACACTTGGCCTTTTCTTGTTCTTTTCCTTTCCCTTGGACTTGTTATGAGAGATGAAGTTTACCATCAGTTGCCCCTCAGCCTTAAGTCTCCTCTCTTCTTGATCACATCTAGCAATTAATTATGTTATGGTCCAAGGTGTTGGGCTTTAATTGTAGGCAACCTTAAACATGCCAAAAATAGGAAGGGAGAGAGTCCAAAATGAATTGTATCAAGTACTTTTCTGATACACTCATATCCACTTGTTCCAATTTCGAGACAATATTTTGTATTGATAAAATATGTTCTCTCACTCCCTAAATCCCATCATATTTCATGCTTGATAGCCGGCTTTGTAGTGATGCCCCTACAACCTTGTCAGTTACCTTAATCTACTCATTTACAGTATCTAAGAGATCCTTTGCATTTTCTATTGTTCCAAGGGATCCCCTAATACCTCTTAAAATAGAGTTCAAGATAATCTTAGTTACTACCTCGTTAGCCTTGGTCCATTTCTCAAATTTTGCATTTTCATCACTAGATGTTTCATTTGTAGGAGTTAGGGGTTAGCCTCATCAAAGACTATATCCAAGTCCAAGAAGGTTATAGCTATCATTAGCATGTCCATCCATTTTAGAAAATTTGACCCATTTAAGGTAGTAATGGTCCCCTAATGTAGAAAGTGTTGCTATTGACTTAGTTACTGAAAATAAACAATAATATCCACAAGTTACAATCTATTCTTGATCATGCAACAATAATAAAAGTAAAAGTAATTGTACGTCATTGTAAATCTACCTTTGGGTATGAAAACAAATGCATAATAATCACTTTTTTTTAATTAATAAGACTACGTTAATAATATGGTGTGATTAAGAGGACTATTCATTTAGGCATAAATCATTCTTAATTACATCACATTACCAACAATACCTTATTTCGATTTCTATTCCATGAAGATTGAACCTTTGGGCCTCTCCTCATATCTTTTATGAAATTGCAATTCAGTGTTATCATAATCACACAAATAATGGTGACGTACCCTTAGTTCAATCTAGAAATCGAACAATTCTTCATGACTTGGTTACTTTGGCAACTATCAAATCAATCCAAATCATTCATTTCTAATTGAAATTATAATAACAACACTTCCATCATGACACATCCTTAATTGGAATCTTTGTTTTTCTCTAATGATCCAAGGTGACATAAATTTGACATAACAACACATAATTAGCTAAGTTACAAGCTATTGTATACTTTGATTGCATGAAATAAATCATCCATTACTACAAGAAATTGCACTTTTAGTGACGTTTTTTAGCGACGTTTTCATAAATTCGTCGGTAAAGGGTAATATTTACCGACGCATGCTGTTTCGTCGATAGAAATTAAACTTTTTACCGACGTTTTATATAAAACGTCAGTCAAAGTAGGTATTTTACCGACGTTTTTATTAAAAACGTCAGTAAAAGGTGAATTTTAAAATTAAATTATAATCGTATAAAAAGTAAAAAAAATACACTTTTGCCGTCGTTTTTATTAAAAAAACGTCGGTAAAAGGTGAGTTTTAAAAATTAAATTATAATTCTATAAAAAGTTAAAATACTTTTCAAAGCGTCGGCAAAGTTCACTTTTGCCGACGTTTTTAATTAAAACGTCGGTAAAATGTGAGTTTTAAAATTAAAGTATAATTGTATAAAAAGTAAAAAAGGGGTGTTAGTGACTGCCTTATGTCACTAAATATGTAATTGGACATGTAACTGTGGCACATGCTCCTGTCAAGCGAGGAAAATTTCCTTGTGAGAGAAAGTTTCTAGTGCTTAACTTTAAAATTGTAAGATATATAACTTTCTTGGCTTGGGACCTTTTTGGCATTGAATCAAAATCAAGACATTATCTATTTTTTTAAAAAGTAATAAAAGGATGATTTATTTTCTTTTTTTTTTCAATTAGACCTCAATATTCCTAAAGTGATCATGATAATTTTTGTTCTTTATTTTTAAATTTACCCGTAATATTTTCCTTATTTGTTTGACAAGTTCAGTTTGTTTATACTGCTTTTCCAATATGATATTTTTGTTCATATAGCTTTTATTATATAATTAAATTATTTTTCAATTAAATAAAATATACCAATAGATCAATATGTAAAGGAGTTTAATTGAAATAATTCTATTTCAAATAAGTCTAACTGAATTAGCTCTATTTCAAGCGGACCAAACTTCCCAAATAGGTTATTAATTTTCTCCACTGCTTTTCTTTACATTTAAGTGAATTCTAAAAGGGTGTTCAATATTTGTTGGAATTCAAACAATTTCTCGTGGGGAGAATTATAGATTCCTCAAATACGATCTTGCAGTAGGTTTTTCAAATCATCCTTGTAATTCAGCATTAGAAGGGTGCTGAAATTCATAAAATCTAAAAGATAAAAGGGGCATATCGAAATACTGAATTTTTGGAGCTACACTAACTAGAAAAGGAATTCAAGAAACTCTACTGTCAGAAATTTTCAACACATAAAATTCTCGGAAGAATTTCTTACATGGGTGACAAGGATACAATATGGATGTTCTACTATTTCTTAAGAATATTTCTAAATTAAATGAAATTATTACTGTATTTCTTAATAATATAGAAGGAATTGAGTTATTGAACTATATGCCAAAACAAGTTCCTCTCTAAAAGATGAAATATTGAAGTGTAAAAGAACATAAAACTTTACACGGCACAAAGGCGTTCTGCCAAAAAGCAAAGAAGAATTCAGTGGCCCAGTCTGACAGTTACATGTGGACCCCATGCAGATCTTCAATACCTTGGTTTTCCTTCTTTAATTCTTCAATTGATTTAACACTTTCGCAGGTCTCAAGAAATTGATTTTCCCTACAAAAACACTGACGAACTACAAAACGTAGGTAAAATCTACTGTTAGCGACATTTCCTTGAAAACCGTCGGCAAAGTTCAATTTTATTATTAACTTCATTTTCAGGGAAAAATAAATATCAAAGACTATTATCGACGAATGAGGTAAAATTAACTTTTAGTGACATTTTTTGTAACACGTCGGTAAAATTTAATTTTATTTTTAGGAAAATTTAAAATCATAGACCTTTACCGACAAAAAAATTTTACCGACGAAAAATTAGCATCAGTAAAGGGCTTTTCTTTTTTCCCACTCCTTTTTTCCTTCTCCCGCCACCAAGCCCCTTTTCTCCTCTCTCTCTCTGCTCTTTCTCTCGCTCTCTCCATCTTCTTTCTCTCTTTCCTACTCTCTCTCGCTCTGCTCTCTCTTGCTCTGCTCTCTTACCCTCTCTGATCTCTCCTGCTCTCTCTCTTACCCTCTCTGATCTCTCTGATTCCTCGCTCTCTCCATCTTCTTTCTCTCTCTCCTGCTCTCTTTTGCTTTGCTCTCTCTCTTACCCTCTCTAATCTCTCTGATTTCTCGCTCTCTCTGATCTGTCGGTCCCTCTCTGCTCTCTCTCTCTCTCCGTCTATATCTCCCTCCAGAACCCATCTCCATCGGCCTTTCCATCTCTACCTTCCTCTCCAGACCTCTCTCAGGCGCACGACGACCACAGCAGCAGCCCCCAGACGCCCGCAGAGCCTTCATCTTCCTCCTCACGCTGCCGGACGCCTCCCCTACACCAGGTACACCCCTCCCTCTTCCTATACTCCGCACACACCGCTCAAGTTTGAGGAAATATTTGTCGGGATCTCCCCTTCCAAACGATTGCACATCAAATCTACAGACTGTAAATTCGGAGGTGTTAGAAGGTCAACTGGGATGAGCCCAGCCAATCCGTTGTAACTAAGGTCCAACATCTTCAAATTGTTAGTTTTATGGTCTCAATACCAAGAGTATGATGTAATAAATTGATTAATTTCTTTATTTATCAATACAATCATGTTTTCCTTTCACGAGATGAATGGTGTTTAATGATATACTAGCACATAACCAATACGAATGACATAATGGTTCATGAGATGAACCGGAGTCCACAAGTATACTAGATGTAATACATGTGTATGGATGAGATCCACATACAGGAGACATGTATTGCAAATCTTATACTTAAATATCTTCACAACCAGTGATGAGATTGGGCATCTCATCTGATAAGGTTGCAGCACTTTGATCACTATGAGATAGTGTGATTTGTCTCGATCATCGAAATGTAAGATTCTGGATCATGGTGCTGGTACATTGGATGTATTGAAGGACCATGAGAAGCACCTTATGTACACTATCTTTACTTTAAGATCTGCTCTCATAATTCCCTAGCAATAGGCTCATAATCCTGAGACATTAATGAACTCAAGTTTCTATCTATTCATTTGCTTTGAGTCACCAATGAGTGAGGCCAATTGTAGGTCAACACCTCGGTGATTTGGGTACGTGGTCGTCGAGCTGTGGGAACATTCAATGGTCAAGATGGAATCTATCTTTAATATTCCCTTGTGCCAATTAATGGATTTATCATTGGTAAGTACGCACCCATTCCGATTAAGAGTTAATTGGATCGGTACCAAATGATCATTATAATTAATTGGGGCTCAAGAATAATAAGATATGGATCTAATTTGGTGGACAGGTCCAATTGATCCATGGATATAGATGGAGGGGCCTACTTGTGGTACTGAGGAAGTTTAGGGTCTTCATTGTAATATATTCCTAAGACTGGGGTGCAATTGCATTTATATAATGGAGTTATTTGCAATTAACTGTGGGCCCGGATTGCACATTAGATGTGGGGTCGCGTGTCCCAGTTGGAGCCAGCTTTCTAAGGAATCCCTAGTGGTCCCCACGCTAGCCTAAGTTATTAGAAAGATACTAATTTTACTTGAACTCTAATAGGAAGGTTACTATTTCTATTTGAAATGAGACTTCTAATAGTGGTAATAGTAAGTTACTAATTATTAATGGAAGTAGGACTTCTATTTTAATTAGAAAGGAGAAAGCTACTAATTGTTGTGGAAGTAAGACTTCTATGGCAACTAGCAAGGGAGAAGGTTACTATTTTGTAATGGGAGTTAAACTTCTATTTCAAATGGGTAAAGAGGTGGAATGCAGGGCTATAAAAAGGGGAATCAACCCCTCTTGGACGTCCATAAAAAAGAAAACAATTCCATCCCCTTTGTGCAAGTGTTACACAACTTCTCTTCCTCTTTTAGTTCTCTTCTCTTTCTCCTCTAGTTCCTTGAAGTTACTAGTTGGGTTTTCTCTTGGAGATTCGACCATCTTCTTGAGAAAAGAGATCTAATACTGGTCATAGCGTGAAAGATCAAAAGGTGTTGGAGATTCTGATTTGATTAGTGAAAGTGTTCATCATCAAAGAAAGAACTCAAATTCTCCATTAGAGCACTATCGAGCTCCAAAGGTATTATCTACATCCTTGTATGTTGTAGATTTTGTGGTTGCATATTTAATTGCTGTTTTCTATCTTCTAGATAGTATATATTGCTGTACATGATCTATGAGTTTAAGGGATTGCATCCTGGATTGGGTTTGTTGCCTTCTAGATAATTGATCCCTGCATCAAGTGGGTCAAAAGTTTTTTAAACCTATCTGAAAGGCCCACCTATTTTCCAACAATTGGTATCAGAGTCATACCTCATCTCTAATCATGTTAGATCTATAAGCTTGCTCTGATCTTTGCATGAGATGCGAAGAAGATGAAGCAAGGGCTATGTAAGGATCAGTTTTGATGAATTTACTTGGTTTGATAGTATATTCATGTTTGGATAGTCACAAAAGGGTTTAATAATGATAAACGGATGGTAGGAAGCCATTGGAACACTTTGGAAGTGATTTGGTGAAGAATGGACACGAAACAGAAAACCCAAGTTGCAGGTTTTCGTCAGTCCAGTCGACCTGGCCCCGGCTCGGTCGACCAGGTGACTTGCAGGTCGGTCGACCGAGCCTTCTGGCAGGTCGACCGAGCACACTGCATAGCATGTTGCAGAAACTGGATTTTTTGATTTCGGGTATTCTCTTACATCCTATTTTTCCAGCATTATTCGGCAGCCTAATTTTGTGATTTGTATGGTTGTATGAGATACTAACTTGCAAATGATAATGTCCTCTCCATATGGCCCACAAGTCTTTTGCTTTCTATTTATAGTTATTGGTTTATTTAAGGCTAAGTGTAAAGGGCATCATGGTTTCCTTGGTTTCCCGTGAAAGGGCATGGTATGATGAATTTCCCTATAGCCCTTTTATTTCCATGTTTAGATTACCATGTAAGTCTCATAATTGAGGGATAGGAATTTATGTAATTTTTCTAAATTTGTAAATTCTGGCGATGTCCGAGACGAGGAAGGAGAGTAAAGGTGGACTCCTAATCAAAGAGTTTGAAGATTATCAAAAGAGTTTTGGAGTTGCCCAACGAGTTTGAGGAATTCCAAAGTTTTGGAAAGTCTAGAAGTCCAAGAAGTCTATTCCGCTAGGGCCATGTGGAGGAGAGGACTAATTTCTAATTTTAGCAATTTCTATTTATGGATGCATGCTTAATTTAGAATACTTCCAAATCTAATCCAAACATAGCAAGTTACTAAAGTTGGTCAAATAAAGTTAATTTTTGGAAAGAGTTCTAATTAGTGTTGATGACCCATGAGATGGACACATTGGTAACACTAATTTAAGAAACTGGACTTTCCTAAAAATAACTTGACCTGGAACCAATCTTTGATCATATCATGAGATGATTTGATGTTCATATATATATGTGGGCCCTAATACCTTATAAGGAAATCCTCAATTCTAAAATATTAAGTGGGAGCGGGGCATTTAAATTTAGAAATCCCCATGGTTTTCCACCATAGGTCCATTGTAAGGAAAGTATTAGCCTCGCGCCATCTTGAGAATGGTCGTTCCCCACGGAGGGCTTTTATTTGTCTGGTTACTAGACATGGATCTCCTATGGATAGTGTTGGTGAGACGGGGCTGGGGCCCACTCCCCAAGGAGGAGCTGCTCGCAACGGTTGTCATGCAATGCTAGTTGGTGGGTCACACTTAACTAAAATAATGATGTAGTATCCCCAAGGATTTGCCTCATTTATTTTAGAAACCAAAGCTAATCGGGAGTCATACATTATTTGGTATGAGATACCTAGCTAATAATGAATGAAGGAGATCATGGAAAGTTAGTCTTAATCCTAATTTTGACCAACTTTGATCCGCACCAATCTAGGTGGTATTCGCACTCCCCAAGGAGGCATACCCCGGGGATTGGGATTCCGATGTATTCTGAATTTAGTGGTTATGAGGATTCCATATAAATTTGGTAGAATACTAAACCCTAATGTCATTTAAATTCATTAAATTGAATGTATGGTTATGTGCTACAGTATTTCAAGCATGAATTCAAATACTTTCAATCCACTTGCGACCATCCTCAACCAGAATAAGTTGGTGGGATCCAACTATGTAAACTGGAAACGGAACCTGGATATAGTCCTGACAGCTTCAGGATATAAATATGTCCTTACCAAACCCCCCCTTGATGAGCCAGTGCCGAAAGCATCACATGAAAAAAAGGAACTTTACACCAAGTGAGCCAAAGACGACGAGATGGCCAGATGTTACATACAGGCATCCATGTCTAGTGTTTTGCAACACCAACATTAATCCTATAAGACTGCATATGATATTATATCAAACTTAAAGGAGATGTTTGCGGAACAGGATAGGCCTGCTAGACAGGCTGCTATGAGGGTGCTTATAACCACCAAGATGACTGAAGGCACACCAGTACAGGACCACATGTTGAAAATGTTGGACTCATTGAATGAGTTAGATGTACTGGGGGCTGCGATTGATGCAGAATCGCAGATTGACATAATCATTGAGTCACTACCAGAGTCATTCAACAATTTCAAGGTAAATTATAATATGAATAAGATGAATTTGACTCTAGCTGAGCTTTCTAGCCAGCTGGTGGTGACTGAAGGGATTATGAAGAAAAAGCCAACTACCCTGATGACAGAAAAGTCATTTGTCAAGTCCAAACCGAAAGGCAAAGGGCGGAAAGGCAAGAAGAAATCAGTTCCGAAGGGTCCTAAGGTGGAGAATGGTCCTAATGGTGGTGTTGGCAAGGCTAAGGGGTCAGGGACAAAAGGAAAGTGTTTCCATTGTGGTATGACAGGACATTGGAAAAGGAATTGTCCAGATTATCTGTCTAAGAAGAAGACCTCAGGTATGATTGAGTCACTTGTTTCTGAAGTTAGTTTTGCGACTGGTACTTCAGAATCTTGGTGTGTGGACTCCGAGATAACTAATCACATATGTAATTCGTTGCAGGGGTTCCGGGAAACCAGGAAACTCAGTGACAACGAAATCATTGTCAACCTAGGATCTGATGCTATGGCGGATGCGGTCTCAGTAGGAGTTATTACTTTATGTTTTCAAGATAATAAGTTGGTTTTGTCAAACACTCTATATGTACCTTCTTTAAGACGAAATTTAATTTCAGTTTCTAGTTTGGTGAATAAAAGTTATTCTATTACTTTTGGTACTGAAGTTGTCATAAAGAGGAACGGTACTTTTATATGTTCTAGCAAGGTAACCAATGGGCTTTATCTGTTAACTCCCACAATGTATGAGATACATGATACCGAAATAATTAATAGGCCATCATGAAACAGAATGTCACCTTCATCTAATCTCACAAAACTTTGGCACTTGAGGCTAGGACATATAAACCTAAATAGGATTGACAGGCTAGTGAAAGATGGTATCTTGCCTTCATTGGTTGTAGAACCAATGCATGTCTGTGAGTCCTGTCTGGAAGGCAAAATGACCAAAAGACCATTTTCATCCAAGGGAAATAGGGCCAAAGAGTTATTAGAATTAGTGCATACTGATGTGTGTGGACCCATTAATGTTAGAGCCAGAGGAGGATATGAATACTTCATCACTTTCACAGATGAATATTCAAGATATGGATACATATACCTCATGCACCGCAAGTCCGAGGCTTTTGAAAAGTTCAAAGAGTTTCGAGCGGAAGCGGAAAAGCAATTAGGTAAAAGTATCAAGAATCTTCGATCAGATCGAGGAGGGGAATATCTCTCTGGTGATTTTATGGGACACTTGTCAGAAAATGGGATTCTATCCCAGTTCTCTGCTCCTGGTATGTCTCAACAGAATGGAGTAGCGGAAAGAACGAACCAGACTCTTTTAGATATGATTAGGTCTATGTTGAGTTTCTCAGGATTTTACCTATATCCTTTTGGGGATATGCCTTGGATACTGCGATGTACATACTAAACCTCGTACCATCTAAGTCTATACCTAAGACTCCCCGGGAGTTGTGGTCTAGGCGAAAGCCTAGTCTACAACATTTACACATTTGGGGTTGTCCGGCACACGTGCTAAAGGTAAAGACGGATAAGTTGGAATCGAAGTCAGAAGTATGCACATTTGTAGGATATCATAAAGGAAATAAAGGTTGGTTATTCTATAATCCCAGAGAGCATAAAGTGCTGGTGAGCACCAATGCAGTTTTTCTGGAGGAAGATTATATGATGGACCGAAAATCTTTGGAAAAGGTGATCTTGGAAGAGATTCAAAAACAATCAATTCCAAATCCAAGTATGACCGAACTTGAGGAAGAACCGCCCCTACCAGACCCAGTAATTACACCAGTGCCTCGTCGTAGTGGGAGAATAATCAGGCCCCCTGATAGGTTCTCGTTCTTGGGAGAGTCTTACGAGGCAATCCCCGAAGAACTGGAACAGGATCCCTGTAACTATGATGAAGCAATCAATGACATAGATTCGAGACATTGGCAAGATGCTTTGAAAGCTGAGATGGAGTCTATGTACTCTAATTAGGTCTGGATACTTGTGGACTTGCCTGCCAATATCAAACATATTGGGTGCAAGTGGGTCTACAAGAGAAAGAGAGGACCAGATGGAAGAGTTGAGACCTTTAAGGCCAGGCTTGTTGCGAAAGGGTATACTCAGAAAGAGGGTATCGATTATGAGGAAACCTTCTCGCCGGTAGCCATGCTCAAGTCCATCCGAATACTCTTATCCATAGCGGCTCATCTCGATTACGAGATTTGGCAAATGGATGTCAAGACGGCTTTTCTCAACGGCCATCTTGAGGAAGACATCTATATGATGCAGCCAGACGGTTTTATAGCGAGTAACCAAAAGCAAAGAGTTTGCAAGCTGCAGAAGTCCATTTATGGACTGAAGTAGGCATCCCGAAACTGGAACATCCGTTTTGACCGGGTAATCAAATCATTTGGTTTTAGTCAAAATCCGGATGAGTCATGTGTGTACATGAAAAATGAAGGTGACAGTGTAGTTTTTCAGATTTTATATGTCGACAACATCCTTCTCCTTGGGAAAGATATAGGAATGTTGTCAATAGTAAAAGTTTGGTTACCAAAGACTTTTGATATGAAGGACTTGGGAGAAGCTAGTTACATCCTAGGGATCAAACTCCATCGAGACAGGAAAAATAGGATGATTGGCTTATCTCAAGCTGCTTACATAGATAAGGTACTGGTACGGTTTGCTATGCAGGACTCCAAGAAGGGTATCACACCTTTCAGGCATGGAGTACACATTTCCAAGGATCAGGGTCCTAAGACCCCGGAGGAAAAGGAGCAAATGAGAGCAAATCCATACGCTTCGGCTGTTGGTAGCCTCATGTATGCTATGCTATTTACTAGACCGGATATCTGTCATGCAGTGGGCTTAGTCAGCAGATATCAGTCTAACCCAGGTCCTGACCATTTGACTGCTGTAAAATGTGTTCTCAAGTACTTGAGAAGAACTAGAGATTACATGTTGATTTACGGAAGTGATGAGCTTATTCCAGTCGGGTACATAGATTCCAGGAAATCCACCTCTGGTTATGTGTTTATGCTTGGCGGAGGAGCCATCAGCTGGAGGAGTATTAAACAGGAATGTACTGCTGATTCCACCTCTGAGGCTGAATATGTAGCAGCTTGTGAAGCAGCTAAGGAAGTAGTATGGCTCAAAAGATTCCTTTTGGAACTTGGAGTGGTACCTTTGGCACGACAGCCACTCACAGTTTACTGTGACAGCAGTGGGGCAGTCACTCAGTCCAAGGAACCCAGGAGCCATAAAAGTCAAAAGCACGTATAGAGGAAGTATCACTTGGTCAGAGAGATTGTGCAGAGAGGTTACATTGCAATCACCAAGATAGCCTCTGCGGACAATCTGGCAGATCCCTTTACTAAGCCTTTAACCACCAAAGTCTTTGAGCAGCAAGTATACGAGATGGGCATGAGATGCAATCCTAATTGGTATTGAGCCCAAGTGGGAGATTGTTAGTTTTATGGTCTCAATACCAAGAGTATGATGTAATAAATTGATTAATTCCTTTACTTATCAATACAATCATGTTTTCCTTTCATGAGATGAATGGTGTTTAAATATATATACTAGCACATAACCAATTCAAATGACATAATGGGTCATGAGATAAACCGGAGTCCACAAGTATACTAGATGTAATACATGTGTATGGATGAGATCAACATACAGGAGACATGTATTGCAAATCTAATACTTAAATATCTTCACAACCAGTGATGAGATTGGGCATCTCATCTGACAAGGTTGCAGCACTTTGATCACTATGAGATAGTGTGATTTGTCTCGATCATCGGAATGTAAGATTCTGGATCATGGTGCTGGTACATTGGATGTATTGAAGGACCATGAGAAGCACCTTATGTACACTGTCTTTCTTTAAGATCTGCTCTCATAATTCCCTAGCAATAGGCTCATAATCCTGAGACATTAATGAACTCAAGTTTCTATCTATTCATTTGCTTTGAGTCACCAATGAGTGAGGCCAATTGTAGGTCAACACCTCGGTGATTTGGGTACGTGGTAGTCGAGCTGTGGGAACATTCAATGGTCAAGATGGAATCTATCTTTAATATTCCCTTGTGCCAATTAATGGATTTATCATTGGTAAGTGCGCACCCATTCCGATTAAGAGTTAATTGGATCGGTACCAAATGATCATTATAATTAATTGGGGCTCAAGAATAATAAGATATGGATCTAATTTGGTGGACAGGTCCAATTGATCCATGGATATAGATGGAGGGGCCTACTTGTGGTACTGAGGAAGTTTAGGGTCTTCATTGTAATATATTCCTAAGACTGGAGTGCAATTGCATTTATATAATGGAGTTATTTGCAATTAATTGTGGGCCCGGATTGCACATTAGATGTGGGGTCGCGTGTCCCAGTTGGAGCCAGCTTTCTAAGGAATCCCTAGTGGTCCCCACGCTAGCCTAAGTTATTAGAAAGATACTAATTCTACTTGAACTCTAATAGGAAGGTTACTATTTCTATTTGAAATGAGACTTCTAATAGTGGTAATAGTAAGTTACTAATTATTAATGGAAGTAGGACTTCTATTTTAATTAGAAAGGAGAAAGCTACTAATTGTTGTGGAAGTAAGACTTCTATGGCAACTAGCAAGGGAGAAGGTTACTATTTTGTAATGGGAGTTAAACTTTTATTTCAAATGGGTAAAGAGGTGGAATGGAGGGCTATAAAAAGGGGAATCAACCCCTCTTGGACGTCCATAACAAAGAAAACAATTTCAGCCCCTTTGTGCAAGTGTTGCACAACTTCTCTTCCTCTTTTAGTTCTCTTCTCTTTCTCCTCTAGTTCCTTGAAGTTACTAGTTGGGTTTTCTCTTGGAGATTCCACCATCTTCTTGAGAAAAGAGATCTAATACGGGTCATAGCGTGGAAGATCAAAAGGTGTTGGAGATTCTGATTTGATTAGTGAAGGTGTTCATCATCAAAGAAAGAACTCAAATTCTCCATTAGAGCACTACCGAGCTCCAAAGGTATAATCTACATCCTTGTATGTTGTAGATTTCGGGGTTGCATGTTTAGATGTTGTTTTCTATCTTCTAGATAGTATATATTGTTGTACATGATCTATGAGTTTGAGGGATTGCATCCTGAATTGGGTTTGTTGCCTTCTAGATAATTGATCCCTGCATCAAGTGGGTCAAAAGTTTTTGAAACCTATCCGAAAGGCCCACCTATTTTCCAATACAAATATTGCCTGAGTCCTGGAGGAATTGCACCTCTGAATCTGTTTTGATTCGCAGAAAATCTCAAAAGGTTCGGCATCGTCGATAGAGATTGAGGGATCTCTCCATCCAATTTATAAAAGGAAAGGATGAGAGTTTGTAAGTTGGTAAAATTTCCCAACGATGTAGGAATAGACCCAGAAAGGTCATTCAAACTCAGATCGAGTAGAATCAGGTTTGTGCAATTCATCAGCTTTTCAGGGATTGGACCTGAAAAATTGTTTTTTGAAAGTTGTAATTGCTACAAACCACGATTCTTTCCAAGACGAGTAGGAACATTTCCACTGAAGGAATTTGTGCTCAAATCCAACTTTTTTTATGAGACCAACCCATCCAACTGAAAATCAATAACCCCACTCAACGAATCATAAGACAAATCCAAGGACTCTCTCTCTCTCCCTCGTTCACCATCTCTTTGTTTCCTCTCTGTCTGCTAAATGTGTTTACTGTTGTAGTATTTTTTTTAATTATTTTGGATTATATCTGATTATTTCGGGTTGGATTATAGAATTCCAATGTACCAGATATATGTTTTCTGAGAGCATTTTTGTGTGTTCGAATTAACTGAAGCTAGATCGTTACCCGGAAGGGTCTTGCGAGAGGAATACAGAGTTGTTAGAGATTAATTTCAAGAGTTTTTCTCTGAATGGAGACTTTGAGTTGTTGATGCATTTGTTGAGAGTCACACATCCTCTTTCTTCTGTTGCCAATTTTAGGCAATGTTCTACGATAGCTTCATATAGTAGCTGCAAACAGATCATATAAGTTGTGCACTTTATATAGTTCACTGAAATTTGATTCCTGCAAAATTTGAATTCGATGAAAACTACATCTAAGGTTTAAGGTGCTTTGTCAGTGTGTCCTGTAAGTGCCTAAAAATTACGGACTTGATTAAGAGAGGATTAAGCTCTCGGTTTGATGATCTGGAGAAGATGGGGGAAAAGGATCGAGCCTCCGGTAATCTGAAAGAGAAGACAAAGGTCAAAGCCCCTGGCTGTAGGCAGCTGAAGGCACTCCGATGCTTGAGTTAGTATGATAGATGGAGAAGAAGCAGTATGGGGGATCACTGGTTGCGTACCTTCTGTTGTTTTTCTCCATGCATTATATAGACGTGGGAGTCTTGTTGGAGTGGACCTTAGGGGGAGATGAAAGTCCCATCAGCATGTACCTTTCTCTCCTGAGTGGGGGTAGGTAAAAAGGAGACGTCCCATCGGGCCATCTCCCTATACCTATGGACGTGACCCTGAGATAAGGCGTGCCACTTATCTAGGTCCGGCGCCCACTCTATCTGTCAGTTCGTCGTCCCCGTCACTGCAGCGCATTTATGGCTGCATTTATGGTTGAGTGACAGGAGACCGAGATCGGGTTAAAGTCCGAGACCGAGGTGGACACCCGTGAGTGTAGCCACCGAGATGGGATTGACACTCCCCCCGACATGGTGCTACTACCGAGCTTGGACATCGTCGAGACTAAGGATAGTCCGAAACCGGGGAGTGGCCCCACATAAATCCGTGATTACGAAACGGTCCCACACAATTGCCCCCTAGCTCTCAACCTCTTGGGCTCTTCCCGAGGTCGGGAGTTAAGATCGAATGGATAGGCTGGCCCTGTCTTATCATGTCTTGTCGTCGTGCGACCCTCATCATGATGCCTTCTCGTTTGCTCTAGGCAATAAATGTAGTATCATAATGGCTTCACCAAGATGGGCACGCAGACGTTGTTCCGTATGCCCGAGGTGATAACTATTGTACCAGAGGGGTGGTTGGGGATGGGTTGGTGCTGCCACGTGTAATCCTTCCTCTGGACGTTCACCGGGATCGAAGCGACGCGTGGTGAGCCCGAGGCGCTGCTTCGCATGTGTCGTAATAAAAAAGGGGCGTCCTTTTATAAAATAGGGACGCTCCCTTCCCTTTCTCCCCTTACGTTAGCTTTCGTCTGAAGGAGACCCTGCTGAAGGAGATTTTCTGCCAACAACAGAAACCCAGCGGACCCGGAGTCTTCTCGCTTTTCGCTTTTTACTCTTTGCAATCCGTCACACCTTCTTTGTGAGTTTTCTCCTCCGTTTCTTTCTTTATCTCTTTTTCCTTTTGCCCAAAGGTTTTCCATCCCTCGGGATTCTCTAGGTCTTGCTTCTTCTTCTCTGCCTTCTGCTCGCTTTCCCTTTAGCCACTACAAGAAAAGTGATAATTAGCGACGGTTTATAGTGGCGGTTTATTTATCTGTCACTATAGATAAGTATTACTCAACTTACAGCAGCGGAAATTGTATTTTACTTCTATAAACGTACGTATAGCAGTAGAAAATGTATTCTGCCACTATAAACACATATAAGCAGCGGAACGTATATTTCGTCACTACACATTACACATACATACATATAGCAGCGGAACTTATATTCCGTCACTACATCACATACACATTACATGTAGCAGCAGAATGTATATTCAGTCACTACATCACATACACACTACATTTAGCAGCAGAATGTATATTCCGTCACTACATCAAATACATTATGTATAGCAGCGGAATGTATATTCCGTCACTACATTAATACCGGCTATACTATGTATAGCAGCGGAAATTTATTGTGCCACTACATCACATTACAATACATACGTATAGCAGCGGAATGTATATTCCGTCACTACATCACATACACACTTGTATAGCAGCAGAATGTATATTTCATCACTACATCAAATACACACTATGCATAGCAGTGGAATGTATATTCTGTCACTGCATTATATATACTTTCCATTGCAGCGGAAACTATATTCTGCTGCTATACTTCAAAAACCGTCTAGCAACCCCATCTGGTACTGAAGAAGTGAAGTGCTGCTCGTGTCGTGGCCCGAGTCCATCAACAGTAAAATGTTATATGCAATCTCCTCATCTGTCAGACACTTCCCATCCTCACCTCTTACATCCATCAAATGAGAAATTAGATCTTCTTCTTCTTCTTTACATCCCCCCATCATCTCTCTTCTCCTCCTCTTCCTCTCAATCACATCCAAAAGCTTCCTTCCGATCACTCTGGCCGTGTTCACCGCCTTGTAGTGCCTAGTCACAGAACGTTTTTCGTCTTCCCCAAAGCCCTAAACCCACGTTCAGTCCCAAAACGTCTTTGCTTCTCTCACCTCATTCCTCATCTTCTAGGGTTTTGATTCTCTCCTCTAAATCCCTCTTTCGGCAGCCGGGCCCCCTCTCATTGACCCGCTACTCACAAGTCGCGGTCGCGTTAACCAGCAAGCGCACGTTAGGCGACAATTCCCGCTCCAGGAAGTATTGATAAAGACTCGTTTTGGGCTTTTGGGCGTTTTTACGTCTCATCAAATGTAACGCCCCAATTCTGGATACCGATATACTCGTTCGAATACCCGAAATTGGCGCGCTACTTCCCGGAAAATCCGAGAACTTCCAAGATCGTAGGCCGCAGTGAGGTCCAATTTAAAACTTTTGGACGATATAATACTCAATGGTTAAAACTTGCGGAAGCATAAGAATTAAACAATGCGGAAGCAATAGGTATCAATATATGTATTAAGTAAGAGCGGAACAGTGGTCAAGTTAAATGTATCAGTTGTTAATCAAAAGTTGTACATATTGGTTTCTACCCAACTCACTACAAAATTTCCACTCAAACCCAAAATAAAGATGAGACACTCAGAACCCATGTAGATCGTCTCCGCCCTCCGGCTCGACATCCGGGTCGGCCGGGCCCCATGCGTACTCTCCAGCGATCGGCGCCTCAACTAGCGCTAGTGCGTCCTCTGGGATCTCTGGGTCAAGGCCTAAGCACCAATGAAGGGTCAGATCTAAAAGATCTGGCAAGTTACAGCATACTACTAACATAGAACATATATATCGAAGGAAATAGAGACAGGTAAATAAATTAAATGAATAGCAAGGTAAATGAACTAAGCAGTTGTGCATTTTAATCATAAGGAATCAGGAAAATATAAACATCTAACTACTACAACAAACTGGCACATTCACACGAGCTGGAATACCGCGGGATATTATGCCGCGGCCCTCCCATACTGAACACAGTTGCGGCGGGGAAATCTCACAGTGCTGGGAATTACTAATCCCGCAAATCACTCATCATCTCATCATCTCATCACTCAAGACCGGACACGGTATCACACCGACCGTCTTAACCACACAGCTCATCATGATAGCTCCTCAACACTCAACTAGCTCCTACCGGGGATGATCAGTCCACAGGCTGAGCTTAAATCAACCGAGTGAATGTTCATGTCGACTCACGAATAACTCTAAGGGTCTGTGTCTGTCTAGGCTTTGCCTTGCGTGAACAAGGTCCTATCCACACCTCTATGAGGTCCATACATATCAACTTAGTCTATGGATTTCATTCAAGGTCCAAGCCCACTCGTTGGATCCATACCAAGGCCCAACAGCACATGGCCTGGTCTCAATCGGTCCAAACGAGGCAACAATCCATTTATACTGATAATCAGTTCATTTTAATCCATTATGACTTAAAATCCCAAAAGAAACTACCTCTTCCAACTAGGGGTACATATCTCCACACTTAGGCCCAATAAGGGCCCGCCTAGACACAGACACGGGTCAATGATCTCCAAATCAGTCTATCGGGTCACCTCTAAGATATCCTAGATTTAGGTCCTCCAATTATGTTTAATTAATAGTAAACAGCTATACTAAAGATCTAAGAATGACAGTAATAATAATAGTGAAGTATGAACTTCAATAAAGGAATCAACAGGGAAAATACAAGGGTCCAATCCTAGTTAATGGGCCACATTAGGTTCGGGTCTATCTCCGGTAATTTGATCTCTAAACGAAGTCATTAATGCCATAAAATACTGTGTTTGGTGCTTAGGTGGTTAAGGGCATCTTTGACAACTCTTAGAGGTCGAATCATCTTAGATTATCAACCAAAACACTAATCAGTGGTCCCCGCGAGTCAAGGTTGAGCCACACCGTTGACTCGGGCTTGAAACATCGATAAATGCTCATTTGGATGGTCAATGGGCCCCACTTCTGATCACAACTCTTAAATGTTGAAAACTGGAAAATCAAAGTTTCCCAGGTGAACTTGATGTGTAGTGAGCTCGGTTGACCTCCTGGCCTGGTGGATCAACCGAGTTCACTGACTAACCTGAATCAGGCCTCCTGGACAACTTTGTTTCATTTCTAAAGGTTTCCAGCGTGTCCGGTCAAACCCCTGGCCTAGGTGATTCACCGAATACTCAAAAACCTTAGAAAGATTGATGCCCCAGCTTTAAACACTTTCTAAATGTAAATCCTAAGTATCAGGTTGATTTGGATGTAAAGAGTCTGAGTTTCGGGTGAAAAACCAACTTTCAGTCAATTCTTGCAAGAACAGTGTTTTCCAGGTTAACTTGGACAAGGCCAAGTCAACTTGGCTAACTGAAAAGGATTTTCTGCAAGAAAATGGCTGAGGGCCAATTTTTCATAAAAATATAGTGTTCTCGGTCGACCAGGAGTCGACTAGGAGCATTAAAAATCAGTCTGCAGAACAGCTCAACTGGGAACTGTCCCGTTACAGCTGCAGTGTTGCCGGTCGACCGGCATGCAGGTCCCGGTCGACCGGGAACACTGCTGGTCAAGTCCGCCGGTCGACTGTGAACACGAAACGGGTTTCTGCAGAATTTCCGTTTTGGCTCTTTTTACATCCAAATCACCTCCAATCACTTCCAAACTTCACCAAATCATCTCCAAACATTAATTAACTCAAATGCCCATCCATAATCCACATTTGGACCCATTGATCTTCCAAATGGGGGGTGAAACCCCCATCCATCAATGCCAAAATCCATCCAAACAACAACAGAGCTCCAGGTAGAAATCTAAAACTTAATTAATCACAAACCATGAACTGAACTACAGAATCACGAAATAAAAACACATGTCCTAAGCTAGGAGTATGAGCACTTGCCTTGGTAATGGTGAGGTGGTTGTAGGGAGAGGGAAATAGAAGAGAAAACCAGAATCAGAATTCCAGCTGAACAGAGGGGGAGAAGAAGATGATACAGCAGCAGCTCCAAATGAAAAATCCCAGCACAGTAAGGAAGAAGAAGAGGTAGTAGTAGCAGTCACAGAGAAGGAGTTCCAGCACAGAACCACAACATCGCTTGGAAAAATGAAATGAGAAAGGAAGAGGGGAGATGGAGTAGCAGCTCTTCAAGGAAAAATCCAGCTCAGTAAGGAAGAAGCAGAAGTAGTGGCAGCAGCTACTGGGGAGAGGTCAGCACTGATTCAGCACAGCAGCAGGGGCTGGAATGAGGGGAAAAGAGAGAGGAAGAAGAGAGAAATGGAGAGGAAAGAAGAGTAGTAGCTGCAGCAGTAGCTCCAAGTGGGTTTTCTTAGCACAGCAGTGGCTTGCAACAGCTGCAAGATGCTCCCAGCACAGTCACAGCACTTGCTCGTATGAGGGAAGTGAGGGAGAGGAAGAAAAGAGGCAATTGGAATGAATAGTGTTTTAGGGTTCTTGGGATAAGAGCCATTTTATAGCTTTGGGAGGGGTGATTAATGACGGGATTAGCCCTTAGGGTTCCATGGGATTAGGGTTAGGGTTAGGGTTAGTTTGGTCTTGGCTGGAATCTTCTAGAAGAGCAACTTTCTTAACACTAAACCCACACTAATTAATTAAAACCCAACTAAGGCCTACCCCACACTAATTAGCCTAGGATTAAATCCAAAGCACCCAACTAACTAAAACCCTAACTCAACTAAGCTAGTCTAACCAAACTTAGGAAATCTAACTAATCACCCTAATCAACCCTTAATTAGCCCAATTAGATAGTAATTAGCCATGATTAGCAATAATTAGCAATAATTAGCACAATTAACCAATAATTAGTATAAACTAGTATTAATTAGCCTATAAAGTAGTAATTAGAGGGCCCACAAAGGGTGGGGCCTCACATAAACCCTCGGAAACCCCTTCCACTCACCACTCCACTTCCCGCTTTTCCCATTTCCTTCTCCTTCCAAGCTCTCTTTCCCTTTCTCATCTTGCGATCCCAAATCCTCCATTGCAGAAGAACAAGAAGACGATGCCATGGCTACTTCAAGAGACATTCAAGAAATCGTCTCAAAGCTCTCATCAGATAAAGCGAAGGCTCGCGAAGTAAGCTTCTATATAATCATCAATGCATCTCTCTTTCTAGTTTCTAGTCATTTGATTCAATCGTCGATTGCTGATCCAATAAGGGTTTGATGATGATGATGATGAGTTGATCGATTGCACGAAGGGATTAAGCTGTTGAACACATGGATGGATGGCGAGAGATCGTTCGGTTTCTGCAAATTGCTCAGTCAGAACACTGTTAAGATCAAGCCGAACGAGATTCCACATGGTAGGATCGCATTCGTTTTTCCTGATCATGCGAGATGGTTCTTTTGAATTGGAAATGTCCGTGTTTTCTGATATCGATTGTCTTCTTGTTGTTTTTTGGAAGCGGAGACGTGGCCGTTTCTCATCAAGCTGCTGATGAATTGCATTACTCTGGAGATATTAGCAAGTAAGAGGCGGCTTCCGAAAGCGTCTATTGCGAAAACGCTTCGAGCCGCCATTCAACGCGCAGAAGATGCCAAGTTTTCTGGTTAGTTATGGAGTTTGATTAAGATGTATTACAATGTGTTCTTTTTTTTTATATTTCTTAAAGATTCATACTGCACTTCTTGATTGTAGTAAAATCTAGTCCTCTCTGCTAGTTAGTCTTAAGCTATATTTCTGAAAGATTCTCAGGTTTCTTTGTTCTTGCCCTTCTACATTTGGCAAAGGTGCTTTACCATATCATTCTTGTCTGTTCTTACTTTTAGACTGGTGGACTGAATTTTCACTTGCTTCATGTGTGTGCGCTACACTGTTGGATTCTAAAATTCCAGATTGGCATACAATGATGATTGACTGAAATTTGGAATTGACTACATGAATAGAATTTTGCCTCTGCACTGACCATAGCTAGAACCATCCATTTTATTGAATTAAGTGATTCACCAAATGGAATGAATCAAATAATTATCCACCTTAGCTAGCTTTGACTCTTGGATCACAACCATGTTAGGTTTGTGGCTGTAAGTCCATGGGGATCCGAACCCTAGAGGGGGGGTGAATAGGGTGAGCTTCTTTTATGACCAATTTTAACAATTTTAACTACTTTAAAACAAACTAGTCATAAGTGATGATTATCAAACAATATGCGGAAGCTAATAAAAACAATCACCACAAAGCAAGCACCATCACACAAGTATTTATAGTGGTTCGGCCTCAATGCCTACATCCACTACCGGCTTGTGATCCAACACCCCACCGGATTTCCACTATTTATGCTTTTCAATAGGCTAAGCAATAACCTTTACAATATGCTTTCCAAGGCTAAGCAATAACCTTACAATGATGTTTTTCAAGGCTTAACATCAACCTATACATTATGCTTTTATAGGCTAAGCAATAACCTCTTCAACCAAAGGTTGGTTATCTCACTAATTTAGTGTCTAATATACACTTGATGGAGATTCAATTAATTAAGCTCATTACATTGCCTCTTAAATAGGCGGATATGGAAGTGAAAATCTAATACACACTCACACTATGAATGCAAAAATGAAAACAAATGAAGTGTGTGTGTGTGATCCTCAATCATTTTGAAAATGAAAGTTCATAAATGTAAGCCTAAGGCTTTTGAAAGTTTTAGCTCAAAAACATTTATGATTGAGGAAGCAATGCAATCACATGTTAAAAGTAACAACTTGTTAATGATATCAAAGTTACACAAGTTGTATGAAATGGATTAGCTCTAAACATGTGATGCATAGGGATGTCAATCAAATCATCAATGAAGCTCAAAACATAAAAATTGATTTGATTGAAATTAGGGGACAAATCATATGTAATTATAAATACAACTTGAAAATGATTTACCTATCAAAGTGAAGCAAGTTGTGAAACATTAAAACAATAATACACATATGATTTGTAAACATGTTGAATCCAAAACATAAGATACATTTGAAAAAGATTTTCTTATGATGGAAAAACAACACCCAAAGATTCAACAAAGTATATGAATCATGTTACATATTTCATTAACATGATCTACTTAGATTTTCCAAAGTTAAGTACTACTTTGATGAATCAATGGTGATGTATCCAAAACAATAGATCTATTCAAAATATAGAATATGCTAAGGATACAACAAATCATATATTAACATGTTACTAAGATTTACCAATGATAAAGCAAAACATGAAAACATATGATTTGTAAAGAGGTTGAGTCCAAAACATAAGATAGTTTTGAAAGTGATTTTCTCATGAAGGAAAAACAACAACCAAAGATTCAACCAAGTATATGGATCATGTTACATATGATTTCAAAGGTTTTTCATTAACATGATCTACTTTGATTTACCAATTCAAGTACTACTTGGATTGAATCATGTGATGTTATATCCAAAACAATAAATCAACTCAAAACATAAAATATGTTAAGGACACAACACAAACATAGTTTAACATGCTAGAAATGATTTACCAAAAATAAAACAAGAGCATGCAAACATATGATTAAGAAAGGAAGAGCCTACTTGGTAGTTTAACTTCATTAATCCAAGCTTTAGCTTTCCTAATCATCCCCTTCATCCCTTGGTTCTTTTCCCTTTTGATATGCCTCAAATCCTCTCAAGGAGGGGTTAAAAATTCCCAACTTTTGGCAAGGGAAAGAACTCATATTTATAGGAAAAAGTGGCCAACGGCTAGTTCTCGGTCGACCGGCAAACAGGCCTCGGTCGACCGAGAACACACAACGGTCATATTTCTGACCGTTGGTGCTCCCAGGCAATTTTTGCCTGCAGTTGTCTCGGTCGACCGAGACCTGCCTCTCGGTCGACCGACGACACTGCCGGGACAACCCCCCTTTTGACAAAAAATCCAACTTTTGTCATTTCAAAGTTATTTCTTTGGGGGACCTTTTGGCCACTAAATCAAGCTTGGAAAACATGTTTTAAAGATTTTAATGGTTTTTAAAACATGACATAAAAAGCCTAAAAAGTTTCAAAACTTTTAAAACAAAGGCTTGCTTGATTTCTTGAAAACTCTTTTCTAAAAACTAATGCATCCAAGTTTTTTAAAAACAAATCATGCATAAATCAATACATTTACAAATCTTAAAACCAATGCATGAATAAAACAAGATTTCAAGTTTTCTAAAACCAATGCAAGTGTGTAAATCAAATGATGCTTGAATGAAATGCATCCATCAAATTGCAATCTACAAAATTCCTAACAGTGGCTGCATATGGTGTTCTTAAGTAATCTTGACAACCACCCTCTTTCTTGGTTTCCTAATCACTGTACATTCCATGAAAGAAGCTTCCCTTTGAATAGGGACCAGTTACCTGAGATTTCTTTCCCAAATCCAAATATGACATTCAGCAAATCCAGCAGTTCCATTCAATCCATTTAAACATCTTTAAACTTCCAGGCCTAAATCCTAGAAAAAGGAAATTAAATCTTGGTGGTTTTCTTTTGCTGAGATTTTCTATTTCTGTATTTTGTTAGAAATGAAAGAAACCTTACTTTTCATTATTTCAATAACTACTTCCTATTAAGTGCTTGTCATGTACTCAATTAGCACTTAACAGTATTCACTATAGTCATTATTGGAATAGGTCAACTTGACCCAATACAGGCCTGATTTGTTGCCATCTGCAATGGTGAGACCTTGTCTTGTGCACTGTTTAAAAACTCAAAAGAAAGCCCACATGAGGCAGGTTGATTACAACTTGGTTGGGAGTTGATTGACTTAACCTAGACTCTGCCCAACTCTGCAAGACCAGTGCAAAAATTTGTTACCAAGTTATATTTTTATACCGGAAATCTTCATTTATAACTCTTTGAATGAAACTCTCATTCAGAATCTAGTTTTGGTTTTACAAACAATGATCTTATGTTTTCAGAATGAGATCATTTTATGGGGCATTACAATCACAATTGTTCAATGTTATTTATGAACACCTAGTTGTTGTTGTTTCCTTTTCTTTTTGTATGTATTAAAAGACTAGTTTATACCCTTGAAAAAGTGCTCAGATACTATTAGGCTAGACCTTTAAATTTTCTTCACTTCTTAGACTCAACTTATAATTCTAATTGTTAAATGCAGGAGAAAAGCAATGTTGTCTTACTAGTTAGAGTCTTACTGTAATGTGGTTGGGTGCTGTGTTTTGGGATTTTTACTTTGTTCCAGTTCTCAGGCTGCTTTCTCTGTGATCGATGTGCAGCTCCACATGGTGGAAGTGTTGGTTATTTTGGTTATGAACTTCATTTACTGATTGTTTGCTTTTTTATGATGTTTGCAGTACTATTTTTACCTTCCCAAAACATCTTGAGAAAAATGTTCAATTCTGATTGGAGGGCGTGGTTCTAGTCAACAGACTTTTCAATAAAATTAATTGTGAAAATTCCTATGGAAGCCACGTCCATAGTTTATAAAACTCAACCGATGGAAGGACACAGAGTCAAGTAACTCAGATGAATGTGTTGAAGATTGTCACGCCCCCGAACCGAAACCCCGGGGGCGCGAATGGGATTTAAGCATAAATATATTTTTCTCCCAAGATCCGCGTGTGTGAAGACAATACATTCTGAATATTTTGCGGAAGCTTTCGTGGCGTTGCGACCCGGAGTCCGTGGCCATCGGATTCCGCGTCGCACTCAACCTTTAGCAAATAGCTATCATATCAAGAATCATATCAGACTGGAGTAAACCATCACAATAAATTACAGAGCTGACAGTAACAGAATATTACATTCCCATATATGTTCCAGTTACAATTATCAATGTACATTAATTAAGAATCCCAAGAAAAAGGCTAATCAAAGCCATACAACAATAAGCTATAATCACTACCCCAAATATGACATAACTCCGATGTCAAACTCAATGTCTACATGACATAGCCGACAAAACAACCTGCAAAACATGGCTCCACAGCCAACCCAAAAGCACTCATCTCGGGACGAAGAAATCTGAACCTGAGTACCAAAAGTAGTGGGTCAGACACGACGGTCTGGCAGGTGGATGAAAAGATCATAAATATACTGAAGAATAAAACATATGATAAATCATGCTATTCGATCAAATGCTGCATATAATTAAACGGGTGCAAAATCGTGGATCTCGGGCAAAACATGTATTCGTTTCAAGCATGGGTAAAACATGAATATTTAATAAAATATGTGTTCATTTACATCATCTATAAACATAGATATTTGACAATCGGGTGTTCGTCTAAAACATGTATAAATATAGTGGTTTGACAGAACAAACGTTCATTTGAGACTTAGGTAAAAACATAAGCATACAACAAACCAGGTATTCATAGCAGTCTAGCAAAACCAATGTCCACTTGAAACATATGTGAAAATACAGATATTTAACAAACCGGGTGTTCATTTAAAACAGGTGTAACCAAGGAAATCTGACAAAACTAATGTTCATTTAAACATATTTCAAGGCATGGATATTAAATAACTCGAGTAATCATTTAAAACAGGTATAAACATAGGGATCTGGAATACAAGTGTCATTTAAAACAAAGCACGGGTATTTAACAATTCGGGTATTCATTTAAAACATGTACAATCATATAAATCTAGCGAAACCATTGATCGTTTGAAACATATGTAAAAGCATGGGTATTCACCCAACCGGCATTCATTTAAAACATATACGTGTACAAGGAACAGAAAACAACATAATAACAATAACTGAATTCACTTTGGAGAATATTAACACTTGTCTAAATAACAACTTTCATAAAGGAAACGAATCATTTATCGGAAAACATATAAGCAATATAAAACATGTCGGGTATCCAAGGGATCGGGAACTGGCAAGATGGCAATCACAAAAAGCTAAGTCCTCTATCACTGAAGTGACAAGAGTATAACAGGATGTTGGTCTCAGTCACACAAGGTGAGGAGACTCAACGCAAATCATATATACAATATAAATATACGGGAACGGGACCACGGTAGCGAACCGGGTATCGGGACGGGACCACGACAATAACCGGGTATCGGGATCCAAACTGCAGCTGGCGGGACGGGAGGGGGATCTCCAAGTCAGTGGATTAGACTGACAAGGTTATCCAAGCTTAGTGATGCCGACTCATAGGTCAAAACCAATCGAGACATATGCAAGTAAATCAAATACAGTAAATAAACGGGGGTGCTCAAGGGCACACTGTCATTTCATATCGGGCAATACATCTCGGGATAAATAACTGTTACTAATGTAACTTCAATGCTTTCGGGAAAACAAGTCATGTGATGCAAATCCTGGAAATGAGGTGAAACAATGAACTATAACAATTCCGGGAAGATATTGATTTCAAGATCTATTTAAGTGAATAGGGGTCCCGTATGTCGATTATTGAAATGATTTGGTACTCCTTGAGTTTGAAGACATTCCGGGCTCCTTATGCACTTTTACGATTTTTAAAAACTTAACATGAGCTTATAGTTAGAACTAGGTATTACCATAGAAGATCAAGACAATATACGGTCCATCCTAAGTATGATGTCAACTCGGAACCATCGAGCAACCTACTCAGTCACCGAAAGGAATTGAATTCGCGATACCCAAGGAAACAGACTTTGCATTTAGGTATGAAGAAGGTATCGTGTCGTTCCATCCCGTTCAAGATTGAAATAGATTGAACTTCGATGCATCCGAACCAACCGTGAAGAGCATCGGCTCAAGACGCTCCCACATATGGTCAAGTGAGTCCAAGGAGGGTAGCCAAGGTCCACAAAAATAAATATCAAAACCCAACAGAGTCCGATCGATCGGCCAATCGATCGGCTCAAAAAGCCTTACATTTAAAGACAGACCGATCGATCGGACCTGGGCGTGTAGCAGGTCCGGGACACTTGATTTTTTCTTCCCTTTTTCCTTTTCTTCCAACACATATACAAATTGAGTTCTTCCTTACTTCAACAACATCCTAACTACAGAAAAACTCCCATCAAAACTTCAATGAACATTAAATCCAAACACCTGTTTTTCCACATTTAATCCCCAAACAAGGAGGGGAGTTCCCATTGTCACGCCCCCAAAACAAGAAACCTCGGGGGCGGGAGATGGGATTAAGAATAAATGTATTTTTCTCCCAAGATCCGCGTGTGTGAAGACAACACATTCTGAATATTTTGCGGAAGCATTTGTGGCGTTGCGACCCGAAGTCCGTGGCCATCGGATTCCGCGTCGCACTCAACCTTTAGCCCATAGCTATTATATCAAGAATCATATCAGACTGGAGCAACCATCACAATAATTTACAGAGCTGACAGTAACAGGATATTACATTCCCAAATATATTCAAGTTACAATTATCAATGTACATTAATTAAGAATCCCAAGAAAAGGCTAATAAAAGCCATACAACAATAAGCTATAAACTACTACCCAAATGTGACGTAGCTCCGATGTCAAGCTCAATGTCTACATGACATAGCCGACAAACTAACCTGCAAAGCATGGCTCTACAGCCAACAAAACACTCAACTCGGGGCGAATAACTCTGAACCTGAGTACCAAAAGTAGTGGGTCAGACACGACGGTCTGGCAGGTGGATGAAAAGATCACAAATATACTAAAGAGTAAAACATATAATAAATCATGCTAATCGATCAAGTACTGCATATAATTAAACGGGTGCAAAGTCGGGAATCTCGGGTAAAACTTGTATTCATTTCAAGCACGGGTAAAACATGAACATCTAATAAAACATGTATTCATTTACATCATCTATAATCATAGATATTTGACCATCGGGTATTCGTCTAAACATGTATAAATATAGTGGTTTGACAAAACAAACGTTCATTTGAAACTCAAGTAAAACACAAGTATACAACAAATCAGGTATCCATAACAGTCTAGCAAAACCAATGTCCATTTGAAACCTATGTAGAAATACGGATATTTAATAAATCGGTTATCATGTAAAATAGGTATAAACCTAGGAATCTGGCAAAACAAGTGTCATTTGAAAACCTATTTCAAAGCATGGGTATTTAACAATTCGGGTATTCATTTAAAAACAGGTATAAACGTAGGGATCTTGCAAACAAATGTCATCTGAAACATATTTCAAAGCATGGATATTTAGAAATCGGGTAATCATTTAAAGCATGTATAAACATGGGAATCTCACCAGTCAAATGTCATTTAAAACAAAGCACGGATATTTAACAATTCGGGTATTCCTTTAAAACATGTGAAATCATATAAATCTAGCAAAATCATTTATCGTTTGAAACATATGTAAAAGCACGGGTATTCGCCCAACCGGCATTCCTGTAAAACATGTACGTGTGCAAAGGACATAAAACAATATAATAGTGACTGGATTTACAATAGAGAGCATTAACACTTATCTAAATAACAACTTTCATAAAAGCAATGAATCATTTAACTGAAGACGAGTAAGCAATATAAACCATGTCGGGTGTCCAAGGAATCGGGAACTGGCAAGATGGCAATCACAAGAAGCTAAGTCCTCTATCACCGAAGTGACAAGAGCGGGACGTTGGTCTCAGTCACACAAGGTGAGGAGACTCAACGTAAATCATATATACAATAATAAATATACGGGAACGGGACCACGGTAGCGAACCGGGTATCGGGACGGGACCACGGCAATAACCGGGTATCGGGATCCAAACTGCAGCTGGCGGGACGGGAGAGGGATTTCCAAGTCAGTGGATCAGACTGGCAAGGTATCCAAGCTTAGTGATGCCGACTCATAGGATAAAATCAATCGAGACATATCAAGTAATCAAGTACAGTAAATAAACGGGTAAACGGGGGTGCTCAAGGGCACGTAAATAAACGGGTAAACGGGGGTGCTCAAGGGCACACTGTCATATCATATCGGGCAATACATTTCGGGACAATAACTGTTACTAAAGTAACTCCAATGCTTTCGGGGAAACAAGTAAATCAAGTACAATAAATAAACGATTAAAACGGGGTGCTCAAGGGCACACTTTCATTTCATATCATGTGATGCAAATCTCGGGAAATGAGGAAATATAATGCACTATACCATTTCGGGAAAAATATTGATTGCAAGATCTACTTAAGTGAATAGGGGTCCCGTATGTCGATTATGATAATTACTTGGTACTCCTTGAGTTTGAAGACATTCCGGGCTCCTTATGCACTTTTACTATTTTCACAACTTAAAATGAGCTTGTGGGTAGTACTAGATTTCATACTAGGAAAAATCAAGGTTATAGACGGTCCATCCTAGGCATGACGTTAATTCGGAAACATCGACCAACCTATTCAGTCATCGAAAGGAATGGAATTCGCGATAACCAAGGCAAAAGACTTATATTTGGATATAAAGGAGTTATCGCGTCATTCCATCCCGTTCGAGATTGAAACGGATTGAACTTCGATGCCACTAAACTAACCGTGAGAAGCGTCGGCACAAGACATCTCACCCATAGTCCAATTAGTCCAAAAAGGGTAGCCAAGGTCCCACCTAGCTCTAAGGAAAAAATAAAATTCTCAAAATCCACCGGACTCAAACTGAGTCCACCGATCGATCGGCTGAAAAATGCTTACTGTTAAAAGTCAGTCCGATCGATCGGCCTGAACGTCCGATCGATCGGACCTGGGCGCAGTGCAGGTCCGGGAACTCTGATTTTTTTCTCCTTTTCTTTCCTTTCCTTCCAACATATAATCAATCACATAGAACTAGATACAAGGATACTTAATACATGTTTCCAAGGTATTAGAATGAGCTAAAGAGCTCCTCATTTCAAGTTCTCCCCCTTTCCCTCTATTCCATTCACAATAAAACTCAAAGGTGAAGGAAACTCATTCATGTGAAACCATTAGGAATTCTTGACAATAGGATGCATGCACTTTCAAGAGCTTAACAAGAAAGAATAACTCATCAATAAGCACATCTCATAATCAATATTTATCATATCAAAAACAACTATTAAAATTACCAAAACCATCAATGAAATCAAGATTTTCATCACAAAACATGTTAATAAGCAAAACAATCCATTCATCCACTTGCCTTGGGTTAAGAAGATGCACAAATCACTCCACAAAAGCCTCAAAGAAGTCTCTAGCTCCAAACCCACCAAAACCCCCAAATTTTCCCATGAAAACCCTAGAAAATCCAATCCATTGCAAACCTCAATGAAAATCCATGAATGGAAGATAAAAATACTCCAAATGGTTTGGGAAAACAAAGATTAAAAGAAAGAAACCAAATGCTAACCTTTAAAGCCTTGAACCAAGAAGAAGAGCTTGAAAAGAGAAGTTGCCTTTGCTCAAAATCCATGAAAATAACATCTTTGGAAAGCTTGGAAGGTATGGAAGATGATGAGGAGATCAAATCTCCATTTACAATCAAGAGAAGCCAAGGGAAAGAGGAGAGAGAGAGAGTGGCTGAGAGAGGAGTGGTTCCAGCTCTTGCTGGAACCGTTGCAGGGAAAAGGATGAAGAGGAAGGAGAAGGAACCCATTTTATAAAGGGGTGGGTGTGGGCCCCACCTCACTTAAACTTCTCAAAGGAAAAACACAAGTTTCTGGGCCCCGGATGAAAACGACGAAGAAGACAAAATTCATCAGCGAAAAATCTACTTTCCAAAAAGTCTAATTTTTCCAAATTCTGAAATTTTCGAAATTAATGGACAGATTTGGTGTGAAAAGACTGTTTTGCCCTCAAGGCCAAGAAATCGGTTTTTGGGTTCTCAAATGGATATGGGATCAACATGAAAGTTGTAGGATTCCTCAAGATGAATGCAACGGGCCAAAAACACAATACGAAACAAATCGGGAAAATCTCACAAGTAAATGCAAAGCCGAAAAGGGAACCCCCAAAGGGCCCCACAAGCTACCAAAGCACTCAAAAGCCCAAAACTAGAAGAAAACTCATTCTAGCTCACAAACTCAACCCAACAACTACTAATCCCACTAAAAGAACTAATCCACAAATAAAACAACACTAATCCAAGAGATTAGGGGTCGGGTTCTCACATCCTCCCCCCCTTAGAACATTTGGTCCTCCAAATGAACTAAACAAACTCAAAACAAGTGGGGACATCAATCCCACACTGAGAAAACAAAACCTCAAACGACTGCTCCAAAATGGCCCTCTCGGAAGCACTGGATTCGCTGGATCATCCTCGCTGTAGAACTCTTCGGTCAACTATCAACAGTCGTCAGACATTCCACCACTGGCTCAAATCTGTTACTGCTCTACCAATCTGACTGCTCAAGGAATTTGTCATCTCTGACTCTTTCAAAGTTCCACCAAGCCTCTCGGTCCTAGCCACCTTGATATTGAAAATTCTTGGAACAATTCTGTCGACTTCATCACAACTGTCGAAGCTAGGGTCTCATATCAATTGCACAATCTTCAAGGAGAACTCTTGCTGGCTCTAACTATTCCTGTTCGGTGCTTTTGATCCCTTGCACAGCAATCAGTCTCTGACACTATCATGCTTGTCCTTTCACCATTCTTCAACATTTGAAGCTCTAACTGTT
The DNA here is from genome assembly GCA_038049695.1 of Cinnamomum chago. Taxonomy (NCBI): domain Eukaryota; kingdom Viridiplantae; phylum Streptophyta; class Magnoliopsida; order Laurales; family Lauraceae; genus Cinnamomum; species Cinnamomum chago. The sequence continues at coordinate 65,774,783 of CP142451.1, forward strand.
TCTGTCCGTTGCTCTTGATCCACTGCACAATAGTCGGTCTCTGTCAGTCTTGGACATGCCTTTACCTTGGAATATTGTCCTATTCTTCTATCTGTCCTGAGTTCGGAAAATTGGTGACGTTGAGTATCACCAGATATCTCTTACTTTAGGCAATGTCGTCCAGTCCTCTGTACTCTTCTGTCATCTCTGTCAAAGTTGTCGAAATTAAGTCTCCTGCCAATGCACAATCTTCGAGGCGAATGACTTGGAAATCTGTCACTCCTTCATATACCAAGCTGATTCGATCAAATGTTTGAACGGTTCCCTGAACACTCCACTCATCTCTATCTGCTCATCAAAACACAAGGTTCACAGCTCTGCAAATTTCTAACTCTGACTAGACTTGCTAACACTTTAACTGTCATGCTACTCCACTTGTCTACGCTTCATGAGGTGTGCTCCTGACAAACTCATTCTTCTCTGAATCCTTTCAACTGTCACTGTCCATAGGTGATGGTTCTTCTGCTCGCATCTGTACTCTGCCCAAACCGATGTTCTACAAGTCGGTAAAGTCCACTAAATCTTCTCATCATGTGATCAAATAACAATCAATTCCACATGTAACTCTCTACACTGCTGCATAAAACTAATTTCCTATGCTTTTAATCATCCACTGATACATCCTGCTGAGTTGACTCACTATCATAACTGCAACTGTTAAACCTCATCCAACAATTCTCCGTCACAAGCTCATCAATACTCAAGAAATTTCTAACTTTTCACATCTTCTTGAAGCTGCACCACTGAAAATCACCCCAAATCTCATAAAGTCCATCACTTCTTTGGCTTATGGAGTCTTCTGACTTAGGAAAATAATCCAAGTTTATCCAAAAATCCACACTTACTTGCCTAATGAATCCTCTGACGGTACACGATCAACTGTAATTGGGTCTCCATATGCTGCTCACATTCCTTGCTGACGAACAATTGGTCACAAATTCCTTCTAAAGCTCCATCTGTGACATCCAAAAGCTGAAAACTCTGCCAAAGTCCTTCGAGAAACACACGCTAGGTCCACGAAACTCTGACTCTCCGGCGCGAAAACAAGGAAAAAGGAACTAAATGTGGGTGCGGAGACACTAAATTCTCCCCCACTAGAAAGAATTTGGTCCCCCAAATTCACTAACAACAAGGACAAGAAAAGGAGACAAAAATAGTCTCCCCCACTAGAAGAAAAACAGGCACAAACTCACAAAAACAACAACTAAAGAAAAGAAAACGAGTCCTCACCACACGTCTTAAGGTTCCTAGAGTGTTTTATTTCCTAGAAACCTGCCCGCTCTGATACCAGTCTGTCACGCCCCCAAAACAAGAAACCTCGGGGGCGGGAGATGGGATTAAGAATAAATGTATTTTTCTCCCAAGATCCGCGTGTGTGAAGACAACACATTCTGAATATTTTGCGGAAGCATTTGTGGCGTTGCGACCCGAAGTCCGTGGCCATCGGATTCCGCGTCGCACTCAACCTTTAGCCCATAGCTATTATATCAAGAATCATATCAGACTGGAGCAACCATCACAATAATTTACAGAGCTGACAGTAACAGGATATTACATTCCCAAATATATTCAAGTTACAATTATCAATGTACATTAATTAAGAATCCCAAGAAAAGGCTAATAAAAGCCATACAACAATAAGCTATAAACTACTACCCAAATGTGACGTAGCTCCGATGTCAAGCTCAATGTCTACATGACATAGCCGACAAACTAACCTGCAAAGCATGGCTCTACAGCCAACAAAACACTCAACTCGGGGCGAATAACTCTGAACCTGAGTACCAAAAGTAGTGGGTCAGACACGACGGTCTGGCAGGTGGATGAAAAGATCACAAATATACTAAAGAGTAAAACATATAATAAATCATGCTAATCGATCAAGTACTGCATATAATTAAACGGGTGCAAAGTCGGGAATCTCGGGTAAAACTTGTATTCATTTCAAGCACGGGTAAAACATGAACATCTAATAAAACATGTATTCATTTACATCATCTATAATCATAGATATTTGACCATCGGGTATTCGTCTAAACATGTATAAATATAGTGGTTTGACAAAACAAACGTTCATTTGAAACTCAAGTAAAACACAAGTATACAACAAATCAGGTATCCATAAAAGTTCCACCAAGTTTCTCGAGTGGAAGATACCTGGTCTCGGCGTCAAACAGGATTTTGCTCGTGTAGTAAATGGGTTGTTGCTGCTCCCCATCTTCTCTGACTAACACCGAGCTCACAGCATGGTCCGAGACTGCTAGATAGAGGTAAAGGAGGTCGCCCTGTGATGGAGTGGACAACAGTGGTGGTGAGGAAAGGTACTCCTTGAGTTTTGTCAGTGCTTGATCACACTCAGGGGTCCATTGGAACTTGGAGTTCTTTCTCAAGAGTTGGAAGAAGGGGCGACATTTGTCCAAAGCTCGGCTGACAAAGCGGTTGAGCGCAACAGCCATCCCTGTGAGCCTTTGGACGTGCTTAGCCGAGGTCGGGCTCTGAATCGCCCAGATAGCCGATATCTGCTCTGGATTGGCCTCGATCCCTCTCCTTGTTACCAGGGTCCCTAAGAATTTGCCAGATCCAACGCCGAACGCACACTTGGATGCATTTAGCTTGAGTTGGAACTGTTTGAGGATGGTGAATACCTAATGCATGTCTGCCAAATGGTCCTACGACTTTTTGGACTTGACCACCATGTCATCGATGTAGACCTCTACTGTCTTCCTGAGCTGGGCGTAAAACATCTTCGTGACCAGCCTCTGGTATGTCGCCCCGGCATTTTTTAATCCGAAGGGCATCACTTTATAGCAATAGATGCCTCGGTGTGTGATGAATGCAATTTTTTCTTCATCAGGTCCGTGCATGGGGATCTGGTGGTAACCTCGGTAGGCATCGAGGAAGCTCATTCTAGCGTGTCCCGAGGTGGCGTCGATCAACTGGTCGATTTTTGGGAGGGGGAAGCTGTCACGCCCCCGAACCGAAACCTCGGGGGCGGGAGATGGGATTAAGGATAAATGTATTTTTCTCCCAAGATCCGCGTGTGTGAAGACAACACATTCTGAATATTTTGCGGAAGCATTTGTGGCGTTGCGACCCGAAGTCCGTGGCCATCGGATTCCGCGTCGCACTCAACCTTTAGCCCATAGCTAATATATCAAGAATCATATCAGACTGGAGTAACCATCACAATAAATTACAGAGCTGACAGTAACAGGATATTGCATTCCCAAATATGTTCAAGTTACAATTATCAATGTACATTAATTAAGAATCCCAAGAAAAAGGCTAACAAAAGCCATACAACAATAAGCTATAAACTACTACCCAAATGTGACGTAGCTCCGATGTCAGACTTAATGTCTACATGACATAGCCGACAAAACAACCTGCAAGGCATGTCTCCAAAGCCAACAAGACACTCAACTCGGGGCAAGGAATCTGAACCTGAGTACCAAAAGTAGTGGGTCAGACACGACGGTCTGGCAGGTGGATGAAAAGAACACAATATTGCGAATAATAATACAAATGATAAATCGTGCTATTTGCTCAAAATGCTGCATATAATTAAACGGGTGCAAAGTCGGGAATCTCGGGGAAAACTTGTATTCATTTCAAGCACGGGTAAAACATGAACATCTAATAAAACATGTGTTCGTTTGCATCATCTATAATCATAGATATTTGACAATCGGGTGTTCGTCTAGAACATGTATAAATATAGTGGCTTGACAAAACAAACGTTCATTTGAAACTTAAGTAAAAACACAAGTGTACAACAAATCGGGTATCCATAGCAGTCTAGCAAAAACCAAAGTCCATTTGAAAGATATGTGAAAATACAGATATTTAATAAAACTGGGTGTTCATTTAAAACATATCTCAAAGCAGGGATATTTAACAAATCGGATATTCATTTGAGACCGGTATAAACACAGTGATCTGGCAAAACAAGTGTCATTTGAAACATATTTCAAAGCATGGGTATTTGACAATTCGGGTGTTCATTTAAAACATGTGTAATCACATAAATCTAGTAAAACAATCGATCGTTTGAAACATATGTAAAAGCATGGGTATTCGCCCAACCGACATTCATTTAAAACATGTGCGGGTACAAAGAACAGAAGACAATATAATAATAACTGAATTTACATTGGAGAATATTAACACTTGTTTAAATAACAACTTTCATAAAGAAAATGAATCATTTATCGGAAAGCAAATAAGCAATATAAAACATGTCGGGTATCCAAGGAATCGGGAACTGGCAAGATGGCAATCACAAGAAGCTAAGTCCTCTATCACCGAAGTGACAAGAGTATAACGGGACGTTGGTCTCAGTCACACAAGGTGAGGAGACTCAACGTAAATCATATATACAATAATAAATATACGGGAACGGGAACGGGACCACGGTAGCGAACCGGGTATCGGGACGGGACCACGGCAATAACCGGGTATCGGGATCCAAACTGCAGCTGGCGGGACGGGAGAGGGATTTCCAAGTCAGTGGATCAGACTGACAAGGTATCCAAGCTTAGTGATGCCGACTCATAGGTTAAAACCAATCGAGACATATGCAAGTAATCAAGTACAGTAAATAAACGGGTAAACGGGGGTGCTCAAGGGCACACTGTCATATCATATCGGGCAATACATTTCGGGACAAGTAACTGTTACTAATGTAACTTCAATGCTTTCGGGAAAACAAGTCATGTAATGCAAATCTCGGGAAATGAGGTGAAACAATGAACTATAACATTTTCGGGTAAAATATTACTTTCAAGATCTATTTAAGTGCATAGGGGTCCCGTACGTCGATTATTGAAATGACTTGGTACTCCTTGAGTTTGAAGACATCCCGGGCTCCTTATACACTTTGGATTTTCAAAACTACGAATGACATGCTCGTGATATGGTTTCTTTCTCGAATGGCCTCATACCATGCCTAGTGAATCTCATTAATCGACAAAGCTCAACGCTCGAACGAACCGGAGAGTTCGTTCGAGCGGGGAGCTTTTCGAAATCTGGGGAATTTCGGTTACATGGCGGTCAGCTGGCGGTTAGCCGCCGATGGGGCAGGCGGCTAGCCGCTGGCTGACCGCGGCTGGGCTGCAGAATGCAGCTTACTGGAAAGCTGACCGCCAAGTGCGGTTACCTGGCGGTTAGCCGCCGATGGGGTCGGCGGTTAGCCGCTGGGTAACCGTGGAGCTGACCGAATTTCAGGTGGGAATTCTGATACTCTCGGGAAAGGTAACCGTGAATGGCGGTTGGCTGGCGGTTAGCCGCCGATGGGGTCGGCGGTTAGCCGCTGGGTAACCGTGAGGCTGACCGTGTTTTAAGGGGGAAAACGATGCTCTCTGGAAAAGTCACCGCGGTGCGCGGTTAGCTGGCGGTTAGCCGCCGATGCATTCGGCGGTTAGCCGCTTGATAACCGTGAGCTGACCGCCAGTTACGAAAATGCTCACTGTGTTCAGTTTTGAGTCATTTTCCTCCTCAAAACCATCTTCCTCACATCCATAAGTCCTTACAATAACATTGAGCTAATAGTTCCTCCAATGCATCTCTTTTCACTTCTCCCAATACTCCAATATTTGTTCATTCATCCCTTCCTCCATCCACATCAAATCCAATACAAGAAGGAAGGAAAGAAACCATTTCACAACATTCATTTAGGATATAACCAAAGGACAATACATGCTAACCAACATGTTTACAAAACATTAAATGACTTAGCCAACCACATTCCTCATGAAAACTCCCATGAAAAGTAAAACTAAACATCTCCTTTCTTCTCACTTAAAACCAAGCCAAAGGGAGGAATCTCCATTGTATACAAGGGTCCATTTGCCATAATCAAGGGGTAATTAAAAGCCATTGATCCCATTTCCAAAACAATAGATGATTTAGCAAAACTCATCAAATGAGCATCTATTTCAATCAATGCAAGCTAGTAAACATAAACATGAACGGGAAACCAACCCCATTCATTTTAAAATCCTATGAGCAAACCTTGACCAAACGAAAGCACATTTTTCCAAGAGATTAACAAGAGATAAACCACCATTAATATGCCATTTCGAAATCAATAGAAATATGACAAGAAGCATGTGTAGAAACATATATCACATTATCAAGAACAAGTAGTAAAACTTAGGATTTTCTCATAAAACTTTGATAACATTAAAACCATCCATTCATCCACTTGCCTTGGGTCCCAAGCTAGCAAATCAAGCTTCTAATCACCTCTCAAGCTCAAGATCCACAATCTCTACAAAAAACCCCCAAAACAAACCCTAAAATGGGTTAAACAAAGGAAGACAATGAATGGGCTCAAATCAAACAAGGAAATAGAACCTAAGGGAGAGCCATAGCACATACAAGGAAAATGGGAAGGATTCTTTACCTCTAAGGCCATGAATGAACAAGAAGAAGCTTGCAATAGGGGCTGCCCACCTTGGTTTCCCACGAAAATGGTGTCAAACAAGAGAGGAGATGAAGGAGAAGAAGTTGCCGGAGTTCCCTCGTCGGATTGGTGGCTTGGAAGCTCCATTAGAGCAAGAGAAAAGGAAGAAATGGAGAAGAGGGGCTGCTGGCACTGTAGCTATGGAGTTGCAGACGTTGGGGTGGAGGAAATGAGGGAGAAAGAGAGTGGAGTCACTTATATAATGGGTGGGTGTGGGTCCCACTACACTCAAAGCTTGCAAAGGGTAAAACATCTATTTGTGGGCCTCGGATGTGATCGACGAAGGAGAGAAAGATGTTTCTCAAAAAATCTAGTTTCCAAAAAGTATAACTTTGGCATGGTTTCGAGATCTCGAAATTTGGGTCCATATTTGGTGTGAAAAGACTGTTTTGCCCTCCGGGCTGGAAAAACTGATTTTCGGAGCTTCGAATGGGTACGGAGTCAGCACGAAAGTTGTAGAGGTTAACAAAATGAGTCGAATGAGGCTAAAACAAGAATTATCAGGAATTCGAATAATCTCCCAATCTCGCGCAAAGTCACTAAAAGAACCCCCAAAGGGTCCCACTAATCACAAAGGCCCTCAAAATTCCCCAAAACTAGAGAAAAACCATTCTAGCTCATAAACTCAACCCAACAAATACTAATCCCACTAAAAGAAACTAATCCACAAATAAAACAACACTAATCCAAGAGATTAGGGGTCGGGTTCTCACAGAAGCTGTCCTTGGGGCAGGCTTTATTGAGGTCGGTGAAATCTATGCAGACCCTCCACTTGCCAGTCTTTTTCTTCACCACTACCGTTTTGGCCAGCCACTTCGGATAATGCACCTCTCGGATTGCTCCGGCCTCGAGGAGCTTGCCTACTTCTTCGATGACAGCTTCTGTTTACGGGACCCCTGTTCTACGGGCCTTCTGTACTATGGGCTTGTGTCCGGGATCCACGTTTAGCTTGTGGCACATGACTTCAGGGTCGACCCCGAGCATCTCATATGCAGTCCAGGCGAAGATGTCCTTGTTCTACAGCAGGAAGTAGAGCAATTCGGATCTCTTGTCGTCGGGGAGCTGGCTTCCCAGCGAGAAATATCGACCGGGGTCATCAGCATTGATCCTCACCTTGGTGAGCTACTCTATGCTCTTCTGCTCTGCTGACCGACCGACATCCTCCAGCTCGGCCTCGAACTAGGTCATATGCACTTGCTGCGGCTCTGTCTCGCCAGGCGCTATGGCCGTGAGGCATTACCGGGCCATCTGCTGATCTCCCCGCACGGTCACTATCTCGAACACCCCTCCGGCCCCCTCCAGTGGAAATTTGAGCTTCTGGTGAAGGGTGGACGGTACTGCCCCCATGGCATGCAGCCAGCTCCGTCCCATTATTACATTGTAAGGCAACGGTGCGTCCACTACCATAAAGTCGGCCATCTTCGTGGCGCCCCCTACTCTGACTTCAAGCGAGATCCTCCCTTTGGGGTACACTGGCTTGGCGCTGAAGCCTATTAAGGGGATGCGGGCTTCTTGTAGGTCAGACTCGGTCAGGCCGAGCTCTTTGAAGCAACTGAAGTAGAGGGTCTCGGACGAGCTCCCTGGATCTATGTGTTAGGAATTTTCTAGATTGCAATTTGATGGATGCATTTCATTCTAGCATCATTTGATTTACACACTTGCATTGTTTTAAAATAAACTTGAAATCTTATTTTATTCATGCATTGTTTTTAAGAGTTGTAAAAGTTTTGATTTATGCATGATTTGTTTTTAAATCTTGGATGCATTTGTTTTAGAAAAGAGTTTTAGAAAATCAAGCTAGCCTATGAGTTTTAAATCTTTCAAAATGTTTTAGGCTTTTTATGTTCCATGTTTTAAAACCCTTAGAATGATTTAAAACATGTTTTAAAGCTTGATTTTATGGCCCAAATAATTCCACAAAGAAAAACTTTGAATTTGCAAAAAAAATGGATTTTGGGGCCACTGCAGTGTCGCCGGTCGACCGGCGCAGAGGTCCCGGTCGACCGGGAACACTGCAAGGCAGAAAGTTGCCCTGGCGCCCCAACGGTCAGAAATTTGACCGTTGTGTGGTCCCGGTCGACCGAGGCCTGTTTGCCGGTCGACCGAGAACTAGCCGTTGGCAACTTTTTGCTATAAATATGAGTTCTTTCCCTTGCCAAATGTTGGGAATTTTTAACCCCTCCTTGAGAGGATTTGAGGCATATCAAAAGGGAAGAGAACCAAGGGATGAAGGGGATGATTAGGAAAGCTAAAGCTTGGATTAATGAAGTTAAACCACCAAGTAGGCTCTTCCTTCCTTAATCATATGTTTTCATGCTTTTGTTTTATTTTTGGTAAATCATTTCTAGCATGTTAAACTATGTTTGTGTTGTGTCCTTAACATATTTTATGTTTTGAGTTGATTTATTGTTTTGGATACAACACCATATGATTCAATCCAAGTAGTACTTAACTTTGGTAAATCTAAGTAGATCATGTTAATGAAAGAACCTTTGAAATCATATGTAACATGATCCATATACTTGGTTGAATCTTTGGTTGTTGTTTTCCATCATAAGAACATCTCTTTCAAAACTAACTTATGTTTTGGATTCAACTTCTTTACAAATCATATGTTTTCATGTTTTGTTTTATCATTGGTAAATCTTGTAACATGTTAACCTATGATGTGTTGTATCCTTAGCATGTGTTATATTTTGAATAGATCTATTGTTTTGGATACATCACCATTGATTCATCAAAGTAGTACTTTATCTTTGGTAAATCTAAGTAGATCATGTTAATGAAATATGTAACATGATTCATATACTTTGTTGAATCATTGGTTGTTGTTTTTCCATCATAAGAAAATCTCTCTCAAATGTATCTTATGTTTTGGATCCAACATCATTACAAATCATATGTGTATTATTGTTTTAATGCTTCACAACTTGCCTTACTTTGATTGGTAAATCATTTTCAAGTTGTCCTTATAATTACATATGATTTGTCCCCTCTTTTCAATCAAATCTATTTTTATGTTTTGAGCTTCATTGATGATTTGATTGACATCCCTATGCATCACATGTTTAGAGCTAATCCATTTCATACAACTTGTGTAACTTTGATATCATTAACAAGTTGTTACTTTTAACATGTGATTGCATTATATCCTCAATCATAAATGTTTTTGAGCTAAAACTTTCAAAAGCCTTAGGCATACTTTATGAGCTTTCATTTTCAAAATGATTGAGGACCACACACACACACTTCATATACTTTCATCTTTGCATTCATAGTGTGAGTGTGTATTAGTTCTACACTTCCATATCCGCCTATTTAAGAGGCATTGTAATGAGCTTAAATAGAATCTCCATCAAGTGTTTATAGACACTAATTTAGAGAGATAACCAACCATGTGGTTGAAGAGGTTATTGCTTAGCCTATAAAAGCATAGTGTATAGGTTGATGTTAAGCCTTGAAAAACATCATTGTAAAGGTTATTGCTAAGCCTTGGAAAGCATATTGTAAAGGTTATTGCTTAGCCTATTGAAAAGCATAAATAGTGGAAATCCGGTGGGGTGTTGGATCACAAGCCGGTAGTGGATGTAGGCATTGAGGCCGAACCACTATAAATACTTGTGTGATGGTGCTTGCTTTGTGGTGATTGTTTTCTTTAAGCTTCCGCATTTTGTTTGATAATCATCACTTGTGACTAGTTTGTTTTAAAGAAGTTAAAATTGTTAAAATTGGTCATAAAAGAAGCTCACCCTATTCACCCCCCCTCTAGGGTTCGGATCCCCATGGACTTACACTATGAGGACGCGCTTCACGGTGTAATTGTTCAGCCGTAAGGTGAGGGTGAGTGCGTCGTTGTGGGGGAGATGGGCCCCTTCTAGGTCCTCGTCTGAGAACCAGATCTTAGGTCTGCCCCTCTTAGCTCTCTTTGGTGCAGGCTCCAGTTCGGCCGACATCACCTGTTTGCCATGGGCAGCCCTCCTGGCCTCTGACCGAGCTTGGTGACTTCCCTTATTGGGAGTGGGGGCCAAGTGAATAACATTGATGACTCCCACTGGCCCGTCGCTGTCTTGATCATCATTGGGTGGAGGCGGAAGAGCGCGCTACTGAGCCTAGTTGATCCTTTCTCCTTCTTGGATATATTCTCGAAGGTGTCCGTCTCTGACAAGGTTCTCGAGGTGGGACTTCAGAGCCATGCAATCCTCGATCATGTGCCCGCGTTGCTTATGGTAAGAACAGTTCTTGCTCTGATCTCGGGTAGATGGATCGCCCTTCATCGGCTCTGGCCACTAGAAGTAGGGCTCTGCCTTGATTTTGTTCAAGACTCTGTAAATGGGCTCCTTGAGGACGACATTAACAGCCCTATAAGGATCTCCTGCCGGCCCGACAGGTTTGAACTTTAGTCTCTTGCTGTTACTCAAGACCGAAGTGGAGAAGGTTGCCGAACTGGCGGTGGCCCTCCTCTTATCTGGCCTCTGCTTGGGGAACGTCCCCTCTCCTTTGGAGGTTTGGCCTTTCTGCGAGATGCCGAACCGCTCCTTGCCATGAGCTTCGTCCTCCTCCTGCTCGATGTACTGATTCACCCTGGCCATCAGCGCGTTCATTGTAGTCACAGGATTACGGACTAGGTCTCTACGGAGCTCATTGCCTGGGAGCAACGCCTGCCGGAAATACATGATGGCGATGTCGTCCTTGGCGTCCGCGATCTGGCTGTAGACCATCCAGAATCTTCTGGCAAACACAGTGATGCTCTCACTGTCTTTCATCTGGATTGCCATGAGGTTGCCACCCGTCTTCGGGATGACTCGGTGCGCCTGGAACTTCCCGACAAAGGAGTTTCGGTCGGAGCTGCCGCCAGCTCGTGACCGTCCCAGGAGGGATTGCGCAGAACCATCGGAGCGGGAGGTCGCCTTGGCTTGAGGAGAAAACCCTGCAATTTAGATGGCCGACATCCCCCCAGACCGACATCCGCTGAGTGAAATGCCGCAGGTGCGCTTCTGGGTCTGAGGTCCCGTCATAAAGGACGAACCTCGGGACGCTGAATCTCTCGGGGAGAGAGAAATCTTTTATTTCCTGTGAGAAGGGGGACATGCCCTGGTCGTCCTCTTCGCGGTCCTCCATTTGGTCTTGGGTGAAACCGATCTCGGCCAACCGGGTTTGGACCTCTTGTTTGACATAGTGGTCCAGCAGTTCCTTCAGGCCCGCGGTGTTCTCTGGCCTCAGGGATTCTGGCTCGCGACGCGATCCCCCGAAGTTGCTACGCAGATGGCTGCTGCTCGAGCCCTCCTCTTCGCAGCGACTTCGTCTTCTGTCGCTGAGGACCTGCCTCAGATCTCGGCTGCCCTGACGGGTCTGCTGTCGCCCGGGATGCGGAACACGAGGCCTTCTCTCATTTGCCTTTAGCCGCTCCTGGAGACGACGAATCAACTCCTCTTTCTCTCGGAGGATCCGATTCTAGGCATCAAGCTCCTCAAGCAGGGGGTCGTCTTCTCCTCCATGGGCTCGGTGAAAGGACCGGTCGTCATTGTGAATGCGATGATGAGAGTGATGGGATTTTGCCCGGATAGGAGTTTTGCCTCGTCGTCGAGGATCCGATGGGGAGGCATTTTGCTGCGAGCCCCTGGGTGGCTGATCATCTCGGAGGGGAGGAGCCTCATGGTGGTCGTTACGCCGGGGGAGTGTTGTTGTTGGTCGAGATTAGGAATCTGACTGGACAACGCCCTCCGTGTACACGGAACCGGATTTCCATCTGGACTTTCTCTGGCGGGGAATCCTTGGTAGGTCCCGTGGAACGGGGGGAGCCTCCGTCGGACCCGGAGGGGGAGGGAGAGTAGAGCGAGCGCCCGTGGGCAGCACTGAAGGTACCGACCGAGGCGATTGAGGTTGCGACTCTGGTTGCAAAAATGGCGGAATTGCGACTCTGGTTGGAAAAAGGACGACTCTCTTCGGGACTTTGACGATCCCTCACCGCCGTATCTGGTTTTTGGAGGCATGGCTTTTGAAGGTCTGGTTTTTGTAAAGATCCTATCCCCACAGACAGCGCCAACTGTAAGTGCCTGAAAATTACGGACTTGATTAAGAGAGGGTTAAGCTCTCGGTTTGATGATCTGGAGAAGATGGGGGAAAAGGATCGAGCCTCCGGTAATCTGAAAGAGAAGACAAAGGTCAGAGCCCCTGGCTGTAGGCAGCCGAAGGCACTCCGATGCTTGAGTTAGTATGATAGATGGAGAAGAAGCAGTATGGGGGGATCACTGGTTGCGTACCTTCTATTTTTTTTCTCCATGCATTATATAGACGTGGGAGTCTTGTTGGAGTGGACCTTAGGGGGAGATGAAAGTCCCATCAGCATGTACCTTTCTCTCCTGAGTGGGAGTAGGTAAAAAGGAGACGTCCCATCGGGCCATCTCCCTATACCTATGGACGTGACCTTGAGATAAGGCATGCCACTTATCTAGGTTCGGCGCCCACTCTATCTGTCAGTTCGCCGTCCTCGTCACTGCAGCGCATTTATGGTTGCATTTATGGCTGAGTGACAGGAGACCGAGATCGGGTTAAAGTCCGAGACCGAGGTGGACACCCGTGAGTGTAGCCACTGAGATGGGATCGACGCTCCCCCCGACATGGTACTACTACCGAGCTTGGACATCACCGAGACTAAGGATAGTCCGAAACTGGGGAGTGGCCCCACATAAATCCGTGATTACGAAACGGTCCCACACATGTCCAAAAAAAATATCAATGGAACCCTTCCCCAAATTGCAGCAGCAGCAGACTGTTTTAAAACAACACAGTTTTATTTCTATTAACAAGTTTCTCTTTCGCACTCTCACTTTTCTTTCTAACTCAACTTTCTTTGTTTAAAACCATATTTCAATACATACTTGGTATCCTCTTTTGTAAATAGAAAAGACCCATCTCTCCTATTCCTTTGTGTTTTTACAATTCTAACACCTAAATCTAGACACCCAGATTCTCTTTTCTTAAAAATTTGGTCCTTTCCTTTTATAGATATATGCATCTTGTTTGCTTGTTTAATCAAAATAGATCTTGATATCACTAAGATTCCAAGAAGTGTCTCTGCACTTTGAAGAGAAGTTGAGAGCGAATGCAAAGAAAGCTGAGTTTTTCCTTTCTGAGGTTGGAAGAAAGTGAGTGGACGGTTTAAAGGGCTCGATGAAACGGCCTTGCAAAACAGATGCGGTAAAGATGTGTGAATTGTGTGATATCGCACACTCATGGGCACTTTACTAATTTGCACCAGTATGAACGCCTACACACCTCTAAAGCCACTGCAAATATCTCTTTCTTTTATTATAGGTAGGATCTAACTCATGAATTCTGACTCCCTAAGTGTGGCTTTTGAAGTCACTAACCAGTTAAACTATGTATAGACGAGGGGATAATAATATTAAGTTTTGGATTGCACCTTTTTCTCGAAGTTGCTTTTCAACATATTAAGAGAAGCAAATTGGTATAGGCCTTCACTGCATTGTGGAGATAATTACTAATGATTTTTTTTTTTCATATCCGATGAGTTTGGACAACCACCTCTGCTGTGAAGGATTAGCAATTTTTTGTTCCACTAGGAATTTCAGACTTCTGTGATCAGTTGTAATTATAAAAGTCATTCCTAATAGATATGGCCTCCATTTTTCAACGTTCATGATAACTGCTAGGAGCTCCTTTTCATAGGTGGGTAAGGACAAGTTGCGCCCATGCAAGGCATGACTGAGATAAGTGATGGGTCGTCCCATCTGCATGAAAACTGCTCCAACTCCGGTCCCACAAGCATCACACTCAAGAATAAATGGTTTAGAAAAACTGGGTAGGGCTAAAATTGGGGCCTGTGTCATGGCTTCCTTCAATTTTTTAAATGACATTCCAACCGGAAGCATTTTTTTCAGAAAGGCGGTCATGGGAGCCGCTATTTTTCCGTAATGCCTTATAAATTTTCTGCAATAGCCAGTCAAACCCCTCTAAGGGCTTTAATTGAGTTAGGAGTGGTCCAATTTAGCACACCTTGTATCTTTTCTTGATCAACAGCCACGCCCTCCTTAGATATTATGTGACCCAGGTACTGCACTTCACCACTTGCAAAATTGTATTTAGACTTCTTGGCATATAATTGGTGTTGGCATAGGACCTCCAAAACGGTCCTCAAGTGCAGCAAATTTTCCATTGAAATCCAACAAAACATAAATTTATTCTAATTAGAATAGCACAGTTATTTCAATTTAAAATATATCAACCACCAAACAGAAACTTCATAAGCCTGGATAAAAAAATAAAAAAAAAAAAAAAAAAAAAAACATACCCAGATTTAGTATTCGCCACATTGATTAGTAAATGCTCGCATGCAGTTACACTGGCAATGATTCTTTCCTATTTGGTTGCACTTCTTCTCATTCATCACTATCATTTTTACGCTGCATACCTTAACACCTGGAAAAATCTTGGACCTGTCCTGTTAATGTCCAATGCACCCTTGATCAGATTTAGGTGGGCAATTCCAAACCAACCATCGTGAAATGCAGAAATCTTCTTTGCACCATCATCCACTATGCAATTGGATGATAACCAATGAAATTTATTAACCATTTCTCATTCCATGTGGCCCCACCAGATGATTTTGCTTGGATCATCTGTATGCAGCCACCCATCATCATAGATAGTAGCAGGCTAGTGATTGACACGAATCCTGGAGTTGAGTCAAATGTCATCTCCCACTAAGCCATCAGCAGTACATTCATATATGGATAAGACATTTCTACATTTCACATTTTATTCTTATTTTTATATATAATAGTTGCAAAAGATGCCAAACGGAAGGAGAAAATGGGTCAAACCAGGAGAGTTGTCCCGTCAAGTGCAAGCATCCAATTATTTATTAAAGAGAAAAAAGACAATTATGCAGAATACAGAAAAACTTGCATCTCTAGGGCTTCCGCCAACCGCACGCACTATATTTGGTTTGGCTAAAGGGACAAACGAGAAGGGAAAGAGGAATGTTAGTGAGAATGATAAGGATGAGAACTACATTCCCCCCGAAGATGATGATGTAAATGACGATACATCTTGGTCTCAATCGGATGAGGTAATCTTTCTGTGAATGTCTATGACGTGTACTTGAAAATATTAGTTTTGATGGTGACACTCATACTAAAATGATTTTCATTTCCATTTAATGTAAATTGTTGACATTCACTTTATTGATATTATCAATTTTTGCTAATAATTATTTATTTTCCTTGTCAAATTGCAGAGATGCTTCGAGATAACAGGGTGAAACGCGCTCGGATGATTGCAGCTACACTCGAGTTAGCTCGTGTAGAGAGCCCACCTGAGGCCTCGACACAGCCTCTGTCGGCTGCTCTTCTAGTTACACGATCTAGAGGATCAGGGAGCACCCCTGATTTGGCAGCCCCCCAGCCTCTGCCGATTCAGCCTCCGACCACACAACCCTCGCCGACCCAGCCTCAGCCGTCCCAGCCTCCGACGAGTCCTCATACAGTCGAGAGCAGCGTAGGTGAGAAAATTATGACCTCTTAAAATTCAGAATGGTTCACCTCAATTTAATGATTTGTGTTCACTAACTCATTTAGCACTTTCAACTTAACAGCATCAGCCCCAGCCTCGGAGGTTCCGAGCCGTGTAAGGGGTGTTACGCGAGGGAAGAATGTGACAAAGCTGAGGAGACAGCTGAGTCATAACATCCCAGTCTCGATCCCCATCTCCAATCATAGGCCAGAAGGGGAATATGCCCCATCATTGGCTAACCATCTTAGGTTAGCCATTAGAGAGGTTTCCCCAGTCAGGCCCCATGGCTGGAAGAAGCTTGACAATAGGATCAAGCTTGCCGTCATTACTGTAGGTCAGGTAAACTGAAATGAGAAATATCAACCAAATTGATTATAATTATGCTCCGCAATACAAAATCTGATTATATTTTATTATTACTAATCTTTATATGGTTCTCCCCTAATTGCATCAAGTTTTTGATATCGGGAACTACAAGCGCGATGTGCAGCTCAGGGCGGACATTGACCGCCAATGCGGGGTTTTGTATAAGAGTTGGAAATACGAGTTGCATTGTCACTATCTGGAGTTGTTGGAGCAGGGGGTTCCCCGACCCCAGGACCACCCGACAGAGGGTTGTGATCCAGCTGACTGGCAGTTGATGGTCTCGTAGTGCTGAGAATCGCCGGCCTGGAAGGTAACTTTGGGATGTTATCTACAACAATTATTTATGTATTCCAACGTAATTTTATTAGTAATGATTTTATAAATGACTACTATTGTATTATTGTTTTTCTATGTAGGCGAAGTCGAAAAAAGCTCAAGAGAGTCGAGCCAAGCTGCCATATAATCATATTAGTGGCTCCAGGTCATTTGCATCGAGGCTGTCTCTGATGGTACTAATTATATTCATATGAAGAAACTAGATTAAGTTTATTAATTTATCAATATGTAGCTAGGTTCATATCTAATACAAAGCTATTTCAAATGACAGACGGCATAGAATGCCAGTCAAGCGCCGCCTATTATTCAATTCTTCCGCGACACCCACTACAGAGAAAAGAGTAATGAGTGGGTAAATGAGGTGGCTCAGCAGAGACATGTACGTTTGCTAATAAGTCAATTATGATAAATAATGCCATAAAGGCATTCTAAATCCCTTTTTATTTAAATGGCAGGAGGCCCTGGTGCAGTGGACTGAGGAGCAGTCGCAGCCCTCTGTCACAACTCCGATGACTGAGGAGCAGATTGCTGTTGATGTGCTTGGGCAGAGGTCGGGATATTTAAAAGGGTATGGCATATATTCCATGACTACTCGGTCTATGGATGGCATCTCTAAGAAGAAGACTTTTCTTTCTACTCACTACCCACTTCCTACTGCGCTCACCGCCACCCATTTGCTTGAACCCACTACCTATTCCTAAGCTTCAAAATTTCCTGAATGGGGGACTATGAATGATTTAGAGTTTACAACGCTCCAACGCCAAGGTACTTGGACCCTAGTACCATACCAACCTCATATGAATGTAGTGGGCTGCAAATGGGTGTTCCGTATCAAACGTAATCCTAATGGCTCTGTTAATAAATATAAAGTTCGCCTGGTCGCCAAAGGGTTTCATCAACAACCCGGCATAGATTTTATTGAAACCTTTGGCCCTGTGGTTAAACACACCACTATTCGGGTTATTCTTTCCTTGGCCCTCTCATATAATTGGCCACTTCGCCAGCTCGACGTTGAATGTGCCTTTTTGCATTGAGACTTTCATGAAGAAGTTTACATGGCCCAACCTCAAGGATATGTGGACCCAACCCATCCTTCACATGTTTGCCGTATGATAAAATCCATTTATGGTTTACATCAAGCTCCACGGGCCTAGTATGACAAATTTGCTTCTAAGTTACTAGAATTGGGCTTCACCATTTCAGCGTCGGACCCATCACTATTCATCTATGCTCATGGCAACACTCGTCTATATTTATTATTGTACATTGATTATCATCACGGGAAATCAACTGTCCGCTATAACTTCTCTCCTTCGAGGCCTCAGTGCTACCTTTCATATGAAGGACATGGGCCCCTTGACCTATTTTCTCGGCATTCAAATCCGGCGGTCCAAACAAGGCATCTTCCTCAGTCAATCTAAATACATTATGGATCTCCTTGATCGCACCAACATGACAGGTTGTAAGCCCATGAATTCTCCTGCCTCATCCACTAAATTGGGTCGCTCATCCAGCCCACTACTCCCTGATCCATCTGAGTATCGGAGCATTGTTGGAGCCCTACAATATGTGACACTCACCAGGCCTAACATCGTTTTTTCTATAAATCAAGTCTGTCAATTTTTGCGACAACCAACAGACGAACATCTCACTGTTGTCAAGCGGATCCTCCGCTTTCTCAAAGGAACCATTACATATGGGTTGCTTCTACAACCGGGCCCCATCCGTCTTGAAGCATACTGTGATACAGATTGGGCCGGCTGCCCCATTGACTATCACTCTACCAATGGATTTTGTGTGTAGCTTAGGCCTAATCCAATATCATGGTGTGCTAAAAAGCAGTCCACCGTTTCCCAGTCTTCAACTGAGGCTAAGTATCGATGTTTGGCTCATACTACTACTGTGTTGTATTGGCTCTGTTCTCTTCCTAAAGAGCTTCAGGTTCCCTTAGTCATGGCTCCCATTATCTGGTGTGACAACATTTCTGCAATTGCCCTCGCCTTCAACCCGGTCTTTCATGCTCGCACCAAGCACATCGAGATAGATTACCATTTTGTTCACGAAAAGGTAGCCCACAAGCAACTTGATATTCGTTACCTCTCCTCTATCGACCAGGTTGCTGACATATTCACAAAGCGTCTACCTCCGCATCGAGTTCGTTATTTACAAGCCAAGCTGTGTCTTCGTCCACACCCTCGGCTTGAGGGGGGATGATAAACTGTTGTGTCTTCGTCCACACCCTCGGCTTGAGGGGGGCATGATAAACTACATGGGCCAGTAGAGCCACATGGGCCCACTAAATCTCAGCCGCAACCATCGTCCTTATCTCTTAATGGCTGGCATTCTTATCTCTTGGCAGCTAGCTACATATGAGATAACTCTGGCAATCTTCTACTGTTATCAAGATCCACTTTTATAGGCTGTAGTTTTCCTTTCATTTGTAACTTTCTTTTTATCGGTTGTGTATATATATCATGTATACCTATCAAAACCAATACAAGAAATTACAGCAAATTTTAATCTGTTTATTAAGATCTAGACCCGCCTCCATAGATTTGACACAGATGTGTTGTTTTTGGATTCAGCATAAAAAGCATTTTAAAAAGATCAGCTGATTCTGGATTCAAATTTGAAATAAGATGTAGGATGCATTGGGTTTCAAAATACAATTTTAAAATAATTCAATGGTAGAAGTTTGAAGTTAAGTGGATCCTCAAATTTCAATATTATCAAGCAATGTAGGCCCTTAAGACTTATTTCTATTTTTATTATGTAGATGAACTCATCTTGTATCCAAATCCTCAAGTTGGAATACACTGGGATCCAGATCCAGATCCAGATCCAGATCCAAAAGTTCCAATTGCTATAGGCTTGGCTTTGAATCGGGATCTAAATTTCTCCCAAATTCAAAAATTGCTGCCACACCCATTTTTAATTTGAAAGCTGGGACTTTGGATAGTCTAATAAACCAATATCCCCACTTGTAACCCGAACCCCACCTCAGTCAAACATATTATCCACTGGTTTTTTTCGAAACCCGTTTGGCTCAAACTCCCTTTAAGAGACCACCGCTCACTAAAGAATGGCTTCTTACCCGAGTGGTAAGGAGTATCGGTTTTTACTTGGCTGTCCGGGATTTGAACCCCGGATACGTCACATCTTCCCAATTGTTTGGGCTTTTTTTTTTATTTGTGCAGGCTTCCTTCCTACTTGAGTGGGCTGCCTTTCCATGTGTACAAAAATAAAATAAAAAAGACCACTGCTCACTTCGACGTTAAAAATACCCGGCTACATATAATCCAATCAGTGTGGACATGGATCTTAAAGAATGGACTTAAACCCGGACACAACCAAACCAAACCCGTTTAAAGCCCCACGTGAGTGCTTTGTGTTAGTGGGTGAAAAGATACTACCAGTGTGTCACCAGTGACGAGCTTAAAAACTATTTCGCAGTTTAAGATGATGTTTACAAGTAACTGCTTAGGGTCAAGTCATACTTCAGCCTTCCACTGATTTCAACTTTTGCTGGCTTTGACAGTGAAGTATAGAAGAGACTCACAAGAAGTCCATGCATGTCTACGAATATTAGACTATGTGTCACAACACAATGGTTGTGAAGAAGAAAGGAGAAAATTCCACATGCATGCTTTCGATGGTGTGCTAACTTATGGAACAGTCTACCTTGACTAGTTCCTAACTTGTGGGCCAAATTATATCCAATGCTAGAAACTCATAAGTGTAGCCCACTTTTAAAATTCAAATAGCTCAAAATCCCCATTCCTCTTGTTTTACCATTAAGAAAAACATCAGTTCAATTAGAGTGGTGTCTGAGAAAATGAACCCAAAAGAAAAGGAAAGGGAATAGGTGTTCAGCTAAAAAACTCAAATGGTAAACCCCTTCCCTTGTATTTGTAGGTTTTGAGGAGCGTTACCATAGGAAGAAATTTCTAAATACTTAATGGATCATAGGAAAATATCTCTGGATAAGATTGGAAGCAATGACATAACTGAATAAAAAAAAGAGGTTTTTTTTTTTTTGTATACCCGCTACATTTTGTATGATTTTCAAATAGGCCCCTATGGTTTTTGCATTTGTAAATAGGCCGCTATTCTCTCAATTCAATACCTTTCATGTCTCCAAAATCAATATTCTTAATAAGAATGGATAACCACTATGAAATTTGTGTTGAACTTTTATGAAAATGACAACTTTGCCCTTACATCCATTAAATAAAAATGAGTATATTATTATTTATAAAAATGTCATTATTTTATTCAAAGTCCCAATTGTCTCTCTTAATAACTCTTTAATGCAAATGGAGCCTAATCATGTATTTTGAAATTTTCATCAATCTAACGATCGGTCATGCATGGATTGAATCAACTATAACCGACTATAAGCACAGACTTTCATTGTCATTATGACTTATTTGCATCTAATTAAATAGGCCCTATGCTTATAAAAATAGATTTATGTGCGATTATTCTCTCCCACTAAATATAATTATTAATGTTACAAGCTTCAGAGAAAAATAAGTCCAAGCTTTTAAATTTATGCATATAGGAATAAAAAGATGGGCAAAAGTATCATTTAACTCTAAAAACCTTTGGTGATTGGAATGCTGCTGATTTTGAGGATATGAAAAGTATTAAATTGAATAAGAAGTAGCTTATTTACAAATACTAAAACCATAGAGGGCTATTTACAAATCCTACAAACCTTAGGGGTATATGCAAAAAGCTCAAAAAAAAGTCCAAAGACAGCTCATATACAGGCTTCATAGAGTTCACTTTCTAATTTTACTTACCATGTTGTGTGGGCTAAGCTGACTTGCAATCTTCCTTATTAATTCCCGGCTCAAAGTAATGGATGATGTGTAGCGTGATTGAATCCTTTTAGTTACTTTTTCTTGATCACGTGTTTTAGGTTAGGTGAGATTCCTTAATGATAAAACAAATGCTATGTGATTTTGAGCCCTTGATTATAAGGGTGCATTGTACAATGATAGGAATCCACAGTAGATAGAAAAATTATTCGGATTTTTCATGCAGCCCCTTTTTTTATTATTTGGTGTTGTGTGGGGTGTTTTCCTAAGAGTAAGATTACACTAGTTTCGGTAGCAGTACCAACTAAACTCATCCCGATCTCGGTATCCAAGTTCGACCAAAGTACCAAGATATCTAGCTCGGTAACGGTACCAACTAGACTTCTCATCTCAGTTCGGCAAACAGTGTCAGCTTGCGCCAAGCTTGAGCCAGCCTCGGTAAGAGTACCGACTGGGCTCGTCTATGTATAAGGCACCTTGACAATAGTGTCAGGATGCATCCGAATCTGATCTCAGTATCATCTTCAGCTCGGTTCATCCACAGAGATGAGTACTAAACCATTATTGTACTTCTACAAAGTTACGGCTACGTTACAGAACGTGCTGACGAACAAGACAGGCGCCGGATAATAATAAGGTGTCGTCTTGATCAATCACATCCACATTAATACGAGAGGTCATCTCATGATTCGATTAGACAGTATCAAGGGTAAGGATCCCTTCGGAGGTATGTTTTTTACAACGTCATGTACTAGCATACATACCTCTCATTTTCATCATTTGTTCAGTGGTAGCACTAACTCAGGCATCGGAGAGTCTTCAGCTGACAGCAGTCAAGGTCTCTGATCTCTTTTTCTTCTTCCCTTTCTGGTTCTGAGGCGATCTATCTCCCCCAAAGAAGCTTAAACAGCAAATCATGAGTCTCACACTCACCTAATCCGAATCTGTAACTTTTAGGCACTCACAGGTGTGACAAATTTTCCTTCCTGTAAAGAAAAAATAAACTAATTCTCATCGATAGGTAAGGTTTTGTTTCCCTCTGGAGTGAAAACCCGTAAAAAGAGGAATCCTCTCCTAGCATGAACTACCCGTAACGTAAGGTGAGACCACTGACAGATTTTTTGCAAAAAAGATCTAGACTCGTAAGTCGTAATTCAACCTTCCTCTAGCATTGGTGAGGCGAACAGGCTCCACCATCATGTCATCTGTCTACGCTGTCTAGTAAAGTGAGGGATGTAGCCAAGTCAAGCTAGGAATGCAATGGGTTCAGCAGAACTCTAACCCACATGCCTGACCTAACCAAAATTGAAATTTGGCTTGGCTTACTCGGGTAGGATTGGGACTTGGCTTGGATGTTTAATCCAGCATGGAGTTCGAGTGGGCTTGGGATAAGGGCTTTAACCAGCCAAGTTCAACCCAAGTACCCAATTTATCTATAAACGTGTATGTACATATATATGTAATGGCAGGAAATACAATATGTGAAGGAGGTGAGAAAATGTAATTAAGAATTAAACTAGTGAACTTTGAGTCCCTTAAATTAGTGGTTGTTATGATGGTAAACTTTGAGACTTATGCAGAGTAATGGTTTTGTAAGGATGGACCTTACAGCTGATGATAAGGACTCTTCGGAACCATTGGATCAATGAATAACAGAGGGCTTGATGGTCGTTTCAAGTGTGGGGAAGGGGCTTTATGGTCATTTCAAGTTTGGATTTTGAGAGAGTCCTTATTAAAAGGACCATCCTTATAGGACTATTAATATATATTACCAGCAAAGCATGCCCGCACTAAGCCCGGCCGTAGAAATGAAAACACGTTCAATTTGTGGCTATTTTATGAGATATTAATTAATGAGAAAATGAATATAAAACAAACAAATATACCATTTATTACGGTTCGAAGCATCGCCTAGCCCGACATTAATACAAAGTAAATATTACTTTTTATATAAATGAGTATGAAACTTCAAGTCCTATGTAAATTAACATTTTCAAATTTGCATGTGGCCCCGTCTTTAGGAATTAGAACATGAGGCCCACTTTAAAAAAAGTTTATTGTATGTGGAGCCCATAAGTATAAATCACTATCAATGATCCACTTTTAAAAATCACAAATATTATGGATTTTCTAACCATAATAGATATATTAAAATTCTAAATCCACTTAAAGAATACTCAATTTAACTTGGTTGGATAGAGTTACTGTGCAAGGTGGATTTTATCATCTAAACTCTTTAATCACCTATCCATAATAGATATATATTAAAATTTGAATTCACATAACTTCACAAAAGTGGACTCTGAATTGATTGATAGAGCTTATCTCTTGAAATTGATTTGAGATCCAATTTCTCAAATTGATTTGAGATTAGAGTCCAATTTTGCAATCGATTGCGAAATCAAAGGATTCGATTTCAAAATTGGAGACTGATTTCACAATCGATTGCAAAATTGGACTCTAATCTCAAATCAATTTGAAAAATTGGATCTCAAATCAATTTCAAGAGATAAGCTCTATCAATCAATTTAGAGTCCACTTTTGCTAAGCTTCTTTATGTGAATTCAGATTTTAATATATATCTATTATGGATAGGTGATTAAAGAGTCCAAATGAAAACATCCACCTTGCTCAGTAACTCTATCCAACCAAGTTAAACTGAGTATTCTTTAAATGGATTTAGAATTTTAATATATCTATTATGGTTAGAAAATCCTTAATGTTTGTGATTTTAAAAGTGGATCCTTGATAGTGATTTATACTTATGGGCTCCACATACAATAAAATTTTCTAAAGTAGGGCTCATATTCAAATTCCTAAAGACAGGGCCACATGCAAATTTGCAAATGCTAATTTACATAAGATTTGATGTTTCATACTCAATTATATAAGAAGTAATATTTACTTTGTATAGATGTCGAGCTGGGCCATGCCTCGAACCGTAATAAATGGTATATTTGTTTATTTTATATTTATTTTCTCATTAATTAATATCTCATAAAATAGCCACAAATTGGACAAGTTTTTATTTCTGGGCCCGAGCTTAGCGCGGGCATGCTTTGCTAGTTAATATATATTAAAGACGCAGGAATCGATTTCAAAATTGGAGTCCGATTTACTAATCGATTGCAAAATTGGACTCTAATCTCAAATCAATTTGAGAAATTAGATTTCAAATCAATTTCAAAAGATAAGCTCTATCAATCAAATCAGAGTCCACTTTTGTTAAACTTCTTTATGTGAATTCAAATTTTAATATATATCTATTATGGATAGGTGAGTAAAGAGTCCAATGAAAAAATCCACCTTACTCAATAACTATATCCAACCAAGTTAAAATGAGTCTTCTTTAGGTGAATTTAGAATCTTAATATATCTATTATGGTTAGAAAACCCTTAATGTTTGCGATATTTAAAAGTGGATCCTTATTACTCCAATTTATACATATGGGCTCCACATACAATAATTTTTTTTTAAAGTGGGCCTCATATTCTAATTCCTAAAGACAGGGCCACATACAATTTTACAATTGATTGTTTGATTTCGATTTTAATATTGACTTTATTTTATCTTCTTTTTTAAAAAAATAGACTTTATTTTATCTTCTTTTTATTGTAATATTGACTTTAGTAAAAAAATTTATTGCCTTTATTACAATTTTAAGAAAATTGTAATATAGATACAATTTCACAACAAGTTATATTGCAACTTTGCAAGCACCCAAGTTCAAATCTTGATCAAGGACCTTTTCTTTCTACCTTTTTTTATTCATCCCTGATGTGTACCTATGAAATCCAAACTACTAAAAAGTCCATAATTATCGTATGTATTGGCACCCGGCGTCCAAATGAGATTTTGGCCCATTCCGCAGAAAGTGAAATGTTTCAAAATTATTTTTAAGAAAATATAAAAACAAAAGGGATTCTTACAAGAAGATATAAAGACCTCCAGTAATTCTCAAATAAATATAAGATTTGAACTTTTGTCAAAGAAGCATGGCCCACTTTCACATCGGCCCAACCATACCGTACCATATCCCAATTAGGTCAGGCAGTGCCACTCATGAGCTAACCCACATGCCCATACTAATCTTATATTTTTTAATTTGCTTATATAAATTAAAAGAGACTTTATGGGCTTTTAGGGTTTTCAACTTGAAATAAAGTTGAAATTACTAAAATAAATACATAAACATTGATGTTAATTTACATAAGACTTGAAGTTTCATACTCATTTATATAAAAGATAATATATATTTTGTATAAATGTCGGGCTGGCCATGCTTCGAAACCGTAATAAATGATATATTTGTTTGTTTTATAGTTCTCATTAAGTAATATCTCGTAAAATAGCCACAAATTGAACGTGTTTTTATTTCTGGGCCCGGGCTTAGCGCGGGCATGCTTTGCTAGTTGCTATTTAAATTAATGGTTATGACTGTTAGAGATTTTGTGTTTTGCAATTTGATGGATGCATTATCATTTTAGCATCATTCGAATTTTCACACATGCATTGATTTAGAAATTCTTGAAATCTTGATTTACACATGCATTGTTTTTTAGACTTGTAGAAATATTGATTTATGCATGTTTTGATTTTAAATTTGGATGCATTTAGTTTTCAAAAGGAGAATTTTGAATCAAGCTTGCCTATGGTTTTAAAAGTTTCAAATCATCTTAGGCATTTTAGGTTTCATGTTTTTAAAACTCTTAGAATAATTTAAAACATGTTTACAGGCTTGATTCAATGGCCTAGACCTCCAAGACCAAGTTTCCCTTTCAAAAATCATTTTTACGAATCTTTATAATCAGGGAAAGTTCGGTCAACCGAACCTTTGTCGGCCAGCTGTCGGTTCCGATTTCAGAATATGAAATCTGTGTTTTCTGGGAACTTCGGTCAGTTGTCCGTCACCTGTCGGTCAACCAAACTTCAGTTCGGTTAACCGACAAGTGTATTGCGGTCAGCAAACTTTCGAAATATATGGCCGTTGAGTTCAGTCGACCGAACTCCAAATGTCGGTCGACCGACAAGCTAGCCGTTGGACAACATTTTCTATAAATTGACACTTCAACAAAAAAAACACCATTGGTGACACCCTTTGGTGACAAAAAACCAATGTTGACACAGAACGCACACGAAGATGACAAAAATAATTTTTGTTTGTCATGAAAAAGCTTTAACCAAGGTGCCAAATAAAGAGGAGATTCGGTGACAAATTTTTTGTCACCGAAAGACAAAATTTTGGGTGACAAGTACAAACTTGTCACTGAAAGATCTAAATTTCGCACTGGCGGGCTTGTGGTGGGTCACCAAAAGAAACAAAGGGATTGTTGATTAGTGGGTTTTTAATTCGATTTTTTAGATTTAAAGTTCGAGTCGGAAGTCAAAAAATCTTTACTTATACTAATCTTTTGTACACTACGTCAAAACACACGATTAACGACTCCAGGATGCGGGATTAATCGACGCCTAAAGCCAGTCGTTCATTAAGTGACCCTTTCAGTCAAATAAAGACCCGCATCCTCCGTCATTTTTCAATAAACCAAAATGGGTCCCCAACTTTCACTTTTGTCATTTTACATTCCCTCCATATTTTCTTTATTTCCCTCCCTTCCCCGCCATTTTCTTTCTTTCTCAATCGATTGGCCTCATTTCTCTTCCTTGGCTTTCTTCCTCATCTCTCTTCCGATCTATCTCTCACACCAGGTTTCTCATTCTGATCTCATATACTGTAACTTCCCAAAATTCCAAAGTTGTAATGAGTCTAGTTAATTGTGATTTTAGCTAATTAAGCTTGTTTATAAGTCAAATAGGTCCGATTAATCTTTAGGATCGCGCGTGGGAAGTTGAGTTGAGATCCGAGCCCGTTTGGGTACAGTAGGGGTGTGTGTCGCTATTTCCAGAAAGTTCTGAGGGCTTTTTAGTATTTTCCGCTTTTCGTGATTTTGGCACTATCGGGTAAATTACCTAATTTCCCGGAGTTTATCCTTCTATTGCACCTCGATCCGGACCCTCGAACCCGACCCAAAACCTGACCTGACCCAAACCCACCTAAGCCTATTTTATTAATATTTCAAAGTCAAACCCTCCCCACTTTTATACCATGTGAACCCACCTAACCTCATTCCCATCATACCCCCCTTAACCCACGTGTAACACCCCCCACCCCATTTCCCATTTGCCCTTTACTAGGTCAAACCCTCCCCTCCATTTTCCATTCTTCATTTCCACTCCAAAACATAGCAGCATGCCCTCTCTCCCCTCCTCATCTTCTCATCCCTCTCGTTCTCCCTCTCCTCGCTGCGCCGCTGCCACCGTCGCCGGATGACGTCGCTGCCGACCACCAAGCTCTCTCTCTTCTCCACTCTCTCATCTCATCTCCTCTCATTTTTCCCACTCATCTCTCCCTCACCCAGCCATGCTGCCCCAACATCCCGGCCCCATCATCGTCACCGCCGAACTCACGTGTGGCGCCACTAGCCACCGGCGAACCCAGCCCACCCCATCTCTCTTTATTTCCACCATTTTCCATTTCTCCTTTCTTCCTTTCCTCCCCTGTTTCTATCTCCCTTTCTCTGTTTTCTTTCTTGTTTTTCTTTCTTTATTTCCTTACCCCTCTCTTCACTCACTGCCTGTTAGACCCCGACCCAGACCAACTCGATTAGTGTACGCTTAGTATGTGTTTCGTTCTAAGTAGTTTTAGTCTTGGACATAGCTTTGGGAATTTTGAGAACGTTTAGTATTAGTCAGACACACTTAGGAAGGCTTGAGTGCACGTGTAAGCTTGGGAGGATCGTTTCGATTTCCGTGTGATTATGATCTTGATTTCATTGGAATGATTTTTCTATGTGTTACGACTTTCGTCTTAAGCACATTCATGTTTGAAGCCCAAAAACCCATGTTTTGGCCAAAAAGGGTAAAATTGTCTTTTATGCACAAATCTGGACATAATTTTCGAGATCTCAAAACCAAGTCAAAAATATACTTTTTGCAAACTAGATATTTCGAAGATCGTTTTATCCTTCTTCGTCGAAGTCATTCGAGGTCCACAAGATCATGTTTTCGTCGTTTCAAGGTTCAAGCTAATTAGGGCCCATTAGCATCACTTAAACCCCATCTCCCTCTCTTTTCATTCACTTTACCAAATCTCTGCAACTTTCTAACCTAGGGTTGAAAACCCCTCTTTCCTTTCCATCTTCCTCACCTTGCATGATCTAGCTAGAGATCTCCAAATAGAATTCCAAGACCATCATCTTCTTCCTCTCTTTGCAAGCTTTCTATTGGTATAAAATTTCTTGGAGTTTCTTGTGGGACAAGCTCTTCATTTTCTTCCTCCTCTCTTGTTTGACCTTCTCTAGGTAAGAGCTTCAACCCATGCTTTTCATAAAGTCTTTTTAGTTCCTTAAAGATCTTGTTTTCCCTGTTACAAACCCTTTTGGTAAAATGGGTTTCTTGTTTTCAAGATTGAGTGAGTTTTGTGTGGTTTTCTTGGGTTTTTGTAGTACTTTGGATTGGCTTGAGTGAAGTGCTTGGAGAGGAGTGTTTAGCATTTGGGCAAGGCAAGTAATCTCTATAGGACCAATGTGCATGTGTATTTTAAGCTTCATTGTTGTTTTAGAGATTTTGCATATAAATATGTTTATAAGCTTCTTGATCATGTTTACCTTGGATTGAATGTTTGAAATTGGAAAAAAAATGTGTGTTTTGTCCCTTGGAGAGCATGTAGGCTCAGGGAGTGCAAGTAGAATGAGAAACAAGAAGAAGGGAAAAAGGAAATGTAAAAATCTGAACTGAACTGCAATTCCCGTGCAGTTTCGGTCAGCCGTCGGTCGGCTGGCGGCTAGCCGAAATCCTCATTTCGGTTAACCGCGAGCTGACCGAGATCGGCGGTTCCCTTTCCAGAAGCTGACATTTCCACAGTGGATTACGGTCAGTGCGCGTTGTCGGTTCCTTTTCCCGAGAGCTATATTTCAGACTGGGTTTCCCGCGGTCAGCCCTATGGTCAGCTCACGGCTAACCGCCAAGTCTCAGTTCGGCTAACCGTAAGCTAACCGCAGTCAGTTCGGTTTCTTTTCCAGAGGGCTGCGTTGGACCTGGATTTCCAGCGGTAAGCATGTCGGTCTGCTGGCGGCTAGCCGCTAGACCCTAGTTCGGCTAGCCGACACCTGACAGCGAGGTGACCGAAATTGACAAATTTCCTGTTTTGAAGAGTTTTTGCAAGAATGAAAACTAGAACATGTTAAGTGGCCTTTAGCCTGATATTATGCACTCGAAACCCGAGATGTCCTTGAACTTCTGGGGCATCAATTCTGTTTTAATTCCAACATCTGGGCTTCGGCTGCACAACGATCAACCAAAGGTCATTGCATGAGCTTGATAGGCTTTGTATTCGTACTTTGGTTTCGATATAATGAATATCATCGTGTACTCGTTTTGAAGTTTAAGTACAAGCTCGCTTTGAAGATGTGTTTCAAGAAAAAGGGGATCACTTCCTAAGCGTGTTATGCATATTAATTATGCCTTGCTAGTCGTGTTCATCGTGTTTTGAGAATCCTCACCGCGGGAACCTGTGGGAAAGTATATCTCCAATGTACACAACAACGTCGCGGGCCCGGGGGTCCCGTTTCGGGGTCGCGACAGGACTGGTATCAGAGCGGGACATGTTTCATGCACTTAAAAGAAACTAGAAAGGTCTTAGGAACATGGCGAGGATTCGTGAGTTCGATAGATTCGTTCGTATAGGATCTTAGAAACCCTTGTACTATGTTATTGTGTTCTAACTCTTTGTTTTACAGCAATATGCCTCCAAGAAAAGCTCCAAATCATCATGCTTCAGGCATTAATCAGAATGAGTCAGATGCATCTGAGACACCAACAGCCACACAGTTTCAGGAACTTATGCAAGCCATGATAGCACAGCAAAGACAGGCTAATGAGAACCAAGCCAGATTTCAAGAACAGTTGGCAAAGAAGGATGATGAGATGGCACAAGTTCAGAGGCAACTTTTGGAAGTACTTCAGAACAGAAATGTAGCACCACCCGTGGGTCCGCAAATTGTTATACAAAATAGGGATCCTGACCCTAATGCACTATTCAAGAAATTTTGGAAGAGGGCACCGAAGGAATTTTCGGGCAATGAGGACCCGTTGGTGGCATATGACTAGCTAGTCAATACCGAGAAGATCTTTGATGTCTTCATGTGCACAGGTATACAGAAGGTCAACCTCACAGCTTCATTATTTTATGGGCTTGCAGACCGGTGGTGGCAAACAGTCAATGATCCATATGCAGTGATGGCTGACGAAGAGGCATGGGCAGCATTCAAGACACAATTTCAAGATAAATACATTCCCTCTCATGTCAAGAGGCAGAAGGCCATCGAATTTCAACAGCTCAAGCAAGGTAGCATGACGGTGCTAGATTACGTCACCAAGTTTGAAAGATTGGCTAGATATGCTACCGAGCTTATTGACACTGAAAGGAAGAAGATAACTAAGTTCTTGGAAGGATTAAACCCGATCATCATGAGAGATGTCATAGGAGTAGTTCCTCCAGCTACATATGATGAGGCGGTCAAGCGGGCATACACATTTGAAGATATTAACAACATGATTGTTCATGACAGGAAGCAGCACTATCAGCAGCAGAATCAGAGGCAACAACCGAGCAAGAAGCCAAGGCAAGAACAAGGCCAAGTGAGGCAAGGGTGTGGACATTGTGGCAAGAATCATGAAACACACGAATGTCGTAAGGCCATGGGTGCCTGTTTCAAGTGTGGGGCTATGAACCATGCAATCAAGGATTGCCCACTACTTCAGAATCAAGGGAACAGAAACCAGCAGCAGAGACAAATAGCTCCTTAGAACCAAGCACCAGTGCAGAATCAGATTAGACCACCTCAGCAGCAGCAGCAGGCTAGGCAACCAGCACAGAATCAGAATGCTCGTCCTCCACAGCAGAATAGGCATGGCCAAGGAAGGTAGAACCAAGTACCAAATAGACTACAGATGCATGGACGTTTGTATTATCTCAACCGTGCAGATGCTGAAGCTGCAGGAGACGTGGTAGAAGGTAAACTTCTTGTTTGTGGGGTAGAAGCCCAGATTTTATTTGATCCTGGATCCACACATTCATTTTCATCCCCTAGTTTTGCTAAGTTGATTGATGCACCATGTAGTGAGTTGGATTACATTTTAGTAGTTACCACTCCAGTAGGAAAACAAGTTGTGTGTAGAACCCATTACCCTAGTTGTACAGTTCTGTTAGGAGATGTTAATCTACCGGCCAACCTCATAGTTTTGGACATGCATGATTTTGATGTCATTTTAGGCATGGATTGGTTAGAAGCATATCATGCCACTATGGATTGTTTTAGTAAGACCATCACATTCAGATTCCAAGGACCACAGGCAAAATTGATATTTCAGGGGAACAGGAGAAAATCTCAGGCAAGGTTTATTTCAGTCTTGAAGGCAAGTAGATTAGTTCAGAGTGGGTGTCAGGCATTTATTGAGTTTATCACGGAGGATAAACAGTCCCAAGGGGTGGAGGATATCCCCATTGTGTGTGAATTTCCGGATGTTTTTCCAGAAGAAATCCCGGGTTTACCACCAATTAGAGAAGTTGAGTTCACAATTGAGCTCCTTCCAGGGACAGCTCCGATCTCGATTGCACCATACAGGTGGCTCCAGCAGAAATGGGTGAGCTAAAGCTCCAATTGTAGGATTTGTTGAGTAAAGGCTTTATTAGGCCAAGTGTTTCACCGTGGGGAGCACCGGTGTTATTTGTGAAAAAGAAGGATGGAAGTTTGAGAATGTGCATTGACTACAGGAAGTTGAACCATGTGACCGTGAAGAACAAGTATCTTTTGCCAAGGATAGATGAATTGTTTGACCAATTGCAATGAGCAGCTTATTTCTCCAAGATAGACTTGAGGTCAGGGTACCATCAGTTGAGAGTTAGAGACTCAGATATTCAAAAGACAGCCTTTAGGACAAGATATGGGCACTATGAGTTCTTAGTGATGCCTTTTGGTTTGACAAATGCACCCGCAGTCTTTATGGCTCTGATGAACAAGGTCTTTGCACCCTATTTGGATCACTCCACAGTAGTGTTTATTGATGACGTCCTTGTGTACTCCAAGAGTAAGAAGGAGAACGAAGAACATTTGAGGACAGCGTTGCAACTCTTGAGGGACAACCAGCTGTATGCAAAACTCAGTAAGTGTGAATTTTGGTTATAGCAAGTTGATTTTCTAGGCCATATCATATTCAGAGAAGGTTTAGCAGTTGATCCAGCCAAGATAGAGGCAGTTGTTAGTTGGGCAAGGCCGAGCAGTGTGACAGAAATTAGAAGCTTCTTGGGGTTAGCAGGCTACTATAGAAGGTTTGTCCAAGGTTTTTCGTCTATTGCAGCACCGTTGACAAAATTGACTAGGAAGAATGTCCCATTTGTTTGGACCGATCAGTGTGAAACGAGTTTTCAAGAATTGAAAGGAAGGTTAACCACCGCCCCAATCCTTACATTGCCATCGGGCAACGGCGGATTTATTGTTTACACAGATGCTTCGAACGTGGGATTGGGTTGTGTGTTGATGCAAGAGGGCAAGGTGATTGCTTATGGCTCGAGACAGTTGAAGGACCATGAGAAGAACTATGTGACTCACGACTTGGAGTTGGTAGCAGTTGTTTTCGCAATGAAGATGTGGAGACACTACCTCTACGGAGAGAAATTTGAGGTCCATTCAGATCACCGAAGTTTACAGTATTTGTTCTCGTAGAAGGATTTGAATATGAGGCAGAGAAGGTGGATGGAATATATCAAAGATTATGACTTCCCAATCAAGTATCATCCAGACAAAGTGAATGTAGTAGCTGATGCATTGAGCAGGAAATCAATGGTTATGGCCAGTTTGAGAGGAATTGGTGTCTTACAGCAGTTTGAAGAGTTGGGTGTAGAGGTGCAAACCCTGAGATTGGGTGCTATGTTAGCAAACATGACAGTATCAGAACCTACTTTCATCCAGAAGATCAAGGAAAATCAGTTGCAAGACCCAGACTTGGCAAAGATAGTAGAGGTTATTGCAGAACGTCCCGATTTCAAGATGGTGAATGGGATATTGTGTTTTCGTGACTGGTTGTGTGTGCCAAATGTGGATGATTTGAAGAGTGAAATAATGAATGAAGCTCACAGCACGAGATATTCTATGCATCCGGGTAGCACAAAGATGTACCACAATTTGAAGAATAGGTTTTGGTGGAACAACATGAAGAGAGAGATAGCAGCTTTTGTGTCTCATTGTCTAACTTGTCAGTTGATTAAGGCAGAGCATCAGAAGCCTCCAGGTTTGTTACAGCCTTTGGAGATTCCGGAGTGGAAATGGAAGCACATTACCATGGATTTCGTTTCCGGTTTGCCGAATACCAAAAAGGGAAATAATGCAATTTGGATCATTGTGGATCGTCTGACAAAGTCTGCTCATTTCATTCCGATGAAGACAGGGAACATGATGCACATGGCACCGCTTGCAAGGTTATTAGTTGATGAGATTGTTAGTAAGCATGGTCAGCCCGTCTCCATTACTTCAGATAGAGACAGCAGGTTTGTTTCAAAGTTTTGGAAAACTCTTCATGAGTCTATGGGTACCAAACTTCAGTTCAACACAGCTTATCATCCTCAAACCGATGGTCAGTCAGAAAGGACGATACAGACTCTCGAAGACATGTTGCGTGCTTGTGTATTGGATTTCAAGATTCAGTGGGATAAGTGCTTACCTCTTTGTGAATTTGCTTATAACAATAGTTACCACTCTAGCATTGGTATGGCACCTTTCGAGGCACTTTATGGTAGAAGATGCAGAACTCCGGTTTGCTGGGAAGAAGTCGGTGAGAGTAGTTTTCATGGACCGACGATAGTTGGAGAGACAAGTGACAAAGTCAAGTTGATTCAGGAAAGGTTGGAAATAGCCCGAAGTAGGCAGAAGAGTTATGCCGATACTCGCCGAAGAGAATTGCAGTTTCAAGTAGGTGACAAGGTGTTTTTGAAAGTCTCACCAGCTAGAGGGACTTTGAGGTTTGGACAGAAGGGCAAATTGTCTAGAAGGTTTATTGGTCCGTATGAGATTTTGAGCAAGATTGGAGATGTCGCTTATAGACTTGCGTTACCACCGGAACTCTCCGGGGTACACAATGTTTTTCATGTTTCTATGCTCAAGAAATATGTCTCTAGTCCTGCACACATTCTACAGCATGAGCCTTTGGAGATTCGGGAAGATGCCTCGTATGTGGAAAGACCGATCAAAATCAATGACACCAAAGAGCAAGAATTGAGAAACCGGACCATTCATTGGGTCAAGGTACTTTGGGAAAATCACGAGCCAGAGGAAGCCACCTGGGAATTGAGAGAGCAAGTGCAGAGAAAGTATCCACAGCTTTTACCAGAGGTAATTGTTTGGTTTATTTGGTGGACCAAATATCCTAAGGGGTGGAGGATGTTAGACCCCAACCCAGACCAACTCGATTAGTGTGCGATTAGTATGTGTTTAGTTCTAAGTGGGTTTAGTTGTCGTTGGGTTAGAAGTAATTAGTTTTAGTATTGGACATAGCTTTGGGAATTTTGAGAACGTTTAGTATTAGTCAGAAACACTCAGGAATGCCTGAGTGCACGTGTAAGCTTGGGAGGATCGTTTCGATTTCCGTGTGATTGTGATCTTGATTTCATTGGAATGATTTTTCTATGTGTTACGACTTTCGTCTTAAGCACATTCATGTTTGAAGCCCAAAAACCCATGTTTTGGCCAAAGAGGGTAAAATTGTCTTTTATGCACAAATCTGGACACAATTTTCGAGATCTCAAAACCATGTCAAAAATATACTTTTTGGAAACTAGATATTTCGAGGATCGTTTTATCCTTCTTCGTCGAAGTCATTCGAGGTCCACAAGATCATGTTTTCGTCGTTTCAAGGTTCAAGCTAATTGGGGCCCATTAGCTCACTTAAACCCCATCTCCCTCTCTTTTCATTCACTTTACCAAATCTCTGCAACTTTCTAACCTAGGGTTGAAAACCCCTCTTTCCTTTCCATCTTCCTCACCTTGCATGATCTAGCTAGAGATCTCCAAATAGAATTCCAAGACCATCATCTTCTTCCTCTCCTTGCAAGCTTTCTATTAGTACAAATTTCTTGGAATTTCTTGTGGGACAAGCTCTTCATTTTCTTCCTCCTCTCGTGTTTGACCTTCTCTAGGTAAGAGCTTCAACCCATGCTTTTCATAAAGTCTTTTTAGTTCCTTAAAGATCTTGTTTTCCCTGTTACAAACCCTTTTGGTAAAATGGGTTTCTTGTTTTCAAGATTGAGTGAGTTTTGTGTGGTTTTCTTGGGTTTTTGTAGTACTTTGGATTGGCTTGAGTGAAGTGCTTGGAGAGGAGTGTTTACCATTTGGGCAAGGCAAGTAATCTCTATAGGACCATTGTGCATGTGTATTTTAAGCTTCATTGTTGTTTTAGAGATTTTGCATATAAATATGTTTATAAGCTTCATGATCATGTTTTCCTTGGATTGAATGTTTGAAATTGGAAAAAAATGTGTGTTTTGTCCCTTGGAGAGCATGTAGGCTCAGGGAGTGCAAGTGGAATGAGAAACAAGAAGAAGGGAAGAAGGAAATGTAAAAATCTGAACTGAACTGCAATTCCCGTGCAGTTTCAGTCAGCCGTCGGTCGGCTGGCGGCTAGCCGAAATCCACATTTCGGTTAACCGCGAGCTGACCGAGCTCGGCGGTTCCCTTTCCAGAAGCTGACACTTCGACAGTGGATTACGGTCAGCTTGACGGTTAGCAAGCGGCCAGCCGCCATACCCCATGTCGGCTAACCGCTGGCCAACCGCGCGTTGTCGGTTCCTTTTCCCGAGAGCTATATTTCAGACTGGGTTTCCCGCGGTCAGCCCTACCGTCAGCTCACGGCTAACCACCAAGTCTCAATTCGGCTAACCGTAAGCTAACCGCAGTCAGTTCGATTTTTTTTCCAGAGGGCTGCGTTGGACCTGGATTTGCAGCAGTCAGCATATCGGTCAGTTGGCGGCTAGCCGCTAGACCCTAGTTCGGCTAGCCGACACCTGACCGCGAGGTGACCGAAATTGACAAATTTCCTGTTTTGAAGAGTTTTTGCAAGAATGAAAACTAGAACATGTTAAGTGGCCTTTAGCCTGATATTATGCACTCGAAACCCGAGATGTCCTTGAACTTCTGGGGCACCAATTCTGTTTTAATTCCAACATCTGGGCTTCGGCTGCACAACGATCAACCAAAGGTCCTTGCATGAGCTTGATAGGCTTTGTATTCGTACTTTGGTTTCGATATAATGAATATCATCGTGTACTTGTTTTGAAGTTTAAGTACAAGCTCATTTTGAAGATGTGTTTCAAGAAAAAGGGGATCACTTCCTAAGCGTGTTATGCATATTAATTATGCCTTGCTAGTCGTGTTCATCGTGTTTTGATAAGTGACTTCCCCCTTTTTATCTCGACGTGTTTTGATAGTCTTTCGCGTGTTTTGTGCATTCATGAATTAAGTAAACACCATTGAGCTTGGACTGCCCTTTCAGTTTGATCCATTGTCTGGGGGTCCTTAAACATGTGGACTGTCCGCAGACTGGTCGTGTATTTATTACACATCATGCGTGTCCAGTTCCGCGGCCGGAATTTCCGTCTTTGTGGGAAATCGTGTCGTGC
Source organism: Cinnamomum chago (assembly GCA_038049695.1). NCBI lineage: Eukaryota > Viridiplantae > Streptophyta > Magnoliopsida > Laurales > Lauraceae > Cinnamomum > Cinnamomum chago. Next base: position 65,812,075 of record CP142451.1, read on the forward strand.
TTATATTATGTATATCGTGCTTGTCATGCGTGCTTGCTCTTTTCATTGTATAAATGATAGAGAAAGGATGGGCTCTTTGTGGATGCTAACTATTCATGATATATTATGTACTCATGCTAGTTTGTTTTAGTACCTCAGCTCAGTTAAATATTTCTGCAAATGTACCTCAGTCATTATAGTATTTCAAATCAAGGATTGCTTATATGTTTTCTTAAACGTTATTGTTTCATGCTTGCTCCTAAATTGATTACCTGCCAAACCGTTGTGTTTGACCCTTGTTGTTGGTGCCCAGGTGCAGGAGACGTTGCATTTGAGGAGGAGCGTCAGGAGGAGGCTTGTGAGCCAACCCCTGTGAGAGAGTGGTAGCCCGACGATGTCATGTAGACGTCGGGCGGGTTCCTTGAGTCTCGTCGCCTTTTTGTCATGGGGTTTCTTTTGGATTATTTTGAGAATTGTATTGGCCTCTGTTGGCCTCTTATGGAGTTGTAACAAAACTTAACTTACTTTCGTGTTAGTCTTATAACTTGAACTGTGTTGGGAATGCCAGATTTAACTTCTTTCTTTGATACTATGTCTTGTTACTATTTGTCATGGCACTTAAATATTTTATTGGTGCTCATCTTGTTGTGTTTTGCTACACGCTTCCGCATACTTGATCGTGTGAGTCAGATTCCGCGTGTCTTAGGGAATCCTCACCGCGAGAACCTATGGGAAAGTATATCTCCAATGTACACAACAACGTCGCGGGCCCGGGGGTCCCGTTCCGGGGTCGCGACACTGCCCACATGGATCAACCCCTTCCTCACCCATCTCACCCATTCCACAATTTCTCTCTTTCTTTCTTTATTTGTTTTTCTTTTCTTCCCTTTGTTTGCCAACGTGGATTAGCCCCTCCTCACCCATTTCATTTCTCTGTTTCTTTCTCTCTTTTCATTCTTTATTTCTCTTCCTCCATCCAGTCACCTTGCTGCCAACGTGAGGTAGCCCTCACCCATCTCATTCTATATTTTTGAAAAATACCATCTGCATTATAGTTTGGTTTTCCCCTTTTTTCTCATTTTTTCTCTAATTTCTGTTTTGTATTGGCCTTGATTGCAGATTGAGATACACAAAAATTTGCTCAAATCCTCACATATATGCCTAATTGATGCTTGATTAACTATGAAGTGATTTATTGAATTATTGGTGAGTTTTATATTTCATTAGACAAATTACCTCATTTTCTTATTGAACATTTTCAGGACCATTATTCATTTCATCTTGATTTTGGACAATGTATTGAACTTTGTTATGTAATGAAGGATATTAATAGGAGTGTTGTAGATGTTTTAGTGCAAGTACTGTCTGCAAAGAGTTCAAATATGAACTGTGTGAAATTATCTTTCACCATCATTCTCACATCTTTTCTCTTCATCTATGGATGGGTTTGTGCAAAACTGATTCTATTGGTGTATATCACTTCCCTTAGTTCCACTGGGATGACATCTTGGTGAGCTTGTATTATTGAGAGGGCATGTAATATTAATTGTCTAGATCTTGCAATGGCAAGCCTTGTGGGTTACAACAAATCATTTGCATGGAAACTCCTGATGATGGCATTATCTAGGGCTACTTTTATTTTAAACTCTATCTACAACTTACGCCAAAGCTCTTTTCATATCTCATTGGCATTGTCATCATCTTACATATCATAGTGATAAACTAGCCATCATTTTAAGTTATATGATTTATCTTTTCTTGCTCTTTTATATCTTGTTGGACTGATCATGACGTGGAGTGGTAATCTGTAGTTTGGAGTGTGTGTTTCCACTAGCTATGTTCCAATGATAGTATTATATGGTGGGCGTGGTTTCCACATTCTCTAAACTCCCCTCTTTACTGGGAAGAAAGAAAAAAAAATTTAATTGTTTCCAATTTGCGGGAACCTACTAGATTCAATTTGTGAAATATGTGGTTATGATTTTCATAATGTGCCATTAAGGACAAATGTGGCCAAGTTTGTGCGCAAATTCACAAGTTAGGTTTACGATTGTGTCTAAATCCTCTAATAGTTCCAAGGTTGGGATGAGTTGAAAATGGTTCCCACTACATGGGTCATGGGTGAAACACCTATACCATTTTACCAATGCAAAGACTTAGATTTTATTTATGTTCTTTTTTTTTTTAATCATGACCGTGATGTAGCTCAGTGAATAAAGTCTATCAACCCAAACTGAACCTGTGAACTCAGATGTCACAAATTAAACGCATCCAGCATGTGGCTTAACTGAGTTCTTGTATTAAACAAGTTGATGACTTGTTTTCGAGTGATTCTCTTTCATGGGGAAGCATTAAAAAGAAAAAGAGAAAATATTTACTAGGAACATCACAGATTTATTTGGCTTTTTACCCTTGTCTGGCACCAAGGGTTGCTAGCTGCTTTCCATTTTTAACATGTTTCTCTCAATGACGCAACTTGCGGTATGTTGATGTAGATATCCTACTGCAAGTTGAATATACGAAGATACTGTTAGAGCATCTTGAAATGTGAAATGTTTGTTTAAGACACTTAGAAATCTTTGTCTGTGTTCAGTGCAACTTATAAAAGGTTAATGATCTTTCTAATATTTTTTCATGAAGTTAGTAGTATCGTTACATTTAGTATACTTTCAAAAGCCTGTGGCACAGTGTAAGCTGCTCACTATTGCAACCTTGAGGTTGCTCTTGTTGGTTTGAGTCATGTTACCAACTAGGAAAAAGAAAAAAAAAACTACTTAAGTTTTAGAAAAACTAATTAAGTTATAAAAATTAAAAAAGGTAAAATAGATAAAACGTTTCAAGTAAAACAGTAAAAATATATCGAAATAGTTTGTTACGATGGGATACCAATATCCATATCCATGTCCTTCATTTGGGGAATGGGTGTTGTATCCACATCTCTCTTTTGTATTTGTTAGTGTTATTGGTGTCTATTAGGTGAGAATGTACGTTTGGGTTTTTGCTTCTTTCTTTCTTGGTCTTGGATTTACTTAGGCCTTCTATTCAATGCCTCTTATGGTTGTTGGATTCAACTCGGATTCAACTCTTTGGTCGCATTTTGAATTGTGTATTATGGCATTAATTTATCATTGAAGTTGTAATTTCTTTTTTGAATGGCAATAATTGGAGTTTTGAAATGCTTGTTATTAATTATTTGCCTTTGGGATGTCTATGGTATCTTCTTACTTTTATTATATGATATTGATATTCTTTGCTATTGAGGTTTGTCTTTTTTGTTTATTGTAGTGGCAACAAATGGACATTGAATTTACATTCTAGCAAATGCTTCATCTTGCACATCACCGAAAGTTGTGTAAGTATCTGTACTCAATTCTTTGTCCATTTTTTTAATGGTAACATAAATTGTATTTAGGGAAGAACCCTTTTATTTAATATTCATGGTGTATGTGTGAAGTAAATCATCGAAGTGCTATAGTTGAGTGGTGAATGTTGTAGTTTGGAGGGGCACTAGTGGGGTGTTTATATAAAGTTTTTTTGTTATGCACAGGTACCTAACAGATTGTAAAAAAAAAAAGCCTTGTTTAATATTTGTGGTGTAAGTGTGAAGTAAATTATTGAAGTGCTATGGTCGAATAGTGAATGACTAATGACGTAGTGGTGAATGACTTTGTAGTTAGTGTGTTGGGGCACTGGGTTGTTTATATGAAGTTTTTTTTTTTTTTGTTATGTACAGGTACTTAGCAGGTTGTAAAAAAAAAAATTAATGTCACCCGTACAAGGGAGACTATGCCGAAATTTCTAGAAATCTTTTACATTAGAAATTTTTCTTAGGAACATTTTTATGAAGTATACGTTAATGTTTGCCAAGATGTGTTTATGCTTCTTATTTATCCTTTTTTGTTATTGCAGGATGATGTTATTATTGCATATGAATCTGACAGCTCGGTGGCGCAAGGTGATTTAGACCATGATGTAGTTACAAAGGTATCTTTTTATTGCTTGTTGATCATAATCTTTCATTTGTTTAATTGGTCAAATTCCTAGTCAGTACATTTCAATGAGAAAACAACACTAAAAATGAAGTGAGTGAACTAATAATGGCATGTCTGATTGCAGCCCTAGCTGCAATTTTTTGTGATTCAAGGTAGAATAATATTATCTATCTCTCATTGCATCTGGGAGTGGTGGGAATTCGGAATCATGGAAGAACATTCCTGTTTACCTGCCTTTTACTCATATTGAAAATGATATGCCAGAATATATGCAGTCATTAATCTTATCTCTAAGTGGATTACTTGAGTGGGTATTTAAAATGCCCAAAACTTCAAAAGATCAACATAATTCTCAACAAAATTAGTGAGATGTGTTACTTGGAAGAGGAAACTAGTGAGACCTCACTAGTTTTCTTTAATTTCATTTGCATTGTGTTTTCTCTTATTTGATCGTGTTGAAGCTTGAACTGATATGGAAATATTTGAGGTCTGATTTTCATTCATGGTTCTACCAGTAGATCTTTAGTATGGGTTAGGATTAATCAATGCTAATGGAGCCAACAGTTACAGAAAATTTAAGCCATATAACTAATATGATCTTTGTCTTTAAACTAATTTATCATTGATCATTGGAGTGTATTAGCATTCCAAACTTCAAAAGAGTGTATTAGCAGAAGTATCAACTGATTCCCTAGGGACAAGATAGAGTACGATGCCGATGCGATGTTATGAAAAAATTTAGAAAATAGGATATGGGTACAGATAGGATACGTTACATAAACATATATACGTTTAACAAAAAGAGAGAAGCATCCTACTACGTATAACCACAAGAATGGTCAGAAACATTTTATTTTCTCATACATTTATTTTGAGTTGTGTGCTTCATAACATGTTAACTAATTACATTTTTTTTGTTGCGATTTTATACTGGTAGGTAACTATCAAGATGGAGTTACTTTTTGGCAGTTAACCAACATGACCAAGATGGAGTTGAAGACTTTTTGTAGTTAACTGGAACACTTGTTTTGAATTATTTTTTTCATTTGACACGACACACCGTGTATGGATGTTTTGTAGTTATGCTAAAACTATTAACTTTGAAGTGTTTAATATTGTTGAAAGATGAATATTTTGAAGGGTTGTGAACTTGGATGATAGAATGTTGACTTGTTAGATATTTGATTTGAATGATATTTTCCGTCTTTGTGGTATAAGTTTTGTTAATGGGTGTATCTAGATACAAATATTTGAAACTTTGTAAGCAAGTGCGAAATGATAATTTGGGTGGCACAAATATTTTGATTGTGTTTTTTTGTGACAAAAAGAGTATGTCACCCTTGTGTGCCAACCTGGTAATATTATCGGTGACACACATTTGGTTGTCATGGTAAATATTTTCAGTGACAATTCTTGTCACAGAAGATCTCTTTTCTATGGCACCCGCATTGTTGTCACAATTGCTTTTAGTGACACCTTACTATGTCATGGAAAATCTTTCTTCCACGACACCATATTTTTGTCACCATTGACATCATTCCGTGACAAGTGCACAAACTTTGTCACCCTTGACTTTTAGTGTCATGGATACAATGACACCCCCATCCCGTATCACCAATGATAATAGGTGACAAAAATTGGGCCTTCAGTGACATTTTTTCATGTCACCAAACATGTTTTTTCTTATAGTGTGAAGTTCATTCCTTGACCAAATTTGAAGATCCAATGGATACTCCTTGAGGTGTTTTGAGGCCAAACAAAGGGGAATGAGCTAAGGGAGGCTAGTTGGTCAAAAGGGAAGCTAATGCTTGGAATCATAAATAAATCTTCTATGTAAGCTTAGTTTTCCTTTTCATATGTTTTCATGCTTTGCTTAAATTATTAGTAAATCTTCTTAGGCATGTTAACTATGATTTGTTGTGTCCTTAACATATATATGTGTTGAATTGATATATTGTTTTGGATACATCACCTTGATTCAAACCAAGTATGACTCAAACTAGTATATCTAAGTGAATCATGTTTTGGAATCATCTTTGAAATTATATGTAACATGATTCCTATACTTTGTTGAATCTTTGGTTGTTGTTTTTCATCATAAGAAAATCACTTTCAAATCTATCTTATGTTTTGGATTCAACAACTTCACAAATCACATGTATTTTGTTTTAAAGTTTCACACAGCTTGCTTAGCATTGATATACATCATTTTTCAAGTTGGTTTTTAAATTACATGTGATTTGTTCCTTCACTTCAATCAAATCTATTTTTTGTGTTTTACACTTTCAAAAGCTTTAAGCTTGCATTCATTGAGCTATCATTTTTAACTTGATTGAAGTTTTTCACACACACACACACACACACCATGTGCATTCATCTTTGTATTTCATAAAGTGTTGTGTGAGTTTGTTTTTCAATTTCATATCCGCCTAATCAAGAGGCATTGTAATTGAGCTTAAACTGTATCTCCATCAAGTGTATTCTAGACACTACTCAGAGAGAGAACCGACCTTCTGGTTGCATAGGTTATTGCTTAGCCTAGAAAAGCATAGTGTATAGGTTGATGTTAAGCCTTGAAAAACATCAGTGTTAGAGGTTATTGCTTAGCCTATTGAAAAGGATTAATAGTGGAAATCCAGTGGGGTATTGGATCACAAGCCGGTAATGGATGTAGGCATTGAGGCCGAACCACTATAAATCATTGTGTGATGGTGCATGCTTTGTGGTGATTATTTTTGTTAGCTTCCACATTTAGTTTGATAATGATCTCTTGTGGCTAATTGATCTATAGAATTTAAAATTGATCATAATTGGTCACTAATTTGAAGCTCACCTTATTCACCCCCCCCCCCCCCCCCCCCCCCCCCACCCCCCCTCCCCTCTAGGGTAAGGATCATGGACTTTCAATTGGTATCAGAGTGAGGTTACTCCATTATAGGGCTTAACAACCCGGAGTTGATCCTTATTAACTAAAGTCTAGATTAGAACCTTAGTATTGTGTTTTATTGCATATCATTTAAAAGATTTCCACTATGGTCGAAAATGAAATTTTCCTTCCTAGATCTTCATTTCCCCAAAGAATCATTTCACCACTCTAAGACTTTTTCGAGTTAAATCTCCAAGAGTTGGTGGGACTTCAAAGTGAACCCTCAAGGACAACCTTATCAATACCTTAGGTGAATTTTCAAAGGTCATCAATTAAACAAACTTTAAGGCCTTGAACCTCATTGGACCAACCTATTCTTTATTTTCTCATCATATTGTTGGTCATGTTAACTCCGCCTATGTTGGGGTATCCTTGACATAGCCGGTCCCAAGCCTGGACAAAGGAGAAGCGTTGTGCGTTAGGTAGCCGATAGCTATCACAATACTCAATCGGATTTCTTTATGGATTTGAGACCTAATGAAATTTTGCGGGGGCGTCCCCTACTTAGCGACGCGTTGTATGGTCCGAGTACAGTGATAAGTGAGTAAGGACCGCTGCATCGGCGTCCGGGTGCAGTGCTAAATAGGCAAGGGTCCTCACATTTGGGATGAGTGTGGGGGGTAAGGAAGCTAGTCCAAAATAGAAGGCTGAGATTAGGTACTTGGAACATTGGGAGCCTAACTGAGAAACTTATAGAAGTGGTGGATACAATGGAAAGGAGACGAATCGCAATTGCTTGCTTGCAAGAGACAATGGGACAGAAAGCTAAAGAGATTGAGATGACTGGGTATAAGTTATGGTATACGGGACTTAATAGATCGAGGAATGGGGTCGGCATAGTGGTAAGCAAGGACTTAAAGGAAGATATAGTTAGTGTAAAGCGCTGTGGAGATAGGATTATTGCAATTAAGTTAGTGTTAGGAGAAGAGATAGTACGTAATTAGTGCTTATGCCCCTCAGGTGGGCTTAGGAGATGGACATAAGGAGGAGTTTTGGGAAGACTTGGAAGGAATGAGACTAGAGATACCCCAAGGCGAGATGGTCTTCATAGGAGGAGATTTGAACGGTCATGTTGGACGCGACGTAGATGGATATATAGGAGTACACGGGGGACATGGATACGGTAATAGAAATGAAGAAGGAAGGATATTTTGGAGTTTTCAGTGGCTTATGATCTCTTGGTAACTAACACCTTTTTTAGGAAGAAAGAGGAGCATTTGGTGACTTATAAGAGTGGCTCATCAAGGACACAGATTGACTTCTTCTTAACTAGGAAAAGAGACCTCTTAGCTTGTAAAGATTGTAAGGTTATACTGGGAGAGAGCTTGACTTCCCAACATAGGTTGTTGATCATAGATGTGCAGCTACAAAGGTGGACTAGAAAAAAGAAGTTGTATAGATGCTCAAGGACTAAATGGTGGAACTTGAAAGGTGATAAGCAACTAGCATTAAGGGAAAAGGTACTAGAGGAAGACGTTTGGGCGGTAAATGAGAGTGTAAATAATATGTGGGATAAGGTAGCAGAGTGTATTAAGAGGGTAGGGAAAGAAGTCTTAGGAGAATCCAAAGGGGGTGCTCCGGCACAGAAAGAGACATGGTGGTGGAGCGAGGCCGTCCAAGACAAGATAAGAGTTAAAAGAGAGTGCTTTAAAACTTGGCAAAAGGATCGAAATGAAACAAACTTGGAGAGGTATAAAGAAGCAAAAAGATAAACCAAAAGGGCAGTTAGTGAAGCCAAGGCAAAGGCATTTGAGGAACTATATAGGTGACTTGACACTAAGGAAGGCGAAAAAGAGATATTCAAGCTTGCCAAAGCCAGAAATAGGCGGACCAAGGACTTAAACCAAGTTAAATGCATTAAGGATGAGGATGAAAAGGTATTAGTAAAGGATGAGGAGATAAAGGAGCGTTGGAAAAGCTACTTTTACAAGTTATTTAACAATAGCAGTAGTAGTGACATACAATTGGGGCAACTTACCATTTCTAGGGAAGAATCGAATCATATGTACTGTAGGAGAATCAGTAGGGAAGAAGTTAAAGAAGTATTGAAAAGGATGAAGAATGGGAAAGCGGTTGGGCCAGATGGTATCCCTATTGAAGTTTGGAGGTGCTTGGGGGAGGATGGCATAAGTTGGTTGACAAAGCTTTTTAATGTAGTGCTAAAGAGCAAGAAGATGTCTGATGCATGGAGGAAAAGTATTCTTATACCTATATACAAGAACAAATGAGATATTCAGAACTGTGCGAACTACCACGGGATTAAATTGACGAGCCATACAATGAAATTATGGGAGAGAGTTATTGAGAGAAGACTAAGAAGAACAACAAACATTTCAGAGAATCAATTTGGTTTCATGCCTGGAAGATCAACTTTGGAGCCTATTTTTCTCCTGATAAGGTAAATGGAACAGTATAGAGAAGGTCAGAGAGATTTACATATGGTGTTCATTGACTTGGAGAAGGCGTATGACCGGCTTCCTAGGGAGATTCTATGGAGAGTACTGGAAAAGAAAAGAGTGTGTGTCGCATATATTGAGGCAATAAAGGATATGTATAATAGAGTCATGACATATATAAGAACGATTGGCGGAGAGACTAAAGAGTTTCCTATCATGATTAGTCTACACCAAGGCTCAGTGTTAAGCCCGTACTTGTTTTCCCTAGTTATTGATGAGATTACAAGACATATTCAGGATGAGGTGCCGTAGTGTATGCTATTTGCAGATGACATTGTTTCAGTGGATGAGACGAGAGAAGGAGTGAATGCTAAGCTAGAATTGTGGCGGAAAACGTTAGAGACAAAAGGGTTTAGGCTAAGTCGATGCAAGGCGGAATATATAGAGTGCAAGTTTAGTCAAAGTCTGAAAACTGGTAACTTAGAAGTAAGTTTGAGCACACAAAAGATTATAGAGAAAGAAAACTTTCGGTACCTTAGATCTATGGTGCAACAGGATGGAGAGATTGATACTGATGTAAGTCACAGGATTCAGGCCTGGTGGACCAAATGGAGGAGTGCTTCGGGGGTCTTGTGTGATCGAAAAGTCCCCCTTAAGGTTAAAGGAAAGTATTATAAGGTGGCAGTATGTCCAGCATTGTTATATGGATCAGAGTGTTGGGCAGTAAAGCATAATCATGTTAAGAAGATGGAAGTTGCGGATATGAGAATGCTAAGATGTATGTGCGGGATCACAAGGAGAGATAGGATTAGGAATGAGGAGATTAGAGGCAAAGTAGGAATAGCACCGAGTAAAGATAAAATGAGAGAAAATCAATTGAGATGGTTCGGTCATGTTAGAAGGCGTCCAACGGAGGCATCTGTTAAAAGGTGTGAAAGCATGGAGATTGTCAGGAGTAGGAGAGGGAGAGGGAGACCCAAGAGAAGTTGGAAAGAAACTATTAAACATGACCTTGCCTACATGGATCTAACAGAAGACATGTCCCTAGACAGATTTGATTGGCGTCGTCAAATCCTTATAGCCGACCCCACCTAGTGGGAAAAGGCTTTGTTTGGTTTTGTTTTGTTTATTGTTGGTCATTTTATATTTGCATTTTGTTTCTATATAGTCACATCTCTTAAAATGCAATGTTTCTTTGTGATATTTTGATTTTGTCTTTATGAACTTTTAATTATATCTCATGGTTTTTAAAATCCTTTAATTGCAATATTATCGTGTTAGATTTGCATTTTGTTCATTTTGTAATATCTCTTGTAGTGCATTTCTATTGATGATCAATTGATTGTGATTACAAAAGCTTTCATAGCTAGATTTTTCATGATCAATTGATGTTGGAAATAAATTTTACAAACAATTTGCATTTTTGCTCAACTAAGTCACATTCTTTCAAATGCAAATTGATTTTGATGTTATACATTGCGTGGTTGGGTATGGTGTCATTGATTTGCATGTTTGTGCCTAACTTTGTATATATTTTCATTAATGCAAATTTATGATTGTTTATGTGCTTTATAGTAAAATCTTTTGTTTTGAGCTTAATAAGTACATATGTGATTTAGTGTGCTAAGCTCATTTGGTATAATCCTCATATCCATTTTCCATTGCATTGTAAGCTTAGTACATTTGCTAGAGTGGAGATGTTGCGTGATAGATTAATGGATCATTTTAGATGAATTTGAATGAAACCATTGTTCTTAATAGGTATACCCATTTATGAGATCCGTTTTTCATCTATATGCGATCCATGATATCTTTTTAACTCCATACCTTCTTGTGCATGCATAGTCATATTCTTTATTGATGATATGTGTTAGACCCCGACCCAGACTAATTCGATTAGTGTGTGTTTAGTCCTAAGTGGGTTTAGTTGCCGTTGGGTTAGAAATAATTAGTTTAGTCCTGGATATAGCTTTGGGAATTTTGAGGACGTTTAGTGTTGGTCAGACACACTCAGAAAGGCCTGAGTGCACGTGTAAGCTTGGGAGGATCGTATCGGTTTCCGTCTTTAATTGTGATTTTGATTTCATTTGAATGATTTTACTATGTGTTATAACTTTCTTTTTCAGCCCATTCATGTTTTCAGCCCAAAAACCCAAGTTCTAGCCCAAAAAGGGTAAAATTGTCTTTTATACACAAATATGGACACAATTCTAAAGATCTCAAAACCATGCCAAAAATATACTTTTTGGAAATTAGATATTTTGAGGATCATTTTATCCTTCTTCGTCGAGTTCATTCGAGGCCAGCAAGATCATGTTTTCATTTATACAAGATTTGGCCATTTGGGCCCCATTTGCTAAGGTTTTAAGTCAACTCTTCCCCTCTTTCTCTCTTTTCACCCCTAACCCTAGAGCGGCCAAGAGGAGAAACCCTTTCTTTCCACTTTGTTCTCTTGAATGATCAAGCTAGAAGACTCCAAAGAGAATTCCAAGACCATCATCTTCTTCCTCTCATCCCAAGCTTTCCATTGACACAAATTTCTTGAAGTTTCTAATTGGGCAAGAGCTTCATTTTCTTCCTTCTCTCTTGTTTTGCCTTTTCTAGGTAAGAGCTCCAACCCATCTCTTTAATGGAGCCTTTTTGGTTCCTAAAGATCTTGTTTTTCATATTACAAACCCTTTTGTGAAAATGGATTTCTTGTTTTCAAGATTGAGTGAGTTTTGTGTGGTTTTTTTCATGGGTTTTGAAGTCTTTGTATTAGCTTGAGTGGAAGTGCTTGAAGAGGTTTGTGGCATCTTGAACTAAGGCAAGTAACCAATCTAGGATGGATGATAGCATGTGTGCATTTGATTTGTTTTCTTTTCATTCTTCTCATTTCATTGGACATTTGTGTTGTGAATGAAAAATTTGGGGATTTTGTTTTAGATTGAAGAATGGGAATGTGATGTCTCAATTATGCTATGAAATGTGTGTTTTATCCCTTGGAGAACTTGTAGGCTCAGGGAAATGCAAGTTGAATGAGAAACAAGAAGAATGGAAGAAGAAAATGTAAAAATCTGAACTGAAATGCACTTCCCGTGCAGTTTCGGTCAGCCGCTGGTCAGCTGGCAGCTAACCGAAATCCCCATTTCGGCTAACCGCGAGTTGACCGAGCTCGGCGGTTCCTTTTCCAGAAGCTGGCTTGTGCATCAGGGTTTAACGGTCAGCCCTACAGTCAGCTTACGGCTAGCCGCCAGGTTCCATTTCGGCTAACCGTAAGCCAACCGAAGTCAGTTCGGTTCCTTTTCCAGAGAGCTGCGTTTAGACCTGGATTTCCAGCTGTCAGCCTGTCGGTCAGCTGGCGGCTAGCCGCCAGATTCTAGTTCGGCTAGCCGACATCTGACCACGAGCTGACCGAATTTGACACATTGTACATTTTGAAGAATATTTGTAAGAATGAAAACTAGAACATGTTAAGTGACCTTTAGCCTGATATTGTGCACTCGAAACCTGAGATGTCTTTGAACTTCCGGGGCACCGCTTCTCTTTTAAATTCCAACATTTAGGCTTCGTTTACACAAAGATCAACCAAAGGTCCTTACATGTGCTTGATAGGCTTTGTGTTCGTACTTTGGTTTTGATACAATGAATATCATTGTGTACTCGTTTTGAAGTTTAAGTACTAGCTCATTTTGAAGGTTTGTTTCAAGAAAAAGGGGTCACTTCCTAAGCGTGTTATGCATATTAATTATGCCTTTTGCTAGTCGTGCTTGTCGTGTTTTGATAAGTGATTCTCCTTTTTTTCTCGACATGTTTAGACAGTGTTTCGCATGTTTTGTGCATTCATGAATTTAAGTGAACACCACTGAGCTTGGACTGCCTTTTCAGTTTGATCCACTGTCTGGGGGTCCTTAAACATGTGGACTGTCTGCAGACTGGTTGTGTATTTTATTACAAATCGTGCGTGTCCGGTTCCACGGCCGGAATTCCCGTATATGTGGGAATCGTGTCTTGATTATATTATGTATATCGTGCTTGTCATGCGTGCTTGCTCTTTTAATTATAAATGATAGAGAAAGGATGGGCTCATTGTGGAATGTAACTATTCATGATATTATAAGTATTCATGTTAGTTTTGCTCGTATTTTAAAATGTACCTTAGTCATGTAACTGTTTACAATTCAGCAAAATGTCTTTATATGTTTCTTTAAACATTTACTACTTATGCTCATGCCAAAATTGATTATTTGCCAAACCGTTGTGCTTGACCCTTGTATGTTGGTGCCCAGGTGCAGGTGACGTTACCTTTGAGGAGGAGCGTCTGGAGGAAGCTCTTGAGCCACCCCCAGTCAGAGAGTGGCAACCCGATGATGTTAACTAGACGTCGGGCGGGTTCTTGAGTTTCGCTACATTTTTTCATTGGGTTCTTTTATTATTTTGAGAATTGTATTGGCCTTTGTTGGCCTCTTATGAGATGTAACTAAACTTAACTTACTTTTGTGTTAGTCTCATAACTTGAATCATGATGGGAATGCCATGTTAACTCCTTTCTTTTGATACTATGTCTTGATATTATTTGTCATAACACTTAAAAATTTATTGGTGCTTTTCTTGATGTGATTTGCTACACGCTTCCGCAAACTTGCTCGTGTGAGACAGATTTCGCGTGTCTCGGGAATCCTCACCGCGGGAACCTGTGGGAAAACAAATAGAAACAATCGTCGTGGGCCCGGGATCCGTTCCGGGGTCGCGACAATATGGTATGAGTTAGATCTTGAGTGTTGATTGATCATCTCTATGCAAATGTCAAATTGTTCCATGTATGGTTGTGATATTAGTTATATTTGTAGAAATCATACTAGAACTCATATCCATCATTTATGCTTTCTAGTCATTTTTAAAAAAATGGATGGTTATGATGATTCATGTTATTCTCTAAGTGATGTCATTCTTATACATGTTTCAACTTCATAGTAGTGATCTTGATCATATGAATCTCTTTAAAATACATTCATTGTATTTCATAGTTATATCTATTGTTTGATGGATTTCTTTTAGATGTTGAATTCATATGATTTTGACACTTTGAAAATTGCATGCATTACCTAGTTATATCCTTTTGCATTGCAATTTATCTTTTTCATCACTATGCTCATTAGTTATATCATTAAAAGTGATGAATATTCATTTATGATGCTTGATGAAATTTTGTGTTTGTCACATCCTTGTTATTAATCATGTTGTCATAATTCAATTGGTTTCAATTAATATCATTTACAATTGTTGTCATATCCAATTGATGTCATATCTTGAAAATGTGATAGACCTTGTACGTTGGAGTGAACTTGAGAGTAATATATTTTTGTTCCATGTCAAATTCCATTAGCATCATAATTTTTATGTTTGCCACCTCTCTTGCTCATATAGGTAAATCTCATGACCACCATGTTTATGTGATCATAATTTTGGTTGGTTAATAGTTGAGGTTGGCTTCATGTTTGAATTTCATTTCACTCATCTTGCACATGATAGTCATAATGAAATGATTTCAAAACTTTCATAGCATATGTTTTTCATAGTTAAATTGATTGATGCTATGTTTAGTAAACCCCTTATCATCATAGATAGCTCTAATTTGGATTTATCTTAATAATTATATTCTTTTTAACTCCATTTTAGAGTGATTGATTTTATAGTCTTATCCTTGAATCTCAATTGGTATTCTTTATTCCAATTGGTATACATGATCGCTTTTCTCGTATTTGGCCTTGCTCTTTATCTTGGTAATTTGATCATATTGAGTTCTATAGTTAAACGTGTCTAATCATTCCTTGAAGTTTACCCTCAATTGGTAAAACCATCTTCTTCTTGCTCTTAATAGTTAAATCTTTGTCAAAAGTTTGACAAAAAGAGAGAATGGATTGAGGGGGAGTATAAATATTCAAAGGAAGCATTAACTTTGATCAAATTTACCCTTGTGTTGGCTTTTTACCCTTAGAGATAACTAATCATACATGATGGCCTGTTATGAATTTCATTTTCGATTTCTTTTGTTAATAGATGCTACTCAAAGGTATTTTCTTTGTTCCATGTGTGTAGGATCCTTTGCAATTTAATGTCAAAAGGGGAGAAAATGTCCAAGTTGTTAGGGATTTTGTATTTGCAATTTGATGGATGCATTAACATATTCACATCATTTGAATTTACACTCATGCATTGTTTTAGAAAACCTTGAAATCTGGTTTTATACATGCTTTGCTTTTAAGATTTGTAAAAGTATTGTTTTATGCATGTTTTGTTTCTAAACTTGGATGCATTGATTTAAAATCCAAACTCTTTTGAAAACCTAATTCTTTGTGCATTACTTTTGAGAAATCATATTGAGAATTTAGGTTTGTGCCTTGCATGCTTTCATCACTTTCAGAATCATCTTTGTATGCATTTGTTTTTTAAAAGAGTTTTAGAAATCAAGCTAGCCTTTGGTTTTAAAGTTTTGAATCATTTTAGGCTTTGTGTTGTTTCATGTTTTTAAACCCCTTAGAATGATTTAAAACATGTATTCAAGCTTGATTTAGTGGCCCAAATAGTTCCACCAAGAAAATCTTTGAATATGCAAATGTTGGAATTTGGGGTCCCGGCAGTGTCGCCGGTCGACCGGCGCAGAGGTCCCAGTCGACCGGGAACACTGCAGGCAGAAAATTGTCTGGGCTGTCTAACGGTCAGAAATCCGACCGTTGTGTGATCCCGGTCGACCGAGACCTGTTTGCAGGTCGACCGAGGACTAGCCGTTGGGCACTTTTTGCTATAAAAATGAGTTCTTTCCTTTGTCAAAGGTTGGAGATTTTGAAGACACTTTTGAGGAGCTTTGAGACAAGACAAAGGGGATGAACTAAGAGAGACCAAAGAGTCATTTGGTGAGCTAAAGCTTGGATTAATGAAGTTAAATCTCTAAGTAAGCTCTACCTCTCTTAATCATAGTTTACATGCTTTGTTTGAATTATTGGTAAATGATTTTGAGCATGATAACTATGATGTGATGAATTCATTCTTCTCTCAATCTTTGATCTAATTAAGATTGGATTCTTCACTTTGTTTTCATCCAAGTAGTTTTTAAAACCTTCTTAATCATGCTTAGTCTAAATCTTTGATTTCTTTTATATAGCATGATTCTTTTTCTTGGTTGAAACATTACTTGTTGTTTTCATTCATTTAAACATTAGTAAAATTAATTTGGTTTTGAAAACAACATTGCACATGCATCACATGTTCTAAGTTAGTCATTTTCATACAACTTGTGAGTCTTTGATTTTCATGTCATTAACAAGTTGATTTTCATACATGTGATTTGCATTAGACTTCAATCAAATCTTTCATGAGCTTTAAACTTTGAAATGCTTTAAGCATATATTTGATTAAGCTTTCTTTTTAAACTTGATTGAAGTTATCACACACACACATCATGAGCATACACATTTGCATTCATTTAGTGTTTGTGTGAGTTTGTTATTCACTTTCATATTAGCCTATTTAAGAGGCAATTTCTTTGAGCTTAAATTGTATCTCTTAGAGTGATCTTTTGTTAAGACACTTTCTTAGAGAAATCTTCATTTGTAAAGGTTATTGCTTAGCCTAAGAAAAGCATTGTGTAAAGGTTATTGCTTAGCCTAAGAAAAGCATCTTGTAAAGGTTATTGCTTAGCCTAGAAAAGCACATTGAGAGGTTGTTGTTTAGCCTAGAAAAACAACGTTGTAAGGGTTATTGCTTAGCCTAGTAAAAAGCATAAATAGTGGAAATCCGGTGGGGTGATTAGATCACAAGCCGGTAGTGGACGTAGGCATTGAGGCCGAACCACTATAAACCTTGGTGTTGTGGTGTATGCTTGTGGTGATTCATTTATTAGCTTCCGCATCTTGTATGGTAAATCATCACATGTGACTAGTTTTTACTTAGAAGTTAAAATTGGTTTAAATTTGTCATAATTGTAGCACACCCTATTCACCCCCCCCTCTCGGGTTAGGATCTTCAGGACTTTCATTTGGCATCAGAGCCTCGTGCTCTATCTTTAGAATCAAGTGTTTGGAACTCTTGATTAGGTGTAAAAACCTAGAGTTAAAACCCTAGAGTTGTGCTTGCATGAAAATCATTAGAATGGACTCCACTATGCTAGACTTTGTAGATTCTTCTAGACCCCTCATTCTTCCTTCTATTGGAGATTCAAACCCTCAATTAAATGAATCTCAATTGAATTCAAAAGAGGAAGAAAATGATTATGATGAAGATGATCTTCAACAAGCCTATAATGAATTATATGAAGTATCCTTAAAGCTTGAGAAGAAAAACAAAAGTTTAAGAGAAGAATCTATGAATCTAAACAAAGAATTAGTCTCTTCAAAAGATGAACTTAGAGAGAAAGAAGAAGTAATAAATTGTGTTGAATCTAAGTTCATGATCTCTTTAAATAACCTATCTAAGATTCAAGATGAACTAAAAGAATTAAAGATGGGTTATGATGATGTCAATAAGGAAAATTTAAAACTAAGAGATCAAATAAAAAGGCAAGATAAAGACTTTATCAATTTAGAAGCCAAGTTGATTAAAAGTAAGTTAAAAACCAAAGAACTTGGATCTAATGTTGTTAATGAACTAAAACTTGAATTAAAACTTGCCAATGAAGAGCTAAGCAAATATAAGGAAATTGAAAATGAACTCTCAAAAGTTAAAAATGAAAATTCAATCCTTATAACCAAAGTCACTCAACTTGAAGGATATAAACAAAAGTATGAGTGCAAGTTTACCCAAAGTGAAGAAAGACTTGAAAAATTATTTAAATTGGGTAAACCTCATGGAGATAGGACAGGTCTTGGATTTGATAGGAATATTTCACATGACCCTAAATTCACCAACACTTTTGTGAAAGGTGAGTCCTCTTTCTCTAGCACTCTTTCTCCAATGTCCAAAACTAAATGTCATTATTGTGGTAAATTAGGACATTTCAAATTTGAGTGCAAACTAAGAAGAAGCCATGTGTCTAAACCCCTCCTTGAACCCAAAAAGGTAGAATCTAAATCTATGAAGGGTAAGACACTAAAAATTAAGAAAGACTCCAAAAAGACTAAACAAGTTAAATCTATTAAAATGGAGTCTCCAAAGATAGATTCTAAAAAGGTTAAACAAGTCAAACCAAGTTTAAAAGAATATATAAACAAAAAGCTTCTCAACCTATCTCCCTTATATAAACCCATGAAAGAACTTTTGAATAAAGTAACAAAGTTAAATTTAAAATTCAAAAGTCAAGTAAAGGGAGAAAATAAGAAGAAAAGAAAAGTGAATCAATCCCCAAAGAAACAAACTCACCAACATCAAAAGACTAATCACCAATCTAAGCTAAATTTAGTAAAATCTAAATATCATGGTGATAAGTTTAAATTGAAAATTTATCAAGTCAAATCTCCTTTAGTTAGTGAGAAGTCCAAACTAGACCTCAAAGTTCAACCCTCTCAAGACCTTAGGTGGATTCCTAAAGTTATTTACCTAGACAAACCTTAGGGCCTTGAACCTTCTTGACCAACCTATTCTTTTTAAGTTAAATCACTTTGTTGGTCATGTTGCTTCGCATTTTGTTCTTTCTTAGTTACATCTATTAAAATGCATTGTTTCTTTATGATCATTTGATTTTGTTTTCATGTACCATTCTTGTTACATATCATGGTTTTCAAAATCTTTTGATTATAATTTCATCATGTTTGATTTGCTTTTTGCACACATATGTCTTGCATTGCATTTCTTTACATGATTAATTGATTGTGTTTTTAAAAGCTTTCATAGCTAATTTACTCATGATCAATTGTTGTTGAATCATTTGTATAGATGTCATAGTAAGATTATTTGAACAAATGATTTGAATCAATTCAAGTTTTTCCATGGATTTCTAAGTTATACTTTTATATGGAAAATCATTGTTTTGAAAAATCAACTTGTATGTGTTTCAATTAAGTTATATCTTTCAAAATACAATGTTGAAAATTGATCTTCAAATTCATTCTTTTTATGCTTATTGTTGGATTTTGTTTATTGAAATGATTTGAAGATTGTATGAATGGAAATGCTCTATAACCTCATTAGTTATATTCATCTAAGCATGTTCCATGTTCTCATTTCCTTTTCTTTTGGTTTCATTATCTTAGAATTGGAAATGAATGTTGTTTGCATCTTTGCTTATTTATTTACATTCTTTTTATATGCAAATGACTATTGGTTCCATGTATGGTTGTGAACTTAGTAATATTTGTAGAAACCATACTAGAACCCAAATCCATCCTCTATGCACTCTAGTCATATCTTTTTGGATGGTTATGATGTTGATTCATGGATATTTTCTTAGTGATGTCATTCATATACATGTTTCAACTTCATAGTAGTGTTCTTAATCATATGAAACTCTTTGAAACCCATTTCTCAATTTCTATATGTTTGATGGATATCTTAGATGTTGAATTCATATGATTTTGACACTTTGAAAATTGCATGCATTTCAAAGTAATATCCTTTTGCATTGCAATTTGCCTTGTTCATCACTATGCTCTATAGTCATATCTTTAAAAGTGATGAATATGAATTCATGATGCTTGATGGAATTTTGTGTTTGTCACATCCTTGCTCTTTATCATGTTGTCAAATTCAATTGGTTTCAATTGGTATAATTTTCGATTGATTTGATTTCTTGTGATTGTGATAGACCTTGTGTGCATTGGATTGAGCTTGGTAGTTATATATTTGTTCCATGTCACACACCATTAGCATCATAATGTTCTTGTTTGCCACCTCTCTTGCTCATATAGGTATATCTCATGACCACCATGTTTATGTGTTCATAATATTGGTTGGTTATTAGTTGAGGTTGGCTTCATGCTTGAAACTCATTTCACTCATTCTTGCACATAATAGTCATATTTATTGTTTGAATGAAATGATTTCACAACTTTCATAGCATATGATTTTCATAAGTTATATTATTTGATGCTATGTTTAGTAAACCCCATTGCATCATGGATAGCTCTAATTTGGATTTTTTTTTCTTAATAGGTATATCTTTAAATCCATTTTAGAGTGATTGTGTTTAATAGACTTATCTTTAAATCTCAATTGGTATTCTTTGTTTTTCCAATTGGTATCCATGATTGCTTTTCCCATTAGACCTTGCTTTCTTTTGGTAATTTGATCATATTGTGCTCTATAGTTAAATGAATCTAATCCTTTCCTTGAAGTTGACCCTCATTTGGTTAAACCATCTTCTTCTTGCATCTAATAGTTAAATCTTTGTCAATATGTTGACAAAAGAAGAGAATGGATTGAGGGGGAGTGTAAACCTTCATAGGAAGAATTAGTTTTGATCAAATTCACCCTTGGATTGACTTTGAACCCTTAGAGTATTCTTCCATACATGATAGCCTGTTATGATTTCATTTTCGATTTCTTTTGTTAACAGGTGTTACTAAAAGGTATTTTCCTTATTTCATGTGTGTAGGTACCTTTGCAATTTAATGGCAAAGGGGGAGAGAACATTCATGTACTCAAAGATCTCCTATTCTTCAAAAGGGGAGAGAGCATTCAAGTTCTCAAAAAGGGTGAAGAGAATGTCCAAGCTTCCTAAGGAGAGTTATGTATGATCTTCTACAAAGGGAGAGAATGCATATCTTGCCAAAGGGAGAGAGAGGCATGGTCAAAGGGGGAAAGCAAATAGAAGAAAGAAAGCTTGGAGCTAGAGAAGATGCTTGGCCATAGAGAGGAAGATGATAAGAAAGCTTGAAGAATGATCAAGCACCAAGCATCATGGAGATTGAAGAAGAGAGCCCAATAGCCCAAGCTAAGAGGAGGAGCATCCAACAAGATTTCAAGACTTGCACAGCTTAGGGGGAGCTAAAGACGTGTTGTGTTAATTCAATGATAAGTAAGTTGCTATCAAATTGCAAATGGGGAGATTGTTAGGGATTTTGTATTTGCAATTTGATGGATGCATTAACATATTCACATTATTTGAATTTACACTCATGCATTGTTTTAGAAAACCTTGAAATCTGGTTTTATACATGCTTTGCTTTTAAGATTTGTAAAAGTATTGTTTTATGCATGTTTTGTTTCTAAACTTGGATGCATTGATTTAAAATCCAAACTCTTTTGAAAACCTAATTCTTTGTGCATTACTTTTGAGAAATCATATTGAGAATTTAGGTTTGTGCCTTGCATGCTTTCATCACTTTCAGAATCATCTTTGTATGCATTTGTTTTTTAAAAGAGTTTTAGAAATCAAGCTAGCCTTTGGTTTTAAAGTTTTGAATCATTTTAGGCTTTGTGTTGTTTCATGTTTTTAAACCCCTTAGAATGATTTAAAACATGTATTCAAGCTTGATTTAGTGGCCCAAATAGTTCCACCAAGAAAATCTTTGAATATGCAAATGTTGGAATTTGGGGTCCCGGCAGTGTCGCCGGTCGACCGGCGCAGAGGTCCTGGTCAACTGGGAACACTGCAGGCAGAAAATTGTCTGGGCTGTCTAACGGTCAGAAATCCGACCGTTGTGTGATCCCGGTCGACCGAGACCTGTTTGCAGGTCGACCGAGGACTAACCGTTGGGCACTTTTTGCTATAAAAATGAGTTCTTTCCTTTGTCAAAGGTTGGAGATTTTGAAGACTCTTTTGAGGAGCTTTGAGACAAGACAGAGGGGATGAACTAAGAGAGACCAAAGAGTCATTTGGTGAGCTAAAGCTTGGATTAATGAAGTTAAATCTCTAAGTAAGCTCTACCTCTCTTAATCATAGTTTACATGCTTTGTTTGAATTATTGGTAAATGATTTTGAGCATGATAACTATGATGTGATGAATCCATTCTTCTCTCAATCTTTGATCTAATTAAGATTGGATTCTTCACTTTGTTTTCATCCAAGTAGTTTTTAAAACCTTCTTAATCATGCTTAGTCTAAATCTTTGATTTCTTTTATATAGCATGATTCTTTTTCTTGGTTGAAACATTACTTGTTGTTTTCATTCATTTAAACATTAGTAAAATTAATTTGGTTTTGAAAACAACATTGCACATGCATCACATGTTCTAAGTTAGTCATTTTCATACAACTTGTGAGTCTTTGATTTTCATGTCATTAACAAGTTGATTTTCATACATGTGATTTGCATTAGACTTCAATCAAATCTTTCATGAGCTTTAAACTTTGAAATGCTTTAAGCATATATTTGATTAAGCTTTCTTTTTAAACTTGATTGAAGTTATCACACACACACATCATGAGCATACACATTTGCATTCATTTAGTGTTTGTGTGAGTTTGTTATTCACTTTCATATTAGCCTATTTAAGAGGCAATTTCTTTGAGCTTAAATTGTATCTCTTAGAGTGATCTTTTGTTAAGACACTTTCTTAGAGAAATCTTCATTTGTAACGGTTATTGCTTAGCCTAAGAAAAGCATTGTGTAAAGGTTATTGCTTAGCCTAAGAAAAGCATCTTGTAAAGTTTATTGCTTAGCCTCGAAAAGCACATTGAGAGGTTGTTGTTTAGCCTAGAAAAACAATGTTGTAAGGGTTATTGCTTAGCCTAGTAAAAAGCATAAATAGTGGAAATCCGGTGGGGTGATTATGGACGTAGGCATTGAGGCCGAACCACTATAAACCTTGGTGTTGTGGTGTATGCTTGTGGTGATTCATTTATTAGCTTCCGCATCTTGTATGGTAAATCATCACATGTGACTAGTTTTTTCTTAGAAGTTAAAATTGGTTTAAATTGGTCATAATTATAGCACACCCTATTCACCCCCCCTCTAGGGTTAGGATCCTCAGGACTTTCACAAGTGTCTAAGGGGAGATATTGTATAATCTTCCAAAGGATGAGAGAATGCATATCTTGCCAAAGGGAGAGCATGCATGGTCAAAGGGGGAGAGATGAAAGAAGAAAGAAAGCTTTGGAGCTAAAGAAGATGCTTGACCAAAGAGAGAAAGACGAAAAGGAAGCCTGAAGGATGATCAAGCTCCAAGCATCAAGAAGAATGAAGAAAAATGAACTAGAGATGCTTGACCAAAGAGAGAAAGAAGAAAAGGAAGCTTGAAGGATGATCAAGCTCCAAGCATCAGGAAGAATGAAGAAAAAGGAACTAGAGCCCAAGCTAAGAAAATGAAGCATCCAAGAGATTTCAAGACTTGTCCAGCTCAGGGGGAGCTGAAGACTTAGTATGTAAATTCAGTGTTGAGTAAGTTGCCATCAAATTGCAAAGGGGAAGATTGTTAGAGATTTTGTGTTTTTCAATTTGATGGATGCATTATCATTTTAGCATCATTCGAATTTTCACACATGCATTGATTTAGAAATTCTTGAAATCTTGATTTACACATGCATTGTTTTTTAGACTTGTAGAAATATTGATTTATGCATGTTTTGATTTTAAACTTGGATGCATTTAGTTTTCAAAATGAGATTTTCGAATCAAGCTTGCTTATGGTTTTAAAAGTTTCAAATCATCTTAGGTTTTAAAAGTTTCAAATCATCTTAGGCATTTTAGGTTTCATGTTTTTAAAACTCTTAGAATGATTTAAAACATGTTTCCAGGCTTGATTCAATGGCCTAGACCTCCTAGACCAAGTTTCCCTTTCAAAAATCATTTTTACGAATCTTTATAATCAGGGAAAGTTAGGTCAACCGAACCTTTGTCGGTCAGCTGTCGATTCCGATTCCAGAATATGAAATCTGTGTTTTCTGGGAACTTCGATCAGCTGTCGGCCACCTGTCAGTCGACCGAACTTCAGTTCAATTAACCAACAAGTGTATTGCGGTCAGCAAACTTTCGAAATATATGACCGTTGAGTTCGATCGACCGAACTTCAAATGTCTGTCGACCGACAAGCTAGCCGTTGGACAACATTTTCTATAAATTGAAGTTCATTCCTTGACCAAATTTGAGGATCCAAGGGATACTCCTTGAGGTGTTTTGAGGCGAAACAAAGGGAAATGAGCTAAGGGAGGCTAGTTGGTCAAAAGGGAAGCTAATGCTTGGAATCATAAGTAAATCTTCTATGTAAGCTTAGTTTTCATTTTCATATATTTTCATGCTTTGCTTAAATTATTAGAAAATCTTTTTAGGCATGTTAACTATGATTTGTTGTGTGCTTAACATATATATGTGTTGAATTGATTTATTGTTTTGGATACATCACCTTGATTCAAACCAAGTAAAACTCAAATTAGTATATCTAAGTGAATCATGTTTTGGAATCATCTTTGAAATTATATGTAATATGATTCTTATACTTGGTTGAATCTTTGGCTGTTGTTTTTCATCATAAGAAAATCACTTTCAAATCTATCTTATGTTTTGGATTCAACAACTTCACAAATCACATGTATTTTGTTTTAAAGTTTCACACAGCTTGCTTAGCATTGATATACATCATTTTTCAAGTTGGTTTTTAAATTACATGTGATTTGTTCCTTCACTTCAATCAAATCTATTTTTTGTGTTTTACACTTTCAAAAGCTTTAAGCTTGCATTCATTGAGCTATCATTTTTAACTTGATTGAAGTTTTTCACACACACACACACACACACACCATGTGCATTCATCTTTGTATTTCATAAAGTGTTGTGTGAGTTTGTTTTTCAATTTCATATCCGCTTAATCAAGAGGCATTATAATTGAGCTTAAACTGTATCTCCATCAAGTGTATTCTAGACACTACTCAGAGAGAGAATCAACCTTCTGGTTGCATAGGTTATTGCTTAGCCTAGAAAAGCATAGTGTATAGGTTGATGTTAAGCCTTGAAAAACATCAGTGTTAGAGGTTATTGCTTAGCCTATTGAAAAGCATTAATAGTGGAAATCCGGTGGGGTGTTGGATCACAAGCCAATAGTGGATGTAGGCATTGAGGCCGAACCACTATAAATCATTGTGTGATGGTGCATGCTTTGTGGTAATTGTTTTTGTTAGCTTCCACATTTAGGTTGATAATTATCTCTAGTGGCTAATTGATCTATAGAATTTAAAATCGGTCATAATTGGTTACTAATTTGAAGCTCACCCTATTCACCCCCCTCTAGGGTAAGGATCCCGGGCCTTCAATGACGATTTGCTATGCTTTGCTTTTTTTCCAAAATCTAAAATTACAGTTATCTCCCTTGAAAGATACCTCGCAGGTGGAAACTAAATCATCAGCCATGAGATGTTTCTCACGGGCATTTTGTGTGCGCCTCATTTGGAGCCGTGTTTATCAATTTAACCCAGTCACACTCACAGCCGCTTGTGATATGCCAATGGCCAAAATTTGATGTTAATTGAAATTGTATTTAGTATTTACCTTATATGTATAAAAAAGAAATGTATAAGAAAATATAGTTGTATAGATAGAAGATAATATAAAATCTCACATCCTTTGAAGAGACATGGCCCACATGGGTATGTGAATGGGTGTGCGTTTGAGTAGAAATAAAAAAGTAAAATAAAAATTAAACCAATTGGGTGGCCCACCTGATCCAAACTACCCCGCTAAATCTTCATTCAGGTTTAATTGGGGTTGAGAATGCTCGGGCTCCATTCAGACCAAGTTTTGATTTTGAGTTTGCCTATATATTATTTGAGCAATATTAGAGGTGAGCTAATACCCCCTCCAACCCCTTTAGTTGCTCACTTGCGTGATCCAAGGCTCGGTCCTTAGTGGTCTCCCACATGATTCTGTAAGTGCGATGTGCCGAACTCTACTGTGAGGCCTACCTTTTGATCGTCTGGATTGCTCAAGATGAGTGTTGTGTGGGGTCGTTTCGTGATCACGGATTTATGTGAGGTCGCCCCCAAACTTCGGACTACCCTTAATCTCGGGTTTATCCCAGTTCGGAAATAGCACCATCTCGGGGAGTGGGGGCCGTCTAAGGGGGTACCCCTACAAGTGTCCACCTCGGTCTCGGCCTTGAGCCTGATCTCGGCCTCCTGTCACTCAGCCATAAATGCGCTGCCGTGACGGGGACGGCCAACTGACAAACAGAGTGGGCGCCGGACCTAGATAAGGGACACGCCTTATCTTACAGTCACGTATGGGACATTCCCTTTTTACCTACCCCCACTCAGTAGAAAGGAGTACAAACTGATGGGACTTTCGTCCCTTCTTAGGGACAGTCCAATGATGACTCCCACGCCTATATATTGCATGAAGGAGAACCACATGAGGTACGTGATCAATCTCCCTACATACTTCTCCTTCTCCATTTCTCTCAGTTCTCACACTGACTTGAGCATCGGAGTGCCTTCGGCTGCCTATAGCCAGGGGCTCTGACTTCTGTCTTCCTCTTTCAGGTTACCGGAGGCTCGATCCTTCCCCTCATATTCTCCAGATCTCCAAACCAAGAGCTTAATCCTCTCCTAACCAAGTCCGTAATTTTTAGGTACTTACAGTTGGCGCCGTCTGTGGGAACAGGATCTTCGAACCAGTGATAGCCATGCCTCCAAAGACCAGATACGATGGTGGAGGGTCATCGAAGTCCCGAAGGGCATCGTCCTTTCCACCTCCCGAACAACCCCTGTTTCCACCATTTTCACAACCTCAGTCGCTCCAGTCGGCACCTCTGGAACAGCCCGCTGGCATTCGCTTCGCTCTCCTTCCACCTCCGGGACCAGCGGGGGTCCCGCCAGGCGTATCGGGGATTCCCCGCCAGAGAAGGTCCGGAGGGAAGTCCGGTCCCACGTACATAGAGGGCGTTGTCCAGTCGGACTCCTCGTCTCGGCCTGCGACAACGCGCCTCCGTTGTGACGACCGTCGCGAAATTCCTCATCCCCGCAATGATCAGCCATCCAGGTGGCCTCAGCAGAATACCTCCCCGTCGGATCCTCGACGAAGAGGCAAAACCCCTGTCAGAACCAAATCTCATCAGTCTCACCATCACAATGACGATCAATCCTATCATCGAGCCCTCGAACGAGGAGACGACCCCATGTTCGAAGAGCTCGATGCCCAAAACAGGGCCCTTCAAGAAAATGAGGAGTTGATTCGCCATCTCCAGGAACGGCTCAAGGAAAATGAGAGGAGGCCTCCCAGGTGGAAGCCGAGACGTCCAGAAAATCGAGATCTGAGGCAGGTCCTCAATGATAGAAGGAAAGATCGCTTCGAAGAAGAAGGCTCGAGCAGCGGTCACTTGCCTAGTAACCTCGAGGGATCACGCCATGAGCCAGAATCCCCGAGGCCAGAGGGCGCGACGGGCCTAAAAGAATTGTTGGACCACTACGTCAAACAGGAGGTCCAGGCCCGGCTGTCTGAGATCGGTTTCAACCGAGACCAGATGGAAGACCGGGAAGAAGACGACCAGGTTATGTCCCCCTTCTCCGAGGAGATAAAAGACTTCACTCTCCCCGAGAGATTCAGTGTCCCGAGGTTCGTCCTTTACGACGGGACCTCGGACCCAGAAGCACACCTATGGCATTTCGCTCAGCGGATGTCGGTCTAGGGGGATGTCGGCCACCTGAACTGTAGGATCTTTTCCTCGAGCCTAGGCGACCTCCCACTCCGGTGGTTCTGCGCGATCCCTTCCGGGTCAGCCACAAACTGGCGGCAGCTCCGAAGCTCCTTTATCGAGAAGTTCCAGGCACACTGTGTCATCCCGAAGACGGGTGGCAACCTCATGGCGATCCGGATGAAGGACGGTGAAAGTATCACCGCATTCGCCAGGAGATTCTGGACAATATACAGCCAGATCACCGACGCCAACGATGACATCGCCATCATGTGCTTCTGGCAGGGCTTACTCCCAGGAAACGAACTCCGAAAGGACCTAGTCCGGTCCCCCGTGACCACGATGAAAGCACTGATGGCAAGGGTGAATCAATACATCGAGCAGGAAGAAGATGAAGCTCATGGCAAAGAGCGATTCGGACTCCCGCAGAAGAGCCAAGCTTCCAAAGGAGAGGGAGTGTTCCCCAGGCAAAGGCCAGACAAGAAGAGGGGGAAGGAGACCAGTTCGGCATCTTTCTCAACCTTCGTCTCGGGCAGCAGCAAAAGGCCGAAGTTCCAGCCTCCCAGGCCGGTCGGCGATCCTTACAGGGCCGTCAATGTTGTCTTCAAGGAGCCCATTTACAGACTCATGAACAAAATCAAGGCAGAGCCCTACTTCCAGTGGCCGAAGCCGATGCAGGGCGATCCATCCACCCGGGACCGAAGTAAGAACTGCTCCTATCACAAGCAGCACAGGCACATGACCGAGGACTGCAAGGCTCTAAAATCCCACTTCGAGATGCTCGTCAAGGATGGGCACCTCCGGGAGTACATCAAGGAGGGAGAAAGGGTCAACCGAGCCCAACAGCACGCCCCACCCGATGATGACCAGGACAGCGATGAACCAGCAGGTATCATCAACGTCATTCACCTGGCTCCCCCTCCGAATGAAGGGAGTGCCCAAGCTCGGTCAGAGGCGAGGAGGGCCGCCCATGGCAAGCAGGTGATGTCGGCTGAGTTGGAAAACGCTCCGAAAAGAGCTAGGAGAGAAAAACCGAAGATTTGGTTCTCGGACGAGGACCTGAGAGGGGTCCAGCTCCCCCACAACGACGCCCTCATCCTGACCCTTCGGCTCAACAACTATACTACGAAGCACGTCCTTATAGATCCAGGGAGCTCATCCGAGATCCTCTACTTTAGCTGCTTCAAGCAGCTCGGCTTGACTGAGTCTGATCTGCAGGAAGCCCACATCCCTTTGGTAGGATTCAGCGCCAAGCCGGTATATCCCAAGGGGAGGATTTCGCTCGAAGTCCGGGTAGGGGTTAGCACGAAGATGGCCGAGTTTTTGGTAATGGATGCGCCATCCCCTTATAATGTCATAATGGGACGTACTTGGCTGCATGCCATGGAGGCAGTGCCATCCTCCTTTCATCAAAAGCTCAAGTTTCCACTAGAGAAGCCTGATGGGGTGGTCGAGATAGTGACCGTGTGGGGAAATCAACAAATGGCCAGAGAGTGCCTCACGGCCGTGGTGCCTGGAGAAACGGAGCCGAAGCAAGTGCATATGGCCGAGCTCGAAGCCGAGATCGAAGACGTCGGGCGAACAGCGGGGCAGAAGAGCGTAGAAGAGCTCACAGAGATCAGAATCAAACCCGAAGACCCCGAGCGCTATTTCTTACTGGGAAGCCAGCTCCCCAAAGATGAGAGGACCGAACTGCTAGACTTCCTACTTTTGAACAAGGATGTCTTCGCCTGGACTCCATATGAGATGCCCGGGGTCGACCCCGAGGTCATGGGCCACAAGCTGAATGTAGATTCCGGACACAGGCCCGTAGTGCAGAAAGCCCGCAGGACAGGGATCCCACAAACAGAGGCAGTACTTGGAGAAGTAGACAAGCTCCTAGAGGCCGGAGCAATCCGCGAAGTACACTACCCAAAATGTCTAGCCAACACAGTAGTGGTAAAGAAGAAGAATGGCAAGTGGAGGGTCTGCGTGGACTTCACCGACCTCAACAAGGCATGTCCCAAGGACAGTTTCCCCCTCCCAAAGATCGACCAGATGATCGACGCCACCTCTGGACATGACAGAATGAGCTTCCTAGACGCCTACCGAGGCTACCACCAGATCCCACTGCACGGGCCTGATGAGGAAAAAACTGCATTCATAACACCTCGAGGCATCTACTGTTACAAGGTGATGCCCTTTGGGTTGAAAAATGCCGGGGCAACATATCAGAGGCTGGTCACGAAGATGTTTCAGGACCAGCTCGGGAAGACGATGGAGGTCTACATTGATGACATGGTGGTCAAATCCAAGGAGTCGCAGAACCACCTGGCGGACCTGCGCGAAACATTCGCCGTCCTCAGAAAGTTTCAGCTCAAACTAAATGCTTCCAAGTGTGCGTTTGGCGTCGGATCTGGCAAGTTCCTGGGAAGCCTGGTGACCAGGAGAGGGATTGAGGCCAATCTAGAGCAGATTGCAGCTATCCAGGCAATTCAGAGTCCAACCTCGGCCAAACAGGTCCAAAGGCTCACAGGAATGGCCGCTGCGCTCAATCGCTTCATCAGCCGAGCTTCGGACAAATGCCGTCCCTTCTTCCAACTCTTGAAAAAGTGCTCTAAGTTCCAATGGACTCCAGAATGTGATCGAGCGCTGGAAAAACTCAAGGAGTATCTCTCTTCACCACCGTTATTATCCACACCATCACCAGGCGACCTCCTTTACCTCTACCTTGCAGTCTCGGACCACACAGTGAGTTCGGTGTTAGTTCGAGCGAATGACAAGCAGCAACAGCCCATTTACTACACCAGCAAGATTCTGCTCGACACCGAGACCAGGTACCTGCCACTTGAAAAGCTAGCACTGGCATTCATCAGCGCCTCTCGCAAGCTCTCCCGCTACTTCCAGACATACACGGTGGTGGTTGTCACAGAATACCCTCTCAAGTCCCTTTTTCGGAAGGCAGACTTTTCTGGCCGGATCTCCAAGTGGGCCGTCGAACTGGGGCAATTCGATATCCAGTTCAACCCAGAACGGCGATCAAAGCACAGATCCTGGTGGACTTCATCGTCGAATTCACCTCTCCTAGTTCGGCATCGACCTCACTCGATACCGAACTGGGGGGCTCCAAGGGCAATGATGGAGCTGAGACTGAGACCGAAGAAGATCGATCTTGGAAAAAGTTCCTCGAGTTAGCCTGGAAGGTCTTCGTCGACGAATCTTCGACATCTAGAAGGGTCGGCGCTGGCATAGTTCTTCAGTCACCTGAGGGCCTAGTCATTGAGCAAGCTCTGACCCTTGACTTCAAAGCCTCCAACAATGAAGCGGAGTACGAAGCACTGATTGCGGGTCTCGGTAGCGCAAGGATACTGGGGGCACGTCGGCTAGTAGTCTTCAGCGACTCCCAGTTGGTGACGAACCAGCTGAGCGGAGATTATCAAGCCCGAGACAAAAGAATGGCGGCGTACCTAGCCCACGCAAAGTAGCTCCTCTCCCAGTTCGAAAAAGCTGAAGTCAGGCAAATCGGCAGGGAATCCAACTGCCATGCAGACGCCCTAGCCAACTTGGCCTCGGCCGTAGAAGTAGGGAAAGGGAGGACAGTCGATGTGGGGACATTGAAAAAACCAAGCATAAAACTCCTCCCAGCTCGACAAATCCTATGCATTGATCTCGGTCCGAGCAGGATGGATCCGATCATAGCATTCCTGAAAGAAGATAAACTCCCTGAAGATAGGAACGAAGCCCACAAGGTCAGAATGAAAGCAGCTCATTTTTGTCTATCCCCGGATGAGAAGCTCTACAGAAAATCCTTCACGGGACCTTATCTCCAATGCATTCACCCAAGCAAAGTAGATGACTTCCTTTTTTAGATACATGAAAGAATCTGCGGAAGCCACATTGGAGGAAGATCACTGGCATAAAGAGCCATCAGCCAGGGCTATTGGTGGCCCTATATGCAGAAAGATGCCCAGCTCTACGCCAGGAAGTGTGAAAAATGCCAGAAGTTCTCCCACTCCTTGCACCAACCAGCGCAGGACCTGAGTCCTCTCTCCAGCCCATGGCCCTTCGCATAGTGGGGGCTAGACATCGTGGGACCTCTTCACCGATATGGGGGATAAACGAATTGTTTGACCAATTGCAAGGAGCAGCCTATTTTTCCAAGATAGACTTGAGGTCAGGGTACCATCAGTTGAGAGTTAGAGACTCAGACGTTCAGAAGAAAGCCTTTAGAACAAGATATGGGCACTATGAGTTCTTAGTGATGCCCTTTGGTTTGACGAATTAGAGACTCAGACGTTCAGAAGAAAGCCTTTAGAACAAGATATGGGCACTATGAGTTCTTAGTGATGCCCTTTGGTTTGACAAATGCACCAGCAGTCTTTATAGCTTTGACGAACAAGGTCTTTGCACCTTATTTGGATCACTCTACGGTAGTGTTTATTGATGATGTCCTCGTGTATTCTAAGAGTAAGAAGGAGCATGAAGAACATTTGAGGACAGCGTTGCAGCTCTTGAGGGACAACCAGTTATATGCGAAACTCAATAAGTGCGAATTCTGGTTAGAGCAAGTCGCTTTTCTAGGCCATATCATCTCCAGAGAAGGTTTAGCAATTGATCCAGCTAAGATAGAGGCAGTTGTTAGTTGGGTGAGGCCAAGCAGTGTGACAGAAATTAGAAGCTTTTTGGGGTTAGCAGGCTACTACAGAAGATTTGTCCAAGGTTTTTCGTCCATTGCAGCCCCTTTGACAAAATTGACCAGGAAGAATGTCCCATTTGTGTGGATCGATCAGTGTGAAACCAGTTTTCAGGAGTTGAAAGGAAGGTTAACCACAGCTCCAATCCTTACGTTACCCTCGAATAACGGTGGATTTATTGTTTATACAGATGCTTCGAATGTGGGACTGGGTTGTGTATTGATGCAAGATGGCAAGGTGATTGCTTATGGCTCGAGATAGTTGAAGGACCATGAGAAGAATTATGCAACTCACGACTTGGAGTTGGCAGCAGTTGTGTTTGCTTTGAAGATGTGGAGACACTATCTCTATAGAGAGAAGTTTGAAGTCCACTCAGATCACAGAAGTCTACAGTATTTGTTCTCTCAGAAGGATTTGAACATGAGGCAGAGAAGGTGGATGGAGTATATCAAAGATTATGACTTTCCCATCAAGTATCATCCAGGCAAAGTGAATGTTGTAGCTGATGCATTGAGTAGAAAATCAGTGGCTATGGCCAGTTTGAGAGGAATGGGTCTCTTACAGCAGTTTGAAGAGTTGGGTGTAGAAGTGCAGACCCTGAGATTGGGTGCGATGTTAGCAAACATGACAGTATCAGAACCAACCTTCATCCAGAAGATTAAGGAAAATCAATTGCAAGACCCAGACTTGGCCAAGATAGTAGAAGTTATTGCAGAACGCCCCGATTTCAAGATGGTGAATGGAATATTGTATTTCCGTGACCGGTTGTGTGTGCCGAATGTGGATGATTTGAAGAATGAGATAATGAATGAAGCTCACAGCACGAAATATTCTATGCATCCGGGTAGCACGAAGATGTACCACAATTTGAAGAATAGATTTTGGTGGAACAACATGAAGAGAGAGATAGCAGCTTTTGTGTCTCGTTATCTAATTTGTCAGTTGATTAAGGCAGAGCATCAGAAGCCTCCAGGTTTGTTACAGCCTTTGGAGATTCCGGAGTGGAAATGGGAGCACATCACCATGGATTTCGTCTCCGGTTTGCCTAATACCAAGAAGGGAAATAATGCAATTTGGATCATTGTAGATAGTCTGACAAAGTCTGCCCACTTTATTCCAATGAAGACAGGGAATATGATGCATATGGCACCACTTGCGAAGTTGTTTGCTGATGAGATTGTTAGTAAACATGGTCAGCCCGTCTCCATTACTTCAGACAGAGACAGTAGGTTTGTTTCAAAGTTTTGGAAAACTCTTCATGAGTCGATGGGTACCAAACTTCAGTTCAGCACAGCTTATCATCCTCAGATAGATGGTCAGTCAGAAAGGACGATACAGACTCTCGAAGACATGTTGCGTGCCTGTGTATTGGATTTTAAGATTCAGTGGGATGAGTGCCTACCTCTTTGTGAATTTGCTTATAATAATAGTTACCACTCTAGCATTGGTATGGCACCTTTCGAGGCACTTTATGGTAGAAGATGCAGAACTCCGGTTTGCTGGGAAGAAGTCGGTGAACGTAGTTTCCATGGACCAACAATAGTTGGAGAGACAAGTGACAAGGTCAAGTTAATTCAGGAATGGTTGAAGATAGCCCGAAGTAGGCAGAAGAGTTATGCAGATACTCGCCGAAGTGAATTGCAGTTTCAGGTGGGTGACAAGGTGTTTTTGAAAGTCTCACCAACTAGAGGGACTTTGAGGTTCGGACAGAAGGGCAAATTGTCTAGAAAGTTTATTGGTCCGTATGAGATTTTGAGCAAGATTGGAGATGTTGCTTATAGACTTGCGTTACCGCCGGAATTCTCCGGGGTACACAATGTTTTTCATGTTTCTATGCTCAAGAAGTATGTCTCTAGTCCTGCACACATTCTACAACATGAGCCTTTAGAGATTCGAGAAGATGCCTCGTATGTGGAAAGACCGATCAAGATCATTGACACCAAAGAGCAAGAATTGAGAAACCGGACTATTCATTGGGTCAAGGTACTTTGGGAAAATCACGAGCCAGAAGAAGCCACCTGGGAATTGAGAGAGCAAGTGCAAAGGAAGTATCCCCAGCTTTTACCAGAGGTAATTGTTTGATTTATTTGGTGAACCAAATATCCTAAGGGGTGGAGGATGTTAGACCCCGACCCAAACCAATTCGATTAGTGTGCGATTAGTATGTGTTTAGTCCTAAGTGGGTTTAGTTGTTGTTGGGTTAGAAATAATTAGTTTTAGTCTTGGACATAGCTTTGGGATTTCTGAGAACGTTTAGTATTAGTTAGACACACTCAGGAAGGCCTGAGTGCACGTGTGAGCTTTGGGAGATTGTATAGGTTTCCGTGTGATTGCGATCTTGATTTCATTTGAATGATTTTTCTATGTGTTACAACTTTCGTTTTAAGCTCATTCATGTTTGAAACCCAAAAACCTATGTTTTGGCCCAAAGAGGATAAAATTGTCTTTCTTGCACAAATCTGGACACAATTTTCGAGATCCCTAAATCATGTCAAAAATATACTTTTTGGAAACTAGATTTTTCGACGATCGTTTTATCCTTTTTCGTCGAAGTCATCCGAGGCTCCCAAGATCGTGTTTTGATCACTTCAAGTTCAGCTAGTTGGGGCCCATTCTCCTCACTTAAGCCCCATCTCCCTCTCTTTTCATTCACTTTACCAATCTCTGCAATTTCTTAACCTAGGGCAAGGAAAACCCTTTTTCTCTTCCTCTTCATTTCTTCTTGCATGACCTAGCTAGAGATCTCCAAATGGAATTCTAAGACTACCAATTTCTTCCTCTCATCCTAAGCTTTCTATTGGTACAAATATCTTGAAGTTCCAAGTTGGGCAAGAGCTCCATTCCCTTCCATCTCTCTTGTTTGACCATTTCTAGGTAAGAGCTCCAACTCATATCTTTCATGGAGTTATTTTGGTTCCTTAAGATCATGTTTTTCATGTTACAAACCCTTTTGTCAAAATGGGTTCCTTGGTTCCATTTTTTGAGTAAGTTGTGTGGTTTTTCTCTTGGGTTTTCTTGTAGTGTTGGATTAGCTTGAGAGAAGTGCTTGAGAATGATTGTTTAGCATTTGGGCAAGGCAAGTAATCTTTATAGGACCATTGTGCATGTGTATTTTAAGCTACATTGTTGTTTTGGAAATTTTGCATACAAATATGTTTACAAGCTTCATGATTATGTTTTCTTCGGATTGAATGTTTAAGATTGGGAAAAATACGTGTGTTTTACCCTTGGAGAGCATGTAGGCTCAAGGGAATGCAGGTGGAATGAGAACAAGAAGGAAGGTAGAAGAAAGATGTGAAAAACCTGCACTGAACTGCGCGTCCCGTGCATTGGCAGTCAGCTTGCGGCTAGCCGCCAGTCTCCACTTCGGCTAAACCGCAGGCTAACCGAACTCGGTGGTTACTTTTCCAGTAGCTGGCTTTTGCATCAGGGTTCGGCGGTCAGCTCGCGGTTAACCGCCAGCTTCCCTTGCGGCTAACCGTAAGCCAACCGCGGGCATTTCGGTTCCTTTTCCAGAGAGCTATTTCAGACCTGTGTTCCAGCGGTCACCCTGTCGGTCAGCTTGCGGCTAGCCGCCAGTTCCCATTTCGGCTAGCCGACAGCTGACCGCGAGCTGACCGAAATTGACACATTTGCTTGTTTTGAATAGTTTTTACAAGAATGAAAACTAGAACATGTGTAGGGGCCTTTAGCCAGATATTATGCACTCGAAACCCGAAATGTCCTTGAACTTCTGGGGCACCAATTCTGTTTTAATCCCAACATCTGGGCTTCGGCTGCACAACGATCAACCAAAGGTCCTTGCATGAACTTGATAGGCTTTGTATTCGTACTTTGGTTTTGGATATGATGAATATCATCGTGTACTCGTTTTGAAGTCAAGTACAAGCTAGTTTTGAAGATGTGTTTCAAGAAAAAGGGGATCACTTCCTAAGCGTGTTATGCATATTAATTATGCCCTTGCTAGTCGTGTTCATCGTGTTTTGATAAGTGAATTCCCCCTTTTTATCTCGACAAGTTTTGCTAATATCTCGCGTGTTTTGTGCATTCATGAATTAAGTAAACATCACTGAGCTTAGACTGCCCTTTCAGTCTGATCCACTGTCTGGGGGTCTTTAAACATGTGAACTGTCTGCAGACTGGTCGTGTATTTATTACACATCGTGCGTGTCCGGTTCCGCGGCCGGAATTCCCGTCTTTGTGGGAAATCGTGTCGTGCTTATATTATGTATATCATGCTTGTCGTGCGTGCTTGCTCTTTTCATTATATAAATGATAGAGAAAGGATGGGCTCTTTGTGGATTGTAACTGTTCATGATATATTATGTATTCATGCTAGTTTGTGTCGGTATCTCAGCTTTGTTCGCATTCTTGAAAATTGTACCTTAGTCTGGATGGTATTTCAAATCAAGTATTGCTTATATGTTTTCTTAAATATTATTGTTCATGCTTGCTCCTAAATTGATTACCTGCCAAACCGTTGTGTTTGACCCTTGTTTGTTGGTGCCCAGGTACAGGAGACGTTACCTTTGAGGAGGAGCGTCAGGAGGAGGCTTGTGAGCCAACCCCTGTGAGAGAGTGGCAGCCTGACGATGTCATCTAGACGTCGGGCGGGTTCTTGAGTTTCGCGACATTTTGTCTTGGGGTTTCTTTTGTTAGTTTGAGAATTGTATTGGCCTATGTTGGCCTCTTATGGATTGTAACTAAAACTTAGCTCACTTTCTTGTTAGTCTCATAACTTGAGTTAATGGGAATGCCATTTTAACTTCTTCCTTTGATACTATGTCGTGTTATTATTTTGTCATAGCACCCGGAGATTTATCGGGGCTCATCTTTGATGTGTTTTCCTGCATGCTTCCGCATACTTGATCGTGTGAGTCAGATTCCGCGTGTTTCTTTGGGGAATCCTCAACGAGGGAACCTGTGGAAAAACAGTAGGCAGTGTAACTCCTACGCGTCGCGGGCCCGGGGATCCGTTCCGGGGTCGCGACACTTATTTTCGCCGTGCAACTTGATTATCTCGGCCTTCGCCGCCTGTTGTTCCGTTGCATATTGGGCGATCTTTTCCTCCGCCTTCTTTATTTCCGCCGCGCTGGCCTCTAAGGCATCCCCCATTTTCTTCTTGTCTTTATCCATCTCGATAACCTTGGTGGTTGTCTCCTCCTGCCTCTGCAGTATTATTTGGAGCCTCTGTACATTCTGTAAAAAGGATAAAAAGAGCGAGGGGGTCAAATCAGACAACCAAGAAACAGCAGTTCCAAAGGCGGGTGAAGGGAATCACCTCGAGCAACGCCTTCATCGTCGAGTAGAGCAGGCCCAGCGACCAGGCCTTTTTATGCCTCTCCATGTCCACGGGGAGGGCACATCCTCGGGCGATGGCCAAGACCGACTCTCAGCAGGACCCTAGCCGATCCTCCACGGTCATGGGATGGTTGGGGTTGAGGTCGAAATTAGGCCTCCAGGGCATCGGCTTGTGAGGCCGGGCCTGCGGGTCCGCCTCCTGGACCCTTTCTTCCTCGCCCCCCACACGGGGCCTCTTTTCGGGAGGGGGCCCCTCACCCTCCTTTTCGGCATCCACGGCCTGAGGTCGGGTCTCCTTTGGCGGCGCAAGCGGCAGAGCCTCCTTCTCGACCCCCGCCACCCGCGGCTGAGTATCCTTAGGCGGACGAGGCTCTTTGGGCAGCCGCACATCCCTGGAGG
Organism: Cinnamomum chago; assembly: GCA_038049695.1. Classification (NCBI taxonomy): domain Eukaryota; kingdom Viridiplantae; phylum Streptophyta; class Magnoliopsida; order Laurales; family Lauraceae; genus Cinnamomum; species Cinnamomum chago. The sequence goes on from CP142451.1 coordinate 65,850,212, forward strand.
ACTCCTCCGACCTCACCCTCTTCTCCTACGAGGGGCCCCTTGCGCTTTTGCTCTTCGCGGAGGAGGAGATCCCTTCTGTGCTTGAGGAACCGGAAGGGGCGCTGGCTGAAGAGCCTTGACCGGCGCCTGGCCCGCTGGGGGCACGCTTGGAGACAGGGGAAACTCGGGCCCCGAGGATCATCGCCCCCAAGTTCTTCAAGGGAGGGCGCTGACCGTCCATCTCTTCTTCTTCTTCTTGGTCTCGGGCAGAGGGGCTATCGGCAATAAGGATCAGGCATTGGGGCTCCGAGGCTTGGCCGCTGGTCTCGGCAAGCGCTTGACCGCTGGTCTCGACGAGCGCAAGTACGATCTCCCCTATCGGCTGAAGGGGGATCTCGGGAGTCTTCTTGGTATAAGTCTGGTACCACGGCCTGTACCCAAGCAGAGAAAAAGCAGCCCGATCGTGGTGACCGTGGTAGCAATAGATTTTCTCTAGCCACGCGTCGTTCCTCTTCCACTTATCGAAGCTGGCCTCTCCCCTCCTTCGTTGAATACCTGCGCAAAGAACGACAGTGGGCATCAGCTCGACATAACGACAAGCAAAAACAACACGAATAAGCCCAAAAGGACAGGTATTTACTAGGAGGGGTCTCAGGTTTCCGTGGGACCTGGATTCTCCGCCCCTCTTTGGTCTCGGTCCCCTTGAACTCCCAGTTCCCCGAGACCACTATCCGCTCATCCCCGGCATATTTGCTCGAGTCTTCTAGGGCGTTCACCAAGGGCCGACGTTTGGCTTTCACCCAGAGGTAGTAGGAGTCCTCGCCCCCCGCGGCCTTACAAATGTCGTAGACATCCTCTATATCATGTACACCGAGGTTAATGTCTAAAATCCAATTCAGCTCTGCCACGCCCATTATAATTTTGAACCCGTTCGGCATCAATTGGAATGGGCAGATCCGCCATGAGCAGAGGCAGGATCGGAGGAGCGGATGGATAGGGAACCTAACCCCACCTTCACACACCGACAACAAGGGGAAAGGCATCCAATTTTTGTACCGGGTGAAGCCGTCGGGGAGACCGCCGAGGTCGCCGGACTTTACCAGGACGTCGGCCGGAATCTTATACGACGCCCTAAATCCCTCTAAGGCTCCGGGACCCTCCAACCAGTGACTGTAAATCCCCATCTCCCAAGGACTAAGGGGATAGAGAAGTAGAGGAGGAGGAACAAGAACTAGGAAAAACCTAGAGGACAGAAACCCTCTGGGCAAAAGGAAAAAGAGAAAGGAAGAAACGAAAACTCACAGATAATGCGACGAAGTACAAGGAGCAAAAAGCAGGGAGTGAAAAAGCAGAAAGACGAGGATCTCCGGGGTACTGTTCTCAGCAGGCCTTTCTTCCTCAGCAAAATCTCCTTCAGGCAGAAGCAAGGGTAAGAGAAGGAAGAGAAGGGGCGTCCCCATTTTTTAAAGGGACGCCCCCTCTTAATTATCACGCACGCGGAGCCACACTTCGAGCTCGCCACGCGTCGCCTCAATACCGGTGAACAGCCAGACGAAGGGTTACACGTGGCAGCGACGGTTCATCTCTCACCATGCCTCTGGTACGACACTTATCACCTCGGGCATACGGGACGGCACTCGCGTGCCCACCCTAGCAAAGCAGTTATAGCAACCTATTTATTACCTAGGGCAGACGAAAAGGCGCCGAGATATGACTAGACAGGGTTGTCCTACCCTTTCTAATCTTAGCTCCCGACCTCGGAGAAAGCCAAAGAGGTCGAGAGCTAGGGGCAATTGTGTGGGGTCGTTTCGTGATCACGGATTTATGTGGGGTCGCCCCCAGACTTCGGACTACCCTTAATCTCGGGTTTATCCCAGTTCGAAAATAGCACCATCTCGGGGAGTGGGGGCCATCTAAGGGGGTACGCCTACAAGTGTCCACCTCGGTCTCGGCCTTGAGCCTGATCTCGGCCTCCTGTCACTCAGCCATAAATGCGGCCATAAATGCGCTGCCGTGACGGGGACGGCCAACTGACAAATAGAGTGGGCGCCGGACCTAGATAAGGGGCACGCCTTATCTTAGGGTCACGTCCATAGGCATGGAATGATGGTCCAATGGGACATTCCCTTTTTACCTACCCCCACTCAGGAGAAAGGAGTACAAACTGATGGGACTTCCGTCCCTTCTTAGGGACAGTCCAATGATGACTCCCATGCCTATATATTGCATGAAGGAGAACCACATGAGGTACGTGATCAATCTCCCTACATACTTCTCCTTCTCCATTTCTCTCAGTTCTCACACTGACTTGAGCATCGGAGTGCCTTCGGCTGCTTATAGCCAGGGGCTCTGACTTCTGTCTTCCTCTTTCAGGTTACCGGAGGCTTGATCCTTCCCCTCATACTCTCCAGATCTCCAAACCAAGAGCTTAATCCTCTCCTAACCAAGTCCGTAATTTTTAAGCACTTACAAGTGTCATCCCCTACAATGACATATTCCTAAGTTTTACTTCAATAGGACCTGGTCCCATTGTAGATAAATTGTTTAATGCATATTATTATTGTAAGATTGTGTGGTTCACATTATCGATCATGTACTACATCCTACCGTGAGACGAAGTTCTACCAAGTAATTCAGAGGAGATGTAATTAGAGAGGATGGCATTCATGTTTTTTTTTTTCACCCCAGCCTAGGAGGTTGGGACCCAGAAGGGAGCTCCCATACACACTGGAAAACAACCCACTCAAATGGAAAGGAAGCTCACACACAAAGGAAGAAAGCACACACAAGTAAAAAATGAGCCCGCACAAGTTAAAAAAATATGACCTATCCCGCTCCATAAAGCCACGTGAGAACTGACACGAGCAAGAGCCGGACAAGAGCCTTGAATGGTCTAAATTATCTATCAAAAGGTTGAGCCAAGGGGAAAGTTCCATGAAAGCATGTGAGAGACTACATCGGATCGGGAATCCCACTTGCACCGCTGCGTCAAACATGTCTGTGACTGTCAAAGTCATCAGCTGGGTGGAAGGTTGGAGTCCAAGCTTTTTGTGGCAACTGTGGGAAATAAAGTTCGTTACGGCACCCGAATGATGACCCTGACATCTCTAAATCACATCTAATGACATGAGCAAGTCTGTTTTCTAAAGAAAATAACAGGTGAACAGAGAGAGTAATGGGTGACGAAAAGGATTCGACCACAGCCCACAGAGTCTCGACCCTCAAAATTAAGCCTTGGGCTTTCATGTTCGGCTCTCTAGATCTTATTATAGTTCAAAATATTACATTATAATAGGGATATATAGATGATATCCTGGTAATAAATGGCAATATGTATTGCTTTGTCCTGGTAGTTCCACAAGGATTGGTTCATTAGATTTAAAAGTGCAAATATCTTGTTTGCTTTTCACACATGATAGGAGAAGAGATTTACAAATGTAAATACTGTATTTGTGAAATACATTAACATATTTATCAAAATCACCGTTTTCACATAAGAAAATGTGTACATCCATTGGCTTTAGATTTATTTAGATTTATTAGACTTCTTTTTATAAATTTCCCAAAATCCTTGAAGAATTAATAAATGAAACCAAAATTCATGATATTATCATTAATACAAGAATACTGAATAGTTCAAATTATGAATTGGAGACCCACAGAAGTGCAAAAAAAATTAAAAATATATATATTTGTAGGCTTGGAGTTTTTGAAAAATTACACAAAATGCATAAAGATTTAAAATAATCAACTTCAAGATCTTAGGGTTTATTAGTTTAATAAACAAAGTGAACAGTTTGGGTTACAAATAGGGCACTCATAGGAATTAAAAAATTAAAGATGGTTTATGGGCTCCATATGATTGCAATTGATGTGTAAGAAGTGTACCCATGGCCTTTTTTCCAAGAGGGGTGTGAATGACTTTCACACATATTTTGGTGTGAAGATTATTATATGTAAATGGCCTTATTTACACATAATTTCCACACTACATTCACAAATCACATACGTAAATAATTGCAAACAAACATGATAATATATAATCCTTATGCATGTAAATAATTTAAATATATAAATGAATGCAAACAAATGACTGCTGAACTTATATTAATTAGTGGGCAGTGATCTCAGTTCCAAGGTGGACCTTACAAGACCTACGATCTTTTTTATGGACAACATTGCTGAGGAGTACATCATTATCTATATACGAATTCTTTCTCTTTAAAAAGCTAAATGTTGTTTGTAAAAAAAAAAAAAAACTCTCAATTCTGGCCTTAGGAGAAGCCACATTGGCTTATTGGGGCCCATTTATGGATGTGTCCTTTCAAAAATGCATAATATGTGCATTTTCAATAAAAGGTGTCTCTTGGGCTAAATATGTGCATTTTCAATAAAAATGTCTCTCTTGGGCTAAATATGTGCATTTTCAACAAAATGTCTCTTAGGCCCATTTGTGTGGATATAACTCAATTTAAAAGGATGCCTTCCAACTCTATAAATTAAGATTATTTGTAAAGTTTTTATATAGTATTCAAAACGAGCATAAATGCATATGAATCCTTTATTTTATGTATGCTGACGTGGATTAAGCAATGAAAGGTTCGGTTTTCATAATTTTTTGGTTGATTGAATTTTTTAATTAGTTTGTTATAAATAGATTTTATATGAATGGTATATTAGTTTTAATATATTATTTAAGACTTAACCTGTGCGTATGTGCATTTTCAATAAAAGGTGTCTCTTGGGCTAAATATGTGCCTTTTTAATAAAATGTCTCTTGGGGTCTCTTGGTCCCATTTGTGTGGATGTAACCAAATTCAAAAGGATGCCTTCTGACTCTATAAATTAAGGTTATTTTTAAAGTTTTTATTTAGTATTCAAAATCAGCATAAATGCATATGAATCCTTTATTTTGTGTATGCTGACATGGATTAAGCAATGAAAGGTTTGGTTTTCATAATTTTTTTGATTGATTTGAATTTTTTAATTAGTTTGTTATAAATAGATTTATAAAAATGGGATATTAGTTTTAATATATTATTCAGGACTTAACATGTGCATCGCACAAAGACTTCATGCTAGTATTACATAAGCTTTATTGAAATACTATTTTCTCGTCATTTTATAGCCTAATAAGTTGTTTGGATCAAAAGAAACAAGGGAAAAGTAGAGGTGGAGAAAATGTGAATTATAGAGAATTGTTTTTCATTTTGGAGTTTTCCTTATTTCTTCTCATCCGAATGACCCGCAAGTTTATGCATGTGTATGTACGCACACCACACTAATTCTATGGAGGAGAGAGTCCTTGCATCATGCATCATTCTATCGTCTACATTTTATTTGTATCGATCTAAAACATCCTAACAAGATTTTCCATACTTGAATTCTCAAAAGGTCAGTTCTCTCAACCGAAAAAGGTTAAATGACCTATAACCAAACTTTCTAAAATCTAAATCTGAGACACTAGCCGACCGGATCTTGCTGTTAGGAAAAACCAAGTCAAGTCAAAACTACAGCTCCATAATCTATGAGATCTGATATGCCTTATCTTACTGGACCCTATCTAAAACAGCCAGTGTAAAATTTTATATAAATACCATTTGCAACTCATCAGATTTTGAATAAGAATTAATTAATTCTCAGACTTATCATGGTATCAGAGCGGATTCCGATCCCATTATTTTTGTGTAACCCACATGGCCTCGTTCTTGTGTAGCCCACGTGACAGTCTCGTCCATGAAATTTATTGGGCCTGCACGTAAGGGAAAGAGTTAGGAAGTCTCACATCCCACATCGCCTAAGTAATAAGCTTGACATGTATTAATATACCTATATGTAACCATACATTGACTAGAGCCCTGTTTAAACATGTACAAGCCATTGGTTGGGCCAAACTAATTAGTTTAACCATGTTTGTTTTGTAGGCTATATTTTATTTATTTCTCACTATTGCAACAGTTTAGTTGGACTCCAGTGGATCAGCGACCATACTGTGAAGTGGTTCAATTTAAATTCCGTTACAAGAAATTAGATAAAACATATATAAGTACATATATAAGTTTTGGTGATTATCGGCTATTATAGAACTGTTTCTGGCCCGTTCCATGGATGGTGATTTATATATTGACCCTATGTATGCAAGGATATGGAGTTTTGGGCCATAACTTTGGATCTGTTTTGGACAAGACTGTCCAATCAAGTAGTCCAACACCATATATATTCTGTCAAAAGAAACCCGACAAAATAGATCTTATGTAGCTCACAATGTTATTTGAGCTGTAACATAAATGTTTTTGGCCTGATAGATACAATGTGTAGAGTTTTTTTAATTTTTTATTATTACTAGTGTTTTTAATTTATTTTTTGGAGTTATGGTATCTTCCAAAGATGGGATTATTTTATTTTATTTTATTTTTTTGGTGGGATCCAAAGGTGGAATTGGAATGCACACTTCTATACCAGTCCAGAAGGAGTTGCCTGATTATGTTGAGACGAGGTCGACCTGGGTTTATACTCAGATGATCAATTTAAATACCTTAGTGGAACTTCTATTAATTAGTTTTATATATATGATTAGTGTAAAAGTTATATATAATGTTCTTGTGTCTTGTGATAATATTTAACAGGGATAAGATTTTATATAATATACTTTTGTAATTAGTTTTTGCAAAGATTTGAATGAGGTTACATTGAGATTTGAGGTGAGAATTGAGTAATCTTGGGTAGGACAACTACAAAAAGGTGATTTATAGTGGCGAAAATAAAAATGCCTTTTGTGGCGGTTTTTTTCCACCACCGAAAAAAATACATATGATGAGATTTTAGTGGCGGAAAACTTTTTCCACTGCTAAAATAGCCAGGAAATATTTACAAAAAGAAATAGTTATAAACCCTAATTAAACAAACTGATTAAGAAAGACCCTAAAACATCCAATGAGTGTATTATATGTAACCAAAAGACCAATTTATCCTCGAATGATATCGTTAGGGTTCATTTTTTTTTTTAAATATCTTTAGTAAAGTCTTCTTCCCCAAATGATATCATTAAGGCTCATTGCTAAAGCTTTTTCCTCCTCTTCTCCAAACTGAATCATTTGCCCTAATGTCGTTCCCTGTCCAAAAAAAAAGAAACACATTGTCTTCACTTGTCTTTCCTCTTTTGCTCTCTACCACTCAAAACGCCTCTTTTTACCTTCTTTCGATTTTTTTCAAAATCTACAATCTCTCCGTGGATAGCAAATACATTATCACCCTCAAAGTCATTCAAATAGCAATTAGAAAAGTATAATTTCCACCATCAATTACAAAGAGAGATCCAGATTTAGAGCGCTCTCACAACGATAGAGAGCTTACTGCTGGAGTTGTTGGAAGTAGATGGGCCTCGTGGATAGATTTTCAAAACTTTTGACCCACTTGACTCAGGGATCAAGTATCCAGAAGGCCATAAACCACATCCAAGAGGCAATCCCTCTTTCTCATCAATAATGTACAGCAATATAACCTATCTAGAAGATAGAAATCAACAACTACATGCAACAAAATAATCTACAACAAGTAAAGAAGCAGATTATACCTTTGGAGCCCGGTAGTGCTCTAATCGGGGAGAAGACAACCAACTAGAGCAAGAACTCTTCTTGAAGCAATTAGAGATCTCCAATGCCTTGTTGTCTTCCACGCTATAATCCTCTATCAGATCTCTTTTCTCAAGAAGATGCGTGGGATCTTCAAGAGAAAACCGTACTAGAAACTCTAAGGAACTAGAAGGCAACTAGAAGAGAGAAGAGGAGAAGAAGAGTTGTGCAACACTTGCACTAGAGGCTCTTGGGCGTGGGTATTATGTCATGGACGTCCAAGGGGTGTATTCCCCTTTAAATAGGCCTCAAGTCTCCTCTCTTATCTCTCTTACTAATTTGTATTAGAAGTCACACTTCCACACAAATTAGTAGCTTACTATTACCACTATTAGAAGTCTCACTTCAAATAGAAATAGTAACTTTCTAATTCCTTCCTTTTAGAATTTAAGTAAGAATGGAATCTTTCTAATACTTGGGCTAGCGTGGGGACCACTAGGGATTTCTTAGAAAGCTGGCTCCAACTGGGACACGCAACCCCACATCTCATGTGTAATCCGGGCCCACAGTTAATTGCAAATAACACCACTATATAAATGCAATTGCACTCCAGTCTTAGGAATAAATTACAATGAAGACCCTAAACTTTCCAATTACCACAAGTAGGCCCCTCTATCATCATCCATGGATTAATTGGAATAAATTTGTCCCATCCAATCTTAGATTCACATCTTATTATCCTTGAGCCCCAATTAATTACAGTGATCATCAGTACCATCCAATTAACTCTTAATCGAGATGGGTGCGCACTTACTAATGATAAATCCATTAATTGGCACAATGGGATAATGTAGATAGATTCTATATTGACCATTGGATGTTCTCACAGTCCTACTACCACGTACCCAAGACACCGAGGTGTTGACCTACAATTGGCCTCACTCATTGGTGACTCAAAGCAAATGAATAGATAGAAACTTGAATTCATCAATATCTCAGGATTAAGAGCCTATTGCTAGGGAATTATGAGAGCAATCCTTAAATCGAGACAGTATTTCATAAGGTGCTTCCCATGGTCCTTCAATACATCCAATGTACCAGCACTATGATCCAGAATCTTACATTCTGATGATCGAGACAAATCACACTATCTCATAGTGATAAAGTGCTGCAACCTTATCAGATGAGATGCCCAGTCTCATCACTGGTTGTGAAGATATTTTAAGTATAAGATTTGTGACACATGTCTCCCGTATGTGGATCTCATCCATATACATATATCACATCTAATATACTAATGGGACCCGGTTCATCTCATGAACCATTTTGTCATATGTATTGGTCATGTGCATTAAGTAATAAATACAATTTATCTTATGAATGGAAAGCATGATTTTATTAATAAATAAAGAAATTAATCAGTTTATTACATCAACTGATAGATTGAGTCCATACAATCTAACAATCTTCCACTTTGGCTCAATTCTAGTCAAGGTTACATCTCATGCCCATCCCGTCAACATGCTGCCCAAAGATTTTGGTAGTCAAAGGCTTAGTAAAGGGATCTGTCAGATTGTCTGCAAAGGCTATCTTGGTAATAGCAATATCACCTCTCTGCACAATCTCTCTGACTAAATGATATTTCCTTTGTACATGCTTTTGGCTTTTATGGCTTCCGGGTTCCTTGGACTGAGCGACTGCCCCGCTGCTGTCACCGTAAACTGTGAGCGGTTGTCGTGCCAAAGGTACCATCCCGAGTTCCATAAGGAATCTCTTGAGTCATACTGCTTCCTTAACGGCTTCACAAGCCGCTACATATTCAGCCTCCGAAATGGAATCAGCGGTACATTCATGTTTTATACTTCTCCAGCTGATAGCTCCGCCATCAAGCATAAATACATAACCAGAGGTGGATTTTCTGGAATCCTTATCTGACATGAAGTCAGAATCTGTGTATCCAACTGGAATCAGCTCATCACTGCCATAAATTAACATGTAATCTCTAGTCCTTCTCAAGTATTTGAGAATACACTTTACAGCAGTCTAATATTCAAGTCCTGGGTTAGACTGATATCTGCTGACTAGGCCCACTGCATGACAGATATCCGGTCTAATACATAGCATAGCATACATGAGGCTACCAACAGCCGAAGCGTATGGTATCGACCTCATCTGTTCTTTTTCCTCAGGTTTCTTAAGACACTGATCCTTGAAAAGGTGCACTCCATGCCTGAAAGGTGTAATACCCTTCTTGGAGTCTTGCATAGCAAACCGTACCAATACCTTATCTATGTATGCAGCTTGGGGATAAGCCAATCATCCTATTTTTTCGGTCTCGATGGAGTTTGATTCGTAGGATGTAGCTAGTTTCTCCCAAGTCCTTCATATCAAAAGTCTTGGTCAACCAAAATTTTACCGTTGATAACATTCTCACGTCTTTCCCAATGAGTAGTGACCAATCCTAAAACAGGGTTGCAAATATAATTTATTCTCTGCTAGTATCTCTGCTTGAAAACACAGAGATGTTAACCGAGTATCGTATCCACTGGGACAAAAAGGCTAAGTTGTGTTGTTTCCTAAATTCCTAAACTAATCCTATTAGAAAACAAAGTTCTGATTATTAAACTAATCCTATTAGAAAGCGAAGTGTTGGGTTGATTGGTTTTGATTTCTAAATTAACAAATTAATGATTTCTAAATTAACAAATTAAAGACAGCTTTGATTCAATCAGAGAAAAGATCTAAGGGTACGAATCCACTCCAACCTCGCACAACGGCAAGTATAAGCCTAGGGTTTCACTGTCAACGCTATAGAGACTCGTCCTGGTTACAAACCTTCAGAGTCAACAAATAAGGGATGTGGATGCAAATCGGGGCAAAACCTATCTCTATGGCATAGATTATCCTAGATCTAACAAACACATTCATTCAAGCATATTATATGACTTAGTATTCAAATCTACAAGATTAAAATACCAAAGGAAGAGATATTGCATTCATAAAATCCAATCAATGGATTAACATCTTGTCATATAACCAAAAGCGTTTAAGATAAAACCCTAAACCTATACATCACCATAAACAAGAGATTAGGGCTTCATCGCAACCCAAAGATAAATGTTTAGTTACGCATAGAAGACGATTGGCGAAGAATCTCTGATGAAATCCTCATTGACGTGCTTCCAAAAGCTCCAAAAACCTTGCTCCAGACCTTCCCTCAAGATGTGTATCTCCCCAAAAACGAGTTTGGGCTCTTATTTATAAGTTTTGGGATGAAAAACCTCGTAGAAACGCACATGAGATGGACTCTCAAACGGTCCTCGCGTCCGGACGCCCGGTGCCAGTGAGCACCGGTTTTCTGATTTTTCGTCGATTTTTTCTATCTTTCGCCAATTTCTTTCCAATACACTTCGAATACCTATAGACATGAAAATACTATAATTAGACTAATTAGACTCATCAAAGCGTATATCAAAGTCTAAATTAAGGGGCCTAAATGGTGCATTTTAGGCTCTTATCACACCCCCTAACTTATACTTTGCTAGACCTCGAGCAAAGCTAAAACAAAAGGAAAACTAACTAAGGCCACTTTCGTAGGGAGCACAGCTGCACTTAGCATGTGCAGCAAGCCTTTAAACCTCTAAGTTCCCCCTAGAGGACGAGTTATAGTCTCGTGAGGGTTTGCAGTGAATCTACCCACAAAATTCCTGAAACATAAAAGAAAAACAGGGAGTATTTTCCACCAAGGTATCTACAAACACCGGATATTCCTGATTATGGGGTTTTCAATACACAACTCAAATGTGGTTCACAAATCCTATCCTTTTGGTCCGAAATCCTCAAAATCATGCTGGAAAAATTGATCGTGCACAGTGAATATTGTGTATATATATAGACACAGTAGAGCATAAAACGATACACTAAGAATTTCTGTGAAAACACATCTTTTTCTTTCAAAATGATGGGCCACCGAACCTCAGTAAAAGTTAACATGATTCCTCTCAAGGCATTTGTAGTGGCTTTCACACTATTGTTTTGCAAAGGACGTGACAACACTATTTTGACTTCAAATTTTTTTTCTTTTTTTCTTTTTTTTAAGATAAAGAAATGACTGTGCAATGCCTAGGTCCCTTAAGCTTTCTAATTAACCCATGTAACGAGCATTCAGCCAATGACTCCCAACACAAATGTCTTTAGGGCACTAGGTATGGCAATACCCCTATGGGCTTACTGGCTCGGGCTAAAAAGGCTACGAACCCAAACTAGTCACAACCCTTTTTTTTTAATTGGTCCCTAAAAATAGGCAGCCCTTTCCATATGCCCGACTTCAGTATGACTGAGGGTCAGCTTTCCATCATAATTGTCCTGAAATTTTCACTAGTATGGAAATCATAGTTTCACATTTCAAATTTTCTATATAATACGTGTTCATTGAAAGATCAATAATTCAACAATTTCTCAAAAACTCTTTCCTAAGACAAGATAGTGAACCGTTTTTTTCTTTTTCCTCACAAAAAATTTCAAAAATCAAGGTATCTTTGTTTCATAAAAACCCGGTTAGAAATCTCCCAAAAGACTAACAAAACTCCTTTTTTTTTAAATTGCAACTAAAGGAAAAGACGACAAGTAAAAAAAAAAAACTAAAACTACTAAAAACTACCCCTAGACTACTCCAAAGGTTAATACCTCACCCCCCAACTAAATGTAACAGTGTCCATAATGTTAAACATAAAATAAAAGATAAAGGACAATAAAAGTAAAGGAAAAGGAGGGATATCACCTGGGTAGTGCTGAACAGAAATATGCATAGTAAAGAAAAGTCGGGTAGACCCCCCAACTTGCACTAAAGAACCTGCAAAATGTTAGCAAAAATCTAGAAACACAAATAGAGAAACTAAAAAGAAAAAGCTACCTAAAAAGAAAAAAGAAACAGCCTCAATCATCCTCCCCATCCCCGTCATGGCCAGCCCCTCCACCTCCATCATGCATGTGATCATCTCTGTGGGGAGGGGAAAGGCCACGCAGACCTCTCATTAAAGAGCGCATTTCAAAAAGAGAGTCTGTAGTGTGAGTGGCAAAGTCCTCAAAGCGGGACTCAAAGGCCATCTGACAGGATTGGAGGGCTTGCTGACCTTGGAGGATAGCCTCGTACTGGGCATAGGTCATGTAAAACGGGTCAGCATGCCCCGCAGGAGGGTGTACAACAGGAGGGGCTTGAGGTGGGACCGGTGGCTCAGCCACAGGTGCATATACTCCCGGCATCATGGTAGGGTGAGCGTGCTGCATATTACATAGTATGGTCTGGACACTCTGTGTCCATCGCACCTCACCGTAGAGGTCAGAGCATGGGAGAGACTCCTCAGAAGGTGAAATAGGGTAGGGGACCGTAGAGGTCAATGGACCCGAACGAGAGAGAAGAAACATGGTGATCAAGTGAGGGAAAGGCAAAGGTCTCTTCTTCTCTGGATCTTTTTTAGACTCTGTAAAGAGCCTACAGACTTTGCACATTTCTCAAAAAATCATACGCGGGAGAGATACCGCGTATCCGGCATGAACAGCGTACAAAGTCATGAGGAAGTCCCCCCTCCTCTCATCCTTGTGATGCGTAGGGAATGCATTTACACGCAGCATTTGATCAATCAGCCACATCTGCTGTGGTAGGTAACTACGACGAGTGCTCATGTAGTTTGCCTTGCTAAACCGACCCCCACACATCTCATTGGTGATACTGGTCACAGTGGGGGTGGCTGGAAAAAATGGAAAATCACCTGCATTGGGGTGGCAGCCGAGGGCATGAGCAATGGCCCTTTCGGTTACAGTAATGTCATGTCCATCAATGGTGGAGGACAAGACATCGTCATTCTGCCCCGTGATTTCCGAATTTTGGTAGAAAAGGCATACCAAACGGGGGTACGCCGGGGGAAAGGGTCCATAAAGAGCCATTCATTGACACAGACGTAATTGCTGAACCGCCCAACGTGTGGATTGGTCGGCTTCAAAAAAATTCAAGTCAAATGCGGTCTGCTTGTCTAAGGGTCGATTGGGTCATTCTACAGATGGTTGTTCGAGAGTAGGAGTGGGTGCACTCCGTTTGTGGGGTTATGGATTGGAGGAGCCCTCATCTGTAGGGGCTTTGGACTTACTTCTCCCCCTTCGAAACATTTCTCTTTTTTTTGTTTTTTTGTTTTTGTAAAATGCAAGTGACAAAGAATAAGGGAAAAAAAACAAACCTAAAACAACTTAACACAATTGCAAAATATAAAAGAAAAAGAACATTAAAGAAAAAGAATTTTACCCCCAAATTGCTCGCCGGAGCTCCGGTGAAGATGACTGGAAAAGTTCGCCGGAAATAAATGGGCACCGCCGGCGCGTAGAAGAGCTCGTGGGGAAGAGAACCCAAGTATGTTAACTGGTTGGAGAGCCTCGAGAGCCGGTAGATCTAACCGGAAAGAGTGGACTCTGCCGGCGGGAATGTGGGTTCCGATGGCACTTGTTGGATAGAAGAATGAGATAGAATGGAAGAGGGGAAGGAGGGGAATGCAATGGTGGTGGAGAAAAATGGAGGGGGAGGTGGTGGTTGTGTATGTAGTGGTGAGGGTTGGTTGTGGGAGAGAAAGAAAGAAAAAGGGGAGTTTGAAGAAGAGGAAAAGAGAGTGGAGAAGGGGTTGCTCTTAAGATGTGTCCCACGTCTTTTTTTTTTTCCGGCGTCCAAACGCCCGGGGGCAGAGAGCAACCCTGTTAAATGATTTACGGGCGTCCAGACGCCCGGAGACAGAGAGTTATTTTTATTTTTAAAAAATTCGGGTGTCCAAACGCCCCATTCCAGAGAGCAAAAGTTTTTTAAAAGAATTCGGGCGTCCGGACGCCCCTTTCCAAAGACTAAGGCGCCTGACAACGAATTCGGGCGTCCAAACGCCCAGACCTGGCGTCCGGACGCCCCAAATTTTTAAATTTTTATTTATTTTTTTATTTTTTTGTAACCAAAACTCTCTCTTAGTGGTGAGGACTAACCACCTAAAGGTACCCCCCCCCCTCCTCCAACAAAAATGACACAAAACAGACTCAATTTTGACGACAAAAAAGACGAAAAGACATTGACACCTACGCTACGACTCTATCTACACTCGGGTTTCCTCCTGCAAGAGCTTGGTTTAACGTCGTCAGCCAGACTTCGAGTACTTTCAGCCCATAAGATATGACGGGTCCATTAAAATAATGGACTCCACCACTTCACCTGCAGTAATACCCTCTATATAGGGTTTCAACCGTTGACCATTTACCTTAAGAAAACCCCCCGTGTTGGGGTTGCGAATTTCTACTGCACCATGATCAAAAATCTTGGTTACCATATACGGTCCATCCCACCTTGACCGCAATTTACCCGGAAAGAGTCGTAACTTGGAATTGAAAAGCCATACCTTTTGATTCGGCTCAAAGGACTTTCACAAAATGTGTTTGTCATGGAAAGCTTTAGTCCGAGCCTTGTAAATCTTGGAGCTAATGTAGGCTTCGTTCCGAATCTCTTCCAACTCATTGAGTTGGAGTTTCCGAGTAGAACCAGCAGCGGCCATATCAAAATTGAATTGCTTGATAACCCACATGGCGCGGTGCTCGAGTTCCACTGGCAAGTAGCAAGCTTTGCCGAACACTGATCGGTAGGGTGACATACCAATTGGGGTCTTGTACGCAGTACGGTAAGCCCATAAAGCATCATTTAACCGCAACGATCAATCTTTGCGGTCGGGCTTCACCGTTTTTTCCAAAATACGCTTCACCTCCCTATTGGTCACTTCGACTTGGCCGCTGGTTTGAGGATGATATGGTGTAGCTACCTTGTGTGTGATGGAGTACTTCTTTACCAGCGCCTCAAAATGTTTATTCACGAAATGGGTGCCCTCATCACTTATTATTGCTCGCGAACAGCCAAAGCGACTGAAAATATTGCTTTGCAGGAATTTGACCACAACTTTGTGGTCATTAGTCTTAGTAGCAACTGCTTCCACCCATTTGGACACGCAGTCAACCGCCACTAGAATATATTGAAAACCAAAAGACGGTGGAAACTGTCCCATAAAATTGATGCCCCCACACATCAAAAATTTCTACAATCAAAATCGATTATAGGGGCATCATGTTCCTCCTAGACATGTTACCTGTTTGCTGATAGCGCAAACAAGTTTTGCAAAACTGATGAGCATCTCGAAAAAGAGTGGGCCAATAGAAGCCACTCTGTAAAACTTTCGCAACAGTTTTCTTCCCACTGAAATGCCCTCCACACGCAAGAGAGTGACAGAAAGTAAGTATATTGTTATATTCACTCTCGAGTACACATCGCCTGATCACTTGGTCTGGACAGAACTTGAAAAGTTCAAGATCCTCCAAAAAATACATCTTTACTTGGAAGAAGAAACGATCCTTGTCCTGCTTGGACCAATTTGAAGGAATCGCCCCCACTGCTAGATAATTCACAATATGAGCATACCAAGTGGGGCGATTTTGGGACACCGTAAACAATTGCTCATCTGGAAATGAGTCATGCAAGGGTAAGGTGTCTTCTGTGGTATCCACCAAGATCCGGGATAGGTGGTCAGCTACACAGTTTTCGGAACCCTTCTTGTCCCGAATTCCAAAGTCAAATTCTTGAAGTAATAGAATCCACCTAATCAATCTTGGCTTAGTGTCCTTTTTCGACAATAAGTACCGCAACGCAGCATGGTCTGTGAACACTATGACTTTCGATCCTAACAAATAAGACCAAAATTTATCCAAGGCAAACACCACAGCCAACAATTCCTTCTCTGTCGTAGTGTAATTCAGTTGGGCATCGGAGAGGGTCTTGCTAGCATAATAGACAACATGTGGAACCTTGTTCACCCGTTGGCCCAGGACTGCACCGACAGCATAGTCGGAAGCATCACACATTATCTCAAACGGATGAGCCCAATCCGGTGACTGAATGATAGGGGCGGTGGACAGGGCCTCCCGAAGCTTCTCAAAAGCTTGCATGCAAGCCTCATTAAAGACAAAAGAGGCCTCCTTGGTGAGCAATGCACACAAGGGTCGAGAGATTTTACTAAAGTCTTTAATAAATCTGTGGTAAAACCCTACATGTCCTAAAAAGGAACGAACTTGCTTAACCGAAGAGAGAGGTGGAAGTTTGGATATAAGATCAACCTTGGCCTTATCCACCTCAATGCCTCTAGCAGAAACGATATGCCCCAAAACAATGCCCTCTCGCACCATGAAATGACTTTTCTCCCAACTCAAGACCAAGTTTGTCTCGGTACAACATTTCAGCACCTTTGCCAAATTATAGAGACATTCATCAAATGAAGGACCGAAAACAGAGAAATCATCCATAAACACCTCTAAGAATTTCTCCACCATGTCGGAGAAAATAAACATCATACATCGTTGAAAAGTTGCGGGTGCATTACAAAGTCCGAATGGCATCCGCCGCTAAGCGAATGTACCGAAAGGACAAGTGAAAGTTGTTTTCTCCTGATCATCGGGGTAGATGGCCACTTGGTTATATCCGAAATAACCATCCAGGAAGCAATAAAAACTTTGGCCAGCCAACCTTTCTAAGATCTGATCAATGAAAGGTAGGGAAAATGGTCCTTTCGGGTCATGGAATTTAACTTTCGATAATCAATGCACACGCGCCACCCAGTAGTGGTTCGTGTGGGAATTAGTTCCCCGTTCTCATTTTCCACGACCGTGATGCCAGACTTCTTTGGCACCACCTGAGTAGGGCTCACCCATTTGCTGTCAAAAATTGGGTATATAATACCTGCATCAAGAAGCTTCAGTACTTCTTTCATGACCACCTCTTTAATGTTAGGATTTAAACGACGCTGCATTTCGCGTGACGGTTTCGCATCATCTTCGCAATGAATGCAGTGCATGCAGATGGAGGGGTCAATGCCTTTCAAATCGGCTACAGACCAACCGATTGCACTTTTGTGCTCTTGTAACACATCCAAGAGCTGACTCTCCTGATCATCAGATAGATCAGAAGCAATGATGACTGACAATGTATCCTTTGGGCCAAGATAAACATACTTGAGTGTAGCAGAAAGTTGTTTTAACTCAAGTTTGGGGGGAACTTCAATCAATGGAGGGGCTGGTGCTCTAGAAAGTGGAGGTAGGTGTTCGATCTTTGCCCTCCATGGGGGAAAATCCATCATAGCTACCTCATCCAAAAGGGCATTGACCTCAGTAATCGAATGGTCAACATCATACTCATCATAGCTAAAATGGGATAAGCAAGCCTCCAAGGGATCCTCAGTTAAAATATAAAGGAGGGCTTCATCAACTAGCTCATCAACAACATCGACTGTGAAGCAGTCGTCCGTTTCCGGAGGCTGATGAGAGGCCTTGAAAGCATTCAGCCTGACTTTCATATTGCCAAAGGAAACATCCATAACTCCAGTGCGACAGTTAATGGTCGCATTAGCTGTGGCCAAGAAGGGGCGGCCGAGGATGATTGGAGTTTGTTTCCGCAGGTTTGGCACTGGTTCTGTGTCAAGGACAATGAAATCAGCGGGAAAAAGAAATTTGTCCACTTTGACAAGAACATCCTCAATTATCCCCCGGGGCACCCTGACGGATCTGTTAGCAAGTTGCAGGGTGACCGTTGTGGATTTCAACTCGCCCAACCCAATTTACTCATACAATGAGTAAGGCAAAAGATTGACACTAGCTCCAAGATCTAGCAAAGCATGATCAATGATGTGACTCCCGATTGTACAAGTTGCAGTGGGGGTGCCAGGATCTTTCAGCTTGGGAGGAGTGTCATGCTGAATTAAGGAACTCACTTGCTCGGTGAACAGGACCTTTTTAGACACATTGAGTTTGGATTTGCGCTTCTGAGTGCACAAGTCTTTTAGAAATTTTGCATACGAAGGCACTTGCTTGATAGTATCCAGCAAAGGTAGATTGATCTTTACTTGCTTGAACAAATCTAACATTTCATCCATGGTTGCTCTCTTTTTCCCGAAGGGAAAGGGTGTGTCCAGACAAGTAGGAAAAGGAGCTTTAGGCACATAAGTGGGTGCCACAACCGGAATAGATGAAGACGTGGAAGGGTTGACCTCCTTTTCCCTGGGACTCTCTTCCACCCTCGAGCTTTTGGGGTTTGGGGCAAATTCTCTAACGATTTTCGTAGGCTCCTCAGGCCTAGTCTCGACCTTTCGCCCATTTCTCAACGTGACAACTACCTTAGCTTCCTCATGATAAGTTTCATGAGGTTGAGAGCTACTTCCCACCTCGGAAGTATTCTTGGGGTTGACAGTGGGTTGGCTAGGTAAACGGCCATCTTCTCTTCTATTAAGAGCACTAGCTATTTGGCCCATCTGGGCCTCTAACTTGGATATGGACTGAGAATGAGAGTTGACCAGTTGATTACCTGCTTTGAGCTCCTTTAACTCTTGCAGTATTGTCTCCTCAAATGATGGGTTTCTTTGAGGGGGTTGAGGGTTGGGTGACTAGTAGGATTGTTGGGAACGATAGGCCGCATGATTATATTAAAAGTTAGGCCTATTTCCCATTTGAGAGAAAGAAGTGCCTTGACCGGGCGACTTCCATGAAAAATTGGGGTGACTGCGCCATCCCGGGTTGTAGGTATTTGAATAAGGATCATTACCCGGTTTGGAGAACCCCTGAGCAGCATTCACCTGCCCTTGCACAAACTCAGGAAATTGGGGTGCTGCAGGACAGTCACTTACAAAATGAGTGTGACTGTTGCATAAAGCGCAAGCATCTTGATGAGCAGGGGGCTGGGGAGATTGTCCCCCAGAAATCAACTGATTTATCTTTTGGGTCAAGGCAACCACTTGGGTTGTGAGTTCATTAGAGGGCTGAATTTCAAATACCCCCTTAGGTTTTTGCAAAATAGAGGCTGCCGGCCTCTCCAATCTAGCAGTGGAGGCATGGTGTTGGAAGGTCTCGCTCATGTTCTCAAAGAGCTCCTATTCCTCATCCTCATTTTTTAACATTATTGATCCCCCACTGGCGGTCACTACCATGTTTCGCCATTCGGGTGATAGCCCATCATAAAAGAATTACACCAATTGCCATTTGGCAATTTGGTGATGAGGACACTTTCTAATGAGATCCTTAAATCTATCCCACGCCTCATGAAATTGTTCACTGTCAGTTTGGACGAAGGATGTGATAGACCTCCTGTACTGATTTGTTTTGCCCACAGAGAAATATTTGTCCAAAATTTTTTGTTGTAATTGGGCCCAAGAATTGATAGAGTTTGCAAGTAAAGTACTCAGCCAATACTTGGCTTTGTCCTTTAATGAGAACGGAAAGATAAGCAATTTTAAGGCCTCACTACTAAAATTGTTTATTCGCACCGCGGAGCAAATAACCAAAAACTCATCAATGTGGTTGTACGGGTCCTCATTGTTCAAGCCATAGAAAGAAGGAATAAGATTGATTGTGCTAGGCTTGATTTCATATTGAGCTGCCTGTACTACAAGCAGCTGAATAAACGATGGGGACGCGTATTCTGAAGGGGTATAGTGCTCCTTCAAGGGTCGGAGAGGTGGAGCCTCAGGACCCCCATCTTCTTTTCTTTCCTCAGCCATTAGTGAATTTGTGTGTGAGACAGCAGAAGGGTGTTTAGATGATCTAATTTTTCTAATGACTCGCTCTAAATTTTGGTCTAGAGAAATCAAATCTGGATGACAAGAGCGACGATCAAGCATGCACACACAAAACCTACTACAATTATATAAACAGAATCAGAAGGTCTAGGACTTACCTTACCTTGGGAAGAGAAGAGAGATTTCTTTTCAGTAAAACTTTGTCCTTTGTGAACTCTTTTGGATCCCTGCAAAAATTCTAGGAATCTGTGTTAAAATCAATGCCCTGCAGTAAGGATAATAAACAATGTGAATAAAACTGAAATAGCAAAATGAAAAAATAAAATAAACTAAACTAATATTAGAATTAAAAGAAACAAACAACCGTGCTAATTGTCCCCGGCAACGGCGCCAAAATTTTGACCAATCCTAAAACAGGGTTGCAAATATAATTTATTCTCTGCTAGTATCTCTGCTTGAAAAAGCAGAGATGTTAACCGAGTATCGTATCCACTGAGACAAAAAGGTTAAGTTGTGTTGTTTCCTAAATTCCTAAACTAATCCTATTAGAAAACAAAGTTCTGATTATTAAACTAATCATATTAGAAAGCGAAGTGTTGGGTTGATTGGTTTTGATTTCTAAATTAACAAATTAATGATTTCTAAATTAACAAATTAAAGACAGCTTTGATTCAATCAGAGAAAAGATCTAAAGGTACGAATCCACTCCAACCTCACACAATGGCAAGTATAAGCCTAGGGTTTCACTGTCAACGCTATAGAAACTCGTCCTGGTTACAAACCTTCAGAGTCAACAAATAAGGGATGTGGATGCAAATCAGGGCATAAACTATCTCTATGGCATAGATTATCCTAGATCTAACAAACACAATCATTCAAGCATATTAGATGACTTAGTATTCAAATCTACAAGATTAAAATACCAAAGGAAGAGATATTGCATTCATAAAATCCAATCAATGGATTAACATCTTGTCATATAACCAAAAGCGTTTAAGATAAAACCCTAAACCTATACATCACCATAAACAAGAGATTAGGGCTTCATCGCAACCCAAAGATAAATGTTTAGTTACGCATAGAAGACGATTGTCGAAGAATCTCTGATGAAATCCCCATTGACGCGCTTCCAAAAGCTCCAAAAACCTTGCTCCAGACCTTCCCCCAAGATGTGTATCTCCCCAAAAACGAGTTTGGGCTCTTATTTATAAGTTTTGGGATGAAAAACCTCGTAGAAACGCGCATGAGACGGACTCTCAAACGGTCCGGGCATCCGGACGCCCGGTGTCTGGCGTCCGGACGCCCGGTGCCAGTGAGCACCGGTTTTCTGATTTTTCGTCGATTTTTTCTATCTTTCGCCAATTTCTTTCCAATACACTTCGAATACCTGTAGACATGAAAATACTATAATTAGACTTATTAGACTCATCAAAGCGTATATCAAAGTCTAAATTAAGGGGCCTAAATGGTGCATTTTAGGCTCTTATCAAGTAGGATGTCATCGACATATAAAATCAGAAAGACTACCCTATCACCTTCACTTTTCGTGTACACACATGACTCATCCGGATTTTGACAAAAACCAAATGACTTGATTGCCTGGTCAAAACGGATATTCCAGCTTCGGGATGCCTGCTTTAGTCCATAAATAGACTCTGCAGTTTACAAACTTTTTGCTCTTGGTTTTTAGCTACAAAACCGTCTGGCTGCACCATATAGATGTCTTCCTCAAGATGGCTGTTGAGAAACGCCGGCTTGACATCCATTTGTCAAATCTCGTAATCGAGATGAGCCGCAATGGATAAGAGTATCCGGATGGACTTGAGCATTACTACCGGCGAGAAGGTTTCCTCATAATCGGTACCCTCTTTCTGAGTATACCCTTTCGCAATAAGCCTGGCCTTAAAGGTCTCCACTCTACCATTTGGTCATCTCTTTCTCTTGTAGACCCACTTGCACCCAATAGGTTTAAAATTGGCAGGCAAGTCCACAAGTGTCCAGACCTTATTGGAGTACATGGACTCCATCTCGGCTTTCATAGCATCTTCCCAACGCCCTGAATCTATGTCATTAATTGCTTCATCATAGTTACAGGGATCTTGTTCCGGTTCTTCCGGGACTGCCTCGTAAGACTCTCCCAAGAACGAGAACCTATCAGGGGGTATGACAATCCTCCCACTACGACGAGGCACTGGTGTAACTACTGGGTCCAGTAAGGGTGCTTCTTCCTCAAGTTCGGTCATACTTGGATTTGGAATTGTTTGCTCTTGAATTTCTTCCAAGATCAACTTTTCCAAAGATTTCAGGTCCATCATATAATCTTCCTCCAGAAAAACCGCATTAGAGCTGACCAGCACTTTCTACTCTCTAGGATTATAGAATAACCAACCTTTAGTTCCTTTAGGATATCCTACAAACGTGCATACTTCCGACTTCGCTTCCAACTTATCCGTCTTAACTTTTAGCACATGTGTCGGACAACCTCAAATGTGTAAATGTTGTAGACTAGGCTTTCGCCCGGACCACAACTCCCGGGGAGTTTTAGGTATAGACTTAGATGGTACGAGGTTTAGTATGTACATTGCAGTATCCAAGGCGTATCCCCAAAAGGATATAGGTAATCTTGAGAAACTCAGCATAGACCTAATCATATCTAAAAGAGTCTAGTTCATTCTTTCTTCTACTCCATTCTGTTGAGGCATACCAGGAGCAGACAACTGGGATAGAATCTCATTATCTGATAAGTATCCCAAAAATCAGCAGAGAGATATTCCCCTCCTCGATCTGATCGAAGAGTCTTGATACTCTTACCTAATTGCTTTTCCGCTTCCGCTCGAAACTCTTTGAACTTTTCAAAAGCCTCGGACTTGCAGTGCATAAGGTATATGTATCCATATCTTGAGTAATCATCTGTGAAAGTGATGAAATACTCATATCATCCTCTGGCCCTGACATTAATAGGTCCACACACATCGGTATGCACTAATTCCAATAAACCTTTGGCCCTATTGCCCTTAGATGAAAATGGTCTTATGGTCATTTTGCCTTCCAGACAGGACTCGTAGACAGGCATTGGTTCTGCAACCAATAAAGGCAAGATACCATCTTTCACTAGCCTATCAATCCTGTTTAGGTTTATATGACCTAGCCTCAAGTGTCAAATTTTTGTTGGATTAGATGAAGGATTGATGATGGTCTTTCACTTCCTCTTTAATGATGGTCTATTAATTGTTTTAGTATCATGTATCTCATACATTGTAGGAGTTAACAAATAAAAGCTCATTGGTTACCTTGCCAGAATATATAAAAGTATCATTCTTATTTATGACAACTTCAGTACCAAAAGTAATGGAATAACTTTTATTGACCAAACTAGAAACTGAAATTAAATTCCGCCGTAAAGACGGTACATATAACGTGTCTGAGAAAACCAACTTATTATTTGAAAAACATAAAGTAATAACTCCCACTGAAACTACCTCTGCCTGAGCATCAGATCCTAGGTTAACAATGATTTCTCCGTCACTGAGCCTCCTGGTTTCCCTAAACCCCTGCAACGAATTACATATGTGATTAGTTGCCCCGGAGTCCACACACCAAGATTCTGAAGTACCAGTTGCAAAACTAACTTCAGAAATAAGTGACTCAATCGTACCTAAGGTCTTCTTCTTAGACAGATACTCTGGACAATTCCTTTTCCAATGTCCTGTCTTACCACAATGGAAACACTTTCCTTTTGACCCTGAACCCTTAGCCTTGGCCACGCCACCATTAGGACCTTTCTCCACCTTAGGACCTTTCGGAACTGATTTCTTTTTGCCTTTCCGCCCTTTGCCTTTCAGCTTGAACTTGACATCTGACTTTTCTAGTCACTAGGGCAGTTGGCTTCTTCTTCATAATCCCTTCAGTCACCACCAACTGGCTAGACAGCTCAGCCAGAGTCAGATTCACCTTTTCATATTGTAATTAACCTTGAAATTGTTGAATGACTCTGGTAATGACTCAAGGATTATGTCGATCTGCGATTCTGCATCAATCGCAGCTCCTAATACATCTAACTCATTTAATGAGTCCATCATTTTCCACATGTGTTCCTGTACTGATGTACCTTCAACTATCTTGGTGCTTGTTGACACCAAAAATGTCACTTTGCCTCTTCACATCAAAAGCTATATGGAGCCGCATCCTACCAAAAATAGGCAGGCGCCACTTCAAGCATCAGATCTTGTCAGAATCAAACAAAAACTGCAAGGTTATTCAAAACAACCAAAAGAGAGGTACACATGAAGTTTCGGGCCATTCCGACATCATTTGGCCTAGCTTCACTTCTCCAACAGCTGAACAGCAGCTCCCGGCGGCGACAGTGTCGAAGACTCCAAATCTTCGATCAGAGCCTACGGATGGTCTCAAAATACCTCCGAAAGGCTACATGTCAAGTTTCAAGTCAAACCGACACCGTTTGACCCGCCATCAACTCTCGAGCAGCAAAATCAAGCCCTTAGGTAGCAAGAACTACCGAGGTCATCACTCATCAAATAGAGCACATGGGCGGCTCCTACATACCTCCAAAGGGCTGCACAACAAATTTCAGGTCATTCCGATGACGTTTGACCCAGTTTCGATGCTCGGAAACAAAATCAAGCCTACCGGTGGCGGAGCACCCCGGGACCATGGCACCCAATTTGGAGCTTGTGGATCATCTCAAAATGACTCCAGTAGGCTCCCCATCGAATTTCAGGTCAATCGGACATCGTTTGACCAGAAGTCAAAGCTTGGCATTTCCCTCGCGGTGAAATAAAGGCAAGCATTTGCATGACTCCAAATGGCTTCAAAACTCAAACAAAAGCCTATGGGTGGTCTTATCTACTGATGGGGGAGTCACACGTCGAATTTCAGGTCAATCGGACATCGTTTGACCGAAAGTCAAAGCTCGGCATTTCCCTCGCAGTGAAAACAAAGTCAAGCGTTTGCGGGCCCCCAAACGGCTTCAAAACCTGAACAAAATCCTATGGTTGGTCTCGTCTACTACTCAAGAAGCTACACGTCGAATTTCAGGTCATTCCGACAACGTTTGACCTAGTTTCGACGCTTGACAAAAATCGGCAGTTCTCCACAGCAAAGTCTTCGGCTTTTCAGAAAATGGGAAACTTTGCGATCCGATTTGCACGGCTTCTCGTCAGGTTTTCTTGAGGGAAATCCAGCCAATAAATGAGAGGAAATTCCAAGAAAAATGCAGGAGAAAACAGAAGCGAAAACGGACGAAAAACGGCGAAGAAAAGGCGACCGGAAGACGGCCGACCATGGGGCACAAACCCCATGGTCGCCGGCGACCATGGAGGTCCGGGCCGCCGGACCTCGCCCAAAAACCCCGTTTTCCGGGTACTTTTCGCATTTCGAGTTGATTGGCCCCTTTGATTTTTCCAAAATCTGATTTTTCGTGCATGATATCCGTCGATCTTCATCAACATCACGGATCCATCACTGGAATCATTAGATCATCATCGGACGCCTCAAGATCGTCAAACGGCTAACCAAGAAAGCACACTTTCTGCCCACCCGATCGCAAAATCGACTGGACAGATGTTGCCGGCCCGCTGACATCAACCAATGTCTGAAATTGGATCACCATCCGACATCAAATGGTATGTGGGTCCATTGGTGATCATCGCAAGAAGAATCCCAAAGGACGCGGCATGGCCCGCGACTCTTCATGCGCCCAGGCAATCAATTAATGAAGTTAAATGACCCGTTTATGGCAAGTTAATGCGGTCATTAACTCATTATTTTGAACGGCCCAATCATAAGCAAGCAAATGGGAGTTACAAGTCCAAGTAATCATGACATTAAAATCATGAAACTCCCATCATCATGGAGATTAAAGGCGATTAAATGCCCATCACTCTCCATCGGCCAATCAAATTCAAGGAAAAAGGAGTTACAAAACAAGTAAATAAAAACTTGTAACTCCTCCCATCATGAGCATTAATACCATAAATGCTCATAAACTCTCCTAAATGGCTACCAAAGGCCTATAAATAGGAGGGTCATTCCAAGGGAAACGGATCCAGAGAAAAATCGCCAGAAAATCATTCAAAAATCCTCGGAGAAATCTTTACAACTCTGCTCCTTCAAGAAAACTCTGCAGCAACCAACACTACAAGGTGATCAAAGCCCCTTGGGGGGCCACCCCCCCCCCAAGGCCACCTCTCCTTCTATCCAACATGGCTAGATGCGGCTTTTCAGCCCGTCTACTCAGCTTTTTACCAGATATAGGACCTTATCTTGGTCCTTATCCTCTAAAAATCTGAGGTTGGAGCCAAGCCAAGAAATCAAGCATCAAAGTTCTCATCTGAAGGACGATGGCGGAGTCCATACATGACTCGCGACCGTCGATCTGAACGGGTCCCCCCACAATCGCATGAAAAGTTAGATTCCATTTCTTTCTTTTCTATTGTATTGTATTTTTTCTTAAAGAGACACAAAATTCACATTTCTTGTCTTTTCATTATTGATGAGATTTGTAAACCGCCTTTCACGGCACCAAAATCGCCTTTCACGGCAAACAAAGAAAATCGCCTCTCACGGCATTCAAAACAAACTTGTCTGTTTTCTTTAAAATATGTGTGCAATGGAAAGTTAGGAAAAAGTTGATTTCCTTTTTACTTGTGAAGGTGAATCTCCGGATCACTACTCTAAATTCCAAGTAGAAAAGAAAATCTGGCATACCCACAAAATGTTGATACCCGCCTTTCTTTCTTCCCTCTCCCTCCTTCCGGACCCCGACAGACCCGGGGCGGATGGCAGCGGAGGAGGAATGGAGGGGCGCGGTCCATCAGTGCTAATGAGCACCCTCATAGCTGCCTATCTAGCAGGCATGCCCTGTTCCGCAAACATCTCATTTAAGTTCGATATAATATCGTATGCAGTCTTATAGGATTGATGTTGGTGTTGCAAAACACTAGACATGGATGTCAAAATATAGCATTTGACCATCTCATTGTCTTTGGCCCATTTGGTGTAAAGTTCCTTTTCTTCTTCCGGTGCATCCGGACCAGGCTCATCAAGGGGGGTTTTGGTAAGGACATATTTATAACCTGAGGCGGTCAAGACAATATCCAGGTTCCGTTTCCAGTCTACATAGTTGGATCACACCAACTTATTCTGGTTGAGGATGGTCGCAAGTGGATTGAAAGTATTTGAATTCATGCTTGAAAAACTATAGCACATAACCATACATTCAATTAATGAATTTAAATGACATTAAGGTTTAGTATTCTACCAAATTTATGTGGGAATCCTCATAACCACTAAATTTAGAATACATTGGAATCCCAATCCCCGAGGTATGCCTCCTTGGGGAGTGCGAATACTACCTAGATTGGTGCGAATCAAAGTTGGTCAAAATTAGGATTAAGACTAACTATCCATGATCCCCCTTCATTCATTATTATCTAGGTATCTCATACCAAATAATGAATGACTCCCGATTAGCTTTGGTTTCTAAAATATATGAGGCAAATCCTTGGGGATACTACATCATTATTTTAGTTAAGTGTGACCCACCAACTAGCATTGTATGACAACCGTTGCGGGCAGCTCCTCCTTGGAGTGGGCCCCCGCCCCATCTCACCAACACTATCCATAGGAGATCCATATCTAGTAACCGGAGAAATAAAAGCCCTCCGTGGGGAACGGTCACTCTCAAGATGGCGCGAGGCTAATACTTTCTTTACAATAGACCTATGGTGGAAAACCATGGGTATTTCTCAATTTAAATGCCCCGCTCCCACTTAATATTTTATAATTGAGGATTTCCTTGTAAGGTATTAGGGCCCACATGTATATTTATGAACATCAAATCATCTCATAATATGATCAAAGATTGGTTCAAAGTCAAGTTATTTTAAGGAAAGTTCAGTTTCTTAAATTAGTGTTACCAATGTGTCCATATCATGGGTCATCAACACTAATTAGAACTCTTTCCAAAAATTAATTTGATTTGACCAATTTTAGTAACTTGCTATGTTTGGATCAGATTTGGAAATATTCTAAATTAAGCATTCATCCATAAATAGAAAAAGCTAAAATTAGAAACTAGTCCTCTCCTCCACATGGCCCAAGCGGAATAGACTTCTTAGATTTCTAGACTATCCAAAACTTTGGGATTCCTCAAACTCTTTGGGCATCTCCAAAAGGCTTTTGGTAATCTTCAAACTCTTTGATTAGGAGTCCAACTTTACTTTCCTTCTTCGTCTCGGACATCGCCAGAATTTACAAATTTAGAAAAATTACATAAATTCCTATGCCTCAATTATGAGACTTACATGGTAATCTAAACATGGAAATAAAAGGGCTATAGGGAAATTCACCATGCCTTGCCCTTTCACGGAAAACCAAGGAAACCATGATGCCCTATACACTTAGCCTCAAATAAACCAATAACTATAAAAAGAAAGTAAAAGACTTGTGAGCCATATAGAGAGGACATTATCACTTGCAAGTTAGTATCTCATACAACAAAGCATCTCACAAAACCAGGTTACCAAACCACAATGGAAAAACAAGATGCCAAAGGTAGCCACCCTTTTAATACATGCACTTCTCAGAGGGGGTCCAGGGGTGTCCCCCGGTGGGGGTTCGGGGGCGAGTCCCCTGGCAGGGGCTCAAGGGCAGCGCCCCCGAACCAAAAAATTCGGATCAAAGAATAAAGTGATCATGTGTTCCCGATCGACCGACCCTACAGGCACCAGGTTGACCGAGCACGGGGCCAGGTCGACCCGCCTGACAAAGGCAAAAAATTGGGTTTTTTCAATTCGAATCCAAACACCTCCAAAACACTTTTGAAGGCTCTCAATGGCATCCTACCATCCTTCCATCCTAATTAAACCATTTTGTGACTATCCAAACATGGATTTACTACATAAAGTAAACAAACCCAATCATAATTGATCCTTACAAAGCCCTAGGTCTATCCTCTTCGCATCTCATGCAAAGATTAGATCTAGATCGCTGATCTAACATGATTAGAGATGAGGTATGGCTCTGATAACAATTGTTGGAAGTAGGTGGGCCTCGTGGATAGATTTTCAAAACTTTTGACCCACTTGACTCAGGGATCAAGTATCCAGAAGGCCATAAACCACATCCAGGATGCAATCGATCATTCTCATCAATCATGTACAGCAATATAACCTATCTAGAAGATAGAAATCAGCAACTACATGCAACAAAATAATCTACAACAAGTAAAGAAGCAGATTATACCTTTGGAGCCCGGTAGTGCTCTAATCGAGGAGAAGACAACCAACTAGAGTAAGAACTCTTCTTGAAGCAATTAGAGATCTCCAATGCCTTGTTGTCTTCCACGCTATAACCCTCTATCAGATCTCTTTTCTCAAGAAGATGTGTGTGATCTTCAAGAGAAAACCGTACTAGAAACTCTAAGGAACTAGAAGGTAACTAGAAGAGAGAAGAGGAGAAGAAGAGTTGTGCAACACTTGCACTAGAGGCTCTTGGGCGTGGGTATTATGTCATAGACGTCCAAGGGGTGTATTGCCCTTTAAATAGCCCTCAAGTCTCCTCTTTTATCTCTCTTACTAATTTGTATTAGAAGTCACATTTCCACACAAATTAGTAGCTTACTATTACCACTATTAGAAGTCTCACTTCAAATAGAAATAGTAACTTTCTAATTCCTTCCTTTTAGAATTTAAGTAAGAATAGAATCTTTCTAATACTTGGGCTAGCGTGGGGACCACTAGGGATTTCTTAGAAAGTTGGCTCCAACTGGGACACGCAACCCCACATCTCATGTGTAATCCGGGCCCACAGTTAATTGCAAATAACACTACTATATAAATGCAATTACACTCCAGTCTTAGGAATAAATTACAATGAAGACCCTAAACTTTCCAATTACCACAAGTAGGCCCCTCTATCATTATCCATGGATTAATTGGAATAAATTTGTCCCATCCAATCTTAGATTCACATCTTATTATCCTTGAGCCTCAATTAATTACAGTGATCATCAGTACCATCCAATTAACTCTTAATCGAGATGGGTGCGCACTTACTAATGATAAATCCATTAATTGGCACAATGGGATAATGTAGATAGATTCTATATTGACCATTGGATGTTCTCACAGTCCTACTACCATGTACCCAAGACACCGAGGTGTTGACCTACAGTGGGCCTCACTCATTGGTGACTTAAAGCAAATGAATAGATAGAAACTTGAGTTCATCAATATCTCAGGATTAAGAGCCTATTGCTAGGGAATTATGAGAGCAATCCTTAAATCGAGACAGTATTTCATAAGGTGCTTCTCATGGTCCTTCAATACATCCAATGTACCAGCACTATGATCCAGAATCTTACATTCTGATGATCGAGACAAATCACACTATCTCATAGTGATAAAGTGCTGCAACCTTATCAGATGAGATGCTCAGTCTTATCACTGGTTGTGAAGATATTTTAAGTATAAGATTTGTGACACATTTCTCCCGTATGTGGATCTCATCCATATACATATATCACATCTAATATACTAATGAGATCCGGTTCATCTCATGAACCATTATATCATATGTATTGGTCATGTGCATTAAGTAATAAACATCATTCATCTCATGAAAAGAAAGCATGATTTTATTGATAAATAAAGAAATTAATCAGTTTATTACATCAACTGATGGATTGAGTCCATACAATCTAACAGGAGTTGCATGTACAACCTACGAGACCTATAGAATAAATTATTAGTATGCATTTTGGTATATGTGTGACAGGAGAGGTTCATCCATTCTTCTGTCTCTCGTCTACAGCTCGGACTGGGTCCAGAGGCTCTCTCTCTCTCTCTCTCTCTCTCTCCCTCGCAGTAGACCAGACATTAATTTAAGAATTGCGAAGAAAGGGATGAAATAGAAACCAAGGAATAAGAGGAAAAATGGCAAATGTTTTTTTTTTTTTAACAAGCCCTAACAACATCGTTGCGGGGCAAATCAATTTTTTGGCTATGTATGGAACCATAATTTGATGTTTTAATGTGTTTCATAATCAATTTGTGTAATTAGGGTTTATTATAATTTTGATCCCATGTTTGGGACCCAATAACCACTATGGGCCTACTTTGGGATCCTTATGATCCGTATCCCCCTCCTCTCAATCCAAAGATATTCATGCACACGGAGGGACTCTTTTGATGGAGTGTTTTGATGGAGATACAAATAGCCCCATGTTAGATTTTAGATGAAGCTATTCTCTAACCATTGATTTTGCATGGTTCATATCTAAATCATGACCCATTTAAACCTACATAAATCTGTTGAAAATGGTACCACCCCCATCCATACCCATACCACTCTAATCAAATGATCAATATTCTTACTGTGAGAAATACTCTATGTATTGAGATTTAAGAAGGTATTTATTTTGAATAGCTCATATTTTCAACAACGGGTTCACAATCATATTCGAAGATATTTCTAAGTCAAAAGATTTGAAGATCCGCCGCACTCTAATATGCAGTCCACCCAAATGAACAAACCAGAATTATGATAAATCTGCAATAGCCACTTTGCACGTGCGGGCGTGAAACACATGGCAAATATATTCCCAGACATGCCGACAACCATTCCACTCTCATGCGGATCCGATTCCCTTGTTTGGCCCAAATAAAGAAATCTTATTTAGACCAATTAGCACATGAAAAGATGATATTTCTTGCGGAGATGAGATGTTACGTCTCAAACCAACCCACTCACCCCGCTCCAAAAAAAAAAAATTGATATTTCTTACGGAGATATAACAACCCCCCGGGGGCCAAAAAGATGATAAGAGATGTAACAAACACCCCCCCCCCCCGAAAAGATGATATTTAACAAACACCACTCCTCGAAAAGATGATATTTCTTGCGGAGATGGTAACACCCCCCCCCGGCGGACAAAACAAACACCACCCCCGAAAAGATGATATTTAACAAACACCACCCCCGAAAAGATGATATTTAACAAACACCACCCCCGAAAAGATGATATTGCGGAGATGTAACAAACACCACCCCCAAAAACGATGGTATTTCTTGCGAAGATGTAAGAAACACAACCCGCCGCGCGCGCAAAGATGATATTTCTTGGGGAGATGAGATGTTACATCTCAAAACCAAGTCAAAGGAGGACGAAATTCTTGACTGGCAGGCGGCGCAGACTGCCAGTTGTACATGTTCATGACAATGACAGAGAAGCAGGCATTGTCTCTCCGCGACCGGCGTTCAAAGCTCTGCAGGTGGTGGTGGAATTTTCCAGTTTTCTTCATTGTGATATGACCTTGTCCTTTTGCGCAAAACATGCGCCGTTTCCAATGAAGATCTCCTTTGAACTTCATTCTATGTTACTTTCTGTCCACTGGAGACTGAACTAGAAGAGGGGCATGGAGTGCAAGACGCGGTCTTCTTATTTTATACCTAATAATAATTTCACCCCTGACGCGGTTTTGTATCGGTGGCAATTCTACCGAGCAGTATTTATTATCAAAATCAATAAATATTATTCTGCCAAACATAGAAAGTTGGGACGATGGAGAGTGCATCTAGAATGTTTCCATTTTTGTTTTTTTTTTAGAAAAAAGCCAGTGAGAAAATTGTTGTTGATTAATATCAATGATATAATATTATAATGTATCATCAATCTTATAATAAAGTAAATCATAAACTCATTAGCAATCTGACGAGAGGATTTGGTTCTATTGGATAGGTTTCTTTCCAAAAAGTCCAATAATTCAAACACTTTGAGTTGAAATTCTTCGATTCTTCTTTTTGGCCAACCAAAATTAAGTAAATTTATCTGTGCCAAGTCTGTGTACAATGAGGATTGAAGGGGGTAAGTTTGAGTTTGGGTTCAAAACCGACATTCCAAGTCAGATTTAATCAAATTTATTTGTGCCAAGTCCATGTAGGATGAGAATAGAAGGGAATACGTTTGAGTTTGGGTTCAAACCCTACATTTTGAGTCCAAATGACTAAATTATAGCATAAATTTCTCTCTAATCAGAATTATTCACTATTAGATTATCAATATGTGAAAAATAAGATTAACTATTGCATTAAGCCCAACATTTTTACACTTTAATTATTTTAAACAAATATAAACACACACTATCACATCGGAGGATCTCACCCTTGGAACAACACCTCATGGACCCACTTATGAGCCTCTTTAAAATGCATCTGTCCCTGTATGACTGATTTGGTATGGATACAACGCCCATTTTAAGCTCTATACTAACCAGCCCCATCTTTAACATTTTACATGGCATATGTCTCGATCATGAGTTATATGTTAGGATGTTAGATTTTGATTTAAAAGAATAGAGAGACACCTGATAAAGAGAGTTAGACAAAACAAAGGTAGGCCATACCCATTAAATCAAACGTTAATTACAAAATATTTTTTGCTAAATCCCCATAATCAAAAAATGAGTTTTGGGTATCTTCAGGGACTTGTGTCTAAATCAAACTGTTTGTATAACCCACCCACAATTATTATATATTATAGACGTAGGCATCAATTTTAAAATTGAGCTCCAATTTTACAATTGATTGAGAAATTGAAAATCAATTTAGATTTCAATTTTGATTTGATTTTAATTTAGAGAGAAATTTTAGAATCTACTCGCATTCCTTAACAAGCTCAAATCATTAAATTTGAAATCCTTATCTATTAAGAGTTGGAGTCCCACAATGGACTCTTCTAAATAATATCACTTACCATAGGCATTTACTGTGACAATGACAATGTGAATGGCTTTCTCTTAATACTCATTTCCTACTAATTAGGGAGAAATGTTCTCAATTATTATCTAAACCAAGATCCATATGTACTTCAAAATTGGCTCTTATCTTTATTTTATTTATTTCCAAATGGAGCCCATGGATCCAAACTCACTGAGAATAAGAGGTAAAAGAAGGAAATGAGTGTGGGCTTTTGAAAGAATTTGACATATACTAGTTTGAACCAAATCAGTATATGATACATCTTCAATTATTTTTTTGGTATTTTTAATTTTTTAATTTTTTTAATTTTGGTTTATGTTGAATACTTGAGTCGTCTTTGTGATTATCTTTATCTCTCTCACTATTGTTTCTCCTTTTATCTTCGGCAAGAGGTCTCAACCTTTTTTTTCACAATTGATATATTTTTTGTTTTTTTTAATTTGTTTTTACAATCTAAAGTGGGTTTCTTTGTTTTTGTATGTTCTAAAATCCTTTTACTGTTGAGTGGGTATCAGGAAGCATGTGTTGTGAATGGAGAAAATTGTTCTTTGTTGTATATGGCATGTCCATTTTTCTTGTGAGTTTCACACTTACATATATATGAGATCTCATCAATTATAGATAATTATCTTTTTTTCTTTTTTTATATTTTTTTTGTATATCAATTTTGGCTTCTAATTGTAGGAATAAGAGGCCAACTCTTATCATCTCATTACTATGAATCTTTACATTATCACTCATAAATACTTTTTTTTTCTCGGCTTGGCACGAGTCTCTTTCTCTCCCACTCTTCCTTTGCAACTAAAATTCTTTTTAAGATTTTTTTTTCCCTATTTGTTCCTTGAAATATATAAATGTAAATTTTCATAATCATTTAAAATACTTTAATTGAGAGGCTATATCCTTGAACTTCCAATTGCATGTCGGTGCCTTTAAATTCAAGGGGTCATCACATTTTGTAAGTTTACATCTTTTTTTATATGTATTTTGATGCACATAATTTTTTTAAATAATCATAGAAATTAAAAAAATTAGATTTATATTTTTTCGTGATTTTCAAAAAAATTCTTAAATCTAACAATATTTTCATTTTTTTGGGAATTGATTACTTAATTTTAAATGGAGTTATATGAGGTTGGATTTAAGATAAATCAACCCAGAAAACTTATATTGTGTTTGATGGGAGTCGAACACACGACCTTTAAAATAATATGTAACACATTTTAATTAGTAACTGTGCAATCTATTTTATATAATAAAAAAATATAAAAGTATAGCAGATGAGGAGGAGGTATTGTCAAATTTTATTGATATGGTCTTCCTTTTCTCTTTTTGAGGATATGCCTGTGACTGTATGATACGAAGTGGTAAAAAATAAATAAAAAAATCTAAAAACTATCATGAGTTTACTATTTGACCTTAGGCATAGCAAAACTATTATGGTAGGCATTGAGTTTATCATTCTTCTAATTCTACATATCTAAGTACACACTAATGTACATAAAAATCGAACTATAGCCTTCTTTTTCTAAAATTTTACATTTCTAAATTCTTCATAACTTATAATAATTATTATTATCATAAACAACAAGATGCGCATCTTAATAGTATGATAATAATAATGATGATCGGTAATAATATAATTATCATCTTATGGATTTATATATTAAAATACCTATATATTAGATTAATTTATATATGTTATGTCCTTTTCATTT
This sequence comes from Cinnamomum chago, assembly GCA_038049695.1. Lineage (NCBI taxonomy): Eukaryota > Viridiplantae > Streptophyta > Magnoliopsida > Laurales > Lauraceae > Cinnamomum > Cinnamomum chago. The sequence goes on from CP142451.1 coordinate 65,885,876, forward strand.
AAATATAATTTATATAGAATGTATTATATTTTTAATTATTTTTATAAATTTTAAAAGTTAATAAATTTTTTATTATATGAATTATGTTGCCCATGCTAAGCTCGGGCATATTTTGCTAGTCTTAATTATTTTAATTGATTTCTATGATGCTTTTAACCTCTTATTAGTTTTCAATTAGTACATTGTTGTAGGACTAAATCACAGTATCGAATCAGATTGAAATTCAACCTTTGATTCGATTTCAAATTTCATTTCTAAGAGGCTTTCGTACTCTCTTTTTTCAATTTATAATGAGAGGCCTAATGGTTGACTTGATTATATATGCACCCTTGCATACAAACCACCAAGCAATCACCATCAAATTCATCCTACAAGCCCTTACAACAAAAATCTAACCTAAATAAAAACAAATGCATTTAATTATCTGCCACCGTCCATATTCATATATATATATATATATATATATATATATATAAACTAGCATAGCACATGGTTCTGCAGAAATGCACAAAAGAGTGGTTGAGAGCTCATAACTATTGTTTTTCCTGTTTACATTAATCAGTGAAAAAGGTTTGATTGGAGAATGGTGGTGATGGGTTATAATCTTCTTTCCTTTTCTTTTCTTTTAAACCCCATTATGATGCAAACAAAACATCTGACCATCCCAATTACAGTTCTCCCATCAGACCTTCATGCAATTATTACACATTCCATTAATTCATTCTGATGCTACCACATCAGCCCATTCTAGGCACATGTAATGCATTTAACAAATATTCTAAATTCCTATTTTCAGAATGTTTCTTATTTGGAATTCTTGCCTGACATGAACAATGATGTTTGACTAGCAAGCTTATTGGTTGTCACTCTCATTGCACATGGAAACAAACCACGCCTTTGGTGTGGAGGGGAAAATAAAAGTAACTCTGGTTAGGGAAAGGGTTTTTTTTTTGTAAGAGTTAAGTAAAGTTATTATCAGTATTTTGAACATAGGGGTAAAACAAGTTATTGGCCATAATGGAAGGAAATGGTGATTGTTAGATCTTTAACAACTATGGTAGTTTTGAACATGAATCACAACTATTAAATAACCAATCATACCATCTGTTCTTTAAAGTTATCATGCTGGAGGGTGTTGACATAATAAGGTAGGTTTGAATTAGAATTTAATTTGAAATGAAAATAAAAATAAGTTTGAATTAGATTGAAATGAGATTAATTTTTTGTTTTATCTGGTTTATTTCTAATTAGGGTTGGTTCTATTAATTCAAATAGTCCCTAAGTTCCTATATATATATGGGAACTGGTCCTATAAGAACGGTCCTTACAAGTTTATGGTGTGGACCGCCTAGTGGGGCCCACCGTGAGACCCCAGCGATTATGGAGATGCTTATTTGAGAGTAACGGTAGTATGAGAGTAAGGGTGGGGGCCTTTATATTTAGGCTGTTGGCATTGATATAGATGTGAGGGCCTCCACCCTTACTATCACAGTAGCGTGAGAGTTACTTTCGTGAGAGTTACTATCAAATAAGCATTTATATATATATATATGTGTGTGTGTGTGTGTGTGTGAGAGAGAGAGAGAGAGAGAGAGAGAGAGAGAGAGAGAGCTACACAGCATCCGGGCATTTTTTAGGAGAAAATGCCCTTTTTAGTTGGGCCCACTAGGATGCATGATGATAATGAAAATCTATTAGATGGAAAGATCTATATGAGGCATACATATATGCAAAATCTTAAGTCCATAAGATCATCTTAAGCTTTTGATCCATGACCCTAAAATTTAATAGTTTAGAGGTATCATTTTATTATGATTTCAATCTAATGGTAAGGAAAAGTTAGATAAGTGTCAAACTTGAATTTGTGACTATTTGTGGGAGGTAGTGTGTGAAAATATTAGATTCACTCAAGGTGGGCCCCATGACAAAACAAAGGGGTAGAAAGTGGGGCATTTTTAAACTAGGGCATCTTTTAGCACTTCCCATATATATATATGGGGGCAGCTCTCCTAAGCTGCAGCTGAGGGTAGGGTGAGCTAAGGTAAGCTCAAGTGTGGGGCCCACCTGGGGACCCACATGGTGGTGGAGATATGAGGATTTCAAGGACTCCCTGGGACCCTCATCCGTGCAAAAAAATAGCCACAACTGCGGTTTCTATCATCTCCATCTGGGCTCCAAAAGTTCAATGGTCAATAGTCTTTTCGGATCAGTACACAATCGATCCAACAGTCAAGTAAATTTGGATTTAACCAAAAGTCAGCGAACATGTGCAATTTAGGGTGTCATGTATTTGGTCCATTTGGATGGACGAAAGCTTGAGCCCCACAAACTTGAGCTTATGGAATCTTACCCTAAGCTTTTAGCTTAGGAGAGAGCCTGGGCATGTATATATATATGGAAATATTCAAGTGAGAACTATTTTATGAGAACTTTTTTGTGGGACCCAACTAGTAACCCATTCAAACTTAGCAACCAATAGGGAACCTCATACTAGTCACTAATCCCAAGGATTGACATACATCCAAACGGACTGAACCGTTGGATCGAGGGTTGAATGTTTTTTTTTATTATGAAGCCATTAAACTTGTGGGCCACGGATTAAGGGGTTTGGGGTCAAACTTGATACTATTGGAAAAATGGCTAAGAGCTACACTAGTTTTTTGTCAACTTTGAGCTAAAAACTAAGTGGGGCCCACTTATCCTTTTGGGTGGGAATACATGGGAATGTAATCTACTCCATGAGTAGATTATGGACATGTTTTGAGTTGCTCTAATCCATTTAGGAGTGAATGAGAAATTGTTTCCTAAACACCAGTACTTGAACATGTTAAACATGGAAACAAAAGGAAGTGATGAACTTGCTTCCCACATTGCTTGGGAGCAAAACATTCCTTGGGTATAAATATACTTACCTTGGTAGTATAAGATCTGCCCCAAGGGGCATCCCAGTTTTGTGGAGGAGGGAGGACCTAGATCAATGTAGGGTCACCACCACACACGCGCGTACGTCGCCCCGCCCCGAACCTGGCCTGGGCTTCATGCACGAGTTGGGCCTGGCTCGGCCCACTACCCATTTATAATTTTTTGGAGAAATTTTATTTAATAAAATTTTCCTTTTTCAAATGAGGTGTGTCCAAAAGGTGTGTGCCCTTACGTATATGAAAGGGTGTGTCCCTAGTCCAAAGAGGTGTGTCCAAAGAAGGTGTGCATCTGTTCATCTGAATAGTCACTGTTCTGAACAGATGTAACCCCCCCATGAAGAGACCTGTTACAAGCTATTTATATGCATCTTGTTCATGACTTTTGATCATCCAATTCAATGCTGTTGCATAGCATTTTCGAGTCATCCTCATTGTCAAAGAGAGAGTCCTGCTGCTACACTTTTGGTTCGCCTGTCACACAGTTTGTAGTGCTGCAACTGTTGTGAGACCGATCATTGTATCCTAGGAAGCAATCGCTGTTGAAGCTTGTAAGCACCATTGTGGGGGCGAATTTGTTTTAACGACATAGTGTTTTAACACTAGCCTTAATCAATCATCTTCTACGAATTCTGTGATTAATTACTTCAACAACAGAGTATTGTTTTCTGCCTTCAAACAGTAAGTAATATTTCCATTACATCCTGTAATCTTGAGTTACGGTTATTCTGTTTCACTACTGTGAGTACTGTATCCTAGATACCGAACTAATACTGTATGTACTCTCACTAACAGATACTTGGGTGGTCTCATATAGATCTTTCCACCTCTGGTCCCATTATGGGCCCCACAAAAAAAAAATTCATATATAATATGTGAGAACTAATCATATGAATATTATATATATATATATATATATGAAAGATGCTTATATAAGAGATGCGCGCGAGTGGGGCTCATTCTTCTTAGAAAAAAAAAAAAGAAAAAAACCCAAAAGGACCGAAATGGTTTTAGAGTTGAAAAGTCACATGTTAACTTATGTGAAATATTTTGACTGGAAGCCTCAACGTTTTTCTCTTATTCTCATTTGTTTCCCCTGAAAATATTGGCCTTCAACGTAGGGATTCTTTTTCTTTAACTCTCTACATTGGGCCTGTTATCTAGTCACCTAGAGTAAAAGGGCACACAAAAGGTCACCTGTGTGACAGTAAACCTAAAGCAGACCATCATCCTCGGAACCCCAAATCTTGTTCTATTCTACGGGAAATGACAAACATCAACAATAGTTTGAAAACATTACGATAATATCTTAATATTTTCCAAGAACTTTAGTTCCTCCATTACACCACAGTGTTTCCCAAGACTATCACAAAATGTGCAAAATATTTTGTGAAATCATGGTAATAGAAAAATGAAATAGAAAAATGGAAAAACCTCAAATAATTATTTTAAACCATTTTTATATTTAATTATTATTTTCATTAAATAAAATTCACTTACTTTTAAAATAGTTTTCCAATAATATCCCATTATGCCCTTAAATATGAAAACATCGCACCATTTTTTGTTAAATGATGGTTTTTCAGAGAACGATTATTGCGGCCAATGTTATCTAGATTGAAGAAATGTTCTCCTTAAGGGCCGGTTTGGTAATTTTACTAATATAGTCAAGTGAAGTGAAGTCAAGTTAAACATCCCATCAAAAGCACTTTTTACCAAAACTCCCACCATCTTTTCCAAAAAAAAGTAAAAAAACAACTACATTTACTCACTAAAAGACAAAAAAAAAACTCCATTTCCCCATACAAAAAGTCAAAAATATTCCATTACAAACAACTAAAAACAAAATATCATCATAATTCACTCATCTTTTATTCATTCTTTTCATTTTACTTCACTTCGCCTTATTTTAAAAGTAAATTACCAAACGGGCCAAAAGAGAACCAATATATTTAGTCCAACTCCTTGGGGCCACTTGGACCCACCTTTAATCAGTGCAATCCATTATACTCTCATTTTCCCATGATTTGGCATCAGGCCCAATCTCACTCTCATCAAGCCTTAATTTTATCCACTATTGAATTAAATCTCAGGCAAATTTATGGTTAAATGACCACTGAATTTTAAGGCTATTAAATCAAGGTCTAGAATGATCCGATCAAGCTAATTTTTTTGTTGACTCTTATCCATAAGTAGACCTTTATGTGTACCATATCCTATTAATAAGAACCATCTAAGTGGCCCCATGGACTAGACTACATATAAACAGCTAGTGGGGGAACATTGATCAATTAGATTGTAGGTTGATTATTTATATATAAGGTTATAATACCGGGCGAGCCACACCATTTTGGTCACAATCCATTTAATCAAGAGGTTGAAATCTCGATCATCTCATCTTTAAGTATCACATAATGCTCATAATTTAATAAGCAAATATGAGATCTTGTAGTAGTGGCCAAAAATGTTAGAATTGATGTCCTATCTATTAATAGATAGCACTCATCTCATCTGAGCCAACACACTCATGATTGAGTCGTATTGGCACCTTAGTATGACACATACCCAAAATGAATCCGTGGGTCTCTAGATTGATTGTATCACTCTTACCCAATAGGTCAACCAAGCCGAAAAAGGAAAAGAAAAGATTATAGTAAGATCACTAACATAACTGCATTGGGTCTGGTAATCTGAATAAATCATTGGGCACGTTTGGTAACAAAATTGAAAAGACTTTCTCTTTCTACTATTGTATGCTATATCCAAGTTTGACAGCCGCAAATCATCGTTGATTTTTTGCGCCTAAAATCTGCGATTGATATGATTTTGTGATCCGACTTCCCCCCATCGGATATGCAAATCCTGCGTGCAAAAAGGGGTGTGTATAAAAGCCAAAATCCCACCCCACTTCCTACCATCTCGACCTCTCCCGTAAACTTACATATTGCTATTGTAGATTGGATGTTTGGAGAGATAAATGAATCAAAGTAAAGATGAAAAGATAAGATGAAAATTATCAAGATTTATTAAAATTTTATATATCATGATTCCGAATTGAAATGATTTTAAGCTATATAAGTGATAAACAACACATTTTATAGCATTTAAAAATTCACAAGTTGAAGAAAATCAAGAAAGGAGAAGACATATGAGTATAGACACCCTGAAAAAAGACACACTGTCATTACTATTAAAATAATTTTAAAAAAGGTTAAAATGAATAGGTGGGTTGCTTATTATACACATACTTTGGTGTTCAACACCAAACATGGATTGATGAAATCTCTACACTTACAATCAAATGTGGAATGTAAAGAATTATTAACTATGCAAATCATTGACAAAAATTAAGAGAGGAATCAGCTCCCTTCACCAACATGCCCCTTGGGTGTTTTTCCAAATTTTCCTTGCTGAAATCACATGGTGTTTTCGTGCATATTTGTTTGTAACGAGAAATTTCTGTTTCCCAAAGATCTTAGATCACCTTTCGAGGAGCAAAAACAGCTGTGACGAGGAAGGGGGAAATGAACTCGCATATTCCGCGGAACCGACGCAGGTGATTTTGGACAGTTATGTTAGAATGGAATCCGGATCCTCTAAAAGGCTTTAACACCTATTGAAATCTTCGACTAATGCTACAAATTCCAATTCATGTCAGATTTGAGGATACCAGTATACCACTGGAGAAAGTTTATTTTGAAAAGTCTTCTACTATTCTTAAAAGTATTGGTGGGTCCCACAACCGATACAAAGAGAGCGTCCCCTACTCCCCTGTGGCCCTGTGGTGAAGCGATGAGAGTATCCTGATCAAGTAATTAAACGCTTGAATGATGAAACCTAATTTACCGGAGAGGGTGAAAGAAAAAAAAAAAAAATTCACTTGCCCTTGATTTTTTACAGCCCTGTATTTGCTGAGACCCAAACAGCCACTTTCACAACTTCGTGGAAAGCCTCATCACTTTGCCTTTTTCCATCCTGGACAGAGAAGTTCGACAAATCGGGTCCTTCCACGTGTCCTAATCGCGTGACTCTGATCAGAAGTGGGCCCCACTTCCTCTTGCTCGCGGGGTTTTTGAAAAGCATAAAAAGCAGCAGAAGCACTCAGCACTCACCAGAGCGTCCTCTCCTCTCCTCCGAAGCTCCCTCTGCGGATCTTCTTGGTTTCAGGCCAAAACCTGCCGGACATAGAAAAGAAAGCTGGCGCCACTGACGTCGGAGCCAGCGAGATCTCTTCCAGGTATATCTTCTACTCCGGCGCTTTCGGCTTCAAAATCGACAGAGAATTCCTCGAATTTCGGATGTTTTGTCGGACTTAGTGCATCTTATTTTAAGATCTGATGATCTTTTTGAAAATGCCGGGTTCAAGATCTCAAAGAAGATTTGTGGGGTTTAATGCGTTCTTCGATCTTTCTATGTCCGTATCTGTTTTGGTTTCGTGTATGAATCCTTGTATCTGTTTGTTTTCTTCTTCTCTTCGGAAGAGATTTCTTTTCCTACTCTATTTTAAACGTTGGATTTGGTGAATAGCTAAAGTCGGCCGAAACCGAGTCGTGTCTCCCGATTCGTAAAGGTTTCGGCAAGTACCGATACAGGTTTCGATTTCGTTTGTGTTTAATCCGAAACTCAATTGGGATGAAAATTCCATTCTAAACTCTTTTCTGTTTGATTCATTTTATTTACATCGCAAACATGTTGCGATTTTTTTTAATTTTCTAGTTGTTTTTTTAGATTTTCTTCTCCTGTTGATTTTAGTAGGAGGGCGGAACAAGCAAGTATGTGAGATTATGTACCATACCGATATATCGGCTGATACGTAATGGTTTTGGCTTTGGCCGATACGATGTCCTAAACCGTCTTTTCAGATTGTAATAATTAATTTCGCTTCTTCGATTTCATGAATATTGTAATTTTTCTCAGAAAAACAAATTTTAGCTGATTGGATTTCAATATTTCATACATCTTCTGTTTTTTATTCTTTGAATGCTGATTTATTGAACATTTAGACTCAGTTACTTCGTTTTTCTCTTTTGATATCTGGGTTTGATGAATCTTCTCCGTTTGTTTCTTTCATACTCAGGAATGTAGGTTTTTTATTTTTTATTTAAGAAAAAGGGTAGAGCAAAAACTGTTCATAGCTCAGATTTGAATTGCTAAATGTATTTGTACAGTTCAAATTTGAACTATGAAAAGTATTCTCCTCCTTTTTCTCATCATCCCAACAAGGCCTCAAGTTAGCTACTTACTCTTTTTTTTTTTTTTAAAATGGTTTTCAGCGAGTTAGATCTCTCCATTGAAAGGGGCTTTTGTCACCATAATGATTTGGGCAATCTTTTTCTCTTTGGTTGGTTTTTGTTGTAGCATGTTTGCAGTTATGGATTGCTTCAGATCTCCATTCAAAGGGGTCACAAAGGATGTTGAAGGAAGAATCCCATATTATAAGCAGGATTGGATCGATGGACTTCGTTCAGGAATGAGGTATTTGCACTAAACATCTGTGACTTCTCTTTAAAATTCTTCTTAACCTTTTCATATCTATTGTGGGGGGCTTTTGATTTTGTTCACTGGGTTGGTGATTTTAGGTTGTTGGCTCCCACTATGTATATCTTCTTTGCGTCTGCACTCCCTGTTATTGCGTTTGGAGAGCAAATAAGTAATGAAACAGGTTGGTGATTGTTTCTCTTCTCTTGTTATAAAAAGTGAATTTATTGCAAAAGATAACTTTCAGCATCCAATTAGAAGACCCAGGACAGTTGCAAAACGGATATGAAATGAATCTCGTTTAGCTCTATCCTCTGTTGTTTTTAGTGCATGTTGTTAGTTGAATGAAGTTGAAAAGGGGTTCTATGCTAATATACATGGATCTGTCTGTAGATGGAGCCTTGAGCACAGTAGAAACGCTTGCTTCGACTGCAATCTGTGGTATCATACACTCAATATTTGGTGGGCAGCCAATGTTGATCTTGGGAGTTGCAGAGCCAACCATTATAATGTATACTTATCTGTACAAGTTTGCAAAGCATCAGTCGGATCTGGGTGCACACCTATTTTTGGCTTGGGCAGGATGGTATGGAAAGTCTAACCATGTCTCTTTATATAGTTTTTTTAACACCATAATTTTTTTTCTGGAAATAGTTGATCTTATTGGTATCTTCTATTACAGGGTTTGTGTTTGGACTGCACTCCTACTATTTCTTCTAGCAATATTCAATGCTTGCAATGTTATCAGTAGATTTACAAGGATTGCAGGGGAGCTTTTTGGCATGTTGATAGCAGTTCTCTTCATCCAAGAAGCCATCAAGGTATCTTGAGGGAGCTCTGAATTTAAGCAGAAAGAATGAGAGATTTTACTGTTAATCTTGGAAGTTTTACATTAATCTTGGAACCGTTTTGTTCACAGGGAGTGGTGGGTGAATTTAATATACCAAAAGGTGAAGACTCAAGTTTGGAAAAGTACCAATTCCATTGGATTTATACGAATGGACTACTGGGTATCATTTTTTCCTTTGGCCTACTCTATACTTCCCTAAGGAGCAGAAGGGCAAGGTCGTGGAAGTATGGGACAGGTTAGTGAAATAACAAAAGTGTTAACTTTTTTTTATTTTTGTGGTAAAGAACCAGAGTAGCTGATTGGTCAGAATTTCGAATGGCAATTATACTTGTAATTTGTTGAAGGGAACCTTATAGGATGTGCTTGACCTCCAACCTATATCAGATCCATTCTAAATACCTATGGGAGTTACCCTTGACCTTTGTATCAGAAACCATACCTTTGTATGGGAATTTATTTGGCCATGTGAAGTTAAGGGTCTATTGGTAATGCAGGTTGGCTCAGAAGTTTTATTGCGGACTATGGGGTTCCTTTGATGGTGTTGGTGTGGACAGCATTATCATACGGTACACCAAGCAAGGTTCCTAATGGAGTTCCGAGGAGGCTCTTTAGTCCTCTTCCTTGGGAGTCTGCATCTTTGCATCACTGGACAGTCGCCAAGGTAATAAAAGAGGTTCCATTATACAATTGGTTTTTGTCTGTGTCATTTGTAAATTTTCCTCAGGTTCATTCACTTATTGCAGTTGGGAAGGTGTGTAAATTTAGGTTGGATGTTGGTGTTGAAACTACTATTTTGTTGCTAATTATTCCTTCTTTTGTTAATATTTTTTTCTTAAGTGAAGTTTCATTTAATTGGTTATAATTGTGGACCGACTTTGATCAAATTAGTTCAAGATAATAAATTTTATAGGAAATGATTGGATGGTATATTGTGGTGAGCTTCTTTGTTTTTTTCTAACCTTATTTCATGTAATATGGTATACTTTTAATTTGTATATAATGAGGATAGAATTAATGTCCCTTGAACAACCTTCATTTTTATTTTTTTATTTTACAAAGAAGCTATTTAACTGGGTGATATAAATATCACTTTGTTTCTGCAGACAAATGTTTCAGATAATCATATAGGATGATATCTGTTTGCTATGTTCCTTAGTGCAATATAGAATCGTAATCATATATGAATTTTTTTTAAGGAATTCTTTGTCAAGAAAAGTTTTTCTTTTTGTTGGTAAATTAGAATGCATGGGATTTGTTTTCTTGACTATGATACTTATTGACACATATTTGGGTTCTTAGAAATTAGTAAACATGTCAAATCCTTACAAATTGCGCTTATCTTTTAGTCTTGGCACTTATTTCTCAATTTGCTAAAATTTTGCAGAAACATTTAAAAATTTTCTAGTCTAAAGCTTTAATTTTTTTTATTCTAAATTTTCTTCTTAATGTACTGATTCTGCAGGACATGCTGCATGTTCCACCATTGTATATCTTTGCTGCATTTATACCTGCTGTGATGGTTGCGGGTCTTTATTTCTTTGACCACAGCGTGGCTTCACAGTTGGCACAACAGAAAGAGTTCAATCTCAAAAACCCATCTGCATACCATTATGACATTTTGTTACTTGGAGTCATGGTATTTTTTATTACCAGTTTTCTCATCAATGTATATAATTTTTTTTACCATGCTCATTTTCTAATTGAGGTGCAACTGAATAATTCCAGGTTTTACTTTGTGGATTGCTTGGGATTCCTCCTTCAAATGGTGTCCTACCACAATCACCTATGCATACCAAGAGCCTCGCCGTTCTCAAGCGGCAGGTTTGTAGAACCTCAAAACTGATTTTCTAACATTATGTGATTCCTTTCCAATTTCAGGGCCTCCTTGGATGTGCCTCTAATTTTCATTCTCACTGACACCCAAATTACTATGTTCACATTCTGGAGGAATGGCCTGTTTGTGGCTTTTGCTAAAATGGGGAACTGGTGGGCATCCCTGTTTTGTGGCTGACGCAAACAATCTCACCTTTGTTACTTACATGCAGTTGATTCGTAAGAAGATGGTTCAGACTGCTAAGGAAAGCATAAAGCAGCAAGACAGCAACTCAGAAATTTATGGAAAAATGCAAGCAGTGTTCATAGAAATGGACAACTGCCCTGCTGTAAGTATCTTGCTCAGACGAACTTCTACAATATTTTTTCCTTTTCCATGAAATAAACCATAATTTCCTCACTTTCCAAATAATTAAATAAAACAACTAAACTCGAGAAACCAAGTTTTAAAGACAAATCACCTTTGCTTTTTTTGTTAAAGAAAAAAAAAACTCATTTTTATCCCAATACCTGTGTCTAACACCAACTCTAAAGGGTTAGTGATATAGCATTATTTGCACTTCGGTAGGAAGACATTATGGGTGTACTTCAAATAACAAGTAAACTTGATATTTTGGTGTAACTAATTGTATTATCTTGTTTTGAGTTTTGGATGTGGGGTGTAATTAAAAACACATTACATAGGTGAATGTGTTCCTATCTTTTTCTAACTGAAATAAAGACTGGTGATGGTTCAGGTATGAGGACCTGAAATTGAGCTAATTTTGATTAAGTTGGGTATCTAAATTGCACCTAATATACTTGCCGTGGAGTTATAGGAATATCACAGAATATAGGTGTCCCTTTTATGCATGCATACATAAAATACATGCTACCCTTATTCAATATTGCATAATGAGAAAAGGATTCTGTTATGTAGAATTTCTCAATTGTTAAAGAGCTTGAGGAGTTAAAGAAAGCAGTTATGAGAAACAATGAGAGAGAAGCAAAGGATACATTTGATCTTGAGAAGAACATAGATGAGTACTTGCCTGTTCGGGTTAATGAACAGAGACTGAGCAACCTATTACAGTCACTTCTGGTGGGTGCTAGCATTTCTGCCATGCCTGTTATCAAGATGATACCAACATCAGTCCTATGGGGTTACTTTGCTTACATGGCCATCGATAGCCTTCCTGGAAACCAGTTCTGGGAAAGAATGCTGCTGCTATTTATCACTCCTGGCCGGCGATACAAGTAAGATCTAGTGACTCTTTCTTAAGTATCTATTTCGACTCTTTCTTAAGCATCTATTTCAATCTGTTAATTGAAGAATTTATGACTTTTTGGTGAATGATCATCAATCAGCAATCGGTCCCATCAGATCAATTGTTGGGTCTGGAACTAGGATCTTCACTTGCATGTGAGGGCCATGGACAAAGTTCAAAACCTGCAAATTTTGTTTGGTCTTTTTTCCCCACGTGCTATATGTTCAAGATCCATTACTATGTTAGCAAAAATCATAAATTTATTAGGGTTAACTTGCTTTTTCCATCTTTTGTTCTAGATGTATTTGTGAGTTCTTACAGTTGAACTGTGTCTATGCAGGGTTCTTGAAAGAGTTCATGCTTCTTTTGTTGAATCAGTGCCTTTTAAGTGTATTGCTGCCTTTACAATCTTCCAATTCATATATCTACTTCTTTGTCTTGGGGTGACATGGATACCCATTGTGGGGATATTGTTCCCATTGCCATTCTTCCTCCTCATACCCATAAGACAACATATCTTTCCCAAGTTGTTCAACCCTTATCATCTGTTTGAGCTTGACGCAGCTGATTATGAAGAAATTGCCGGTGCTCCCCAACGTAATCTTAGCTTGTCATTCACGGTATGGATCTCATGTTTTATATATTTCATCTATATAGAGATTATTTAACATGATACAAGCAATATAATTATAATGAAGGCCCTGTTATTTGCTTTTGCTACACCAGTTATATTCCTCAGACATGAGGCCATCGTTCAAATAACTAATAAAAAGTCGAGTCCAATTTGAGTTGACTCAACTGAAAACTCAAATTGGCCATTTCTATGTCCAGATGCTTGATTTATTTCTGAAAAAGATTATTTGTCTTGTACTTTTAATAAATCTTCAAGGATACTTTTGTTTTAGGCATCCCTTAGAATTCTTAACATGATAACAAAATAATTTCCTTCTAAATATTACTGTTTCAAAATTTAGGCGTTTACTAAATACAAAGTAATACTCAAAAACTTACCATCAGAAAAAGTTCTACTCGTGACTTCACAAGTTTACTATTTGACTTAATGGCCAATAAGTCGATTGTGTATGTCTTTGTTCCAACTAACATGAAACTTCATTGACTTAAAATGCACTAATTATATTTTTGCTTTTACTGGTGCAGAATAACAGAAACCCAATGCACACAAGAAGATATTATATTTGTATTTTACAGACATAATGCTGAGTTCTTTACCATTTATTCAATGTACTTCGTAATGTAAATGTAGTGTGATTAATGTACATGCAACATCTTGTTATTGGTGGCTGTTAAAAATGCACTGGAAGTACAACTGTCAAATAGTGACCTAAAAAAATACAAATGCACTGAAACATGGACTGACTGGCCTGAAAACAAGATTAAATCTTTGCCCAAAACTAGAAGATAACATGGTCTGACCTAGACCAAGTTCTCTTAACACTCTGGCTATTGCTTTGACCATGAATAGATATATCCATGGGTTAAGATAAGCAATCCACTGTTTAATAAATGAGATCTATCTATAAGACACGGAGCAACATAATAAAATTATTATTGTAATTTTCATTGCTCTTGCAGGAGCGGATGGCGAACATTTCAGACGGTGAGGGTAGCAATGTGCAAGTCTGTGATGCGGAGATATTAGATGAACTCACCACTAGTAGAGGGGAGATTAAGATTAGAAATTTGAGCTTCAACGAAGAAAGACGCCCTCAGGCAAGAAAACTGCTTCTCTTTTATCTTGCATTTCTATTGTTTTCCATTCTAGGACTTCTTTACATGGTGTGTTGGTGTGTGGATCAAAGTATGTGGTACGCCACTTGTGTGTTTTCACGTTGGTATATGTATGTACCAATGAAATCCTTGGGGGGTTGATTGAAGTGTTTATTTTGTATTTTTCAGGTTCATCCAGAAAAAGGGAACCCCAAAAGTGGTGAGAGAAGCTGAGTTTTGTGTGCAATTGGAACAGAAGCCAATGGTGCTTTGAAACCAATAATATACATATTTGAAATCATACATGTATGAAAGAGAATGAAAAGCCTTTATTTAAAGGTTAATCAAATTTTTTTAGAGCAATTAACTTGAATGTACATAAGGACATATTAAGGGTTCTTTAATTACCTTTTGCCATGTATGGTTGTTGGGCTAAATAATTCTTGGATCTTTTTCTTGACACATCACTTGTGCACGAGCTTATGACCATGCAAAGATTAATTAGTTTAAAAATGATAAAATAATTCAGTTTCGGATCATCGAGCATTCTTAAATTGGTTTTAGAGATAACTCGTGTATATATAAGAAGAAAAAACTAAAACTGCTTCTTATGAGTTATAATACAATAATATTGGTATTACAGTTAATAAATTTTAGATCTGTGTCATAAATTGCATAAGTGGAATGTTCTTTGTCAAATGGATATTGAGCCCTGCTAATCTCATTTGTAGGCAATCATTGTAGAAAAGGGAGTTACATTCAACCTACCAGTATGAATCTAAGTAATATATTATTGGGAGAAACTCAAGTTTGTAGTTGGTGCTGCTTTCCTCCTGGACCAAACGCCAAAAGGGAGTAGGGCCATACAATTTTGATATTTTAGTCCTTTAATTTTGAGCAAAAATGATGCTCAAATATATCTAAACACCCAAGCCAATTAAAAATCTTTTCAACATAATTAAATATGGCCCTCAATCAAGGTCCCAAAGGATCAAATTCCATGGTGATGGTAGTGTATTTCCATTCCTGTAACAACCTATGGAAGTTTCAATAATGATAAATTAAGCTAGCATTAATAAATAAGAGAGCACATAAGGATATACAAGGCATATATTTCAATTCTATATTTTTAGTTTGTACAAAGGACAAATATAGTTTATAAACAATGGTCATCCATAAAACCTAGGCCATATAAACAAAAATATACAAAAGAAACCCAAGGCACTGGGGAGTTTGATGCTATTCTACGTTATCGACGTATCACTCATGGAGAATTCCCCTCGTTGTAGATTCTCCTGGAGCACCTTAGTCTCCAGCTCTTGGAGAAAGTGGTATCATCTGCACACCAAGGGTAGCATTGTCGGACAATAAGTTAGGTAGCCGAATAAGCAATATATAAAAGACAAGATGTATCGATTAGAAATGATGGACAAGTGTGGTAAATCATGTGAGTTGAAATGTACAAGCATAATCTTAGTAATAAGGCATCCACATTGGCCACGTCAGTGTGATGACTCATGGTAAACTGCAATGCACAAGACAATAAGACTCCAAGGACGCCCAAGTTGTCTCCTTGGGGTACCAACGACATCCAAGCTACCTACCAATACCCAAAGTCCAGCTCTGATGGTGTCCAAGCCACCTACCGTGGATAGCAATGGCGTCCAAGCTGCTTGCAACAATCCTACAACTAGTGAACAACATATCCAAGCCATTTGTTCACTCATGAACGGTGCCAAGCCAGCTGCCCACAACCACAACCACAATTTGCAGATGATAATGATTGTAGGCCTCTTCCATCGGGATCCTAAGTACACTGTAGGTCCTTAGTTCTGACTCACAACCAGTAAAAATTAAAATTCAAAGTGGAACATTTTTTAAACATGTAAAAAGTGTTCCATGAACGTAAACAACAACGAATATTCAATTGATAAGTCAAGGAGTCATTACAAGTCATTCCTAGATCAATGGTT
Source organism: Cinnamomum chago (assembly GCA_038049695.1). Taxonomy (NCBI): domain Eukaryota; kingdom Viridiplantae; phylum Streptophyta; class Magnoliopsida; order Laurales; family Lauraceae; genus Cinnamomum; species Cinnamomum chago. The sequence continues at coordinate 65,901,903 of CP142451.1, forward strand.
GTCATTTGTGTGCGGAATAGGGCACCAGGTGATTCTACACGGTCGCAGAGGTCTTAATGTCCTTGGATCATGTCTTTGGAGCATCTGAAGTTAGTGGATGACAATAACCTAGGATTCCATGCACATTCAATTTAATATCGTACCCTGCACAACTTCCCAGACAACCCATGAGAGCATCCCTTGCTCAAGATCCCTCACTCATATTTCGCCTATTTGGTCCTCATTCGGTAGGAGTCAAGGGTCCTACAAATAAGGTCAAAGTCTAGGTCAAATTCCCCTTTTTAAAAGGAACATAGGGCTCTTACGGTTAGCCATGAGCCTCTCACGATTAGCTTTGAAGCCCCAACGGTTAGCCATACAGCTAATGCAAGACCTCAACCCGTTAATTATGTAATTAGTACTAATTAGTCAATTGAATTCATCAATAACCATATGCAGATAGTGATTAAAAAGGAGAATCCATGTTCTAAGAATGAGGAAACAATCATCACACATGCATTGAACACAAGATAGAACCCTAAATCAATCTTAGGTGGTTAGGAACTCATCGTATCCAATCAAAAACTCTATTTAGAAATAAAAGCCTATTTTGTGTTTTCCAAGAATATGGTCAATCATCAATCATATTGGATTAAGGGTTTCCATGATTATCACTGTTGACACCAAAAATGTTACTTTGTCTCTTCATACACTTTTAACATAAAAGAAGCTACATGAAGCTGCATCCGGTCACAACGGGCAATACTGCTTCAAGCATCAGATCTTGTTGGAACCATCTAGAAACTTTAAGATCCTTTAAAATAATCATAAGAAGAGTACACATGAAGTTTTGACCCAATTCGATATTATTTGGCCCAACTTCATTCTTCCATCAGCGAAACAAGAGCTTCCGGCGAGGATAAAGCCGGAGACCTTGTTTCACAAAATAGAGCATACAATTGACCTCAAAATACCACTAGAAGGCTTTAGACCTTGTTTCACAAAACAGAGCACACAATTGACCACAAAATCCCACCAGAAGGCTTTACATCAAATTCCAAGCCATTTCGACATCGTTTAGCCCAAAATGCAAAAAAAAAAAAAAAAAAAAAAGAAGCTTCTCCATGCAACGAAGTAAGCCCTTCAAGCGACAACAACATCGGAGACATTAAATCTTCAATCAAAGCCTATGTATGATCTTAAAGTACTTCCAAGAGGCTCTATGTAGAATTTTAAGTCAAACCGACAACGTTTGACCCAACATCAATCCTCAAACAACAAAATGAAGCCTCTCGGCGGCGGAGACCGCACTGCCATCACACATCAAACAAAGCACATGGATGGGCCCAAAATTCTTCCAACGGGTTACATGTCGAGTTTTAGGTCTTTTCGACGTCATTTGACCCAACTTTGACCCCCCGGAAGCAAACTCAGGTTTCCTGACGATGGAGCCCCTCGAGACCATGATTTGCAAATTAGAGCTAACAAATCATCTTAAAATGATTCCAAGAGACTCCCTGTCAAATTTCAGGTCAATCGGACCTCGTTAATACAACAAAATACAGTTTTGTCAACGTAGTCACCGCGTCTGGAAAAATCAGAATTGCGTCGGGACAGGCTTTACCGACGTAGTACAATGCGTCGGCACCACGTCGGCAACCTAATGCCTGGAAAACCATTCCCGACGTAATAATGTTTAGCATCGGCTAAAAAGGGTCATTCACCGACGCAATGGTGCGTCGTCCCAAACGTCGGCAATTCCAACAGCGTCGGCAAAAAATCGAACTTAGTGGTCAACCTCACTTCACTGCCGACGCTAAACAACATCGGTTATACATTTGCCGACGCTAATACTAGCGTCGGAATACATCTTTGACGATGCATACACAACGCCGGTAATACATATCTTGACATGTTGAAGCGTTGGGAAATGTCTTCAACGATGCATGTAAATTACTTTTAGCGACGCAGAGAATGCGTCGGGCAATAGATTTACCTAACTGCCGACGCATAACAACGTCGGTTATATAGTTGCCGATGCACATAATAGCGTCGGAATACATATTTGACGACGCATACACAACGCCGGTAATACATATCCCGACGTATTGAAGCATCGGGAAATGTCTTCAACGACGCAGGAAAATTATTTTTAGAGACGCAGACAGTGCGTCGGGAAATAGATGTACCTGATTGCCGATGCATAATAACATCGGTTATACATTTACCAACGCACATATTAGTGTCGGAATACATATTTAACGACGCATACACAATGCCGGTAATACATATCCCGACGTGTTGAAGTATCGGGTTATGTCTTTAACGATGCAGGAAAATTACTATTGGTGACGAAGAGAGTGCGTCGGGAAATAGATTTACGTCATTGTCGATGCATAATAACGTCGGTTATACATTTCCCAACACACATACTAGCGTCGAAATACATATTTGACGACGCTTACACAGCGCCGGTCATACATATTCCGACATGTTGATGCATCGAGAAATGTCTCTAACGCGGGCAGGAAATTTACTTTTGGCGACGTAGAGAGTGCATTGGGAAATATCTTTTCTTATCAATTAAGAAATAATTGAAAAAATTAGGAAAAATTCCTGTATAATATTTTCCTGTTCAAATCTACATTTTCAACATTGCACAAGCATTAGCATTCATAAACAACAAATAATCCCACATTCATCATGTAACAATAAAAAATAATGAGTCACCAATAAACTAAAACCAATCATAAAACTTGTCCATGCCACATAAAATGTAATATCCCACGTCAAAAAAAGTCAAATATCTCAATAAAGTAAATTTCAACTAAAATCTAATCATCATCAAATATCCAAAGTACACCATGAAGCACGGCCAGCAAGGAGCAAAATGAACTTATTAGAGGGATGACCCATGCCAATTCATAAAACCATCAAATCCTTATCTTTCGGAGCAGCCCGAACCATCCATACTGACCCGGGAAAGCAGCAACTGAATCTGACTCTGCATGTGAACCTGCATAGCTGCCTGATCTTGCATTTGCTTCTGCGAGTCCTCATACTGTTGCTGCAACTCTTCTCTCAACTCTTCTTGTGCTTTCAAAGAATCAGCTAGTTGCTACCGTAGGGTGCTTATCTCAAAAGGCATCAAGATACCAGTAGAAGATGATGATGGGCCCCTCGAGAGGTACCCTTGCCTCCTTGCGACCCTTTTCCCTAGCAGATTCTTGATCACCTGTTGAAGACCACTCAAACATTTAACATCATATCAAGATTTTATACAGAAATCCACTTAAACATTTAATACTCATCATGGGAAGCACCATATTTCATTTCTCAAATCAGATTATTATCACAAAATTGCAAGAAACAAAACTCATAATTGAAGCACATTACCACTTGACCCAATAAGTAGTTCCAAGTTTCTTCTCTCCACTAATCCCTACATCATCTCCCTGCAAATGCAATTTTCAATTGGCTTCATAGGGTAGATTTTAAGTCTAATCAAGACAGGAGCTCATAGGCTAGTAGCAGCAGCAATGCAGATTCATCATATAAGTCAAGTTTAGTTGACTTGATTTCCAAGTACAAGAAATGCAAGTTAAGTCATTCAACACACCTTCTTCTCATTTGTGCATATGATCTTAATCTCATCACCATTGACGTGTACAACTTTCCCATCTATCCAAGCCATATCATCTTCCACCCAAACAAGAGACCCTACAACTATATTGACCACAGTAGCCTGCAAAGTCAACAATGATAATAATATCAGCGACATTGCAACAATTACACCAACAAATGAAAACATTAAAATAACACCCTGATACAAATAAAATTCTTGAAATACTTAAGTTGCAGTCCTCCAGAACTATAAAAAACGTAAATAGAATAGTTTGTTGTGGCTCACAATGCTTCACTACTGTGAGATCCACTGGATCACTATTGTGTGATCCTGCCTATTGGACAATTTCATTATAAAGCAAGTACATAACAGTTCTTAGGCTTCAACCAAATCATGATTTATATCTAGAACATCTGGATTCTCTAATCTGAAGCCTTTAATCTGAAGCCTTTCATCAGATAGGGTTGCTCTCTCTCTCTCTCTCTGTGTGTGTGTGTGTGTGTTATCAGTAGTGAATAGCCAATCGCTAAACGAATAGGTTCAAGGTTACAAAATAATTCAATATGAGTCATTGCAGAATCACCTACAAGATATTCCTAACAGTAAAAGCTTCCCTCTGCCTGTGTTAATCATGGGAGCCAATCATGGGAGCCCCAGACCATGGATGACTCAGGAGCCTAAAGTGGATGGTTATTGGTCTTTAGACTCTTTGATTACAGAACATTGTTCATCTTATGCAAACTCTGGAGATTGCCTCCAAATACTATTCATAAATTATGATTTATGGAAGGAAGAGGGAAACAATCAAGGTCACACTGCATCCCCTGTTTGGAAATGGCTCCTAGAGTGCAGATCAAATGTTAAAACACTGACATGCATATCAAATGTAAACAGTGACAAGCTTCAGTTTTTTGTATAAACAACCACAAGGTAAATGGCCTCTTCCTGGTGTGAGAGTGAGTGAGTTCCAAGTCCCCCACTAGCACTTTTCCATAAAAATATGTCCTCGTTAACAAAAGAGAAAGAATGGAATAAAAAAGGACATTTATGAAGATGAAAAGTGAAACGAGCATCTGGCCAGGTAGTGGCTCCAGCCTTTCCAAGATTCAAAGTCATGCATTTCTCAGCTTTTAAAGTTGATTGTGATGTACAACATGTACAAGGCAAATAGAGATGAGAATGTATTTTGACTGCTGGTAAATGCAACAGATCAACAGATCAAACTCATTAAAACTTGACTCATTATGTTTCTCCTTTTTTTTTAACCAGTGACTAATTATGGGTTTTTTCAGTCATCAGACCCTTCCCTCCATGCAACTTGTCATCTGCTTATCTTCATAAATCCTATTTCATCTTTTACATCAATAAGAATCATTTAACCATAGATAAAACATCAACTGATCATAATAGTAACAACAACAACAACTGGAGAAAAAAAGAACTGTTTCTCACGCTTGTTTCTTTGTTCTGGTTTCACTACAAAAAGGTCATGGAAATGATACTTAAATTGTCTACTTTAATTATCGTCTCTTCTTTTATTTGTATTGAACAAGTTCTATGAATGCTTGCAACACCAATGCAAGAGCCCTACCTTGTCAAACTACCACCCAGGAGCCAAACAACCAACCGCTGTACAAATAATTATAACATCGAAAGTGACTTCTCACATTTCTGAAATGCTCAGACCCTATGTGTTGGAAAAGGAATTCACATATTGTAGTGCTGGGACCTGGGTACATCGTGCATTTACACCACCCAATCTCTCTCTCTCTCTCTCTGTTGTTGCTTGGTAAATAATAAAGCTCTTAATCAAAGTAGGAAATTACTAAATAGTAGGTGGTTACAAGATCCTTAAAGATGGCTAATGTAACAAGGTTCTAAAAATAAAACAAAAATAACACGGGTATAGCATCTAAGTGTCCATGCAACATAAATCACAAATAACATGGTCGTAACTTTGAAACCAATGGGAAAATCTCAACTAATTGAAGCAGCACTCACAAACCATCATGTCCTAGGAAACTGGAATCTTAAATCATTCAGAAATCCAATTGATATAGATCTCTAGGAAGAATAATTTAGAACCCCATAATCATAAACATGCTTTTATGTCAACAAACACGACAGATTATAAGATTGATAATAAGATATAAGTAAGAATCATTTCATGTTCAAAAAGAAATTGTAGGAAAATTGGGAACAGAGGAAATTGTGCGCCCAAATCTCTGTACGTGGAAAGGAATTCCACACAAAAATCCAGTATAGTCTTACCAGTTAATGATAGGAACTTGGAAATGTGAAGAAGAAAGAGTGCTTGAGTGGGTGTCTACGACCTAAGTTTCCACCAACTCATTGCATAATCCCTGCTTACAAGAATAAATTCCATACTAAAGAGCCTAATCCAGGTCCATTACTTCTACTGTAATAATTGCCAATGCAACATCTAAAATCAAAGTAATGAGCAAACTACTAGATAGTGCAAGATCCATAAAGGTGCGAGACAAATCATGCTAATCTTCCCAAAAAAAAAACACCCATTTGAAACTCCCATACAGATTTCACCCACCATCAGTTGGGCAATGAGAGAAATAGGTATGGAGAAGTGGGTCTTAAGTAGGAAAGAGATTTCTAAGTTCTAACCTCTCTGGGCCCATAGACTGCAGCAATCACTTTGGTGTTTCCCATCTCAAAAACAGCAGACCTCTGCATTTTTCAGAAGAACACAAATAAAAAAGATGACAACTTTCACAAGTAGCATCAATTCTCAATGAGGAAGTAGAGAAACAAAAATAAACAAAAAAGGGGTAGAAAGAGAGAGAGATTGAGAAAGAAAGAGAGAATACCCATCTGCCTTAGCAACATCACCAATCTCTCCTCTAATTTGCCTCATCTGAAAAACCAAACAAGGAATCATACAAATAAAACTACTATCAGAAGAGCAATCTAAACATTCCCCAGATGAAACTCAAGTCAACCAAAAAAAAAATCATTTGACAGAGAGAGAGAGACTTACCTCCATTGGACGACGATGACATTGTTACATACAGTGTTATAATTTATTTTTTCTGACATACAGTTTGCTTCAAACTCCTCAAATACACACAATCAATAACATCAAATACAAATTCTCCAATAGAAACCCCAGATACTCACAGCTCTATGGATCTGCATATCCAACTCCTGCGCATTGCTTCTAGTGGAATACCATCCGAGAATGTAGAACTCAGGGAACACCTTCTTATCTAATTCACACATTCAAATTAAAAAAAGAGACACGTACAACAAAGAAACAAGATCATCATAGATCAAGAAAATAAGATACTTTCAAAAGATAGATAGAAGATGTGTGGGCGATTTCAACAAACCGGGCCTTGTAATAAAGAATAAGATCAAATCTTTCTGGTATTATTAGAAGATCTGAGAAGACCAAAAGGACAGAGCCAAAAAAATGCAAAACCCATAATAGAAATACCCCAGAAATCATAAACAAAGCACAACACCTACGGATTTCCCAGCAAAACCTAGACGGAGGCTTGGGTGATGAAGCGGTGGAGGGAGAGGAGGTCGGAGTAGCGGGACTGGCAGAGGAGGGCGGCGTTGCAGGTGAATACGGTGCGGCGGTAGTTGGAGTAGATGGAGTGGCGGACGAGGAGGTAGGCCTCATCGAGGTCCTTCTCGCGAATGAGGGTGAGGCGGTTGCAGGCGAGGGCGGCAACGGTGTTGGGGAAGTTGGGGGCGTTGGGTTTCTGGGGAGGGGAGGGGAGATGGGCTGCTAGGGGCGGAGGGAGTTAAGGGGAGGCTTGATGCGCATACGGACTCTTCAGGTTTGGCGAATGAGAGGAGGCGGAGAGAGAGGAAGGGAGGGCGATGGGCGTGGTGGTAGGGTTTTAGAGGACCAGAGAGGGAGAGAGCGAGAGAGGGGAGATAAGGGCATAAAGGTGTGAGTTGTACTGTAACATTTTTGAGGGGGTCAATTCTTTTTCGGCGGGGAAGGGAGGGGAAATTTAGCTTGACCTTTTCCGGCTAAAAAACAAAAATGCGGGGAAAATCTTGACCTTTGCGAATGAAAAAGGTAAAATGTCGGAAAAAAATATAGGTAAAAGCGCAAATTGTTGTAGTGTGAGAAGAGTGATCCCAAAATAGTGCACGAAAGAGAAACCCCAAACAAATATGGCACATTGATGGAGAAAGAAAAAAAGGGAGGGAAGGAAAAAAAAGAAGGGAAAGAAGGAAAAAACAAAGGGTGGGAAACGGTAGCGAGCCCGCGGGGAATTAATCTCGTGTGTTGAAATGATCGAGTCTTTGATTAAAAGAAACGTACAGTCCAGCAACCGATATTACAAAAGTTGAAGTGATATAAGATATTTTGGAGCAGCATATTATATCGGTTTTCCTAATAACCGATATTAAGGGATTTTTAAAACCGATATAAAATCATTGCTTTTTAGTAGTGTATATAATATCGGTTTCATAATAACCGATATAAAATATAGCAATTAATATCATATATTTGCTAACCGATATTATATTTAGCGATTTTTATATCGGTTACTATGTAACCGATATAAAAAAAATTGACCGATATAAAAAAATATTAACCGATATAAAAAACCTTAACTGAAGATATTATATCGGTTATATGAAAAACCGATATAGGGCAGTTTTTGTAACAGATATAAAATGTTCTTTTTTTAGTAGTGCGAGACTCTATCTGATTGTAGACAGCTCATAACCGTTTCAATTTTTCATTTCTAATTCCCATTTTTGGTGTAGTGTTTATACAGGCAGCCACCGCTATGAGCGCTGCTAAAAGTAAATTAAAATTAACTTACAGACTCAAAATACAAGCCTTATGTGTTTTTTTCAAGTTAGGTGGAGGCTTTACTTATATATGAGTCAGACCCTCGATGAATAACTACCATACATTTATAAGGTATCGTCAAATCTCATTTTGAATGGAGGTTATCTCGTCGTACGATTGAACACACAAAAAAAAATTAATAAAACAACATTTTATTAGCCATGGTTATCTGTTTGGTTAATCTTACAGTGGTTTAAACTCAATTCTATACAAAAAATTGGGATACCCCATAATTAAATGTGTTTGATCATTTTGTACGACTCTGATTATCCATATATGAGCACGAGTGGGACCCATTCAAAAAAGTTCCCACCATACTCCGTTAGAAGCTATTGTAGTTGCCCCCATGATAAAAAAATAAAAAAAATAAAAACCCATGAAAGAGGCAGAGAGTTGGGAATAAATCAAAGCGATTAAAACGAAGTGCTCTTATTATTTTGGCAAAAAGAATTTTACTAAATGGGGCTTTGCGGACGCAAACCTGTGCATCACCAGTAGGCAAAATAATTGTATGTTTTCCACAACTTTTGTCAGTGTGATCTTACTTGTGTTGGTAAAAGTAACAGTTCCCTGTGACTTTTGCCAACGCAGTCCAATTATGCATCAGAAATAAGACTTTTGCCAATGCCAATTTTCACTGCGTCAGCAAATAGTGTCGGGAAAGTTTTTCCACGGCTTTTGCCAACGCAGTCTCACATGAGTCGGTAAAAGCAGCAATTTTCTTTGACTTTTGCCAATGCACTTTTCACTGCGTCGGAAAATAGTGTCGAGAAAGGTAAGTTTGTCCGAAATGGGGCTTTGGGGACGCAACTCATATGTTGGCAATAGTACGAATAAAAACTCAGACATTTCCCAACGCACACTTGTGCGTCGCCAGTAGGCAAGATAATTGCCAACGCATTATTACGTCGCCATTAGAGAAAAACGCGTTGGCAAAACTTTCCCTCTCTTTTGGGGTTTTTTTTGTTGGCGCCAATGTGGTTTCCATAGCTTTTGCCAACGCGGTCTTACTTGCATCGGTAAAAGTAGCATTTTCTGTGACTTTTACCAATGCAGTCCAAATTTGCGTTGAAAATTATACTTTTGCCAACGCAAAATTTCACTGTGTTGGCAAATAGTGTCGGGAAATGTGCACTTTGTTGTAGTATTTGATTGTACATCATTTTGACATCGTTTGACACAGTTTTGGCTTCTGGTGGCAAATCGGCACTCCTGCACGACAAAGTCTTTGGCTTTCCTAGAAAATCAGAAACTTTGCCCTCCGCTTTTTACGGCTTCTTGTCAAGTTTTCTGTAGGGAAATCATGCAAAAAATTATACAAACATGCCAAGAAAAATATACCAAATTTGATTTTGGGTCTTTTTCGCGTTTCGAGTCATTTGGTCTTTGTGATTTTTTGAAAATCTGATTTTCGGGTCATGAAGTCCGTTGATCTTTGAAAACATCACGGATCCACCATTGAAATCATCAATTCATCATCAGACACCTTGAGATTATCAACCGACCAACCAAGAAAGCAAACTTTCTGCCCGACTGATCGAGAAATCGACAGGACTGATGAATCAGCCTATTGGTAGCAATAAATGTTTGAAATTGCATGATCATCCGACGATAATCGATATGAGAAATTCATCGGCGATCAAGGTTCCCTACGTCGCTGGTAAAATTCCGAAAGACGTGGCGTGGCCTTCGACCCTTCGAGCACCTTGGCGGCCACTTAATGCGGTTAAAGACCCATTTTTATTACAAATGAATGTGGTTGATTGCCCATTATCATGGATGGCCCAATCAGAATCCAAGGAGGAGTTAAAAATTAAAACAATTATGGGATTAAACCATGTAACTCCTCCCGAAGGTTAAATGCAAATACAAGCCCATTATTCTCCAACAGCCAGTCAAAACTCAAGAAAATGAGCCATAAAAGCATTAATTAAAAATATATGTAAATCCTCCCATCATGGAGCATTAATGCAATTAATTCATTTAAAGCCCATGAACTCCCCACATGGTCACAAAAGCCTATAAAAGGAGGCCATTTCCACCATTCCAAGGCATGATATACAAATCTCACTAAAAACTCTACATCGTTGCTACGACGCTCCAACGACGTTCTCTCATCCGTTGAAGAAGTTCTACATCGATCACCACTACAAGGTGATTAAAGACCCTTGGGGAGCCACCCCCAAGGCCCTCTCCTTCTATCTCCATGGCTTAGACACGGGTTTTCAGCCCGTCAGATTCTTATTGGATATAGGATCTTCTCTTGATCCTTATTCTCTAAAAATATGAGGTTTAAGCCAAGTCAAGAGAATTAAAAGCATCTTATATTATCTTCTGAAGGATGATGGCGAAGTCCAAACAATATTTGCAACCGTCAATCTGAACGAGTCCCCGCAATCTCCTGTGAAGTCATATTTCCTTTTCTTTCTTCTCCTTGTATTTGTATTTTTAAAAGAGACAAAAAACACAAGTCTTGTCTTTTCTTTTGATGAGAATTGAAAATTGCTTTTCACAACAAAACACAAAATCACTTTTAACAGCAAAAACATTGCCTTTCACGACAAACAAATGAATTTTGCGTCTCACAACATCCAAATTCTAAATTATGTCTCTTTTCTTAACACATGTGCAATGAAATTTAGGAAAAAACTTTATTTTCTTTTTATTTGGAAAGGTAGATGTATGGACCACCGCTTGTTATTTCTAAGTAGAACAGGAAATTTGGCATATCCGTACACAAAAGAAATCGACGCGGTTCGCTCATTTCCAGGGTTGGACCCCACGGATTCTCAGATCCGGTGGCCTCAGTAGTCCCGAGACGATCCGTGAACAAGAGCCATCATTTTGGCATATCCGGTGGGACTCGTTCATTTTATAGCATGATGCTTAGAAGAGAAATATATGCATGTCATATTCTTTTATGTTTATGCATCTTTTCTAGATTCCTTGGGCCCTTTTCTTAATTGGTGGCCTTTGTTGAACTTGGCATCCAAAGAAAAAAAAAAGGGATTCATGAGGTTTTCTAATTCTAATTCCGAGTTTGATTTCACCATTTTCCTTGTTTAAAAAAAAATTAATCAAGTGATTTTTCAAATTCTTACGTCACTCGTTATGTTCAAATTGTACCTTTATGTTGTTGTTTGAATCTTTCAAAAAAAAAATTCCGATTTCTCACTTTTGAATTCAAATTTGAGAAATTTTGGTTTCTTTCCTTTTCGGATAAAAGCTCACAGAAATGTTTGAGCTTGCGTTCGGATTAGGGGGATCCATTTTTAATCTTAAAAAACAAAACAAAACAAAACTTTAAAAAAAAAATGATTTCTCACTTTTGGAATCAAATTTGAGAAACTTTGCCCCGTGGTCCCTGGAGACCATGGGTGCATGTTTGCCATGACTCTGGAAATCCGGGATCACTAGATTCCACCGAAAACCCATTTTTTTGGGTCTTTTTCGCGTTTCGAGTCATTTGCCCCATGTGATTTTCTCAAAATTTGATTTTCGAGGCACGAAATCCGTTGATCTTTGAAAACATCATGGATCTGCCGTTGAAATCATAAGTTTGTCATCGGACACCTCGAGATCATCAATGGACCAACCAAAAAAGCATACTTTCTGCCCTACCGATCGAGAAATCGATAGGACCGATGGAATCGGCTTACCGGTAGCAATTAATGTCTGAAATTACATGATCATCCGACGACAATCGGTATGATAAATCTACCGACGATCAAGGCCCCCTACGTTGCGGGTAAAATTCTAAAAGACGCGGAGTGGCCCGCGACCCTTCAAACACTTCGGCGGCCACTTAATGTGGTTAATGACCCATATGACAAATGAATGTGGTTGATTGCCCATTATCATGGACGGCCCAGTCAAAATCCAAGAAGGAGTTACAAATCAAACCAATTATGGTATTAAACCATCTAACTCGTCCCATCACGAAGGAGAAGTGAAAATAAAGGCCCATTATTTTCCAATGGCTAGTCAAAATTCAAGAAAAAGGAGTTACAAAAATATAAATTAAAAACATGTAACTCCTCACATCATGGAGCATTAATGCAATTAATGCACATTTAAAGCTCATAAACTCCCCAAATAGCCACCAAAAGCCTATAAAAGGAGGTCACCATTCCAAGGCATGATGTGCAAATCTCACAAAAAACTCTACATCGTTGCTACGACGCTCCAACAATGTTCTTTCCTCCATTGAAGCAGCTCTACAACGACCACCACTACAAGGTGATTGAAGACCCTTGGGGGGCCACCCCCAAGGCCCTCTCCTTCTATCTTGATGGCTTAGACGCGGGTTTTCTGCCCATCTACTTAGATTTTTATTGGATATAAGATCTCATCTTAATCATTATTCGCTAAAAATATGAGATTCGAACTGAGCAAAGAGAATCAAAACATCTTCTGTTATTATCTAAAGGATGACGGCGAAGCCCAAACATGACTTGCGATTGTCAATCTGAACGAGTCCCTGCAATCTTCTGTGAAGTCAGATTTCCTTTTCTTTCTTCTCATTGTTTTTGTATTTTTAAAAGAGACACAAAAAATACAAGTCTTGCCTTTTTCTTTTGATGAGAATTGTAAATCGCCTTTCACAGCAAAACGCAAGATCGCCTTTCACGGCATCCAAATTCTAAATTATGTCTCTTTTATTAACACATGTGCAATGAAAGTTAGCAAAAAGTTTATCTTCTTTACTACTTGGAAAGGTGGATCTAAGGACCATCGCTCATTATTTCTAAGTAAAATAGAAAATCTGGCATCCCCGTTCACAAAAGAAATCGAAGCGGTTCGCTCGTCTCCGGTCACGGAAGGGTTGGACGCTACGGATTCTCACTTCCATTGACCCTTGTAGTCCTGAGACGATCCGCGAACATAATATAAGAGATTTTTGTGATAATTAATATAAGAAAGTAGAGAAGATGAGAGCTAATATAATATAGCAGAGACTATATATAAATATATGGAATCTCAAATTTAAATGAAATAAATACCTCAAAATTCTTGATGGCCCCTTAATCTTGTCTCTTGATGACTTGATCTTTAGGCCCCCCCAAAACTTCTTAGAGAGAGTTGAATGCTTTGAGAGAGTGTTGAGAGAGTGAGAGTTAGATGATGTTGGTGAGAAATGAGAATGGGAGCTCTGCCCGCCCCTGCCCCCCTCCCCCCATTTATAGACTTTTGAAAATTCAAAAAGACTAAAAATGCCTATAATATGACTGTTGCGAGGGGCTAAAATGGTCAAAACACTTAATTGGATGTAGATTCATACGATAATCTGAGTTGAGACCTTAGCCTGTGTTAAGGCTTAAAAGAGAGGCTGATTTAGGCTATTAGTCACATCCTTCACAAGTTTTGTTACGTTTCTGACTTGACTTGTGGTTTTTAGAATTCATTATTAGATTTGGTGACCTTTAGTTGAATCATTCCACCTATTAGCATTAGATGAATGATATTTTCTTAAAAAATTAACCGGTAAACTACATTTTTCATTTTAGAGGGGCTTTGCCTATACTTTTATTAAATTAGCACTCCAATTAGAGGTGTACCAAATTCCTTAAAATATAAAAAGCTCTCAAACTCAAGATAAGTTATTTAATTCAAATTAAGTTTATAGCTTATTTTTTATTTGTGAGGAGGAGTAAAAATAAAGTGAAGGTTAAATCATAAATCAAGTAAAAATAAAGAGGTTAATGTAAAAGGGCTAGTAGTATCGCATCCAAAGTTTTCTTCTCCCCCCAAACACTTCACTTTTTATATCCAATCGACAATGAAGTGAAAAATGTCACATCATGACCTGCTTTTATTCCATTGTTGTTACTTGGGTGAGACTATTGATAATCCAAAGTTTGAATAGGTTTGTTTGATTAGACAACTTGATTTAGGATGGGTGGATGCAGTTTATTATACATTAGGGTCAATGTAATCTTGAATAATTGATTGAACATCTGATAAACTTTGTTAAACTTATCGGAAGAAATTCCAAGTACGAAAATAAAGTTCTCTACTTTTTATTGATGGAATAAATAAATTAAAAGAAAACATGCATTATATTGCCTTTATATGTATAAAGAATAACTGTATAAGGAAAATCTCCTCTCGGGCGCAACGCTCTGTGAGAACACTCATCCAGACCATTCCCAGAAAGTTAGGACTCCCTTGAATTTCACTAGGGCCCTTAATGACCTGCGCAGTGCAAACAGATTGTAGAGCGCAGGAGAAAATCGACCCTCTATGTAGACCTTTGCATGATATATAAAAATTTCACTCAATTAATTTTTGAATGGTGGCCCTCACCTTCATTTGACCCAACGATCCACCTAACACAACTTTCCACTCTAGAGTGGCCTAAATTTCTCTTTAAGTTTGAAATAAGACTGATGTATATTGAAAACAAAAGTAACTATTCCGCTAAGTAAAACTTTTTTTTTTCCTTTTTTTTTACCTTTGATGAACCCAAACACCTCCATTGAGCCCATTTTTTTAGTGCTTTTTATAAAGAGAAAATTAGCAAAAGGTCCCTTAATAGTGTCCTTTAGGGCCTCTAATCCACAAGATTTTCGGTTAAAGCCTCTAGTCCATGTGCCTAGACTTATTTCAGGTCGAGGTCCTCAAGTTTGCCAAATCATCCATTTGCAAGACTGATTTGCCCTTCTAACCGTTTGAATTTATGTCACGAATTTAATCCCTAGTTTTAAGCTCATTAACATGATATTTAATGACTGATTTGTCCCTTGTAAACGAACTAAGCTAACGGATTTTATTTCCTAATTTTATATTAAGTTTCGAAATTCAAATGGGAGCGAACGATGTTGCTATGTTTTTTGCTGCACAGTCAATGTTCCAAACCAAGACTTCCTCATGTAGCAACTCAAAGCTTGCCACTGCTTGAGAAGAAGAAATCCCATCGCCTGCGCTTGTCGCGACCCCGGAACGAGATCCCGGGCCCGCGACGCAATAGATGATATACTTACTGTTTTCCCACAG
This sequence comes from Cinnamomum chago, assembly GCA_038049695.1. NCBI lineage: Eukaryota > Viridiplantae > Streptophyta > Magnoliopsida > Laurales > Lauraceae > Cinnamomum > Cinnamomum chago. The sequence continues at coordinate 65,917,364 of CP142451.1, forward strand.
GTTCCCGCGGTGAGGATTCCCAAAGACACGCGGAATCTGACTCACATGTACACGGTTGCGGAAGCGTGTAGCAAAACACATCAAGATGAGCACCAATACAATGTTTAAGTGCTTATGATAAATAATATCAGACCATAGTATCAAAGGAAGAAACTAACGAGGCATTCCCATTAATATTCAAGTTATAGGACTAATACTAAAACAAGTTAAGTTTTGTTACAATTCCAAGAGAGGCCAACAGAGGCCAATACACTTCTCAAAATAATAGCAAAAGAAACCCCAAGACAAAAGGTGACGAAACTCAAGAACCCGCCCGACGTCTAGATGACATCGTCGGGCTGCCACTCTCTCACAGGGGTTGGCTCACAAGCCTCCTCCTGACGCTCCTCCTCAAAGGTAACGTCTCCTGCACCTGGGCACCAACAAACAAGGGTCAAACACAACGGTTTGACAGGTAATCAATTTAGGCCTGAACATGAACAATAACATTTAGAGAAAACATGTAAGCAAATCTTTGATATGAAATACTATCAAAACCGAGGTACATTTTCAAGAATGCGAACAAAGCTGAGATACCGAAACAAACTAGCATGAATACATAATATATCATGAACAGTTACAATCCACAAAGAGCCCATCCTTTCTCTATCATTTATATAATGAAAAGAGCAAGCACGCACGACAAGCATGATATACACAATATAAGCACGACACGATTACCCACAAAGACGGGAATTCCGGCCGCGGAACCGGACACGCACGATGTGTAATAAATACACGACCAGTCTGCAGATAGTCCACATGTTTAAAGACCCCCAGACAGTGGATCAAACTGAAAGGGCAGTCTAAGCTCAGTGGTGTTTACTTAATTCATGAATGCACAAAACACGTGAAACACGATCAAAGCATGTCGAGATAAAAAGGGGGAAATCGCTTATCAAACACGACGAGCACGACTAGCAAAGAGGCATAATTAATATGCATAACACGCTTAGGAAGTGATCCCCTTTTTCTTGAAACAACCTTCAAAACAAGCTTATACTTGAAATCTAAAATGAGCACACGAGGGTACTTATCGTACCAAAACGGAATTCAAACACGAAATCTGACAAGCATGTGTTAAGGCTGCTAATTGACCTTTGTGTAATTAAGACTCTAAATGTCGGAATATATAAGAATTGGTGTCCCCGAAGTTGGGTTGCATTTCGAAGTCCCATTTACACAATGTCAAGTCAAAACCCTTAACATAGTCTAGTTTTCAACCCTTGAGAAAATACAGAAAAGAAATAAATTCTTCTTCCTGACTCTGGCAGGTTCGCTCGAGCGAACCTTGTAAGGCAATGACACTTCGCTCGAGCGAGACAGTTCGTTCGAGCGGATAATAGGTGCGTTCGAACGGACGACTCTCTGCCTTGTTCCAGATTATACAGAGGGCAGTTCGCTCGAGCGGACCCAAGGATCGCTCGAGCGGACAACTCCCTGTCTGCGCTCGGACCAAACAGAGGCTTGGTCGCTCGAGCGGACCCAAGGGTCGCTCGAGCGAATCGGCTTCTGCCTGAACTCGCAGAGTGCAGAAATGCCTTCCTTTTTCACAACTTTTGCTACATTTCTCTCCTTCTTCTCATCAATCAATCATATATCCTCCCTTGAGCCTCCATGCTCACCAAGGGTTCATTCCATCATTCCAACCATCCAAATCAAAAGAAAACAAACTCATGAAGCTTATAAACAAGATAATGCACAAGTTACTAAAATATAATGAAATCAAAATACACATGCATCATTTCCTAAAGAGATTACTTGCCTTGCCCAAAAGCTAAGATACTTCTCCAAGCACTTCACTCAAGCTATTCAAGAACTACAAAACCCAAAGAAAACACACAAAACTCACTCAAAATAGAAACAAGGACCCATTTTAAGAAAAAGGGTTTGAATACTTGAAATACATGATCTTTAAGGAACCAAAAGACTTCATGAAACACAAGGAGTGAAGCTCTTACCTAACAATGGCCAAATAAGAAGAGATGAAGAAGATGAAGAGCTTGTCTCTCAAGAAGCTCCAAGAAATTGGTACCAATGGAAAGCTTGCAAGAAGATGAAGAAGGAGGTAAGCTTGGAATTCTATTTGGAGCTCTCTAGCCAAAGCATGCAAGAGGAATGAAGAGGAAGAGAAAAGGGTTTCCTTGCCCTAGCTTAAGAAATTGCAGAGATTTGGGTTTTAGAATGAAAAGAGCAAAGAGGGGAAAGAGATGAGTTACTTAAGGCACTAGCAAGTGGGGCCCAACTGACTTGACTTTGAAACGACGAAAACACGATCTTGTGGGCCTCGGATGACTTCGACGAAGAAGGATAAAACGATCGTCGAAATATCTAGTTTCCAAAAAGTATATTTTTGACATGGTTTTGAGATCTCGAAAATTGTGTCCAGATTTGTGCAAGAAAGACAATTTTGCCCTCTTTGGGCCAAAACATGGGTTTTTGGGCTTCAAACACAACTAGGCTTAAAACGAAAGTTGTAACACGTCGAACCGTCAGTCAAAAGAAATCAAAATCACACTCACACGGAAATCAATTCGATCTTCCCAAGCTCACACGTGCACTTAGGCCTTCTGAGTGTGTCTAATAAATACTAAACGTTCTCAAAAATCCCAAAGCTATGTCCAGACTAAACTCATTACTTCTAAACCAGCAACAACTAAACTCACTTAGGACTAAACACATACTAATCACACACTAATCGACTTGGTCTGGGTCGGGGTCTAACATCCTCCACCCCTTAGGATATTTGGTCCACCAAATAAATCAAACAGTTACCTCAGGTAAAAGCTGTGGATACTTCCTCTGCACTTGCTCTTTCAATTCCCAGGTGGCTTCCTCTGGCTCGTGATTTTTCCAAAGTACCTTGACCCAATGAATAGTCCGGTTTCTCAATTCTTGCTCTTTGGTGTCAATGATCTTGATCGGTCTTTCCACATACGAGGCTTCTTCCCGAATCTCTAAAGGCTCATGTTGTAGAATGTGTGAAGGACTAGAGACATACTTCTTGAGCATCGAAACATGAAAAACTTGTGCACCCCAGAGAATTCCGGTGGTAACGCAAGTCTATACGCAACATCTCCAATCTTGCGCAAAATCTCATACGGACCAATAAACCTTTTAGACAATTTGCCCTTCTGTCCGAACCTCAAAGTTCCTCTAGTTGGTGAGACTTTCAAAAACACCTTGTCACCCACTTGAAACTGCAATTCTCTTCTGCGAGTATCTGCATAACTCTTCTGCCTACTTCGGGCTATCTTCAATCGTTCTTGAATTAACTTGACCTTGTCACTTGTCTCTCCAACTATCGTCGGTCTGTGGAAACTACGTTCACCGACTTCTTCCTAGCAAACCGGAGTTCTGCATCTTCTACCATAGAGTGCCTCGAAATGTGCCATACCAATGCTCGAGTGGTAACTATTGTTATAAGCAAATTCACAAAGAGGTAAGCACTCATCCCACTGAATCTTGAAATCCAATACACAAGCACGCAACATGTCTTCGAGAGTCTGTATCGTCCTCTCTGACTGACCATCTGTCTGAGGATGATAAGCTATGCTGAGCTGAAGTTTGGTACCCATCGACTCATGAAGAGTTTTCCAAAACTTTGAAACAAACCTATTGTCTCTGTCTGAAGTAATGGAGACGGGCTGGCCATGCTTACTAACAATCTCATCAACAAATAACTTCGCCAAAGGTGCCATGTGCATCATGTTCCCTGTCTTCATCGGAATGAAGTGAGCAGACTTTGTCAGACGATCTACAATGATCCAAATTGCATTATTTCCCTTCTTGGTATTTGGCAAACCGGAAACGAAATCCATGGTGATGTGCTCCCATTTCCACTCCGGAATTTCCAAAGGCTGTAACAAGCCTGGAGGCTTCTGATGCTCTGCCTTGATCAACTGACAAGTTAGGCAACGAGACACAAAAGCTGCTATCTCTCTCTTCATGTTGTTCCACCAAAATCTATTCTTCAAATTGTGGTACATCTTCGTGCTACCCGGATGCATAGAATATCTCGTGCTGTGAGCTTCATTCAAAATTTCACTCTTTAAGTCATCCACATTCGGCACACACAACCGGTCACGGAAATACAATATCCTATTCACCATCTTGAAATCGGGACGTTCTGCAATAACATCTACTATCTTGGCCAAGTCTGGGTCTTGCAACTGATTTTCCTTAATCTTCTGGATGAAGGTAGGTTCTGAAACTGTCATATTCGCTAACATCGCACCCAATCTTAGGGTTTGTACCTCTACACCCAACTCTTCAAACTGCTGTAAGACACCCATTCCTCTCAAACTGGCCATAGCCACTGACTTCCTACTCAATGCATCAGCTACAACATTCGTTTTGCCTGGATGATACTTGATTGGAAAATCATAATCTTTGATATACTCCATCCACCTTCTCTGCCTCATGTTCAAATCCTTCTGCGAGAACAAATATTGTAAACTTCTGTGATCTGAATGGACCTCAAATTTCTCTCCATAGAGATAGTGTCTCCACATCTTCAATGCGAAAACAACTGCTGCCAACTCCAAGTCGTGAGTCGCATAATTCTTCTCATGGTCCTTCAACTGCCTCGAGCCATAAGCAATCACCTTGCCATCTTGCATCAATACACAACCTAGTCCCACATTCGAAGCATCTGTATAAACAATAAATCCACCGTTGCTCGAGGGTAATGTGAGGATTGGAGTTGTAGTTAACCTTCCTTTCAACTCTTGGAAACTGGTTTCACACTGATCGGTCCAAACAAATGGGACATTCTTCCTAGTCAACTTTGTCAAAGGGGCTGCGATGGACGAAAAACCTTGGACAAATCTTCTGTAGTAGCCTGCTAACCCCAAAAAGCTTCTAATCTCTGTTACACTGCTTGGCCTTGCCCAACTAATAACTGCTTCTATCTTGGCCGGGTCAACTGCTAAACCTTCTCTGGAGATGATATGGCCTAGAAAAGCAACTTGTTCTAGCCAGAATTCACACTTATTGAGTTTCGCATATAACTGGTTGTCCCTCAAGAGCTGCAACGCTGTCCTCAAATGTTATTCATGCTCCTTCTTACTCTTAGAATACACGAGGACATCATCAATAAACACTACCGTAGAGTGATCCAAATGAGGTGCAAAGACCTTGTTCATCAAAGCCATAAAGACTGTGGGTGCATTCGTCAAACCAAAGGGCATCACTAAGAACTCATAGTGCCCATATCTTGTTCTAAAGGCTGTCTTCTGAACATCTGAGTCTCTAACTCTCAACTGATGGAACCCTGACCTCAAGTCTATCTTGGAAAAATAGGCTGCTCCTTGCAATTGATCAAACAATTCATTTATCCTTGGCAAAGAGTACTTGTTCTTCACGGTCACGTGATTCAACTTCCTGTAGTCAATGCACATTCTCAAGCTTCCATCCTTTTTCTTCACAAACAACACCGGTGCTCCCCACGGTGAAACACTTGGCCTAATAAAACCTTTGCTCAACAAATCCTGCAATTGGAGCTTTAGCTCACCCATTTCCGCTGGAGCCATCCTGTATGGTGCAATCGAGATCGGAGCTGTCCCTGGAAGGAGCTCAATTGTGAGCTCAACTTCTCTAATCGGTGGTAAACCCGGGATTTCTTCTGGAAAAACATCCGGGAATTCACACACAATGGGGATATCCTCCACCCCTTGGGACTGTTTATCCTCCGTGATAAACGCAATAAATGTCTGGCACCCACTCTGAACTAATCTGCTAGCCTTCAACACTGAAATAAACCCTGCCTGAGATTTTCTCCTGTTCCCCTGAAATATCAATTCTGCCTGTGGTCCTTGGAATCTGAATGTGATGGTCTTACTAAAACAATCCATGGTGGCATGATATGCTTCTAACCAATCCATGCCTAAAATGACATCAAAATCATGCATGTCCAAAACTATGAGGTTGGCCGGTAGATTAACATCTCCTAACAGCACTGTACAACTAGGGTAATGGTTTCTACACACAACTTGTTTCCCTACTGGAGTGGTCACTACTAAAATGTAATCCAACTCACTACATGGTGCATCAATCAACTTAGCAAAACTAGGACATGCAAAGGAATGTGTGGATCCAGGGTCAAATAAAATCTGGGCTTCTCCCCCACAGACAAGGAGTTTACCTTCTACCACATCTCCTGCAACTTCAGCATCTGCACGGTTGAGATAGTACAAACGTCCATGCATCTGTAGTCTGTTCGGTACTTGGTTCTGCCTTCCTTGGCCTTGTCTGTTCTGCTGTGGAGGACGAGTATTCTGATTCTGTGCTGGTTGCCTAGCCGGCTGCTGCTGCTGTTGAGGTGGTCTCATCTGATTCTGCATTGGTGGTTGGTTCTGAGGAGCTACTTGTCTCTGCTGTTGGTTTCTGTTCCCTTGATTCTGAAGTAGTGGGCAATCTTTAATTGCATGATTCATAGCCCCACACTTGAAACAGGCACCCATAGCCTTACGACATTCGTGGGTTTCATGATTCTTGCCACAATGGCTACAACCTTGTCTCACATGGCCTTGTTCTTGCCTTGGCTTCTTGCCCTGCTGTTGCCTCTGATTCTGCTGCTGATACTGCTGTTTCCTGTCCTGAACAATCATGTTGTTAATATCCTCAAAAGTATAAGCCCGCTTGACTGCCTCATCATATGTAGTTGGAGGTACTACTCCTATGACATCCCTCATGATGATCGGGTTCAGCCCTTCCAAAAACTTAGTTATTTTCTTCCTCTCAGTGTCAATCAACTCAGTGGCATACCTAGCCAATCTTTCAAACTTGGTGACATAATCTAGCACCGTCATGTTACCTTGCTTGAGCTGCTGAAACTCAATAGCCTTCTGCCTCTTGACACGGGAGGGAATATATTTGTCCTGAAACTGTATCTTGAAGGCTGCCCATGCCTCCTCGTCAGCCATCACTGCATATGGGTCCTTGACTGTTTGCCACCACCGGTCTGCAAGCCCATAAAATAATGAAGCTGTGAGGTTGACCTTCTGTATACCCGTGCACATGAAGACATCGAAGATCTTCTCCGTATTGACTAGCCAGTCATCTGCCACCAACGGGTCCTCATTGCCCAAAAATTCTTTTGGTGCCCTCTTCCTGAACTTCTCAAATAAAGCATTAGGGTCAGGATCCCTATTCTGAATAACAATCTGTGGACCTGCGGGTGGTGCTACATTCCTGTTCTAAAGCACTTCCAACAACTGCCTTTGAACTTGTGCCATCTCATCGTCCTTCTTAGTCAACTATTCTTGAAATCTGGCTTGGTTCTCATTAGCTTGCCTTTGCTGTGCTATCATGGCTTGCATAAGTTCCTGAAACTGTGTGGTTGTCGGTGTCTCAAATGCATCTGATTCATTCTGATTACTGCCTGAAGCATGATGATTTGGAGCTTTTCTTGGAGGCATAATGCTGTAAAACAAAGAGTTAGAACACAATAACATAGTACAAGGGTTTCTAAGATCCTATACCAACGAATCTATCGAACTCACGAATCCTCGCCACGTTCCTAAGACCTTTCCAGTTTCTTTTAAGTGCCTGAAACATGTCTCGCTCTGATACCAGTCCTGTCGCCTGCGCTTTTAAGTGCTTATGATAAATAATATCAGACCATAGTATCAAAGGAAGAAACTAACGAGGCATTCCCATTAATATTCAAGTTATAGGACTAATACTAAAACAAGTTAAGTTTTGTTACAATTCCAAGAGAGGCCAACAGAGGCCAATACACTTCTCAAAATAACAGCAAAAGAAACCCCAAGACAAAAGGTGACGAAACTCAAGAACCCGCCCGACGTCTAGATGACATCGTCGGGCTGCCACTCTCTCACAGGGGTTGGCTCACAAGCCTCCTCCTGACGCTCCTCCTCAAAGGTAACGTCTCCTGCACCTGGGCACCAACAAACAAGGGTCAAACACAACGGTTTGGCAGGTAATCAATTTAGGCCTGAACATGAACAATAACATTTAGAGAAAACATGTAAGCAAATCTTTGATATGAAATACTATCAAAACCGAGGTACATTTTCAAGAATGCGAACAAAGCTGAGATACCGAAACAAACTAGCATAAATACATAATATATCATGAACAGTTACAATCCACAAAGAGCCCATCCTTTCTCTATCATTTATATAATGAAAAGAGCAAGCACGCACGACAAGCATGATATACATAATATAAGCACGACACGATTTCCCACAAAGATGGGAATTCCGGCCGCGGAACCGGACACGCACGATGTGTAATAAATACACGACCAGTCTGCAGATAGTCCACATGTTTAAAGACCCCCAGACAGTGGATCAAACTGAAAGGGCAGTCTAAGCTCAGTGGTGTTTACTTAATTCATGAATGCACAAAACACGTGAAACACGATCAAAGCATGTCGAGATAAAAAGGGGGAAATCGCTTATCAAACACGACGAGCACGACTAGCAAAGAGGCATAATTAATATGCATAACACGCTTAGGAAGTGATCCCCTTTTTCTTGAAACAACCTTCAAAATAAGCTTATACTTGAAATCTAAAATGAGCACACGAGGGTACTTATCGTACCAAAACGGAATTCAAACACGAAATCTGACAAGCATGTGTTAAGGCTGCTAATTGACCTTTGTGTAATTAAGACTCCAAATGTCGGAATATATAAGAATTGGTGTCCCCGAAGTTGGGTTGCATTTCGAAGTCCCATTTACACAATGTCAAGTCAAAACCCTTAACATAGTCTAGTTTTCAACCCTTGAGAAAATACAGAAAAGAAATAAATTCTTCTTCCTGACTCTGGCAGGTTCGCTCGAGCGAACCTTGTAAGGCAATGACACTTCGCTCGAGCGAGACAGTTCGTTCGAGCGGATAATAGGTGCGTTCGAACGGACGACTCTCTGCCTTGTTCCAGATTATACAGAGGGCAGTTCGCTCGAGCAGACCCAAGGATCGCTCGAGCGGACAGCTCTCTGTCTGCGCTCGGACCAAACAGAGGCTTGGTCGCTCGAGCGGACCCAAGGGTCGCTCGAGCGAATCGGCTTCTGCCTGAACTCGCAGAGTGCAGAAATGCCTTCCTTTTTCACAACTTTTGCTACATTTCTCTCCTTCTTCTCATCAATCAATCATATATCCTCCCTTGAGCCTCCATGCTCACCAAGGGTTCATTCCATCATTCCAACCATCCAAATCAAAAGAAAACAAACTCATGAAGCTTATAAACAAGATAATGCACAAGTTACTAAAATATAATGAAATCAAAATACACATGCATCATTTCCTAAAGAGATTACTTGCCTTGCCCAAAAGCTAAGATACTTCTCCAAGCACTTCACTCAAGCTATTCAAGAACTACAAAACCCAAAGAAAACACACAAAACTCACTCAAAATGGAAACAAGGACCCATTTTAAGAAAAAGGGTTTGAATACTTGAAATACATGATCTTTAAGGAACCAAAAGACTTCATGAAACACAAGGAGTGAAGCTCTTACCTAACAATGGACAAATAAGAAGAGATGAAGAAGATGAAGAGCTTGTCTCTCAAGAAGCTCCAAGAAATTGGTACCAATGGAAAGCTTGCAAGAAGATGAAGAAGGAGGTAAGCTTGGAATTCTATTTGGAGCTCTCTAGCCAAAGCATGCAAGAGGAATGAAGAGGAAGAGAAAAGGGTTTCCTTGCCCTAGCTTAAGAAATTGCAGAGATTTGGGTTTTAGAATGAAAAGAGCAAAGAGGGGAAAGAGATGAGTTACTTAAGGCACTAGTAAGTGGGGCCCAACTGACTTGACTTTGAAACGACGAAAACACGATCTTGTGGGCCTCGGATGACTTCGACGAAGAAGGATAAAACGATCGTCGAAATATCTAGTTTCCAAAAAGTATATTTTTGACATGGTTTTGAGATCTCGAAAATTGTGTCCAGATTTGTGCAAGAAAGACAATTTTGCCCTCTTTGGGCCAAAACATGGGTTTTTGGGCTTCAAACACAACTAGGCTTAAAACGAAAGTTGTAACACGTCGAACCGTCAGTCAAAAGAAATCAAAATCACACTCACACGGAAATCAATTCGATCTTCCCAAGCTCACACGTGCACTTAGGCCTTCTGAGTGTGTCTAATAAATACTAAACGTTCTCAAAAATCCCAAAGCTATGTCCAGACTAAACTCATTACTTCTAAACCAGCAACAACTAAACTCACTTAGGACTAAACACATACTAATCTCACACTAATCGTCTTGGTCTGGGTCGGGGTCTAACAGCGCTATTGCAAAGAAAAGAGATAAGACAATCTCTTTTGCAGAACCTGTCAAGGAAGTTTTGTAGAAGACGAAAGCAGAGCAAATTAGTTCAGATTTGTTGATCGTTGATGGAGAAGTCAAAAGATCAGATGATCAAAGGTATTAGCACATGGGGTGAAGTAGCACATGGTGCCACCATAATGCTAAATGTAGCACATGTACTATCCAGTCATGTCATTCGCTATAAATTTACAACCCAATCATGTACAATCCAGTCATGTTATTCGCTATAATTTATTTGACTTTATGTGACAAACTCAGATAAATTCATATGCCAATAACTCGGATAAATTTATCTGAGTTTTGGAAAAAATTTATCTGAGTTCTGGACAAATTCATCTGAGTTTTGGAACAAATTTATCTGAGTTCTTGGACACCTTTATCTGAATTCTGGAACAAATTTATCTGAATTTGTAATGGACAGATAGATAGGGTTCTAACACGATGAATGTTCGTTAATGAGAAAATATTCAAATTACTTGTCTTGGAGTGAGCGAATTTTAACAGTTTGTATGAGGAGATGCCTGGATTAGTCTAGATTCTGTGTCTTTTAGGGTTCAAAATCAAACGAACCACTTCTGCAACCACTAAATGGACAATAAAATTGTTTGTTCAAAGATGTTACGAATGCTTGTGGCTTTGTAAGACAATCTCCTACTTTGATTCACTTTCCCTCCTTCTCCTTGCGTCCGATGTTCGAAATTCCTAATTTCTCACTTTCGTTCCTTGTTTGGCTAGTTATCGTGATTTTAGGCTTTGCGAGGGACCTTTGCCTCTACAAAATTAATTAGTGGACTGTTTGTAATAAAAACCAATATTGAGGGACCTCCGACCAAATGCCCATTATAAATATTACCTTTTCGAGTTTCAGGTAATTACTAAAACCAAGTTAAACTCAAAACATACCACTAGAAAAAATTTCGTATTCAAGACTTGACAAGTTCAATATTCTAACTCAATGGCCACCAAGTTGATTTACAATCTTGAAGAGATTCATGTTTCCCTTGTTGGATCAATACCTTTTTAATGTATTCCCACTTTTACAATCTTCCAATTTGTATACTTTTCTTATTTGTTTTGGGGTGACATGCATACCATCGATTCCCATTACCATTCCTCCTCCTTATACCAACAAGCTAAGACAACATATCTTTGGTTGAGCTTGACTCAGTTCGTGAATTACTCTCAAATCTTTGTTCATGCATGGATCTTAGAGTCCATAACTACAAGATCCAAAACTAGAGATGGGTTTAAGATATTGTATTCACAATTTATTGCAAATTAATCCTTCAATGGCAATGATTTGGGGAATTGGGATTTTGAACATAGAAATTTAGGGATTTCAGGGGGGATTTCGTGGTGAGAGATGATAGGATTTGGGGATTTCATGAGTATAGGGTTCGAGCGTTCCAAGGTTTTAGGGGATCACTTATTTGGGATATATATATATATATATCGATTCCATGACTCTATTCCCTTCATCCGTGGCCCACAAATTCAACGACTTTATACTATGAAAAAAAAAATTGACCTTCGATATCAAAAAGTTAGCTTGCCTATGTTGTCCCTTACCGTAATATGGTGAGGAACATATGCGCATGAATACTTCTCATATAATAGAGAGAGATACTCACTGTAAGACCCCATTTCAAATTCTCACGATTAGCGTTGATTAAGTGGGTGATTAGTCTCTTAAGTGGGATTAGAGGTCGTCCGATTAGAGTATTATTTTGTTTAGTCTTAGATATAGCTTTGGGGAATTTTGAGAGCTTTTTGATTCAATCTGACATGCTCAGGGGTGCCCTGGGCGACACGTGTAAATGTTGGGAATGATTCTTGATGTTGAAAAATTCTAATCTTTATTCCTCTTATGGATCTTATTATTATGAACAACTTTCGTATTTATTTTGTCCTTGTTCGATGCCTAGAAACCCAGTTTTCAACCTAAGAGGGCAAAATAATCCTTTCACACTCAAATTTGTGCATGATTTTCAAAGTCTCCAAACCATGTGATATTTATATTTTTCAGAAACTAGATTTCTCAAGGAACAATTCTTCCTTCTTTGTCGATCGCATCTAGGGCCTACATGAGGGGTTTCCAATCACTGGAAGTTTTAGACCTGTTGGGGCCCACAAACCCTTTATACTTATAAACCAGCTCCTCTCTCGTTCAAATTCCATTTCTAGCTACAGAAAAACACTAGAGCTCTGAGAAACTCTCCTTCTTCCTCAGGTTTCTCTTTTCATGCCTCCCCAACTGGAATTGGAATAGATATTTGAGTCCATTATCTTCTTCCTCTTAATCTAAGCTCCAACTAGACATCACTTTTGTAGAACTCTAGTGGAAGTCTAAATTGTTCTCACTATTTCTTCTTGATTAGGACACTTCCAGGTAAGAGCTTTCTTTCAGCCATGATAGATGGTCTTATTAGGTCCTCTAGATTCCCAATTTCACACATGCAAAGCTTCAATTGAAATAGTTCCTTGTTGTTCGAAAATCCTATGGATTTTTGAGAATTTCTTTTGGGGCTTTTGTAGATTTGTTGTTCAGCTCTTGAAAAGGACCCTTGGGAAGGATTTTGAGTGCATTTGGGCCAAGGCGAGTTATCTTTCTGGATGTTCTTGTGCATGCTAAGTATTTAGACATTTTACTTGCAAAATGCTTGATTTCATCTTCTAGATGTGCAATTGACCTTGTTGTTAGTAAGCTTGGGTAGTTTGAAATCCATTTCTATACCCGCATGCATGTTTTACTTATGTTGTTTTGGACATTCTTCTATGAGCTAAATTGTATTATGTTTTTCCAATGGTTCTTGATTTAGAATTGAGTATTTGATGAGCATGTATGTTTTATGAATGAATGGTTGTTTTGGAGAAATATAATGGAGGGATTTTGGTGTTGAAATGGTGAAGAGTGGACTTTCTAGAGAGCATGTACGCTCTGGGAGTACAGGAAATTATCAAGGAATGAATGGAATTGAAATGGGAGGAAGAATGACCTGAAACAGAACTGAATGCAAATTTTCCACAGGTGGAAGTTACATTTCTAGAAAGCAAACATTTTGTGTCAGGAATCAACTGTCAACTGGTGGCTAGCCAAGCTGACCGAGTGTTTTTAAAAGGAGGAGTTTTGGTGGGATTTTGTGGAGATAAAAACCAAGAAGATGCTAAGGGCCTTCAATCTGATGATGTGCACTTGAAACTTGGCACTACAACAACTTGCACTTTTAGCGATGTTTTTTGCCGACGTTTTTATAAATTCGTCGGTAAAGATACACTTTTACCGACGTATATAACTTCGTCTTTAAAAACCAACTTTTACCAACGTATATAATTTCGTCGCTAAAAACCATACTTTTACCGACGTATATAATTTTGTCGCTAAAAACCATACTTTTACTGACGTTTTATAAAAAAACGTCGGTAAAAGTATGCTTTTTAGCGACGTTTTTATAAAAAATGTCGGTAAAGTTAAATTTTAGAATTAATTTAGTTTCTACGAAAAGTAAAAAATCGGAGATTATTACCGACGAAATAGAAACGTCTGTAAAACTATTATATTTTTAATTTATTTTTCTTTCTACTTTTGCCGACGAAAAGATACGTCGGTAAAAGTATTAGATTTTTTATTTATTTTTTATTTTACCGACGAAAAAAAAATGGCGGTAAAAGAATTTTTATGTTTTTTTAATTTTATTTTCGTCTTTTGCCGACGAAAAAATACGTCGGTAAAAGTATTAGATTTATTTATTTATTTTTTATTTTACCGATGAAAAAAAATGTTGGTAAAAGTATTTTTATATTTTATTTTCCTCTTTTGCCAACGAAAAAATACGTCGGTAAAAGTATTAGATATTTTATTTATTTTTTATTTTACCGACGAAACAAACGTCGGTAAAAGTATTTTTATGTATTTTTATTTTTATTTCATCTTTTGCCGAAGAAAAGATAAGTCAGTAAAAGTAGTAGTTTTTTTTATTTTTTATTTTACCGACGAAAAAAACGTAGGTAAAAGTATTTTTATGTTTTTTTATTTTATATTCTTCTTTTGCCAACGAAAAAATACATCGGTAAAAGTATTACATATTTTATTTATTTTACCAAAGAAAAAAAAACGTCGGTTAAAGTATTTTTATTTTTATTTCATATTTTTCCGACGACAAAATACGTCGGTAAAATTATTTTTATGTTTTTTATTTTTATTTCTTATTTTTCCAACGAAAAAAACGTCGGTAAAGGTATTTTATGTTTTTTATTTTTATTTCTTCCTTTGCCAACGAAGGAAAACGTTGGTAAAATTATTTTTATTTATTTTTAAATTGTATATTTGTTTTTTCAATATAATTTTCCTGTAAACCTATTTATACACTTGTATCAAAAAATAATCCTGTTCTTGTACCTATATTCAATATAAAAAATGCATGCAAACAAAAGTTGCTAAATAAACAAACAACCATCGCCATTTTTCATCAAATCATTCATCTCATTAAACCTCTATAACAATCAATAATGATAGTCACATATAAATGTCCAATATACATATACAAATAAACTAAAAAGAATAAAACAACCCCAGAAATTTGCAACTGACCCCAAAGCGTTCATCAATCTGCAATGACAAAAACAACATTAGAATCTTTTCAACGAATTAAATTATAAATGAAAGATAAACATGTATATATATAAATCTTTTCTTAAGTTTTTTAGCGGTCTGTTTTCCAGCCTAAGTGTTTAGAATCAGGCGGTTTTTGCGTTTAATACGTTAACCTAAAGTCCAATTCACTAACCGTCAATTCCTACAAGTCACTTTGGCCTTGAACAAGGTACCCATGTCGGTTTCCGATTTTTCCGGAGGCCGTTTCCCATTCCGGACCCCCGGCAGGCAGTTTTCGAGCCTAAGTAATGGAAAATCCGATGTTTTCGCTTCTAGTTCTCTAACTGGGAGTCTTACTTGCGAACCGTCAGTTCCTACATGTTACTGTAGCCTCGAGCGAAGTGCTCGTGCCAGTTTCCGATTTTTACGGGGGCCGTTTCCCATTCTGGACCCCCGGCGGGCCGTTTTCGAGCCTAAGTGATGGAAAATCCGATGTTTTCGCTTCTAGTTCTCTAACCGGGAGTCCTATTTGCTAACCGTCAGTTCCTACAAGTTACTCTAGCCTCGAACGAAGTGCTCATGCCAATTTTCAATTTTTTCGGGGGCCGTTTCCCATTCTGGACCCCGGGCGGGCCATTTTCAAGCCTAAGTGTTGGAAAATCCGATGTTTTCGCTTCTAAATCCATAACCGGGAGTCCTATTTGCGAACCGTCAGTTCCTATAAGTTACTCTAGCCTCGACCGAAGTGCTTGTACTGGTTTCCAATTTTTTCGGGAGCCATTTCCCGTTTAGGACCCCCGGCGGGCTGTTTTCAAGCCTAAATGTTGAAAAATCCGATGTTTTCGCTTCCAAATCTCTAACCGGGAGTCCTATTTGCGAACCGTCAGTTCCTATAGGTTATTCTAGCCTCGAGCAAAGTGCTCATGCCCGTTTTTTATTTTTCCAGGGACCCGTTCTCCGTTCCAGACCCCCGGCGGGCCGTTTTCAAGCCTAATTGTTGGAAAATCTGATGTTTTCACTTCTAATTCTCTAATCGGGAGTCCTATTTGCAAACCGTCAGTTCCTACAAGTTACTCTACCCTCGAGCGAAGTGCTCGTGCCGGTTTCTAATTTTTTCGGGGGCCGTTTCCTGTCCGGACCCCCGGCGGGCCGTTTTCGAGCCTAAGTGTTGGAAAATCCGATATTTTCGCTTCTAATTCTCTAACCGAGAGTCCTATTTGCGAACCGCTAGTTCCTACAAGTTACTCTACCTTCGAGCGAAGTGCTCGTGCCGATTTCCGTTGCAATTCTAATTTGAATGCATTTGACCTCACTTGGAGTGTATCATCTTGAACCTTCTTGGCTTTGGACATGTAAAGCCTCTTTTGGATTTTTTTCTTTGTTTTATTTTCTTTATTGATTCAAGATTCAAAACTTGAATCTTAAATTTTATCTTCAATCATGGCTTGGACATCCAACTTGGAATGGAGAAGCTTGGGAAGGCAAAGTGTTGGACGTGTGATATCTCCTTTGGATAGCTTCTTGGCTTGCAAAAGTTTCCAAATATTTGGAAACATATCTTGACTGAAATCCAACTTGTAGAGTTCTTAAGGAAACCTGGACTCTTTGAATTTGAATTTATCTTGCAACTTGTGGGTTACTATCCTCCATATTTAGGACTTTGAAATTTGCTTGAATCTATCCAAATTTGGGCCCACTTCCTCTATTAAGAAATTCCTCAAATTACATCTTGGCTTAAATAATTTCAAATCTGAAATTCAGATTTGTATTATCAATTGGAACACATGATGGGCCCCACTTCTATGTGCAATGCTTGAAATTCCCTTACCTTGAATGTCCTTCATATGGTTGGATTTTCTTTTGCATTTTTTTTCTTCTTTGTTTGGCTTGAATTGAATCTTCCAACCAGGTTAGTGTGGACCCCATGCAGAGCTTCAATACCTTGGTTTTCTTTTTTTAATTCTTCAATTGATTTATCACTTTCGTGGGTCCCAAGAAATTGATTTTCCCTACAAAAATACCGACAAATTACAAAATGTTGGTAAAATCATCTTTTAGCGACGTTTCCTTGAAAACCGTCGGTAAAGTTCAATTTTATTATTAACTCCATTTTAAGGAAAATAAACATTCCTAAAAATAAAATTAAACATTATCGACGAATTTTATGACGTAAGTAAAATGAAAATTTAGCGACGTTTTTTGTAAAACGTCGGTAATGTTTAATTTTATTTTTATGAAAATTAAAAATCGGAGTCCTTTCTCGACGAAATTATTTTTCCCGACGAAAATTAGTGTCAGAAAATTTATTACCGACGTTTAATATAAAATGTCGATAAAGGTTGATTTACTTTTTTACTTGTTTTTAAATAATAAAAATAAAATAATTTTTACCGACGAAAATTCATTTTTTGCGACGAAATATAAACGCGGGTAAAGTTCCACTTCTCCTCCAAAAGCCCCATTTTTCGCTCCCAATCACTCTCTCCCTCCAAAAGCCCTGTCTTCTCTCATTCTCGCTCTCTCTGCTTCTCTGATCACTCTCGCTCTCTCCTCTCTCTGCTCTTCTCTCACTCTCGCTCTCTCTGCTCTTCTCTCACTCTCTCTCTCTCTTTATCTCTCTCTCTTGATCTCGATCTCTCTACTCACTCTGTCTCTCTCGCTCTCTCTCTGCTATCTCTATCTCTCTCTATCTCTCTCACTCACTCTCGCTCTCTCTCTCTCTGTTATTTCTCTCTCACTCTCTGCTATTTCTCTCTCTCTCTCTCTCTCTGCTCTCTCTCTCTTGATCTCTCTACGCTCTCTCACCCGGTGATCTCTTTCCCTCTCCCGCCGTCGCCCCCTTCTCTCTGATATGCTCTCTCCTCTACTTTCATTTTTTTTTTAGTTTGGGCAAAAGAAAGAAAAAAAAAACAGGTATGCCCCAGCGATTCCTCATCTCTATTCTTGCTTTTCTTTTCATTTTTCATTTTTTTTTCTCCCTCAGGTTTTCAATCCTCTCTCTGCTTGGTCTTTGCTCACGATTTCTGCAACCGTCCAAGGTATGATTTTTTTTTTTAAATTTATGTAAATGTAGATTGTAAATGTGTTTTCATGGTTGCAGATTTTTTAGTTTTTATTTTCTGTGTTATGTCTGTTGTGATGGTGGTGGTATGATAGTGGCAATGGACAGATGGATGGGTTTTTTGCATTGTTTTTTTTTTTTTTTTTTTAATGTTGTAGCTGTTTTTTTATAGGAAGATCTAATGGTCTGCATCAAATGGTTGACTTGAATATTTTGACGAGGCTGTTAGACCTACACCCTTTCTCTCTGTTTGTTCAATTTTGGATTATCTTCTTAGTCCTTTATGTTCTTGTGCCCAGCATGACAAAACTGGCCTAAACACTCAGATTACTCTCCAACCCAAAAACTAATAAAGTGTTCATTGCCAAGGAAATACTTTCATGAATACTGCTGGCTGGATCTAGCCCTAAAATTAGGTCCAACATCTTATTTACACACAGCCATTAGCATTTCTAACTGAAATAATGTTAGAAAACTGATATTTGAAAATGATAGCCCACAAAACTTTGACATTGAAATGGACTGAGCTGTACCCATTCTATTAAAATTCAGCTCCCACCCAGACCCAGATGGCAACATTTCTTCAGTTTAGTTGCCCATTTAAAGAAAATTAACTCCTCTGCTGGAAAGCTCTGAAATCAGGTATTTAATTTGCCCAATAGGGTCATTTCTATGTAGTCAGGACGTTTCATCTCAGTCAATTTAATGGTGGCAAAGGACTACTGAGAGTGAGAATGACATTGGATATTTCATGTGTTTTTTTTAGTTTTGGATATTTCATGAGGTCAGTAGTCAGTAACTTTTCATGTTTTGATCATGTGAATGAGTCATTTTCACTTGATTATATATATATATATATATATATTGATTAGTTGAGACGAAAAACACACCCTGATTATTGTAGTAGTTTACCTAAATCTTGGACTGGGGTTGAATCGACCTAACCTGTAGAAATAGTGGGTTTAGCTAATTGACCCATGGACTAGAATTATTAAAATCATAGTTGATTGGATTACAGGATACCCATACCAGGCATCCTATCATAGTTGTTGAAAGTAAGCTCATTCTTCAGATGGATTACATCATCAAAAAACTTTGTGATTTTTAAAATGGCTTATAAAAGAAGGTTGAAATAGTGATTAACTGTTACAAAAAAGGTTTTCTTAGATTTTCTCTATTATTTACATGGAGTAAGATGAAAATTTCAAATCATTCATAAAAACTCTTCTACTTTAATACTACCTGTTAATTGATGCTTGTTAACAAAAATGCAATAGTTTCTTAAGATTTTTCTATTTCTTATAGGTTTTTTTTATTATGATTATGTTGGCACATACATAGCTCCACATGCTGTGTTCATGTTTGCCATACGTGCCTACTTGCTTTTTACTGTGTGCATGTTTCGGTTTTCCATAAAGGATTTAGTCCTTCGCCTGGTCAAATTTGCATCTTGAGGGCCATCACTTGCGCATTTTTGCGACCGAGTTGCAAAACTATAAAGATAACACACAATTACCATGTTTTCAATATACAAAACTCACACTACGTGAAATCCACACTAAATGCCTGGATTAATTTTTTATCTGTTTCTCCCCTTTTATTCAAATGGACTAAGTCTTTTTAGGAATATTTTGGATTTATTAAGGTCACGTGTGTAGAACATCAAACATTTCACAACTTGAAGATGTTATAAAAATTTTTATAATTTTTTTACAGTTTGGTACAACAATGTGTTTTTTGTGTTAAAAGAGAAAAGGCTGGAAGTTGGAAGTTGGAACTAATCTGAGAACTGATTTTCAATGCTCACGTGAAAATAAGGTTTTATTGAGCATAAAATCACAGAATTATACAAACTTATAATGTTGAGTGTCTTTTCAGATATGGAAAGGAGTTTGATATTACATTATCAGAACCGATTTAGTGCGGAGTACATAGCTGGGGTGAACTCATTTATTGATTTTGCAAAGGCGAATTCGGGTGGGGCAGTGTTGATTAACTGCCCGTGTAACGATTGTTGTAACCATCGGAAGCATGACTATGTAATTGTGAGAAATCATTTGCACAATCCCCGTCTCCAGTCATAGGCCAAAAGGGGAACATGCCCCATCACTGGTTAACCATCTTGGGTTAGCCATTAGAGAGGTTGCCCCAGTCAGGCCCCATGGCTGGAAGAAGCTTGACAGTGGGATTAAGCTTGCCGTCATTGCTGCAGTATAGGTAAACTGAAACGAGAAATATTAAGCAAACTAATTACAGTTGTGCTCCGCATTACAAAATCTGATTATATGTTGTTATTACTAATCTTTATAAGGCTCTCCCCTAATTACAACAAATTTTTGACATCGGGGACTACGAGGGCGATATGCAGCTCAGGGCAGACATTGACCGCCAATGCGGGGTTTTGTATAAGAGTTGGAAGTATGAGCTGCATAGTCACTACCTCGAGCTGTTGGAGCAGGGGGTTCCCCGACCCCAGGACCACCCGACAGAGGGTCGTGATCTAGCTGACTGGTAGTTGATGGTCTCACAGTGCTGGGAGAACTCAGCTTGGAAGGTAACTTTGGGATGTTATCTACAACAATTATTTATGTATTCCAACATAATTCTATTAGTAATGATTTTATAGATGACTGCTATTGTATTATTGTTTTTCTATGTAGGCGAAGTAAAAAAAAGCTCAAGAGAGTCGAGCCAAGCTGCCATATAATCATACTAGTGGCTCTAGGTCATTTGCATCAAGGATGTCTATGATGGTACTAATTATATTCATATGAAGAAACTTGATTAAGTTTATTAATTTATCAATATGTAGCTAGGTTCATATCTAATACAAAGCTATTTCAAATGACAGACGGCACAGAACGCCGGTCAGGCGCCGCCTATTACTCAGTTCTTCCACGACACCCATTACAGACAAAAGAGTAATGAGTGGGTAAATGAGGTGGTTCAGCAGAGACATGTACGTTTGCTAATAAATCTATTATGATCAATAATGCCATAAAAACATTCTAAATTCCTTCTTCTCTAAATGGCAGGAGGCCTTGGTGCAGCGGACTGAGGAGCAGTCGCAGCCCTCTGTCACAACTCCGATGACTAAGGAACAGATTGCTGTTGATGTGCTTGGATCGAGGTTGGGATACTTAAAAGGGTATGGGATATACACGAGGACCTTTTCATCTTCCACACAGTCTCGAGCACCAGATCCTGAGGTGATCGCTCTGCGGGAGCAGCTAGCCGAGCAGGACGGGAGGCAGGCTGAGTCGGACAGGAGGACACGTGCACTTGAGGCCCTCGTTCAACAGTTGGCAGATGCGACAGGGATAGATCCGACCAGCTATTTGGACATCTCGAGAGGGACCACTTTTGCTGGTGATAGCACAGCTACCGTAGATCATGATGCGACCCTTTGGTTAGTAGATTATTCTCTTGAATTGAAATGTAATAACTAGTCAAAATTATAAACACTAAAAATGTAGCACTTCCATTCAAACAACATTTTATATCCAATTTCATATTGGCTGCTAATTTCTTGGGTACTGCAGATAATTCGAAGAGCAAATGAATTGGGCGAGGGTCCAGTACATTTGAGTGGCCAGTTTTGTGATGAATTACCTGCATATGGCTTCTCTTCGCTGCCTACCTCGTACCAGTGAGCCACGTGTTTCTGATCACATGAGCCAGATTATTGATATTCAGCCTCAGGTACCATTTTGCATCTTATTTAGGTTAATTGAATGTGAACTATATGCAGTTTTTATCCATTTTGAGCTTAGCACACTACACCAAAATTGAGGGTGATGGAGATCTTTGTTTCACTTTTGATCAGACCTTATGTTCTTATAAACTTATCTCCTATCTGAGATATTGTTGAGGGTGATTCCTATATCTTGATTGGGTGGGTTTCTTTCTTTACTGTATAGTGGAATGAATAATGTTTCCATCTTTTTTTCTTTTTTTTTTTTTATCAATTACTGTTCTCATGAAAATGATTAAAAAGAGGGTGAACTACAAAGGGCCATTTTATTTGATGAGTTAAATTATCCCGATCTCTCCAACTTGGAAGGAAGTAGTGAGATGGTTATCATGGGGCTTCTTTCAATATGATGTTCATTTTACATTTTCTTGTCACCTAGTTCAATACAGAAGTAGAATTCAAGATCGTTGAAAAGTTCTAAAAAATCAGAACATGTTATTGCACATTAGAATTCAATTGGGATGTTCATTTTACATTTTCTTGTCACCTTATACTTTAAGTTGCTCATTTCGTGTTGTATTTACTTGTACTTTTAATGTTCTCCTTGATATTCTAGATTGACGATCAAGTATGTGAGGAGATTTTTTGCAGAACCAAGATATGCTTGGGGCGGTGAGACACACCACAGTGTAGGCACCATAAGTGAGATAGAAAGTGATGGTCTGCTTGTAATTGAAGGTAATATCATACCATGTAGTTTTACTTCTTATCTTTAGTAACTTTTATTATGTCATATTTGCCTGGAGCATGGATACAAGGTGCCAGGTGTGAGGAGCTGTGGAAAACACAATAAGCTGCCATGTCCATAAAAATCAGTAATTTATAGGAAGTTATAAGTTTATTTTGTTATACAACTTTTAGTTTCTAAAGCTACTTTCGTGAATTAATAAAATACAATGAAAGAATTCTCTAAATGACACAGGCACATAGCTATACATGTGAAGGCAGTAGGTTGTTGATACAGTAGGGCTAATAAAGTGATGGGCACAGAAAAGACAAAATATATGTTTTGCAATTTTTTTATTGACAACTGGATACGGTTTTTCAATTTTTTTACGAAGTTTTTATGTTTTTAAAGTACTTTTAATGTCATTTGAGCTTTGGCTGCAACTCGGTCCAACTCTCTGAGCTAACTTGACTTTAGGGTAATCAATTCACACCACAAGTCAAAGTTCTAAAAGCTTGGTCAAGAGCCGCTATATACAATTAGGCCTTGGTTGCCCTTACCAAGCCGCTATATACAATTAGGCCTTGGTTGCCCTTTAGAGTTAAGACGCCCAAGCCATATTAAACTTCTGGATCCTAGATGGAGAAGGCAACAAGTGCGTTCTCACTGTTGGCGAAATTGTCTCCCCACCATTGTTTCTGTTATATCTTCATCTCTATAGTTGGGAATTGCTCTTTGGTTTTCTGTTTTGAGAGAGGTTTTAGCTGACAAAAATGGTAACTTTCTAGTAATTTTGTTAGTTGGGTTTCTCTTACTGGTTTCTGTTTCTTAGCTTTATTTCCGTTTCTTATCATTTACCTTCTCCCCTTCCCCTTCTGTGATTCATCTTCATCACTGAACTTGGAAATTGCTTCTTCTTCTTCTTTCATTTGGGTTTTTCCTTTTCTGACATGCTGACTAGATGGATGGTCCTGATCTTATGATCAGAATTAAAACATGCGATCAACATGAGTAGACAGCAATGAAACCTGTGAAGTGTGAACCCAAGTAGTTGTTATCCTTTCATGTGAATCTCCTTATCCAATCTACACAGCCCAGCAACCCATGTCCATCAACCTGACCTCATATTTACATGATTTTCTCAGTCAACATTTGCTTGCAATGGCTGGAAAACACCTGTAACCCAGGTGTTTCCATCCTCACCACTATTTTTTTTTATTTGGCCCAACAACTTCAGTTACATTTTTTTTTTTATCTCTGTGATGTACATATTCCTTTCTTTATAACTTAATAGTAACTTAATAGCTTTATTCCATGTATGTTATGTATGAGTTTGACATAGGTATAAAAGGGAATGTGGGATCACCAAAGGATGCCTTGTCCTACCCTATTCCCAACCTTCTAAGATAAGTCGGCATCACTTCAGCCCTTAGTTTGCTTCCCAATGATGGGTTCCATCCATGGTGGACCACAACAGAACATATTTAAGTATGGAAGGTTCAGAGTCTCCAGACACTTTCGTATCATCACATTTTCATGACTTGTGTGGGGGTCCAGAGATGGAGTTGTATGTGTCATGCTTGTGTTTATCTCAAGCAAATGTCCCTAGTTGTACTTGAGGGGCTGTGTCCCTAATAACAAAAGCATGAAACAATACTTTTTTCCACTTCTTTTTGTTCCAAGATTCCATTCTAATGAGGGTGTTCTCATTCCAATCAAAATCTCATTCATAGACATTCTTTCTCCCATCCACCTGTAGGCCAATGATAAGATGTTTGCCTTACCTGGCAGCTGATTTACATCATACCCATCCAATTAATGGTTTGGATTGCAAGGTCCACTGAATAACTTAACCGGTACAACACGTTCATTGCTCAGATTAGATTTATCCAAATTGTAGGCATAAAAATGGTGAGGGAAACCTATGTAGAGCAATACAATATATTATATGCATAGCACTTAGCAGGGGACATGGCATTGAACTATACAGATGATCTTGCATGTCTCCTGCCTTCCAAGTCAAAAATGAAAGAAAGGAAGCCTCACAATTATGTTTGGCAAACTGTTGCAATTTGCAAGGAATTTAAAACAATCCCTAATGTGGATTATGATACCCCAAAATTTCCTGAGATAGATAATCCTAATAGGGAGGGAAGAAATAACCAGTCAAGCAGAAGATTTGAGGGCTAGATTCTTCAAATCAGTGTTTTCCTTTATAGTGGCATTCTCATCTATATTGGGCCCTACAGATCAACGGTTTATATGGGACTGTATTGTCCTTAATCTTCTGCTTAAGTCCTAACTTAGTATGGGGTTTTGTCTCCTATGGCACCATTAATCTAATGGAGTATGACACTAGAATCTCAGAGTGTGATCCTAATTCCAAACATTCATTTTAGACATATTTCTGTCTTGTGCTGTACTTTTATTTCCTCGGCCTGCGAAGTAGCACGCACGCGGCTGACGCAGCACCCTGCACGGACGGGCTGCGCACCTAGGCGGCCGACCGGACCGACGTTGGAACGTCACAACAAGGTAAGGGCTGGTGCCGACCATTGTTTCCCACCTCCTGGGTATAAACGTCCGAGATTGAGGTTAGAGATCCCCTTCTAATTGCCATTGATTGGGTTAGAGATTCCCTTCTAGAAGTTTTATCAGCCATACCCAATCAATGGTAAGCCTCATTAAATCAATATACTCTTGGATCATCTAATTTTGGCTCTCCCATCTACCAAATATAATAACAGGACCACAGTTCTCAAATTGCAAAATCAATAATCCAAAAGCAATTCAAATTGCACTATAACATCCATTAATGCTTACGCCTAACACCATACATGCATAGTTATTGGGATCAAGAGGGACAGCCTGTAGAGATCTAAAGCCTCCATTATTGGAGTCTAATAAAGCTTAAGTTCCCTCCATGAACTACAGAGGAGCTTTCTTTTCCTTCTTGATTTCTTGCAAACTCTGCCAAGGTATTTTTTTTTTTTTTTTTTATCTTTTGGGTTCTCTGTCTCTCTCTTTCATTTGTTGTTGGGTAATTTTGAAATTCCCTACTTGGCTTTTCTTGTGTCCTATTTCATGCTCGTTCAATTCTGTTGTAGTGTTGTTGCTTTCACACTTTTATTGTGTTCTCTTTACCTGTTTTGCTTTCCTACTCTGTTTAATATGCAAAGTTGAAAATTTTTTTTATGTGTTCTCTTCTTCCTCCTAGCTGCTTCTTCTTACATCACTAAAATGTGGCTTTTCTGATGTTTTTGTAACTGGGTATTTACCATCTTGAGCTCTTACTTCAGTGTTAATCCTTTGTTAGGGAAATTGGAATTTGGTTATTCAGCCTCAACTGTTTCTGTTATATCTTCATCTCTATAGTTGGGAATTGCTCTTTGGTTTTCTGTTTTGAGAGAGGTTAATGGAAAGATGAAATTCACATGTACTGTGGCTGGCCTATCCAAGTGCTTGAATACACACTGTTTCAGGACAATTTTATAACCAGTTGCAATTTTGGGTGCATCTGACTCACCCTAGGAGATGGAATTCAAAATGTTTTAAGTTCAATAAAAAGGGTTGTGTTTTGGCACAGATGATGACAGCCATTGCAATTGAGGATGTAAGAAGAGAAGTGAGAATATTGAGTTCTCTAGTAGGACATAAGAATCTTGCGCGATTTTATGAAGCCTATGAAGATGAGGACAATGTGTATATAGTAATGGAGTAAGTTTACATTCCCGATAGTTAATTTAATAGCTGTTTTGCGAATTCATCTGTGTTGGTCTGAATGTGTGTTTTTATTTTGATAATTGATGGTTACTTTTCCTTGTTATGTGAGAAGGAAAACTCTTGGTTTTTTATGTTGGAGATTAAGAACTGTAGCTGTCAACGGGTGAGGCTGGCCCATCAGGTCTTTTGTAGTCCAGGATTTGATAGCTCCTTTGAACACGCAGGCCAGATTGTGAGCACTTGTTTAGCGGGTTTGTCCTGGGCTTCTTCGTCCAAGCCCATTAACCCGGCCTAGACCATTTAGGCCTGGTTTGGACTGAACCTTTCACTTTGCTAGTTTGTACTATATTCCATTTTCTAAATATTGTTCCTGCCAGACAATTATGTCAATCTAAACCCTTCAATGCATGGTGGCTAGTAGCCTTAAAACCAGATTTATTGGATGCCCATATTCTCTGATTATTGAAAATCGGTTTGTTGAATTTGCAGATACTATTGGGAAGATTTCAAGGATTGACATGGATGGTATACTGAATGTGAGTAAAATATTTTTCTTAATGGTGTGTGTTACAGTTTTTTTTATATTGACCCATTCACAGTCATCGTCATCGTTAAAGTCAGTCATGCTTGTAATACTTATTTAGCTTTTTATAAAATCGTGTCACCATTCAAAGAAGAAAAGAGTAGTCAATTTGCTTGCAGCTTTACTATAGATTTACTTATTTGTGCACTAATAGGAGTTATGAGGTGATTTGGACTCAGGGCATGGCATCACCAAATCTAAGTCAATTTTGAGTTTTTTGAACATTGTTTAGGTTGATGTCGTGTTTCAGATGTTCTGACAAAGGAGAATATTGTTGAGCCCATGAGAGATATAAGGAGAGCTCTTCTCGAAGCAGATGTGAGTTTGCTGAGAATTAATTTTACTCTTTAATGGAGTTGGTCCATTTCTTCCATAGTGCAGTGTCTGCTAGTACAATTTTCACTTCTGCTGAAAATGAATTTAACCTTGTTTTGGCTTTTCCTATCAGGAATCATCATCTCTAAAAGACATACCTGTTGTGATCATGTCATCTTGGAATGTGCCTTCCGGAATTAGCAGGTAAGCAGGAGAAATACCTCTCCAATTTATACTAGTTGCTTGAGTCCCATTTCTATATCTTATTCTATTGAATTGAAATAGGTTTCTTTTAAATAAGGAAGATTCCCAACTTCTAGGAACTGACGGTTCGCAAATAGGACTCCCGCTAAGAGAATTAGAAGCGAAAACATAGGATTTTCCAACACTTAGGCTCGAAAACGGCCTGCCGGGGGTCTAAAACTGGAAATGGCACCCTAAAAAATCAAAAACTAGCACGAACACTTCGGTCGAGGGTAGAGTAACATGTAGGAACTGACGGTTCGCAAATAGGACACCCGGTTAGAGAATTAGAAGTGAAAATAGACGATTTTCCAACACTTAGGCTTGAAAACGGCCCGCTGGGGGTGTGAAGCGGGAAACGGCCCCCGGGAAAATCAGAAACCGGCACGAGCACTTCGGTCGAGGGTAGAGTAACTTGTAAGAACTGACGGTTCGCAAATAAGACTTCCGGTTAGAAAATTAGAAGCGAAAACATAAGAATTTCCAACACTTAGGCTTGAAAACGGCCCGCAGGGGTCTGAAACGGGAAACGGCCCCCTGAAAAATTAGAAACCGACATGAGCACTTCGGCTGTGGGTAGAGTAACTTGTAGGAACTGACGGTTCGAAAATAGGACTCCCGCTAAGAGAATTAGAAGCGAAAACATAGAATTTTCCAACACTTAGGCTCGAAAACGGCCCGCCGGGGGTCTTAAACGGGAAACGGCACCCTGAAAAATTAGAAACTGGCATGAGCACTTCGGTCGAGGGTAGAGTAACTTGTAGGAATTGACGGTTCGCAAATAGGACTCCCGGTTAGAAAATTAGAAGTGAAAATAGACGATTTTCCAACACTTAGGCTTGAAAACGGCCTGCCGGGGATGTGAAACGGGAAACGACCCTCGGAAAATTCGAAAATCGGCATGAGCACTTCGGTCGAGCGTAAAGTAACTTGTGCGAACTGACGGTTCGCAAATAGGACTCCCGGTAAGAAAATTAAAGCGAAAATTGACGATTTTCAAACACTTAGGTTCAAAAACGGCCCGCCGGGGGTTTGAAAAGGGAACCGGCCCCCTGAAAAATTAGAAAACGACACGAGCACTTTGGCCGTGGGTAGAGTAACTTGTACGAACTGACGGTTCGCAAATAGGACTCCCGGTTAGAGAATTAGAAGCGAAAATCGACGATTTTCCAACACTTAGGCTCGAAACGGCCTGCCGGGGGTTTGAAACGGGAAACGGCACCCTGAAAAATCAGAAACCGGCATGAGCACTTCGGTTGAGG
The DNA here is from genome assembly GCA_038049695.1 of Cinnamomum chago. Classification (NCBI taxonomy): domain Eukaryota; kingdom Viridiplantae; phylum Streptophyta; class Magnoliopsida; order Laurales; family Lauraceae; genus Cinnamomum; species Cinnamomum chago. The sequence goes on from CP142451.1 coordinate 65,945,901, forward strand.
GTAGAGTAACTTGTAGGAACTGACGGTTTGCAAATAGAACTTTCGGTTAGAGAATTAGAAGTGAAAATAAACGATTTTCCAAAACTTTGGCTCGAAAACGGCCCGCCGGGGGTCTGAAACAGGAAACGGCGCATTGAAAAATAAAAAACCAACACGATTACTTCGGCTGAAGGTAGAGTAACTTGTAGGAACTGACGGTTCGCAAATAGGATTTCCGGTTAGAAAATTAGAAGCGAAAATATAGGATTTTCCAACACTTAGGCTCGAAAACGGCCCGCCGGAGGTCTGAAACAGGAAACGGCATCCTGAAAAATTAGAAACCGGCACGAGCAATTCGGTTGAGGTTAGAGTAACTTGTAGGAACTGACGGTTCGCAAATAAGACTTCTGATTAGAAAATTAGAAGCTAAAACATAGGATTTTCCAACACTTAGGCTCGAAAACAGCCCGCTGGGGGTCTGAAACGGGAAACGGCCCCCTAAAAAATTAGAGACTGACACGAACACTTCGGCCATGGGTAGAGTAACTTGTAGGAATTGACGGTTCGCAAATAGGGCTTCCGGTTAGAGAATTAGAAGCGAAAACATAGGATTTTCTAACATTTAGGCTCGAAAACGGCCCCGCCGGGGGTCTGAAACAGGAAACGGCCCCCTGAAAAATAAAAAACCGACACGAGTACTACGGCCGTGGGTAGAGTAACTTGTAGCAACTGACGGTTCGTAAATAGGACTCCTAATTAGAGAATTAGAAGTGAAAATTTACGATTTTCCAATACTTAGGCTCGAAAACGGCCCGCCGGGGGTCTGAAACGGGAAATGGCATCATGAAAAATCAGAAACTAGCACGAGCACTTCGGTTGAGGGTAGAGTAACTTGTAGGAACCGATGGTTCGCAAATAGGACTTCCGGTTAGAAAATTAGAAGCGAAAACATAGTATTTTCCAACATTTATGCTCGAAAACGGCCCGCCGGGGGTCTGAAACGAGAAACGGTCCCCTGAAAAATAAAAAACCGACACGAGCACTTCGGCCGTGGGTAGAGTAACTTGTAGCAACTGACGGTTCGTAAATAGGACTCCTAATTAGAGAATTAGAAGCGAAGATCGACAGTTTTCCAAAAGTTAGGCTCGAAAACAGCCCGTCGGGGGTCTGAAACGGGAAACGGCATCTTGAAAAATCAGAAACCGGCATGAGCACTTCGGTCGAGGGTAGAGTAACTTGTAGGAACTGACGGTTCGCAAATTGGACTTCCGGTTAGAAAATTAGAAGCGAAAACATAAGATTTTCCAACACTTATGCTCGAAAACGGCCCGCCGAGGGTTTGAAACGAGAAACAGCCCCCTGAAAAACCAAAAACCGACACGAGCACTTCGGCAGTGGGTAGAGTAACTTGTAGCAACTGACGGTTCGTAAATAGGACTCCTTATTAGAGAATTAGAAGCGAAAATCGACGATTTTCCAATACTTAGGCTCGAAAACGGCCCTCCGGGGGTCTGAAACGGGTAACGACATTTTGAAAAATCAGAAACTGGCATGAGCACTTCGGTCAAGGTTAGAGTAACCTGTAGGAACTGACGGTTCACAAATAGGACCTCCGGTTAGAAAATTAGAAGCGAAAACATAGGATTTTCCAACACTTATGCTCGAAAAAAGCCCGCCGGGGGTCTGAAACTGGAAACGGCCCCCAAAAAAATTAGAGACCAACACGAGCACTTCGGCTGTGGGTAGAGTAACTTATAGCAACTAACGGTTCGCCAATAGGACTCCTAATTAGATAATTAGAAGCGATAATCAATGATTTTCCAACACTTAGGCTCGAAAACGGCCCGCCGGGGGTCTGAAATGGGAAACGACATCCTGAAAAATCAGAAACCTGCACGAGCACTTCGTTCGAGGGTAGAGTAACTTGTAGGAACTGACGGTTCGTAAATAGGACTTCCGGTTAGAAAATTAGAAGCGAAACCATAGGATTTTCCAACACTTGCGCTCGAAAACGGCCCGCCGGGGGTCTGGAACGAGGAATGGCCTCCTGAAAAATTAGAGACCGACACGAGCACTTCGCCATGGGTAGAGTAACTTGTAGGAACTGACGGTTCGCAAATAGGACTCCTGATTAGAGAATTAGAAGCGAAAATCGATGATTTTCCAATGGTTAGGCTCGAAAACGGCCCGCCGGGGGTCTGAAACGGGAAACGGTATCCTGAAAAATCAGAAACCAGCATGAGCACTTTGGTCGAGGGTAGAGTAACTTGTAGGAACTGACGGTTCGCAAATAGGACTTCCGCTTGGAAAATTAGAAGCGAAAACAAAGGATTTTCCAACACTTAAGCTTGAAAACGGCCCGCCGGGGGTCTGAAACGGGAAACAGCCCCCTGAAAAATTAGAGACCTACACGAGCACTTCGGCCATGGGTAGAGTAACTTGTAGGAACTGACGGTTCGCAAATAGGACTTCCCGTTGGAAAATTAGAAGCGAAAATATAGGATTTTCCAACACTTAGGCTCGAAAACGGCCCGCCTGGGGTCTGAAACGAGAAACGGCCCCCTAAAAAATAAAAAACCGACACGAGCACTTCGGGCGTGGGTAGAGTGACTTGTAGCAACTAACGGTTCGTAAATAGGACTCCAAATTAGAGAATTAGAAGCGAAAATCGATGATTTTCCAATACTTAGGCTCGAAAACAGCCCACCGGGGGTCTAAAACGGGAAACGACATCCTGAAAAATCTGAAACCGGTACTAGCACTTCAGTCGAGGGTATAGTAACTTGTAGGAACTGACGGTTCGCAAATACGACTTCCGGTTAGAAAATTAGAAGCGAAAATATAGGATTTTCCAACACTTAGGCTCGGAAACGGCCCGCAGGGTTCTGAATCGGCAAATGGCCCCCTGAAAAATTGAAGACCGACACGAGCACTTTGGCCGTGGGTAGCGTAACTTGTAGGAACTGACGGTTCGCAAATAGGACTCCTGATTAGAGAATTAGAAGCGAAAATCGACAATTTTTGCAACACTTAGGTTCGAAAACAGCCCGTAGGAGGTCTGAAACGGGAAACGGCATCATGAAAAATCTGAAACTAGCACGAGGACTTCGGTTGAGGGTAGAGTAACTTGTAGGAACTGACGGTTCGCAAATAAGACTTCTGGTTAGAAAATAAGAAGCGAAAATATAGGATTTTCCAACACTTAGGCTCGAAAACGGCCTGCCGGGGGTCTGAAACGGGAAACGGCCTCCTGAAAAATTAGAGACCAACACGAGCACTTTGCCCGTGGGTAGAGTAACTTGTAGCAACTGACGGTTCGCAAATAGGACTCCTGATTAGAGAATTAGAAGCGAAAATCGACGGTTTTCCAACACTTAGGTTCGAAAACGGCCCGTCGGGGGTCTGAAATGGCAAACAGCATCCTGAAAAATCTGAAACTGGCACGAGCACTTCGGTCGAGGGTAGAGTAACTTGTAGGAACTGACGGTTCCCAAATAGGACTTCTGGTTGGAAAATTAGAAGCAAAAACATAGGATTTCCCAACACTTAGGCTTGAAAACGGCCAGCCGGGGGTCCGAAACGGGAAACGGCCCCCTGAAAAATTAGAGACCGACACGAGCACTTCGGCCGTGGGTAGAGTAACTTGTAGCAACTGATGGTTCGTATGTAGGACTCCTAATTAGAGAATTAGAAGCGAAAATCGACGATTTTCCAATACTTAGGCTCGAAAACGTCCCGCCGGGGGTCTATAAAGGGAAAGGGCATCCTGAAAAATCAGAAACCGGTACGAGCACTTGGGTCGAGGGTAGAGTAACTTGTAGGAACTGACGGTTCGCAAATTGGACTTCTGGTTAGAAAATTAGAAGCTAAAACATAGGATTTTCTAACACTTAGGCATGAAAATGGCCCGTCGGGGGTCTGAAATGGGAAACGGGCCACAGAAAAATTAGAGACCCACATGAGCACTTCGGCCGTGGGTAGAGTAACTTGTAGGAACTGACGGTTCGCAAATAGGACTCTCGGTTAGAGAATTAGAAACGAAAATCGACGATTTTCCAACACTTAGGCTCGAAAACGGCTCGCCGGGGGGTCTGAAACGGGAAACGGCTCCCTGAAAACTCAAAAACCGACACAAGTAACTTCAGTCGAGGGTAGAGTAACTTGTAGGAACTGACGGTTCGCAAATAAGACTTCCGGCTAAAAAATTAGAAGCGAAAACATAGGATTTTCCAACAGTTAGGCTCGAAAACGGCCCGCCGGGGGTCTGAAACGGAAAACGGCCCCTGAAAAATTAGAGACCGACATGAGCACTCCGGCTGTGGGTAGAGTAGCTTGTAGCAAATGACGGTTCACAAATAGGACTCCTGATTAAAGAATTAGAAGTGTAAATCGGCGATTTTCCAACACTTAGGCTCGAAAACGGCCCGCCGGGAGTCTGAAACGGGAAACGACATCCTGGAAAATTAGAAACCGGCACGAGCACTTTGGTCGAGGGTAGAGTAATTTGTAGGAACTGACGGTTCGTAAATAGGACTTCCGGTTAGAAAATTAGAAGCGAAAATATAGGATTTTCCAACACTTAAGCTCGAAAACGGCCCGCCGGTGGTCTGAAATTGGAAACGTCGCCTCGAAAAATTAGAGACCTACACGAGCACTTCGGCCGTGGGTAGAGTAACTTGTAGGAACTGACGGTTCGCAAATGGGATTCCTGATTATTGAATTAGAAGCGAAAATCGACGATTTTCCAACACTTAGGTTCGAAAACGGCCCGCCGGGGGTCTGAAACGGGAAACAGCATCCTGAAAAATTTGAAACTGGCACGGGCACTTTGGTCAAGGGTAGAGTAACTTGTAGGAACTGACGGTTCACAAATAGGATTTACGGTTAGAAAATTAGAAGTGAAAACATAGGATTTTCCAACACTTAGGCTCGAAAACGGCCCGCCAGGGGTCTGAAAAATTAGAAACCGACACAAGCACTTCGGTCGTGGGTAGAGTAATTTGTAGGAACCGACGATTCGCAAATAAGACTCCAAGTTAGAGAATTGGAAGCAAAAATCGACGATTTTCCAACACTTAGGCTCGAAAACGGCCTGCCGGGGGTCTGAAACGGGAAACGGCCCCCGGAAGAATTGAAAACTAGCACGAGCACTTCAGTCGAGGGTAGAGTAACTCGTAGGAACTGACGGTTCGCAAATACGACTCCCGGTTAGATAATTAGAAGCGAAAATTGACGATTTTCAAAGACTTAGGCTCGAAAACGGCTCGCCGGGGGTCTGAAATGGGAAACGACCCCCTGAAAAATTAGAAACAACACTGGCACTTCGGCAATGGGTAGAGTAATTTGTAGGAACTCACGGTTTGCAAATAGGACTCCCAGTTAGAGAATTAGAAGCGAAAATCGACGATTTTCTAACTCTTAGGCTCCAAAACAGCCCGTCGGGGGTCTGAAACGGGAAACGACACCCGGAAAAATCGGAAACTAGCACGAGCACTTCGGTCGAGGGTAGAGTAACTTGTAGGATTTGACAGTTCGCAAATAGGACTTCTGGTTAGAAAATTAGAAGCGAAAACATAGGATTTTCCAACACTTAGGCTCGAAAACGGCCCGCCAGGGGTCTGAAACGGGAAACGGCCCCCCTGAAAAATTAGAAACCGACACGAGCACTTCGGTCATGGGTAGAGTAACTTGTAGGAGCTGACGATTCGCAAATAGGACTCCCGGTTAGTTAATTAGAAGCGAAAATAGACGATTTTCCAACACTTAGGCTCGAAAACGGCCCGCCGGGGGTCTGAAACGGGAAACGACACCCGGAAAAATCGGAAACTAGCACGAGCACTTCGGTCGAGGGTAGAGTAACTTATAGGAACTGACAGTTCGCAAATAGGACTTCTGGTTAGAAAATTAGAAGCGAAAACATAGGATTTTCCAACACTTAGGCTCGAAAACGGCCCACCGGGGGTCTGAAACTGGAAACGGCCCTCCTGAAAAATTAGAAACCGACACGAGCACTTCAGTCGTGGGTAGAGTAACTTGTAGGAGCTGGCAATTCGCAAATAGGACTCCCGGTTAGTTAATTAGAAGCGAAAATAGACGATTTTCCAACACTTAGGCTCGAAAACGGCCCGCCGGGGGTCTGAAACGGGAAACGGCCCACGGAAAAATTGAAAACCGGCACGAGCACTTCGGTCGAGGGTAGAGTAACTTGTAGGAACTAATGGTTTGTAAATAGGACTCATGGTTAGATAATTAGAAGCGAAAATCGACGATTTTTCAATACTTAGGCTCTAAAACGGCCTGCCGGGGGTCCAGAACGGGAAACGTCCCCCAGAAAAATCGAAAATCGGCACAAGCACTTTGCTCGAGGTGAAATTAACTTGCAGGAACTGACTGCTCGTAAATCAGACTTCCGGTTAACGAATTAGATCTAAAAACGTTGGATTCTTAACACATAGTCTCGAAAATAGGTCGTCGGAGGTCGAAAACGGGAAACAGCCATCGAACAGCCCAGAAACCAGCACGGGTACCTTGTTCAAGGCCAAAGTAACATGTAGGAATTGACGGTTACCGAATCGGACTTCTGGTTAACAAATTAGACGCAAAAACCCCTTGATTTTCAACACTTGGGCTGGAAAACAAGCCGCCGAAAAACTTAGGAAAAGATTTATATATTTACATGTTTATCTTTCATTTATAATTTAATTCATTGAGATTTTAACATTTTTTGTCATTGCAGATTGATGGACGCTTTGGGGTCAGTTACAGACTTGTGGGGATGTTTTATTTATTTTTAGTTTATTTGTATATGTATATTGGAGATTTATATGGGACTGTAACATTATTGATTGTAATATTTGTTTAATGAGATGAATGATTTGATGAAAATGATGATGGTTGTTTGTTTATTTAGCAACTTTTGTTTGCTTGCATTTATTATATTGAATATAGGTTCATGAACAGGTTTATCTTTTTGATACAGGTTTACAGGAAAATTATATTGAAAAAATAAATATCAGATTAAAAAAAATTTAAAATACTTTTACCGACGTATTTTTTTCGTTGATCGTACAGTTGAAACGTAGGTTTAAGTTAGAACGTTAACTTAAAACTTAGAAAACGAGCATCCGGGCGACCAAACTGAGCAAACGGTGTCCGTTGCTCGTGAAACTTGACGGGCACGGGCCCCTAGTCATTCCTGACTTGCAGGAACTGACGGAACGAGATTCCGACTTCCGGATTGATCGTACAGTTGAAACGTAGGTTTAAGTTAAAACGTTAACTTAAAACTTAGAAAACGAGCCTCCGGGCGACCAAACTGAGCAAACGGTGTCCGTTGCTCGTGAAACTTGACGGGCACGGGCTCCTAGTCATTCATGACTTGCAGGAACTGACGGAACGAGATTCCGACTCCTGGATTGATCGTAATGTTGAAACGTAGGTTTAAATTAGAACATTAACTTAAAACTTAGAAAACGAGCCTCCGGGCGACCAAACTGAGCAAACGGTGTCCGTTGCTCGTGAAACTTGACAGGCATGGGCCCCTAGTCATTCCTGACTTGCAGGAACTGACGGAACGAGATTCCGACTCCTGGATTGATTGTAATGTTGAAACGTAGGTTTAAATTAGAACGTTAACTTAAAACTTAGAAAACGAGCCTCCGGGCGACAAAACTGAGCAAACGGTGTCCGTTGCTCGTGAAACTTGACAGGCACGGGCCCCTAGTCATTCCTGACTTGCAGGAACTGACGGAACGAGATTCCGACTCCTGGATTGATCGTAATGTTGAAACGTAGGTTTAAATTAGAACGTTAACTTAAAACTTAGAAAACGAGCCTCCGGGCGACCAAACTGAGCAAACGGTGTCCGTTGCTCGTGAAACTTGACAGGCACGGGCCCCTAGTCATTCCTGACTTGCAGGAACTGACGGAACGAGATTCCGACTCTCGGTTTGATCGTACAGTTGAAACGTAGGTTTAAGTTAGAACGTTAACTTAAAACTTAAAAAACGAGCATCCGGGCGACTAAAATGAGCAAACGGTGTCCGTTGCTCGTGAAACTTGACGGGCACGGGCCCCTAGTCATTCATGACTTGCAGGAACTGACGGAACGAGATTCCGACTCACGGATTGATCGTAATGTTGAAACGTACGTTAAAATTTTAATTTTAATTCTTAATTTTGTATATTTAGTATAAATTGCCAATTTTTATACTTATCTTTTAATATTTATTTTTCTTTTTCTGTTCAGGTTTGAGAGCATCGGATATACCACAGCACCCGGCACGAAATTTTTTTCTTTTTCTTGTAATTGTAATGGATATATTTTATTGAAACTTTTGTAATATTTGAGTGCAATTAATATAAGACTTTCTTTTTTTATTTGTAATTTTAATTGATGGTACTAGTTGTATATATTTAGGCTTTGTTATTTGTAATTTTAATTGATGGCCGTAGATATATAGGTACAGGTACAGGTACAGGTATAAAAAAAGGGAAAGATTTGAGAAAATACGGAAATTGTATTTAAAAAAAAAAAGGGCTTTAGCGGCCGCCAGTGGCGGTCGCTAAAAGTGCTATTAGCGGTCGCTAATAGTTTCAAAAACTAAAAAAAAAATAAAAATTAAAAAAAAAAAAGTATTAGCGGTCGCTAATACTCAAAAAAAAAATAAAAAAAAAATAAAAATTCAAAAAAAAAGAGCCATTAGCGACCGCCAAAAGTCCAAAAAAAAATTTTCAAATTTATTTGCGACCGCCACAAAAACTATTAGCGACTGCCAGTGGCGGTCGCTAATACCTTTAGCGACGCCGTTTTCGCGGCCGATGCTTGGCGGTCGCTAATACTCTTTAGCGACCGCCAATCGACTTTTAGCGACGGCAAGTGGCGGCCGCTAAAAGTCAACTTTCTACTAGTGTACTGACATTATTCTTTTCCATCAAACAGCTATCCTTTTGTTCAAAAATAATATCCAGAAGATCTCAGTAATACATGAATGCTCAGGAAGCTGAACTTGTTTGACGAGTGAAGACAGGAAAACAGTATCTTGTTTAATGTGATACTTTTTTCCACACCCAAGTTTACAATTTACAAATGCTAATTCCTTGTTCCAAGCTAGCAGTTTCATTTGAGGAAATAAATCATAACTTAGGACCATGACTCTGTCCTATCTGAAACCAAGTTGTGGCATCCAAAACAAGTTGAAACAGACTGATGCCATTGAAAATAGCTGAAACGAATTCATAACGAATGAAGTCAATTTAGTTTTTTTTTTTTAAATTGATTCCGTGATGCTACGTGTTATGGGGTATGTTCAAGATTAACCTTATATCACCAGAAGCAGGGCAAAAAAGGAATTGAAGAAAGATAGCAGTTACCACAGAACCAGTGACTAGTATATAAAAGTCTGTTGGCGCTTCATTCTGTAGGATCACATCTTCCTTGGGGGGAAAGTATTCAGGTTTCATCTCTGAGACCTTCAAATTTATAAGAATTTAACACATGTAATTGATATGTTCAAGTGATGAAACCAGTAGCTTGACAAGGCAGTCAACTTAGTGCCTTACCAGCTGAAAAAGCAAATCATGTGAAACTCCTTGGAACAAGTACACACTGTCAATAAGGGAGTAAAATAAGTAATGCGAAATGCTGGACCGGATGGCTTTAGGAAGGGCGTCAAGAGTCTCTTGTTGTTGCAACCCCTCAGAATCTGTTCTGAACTTCAAACACAAGTGTGCAAGCATCTGATCTTGGAGGCGGATTGGAAGTTGGTTTCTTCGAGCAAAACTTGAAGCTGCTTGAATGGTATCCCTCTGCAACTCTCATTAATAAAGAGCACAAAAAAAATAAAATAATAATAATAAAGAAAGAAAAAACCACATCAGAACAAGAATAAATTGCAACTGTCAACACCATACTGTCAGGCTCATAGCTTGATTCAGTTTGTGTTTAGTCCGCAGTTTGGTTCACAATATTAGTCATGCATGCAGCTCAATCCTTCCTCTAATTCTTCTATTTAGATCTTCTCAAGGTTACATTTCATCACAGCAAATTTGAATATTTATCCATCATCATGGTTCAAGATTGGGCATCGTGGTCAACCCCCAAAAAAACGATACGTCTTGGCTCAAGGTCACAGCTGTCGCATCCTATTTAAATTCTTTCCGCTAACCATTCCTACAAAAACAGCGAGGCTTTAGTACAGGCTGCGGAAATACATTTCAACACTCCCCTACATTTCAACACTCCCCAGTTGAAATCCAGTCGGCGCACTTTTTGGCGATATGCACATTTCAGTGTCGAGTTGTTCCTCTTGGTATTCAAACTCACGACTACTTTTCAACAATTGCCACGTGAGTTTTTTTACCTAAAAAATCAATATTTTTTTAGAATATTGGACAGATGCTCGAATTGGATTTTTTCCCTCTTTTTCACTAGTGCATACTATAAATGAAAATAATGGTGCCTAATTCATTCATATCATGTGCCATTGTTTTATCAGAAACTGTTAAATCTGTTAGTGTTCACATCACATCATACAAAGGAGGCCCTCGTTTAACAATTAGCCATTGGACAATGGTCCATGGGCCCTATTTGTACAACTTGAAAATCCATGATAGCATCAACTCATGTTGACAAAGGATCTGCGTTCCTTTTTTTGTTCGGCCACCTAGATGCATGCCAATCTAGAAGATGAGCCGTGGGAATGTCTCGTGAGTTAGAATTGGTCCAAAATTCAAACCAAGTGGATTACTTTAATTTTTAGGGGTAAATTAGCGAGAGATCCGTTATAAAGACTCTAGTACACAGCATTAATGTTTAAGGCCTAGAGTCCCTTGCGCATGGGATTAATTCAGGTGGTGGTCCCTAAGCATGTCACATCAGATTTTTTTATGACTTAATTGCCCTTGTAACCGTTTAAATGGTGTCATGCAATTTAAACCTGAGTTTTAGCTCCAACTGAAAGTCCTCGGGATCCTAACCCTAGAGGGGGGGTGAATAGGGTTTGCTACAACTATGACCAATTAAGACCAATTTTAAATTCTTAAACCAAACTAGTCACAAGTGATGATAAACAATCAAAATGCGGAAGCTAATAAAACAATCATCACAAAGACAAGCACCACAACACCAAGGTTTATAGTGGTTCGGCCTCAATGCCTACGTCCACTACCGGCTTGTGAATCCAACACCCCACCGGATTTTCACTATTTATGCTTTTTACTAGGCTAAGCAATAACCCTTACAATGTTGTTTTTCTAGGCTAAACAACAACCTCTCAATGTACTTTTATAGGCTAAGCAATAACCTTTACAAAATGCTTTTCTTAGGCTAAGCAATAACCTTACAAGATGCTTTTCAAGGCTAAGCAATAACCTTTACACAATGCTTTTCTTAGGCTAAGCAATAACCTTACAAGTTAAAGATTTCTCTAAGTTAGTGTCTTCACAAAAGATCACTCTAAGAGATACAATTTAAAGCTCAATGAAATTGCCTCTTAAATAGGCGGATATGAAAGTTTAAAACAAACTCACACAAACACTCTATAAATGCAAAAGTGTATGCTCATGATGTGTGTGTGTGATGACTTCAATCAAGTTTAAAAAGAAGGCTTATTCAAATGTATGCTCAAAGCATTTCAAAGTTTAAGACATATAAAAGACTTGATTGAAGTTTAATGCAAATCACATGTATGTTTAATAACTTGTTAATGATATGAAAATCAAAGAATCACAAGTTGTATGAAAATGACTAACTTAGAACATGTGATGCATGTGCAATGTTGTTTTCAAAAACAAATAGATTTAACTAAAGTTCAAATGAAAGAAAACAACAAATTAGGTTTCAACCAAGACAAATAATCATGCATTAAAGGAAATCAAAGACTTTGGCTAAGCATGATTAAGTAAGGTTTAAAAACAACTTGGATTGAAACCAAAGTGAAGAATCCAATCTTAATAAGATCAAAGATTAGGAGAAGAATGAATTCAACACATCATAGTTATCATGTACAAAACCATTTACCAATAGCTTAAACAAAACATGAAAACCATGATTAACAAAGGTAGAGCTTACTTGGTGGTTTAACTCATTGATCCAAGCTTTAGCTCTCCTAATGACCTTCTAGCCTTTCCAACTTCATCCCCTTTCAATGGCTCCAAAATGGTCTCAAAGGTTCATGTGTCAAGCCTTGAAAAAGGTTGGAAAAGAAAGGGTTTTATAGCCAAAAAGTGTCCAACGGCTAGTCCTCGGTCGACCGGCAAAGGGGTCTCGGTCGACCGAGAAAACACAACGGTCATATTTCTGACCGTTGGCATGTTACAGTTCAGGTTCTGGAAAAATGACTTCCAGTTGTCTCGGTCGACCGAGACCTGTATCTCGGTCGACCGGCGACACTGCCGGGACACCCTCCCTTTTACAAAAAATGCAACTTTTGCATATTTGAAGGTTTTTCTTTGGGGGACTTTTGGGCCACTAAACCAAGCTAGAAAACATGTTTTAAGACATTCTAAGATGTTTAAAAACATGAACACACAAAGCCTAAGATGATTCAAAAGTTTAAAACCAAAGGCTAGCTTGATTGGATAAAACTCTTTTCAAATGAAAATGCATACAAAAATGATTCTGAAAGTGATGAAAGTATGCAAAGCTCAAACCTAAATTCTCAAGAAGATTTTCCAAATATAATGCACAAGGAAATAGGTTTTCAAAAGAGTTTGTATTCTAAAACCAATGCATCCAAGTTTAGAACCAAAACATGCATAAAACAAATACTTTTCCAAAACTTAAAAGCTATGCATGTATAAAACCAGATTTCAAGGTTTTCTAAAATGATGCAAGTGTGTGTAAATCAAATGATGCTAAAGTGCAAATGCATCCATCAAATTGCAAATTACAAAATCCCTAACAATCTCCCCCTTTGCAATTTGATGGGAACTTACTCATCATTGATATTTCACACCAAGTCTTCAGCTCCCCCTAAGCTGGACAAGTCTTGAAATCTTCTTGGATGCTCCTTCTTTTAGCTTGGGCTCTTTGGCTCTTTTCTTCAATCTTCTTGATGCTTGGAGCTTGATCATTCTTCAAGCTTTCTCTTCTTCTTTCCTTTCTATGACCAAGCATCTTCTTTAGCTCCAAGCTTTCTTTCTTCTATTTGCTCTCCCCCCTTGACCATGCCTCTCTCTCCCTTTGGCAAGACAACTCTCCCCTTAGGAAGCTTGGACATTCTCTTCACCCTTTTGAGAACTTGAATTCTTTCTCCCCCTTTGATGGATAGGAGATCTTCGAGTACTTGAACTCTCGAACTCTCTCTCCCCCTTTGCCATTAAATTGCAAAGGTACCTACACACATGAGACAAGAAGAATACCTTTAGTAGCACCTGTTAACAAAAGAAATCGAAAATGAAATACATAACAGGCTATCATGTATGGAAGTTATCTCTAAGGGCTCCAAGGCAATCCTAGGGTGAATTTGATCAAAACTAATTCTTCCTATGAAGGTTTACACTCCCCCTCAATCCATTCTCTTCTTTTGTCAAACTTTTGACAAGATTTAACTATTAGATGCAAGAAGAAGATGGTTTAACCAAATGAGGGTCAACTTCAAGGAAAGGATTAGATTCATATAACTATAAAGCACAATATGATCAAATTACCAAAAGATCAAGGTCAATGGGAAAAGCAATCATGGATATCAATTGGAAAAACAAAGAATACCAATTGAGATTTAAGGATATGACTATTAACACAATCACTCTAAAATGGATGTAAGAATATACCTATTAGGAAGAATCCAAATTAGAGCTATCCATGATACAATGGGGTTTACTCAAACATAGCATTAAATAATTTAACTATGAAAATCATATGCTATGTAAGTTTTGAAAATCATTTCATTCAAACAATAAATATGACTATTAATGTGCAAGAATGAATGAAATGAAATTCAAACATGACGCCTACCTCAACAATTAACCAACCAATATTATGAACACATAAACATGGTGGTCATGAGATTTACCTATGTGAGCAAGGGAGGAGGCAACCATGAACATTATGATGCTAATGGTGTGTGACATGGAACAAATATATTACTATCAAGTTTAGTCCAATGCACACAAGGTCTATCACATACACAAGATAAGTCATCAATTGGATATGAAATCAATGGAAAATTATACCAAATGAAACCAATTGAATATGATAACATGATTAAAAGCAAGAATGTGACAAACACAACATCCATCAAGCAACATAAATGGATATTCATCACTTATAAAGATATGACTTATGAGCATAGTGATGAACAAGGCAAATTGCAATGCAAAAGGATATGACTTGGTAAAGCATGCAATTTTCAAAGTGTCAAAATCATATGAATTCAACATCTAAGATATCCATCAAACATATAGAAATATGAGAAATGGGTTTCAAAGAGTTTCATATGATTAAGAACACTACTTATGAAGTTGAAACATGTAAAAGGATTAAATCACTTAGAAAATCACATGAATCAACATCATAACCATCCAAATAGATATGACTATAAGGCATAGAGGATGGATTTGGGTTCTAGTATGGTTTCTACAAATGTAACTAAGATCACAACTATACATGGAACCTATAGTCATTTGCATATAAAAAGAATGTAAATAAACAAGCAAGGATGCAAACAACATACATTTCCATTTCTAAGATAATGAAACCAAAAGAAAAGGAAATGAAAACATGGAACATGCTTTAGATGAATATAACTAATGATGTTATAGGCATTTCCATTCAAATAATCTTCAAATCATTTTTAAAAACAAAATCCAACAATGAGCATAAAAAGAATGATTTTGAAGATCAATTTTCAACATTGTATTTTAAAAGATATAACTTAATTGAAACACATACAAGTTGATTTTTCAAAACAATGTTCTCCATATAAAAGCATAACTTAGAAATCCATGGAAAACTTAAGTTGATTCAAATCATTTGTTCAAATAATATTACTATGACATCTACACAAATGATTTTTCAACAACAATTGATCATGAATAAATTAGCTATGAAAGCTTTTAAAATCACAATCAATTAATCATGTAGAAATGCAATGCAAAACTTATGTGTGCAAAAAGCAAATCAAACATGATGAAATTATAATCAAAAGATTTTGAAAACCATGAAGTGTAACTTAGAATGGTGTATGAAAAAAAAATCAATTGATCATAAAGAAGCAATGCATTTTAATAGATGTAACTAAGAAAGAACAAAATGCAAATGCAATCATGACCAACAAAAGGATTTAACTATTAAAGAATAGGTTGGTCAAGAAGGTTCAAGGCCCTAAGGTTTGTCTAGGTAAATAACTTTTGGAATCCACCTAAGGTCTTGAGAGGGTTGAACTTTGAGGTCTATTTTGGACTTCTCACCAACTAAAGGAGATTTGACTTGATAAATTTTCAATTTAAACTTATCACCATGATATTTAGATTTCACTAAGTTTAGCTTAGATTGGTGATTAGTCTTTTGATGTTGGTGAGTTTGTCTCTTAGGGGATTGCTTCACTTTTCTTTTTCTTCTTATTTTCTCCCTTTACTTGACTTTTGAATTTTAGATTTAACTTAGCAACTTTCTTCAAAAGTTCTTTCATGGGTTGATATAAGGGAGATAGGTTGAGAAACTTTTTGTTCATAGATTCTTTTAAGCTTGGTTTAACTTGTTTAAACTTTTTAGAATCTATCTTTGGAGACTCCATTTTAAATGATTTAACTTGTTTAGTCTTTTTGGAGTGTTTCTTGATTTTTAGTGTCTTACCCTTCATAGGTCTTGATTCTCCATTCTTTAGTTCAAAGATGGGTTTAGACACATGGCTTCTTTTTCTTAGTTTGCACTCAAATTTGAAATGTCCTTCAATGCCACAAAAATTACATTTGGTTTTGGGCAAAGGAGGATGAGTGCTAGAGAAAGAGGACTCACCTTTCACAAAAGTGTTGGTGAATTTAGGGTCATATGTCATATTCCTATTAAATCCAATACCCGTCCTATCTCCATGAGGTTTACCCAATTTAAATAATTTTTCAAGTCTATCTTCACTTTGGGTAAACTTGCACTCATACTTTTGTTTATACTCTTCAAGTTGAGTGACTTTTGTTTTAAGGGTTGAATTTTCATTTTTAACTTTTGTTAGTTCATTTTCAATTCCCTTAAAATTGTTTAGCTCTTCATAGGCAAGTTTTAACTTAGATTTAAGCTCATTAACAACATTTGATCCAAGTTCTAAAGTTTTTAAATTACTTTGAGCATTAGACAAATTTTCATTGGAAATTGTCAACTTGGATTTTAAATAGTTAATGTTTTCATCTTGTCTTTTAATTGTATCTCTTAGGTTCAAATTTTCATTTTTAAGCTCATCACAATTTATCTTAATCTCATTTAATTCATCTTGAGCATTAGATAAATTTTCCTTAGAGATAGTCAATTTAGATTCAAGATTGTTAAAGTCTTTACCTTGCCTTTGTAATTGATCTCTTAGTTTTAGATTTTCCTTATTGACATTTTCATAACCCATCTTTAATTCTTTTAGTTCATCTTGAATGTTGGATAGGTTATTTAAAGAGATCATGAACTTAGAGTCTAGACATTTTATTATTTCTTCTTTCTCTCTAAGTTCATCTTTTGAAGAGGCTAGCTCTTTGTTTAGTCTATTTGATTCTTCTTTTAGACTTTTATTTCTCTTATCAAGCTTTGAAGATAATGTATATAATTCATTATAGGCTTGTTGAAGATCTTCTTTATCATACTCATTTTCTTCCTCTTTTGAGTCAAATTGATATTCATTTAAGTGAGGGTTTGAATCTCCAATAGAAGGAAGAATGAGGGGTCTAGAAGAATCTACAAAGTCTAGCATAGTGGAGTCCATCCTAATGATTTTCATGCAAGAACAACTCTAGGGTCTTAACTCTAGGTTTTTACACCTAATCAAGAGTTCCAAACACTTGATCCTATAAAATAGAGTACGAGGCTCTGATACCAATTGAAAGTCCTCGGGATCCTAACCCTAGAGTGGGGGTGAATAGGGTTTGCTACAACTATGACCAATTAAGACCAATTTTAAATTCTTAAACCAAACTAGTCACAAGTGATGATAAACAATCAAAATGCGGAAGCTAATAAAACAATCATCACAAAGACAAGCACCACAACACCAAGGTTTATAGTGGTTCGGCCTCAATGCCTACGTCCACTACCGGCTTGTGAATCTAACACCCCACCGGATTTCCACTATTTATGCTTTTTACTAGGCTAAGCAATAACCCTTACAATGTTGTTTTTCTAGGCTAAACAACAACCTCTCAATGTACTTTTATAGGCTAAGCAATAACCTTTACAAAATGCTTTTCTTAGGCTAAGCAATAACCTTACAAGATGCTTTTCAAGGCTAAGCAATAACCTTTACACAATGCTTTTCTTAGGCTAAGCAATAACCTTACAAGTTAAAGATTTCTCTAAGTTAGTGTCTTCACAAAAGATCACTCTAAGAGATACAATTTAAAGCTCAATGAAATTGCCTCTTAAATAGGCGGATATGAAAGTTTAAAACAAACTCACACAAACACTCTATAAATGCAAAAGTGTATGCTCATGATGTGTGTGTGTGATGACTTCAATCAAGTTTAAAAAGAAGGCTTATTCAAATGTATGCTCAAAGCATTTCAAAGTTTAAGACATATAAAAGACTTGATTGAAGTTTAATGCAAATCACATGTATGTTTAATAACTTGTTAATGATATGAAAATCAAAGAATCACAAGTTGTATGAAAATGACTAACTTAGAACATGTGATGCATGTGCAATGTTGTTTTCAAAAACAAATAGATTTAACTAAAGTTCAAATGAAAGAAAACAACAAATTAGGTTTCAACCAAGACAAATAATCATGCATTAAAGGAAATTAAAGACTTTGGCTAAGCATGATTAAGTAAGGTTTAAAAACAACTTGGATTGAAACCAAAGTGAAGAATCCAATCTTAATAAGATCAAAGATTAGGAGAAGAATGAATTCAACACATCATAGTTATCATGTACAAAACCATTTACCAATAGCTTAAACAAAACATGAAAACCATGATTAACAAAGGTAGAGCTTACTTGGTGGTTTAACTCATTGATCCAAGCTTTAGCTCTCCTAATGACCTTCTAGCCTTTCCAACTTCATCCCCTTTCAATGGCTCCAAAATGGTCTCAAAGGTTCATGTGTCAAGCCTTGAAAAAGGTTGGAAAAGAAATGGTTTTATAGCCAAAAAGTGTCCAACGGCTAGTCCTCGGTCGACCGGCAAAGGGGTCTCGGTCGACCGAGAAAGCACAACGGTCATATTTCTGACCGTTGGCATGTTACAGTTCAGGTTCTGGAAAAATGACTTCCAGTTGTCTCGGTCGACCGAGACCTGTATCTCGGTCGACCGGCGACACTGCCGGGACACCCTCCATTTTACAAAAAATGCAACTTTTGCATATTTGAAGGTTTTTCTTTGGGGGACTTTTGGGCCACTAAACCAAGCTAGAAAACATGTTTTAAGACATTCTAAGATGTTTAAAAACATGAACAGACAAAGCCTAAGATGATTCAAAAGTTTAAAACCAAAGGCTAGCTTGATTGGATAAAACTCTTTTCAAATGAAAATGCATACAAAAATGATTCTGAAAGTGATGAAAGTATGCAAAGCTCAAACCTAAATTCTCAAGAAGATTTTCCAAATATAATGCACAAGGAAATAGGTTTTCAAAAGAGTTTGTATTCTAAAACCAATGCATCCAAGTTTAGAACCAAAACATGCATAAAACAAATACTTTTCCAAAACTTAAAAGCTATGCATGTATAAAACCAGATTTCAAGGTTTTCTAAAACGATGCAAGTGTGTGTAAATCAAATGATGCTAAAGTGCAAATGCATCCATCAAATTGCAAATTACAAAATCCCTAACACCAACTCATTGTCTTTCCGTGATTATTTTCCAATTTAAATGTAGTAAGATGGATTTTCGATCAAATTTTAAATTTTAAATTGGAGGGAACGACAATTGATGAAATTTTGCCTAGTGTGGCTTGTTTGGTGCAATTCTTTTGTGTCATCTTTCCTCCTTTGGGTGCTTTTGGCTGTCCACATACATATACAACTCAAATAAATTGATATCAAACTCAACTCAGTCCAAAGAAAAATCAAATAAAATCATAACAAATTTATTTAAATTCACTTCAAACACATATAATTTCATATTAGATTCTGACAAAGTTTTATCAAAGTTAGATAAATTCAAACCAAATCTAGTCAAATCAAACCAAATCTAGTCAGATAATCTCATATCGAAATGACATAACTTGTTTTCAATCTGGTTATGATTTCAAACACAGATAAATTAATATAAACTCACGCCAAAGTCAATAAGTTCACATCCAAGTCAGATAAATTCACAGCAAACTCAGATAATTCACTTCAATCAAGTTTAATTCGTATCACACGTAGATTAATTCAAAGTAAACACAAATAAATTCATATCAAACTTAGATAAATTCATACCAAACACAGATAAATTTATGTCAAAGTCGGATAACATCATGTCAAAGTCAGATAACACATACAAAACTTAGATAAATTCACAGCAAACTTAGAAAAACTCATTTAAAACCAAGTTGAATACATTTTAAAGTAAAATAAAATAATGTAAAATCCAGTTAATTTCATACCAAACTCATATTATTTCATAAGAAACTCAGATAAATTCAGTAAAAACTCAGAGAAAATTGTGTCAAAATCACATAAATTCATTTGAAAACTTGTTTAATTGATAACAAACGTAGTTAAATTGAAATCAAACTTAGATAATTCATTTAAAGTCCAGTTTAATTGATCACAGACTAAGATAACTTCACATAATGCTTAAATAAATACATGTCAAAGTCAAATAACTTCATATCAAACTCAGAGAAATTCAAACTAAAACTTAGATAAATTTATGTCAAACTCAATTAAGTTCAAGTCAAGATGATTCAGTTGTTTGAGGTTATTGAATAGTTGATTTTGCTTCATTCTGCAGTTTCCTTCATCTTCACTTTCGGAATCTTTATTTTGCTTAGTTTTTGGAGTGCATGACGAAATATTTTAAAGCGGTGCGTGTTTGGTGACGTATAGAGTATAAAGGAGAGGGCGCTTTTTTCTTTTTGACTCATTTAATGTTAAAAGAGGACCGCTGCTTCTATGAGAAAATGTCTTAGATCACAGGCTATGAAACGTAGTGTTGAGGGACCTACCGCCAAACGCCCCTAATTTTTAACTTATATTTAAGGGCCTCAAAGGTCAAACCTTAACAATACCATAAATTTTAACGGCGCATTAGGGCCCATCTATGTTGATTTGCGCACAACAACTCTCTTCTAAATAGTCACTAATGACTAAGCCCAATTAAATTTAAGGCCTCAAAATCAAAAGTCAAGATCCCTTTTAATAAATTGGATCCTTTGAAGGCTAGCCTTAGAAAATTCTATAGGCCCATCGTTATAATTTAAAACAAAAAAATTAGTTCACTTTGTTTTTTCTTTCCTCTATTTTTATTTAAATTTTAATCATGTGTTTTGTGTGATCAATCTAGCTATGTGCTCAACTTCAATTAATGTGAACTTGGGCAGGGGTTATAGTAGTTTTGAGCAGTTTTAGATTTATGATGTGAGTCTCCACTAATGCATGGGCTTAAAGAATCCTAGGGCCTACTTATAAGAAATCTAAATTGCTCAAAATGAATGGACCCTCGTGAACAGAGGCCAGGCCCTCCACAATATTCACTCAAATAGGAGTTGGACCCATAATCAGGTTATTCACTTGTAAAACACATGAATCATAAAATTCATGAGGCTAATCATTGGGGCCCACCTAAAATCTTAACCCCTCAACAATATGGGATCTAATGAACTTTAAATTTGATAGAAGATGGGGTGAACATGTATAAAAACACAGGGAACTTTTTTGTAATATTTCATTCATATGTTTTGTATATGTTCCTACAGTGGAATTTGTCTAGATACCAAATATGAGGAGTTGTTTTTTTTTAGTCATTAAGATTTTTAGTACGTGGGCCCATCTATGGAGCACGCAAGTCAAAGTTTATGCACCAACTATGGGGCTCCCCCCAATCTCTCTCTCTCTCTCTCATAAAAGACTTGTCTTAACTATGTTGGGGCTACATAAATGATAAGCGCCAATTATGATGAAAATTTTCACCTTTGAGCAGACTACATATTATACACATGTGGTCCAGCTCATGGGCCCACTTGGTTGCATACCTATCAGTGGGGTCGGATAGATGGAAAGGTATCTTTCTAGATAAGGGTCGTAGAAAGTCAGCCCCATCAAATTATCAGCCTTAAAATATTGATGGTCTTTTATCCATGGATTATTTTTAGATTCAATCCAACAATGAGTAAAAAGATTCAATGGGCATGAAAATGGGGATAAGAGTGTGAAAGGAACAGGACTGATCAAACGTGTGTACAAGTGGGCCTCAGAGCTGGACTGCACATACAGCTTCCTTATAATAGAAAATTGTTCCCTGTAATGGTTTCTTGATGAAATATGGGTGCACTATCCACTTATGCCCCTTCCGTATCAGCTGTTATTCTACGAAACATCCGATATTTTGTCTTCTCATTCCATCTTTTTTAACTTGTTTTCTACATCATCTCTTAAATACTTTTTTTTAATTAGTAGAGATTCAAGTTGGTATTAGACATTAGAGCCATTAGAAGCTGAAGAAGAATCATCAACAACCAGAAGGTGAAGAGTTTTCTCAGATTTTCAGCATTTTTCTCAAGGATATGTGTAAGTATTTTTTGAGTGTTGGATAATTCATGTGGGTGGACAAAACATGGGATTTCATGTATTTTACGAGTTTTTAGTTGGACCATTTTGTGTTGAAGAAGAACTTCAAATCAGCAGGAAACAAGGATCTTTCAGCAAACAGACTGACCGATCAATCGGACCCTCAGTCCGATCGATCGGACTGCGGCGAGCCTCAACTATTTTTTAGCAGTTTCTTTCTTTTGCCCTGTTTCCTAATCCTATTCAAACCCATTCTCTCCCATGCGATTTCATAAGCTTATTTTAAGGGTTTAATCCCTTCAGAAACTACCAGCTCTCTCAGATCTAAACCCTAGATTACCCTTAGAGAGATTAACTTCCCCTAGAGAGTTCTTTTGACAGATTCATGTGCTGAAGCCTTGTTCTCTGGAGATTCCTCTTCCATGTTCCAGTCAATTCGTCTTGCTTAAGGCGTGGAGATTGAAGTACTAGAGAAGGTGAACGGCGTGGTCGTCAGCAGGAATCACTTTGGTCCTTAGGTTGTGATCAACTGTAAAGGGGAGTGAGTTTCTTTTGTAACCTTCGAGTTTTTAGTGCTTGATCTTTCTGGACCGGTGCAAGGTCCCGTGGTTTTTTCCCTACCCAGGGTTTTCCATGTAAAAAATCTTGTGTCCATCTTCTTGATTGGTTGCTTGATTAACTTAGGTTTTTGTTTCCATATTCGTATCTGTGTTGGGATTTTTTTTACTTTCTGTTAGGTTTGTGTTTTTCAACCCTCCAGGAATTCTCATTTGGTATTAGAGCTGATTCACACTAACTTGTTGTGTGAGATCTTCACAGATTTCTGATATGGATATTATTAGAGATGAATCTTCTATTTCCAAACCCCCACTCTTGGATGGATCGAACTACCATTATTGGAAAGTTCGAATGACTGCCTTCCTTCAATCCATAAATGTGGATGTCTGGAACTGTGTGGAATTTGGTTACACCAAGCCTACTGTCGTCACTGATGGCAACGAGATCATTGAAAAACCCATGCTTCAATGGGCCAAGGAGGATAAACAAGCCTCCAATTTTAACAATATAGCTTTAAATGCAATTTTTAATGGTGTTTCTCCTTCCGAATTTCGTCGGATATCTATTTGCAAAACTGCTAAGGAAGCATGGGATATATTAGAAACTGTTCATGAAGGTACTCTCAAAGTTAAGCAAGTCAAACTTCAGAATTTGGCTACTGCTTTTGAAAATCTGAAAATGGATGAAATTGAAGTTTTTGATGATTTCAATGATAAATTGTCTGCTATTTTGAATTCTACTTTCTACTTGGGTGAAGTCATTCCTGAACATAAAATTGTTAAAAAGATTCTACGATCTCTTCCTGAGAGATTTGACCCAAAAGTAGTAGCTATTGAGGAGTCCAGCAATTTGGATTTAATCAAAGTTGATTAGTTAGTTGGCAACATGCAAACCTTTGAAGCCAATCTCAGAAAAACAAAGAAAGCTAAAGGAATGGCTTTGAAGTCTCTTCTGGAGCATGATAATGACTTTGAACAAGAGACCGAAAACCCAGACCTTGATGCCCTATTTGTTAAAAAGTTTAAAAAGTTTTTCAAAAATGATAAAAAGGATTTTAAAAAGAATTTAAAAAATATTTCTAAAAAAGGACATAATAAGCCTTCTTATTCGTTTAAATCCAATGCTGGTCAAAATCCTGAGAAAAATGTGTCCAAAATCCCCCCCAAGAGTACTCACTGTTATGAATGCAAAGGTTTTGGTCACTATGCTTCTCAATGTGTCAATAGAACTTTCAAAACTCAAGGAAAGGTGTTGAATGTCACGTGGGATGATGATTCAGACCAAGATTGCAATGATACTAAACCTGAATCATCATCACCAGAACATGGAAAGTTTATGGCATTTATGGCAAGATCTAACGATTCCTTTTTGCAGGAAGGTGTGAAAAAATCAGATGAAATTAATTCAGAGGATCTTAATTCTTTGTCAGATAATGAATAGGATTTGGTAGAAGCATACCATAGTCTCCTCAAACACTCAAGGAGGATGACACAATTTAATGATATTCAGAAAGGAAAATGGAAGGCTGCTGAAAAAGAAAATCTTGTTCTTAAAACTGAATTCAATGAAGCCCAAGGTAAAGTATCTCAACTTGAATCACAGCGTACCATTCTATTTGACAAGTTGATTTCTGTAGGGAATGAACGTGACTTACTACATGAGCACTCTATTCAAGCTGACAAGGAAATTCTAATCCTAAAGAAAGAACTGGATTCCTGCAAAACTGAAAAAGATAACATCTCTGACAAACTCAAGATGACTATTGCTGAATTGGTCTCTACCAAAGCTGATATTCATCGGATGAACACAGGGTCAAAGAAACTTGATGAAATTTTGGGAGCACAAATTGTATCTAGCAACAAGCATGGCCTTGGATTTGACTATGGTGCATCCTCCTTTAATAACACAGGTAAATTTGTTCGGGGAAATACACTGTTTGCTATTGAACCTGCTGTTTCTCAACCTAAACATGTGAACTCCAACCTCAAGAATTACATGCCTCAACGTGTATATGTCCTTACCTGTCACTTTTGTGGAATAATTGGACATATTAGGCCTCATTGCAATAAATTGCGTAAGAAACTTCGCAATGAAAGAAGGAAGATCAATTTGACCCCTTATAAGGCCAAACAAAAATCCATTTGGATACGCAAATCTGATCTTTGCTGCAATGTGGTTCTCACTGCTCTTAAAGCACAAAGTTTACATGTTTGGTACTTAGACAGCGGGTGCTCTAGACATATGTCAGGGGATAAGTCTCTTTTCACATCACTTGAAAGTCATCATGGTGGTAATGTTCAATTTGGAGATGGAAGCAAATCAAAAGTCATTGGTAAAGGATCTGTCAACATACCAGGTATGTCAACTATTAATAAAGTTTTTCTGGTTGATGGCCTTAAGGCAAACTTGCTAAGTATCAGTCAATTTGTGAGTCTGGTAATGAGGTTCATTTTTCTCTAAATACTTGCTCCATTGTAGACAGTCATGGAAAACATGTTCTTTTTGGTAAAAAGAATTCCGATAATTGCTATGTGGTTGTCAATGAAAATGTCTTGAACTGCAATTCTGCTACTGTTAATAATGTTGACCTTTGGCATCAAAGGCTAGGTCACATTAACCATTCTGATTTGGAAAAACTTTCTAAGCAAGAATTGATTCGAGGACTCCCTAAACTTCAAAAACCTCAAAACCACGTGTGTGGCCCCTGCCAATTGGGAAAACAGATTAGACTACCACATAAGAAATTGGATATGCTTACTACCAAAAGACCACTAGAGTTACTGCAAAAGGATCTGATGGGTCCTTCAAAATCTGAAAGTATTGGTGGTAAAAAGTACAATTTTCTTACTGTTGATGATTTCTCAAGATTTACTTGGGTTCGCTTTCTTAGAGATAAATCTGAAACCTTTGATGTGTTCCATTGCTTATGGCTTCAACTTCTTACAGATAAGGGCGAACAGTTTGGTGGAATTGCAAGAATCAGATCTGATCATGACACTGAGTTTCAGAACTCCTCCTTTAACTCTTTTTGTACTGAAAATGGAATTAAACATGAGTTCTCTGCCCCTAAAACTCCACAACAAAATGGAGTTGTTGAAAGGAAAAATCGGGTTGTACAAGAAATGGCTCGAGTCATGATCCATAGTAAGAACTGCCTCAAAGGTTTTGGGCAGAGGCAGTTAACACTGCTGTCTATGTGATCAATCGAGTCTACATCAGGGCAGGAACAAAGAATACTCCCTATGAACTATGGACTGGTCGAAAACCTACAGTTAAATACTTCAAAACTTTCGGGAGTAAGTGTTATATCTTGAAAGACAGAGAACACCTTGGGAAATTTGATTCCCGAAGTGATGAAGGGATTTTTCTTGGGTATTCGTTAAATAGCAAAGCCTATAGGGTGTTCATTTGCGAACTTCCACGGTCATGGAATCTATCAATGTCATTGTTGATGACGCTGGACCTTCTTATTTTTCTGATGATGAAGATGAATTTCCACTGACTCTTCATTCTTCTCCACAGGTTGGGCAAAATGGGAAGCAACATATGGAACAACAAGATCCGATCACACCGGATCAAGAAGCTGTCATTCCTGACACTGAATCAGAATATGAAAGTGAAGAGTCTGAATTGAAAGTGAAATGTTCTGCTAAAAGTACACCAACTCATCAACCTTCTCCAAGCAAGGAAGTACATCCTAGATCCCAAAAAGGTCAGGTAATTAGAGATCATTCTCTTGACAAAGTTATTGGTGATGTTCATGCTCCTCTAAAAACTAGTAGCAAGTCCAAAGTGAGGTAAATTTTTTGTGTTATGTTTCCTCTCTTGAACCCAAAAACATAAATGAAGCGCTTATTGACGACTCATGGATTAACGCCATGCATGAAGAGTTAGGTCAATTTGAGCGTAACAATGTTTTAAAACTAGTTCCACGGCCCAAAAATACATATGTCATTGGGACAAAATGGATCTTTAAAAATAAAACTGATGAACTTGGGCAAGTTATTAGAAACAAAGCTAGACTAGTTGCCCAGGGCTACACACAGGTGGAGGGAATAGATTTTGATGAAACATTCGCTCCGGTTGCTCGTCTTGAGTCCATTCACATTTTATTAGCTGTAGCTTGTTCCTTGAAAATCATGTTATATCAGATGGACGTCAAGAGTGCCTTCTTGAATGAATTTTTAAATGAGGAAGTGTATGTAGAACAACCGAAAGGTTTCCAAGACCCTCATAGCCCTAATCATGTGTTCAAATTGAACAAAGCTTTGTATGGTTTGAAGCAGGCTCCTCGAGCATGGTATGAGAGACTGACTACCTTCCTGCTAGAAAACTCTTTGATACGGGGCAACGTGGATAAAACACTATTCATCAAGAGAGATAGAAAAACATCCTCATTGCTCAAGTTTATGTGGATGATATTGTGTTCGGATCCACATCTGAAAGTTTAGCTACCTCCTTTGCCACATGTATGTCAAAAGAATTTGAGATGAGCATGGTTGGAGAATTATCCTTTTTCTTAGGTCTGCAAATCAAACAATGCGAGAATGGAATATTTCTTTCTCAATCCAAATATGCTTAAAATATCTTGAAGAAATTTGGGATGAACTCAGCCAAGCACTCCAATACTCCTATGAGCACCACAGTTAAGTTGAGCTTAGACTCATCCGGGAAAGACTTTGATGAAAGAATGTATCAAAGCATGATAGGAAGTTTGTTGTACTTGACTGCTAGTCGACCAGACATCTCCTTTAGTGTTTGTGTTTGTGCTAGATATCAGTCAAGACCTAAAGAATCGCATGTCCAAGCTGTGAAGAGGATTTTAAAATACGTTAGTGGCACCACTGATTTTGGAATATGGTTTTCAAGAGATACCAACATGAATGTCGTAGGCTACTCAGATGCTGACTGGGCAGGTTGTGTAGATGATCAGAAAAGCACTTCAGGTGGCTGTTTTCTTATTGGAAATAATTTGGTTGCGTGGCACAGTAAGAAACAAACCTCCACCTCCCTATCCACACCTGAGTCAGAATACATTGCGGCTGGAAGCTGTTGCACACAATTGTTATGGATGAAACAAATGCTATCTGATTATGGCATTGCACAAACCACAATGGTTGTTTATTGTGATAACAAGAGTGCCATTGACATCTCTAAAAACCCGGTACAACATTCCAGAACCAAACACATAGACATAAGGCATCATTTTATCAGAGATTTGGTTGAAGAGAAGATCATTAGCTTGGAGCATATCCCTATAGAAAATCAACTAGTTGATATTCTTACAAAACCCTTGGACCCAACTCGGTTTGATTCCCTTCGTAAGTCTCTTGGTATTTTCTCACACCCTTAGTTTCTTTCACTATCATTCATTGGTCTTTAGTGTCTTCCCTATCTTGTGATTCATTGAATTTTTTTTTGCCAAGTCTGAGAGTTTTTTTTTTGCACTGTCACATCCTCACAGTTTGATGGTTATGGTTTGATTACATATATTCAGTACTCTTCTCTCTTGACTCAAAAAATAAGAAAGGGGGGGGGGGGAGGGATACCGGAGGATCAGGACTACCTACGAGTATGTGTGATAGCTGCTATATGGTTGAAAAGTTTCATTAGAGAAGGCTACCATACTCATTAGTGTGAAAGTCACCTATGATGGATCATATTTGGGCAATTTAAAAAAAAAAGGGGATACCGGAGGATCAGGACTACCTACGAGTATGTGTGATAGCTGTTATATGATTGAAAAGTTTCATTAGAGAAGGCTACCATACTCATTAGTGTGAAAGTCACTTATGATGGATCTTATTTGGGCAATTAAAAAAAAAAAATTGGAGCAGAGTCTGTTATGTGTGATTTTATCATTTATCCTAGAACAGACTAAATTTTCAAAATTCTCCACTCACACCTACACTCCTATGCTTGGTAAAAAGTTTAGTGTATGATCATAAGGGAATCACTTTTGATCACGTTTAGTGTATCTCTCTGGCTCGTTTCACGTTTTTGGCCCAGGTCCGATCGATCAGCCTGACTAGACCGATCGATCGGACATCGTCTCAGTCGTTTTTAAACAGTTCAAACTGTTTTTTTTTTTTCATCTTCTTTTTCATTCCAGCCCTAGAACCGATTTTCACCCTCACAATCAGAGGTTTTCCGCTGGGTTGATTGCTCTCTCTGAGGTATCTCTTCTTCTCCGTCTCTCTTTCTTTCATTATATTTCCTTCCATTTGCTTGTCTTTGGTTTTGGTAAAAGTATTGGGTGATTGGATTTCATTGGCTTAGTTGTAGATGATTGAGAATGATATGTGTGTTGCCACTGTTTTTCTAGTCTCTGTGTGAATGCACTCAGTGGGGACTGAACTTTTCATATTGTACATCCTTTATGGATGACCCATTTCTAAGTTGAAGGTTGGATTTGTTTATTTGTGTCATGCACACCAGGTGTTGGTTTTTTTTCCTCAAAAAAGAAATGGCTCCAAAAGTTTCACAACCGCGCAAGAAAACATGCCATCGTGGTAGCTCCTCCTCTGCCCCTACTGTTGACGGTAATAGATTTCAAAGTTTGGTCAAAGAGAATTCTTTTCTGAGTGTATTTTCGAAGAAACAAGTCCTTGTCGAACGTCCCGTCCGTTTGGCAAAGATAGAAATTGATTTTAGTATGTGGCTACGTGAAAGGGAATGGGATTCCCTCTATGTCTGACCCCACAGCATATGGGTCGCTGGTTCAAGAATTCTACAATAATATACATGACATTGGAAAAGAATCCTTCAAATCATTTGTACGTGGGATAGTTATTGAAGTCAATGCAAATTTCATAGGGCAATTCCTTCAAATTGATAGGAGTCTAGATGCTGTCTATCCGACTCCTGAGCCCGATTCTGATGACATGGAAGACCCCTTTGACAATACTGATTGGGATGAGGTGATCACCACTCTCACTAGTGGTCGTAAGCATGCATGGCCAGGGGGCATCTTGAAACAGAAATTCCTTACTCCTTCTTACCGGATGTTGAATCTTTTCGTTTGCTATAACCTTGAGCCTAAGGGGAGAACATCAGAAGTTATAATGGAGACTGGCTATCTTTTGTATCTGATTGGGACAGGGCAGCCTATTGACATCCCTCTTACCATTTATAGGCACATGGTGGCAGCCCCTCTCGGTGCGTCGACTACTTCTCTACCATACGGAGCACTTGTCACTCGTATACTTTTCTCTAGAGGAGTAGCTGTTGGGCCACATGATTCCCTTGTGAAAGGGCGAGGCCCCATTACATACCACACCGTCAGTCTGTCGTCTGCTCATGTTGATGATAGTGGTGATGAAGCCCCAGTTCCAGATGAAGAAGTTTCTCCGGTTGATACGCAGTTTGAGTCTGCTGTGCCTTCATATCTTCAAGAATTTGAAAACCGCCTCCTGGATCAGTCTACACAGATTGAGCTACTTGAACATCGCATGGACTCACAATTTCAGGATGTTTTTTCAGATGAGGCAACTACAGATTGGCAGCAACCGGATTGAGGAGAAGCTGGACTCTCTCCTTCATCGATTCCCTCCTCCTCAATAGACCTAAGCAATTATCCTTTTGTCCCCATCTCAAACTTTTATGCTATGTGTTTTTGCTGTTTTGGTCTCTTCATTCTACTCTTACTGTTTTTTTTACCTTGTCAATTTATGGCCAAAAAGGGGGAGACTTAGCTCAGTTACTTAGTTCATATATGTCTTTTTATCTTTTTATATATGTGTGCTTGATTTTCATATGATCATGATCTTTTGTCAAAGATTGTCGGTGACAGGAACTGCAGGTAGCAGCAATGGATGATGGTTTTGTTTGGGTAGTTTCTGGGTAGAACCAATGTATTAGATGTTTTGTCCATGAATTGCCAAAGGGGGAGATTGTAAGTATTTTTTGAGTGTTGGCTAATTCATGTGGGTGGACAAAACATAGGATTTCATGTATTTTACGAGTTTTTAGTTGGACCACTTCGTGTTGAAGAAGAACTTCAAATCAGTAGGAAACAAGGATCTTTCAGAAAACAGACTGACCGATCGATCGGTCCAGAAAAGGCCTCAGTTAAAAGACAGACCTGTCGATCGGACCCTCAGTCCGATCGATCGGACAGCGGCGAGCCTCAGTTATTTTTTAGCAGTTTCTTTCTTTTGCCCTGTTTCCTAACCCTATTCAAACCCATTCTCTCCCATGCGATTTCATAAGCTTATTTAAGGGTTTAATCCCTTCAGAAACTACCACCTCTCTCAGATCTAAACCCTAGATTACCCTTAGAGAGATTAACTTCCTCTAGAGAGTTCTTTTGATAGATTCATGTGCTGAAGCCTTGTTCTCTGGAGATTCCTCTTCCATGTTCCAATCAATTCGTCTTGCTTAAGGCATGGAGATTGAAGTACTAGAGAAGGTGAACGGCGTGGTCGTCGGCAGGAATCACTTTGGTCCTTAGGTTGTGATCAACTGTAAAGGGGAGTGAGTTTCTCTTATAACCTTCGAGTTTTTAGTGCTTGATCTTTCTGGACCGGTGCAAGGTCCCGTGGTTTTTTCCCTACCCAGGATTTTCCACGTAAAAAATCTTGTGTCCATTTTTTTGATTGGTTGCTTGATTAACTTAGGTTTTTGTTTCCATATTCGTATCTGTGTTGGGATTTATTTTACTTTCTGTTAGGTTTGTGTTTTTCAACCCTCCAGGAATTCTCAATATGTGATGATGTCAGACCCCATGTGTTGATGTCAAACCCAGTGAACAGCTGTTTTGTGTTAAAAATTGAAGTGGTGTGCTGCTGTTGTGAATTTCTAAATGTTGAGTATACTTTGGTTTTCATGGCTTTTGGCAAGTTCAATTTGATTATTCAGCCCTTATCAAGTTTTGTGGTTGAGTTTTCGTCATGATTACTTATCTGTGTATATTTGCTTGATGGACTCAAAACAACAGTAGATACAAATAACACGTTGCTGCATTCACTACTCAATACTCATCCAAATTTAGGAATTCAAAATCTTGGATATAGATAAATTAAAGTAGGAAAAACTCACAAATTGCATAGTTCGACTGGTCCCATGAACAACCAGATTTGCCATGTTTCCAATCAGATATGATGTCAATCCGAGGTCAAAGAGCATGCATAAGATGTTGAACATCATCTCTGCCGTATTCTGAGCATGTAAATCACCATAACCAGTGGTCGAGAGAGTGGTAATTGACCAATACATTGAAGTTATATAACGGTCGTAGAGGCTCTGCTCCAGAAAATCATTGTAGGAAGCTCCAATCCATGTAGTTAATGGATCAGGGTGTCTTGAGGCAAGGAGATAAAAGAAGCACCCAGCACAGTGAACTGCAAACAGAGTCACCTATAAACACATTATGAAATAAGAGACCAGTTTCTAAAGAGTAGCTTTGCTAAAAGGAACAAAGAACATGAAAAATGCACTTTGAGACACTTACACACATAAGTTTTGCACAGCGAACCCAAAAGTAACTATAATTCTTATCCTTCTCCAAACTGTAAAATGGAAAGAACAAATGGAAAATTTTATAGATGGAAGATCTTAATTTTGCACTCAAAGATAGAGAGCCTTATTTAGGATACAATTACAAAAGATACTACATTTGATCTAGCAGTTCATTTTTGTTTTACCCTATCATAGCTCATTTAATCACAAGAAAGAACAAATTTGTTTTGCTATGATCTTGAGGTGGTGGCACTTGAACAGGAAACTGCATTAGCTCAATTATTATTTGTCTTTTCCACAGCAGATAGTTATCAAAGCTAATCACCATAATTCTGAGGTGAAAAAGTAATAGTAACCAGCAAGATGTGATTTCCACTTTCCATGCCAGCCCAAATGCACAGTGAGATAGATATTATCCATTCTAGATTCAGATCAATTATTATTATTATTTGTGTATCTAAGTTCACCTTAATAAAAGAATCACCTTTCCTTTCTTTATTATTTTGTTTTC
The DNA here is from genome assembly GCA_038049695.1 of Cinnamomum chago. Classification (NCBI taxonomy): domain Eukaryota; kingdom Viridiplantae; phylum Streptophyta; class Magnoliopsida; order Laurales; family Lauraceae; genus Cinnamomum; species Cinnamomum chago. The sequence continues at coordinate 65,978,257 of CP142451.1, forward strand.
TTACTGATGAATAAAATTTGAAAGTGAATCATACCGAGCAAAGAGTGAACTGACTCTTCGGAGACGCCACAAGCGAAGCATGTTGAAGAATCCATATGATTGGAGATTTGTTGGCAACAACTGCCGGGTGGCTTCACTAGGGATTGTGGAGATGATATCAAGAGCCAACCAAGTACTTGCATACCTCCATGCAATCTCCTTTGGTTCATCAATAAGAAGATAACTCGTTTTGTCGAGGTAGGCAACAAAGAAGGCTAAGACAATATCTATGGCGAAGAAACCATTAACAATGTTATCACATATGGATAGTAGTCCTGTTTTGGCCCCAAGGAATCCGAATTCAAATGGAGACACCCAAGCAGTGTAAATGACAAGAAGTATCAGGAAAGTCTCCCAGGTTCTGACAAACATCAATCCATGTAATCAGTTATTCTCAGAATGCATGTTTTCACCAGTAAATTCTAATTATATATGGTTAATGTACGAAACTACTGAATTACAAGTCTACAACTGAATTCATGCATCGGTAGATGTTTTCCTAAGCCCATTTCAATTGATGATTATCTAAAATCTATTGTGAGTGCCTAAAAGTTCAGGACCTAGATTAGGTTAGTGTGAGACTGGTGATTCGCTGTTTAAGCTTCTTCGGGGAAAATAAATCGCCTTAGGACCTGAAAGGAGAGAAGAAAAAGAGATCAGAGACCCTAACTGCCGTCAGCCAAAGACTCTCCGATGCCTGAGTTAGTGCTATCACTGAAAAAAGGATGGAAATGAGAGGCAAGTACACTTTTATGCAAGGTGTTCTATGAACATGGCATTAGTCCATTATTGCGTCATGGCGCTTATATTTGCATGATGTTGTGAAAAACATAACATACCTCCGAAGGGATTATTTCCCTTGTTTATGTAGAGGTTTCACTTGACGCACCCTTAGTGGGGGTAGGTGAGAATATTGTCGGGTCGAATCAAGAGATGACCCCTGGTATTAATGCGGATGTGATCGATCAAGGCGACATATGACCATCATCTGGCGCCTGTTTTGTCTGTCAGCACGTTCTGCAACGTAGCCGTAACTTCATGGAAGTACAATGATGGCCTAGTACATATCCCTGTGGACGGACCGAGCTGAGGATGGTACTGAGGCCGGGTCCGGATGCATCCTGGCACTATTGCCGAAGCGCCTTATACCGAAACCGAGATGAGCCCAGTTGGTACTCTTTACCGAGACTGGCTCAAGCTTGGTGCAAACTGGCACTGTTTACCGAGCTGAGAAGGGGTGTCTAGCTGGTACCGTTACCGAACTAGACGGATCTTGGCGCTGTGGCCGAATTTGGATACCGAGATCGGGATGCACCGAGCTGGTACCGCTACCGAGACCAATGTAATCCTACTCTTAGGAAAACACTCCACACATCTGTAATGTCTTATTGTTCCAAATACCAATTCTCTTAACCCTGAATTAAATGGCTCAAAAACACCCAATTTTTTTCCCTGGTTAGTGTCATTTACAAAAATGAGGCTTATACATTTTATTTTCATTGGATTAGGCAATTAAATTCAGATCTGCGGCTAAAGAACACTGCAAACTGAATTTACAAAAAAAAAAAAAAAAAAAAAAGTTTGAATAGTTTCATCCATCCAAATTTTATACAAAAACAAGTATTCTTCATTATCCGAATTCTGAGCTCTTTTTTCGTCCAGTTCTCTATCTGCTGCCATGATCACTCTGAGATTCTACAATGGGCACTACTCCACCGAGATGACATCCTTTATAGCTGATAAAGTGATTGGTCTGATTTGGGTAGTATGTTCGGCAATCTACAGCTATAGGACTATTTGGCTGGTCTGGTATACAGTTCATTCGACTTACTCAACGGTCTTTATCTTCGGGACAAAGATCCGAACTACCATATGTCCTACTTCTGGATCGTCTACAATCGTACTTTAGTGAAGCAGAACCTCGTCCTCAACCAGAGGGGCTCACTTCTTGTAAGTCCCCCACCCAAACTCTTGCAATTAAGTGGGTGATTAGTCTCTTTAAGTGGGATTAGAGGTTGTTTGATTAGAGTGTGGTTTGGTTTAGTCATACTCATAGTTTTGGAGAAATTTTGAGAGCGTTTGAATTCAGTCTGACACGTTCGGGGGTGCCCTGGGTTACACGTGTAAGCATAAGGGATGATTCTTGATTTTGATAAATTATGATTTTATTCCTTTTGATAGATTTTGTTTTTATCCACAACTTTTCGTATTTATTCCATCCGTGTTTGAAGCCCAGAAACCCGATTTTTAGCCAAAAAGGATAAAGCAGTCTTTTCACACTAAAATCTGTACACGATTTTCAAAAGCTCCAAACCATGCAAAATTTATACTTTTTGAAAACTAGATTTTTCAAGGAGCCTTTCTTCCTTCTTCGTCAATCTCATCTTGGGCCCGCAGGAAGGGTTTCCAGCCACTTGAAGTTCTAGACCTATTGGGGCTTGTAGGATCTTACACCCCATTGAGCTACCGTTTATCTCAAAACCAATTGGTGATAGGAAATGGAACAACAATAGTTTTATGGTGAGGGCGAGGGCTCGACCACAATTATGACCGCTCAAGAGCGAGGGTGGACGTTGACCTCAACAATTCCTCCCTAAACGGCACACCAGCCGCGACTCCTGCTGCGAACTCGCAAAACGCGTGTCCCGTGACTCGAGCACTCCACTTACCAGGCTCTGATACCACTTGTATGATCTTACACCCAATTGAGTTACCACTTATCCCAAAACCAATTGGTGATAGGAAACGATACAACAATAGTTTTATGGCGAGGGTGAGGGCTCGACCACAATTATGACCGCTCAAGAGCGAGGGTGGACTTTGACCTCAACAGGGCCCACGATGTGAGGCCCCATCCCTTGTGGGGCCTCAATTTGAATTTGAATACTATTTAATAGAGTATATTAGCTAATTATACAAATTAATGGGTTAGTAAAGGTAGTTATGTGATTTCCTAAGTTTTAGTTAGATTAGTCTAGTTGTGTTAGTAATAGAGTTAATAGGGGTCTTTTGCAATTTCTAGGGTTTGTTAGTGAGATAGAGGCCCTAGCTAGATATTAGTATTTACCATAGGGGGGTATCCACTAAAGAATCTTCTAGAACCTTGCCCAAAGACCAAAATGCCCTCTACCCTAACCCTAATCCTATGCAACTAAAAATGGTATTTTAGTCCCTAGCCCTAAACCCAACTTATAAATACTACACATTTCCCAAGTCATTCCTTAGCTACTGTTCATCTTCCTCATTTCCCCTCTCCTTTCTCTCTTTTTAGAAATCTAAGAAGAAGAAGAAGAAGACCCACTATCTCAGCCACCAACTTGTATCCCTTTCTCTATCTTGATCATCTCCTAATTCTCTTATAGCCAAGGTAAGAACTCTCTTGTAAATTCAATTTCATTAGAATCCCTGCTTTCTCTCTCTAGATTCTTCTTCCTTATTGAAGTTCTCTGTGGATGTGGGAATAGGAGTAGAGATTTCTTCTAGATCTGAGACTCTAGGCTGGTTTTGTGATTGAGAAGACCATAGGAGCTGGGATTTCATCTTATTGGCTTGGTTCTCTCTTTTCTCTCTCTACAATCCTTCATTTCAATCAAGGCAAGTGCAATATACTTATTTAGCATAGAATGTATGTTTCTATTTACATTGATTCTGCAATTTTCGATTCAGTTAATGTATATGTGTTAGATCTACCCTTGAGCTAAGTTTTGATGGATTTTGGGCATTGATGGATGAGATCTCTCATTTGGAAGATCAATGGCCCGTTTAGTGTTGGATGGTAGTACATTGAAGTGCTTTTATGTTTTATATTCATTTGGTGATGTTTGGGTGAGATTGGAGGAGTTTTAATAGGAAAATGGGTTGAAGGAGATGAAACCCTGAAACCTGGGTTTTCTGTAGGTTGCGTGTACTCGGTCGACGGAGCACACTGAAACTGAGAAAAAACAGGTCTCAGTTATTTTCCTGCAGGATTGACAGTCCAGTGTGCGCGGTCGACCGAGCTCTGCCTCGGGTCGACCGAGCACACTGAACTGAGAAAAATCCAACTCTCAGTTATTTTTCCTGCAGAACTGACAGTCTAGTGTGCGCGGTCGACCAAGCCATGTGCCAGGTCGACCGAGCACACTAATTTCTGCAGGAAATAATTGAGAATGGGATTTTTACCTCAGACCCAGATTTGTGTTTGTGCAGTCGACCTGGCCCTGTTCCAGGTCGACCGGACACAAAGGAATTTGGAATTTGGACTGAGAGCTGGGACATCCATTTCACACAGGGTTTCAGTATGCGCGGTCGACCGCTCAGGCCAGGAGGTGGTCGGTCGACCGAGCACACTGCACACAGGGTTGACCTGGGGGTCAACATCCTGACAATCCAGTGTACTTGGTCGACCGAGCCCTATGCCAGGTCGACCGAGGACACTGAATACAATGATTTTCCAGTTTTCACATTCTGAGGTTGTGTTTGTTTGTGAGGCCCATTGACCATCCAAATGAACTTCTATTGATGTGCCAAGCCCGAGTTAATGGTGTGGCTCAACCCTGACTCGTGGGGACCACCAAGTAGGGTTTTGGTGGTATAATCTACGATGATTCGATCTTTAAACGTTGTTGATGATGCCCGTAACATTAGGAGCACCTAACACAATATCCTTTGGCATCTGAGATTCCATTTAGAGATCAAATTACCTGAGATGGACCTGGACTTGAATGTGGTCCATTACCTAGGTTGGATTATTGATTTTTCCCTATTGATTCTCATACCTGAAGTTCATACTTTACTTATCTTATTTCTGTCACTCTTATGTCTTTACTATAGCTGATAACTGTTAATTAAATGGAAATGGATGACTTGAACCTAGGATATCTTAGAAGTGACCCGATGGTGTGATTGAGAGAACACGGACCCGTGTCTGTGGCTAGGCGGGCCTTATTGTAGCCTAAGTTTGGATATGTGTACCCTTAGATTGGAGAGGTGGTTTATATTGGGATTATAACTCATGGTAGATGAGAATGAACTGTTTATCAGTGGAAATGGACTTGTTACCTCATTTGGACTGTTTTAGAAAAGGTCATGTGTTTGATGGGCCTTGGTATGGATCCAACGAGTGGGCTTGGACTTGGATTGTGATCCATGGATTGATTTGATATTGGAACCTTTTAAAGACATTGTTAGGGCCTTGTTCGCGCTAGGCAAAGCCTAGACAGACACAGACCTTTAGAGTTTTCTCGAGTTGGCATAGACATTCACTTAGTTGATTTAAGCTCAGCCTTTGGACTGATCATCACTGGTAGGAGCTATTTATGAGTGTTGAGTGAGCTATCATGATGAGCTATGTTTTAGACGGACAGTGTGATACCGAATCTAGTCTCCCTAAGTGATGAGTGTGGTGAGACTGTTGAGTGATTTGCGGGGTTAGTTATCCCTAGCACTGGTGAGATTCCCCACCGCGACTGTGTTCAGTATGGGAGGGCCGCGACATAATATCCCGCGGTATCCAGCTCGTGTGAATGTGTCATATTGTATTATACTAGATGCTATATTTGTCCTGATTCTATATGTTTATCTTGCTCAACTGCCTAGATCATGTATCTTGATACTCTTTAACTATGTACCTGTCTTTACTCTTTTGATATATATGTCGTATGTTACTTGTATACTGTGACTTGCCAGATCTTTAGATCTAACCCATTTTGGTGCTTAGGTCTTGACCTCGAGTACGCGGACAATGCGCTTGCGCTCGTAGAGGCGCCCATAGCTGGAGATTACGGTTGGGGACCGGCTGACCTAGATGTCGAGCCGGAGGTTGGAGAGCCAACACATGGGCTTTGAGTGGTTATCTTTGTTTGGGTTTTTGAGAGGTTTTTGTAGTGAGCTGGGTAGTTGTCAAATATGTAACTAACTTTTGTTCTTATCAATTGATACATTTAAACTGGACTATGGTTCCGCTCATATTTGATATATCATGATACCTATTGCTTCCGTTTCACTTCATATGCTTCTGTAATTTAACCGTTGATATTATGATGTTCAAAAGTTTTCAAATTGGACCTCACTGCGGACCTACGATCTTGGAAGTTCTCGAATTTTTCGGGAAGTAGCGCGCCAACTTCGGATATTCTGACGACTTTCTCGGTATCCGGAATTGGGGTGTTACAATTTTATGGTATTAGAGCTGAGCTAGTCTCTAGGAAATAAAACACACTAGAAACTTTAGGACGTTATGAGGATTTCAGTGACGGGATACATGTAAGGACGATGGATTGGGTAGAATCAGGGTAGTCCTAAGTATTGGACTCGAACTGACACAATTTCTTTTTCATGATAGATGTCTGGAGGTGAGGCACCACCTGAGGCACTAGCGGTCGACGATCAGTCTGGTCACGAGCATCGCTTTGAGAGGTTTCTACGAGCCTTCCTTGTCGCGCAAGAGGCCCAAGCGACTGCACATCAGCAACAGACAGACGATTTTGCGCAGTTTCAGGCGCAGGTCTTAGAGGTGATCGAGAGGGTGGCCCCACCAGCCCCAGTGGATGTACCTGTTCGAGAGGCAGACCCGAACGTTATATTTGAGAGGTTTCTCAAGAGGGGACCGCCAGAGTTTACCGACACAGATGACCCAATGGTTGCGGACGACTGGATTGTCCGTATGGAGAAGATCTTCAGGGTCTTCGAATGTTCTGGACGCCAGAGGGTGCAGCTGGCAGCTTATATGTTTCGTGGTGTGGCTGAGGACTGGTGGAGGATCATGTAGCAACCTTACGAGGCGATAGGAGACGAGGTGGCATGGACTGCTTTCAAGACAGACTTCCTTAGGAAGTTTATTCCCGCTCATGTCAGAGAGCGTAAGCTCAGGGAGTTCCAGACTCTTGTCCAGGGCAGTATGACAGTCTATAAGTACGAGCTCTGTTTCACTCAGCTGTCCCGTTTCGCAGAGGCATTGCTTACGTCAGAGGCCGAGAGGGTCCGGCGGTTTGTTGATGGATTGAGGGAGGAGATCCAGCCGGCTATGACTTGTATTGAGCTACCTACCTACGAGGAGGCCTTGCAGAGAGCTTATTGGGCAGAGGAGTAACTTCAACGGCTGGAGGTCACTCGTCAGCAGAAACGGCTCCGGATTGCCCCAATCAGGCAGCAACCCGTGATTCCGCAGCAACAGCCATTCCAGAGGCAGAGGCCACCAGGCCAGGTGAAGCGGTATCATCATCATCAGCAGCAGTACCGCGGGCCTAGAGTATGCTTCGACTGTGGTGAGCAGGGGCACATATCTAGGCACTGCCCACTCCGCGAGCAGCAGCCCCCGATGCTTCAACTACCAGCACCTCCGGGAGCCCCAGCTCCAGCGGCTCAGCCAGCGCGTCAGGTTGCACTAGCACCTCAGCCGTAGTACCGTGCAGAACAGCAGGCACACGCACCTCAGCAGCCCCGAGGACAGCAGTACCATCGAGGACGTCATCAGAGGCACCATGGCCAACAACACCAGCAGCAGAGGCCCCAGGCTGTGGGTCGAGCTTTCGCACTCACTCACGAGGACGCAGAGGCTGCAGGCAACGTGGTGGAAGGTACTCTCTTTATCAGTGATCATCTTGCTAGGGTATTGCTTGATCCAGGAGCGACACATTCGTATGTGTCATCAGCATTTGCTTTAGTCCTTGGTGGGGTAGGAAAGGCAATGCCTTGTACATTAGTTGTGTCCACACCAATAGGTAGGAGTGTGGTGTGTCAGACTTACCACCCAAGGTGCCGAGTGCAGATTGGGGAGTACTTTTTGCTTGCAGATCCGATCGTGCCTTCGACGTCATTTTGGGGATGGATTGGTTGGCTAGATACCGAGCAGTGATGGATTGCTTCGAGAAGACAGTCCGACTCTCCATCGACGGATCCGATGACACGATCAAGTTTATAAGCGAGAGGAGATCGCCTAGCACTCGGATGATTTCGGCACTGAAGGCTGAAAGATTGATGAGATCTGGTTGCGAAGGCTACATCACGTTCATATCAGAGGATAAGCCGACCAGCGCAGTAGAGGAGATCCCAGTTGTTTGCGAGTTCCCCGATGTGTTTCCCGACGAGATTCCAAGATTACCACCTGTTAGAGAGATCGACTTCACCATTGACCTTGCACCAGGCACAACACCGATTTCCAGAGCTCCTTATCGCATGGCTCCGGCAGAGCTACGAGAGTTGAAGACCCAGTTGGAGGAATTGTTAGACAAAGGCTTCATCAGGCCGAGCATGTCACTGTGGGGTGCACTAGTGCTCTTTGCGAAGAAGAAGGATGGATCGATGATGATGTGCATTAACTATCGACAACTAAACCAGGTAACAGTGAAGAATAAGTATCCTCTTCCTCGGATCGACGAGCTCTTCGACCAGCTACAGGGTGCACAGTACTTTTCGAAGATAGATTTGAAATCGGGATACCATCAGTTGCGAGTCAGAGAGCAGGATGTGCAGAAGACAGCGTTCTGTACACGCTATGGCCACTACGAGTTCCTTGTGATGCCGTTCGGATTGATGAATGCACCAGCAGTGTTCATGTCCCTGATGAATAAGATCTTCGCCCCGTACCTCGATAGCTTCACAGTTGTGTTCATCGACGATGTGTTGGTATACTCCAAGTCCAAAGAGAAGCACGAGCAGCATTTGAGGACGTCTCTACAGTTGTTACGCGACAACCAGTTGTACGCGAAGCTTAGCAAGTGCGAGTTTTGGCTGGAACAAGTAGTTTTCCTCGGGCTTATCATCTCCAAGAACGAACTAGCTGTGGACCCAACGAAGATAGAAGCAGTGATGAATTGGGAGAGACCGAAGAATGCCACGGAGATTCTGAGTTTTCTCGGCTTAGTAGGCTACTATCGTAGATTCGTTAAGAGCTTCTCCATGATTTCAGCCCCGTTGACCAAGCTGACGCGGAAAGATGTACCGTTTGTTTGGACTGATGCTTGCGAGAACAACTTCCAGGAACTGAAGGAGAGACTGACGACAACACCAATCTTGTCTTTACCTATTGGTAATGGTGGATTCGTAGTCTTCACCGACGCTTCAGGGACCGGTCTCGGTTGTGTTTTGATGCAGGAAGGGAAAGTCATTGCCTATGGATCACGCCAGCTAAAAGAGCATGAGAATAAGTACGCTACACACGACTTGAAGCTAGCAGCGGTCGTTTTTGCATTGAAGTTATGGAGACACTATCTCTATGGGGAGAAACTCGAAGTGCATTTAGATCATCGCAGCTTGCAGTACTTGTTCACTCAAAACGACCTCAACAACCGGCAGAGGAGATGGATGGAGTACATCAAGGATTACGACTTTGCTATCAAATACCATCCGGGTAAGGTGAATGTCGTAGCAGATGCTTTGAGCAGGAAGACCACCCTCATCAGTTTTCTAGCAGCAGAGGGTGTGTGGACCGATGCCTTTAGTAGCTTAGACGTCCAGTTTCAACCGCTCAGTGGAAGAGTCATGCTTGCTACCATGTCCGCATGGGAACCAGAGTTACTAGGAAAGGTCAAGGACAGTCAACGCAACGATCCAAAGCTTGTTAGAGTGATCGAGCAGATTGACCAGAGGCCAAAGTTCAGATTGATTGGTGGAGTGCTCTACTATCAGGACAAATTGTGCATGCCGGATGTTCAGGAGCTGAAGGATGAGATCCTAGCAGATGCACATCATAGCAGATATTCGATTCACCCCGGCAGCATCAAGATGTACTAGAACCTGAGGAGCTACTAATGGTGGAACAACATGAAGAAAGAGATCGCACGTTATGTCTCCAGGTGCTTGACGTGTCAGCAGATCAAGACCGAAAATCAGAAGCCGCCAGGACTACTTCACCAGCTCGACATACCCCAGTGGAAGTGGGAACATATTACCATGGACTTCATCGCAAGACTCCCAGCCACCAGGAGACGCCAAGACGGCATTTGGGTGATCGTGGATCGACCGACTAAGTCATCTCACTTCTTACCAGTTTCGATGAAGGCAGGACTCGACGTCCTTGCTAAGCTGTATATGGACATGATTATTTCATTGCACGGGGTTCCAGCTTCGATTGTTTCGGATAGAGACCCGCATTTTACTTCCCATTTCTGGGAGAGTCTATAACAGGCTTTGGGTATCAAGTTGAGTTTCAGCACTACTTATCATCCTCAGACAGATGGGCAGACCGAGCGCACCAACCAGACACTAGAGGACATGTTGAGAGCTTTTGTCTTGGACTACAAAGAGAACTGGGAAGATTCCTTGCCGCTTTGCGAGTATGCCTACAACAATAGTTACCATTCGAGCATCAAGATGGCACTGTTCGAGGCTCTGTACGTGTGAGAACCCGACCCCTAATCTCTTGGATTAGTGTTGTTTTATTTGTCGATTAGTTCTTTTAGTGGGATTAGTAGTTGTTGGGTTGATTTTGTGAGCTAGAATGGGTTTTCTTCTAGTTTTGGGCTTTTGAGTGCTTTGGTAGCCTGTGGGGCCCTTTGGGGGTTCCCTTTTTCGGCTTTGCTTTTTCTTGTGAGATTTTCCCGATTTGTTTCATATCGTGTTTTTGGCCCGTTGCATTCATCTTGAGGAATCCTACAACTTTCATGTTGATCTCGTATCCATTTGAGAAACCAAAACCCGATTTCTTGGCCTTGAGGGCAAAACAGTCTTTTCACACCAAATCTGTACCCAAAACTCGATATTCTCGAAATCCGTGAAACATACACTTTTTGGAAACTAGATATTTCGACGATCATTTCTTCCTTCTTCGTCGAATCCATCCGAGGTCCCGAATTAGATGATTTCAGCCACCCAAGTCCCTTAAGTTGTGGGACCCATTCTCACTTGCTTATAAAAGGAGACCCTTCTCCTTCATTCACTCAATTCACCATTGTCCCAGCTGAGCCTAGGGTTTCCCATTGTGCAACTTCTTTTTCTTCTTGCTTCTTCATCTCCAAGCCACACAAATCTTGCACCAAACTAGAAATGGAGATCACCATTCTCTTCCCCACCTTGCAAGCTTTTCATGGATGCCATTAGAAGAGAAATCCACCAACATTGAGACCTTCCTTGAGCTTGTTCTTCTCATTTGAAAGTCATCCAAGTAAGTTCCCTCCTCAAATCTTCTAGATATGTGTTCTTCTTGCCATTGAGAAGCTCCATTTTCATTATTTGGAGTTCTTTCTTCTTCTTCATTGTTTAACCCATTTTTGGGTTGTTTTGGGGGTTTTTGTAGAGATTGTGGATCTTGAGCTTGAGAGGTGATTATGAGCTTGATTTTCTTGATTAGAGTCAAAGGCAAGTGGTTGATTGGATCGTTTTGATTATTAACATGTTTTGGTGAAAATCTTGATTTCATTGATGGTTTTGGTAATTTTAATAGTTGTTTTTTATATGATAAATATTGATTATGAGATGTGCTTATTGATGAGTTATTCTTTCTTGTTAAGCTCTTGAAAGTGCATGCATCCTATTGTCAAGAATTTCAAATGGTTTCACATGAATGAGTTTTCTCCACCTTGAGTTTTATTGTGGATGGAATAGATGGAAAGGATGGAAATGGAGGAACTTGAAATGAGGAGCTCTTTAGCTCATTTTAATGTCTTGGAAACATGTGTTTAAGCCCCCTTGTTTATAGTTTTATGTGATTGATTATATGTTGGAAGGAAAGGAAAGAAAAAGAGAAAAATCAGAGTTCCCGGACCTGCACTGCGCCCAGGTCCGATCGATCGGACGTTCTGGCCGATCGATCGGACTGACTTTTAACAGTAAGCATTTTTCAGCCGATCGATCGACCGATCGATCGGACCCTGTGCAGAAATTTTGGCCGATCGATCGGACCTTTGGTCCGATCGATCGGAGGACTCAGTTTGAGTCCGGTGAATTTTGAGATTTTTAATTTTCCTTGGTTTTAGGTGGGACCCTTACCCTTTTTGGACTGTTTGGCCTATGAGTGAGGATGTCTTGAGCCGACACTCCTCACGGTGGGTTCGGTGACATCGAGGTTAATCCATTTCAATCTTGAACGGGATGGAACGACGCGATATCTTCTTTATATCTAAACACAAGTCTATTTCCTTGGTTATCGCTAATTCTATTCCTTTCGAGGACTGAGTAGGTTGCTCGATGTTTCCGGATTAATGTCATGCCTAGGATGGACCGTTTATAATCTTGATTCTTGCTATTGTAACATCTAGTACTACCCATAAGCTCATGTTAAGATTTTAAAATAGTAAAAGTGCATAAGGAGCCCGGAATGTCTTCTAACTCAAGGAGTACCAAGTAATTGTCATAATCGACATACGGGACCCCTATTCACTTAAATAGATCTTGAAACCGATATGTTTACCCAAAATTGTTATAGTTCATTGTTTCACCTCTTTTCCCGAGACTTGCATTACATGACTTGTTTTCCCGAAAGCATTGAAGTTACTCTAGTAACAGTTACTTGTCCCGAAGTGCATTGCACCACATGATATATTAGTGTGCCCTTGAGCACCCCCGTCTTGCCCGACTGATTATATATTTATACTTGATTTACTTGCTTTGTCTCGATTGTATTTGACCTATGAGTCGGCACCACTAAGCTTGGATAACCCTGTTGGTCTGATCAACCGACTTGGAGATCCCCCTCTTGTCCCGCCAGCTGCAGCTTGGATCCCGCTACCCGGTTATTACCGTGGTCTTGTCCCGATACCGCAGATTGCTACTGTGGTCCCCGATGCCCGGCTCGCTACCGTGGTCATGTATAGTATATGTATATGCATTCATGAGATCCCCTGTTTCTCCTCACCTCGAGTGACTGAGATCAGGGCCTAGTATATTTATATGTATTGATATGAGATCCCCTGTTTCTCCTCACCTCGAGTGACTGAGATCAGGGCCTAGTTCTTGCTCTATCGCTTTAGTGATAGAGGACTTAGCTTCTTGTGGTTGCCATCTTGCCAGTTTCCGATTCCTTGGATACCCGACATGTTTTATATTGCTTTTATGTTTTCTGATAAATGATTCGTTTCCTTTATGAAAGTTGTTATTTAAACAAGTGTTAATATTCTCCAATGTAAATTCAGTTATTATTATATTGCCTTCTGTTCTTTGTACCCGCACGTGTTTTAAATAAACGCCGGTTGGGCGAATAACCATGCTCTTACCTATGTTTCACACGATCAATGATTTTACTTGATTTGTACGATTGCCCATGTTTTAAAGGAATACCGGAATTGTTAAATATCCGTGCTTTGTTTTAAATGACACTTGTTTTGCTAGATTCCTATGGTTATACCTGTTTCAAATGATTACCCGAGTTATTTAATATCCATGCTTAGAAACATGTTTTAAATGAACCTTAGCTTCGCCAGATTTCTTGGTTACACATTGTTTTAAATGAACGTTTGTTTGTCAAACTTCTATATTTATACATGTTTTAGACGAATACCCGATTGTCAAATATCTATGATTATAGATGATGTAAATGAATACATGTTTTATTAGATATTCATGTTTTACCCGTACTTGAAATGAATACAAGTTTTCCCCGAGATTCCCGACTTTGCACCCGTTTAATTATATGCAGTACTTGATCGATTAGCATGATTTATTATATGTTTTATTCTTTAGTATAATTGTGATCTTTTCATCCACCTGCCAGACCGTCGTGTCTGACCCACTACTTTTGGTACTCAGGTTCAGATTTATTCGCCCCGAGTTGAGTGTTTTGTTGGCTTTGGAGCCATGCCTTGCAGGTTGTTTTGTCCGCTATGTCATGTAGACATTGAGTCTGACATCGGAGTTACGTCACATTTGGGTAGTAGTTAATAGCTTCTTGTTGTATGGCTTTTGTTAGCCTTTTTCTTGGGATTCTTAATTAATGTACATTGATAATTGTAACTTGAATATATTTGGGAATGTAATATCCTGTTACTGTCAGCTCTGTAATTTATTGTGATGGTTTACTCCAGTCTGATATGATTCTTGATATGATAGCTATATGCTAATGGTTTAGTGCGATGCGGAATCCGATGGCCACGGACTCCGGGTCGCAATGCCACAAAAGCTTCCGCAAAATATTCAGAATGTGTTGTCTTCACACACGCGGATCTTGGGAGAAGTAAAAATACATTTATGCTTAATCCCATCTCCCGCCCCCGAGGTTTCGGTTCGGGGGCGTGACAGTACGGGAGGAGATGCAAGACCCCGGTCTGTTGGGAAGAAGTTGGTGTCAGGAGTTTCCATGGGCCATCCATAGTCAGCGACACCAGCGAGAAATCTCGACAAATAGTTGAGAACCTGAAGATCAGTCGCAGCCGACAGAAGAGCTATGCAGATAACCGGCGCGACCTCTCGTGTTTCAGAAGGGAGACAAAGTATTCTTGAAGGTTTCCCTAGCCAGAGGTACCCTTAGGTTTGGCGAGAAGGGTAAGCTAGCGCGAAGATATGTCGAGCCGTTTGAGATCAGGTCAAGGATCGGAGACGTTGCTTACAAGCTTCAGCTACCGCCATAGCTTTCGGGAGTGCACGATGTATTTCATGTCTCTATGATGAAGAAGTATGTGGAGGACCCTACACATATTCTTTATCATCAGCCACTCGATATCCAACCAGACGCTTCGTATGTCGCCAGACCAGTTGCTATCATCGACACCAAGGAGCAGGTGCTCCGGACCCGAACCATTCATTGGGTGAAGGTTCAGAGGGAGCATCACACTCCGGAAGAGGCTACATGGGAGCTACGAGACCAGGTGAAGAAGGACTATCCACATCTTCTACCTCAGGTATGTTCTAACTTTGTTTTTACATTTAGGGACCAAATGTCTTAAAGGTGGGAGTGATGTGAGGCCCCATCCCTTGTGGGCCCTCAATTTGAATTTGAATACTATTTAATAGAGTATAATAGCTAATTATACAAATTAATGTGTTAGTAAGGGTAGTTATGTACTTTCCTAAGTTTTAGTTAGATTAGTCTAGTTGTGTTAGTAATAGAGTTAATAGGGGTCTTTTGCAATTTCTAGGGTTAGTTAGTGAGATAGAGGCCCTAGCTAGTTATTAACATTTACTATAGGGGGTATCCACTAAAGAATCTTCTAGAACCTTGCCCAAAGACCCAAATGCCCTCTACCCTAACCCTAATCCTATGCAACTAAAAAGGGTATTTTAGTCCCTAGCCCTAAACCCAACTTATAAATACTACATATTTCCCAAGTCATTCCTTAGCTACTGTTCATCTTCCTCATTTCCCCTCTTATTTCTCTCTTTCTCTCTCTCTAGAAATCGAAGAAGAAGAAGAAGACCCACTATCTCAACCACCAACTTGTATCCCTCTCTCTATCTTGATCATCTCCTAATTCTCTTCTAGCCAAGGTAAGAATTCTCTTGTAAATTCAATTTCATTAGAATCCTTCTTTTCTCTCTCTAGATTCTTCTTCCTTATTGAAGTTCTCTGTGGATGTGGGAATAGGAGTAGAGATCTCTTATAGATCTGAGATTCTGGGCTGGTTTTGTGATTGAGAAGACCATAGGAGCTGGGATTTCATCCTATTGGCTTGGTTCTCTCTTTTTTATCTCTACAATCCTTCATTTCAATAAAGTCTAGTGCAATATACTTATTTAGCATAAAATGTATGTTTCTATTTACATTGATTCTGCAATTTTCGATTCAGTTAATGTATATGTGTTAGATCTACCCTTGAGCTAAGTTTTGATGGATTTTGGGCATTGATGGATGGGATCTCTCATTTGGAATATCAATGGCCCGTTTAGTGTTGGATGGTAGTACATTAAAGTGCTTTTATGTTTTATATTGATTTGGTGATGTTTGGGCGAGATTGGAGGAGTTTTAATGGGAAAATGGGTTGAAGGAGATGAATGTTAGGAATTTTGTAGATTGCAATTTGATGGATGCATAATCATTCTAGCATCATTTGATTTACACACATATGCATTGATTTATAAAAACTTGAAATCTTGTTTTAAACATGCATTGTTTTTAAGAGTTGTAAAAGTTTTGATTTATGCATGTTTTGTTTTTAATCTTGGATGCATTTGATTTGAAAAGAGTTTTAGAAAATCAAGCTAGCCTATGAGTTTTAAATCTTTCAAAATGTTTTAGGCTTTTTATGGTTCATGTTTTAAAACCCTTAGAATGATTTAAAACATGTTTTTAAGCTTGATTGTATGGCCCAAAAAGTTCCAAAAAGAAAATCTTTGAAATATGCAAAGTTGGAATTTTTGGTCCCAGCAGTGTGGCCGGTCGACCGGCCCAGGGGTCCCGGTCGACCGGGAACACTGCAGGCAGAAAATGCCCTGGGGCACCAACGGTCATATTTCTGACCGTTGTGTGTTCCCGGTCGACCGAGACCTGTTTCCAGGTCGACCGGGGACTAGCCGTTGGGCACTTTTTGCTATAAATATGAGTTCTTTCCTTTGCCAAAAGTTGGGAATTTTAAGGCCCTCCTTGAGGGGTTTTGAGGCAAATAGAAGGGAAATGAACTAAGGGATGAAGGGGGTCATTAGGAAAGCTAAAGCTTGGATTAATGAAGTTAAATCTACAAGTAGGCTCTACTTTCCTTAATCATATGTTTTCATGCTTTGTTTTATTTTTGGTAAATCATTTGTAGCATGATAAACTATGTTGTGTTGTATCCTTAACATGTTTTATGTTTTGAATTGATTTATTGTTTTGGATACATCACCATTGATTCAATCCAAGTAGTACTTTATCTTTGGTAAATCTAAGTAGATCATGTTAATAAAAGAACCTTTGAAATTATATGTAACATGATTCCTATACTTGGTTGAATCTATGGTTGTTGTTTTTCAACATAAGAAAATCACTTTCAAAACTATCTTATGTTTTGGATTCAACTTCTTTACAAATCATATGTTTTCATGTTTTGTTTTATCTTTGATAAATCTTTAGTAGCATGTTAACCTATGATGTGTTGTATCCTTAGCATGTTTTATATTTTGAATTGATCTATTGTTTTGGATGCATCACCATTGATTCAACCCAAGTAGTACTTTATCCTTGGTAAATCTAAGTAGATCATGTTAATGGAAACATCTTTGAAATTAGATGTAACATGATCCATATACTTGGTTGAATCTTTGGTTGTTGTTTTTCATCATAAGAAAATCTCTTTCAAAATATATCTTATGTTGTGGATTCAACATCTTTACAAATCATATGTGAATTTGTTTTAAAGTTTTACAACTTGCTTTGCATTGATTGGTATATCATATTCAAGTTGTATTTATAATCACATATGATTTGTCCCCTTATTTCAATCAAATCTATTTTTATGTTTTATGAGCTACATTGTTGATTTGATTGACATCCCTATGCATCACATGTTTAGAGCTAATTAATTTCATACAACTTGTAAATCTTTGATCTCATTAACAAGTTGTTACTTTTAACATGTGATTAGCATTTCCTCAATCATAAATGTTTTATGAGCTAAAACTTCAAAAGCCTTAGGCATACATTTATGAGCTTTCATTTTCAAAATGAATGAGGACATCACACACACACATCATGAGCATACATCTTTGCATTCATTAAGTGTTTGTGTGAGTTAGTTTTTCACTTCCATATCCGCCTATTTAAGAGGCATTGTAATGAGCTTAATTGAATCTTCATCAAGTGTATTATAGACACTAACTTAGTGAGATAACCAACCTATGGTTGAAGAGGTTATTGCTTAGCCTATAAAAGCATAGTGTATAGGTTGATGTTGAGCCTTGAAAAACATCATTGTAAAGGTTATTGCTAAGCCTTGAAAAGCATATTGTAAAGGTTATTGCTTAGCCTATTGAAAAGCATAAATAGTGGAAATCCGGTGGGGTGTTGGTTCACAAGCCGGTAGTGGATGTAGGCATTGAGGCCGAACCACTATAAATCCTTGTGTGATGGTGATTGCTTTGTGGTGATTCTTTTGTTAGCTTCCGCATCTTGTATGATAAATCATCACATGTGACTAGTTTGTTTTAAAGAAGTTAAAATTGGTTTTAATTGGTCATAAATGAAGCTCACCCTATTCACCCCCCCCTCTAGGGTTCGGATCCCCAGGACTTACAATGAAACCCTGAAACCTGGGTTTTCTGTAGGTTGCATGTACTCGGTCGACCGAGCACACTGAAACTGAGAGAAAACAGGTCTCAGTTATTTTCCTGCATGACTGATAGTCCAGTGTGCGCGGTCGACCGAGATCTGCCTCGGGTCCACCGAGCAAACTGAACTAAGAAAAATCTAACTCTCAGTTATTTTTCCTGCAGAACTGACAGTCTAGTGTGCGCGGTCGACCGAGCCCTGTGCCAGGTCAACCGAGCACACTAATTTCTACTGGAAATAACTGAGAATGGGATTTTTACCTCAGACCCAGATTTGTGTTTGTGCGGTCGACCTGGCCCTATTCCAAGTCGACCGGAGACAAAGGAATTTGGAATTTAGACTGAGAGCTGGGACATCCATTTCACACAGGGTTTCAGTATGCGTGGTCGACCGCCCAGGCCAGGAGGTCGACTAAGCACACATGAAGTCCCTGAGATCAGGACTTGCTTGCCAGGTGCCTGACCCAATTTTCTCAGTGCACTCAGTCGACCGACCAGGCCAGGAGGTGGTCGGTCGACCGAGCACACTGCACACAGGGTCGACCTGGGGGTCAACATCCTGACAATCCAGTGTACTCGGTCGACCGAGCCCTGTGCCGAGTCGACCAAGGACACTGAATTCAGTGATTTTTCAGTTTTCACATTCTGAGGTTGTGTTGTTTGTGGGGCCCATTGACCATCCAAATGGACTTCTATTGATGTGCCAAGCCCGAGTCAATGATGTGACTTAACCCTGACTCATGGGGACCACCAAGTAGGGTTTTGGTGGTATAATCTACGATGATTCGATCTTTAAACGTTGTTGATGATGCCCGTAACATCAGGAGCACCTAACACAATATCCTTTGGCATCTGAGATTCCATTTAGAGATCAAATTACCTGAGATGGACCTGGACCTGAATGTGGTCCATTACCTAGGTTGGATTATTGATTTTTCCCTATTGATTCTCATACCTGAAGTTCATACTTCACTTATCTTATTTCTGTCACTCTTATGTCTTTACTATAGCTGATAACTGTTAATTAAATGGAAATGGATGACCTGAACCTAGGATATCTTAGAGGTGACCCGATGGTGTGATTGGGAGAACACTGACCCGTGTCTGTGGCTATGCGGGCCTTATTGTGGCCTATGTTTGGATATGCGTACCCTTAGATTGGAGAGGTGATTTATATTGGGATTATAACTCATGGTAGATGAGAATGAACTGTTTATCAGTGGAAATGGGCTTGTTACCTCGTTTGGACTGTTTTAGACAAGGCCATGTGTTTGATGGGCCTTGGTATGGATCCAACGAGTGGGCTTGGACTTGGATTGTGATCCATGGATTGATTTGATATTGGAACCTCTTAGACTAGATGCTATATTTGTCCTGATTCTATATGTTTACCTTGCTCAACTGCCTAGATCATGTATCTTGATACTCTTTAACTATGTACCTGTCTTTAATCTTTTGATACATATGTCTTATGTTACTTGTATACTGTGACTTAACAGATCTTTAGATCTGACCCATTTTGGTGCTTAGGTCTTTACCCCGAGTACGCGGACGATGCGCTTGCGCTTGTAGAGGCGCCCGTAGCTGGAGATTACGGTTGGGGACCGACCGACCCAGATGTCGAGCCGGAGGTTGGAGAGCCAACACATGGGCTTTGAGTGGTTATCTTTGTTTGGTTTTTGAGAGGTTTTTGAGTGGTTTTTGTAGTGAGCTGGGTAGTTGTCAATTATGTAACTAACTTTTGTTCTTATTAATTGACACATTTAAACTGGACTACAGTTTCGCTCATATTTGATATATCATGATACCTATTGCTTCTGTTTCACTTCTTATGCTTCCGCAATTTAACCATTGATATTATGATGTTCAAAAGTTTTCAAATTGGACCTCACTGCGGACCTACGATCTTGGAAGTTCTCGAATTTTTCGGGAAGTAGCGCGCCAACTTCGGATATTCTGATGACTTTCTCGGTATCTGGAATTGGGGCGTTACACACAACCAACTCAAATTTAAAACACTTCTCTCCCTTACTCTCATTCAAAACTTCTTCTAGCTGCAGAAAAACTCAAAACCCAGAGGAGAGAAAAGACTCCCTCATTCTCGTTCAAAACTTCTTCCAGCTACAGAAAACTAAACAACTAGAAGAGAGCTCTTTTCTCTCCATCTTCTTCACCTTGCATGCCCTACCATTTGAGCTTGGAATGAAGATCTAAGCACATCATCTTCTTCATCTCCTTCCTAGCTCTCCATTGCACCCGTTTCTCCTGTAATTCCAACTGAACAACCACCTCCTTTTCTCCATTGCTTTTTGTTAGGACAGGCTCAGGTAAGAGGAACTTCCCAGCTTTCATCTATGGTCTTGTTAGGTCTTCTAGACTCCTATTTTCAAACATGCAAAGCCTCTTATGAGATGGGTTTTTCTTTCGTTTTTGAGGTTTTCTTATGGGACTTTTGTAGATCTTTGGTCCACTTATTGAGCGGGAATTTTGAGAAGGAATTAGAATGCTTTTGGGCTAAGGCAAGTAATCTTTCTAGATATGTGCATGCGTTAATTTAGACATTTTGTTTGCGAAGTGCTTGATTTCATCTACTAGATTTACAATTGTTCTTGTTATTAGCAGGCTTGTGTAGTTTGAGATCCATTTGTATACTTGCATGCATGTTTTACTTGTGTTGCTTTGGAAATTTGTTTATAAGCTAAATTGAAATTTGTTTGATAATTGTTCTTGTTTTAGAATGGAATATTTGATAAGCATGAATGTTTTATGGTTAAATGATGGTTTTGGAGAATGGAGTTTGATGTTGAAATGGTTGGAAGTTAGGTTTTTGGAGAGCATGGAGGCTCTGGAAGTGGAGGGACTTATCAAGCAAAGAAGGGATGTGAAATGGGAAGGAGAATGGCTAAAACAGAACTTGAAATGCAGTTTTCCGTAGGTTAGCGGTCAGTTGGCGGCTAGCCAACAGTTGACCAACCCTCGCCGATTACAATTTCAAAAACCAACTTTTTGTCAGGAGGGTCGGCGGTCAGCTGTCGGCTAACTGCTAGGTGACCGATAGGTCACCGACCTCAGCGTTTACAATTCCAAAAAGTGACTTTTTCTGGCGGCTAGTCGCCAGGTGACCAAGTGCTGACCGAGAACTTCAGAACGAGATTGTTTGGTGAATATTTATGGAGATGAAAACCCAAAATATTTCAAGAGCTTTTAACTTGATATTGTGCACTTGGAATCTGGAATGTCGTTTAGCTTCGGGGGCACCAACTCATTTCTAAATTTTGACATTTGAGTTTCAAATACAAAAGGGTCAAGTTATGGGGTCTTAGAATATGCTTGAGAAGTTTGTTTTGGAGACTAGAGGTTGAATTGGAGGTTATCGGTTTGTATCTATTTTGGCTTATAAATACAAGCTTTGTTTTGAAATATTTCAAGAGCCAAAAAGGGATCTTGTTTTCAAGAAAACTCTTGATTTGAGGATTTTTTAGGGGACCACTTCGTGTGTTTTTACATGCTAATAGCTTATGCTATCCTGCCTTGCCTTGTTTTGCCTTGTCCTGACTAGCGGCTCCCCCTTTTTACGATTTGTCTTGTAAATGTAATTTCGTTTTGTGCATTCATGAAATTGAGTAGATACCACTGAGCTTGGACTGCCATATCATCCTGATTGGCTAGTCTGAGGGTCCTTAAACACTTGGACTGTCTGCAGACTGGTCATACACTTTGTCCGTGCTTCATGTTTTGTGGTCGGACCCCGTGTACCTTTTGAGGTGTGGGACCTTGCTTTGTCTTACTTGCTCTTGTCATCTTGTATGCTAGAGAAGGATGGGCTCAATGTGGGTTTTTCATTTATGATAAAATTTATGTATTCATGCTAGATTTTTGTCTTGTATATTACTCCTAGATTTTTCACTAACTCCTTCATCTTTTGGCTATGTGCTTGTTTCAAATTCAATATGTATTTTAAACTTTGGGTCTTTCAAACTCAATTTATGTGTATGATTCGTATGCTCAGTACCTAAATTGATCACCTGCCAGACTGTCGTGTCTAACCCTTGTTATCTTGGGGCTCAGGTGTGGGCGCTGATGCCTATGAGGAGGAGCGTTCAGAGGAGGCGGTTGAGTCGCCGCATGATCAAGAGTGGCAACCCGACGATGTTATCTAGATGTCGGGTAGGATCATGAGACGTGGATCACATTTTGAGAGGACTCTTATCTTTTGTTCATTTTGGAAATGTATTGGCCTCTATTAGCCTCTTATGGGTTGTAAACTTAACTTACTTTTGTTAACTTTGAAACTCTATTATGGGCATGCTTTATATTACATTTCTCCCTCTGAAATTATGTCTCATGATTTTATATATGTTTTGTGTGATTTGCGACATGCTTCCGCAACCATGACAGTGTGTTTGTCTTGGAATCCTCACCATGGAAACCTGTGTGAAAATGCGCACGTGGACGGTGAGTTGCTCCTCGTTCTGCGTGTGCACCGCTCTCGATCCCGGATTTGTCCTAAAACCCAATCCAAGGTTGCGGCACTTTCGATTAATCAAATTTTCAGTGTCAAGAGATCTAATTTAAAACAGATTATTCAAAGTGTCTGTAAGCTGTTTTCATTTCTGTCGTCTGTCATTTCCAGATTTATAGCTTAATTTCCTCAATTTTATAATGTCAGTAAAACCCACTCATTGTAAAATTGGATGGCACCAATTATTCATATTGGCCCCATCTCATGGAAAATCAACTAAGGTGGTTAAAACCTACAAATACATTTCGGGGAAAGTTGAAGCTCCAAAGGAATCAGATTCCAAATATGAAGAATCTGAGGCAGATATTGGTAAAAATAACTCATGCATCACCAACATCATTGATCCGACAATTGTGTGACAATTGACCAATTCCCATTAGAACACGCAACGGACGTATGGGACTACCTCTCCTTTCTATATACTCAGACCAGTTGAGCCCCCGCCAATATCAAGAATGTGTGACACAAAAACTACTGAACAAGGAAATGAGTCCATACATGAATTCTACATCCACATAAATGGATTGTGGGCTCAATTAGCATGAACCCGAAAGCCCCAATTCATTTGTATAGGTAACGAGGGGGAGGGGAACAAAAGTGAACGGAGCTAGGGTTTTCTCTTCCGGGGGACGGAATGGGAGAGGGGGAGGGGGAGGGGGAAGGGGAACGCAAAAGTTTCTCTTAACGAGAAATTTGAGAAAGAATTACAAAAAAGTTATTACATTATACTATAAAAATTACTATTACATTATAATGGGTACAAAAAGTTAAAGACTAGTTATTACAAGACTAGTTATTACATTATACCCCAAATGTGTTAAAAAGTTGAATTTAGATTGCATTTTATATCCTACAACGTTTTAAAAAGGGGTACAAAAGACTAGAGCAGAATTGTAATTTGCGTAGTTTTTAGCCTTTTTCTTTGAGATAATTAGCAAAAGGTCCCTAGAATTGAATCTTTTCAGCCTCCAGTCCAGGCAAATTCTTTTTAAGGGCTCTAGTCCAAACAGCTAGACTGTTTGCAGCCAGAGGTCCCTGAATACAATTTACATGACTAATTTGCCTTCTTTCAACTATTTAGGCAACTAGATTTGAATTTTAAAATTTCAAATCTTGGATTCCCCCTCCTCATTCCTAGGTAGACGAGATTCAATCCTCAGGATTTTTTAACCCCTTTCAGCGATGGATGGGCAACTACCGAAGGTTCCTTCCTTCTTCTCCGGTGAGTGTAGCTAGACCCTACACGTAACCACGTTGCAGAGGAAACAAAGTTCTCCGTTGGTTCAAAAGAGGAGAAAATAAAACAAGCCAGGGACTTGGTTTGCAAATCCAAAAAGTTGCAGAGAATGTGTTCGGTTTGGATTCAAGTTTGCAGATGACTGAGAACGATGTAAGGACAAAGGAGTGTCATGAAGATATTAATTCAAACAACAGACGTGTGATCCGATGTCGTAGAAATCGGATACTTCATCAAAACTGAAGTCAACTCAAAACCCATGGTTCTCAAATGTCCTTGTTCGTTTTGTAATCTGATTGAATGAAGAAGACAATCAGCCAACACAAATCAGTTCATAACAAGCTATGTCTCGGGCACATCCATCTCCAAACCACCATGAAGGAAGTTCGGCTTGCCAGCGTCCGTTGTTGTTGCACCTCACGTCGCCTAAGAAGAAAACCGCTTCTGGTTACAGAAACCAGAACGAAGAAGAAGGGATCTGGGCAGGTTGTGTCCAAGTTAGAGTTGGATTCGGGTTGTGACCAATCTTGTTCTTTTGCTTCCACGTTCAGCACAGGGATCAGACCCCTCTTCTCGACTTGCATGTGGCCAACCAATCTTGTGATCAGCAGTAGATCTATGATGCAGCCAAGAACCCTTTTCAAGATCTGATTTGATCTCCTCCGTCCTCCATTGATTTTTCAAATTTATCTGAATTTTAAGTTTTTGTCAAATTTATTTGAATTTTGCACAAATTTATCTGAGTTTCGGAACAATTTTTTCTAAGTTATGGACAAACCTAGCTGAGTTCTTGACAAATTTATGTGAATTCTGGAACAAATTTATCTGAGTTTTTGTCAAGTTTATCTAAGTTTTAACAAATTTATATGAGTTTCTGTCAAGTTTATATGAGTTTTTCATTTTTTGTCAAATTTATTTAAGTTTTGCGCAAATTTATCTGAGTTCTGAAAAAAATTCTCTGAGTTCTGGACAAATCTATCTGAGTTTTTGACTAATTTATCTAAGTTCTGAAAAAATTTATCTGAGTTCTAGACAAATCTATCTGAGTTTTTGACTAATTTATCTGAGTTCTGGACAAATCTATCTGAATTCTTGACAAATTTATTTGAGTTCTGAAACAAATTTATCCGAGTTCTGGACAAATCTATCTGAGTTTTTGGAAAATATATTTTAGTTTTCGAAAAATATATTTGACTTTCTGACAAATTTATCTCCATTTGGAAAATTTTAACGAGTTTTTGAACTAAACTCAGGCTGTTCTTTTGAAATTTATTTGCATTTTTTAAAATAAATTTAACTGAGTTTTAAAAAAAATACTTTAGTTTTTTGCAAATTTTTCTAAGATTCGAAAAATTGAGTTATCTTAGTTTTGGCAAATGTATTTGCATTTTTTAATTTTATTTGCGTCCTTTGACATTTATTTACACTTTTTGAAATTTATTTCAATTTTTTGAAATTGATTTTCATCTTTTGAAATTTATTTATATTTTTTAAAATTTATTTGGATCTTTTGAAATTTATTTGCGTCTTTTTAAATTGATTTTCATTTTTTGAAATTTACTTATATTTTTTGAAACTTATTTGGATCTTTTAAGATTTATTTGTGTCTTTTTAAATTTCTCTGCCTTCTTTTGAAATTTATTGTGTTTTTTGAAATTATTGCATTTTTTTAATTTTATTTGCGTTCTTTCGAATTTATTTGTATTTTTTTGGATTTATTTGTGTTTTTTTATTTTATTTTCGTCTTTTGAAATATATTTACACTTTTTGAGATTTATTTGGATCTTTTGAAATTTACTTGGCTAATTAAATGGTAGTTGACCATTATTAATGGCATATCCCACTTTTCATGGGATATGATTTGGAAGAAAAGGTAAATTAGACATCTTATGTCTTCAAATTTGGAAAAATGACCTATCACACTATGAAAAAAGATTGTGGACCTAAGGCAATAAAGTGACATGTTCAGGGACCTGTCGCCGAATGCCCCCTTTTCTTTTAGGATTTACCAAAAAAATCACCTTAGTTGCGGACTATATCAAAAAGGCCCTCTTAGTTTCCCTCGCATGGAAGTGGTCCCCTAGTACCAATTCCCCCCCACCCCCCCCCCCCCCCCCCCCCCCCCCCCCCCCCCCCCCGCGCCCCCCTTCGCTTCTTTTTTTTTTTTTTTGTGTGTGTGTGTGAGTGTGAAAACAAGTGAGGATCAATAGGGGTCAATATCGGCCCTTCACTGGATCGACCTTTAAAACGCGAAAAAACCTAGTTTTCCCATTATTTCCTCCTCCTCTCTTCCGCAAACCTTTAGATAAATGAAAAGCATTAGTTGAGAAATAAGAACGAACGTACTTCGGAATGAGAAAACAAAGAAGGAATGGAATGAAAGAAAACATAATAAAGGTAAAGATAACTACAACCGAAAAGAGCACATACATGTGATTTGGTAAAAGGAATGGAATTAATGAAGGGTTATATTATGAAATATTTGAAAGAACAATGTAGCGTGTCATCGGCCATGAAGAAATGAGTAATTATTAGGTTAATAGGCTTAAAATAACATTACATGAGAGGAAAGAAATTATGGGACTCAAGCATGATGGGAGAAGTCTCCAATTTGAAAGAGATATTTGACCGATCCTTTCGTAAACAAATAAACAAATTAAAACAAATAAAACTCTTATCTTGATTGACTAATACTCATGAAAATAAGCTCAATATTAGAATCCTGTTATAATACCAATGAAAATAGAAGACAATGGCCCTAATCTAAGACTCCTAACATACTTGTATCCTTTAGAAGCTTTAAAGATTCCTAAATAGAACCCACAAGCAACTAGGGCTGTCCTTGACTTATTATAACTCCTAACATACTTGTATCCTTTAGAAGCTTTAAAGATTCCTAAATAGAACCCACAAGCAACTAGGACTCTCCTTGACTTATTTATAACTCCTAACAAACTTGGCCTTCCTATAAAGCATCAAACGAGTGTTTGACTAAAATAACTTATCGCAAGTCCATGTGAGCATTAGGCACAAAAGACCCTTCTATTCTTGATTGTCCATGCATGTTTGACCCTTTTTTGAGTCATGGTTCCCCTTTTGGAACTCTCAATCAACTGTACATACGGAGGATTGGTGGTAGGCAAAAGCCTCGTGCTTGAACCGTCGAACCAACTTATTTCAGTTATCGAAAATATTCGTGATTGGGCCACAATCTTTGTGTGATTAAAGCATAAAACTTACTGGGCCATGTATCGTCATTGTTCTTGTAACAACCCTTACCCCCATAAATTGCACTGCACGTAATCTCACGAAGATGGCTCTACCACAAAAAAACTTTCAAGCCTGGGCTATTTCCTTTTAATCTCAAATCTCTACATGCCCCCATTAGGTTTGGGGAAGAGACCATGCAGAAGAAAAGTGAAAATCTAGAGTTTTTTGCGTTTTAAAGGAGGGACAATTTCACAAAATAAAAAAAATAAAAATCGGTGCAAGGGAAACTAAGAGGGCTTTTTGGTGCAATCCGTATCTAAGGTGATTTCTTGGTAAAATACTCTCTCTCTCTCTCTCTCTCTATGTTGGACAACTTGTCAATAGTGATATTTTCAGTGTGAAGACCCAGGAAACGATCCCTGGGCACATGTGTGAAACCAATGCCAACACCACTCGGCCATGAGTGATTTGGCTATAATTTTAGCACTTTTACTCATGAGTACATGATTATAATTAGAAAGTCAAATTAAATAATTTTTAGATCATAATAACGAGCTGATATATATATAAAGCTTGATCTTTGATACATTGTTTAGAGCTCAAATCCTACTAAAAATTTAAGAAAATCACTAACCTTGATGGAATCTTTGTCGTGTAATTAGGATTAAATTTTTGTAAGCACCTCTATTTATAGTAAGCCACATGAAATTTTTTACTATTTTAATCCTGATTTTGCATTAAAATGTTATAAATTCAAATTTTGATAATAAATGAAACGAGCTGTGCTAAATATGAATTTCAAACTTTGAGAGAATTAGGGTTTTCTAGGCATTGTTTAAAAAATCGGTCGATATCGGTTCATATCGGCCGATTACCGCCCTGCTATTTTTCTGATATATCGGTATCGGTATCGATTGGCAAAAAATCCCTAAAATCTCAGTCCATCTCGTCCAAGTTGTACAAAATACCAGTATTATCGATATCTCAGCCGATATTTTTTTGAAAATATCGGCCAAGATGGTGTATATGACAAAAATCCTATTTTTTTTTTCCTTTTTTCCCCATCTTCTTCGACTCTCCTCTCATCTCCTTAGAGCAGCAGCAACCATCCATACTCCATAGCTCATCTCCAACACTATTTCTTGAAGAAAACATTTTATTTGGTAAGAGAAAATCAACTTAACTCTCTTATTTTTACTATTATGTATTTTTTTTATTTTTTGTTTTTAGATAAATTAAGCATAGAAATGAATGTAAAGATCATTGAGTTTGTCACATGTGTTGTGTTCTTCACTTATAAGTTAGATCTACACGCTTTCATGCTAGATCTACTCATATATATATATATATATGGTTTTGTGTGTAAAAAAATGTTTTTTTTAGATCTTATACTTTAAAAAAAATAATTGTTGGAATATTTATGATACTAAATAGTAAATACTAAATACTAATGGCTTATTAATAGTGTATAAATGATAGATCCACTCATACACATGATTTTGAAATTTTCTCAATTCTTTTATTTTTTAATTTTTTAATATTTGAATTATAATATATCATTTTTTGGGGATTTCATCATAAATATGTTTTTTTAGTGATTCTTGATCATTGTATGGTGTGTAAATGATTAATCTACATACTTTTATGCTAGATCTATATATTTAAGATTTTGAAAATGATTTTATTAAATCCTTATTTTTTCTAGAAATAATTGTTGTTACTTGTTAGAGTATATATGATACCAAAGGTTTATTAATAGTGTGTAGATGATAGATCTACCAAAAATAATGGCTACGTTAGATGAAATACTGGAAAAGACAGCGAACTGCAATACAGACAGGATTCATAACTTAAGGTGACCGATATTTTGATTTATTATTGTTACTAATGGAAAAAATATATTGTTTTCTAGCACTTTCTAATATTTTGGATTTTTTGGATATTTTTACCAATTTTTTTGGATTAAAAAAAAATTCACACCATGACGACCGCGACGGGCCGAGAACCGCGATTGATACAAATATCATATCGGTTTTTCGGCCCAGCCGATACCGCGACCGAAACCGAGATTTTAAACCATGGTTCAAGGCTCAACAATGGGCATGAAAAAGAAAAAATATAAGAAGAAAAATCATAGCATAATACATATCTTATTGGTGATTTGATGGGTTGTCTTTTAATGAAAGTAAAAGACCAAAATCCCCTTCTGTGTTTGAAAAGTTCTATTCTTTACAAAGAGGGGAAAAAGATTGTTGAGGGGCAAACAAGAGAAAAAGGAAAATTGAGGGGGGGGCAAAAGGATAGGAACAAAACCTATCCTTGGATATCTTTTTTTATTTTCTGGGGAAGGAGTAAGTTGAGAGGGGGTACCCTATGTGGCACTGCCCTGCTTTGTACTACTGACTCTACAACATCCAATACTTACAAAAATGAAACAAGGCTAGTGTAATTCCTCATGGCCTTATGTTCGGACTTTGATCATATTCGAGGTTTGCTACTTCATCAAACCTTGTTGGTTGCTAGCCACTGTCAATGTTGTCGTGTCTATTCTGGCTGAAGAATGTCCTTTTTCTTTAACTCTGAAAAATTTAGGGAAACCAAAAAAGTATGCTTTTAAGCATCACAGATTCTGTCAATCCTGCCCACACCACCATTGTAAGAACTTGACCACTTAACCCTAGGATTATCACTAATTAATTCTACAAATCTTTTAGTCTGAGCTCATTGGGTCGAGATTATCATTCCAGGCAACTTTTGTATTCAACTCGAATGAATCTGAGACAATGAAACCCTTAAATTGACCAATTTCGTCATCAATTGATAGACTTTGACCGAGCAGTTGACTTTTTCCTTAACCTGAAATGCGTGGCTCTTGATCTCAAAAATTAGATCTCGACCCGTCCAACAACTTTCATGTTCAAGCCAAATTCATCTGAGGTCCAGAAAGTCTACTTTGACTCCCGGCACATTTTTTGAGGTGTTTACCCGCGGTTTGGAAAATCGTAACTTCTACCTGCGATCTCCAAAAATCCTAAGCTTGGGCTTGTTGAAATCTCTCCTTGTGATTTACAATTCTTCTTCTTTAACCAAGTCCGTTCGGGGTCTTGAAGGCCTCCATTTTCACATTCCAAGTTTAGCTAAATTGTAGCAAACTCACAAACTAACATTTCCACAAAATATCTCACCCACCTCTCCTTTTCATTAATGCTCCCACCTACCACCCACCTACCACCATCTCTCATTATTCACTCATTTCCTTCTTCCAACAAGAGAAGTCTCTCCTCTCCTTCTTCATTTCCATCGTCGGGTAGCAGAAAGCTTTCTCTCTTCCTCTCTTTCTCATTTTTTCTCCTTTACCATGGTGGAGATCATCTACTAGTGGATCCCGTGTGCAAGATCTAACCCCACCAAGTGATTCTACGTCATCTCCTTCACAACATACGTCATTTTCGCGAGGATCCATGACCGGCAGTCACTTATGTTAGATTATATGGTCTCAATTCTTTAGATGATGTAATAAATTGATTTATTTCTTTATTTATCAATATAATCATGCTTTCCTTTCATGAGATGAATGGTGTTTTGTTACTTACTTGCACATTATCAATACGAATGACATGATGGTTCATGAGATGAACCGGAGTCCACAAGTATATTAGATGTAATATATGTGTATGGATGAGATCCACATACGGGAGACATGTATCGCAAATCTTATACTTAGACAGCTTCACAACCAGTGATGAGATTGGGCATCTCATCTGACAAGGTCGCAGCATTATGATCACTATGAGATAGTGTGATTTGTCTCAATCATCAGAGTGTAAGACTCTAGATCATCGTGCGGGTACATTGGATGTATTGAAGGACCATGAGAAGCACCTTATGAAACACTGTCTTTACTTTAAGGTCTGCTATCATAATTCCCTAGCAATAGGCTCATAATCCTGAGACATTAATGCACTCAAGATTCTATCTATTCATTTGCTTTGAGTCACCAATGAGTGAGGCTAATTGTAGGTCAACACCTTGGTGCCTTGGGTACGTGGTAGTAGGACCGTGGGAACATTCAATGGTCAAGATGGAATCTATCCTCATTATCCCCTTGTGCCAATTAGTGGATTTATTATTGATAAGTGCGTACCCATCTCAATTAAAAGTTAATTGGATAGATACCGATGATCATTATAATTAGTTGGGTGTCAAGGATAATAAGCTATGGATCCAATTTGGTGGACATGACCAATTGATCCATGGATATGGATGGAGGGGCCTACTTGTGGTCATAGGGAAGTTTAGAGTCTTTATGTAATTTATTCCAGAGACTGGAGTTCAATTGCATTTATATAGTGGAGTTATTTGCAATCAACTGTGGGTCCAGATTGTACATGAGATGTGGGGTCGCGGTGTCCCAGTTGGAGCAAGCTTTCTATGGAATCCCTAGTGGTCCCCACGCTAGCACAAGCTTAGATCATTACTAATTCTAGTTGAACTGTAAAGGAAAGGAAATAGAAAGTTACCTATTCTATTGGAAGTGAGACTTCTAATTGTGGTAAAGGAAAGAAGAAAGTCACTAATTCTTATGGAAGTGAGACTTCTAATAATTATTAGTAAGTAGAGGTTGCAAAAGCTATAAGTATGATAGAGGAGAATAAGGCTTGGAAGTCCCATGCACAATTCCACCTTGAAATTCACGCCCAGCTTCTTTAGGTGCAAGAGTTGCAAGCCCTCTCTTCTCCTCCTTCTTCTAGTTCCTCTTTTGGTTTGCCTTTGATGTTTTAGTTGATTCTTCTTGAAGATCCCACCATTCTCCTTGAGAAAAGAGATCTGAAGCGGGTCATAGTGTGGAAGGCTAAGAGGTCTTGGAGATCCTAATTTTCTACCAAAGAAGAGTTCTTGATAAAGCAAATTGTCTACTTCTCCATTAGAGCTCTACCAAGCTCCAAAGGTATAATCTACTTCCTTGTATGTTGTAGATTTCATGGTTGCTTGTTAGGTGCTATTTCTATCTTCTAGATAGAGTTTATTACTATTCATGGTTGATGAGTTTGAGGATTTGGATCCTGGATTGGGTTTTGTTGCCTTATGGATAGTTAATCCTTGCATCAAGTGGGTCAAAAGTTTTTGAAACCTATCCACGAGGCCCACCTTCTTCCAACACCTTATTCCCTCTTATTCTCTTTCTTTGAGCTTCTTAGAGGTAAGAGCTCCCTTCCTTTTCATTGATTTCTTGAGTTAGAGCCATTTTATGTATTTCATTTGGCATGCTTGAGATGGGTTTGATTTTAGATTGGGTTCTAATTTTTAGGGGCTTTTGGAGGTCATTTTTGTGAGTGGTTTGAGGAGGCGTTCAAGCTAAGATTTAGGCCACTTGTTGAAGTGCTTGGATTGTTTTGGAGCGATCTCAGGCCAAGGTAAGTTTGCAAACTAATTTGCATAGCATGTTACGGGCATCATCTTGATTAATATAAATATGTTTAATGGTTTAGATGTTTAGATTGCATGATTTTAATCAAATTTAAATGATTAAATCCCTGTCAAAATTATGATTAACTAAGTTAACAGAACTCAGTGAGGCTCACTATGGGGTTCCTATCCCCCTTGAATCGATCAGCTAGTGACCAGTTGGCCGGGCCTGCGCACACCCAACAGCCATCGCCCACGCGCTAGCCCATTGCGGTACCCCCATGCGCCAGCGGCTACTGTACGCGACGCGCAGCCATCGACTAGCCACGCGCGTTCACAACCATTTCACCCAGCCTACTTCAGCGGCTAGGCCAGCGCGCCCAGCGGCCATAGCTTGGGCATGCGCCCAATGGCCAGGCAGCAAGTACCCGCCCAGCTGCTATCAGATCATCCCCACTAGTGCCTGCTAAGCAGTACGTGGCCAACCGGCACCACTGTTGCACAATGACCAGTGGGCCCATCTGTGGACTTTGCAAAATTGGATTTTAACCAGCTTTATGACCCGTTTGGGACTATTTTAGTTCGATTCACCCCAGTAAAATCCTTTTTTTGGACTCAAATTTAAACATAGAAATAGGAAAATTAGGTGGTACTCGAATTATATAACCCTCACAGTAATGCAGATTTTGTTATGAAAACCTGAATACCTTCTGACATTAACCCGAACCACTAGTGGACTAAGGTTTAGGTCCCTAGGACCCCGGTAACCCCCTTTTGCAAGAATAGATATGGATTTTCTTTCATAGAAAGGAAACCCGAAACTTAGATAATTGGTGGACCCCATGCCTTAACCCCAGCCAAACATAGTTTATACTAGCTCAAATAAATTGAAAGGGCACGTGGAGCACAGTGATTGTCAGACCCTGACCCAGGTTCGCTTTGTTTAGCGTCGTTTAAGTCGAGATTAGATCTTAACTGCGATGAGATGACGTTTAGTTTAGATTGTAAGCTCGATAGATTTTTCATAGCTTTGGAAACTTTTGAGAGCCATTGAATTTAGCTTGGCACGGGCCGAGGGCTGCCTTTAGGACCTGCGCGCGTGTGGGGAGGATTATAATTTTGATTTTTGAAAAATTAAGATTTTTAATCCCTTTGATTTGTCAAAATAGCATCTACAAGTTTTATGTTCTCTCCATCCATTTTTGAAACTCTGAAATCGCATTTTTCAGCAAAAAAGGGCAAAACAGACTTTTCACCTCAAAATCCGTGCATGAATTTCAATGTTTGCAAAATCATGTGAAAATTATATTTGTGAAAACTAGATATTTTGACGATCATTTTACTCTTTTTTGTCGATCTCATCCGGAGCCCGCATGATGGGCTTCCAAGCCGTTGAAGGATAGTGGCCTGGTGGGGCCCACACCCCACCTAACTTAAGAAAACCCACGTGTGTCTTCTTCTTCATTACATGTTTTTCAAATCACCTAGGTTCCAGCAAGAGGACCAGCTCTTCTTCTTGCTTTCTCTCCTTTGCATGTTGGATTTCTCTTGACTAAAATGGAGATTTGAGTTCACCAAACTCTTTTTCATCTCTCAAGCTTTCTCTTGGTACCATTTTCAAAGGATTTCAACTAGGATTGCTTTCTTCTTGAGGTTCTTCTCCATTGTTAGAACTTCTATAGGTAAACGATGGTTTTCATCTTCCAACCATGGCTTTATGGAGTCCATTAGAGCTCCAATATCATGCATGCAAGGCTTCCTAAGGAGGAACCCTTTGTCTTTCAAAAATTTCCTTAATTTTGAGCTCTTTTCATGAGGCTTCTTGTAGATTGGAGTTCAGCTGTAGAGAGGAGTGTTGGGGGACTTTCTTTGAGTGCATTTTGGACCAAGGCAAGTGAATGAATGAGATATGAATGTGCATACAATGATTTATGGATTTTTGTCTTGATTTCTTGTTTTTGAACTTACTATGGTTAATCTTGTTTTGGCTTGAAGTTTAGTTTACTAAACATGTGCTTGAATGCTTATATTTTTTGATGCATTTCATTAAACTCGGTTTTGTCATTGGTTTAATCTAAATTGGTATTTTTATGCTTGGATTGTTGGAAATTGTGAAGTGATTGAAGGAGGTTTGGTTGATGATATTTGAAGTGATGAAATGGAAGTGCTGAATGATAAAATGGAGGAGCTTTTGAGCTCAGTTTGTTGCAGGAAAATGTAGGGTTGAATAGAGAAATGTTTTGGAAAAAGAAAGGGGTTGAAACAGTTCAAAAACTGAGTTGCCCGCTGACTAGGCGGTCACCATATCAGTAACCCAAAAATTTCAGGTTCTGATGGGGTGGTCACCAATCGGCTACCAGTCGGCTGGCCGACCTGGTCCTAGACGGTTAGCCACTTGCCAGCCGACAGGTGACCGAGCTCCCCCAGAATTGTTGGAAATTGAAGAGGAATGGAGGGGTTTTCTATCCCGATCACTTGTGGACCCTTCTTAGTCAATGTGTACACCTTGATATCTTTAATGTCGTTAAAATTGGGCACCAACTAAATGAATGATCGACATGGGATCTCAAAGTGTATACTAATTCGATGGTTATGGTCTCAAGGTATCGATGAGTATTGTGATGCGGAATTGTGATTTCTAAACCAAATTCTCATTTTGTGATTCGTATCTTCTTGAAAAGAATGTTTCCAAGGTTTTGATTTAAAAACCCGTTTGGGAATCATTGCGTGGCTAGTGTTTTTATACACATTGTGTCGGGACTACCATTTCGTGAACTTTCGTGAACAAGCGTGCATGCACTTAATAAAGTGTGAGTAGTTCCCGAATTTGAAAGTGTTAAACATTGTTTTGAAAGTGTGTCCACTTTTGTGTCGGCTCCACTCAGCTTGGATGACCATTGTTGGTTTGATCCGCTGCCTTGGGTCCTTAAATCTTGTTCAACATTAGTTTGGAAATGCGTACGTGCTTGCTTGCTTGCTTAGCTTGTTCCACGACGGGACCCATGTGTGGTTCTCAATTATATTGGGCTACTACAATTATGATAGTGTCTCCCTTCACCATGCATGATGGAGAATTTTGAGTGCTCTCGTCACTTCGTGTGACGGAGAATGTAGCTCCATGTGGTTGCCAAGGTATTGTTTTAGAATGGTCATCTTGATTTAACATCTGATCTTATAAATGAAATTGTCATTTAAATACTTTGTTTTATTCGGATTCTCTTTATCATTCATGTTGTTTTTATTAAATTCAAAACTATTGATTTATAGCGTGATTGTACTTTATTCGTTTGCCTGCCAGACCGTCGTGTCTGACCCTTTTCGTTTTGGTGCTCAGATCCAGGTTTCGTTGCCCTTGAGGAGGAGCACGAGGAGGTGGTTGTAGAGTAGCCTGTTGTGCGAGAATGGCAGCCCAACAATGTCATTTAGACGTCGGGTTGGGTCTTGAGATGCATAACGCTTTAGGAAAATTATCTTTTATCTTTTGGGAACTTGTTATTAGCCTTTGTTGGTTATCTTTTGGGATATGTAAAACTTAACTTATGTTTTGTGTGTGGCACAACCTTAAACTAGAACTAATGGGTATGCTAGTTATGTTTCTCTCTCTGACATGAGTTATTTTATGCTCTACTCATGTGTGATGTTACTTGTGTGTTCGCTACATGCTTCCGCAAATAAATCTTTTTGTGTGATCGTGAGATGATTCGACAAAAGTGTGGAATCCTCACTGTGGGAACCTGTGGGAAACGTCACGGCGCCGGATTAGGGCTTTGGCTTGGCTCAGTCCCGGTCCGGGGTCTTGACATGACTGGTATCAGAGCGGGACACGTTCAGGCAATTACAAGAAACTTGAAACGTAGAGAAGTGGTGAGGATTCGTTAGAATTTTCATTAGTTAGTATCGAGTGGGATTATGGATACACTTCCTTTAGTATATTTTATTATACTAACAAGTGGTTTTGCAGCACAATGCGTCCACGTAGAAAACCAGCAATGCAATTCCTTCTGGCAGTAACAGTGATGGTGCAGGTTCGTCAGGGGACACCCAGCTTTAACAGCTTATGCGAATGATGGTAGAACAACAATAGAAAGCCAATGAAAATCAGGCTAGGTTCCAAGAACAACAATAGAGAGCCAATGAGAATCAGGCCAGATTGCAAGAACAACTGGCTAAGAAAGATGAGGAGCTAGCTCAAGTACAGAGGCGGTTGGTAGAGATGTTGGGAAGAAGACTAGAATCGGTACAGGCTCAGAATTTGGGGTCACAGATTGTCATTCAAAATAGGGATCATGACCCTAATGTGCTTTTTGAGAAGTTCAGGAAGAGAGGCCCAAAGGAATTTACTGGGAAAGAAGTTCCTCTTACAATAGATGATTGGTTATCTCATATGGAAAACATTTTTTATCTTTTCAGATGCACAGGCAGACAACAAGTTCAATTGTCAGCTTCATTGTTTACTGGACTCGTTGACATTTGGTGGAAGACAATCAAGGATGGTATCTAACCATTGCAAATGACACTGCATGGGCCACATTCAAAGAACAGTTCACTGAGAAGTATGTGCCCTCTCACATCAAGAGGCAAAAGGTTGTAGAGTTCCAACTGCTCAAACAAGGGGACATGACGGTCCTCAAATGTCACAAAGTTTGAGAGAGATTGTCTCGATATGCACGTGAACTGATCGACACCGAGCAAAAGAAGGTTATCAAGTTCTTGGAAGGTCTCAATCCTATCATTGAAAGAGATGCTACAGTTGTTGTCCTACCAGCCACCTTCTAAGAAGCGGTCAAAAGGGCCTACAAGTTTGAAAATATCAATAACAAAATAATTTAAGAAGCTCAGATAAAACGTAATCAAGCGTCTCAAAAGAACCAGCAGAATCAAAGGTAGTACCAGAACAAGAGGCCAAGACATGATCAAAACGCTCAAGCACAAGGGATGGCTCCTGCCGAATTGGGCGAATTGAAGGTACAGTTTTAAGAACTATTAGAGAAGGGTAGTCTTGAATATCATCGTACTTGCATGTCCAAGGCCAATAATGATAAAAAAAAATACATTTGCAATGGACCCTTGATTGTTCAGTAGATGGTTTAGGTTATTTTAATCAGTTTATTTCTGTATTCATATGCAGGACGCATATTTCTCTTATTATTATATCTTTATACATCCTGTCATACCCAGACTTACTCGACCCTAGTATTGTGACCTATGGGACTCATTAGGAACTAGTGTGCGGTATTCGCCCTGCTTTGACCCTAGATGTACCAAAATCCTTAGGTGGTTTCTTCGGTTGGTGTGCTAGCATTCAGTTGTCCAGCCCCTCCGACGTACCCAGATCACCTTGTCATTTTCCTACCCATTCGAGGTCTCCATTTCTAGCCGAAATGATGCCTGTTTGTCTGTAGGGTTTTCCAGACGTAGATGGATTACTTTTCTAGCCCAAAACTGTACTATTTTCAATTCTGAATTGTTTACACCCGACAGAATTATCGATTTTCTCCTGTATTTGTATTTATACAATGAGAGTATCGAAATTACTCATGTACCCCGACTGAACACTGAACTAGTTGTTTTCCCGTATTTGCAATTGTACACGCTGTGAGAACTGACATTTCTCCAATATTCCTGATCTTAACCTGATTTGGACACTGGACTATCCTACACTTGAAATCCCTAGTTTACATTGATTCCCGAGTCGGCACCACCCATCTTTTTAGTATTATTACTGAATATATATAGATATATTGCTCGCTGCAGTTTCTAGTCTTGTGTGTGGCCGGTATCACCAATGTACCTACCATGTCCGGCGTAGATCGGAAACTCCCGTGATAGGGACTCCCGGGTAAGTCTAAGGTATTATCAGCCAGATCATTTAGGGCAAGCAAATGCTTCCCTTCCGAGGATTAAGCGACGTGGTTGCCAATTAGAATGTAGTGTACTTTCTATTATTATTGATTCTGCTATTTTATTATTCATGATACACTGACTTTGCCTAGTTACACTGTTACCTGAGCTCTGATTAATTAACCTATCATATATATTCTGCTTTGTACCTGCAAACTATGCTATATATTTTGGATACTTGATAGGCAATTTGTCTGATTTACACTTGGTGCCATATGTATGATTTCCTGACATGTACCCTAGTACGGTTTCTGAGGAGGTGGTTGCTGAGCCGCAGGTGACATGTGATTGAGGTGCAAAGATTGTCATGTAGACTTCGTTCCTTGCACATGAGACGCGAAATACCTAAGAGTATTATTTTGGGTTTTATATTGTTTTACCGGCCACTATTAGCCTTTATTTTGGGAATGTAATTAATACATCTTTTGTAATTATAACCTGAATTGTGGGGATGAAATCTCCTATTTACTTATCTAGCTCTGCTTATATTCTGTTTATCTTATACCAATCTAATGATGTATTGTACAATATGATTCAGATAGTAAGACATTAGTGATGTAACACGGAATTCAATGAGCTCCAGACTTCGGGTTGCACCGCAATGCAAGCTTCTGCTGAATGTTCCATAACGGTGATGGATCTAAAAATCCTCACCCATGCGAATCATGGGGTAAAAGTAAGATTATGCTACAATAATCCCTGTAATCACAGCCCCTTAATCCTGCCTCCATTTTGGGGTGGTGACGGACTAATATCAAAGCGGGATGAGCTTCTAGGAATATAAAACACTCTAGAAACTTAGATGCGTGGTGAGAAGTCGTGAGTTTTTTATAGACATCGCTCTCATGGGTTTGGGTAGTTAGTATCAATTGTACTCCTTTCCTCTAGTGGGGGAGACATTTCCTATCCACTCTCCTCTTCTTTGTGTTAGAGAATTTGGAGGTCCAAATTCCCTGAGTGGCACAGAATTTAATTTCTTCGTACCTACTTTGTAGTGTTTTGTGCTCATTTTGTTGTCAAAGACCGAGGTTTTCCTGGATTGACGCGCAATTCTCTAAGGACTTCGGCGGAGTTTTGACTTCCCAACGCATTTGTTGGTGCTATTGGCAGAAGATACACAGTTTTGTTGCTCCATGAAGAGGTTGAACAACATTTAAAGTCCCATTTGCAATTGTTTGAGGATCATCATGTGGTATGCTAAGGCAAGCAAGTGCGTTGTTTTGGTCGATTCCAGCCGTTTTCCTAAGTCGGAACAATTTCGAAGTCAGATTTTGGTTGATTTTGCAAAGACTGAGGCAAGGATTGATTCGAAAATTTTTGCAAAAGTGCTAGAAGCCTTAAGTTTCTTGAGATTTGCGAGCTACTATTGGAATTTTCTAGAGGATCTTCAATTATTGTAGTTCTGTTAGCAAGGTAAATCCAGAAGGAAGTGTTATTTGTGTGGATTAGATGAATGCGAAGTCAATTTTAGTAACCGGAGTAGTAGTTAACTACAGATTTAATCCATGCCTTTCCATTTGATAGTGAAGACTTTGTGATTGACAAAACTCCTTTCAAAGAAAAGATTGTCTTTAGCGCCGGATAATTGATGGGTTTTGTGAAGACATAAGATCTAATAATCTAGAAAAGTCGTGAAGGGTGCTTGGAGTTAGAAATTCTATGATGTGAAGTCCAAAGTTTTACAGAATTTTAGGGTTATTCTCAAGATATTGTTACGATGTTTCCGCATATTGCTGCTTATTTGACGAAGTTGATGTGGATTTTATGCTATCTGAGTGGTTTGGAGGAGCAAGAATTGAGCCAAAGGTGTAGGATTTCATCTACAACCAAGCCTTTCTATGACAAGTATGAACTCATTGTTAGATTGTGTTAGTTTGTACGGTCTCAATCCATCAGATGATGTAATAAATTGATTAATTTCTTTATTCATCAATAAAATCATACTTTCCTTTCATGAGATGAATGGTGTTTTTATTACTTAATGCACATGACCAATACAAATGACATGATGGCTCATGAGATGAATCGGGAACCATTAGTATATTAGATGTGATATATGTATATGGATGAGATTCACATACAGGAGACATGTGTCACAAATCTTATACTTAAAAATATCTTCATAACCAGTGATGAGACTGGGCATCTCATCTGATAAGGTTGCAGCACTTTGATCACTATGAGATAGTGTGATTTGTCTCGATCATCAGATGGAAGATTCTGGATCATAGTCTGGTACATTGTATGTATTGAAGGACTATGAGAAACACCTTATAAAATATTGTCTTGATTTTAAGGACTGTTCTCATAATTCCCTAGCAATAGGCTCTCAATCCTGAGACATTGATGAACTCAAGTTTATGTCTATTCATTTACTTTGAGTCACCAATGAGTGAGGCCAATTGTAGGTCAACACCTCGGTGTCTTGGGTACGTGGTAGTAGAATTGTGGGAACATGCAATGGTCAAGATGGAATCTATCTACATTATCCCCTTGTGGCAATTAATGGATTTATCATTAGTAAGTGCGCACCCATCTCGATTAAGAGTCAATTGGATGGTACTGATGATCACTGTGATTATTTGGGGCACAAGGATAATAAGATGTGGATTTAGGATTGGATGGGACAGATTTATTCCAATTGATCCATGGATAATGATAGAGGGGCCTACTTGTGGTAATTGAGAAGTTTAGGGCCTTCATTGTAATTTATTCCTAAGACTGGAGTGCAATTGCATTTATATGGTAGTGTCATTTGCAATTAACTGTGGGCCCGGATTGCACATGAGATGTGGAGCCGCGGAGTCCCAGTTGGAGCCAACTTTCTAAGGAATCTCTAGTGGTCCCCACGCTAGCCTAAGATATTAGAAAGTTACTAATCTTACTTGAACTCTAAAATGAAGGAATTAGAAAGTTACTATTTCTATTTGAAGTGGGGCTTCTAATAGTGGTAATAGTAAGCTACTAATTTGTGTGGAAGTGTGACTTCTAATGCAATTAGTAAGAGAGTCTTAAGAGGAGATTTGAGGGCTATAAATAAGAGAAGAAACCCCTTGGACGTCCACTAACTTTATTGCACGCCCAGCCCTCCTTTGTACAAGTTGTTGCACAATTCTTCTTCTCATCTTTCTCTTCTAGTTCTCTTCTAGTTCTTTGGAGTTTCTAGTAGGGTTTTCTCTTGGAGACCCCACCTATCTTCTTGAGAAAAGAGATCTTATAAACGGATCATAGCGTGGAAGATCAAAAGGTCTTGGAGATTCTTGTTTGATACGTGAAAGAGTTTCATCATTAAAGAAAGACACAACTTCTCCATTAGAGCACAACCGGGCTCCTAAGGTAAAATCTACTTCCGTGCATGTTGTAGATTTTTATGGATGCTTATTGGCTACTGTTCTATCTTGTAGATATGTTTATTTACTGATCATGATGGCTGAGATTGAGGACATGGATCCTAGATTGGGTTTTATAGCCTTTTAGATAGTTGATCCTTGAGTCAAGTGGGTCAAAAAGTTTTGAAAACCTATCCACAAGGCCCACCTACTTCCAACAGATTGTCCATTATAAAACAAAAGGAGCCATCTTTTTCACACTTTTACAAACTTAAATGGGGGTTCATGCATAACTAGTACGTATCGTTATGTTTGTCTACACCATTTACTCACACGGTAAGTTAAGGTGTCAGATGTGGAGACTCTCACACTCAGCCGCAAATCTATGCGTATTTTGACAATTAGGAAGCTCAAAAGGAGTTAATATGGTTTGAAGCAGGCCTCAAGACAATGGTATATCAAATCTGACAAGTTTATGTATAACGCAGGTTACAAAAGGTGTCATGCAGACCATTGTTGTTAATTCAGGAGTTTTGATAATTGTTTCATTATTTTACTCTTGTATGTAGCTGAAATGGTTGTTGTAGGTTTGAATATGCATGAAATAAATAATTTGAAAAAAAAACGGTTACATAAATTTGAAATGAAAGAATTGGGTGCTTTGAATCAGATTCTCGACATGAGAATTAGTAAAGACAGAATCAATCGCACATTAAAGTTGTCTTAGAAAGAATATGTTGAAAATGTTCTAAATATGTTCAACATGCTGGGTGCTAAGCCAATTAGCACTCCACTGGCCAACCACTTCAAACTCTCAAAAGAGTTATCTCCTAAGATAGAATAGGAGAATGAGAATATATCCTAGGTCTCATATGCTTCAGTTGTTGGCAGCTTGATGTATGCAATGGTTTGCACTAGACTAGACATTGCTTATGCAGTGGGAGTTGTAAGCAAATTTATGAGCAATCTCGGAAAAACGCATTGGGAAGCAATTAAGTGGATTCTCAGATACATGAGAGGTGGCACTAATTTAGCGTTATGTTTGGAGGATCAAAAATTAGATTGCAGGGATACGTTGATTCAGACTTGGCAGGAGATCTTGATAGAAGTAGAAATACTACGGGATATGTCTTCACATTAGGTAGTGCAACAATCAGTTCGAAGTTACGATTACAGGACGTCATTGCTGAAAGTTTATGCATATCAGATCTGAAAGGAG
This sequence comes from Cinnamomum chago, assembly GCA_038049695.1. Classification (NCBI taxonomy): domain Eukaryota; kingdom Viridiplantae; phylum Streptophyta; class Magnoliopsida; order Laurales; family Lauraceae; genus Cinnamomum; species Cinnamomum chago. The sequence continues at coordinate 66,021,204 of CP142451.1, forward strand.
ACTAATCATGGCTGATATGAGTTTTCAGAGTTTTTAAAACTAGAAATCAGATCTGATTCCAGCCATGTAACCATGCATAAAAGTCCATGAAATCATGATCAACATGTGTCTAAATCAAGGAGATGATAGAAGACTATTACCTTGATGATTTGTATGCTTCAAATCTCTGAAAAAGGAAGCTTCAAAGTTCTGAAATCAACCTGCAATCAGCAGCACAGGTGCAGGAATTTTGTGCAGAATTTTTCTTCTTTGATCTTCTCTCCTATTCCACTTCCAAATCTGATTGGTAGTGATGGTGGGATCAAAGTATGGAATCCTAAGAAGGGTTTTCTGAATCACCTTTTGTGGAATAGATAGTTGCTCGTCTTCTCTCTCCAAGGAAGAAGATGAGGGCAGCAACCTAAAGGGGCTGGGCGTGAATACTATCTCAACTTGCAATGGGCGGCCAATGGGAACTTATGGTGATTCACGCCCCCTTGGGTATTCCTTCTCTCTTAGTAATTCTATGTTGCACGCCCAAGGCTGGGATTGGATTTATAAAGATCACATTCCATTATTAAGAGATCTCTTTCTTGAAGGAAAGACTATCTCTAAATAATAGCAACCAGCCCCTAAAGATATGCAACACTTACTAATTAAGGATACTAAAATAGTAACCATTAATTATAGGAATCTTTACCCAAAGAGGACCCTTTCCTTCCAAGAAAAGAAACCTAATCAAACTTGGAAACCTCACACAAGTGTCCCCACTTATGGCTGGCCCACAAAGATAGCTAAACACACCATGGCCCACTAGTCAATAATTTAGCTAGAGTTAAATTCATGTATGCCCACAAGAGCCTATTAGAATTTAAACTCAAAATTATTCTTCCACAAAATTAATTCAACCACATATCATCTAATTAGGAAACCATGCCAATATAGGAAAGTGGCTAGAAGAGGGACCAAAAGACATATTTGCCCTTGGCTCCCAAAATGACCAAAATGTCCATGCTAACCCCATAGCAACATTAAGATCATTTTAACCCTAACTCATTCCACTAGAGAGTTATGGTTGCACTCCAGGGACAAATATTAAATTGCAAATAAAGCTCATCATAAATTGACGATTGTCTTTGACCTACCAAGTACAATGACCACAATGCCCCTCTATGTAACATCCATAATCAAGTAGGTTAACCGATGTACTATCTACCTTCTTGATTACATCTCAACCTTAGAACTTCATACCCTTGACCTAATCATCATCCGGATATCATTCTCTTGATCCAGGGAGCGACCCACAAGTTCAATATCCATATGGAACATCCATATACTAAGATCTTAGATTCTGATGATTAGTCGGATAATTCTAAGGGGACGATCATTCCATCACATGATGGCATAGATTCCATATTGCATTTGCACGTCCCAACTAATCAAGCCCGAGCACCCAAAACACAGAGTTGTTGACCCATGAACAGGATCTCACCCATAGTGAATTAAAGCACAAGTACTTGACTTCGTCAGTTCATCCACAAATGCTCAAGATTAAGAGCACTGGTCACTCAGTAGCTAGAGGTGATTTGATCTCTCTCTGTGATAGTACTATTTTAGAGATCACACCTACAAGTGGTCCTGTTCAATGCATGACACATGCACTAATGAGATAAATCCGGAAAAGCCTCCCGTGACTTAGGTAAGTCACCCTAAATACAGGAGAGTATCTCATTATAACTTATACCAAGATGAAGTGCCCAACTCCATCTCTCAGTTATGAACAAGTTTATTGTTTCAAGTGTCCATGACTCAGACCTAACTGTGTGTAGCCACTACACACCTAAGTCATTACTAGAAAACAATGGGCCTTATACAACCATACATATACACAAGTAATAAGAGAAAGATGTCATTCCAATAAATATCCAGTTACAGAGATGAGAGTGCAGTCAGTGGGCTTTAGGGCATACACCAATCCCAACAATCTCCCACTTGCACTAAAGATCACTACGTCCTAACCTAACTCCCATAGACTCAACATGTGAAGAAAAAACTTTCTCAGTAAGAGTCTTAGTGAATGGGTCAGCTAAGTTATTTGCTGAGGCAATCTGCTCTACCACTATTTCTCCATCCTGGACGAATTCCCGGGTCAAGTGGTACTTTCTCTGAATGTGCTTGCCTTTCTTGTGATTTCTGGGCTCTTTGCAGTTAGCTACTGCACCAGTATTGTCGCAGTACATGACAATCAGTTTTTGCAACAGCAGGAACTACTCCCAATTCCAAAAGGAATTTTCTGAGCCATACTGCTTCCTTTGCAGCTTCCGATGCCGCCACATACTCTGCTTAGAGTCAGCAGTACAATCTTGCTTGACACTTCTCCATGATATAGCCCCTCCTGATAGAGTAAATACGTATCCTGAGGTAGACTTTCTGCCATCTACATCCGACTGGAAATCAGAATCTGTATATGCCAGTGGCATTAGATCATCTGCTCGGTAGGTCAGCATATAATCTTTCGTTCTCCGAAGATACTTGAATATATGCTTAACAGCTGTCCAGTGCATCGGTCCAGGGTTTGACTGATATCTACTAACCATGCCAACGGCAAAACAGATATCTGGTCTAGTACACAACATTGCATACATGAGGCTTCCAACAGCTGATGCATATGGTACTCTCCTCATGCTTTCTATCTCCTCTGGTGTCTTCGGACATTGATTCCGAGATAGTGGTACTCCATGTCTAGAAGGTAGCAAGCCCTTCTTGGAGTCATGCATGTTATACTTGACCAATATCTTCTCAATATACGAAGATTGGGATAAGGCTAACATCTTGTTCTTGCGATCTCGCATAAGCTTGATCCCTAAGACATAGCTTGCCTCACCCAAATCCTTCATTTGAAATTGAGATGATAACCAAACCTTTGTAGAAGACATCATGCCAACATCATTTCCAATGAGTAATATGTCATCCACATACAGGACAAAAAATGCAACTGCGTTTCCACTCCCTTTCTTATACACACATGGTTCATCAATGTTTTGATCAAAGCCAAAGGATTTGACTGCCTGATTAAACTTGATGTTCCATGCCCTAGATGCTTGCTTAAGTCCATAAATGGACTTCTTAAGCTTACAGACCATGTTCTCTTGGCCACCAGCAATGAATCCCTCTGGTTGCATCATATAGATGCATTCGTCAAGACTTCCATTAAGAAAAGCTGTCTTGACATCCATCTGCCATATCTCGTAGTCATAATGACATGCGATGGCTAAGAGAATCCTAATGGATTTAAGCATAGCTACTGGTGAAAAGGTTTCCTCATAATCGATACCCTCTTTCTGAGTATATCCTTTCGCCACCAGTCTTGCTTTGAAGGTTTCAACCTTCCCATCCACTCCTCTCTTTCTCTTGTAGATCCACTTACACCCTATGGGTTTGATCCCTTCAGGTGCATCCACAAGTTCCCAGACTTGATTGGAATACAGAGAATTCAATTCAGATTTCATCGCTTGCTGCCACATGTCAGCATCTATATCCGTTACTGCTTCATCGTAACTAGTAGGATCCTCAACCAGATCCTCTGAGTCTGTCATAAAAGACACTCCTAGGTATCTATCTGGTGGTCTAGAAATTCTCCCACTACGACGAGGCTCCGGAGTGTTAAAAGGAATGTCTTGATTTTCTACAGTCTCAGGTTCTGGCACAGATGTTGCAGGAGTTTCTGAAAGAATCTCCTCAATGGTTTCCTTACAACCAAGCTCTTGGCGCATCATGCAATCATCCTCCAAGTATCTAGCATGAGTGCTGATAAGCACCTTTTGCTCCTTTGGATGATAAAAGATGCCTCCTCTCGTTCCCTTAGGATACCCAATGAAGTAGCACATTTCCGATCTGGGTTCTAGCTTGGTAGCTTTATCATTCAGTACATAGGCTGGACAACCCCAAATGTGAATATGTCTTAAACTGGGTTTTCGACCTGTCCACATTTCTTGAGGTGTCCTAGGTACTGATTTAGAAGGTACCAGATTCAAAATGTATGCTGCTGCTTCTAGGGCATATCCCCAAAATGATATGGGTAGGGTTGCATGACTCATCATGGACCTTACCATATCTAGAAGGGTACGGTTTCTTCTCTCTGCTACACCATTTTGCTGGGGTGTACCCGGTGCAGACAACTGAGACACAATCCCATGTTGTGTGAGGTACTCCTTGAACTCACCCAGGAGGTACTCGCCACCTCGATCAGATCAAAGAGCTTTGATATGTTTTCCTAGTTGTAGCTCCGCCTCAGCCTTGAATTGTTTGAATTTATCAAATGCTTCAGACTTGCGTCGCATTAGGTACACATATCCATACCTAGAGTAATCATCGGTGAAGGTGATGAAATACTCATAACCTCCTCTAGCTAGTTTATTCATAGGACCACACACATCAGTGTGAACCAATTCTAACAACTCCTTTGACCTCAGTCCCTTTGCAGAGAATGACCTTTTGGTCATCTTTCCCATGAGACAAGATTCACACTGAGGTAAAGGTTCGAGATCTAATGAGCTCAAAGGCCCATCCTCTACCAACCTCTGAATCCGTTTTAGGTTAATGTGACCCAAACGTAAGTGCCAAAGATAAGTATCATTGGTCGAAGATACCTTCCTCTTATGGGAAGCTGAGCTTTCTAGTTGTACATTGTGCAGTGAGGGAGCAATAGGATATATATAAAATAAGTTATCATGCATTCTACCGGAACATATAATATTTCCATCTCTACCGATATCAACACCAGAATGGAAAGAAACTGAATAATTAAATTCAATGAGTCTGGAAACTGAAATTAAATTCTTCCTTATGTCCGGAACATAGATAACATTGTTTAAAACTAATATCCTATTTTGCGGAAAAAGTAAGGTTACTCGATCCCAAATAAATGGTATCCGAGCTAGAGCCAAGGGTTACCCTAGGACCTAGTGGTGCACACGATCGAAGGCGGCGAATCACTGATCGCAAAGAGGATTCTCTAAAGTTGTGGAACTCTAATAAAAGGATTAGATAGAGATCGAACAAATCTTGTAGGAACCCGACTAAAGGTTTAGGGCACGAGATCTCTAGATTGGTCCACTCAATAAATCAGTCCAATAGTGTGCAAAAAATAATAATCTACGCAGCGGAAATAAAATCACAAGCACACACCACAAGGGAACCAGATTTAGCATGAAAAACCCTAACCAGGTAAAAAACCACGGATCCGAACTGGATCAACAATCAAATACTATGAGTCTCGCAATTACAAGAAATTTCGATTTCCTCCCAGATATCTCCTACCTTAGAACTGAAATTACCTTGCGTCACTCTGTGTTTCAATGACTTCACACCGTTGATTGGGACAGACTCTATCCAGCTCTTGACTCCCCAAATCTTCTACGCAAGAAGATGATCTTCTACAAGGGATGCAGAAGAACCTGACTCTCTAGAATACTTAGCAACACAACTCTTTAATAAATTTCTAGAGAAAGTTTCTCTCAATTAGATCTCTTATTCAGAATTGAGAGATGATCTGTGTCTTTTTGGGTTATGAGAAACACCCAATATATAACCCCAAATCCGTGCAAAAGACTCCTAATAATAATACACTCAGAATAGCAGTTCATCTCAAACTTTTAGTCAGAGTCCGGATCAAACTGGGCTTCTCCCTGCGCCATTCTCGCTATAGCGAGGCATGTCTCGAGTTATATGACCTAACAAAGGTTTTTGTGCTGTTTTTACCGTTTTCGTTGACCTAACAACCTTTTGACCTTACAATCTCCCTCTTTTGGCTATTTTTGGACAAAACTCAAAATAATACAATAGGATCTACCCAAAAGAAAAACCCAAAATACATTGAATTTTAAAAGAAAAAAAATTAGCACTATAGATCTTGAATTGCCTTTGCATGTAGAGCTCCCACTAGCTTCATTCTTCTTCTCCTGTATTTGTCCATAATTGACAAACAAAAATCATGCAGCTTTTTTCAATCTGGATCCAGCAGCAGCTCCCCCTCAATTTTGACTCCCCCTCACTATGATCTTCGTATCAGCACTGGGGGTGGGTGAAAGTCCACGAGGATCCTAACCCTAGAGGGGGGGGGGGTGAATAAGGTGAGCTACAACTAATGACTAATTATGACCAATTTTAATTTCTTAAACTAAACTAGTCACAAGTGGTGATTATAAGAAAAAATGCGGAAGCTCAAATAAACAATCACCACAAAAGCATGCACCACAACACAATATTTATAGTGGTTCGGCCAACGTGCCTACATCCACTACCGGCTTGTGTCTCCAACACCCCACCGGATTCCACTAAGTATGCTTTTTACTAGGCTAAGCAATAACCCTTACAATGTGCTTTTCTAGGCTAAGCAATAACCTTACAAGATGCTTTTCAAAGGCTAAGCAATAACCTTACAAGATGTTTTTCAAAGGCTAAGCAATAACCTTACAAGTTGCTTTTCTTAGGCTTAGCAATAACCTTTACAAATATAGTTTTCTCAAAGAAAGTGTCTTAACAAAAGAACACTCTAAGAGATTACAATTTAAGCTCAATGGAATTGCCTCTTGAATAGGCTAATATGAAAGTGAAAACTAAACTCACACAAACACTCTATGAATGCAAAGATGTATGCTTATGAGGTGTGTGTGTGATGGCTTCAATCAAGTTAAAAAAGAAAGCTTAATCAAATATATTGCTTAAAGCAATTCAAAGTTTAAAGCTCATAAAAGATTGATTGAAGTCTTATGCAAATCACATGTATGAAATTCAACTTGTTTATGACATGAAAATCAAGGACTAACAAGTTGTATGAAAATGGCTAATTTAGAACATGTGATGCATGTGCATGTTGTTTTCAAAACCAAATTAATTTTACTAATGTTTAAATGAATGAAAACAACAAGCAATGTTTCAACCAAGTGATATAATCATGCAATACAAGAAATCCAAGATTTATGACTAAACATGATTAAGAAAGTTTAAAACAAAACTTGGTTTGAAAACAAAGTGATGAATCCAATTCTTGAATATCAAAGATGAAGGGAAGAATGGATTCAACACATCATTGTTATCATGCTTGAAATCAATTTCCAAAGTTTCAAACAAAGCACATAACAAATGATTAAATCAAAGTAAAACTTACTTGGAGATTTAACTTAGTTGATCCAAGCTTAAGCTTTACTTAATGACCCTTTAGCCTCTCTTAGTTCCTCCCCTTTGTCTTGTCTCAAAGCTCCTCAAAGAAGGCTTAAAAATCTCCAACCAAAGACAAAGGAAAGAGCTCATTTAAATACCAAAAACTGCCCAACGGCTAGTTTGGCCGGTTGACCGGCCATGACAGGCCGGTAGACCGGCCAAGCACAACGGTCATAAAAATAGCCGTTGTGTTTTGGGTCATCCTGCACTATGGCCGGTTAACCGGGCTAACATGGCCGGTTAACCGGCTACACTGCGGGTTGACCACCCCGGTTAACCCCATGGTTAACCCCGCAGCACCAAAATTCCCAAAAAATGCATTTTTCACAGTTTTGCTTGGGGGAACTTTTTGGCCACTAAATCAAGCTTGGAAAACATGTTTTAAAGATTCTAAAGGTTTTTAAAACATGACATAAAAAGCCTAAAAAGTTTCAAAACTTTTAAAACAAAGGCTTGCTTGATTTCTTGAAAACTCTTTTCAAATGAAATTGCATACACAAAAGATTCTTTTTGTGATGAATGTATGCAAAACTCAAACCTAAATTCACAAGATGATTTTCCAAATATAATGCACAATGAATTAGGTTTTCAAAAGAGTTTGGGTTTCAAAACTAATGCATCCAAGTTTAAAACCAAAACATGCATAAAACAAAAGCTTTTCCAAATCTTAAAAGCTATGCATGAATGAAACTAAATTTCAAGGTTTTCTAAAACAATGCAAGTGTGAGAATTCAAATGATGCTAAAGTGCAAATGCATCCATCAAATTGCAAATACAAAATCCCTAACAATCTCCCCCTTTGCAATTTGATGGCAACTTACTCATCATTGACATTTCACACTTAGTCTTCAGCTCCCCCTAAGCTGGACAAGTCTTGAAATCTTCTTGGATGCTTCTTCTCTTAGCTTGGGCTCTTGGGCTCTTTTCTTCAATCTTCTTGATGCTTGGAGCTTGATCATTCTTCAAGCTTTCTTTCCATCTTCCTATCTTTAGCCAAGCATCTTCTTTAGCTCCAAGCTTTCTTTCTTCTATTTGCTCTCCCCCTTTGACCATGCTTCTTTCTCCTCTTGAGAACTTGAAAGCTTTCTCCCCCTTTGATGGATAGGAGATCTTCGAGTACTTGAACTCTCGAACTCTCTCCCCCTTTGAAGAGTAGGAGATCTTTGAGTCACACTTGAACTCTCTCTCCCCCTTTGCCATTAAATTGCAAAGGTAACACACATGAAATAAGGAAAATACCTTTAGTAGCACCTGTTAACAAATGAAATCGAAAATGAAATACATAACAGGCTATCATGTGAGGTAGTAGTCTCTAAGGGCTCAAAGGCAATCCAAGGGTGAATTTGATCAAAACTAATACTTCTTATGAAGGTTTACACTCCCCCTCAATCCATTCTCTCCTTTTGTCAAACTCTTGACAAAGATTTAACTATTAGGTACAAGAAGAAGATGGTTTAACCAAGTGAGGGTCAACTTCAAAGAAAGGATTAGATTCATTTAACTATAAAGCACAATATGATCAAATTACCAAAAGAGAGCAAGGTCTAATGAGAGAAACGATCATGGATACCAATTGAAATAAACATATCAATTGAGATTAAAGGATGTGACTATTAACACAATCACTCTAAGATGGATTTAAGAATATTACTATTAGGAAAAATCCAAATAAGAGCTATCCATGATGCAATGGGGTTTATTCAAACATAGCATCAATCGTTATAACTATGAAAATCATATGCTATGAAAGTTTTTGAAATCATTTCACTCAAACTATAAATATGACTATTAATGTGCATGAATGAGTGAAATGAAATTCAAGCATGAAGCCAACCTCAACTAATAGCCAACCACTATTATGAACACATAAACATGGTGGTCATGAGATATACCTATATGAGCAAAAGAGGTGGCAATCATGAGCATTATGATGCTAATGGTGTGTGACATGGAACAAATATATAACTTATCAAGTTCAATCCAATGCACACAAGGTTTATCACATTCTCAAGAAATCAAATCAATCAAAAATTATACCAATAGAAACCAATTGAATTTGATAACATGATAAAGAGCAAGAATGCGGCAAACTCCATCAAGCATCATAAATGTATATTCATCACTTTAAAAATATAACTATTGAGCATAGTGATGAACATGGTAAATTGCAATGCAAAAGAATATTACTTGGCAATGCATGCAATTTTCAAAGTGTCAAAATCATATGAATTCAACTACTAAGATATCCATCAACCATCATAAATGCAAGGAATTGATTTCAAAGAGTTTCATATGATTAAGATCACTACTTATGAAGTTGAAACATGTATAAGGATAACACCAAGAGTATCTACATGAATCAACATCATAACCATCCAAAAAGAAATGACTATTAGGCATAGAGGATGGATTTGGGTTCTAGTATGGTTTCTACAAATGTAACTAAGGTCACAACCATACATGGAACCAATTGTCATTAGCATATTAAAAGAATAACTAAATAAGCAAAGATGCAAACAACATTCATTTCCATTTCTAAGATAATGAAACCAAAAGAAAAAGGAAATGAGAATCATGGAACATGCTTGAATGAATATAACTAGTGATGTTATAGAGCATTTCCAATCAAACAATCTTCAAATCATTTTGGTAAACAAAATCCAACAATGAGCATAAAAAGAATGATTTTGAAGATCAATTATCAACATTGTATTTGAAAAGATATAACTTAATTGAAACACATACAAGTTGATTATTCAAAACAATGATTTTCCATATTAAAGTATAACTTAGAAGTCCATGGAAAAACTTGAATTGAGTCAAATCATTTGTTCAAATAGTCTTACAAATGATTCAACAACAATTGATCATGAATAAATCTAGCTATGAAAGCTTTTAACATCACAATCAATTAATCATGTAAAGAAATGCAATGCAAGGCATATGAGTGCAAAAAGCAAATCAAACATGATGAAATTATAATCAAAAGATTTTGAAAACCATGAAGTGTAACTTAGAATGGTGTATGAAAACAAAATCAATTGATCATAAAGAAGCAATGCATTTTATGAAATGTAACTAAGAAAGAACATAATGCAAAGCAACATGACCAACAAAATGATTTAACTATTAAAGGATAGGTTGGTCAAGGAGGTTCAAGGCCCTAAGGTTTGTCTAGGTAAATGACTTTGGGAATCCACCTAAGGTCTTGAGAGGGTTGAACTTTGAGGTCTAATTTGGAATTCTCACCAACTATAGGAGATTTAACTTGATAAATTTTCAATTTGAACTTATCACCATGATATTTAGATTTTACTAAATTTGGTTTAGAATGGTGATTAGTCTTTTGATGTTGGTGAGTTTTCTTCTTAGGGGATTGATTCATTTTTCTTTTCTTCTTATTTTCTCCCTTTCTTTGACTTTTGAAATTTAGATTTAACTTTGTAATTTTCTTCAAAAGTTCTTTCATGTCTTGACTTAAGGGAGGAAGGTTGAGAAGCTTTTTGTTAATAGATTCTTTTAAACTTGGTTTGACTTGTTTAACCTTTTTAGAATCTATTTTTGGAGACTCCTTGTTAATTGGTTTAACTTGTTTAAGCTTTATGGAGTCTTCCTTTGTTTTTAGTGTCTTACCCTTCAAGTTTGATTTTACTTTCTTGAGTTCAAGGATGGGTTTAGACACATAGCTTCTTTTCCTTAGTTTGCACTCAAACCTAAAGTGTCCTTCATTGCCACAATAATCACATTTTGTTTTGGGCAAGGGAGAAAGAGTGCTAGAGAAAGAGGACTCACCTTTCACAAATGTGTTGGTGAATTTAGGGTCATAAGACATATTCCTATTAAATCCAATACCCGTCCTATCTCCATGAGATTTACCCAATTTAAATAATTTTTCAAGTTTATCTTCACTTTGGGTAAACTTGCACTCATACTTTTGTTTATTGTTTTCAAGTTGAGTGACTTTGGTTATAAGGATTGAATTTTCATTTTTAACTTTAGAAAGTTCATTTTCAATTTCCTTATATTTGATTAGCTCTTCATTGGCAAGTTTTACTTCATTAACAACTTTAGATCCAAGTTCTTTTGTTTTTAACTTACTTTTGATCAACTTGGCTTCTAAAATGTCAAAGTCTTCATCTTGTCTTTTAATTGTATCTCTTAGGTTTAAATTTTCATTTTTAATCTCATCACAATTTATCTTAATCTCATTTAATTCATCTTGAGCATTAGATAAATTTTCCTTAGAGATAGTCAATTTAGATTCAAGATTGTTAAAGTCTTTATCTTGCCTTTGTAATTGATCTCTTAGTTTTAGATTTTCTTTATTAAGATGATCATAACCTATCTTTAATTCTTTTAGTTCATCTTGAGTGTTAGATAGATTATTTAAAGAGATCATGAACTTAGAGTCTAGACATTTTATTACTTCTTCTTTCTCTCTAAGTTCATCTTTTGAAGATGCTAGCTCTTTGTTTAGGTTTTTAGATTCTTCCCTTAAACTTTTGTTTTTCTTTTCAAGCTTTAAGGATATTTCATATAATTCTTCAAAAGCTTGTTGAAGGTCTTCTTCATTATATTCATTTTCTTCTTCTTTTGGATCAAATTGATTTTCATTAGTTTGAGAGTTTGAAACTCCAAAAGAAGGAAGAGTGAGGGGTCTAGAAGAATCTACAAAGTCTAGCCTAGTGAAGTCCATTTAAATGATTTTCAAGTAATCACAACTCTAGGGTTTTAACTCTAGGTTTTTACACCTAATCAAGAGTTCCAAACACTTGATCCTAAGGGATAGAGCACTTGGCTCTGATACCAATTGAAAGTCCACGAGGATCCTAACCCTAGAGGGGGGGGGGGTGAATAGGGTGAGCTACAACTAATGACTAATTATGACCAATTTTAATTTCTTAAACTAAACTAGTCACAAGTGGTGATTATAAGAAAAAATGCGGAAGCTCAAATAAACAATCACCACAAAAGCATGCACCACAACACAATATTTATAGTGGTTCGGCCAACGTGCCTACATCCACTACCGGCTTGTGTCTCCAACACCCCACCGGATTCCACTAAGTATGCTTTTTACTAGGCTAAGCAATAACCCTTACAATGTGCTTTTCTAGGCTAAGCAATAACCTTACAAGATGCTTTTCAAAGGCTAAGCAATAACCTTACAAGATGTTTTTCAAAGGCTAAGCAATAACCTTACAAGTTGCTTTTCTTAGGCTTAGCAATAACCTTTACAAATATAGTTTTCTCAAAGAAAGTGTCTTAACAAAAGAACACTCTAAGAGATTACAATTTAAGCTCAATGGAATTGCCTCTTGAATAGGCTAATATGAAAGTGAAAACTAAACTCACACAAACACTCTATGAATGCAAAGATGTATGCTTATGAGGTGTGTGTGTGATGGCTTCAATCAAGTTAAAAAAGAAAGCTTAATCAAATATATTGCTTAAAGCAATTCAAAGTTTAAAGCTCATAAAAGATTGATTGAAGTCTTATGCAAATCACATGTATGAAATTCAACTTGTTTATGACATGAAAATCAAGGACTAACAAGTTGTATGAAAATGGCTAATTTAGAACATGTGATGCATGTGCATGTTGTTTTCAAAACCAAATTAATTTTACTAATGTTTAAATGAATGAAAACAACAAGCAATGTTTCAACCAAGTGATATAATCATGCAATACAAGAAATCCAAGATTTATGACTAAACATGATTAAGAAAGTTTAAAACAAAACTTGGTTTGAAAACAAAGTGATGAATCCAATTCTTGAATATCAAAGATGAAGGGAAGAATGGATTCAACACATCATTGTTATCATGCTTGAAATCAATTTCCAAAGTTTCAAACAAAGCACATAACAAATGATTAAATCAAAGTAAAACTTACTTGGAGATTTAACTTAGTTGATCCAAGCTTAAGCTTTACTTAATGACCCTTTAGCCTCTCTTAGTTCCTCCCCTTTGTCTTGTCTCAAAGCTCCTCAAAGAAGGCTTAAAAATCTCCAACCAAAGACAAAGGAAAGAGCTCATTTAAATACCAAAAACTGCCCAACGGCTAGTTTGGCCGGTTGACCGGCCATGACAGGCCGGTAGACCGGCCAAGCACAACGGTCATAAAAATAGCCGTTGTGTTTTGGGTCATCCTGCACTATGGCCGGTTAACCGGGCTAACATGGCCGGTTAACCGGCTACACTGCGGGTTGACCACCCCGGTTAACCCCATGGTTAACCCCGCAGCACCAAAATTCCCAAAAAATGCATTTTTCACAGTTTTGCTTGGGGGAACTTTTTGGCCACTAAATCAAGCTTGGAAAACATGTTTTAAAGATTCTAAAGGTTTTTAAAACATGACATAAAAAGCCTAAAAAGTTTCAAAACTTTTAAAACAAAGGCTTGCTTGATTTCTTGAAAACTCTTTTCAAATGAAATTGCATACACAAAAGATTCTTTTTGTGATGAATGTATGCAAAACTCAAACCTAAATTCACAAGATGATTTTCCAAATATAATGCACAATGAATTAGGTTTTCAAAAGAGTTTGGGTTTCAAAACTAATGCATCCAAGTTTAAAACCAAAACATGCATAAAACAAAAGCTTTTCCAAATCTTAAAAGCTATGCATGAATGAAACTAAATTTCAAGGTTTTCTAAAACAATGCAAGTGTGAGAATTCAAATGATGCTAAAGTGCAAATGCATCCATCAAATTGCAAATACAAAATCCCTAACAATCTCCCCCTTTGCAATTTGATGGCAACTTACTCATCATTGACATTTCACACTTAGTCTTCAGCTCCCCCTAAGCTGGACAAGTCTTGAAATCTTCTTGGATGCTTCTTCTCTTAGCTTGGGCTCTTGGGCTCTTTTCTTCAATCTTCTTGATGCTTGGAGCTTGATCATTCTTCAAGCTTTCTTTCCATCTTCCTATCTTTAGCCAAGCATCTTCTTTAGCTCCAAGCTTTCTTTCTTCTATTTGCTCTCCCCCTTTGACCATGCTTCTTTCTCCTCTTGAGAACTTGAAAGCTTTCTCCCCCTTTGATGGATAGGAGATCTTCGAGTACTTGAACTCTCGAACTCTCTCCCCCTTTGAAGAGTAGGAGATCTTTGAGTCACACTTGAACTCTCTCTCCCCCTTTGCCATTAAATTGCAAAGGTAACACACATGAAATAAGGAAAATACCTTTAGTAGCACCTGTTAACAAATGAAATCGAAAATGAAATACATAACAGGCTATCATGTGAGGTAGTAGTCTCTAAGGGCTCAAAGGCAATCCAAGGGTGAATTTGATCAAAACTAATACTTCTTATGAAGGTTTACACTCCCCCTCAATCCATTCTCTCCTTTTGTCAAACTCTTGACAAAGATTTAACTATTAGGTACAAGAAGAAGATGGTTTAACCAAGTGAGGGTCAACTTCAAAGAAAGGATTAGATTCATTTAACTATAAAGCACAATATGATCAAATTACCAAAAGAGAGCAAGGTCTAATGAGAGAAACGATCATGGATACCAATTGAAATAAACATATCAATTGAGATTAAAGGATGTGACTATTAACACAATCACTCTAAGATGGATTTAAGAATATTACTATTAGGAAAAATCCAAATAAGAGCTATCCATGATGCAATGGGGTTTATTCAAACATAGCATCAATCGTTATAACTATGAAAATCATATGCTATGAAAGTTTTTGAAATCATTTCACTCAAACTATAAATATGACTATTAATGTGCATGAATGAGTGAAATGAAATTCAAGCATGAAGCCAACCTCAACTAATAGCCAACCACTATTATGAACACATAAACATGGTGGTCATGAGATATACCTATATGAGCAAAAGAGGTGGCAATCATGAGCATTATGATGCTAATGGTGTGTGACATGGAACAAATATATAACTTATCAAGTTCAATCCAATGCACACAAGGTTTATCACATTCTCAAGAAATCAAATCAATCAAAAATTATACCAATAGAAACCAATTGAATTTGATAACATGATAAAGAGCAAGAATGCGGCAAACTCCATCAAGCATCATAAATGTATATTCATCACTTTAAAAATATAACTATTGAGCATAGTGATGAACATGGTAAATTGCAATGCAAAAGAATATTACTTGGCAATGCATGCAATTTTCAAAGTGTCAAAATCATATGAATTCAACTACTAAGATATCCATCAACCATCATAAATGCAAGGAATTGATTTCAAAGAGTTTCATATGATTAAGATCACTACTTATGAAGTTGAAACATGTATAAGGATAACACCAAGAGTATCTACATGAATCAACATCATAACCATCCAAAAAGAAATGACTATTAGGCATAGAGGATGGATTTGGGTTCTAGTATGGTTTCTACAAATGTAACTAAGGTCACAACCATACATGGAACCAATTGTCATTAGCATATTAAAAGAATAACTAAATAAGCAAAGATGCAAACAACATTCATTTCCATTTCTAAGATAATGAAACCAAAAGAAAAAGGAAATGAGAATCATGGAACATGCTTGAATGAATATAACTAGTGATGTTATAGAGCATTTCCAATCAAACAATCTTCAAATCATTTTGGTAAACAAAATCCAACAATGAGCATAAAAAGAATGATTTTGAAGATCAATTATCAACATTGTATTTGAAAAGATATAACTTAATTGAAACACATACAAGTTGATTATTCAAAACAATGATTTTCCATATTAAAGTATAACTTAGAAGTCCATGGAAAAACTTGAATTGAGTCAAATCATTTGTTCAAATAGTCTTACAAATGATTCAACAACAATTGATCATGAATAAATCTAGCTATGAAAGCTTTTAACATCACAATCAATTAATCATGTAAAGAAATGCAATGCAAGGCATATGAGTGCAAAAAGCAAATCAAACATGATGAAATTATAATCAAAAGATTTTGAAAACCATGAAGTGTAACTTAGAATGGTGTATGAAAACAAAATCAATTGATCATAAAGAAGCAATGCATTTTATGAAATGTAACTAAGAAAGAACATAATGCAAAGCAACATGACCAACAAAATGATTTAACTATTAAAGGATAGGTTGGTCAAGGAGGTTCAAGGCCCTAAGGTTTGTCTAGGTAAATGACTTTGGGAATCCACCTAAGGTCTTGAGAGGGTTGAACTTTGAGGTCTAATTTGGAATTCTCACCAACTATAGGAGATTTAACTTGATAAATTTTCAATTTGAACTTATCACCATGATATTTAGATTTTACTAAATTTGGTTTAGAATGGTGATTAGTCTTTTGATGTTGGTGAGTTTTCTTCTTAGGGGATTGATTCATTTTTCTTTTCTTCTTATTTTCTCCCTTTCTTTGACTTTTGAAATTTAGATTTAACTTTGTAATTTTCTTCAAAAGTTCTTTCATGTCTTGACTTAAGGGAGGAAGGTTGAGAAGCTTTTTGTTAATAGATTCTTTTAAACTTGGTTTGACTTGTTTAACCTTTTTAGAATCTATTTTTGGAGACTCCTTGTTAATTGGTTTAACTTGTTTAAGCTTTATGGAGTCTTCCTTTGTTTTTAGTGTCTTACCCTTCAAGTTTGATTTTACTTTCTTGAGTTCAAGGATGGGTTTAGACACATAGCTTCTTTTCCTTAGTTTGCACTCAAACCTAAAGTGTCCTTCATTGCCACAATAATCACATTTTGTTTTGGGCAAGGGAGAAAGAGTGCTAGAGAAAGAGGACTCACCTTTCACAAATGTGTTGGTGAATTTAGGGTCATAAGACATATTCCTATTAAATCCAATACCCGTCCTATCTCCATGAGATTTACCCAATTTAAATAATTTTTCAAGTTTATCTTCACTTTGGGTAAACTTGCACTCATACTTTTGTTTATTGTTTTCAAGTTGAGTGACTTTGGTTATAAGGATTGAATTTTCATTTTTAACTTTAGAAAGTTCATTTTCAATTTCCTTATATTTGATTAGCTCTTCATTGGCAAGTTTTACTTCATTAACAACTTTAGATCCAAGTTCTTTTGTTTTTAACTTACTTTTGATCAACTTGGCTTCTAAAATGTCAAAGTCTTCATCTTGTCTTTTAATTGTATCTCTTAGGTTTAAATTTTCATTTTTAATCTCATCACAATTTATCTTAATCTCATTTAATTCATCTTGAGCATTAGATAAATTTTCCTTAGAGATAGTCAATTTAGATTCAAGATTGTTAAAGTCTTTATCTTGCCTTTGTAATTGATCTCTTAGTTTTAGATTTTCTTTATTAAGATGATCATAACCTATCTTTAATTCTTTTAGTTCATCTTGAGTGTTAGATAGATTATTTAAAGAGATCATGAACTTAGAGTCTAGACATTTTATTACTTCTTCTTTCTCTCTAAGTTCATCTTTTGAAGATGCTAGCTCTTTGTTTAGGTTTTTAGATTCTTCCCTTAAACTTTTGTTTTTCTTTTCAAGCTTTAAGGATATTTCATATAATTCTTCAAAAGCTTGTTGAAGGTCTTCTTCATTATATTCATTTTCTTCTTCTTTTGGATCAAATTGATTTTCATTAGTTTGAGAGTTTGAAACTCCAAAAGAAGGAAGAGTGAGGGGTCTAGAAGAATCTACAAAGTCTAGCCTAGTGAAGTCCATTTAAATGATTTTCAAGTAATCACAACTCTAGGGTTTTAACTCTAGGTTTTTACACCTAATCAAGAGTTCCAAACACTTGATCCTAAGGGATAGAGCACTTGGCTCTGATACCAATTGAAAGTCCACGAGGATCCTAACCCTAGAGGGGGGGGGGGGGGTGAATAGGGTGAGCTACAACTAATGACTAATTATGACCAATTTTAATTTCTTAAACTAAACTAGTCACAAGTGGTGATTATAAGAAAAAATGCGGAAGCTCAAATAAACAATCACCACAAAAGCATGCACCACAACACAATATTTATAGTGGTTCGGCCAACGTGCCTACATCCACTACCGGCTTGTGTCTCCAACACCCCACCGGATTCCACTAAGTATGCTTTTTACTAGGCTAAGCAATAACCCTTACAATGTGCTTTTCTAGGCTAAGCAATAACCTTACAAGATGCTTTTCAAAGGCTAAGCAATAACCTTACAAGATGTTTTTCAAAGGCTAAGCAATAACCTTACAAGTTGCTTTTCTTAGGCTTAGCAATAACCTTTACAAATATAGTTTTCTCAAAGAAAGTGTCTTAACAAAAGAACACTCTAAGAGATTACAATTTAAGCTCAATGGAATTGCCTCTTGAATAGGCTAATATGAAAGTGAAAACTAAACTCACACAAAC
This sequence comes from Cinnamomum chago, assembly GCA_038049695.1. Taxonomy (NCBI): domain Eukaryota; kingdom Viridiplantae; phylum Streptophyta; class Magnoliopsida; order Laurales; family Lauraceae; genus Cinnamomum; species Cinnamomum chago. The sequence continues at coordinate 66,039,717 of CP142451.1, forward strand.
ACTCTATGAATGCAAAGATGTATGCTTATGAGGTGTGTGTGTGATGGCTTCAATCAAGTTAAAAAAGAAAGCTTAATCAAATATATTGCTTAAAGCAATTCAAAGTTTAAAGCTCATAAAAGATTGATTGAAGTCTTATGCAAATCACATGTATGAAATTCAACTTGTTTATGACATGAAAATCAAGGACTAACAAGTTGTATGAAAATGGCTAATTTAGAACATGTGATGCATGTGCATGTTGTTTTCAAAACCAAATTAATTTTACTAATGTTTAAATGAATGAAAACAACAAGCAATGTTTCAACCAAGTGATATAATCATGCAATACAAGAAATCCAAGATTTATGACTAAACATGATTAAGAAAGTTTAAAACAAAACTTGGTTTGAAAACAAAGTGATGAATCCAATTCTTGAATATCAAAGATGAAGGGAAGAATGGATTCAACACATCATTGTTATCATGCTTGAAATCAATTTCCAAAGTTTCAAACAAAGCACATAACAAATGATTAAATCAAAGTAAAACTTACTTGGAGATTTAACTTAGTTGATCCAAGCTTAAGCTTTACTTAATGACCCTTTAGCCTCTCTTAGTTCCTCCCCTTTGTCTTGTCTCAAAGCTCCTCAAAGAAGGCTTAAAAATCTCCAACCAAAGACAAAGGAAAGAGCTCATTTAAATACCAAAAACTGCCCAACGGCTAGTTTGGCCGGTTGACCGGCCATGACAGGCCGGTAGACCGGCCAAGCACAACGGTCATAAAAATAGCCGTTGTGTTTTGGGTCATCCTGCACTATGGCCGGTTAACCGGGCTAACATGGCCGGTTAACCGGCTACACTGCGGGTTGACCACCCCGGTTAACCCCATGGTTAACCCCGCAGCACCAAAATTCCCAAAAAATGCATTTTTCACAGTTTTGCTTGGGGGAACTTTTTGGCCACTAAATCAAGCTTGGAAAACATGTTTTAAAGATTCTAAAGGTTTTTAAAACATGACATAAAAAGCCTAAAAAGTTTCAAAACTTTTAAAACAAAGGCTTGCTTGATTTCTTGAAAACTCTTTTCAAATGAAATTGCATACACAAAAGATTCTTTTTGTGATGAATGTATGCAAAACTCAAACCTAAATTCACAAGATGATTTTCCAAATATAATGCACAATGAATTAGGTTTTCAAAAGAGTTTGGGTTTCAAAACTAATGCATCCAAGTTTAAAACCAAAACATGCATAAAACAAAAGCTTTTCCAAATCTTAAAAGCTATGCATGAATGAAACTAAATTTCAAGGTTTTCTAAAACAATGCAAGTGTGAGAATTCAAATGATGCTAAAGTGCAAATGCATCCATCAAATTGCAAATACAAAATCCCTAACAATCTCCCCCTTTGCAATTTGATGGCAACTTACTCATCATTGACATTTCACACTTAGTCTTCAGCTCCCCCTAAGCTGGACAAGTCTTGAAATCTTCTTGGATGCTTCTTCTCTTAGCTTGGGCTCTTGGGCTCTTTTCTTCAATCTTCTTGATGCTTGGAGCTTGATCATTCTTCAAGCTTTCTTTCCATCTTCCTATCTTTAGCCAAGCATCTTCTTTAGCTCCAAGCTTTCTTTCTTCTATTTGCTCTCCCCCTTTGACCATGCTTCTTTCTCCTCTTGAGAACTTGAAAGCTTTCTCCCCCTTTGATGGATAGGAGATCTTCGAGTACTTGAACTCTCGAACTCTCTCCCCCTTTGAAGAGTAGGAGATCTTTGAGTCACACTTGAACTCTCTCTCCCCCTTTGCCATTAAATTGCAAAGGTAACACACATGAAATAAGGAAAATACCTTTAGTAGCACCTGTTAACAAATGAAATCGAAAATGAAATACATAACAGGCTATCATGTGAGGTAGTAGTCTCTAAGGGCTCAAAGGCAATCCAAGGGTGAATTTGATCAAAACTAATACTTCTTATGAAGGTTTACACTCCCCCTCAATCCATTCTCTCCTTTTGTCAAACTCTTGACAAAGATTTAACTATTAGGTACAAGAAGAAGATGGTTTAACCAAGTGAGGGTCAACTTCAAAGAAAGGATTAGATTCATTTAACTATAAAGCACAATATGATCAAATTACCAAAAGAGAGCAAGGTCTAATGAGAGAAACGATCATGGATACCAATTGAAATAAACATATCAATTGAGATTAAAGGATGTGACTATTAACACAATCACTCTAAGATGGATTTAAGAATATTACTATTAGGAAAAATCCAAATAAGAGCTATCCATGATGCAATGGGGTTTATTCAAACATAGCATCAATCGTTATAACTATGAAAATCATATGCTATGAAAGTTTTTGAAATCATTTCACTCAAACTATAAATATGACTATTAATGTGCATGAATGAGTGAAATGAAATTCAAGCATGAAGCCAACCTCAACTAATAGCCAACCACTATTATGAACACATAAACATGGTGGTCATGAGATATACCTATATGAGCAAAAGAGGTGGCAATCATGAGCATTATGATGCTAATGGTGTGTGACATGGAACAAATATATAACTTATCAAGTTCAATCCAATGCACACAAGGTTTATCACATTCTCAAGAAATCAAATCAATCAAAAATTATACCAATAGAAACCAATTGAATTTGATAACATGATAAAGAGCAAGAATGCGGCAAACTCCATCAAGCATCATAAATGTATATTCATCACTTTAAAAATATAACTATTGAGCATAGTGATGAACATGGTAAATTGCAATGCAAAAGAATATTACTTGGCAATGCATGCAATTTTCGAAGTGTCAAAATCATATGAATTCAACTACTAAGATATCCATCAACCATCATAAATGCAAGGAATTGATTTCAAAGAGTTTCATATGATTAAGATCACTACTTATGAAGTTGAAACATGTATAAGGATAACACCAAGAGTATCTACATGAATCAACATCATAACCATCCAAAAAGAAATGACTATTAGGCATAGAGGATGGATTTGGGTTCTAGTATGGTTTCTACAAATGTAACTAAGGTCACAACCATACATGGAACCAATTGTCATTAGCATATTAAAAGAATAACTAAATAAGCAAAGATGCAAACAACATTCATTTCCATTTCTAAGATAATGAAACCAAAAGAAAAAGGAAATGAGAATCATGGAACATGCTTGAATGAATATAACTAGTGATGTTATAGAGCATTTCCAATCAAACAATCTTCAAATCATTTTGGTAAACAAAATCCAACAATGAGCATAAAAAGAATGATTTTGAAGATCAATTATCAACATTGTATTTGAAAAGATATAACTTAATTGAAACACATACAAGTTGATTATTCAAAACAATGATTTTCCATATTAAAGTATAACTTAGAAGTCCATGGAAAAACTTGAATTGAGTCAAATCATTTGTTCAAATAGTCTTACAAATGATTCAACAACAATTGATCATGAATAAATCTAGCTATGAAAGCTTTTAACATCACAATCAATTAATCATGTAAAGAAATGCAATGCAAGGCATATGAGTGCAAAAAGCAAATCAAACATGATGAAATTATAATCAAAAGATTTTGAAAACCATGAAGTGTAACTTAGAATGGTGTATGAAAACAAAATCAATTGATCATAAAGAAGCAATGCATTTTATGAAATGTAACTAAGAAAGAACATAATGCAAAGCAACATGACCAACAAAATGATTTAACTATTAAAGGATAGGTTGGTCAAGGAGGTTCAAGGCCCTAAGGTTTGTCTAGGTAAATGACTTTGGGAATCCACCTAAGGTCTTGAGAGGGTTGAACTTTGAGGTCTAATTTGGAATTCTCACCAACTATAGGAGATTTAACTTGATAAATTTTCAATTTGAACTTATCACCATGATATTTAGATTTTACTAAATTTGGTTTAGAATGGTGATTAGTCTTTTGATGTTGGTGAGTTTTCTTCTTAGGGGATTGATTCATTTTTCTTTTCTTCTTATTTTCTCCCTTTCTTTGACTTTTGAAATTTAGATTTAACTTTGTAATTTTCTTCAAAAGTTCTTTCATGTCTTGACTTAAGGGAGGAAGGTTGAGAAGCTTTTTGTTAATAGATTCTTTTAAACTTGGTTTGACTTGTTTAACCTTTTTAGAATCTATTTTTGGAGACTCCTTGTTAATTGGTTTAACTTGTTTAAGCTTTATGGAGTCTTCCTTTGTTTTTAGTGTCTTACCCTTCAAGTTTGATTTTACTTTCTTGAGTTCAAGGATGGGTTTAGACACATAGCTTCTTTTCCTTAGTTTGCACTCAAACCTAAAGTGTCCTTCATTGCCACAATAATCACATTTTGTTTTGGGCAAGGGAGAAAGAGTGCTAGAGAAAGAGGACTCACCTTTCACAAATGTGTTGGTGAATTTAGGGTCATAAGACATATTCCTATTAAATCCAATACCCGTCCTATCTCCATGAGATTTACCCAATTTAAATAATTTTTCAAGTTTATCTTCACTTTGGGTAAACTTGCACTCATACTTTTGTTTATTGTTTTCAAGTTGAGTGACTTTGGTTATAAGGATTGAATTTTCATTTTTAACTTTAGAAAGTTCATTTTCAATTTCCTTATATTTGATTAGCTCTTCATTGGCAAGTTTTACTTCATTAACAACTTTAGATCCAAGTTCTTTTGTTTTTAACTTACTTTTGATCAACTTGGCTTCTAAAATGTCAAAGTCTTCATCTTGTCTTTTAATTGTATCTCTTAGGTTTAAATTTTCATTTTTAATCTCATCACAATTTATCTTAATCTCATTTAATTCATCTTGAGCATTAGATAAATTTTCCTTAGAGATAGTCAATTTAGATTCAAGATTGTTAAAGTCTTTATCTTGCCTTTGTAATTGATCTCTTAGTTTTAGATTTTCTTTATTAAGATGATCATAACCTATCTTTAATTCTTTTAGTTCATCTTGAGTGTTAGATAGATTATTTAAAGAGATCATGAACTTAGAGTCTAGACATTTTATTACTTCTTCTTTCTCTCTAAGTTCATCTTTTGAAGATGCTAGCTCTTTGTTTAGGTTTTTAGATTCTTCCCTTAAACTTTTGTTTTTCTTTTCAAGCTTTAAGGATATTTCATATAATTCTTCAAAAGCTTGTTGAAGGTCTTCTTCATTATATTCATTTTCTTCTTCTTTTGGATCAAATTGATTTTCATTAGTTTGAGAGTTTGAAACTCCAAAAGAAGGAAGAGTGAGGGGTCTAGAAGAATCTACAAAGTCTAGCCTAGTGAAGTCCATTTAAATGATTTTCAAGTAATCACAACTCTAGGGTTTTAACTCTAGGTTTTTACACCTAATCAAGAGTTCCAAACACTTGATCCTAAGGGATAGAGCACTTGGCTCTGATACCAATTGAAAGTCCACGAGGATCCTAACCCTAGAGGGGGGGGGGTGAATAGGGTGAGCTACAACTAATGACTAATTATGACCAATTTTAATTTCTTAAACTAAACTAGTCACAAGTGGTGATTATAAGAAAAAATGCGGAAGCTCAAATAAACAATCACCACAAAAGCATGCACCACAACACAATATTTATAGTGGTTCGGCCAACGTGCCTACATCCACTACCGGCTTGTGTCTCCAACACCCCACCGGATTCCACTAAGTATGCTTTTTACTAGGCTAAGCAATAACCCTTACAATGTGCTTTTCTAGGCTAAGCAATAACCTTACAAGATGCTTTTCAAAGGCTAAGCAATAACCTTACAAGATGTTTTTCAAAGGCTAAGCAATAACCTTACAAGTTGCTTTTCTTAGGCTTAGCAATAACCTTTACAAATATAGTTTTCTCAAAGAAAGTGTCTTAACAAAAGAACACTCTAAGAGATTACAATTTAAGCTCAATGGAATTGCCTCTTGAATAGGCTAATATGAAAGTGAAAACTAAACTCACACAAACACTCTATGAATGCAAAGATGTATGCTTATGAGGTGTGTGTGTGATGGCTTCAATCAAGTTAAAAAAGAAAGCTTAATCAAATATATTGCTTAAAGCAATTCAAAGTTTAAAGCTCATAAAAGATTGATTGAAGTCTTATGCAAATCACATGTATGAAATTCAACTTGTTTATGACATGAAAATCAAGGACTAACAAGTTGTATGAAAATGGCTAATTTAGAACATGTGATGCATGTGCATGTTGTTTTCAAAACCAAATTAATTTTACTAATGTTTAAATGAATGAAAACAACAAGCAATGTTTCAACCAAGTGATATAATCATGCAATACAAGAAATCCAAGATTTATGACTAAACATGATTAAGAAAGTTTAAAACAAAACTTGGTTTGAAAACAAAGTGATGAATCCAATTCTTGAATATCAAAGATGAAGGGAAGAATGGATTCAACACATCATTGTTATCATGCTTGAAATCAATTTCCAAAGTTTCAAACAAAGCACATAACAAATGATTAAATCAAAGTAAAACTTACTTGGAGATTTAACTTAGTTGATCCAAGCTTAAGCTTTACTTAATGACCCTTTAGCCTCTCTTAGTTCCTCCCCTTTGTCTTGTCTCAAAGCTCCTCAAAGAAGGCTTAAAAATCTCCAACCAAAGACAAAGGAAAGAGCTCATTTAAATACCAAAAACTGCCCAACGGCTAGTTTGGCCGGTTGACCGGCCATGACAGGCCGGTAGACCGGCCAAGCACAACGGTCATAAAAATAGCCGTTGTGTTTTGGGTCATCCTGCACTATGGCCGGTTAACCGGGCTAACATGGCCGGTTAACCGGCTACACTGCGGGTTGACCACCCCGGTTAACCCCATGGTTAACCCCGCAGCACCAAAATTCCCAAAAAATGCATTTTTCACAGTTTTGCTTGGGGGAACTTTTTGGCCACTAAATCAAGCTTGGAAAACATGTTTTAAAGATTCTAAAGGTTTTTAAAACATGACATAAAAAGCCTAAAAAGTTTCAAAACTTTTAAAACAAAGGCTTGCTTGATTTCTTGAAAACTCTTTTCAAATGAAATTGCATACACAAAAGATTCTTTTTGTGATGAATGTATGCAAAACTCAAACCTAAATTCACAAGATGATTTTCCAAATATAATGCACAATGAATTAGGTTTTCAAAAGAGTTTGGGTTTCAAAACTAATGCATCCAAGTTTAAAACCAAAACATGCATAAAACAAAAGCTTTTCCAAATCTTAAAAGCTATGCATGAATGAAACTAAATTTCAAGGTTTTCTAAAACAATGCAAGTGTGAGAATTCAAATGATGCTAAAGTGCAAATGCATCCATCAAATTGCAAATACAAAATCCCTAACAATCTCCCCCTTTGCAATTTGATGGCAACTTACTCATCATTGACATTTCACACTTAGTCTTCAGCTCCCCCTAAGCTGGACAAGTCTTGAAATCTTCTTGGATGCTTCTTCTCTTAGCTTGGGCTCTTGGGCTCTTTTCTTCAATCTTCTTGATGCTTGGAGCTTGATCATTCTTCAAGCTTTCTTTCCATCTTCCTATCTTTAGCCAAGCATCTTCTTTAGCTCCAAGCTTTCTTTCTTCTATTTGCTCTCCCCCTTTGACCATGCTTCTTTCTCCTCTTGAGAACTTGAAAGCTTTCTCCCCCTTTGATGGATAGGAGATCTTCGAGTACTTGAACTCTCGAACTCTCTCCCCCTTTGAAGAGTAGGAGATCTTTGAGTCACACTTGAACTCTCTCTCCCCCTTTGCCATTAAATTGCAAAGGTAACACACATGAAATAAGGAAAATACCTTTAGTAGCACCTGTTAACAAATGAAATCGAAAATGAAATACATAACAGGCTATCATGTGAGGTAGTAGTCTCTAAGGGCTCAAAGGCAATCCAAGGGTGAATTTGATCAAAACTAATACTTCTTATGAAGGTTTACACTCCCCCTCAATCCATTCTCTCCTTTTGTCAAACTCTTGACAAAGATTTAACTATTAGGTACAAGAAGAAGATGGTTTAACCAAGTGAGGGTCAACTTCAAAGAAAGGATTAGATTCATTTAACTATAAAGCACAATATGATCAAATTACCAAAAGAGAGCAAGGTCTAATGAGAGAAACGATCATGGATACCAATTGAAATAAACATATCAATTGAGATTAAAGGATGTGACTATTAACACAATCACTCTAAGATGGATTTAAGAATATTACTATTAGGAAAAATCCAAATAAGAGCTATCCATGATGCAATGGGGTTTATTCAAACATAGCATCAATCGTTATAACTATGAAAATCATATGCTATGAAAGTTTTTGAAATCATTTCACTCAAACTATAAATATGACTATTAATGTGCATGAATGAGTGAAATGAAATTCAAGCATGAAGCCAACCTCAACTAATAGCCAACCACTATTATGAACACATAAACATGGTGGTCATGAGATATACCTATATGAGCAAAAGAGGTGGCAATCATGAGCATTATGATGCTAATGGTGTGTGACATGGAACAAATATATAACTTATCAAGTTCAATCCAATGCACACAAGGTTTATCACATTCTCAAGAAATCAAATCAATCAAAAATTATACCAATAGAAACCAATTGAATTTGATAACATGATAAAGAGCAAGAATGCGGCAAACTCCATCAAGCATCATAAATGTATATTCATCACTTTAAAAATATAACTATTGAGCATAGTGATGAACATGGTAAATTGCAATGCAAAAGAATATTACTTGGCAATGCATGCAATTTTCAAAGTGTCAAAATCATATGAATTCAACTACTAAGATATCCATCAACCATCATAAATGCAAGGAATTGATTTCAAAGAGTTTCATATGATTAAGATCACTACTTATGAAGTTGAAACATGTATAAGGATAACACCAAGAGTATCTACATGAATCAACATCATAACCATCCAAAAAGAAATGACTATTAGGCATAGAGGATGGATTTGGGTTCTAGTATGGTTTCTACAAATGTAACTAAGGTCACAACCATACATGGAACCAATTGTCATTAGCATATTAAAAGAATAACTAAATAAGCAAAGATGCAAACAACATTCATTTCCATTTCTAAGATAATGAAACCAAAAGAAAAAGGAAATGAGAATCATGGAACATGCTTGAATGAATATAACTAGTGATGTTATAGAGCATTTCCAATCAAACAATCTTCAAATCATTTTGGTAAACAAAATCCAACAATGAGCATAAAAAGAATGATTTTGAAGATCAATTATCAACATTGTATTTGAAAAGATATAACTTAATTGAAACACATACAAGTTGATTATTCAAAACAATGATTTTCCATATTAAAGTATAACTTAGAAGTCCATGGAAAAACTTGAATTGAGTCAAATCATTTGTTCAAATAGTCTTACAAATGATTCAACAACAATTGATCATGAATAAATCTAGCTATGAAAGCTTTTAACATCACAATCAATTAATCATGTAAAGAAATGCAATGCAAGGCATATGAGTGCAAAAAGCAAATCAAACATGATGAAATTATAATCAAAAGATTTTGAAAACCATGAAGTGTAACTTAGAATGGTGTATGAAAACAAAATCAATTGATCATAAAGAAGCAATGCATTTTATGAAATGTAACTAAGAAAGAACATAATGCAAAGCAACATGACCAACAAAATGATTTAACTATTAAAGGATAGGTTGGTCAAGGAGGTTCAAGGCCCTAAGGTTTGTCTAGGTAAATGACTTTGGGAATCCACCTAAGGTCTTGAGAGGGTTGAACTTTGAGGTCTAATTTGGAATTCTCACCAACTATAGGAGATTTAACTTGATAAATTTTCAATTTGAACTTATCACCATGATATTTAGATTTTACTAAATTTGGTTTAGAATGGTGATTAGTCTTTTGATGTTGGTGAGTTTTCTTCTTAGGGGATTGATTCATTTTTCTTTTCTTCTTATTTTCTCCCTTTCTTTGACTTTTGAAATTTAGATTTAACTTTGTAATTTTCTTCAAAAGTTCTTTCATGTCTTGACTTAAGGGAGGAAGGTTGAGAAGCTTTTTGTTAATAGATTCTTTTAAACTTGGTTTGACTTGTTTAACCTTTTTAGAATCTATTTTTGGAGACTCCTTGTTAATTGGTTTAACTTGTTTAAGCTTTATGGAGTCTTCCTTTGTTTTTAGTGTCTTACCCTTCAAGTTTGATTTTACTTTCTTGAGTTCAAGGATGGGTTTAGACACATAGCTTCTTTTCCTTAGTTTGCACTCAAACCTAAAGTGTCCTTCATTGCCACAATAATCACATTTTGTTTTGGGCAAGGGAGAAAGAGTGCTAGAGAAAGAGGACTCACCTTTCACAAATGTGTTGGTGAATTTAGGGTCATAAGACATATTCCTATTAAATCCAATACCCGTCCTATCTCCATGAGATTTACCCAATTTAAATAATTTTTCAAGTTTATCTTCACTTTGGGTAAACTTGCACTCATACTTTTGTTTATTGTTTTCAAGTTGAGTGACTTTGGTTATAAGGATTGAATTTTCATTTTTAACTTTAGAAAGTTCATTTTCAATTTCCTTATATTTGATTAGCTCTTCATTGGCAAGTTTTACTTCATTAACAACTTTAGATCCAAGTTCTTTTGTTTTTAACTTACTTTTGATCAACTTGGCTTCTAAAATGTCAAAGTCTTCATCTTGTCTTTTAATTGTATCTCTTAGGTTTAAATTTTCATTTTTAATCTCATCACAATTTATCTTAATCTCATTTAATTCATCTTGAGCATTAGATAAATTTTCCTTAGAGATAGTCAATTTAGATTCAAGATTGTTAAAGTCTTTATCTTGCCTTTGTAATTGATCTCTTAGTTTTAGATTTTCTTTATTAAGATGATCATAACCTATCTTTAATTCTTTTAGTTCATCTTGAGTGTTAGATAGATTATTTAAAGAGATCATGAACTTAGAGTCTAGACATTTTATTACTTCTTCTTTCTCTCTAAGTTCATCTTTTGAAGATGCTAGCTCTTTGTTTAGGTTTTTAGATTCTTCCCTTAAACTTTTGTTTTTCTTTTCAAGCTTTAAGGATATTTCATATAATTCTTCAAAAGCTTGTTGAAGGTCTTCTTCATTATATTCATTTTCTTCTTCTTTTGGATCAAATTGATTTTCATTAGTTTGAGAGTTTGAAACTCCAAAAGAAGGAAGAGTGAGGGGTCTAGAAGAATCTACAAAGTCTAGCCTAGTGAAGTCCATTTAAATGATTTTCAAGTAATCACAACTCTAGGGTTTTAACTCTAGGTTTTTACACCTAATCAAGAGTTCCAAACACTTGATCCTAAGGGATAGAGCACTTGGCTCTGATACCAATTGAAAGTCCACGAGGATCCTAACCCTAGAGGGGGGGGGGGTGAATAGGGTGAGCTACAACTAATGACTAATTATGACCAATTTTAATTTCTTAAACTAAACTAGTCACAAGTGGTGATTATAAGAAAAAATGCGGAAGCTCAAATAAACAATCACCACAAAAGCATGCACCACAACACAATATTTATAGTGGTTCGGCCAACGTGCCTACATCCACTACCGGCTTGTGTCTCCAACACCCCACCGGATTCCACTAAGTATGCTTTTTACTAGGCTAAGCAATAACCCTTACAATGTGCTTTTCTAGGCTAAGCAATAACCTTACAAGATGCTTTTCAAAGGCTAAGCAATAACCTTACAAGATGTTTTTCAAAGGCTAAGCAATAACCTTACAAGTTGCTTTTCTTAGGCTTAGCAATAACCTTTACAAATATAGTTTTCTCAAAGAAAGTGTCTTAACAAAAGAACACTCTAAGAGATTACAATTTAAGCTCAATGGAATTGCCTCTTGAATAGGCTAATATGAAAGTGAAAACTAAACTCACACAAACACTCTATGAATGCAAAGATGTATGCTTATGAGGTGTGTGTGTGATGGCTTCAATCAAGTTAAAAAAGAAAGCTTAATCAAATATATTGCTTAAAGCAATTCAAAGTTTAAAGCTCATAAAAGATTGATTGAAGTCTTATGCAAATCACATGTATGAAATTCAACTTGTTTATGACATGAAAATCAAGGACTAACAAGTTGTATGAAAATGGCTAATTTAGAACATGTGATGCATGTGCATGTTGTTTTCAAAACCAAATTAATTTTACTAATGTTTAAATGAATGAAAACAACAAGCAATGTTTCAACCAAGTGATATAATCATGCAATACAAGAAATCCAAGATTTATGACTAAACATGATTAAGAAAGTTTAAAACAAAACTTGGTTTGAAAACAAAGTGATGAATCCAATTCTTGAATATCAAAGATGAAGGGAAGAATGGATTCAACACATCATTGTTATCATGCTTGAAATCAATTTCCAAAGTTTCAAACAAAGCACATAACAAATGATTAAATCAAAGTAAAACTTACTTGGAGATTTAACTTAGTTGATCCAAGCTTAAGCTTTACTTAATGACCCTTTAGCCTCTCTTAGTTCCTCCCCTTTGTCTTGTCTCAAAGCTCCTCAAAGAAGGCTTAAAAATCTCCAACCAAAGACAAAGGAAAGAGCTCATTTAAATACCAAAAACTGCCCAACGGCTAGTTTGGCCGGTTGACCGGCCATGACAGGCCGGTAGACCGGCCAAGCACAACGGTCATAAAAATAGCCGTTGTGTTTTGGGTCATCCTGCACTATGGCCGGTTAACCGGGCTAACATGGCCGGTTAACCGGCTACACTGCGGGTTGACCACCCCGGTTAACCCCATGGTTAACCCCGCAGCACCAAAATTCCCAAAAAATGCATTTTTCACAGTTTTGCTTGGGGGAACTTTTTGGCCACTAAATCAAGCTTGGAAAACATGTTTTAAAGATTCTAAAGGTTTTTAAAACATGACATAAAAAGCCTAAAAAGTTTCAAAACTTTTAAAACAAAGGCTTGCTTGATTTCTTGAAAACTCTTTTCAAATGAAATTGCATACACAAAAGATTCTTTTTGTGATGAATGTATGCAAAACTCAAACCTAAATTCACAAGATGATTTTCCAAATATAATGCACAATGAATTAGGTTTTCAAAAGAGTTTGGGTTTCAAAACTAATGCATCCAAGTTTAAAACCAAAACATGCATAAAACAAAAGCTTTTCCAAATCTTAAAAGCTATGCATGAATGAAACTAAATTTCAAGGTTTTCTAAAACAATGCAAGTGTGAGAATTCAAATGATGCTAAAGTGCAAATGCATCCATCAAATTGCAAATACAAAATCCCTAACAGTGGGAGCTTGACCTCCTTGATCAGGGCTTTTTCTAATTAGCCACCCGCATTTGTGTAGTTTGATCTTTCAGTAGAGTGTGAACAAACTCCTTAGGCAAATCCGACCTTCTTACCCAAATTTGAGTCATCTTGGGTGGAGAAAAATTCTTCCGCCAATGCTTGGTCTTGTGTAGACTTTGCAGCTTCTTGTAATAGAGACGAATGTGTCCTTTCTTTCCACAATGGCGACAAGTGGATGTGCGTGCAGCGCGTGGCATATTCTTTTTCTTGAAACTACTCGGCACATTATGTATGTGTGCAGTAGTATGTGCAACACTTGAAACAAAATAGTTTTACCTTTAACATTTGAAGTGGATGCACCATGATCATAACCGAGACCGCTTCTGTCAAAAGGGGACTTCTGGCTACACAAGATGTTTGTAAGAGTTCTCAAACCAGTGTTCATCTTTTTTAGCGAAGCTTGTTTCACTTCTACCTCAGACAGTGATCTTCAATCTTCATTGCAAATCTTTATTTTCAACTTTCACCTTTTGTAACTCTATTCTTAAGGTCTCGATCTCTTGATCAGCCTTCTTGAATTTCTGACCATCCACGGTCAAATTTTCAGCTATGCAATTCTTCTGACTTTCCAAGAGATGAACATTTTCAAGTGCTTGCTCTAATTCAATTTTCAATGCAGAGTTTTCTTCATGAGCAGCCTTAAAGTTGATAGTAATCTTACTGCCATACTTTGTCATCCAGACACAATTAGCATATGTAGTATGATACAACTCTTCATAATCGTTCTTTTGTTCTGACATCTCATGATCATGATCTTCATCAGTATCATTGTCAGACAGAGACTTAACCATGAAAGCCACAAACATGCCATTCACAATTTCAGAAGTATCAATTGAAGGTTCTTTTTCTTCTTCTGATGACTCTTCATCCCAAGTTGTGTTGAGATCCTTTTTCATTGTACCATTTTTCTTGTTGGCACACTCATTAGCATAGTGACCATAGCCTTGGCACTCAAAACACTCAGTTCTTTCCGCAGAATCCGTCTTCTCAAATTTAGAACTCTTCCACTTGACTTGTTTTAACTTCATATACTTCTTGAGCAATTAAACAATTCAGACATATTATCTTCAACCTCAGATTCAGAATCAGACTCAATTTTCTTTTCAGTCTTCCTTTTTTAGTCTGAGATGGATTTCAAAGCAGTACATTTCTCTTTAGATTTTCCTTTATCCCAACGGTTTGCTTCAAAGTTCTGAACATTTCCAACCAGCTGGTTAACCTTGACGGTATCAAGATTCTTATTTTCTTCTATAGCATTAACTTTAGAATTGAACCACAAAGGTAGAGACCTCAGAATTTTCTTGATAATCTTTTTTTCTGATATTTCTTCACCCAGAATGAAAACAGAATTGACAATATCATTCAGCTTTGCATTAAATTGATCAAATGTCTCATCTTTTTCCATCACAATGGTTTCAAATTCTTTAGCCAGCCTTTGCAATTTTGATTGCTTCATCGTGTCTGTACCCTCATAAATTGTATGCAAGACATCCCATGCTTCTTTTGCAGTTTTCCATGTAGATATCCTACGGAACTCTTCAGCAGACACTCCATTGTATATGCTATTCACGGCCTTGTTATTACAATTGGAGTCATGTTTCTCATCCTTAGTCCATTAGGCTTTAGGTTTAATAATAGTTTTTCCATCAACCATAATTGTTGGTTTGGAGTAGCCCCCCTCAACAATATCTCAAACATCATTATCAATGGACTTAAGGAACTCAATCATTATTTGCTTCCAATATGCATAATTAGAACCATCTAGCAAAGGGGGCTTAGAAGTTGATGTCCATTCTCAATTGAATGCTATTCTAGAAATCTCTTAGGATCAAACACAACAACTTAGTCTAACCCGCTATGATACCAAATGAAGGTTTATGGTACGAGATCTTTAGATTGGTCCACTCAATAAATCAGCCCAATAGTGTGCAAAAAATAATAATCTACGCAGTGGAAATAAAATCACAAGCACACACCATAAGGGCACCACATTTAGCATAGAAAACCCTAACCGGGTGAAAAACCAGGGATCCGAACTGGATCAACAATCAAACACTATGAATCTCGTAATTACAAGAAACTTAGATTTCCTCTCTAGATATCCCCTAACTAAGGACTGAAGTTACCTTGTGTCGCTTCGCGCTTCAACGACTTCACACCATTGATTGCGATAAACTCAATCCAGCGATTGACTCCTCAAATCTTCTACGTAAGAAGATGATCTTCTACAAGGGATGCAGAATAACTTGACTCTCTAGAGTACTTGGCAGTACAACTCTTCAATAAATTTCTAGAGAAAATTTCTCTCAATTAGATCTCTAATTCAGAATTGAGAGATGATCTGTGTCTTTTTGGGTTGTGAGAAACACCCAATATATAGCCCCAAGTCCGTGCAAGAGACTCCTAATAATAATACACTCAGAATAGCAATTCATCTCAAACTTTTAGTCAGAGTCTGGATCAAACTGGGCTTCTCCCTGCGCCATTCTCGCTATTGCGAGGCATGTCTCGAGTTATATGATCTGACAACAGATTTTGTGTTGTTTTTTCCTTTTTTTTTTTTTTTTACCCAACAACCTTTTGACCTTACACCGACCCCTTATGCCAACTCCAAATCTGACACCCCCAAATTCAACACACGCCAAATCCGACAACGCATTCCAAATCCTACACCGCCAAATCATGCCAAGGAGGCCCCACATGCCAAATCCAACACTGCCAATCAACTCCTCGTCACCAACTACGAAACATAGATCATTTTGGCACAAATCCATGACCAGCAACCCCCTGAACCAAGCTCCCTTCTTTGTTTGAGCTTCTTAGAGGTAAGAGATCATGCTCCTTTGGTTGTTTTCATGATCTAGAGGTCTATTTGTATCACATATGTCACATGCGCGAGGTGGTTCCAAGTGTAGCATGGGTTTTTTATGTTTTGGATATTTCCGAAGTTGATTCTAGGGAATTTTAAGAGGTGTTTCCAGCTAGTTTTAGAGGTAACTAGAAGTACTTTGGGAGTTCATAAAGGCCAAGGCAAGTCTCCAATTTAATTACCATAGCATGTGTCGGTTATTTACTTTGATTCTCAAAATTATACTCAATGTCTTAGATGTTGAGAAATGCATGATTTTGATTCTATTTGAATTGCTATTTCTTGTCAAAATTTGTGATTTTTATGACTCTTTTTTCAAAAAGTGTTAAAGGAACAAAAGCCGTAAATTATGGGCTCAATATAGGCCAAACTGAGCCTCATAGCTGGCCAAATGAACCACGTGGCGAAAATTCTTCATTCTATGGCCGATAGAAAAATTTGTTCTATAGGCGACCGTAGAATAAATTCTCCTATGGCCGGGTGATGAGTCCTAAAAAGTGCATATTTTCATACACATTTTGGACCATTTTAAGGACTTATTGATATTAAAGAATCTCATTTAGCGTCAAATCATGTTTATATACATTTTGGACCCATTGTAGTGCATTCATGCATAATTTGCTCAAAAATCACACTTTTCGCATAAATTCATGAAACTTGTCATTTTTTAAAATCTCTTTTTGGAAAGTTGGTTATTTTGATGCATCATGAGACAAGTAGGGTCTCATGCATCGTCTATTAAAATTTTGTACATAGAATTATTCTTGAATTTATTTGTTTTAATTTGTATAGGAAAAATGAAGAATTGGACCCACATTGGTGAAATTTGAGAGAGATCAAGGGTAAGATATCTTTCATGGTGGATCCATATATCTTAGTATTTTAGAGAGTTTGAAAAGTCAACAATGGAAAGCTAGATTTAGAATTTCAAGATCAAGAAAGGAAACTTCAGATTTGGTAAGATCTAATGCTTACTAAGTTTGAAATTCAAAAATCAAGAAAAGGAAAGTGTGCCAGAAGAGTTAACCAGTCAATCAAATAAGATTAGAAGCAAACCAAAGATTAAGGGGGAGGGGGGGGGGGTGGGAGGGGGGTGGTCAAGAAACAAAGAAGGAAAGATCCCAAGATCCCTTTGGACGTCCACACGGGTCCCACACACCCCGTTGCACAACTAACAACATAAACTTCCATGTGTACAATTATTTCTGGATTTTTCAAGAGAATCAAGATTAAAATGGCCATAACTCTCAATCCAACCGTTAGATCGGCACAATCTATCCATAGTTGGAAAGCTCCTTTTGAGTAGATATTTGTGGAGTTCAAGATTGCATCAATCGGAGCTAAAAAAGAGGGATCTATGACCTTCAAATATTAGTACTAAAATTTATACTCAGGATTGCAATTTTGCACATGGAAAGAACCAAAAGTCTCTCACTCACGTTGCTATTTCTTTGAAGACTTGTTGGCCAAGGAAGGGAATTACCATACGAAGAAGATTTCGTGTTACAAACTTGGAACAAAGAAAGAAAGGAAGAGAACAAAAATCTATAAATTGAAGACATAGGCATCCCTCTCCTCTTATGGGAAGATAGACCACATCTCTCTAGAATTACTATTAAACTCCATCTTCTTCCTCTCTCCTTCTCTCCATTGAAGTCCTCAAGGAGATTTGGCCTAGAAATCACACTACGCCCTTGGGTTTTTCACCAAGAATAGGCTTCTCATCCTAGTATGTAATTGTCTTGGTTTATTTTTTTTTATCTTATGTAAAGACTTTGCATATTAGTAAAAGTGTTGCTTACTCTTTTCAATTTTTCTTTCTTGTCCTTGGGTGATTGGTGCTTGTTTTATATTTCTTTTCTTGTTGTGTTTGGATGAGCATGATTCAAATTATGACCCCACTTAGAATAGAATTTTGAAAGAGAAGAATAAACTTTCATACGTTGAAATTTATGTTCTTCCACACATTTACTTTTCTTGCGCTTACTACACATTTAAATTCTTAAACTTTTTTTATTTTATTTATTTCTATGATCAGTTCAATTTTATGACTATTTTTGCATAGTTTATAGTTGGAACTAGTTAGCATTGCATGCATATTCATATTGGTGGAGTTTAAATATGTTTAAGTTGCTAGTTATTCAAGTATTGAAAACTGAGTTTAAATTTGGAATCAGAGTTGTGACTTGAAAGGATAACAAAAATCAGTGATTTGCAAGAAGAATTAAAGCCAAACACTTTAAAACTCATATCCTAACATATAAGTGCACAATTCTGCACATTGTTGCAGAAATTTCAGGACAGATTTTGAGTGAAAAGTTTCCATTAGAAACCTGAACAAAACAAGTTATATTTTGATAAAACTTGGTGAAATTAAAGTTTGATCAGTGTACTTTCAAACACTAGAATTCCAAACAAAAATAACTTTGGCAAGATGGGAAACCAGTGGCTCAAACATGGCTGGTTGGATCCACCTATGTGCAGAATTTCTGCACAGTTTCAGTTTTTAGGTCATGTTCATCCACTCATATCTTATTCGTTTAAAATCCTTTTTTGCTTCCCTTTTTTTTTTATTTGACTCATGCATCATTGTAGTTCGGAACCCAGAAATTAAACTTAATTTTAAGTTGCACTGGGATAGACAAATTCATACATAAAAATATCCCACAATACTAGTTGTCCAGACTTGGAATTTTTCAGCATATCATGGCATACATTGCATTACTAACTTTACTACCTTTCTAATTTATATTTCTTTTGTTTCTAGTTTAGTTTCTTAGCTTTTTTATTGGTACCTTTTATTTTGATGTTCTAACTTGTGCGTTCTTTTGTAGCAACTTGTGATTCATTTTAGATTTAGGTTTCTACTTTAGGAAATTGTTTATTTCATTGGATTGTAATTTATTTGGTTTTTGAAAAGTAGTAATGATGGTTGTAATTCTTTCTAGTTTCTTAGGATAGATTTATATTTTTAATTTAGGGCGGGTAGAAGTAGAAGAGAAGCCTTAATTTACATTGTTCCATGTGGATCGACCCGATCTCACCAGTTTTATTACTACAGTCGTTGCTCTACACTTGGAGCTCACGATCAAGTTGAGCGTTGTTTTAATGGCCACTAGGTGCGAGTTTTTGATGGCTGGTGGGGGGTTTTTCTCATGGACAATGGGCCTTATTTTGGCCCCTTTTAGACCAACTTTTAGGGTTTTTTCCCATGGCCGATGGGCCCTATTTTGGCACCTTTTTAGCCTAAACCTTGGGACCCATTTTGGCACCTTTAGATATTCTTAATAGGTGGACTCATTTGCGACCAAATCTCACTTAATGTGAGTTTTTTCCCAAGAATACCCAGATACCTTTATTTAATCAACCCCAAACCACTAGTGGGCACCCCCGAGACTGCAGGGGATGTCCGGTGACTCCAGTTAGGGATCTTTCAGACCCCTAAACCCCTTGAAACATGTTAACTGACGTTACTTTTCACAAAGGAAACAGAACACTTAGGTTTTTGGTGGACCTCATACCCCGACCCTATCCAAACATGGGTTTTTCTCTAAGATTGCCCAGTAATCCTTATGCAATCACCACAAAACTGCAGGCGAGAGCATCCTTGGGATTGTGAGGCACCCACTAGTGAACCTAGTTGAGGGTCTTTGAGATCCCTAAATCCTTTGTAACCCCCTGAACATGGTTACTCTCAGTAAAGGGGGTCGTAAATGTAAAATTAGGATGTATCTTGTACTCGAACACTGCCTCACTTGATTTTCGACTTTTTTCACTCTTCGAATTACCCGAAGGCATATGGAGCATGGTGATTATCGTTCTATCCGGACTTAGGGTTTTGGGTATCCCCACCTTCCGAATGCACCAAGTGTATAACCAATCTTGATACCCAACTCTGAGTGCATATAGTCTCAAATGTCATCATACTTGCATGTCCAAGGTGGTTGATGACTAAAAGATATATTAGTAATGGATCCTTGACTGTTCAATAGGCTTGATAGAATGTCTTAATCAATTATTTCCATATTCAAATGCATTGGCAAGTAGAAATTCTTCAAAAGGCAGAATCGAGTGCTGGAGTTGTGGCGAGAAAGGATAGTTATAAAAGGACTGCAGAGCTCTACCAAAGAAATAGAAGAAAAAGGATGGTAACAAAGAAAACAAAGATTCCACAAATATTGCAGGTGATACTGTTCAAGATGGTTTAATTCTTCTATTTGATTATAAATCCGTATCTTGGGTTATAGATTCTGGTGCATCCTTTCATACCATTGCATACAGATAATATCTAAAAAATTATGTACAAGGTGATTTTGGAAAAAATTATCTTGGTAATGATGAACCTTGTGACATAATTGCCAAGGGAGATGTTCAAATCAAATTACCAAATGGAGGTATATAGCAATTGAATGATGTTAGGCATCTACCCAACCTGAAAAGAAACCTATTATTAGTTGGTCATCTTACAAGCTCTAGTTACGTAACAATATTTGCAGATGATTTATGAAAAGTTATGAAAGGGAGTATGGTTGTTGCTCGCGGTAAGAAAGAAGGAGCTCTTTAATTTACTAATAGCTCTACAAGTTCCATTACAGTGCAAATAGGGGCATTGGCCTGGTAGAATCGGACACATGAGCAAGAAAGGGATGAAAATCATTCACTCGAAAGGTAAACTGGAAGGATTCGAGTCCTTAGACTTTGAGTTCTATGAGGATTGTGTTTTCGGAAAGCAAAAGAAAGTCACCTTCCTTGAAGTAAGTGGGCCACCGAAGTCAGAAAGGTTAGAACTAGTACACATAGATGTGTGGAGACAAACTATGGTACCTTTTCTTAGTGAATCTTCTTACTCTATTACATTCATTGATGATGCTACCAGGAAATTATGGGATTATCCTATGAAATACAAGTTTGATGTGTTTGATATTTTTAAAAAGTGGAAAGTTATAGCTGAAAATGAAACATGTATGAAATTGAAATGTTTAAGATCTGACAATAAAGGTGAATACTGCAGTAAAGAATTTGAAGAGTACTACGCCAAAAACGGCATTAGAGGAGAGGAGATCATTCCCAATACACTACAGTAAAATGGTACAGCAGAGTGCATGAACATGACCAATGTTGAGCGTGCTAGAAGCATGAGGATACATGTTGGATTGCCCAAGCAGTTTTGGGCAGAAGCGGTGAATACTGCTGCATACTTAATCAATCGTGGCCTTTCAGTGCATTTAGATGGTGGACTACCAGAGAAAGCTTAGACTGCAAAATAGTTAAACCTTTCGCATTTAAAGGTATTTGGTTGTATCTCTGATGTTTATATTTATGCTGAAAATAGAGACAAACAAGATTCCAAATCTAGGAAATGCACTTTCATTGGATATGGTTCTAATGAATTTGGTTACCACTTCTGAGATGAAGAAAAGAGAAAAATCATTAGAAGCAGAAATGTTATATTCAGTTTGAAAGTGATGCATAAAAACAAGGACAAGTTGCAAGAGGACAATAATGAATACTTAGAGCTGGGTGACACTTCTGAAAATGATGTACCTGGCATGAAAATCAAAACTCGCATGTAGACCCTTAAACACTTGCCCGAGTAAGAAGGCCATCTAGGACTCCTAAGCCTACACAACGTTATTCACCTTTATTGTATTACTTATTGTTAGCTGATAATGGTGAAACGGAATGTTATAAAGAAGCATTGCAGGTTGAAACTCAGGCTATGTGGGAACAAGCCATGGAAGATGAGATACAATCATAATTGTCCAACTAGACATGGGACTCTGTTCATTTGCTTGAGGGAAAAAAAGCAGTGCACAACAGTGGGTGTACAGCTTGAAGGAAGAACATGATGGTAGCAAGCGATACAAAGTCAGGTTGGTTACGAAAGGCTTCCAATAGAAGGCAAGTATTAATTACTCTGAGTTATTTTCTCCTGTGGTTAAATTAAACACAATCAAAAGTGTTTTGAGCATTGTGGCAGTAGAAAATTTACATATTGAGTAGTTAGATGTAAAAACTGTAGTTCTCCATGGTGATTTGGAAGAAGACATCTACATGCATCAACTACAAGGATAAGTTGTACCAAGAAAGGAGGAAATGATGTGTAAGCTCAAAAAGAGTTTATACGATTTAAAGCATGCCCCAAGACAATGGTATATGAAATTTCATAAGTTTATGCACAACATAGGTTACAAACGATGTCATGCAGACCATTATTATTATTTCAAAAGTTTTAATGAATGTTACATTATTCTACTCTTGTATGAAGATGACATGCTTGTTGTAGGTTCAAATATGCATAAAATAAACAATTTGACAAAACAATTGTCACAGGAATTTGAAATGAAGGATTTGGGTGCTCGAATCAAATTCTCGGCATGAAAATCAGTAGAGACAGAATAAATTGCACATTGAAGCTGTCTCAAGCAGAATATGTTGAAAATGTTCTAAATAGGTTCAACATGCAGGGTGCTAAGCCATTTAGCACTCAACTAGCCAGCCACTTCAAACTCTCAAAAGAGTTATCTCTTAAGACAGAACAAGAGAAGGAGAACATGTCCAAGGTCTCATATGCTTCAATTGTTGGCAGCTTGATGTATGCAATGGTCTGCACTAGACCAAACATTGCTCATGCAGTGGGAGTTATAAGCAAATTTATGAGCAACCTCAAACAAACGCATTGAGAAGCAGTTAAGTGGATTCTCAGATACATGAGAGTTGCCACTAATTCAGCATTATGTTTTGGAGGATCATAGATCAAATTGCAGGGATATGTTGATTCAGACTTGGCAGGAGATCTTGATAGAAGTAGAAGCATTACGGGATATGTCTTCACATTAGGTAGTACAACAATCAGTTTGAAGTTACAATTATAGGACGGCGTTGCACTTTCAACCACATAAACAAAGTATGTTGCCGCTACAGAAGGTTGTAAGGAAATGATTTGGTCACAAGAGTTAATGGAAGAGTTTGTTAAGAAGCAAGGGACCAATAGACTTTACATTGACAGTAAGGGTGTCATTCATCTTGTAAAGAATTCAGCCTTTTTTCCAAAAACCAAATACATTCGTATCAGATATCACTTCATATGGTGGCTTTTGTATGAAAAAGTGTTGAAATTGGAGAAGATTCTATTAAGTCAGAGTCCTGCAGGTATGTTCACAAAGGTGGTGGATATACAAAAACTGAAGTTGTGCATAACTTCAATTGGTCTTCAAGCATGAAGATGAGGTATAGAGATTCGTAGCAGTGATCTGGTATTGTCAAAGTCATTCGGTATGATCAGTCTTTGAGTGGGAGGTTGATGGGTTGGTGAAGTCTGATCTAGACCTTTATTATTTACAGGGGTTAATTTGTAATTTGTAGGTTTATTCAAGACCATCTGTCATAAGGCCAGATCTAATGCTTGTGGGTGTCTAGAGGTTTAGGTTTTTATACTAGGTGGTGAGAGCATTTTACTCTGAGAGAGTTACTGAGATTGTTTGAGGTCGATTGAGAGAGATAGTGAGCGTTTGTACAACGTCAGTGCATTTATCTTGACTCGATCAGATTTTCAAAGTGTGTTCCACTAAGAAGCCTCGACAATATGTTGTTATTAGCTTTTAATTAGTACGTACAAATACTCTCTACTTCTTAGAGACTATTTGGCAAGTTTGACCCATTTGAAATAGGATGTCTAGATCTGTTTTAATTAAACCATTTTTCTTATAGACTTTCAATTTGTTTGATTCAGCTAAAAAAAAGTCAAGCTTGTCATATGGTATAAGTATGTGGGAGAAATTAACACACGGTAAAAGTAGTATCAGCAAACTTGTAATATAGTGGTAGTACTTGCAAACATTCAAATTGTAAAAACTATATGAGCAAACTTGTCCAAATAAAAAATAAAAAGATCAAAAAACGCGTGATTGCTTTAGACATTTATGTCTATTTGAAAAGTCACATTTTTTTTATAAAAGGGGTAAAAGGTCTTAATTTTGTTTCAATCAGCCTAAAGCACTCATACATCCATTAAATTAAGTTAAGTCAAACAGAGTAAAAAAAAAAGTAGACTTGCTGAACACCACCTTATTAAAGAAACCTGATTGGGTGTGTTTGAGATGCATGTGCGGAAGCTAATTTTTAGTTCCCAATTTAAATGTAGAGTATGCTCCACATAACATCTATGAAATTGACCCACTTATGATAAATCCAATGCTGGAAGTTAACCAAATGTTTACTCCAACTGAATGTGCTTCACCCTTAGATTGATCACTTATAGAACGATATTCGACCAACCTATCATATGCACAGCTATTGCTTATAGTCTATGAACTAAGAAGATTTCTATTATTAATCTGTATATTTAAATATGAGCTGCATTTGTTGAAATTCATATTATAATACAATATTTATATGTAAGTTGAATATATTATAAGCGAAGGGTAGGCGGACCTCACTTCCCATCAAATCATCCTAAACCTTGATTTTAGAGCACCCAAGCTAAGTAATTTTTTAATGTTTACATGAGACTTCAATTTTGGAATGAAAATCCATAAGTGAATATCGTCTCAATAAAGATGAACAAACTCAATTCTAAGAACATAAGCCAAACAAACAACTAGAGAAGAGGTCTGGCGTAAGGTCTCGACCGTAAATAACATGTTTGTTAATAATTAATTGTGTTTATTGTTAGCTAAATCGAATTAGTGGCTAGGCAAGTCTGATTTAGTGTTAGAATAGTGTTGTGTGGGTCTATTAAGTAGATTTCCGCATTTACCAAACTTTTCCTTAAAGACGTGCTCTGATCTGATGCTTCTAAGCCTAAAAAATTCCAATATTTAGATAACCAAGGACTACATTGGAATTCTCTCAAACTTCTCCACCATCTTAAGAGATGGATGACCCTTCACTCTGTTGGAAGTGGGTGGGCCTCGTGGATATGTTTTCAAAACTTTTTGACCCACTTGACTCAGGGATCAAGTACCCATAAGGCCATAAACCACATCCAAGATGCAATCCCTCCATTTCATCAATCATGTACAGCAATAAAACCTATCTAAAAGATAGAAATCAGCAATACCATGCATTCAAAACAATCCACAACAAATAAAGAAGTAGATTATACCTTTGGAGCCCGGCAGTGCTCTAATGGAGAAGAAGACTTGCTAGTTGAAGAAACTCTTTCTTTTAAGCAACTTAGGATCTCCAAGACCTCGTTGTCTTCCACGCTATGACCCACTATCAGATCTCTTTTCTCAAGAAGATTGGTGGAAACTTCAAGAGAAAACCCTACTAGAAACTCCAAGGAACTAGAAGAGAAAGAGAGAGAAGAAAGAGATGTGCAACTCTTGCACAAAAGGGGACTGGGCGTGAATTCCAAGGTGGGACGTCCAGCCCCCTTGCTCTCCTTTTATAGCCCTTAAGCAACCTCTCTTTTACTAATTGAAATAGAAGTCCAACCTCCATTAAGAATTAGTAACTTTCTCCTTTCTAATTGTTATAGAAGTCTCATTTCTATAACAACTAGTAACTTACTATTACCATTATTAGAAGTCTCACTTCAAATAGAAATAGTAACTTTCTAATTCCTTCCTTTTAGAGTTCAAATAGGATTAGTATCTTTCTAATAACTTGGGCTAGCGTGGGGACCACTAGGGATTCCATAGAAAGCTGACTCCAATTGGGACACCGCGACCCCACATCTTATGTGCAATCTGGGCCCACAGTTAATTGCAAATAACTTCACTATATAAATGCAATTACACTCCAGTCTTAGTCATAAATTACAATGAAGACCCTAAACTTCTCAATTACCACAAGTAGACCCCTCTATCAATATTCATGGATCAATTGGAATAAATCTGTCACATCCAATCTTAGATCCACATCTTATTATCCTTGAGTCCCAATTAATCACAGTGACCGTCAGTACTATCCAATTAACTCTTAATTGAGATGGGTGCACACTTACTAATGACAAATCCATTAACTGGCACAAGGAGATAATATAAATAGATTCCATCTTGACCATTGAATGTTTCCACAATCCTACTGCCACGTACCCAAGACACCGAGGTGTTGACTTATAGTTGGCATCACTTATTAGTGACTCAAAGAAAATGAATAGATAGAAACTTAAGTTCATCAATGTCTCAAGATTGAGAGCCTATTGCTAAAAAATTATGAGAGCAAACCTTAAAATCGAGACAGTATTCATAAGGTGCTTCTCATGGTCCTTCAATACATCCAATGTACCAACACCATGATCCAGAATCTTACATTCTGATGATTGAGACAAATCACACTATCTCATATTAATCAAAGTGCTGCAACTTTATCAGATGAGATGCCCAGTCTCATCACTAGTTGTGAACATATTTAAGTATAAGATTTGTGACACATGTCTCCCGTATGTGGATCTCATCCATATACATATATCACATCTAATATACTAATAGGACCCGGTTCATCTCATGAACTATCATGTCATATGTATTGGTCATGTGCATTAAGTAATAAAACATCATTCATCTCATGAAAGGAAAGCATAATTTTATTGATAAATAAATAAATTAATCAATTTATTACATCATCTGATGGATTGAGACCGCACAAACTAACACACTCTCCTTTCTTTCTTCCTTTTTTTTTTCTTTTTCTCTCTTTTCCTTTTCACTTTCTTTCTTCCCTGAAAATCAAGAGGACTTCCAAGCTCCAATCATCATCATCATCTTCCCCAAGCCTCCACAAGCTCAACAACACCTTTTTCTAAGTTTATCCCCATCTCTCCAACCCTAAGTGAGTGGTTTTCCTTGTATTAGCTAGGGTTTTCAGACTTAATAGTTAGAGATGTGATTGGTTAGCTCATTAGCCTCTTTTCCTTTGAATTGTGTTAAGGTTTTGAGTTTGAGTTGGTTTTTCCCAGAGTTGGATTGTTTCAAGAGCTTTTCTAGCTAGGGTTGCTTCACCAAGTGTGTTATAAAGCTAACGCAAGTGAATTCATATATATTTGCATTCATTTGTTTGTTGTTATTGTTAATTCTAGCATTAAATTGATCCTAGCTACCCTTGAAAGTCATTTATTGTAAATTGTGAAGATGACTTCTTTATTTGTAACTTTCATTAATGGGTTGTTTCTGGCTGAATTGAAGAGGGCTAGGCCCTGGGGAAAAAATTTGGCTATAGGTGATTTTTTAAAAGGGAATCGAGAGCACCAATTTTCTACCTGATCCGGATTCAGAAGGAAAGTTGCATTGAAGCCCCATATTTTAGTTTTGGAAAGAGTGCCTGAGACTATCCTCATCAACCTGACTAATAAGTTGATCTATAAATAGCTCATTACTAGCGGTGGCCAACTGCAGAGCAAATCCACAACTAATTGTGAATTACACTACGGTTGCAAAGACAAAACCTTGACTTTTGACCCTTTTGTACTACAGCTAACCGTGGCTCACTACAGGCTAATCCTACGGCTAGCCATAGAGATCGTCTGGGTAACCGTAGACTTCTCTTTTAAAGGGGAACTTCAACACAGGTTGTGTGGACTTTGTTTGGAGACCATCGACATTGTCACGACTAAATGGGAGACCAACAGTGAGGGATATTTGAGCTGACACACCCTTAGGGATTTTCCGGATAACATACGAAATGCAAACTACATCGGAGTGTGACTATGTGGGTGTGTGTGACATCATATATCATTAGATACACCAAGGTTGTGTGACATGACACTTGACATTGACCTTATTGATACAAGATATATATTGTTGTCTATTTCTATACACCAGTCGGTCATTCGTAGTCTATTGATACTACTTTTGGTGCATAGGTATCGAACCCACCGATCTCGAGGAGGAGACGAAGGCGGTTCCTAAGGAGTAACCTAATGTCTTTCATGAGTGGTGTGCAGACGGCATAGTCTAAGTTGTTATGACCACACACTTGAGGGCCTTCACGACAACATATTGGGTCTATTCTCTTTTTAATATATTTTTTTTTTTTTATTGTCCTAGGTTTTTTATAGTGGCCATGTAATTAAAATACTTTGGCATATTTTGTTTGAATTTAATTTGTAGTAATAAAAATCTTTGCTTTGCTCCTTAATGGTTTTATATTTTCTATCATTTGCTAATTATGTGATAATGAAGCTTTCGCTATAATTATTTGTAAACTGGAGAAATGTTTATACCTCACGGCAGACTTAGATCTATAGGGACACTGACTAGGGTCACAAGTATTTCAATTGTGTCTGAAAAAAATTAATTGGCTCCTAATCAGACCCACCCAAATGTGGGAACGTGACAAGCATCTTTAGTGGGGTATACATGGGCCTGCACACATCAACATTTTACACTTGACTGACAAGAAAAATTATCTAAATGTAAAATACCCCATAACCTATAATCCCTAAGGAATCATTAACCCCAAAATAAAATATAAATCATTCTCACTAATGTCTAAGGAGAATCATTGACTCCAAAATACAATGTAAATCATTCTCACTGATGTTTAAGGAGACCCTGTTTATTTTCTACATCTGTAAATGACTTGAAAGTTGAAACGCACACCTACTTGCCTCTTTGGAGTTTACCCAATCAAACAAACAGAAAAAACGAAAGGAAACCGCATGCAATAAACAACAAGAAACGGAACCGATAGAATTAAGTTCCATACAAACTATAGGCAAAAGAAACATGAATGTCAAATATCTGAAACAAAAGAGAAAAAAAAACCATCAAAAGAGTCTGCATAGTGTCACAGGAAAAGAACTAAAGGCTTGTTTATTTCATATAATTGAATTTTTAGGATTGCATTTCTATAAGTAGTTGAAATGAAGAAAAAATGATGAATATTCAAAAATGACCATCAAATAACTTTTCTAATAGAAATTGAATATCCATGAGAAACGAACATCCAACCATCATCCTTGTAATTGAAAATCTTAGAAAAGTGAAGGTCTCATCTACATTGCTTTATATCCTTCGTCCCTCAACTCATGTCCTTAATTCTCACCTCTTCAACAATTCCTTCGGTTAAGCTAATTTGATCATAAAATCCTATGATGAAAGCAAACAGGCCCTCAAGATATATTTTCATTCTACAAACCCAATTAAACTATTTCCCATTTTCTCCTCATCAAATTAAAGACATGAAACAAGCAGAGATTCCAATATTCCTAAAGCCTAAATAACAACTACCCATTATAGATAATTCCTAAACAAAGAGGAAAAAACACAAAAAAAAAAAAATGTTTTGGAAAAGAAAAGATGGCCCACCTGTATCGAGGGTCATAAGGAGAGATGATGAATTTCTTAAGCTTTTTTCTGCTGCTAGTGCGAGCACCGAGAGGTGGCAATATTCCCTCAGAGAGGCAGAATTGGGTGCCTTCTGTGGACATGCGGTCCGGTTCATTGCCACACATGTTTGCCGTGAAAAGTCCATTCTTCTTTTTCTTCACTTCTTCCATTTCGCCTTAGATTTCAAAGCCCTTGGATGTCAAAAGACCTCTCTCGCTCTCTGGTTCTTGTGCTTTTATAGGTTTTCTGATGTCCTTCGTTTCTTCTGCATTTTACGTGTTGTTGACCCCAGTTTTCCAACACTAGAGCAGAATTTTAGGTGTTCTTTTAATGCCGGATTTGACGTTCGTATGTTTTCTAATGGCAGACAGTTTACTTAAATCAAGGAAGCGGAGAGAATGGTGGAAATTTGGATGGTGCATATTGATTCCAACAAAATTCGCACAAGCATCAATCTCAGCCCTTTATCAAGTGAGAGTTCAGATAAGTGTGTTTGGCAAAGGGGTACGTGGGCTGTGGAGGGTGCCACATCAGCCCTTAGAAATCTCTCATTTCAAAAAAATACAAAAGAAAAAAATATGAGTAAATCAGCCAACAGTCCCTGAGCACGGTCTTTTAAGGCGTCCAGTCCAACAACTTTTTCCCTAATGTCTATAGTCCAGACAGGTGGAGATATTTTGGTGAAAGGTCCCTAATATATCACGTCATATATTTTCATGACTAATTTGCCCCTTTCAACCCTCATTCGTAGGCCAAGTTCTCTCTTATTCTCTGTTGTCCCAGAGAACTCCTTCATTTTTCTTTTCGCTCATTTTCCATTTTCCTTTCCTTTCCATGGTTGTGGAGTATCGTTGCTGACAACCTTCCGTCGCCACTATGACTTCCGATTTTCTCTTTTGATTTCTTCAAAGATAGAAACGGTTTTACTTTTCCTTACTCTTTAATTTGAAGTCTCTTCCAAATCTCTCTCTCTCTCTACAACTGATTTGAAAGAGAGCAGTTTGCTCTTTTGCTTGTTTTCCGTCTCTCTCTTTTCTCGATTGGATCATGGTCATCAAGTGTTCTTGTTTTGCATTTTGATTTCTATTAGAATCTAATTTTCCGTATTCTGACT
Source organism: Cinnamomum chago (assembly GCA_038049695.1). Classification (NCBI taxonomy): domain Eukaryota; kingdom Viridiplantae; phylum Streptophyta; class Magnoliopsida; order Laurales; family Lauraceae; genus Cinnamomum; species Cinnamomum chago. Next base: position 66,070,312 of record CP142451.1, read on the forward strand.
TTTGGTGTCGCCAAGCTCAGATAAATTTCCTAGAAACTCTGATAAACTGGACAAAAACTCAGATAAATTTTGGCAAAACTCAAACAAATTTATATGAGTTTTGAAAAACTTTTTTAGTTTTGAACAAATTTATCTGAAACAAATTTATCCAAGTGTGAAAAAAAAATAAACTCATTTAAAGTTCTTTTTATTTGATATCAGACTAAGACAACTCAGTTAGGTGAGGATGGACACAGGAGCTCGTTTTGAGGTTGTGGCTGCAGAATACATGGGTTCGATCATTGAGCCTCCACGGATAAACTATGCTAGGAAATGGGGTCCTACAATAAACTACATCGAGGAGTCAAATGTGGTGGAGAAATTGGTTCCTGATAAACTCAAGTCTTCTCTGGATATTCTGGTTAAGGTTTTCCTAAAAGAGATTTATGAGGAGGAAGGACCTACAGGACCCAACATGAAGAGAAATTGGAATGGAGATGAGATTTGATGAAGAGAAATTAATTAGAATGGAGATGAGATTTGAGTGTGCGGTCAGGAAGAAATGTTTGGTATTTACTGTTTTATATTAGAATTTGACCTGGCATATATTGTTTTAGATTTGAATTATTGCTGAGTTTTGGCAAATTTATCTGAGTTTTACCAAAACTCAAATAAATTTGTCTGAGTTCTGCTTTTGCTGACGTGTACAAGGGCGTTTTTATCTTTTTCAGTGCGTTATTTTTACAAGAGGACTGCCGTCAATATAATAAAATATTGTGGACCGTTTGCAATAAAAACCACAGTTGATGGACCTCCACCCAAATGCCCCAAAAAATTTACAACCCAACAAATTTCCTTAAATCTCCTCCATTGAAATCTCAACCCATACAGATTTTCTTAAATCTCCTCCATTAATCCTAGGTTTAGTTTCATACAGTTTCTATTCCCTTTCCATCTTATGTCATTGTTCTCTAATCTAAATCTTCTCAAATCTCCTAAAATCTCTCGATCCCCTCCAGTCTTCCCAAAAAAATCTCCACTTCTTCCTTAAAAAATCTCCACTTCTTCCTTCCTAAAAAAACTAGAAAAGACTCCAATTTTGATTAAGATGAATGACAAGATATGTGGATTATTCACCCAAGTTCAGTGTATGACCTCTCATGGCAATTGATAGTATTGATCATAGGACATATGTTGAGTGATGGCTTTTTGAGATAAAATTTAGGATGCCCAAAACACAAGAAAGTCTTGAATCTCAAATAAAATTCATTGATACACGATGAGAATGAGATAGCCGTTGGATATCTTGGCCATGGACACATGGTAAAGGTGACCCACAGCTTGGGAAGAATGGGATTTTGTGGGCTGCACCAATCCAACGATTGAGGTGATTTGGAGGTAGTATTGTCTTTGTGGGCTGCACCAACCATTTGTTAACAAATGGTCCAGTTTCATGTGATTCATGATCAACTGTTATTCATTCTCATCAGAGTATAATTCACACCTTATGACTCTCCCTTCATCTCTTTTAGTATTATTTTATTCATTGACCTTCCAGTTGTTGGACCTCATTCATCACTTCAATGTTCCAAAAAACTAGACCAGATGCTAAACTACTTTATAAAACGGTTTGATCTTAATCAGTCAAGACTGTAAATAATTATTCTAGCCTGACCATTAGGTTGTAGTCTAACAAACAAATTAGGCAATAAAGGATTTTCACTGTAAAATTAGGCTTTAAATCCTTCATTAAGCACATACAATGATGAAATTTTAAAAATCAACTACAGAGTGCTTTTTAAAGAATGAGAATTATTATTATTATTATTATGACGAAAATGCTCACGACTCAATATTGATATCATAAAAGCTGGTTGAAATTGCTGGTTTTTTACCAGTTTAACATGCACTTGACCATCTTGAAAGGCTTGGTTTGGACAGGGGCTAACAGTCCAAGGGACCAGGTTGAGCTGGCTGCTCAACCCAGTCGAGTCATTTTCACACTGCTAAAAAAATCTCTTATGTGGAACCAAAGTGCCCTCAATGTCAAGAGGACAACTTGCCGATGATGCCCATGTTTGAATGGTTTAAGAGGTTGACTCAATGGGCCCCACCAGTAGATAGAGGATGCACCGGAGTGCCCAAGATTGTAAGAATGCAGCCATTGATTCTTTGACCTTTGGCTTTTTATGAAGACTTTAGCTTATTGGTTATCCATTATTTTAATATAACTCAGTTTATTTCAGCCTCTTTTAGTTATATTAATTATTAATTACATGTCTTAATTTTCTTCAAATGAAATTTAAATTAGTTTAGATGTAAACAATTTTTTTATAAACTGGATGTAAAAAGTTTTTTCAATTATCATATTTTAAAGTGGAGGGTTTCTGATTTAATTTTAACCATACTTTTTAGTTTTAACCGGACGTTATCTTCGATTTCTACCGCCATTAACTTACTCTGTTTCCTCTTTCTCTAATTCTTTTAACAGATTGTTTCATTTCACTAACTTACATTCACTTATGTCAACAGCATTGAAGATGAAAGATAACATCAACCCTTCAGCCATTGGGACAAGTAATGCACCTGGTCAATTGGAAAGTAAAGTGACAATCTCAGTGACTAACGCTGAAACACGACGATAAATAAGTGGATGAATTGCACAATCTTCTTATTCTTCAAAGATTTGAATTATTTATTATTCAACTTTATGTTTGAAGCGAAATTCATTATTTATTATTTTTCATAAGCATACTTATTTCATAAACTTTTAGTTTATAGATTTTTTCATATTATATTATCATGGTATGACAGTTATATGCAACTATACTTGTGCACCAGTGCCTATATGATACTCTTTATTTCAATTAAATAATATCTATTCTCTTACTTTAATTCTAAATATATTCTCACTTTTAGCCCAGGCCTTTGTTGCTAGTAACTAGTTAAAGTAAAGTAAAGTGAATCCAGACAAGAAATGATAAGGGCTTATATCGAAAGTACAAAATTTTTAAATTCCCTCCGAGTTTTTCAAAAAAACTAAAAAAAGCAACATTCTTTCTCCCCTAAAAGACAAAAGAACTCCACTTTTCTATCCAAAAAGTCAAAAAGATTTCATATCAAACAACTAAAAACAAAACACCATCATAACACCTTATATTTTATTCTCTCTTGATTTGATGCTTCACCTCACCATACTTCAATTCACCATACATCCAAACAGGCCCTAAGTGATCTCCCACAAGCTTCCTGTGAGAGGAAAGAGTGGAACCCACAGTGGGGTGCTTCTAATGAAAATTTGACCCCTCAAAATGTATGTCCCGTGATTATGGGATGTTCACATATTTTAATCCAAAACGAATTGGTTCCATCATAAGATTAATCATACCATTATAGTATAATTAAAATAATCATTTGCTTAATCTTATGGCGGAACCAACTTGTTTTGGAGTGAAATTTGAAGGCATCGCATAAACAGTGTGGGCATTCTTTTTTAGCGGCTCAAATTTTCTTTAGGTGAGCTTCACTGTAGGTTTTGATTCCTTCCTCTCACAAGAAGCATATGGAGCTCACTCAGGGCATCCGGACTAATTAACCAAGTGAACTCACATCAAGGTTGGCCAGTCTCGGTAAGAGTACCGACTGGGCTCATCTCGGTCTCAGTATAAGGCACCTCGGCAATAGTGTTAGGATGCGTCTGAATCCGGCCTCAATATCATCTTCAACTCAGTCCGTGCACAAAGATGAGTACTAGGCCATGATTGTACTTCTATGAAGTTACGGCTACGTTGCAGAACGTGTTGACTGACAAGACAGGCGCCGGATAGTGATCAGGTGTCGTCTCGATCAATCACATCCACATTAATACCAGGAGTCATCTCTTGATTCGACCTGACAATATCTCCACCTAACCCCACTAAGGGTGCGCCAGGTGAAACCTCTACATAAACAAGGGTAAAAATCCCTTCGGAGGTATGTGATGTTGTGTTATCTTTTTACAACATCACGCATCATTATGCTGAATATCACACATTGCATAGCGCGTTACAGAACGCCTTGCATAAGAGCATACTTGGCTCTCATCTCCATCCTTTGTTTAGTGACAGTACTAACTCAAGCATCAAAGAGCCTTCGGCTGACGGCAGCCAGGGTCTCTGATCTCTATTTCTCCTTTTCTTTCAGGTCCTAAAGCAATCTATTTTCCCCCAAAGAAGCTTAAACAGCAAATCACAAATCTTACACTAACCTAACCTGGGTCCTTAACTTTTAGGCACCCACAATTGGCGTCGTCTGTGGGGAATGATCAACAAAGCCATGCCTCTAGCAGCAGCAAAGGATCTGCAAAGCCCCGCCACCATCATCGATAACCCCCTATCGAACCAGTTCCAGGGAAAGTCTAATACAACAGGCGCGGGACAACCTGTAACTCAGAACAGGTTCATCAGTAAAGAAGGTGATAGCACCTCCCCAGCAAAGCGCTCCTCCCCCGGAGCACACCCAGCAGAGTACTGCCCTGCTAGAGACTCCCCCGCGGAGCGAAAGTTCCAACAGCAGCCGGGTCTCGTCATTTCTTCCACCAGGTGGATCGCAACAGCGATAATGATGAAGATCCGTCCCTTGTTGATACCAAGGCCCGCGGCCACGGCCCCCGCATCTTTTGAGCAAGCTCCGCTACTAGCCAGCAAGCTTCAAAGGGACCTCATTCGGTTCCCCATAGTCACTGTGAAAGCACTGATCGACAGGACGAACCAGGACGAAGCTCGAGCTCGAGCTCACAAGAGCTACAATCTCTGGCGGAACCCCTCCCCCAGAAAAAAGAATGAAGGTCACGGAAACGGTTCCTTGACTCGCCATACAAATCTTCATCCTCAAGTCCCGGTTCGGAAATAACGTCAGCCACAGCTCGAACAGCTCCAATCGCGACAGCTTGGGCAGTGGCCTCGGCAATATCACCAGCCACGACTCAGGTAGAAGCGCAACCTAGCAGGAGTTTAAGCTACGACTTCGGTGACAGTACCAAACCACTGCTCAACTCCTTCAGTTGTTAGCTCCAGCAACGGCCTTGGTGACAACACCAGCTGCTACTCGGACAATCCCGATCTCGACAACTCCAGCAACGGCCTCAGTAATAACACCAGTCGCGGCTCGGACAGTTCTAATCTTCATAGCTCCTGCTACGGCCTCGGCAGCAGCACCAGCCTTAGCCCAGCTTCTTCGGACATATAACAAAGCTTCAGCAGTGGCCTCGATGACAACACCAGCCTCCGCTACGTAGCTTTAACGTCAAGCCTCGGTAGCAACACCGACCTCGACTTACAAAGCTCCGGCAATGGCCTCGGTGATAGCACCAACCATAACCCGGACAACTTCACTTACAACAACTCTGTTCCCTCGCCGCAGTTATGGAACTCGGCAAAGGTCTCAGCTCGGTGACAGCACCAGCATGGAAGAGACCACAGCTCAGTTACAGAACCAACTGCAAAGCGCCGCGGTTATGGAACTCAGCAAAGGTCTTAGCTCGGTGACAGCACCAGCATGGAAGAGACCACAGCTCGGTTACATAACCAACTGCAAAGCACCGCAGTTTTGGAACTCGACAAAGGTCTCAGCTCGGTGGCAGCACCAGCATGGAAGATACCACAGCTCGGTTACAGAACCAGCTGCAAAGTGCCACGGTTATGGAACTCTACCAAAATCTTGGCTCGGTTACAAAACCAGCCAACTTGGTCACGGGACCAAGCGAAGCAACAATCCAAGTTATGGAACCCAGCGGCTATTCTAGTTCGGTTATGGAACCGGCTATGCAGTTGAAGGACCTGATCGCTTCCTAGGAGATTCTAGTTCGGTTGCGGAACCAGCTACGAAATTTTTACCTCTAAAGGTGCAGGTACTTCTCAAAGTTATTTAAACTTCGGCGCAATTAGAATTCCGGTTGCTGAACCGAGTTCGACTAGCCTAAGTTACTTCTGGTTAAGGAACCAAAGTCATTATTGCCCAATAGTCATTCAGTTTCGGTTACTGAACCGAACTTAACTACTTGGTCAAGAATCGAGCGTTTGTGCTAAGAGCCCAGTTGTTGAACGAAAGTCAAGCACACACACACAGGTTGTTATCAGAGGAAGTGAGAGGGTAAGTATGAATGTAAAAGTTCTCTTCATTGATGAAAGAATCATTACAAAATCAGTTCTTTACATGAGAAAGAAAAAGAAAAATACAAAAACTTCAAGATTCAGTAGCCTCGACGTTGACGTCAAAAGGCTCGGTCCTAGTAGCTTAGGGAGCATCCTCAGGCGGAACAACTTCCGCAACAACTTTTGCAGCAGGGACAGAACTCGGCTCAGACCCAGGGCGAGTGAACTTTGGCAGGTCCTGATAGACAGGATGATCATCTAGGATCCCTGCCTTCTTCAATGCAGCTCGGCACCAAGCTTGAACAGCTCCGAATAGATATTCTCGACTTAGGCCTCGTACTCTTTAGTAGCCGCATCCACCCCGTCCTGAAAGTATTTCTCGATCTCAGCTTCGATCGAGGCTCGAAGTGCGACTTTCTCCTTCTGTGCCATTTCGAGAACGGCATCCCGCTTTGCCAGCTCGGCCTCAAGTGCGAGAATCTTCTTTTCCTTGACCGCAGCCACGCCTCTCAGCTCGTGGGTCTCAGCCTTCACGTTACTGAGTTCTTGGAGCACAAACTCCATTTCTGCCTCCTGGCTGGTTATTTTCTCCCCCGCCACCTTCAGCTCCCGGCTACTTCCCTCCAAGGCCGCAACGATTTTTTCTTCTCTGCTTCCAGCTTTTCAACCTTTTGGAGCCACTTTCGCGGGCCCTCTCCAGGACCAGTTGAACCCTCTACGCAGTCTGAACAAGAAGAAAAAGTCAGAAGAAAGCTAATAAAAGCAAATGCTACTCGAAGATCTGCATCAGACACTTACCGAGAAGATCGACTGCAGAGATGCAGACGGCAGTGTCATGTCGTCCACTCCTTTGTGCCTCTGCATATCGAGTGGCAAGAGCAGCAACGACCAACAGACTGCTGTTTAGACGGTCTTCCACCGTCATGGGCCTCCCCGGCCTGAGCTGGAGGCTTGGCCTCCATAGAGCCGCCCCCGCGGGCTGAGGAGCGAAGGCCTGGCCAGGGCCTTTTTCTGACGAGCCCTTGCCCCGGTGCCTCTTCTCCCTTGGGGCCTTCTCTTTAGCCCCTTTAGCAGGCTACTGCTGAGCTCCCGAGCCACAGCCCTCAGACCGCGACCTCTTCTCAGCCCGGCCTCCCTCTCTTTGTGTCTCGGCGGAACGCTGCCGAGCTGCAACAGCAGTGCCGGGGGCAATAGCAACATCCCCAGCAGTAACAGCAGAACCCTCGACGCCGCCCGAGGTAGCACCCCCAACAGCAGCAGTAGAACCCTCGGCGCCCCCTGAGATTGCTAAGGAAGAGGGAGTTGGACCTCCAAAGATTTTCGCCCTCAGGTTTTTCACCTTCAAAATAAGTCGCCTCTTATCCATCTCCTCTCCCATTTCTTCTTCGGGGTTGGAGGGAGACGAGTAGCTCTCAACGAGCTGGGCGAAATCAACAGCCTCCGAGTTGGCGGGCGTGAGCTCCTTCCTCTTGATGTACGTGTGGTACCTCGGCTCGTATCCTAGCAAGGACCAGGCAGCTTGCCCGTTATGGCCGTGATACTTGTGCACAAGTTTCAGCCAGTTGTCGTTCCGCTTCCAGCCGGATCGCTCAGCTCCCTGTTTCCTCTGGCTGGTCTATGCATGACAGAAGATAATATCAGTTCGGCAAGACAACAGAAGGAAGAAACAAACACTCTGAGCTCAGTAATTACTTAGAGGAACCCCGAAGTGTCGAGGAATCCTGTACAATTTCTCTACCTCAGTCTCATCCTTGTCGAACTCCCAGTTGCCAGAGACGAGCAGACGACCATCCCCGGCGTGTCTGTTTGAGTCCTCCAGGTCATGGACGAAGGGTTCCATCTTTTGCTTCCCACGGAGATAATAGTTGTGACCGTCCCCGGCGGTCTTGTACAGGTCATATACATCCTTGATGTCATGGACACCGAGGTTTATGCCCAATATCTTATTGAGCTCGGCAACGCCCATTATGACTTTGAAGCCATTGGGCATCAGCTGCCATGAGTCGAGGTGCCATGTCGCCAAGCAGGCCCCAAGTAGAGGGTGGACGGGGAACCTAACCCCTCCCTCTATTATTGAGACTAACGGGAATGACATCCAGCCATCCCAAAAGGATCGACCCTCGAAGAGATTATCCGGGTCATCCAATTTTGTTGGGACATCCTCTGGGACCCCATACATTTCCCTGAAGCAGGCCATGGCCTCAGGGGTCTCCGTCCAACTCCTGTAAGATCTCATTCTTCTAACAGATGGCGACACTGGAAAAGGGAGGGAGGCAGAAACCCTAAAACCTTAGAGCAAAACCCCTAAACAGAGAAAGGCGGTGTGCAAAGACAGGGGCAGGGAAGAAAAACTCACAGAGAAGGAGACAGACTCCGGGCTCCGGTTCGCTGAGTCGGACTTCCAGCAAAAGCTCTGGCAGGGTCCTCTTCTCTCTTGCAGCAGAACTTTCTCTGATGAAATGCTAAAGTGAAAAAAAGGACGGAGGAAAAGGCCCCATTTATAGACAGTATGGCGCCCGTTCCAATTCCTGAAGGCAAGTGTCGCTTCGATTTCGTTGAACGGCCAACCAAATGGAGACACGTGGCACTGCCAGTTAATCTCGCACAGAGATTCAGACGCTACATTTATTGCCTTGGGAAGACGAAACATCAGCATGCTATTTATTGCCTCGGGCTGATAAAGCCTCACCTACCTAATATTTATCGCATCGGGAAGACGTAGTGTCACCGGCATGATATTTATTGTCCCGGAAAGGCAAGCAGACTTCATGATAAAGATCAGATGTCACCAGGCAAACACCGAGATGAATTTCAAAATGGATACCTCAGATCCTCTCAACACGATACTCAACTCCCGACCTCGAAAAGTTAGAGAACTCCAAGAAGTCGCGAGCTGGGGGCAATTGTGTGGGGTGTTTTCCTAATAGTAGGATTACGCTAGCCCGGTAGCAGTACCAGCTTAGCTCATCCCGATCTCGGTATCTAAGTTCGGCCACAGTGCCAAGATCCATCTAGTTAGGTAACGGTACCAACTAGACATCTCTTCTCAGTTCTGCAAACAGTGCCAGCTTGCGCTAAGCTTGAGCCAGTCTCAGTAAGAGTACCGACTGGGCTCATCTCAGTCTCTGTATAAGGCACCTCGGCAATAGTGCCAGGATGCGTCCGAATCCGGCCTCAGTATCATCTTCAGCTCGGTCCGTCCACAGAGATGAGTACTGGGCCATGATTGTACTTCTATGAAGTTACGGCTACGTTGCAGAACGTGCTGACAGACAAGACAGGTGCCGGATAGTGATCAGGTGTCATCTCGATCAATCACATCCACATTAATACTAGGGGTCATCTCTTGATTCGACCTGACAGTATCTCCACCTACCCCCACTAAGGATGCGCCAGGTGAAACCTCTACATAAACAAGGGTAAGAATCCCTTCGGAGGTATGTGATGTTATATTATGTTTTTTACAATATCACGCATCATTATGCTGAATATCACACATTGCATAGCGCATTACAGAACGCCTTGTATAAGAGCATACTTGCCTCTCATCTCCATCATTTGTTCAATGATAGCACTAACTCAGGCATCGGAGAGCCTTTGGCTGACGGCAGTGAGGGCCTCTGATCTCTATTTCTTCTTTTCTTTCAGGTCCTAAGGCGATCTATCTTCCCCAAAGAAGCTTAAACAACAAATCACAAATCTTACACTAACCTAACCTGGGTCCTTAACATTTAGGCACCCACACTCACTGTAAGACCCCGACCAGAGTGAACTCGATTAGTACTAATTAAGTCGTGTGTTAGTTCTAAGCTTGATTAGTGAGTTTGGCTAAGTTGGATTGGAATAGCTTTTGAAATAGTTTTGGGGAATTTTGATTTGCTTTGTGTTAGTGGGGCCCTTTGGGGGTTCCTTTTTATGACTTTGCATGCTCTTGAGGATTATCGGAGATTTTGCATTCATTGTTTTAATCTCGTTTTATTAGTATTGTTATTCCATACAACTTTTATGTTGATCCCGTGCCCGTTCGAGACCCCGAAACCCGATTTCATAGCCTTGAGGGCAAAACATTCATTGAGCACTAAATCTGTACCCAATACACGATATTCCCGAAACCCGCGAAACATATACTTTTTAGAAACTAGATATTTCGACGATCACTTTTCTCTTCTTCGTCGAATTCATTAGAAGCCCCGAAAGCCATGAATTCAGCCCAATTAGATTGCTAGTGGTGGAGCCCAGCCCCCCACTTGCTTTATAAGGAGATCATCTTCCTCATTTTCCCTTTTTAGAAGATTCCAATCTCAACCTAGGGTTTCCATTTTCTTCCTTCTTGCTCTTGCCTCCCGTCACCAAATCCACCACCAACCTTGCACAAATTGAGACGTTGAGATCATCATCTTTTTCCTCATCACCATAGCTCTCTATTGATACCATTGCTAGAGAAAACCCTCCATTACAAGACTCCCTTTGAGCTCACCTTGTCCATTAGAGGACCTTACAACTTGGACCATTGATTTGGAAGGCTTGTTAGAGCATGATTTGCTTATTAGAGTCCAAGGCAAGTGGATGATTTAATTTTTTATAAGCTTTCCATGATTTTGGTATTTTCCACTCATGCCTATTTATTGCTTTGTTTTGAAATAAATGTTCATGATAGAGTATTAATGGTGCATTTATATCATAAAAGTGTATTGGTGCATGGCATTTAATTTCCTCTTGTTTTGTCCCAAATGCACTCTTATGTGAAATGGTTTCCTTCTTTCTTTCTTTGTATTGAATGTGATGTTGATGGAGGAGAATGGGATGGATGTTGTGAAAGATTTGATGTTGCTTGAATGAAGTTTTAGACTCCTCATTAGATGTATAAAAGTGGCTAGAAAGGGGTTGTAGAAGGAAGATATAGAGAGGAGCTGAACTGGTCTGGAATCAGTTTCTGGACAGTTCGCTCGAGCGAACATGACACTTCGCTCGAGCAAAGTGTCCAGAAAAGGGTTCGGAGAATTTCAGTAGCTTGGTCGCTCGAGTAGACCCCTGGGTCACTCGAGCGGACATCCCAGAACTTGTTCCAAAGAGTCGTTAGTTCGAGCACACTAAAACTTCGCTCGAGCCAATGAGTTCGCTCGAGCCACCTCAACTACGCTCGAGCGAACCCACCCAGACAGCCATTCCAGAGAGCTCCTCGCTTGAGCAAACTCTCTGGTTCGCTCGAGCGATGAGCTTTGTTGGTCAAAGGTTATGTTTGGGATAATGATGAACTATTTAAATGTTTTGGGACTATTCATTGAGAACCCCTCTATGTCAAGGAGATTTACTAAGCAATGTATGAGGCCATTTGAAAAAGAAATCATATCACGAAGATGTCATTTGAAGTTTTGAAAATTCAAAGTGTATAAGGAGCCCGGAATGTCCCCCAAGCTCAAAGAGTACCAAATTGTTATTAGATTGACATACGGGATCCCTACTCACTTCAAATAAATCTTGAACCCCATACTTTACCCGAAATTCCAATTGTTTATTGTACTTTATTGATCCAGAGATTTATACTACATGCCTTGCTTTCCCGAAAGCAATGAAGTACACTTACAATGGTTACTTGTCTTGAAGTGCATTACACCACATGAAACGATGGTGTGCCCTTGAGCACCCCCGTCCTGCCCGTTTATTTATTCGTACTTGATTTACTTGCACATGTCTCGATTTGTTATTTGACCTATGAGTCGGCACCACTAAGCTTGGATAACCCTGTTGGTCTGATCCACCGACTTGGAGATCCCCCTCTTGTCCCGCCAGCTGCAGTTTGGATCCCGCTACCCGGTTACTACCGTGGTCTTGTCCCGATGCCCGGCTCGCTACCGTGGTCATGTATAGTATATGTATATGTAATTATAAGATCCACTGTTTCTCCTCACCTCGAGTGACTGAGATCAATGCCTAGTTATTGCTCTATCGCTTTAGTGATAGAGGACTTAGCTTCGTGTGGTTGCCATCTTGCTTGTTTCCCCATTTCCTTGGTTACATGTACATGTTTTATAATGCATACTTATATTTGAATAAATGTTTTATCTCGTCTATGGAAAATGTTATTTAAACAGGTTTAAATGCTTTTGAAGGTAAATTCATATGTTATTTTATTGTCATTGTATTTTACCCATTTCCCAAACCGTCGTGTTTGACCTACTCTTTGGTACTCAAGTCCCGTTGTTGGTTATCCCGAGGAGGAGCACGAGAAGGCGGTCGAAGAACCGTAATAGTTAGTTGAGTGGCACATTGATGACGTCATTTAGACGTTTGGTTGCTATGAGAGACTTAATATTTTGGGAAACTGTTTAACCATTCTTTGGATTGGTATTTTGTTTATATTGGCCTTTGTTGGCCTCTATTTTTGGAAAATGTAATTAAATGATCTCTGTATAAACTTTAACTTACTTTTGGGTAACATGCTAATGATCATTGCTCATACTGATACTTGCTTATACATGTGATTTATCTTGTGATTAGAAGTGAATTATCATTTGATTTGCTACACGCTTCCGCACTTAATAGAAATGTACATATATGGTTGAGATATCCTCACCGCGGACACCTGTGGGAAATTAAATAAATGTATGGCATTAAACCGATGTGGTACATCATTAGTCCCGATCCCGGATTAGTCTTTCGAGCCCGGTCCGGGGTTGCGACACTCACGTACCCATAGACATTATATCGAAGCTTCTCACCAACACAATCAGGATCCCTGGGTTATATGGAGAAAGAAATGCCAAATTACTGAACAATCAACGGATTGGCCATGCCCAAACTTGACTTGGTAATTTAGGATTTAGGTTTTTTTTGGATTTGATTTGATATTTTAAACCAATGAAAAAATGAATTGAGTTTGGAGGGAGTGCATATTTGTTATTCGACCAACTTGACTCAAAAGGACTAATTGCTCTTTTCTTTAGTTGTTGACTCTTTAGAAACAAAAACTTCTGCTCTCTAATTTCCATAATTTCAATGTTGATGTAATAATCTCATAGACAAAACAACAGACCATGTTTGAAGAAAATTCTCTAAATCTATCCATGTGACCATGAACTTCCAAGTTAAGAGAGAGATGCCAATTTTCAAACAGGCCTCTATGTACATGGCAAAGAAACCTTGTTACTTGATTTTCTTTCTTTAGCACAAAAACAACACCAATCATTTGATGGGCAAGAAACGGTGCCTGCTTTCTTCAGTAAAAATACACATACCATTGATGATTCTTACCATCCAATCACTAGGGAGAAAACAAATGGTCCTTTTCTATTTGAATACAAGCAGTCCATTAGTCCAGTCTTAGTATCTCATTTTTGTGACTATTTAGGTAGCATTTGGTTCGCTGTAATGATGGTCGGAATGATCATTACAGCGTTTGGTTCCCAAAAAAGTGGGGGAATGACCATTACCTCTGTAATCCCCATTCCCTTATATAGAGGAATGGCCATTCCACTGGGGAGGTAGAGGAATGGCCATTCCATTCCTTTGTAATTTTTTATTAGGACCAAAATACCCCTCCACCATCCTCCTCCTCCTAGTCGCCGGTTGGGAAGGCCCCGGCTAGCCTCCCCCCCTCCCCCCTCCACCTTCCTTTTTCTTTTCTCTTCTTCTTCTTCTTCCTCCCCTCTCTATTCTTTCTCTCCCCCTCTATACTCTCTTTTCCTCTGTAGAAATCGATGGAGAGGACGGTGGATTCTGAGTACTGGTGACTAATGACTAGGCACACTGGAATTCAGTTGGGGCCCTTTTCCCACAAATATTTAGCAACAGGCTAAGGGAGATTGGTACATTCAGGTTAATGCCCAACACATTGGCTTTTAGTGCAGTGCACAGGCAAACGGCTGCTTTCAGGTCGGCGATGCCTTGGATGAGAGAGCAGCAAGGGAGTGTTGGTGGGGAGCCCACTATCACGTTCACTAACCCCAGCACATTAGCACACACCTAGCTGCAGTGTGTCCTTAGGGCACGTTCCATTGGTAGTTGTGACTAGTGCAAAGAAAAGAAGGTTGAGGAGGAGGAGGAGGGATGATCTATTTGATGCCATCTCCTAATACTGGTTGGGTTGGTCATAGCACTAAGCAGCAGGAGGCCATGGCTTTTCTCAATCAAAAGAAGAAGGGCTTGTTTCTGCTTTGAAGGGACTGGTCCCAGGTGATGGGTATTTTAGTCCGTCTTATGTAAATTTTATTCCATTCCCGATATCATTCCAACGTACCAAACGCAAGAACAAGAATAAGAATTCCATTACTAGATTGTTCTTCGGTCTAACTAAACGTTGGAATGGAAATGACCATTCCTGCCTCATTCCATTCCAGACTCATTCCACTCTCCATTCTTTTCCTGCCTAAAACCATTCCATCGAACCAAACGCTACCTTAAGAATTTAACTAGACCAGCAGGTCCAAACCCTCCTACACTCTCTACTTTGGTTAGACACTTAGACCTCAACCATTTATCAAAGTACACCGGATGAACATAGTGGTTTAAATACTAAATGGTGCAAACAATTTAAATTGGTTGTTTCAGACACGACTATGATTGAAATCTAAAACGAAAAGAATGAAAAACTTGTTACTAATAATATCTTCAAATACTAATATTGTTAGAGATTGGTATATAGAAAAAGATTAGTTTGGTTGTTAGAGATTTTAGTTAGGTTGATTAGGTTTGCTCTTCATTGTATAGATTGAGATCATTTTTCAATTGAATGGTATAGTGGATTTATTTATGCAGTAAATTTGTTTTGTTGAAAGTGTTTATGGTATTGGAACTAGGGCTTGGCGATGTTTTGCTATCAAGGCAAGTGATCATCCCAAAATAGGATTTGCAAATATAAATAATCCCTAGCTACTATCTCTACTTACAAAAGCAAAGATGTTAACCGAGTATCGTATCAACTGGGACAAAAAAGCTAAGTTGTGTTGGTTCCCAAATTCCTAAACTAATCCTAATAAAAAACAAAGTGTTGATTCCTAAACTAATCCTAGTAGAAAATGAAACATTGGTTTGATGAAATTTGATCCTAAATTAATAAATTGATTCAATCAGAGAAAAGATCTCAAGGTACGAATCCACTCTAACCTCGTACAATGGCAAGTATAAACCCAGGGTTTCACTATCAACACTAAAAAGACTCGTTCTGGTTACAAACATTCACAGAGTCAACAAATAAGAGATGTGGATGTAGATTAGGGCATAACCTATCTATGTGGCAAAAATTATCCTAAATCTAACAACGCATTCATTCAAACATCGTTATATGACTAGTATTCGAATTTACAAGATTAAAATACCAAAGAAAGAGATATTACATTAATAAAATCCAATCAATGGATAACATCATGTCATATAACCAATAAGCATTCAAAGTAAAACCCTAGAACCTATACATCACCAAAAACACAAGATTAGGGCTTCCTCTCAACCGTAAGATGGAGAGTTTGTTGCACATGGCGAGAGGTTGACGAAGAATCTCTGATAAAATCCCCATTGACACTCTTCTAAAGCTCTCAAATCAGCTTCCAAATCTTCTCTCAAGATATGAATACCTCTAAAAACGAGTTCGGCATCATATTTATAACTTTTGTCCTAAAAAACTCTTCAAAAAGCGGATGGAGGCGGACCTCACCCGGTCCAGGTGGCATCTGGACGCTCGGTGGCAGTGGCTCCATGGTGATTTCCGGACGCCAATCGGACGCCCAGAAGTAGTGAGCCGCAGGTCGTTCCGTTTTGTCTCCATTTGGCTCCATATTCAGGTTCTTCACCTAAAATACCTGCAAATAATAAAATAACATAAGTATACTGCCATTCCAAGGTATAACAAAGTCATCATTGAGGGGCCTTAAATGTATATTTTAGGCTCTCATCACACCCCCCCCCCCCCCAACTTACAGTTTGCTAGACCTCGAGCAAAGCTAAAATAAAAGGAAATACTAACTAAGGCCACATTAGTAGGGGCACGGCTGCACTTAGCATGTGCAACAAGCCTTTAAACCTCTAAGTTCGCCCTAGAGGACGAGTTATAGTTTCGTGATGGTTTGCAATGAATTTACCCACAAAATTGTTAAAACACAAAAATCATGGAGTCTTTTCCAAAATAATATCTACAAACACCGGATATTCTTGATTATAGAGTTTTCAAAACAGTTTTAAAATTTGGTTTACAAATCCTATCTGTTGGTCAGAAATCCTCAAAATCTTGCTGGAAAAATTGATCGTGCATGGTGAAAATTGTGTACATATAGAAGAATGAAAGCATAAAACAATCCACTAAGAAATTCCGTGAAAACACAACTTCTTCTTCTTCTTTCAAAATTCTAGGCCACCTAACCTCAGCAAAAGAAAACATGATTCCTCTCAAGGCATTTATGGTGGCTTTCACACTATTGTTTTTTCAAAGGCCGTGACAACACTATTTTAGTAATAAATTTTTAAATATATACCAAACACACAAATGTGATTGTGCAAAGCCTAGGTCCCTTAAGCTTTCTAATTGACCTATGTAACGAGTATTAGGCCAATGACTCCTAAAACAGATGTCTTTAGGGCACTAGGTACGTAAATACCCCTACGGGCTTACTGGCTCGTGTTAAAAAGGCTACGAACCCAAACTAGGCACAAAACTTTTTATTCTGTTTTTCTTTTCGTTTCAATACAGTCCCCAGCAATAGGCAGCCCTTTCCATATGCCTGAATTAATTCACCTATTTGTGGATAAATCATCTCGGTTGAAGCAGGACATTGTATGACCAAGGGTCGTGCTTTCCATCATAATTGTTCTGAAGTTCTCACAAGTATGGAAATCTTAGCTTCACATTTCAAATTTTCTATATAATACTTGTTAAGTGATGGATCAATAATTCAACAATTTCTCAAAAACTCTTTCCTAAAACAAGATAGTGAACATTTTTTTTTCTTCACAAAAAGTTCCAAAAATCAAGGTATCTTCGTTTCATAAAACCCCAGTTAGAAATCTCCCGAAAGACTAACAAAAATAGCAATAAAAATTTATTTTTTTCTTTAAACTAAAAATAAAGGAAAAGAACAAAAACTATTAAGACTAACCCAAAGGTTAATACCCCACACCCTACAAAAAAAAAAAAAAAAAACCTAACCTAACATTGTCCATAATGTGAAGCACAAAAATAATGAGATATAAAGGACAAGGAAAGTAAAGGAAAATGAAGGATATCACCTGGGTACCGCTTAGCATAAGGTGGAATGGAGGAAAATAGAGAGGACACCCCCCAACTCAGACCAAAGTACCTGCAAAATGTTAGCGGCAATTAAAAAAAATGAAGAAAACCTACTAAGTACACTCCAAACCTGCATAAATACATGACTCAGCACTTCCTTCATGTTCACCTCCTTTATATGATTTTCCTTATTGTCAGACAAATCAGGAGCAATGATAACTGGTAAGGTATCCTCAGGTTGAAGAGTTTTTTCCACGAGCTCATCAACAACATTGACTGCAATGCAGTTTTCCTTGTCTGGAGGTTGATGAGAAGCCCTAAAAGCATTCAGCCTCACTTTCATATTACCGAAGGAAACATCCATAACTCCAGTGCGGCAATTAATGCTCGCATTGGCCGTGGCCAAAAAGGGCCGGCCAAAAATGGCAGGAGTGTGTTTCCTCAAGTTTTGCGCTGGTTCAGTGTTAAGGACGATGAAATCGACAGGGAAAAAGAACTTGTCGACCTTGACCAGAACATCCTCAATTACACCCCCAGGGTACCCTAACAGATCTATCAGTAAGTTGCAAGGTAACCTGAGCGAGCTTCAATTCCCCTAACCCAATCTACTCATACACCGAGTAAGGCAAGAGATTGACACTCGCTCCAAGATCCAATAATGCATGATCAATGATGTGACTCCCAATCATCTATGTAATTGTGGGAGTGTCAGGATCTTTCAGCTTAGGAGGAGTGTCATTATGGAAAATCGAGCTCACTTGCTAGGTGAGCAAAACCTTCTTTGGCACATGAAATTTAGATTTGCGCTTTTGAGTGCACAAATCTTTTAGAAATTTTGCATAAGAAGGCACCTTCTTGATAGCATCCAGCAAAGGTAGGTTGATCTTTACTTGCTTGAACACATCTAGCATTTCATCCATGGTGGCTCCCTTTTTACTAAAGGGAGAGGGTGTGTCAAGACAAGTGGGAAAATGGGTTAGAGACACATTTGGGGGTGCCACAGCCGGGACAGATGAAGAACTGGGAGGGGTGACCTCCTTTCCCTTAGAAACCCTTTCAGCCCTAGAAACCTTGGGATTGGAACTAGGCTCTCTCACATCCTTCTTAGGCTCCTTAGGCCTAGTTTCAACCTCACTCCCATTCCTCAATGCGACAACCATTTTTTCTTGCTCATGATATATCACGATGCTGCAAGCCATTACCCACCTCGAATGTATTCTTGGGGTTGACCGTAGGTTGGCTGGGCAAACGTCCCTCCTCTCTTCTATTAAGAGAATTAGCTATTTGGCCTATCTAGGCCTTTAGCTTCCCTATGGACTGGGACTGGGAGTGGGAATGGACTAGTCGAGTGCTTGCTTTGAGCTCTTTGAGCTCTTACGGCACTGTCTCTTCAAAGGATGGATTCCTTTGCGGTGGTTGAGGGGTGGGTTATTGGTAGGATTGTTAGGAATGATAGGCTACAGGATTAATAAGAAAATTCTGCCTAAGTGGTTGAGAGTATGAAGTGCCCTGGCAAGGCGACTTCCAGGCAAAATTGTGGTGATTGCGCCATCTCAGGTTATAAGTATCAGAAAATTGTTCATTACCCGGTTTGGAAAACCCTTGTGCAGCATTCATTTGCTCCACACAAATTCAGGGAATTAAAAGGCTGTAGGACAATTGCTCACAAAATGAGCGGGACTGGAGCACAAAGCACAAACACCTTGAGTAGATGGAGATTGGAGAGATTGACCCACAGACAATAGTTGATCTAACTTTTGGGTCAAGGCAACCACTTGAGTGGTGAGTTCATTAGAGGGTTGAATTTCAAACATCCCTCTAGGTTTTTGAGAGCTAGAGGCTGTCAGCCTCTCCAATGTAGTAGTAAAGGCATGGTGTTGAAAGGTCTCACTCATATTCTCAAAAAGCTCCCATGCTTCATCCTCATTTTTTAACATAATAGATCCCTTACTGGCGGTGACTACCATGTTTCTCCATTCAGGAGACAATCTATCATAAAAGAATTGCACCATTTGCCACTTGGCAATTCGGTGATTGTAAGACCCCGACCCGAGTGAACTCGATTAGTACTAATTAATTCATGTGTTAGTTCTAAGCTTGATTAGTAATTTTGGCTAAGTTGGGTTTTGAATAGCTTTTGAAATAGTTTTGGGGAATTTTGATTGCTTTGTGATAGTGGGACCCTTTGGGGGGTTCCTTCTTTATGACTTTGCATGCGCTTGAGGATTTATCGGAGATTTTCGCATTCATTGTTTTAATCTCGTTTTATTTGTATTGTTAATCCCTACAACTTTTATGTTGATCCCGTCCCCATTCGAGATCCCGAAACCCGATTTCATAGCCTGGAGGGCAAAACAGTCACTGTACTCGAAATCTGTACCCAAAACTTGATATTCCCAAAACTTGCGAAACATATACTTTTTGGGAACTAGATATTTCGGCGATTATTTCTTCCTTCTTCGTCGAATTCATTAGAAGGCTCGAAAGCCAAGATTTCAGCCCTTGAATGTCTTAAGTAGTAGGACCCATTTCCATTTCTTATTTAAGGAGACCCATCTTCCGCATTTTTCCTTTTTTCAGCACAAAAGAGAGTCTAGGGTTTGTTTGGCAACTTTTCTTCTTCCTCTTGCTCTCTCCATCTCCAATCCACACCAAACTTGCATCAATCAAGAAATGGAGATTATCATTCTCTTCCCCACCTTGCAAGCTTCCTTTTGATACCATTTGTTGAGAAATCCACCAACTTTGAGATCTTCATTGAACTAACCCTTGCCATTTGGAGAACCTACAAGTAAGTAAGCATTCCCTTCTTCTAGATTTGTAATCTTCTAGCCCTAGAGAAGCTTCATCTTCATTATTGTAAGGTTTCCCTTTCTATTTCATTGTTGACCATTTTAGGGTTTTTTTTTTTTGGATTTTGTTCATAACTTGGATCTTTGGCTTGGAAGAGTATTAGAGCTTGATTTCCTTGATTAGAAGACCCAAGGAAAGTGGATGATTTTATTTTTATAAGCTTTTCATAATTTTTGATATTTTCCACTCATGCATATTTATTGCATTGGTTTGAAATAAATGTTCATGATAGAGTTTGGTAGTGCATTTATGGCTTATAAGTGTATTGGTGAATGGCATTTTTTTTCTTCTTGTTTATACTAAATGTACTCTATTGTGAAATGGTTTCCTTCTTTCTTTCTTTGTATTGGATTTGATGTTGATGGAGGAGATGATGAAATGAACACATATTGGAGTTGTGGAGAAGTGTAGATAGTTGCATTGGAGGAGCTCTTAGCTCAGTTTTATTGCAAGGATTAAGTGGAAGTGAGGAGAATGGTTTTTGAGGAGGAAAATGGGCTCAAATCTGAACACATTGGGTGTTTCCCGCACCTGGCGGTCAGCCTGCGGTCACTTGTCGGCTAACCGCCAGCTAGCCGAACAGTCGCGGTTACTTTTCCAGAGAGCAATATTTTCCCCCTGAAAACACAGTTAGCCTCACGGTTAGCCAGCGGCTAACCGCCGAACCCTCGGCGGCTAACCGCCAGCCAACCGACCCATTCGGTTGCTTTTCCAGAGAGCAACATTTACTCCTGAAAATACGGTTAGCCAGCGGCTAACCGCCGAATCCATCGGCGGCTAACCGCCAGCCAACCGAACCATTTCAGTTACAATTTCAGTAACCTGTCTTTCTGTCAGGTCAACCGCACGGTCAGCCAGCGGCTAACGGCCGAACCCAGCGACGGCTAACCGCCATGTGACCGAAATTACCCAGAAAGATGGAAATGGAGGGAAATGGAGAGAAATGAATACGATTTCTGTCCCAATCATTTGTGAACCCTTTTAGAGAATGATAGGGACCGTTCACTTGGAGATGCGCATGGAGCCGTTAGAGAAAGAAACCATATTACGAAAATTAATTTGAAGTTTCGAAAACCCCAAAGTGTATAAGGACCCCGAAATGTCCCCAAACTCAAGGAGTACCAAGTTTTATATATATTGACATACGGGATCCCTATTCACCTGGAACTAGTTTTGAACCCCGATACTTGTCCTCAGATTTCAAAAGCTCTATAGTATTTCATTGTTCCCGAGATTTATACTACGTGCCTTGTTTTCCCGAAAGTATTGAATTATACTTGAAATAGTTACTCGTCTTGAAGTGCATTGCATCACATGAATGACAGTGTGCCCTTGAGCACCCCTGTCCTGCCCGTTTATTTACTTGTACTTGATTTACTTGCACATGTCTCGATTTGTTATTTGACCTATTAGTCGGCACCACTAAGCTTGGATAACCCTGTTGGTCTGATCCACCGACTTGGAGATCACACTCTTGTCCCGCCAGCTGCAGTTTGGATCCCGCTACCCGGTTATTACCGTGGTCTTGTCCCGATGCCGCAGATTGCTATTGTGGTTCCCGATGCCCGGCTCGCTACCGTGGTCATGTATAGTATATGTATATGTATTTATAAGATCCACTGTTTCTCCTCACCTCGAGTGACTGAGATCAGTGCCTAGTTATTGCTCTATCGCTTTAGTGATAGAGGACTTAGCTTCGTGTGGTTGCCATCTTGCTTGTTCCCGTTTCCTTGGTTACCTTTACATGTTTTACAATGCCTACTTGTATTTGAATAAATGTTTTCTCTCGTTCATAGAAATTGTTATTTAAACAGGTTTACATTTTTTTGAAACTAAATTCATTTATTATCATATTATCATGGTATTTTACCCATTTGTCAAACCGTCGTGTTTGACCCACTCTTTGGTACTCAGGTCCCGTTGTTGGTTATCCCGAGGAGGAGCACGAGGAGGCAGTCGGAGAACCGCAGCAGTTAGTTGAGTGGCATGCTGATGATGTCATTTAGACATTGGAATGCTAGAGAGAGATAACATTTTGGGAGAACTTTTAACCATTCTTTTGGGGATTGGTATTTTGTTATATTGGCCTTGTTAGCCTCTATTTTTGGGAAATGTAATTAAATGATCTTTGTATAAATTATAACTTACTTTTGGGTAATATGCTAATGATCATTGTTCATTCTGATACGGTACTATACTTGCGTTATTATCTTTATGATTTGAGATGAATTGAATATTTGATTTGCTACACGCTTCCGCACTTAATAGAAATGTTCATATATGGTTGTGATATCCTCACCGCGGACACCTGTGGGAAATTAAATAAGTGTGTGCACCTTGTTGATACACTCTACAAATTAACCATTCACTCACCACTATCATCATCATTAATTTCCCGATCCCGGATTAGGACCTCGGTAATCCCGGTCCTGGGTCGCGACAGTGATGAGGACACTTCCTAATAAGATCTTTGAATCTATCTCATGCCTCATGAAATTGTTCACCATCAGTTTGCGAACGATGTGATGGATCTCCTGAATTGATTGGTTTTGCCCACTGAGAAATATTTATCTATGAATTTTTGTTGTAGTTGGGCCCAAGTGTTGATGGAGTTTGCAAGTAAAGTACTCGGCCAATACTTAGCTTTGTCCTTTAGTGAAAATGGAAAGAGAGACATTTTTAGGGCCTCACTATTGAAATTGTTTACTCTCAGAGTGGAGCAAATAACCAAAAAGTCATCAATATGTTATATGGGTCTTCATTGTTCAAACCATAGAAAGAAGGAATAAGATTTATTGTACTAGGTTTGATTTCATAATGAGCTGCCTGAACTGTATGCAGCTGAATACACGATGGTGACGCGTATTCCGAAGGAGTATATAGTGCTCCTTCAAGGGCCGAGGAGGGGGTGTACCAGGTGGAGCTTCCTCTTCCTTTCTTTCCTCCGCCATTTGTGAATTTGTGTGTGGAAAATTAGATGAGTGCTTTGACACACAACTCTTATGCAAGTTATGAAAAAAAATAATTCAAAAAGTTTAGAGTGAACAGTTCTTTTGGTAGAGAAAAGAGATTTCCTTGAGTCAAACTTTTTCCTTTGTGAATTCTCTTGGATCCCTGCACAAACTTTAATATTTTTTTTGTTAGAATCAGTCACCTACAATGAAGATAGTAAACGATGTGAGAAAAGATGATAAAGTAAAATAAAAAAAATTGAAAAAGCTAAACTTATGTTAGAATTAAAAGAAACAAACAACCGTGCTAATTGTCCCCGACAACAGCGCCAAAATTTGATCGCCTCAAAACAGGGTTTGAAAATATAAATTATCCCTAGCTACTATCTCTACTTACAAACACAAAGATGTTAACCGAGTATCGTATCAACTAGGACAAAAAGGCTAAGTTGTGTTGGTTCCCAAATTCCTAAACTAATCCTAATAGAAAACAAAGTGTTGATTCCTAAACTAATCCTAGTAGAAAATGAAATATTGGTTTGATGAAATTTGATCCTAAATTAATGAATTAAAAACAAATCTTTGATTCAATCAGAGAAAAGATCTCAGGGTACGAATCCACTCTAACCTTGCACAATGGCAAGTATAAACCCAGGGTTTCACTATCAACACTAAAAAGACTCGTTCTGGTTACAAACATTCACAAAGTCAACAAATAAGAGATGTGGATGTAGATCAGGGCATAACCTATCTCTGTGGCATAGATTATTCTAGATCTAACAACACATCATTCAAGCATTGTTATATGACTAGTATTCGAATCTACAATATTAAAATAACAAAGAAAGATATATTGGATTGATAAAATCCAATCAATGGATAACATCATTTCATATAACCAATAAGCGTTCAAAGTAAAACCCTAGAACCCATCCAACACCAAAAACACAAGATTGGGGCTTCATCACAACCCTAAGATAGAGAGTTAGTTGCACATGGCGAGAGGTTGACGAAGAATCTCTGACAAAATCCCCATTGACACTCTTCCAAAGCATCCAAACCAGCCTCCAGATCTTCTCCCAAGATATGAATACCTCTAAAAACGAGTTCGGCATCATATTTATAGCTTTTGGCCTTAAAACCTCGCCAAAAAGCGGAAGGAGGCGGACCTCACCTGGTCTGGGTGTCTGGGTGCCTGGAGGCAGTGGCTCCGTGGTGATTTCCTAGACGCCAGCCCGGACGCCCGGAGGCAATGAGCCTCGGATCGTTCCGGTTTGTCTCCATTTGGCTCCATATTCTGGTTCTTCACCTAAAATACCTACAAACAATTACATAACATAAGTAAGGACATATACTACCATTCCAAGGTGTAACAAAGTCATCATTGAGGGGCCTTAAATGTATATTTTATGCTATCATTAGCAAGTATAATCTTGTTTCTGCAATTATCACCGCCAGTTTTTTTATTTCAATAAAAACGAGCATTCTCTCTTATCCATCCATCTGATTAGGTTGATTAGGTTTGCTCTTCATTGTATAGATCGAGATCAATTCTCAATTGAATGGTACAATGGATTTATGAAATGAATTTATTTCTTTGAAATTCTATAAAAATAAACTTTTGTAAAGCATTTGATTAAAAAAACGTAATGCGATAAAACAAACTTAATAACTAGAAACTACATGCTTTTGAGGAAAGTGTCTGTGTGGGGTGTTTTCCTAAGAGTAGGATTACGCTAGTCTCGGTAGCAATACCAGCTCAGCTTATCCCGATCTCGGTATCCAAGTTCGGCCAAAGTGCTAAGATTCATCTAGCACGGTAACAGTACCAGTTAAACATCTCGTCTCAGTTCGGCAAACACTGCCAACTTGCGCCAAGCTTGAGCCAGCCTCGGTAAAAGTACCGACTGGACTCATCTCGATCTCGGTATAAGGTAGCTCGGCAATAGTGTCAGGATGCATCCGAATCTGATCTCAGTATCATCTTCAACTAGGTCCGTCCACAGAGATGAGTACTAGGCCATGATTGTACTTCCACAAAGTTACGGCTACGTTATAGAACGTGCTGACAGACAAGACTCGCGCCGGATAATGATCATGTGTCGTCTTGATTAATCACATCCACATTAATACGAGAGGTCATCTCTTGATTTGACCAGACAGTATCTCCACCTACCCCCACTAAAGGCGAACTAGGTGAAATCTCTACATATAGAGGGATACCAATCCCTTCTCAGGTACGCCTGATAACGCCTTAACATGCAATACTAGCATACTTGCCTCTCATCTCCATCCTTTGATCAGTGATAGCACTAACTCAGGCATCGGAGAGCCGTCAGCTAGGGTCTCTGATCTCTATTTCTTCTTCCCTTTCAGGTTCTAAGGCGATCCATCTTCCCCAAAGAAGCTTAAACAACATAATCATGAGTTCCACACTCACCTAAACTGAGTCTGTAACTGTTAAGCACTCACAATTGGCGCCATCTGTGGGAAATATGATCAAAAAGTCATGCCTTTAGCAGCAGCAAAGGATCTGCAAAGCCCAGCCACCATCATCGACGACCCCCTATCGAACCAGATCCAAGGAAAGTCTAATGTGACAGGCATGGGACGACCTGTAACTCAAACAGGTTCATCAACAAAGAGGGTGACAGCACCTCCCCAGCAAAGCGCTCCTCCACCGGAGCACCCCCAACAGAGTGCTGTCCCGCTAAAGACTCCCCCGCGGAGCAAAAGTTCCAGCAGTAGCCGGGTCTCATCATTTCCTCCACCAGGTGGATCGCAACAGCGATAATGATGAAGATCCGTCCCTTGTTGATACCAAGGCCCACAGCCGCGGCCCTCACATCCTTCGAGCAAGCTCCGCTGCTAGCCAGCAAGTTTCAAAAGGACCTCATTCGGTTCCCCATAGTCACGGTGAAAGCACTGGTTGCCAGGGCGAACCAAGACGAAACTCGAGCTTGAGCTCACCAGAGCTTCGATCTCTTGCGGGACCCCTCCCCCAGAAAAGAAATGGCAGTCTCAGAAAAAGTTCCTTGACTAGCCATGCAATCTTCATCCTCAAATCCCGGTTCGAAGATAGCATCAGCCACAACTCGGACAGTTCCAATCGAGACAGCTTCAGCAGCGGCCTCGGCGATATCACCAGCCACGACTCGGGTAGAAGCACAACCCAGCAGGTGTTCCAGCTGCAGCCTCTGTCGCGACCCCAGAATGAATCCCGGGCCCGCAACGTTGTCTGTTGTTGTTTTCCCACAGGTTCCCGCGGTGAGGATTCCTGAAACATGCGGAATCTGTCTCACACGATCAAGTTTGCAGAAGCGTGTAGCAAATCACATCAAGATAAGCACCAATAAAAATTTTAGTGCCATAACAAAATAATATCAAGATAGAGTATCACAAGAAAAGAGTTAACATGGCATCCCCATCATAATTCAAGTTATGAGACTAACACAAAAAGGTAGTTAAGTTTAGTTACATCCGAAGATAAGAGGCCAACAAAGGCCAATAAAATTCTCAAAATAACAAAAGATCCCATGGCAAATGAAGCGCAACTCAAGAACCCGCCCGTGGTCTAGTTGACATCGTCGAGTTACCACTTTCTAACTGGGGGTGGCTCAAGAGCCTCCTCCGGACGTTCCTCCTCAAAGGCAACGTCACCTGCACCTGGGCACCAACATACAAGGGTCAAACACGACGGTTTGACAGGTAATCAATTAGGCATGAGCATGTAAGAAGTAAATGTTTAAAGAAGCATATAAAGACATTTTGCTGAATTGTAAACAATTACATGACTAAGGTATATTTCAAAATACGATCAAAGCTAGCATGAATACTTATAATATCATGAATAGTTACAATCCACAATGAGCCCATCCTTTCTTCATCATACATGATGACAAGAGTAAGCACGCATGACAAGCACGATATACATAATATAACAACACACGATTCCCACATATATGGGGATTCCGGCCGCGGAACCGGACACGCACGATGTGTAATAAAATACACGACCAATCTGCAGATAGTCCACATGTTTAAGGACCCCCAAACAGTGGATCAAACTAAAAGGGTAGTCCAAGCTCAGTGGTGTTCACTTAAATTCATGAATGCACAAAGCACGACGAAACACATCTTAAACTAAATCAAGCTTGAAGGGGGAAATCACTTATCAGAATTAAACAAGACACGGCTAGCAAGAGGCATACGCCCATATATGCAAAACACGCTTAAGAAGTGACCCCCTTTTTATCCTTGAAACCATTTTCAAACGAGCTTATACTTAACTTCAAAACGAGTACACGATAATACTTGTTGCATCAAAACTAAGGTTCGAAAGTAAATCTATCAAGCGTATGTAAGGACCTTTGGTTGACCCTTGTGTAATTGAAACCCAAATGTTGAAATTGCAAAGAGAATTGGGTGCCCCCGAAGTTAATGACATCTCAGGTTTCAACCACACAATGTCAGGCTAAAAGCTCCATAACATATTCTAGTTTTCATTCCTATATAAATCCTTCTAAAACAGCTCATTTTGAAATTTTGGTTACCTCTCGATCACCTGTCGGTCAACCGAGACGGGGTATGTCGGTTAGCCGACAGCTGATCGACGAACTGACCGACAGATTTTCCCAGAAAACGTCAACTCTCGGGAAAAATAACCGAACTGATTTCGGTTGGCTGTCGGTCGACCGATGTGAGAAACGTTGGTTAGCAGACAGCTGACCGAAATCTTCCTGACGAAATGCAGGTCTCGAGAAAAGGAGCCGACTAAGTTCGGTTGGGTGTCGGTCGACCGAAGTGGAAATTTCGGTTAGCCGACAGCTGACCGACGGGCTGACCGACACTACGCGGACAGCGCATTTCAACTCAGATTTTTACATTTCTTCTTCCCTTCTTCTTATTTCTCCTTCAACCTGCACTTCCCTGAGCCTACAAGCTCTCCAAGGGATTAAACATACATATTCAAGCACAAGTTAAAACATCTCGTTCCCATTCTCCAATCTAAAACAAAATCCCCAAAATTTCCATTCAAGACAAAGGTTTCCAATGAAATGAAGAGAATGAAAAGAAAACAAACCAAATGCACACATGTTAACATCCATCCTTGATTGTTTACTTGCCTTAGTCCAAGATGTCACAAACCTTCTCCAAGTACTTCAACTCAAGCTAAGCCCAAGGCTACAAAACCCCATGAAAACCATTCAAAACTCACTCAAACTTGAAAACAAGAAACCCATTTTCACAAAAGGGTTTGCAACATGAAAAACAAGATCCTTAGGAACCAAAAAGGCTCCATTAAAAAGATGGGTTGGAGCTCTTACCTAGAGATGCACAAACAAGAGAGAAGGAAGGAAATGGAGATCTTGCTCAACTAGAAACTTCAAGAAATTTGTACCAATGGAAAGCTTGGGGTGAGAGGAAGAAAATGATGGTCTCGGAATTTCATTTGGAGTCTTCTAGCTTGATCATTCAAGAGAAATAAAGTGGAAAGAAAAAGGGTTTTCTCTCCTTGGTGCTCTAGGGTTAGGGTTTGAGAGTGAAAAGAGGGAAGGAGAAGGAGTTGACTTAAAAACCCTAGCAAATGGGGCCCAATGAGCCTAAACTTTGCATTGACAAAAACACGATTTTACCGGCCTCGAATGAACTTGACGAAGAAGGTTAAAATGATCCTCAAAATATCTAGTTTCCAAAAAGTATATTTTTGACATGGTTCTGAGATTTTGAAATTTGTGTCCAGATTTGTGTGTAAAAGACAATTTTACCCTTTTGGGGCCAAAACATGGATTTTGGGCTTCAAACACGAACAAGCTGAAAACAAAAGTTATACCAAATAACAAAACCATTCAAATGAAATAAAAAACACAATTAAAAACGGAAACCAATACGATTATCCCAAGTTTACACGTTCACTCAGGGCTTCCTGAGCGTGTCTGACTAACACTTACGTTCTCAAAATTCCCAAATCTATATCCAGGACTAAAGCTAATTATCTCTAACCCAACGATAACTAAACTCACTTAAGACTAAAGACACACTTAAATACTCACTAATCGAATTAGTCTGGGTCGGGGTCTAACAGCCTCGGTGACGGCACCAGCCACAGCTCAGCTTCTTTAGTTGATAGCTCCAACCGTAGCTTCGGTGATAGCACCAGCTGCTGCGCGGACAATCTCAATCTTGACAGCTCTAACAACGGCCTCGGTGATAGCACCGGCCATAGCTCGGACAGTTCCAATCTTCAAAGCTTCAGCTGCGGCCTCGGTGACAGCACCAGCCTCAGCCCAACTTCTTCACAGTTATAGAACTCGGCAGCAGTCTCAGCTCGGTGACAACACCAGCACAGAAGAGACGACAGCTCGGTTACAGAACCAGCTGCAAAGTGCCGCGGTTATGGAACTCGGCAGCAGTCTCAGCTCGGTGACAGCACCAGCACAAAAGAGACGACAGCTCGGTTACAGAACCAGCTGCAAAGTGTTACAGTTATGAAACTCGGCAGCAGTCTCAACTCGATGACAGCATCAGCACAGAAGAGACGACAGTTCGGTTATAAAACCAGCTGCATGCAGTACAGCAGTTATGGAACTCGGTAACAATCTCAGCTCGGTGACAGCACCAGCATGGAAGAGACTACAGCTCGGTTACAGAACTAGCTGCATACAGTGCTGCAGTTATGAAACTCGGCAACAGTCTCAGCTCGGTGACAGCACCAGCATGGAAGAGACTACAACTGTTACCAAACCCGCTGCAGAGGGTCGCAGTTATGGAACTCAGCCAAGACCTTGGCTCGGTCACAGAACCAGCCAGCCTGGTCACGAGACCTAACGAGCAACACACCAGGTTATGGAACTCAACGGCTATCCTAATTCGATTATGGAACCAACTATGCAGTTGAAGGACCCGATGGCTTCCTATGAGAATCTAGTTCGGTTGCGGAACCAGCTTTGAGTTTTCTATCTCTAAAGGTGCATGTACTTCTTAAAGTTATTTAAACTTCAGCGCAATTAGAATTTCGATTATTAAACTAAGTTCGATTTGCCTAAGTCACTTCTGGTTAAGGAACCAAAGTTATTATTGCACAATAGTCACACAGTTCCAGTTACTGAACCGAACTCAACTACTTGGTCAAAAAATCGGGCATTTGTGCTAAGAACCCAGTTATGGAACGAAAGTCAAGCACACACATGTTGTTATCAGAGAAAATGAGGAGGCAACTATGAATGTAAAATTCTCTTCATTGATGAAAGAATGGTTGCAGAGTTCTTTACATAAGAAAGAAAAAGAAAAAATACAAAAGATCAAGAATCAGTAGCCTCCACGTTGACATCAAAAGGCTCAATCATGGTGGCTTGGGGAACAACCTCAGGCAGAGTCGGGACAGCTTCAGCAGCGGAGGCAGAACTCGGCTCAGGCTCGGGGCGAGTAAACTTGGGCAGGTCCTGATAGACAGGATGATCCTTTGGGATCCCTGCCTTCTTCAATGCAGTTCGGCACCCGAGCTCGAACAGCGTCGAGCTGATGTTCTCGACTTGGGCCTCATACTCTTTCGTAGCTACATCCACCCCGTCCTAGAAAGATGTCTCAACCTCATCTTGGAGCGATGCTTGAAGATCGGCTTTCTCCTTGTGCACCATTTCGAGCTCGGCCTCCCGCTTTACCAGCTCGGCCTCAAGTGCGGGAATCCGCTTAGCCTTGACCGCAGTTATACCTTCAGCTCATGGGTCTCAGCCTTCACATTACTGAGCTCGTAGAGCGCAAACTCGAGCTCTGCCCCCTGACTATTAATCTTCTCTTCCGCCGCCTTCAGCTCCCGGATACTCCCCTCCAAGGCCGCAGCAAGCTTCTTCTTCTCTGCTTCCAACTTCTCGACCTTGGAACCACTTTCATGGGCCCTCTTCAGGACCACCTGAACCCTCTGCGTAGTCTTAGAAAGAAGATAAGTGTCAGAGGAAAGCTAACAGGAACAAATTGAAAGTCCTGGGATCCTAACCCTAGAGGGGGGGGTGAATAGGGTGAGCTACAATAATGACCAATTTAGACCAAATTTAACTTCTTAACATAAACTAGTCACATGTGATGATTAATCAAACAATATGCAGAAGCTAATATAAACAATCACCACAAAAGCAAGCACCACAACACAGAGGTTTATAGTGGTTTGGCCTCAATGCCTACGTCCACTACCGGCTTGTGATCCAATCACCCCACCGAATTTCCACTATATATGCTTTTTACTAGGCTAAGCAATAACCCTTACAATGTTGTTTTTACTAGGCTCAACAACAACCTTTACAAGATGCTTTTCAAGGCTAAGCAATAACCTTTACACAATGCTTTTCTTAGGCTAAGCAATAACCTTTACAAATAAAGATTTCTCTAAGAAAGTGTCTTCACAAGAGATCACTCTAAGAGATACAATTTAAGCACAATGTATTTGCCTCTAAAATAGGCGAATATGAAAGTGAATAACAAATTACAAACATACACTAAAACAAGCTAAAGTGTGTGCACAAGTGTATGAATGCTTTACTTCAATCAATTTCTACAATGAAGCTCCTAAATGAATGCTTGATGCATTTTAAAACCAAAGCTTAGAAAATGATGATTGAAGATAAAACTAATCACATAAAAGATTCAAACAACTTTGAAGAAATGAACTAAACAAGTTGTATGAATATTTAAAGTCTAAGAATGCATGTGATTTAGTTAAGAGAGTTTGCAAACCAATCTAATTTACCAAAGATGATTTTGAGTTTGCTAAACATCTCTAGAAATCATGCATAAGTGAAAATACAAAGATTTAAGCATGCATGGATTTCATTTTAATGGAAATCAAAATACTAGTAAAATGTACCTTATAAAAAGTCAAGCATTTGATTTCCAAAAGGCCCTCTAGCCTTTCCAACTTCTTCCCCTTTCTTTGGCTCCAAAATGGTCTCAAAAGTTCATGGTTCAAGCCCTCAAAAAGGTTGGAAATGAATGGACTTTATACCAAAAAATAGTCCAACGGCTAGTCCCGGGTCGACCTGGCAAAAGGGGGGGGTCGACCTGCCCTACACAACGGCTCTATTACTGACCGTTGGAGCTTCAGGAACCAGTCAACCTGCAGTGTGGCAGGTCGACCCGGGTCCCTGGGGGGGTCGACCTGCCACACTGCAGGTTGACCCCCTGGGACCAAAAATTCCCAAATTTACATATTTCAAAGTCGTTTCAAGTGGGAATTTTTTGGCCATTAAATCAAGCTTGGAAACATGTTTTAAATCATTCTAAGGGGTTTAAAAATATGAAACATAAAAAGCCTAAAAAGATTCAAAAGATTAAAACCAAAGGCTTGCTTGATTTCTAAAAACTCTTTTCTAAAACAAATGCATCCAAGATTAAAAACAAAACATGCATAAATCAAAACTTTAACAATTCTTAAAAACAATGCATGTATAAAACAAGATTTCAAGTTTATCTAAATCAATGCATATGTGTAAATTCAAATGATGCTAAAGTGAAAATGCATCCATCAAATTGCAAATACAAAATCCCTAACACAAATGCTACTCGAAGATCTACGTCGGACACTTACCGAGAAGATTGATTGCAGAGATGAGGACAGCAGCGTCACGTCATCTGCTCTCCCTTATGCCTCTGCATATCGAGTGGCAGGGCGCACGCATTGGCGAGAGCGACAACGACCGAAGGACTGCTGGTTAGAAGGTCTTCTACCGTCATAGGCCGAATTGGAGGCTGGGCCACCACAGAGCCGCCCCCGTGGGCTGAGGGGTTGAGGCCTGCCCTGGGCCCTTCTCTGATGAGCCTTCGCCCCTGGGCCTCTTCTCCCTTGGGGCCTTCTCTCTAGCTCATTCGGCAAGATGCTACCGAGCTCCCGAGCTGCGGCCCTCAGACCGCGACCTCTTCTCAGCTCGGCCTCCCTCTCTCGGAGTCTCAGCGGAATGCTGCCAAGTTGGACCAGCACCAATAACAGCAACAACAGTTCCAGTAGCAGCACCAGCAGCAGGAACACCGGCGCTCCCCGAGACCGCAGAGGTGGAAGGGGCTCGACCTCAAAAAAGTTTCGCCCCCAGGTCTTTCACCTTCACAACAGGGCGCCTTTTCTCCATCTCCTCTCCCATTTCTTCTTCACAGTTGGAGGGGGACAAGTAGTTCTCAACGAGCTGGGCCAAATCAACAGCCTCTGAGTTGGCGGGCGCGAGCTCCTTCCTCTTGATATAAGTGTGTTACCTTGGCTCGTATCCGAGCAAGGACCAGGCAACTCGCCCGTTGTGGCTTTAATACTCGCGCGCGAGTTTCAGCCAGCTGTCGTTCCGCTTCTAGCCGCGCGCTCAGCTCCCAGCTTCCTCTGGCTGATCTCTGCATGACAGAAGATAACATCAGATCGGCAAGACAACAGAAAAAAGAAAAACATTCTGAGCTCAGTAATTACTTGGAGGAACCCCGAAGTGCCGAGGAATCCTGTACAATTTATCCGCCTCGGTCTCATCCTTATCGAACTCCCAGTTGCCAGAGACGAGTAGACGATCGTCCCTGGCATGTCTGTTTGAGTCCTCGAGATAGTGGACGAAGGGTTCCATCTTCGACTTCCACCGGAGATAATAATTATGACCGTCCCCGGCGGTCTTGCACAAGTCATATACGTCCTCGATGTCATGGACACCGAGATTTATGCCCAATATCTTGTTGAGCTCAGCGACGCCCATTATGACCTTGAAGCCATTGGGCATCAGCTGGCATGGGGCCGAGGTGTCATGTCGTCAAGCAGGCCCTAAGCAGAGGGTGGAAAGGGAACCTAACCCCTCCCTCTATTATTGAGACTAACGAGAATGACATCCAGCCATCCCAGAAGGAGTAACCCTCGAAGAGGTCCTTCGGGTTATCCAGTCTTGTTGGGACGTCCTCTGGGATCCCATACATCTCCCTGAAACCAGTCATGGCCTTAGGAGTCTCCACCCAACTCCTATAAGATCCCATTCTTCAACAGATGGTGATACCGGAAAAAGGGATCGAGAAACGAAAACCCTAAACCCTAGAAGCAGAACCCCTAAAACAGAAAAGGTGGTGCGCAAAAGACAGGGACATGATGGAAGACTCATAGAAATGAGACAGTCTCCAGACTCCGGATCGCTAAAGTCAGAGTTCCAGCAGGGCTCTGGCAGGGTTTCCTTCTCTCTTGCAGCAGAGCTCTCTCTGATGAATGCCCAAAGTGAAGAGACGAAGAAGGAAAAGCCCTATTTATAGACGGAATGGCGCCCGTTCAAATTCCTGAAGGCACGCATCGCTTCAATTTCGCTGAACGACCAACCAGATGGAGACACGAGGCACTGCCAGTTCATCTTGCATAGAGATTCAGATGCTATATTTATTGCCTTGGGAAGGCAAAACATCAGTGTGCTATTTATTTCCTCGGGCTGATGAAGCATCACCTACCTAATATTTATCACCTCGGGCAGATGAAGCGTCGCCGACGTGCTATTTATTGTCTCGGGCATGCAAACAGACTTCATGATAAAGATCAGATGTCATCAGCCAACGCCGAGGTGAAATTCAAATTGGTACCTCAGATCTCTCAAACATGATACTTAGCTCCCGACCTCAAAAAGTTGAAGAACTCCAAGAGGTCACGAGCTAGGGGCAATTGTGTGGGGTGTTTTCCTAAGAGTAAGATTACGTTAGTCTTAGCAGCAGTACCAGCTCAGCTCATCCCGATCTCGGTATCCAAGTTCAGCCAAAGTGTCAAGATCCATCTAGCTCGGTAACGGTGCCAGCTAAACATCTCGTCTCAATTCGGCAAACATTGCCAGCTTGCGTCAAGCTTGAGTCAGCCTCGATAAAAGTACCGACTGGACTCATCTCGATCTCGGTATAAGGCAGCTCGGCAATAGTGTCAGAATGCATCCGAATCTGGTATTAGTATCATCTTCAGCTCGGTCCGTCCACAGAGATGAGTACTAGGCCATGATTGTGCTTCCACAAAGTTACAGCTACGTTACAAAACGTGTTGACAAACAAGACAGGCGCCGGATAATTATCAGATGTCGTCTTGATTAATCACATCCACATTAATACGAGAGGTCATCTCTTAATTCGACCAGACAGTATCTCCACCTACCCCCACTAAGGGTGTACTAGGCCGAAATCACTACATATAGACGGATACCAATCCCTTCTCAGGTACGCCTGATAACGATTTAACATGCAATACTAACATACTTGCCTCTCATCTACATCCTTTGTTCAGTGATAGCACTAACTCAGGCATCGAAGTGCCGTCAGCCAGGGTCTCTAATCTCTATTTTTCATTCCCTTTCAGGTTCTAAGGAGTTCCATCTTCCCCAAAGAAGCTTAAACAACATAATCATGAGTTCCACACTCACCTAAACTGAGTCCGTAACTTTTAGGCACTCACCGTGTCAAACTCTGAAGCCAAGCTAATATCATAGTATGAGCAACATGAACTATCGATAAGGATAATGGAAGCCTTAAACAGAAAGTGCATCAAGACACATCAGCCACACCTCAGTCACTTGATAACGGAGGTCTCAAATAGTAAGAGCATCAAGACACATCAGCCACACCTCAGCCATTCCCAATATCTTGGATTAATATCCTCTGTATATCATTGTATACAACTCATTACCATTGAAAAACAAATCATGTAGATCAATCATATCTATTGTAATCATACATATAAATAGAGCAGTCAATCCTCAAGAAATACAATTTGAGGAATACTTTACACAAAAAATTCATCGTGTGATATTCTCTTATATGGTATGAGAGCCCAAAGCCTTCCTGTGAAGGGTTTTTTTTTTTCCAGCTCTCTAGTGTCACGATGGCCGATTCAACACCCATCTCTTCCAAGATTCACCATTTTCTCTCCATTAAGCTTTCCTCCACCAACTACCTCTTGTGGCGTTCCCAATTCTTACCACTACTGAAAGGTCATAATCTGATGGGGTTCATTGATGGCAACAATCCCTGCTCTCACCTTTTTGTTACATCCAACTCCTCTGACCCCTCAAATCCTAAGACTATCATTGATGAGGCCCCTACTATCAATCCAGCATATGTATCTTGGTCTCGCCAAGACCAACTCCTACTCGGTTGGTTACTCTCATCATTAAGCAAAGGAGTTCGTCCCCAAGTAGTTGGGTTCTCTACTTCATTTGAAGTTGGGCAACATATGGGCGGCACTACATTGATCTCAATGGAGTCAATTGACCTCACTAAGATATGAAAAAATATTAGAAAAGAATCTTTTCTTTAATGAATTAAACTTATGTGAAGCTTTTAATGCCACTCAATACCTAAGTTA
This sequence comes from Cinnamomum chago, assembly GCA_038049695.1. NCBI lineage: Eukaryota > Viridiplantae > Streptophyta > Magnoliopsida > Laurales > Lauraceae > Cinnamomum > Cinnamomum chago. The sequence goes on from CP142451.1 coordinate 66,106,765, forward strand.
ATGGGCCATCTGTCTACAAAAATAAGAAAAAAATTAATGGGCCCAATTTTTATTTTTTAAAGAAAATCCTCCTCTATAGACATTCTGTCAGTAACTCTTCATTTACTCTAACTTAACCTCTAAATATGGTATTCTCCCCGTATTAGAAGGACAAAACCATAACATTCAGATTTAGACATATAGACTCCCGGCCATTCAAATTCAAAATTACATTGCTAATATATATGCATTGTAGCAACGAGTTTTTAGAACTTAAAGGCGAGAAAAGTACTAGTGGAAACAAAGAATGATATTGTATACCCATTGGTTTATTTGCTACTAAAATTGGCGTTGATTTTACCAGAGAAATATCTTTTTCAACAATGAAGACCCACTGTTTGGCCACATATATTGAAAATGGTGTGTTTACTAGTGTTAATAATGAAGCTATTAGCCTATTATGCAACGATTTCAACACATGAAAACCCGTTGAGGGCAGCTATAGGAGTTTATGTTTTTTAATTTTCTTTTTGGATTAATAACTATTAGTAACAATGTATTTAAATTTTTATTTATTTTTGTTTGGGAATTCAATGTTATCTTTGTTGAATTCTCAGAAATAGATTATTTGATAAATTTATATTATATTTGTTGAATTATCAAAAGTAGATGACATATGTTGATAAAAGAGAAAACAAATTTATTCGATTTGTAGAAGATGACTCTTTTGTTGACTTCACTGACTTGAATTCTTAGAGCCGCCACTGTAACATATGCCTCCACCCCAAGGCTAGAATAATGCAGCTTCGTCTTCAACTACATCAGCTTAAGAAAGGTGCAGATCCAATGTCTGACTACTTCTAGAAAGCGAAGTCCATTGCCGATCAACTTGCTATGGCTTCTAAACCAGTACATGATGATGACCTTATTTTATATATCTTGGGAGCAGTAGGTCCTGAATATGGGCCTTTTGTTACTTCAATCACCACTAGAGACACATACACTTGTCTCTCAGATTTGCATGGACTTCTTCTCAATGAAGAGATTCCTGTCAATGGGCTCCAGCAAGATACTCAAAACATTGCTGCCAACGTTGCCACCAAATCATCCTCTTCATCAACCTCTGCTCGTGACAAGCCTGATGCTCGAGGACGAGGCCGTGATCATCAGGGTGGACATGGTCATGGACAACCAAATCAACGTTCTAATGACCACTTTGGGCAATCCGGCCACCAATAAAACCACTTGCAAAGTTTGCATCCGCATGGGGCACACTTCCATCCAGTGCTATCAGCGGTTCAATTATGCATTTGTACCTAATAATGTCAATCCTAATGCTGAGTATGTTGCTCAATCCTATTCGTCTGACCTCTGGTGTCCAGATTCTGGGCCACATATCATATCACACCAGATTTGGCAAACTTATTTGTGCACACAGAGTATGCTGGCAATGATGCAGGGAGGTTGGAAATGGAACAAGTTTGCCCATTCATCATATTGGTCATTCTATCTTCCGCACTCAGTCTGGCCCTCTACATCTTCATGATGTTTTGCATGTTCCTTTGATCACTAAAAATTTACTTTCGGTCAATCGTCTCACTCGTGATAATAATGTCTTTTTCGAGTTTCATCCTAACCATTTTTCTATGAAGGATCAGGTTTCGGGAAGATCCTTCTTCAAGGGCCAGCTAGCCCTAGACTCTTATCACTTCAGTCCTTGTACCTTGGGTGACAATAAAACATATAAAGGATCGCTTTTAAGAGAAAAGGCGTCAACAATGCAGTGACACTCCTGTTTCGGGGCTTTACTAATGGAATTGAGTGAAGACAATATTATTTTGAATAAAAAATAAAATATAAGTGAGTTATGATAGTATTTTACTTTTAGTTGTTTATAATGTAATATTTTTTACTTTTTGTACGGAAAAGTGAAGTGTTTTTTGTCTTTTAGTAGAAAAGGGGTTGCTTTTTTACTTTTTTTTCTGAAAAATATACTGAGAAATTTGAATTCAAGTGCTTTTAATGTGACTTTTTTTTTTTTAGAAATAAAGACTTTATATTACTTTGTTAGTTTGATGGTCTCAATACCAAGTATATGATGTAATAAATTGATTAATTTCTTTATTTATCAATACAATCATGCTTTCCTTGTTTGAGATGAATGATGTTTAATTATATACTTGCACAACCAATACAAATGACATAATGGTTCATGAGATGAACCGGAGTCTACAAGTATACTAGATGTAATACATGTGTATGGATGAGATCCACATACAGGAGACATGTATTGCAAATCTTATACTTAAATATCTTCACAACCAGTGATGAGATTGGGCATTTCATCTGACAAGGTTGCAGCACTTTGATCACTCTGAGATAGTGTGATTTGTCTCGATCATCAGAATGTAAGATTCTGGATCATGGTGCTGGTACATTGGATGTATTGAAGGACCATGAGAAGCACCTTATATACATTGTCTTTACTTTAAGGTCTGCTCTCATAATTCCCTAGCAATAGGCTCATAATCCTAAGACATTAATGAACTCAAGTTTCTATCTATTCATTTGCTTTGAGTCACCAATGAGTGGGGCCAGTTGTAGGTCAACACCTTGGTGATTTGGGTACGTGGTAGTAGAGCTGTGGGAACATTCAATGGTCAAGATGGAATCTATCTTTAATATCCCCTTGTGCCAATTAATGGATTTATCATTGGTAAGTGCTCACCCATTCCAATTAAGAGTTAATTGGATCGGTACCAAATGATCACTATAGTTGATTGGGGCTCAAGGATAATAAGATATGGATCTATTTTGGTGGACAGGTCAAATTGATCCATGGGTATAGATGGAGGGGCCTACTTGTGGTACTGAGGAAGTTTAGGGTCTTCATTGTAATATATTCCTAACACTGGAGTGCAATTGCATTTATATAGTGGAGTTATTTGCAATTAACTGTGGACCCGGATTGCACATGAGATGTGGGGTCGCGTGTCCCAGTTGGAGCCAGCTTTCTAAGGAATCCCTAGTGGTCCCCACACTAGCCCAAGTTATTAGAAAGATACTAATTCTACTTGAACTCTAATAGAATGGAATTGGAAGGTTACTATTTCTATTTGAAGTGAGACTTCTAATAGTGGTAATAGTAAGTTACTAATTATTAATGGAAGTAGGACTTCTATTTTAATTAGAAAGGAGAAAGCTACTAATTGTTGTGGAAGTGAGACTTCTATGGCAACTAGCAAGGGAGAAGGTTACTATTTTGTAATGGGAGTTAAACTTCTATTTCAAATAGGTAAAGAAGTGGAATGGTGGACTATAAATAGGGTATATATCCCCTCTTGGACGTCCATTATTGAGTTCCACATTCAGCCCTCCTCTTAGTGCAGGTGTTGCACAGTTTTCTCTCATCTCTTTCTCTTATAGTTCCTTGGAGTTACTAGTTAGGTTTTCTCTTGGAGATTCCACCATCTTCTTGAGAAAAGAGAATCTGATACGGGTCGTAGCGTGGAAGATGAAAAGGTGCTGGAGATTCTGATTTGTTTAGTGAAGGTGTTCATCATCAAAGAAAGAAATCAACTTCTCTATTAGAGCACTACAAAGCTCCAAATGTATAATCTACATCATTGTATGTTGTAGATTTCGTGGTGCATGTTTAGGTGATGTTTTCTATCTTCTAGATAGGATATATTACTGTACATGATTTATGAGTTTGAGGGAATGCATCCTGGATTGGGTTTTGTTGCCTTCTAGATAGTTGATCCCTGCATCAAGTGGGTCAAAAGTTTTTGAAACCTATCTGAATGACCCACCTATTTTCCAACAATTGGTATCAGAGACATACCTCATCTCTAATCATGTTAGATCAGCGATCTAGATCTAATCTTTGCATGAGATGCGAAGAGGATAGACCTAGGGCTATGTAAGGATCAATTATGATTGGGTTTGTTTACTTTATGTAGTAAATCCATGTTTGGAAAGTCACAAAAGGGTTTAATTATGATGGAAGGATGGTAGGATGCCATTGAGAGCCTTCAAAAGTGTTTTGGAGGTGTTTGGACTCGAATTAAAAAAAAAACCCAGTTTTTTGCCTTCGTCAGACGGGTCGACCTAGCCCTGTGCTCGGTCGACCGGGTGCCTATAGGGTCGGTCGACCGAGCCCTCTGGGAGGTCGACCGGGAAGACAGCTCGACCACCGCCGGGAGACACCCCCAGACCCCCTCTGCGAAGTGCATGTATTAAAAGGGTGACTGCTTTTGGCATCTTATTTTTCCATTGTGGTTTGGTAACCTGGTTTTGTGAGATGCTTTGTTGTATGAGATACTGAACTGCAGGTGATAATGTCCTCTCCATATGACCCACAAGTCTTTTACTTTCTTTTTATGGTTATTGGTTTATTTGAGGCTAAGTGTAAAGGGCGTCATAATTTCCTTGGTTTCCCGTGAAAGGGCAAGGCATGGTGAATTTCCCTATAGGCCTTTTATTTCCATGTTTAAATTACCATGTAAGTCTACTAATTGAGGCATATAAATTTATGTAATTTTTCTAAAATTGTAAATTTTGGCGATGTCCGAGACGAGGAAGGAAAGTAAAGTTGGACTCCTAATCAAAGAGTTTTGAAGATAACCAAAAGCCTTTTTGTGATGCCCAAAGAGTTTACGGAATCCCAAAGTTTTGGAAATTCTAGATGTCCAAGAAGTCTATTCCGCTTAGGCAATGTGGAGGAGAAGACTAGTTTATAATTTTAGCACTTTCTATTTATGGATGAATGCTTAATTTAGAATGTTTCCAAATCTGATCCAAACATAGCATGTTACTAAAATTGGTCAAATCAAATTAATTTTTGGAAAGAGTTCTAATTAGTGTTGATGACCCATGAGATGGACACATTGGTAACACTAATTTAAGAAACTGAACTTTCCTTAAAATAACTTGACTTGGAACCAATCATTGATCATATCATGAGATGATTTGATGTTCATATATATACATGTGGGCCCTAATACCTTACAAGGAAATCCTCAATTATAAAATATTAAGTGGAAGTGGGGCATTTAAATTTAGAAATCCCCATGGTTTTCCACCATAGGTCCATTGTAAGGAAAGTATTAGCCTCGCGCCATCTTGAGAATGGTCGTCCCCCACGGAAGACTTTTATTTCTCCGGTTACTAGATATGGATCTCCTATGGATAGTGTTGATGAGACGAGGCGGGGGCCCACTCCCCAAGGAGGAGCTGCCCACAACGGTTGTCATGCAATGCTAGTTGGTGGGTCACACTTAACTAAAATAATGATGTAGTATCCCCAAGGATTTGCCTCATGTATTTTAGATGCCAAAGCTAATCGGGAGTCATACATTATTTGGTATAAGATGCCTAGATAATAATGAATGATGGGGATCATGGATAGTTATTCTTAATTCCGATTTTGACCAACTTTGATCCGCACCAATCTAGGTGGTATTTGCACTCCCCAAAGAGGCATACCCCGGGGATTGGGATTCCGATGTATTCTGAATTTAGTAGTTATGAGGATTCCATATAAATTTGGTAGAATACTAAACCCTAATGTCATTTAAATTCATTAATTGAATGTATAGTTATGTGCTACAGTATTTCAAGCATGAATTCAAATACTTTCAATCCACTTGCGACCATCCTCAACCAGAATAAGTTGGAGGGATCCAACTATGTAGACTGGAAACGGAACCTGGATCTAGTCCTGACAGCTTCAGGATATAAATGTGTCATTACCAAACCCCCCCCCCCCCCCCCCTCCCCTTGATGAGCCAGTGCCGGAAGCATCACAGGAAGAAAAGGAACTTTACACCAAGTGAGCCAAAGACGATGAGATGGCCAGATGTTACATACAGGCATCCATGTCTAGTGTTTTGCAACACCAACATCAATCCTATAAGACTGCATATGATATTATATCAAACTTAAAGGAGATGTTTGCGGAACAGGGCAGGCCTGCTAGATAAGCTGCTATGAGGGTGCTTATAAGCACCAAGATGGCTGAAGGCACACCAGTACAGGACCACATGTTGAAAATGATGGACTCATTGAATGAGTTAGATGTACTGGGGACTGCAATTGATGCAGAATCGCAGATTGACATAATCCTTGAGTCGCTACCATAGTCATTCAACAATTTCAAGGTCAATTATAATATGAATAAGATGAATTTGACTCTAGCTGAGCTTTCTAGCTAGCTGGTGGTGACTGAAGGGATTATGAAGAAGAAGCCAACTGCCGTGATGACAAAAAAGTCATTTGCCAAGTCCAAACCGAAAGGCAAAGGGCGGAAAGGCAAGAAAAAATCAGTTCCGAAGGGTCCTAAGGTGGAGAAATGGTCCTAATGGTGGTGTTGGCAAGGCTAAGGGGTCAGGGACAAAAGGAAAGTGTTTCCATTGTGGTATGACAGGACATTGGAAAAGGAATTGTCCAGATTATCTGTCTAAGAAGAAGACCTCAGGTATGATTGAGTCACTTGTTTCTGAAGTCATAAAAGCCAAAAGCACGTACAGAGGAAGTATCACTTGGTCAGAGAGATTGTGCAGAGAGGTGATATTGCTATCACCAAGAAAGCCTCTGTGGACAATCTGGCAGATCCCTTTACTAAGCCTTTGACCACCAAAGTCTTTGAGCAGCATGTAGACGGGATGGGCATGAGATGCAATCCTGATTGGCATTGAGCCCAAGTGGGAGATTGTTAGTTTGATGGTCTCAATACCAAGTATATGATGTAATAAATTGATTAATTTCTTTATTTATCAATACAATCATGCTTTCCTTGTTTGAGATGAATGATGTTTAATTATATACTTGCACAACCAATACAAATGACATAATGGTTCATGAGATGAACCGGAGTCTACAAGTATACTAGATGTAATACATGTGTATGGATGAGATCCACATACAGGAGACATGTATTGCAAATCTTATACTTAAATATCTTCACAACCAGTGATGAGATTGGGCATTTCATCTGACAAGGTTGCAGCACTTTGATCACTCTGAGATAGTGTGATTTGTCTCGATCATCAGAATGTAAGATTCTGGATCATGGTGCTGGTACATTGGATGTATTGAAGGACCATGAGAAGCACCTTATATACATTGTCTTTACTTTAAGGTCTGCTCTCATAATTCCCTAGCAATAGGCTCATAATCCTAAGACATTAATGAACTCAAGTTTCTATCTATTCATTTGCTTTGAGTCACCAATGAGTGAGGCCAGTTGTAGGTCAACACCTTGGTGATTTGGGTACGTGGTAGTAGAGCTGTGGGAACATTCAATGGTCAAGATGGAATCTATCTTTAATATCCCCTTGTGCCAATTAATGGATTTATCATTGGTAAGTGCTCACCCATTCCAATTAAGAGTTAATTGGATCGGTACCAAATGATCACTATAGTTGATTGGGGCTCAAGGATAATAAGATATGGATCTATTTTGGTGGACAGGTCAAATTGATCCATGGGTATAGATGGAGGGGCCTACTTGTGGTACTGAGGAAGTTTAGGGTCTTCATTGTAATATATTCCTAACACTGGAGTGCAATTGCATTTATATAGTGGAGTTATTTGCAATTAACTGTGGACCCGGATTGCACATGAGATGTGGGGTCGCGTGTCCCAGTTGGAGCCAGCTTTCTAAGGAATCCCTAGTGGTCCCCACACTAGCCCAAGTTATTAGAAAGATACTAATTCTACTTGAACTCTAATAGAATGGAATTGGAAGGTTACTATTTCTATTTGAAGTGAGACTTCTAATAGTGGTAATAGTAAGTTACTAATTATTAATGGAAGTAGGACTTCTATTTTAATTAGAAAGGAGAAAGCTACTAATTGTTGTGGAAGTGAGACTTCTATGGCAACTAGCAAGGGAGAAGGTTACTATTTTGTAATGGGAGTTAAACTTCTATTTCAAATAGGTAAAGAGGTGGAATGGTGGACTATAAATAGGGTATATATCCCCTCTTGGACGTCCATTATTGAGTTCCACATTCAGCCCTCCTCTTAGTGCAGGTGTTGCACAGTTTTCTCTCATCTCTTTCTCTTATAGTTCCTTGGAGTTACTAGTTAGGTTTTCTCTTGGAGATTCCACCATCTTCTTGAGAAAAGAGAATCTGATACGGGTCGTAGCGTGGAAGATGAAAAGGTGCTGGAGATTCTGATTTGTTTAGTGAAGGTGTTCATCATCAAAGAAAGAAATCAACTTCTCTATTAGAGCACTACAAAGCTCCAAAGGTATAATCTACATCCTTGTATGTTGTAGATTTCGTGGTTGCATGTTTAGGTGCTGTTTTCTATCTTCTAGATAGGATATATTGTTGTACATGATTTATGAGTTTGAGGGAATGCATTCTGGATTGAGTTTTGTTGCCTTCTAGATAGTTGATCCCTGCATCAAGTGGGTCAAAAGTTTTTGAAACCTATCTGAATGGCCCACCTATTTTCCAACATACTTGACTCTATCAATAGAGTTACCAAACATTCCCGGCCTCATGCCTTTGGAACAGTACGATTGATGCTAAATAAATTTGCTCTTCCCGTCCTCTCCAATAAAGTTCATGGTATTTGTACTGCCTGCCAACTTGGAAAGTCCCATCAACTACTCTTCAAAAAAAATTAGCTCTTTAAAAAAAATTACTCTTCAAAAAATAAAAATGACTCTTCAAAATAAATTAACTCGTCAAAAAAAATTAACTCCTAAAAAAAAATTAACTCTTCAAAAAAATTAACTCTTCAAAAAAAAAAAAGTTTGGTCAACCTAACAAGGCTCCTTTGGATCTCATTTATTCTGATGTTTGGGGACATTCCCTAATTACTTCTGTTGATGATCATAGATACTATATATGTGCATTTCTTGGATGTTTTTTCAAAATTTACTTGGATTTTTCCAATTCTCAATAAATCTGATGTTTTACCTCTTTTTCATAACTTTACTTGAATATCGTTCATCATCCCGGGTATTTAGCATCTTGTGGGATTGCACATCGACTATCCTGCCCTAGGGATGTCAAATGGGCAGGGCCGGCACGGCCCACCAGGGAAAAACCCTGGCACGGCACGGCCCGCCATGAGCTGGGCTGGAGCGGGCCGGTTCAAATTTTTCCCTTTTTTTTAATATATATATCTTATGGTCTATTGTGAGACAATGTATTGTCCACCTAATTATTCCCAACCATATTTCTACCTCACAATTTAAAATAAAGTAAGTAGTACTTCTCAATTCTCACCCACATGTTAGGGGACCCCAAGTAGTGTACTTAGGTAGAGAACAAGATGGAGGTGTGTGCTTGGGAAGTGTCTACTTTAAAATCTATATGAAGATCCCCAATTTGCCTCTAAAATCAAACACAAAGATTAGGGGTCAGTCACTGCCGAACTGACCCTAGATTAATAGATTAAGCTAGGTTAGGGCTAAAATAATTTATCATAATTTTTAAGTGAAGGAGGAAATATGAAGCGAATGGGGATTAATTTGATTGATCCAAGATAAACCCTACATAATACATACTAGCCCAATAATCCGTATTCAGCTCGGTATCTTCCTACAGTGCACTGTATTGCAAAATAAATAATCACATATTAAAATAATTTACCTCTTTCCATGAAATAAGTTGGATAAAATAGAAATAGAGAAATAGGAGCTAAAAAGGATATAATTATTAGAAACAACTGTAACATAAGTGGTTTGATGGAAAAATGAGCGGTTAGTTGTATGAGGAGTTACACAACCGTCGGTCAGAATTATAATCAACCAAAAAATACAGTCACATAGGAACAACTAAAACATGGGTGGTTTGATGGAAAAAAAAGATGGGTAATCGCATGAGTAGTTATATAACCGTGGGTTAAAATTATAATCGATAGTCAAAATCAAAACCAACACCTCCTAGCTAAGGTCTAATAATATATCTTATGGTCTAATAATAGAACTCTTAAAACCGATCTCAGTTAATCAGACAAGCCTACATGATGATGATGTTGATGGCAGGTTCATAAAAGAAAGTATCTAAGGAGGAGGTGGTGAAGAAAGTTCATGAATTAAATGCTGATCCAGATGTCCACGATTGCAGCCTTGCTTCTCATACTTTTAATTTAATCAATAGAAATGCATTGGTTTTAAAAGCAGCTATTTGCATATTATCACCTTGTTTACAATTTTTTTCATAAAGTTTCTCATTGTTATTATCATTTCCACATTTCTGTGTGGAAATGAGCTGTATTAATACACGATGGGCAAATAGTGATGTTTGGTAGGTGCCAAAATAAAATTGCACTGAAGAAGTTTGTGTTCTATTTGGGCCCAACTTCCACAGTGATTTTGTCATAATGGGCCCACCTGTTATATAATGATTGACATCATTTGTATTTTTTTTTTGGTAAAAAAATTTTGATTAAAAGAAAAGGAATGGGAGTGTTAGAGTATTTATTGACTTTGTAAAATTGAAAAATGACACAAAATACCCCTTATATGGTCGTTTTATGGCTGTTGGGGGGTTAAAATGAAGATTTTTTTTTAAAAATATCCATTTTTAGGCGGGCCAAGCGGGTCATGCTTAGCTGGCCAGGCCTATCGTGCCTGGCAGGCTGTTCCTGGCGGGCCCAGATGGCCAGCCTACGTGCCAGGAGGGCCAAATGGGCCAACGGGCCCAGTCTCCTTTGCCCACACGGGCCGTGCCGGGCCACGGCCCGTTGACTGGTTCGGCCTGGCTCGGCCCATTTGACATCCCTATCCTGCCTCCATACTTCCGAGCAAAATGGGGCACAGAAACGAAACACCGACACATAATTGAAACTGGACTCTCTTTGATGGCTCACGGCAAAGTACCACTTTATTATTGGCACTATGCTTTTGAAACTGTTGTGTACTTTATCAACAGGTTACTTGCACCCACACTGGCAAACAACACCCCTTTTGAAAAATTGATTGGTTGCCCACCTGACTATACTACACTTCGAGTATTTGGATGTGCTTGTTTTTCGTTACTTTGGCCCTACAATAAGCACAAACTGCAATGTGGCCCTGTTTCTTTAGTGGAATTTCTGATAGGAATTCACCATGTCCATGAATTGCTGGCCATGATGTGACATGTTGTCTCCTGAAATTTCTGAATTCCATATTTTTTCAGTAGCATTTATGGATTCCAGCTACTTGAAAGTTCTCTTTTGACGTTTGGGAATCCAGGAATTCCACTCCCTTTGCATTTTTGTGGAATTCCTGGATGCTCAAGCTCAAGGGAAATTCAAGAATTCCACTATGTCTGGGAATTTAAGAATTCTCCAGACAGTATTTTATGGAATTCCGGTAAAGAAACAGCCTTCTAAGTCTGCCCAATGCTGTTAGGAATTTTGTAGATTGCAATTTGATGGATGCATAATCATTTAAGCATCATTTGATTTACTCACTTGCTTTGATTTAAAGAAATCTTGAAATCTTGTTTTATACATGCATGGTTTTTAAGAGTTGTAAAAGTTTTGATTTATGCATGTTTTGTTTTCAATCTTGGATGCATTGGTTTCTAGAAAAGAATTTTAAGAAATCAAGCTAGCCTTTGTTTCTAAAGTTTTCAAATCATTTTAGGCTTTGTGTGGTTCATGTTTTAAAAACCCTTAGAATGATTTAAAACATGTTTTCAAGCTTGATTTAATGGCCCAAGAAATTCCCAACCAAAATTACTTTAAAAAATACATTTTTGGGAAAACAGGACCTTTAGCGGCGGAAAAACCACTTTTACCGGCGGTTTCTGTGTCCGCCGCTAAAAGCAGGTTTTTCAAACGGTCACTTTTTTTACCGTTGTGTGTTCTGGGTCGACCGAGACCTGTGTCTAGGTCGACCGAGGACTAGCCGTTGGGCATTTTTGGCTATAAAAATGAGTTCTTTCCTTTGTCCAAAGTTGGAGATTTTTAAGCCTTCTTTGAGGAGCTTTGAGACAAGACAAAGGGGAGGAACTAAGAGAGACCAAAAGGGTCATTAAGTGAAGCTTAATCTTGGATCAACTAAGTTAAATCTCCAAGTAAGTTTTACTTTTAATTAATCATTTGTTATGTGCTTTATTTGAAACTTTGGAAAATGATTTCAAGCATGATAACATTGATATGTTGAATCCATTCTTCCCTTCATCTTTGATATTCAAGATTGGATTCATCACTTTGATTTCAACCCAAGTTTTGTTTTAAACTTTATTAATCATGCTTAGCCTAAATCTTTGATTTCTTTTATTGCATGATTATTTCACTTGGTTGAAACTTCCCTTGTTGTTTTCATTCTTTTAATCTTTAGTCAAATTAGTTTAGAAAACAACATTGCACATGCATCACTTGATTAGGCTTAAACACTTTCATACAACTTGTGATCTTTAGATTGTCATATCATTCACAAGTGTGTAATTGTTCAAGTGATTTGCATAGAACTTCAATCATATCTTTTTGTGCCTTAAACTTTCGAATTGCATTAAGCATAAATTGATTGAGCTTACTTTTAATCTTGATTGAAGTTTTCACATACACACTTCATAAGCATACATCTTTGCATTTCTTTGAGTGTTTGTGTGAGTTAGTTTTCATTTTCATATCCGCCTATTTAGAGGCAAATTAATTTGAGCTTAAATTGTAATCTCTTAGAGTGATCTTTTGAGAAGACACTTTCTTAGAGAAATCTTTATCTTGTAAGGTTATTGCTTAGCCTAAGAAAAGCATTGTGTAAAGGTTATTGCTTAGCCTTGAAAAGCATCTTGTAAAGGTTATTGCTTAGCCTATAAAAGCACATTGAGAGGTTGTTGTTTAGCCTAGAAAAACAACATTGTAAGGGTTATTGCTTAGCCTAGTAAAAAGCATACATAGTGGAAATCCGGTGGGGTGTTGGATGCACAAGCCGGTAGTGGATGTAGGCACGTTGGCCGAACCACTATAAATGTTGTGTTGTGGTGGTTGCTTGTGGTGATTTATTTATTAGCTTCCGCATTTTGTATGGTTAATCATCACATATGACTAGTTGGTTTTAAAGAAATTAAAATTTGTCTAAATTGGTCATAGTTGTAGCACACCCTATTCACCCCCCCCCCCCCCTCTAGGGTTAGGATCCCGAGGACTTTCAAATGCATCTTCTTAGGGTATAGTCCTCAACACAGTGGATACCGGTGTTTAAATCCTTCCACCAATAAAATTAACATAAGCCGGCATGTTGTCTTTGATGATGAAGTGTTTCCCTTCAAACTCACAGCACCACCTACTCAATCATCCCCACATTCTTCCTTTTAGGGACAACATCAATCCCACCTCTTGTACCAGCCAACACATCAGTCCATTCCACGCTCTAATAATAAGGTTGTTATTTGGTCCTTGGTCTTCTGTTGCACTTGCTGCCCATTCTGGAACACAACATCAACCACCAGACTCATCAATGCTCAGTTATCCAACTCAAATCCAATCACTACCCAGTCAAACAAGCACCATAACTAGAGTTTCAAGTATTATCGTTACAGTAGACATGTTGTTGACCTTGATCAGAGAAAATACACACGCCACAAATGAAACCATCTTGGGATTCCTTATTCACATGTCATTTCTGCAATTAATCTAAGGTGATATGATCCGTATGAGTTCTTTGAGCATTCGTTCTCCTAGTGATTGTTATCAAGCAACTTATAATGATGTTATTCATGTCAGTGACGGACCTAAGATTTTTCTTTGGGTGGGGCGGACAAAGGACATGCGACGAAAATCGACAGTGGTGTGTAGAAGATCAATTGGTGAAGAGAATTTTTCAGACGATAATTATACAATAATTTTTATAGGAACTGTTGTCGGAAGTGAATTTTGATCCCCCAGGGGAGGGAAATCGCCATTCATCTATATGTGCTATTTGAATTTTACATCGAAAATGAGGATTCCGACTACCCTCAAAAACGACGGATCACGATCGCCAGCTACAGTAATGGCTGTAACATCGTTCTTCAACAAAAGCCGAAGAAAAATGGGAGAAAATGAATGGGTGGGTTCTTCTCTCATCTAATGTGCTGCCGGCAACACACGGCGGTTTTCCTGTCACATTAATTTGGGTCTGTTTGGGTCTCTTTAATATTGGGTCAATTCAGGGTTATGAGTCAAAATCCAAATAAGGTTAATCCTCACATAGCATAATCATGGTGTATCCAAGTAAAACAAAATAATTAAAATAAAGAAAATGAAAGGGGGGAGGTGCCAAATATTTAAGAAGAGGATCGGCCCCATTCCCGGGTACCCCCTTCTAATCCCTTGGCAAAATAGGGTTTAAAGGCTGACTTTTCAAACCAAGATGATGATGCAAATGAGAATTTGACTTGTAATCTCTGTGTTTTTCGTGTGCGATACACGAGTGATAAAGTAAAAAGCCGATGGGCTGTAATTGATTGAAGATGGCCGATGGGCCGGTGTTTGTTTTAAAGAGGTCGATGGGCCAGTATTTGTTTGAGGGTGGCCGATGGGCCAAAATAAAAATATGCAAAGTGTGTGAAATCACTCATCTCATCTTATTATTCTCATTTATTCAATTTTAGAAGTCGGTTCTTTATTCCCTTTTATCATTAAGTTCGATTAAATATCTGGCACCTGAGGTGGAGGAAGAAATAAAGGAAAAATCTTTTTGGGTTTATTTTGTTGGTTTTATAGTTTTTATGGATTTTTGATATTGGGCTAGAAGGGCCTAACTAGGGGATCTTACTTGGATTTACTTGATTAATGCCTTATTATTGATCATCGGATTAACCCTAACCTAAGGTCCTAGACCTCCCACATCAGCTCTCCCGGTCCCCTAACGGAACAAGAAAAGTGATGGGACGAAGCCTAATGCTCTAATATATCTAATGGAGGAATCTAATATAATCCTAGGGTGCAAATAGCCTAAGCTTGGCAATTTCTATGCCTAAGGAATTTGGTTATGATCTTAATTGGGTTGGTTTGTTTTGAATTAAAAGTTGATTAAGAGTGATTTAGGGATGCTTTAAGGTTCTAATTAATGTGTTTTTAAATATGTTGAGGTTCTGTTTTAGGTTCTGGAATTTCAGGTTTTGTTCCAAATGATGGAAAGATGTCGAAATCGGTGAAGTAAGACTGACGGAGAACTTGGGCGCACAGATAGTGGCGCCCAAGTGTCAGGTTCTGTGTGCTTAGGCTGGTGACGACGGTATCGCTATTGATTTTGGAATTCGGGGAGTTTCTATAAGTGTAAGCTTCTGTTTTAATGTTGTTTTAGGTTCTGGATTGATTTATCTTAATGGTTTAAGTCCGAAATTCGAAATGTAACCAAGATTCACAACTTGGGCTAGACAAGGAACCTGGGCGCACCTGTGTGTGCGCCTAGGTGTTGTTGTAAACTTGGGCGCACCTGTATGGGCGCCCAAGTGGTGCCTCGATGTTGTTCACCCGTCCGACTTCGGTTCGAGGTTCTGGATGAGTTTAAGTTAATTAAATCTTTAATTCGTGGGTTGTTATTGGTTTTGTGATGGCCCTATGATGTTGACTAAGGTCAAGGTTCAAAGTGAATATGGATTCGGAGGTCCCGGGTGATGGAGGTGAACTTGGGCGCACCTGTAGTTGCTCCTATGTTTCCTGAATAACTTGGGCGCACCTGTGGTTGCTCCTATGTTTCCTGAATAACTTGGGTGCATCTATGGTTGCTCCTATGTTTCCCGAGTAACTTGGGTACACCTATGGTTGCTCCTATCTTTGTTGAATAACTTAGGCGTACCTCTGGTTGCTCCTATGTTTCCCGAGTAACTTGGGTGCACCTATGGTTGCTCCTATCTTTCCTGGATAACTTAGGCGCACCTGTGGTTGCTCCTACGTGTCTGGTTCGCGTGTTTTGGGTTCTTTGCGAGATTCTGTTCACTTAGGCTTGGAGTTTCAGGTGATCTATGTCAATAAATATATATGTGGTTTAAGTTCGGGAGTTGAAACGCGACCAATGTGCTTTGGGATTGGAACAAGAAGTGCGCCAGGTTTCTGGGGTAACTAGGGCGCCCAAGTGTCTGCCAGTTGTGGAGCTACTGGTTCGTTCGATTCTATGGTGTTTCTAAGTCGGATTTGTACCTTGGTTGGGGAATGTCTCTATTCTCTGGGTGTGGCTGAGTCTTATCGTCTTTAATTAGGTTTCTATTAGGGTCTTAATTAGGGATTGGTGGCTAGGGTTTTGTTTGTTTGGGTTTGATTAATTAAGGGTTTTGGTTTATATAGGCTTATTAATCAGAATTTTAATTAAGGTTTGTTAATTAGGGTTTTAATTTATTTAGGCTTATTAATTAGGATTTTAATTAAGGTTTGTTAATTAGGGTTTTGATTTATTTAGGTTTATTAATTAGGATTTTAATTAAGGTTTGTTAATTAGGGTTTTAATTTATTTAGGTTTATTAATTAGGATTTTAATTAAGGTTTATTAATTAGGGTTTTAATTTATTTAGGTTTATTAATTAGGATTTTAATTAAGGTTTGTTAATTAGGGTTTTAATTTATTTAGGTTTATTAATTAGGATTTTAATTAAGGTTTGTTAATTAGGGTTTTATTAGGAGTTGTTAATCAATTTCAGGGATTTAGTTAATTAATTCTGTGGATTTTAATTGGATGTTTTAATTAGGTGTTTTGAGTTAATTAAGTGTTTTAGAATGGGGGTTGATCGAATTTATTGATTTACTTAGGCACGAATGAAATATCCTAAGATCAGCTACTTAATGTCCACTTTTATAATCCTAAGACTTCTTTCAATTACTTTTTTTTTTTTGTGTTCTCTTCTCTAATTACTAGAGAGTAAGATGAGAGGAGAAGTATTTTATGGTTTTATGATTTTTTTGGTTTTTTATGCAATTTATCCTAACCTAAAATGATGATGATTCGAAGTCTAGAAGTTTAGTAGTCAATTGAAATTACCACAAAGATAAAGCAACAAGCTAAATGAAATGCAAAGGTATGAAAATGCGGGCCGAAAAACAAATTGGGAACTTGGGCGCACACACAGTTGCTCCCAAGTTTCTCTGCACAACTTGGGTGCACACACAGTTGCTCCCAAGTTTCTCTGCACAACTTGGGCGCACACACAGTGGCGGCCAAGTGTTTCCCCTGCGGGTTGTGATACACTTGTAATTTTCTACGATATTCCAATTCGAATTTTGATGCTTTACGACTAAATATAAGGCCCTAATATGAATTATTGATATAATAACCTTCGGATTCGAAAGTAATGACACGAGGACCAAAGTCCAAGAGGTGGATCCCTTTGGCAGGAACTTGGGCGCACTCACAGTTGCTCCCAAGTTCACTGTCTCTTTTTCTTTACCTTTTGGTATTATATTCCGGTATTTCTTGATTCTTTCAATGCCTTTTGTGGATCCGAAGGTTTTAATATCAATATATATATATATATATATGAAGATGGACTCGGATCTAGGAACCAAGATGCACGCGAAATGGGAAATCGGGGCCAAAGCCCTATCCAGAAACTTGGGCGCACACACAGTTGCTCCCAAGTTCATTGTCTTTTTTTTTTCTTTATTTTTTGCGATATATTTGGTCTTCCTTCTAATCCTTTTAACACTTTTCTCAAATCCGAGGACTTTGATATTAACTTTTATAGAGGTAGACTCGGATCTAAGAACCAGAATACGCGCGAAACAAGAAATCGGGGCCAAAACCCTATACAGAAACTTGGGCGCACACACAGTTGCTCCCAAGTTCTCTCCTGCACTTTTTTTCTTCTTTGTTTCTTTTCTCAATACTTTTCGTGCGATTTGGGATGGAAAATTATAGATTCGAAGGTCCCAATATCAATGTGTATGAAAAACGAGTATGGATCTAAGAAATAAACTATGCTTAATATGAAACTCAGGATTAAAACCTGAAGCAGACACTTTGGCGCACAGATAGTTGCGCCCAAGTGTTCTATTGCACTTTTTTCTATTTTCTTTTTTATATTTTTTTTTCGGATTTTCCTTAATGAAGACAAGATGGATGCAAAGTCTACCCTAATCACGAGTTCAGAATGCTAGAAATAATGCAGATCTACAGAGTAAGGATGATCCTAAGCATGTTACTAATGACAGATGATTGCTAAGTATTAGATCTACTGAAAAATATTACTATTAATGCAGATCTACAATACATGCATGATCCTAAGCATATTTCTAAGCATTAATGATACTGAATGTTGATTGAAAAGAACCTAATCTAGAAATACCGGTTTGAATCGTATCTTTCAAGTTCTAGGTCGGAGCTTTCGCGCAGATCCATGGCCTTTGGAAGCTTTCTCCATTGTTAATCTGAGGAAACCAGAAAGCTCCTCTTCTTCTTCTTCCTCCTCCTAGATCTAAAGCTCCCTCTATGGTGGCTACTCTCTTTTTCTCTCTTTTCTCCTAGCTTTTCTATTCTTTTTGGTAGCCTCCTCTTGTAAAATGACATAAGAGATCCTGGGCTAGAACTATGAAGAGTGGAGAGGAACCAACTTAAATGTGCACTAAAGTATGTTCTAGGGTAACCAGAGACTTGGGCGCACCTGTGTGTGTGCCCAAGTGTGTCCTTGGAACCTGGGCGCACCTGTGTGTGCGCCCAAGTGAAGCTTGGAACTTGGGCACACCTCTATTGGTGCCTAAGTGTGTCCCTAGTGCGGTATCACTTGTGTAGTCTTTCGAGGGCTATATATTTTGATCCGTTGGTCGGAATTGGACGTTCTATATATCGTCGGAAAGCTCTCGAAACGTAGAATCTTTTGGTCTATAGATCCTAATGGTCAAAGGTCAGGAAAATTAGGAATACTTGGATCAATGATTCTAACCTCTTAACTCATGTTAATCGCATCGTACTTAGGCAAACTATGTGTAATTTCTCTAAGAAAAACCTGAGTATGTTCTATATAGTCAGGAAGGGGCTTGGATAGTGTTGTAGTCCATTCCTTGTTTGAATAGTGGGTTGAACTCGAGATCCAGACGCGATTCGGCCTTTTCTCTCATAATTTCTATGAGTCGTCGAACTAAGTCTAAAATTATCAACAAGCATCTACATCGTCATCAATTAATTTGAATTATGCCATTAACCATTCAATTATGGGTGGAATGATGGCATCATCATATATGATAAGTGTTTAAGGCTATCATAGGTGGCCAAAATGAGGTGTCTACAACTGTAAGTGCCTAAAAATTACGGACTTGGTTTGGAGAGGATTAAACTCTCAATTTGATGATTTTGGGAAAGGATCAGCCTCCGGTGACCTGAAAGGAAGGAAAAGAAGAACCAATGTCAGAGCCCCTGGCTGTAGGTAGCCGAGGGCACTCCGATGGCTAAGTTAGCTTAGATATTGAGAGAAGAAGTAGGAAGAAGGAATATGCGTTAGGCTTATTGCATACCTCCTGTCGTCTTTCTCCATGCATTATATAGACGTAGGAGTCTTGTTGGAGTGGACCCTTAGGGGGAGATGAAAGTGCCATCAGCATGTACCTTTTTCTCCTGAGTGGGGGTAGGTAAAAAGGGAACGTCCCATCGGACCATCTCCCTATACCTATGGACGTGACCCTAAGATAAGGCGTGCCACTTATCTAGGTCCAGCACCCACTCTATTTGTCAGTTCACCGTCCCCGTCACGGCAGCGCATTTATGGCTGCATTTATGGCTGAGTGACAGGAGACCGAGATCGGGCTAAAGGCCGAGACCGAGGTTTTCACTCGTGAGAGTAGCCACCGAGATGGGCTCAACGCTCCCCCGAGATGGTGCTACTGCCGAGCTTTGACAACAGCGAGACTAAGGATAGTCCGAAATCGGGGAGTGGCCCCACATAAATCCGTGATTACAAAACGGCCCCACCTAATTGCCCCCAGCTCTCGACCTCTTTGGTTCTTCCCGAGGTCGGGAGTTAAGATCGAATGGATGGGCTGGCCCTGTCTTATCGTATCTTGTCGTCGTGCGATCCTCATCATGATGCGTATCATAATGGCTTCACAAAGATGGGCACACGGACGTCGTTCCGTATGCCCGAGCTGATAAGTATTGCACCAGAGGCATGGCTGGAGATGGGTCGGCGCTGCCACGTGTAACCCTTCGTCTGGTCATTCACCAAGATCGAAGCGGCGCGTGGTGAGCCCGAGGCGCTGCTTCGCGTGCGTGGCAATCAAGAGGGGCGTCCCTCTATAAAATAGGGGCGCTCCTCTCCCTTTCTCCTCTTACCTTAGCTTTCATCTGAAGGAGATCCTGCTGAAGGAGATTTTCTGCCAAAAACAGAACCTCAACGAATCTGGAGTCTTCTCGCTTTTTACTCTTCGCTTCTTACTCTTTGCAATCCGTCACACCTTCTCTGTGAGTTTTCTTCTCTGTTTCTTTTTCCTTTTGTCCAAGGGTTTTCCACCCCTTAGGTTTTTATAGGTCTTGTTCCTTCTTCTCTGCCTTCTGCTCGCTTTCCCTTTAACCCTTAGAAAATGGGAATCTACAACCACTAGTTAGAGGGTCCCGCAACCCTAGAGGGATTCAGGGTGGCGTATGAAATACCAGTTGACGTTCTGGTGAAGCCCGACGACCTCCAGGGCCTCTTTGATGGCCTAACCATGTTCAAGAAGTGGATGCCCTTCCCTCTGGTGTCGGTATGTGAGGGTGGGGTTAGGTTCCCAATCCACCCGCTTCTCCGATCCTGCCTCAGCAAGTGGCGGATCTGCCCCTTCCAACTGATGCCTAATGGGTTTAAAATAATAATGGGCGTAGCGAAGTTGAACCAGATCCTAGATATCAACCTCGGGGTGCATGATATAGAGGATGTCTATGACATTTGCAAGTCCGCGGGGGGCGAGGATTCTTACTATCTTCGGGTGAAGGCTAGGCGCCGGCCCTTGATTAATGCCCTGGAGGACTCAAGCAAATACGCTGGGGATGACCGCCTGCTGGTTTTGGGGAACTGGGAGTTCGGGGCGTCCAAGACCGAGATGGCGCGGAGAATCCAGGTTCCGCGCAAACCTGGGACCCCTCCGAGTAAACACTCGCTTCCCCAGGCTACTTGTGTTTGTTTCACTGCTAATTAGTCAAGATGATGTCCTTCGTTCTTTGCGCAGGTATTCAGCAAAGGAGGAGAGACGCCAGACTCGATTGTTGGAAGAGGAACGACGCCTGGTTCGCGAAGATCTACGAAAACCACGACCACAACGATCGGGCCGCCTTCTCGCTGCTCGGGTATAAGCCACGGTACCGGTCTTATACCAGAAAGACTGCCGAGATCCCCTTTGAGCCGATAGGGGAGATCGTGCTCTCTCTTGCGGAGACCAGCAGCCAGACCTCGGAGCCCCAAGGACCGATCTTAGTCGCAGACAGCTCCCCCGACCGAGACCAAGCGGAAGAGGAGATGGACGGGCCGCGCCATCCTTTGAAGAATTTGGGGACCGTGTTTCCCCCACCCCGAAGCGTGCCCCCGGCGGGCCTGGCGCTGCTCAAGGCTCTTCAGCCAGCGCCTCCTCCGGTTCCTCGAGAGCAGCAGGGACCTCCTCCTCCATTAAAGGCAAGAACGCGAGAGGCCCCGCGCAGGAGAAGAGGGGGAGGTCGGAAGAGCCTCCCAAGGATGCCCGGCCTCCCAAAGACTCGCGGCCGCCTAAGGAGACTCGGCCACGGGTAGCGGAGGCCGAGAAGGACGGTGAGGGGCCCCCACCCAAGAAGAGGCCCCGCGTGGGGGGCGAGGAGGAAAGGGTCCAGGAGGCGGATCCACAGGCCCGACCTCACAAACCGATGCCCTGGAGGCCCAACTTCGACCTCAACCCCTGCGAGCCTATGACCGTGGAGGATCGGATGGGGACCTCCATCAGGACGCTCTCGGCGGTTACCCGGGGATGTGCTCTCCCTTTGGACATGGAGAGGCACAACAAATCCGGGACAATGAGCCTGCTCTACTCAACGATGAAGGCGTCACTCGAGGTGATTCCCGCTTCTTCTGCCTTTGAACTTTATGCCTTGGTTTTCCTCTCTGACTTCTTGCCCCTTTTGTCCGTTTGCAGAATGTCCAGAGGCTCCAAATAATACTGGAGAGGACGGAGGAGACAGCCACTCGGGTTATCGAGATGGACAAGGAGAAGAAGAAAATGGGGGATGCCCTGGAAGCCAGTGCGATGGAAATAAAGAAGGCAGAGGATAAGATAGCCGAGTTCGCAACGGTTCAACAAGCGGCGAAGGCCGAGATAATCAAGTTGCGAGGCGAGAATAAGCACCTGAAGGGCGCGGCCGAGGACAAGGTGAGGAGGGTGACTCAACTGGAGGCCGAGCTCGCCAAGAAAGAAACCGAGTTGGCTGGAAAAGAGGCCGAGCTCGAGTCCTCTAGGAAGGAGCGGGCCGATGTCAAGTCCACTCTGCGTGTTCAGGCCGCAAAGGCATATCAAGAAGGAGTGGACTGGGCGTCGGTGGAGTACATGGCTCAAATCAAAGATCTGAGCCCGGTGCTGTACGAGATGGGATGTAGGGAGGCTCTTCGTGAGTACGGGGTCTCTGAAGACGATCCCATATTCACGAATCTTCCCCAATTCCAGTCTGTCATACCAAGCCCAGAGTCAGAGCCTGACTCCAACCCTCAGGAGGCCCCTCCTGAAGCTCCAGGCCTTCCTCCTCCGCCCCCGACTCCTGCCTAGGGCGACCAGGCCCTAGCCTTTACTTCGGCTCCTCCTCCCCGGGCTTCAGGCATTCCCACTCCGTCTGTCCCTTCAGAGCCAGAGAATAAAGCTGCGGCGTCTGAGAAGTAGAGCAATAAATGTCTGTATTTTTTCTTTTCTTTGATGTATTTCTTTTTCTTTCCCGAGTGCACAAAGCTCTGTAATCATCTTTTTTGATTAATAAAAAGCAATTTCCTTTCAATTCTCCAGCTATCTTTTCATTTCTTTCTTGCAATGGCGTATGGATGTTATTCTGGTGTTTTAGCAAAATTGAGGCCCCATGTTCTGACTAATTTCTCCAAACCTGCAAGTGGCTGAGATCGGCGATCCTATAAAAACTGGACTTTAACCTTCTGATCTCGGGATATTGAGTGAGAATGAGGCCCCTCCTTGCCTTTGAACTTTCTAAGTGGCTAAGGTCGGTGAACATCTGGCCCTAAGGCCGGGCTTTTAACAACGTGCGTTTGAGGGAGACACCTCAAAAGAACTTGTAATTAGCTTTGGACCCATAACCTGGGGTGCGACCCTGTTGCTGGAGAGCTGGGGCCGTGCCATCAACTTTGATGACCCGGGGGGGTTCGGCTGGACTCAAAGGCAGGCCGAACTCCGCGACTTCAGAGTGAATTTTGTAGATAGTTGATTGTGTTCCTGTTCCAAGGGGGATGGCCTGACATCCGAAGACATCCGAACTTAACGAGGCTATGGCAAGCTCAAGAAGGTTGGCACGAGGACCGAACCTTGGGAGCTGGTCCTATGACCGAGCTCAATGATGCTGGTGCGAGGACCGGAGCCTTGGGAGCTGGTCCTATGACCGAGCTTGAGGAGGCTGGTGCGAGGACCGGAGCCTTGGGAGCTGGTCCTATGGCCGAGCTCCATGATGCTGGTGCGAGGACCGGAGCCTTGGGAGCTGGTCTTATGGCCGAGCTCCATGATGCTGGTGCGAGGACCGGAGCCTTGGGAGCTGGTCCTATGACCGAGCTCGAGGAGGCTGGTGCGAGGACCGGAGCCTTGGGAGCTGGTACTATGACCGAGCTCGAGGAGGCTGGTGCGAGGACCAGAGCCTTGGGAGCTGGTCCTATGACCCAGCTCGAGGAGGCTGGTGCGAGGACCGGAGCCTTGGGAGCTAGTCCTATGACCGAGCTTGAGGAGGCTGGTGCGAGGACCGAAGCCTTGGGAGCTGGTCCTATGACCGAGCCTTGATTCACAATTTTGAAGGATACAAAGACACACTTTCTCCAAAAGATCTCACTTTCATTGATTTATCATTTGAGTACATTTAGAAATAGTACTTCTTGAGGTGCATGGCATTCCATGGCCGTGGTAATTCTTTTCCGTCCATGCTCTCGAGCCTATAAACCGACCTCCCGGATACTGAGACTACTTTACAAGGCCCGAGCCAATTTGGTGCGAGCTTGCCTTCGTTGGGATCTTTGTTTGCTGGAAGTGCTTTCTTCAAGACCAGTTCCCCGATGGAGAACTTCCTTTCTTTGACTTTCTGATTGTATCCCCTGGATAGTCGTTGCTGGTTGGTGGCTAGGCGCACGGATGCTGCTTCTCTTCGTTCCTCGGCCAAATCGAGCTCTTTGGCGAGATTTACTTCATTCTGCCCCTGGTCGAAGAGATCCGGCCTCAAGAGGAATTACAGCTTCCATTCCGTAGGCCAAGGAGAAAGGAGTTGCCGAAGTGGACCGTCTCGGGGTTGTTCTGTACGCCCAAAGCACACTTGGTAATTCTTCCACCCATCTGCCCTTAGCTCTATCGAGCCTCTTCTTGAGTCTGTCTAGCATCACCTTATTCGAGATCTCAGCCTGTCCATTGCTTTGTGGGTAGGCCGGGGTTGCATAGAGGTTCCTGATGCCGAGCTCCTGGAAGAAGCTTTTGAAAAAGTTTGAGTTGAATTGGGTCCCATTGTCCGAGACCAGCTCGGGGGATCCCGAACCTCGTGACAATGTTCTTCCATACAAAATTCTTTGTGTCCTGCTCGGTGATGGAGGATGAGGCCTCTGCCTTTATCTATTTGGTGAAGTAATCAGTGTCCATTATCAGCCACTTTTTGTTTCTCGGAGTTTGGTGAAGAGGTCCCACTATGTCTAGCCCCCATTGAGCAAAGGGCCATGGGCTGGAGAGAGGACTTAGGTCCTGCACTGGTTGGTGTAAGGAGTGGGAGAACTTCTGACATTTTTCACACTTTCTGGCATAGAGCTGGGCATCTTTCTGCATATAGGGCCACCAATAGCCTTGACTGATGGCTCTATATGCCAGCGACCTTCCTCCGAGGTGGCTTCCGCAGATTCCTTCGTGAATCTCGAAAAGGAAGTCCTCTACCTTGCTCGGATGAACGCATTGGAGAAATGGTCCCGTGTAGGACTTTCTGTAGAGCTTCTCATCTGGGTATAGCCAAAAGTGAGCCGCTTTTATCCTGACCTTGTGGGCTTCATTCTTGTCTTCTGGGAGCCTATCCTTTTTTAGGAATGCTACGATCGGATCCATCCAGCTTGGACCGAGATCAACGCAGAGGACTTGCCGAGCTGGGAGGAGTTCTATGCTTGGTTTTTCCAATGTCCCCACATCAACTGTCCTTCTCTTTCCTGCTTCTACGGCCGATGCCAAGTTGGCTAGGGAGTCTGCGTGGCAGTTGGACTCTCTGTCGATCTGCTTTACTTCTGCTTTCTCAAACTGGGAGAGGAGCTCCTTCGTGTGGGCTAAGTAGGCTGTCATCCTTTCATCTCGGGCTTGATAGTCTCCGCTCAGCTGGTTTGTTACCAACAGGGAGTCACTGAAGACTACTAGCCGACGTGCCCCCAGTATTCTTGCGCTACAGAGACCTGCAATCAGTGCTTCGTACTCCGCTTCATTGTTGGAGGCTTTGAAGTCAAGGGTGAGGGCTTCCTCGATGACCAGGTCCTCTGGAGATTGGAGGACTATACTAGCGCCAGCCCTTCTGGATGTCGAGGATCCGTCGACGAAGACCTTCCAGGCCGTCTCAAGGAACTATTTCCAAGATCGGTCTTGCTCGGTCTCGACTGTCTCATTGTCCCTGCTGCCCCCCAGTTCGGTATCGAGTAAGGTCGGTGTCGAACTAGGAGAGGTGAATTCGACGATGAAATCTGCTAGAATCTGTGCTTTGATCGCCGTTCTGGGTTGATATTGGATATCGAGTTGCCCCAGTTCGACGGCCCATTTGGAGACTCTGCCGGAAAAGTCCGCCTTTCGAAAAAGGGATTTGAGCGGGTACTCCGTGACAACCACCACCGTGTATGTCTAGAAGTAGTGGGAGAGTTTGCGAGAGGCACTGATGAGGGCCAGTGCCAGTTTCTCGAGTGGAAGGTACCGGGTCTCGGCGTCGAGCAGGATCTTGCTAATGTAGTATATGGGTTGCTGCTGCTTGTCATTCTCCTGGACTAACACCGAGCTCACTGCATGGTCCGAGACTGCTAGGTAGAGATAGAGGAGGTCGCCTTGTGATGGAGTGGACAACAGTGGTGGAGAGGAAAGGTACTCCTTGAGTTTTTCTAGCGCTTGGTCACACTCAAGGGTCCACTGGAACTTAGAGTTCTTTCTCAGAAGTTGAAAAAAGGGGCGACATTTGTCCGAGGCTCGGCTGATGAATCGATTAAGCGCAGCAGCCATTCCTATGAGCCGCTGGACCTGCTTGGCCGAGGTCGGGCTCTGAATCGCCTAGATAGCCAAAATCTGCTCTAGATTAGCTTCGATCCCTCTTCTTGTTACCAGGCTTCCTAAACATTTGCCAGAGCCGACGCCGAACGCACACTTGGAGGCATTTAGCTTGAGCTTGAACTTTCTAAGGACAGCGAATGTCTGGCGCAGGTCTGCCAAATGATCCTTTGACTTCTTGGACTTGACCACCATGTCATCGATGTAGACCTCCACTGTCTTCCCGAGCTGGGCGCAAAACATCTTGGTGACCAGCCTCTGGTATGTCGCCCCGGCATTCTTTAACCCAAAGGGCATCACTCTATAACAGTAGATGCCTCGGGGGGTTATGAATGTTGTTTTCTCCTCATCAGGCCCGTGCATGGGGATCTGGTGGTAACCTCGGTAGGCGTCGAGGAAGCTCATTCTGTCGTGCCCCGAGGTTGCGTCGATCATCTGGTCGATCTTTGGGAGGGGGAAGCTGTCCTTCGGGCAAGCTTTATTGAGATCGGTGAAATCCACGCAGACCCTCCATAGAGGAGGTTGCCTTGTGATGGAGTGGACCACCACAGTGTTGGCCAGCCACTTCGGATAATGCACCTCGCGGATTGCTCCGGCCTCGAGGAGCTTGTCTACTTCTTCTTCGATGATAGCCTCTGTCTACGGGACACCTGTTCTGCGGGCCTTTTGCACTACGGGCTTGTGTCCGGGGTCAACATTCAGCTTGTGGCACATGACTTTGGGGTCGATCCCGGGCATCTCATATGGAGTCCAAGCGAAGACATCCTTATTCTGCAGCAGGAAGTCGAGCAGTTCGGACTTCTCATTGCCGACGAGCTGACCCCCTAGTAGGAAATACCACTCGGGGTCATCGGACACGATCCTGACCTCGGTGAGCTCTTCTATACTCTTCTGCTCTGCTAAGCGGCCAACGTCCTCGAGTTCGGCTTTGAGTTCGGTCATATGCACTTGCCGTGGCTCCGTTTCGCCAGGCACTATAGCTGTGAGGCACTGTCGGGCCATCTGTTGATCCCCCCACACGATCACTATCTCGAACACCCCTCCGGCCCTTTCTAGTGGAAACTTGAGCTTTTGGTGAAGGGTGGAGGGTACTGCGGCTACTGCTTCCATGGCATGCAGCCAACTCCATCCCATTATTACATTGTAAGGGGACGGTGCGTCCATTACTACAAAGTCGACCATCTTCGTGGCGCCCCCTACTTTGACTTCAAGCGAGATCCTCCCTTTGGGGTACACTGGCTTAGCGCTGAAGCCTATTAAGGGGACGCGGGCTTCCTGTAGATCAAACTCGGTCAGGCCGAGCTCTTTGAAGCAGCTGAAATAGAGGATCTCGGACGAGCTCCCTGGATCTACGAGGACGCGCTTCACGATGTAGTTGTTCAGCCGCAAGGTGAGGGTGAGTGCGTCGTTGTGGGGGAGATGGACCCCTTCTAGGTCCTCATTCGAGAACCAGATCTTGGGCTTTTCCCTCTTAGCTTTCTTTGGTACAGGCTCTAGTTCGGCCGACATCACCTGTTTGTCATGGGCAGCCCTCCTGGCCTCTGACCGAGCTTGGTGACTTCCTTGACTGGTGGTGGGGGCCAGGTGAATAACGTTGATGACTCCCATTGGCCCGTCGCTGTCCTGATCATCATTGGGTGGTGGTGGTGGAGCGCGCTAATGAGCCTGGTTGATCCTCTCTCCTTCCTTGATGTATTGCCGAAGGTGCCCATCCCTGACGAGCTTCTCGAGGTGGGACTTCAGGGCCATGCAATCCTCAGTCATGTGCCCGTGTTGCTTATGGTAAGAACAGTTCTTGCTCCAGTCCCGGGTAGATGGGTCGCCCTTCATCGGCTGCGGCCACTGGAAGTAGGGCTCAGCCTTGATCTTGTTTAGGAGTCTGTACATAGGTTCTTTGAAGACAACACTGACGGCCCTGTAGGGATCTTTGGCTGACTTGACAGGTTTGAACTTCGGTCTCTTGCTGATGCCCGAGATCAAGGTGGAGAAGGTTGTCGAACTAGCGGTGGCCCTCTTTTTATCTGGCCTCTGCTTGGGGAAAGTCCCATCTCCTTTGGAGGTTTGGCCCTTCTGCGAGAGGCCGAACCGCTCCTTGCCATGAGCTTCGTCCTCCTCCTGTTCAATGTACTGATTCACCCTGGCAATCAGCGCCTTCATTGTGGTCACGGGAGTTCGGACCAGGTCTTTACGGAGCTCATTGCCTGGGAGTAACGCCTGCCGGAAACACATGATGGCGATGTCATCCTTGGCGTCCGTGATCTGGCTATAGATCGTCCATAATCTTCTGGCGAACGCAGTGATGCTCTCACTGTCCTTCATTCGGATCGCCATGAGGTTGCCACCCGTCTTCGGGATGACACGATGCGCTTGGAACTTCTCAACGAAGGAGCTTCGGAGCTGCCTCCAACTCGAGACCGATCCAAGGGAAGTGCGCAGAACCATCGGAGTGGGAGGTCGCCTAGACCGGAGGAGAAGACCCTGCAGTTGAGGTGGCCGACGTCTCCCCAGACCGACATCCGCTGAGTGAAATGCCGGAGGTGCGCTTCTGGATCCGAGGCCCCATCATAGAGGACGAATCTCGGGACGTTGAATCTCTCGAGAAGAGAGAAGTCTTTTATTTCCTGGGAGAAGGGGGACATGCCCTGGTCGTCCTCTTCGCGGTCCTCCATTTGGTCTTGGGTGAAACCGATCTCGGCCAGCCGGGTTTGGACCTCTTGTTTGACATAGTGGTCTAACATTTCCTTCAGGCCTGTCGTGTTCTCTGGCCTCGGGGATCTTGGCTCACGACGCGATCCCCCGAGGTCGCTAAGTAAGTGGCTGCTGCTCGAGCCCTCCTTTTCGCAGCGATCTCTCCTCCTGTCGCTGAGGACCCGCCTCAGATCTTTGCTGCCCGGGGGATTCTGCTGTCGCCTGGGAGGCGGAACATGAGACCTCTTCTCATTTGTCTTGAGCTGCTCCCGTAGATGACAAATCAATTCCTCTTTCTCTTGGAGGACCCGATTTTGGGCATCGAGCTCCTCAAGCAGGGGGTCGTCCTCTCCTCCACGGGCTTGGTGAAAGGACCGATTGTTATTGCGAATGCGACGATGAGAGTGATGGGATTTTGCCCTGACATGGGTTTTGCCTCGTTGTCGAGGACCCGACGGGGAGACATTCTGCTGCGAGCCCCTAGGTGGCTGATCATCAAGGGGGGGGGGGGAGGAGCCTCATGGTGGTCGTTACGCCGGGGGAGTGTTGTCGTAGGTCGAGATGAGGAATCCGACTGGACAACACCCTTCGTGTAAACGAGGCCGGATTTCCCTCCGGACTTTCTCTGGTGGGGGATCCCTGGCAGCTCCTGTTGGACGAGGGGAACCTTCGCTGGACCTAGAGGGGGAAGAAGAGCAGAGTGGACGCTAGTGGGCAGTACTGGAGGTACTGGCTGGGGCGGCTGAGGTTGCGACTCTGGTTGCGAAAACGGTGGAAATAGGGGTTGTTCTGGCGGAGGGAAGGACGAGGCTCTCCGAGACTTCGACGATCCCTCGCCGCTGTATCTGGTTTTTAGAGGCATGGCTTTCACTGGTTTGATTTTGGTAAAGATCCTATTCCCACAGACGGCACCAACTGTAAGTGCCTAAAAATTACGGACTTTGTTTGGAGAGGATTAAACTCTCAATTTGATGATTTTGGGAAAGGATCAGCCTCCGGTGACCTGAAAGGAAGGAAAAGAAGAACCAACGTCAGAGCCCCTGGCTGTAGGTAGCCGAGGGCACTCCTATGACTAAGTTAGCTTGGATATTGAGAGAAGAAGTAGGAAGAAGGAATATGGGTTAGGCTTATTGCATACCTCCTGTCGTCTTTCTCCATGAATTATATAGACGTGGGAGTCTTGTTGTAGTGGACCCTTAGGGGAAGATGAAAGTCCCATCAGCATGTACCTTTTTCTCCTGAGTGGGGGTAGGTAAAAAGGGAACGTCCCATCGGACCATCTCCCTATACCTATGGACGTGACCCTGAGATAAGGCGTGCCACTTATCTAGGTCCGGCGCCCACTCTATTTGTCAGTTCGCCGTCCCTATCACGGCAGCGCATTTATGGCTGAGTGACAGGAGATCGAGATCGGACTAAAGGCCGAGACCGAGGTGGACACTCGTGAGTGTAGACACCGAGATGGGCTCAACGCTCCCCCGAGATGGTGCGACTGCCGAGCTTTGACAACACCGAGACTAAGGATAGTCCAAAATCGGGGAGTGGCCCCACATAAATCCGTGATTACAAAACGGCCCCACGCAGGAACAAACCTTTTAGTTTTTATAGACACAATTATACAAAGGGCACCTGACACGTGACACTAAAAGTTTTTGTTGGACCCACTCACCACACCCATAATCTCAAGGCTAAGGATCTTCTCCCTGAATTGAATTGGAAGGGGATATTTTGGTATGGGAGTCGGAGGGTTGAAATGGGATTTTGGTGGGTTTTGTGGACAGGTTTGATGATGATGGGGTTATGGGGGCAGGCATTGAGAGAGATGGGTTGGGAGAGAAGCCAAGGGAATGGAGAGATGGCATGATGTGGTGCTTGTGTTCCATCAGAAGGCCATCTATCCACAACTTACCAGCCATTTCCACTGTTGATGTATTGACCGATAATCAAGTTTTAAGTTGAGAAAACAAGGGGTGATTAACAATAGTAATGGTTGGATCATCCCTCAAAAAAATGTGGGCTAATAACATGACAAAGAAGATTGTACATGGTTGCAGCAGATTCCACCACATTGTTGCTGATAGCTTTCTTAAGAAACAACTTTACCTTTCTTTTCTCTCTCCCCACCTAATTCATCATTCATTTAGATTAGAGATTCTTCGCAGTGACACACACTTGTTTACATTCCTAATCTCCAGTTTTAAAAGTTCATGCATGTAGGTGAGAAGAAAACCATTACACTAGTCATTTTTCTTTTTGGGAGTTACTTTGCACTACTCGAACGGACATGTGGGGCGATATTCCCACAACTGTGGAGCACATTTAGTGCATGGTGCAGGGCACGATTCAATTCCATCCAGATTACCAGATCTAATCTGGGGCAACCGCTCCAGATCATCGTAACATGGGTCCGCCCCTGATTCATGCCATACTCGACGGAGAACGATGGGATCTTAGAAGTGTTGAACACGCTTTTTTTTTATTCTTAACTCTAATGGTCGATATCAACTAATCCGTCTGTCAAACTTTATCCAACTTGTAACTGTTTTATTCGTTGAACACGATATAATAATTGATATCGACCAATCTGTCAGTAAATTTATTTTCTAACGTATAATTATTTTATTTGCTGAATACTACAAAATAGTCTATATCCATCATCGCATCTGATAACAAAATGACTGGAAAACAAAGACAAGAAAGGAACTTGATGACCCCCTATCTCCAACATGCTAGTGGACCCTCGCTAGTCCCTGGGGGTTTTTCCCTGGCGGGCCATGCCGACGGCTCTGTATTACGGGTCAAATCGAGTGTAGTTTTTACACGGAGCATCCTTTCCTTTCCTTGAGTTCTCAAGCCTTCCTCGTTAAAGAGGAGAGAGCGAAAGATAGACAGCATTTTCCCTTCCTTCTGTAACGCCATGGCGCCCTCTTCTGATCTCTCTAGCGGGTAAGATTCGCTCCAATTTCATAAATCTATTCCTTGATTTTTTATGAAGTGAAAAGAATCGATTTCCTTGTTCTGATAACTACTTTGTATTGAAGAGAGGCTGTCGTGAGGAGACAAAACAAGGGCCCTCCTATCAAATTCTTGTTACCTCTCATTTATGCTCCGATTCTCCCTCTGAGTATGTCTTCTTTCCTTTCCTGATCTTCCCTTCATCATCTTATTCGGTTTGCCATCTGGGTTCTTTATACACAGATTCTCTTATTATTGGGGGCTATTAGATTTCTTGTATCATTTGGGTTTTTTTTTTTGTTATTCATGAAGGAACTTTTGATACATTTTTGATGTTTTTTTTTTGGGGGCTCTGTTTTTCTTATACGGGAGGTCTATTATATTTCCTGTACCATTTGAGTTGTTTCCAATATTCATGAATACATTTTTGGTGGATCTTTGATGGGTTTTGTTTGGGTTTCTTATTGTTGGGGCCTATTAGATTTCTTGCAGCATTTGGGTTGTTTCTGTTGTTCATCAAGGAACTTTTGGTAGGTGCATCTTCAATGGGTTTTGTTTGGCTGGTTATTGATTTTCACCCTAATTTGCTTATGTGGGAGTTCAGTTATATTTCCTGTAACATGTAAGTTGTTCTCATCATTCATGGAGGCACTTTTGATAGATCTTTGATGGATTTTGTTTGGGTTATTGTTATTCAGTTCGAATTGGACTCAGGAAGAACCCTGTGCTTAGGGATCGGGTGTTCACTGCGGTCTTGGCGGGCGGTTTTCTTCATGGATTTTATCTGGTGTATCCTTTTCTTATTTATTTGATTATTTTATGTGATTTCGTTTTTTGTTTTTCTTGCATAACTTTGGTCTCTTTTTGATCATTTGGTCCAGTAGCTACTAAGGACGTTGTGAATCCATACAAATTAGAAGCATTAATGTGGGTTTCCCTCTCTTTGATTTTTCAAAATTTTTTTGCAGTGATTTTATTTCCAAAAACTTATTTCCTTAGTTTTGATTTTGTTTTTTTTGGGTGCTATGGGAATATGATAGGGCTAGTATTTAGTTTTTCTTTCTAAGGTCATGGGCTATGAATTATGATGCCCAAATACATCATGGATACTGTAGCGACCCACCACAGATATGACAAGAACACAGAACACATATTTTACACATAAAAAATAAAGTCTGAGAGATACACGACATGATACCTCGTGTATTTTTAAGCTTCCAGGCATTATATGCTATGGGACCTGTACATGGGTGTGGGATGCATGTGCTCATATTTGACAATGTTTTTGCATGATGGAGCATTTCTAGATATTGGATCAGTTAGGGGATAGGCAGTTGTGATTGTCCTATGACTGATCTTTTAGGACTTTGTTCTAGAGAATAGTAGAAGAAGGTATATGCGGTAAATGTGAGAAATTAACCAAAAGTCAAGGAGAGCCCATGGGATAGTTGGAGGTGATACTGATGTAACTCAATAAATAAGTGGTAAATGTGATTAACCAATGGAAAATCTTCACCTAGAGCAGAACATATACTATGCTTATGTAGTCCAGCTTTTGGGGCACACTTGGATTCATTTCTATTCAAGGATGAAAATAGCGGTAGCGGCGCTACGAAGCGGGCGATACGTAGCGGCGTAGCGGTGCGATTTTAAAAAATCACCAAAAAAATCTAAAAAAATTCTAGAAAATCCAAAAAATTGTAAAATGAAAGAAAATGTGGTTCTTTTGCAAAAGAAAGTAAGAAAAGGGAGCGTAGCGGTGCCCTCAATATATGACGTCCTTTATCGCTGTATAAATAGAAAATAATAGTAATGATTAGTTTTTTTACATGTATTCATGTTTCTTAATCATGCTAACTTAAAAAGTAATGGAAAGCTCATAAAAAAGAAAAACATACCTAGGTGGAATGGAAGCTTGGGCCTTGGATCTTGTAGTTGTTTCACTTGTTTGTGTTTGATTCCTTCGAATTTGATGTTACTCACTTACTTGCATAGTCTTGTAGTTGAAACTTGAAAATGAGTTGGTTTGGAGGCACACACAGCACTTGAAAATGGAAAAAACAGGGCTAGGGCCGGCTGTGGGGCTTTTATAAGCCCCACGCAATGTAAGTGTGGTGGCCGTAGCGGCCGCTACGGTTAAATATCGGCCGCTATGGTGTGATTTTCCGTAGCGGCCGATAATTCACTCGAGTCCGCCATGCCCGATATAACGTAGCGGCCGATATTTGCATCCTTGTTTCTATTAATGGGGGTAGAATAGATGGGAAGTTCTTTGGGCTTGTTTGGCATTTTACTTTTAAAATAAAATGGAGTGAAGTGAAATAAAAAGAGGGAATAAAATATAAGTGGGTTATGATGGTATTTTGTTTTTAGTTGTTTGGGATGGAATATTTTTGACTTTTTGTATGGGGAAATGGAGTTCTTTTGTCTTTTAGTGAATAAAGGTAGTTTTTTTGACTTTTTTTGAAAAGATGGAGGGAGTTTTGAATTAAAGTGCTTTTGATTTGATGCTTAACTTTACTTGACTTGACTTTACTTGACGAGTAAAATTACCAAATGGGCCCTATATGGGTAAGGGTCCTGCAAAAAGTCAGCCCCATCAGATTATCCTAGCCCTTGATTTAACCGCCTACAATTTAATCATTAATGGTCTATTAACCACGGTTTAAAATTACGGTATAGGCCGCGGTATTGATTGATCCCAAAAACTGATATGGTATCTATATAGGTCGTGGTTCGTCGCAGTTGTCGCGGTGTGAATTTTTTTTACTCCAAATTTTTTTTTAAATATCCAAAAATTACAAAATATTATAAAATGCTAGAAAACGATGCTTTTCTTTTTTTCCACTATCAACAACTATAAATCAAAATATCGCCCCCCTAAGTCATGACATCTTGTATCGTTGTCTTATCTGAAACTGTGCAATTTTTTTTTTACAATTAAATAGATTTACATGTATATACTAAAATAAGGTGAAATATGGATTATGAACTATTTATTAGGGTTAAATTTAAGAAACTAAGACTTGTACTCATTACTCAATCATCAAGTAAGTTGTGAATTTTAAGAGCATCGAGATAGGATATTACATTATGATAATATGATAAAGAACAGAGCAATGGTTTACCTAAAATGAGGACAAATTTGAGTAAATATTTTGCAAAGATCTACAAGATTTCAATAGAAACCCCAGTTTTTAAAACACCAAATAGTAAATCTAACCTCAAAATGTGCAGATCTAAGAGAGTGAAAGGTATCTACAACAAAAAGAGCATGCAATCATCATTTGTAAGCTATATCTAAACAAATCTTTAAAAAATTTGCAACAAAAAAAATAAAAAATGCTAACCTTACTACCTTAGTAGTGTTGTATATGATTTTCTGGGACCAAGTCCGCAAAAAATAGGTGTTTTTGATGGCTAGGAAGTGAAATAGGTGTTGGGAAAGAAGAAAGGCAGCACTTGTTGTGTTTGGAACAAGGAAGAAAGAAGTAGCAGAGGAGAAATGAAAAAAAAAAAAGAAGAAGAAACGGCTTTAAATATAGTTGGCCAAGACCTTCAAAATATCGGCCGATAATTTCTATTTTTTCTGGGGATTTTTTGATTGGCCGATACTGAGACAAATTCCTAGCAAATTATCATACCGGTCTCGCCTGAGAATTTAAACCATGCTATTAACCATAGATTGTTTTGAGATTTGATCCAATGCGCAAAAGGTTTGATGAGTTTAAAATTAGGCATGGTGACAGATTGTTGAGGGACAAGATTGTTAAAGGAGCTGCACAACTCAAAGGTGGGCCCAAGTGGGCCTCATGGAGATGGACTGTAGATGCAGTCTTTTTCGTAGGAGAAAATTCTCCATTAACCAATACTCGAGGACAGCCCATGGCATAGTTGGTAGGTGCTCATTGTTGTAACCACAAGTTTGGATTTTCAACTCGGCTTACGTCGTCGTCATCGTCGTCATCATCATCATCATCATAGCCTTATCCCATTAATCTAGAAACCTAAAATAATTCCACCTAATTATATGTTATTGCATGTAGGTTGGCCTTCCAAACACACATTCCAATGTGGGATCATCCTTCCCTTCATTTTTTTTTTCTCCCTTCTTTCCATATTGGTTGATTGTGTCCATACCAGTTGGTATTTTAGCATTTGATGTGAAACCATGCTGGAAGGAATTGGATTCAGGTATCTTGAAGTAAGATGAAGGCTAAGATGGAGCTTTTTGAGAAGCATTCCCCACTGCTTTAGGACCTAAAGGCTTAGATGGAGCAACTCCATGAGAATTTTGAGAAGCATCCTCCATTGCTCTAGGACCTTCAGATTAATCATAGTGGGTGGATTGAAATCTGTTTAGTTGAGGACGTATGATGTGTGGGAGAAAGAGGCTTGAGCTGTAGGACCCACAACCTGTTGGGCATGTCAATATTTGAATCCACGACACAAGGAGATCACGTACCCAATTTGTGTGGCATGGATCTCCTTATATTTTATTGGGGTCCAATAAGATGGATTTACTTTGAGATGCATTTCTTCTGGTACTATTACTAAGCCCATGACCTCTTGGTTGCAACAGTGAACACCTTCCAATTGTGCTACTGGATCTTGTATACCTTGTAGATGTTTCTTTAATTTTAATTAACTTTTGAAGAAATGTATCTGTTCATATGGTATTTGTTTTTCAATCACCAAATAGGATCCTTGGTCTTTTGATTTGGAGGTTGATGGTGTCTCCTTTGACGTGAAGGTGGACATTGCATCCAAGGTTCCTATCTCAGTTGACTTGGCTTGTTGAGTTCCAAAGATCCTCAAGTATCACCAATAGAGAGGTTTAATGGCTCGTCGAGGCAATAAAAACCAATCTCCGTTAGTTGTGACTGTAAGTGAAGTTTCAATGGTTGGTGGTTCTTGGTACAGTTGCTGATGACTATAGATGGAGCTATGAGATTCGCTAAGGATCGGAGTTGTAACTGGATTAGTGGGCGACCAGCAAGCCAATTCAAATTTGAAATTTCCTCTTTCTATTGGAAAGATGGTGGAAGGAGGACTTTTTAATAGGTATCAAAATAGGGGGCTGCAAGGTCGTCCTGTTTCAAATTTAAAGTCTTCTCGATTTAAGGGAATGATTTGCAGGAGGAAGATATCTTGCTGAATGCTAATTGCTGATCAATATGCAGCTGATTTACCAAAACAATCAAGGTGCTTGATATTAAGCTATAAGGGCGCTGAAATTGGAGTTCCCAAAACTACCTTTCCACCCAATTTTGGAGAGGTCTTGGCTAGTTAGTTACCAACTCCTCATGTTCCCGAATATCGTTGGTCATTGTCTTCCTAATGGTCAAGGCCATTACTCAATGATACGTTTTAGGAGAGATGCCCAAAAGAAACTAATGATTTATGTCTGAGTGAGGTTCCATTTGTTTCTGCTCGAGTTGATAATTGTATATTGATTGTAGCTTCATTTAAAATGCATTTAGATATGTGGTTCTTTATACAATTGGACTGATTGGTGGGTTCCTTCGATAGCAAATGACGCTACAATAAAAAGATGGATACGATTCTATTTTGGCCATAGTTGTTAGGGTTGCTAGAGAGATTTTGAGATCAAACTTACCTGATCTATTTGGTTGCTTGAAGATTCAAGTCGCAACCTTCAAAGCAGCAGCCTAGAAGGTGCAAGGTCGAGCAAGCATAAATCACAATTGCACCAAAACAATTTAAAAGCCTCAACCTTGGACAGTAAGAGTCAACACGACTTCATAGTTGCCATAGCAATCTCCAAGAAAAAGAATCTTGTTCCAATCTCTCTTTAAATCAATTTTTACAAGTACAGAACAAAACCTAAGGGATCTAAACCATAAAAAAAGAAAGCAAAATCATAGCCATCTAAACATAATACAAAAATGATCAAAATATCTAAATTTGCCCACCAGATCAGAAATTTGGTCATAACTTTTTATATGAGTCAGATTGTACTATTTTGGGCTCAACGAAAGCTAACTGAATAAGTTATTGTGCCATTTTGACATTGTTTGACACATGAAATTTATCCATCATTAAAAAAGACAAATTTAAACTTAAATGAAGCCAAAACGTGACCGCCCATGGACATGGCTTTTGGTCGCTAGGTTGAGACGATGTCCCAAGTTTCTCGTGTATTTATGGGCTGCATCAGTTCTCTGCCGCACTTTTGATTCAAGATGTACATCTGGCTACCATTAAAAAAAAAAGATGTACCTCTGGCAATAAAAAAAAGTTGTATCAATTATTAAACAATTGTTATGTGGATATATTTAGAAAAAAATGGGAAGTGCATACAGTTATATCCGTACCTTTATATATCGGTTCCAAACGTCATCATCTTTGAATCCCATCCAAACCCTCTTCTTTCTCTTATTGCCTTTACAATGTGACATCGCTTTGTAGGTGATCATTTGAATTTTCTATAGTGTCAGAGTGACTGATGTATTAAGGGCTTGTTTGGATACTTACTGATTTAAGTACTATTAGATTTTATTAGTACAAAGCAATAGTGTAATATTGGAATATTACATTATTTATGTTGGTTTGTAGTTCTTTGATGAATGCTACTAGTATTTGAGCTGAAAATTGAAATGCTTGGCAGTTGCTGAAGATTTCAATATATGTTGAAATTATAACTTGACCAGGTTTTTTAATATTGGAAAAGTTTTACTACATTTTTAAAACAAAAGGAAAACATTATTAAATATAGATCGAAATGTTGTTACTAGAGAGAAGTTGCGTATTTTGAGTCAAAGTCAAAATACATTACTTAATCAAGCATGGTACTTATAATTTATTTTTAAAAAATGAAAAGGGACAGTAATTCCAATAAATTTGCAAGATCCCATTTTACTGTGAATTCCAAGGAATTCAATTCCATTAAAAAAGGGCCCTAACTCTAAGTATACAGTTTTTCTATGGCTTTCTATTGCTGCCAAACACACCCGAAGTCATTTATTCAGCTTATCTAAACACCAAACTTACTTTTTTAAAGTCAATGGAGGAATTTCCCACTCACTTTTGTTCCGTTAGAAAGACCTGCAAAAATGACTCCTTATGTAGAGTCCATTGTGGTGTTACTGCAAATTTGGAGTTGGAGCGTAGTGCAGCTTCTTCAAGATAACTAATAAAAGCTTATACAGAAAATAACTTTATTGGCTAGTTGTTAGTATATTGTCTAAACTATAGGCTTCAACATGTTTTCATTGTATTTTTTAGTGATGCAAACCCTAGGGGTTGTTTAGGTAATTCACTTGTTGCCTGAAGTGGAGTGAATAGTCAAATCAAGAGAAAATAAAAGTAGAGGGGGCCAAATCAAAATGTGTAGGCTTTTGTCAAGGGGCTTGAGAATGTATCTTTTTTGACTCTATGGCTTTTTGTCATTAAGTGGAATGAGAGACTTGCTTTTTGAACTTTTTTTTTTTAATAAAGAAGAGGTGATTTTTGAAATTTGATATTTTTTTTTATATGACTCCCCTTATTTTCATGCCTCTTCAATTGAGCCTTCAGTTGAATTCACTTTACAAGTAAATTACCCAAACAACCCCGGGCATGTTTGGGACTTTACTAGTAAACTTAAAGTGAAGTAAAGCCTCCATTATCTAAACAAGAAAAGACCAAGGGTTATATCAAAAGTACATAAATTCAAAATTCCCTCCTTTTTCCAAAAAAAGTAAAAAAGCAACCTCCTTTCTCCACTAAATGACAAAAAATCACCATCTTTTTTTTTTTTTTTTGAATGGTTACAAAAAAAATCCCCTTTCTACACAGTCAATAAGATTCCCTATGAAGCCACTAAAAACAAAACACTATCATAACCCCCTTATATTTTATTCTCTCTTGATTTGATGCTTCACCTCACTTTACATCAATTCACCGTCCATCCAAACACGCCCTAAAGGTCTTGGATCTAAATGCTGAAGCAAGAGAAAGACGTGTGCAAGATACTCTCATAAAGAAGGAATGAACCTCAAAGGGACAACGAAATCCATGAAGGAAATTTTTATTAATCTCCAAAATTGCCTCTAATGTCATACACTAAGCTAATTCTAATTATGACTTATTATAGAAATTAAATAAGAAACAAAATCTTAGACTTCTTTGGGTCGCACATGTGGGCCATGGGCCTAGTTGTGTCCACCCGTTGACTTTGCACCATTCCCTCTGAGCTGCGTAAGAGTTTAACCTCGAACTCGAGTTCTATTTGCATTGCCTCTCTATAGACGTATTGTGCTTGAAGCGATTCTTTTGTAGAAACTACCCTCAAAACCTTAGATTGGTGGGTTTGGCTTCAAATGATGTAGCGTGGTGGTTTTTCCATCACGAAAAAAATGTATGTGTATTGTCACGCATCCAATGGATTTTGTTCTTGTCATAGTCCATGGCCTTCCAAGTATCCCTAGTATCCATCGGCACTACATCACATCATACTACGTTCTTATAGTCTTCCCCAATAGCAAATGTAACTTGACACGTATGTCGTACTTGCACCCCATTACATGTCATTAATCATCTAACAGAATAGGGGGCAAGGTGTTTGTGTACCTAAAGTGATGGGGACATCAACCCTAATTCCCCCAGTTCTTTCAAGATCTACCAAAGAAGGAAGCGTAGGGTGGCAGATCAAGCAATGATATGGATGGATGACACATATCTTGACTTTGCTTGTTAAGATCTTATAAATCCACCATTGGATTACCATCACGATGACATTCGATGGTTGGATCTCATTGGATCTATTGTTTAAAGGAAAGAAAGCCCCATGTGTGCAATCATCTG
Organism: Cinnamomum chago; assembly: GCA_038049695.1. Taxonomy (NCBI): domain Eukaryota; kingdom Viridiplantae; phylum Streptophyta; class Magnoliopsida; order Laurales; family Lauraceae; genus Cinnamomum; species Cinnamomum chago. The sequence continues at coordinate 66,147,514 of CP142451.1, forward strand.
GAAGGCCCCACTTTGGGAAGTGCCACATGGTTTGAAGTAAAAAGAGTTTTAAAGTTGAGAGGGTCCAAATTATTTAAATAAAAGTAGAGTCATAAAAGGGGCCATGCTTCCTTAAGAAAAGAATAAAGGAAAGAGGGGGCCACAACTTAAAAAAAAAGGTTTTGGGGATTCATGTGCATATCCCTTGTGCACGAATCCCGAGGCCATGCCTCAACCCCCTCTCCCTTACGACTTTATTTCTTTGGTTTTCTTGTGTGATGTCATCACTTTAGGGCTAGGTAATAAAAGACTGTATTGACTGCTTTTCTTTTTTCATGCTATCTTATGTAATAAAAATTTCAGAGAAATTTTCCTCTTATTCTTTGTGAGTCTCTTGGGTTTCCCCTTTCTCAAAGGACATAATGCCCCCATATTGGAGTTTGGTGAGAGCCTAATCAAAGGTATCCTCTTCTCTCTCTATTTCTTTTCCTATGAGCAATTTTGCCGCACTAACCCTAGATTTCTACACCCTAGATCTCCACCATTAAACAACCCAACCATTAGATCTGCGGCCCTTGTCGCTAGATCTCAACCCCTGGTTTTTCCATTAGACCATCTCACCCAGCTTTTGTGCAGATACTCGCAAGAAACACGTGATCTACACAAGTGGACCTTCCCTAAGCATTTTGGGACTTCCATCTTCCATTGAGATCCTATGCCTTCATCCGAGGACTTTTACCGCAGGACTGCAAGCCCGTCTTAGATCAATTATTGATTTTCCCATTAGATTGCAATGTTTATCGATATGAATGGTGTGTTTCAATTTCATATTAATCTTAATTCTAAATTTGATCTCATCTTGCCATATTAGGTTAGATTTCATTTTGTCTTCCATCAATCTTGGTATCAGAGCTTAGGATTGTTCAGGGAGTCACCTAAGTTGCGTCATCATATATTTTTATTGCATTGCATCTTTAGGATAGCCATCTTAGTCTCTCTTTCACATTTTCATGCCCACGAGAAGTGGTAAGGACATTCAACCGGAACATCTCAAAATGAATTTTGAGCAATTGTCTAAGAGCCTCCATGAAATCTTGGCCAAGGACAAAGAGGACACTAATGCTTGACTGGATGCCTTACTGCAACAAACTGAGGGACTCAGGACCCGTCTTGAGAACATTGAGAGATCCCAAATTGGCGATACGATACATCGCCGTAATCGTAACTAGAACCATGAGCGGGACAGGAACCCAGAGAATGAGCGCAATGATGATTATGACCTTGAATCCGAGGCTCAGTATGGCCGTAGTACTCGTGGTAGAGGACGGTATGCTGATGAGCAGGCCGTGAAGAATGTTAAGATAGAAGCACTTTCTTTTGATGGTCGCATTGATCCAAGGGCCTATTTCGATTGGGAATCCGACATGGACCACTACTTTGAGTGGTATGACATGTTTGAAAAATTCAATTTGCCAAGATGAAATTGGTAAGTGTAGCACGGTTGTATTGGTTGGACATTGAGCACATGTTGCATCAGCATCGGGAGGAACCCATTGGTACATGGGATGAGATGAAGGAACACTTGCGGGTTAAGTACCTACCTTAGTCTTACCAAGATAGACTTTTAGATCAAAGGTCTATCCTCCGACTGGGTAGCTATCTGTGATTGATTACGTCAATAAGTTTGAAGAACTTAACCTTCGATGTAAGGTACAGGAAGACCTTCCATCTAGAATCTTAAAATTCAGAACGGGTCTTCGCCAAGAGTTCCAGCGGAAATTAATCACTCTTAGAACAACTAGCCTAAAGGAGATCTACGAAGTAGTGCAAAACCTTGAGGCTGCCATGGAAGGTAAACAGCCTAGACGTAGTGATTATTACGGAACAGATCCTAAGCCTTACACCTTGAGCTGTAAATCAAGTTTTGGGGTCAACTTCCCAAGACTCCCGTGAATATACCACCTGCCATCAAGGATAGTAAAGGCAAGGGAGTCATTGGTGACAGCTCTAAATGGAGTAATTCAATTACCTGTCACCGTTGTCACGGACATTGGCACATTGCTAGGGATTTCCCCTCCCGAAATCTTTACATCGAGGATGTGGAGGATGAGAGTGATCCCGCAATAGATGACTACATCTCGGTTTTTGTCACTAGTGATGATGATTGTGATGGCCTGTTGGATCGGGTATCCTTTCTTAGATTTTCCTCCTCATGTCATGGGGATGAAATGCACCGAACAAAATGGGAGGTGATCTACTGCGTGTGATGGTAGTGAGGTACGCATTGACCCTCCAAGAAAATGAGGACGGGCATAAGACTTCCATCTTTCATACCTACGTCAAATGCAATGATAAGAGTTGTAAGGTCATCATCGATAGTGGGAGTTGTACCGGTGTAGTTTCTGCCAACAATTTATCTCGTTTAGGCTTGACCTTAGTTCCCCATCCTAAGCCTTACCTTGTGTCATGGGTAGATTCTACATCTATTCCCATCACCCAGCGCTGCTTGGTCCCAATTAACATGTCCACTTATCAGGACTAGTTGTGGTGTGATGTGGTCCCCATGGATGTGGGACATATTATCTTAGGGAGGCCTTGGATCTATGATTTCGATGTCACCAACTTTGGACGTTCAAATGTCTGCATCTTTAATTTCAAAGATAAAAAGGTTAAGTTGCATCCACTACCTGCTAAAGATAAGAATGGCAAGAAGGAGAATGATGAGACAACCAACACTAGTGCCTCAAGTTCTAAGACAGAGCTTACACATTTTGAGTGCTAGTGAGTTCCAGGTTGATTTGGAAGAAAAGACTAGCAAGGGCTCAAAGGAAGACCCCATTGTTTATACTATAGTGACTACGGAAGTTTCCAAGGAGCCAAGTGCTAGTATTCTGCATGAGGTGGAACCTGTCTTCCGGGAGTTTCAGGATGTCTTTCTTGACGAGTTGTCAAATGAACTCCCACCCATGCGTGACATCCAACATGCAATTGATCTTGTTCCAGGAGCGACATTGCCTAATCTGCCTCATTACCGAATGAACCCATCAGAACACGCAGAATTGAAAGGGCAGGTGGATGAACTCCTCGATAAGGGCTTCATTAGGGAGAGCCTAAGCCCTTGTGCCGTTCCTGCACTTTTGACTCCAAAGAAAGATGGAGGACATGCGTGGATAGTGGAGTGATCAACAAGATCACTGTCAAGTATCGGTTTCTGATACCCAGGTTAGATGATATGCTCGACATGATGGCTGGTGCCACTATCTTTTCTAAGATAGATCTTAAGAGTGTCTACCATCATATTCGTATTCGTCCTGGGGACGAATGGAAGACCACCTTTAAGACAAAGGGCAGGTTGTATGAATGGCTAGTGATACCATTCGGGTTGTCCAATGCTCCAAGTACCTTCATGCGCATCATGATGCAAGTATTGAGACCCTTCATTGGGAAATTCCTAGTTGTCTACTTTGATGACATTCTCATCTATAGTAATACTAAGGAACAACATCTCAACCACTTGTGGAAAGTTTGTGGTACTTTGTGAAAGGAGAAGTTGTACGCAAACCTTAAGAAATGCACATTCATGACACATCATATGGTCTTCATAAGTTTCGTAGTTTCTGCAGCGGGCAAGTTAACTGATCTTGAAAAGGTGCGTGCAATTGTTGAATGGAAGACTCCATCCAACATTCATGACGTATGTAGTTTCCAAGGTCTAGCCATGTTTTATCGTCGGTTCATCAAGGGATTCAGTACCATCATGGCTCCAATTACAGATTGTATGAAAAAAGGGAGAGTTTAATTAGAGCCCAGCTGCTACAAAAGCCTTTCAAAAAATCAAGACCAGAATGACAGAAGCTCCTATCATGTGATTGCCTGACTTTTCTAAGGTTTTTGAAGTAGCTTGCAACGCATTTGGCGTTGGAATAGGAGGTGTTCTAAGTCAGGATGGACACCTCGTTGCTTATTTCAGTGAGAAACTGAATGAGGCAAAACGAAAGAAATATTCCAATTACGAAAGAGAATTCTATGCAATAGTTCAGTCATTGAAACATTGGCGACATTACCTGTTACAGCAAGATTTTGTTTTGTGCTTGGATTTTGAGGCATTGCGGTACTTCAAGTCCCAATCCAAGCTGAAAGGGGAACATGCGAAGTGGGTTGAACTATTGCAAGAGTACACTTTTGTTTTGAAACACAAGGCGGGAGTGGAGAACAAATCCGTTGATGTATTAAGTTGCAGAGTCAATTTAATCCACTCCATGAATGTGGAAGTTATTGGGTTTGATCGTTTGAGATTGATGCAGGACAAAGTGAAATCTAACTTAATATAGCATGATGAGATCAGATTTAGAATTAAAATTAATATGAAATTGAAACACACCGTTCATATCGATAAACATTGCAATCTAATGGAAAATCAATAATTGATCCAAGACAGGCTTTGCAGTCCTCGGCAGTAAAAGTCGTCCTCAAATGAAGGGGTAGGATCTCAATGGAAGATAGAAGTCCCAAAATGCTTAGGGAAGGTCCACTTGTGCAGATCTCGTGTTTCTTGTGAGTATCTGGGCAAGGGCTGGGTGAGATGGTCTAATGGGAAAATCGGGGGTTGAGATCTAACGACAAGGGCTGCAGATTCGATGGTTGTGTTGTTAAATGGTGGAGATGTAGGGTGTAGAAATCTAGGGTTAGTGCAGAAAGATTGCTCGTAGGAAAAGAAATAGAGAAAGATAAGAGGATACCTTTGATTGGGCTCTCACCAACCTTCGATCCGGAGGCGTTACATCCTTTGAGCAAGGGGAAACCCAAGAGACTAAGAAAGAAGAAGGGGAAAATTCCATTCCTTTCATTCTCAAAGTTCTATTACATAAGATAGCATGAAAAAAAGAAAAGAAGACAATACAGTCTTTTATTACCTAGCCCTAAAGTGATGACATCATTGTTAAGATCTGATGATCATGCAATGAGAGAAGATCTGATGATCATGCAATGAGAGAAGAATTTGGGGGAAAAGTTGATCTCTTAACAGAGCATCAACTATCCATTTTATAATAGAATTTACCCAATTACAAGCTATTAATCAGCAGCAATACAAGCTAATTACAATCAGCAATTAAGGAAATAAAGATAAAAGGAATCCTAATCTCTATACATAGAAGTATATCTATGATACAAGCTGTATAAGATTTAACCCAATTCCACACGTGGGATATTCTACATTGGGCCTAGATGGGCCAAGATTAGTGTACATGGGCCTATTTATTTCATGAGTTATCTTCTACACTCCCCCTCAAATTGATGTGGTGATGCAGAAAACATCAATTTGGAAGTAAGATCATGATGACGCGTTTTGGGAAGAGCCTTGGTGAAGATATCTGCCAACTGGTTAAGAGTAGAGACATGAGGAAGGGATATCTTCTCAGTAACGACGTGCTGACGGATGAAGTGACAATCAATCTCAATGTGTTTCGTCCTTTCATGAAAGACTGGATTGTTAGCAATTCTGGTAGCACTAGTGTTGTCACCATGAAGAGGTGTAGAACGACCAAGGAGAACACCGAATTCACACAAAAGACGGCGTAGCCAGATGATTTCGGCATTAGCAGAGGACATTGCCCGATATTCTGCCTCGGCCGAAGACTTCGAAACAGTGGTTTGCTTCTTGCACTTCCACGAAATGAGAGAATCCCCAAGAAACATACACCATCCAGTAGTAGAGCGCCGAGAATCGGGACAACCAGCCCAGTCGGCATCAGTATAAGCAGATAAGCACAAAGAAGTACCCGAAGAGTAGAATAGACCATGGTGAAGAGTGCCTTTAACATAGCGGAGTATGCGCAAGGTGAGATTTGTGGGGATTGCTAACAAACTGGCTAACCGTATGAACAGCATGAGAAATATCTGGCCGAGTCATAGTTAAGTAGAGCAAACTACCAACTATCTGCCGGAAAATAGAGGGATCATCCAGGGGAGGGCCATCATTCGAACTGAGTTTGCTGTTCAATTCCATAGGCGTATCAACTGTGTGAGCATCATCAAGCCTTGCCGAATTAATCAAATCTGTAGCATATTTGCGCTGATGGACCCGAATGCCAGATTTGTTACGCACAAACTCAAGCCCCAGAAAGTAAGTGAGAGGACCAAGATCCTTCATTCTGAAGTGGCGAGTAAGATGAAGTTTGAGATCCATAATGCCAGCAACGTCATTGCCACTAAGAATCATATCAACATAAACTAAGAGAAATGTGTAGCCTTTCGGAGTCCATCTGATGAAGAGGGAACTGTCAGAGTGACTCTGGCGAAAGCCAGCTTGAAGGATAGCTGTCCGAAATTTATCAAACCAAGCCTTGGGAGCCTGCTTAAGCCCATAAAGAGCTTTCTTCAATTTACAAACATGTTGTGGAGGACAAGCATATCCCGGAGGTGGTTTTAAATACACAGTCTCACGCAAGTCGCCATGCAGAAAGGCATTCTTGACATCCATTTGCCATAGGGGCCAGTTGCGGGCTGCAGCTACACAAAGGAGAGTGCGAACAGTTGTCATTTTAGCCACGGGTGCAAAGGTCTCCTCATAGTCAATCCCATATTCCTGCTTATAACCCTGTGCAACTAATCTGGCTTTGTAGCGGTCAAGACTCCCATCAGAGTGAACTTTTATGGAATAGATCCATTTACTGCCGATTACAGATGCACCGTCAGGGGCCGTACCAACTCCCATGTTTTGTTTGCTTCTAGAGCAAGCAACTCCTCATTCATAGCATCCTGCCAGTAAGCAATCTTCGAGGCCTGTGAATATGAGGTGGGTATAGGAGCACTATCCAAAGAAGTGAAAAGAGCAGGAAAACCATAACGGTCAGGGGTAACTGAAGGACGACTAGAGCGTCGCAGGGGTATGATATTATCAGAAGAAGCATTAATACCTGAGGGTGCAGTAGGTGGCACTGGAAGAGGATCAGGAGAGGGAGTCCCCACAGGAGGAACTGTGTTACGCCGAACATAGACATTGGTAATAGGAGGTGGAGAAGTCGCGGGGAAGTGCGGCATATAAGACACAGCAACAGGGTGAGTATCCAATCGCAAAGAAAAGAAAGGAATGTTTTCCAAGAAGATCACATTACGAGATATTCGCATGCGTTTTTCGGATTGATCATAACACAGAAATCCCTTGTGTTCAGTACTGTAACCTAGAAAGATACATTTGGCAGCCTGAGGAGACAACTTAGTGCGCTCTGTAGGTGGAAGATGAACAAAGCACAGGCAGCCAAACACTCGTAAGTGAGAATATGAAGGGGCATGACCAAAGAGAGTTTCATAAGGAGTAGTCTTTCCTAGAACAGAGCTAGGATGACGATTGAGGAGATAAACAGCAGTTTGTGCAGCATCACACCAAAAGGTGGGAGGAACTAAGGATGCAAGGAGGAGAGAACGAACAGTTTCAAGAATATGTCTGTTCTTCCTCTCCGCAACACCATTTTGTTGTGGAGTATGCGGGCAGGATTTTTGGTGAAGAATTCCTTTATCAGAAAGGAAGGCAGAAAAATCATGGGACAAGTATTCTCCACCTGAGTCAGACCTAAGAATTTTTATTTCTTTTTGAAATTGTGTTTGAACCATTTTGTAAAACTTTTGAAAAAGGGAAAGTACTTCAGACTTGAAGCGCATGAAATAAATCCAAGTGAAACGGGAATGATCATCAATGAAGGTCACATAATACTTAAAGCCTGTCCTACTCAAGGTGGGTGCAATTCCCCAAACATCAGTGTGAATAATATCAGAAGATGATAAAGCACGAGAACTATGAATAGGAAAAGGCAAGATATGACTCTTACTCAAACAACACGTTTCACACTTAGATTGAAGTAAAGAGGACATCATTTGAGTATCAAAAGTGGGTTCTAAACAACCAATTTTAAATAGGGAAAGTAAAGAAGCATTGCTCACATGACCAAGACGACTATGCCACACTGTCCACAATTTATCTAACTTAGGAGAAGAAGAAGAAAAGAGCGAGTGATGTCCAATGTCCAGCAGAAACAGTCGACCATGTTTACTCCCCGTCACGATCACCTTCCGAGTTTGCCGCCCCTGTATGACACAACCAGTGGAAGAAAAGTTAATATGGTACCCATCATCAATAAGTTGTCCGACAGAAAGTAAATTGGCTGATAATTTGGGAACAAAGTAGACATTGGGAAGGTGAAGAGACTGGCCAGAGACACCAGATAAAGTAATGGTACCAATTCCAGAGATGATTAAGTGGTCTCCATTAGCAGTGGTGATTTTGTCTTTGCCAAGGTAAGGGTGAGAGGCTGTAAAGCTACTTTCTACAGAAGTCATGTGGTTCGATGCTCCTGAATCTAGAAACCATGTGGAGGGGGTGATGAATGAAGATAAAGAGACTGAAGAATGAAAAGCAGGGAATGCTAGAGGAGAATGAGGATGATACCGACCGCCATGAAAGCCCATAGATGCGTAAGCTGATGGCACCATGTTCTGAATTGGTTCTTGAATTGGGGCTGGAGTCATGGACCAACCAAGGACTAAGAGCGGCAACAGCAATAGCAAATATGCACATAGCAGTGATGGCGCAGTAAACCCAGCAGCAGCCAGTAGTACCAAGAAATATACTAAACAGTGAAGCAGAAGGCAGAGAAGATGAAGTCTGCTAAAAACAACAATAGGAATCTGCTGTAATCTGTGTTAATTTGATTGAATCAGCTAGAACCTTGCTAGAAGTGTGCTAAAACAGCAGAGGAGGTGTCTGATGAGCAATCCAGCAGCAGACAGCACAAACAGGGCCAATAAAGCACCCAGGCGACCTTGATTTTGGAGGCAGGAGCCGTGCGTGGACCCCACAAAATGATCTAATCCCAGATCATGTTAGAATCTCTGGAAGGAGTCCAAAAGTACTTCCTCTAGTCCAAGGGTGATGAGGATTGGATACAGATCCACAAATCTGGACGGCTGTGATGAAATCTATTTGATACAGAAATATCAAAATCGACAGAGGAAGAATTGGATGAAACCTACCTCAAATGGTGAGAAAAAAATCCATAAAAATCCTTAGAATACTCCTTAAGGACTGGCGATCCCAACTGTGAAGGCTACTTGGTGATTCAAAGTTGATCAGAGATGGGCCACAGTTGATCAGAGGCTTTCACAAAAAATATAGGTCCAGGCGACCTGGATTTGGACCTCTAAATCCCTGCGTGTGGCCCACAGCTGGATCTGATTGAGAATCAGATCTACAAGGTTCAAGGAGACTCAAAATATCTTTCCAGCAAGACAAGATTCATCAAGATCCATCCACAATCCAAGATTTTGTACGGCTGTGATCAAAACTATCTTAAAAAAACTGGAAAATCACAAATCGGGGCAAATGACCTACCTCTGAACTTGGAAAAATGTTGAAAAAATCTTCAAAATTACCAGGAGAGAGAGTTGACCACTACTGTGGGGAATTTGTGACATGCCATGATGATCGCAGGTGGGCCACTGGTCACATACGTCTGTTTCCTCCGTCTGGTTGCTGAAAGAAGCGCAGATCCCTGATCTGGTTGATTGCAAGATTACAGATCCTTGATCTGTTGGCTTTTCCCAATAGTTCTCTCAAAACAGCTAGTCTTTAATAATTTCCCACGATTAGTATAGGCTCTGATACCATGTTTAGATCTGATGATCATGCAATGAGAGAAGATCTGATGATCATGCAATGAGAGAAGAATTTGGGGGAAAAGTTGATCTCTTAACAGAGCATCGACTATCCATTTTATAATAGAATTTACCCAATTTCAAGCTATTAATCAGCAGCAATACAAGCTAATTACAATCAGCAATTAAGGAAATAAAGATAAAAGGAATCCTAATCTCTATACATAGAAGTATATCTATGATACAAGCTGTATAAGATTTAACCCAATCCCACACGTGGGATATTCTACATTGGGCCTAGATGGGCCAAGATTAGTGTACATGGGCCTATTTATTTCATGAGTTATCTTCTACAATCATCACAAAAGAAAACCAAAGAAATAAAGTCGTAAGGGAGGAGGGTGGGACTGATGCATGGCCTCGGGATTCGTGCTCAAGGGATATCCGCACGAATCCCCAAAACCTTTTTTTAAAGTTGTGGCCCCCTCTTTCTTTTATTCTTTTCTTAAAGAAGCATGTGCCCCTTTTATGACTCTACTTTTATTTAAATGATTTGGGCCCCTATCTACTTTAAAACTCTTTTATTTCAACTCATGTGGCACTTCCCAAAATGGGGCCTTCCAGATGATTGCACACATGGGGCCTTTTTTCCTTCAAACAGTAGATCTAGCGAGATCCAACCGTCGGATGTCATCGTGATTGTAAGCTAACTGTGGACTTGTGAGATCTTGGCGAGCGAAGTCAGGATACGCGTCATCCATCCATATCATTGCTTGATCTGCCACCCTACGCTTCTTGCTTTGGTACATCTTGAAAGAATTGTGGAAATTAGAGTTGATGGCATCAATTCCCCTCGGTTGAGAAAATCTTACCTCCGGTGAGATAAATCTATTATATTGCTCCAGAAGGTCCGGATTGAAATGCTGCAACTCATCACATGTGATTCATGTGTTGTCATGTTGCGGATAGTTCTTCCACTTGACAAGGAACTTTTGTATGCCTCCCTGCCTGGTAGAGACCAATTGGTCATCCAATATGTCTTCCACAATTTCTTTCCTTTGAGCTTTAGGAGGGGGAGGTGGCGTAGATTGTGGGAGTTGGCGGTGGGAAAAGGATGGATCAAGGTCTTTGGGTGCATGAGTTGGAGAAACAAGATGAAAAGGGTTGGCAGAAGGTGTTGAAGACCCTCGAAAAGAAACAAGATCCTCTACATTGAAAGTGGTGCTGATTCCCATATCAGATGGAAGGTCTAAAACATATGCATTGGGACCCAATCTCTTCAAGATTTTGAATGGACCAGTACTACGGGCCTGCAATTTCTTGGCAATTCCTTGTGGATCATAACTTCATCTCCCACTTGAAACTAAATGTACCGACGGTGTGAATTAATAGATGATTTATAATAGTCATTTTGCATATCGATTCTTCGTCTGATCTCATTATGCAATGCATTAATGTGATGGATGAATGCATCAGCTGACTCAGATGGACGATGAATGGATGGCATGGGAATGAGATCTTCAAGCATCCTAGGCTTATAACCAGTGACAACTTCAAAAGGATTCATGCCTATGGACCTATTTACCTAAGGCGATCCATGAGAGCTTGTGATACAATTTTGTCAAAAATTCCCTTGTCAATCACTCAGTGCAAACCTGCCCATTTACACAGCCTGTTGAACAAAAGTTATTATTTCGTTGTCATCTCCTCTCAACAGTTGGCGCGGGTTCCTTTTGTGCCACATGTTGATTCATCATGACTTCACCTTTGGTGTCACCATAGACATCAATTTTCTCTAACTTTTCTCCTCCTATTTTTTTGGTCAACTGCTTCTTAGGTTCTGGCTCATTTCTGTCACATGTACAGAAGCTTTCAGAGGTTTTAGGATTGAAACAGCAACTGACCTCTTTCTTGGTAGTGTTAATACACGGGAGATTTTTTTTCCCCTTTCCTCAGCTAATTATTACATGGGAAACTTGATCATGTATCTTGGCTAGATTTCACTTGTGTGCTTGTATGAGGTGATAAAGATGATTAGCTGATCCTCTTAAAAGATGCGAGCTTGAGAGCTTGATGGTCAGCTATTTCTTCCGCTTTTAGCGCATGTTGCACCACCTCGTCAATGGTCTCATAGTTCTGAAAAGCTAAGAGATGTTTTATGTCAATGGTCTCAAAAGTTCTGAAAAGCTAAGAGATGTTGTATGTCAGACAATTATAATACCTGCAGCTGTGACATCCACTAGCTTTGATTCCAAATTGATGCAAACCCAATTTTTTTTTAATCGAAGTGGCGAAGTATGAGAAAGATGACTCCAAGAGATTCCTACAAAGAAAAACAAACCTCATAGGGAAAACAAAATCCACGGGGAAAATTTAATTAAACTCCAAAATTACCTCCAATGTCTCCCAATACTCATATATATGAAAACAAACCCTTGAATCCAAGACTCCTAATGAAACTAGGAAAATTAATCAGAGGCTCCTATTGGAATTAGAAAGCTAGGTCTAATTACAACTCATTCAAGGAAAAAACAAAATAAAAATCCTAGACTTATTTCATAAATCTGAGCCATGGGTCTCATTGCATTGGGCCATTGGCTTTGCATCATTTAGATGTAAAAGAAAAAAACAAAAAAATCCCTAACCCCATCTATTAAATAACAATGAGAAATAGAATGACAAACTTACTCTTCATCTATAGACTATTCTTGTAACTACTATTAATATTCAATAGCATAAGATTAATAGATATGATTGATAATATATTTACTTTTCTCTTGTTTGTTTGATTATCTTGCTTTAACATGTAACTAATTTCAGAAACTATTCAACCCATCCACTTTACATAATCAATCAAGTGGGAATATAAACCATGAGAAGAACAAAATACGGTGGTACCATCAAATAAAATGAGGTTTTGATGAATATATATATATATATATATATTGAATGGTCACTTCAATTTTATTAAGGAAAGCCAAACAAGAAGGCAAAGCCGGCAAAGCAAGAGCAAAAGCAAGTTTAAATGAAAAGAAAAACTAAAGCTAAAAGATAAGAGAAATGTCCTCATGAGCAAATGAGCAAACAAAAGCAAGTTTAAATGACTCCTTGGCTAAAAAATCAACCTCAAAATCGACTTATTGAAGAATATGATGAAAGGGGGTGTTAGGACAACGAGTTAGGTACATAGTTCGCTTTTATTCCTCGATGCACACACTAACTAGTTTTTTGCCCATTTTTGGGTACCTTTGGCATTTTGGTTGTATTCTGGCCGAAGTAGTCAAAATGGACTTGTTTGGGGCAAACCATTACGACTAGCATAGCTAGGGACCTTTCTGACATTTTAAGAGTTTTTATTTTTTATTTTAATAAAATACCCATATTTCTAGCCCAAATTTGTAATTTCACTTTGAAGAACAATTCATTAGGGTTTTTTTTAGGGAGTTGGCACACTTGTAGGGCAACCTAACTTTAGATTTCACCTATGATGCCCATGGCTAGGACGCTCCATGGATACAATAAGAAGAGCACATCGTTATAATCATCATCGTTGAAATCGTCGTCGTCATCATCATCATCATCATCAAAGCCTTGTCTCAACTATGTTGGGGTCAGCTACATGAATTCTGTTTTTCCATTCTAGTCTATCATGGGCCAAATCCTCTAATAGGTTTCATCGATCCAGATCTAACCTTATTACTTCCATCCATGTCCTCTTTGACTTGTCCTTTTTTCTTAGTAGGCCTTTAACTTACATAGAAATATTTTCCCCCCACTGGTGCTGTAGCTTGTCTGCGTTGGACATGTTCGAGCCATTTCAAAGAATTCTCTTTTAATTTATCACCTATTGATGCTACCTGTAAATTCCCCAAAATGTGCTTTAATTTTTTCTTTCCTAGTTTTACCACACATCCATCTTAACTTTCTCATCTTTGCTTCCCTCATTTTGTGCATTTGTTGCTTCTTGGCTTGCCAACACACCCATAGGCGGAGGAGCGAGATGAGGAATCTGCCCTAGGAGGGGCTTGTGTCTGATTAGCTAGTTGGTGAGGCAATAGCTTACCAAGGCAATGATAATTAGTTGGTCCAAGACCACCCACAAATGTACAATAACCACTTGTGGACCATCTATCGTCAAAAGATCCTGCCCAATCAGCATCACAGCAGCCTGCCACATCAAGACGACCATGATTGGAGTATAATAATCCTTCTTAGCATGAATTTTGTGAAGGTCTTGCCTACGACAGAGCTTCGTAACAATTCGATTTTTGTGGTAATAGATTGGTTTTCTAAAATGGCTCACTTTATTCCTTGTAGGACAAAAAGAAAAAGAAAAAAAACCGTCACGGCATAGGATAGATCAGGCTGTGTGAGAGTGTGAGCTACTGCAATCCTCCAACAAGACTTCGATAAAAATAGGGGTCACAAAATAGCGCACCCGAGTCTGGTAAAAGCTTTGTGTCCATAAATAATGGGGTGCTCATGGGCTTGGAACTGGGGGGAAGAAATGAGCTATGTATCCAGCTTGCTACGGACTAGGCTAATGAGAAAGGCGGCTAGAAAAAGTGATCTAGACTGGAGAGTAATCGGCAAAGAGGGGAGAAAGAGATGGGGCAGGGCCTCTTCGTTCTGTTCTGGCAGGGATGCAGCGAGCAATTACCGGAACAAGAAACAACTAAGTGCCTTATGCTCCTTTTGGTCTTCTCGTTCTATGTCCATTGATCTCCTGCCTTCTCCCATTCTCTTTATCAAATCCTTCTAGGCAGATAGGCAATGGGTACTTACCTCTCTTGGACATATAATAGGTGTATTAGGACCTCTCTTGTGTATTCTCGACTCTTGAGAATTATCATCAATAATATTCTCGTGTATTCTTGACTTTTGAGAATCATCATCAATAATATCCATATTTTTTTTCTTCTCTGAGATAAAATTGATACTAGTTCTAAAACCCTAGAAGTAATAGTACCAAGCTTGGGTTGGAGGTGTCTACAGTTTGGGTGAATGTCTTCCACACCAATCTGGCTATGTTAGAAGGGTTTTATCTTGCCCTTCTTTAAAGAGGTGAGTAGAGTTTGTAGGCAAGGAAGAAAACAAATGTTACTGCTCATGAAATAGATACCATGGAACTCAGCCTGCATAATCGAATATTTTCTATTCTCTAATCCTGCGGAATCATAGGTTGTCGTCCATACAAGTGTACAATCCTATTCAGATTATAACAGTATCCTATGATCTCTAGAAAAACATACCATAGTATTTATAACTATATACACTGGTCAAATCTCACCAATAGGTATGAGAAGGTTATAATCTAATCTACCAAATAATATTTTGTAATCTAAAATCATTGGTTTCTCTACACTATTAGATTTCTTCACCTAATCTGGGAGATGTCCACTTTCTTCTTCGTGATTTGTTCATGTGAAATCCACTCAAACTCCTAGCCCAAAAAACAAAAAGGAAATCCCACTCAATCTGCCTGCATTCCATCGAGTGGTGATGTCAAATTTTAAAGAATCTTTTTCCCCTTTCAGTTGAATCAAATCAAATTGCAGCATTTAAACTGAGTTTGCTCCCTCTTCGGATTTCCTATTGACAAACAAAAAAAAAAAAAAAAAAAGGGCTTATCAGTTTGACCACCGAAACTGAATGACTGTTTTTCTTATTTTGACCAGCTATTTTTAGGCTCTTGAATGTTAAGACCACATGTTAGAACCGAGTTCAGGACTAAGCTGGATCATCTGTCTGATATGGTTGTGCTGCATAGCAATATATTGATAACATGACAGAGGATCATTCATTACAATTGTGTTTCTTGTGTTTTGTTATGTCTGCTGTTTTATTGTTATGTTTTTCTCACAATTTAGTTTTTTTCCTTGATAAAGAGCTCTCAGAACTGATCTGTATGACGTAGAGAGCAAGTGATGGTGTAGGAGCTTCCAGCGAAACCGATTTGTTTCCGCCTTCTCCAAATATTTCTTGATTTGCAAATGTTATGCTTTTACTGTTCTGATTACAGCTGCAAATACAAACTCCAAGAATTTCTTGTGATGGTCTTGGGTTAGTAGTAGTATGCTTTTACTTTGTCTTTTCCCTTTAGAATATGATACTGTTTGTTATTTACCAAATAAAGATGCAGAAAATTTTGTGAGGCTACAGAGGTTATTGTCTTTCACTGCAGTTTGTTTTTCACTATTCTGAGAGGAATCCTTAAATAGCTGTTTTAGCGTTTATTAGGCAATACTGCACTCCACATAGTAAGAGACTTTCCAGGAATTTGGGAGGCAAAAAAAATGGAAAAAGGAGAAGAGGAAATGAATTAACGAGTTGGGATCATGGTTAAAAAACACTGTTTCAGACTCCATTAGGGGTTGTTTGTTTGCACTTATTTACATACATAAATGATGCATATGCATAATGATTGCACATCATCACATTTGTTTGCCCTCATTTGCACATGTCTCATAAATGAGGTATGAAAAAATGAAGTATGAAAATGGTGTGTAAATGAGGCCATTTTCAGCATCTCATTTGCATAGCTGAATAGTGGTTGAGTGTTACACATTGTACTGTAGCTGGGTGGTGGTACTGGTTGGGACATGTAGCGATGTTGGTTTCAAATCCCCTCAGCCAGGTTTTTTTTCCTCACTTTTAGTGGACCCCAGATTCGTGATACTAACCATCTTCTTTATACGCTTAAGAAAGCCTAAAATGTTTAATTTCACAATTTGCATTTCCATAGATTTTGAGAAATTTATGAAAAACATCCAAAAAACCCCAACCTATAAATCTAATTTTCTATACTTTTGTGGACCCCTAATTCATGATCCGAACCATTCAATATCTTGTTTTAATGAAAAAAAATAAAAAATCAAGATGCTTAGTTTTGTATCTTAATACTTCATGGATTTCGAGAAATTTGTGAAAACACCCAAAAATCCAATTACGTTTAGAACCATTTGATGTAGTCATTTACTATGTGAAAATGATGATTTTGACAAACATGGTAATGTGCTTCACATGTAACATTTACATATGTGAAACCCATTTTCCTATCACGTACGAAGGGCAATCTGACAACTTATGTAACAGCCAACATAACAATCTGTTTCGGTCACTTTTTAATTTTGAAATTTCTTTTTAGAAATTATAGAAAATGTTGGTTCTGAAAATACCAAACTTAATAGTACTTTTAGATTTCTTTGAAAAAAGCCGTCATATACATTATAGTCTATTTGTATTATATATTTTTATGCCTTGGACATTTACATTTGTATAAATGGCAATGGTGACTACTGCAAAGGTATTTAATGGGCAAAACTAATGCAGGCCAGACTACTGGGTCCCGCTTAAAAGGTTTATGCCGATGGACCAAGTCCAACAAGGCCCATTAAAGTGGGGATCTCCAATGACATCTTCCTATTTTGTAGATTTCTTGATTTTACTAGATTTTAGTAATTGCTTAGTATTAAATTAGATAGTTTCTAATTTTATTATAAGTTGTCTTCCAAGTTAGAGCTCACGCTAAACTATATTAGAGATGTAATCCCTTCTCATTGGGATAGATTGCAGTTGAATAAAATTGAGCCCTCTCTTGTGAGTTTTTTTGTCTTTGGTGTGAGACCTAGACAACATTATCCTAAGCCCATTGGCTTGGAGAGTAGCCCATTGGCTATTCTTCCCTTTCTGTGTTGCGTCAATTGGTATAAGAGAGACAATCCGTTCTCATATTGTTGTTTCGATCGAGGTAATCTGTGCATTCATCCCTTTCATTGATTTCATCATCCATTATCTTTATCTTCATCATCCGCAAATAGGCCCACCGAGACCAGCTCGCTGCACGCCAGCACCGAGGTCTAGTCGTCGTCATCGTGAGGCTTCAAAGCGTCTTCCTTCGTCTAGATGCCGAGAGCAGCAGTAAGGACCATCTTCCTCACCTTTTGTTTCAAACAAACAGAGGGGCTTTTCAGCCTTTTCTCTTGCGTGCACAAAGTTCAAGGCCAAGGGGATGACACGTGTCTATAACACTTCTTGAGCCAACATATTGTGCTATGATTTGGGACAATTTCCGACCCGTTTAAAGAGTTTGCATCACTGAGCAGATCCATCTGCAGTAGACATCCAACCCCTTGACCAGATCAAGGGGCTGGAACTTCTTTCGGCGATATTGGAGTCATCCACCGTCAGATCTTAGATCTGTTTTCGCTAACATGATCGTGAAGAGCAAATCTACAAATTAAGCCAGTCAAAAATTTTAAACTTGCATTTAAAAGAAAATGCCTCCCAAGAAGCATATAGAAGTGGAGTTTTCCTCAAACGATGAGGATTTGAAGGGAATTGTTGCGGAATTATTGGTAAATGTTAATCAACTAACCGCAATAATGGTTCAAATCCAAGAGGCTCTTGCAAGGATTGAAACCTTATTAACCAATTTGGAAACTAATCGGCGTGAGGATAATCATCGAGATAGTGGAGGACATAATTGGAATCAACGAGATCCACATACTGTCAATGTTGATCGTGATTTGGGTATTATACTCGTGATTCTCGAATATGATGGAAAATTGAAACCGACGAGTTCATGGTTTGGTTGGTGTGTGTTGAAAATGTTTTTTCACACAAGCTAATGACGGATGGTCATAAAGTTACACTGGTAGCAACTTGATTACGCAATTATGCTGCGATATGGTGGGCCGAGATGCAAAAGAGGAGAAGAAACCAACAAATTGACCTCGTGGACACATGGACCGAGATGAAAAATCTGTTGAAGTAGTGTTGTGAAAGGCGCGCCTAGGCGCGAGGTGCACCTATTGGGCTTTAGCTGCCTCGAAGTGAGGCGCGTTCAGTGAAGCGCAGCCTAGGCGCTCGAGGTGGTGCCTTGGAGCCAGGCGCATGAAGCGTGAGCTTCTTTACAGTACAATAGTTGGATGAAAATTAGAAAAAAAAATCATTTAAGGGGCTAAACATAAGTTTTAATGGATTAAAATTAGAAAAGGAATTGAGGAGGGGGCCAATTGTAATTTCTTTACTCTTTAAAAGGGCATCAAAGCCCTAATTGTTTCATTTCCATCGAAACGAAAAGAAGAAGTAGAAGCAGAAGCAGCAGGACCTGGAACTACTCTTTTCATTTCCTAGTACTACTCCTTTCCTCCTCCCAGTCTCTCTCTCTCTCTCTCTCTCTCTCCCTTTGTTCTCAAGATCTGGAAGTGAATAAATATGGACGTTTGGAGTAATGGGACCCCCATGGCCCACTGTATGGATGATCTGGACCATAGAGCAGGAGGCATACCCCCTAGTCGACCAAGAACGACTTAGACCCATGTGAGGTGGGCCCCGTTTGGGCCACCGTCTAGACCCTTGAAGCACGAGAGGTGGGGTTGGAGGAAGGGCAGGGTAATGTGGTTGACACCGTGGTTGACACCATTACTGGGACCCACTGCACGGCCTGATCTGAGATCAGGACCCCTCATCTTGCAGGGGACCCGGGGGCCACCTATGTGGTGGTGGTCCCATGTGGAGTGGGCCCCATCTGCCCCATCATCAGAGACTTCAATTCTGGGAACCGAGAGAGAGGCCTGTTCATGAAATTTTCTGTAATTGTTAAGGCTGCGGGGCCCAGTAAGGCTACCTAATGATGAATAAGAACCATGGGACTTCTTGTGGGGCACCGGGCGACCCTAGAGATCAGGTCTGATCATGTATCAGATCAGCGGCACCCACTGTTGGTATATGCCCACTATTCCAGATTCTGTCAGTGATTTGCTGTTTGGTCATAGCTATAGTTGTCTTTTTAACATGAAATCATCCTGCTGTGCATTGTGATTGGTTTCTTGGTGAGACTGCTGATTTATGAATAGGCTCAGCAAGAGTTTGTGGCAAACTGCTGATTTATGAATCTTAAAATTAGCATTTAGAGTGATGGATGCTTTATGACTTTTAGAATTCTTCTAATATTCCTTGCCTTTTTTGTTCTAATTTGTGAATTATCCATCTATACCAATATATATATATATATATATATTTATCTACAATGTGCGCCTCGCCTTGCGCCTTAGCGCTTAGGCCCCAGGAGACCTTAATGCCTTGATGCATCTCTTGCTTTTCAAAACACTGTTTGAAGCAAAAATTCCTTCTTGTCATACTCTGTATTTCCTAAAACTTCAAAACCCTAAACCCCAAATTTCCCAACTTCTTGAAGCCCTAAAATCCCCAAATCCACAACCCAAAACCCAATCTTCGCATTATCCCCTTCAATCCCCAAAACTCAAAATCCTTAATCCCAATTCTACCATGAACCCTCGTGACCCCAGGCAAGATGTGAAAGTGCAGTCAATGTTCCCAATTTCTATGGGCGCATGGACGTGAAAGTTTTCACCGACTAGATTACCACACTTGAAGATTATTTTAAATGTTACAACATGGATGAAGACAAGCATGTCCCCTTTGTAAAGATGAAGATGAAGGGTGCAACACGTGTTTAGTGGTGGAGTATTGACGAAAGGAATGCCGATCAGAGAAGACCTCCTATTAGCACATGGGAGGAGATGAAGGAAAAACTTGAAGATAAGTACCTGTTGGTTGACTAGGTTGTTGATTCCCTCTTTGATCAATTGGTTGACTGTAGACAAGGGACCTCCACTATGGATGATTGCATAGAAAGGATCAATGATCTTATTAGTACGTTGCAAAGTGTCAAAGACAGATCGCCAAGCTATCTCCAAATACAAGCGATGACCGCATCAAGAGATTAAAATAGAATTGACTATACTCAATTTTCACGGTATAGAACTTCATTGCATGGAACTTCGCATCGAGGATCAGATGAGGCATTTGTATTCAAGGCATGTCGGAGAACCTCTTCAGCGGAGAAACTCCGATGCAACTTATCAGCGGGTCGTTCCATAGCAAAATCCTATCCAACAAGCTCCACACAAAACCTCATTAAGCAAGCCCCACCTTAGAATCAAGAAAGGTCACCACCAAATTATGCCACCAAAGGAAAGAATGTCGTCAATCCTTCGCGGCAGAAGCATGATATTGAATGCTTTCGATGCAAAGGCGAAGGACACTATGCTTCTGAATGCACAGGTGCAAAGAATCTTCACTATGCCTACAATGAAGAACATGGTTATGATTCATAGTGTGTTGATGAAGAATATGAAGTTGAAACTCCATATGAAGAGTAGGGACCTCCACCCAAGCAAGAAGATCTATCAAGCTGAAACAGAAGAACATTATTCATTTGTCTCCTCTTCATCACTACTAAAGAGGAAGCTGAAGATTGGAGGCGAAGTAACATAGTTGGCTCCATGGCTAAATGTTGCGACAGATTGTACAATCTTGTTATTGATGAAGCAAAATGAATGTGGTATCCTACTAATTAAATTTTTTTTTTTTTTTGAATGTGGTATCCCAAGAAATTGACAAATTGAAGCTGCCAACCGAGAAACACCCGAAGCGTTACTAAGTTTCTTAGGTGAATGAAGTGGCAATTCCGGTGACCAAACGATGCAAGGCAACATTCATGATTGGTGGTTATGAAGATTCGATTTGGTGTGATATTATTCCCATGAATGTTACTCACATTTTATTGGGAAGGCCTCGGTTCTTTGATAACAAGGTCCAACGTGATGGAGAAGCTAATACTCATACTTTCAAGTATAAGGGCCGAAAAGTTACTCTTCTTAAGCCTCCTATTGGAGGCAAAGCAAATGGCATCCATCCTAGCAAAGCAAGTTGCATCCATGCTTGATTCTCGCATTCTCTCTATGCAAAAATTTGAAGAAGAAAACAAAGATCAAGGAGCTTTCTATGCCTCTTGTACCCCAAGAACTCAAAGAGGCAGGTGAAAAGGAAGAATTTTCTAGAGCACTTGAAATAAAGTCTTTGTTCCATGATTTTAAAGACTTAATTCTGGTAGATCTTCCAAAGGCGCTACCACCTATGAGGGACATTCAGCATGCTATTGATCTAGTCCCCGGTTCCTCACTTCCAAACCTACCTGCTTACCGGATGAGCCCCACTAAACATGCAGAATTGAGAACACAAGTTGAAGAACTCCTCCAGAAGGGTTGTATTCAAGAAAAGATGATTCCTCGTGCGGTTCCCACTCTCCTAACACCCAAGAAAGATGGTTCTTGGCGAATGCGTGTTGATAGCCGAGCAATCAACAAGATCACCATCAAGTATCGATTTCTGATACCTCGGGTCGGGTGGATGACATGCTCGATATGATGACCATTGACCAGATCCTCAATCTTTTCAAAGCTTGATCTTAGAAGCGGATATCACCAAATCCGTATTCGACTAGGCGATGAATGCTATGATACTCAGATACTTGTACAACCCCCAATGTGGCCATATCGAACCAATACGACACTTGTATTGGTACCTGATACTGCACTGATACTTCAATGGAACAAGTTTAACATATCCTACTCACCATTAAAAAAAAAAAGCTAAAAAGGGACGAAAACAATGATAATTTCATTGATTCAAAAGTGATCCAAAGAAAATTAGGGCACTCGTATCTGTATCCGCGTCCTAGATTTTCAAAAGTGTGGAGTTGTATCCCTGATCCCCATATCAGTGTCTGTATCCATATCCGTATCTGGGCATCATAGGATGAATGAAAGACAACGTTCAAGACAAAAGATGGATTGTATGAATGGTTGGTCATGCCGTTCAGATTATCTAGCTCCCAACACTTTTATGCAAATTTGTCATTGTGTGCTTTGATGACATTCTGATTTTTTGCAAATCAAAGGACACATCTTGATCATTTAAGGAATGTGATGCGGGCACGAGTTCTAAAGTTATTTTCTTGGGTTTTGTTGCGTTGGCCCATGGAGTTGAAGCCCAATTCAGATAAAATCAAAGGAATTACCGATTGGCCTCTTCCTAAAACTATCCATGAAGTACAGGGTTTTCATGGATTGTCCTTTTATAGGAGATTTATTTGCAATTTCAGCACCATTATGACTCCTATAACATATTGGATGAAGAAAGGGGACTTCAATTAAACCAAGGCAACCACTCGGGCATTTGAACAGATTAAGTAGAAAGTGACGAGGCGCCTATTTTAAAACTTCCAGACTTTGATAAGGTCTTTGAAGTCAGTTGTAATGCTTCGCAAGAAGGAATTGGTGGAGTCTTAAGTCAAAATGGACATCTAGTCACCTACTTTAACGAAAACTTGAGTGATTCCCACAAGAAGTATTCGCCCAATGATCTGGAATTTTGATGCAGTAGTACAAGCTCTTCGTAACTAGTGTCACTGTTTGATTGGAAAGAATTTTATGTAGTAGTACAAGCTCTTCGTAATTAGTGTCATTGTTTGATTGGAACGGAATTTGTGCAGTACTCTGATCATGAAGCTTTGCAACATATGGATTCACAAAAGAAGATGAGCTCGAATCACGTCAAATGGAGTGCAAAGAATTCCCTGATGATCATATGCTTGAAGTCGTCAATCTCACCTACTCATGACAATTTCCGTCACAATACTAGGCTTTGAAGAAATTCACAAAAAAATCCCTGATGATCATGACTTTGGATGCATTTACAAAGATCTTCTCAATGGTGAGTTTACTAAACATCCAAAGTTTACCATACATGATAGCTATTTCTTTCGTGGGAATCAATTATGCTTACCAACTACATCTATCCGCGAACATGTCTTACAAGAGTTACATGGTGGCGGACGCAGTGGACATCTAGGGCGTGACAAAACATTGGCAATTGTGGAAGATCGCTTCTTTTCGCCCCGCCTAAAACCTGATGTTGCCCGAATTTATGAACAATGCAGAGTTGAAAATTGTCAAAAGAAGAACACCAGATTATATCAACCTCTTCCTATTCCACATGTGCCTTGGCAAGATCTAAGCATGGATTGTCTTAGGCTTTACCAAAAACAGCATGGAAAGTAGATTCTAATTTTTGTTGTGGTGGAAGATTTTTCAATGTGGCACACTCTATACCATGCTCAACCATAGCCGATGCAAGGAAGGTTGCTACTGTTTTTTTCAAAGAGATTGTTCGTCTGCATGGCTCTCCCAAGACAATAGTATTTGACAAAGATACTAAGTTCATGAGATTTTTCTGAAAGACTTTATGGCAAATGATGCATACTAAGCTTCAATATTCAAGTGCCTACCATCCACAAAAAGATGGCCAAACATAGGTTGCCAACCAAAGCTTGGGAAATCTTCTTTGATGTCTCATTGGAGAACACATCTCTACATGGGATCTTATTTTGCCCATGGCGGAGTTTGCCTACAATAACTCTGTAAACATAACCATGGGAAGATCACCATTTGAAGTTGTCACAGGAGTCGAGTCATGTCTTTCTATTGATTTGAGTCCCTTACCAGTTAAAGCCAGACCTAGCCAAGAAGCTGAGTAATTCACACGGCACATGAAGGACGTTCATGATGAAGTTCACAAACAGATTGCCAAAAGTAGTGAGAGCTATAAACATTATGCGGACACTCGAAGACGCCATGTTGAATTTAATGAAGGAGATATGGTCATGACCCAAATGAAGCTTGAACGGTTTCCCGCAGGTACTTACAAGAAGCTTCACCCAAGAAGTGCTGAGCATTCAAGATTCTGAAGAAAATCAGCTCCAATGCTTGTGTGCTCGATCTTCCTCCCGACATAAATATCAGTTCCACATTCAATGTCGAAGATCTCACAATTTATCATGGCATTATCAAGATGAATCCTTTTAAGAACAGGATATCAGGCTTACCATGCTTCCACCTCCTCGAGAAGAAATTGAAGATGTCTTTGATGATCGGCTAGTATCAACAAAGAACAGAGGCTTTCAAAAGTTCTTAGTCAAGTGGAACGGGCAACCTTTCTCTGAAGCTACATGGATCACAGCCACAAACATCCAGAGACTTGACTTGGATTTGTATGAGAGAGACCAAACTGATAATTCACCAGAGTCGAGTTTCTCCAAGCTAGGTAGAGTTGATGCAAGCTAGACTACTAGGCTTGCTTAAAGGTTTATGCTCGAAGGCCTAACTCCTAAGTCCAACAAGGCCCAGTAAAGTGGGGATCTCTGACGACCTCTTCCTATTTTGTAGATTTCCTGATTTTCCTAGATTTTAATAATTGCTTAGTAGTAAATTAGATAGTTTCTAATTTTATTATGACTTTTTTTCCAGTTTCTAATTTTATTATGAAGCCATGTTAGAAGGCGCCCAACGGAGGCACCTGTTAAAAAGTGTGAAAGCATGGAGATTGCCAGGAGTAGGAGAGGGAGAGGGAGAGGGAGACCCAAGAGAAGTCGGAAAGAAACTATTAAACATGACCTTGCCTACATGGATCTAACGGAGGACATGGCCCTAAACAGATTTGACTGGCGTTGTCAAATCCATATAGCCGACCCCACCTAGTGGGAGAAGGCTTGGTTTGGTTTGGTTTGGTTTGTTTTCCAAGTTAGAGCTTAGGCTAAACTTTGTAAGAGATGTAATCCATTCTCATTGGGATAGATTGTAATTGAATAGAATTGAGTTCCTCTCTCTCTCATGAGTTTTTTGTCTTTGGTGTGAGACCAAGACAACATTATCCTAAGCCATGGGCTTGGAGAGTAGCCTGTTGGCTATTCTTCCCTTCCCAGGCTGTGTCAAAAACTATTTGAGGGCCGTCGTTATTTTAAACAATGGGAGATGATTCCATTGTGGGATGCATCTCTTTTTTATTAATGTACCTTCACTAATTAGAGTACAGGGCCAGCTAAGGAAGATTACAAAAGATAAGAAAACAAATCTCTAATTCAAATCTTCCATCCATAGTTCTTGTGTCCTTGTATGCAGAGTTAACTCAATGTACACAGCCCTATGTTCATGTTTTTTGATCACCTTATAAATGTGTAAAACCTGTTGAATGATCTGTTCCCATCCATGCAATTCGTCATTTCATTCCCTTAATTGTCAACATCTTGCTCACCAGCTATGTACTTTTAAAGATAAGACCCTAGATCTAAATCCTAGTAACCAAACTAATAATTTTTTCTTGAGATAAAATCTCTAAAGGGAGCTTCTATTGGCACACAAGAAATTACTCTCCCCACACACAAAAAAAAAATAAAAAAATCCTAAAGTACCCCTCCTCCCCTTACCCCCTCCACCCTCCTCCCTCTCTCCCCTCCCCCTCTCCCAGTCGCTGGTCGAGAGGGAGACCATCCGGCAGGCCCTCTCTTCCTCCCTCCCCCTCTATTTTCTCTCCCTCTCCCTCTCTCTCCCTTCTTCTTCTGCTACCACCAGACACCCTCGCCGTCGCCGCCGCCGCTGCCACCTGACCCTCCATTCTTCCTCTCCACTTCACTGCCGCCCCATCTCTCTTTCGTTTTCCCCTTTCTCTTCCTTTCTCTCTCACTCCCCCTTGATGTCCCATGTCATCGTGTCAGCACCGTCGCCTTCGGCGACCACCAGCACCACCGCCGGCCACCACCAAGCTCTCCTCATCTCTCTCTATTTCCCCCATTTTCCCTCTCTTTGTTTCTCTCTTTCTTTCCTTCTCTCTCTCCCATCTCCTTGCTGCCATGTGAATCAGCCCCCGCCCCCCCACAAATCCCATTCTCTCTGTTCTTGTTCTTTTTCTTTCTTTCTTCTTTTTCTCTTTCCCCTCCTCCATGGGAGGGAAGACTGGGCAGGGGGAGGGAGGGGGGGAGAGAAAAAAGAGGGGAAGGGAGGAAGAGAAAGGGGCTGCTGCAGGGCCTGCCGGCTGGGGCTCCCTCCCAGCCGGTGGGGGAGGAGGGTGGAAGGGGGAAGGGAGGAGGGTAGTTTAGGAATTTTTTGCGTGGAGTTTGTTTTGGTGTGCCGGTAGAACGTCCGATGTCTAAATGATCAACCAAAGGAAAGTGATTATATCCTAATCTAACTTAATTAGATTAATCAATTAAAAGAATTTCCAATGAAAAAATCAACATATTCTAGCTTGTGGCTTGTGAGCCTCATGCATATGGACTGCATTATTCTCTTCGAGTTGGATGTAACTCACTCAAGTTAGCAACTAGCATCATCATCCTCTGAGATCAAACACCAAAAAAATGAAGGCTTGATCATGTAGGTTCCTTTTGTCTAGATCAATTGTCATGGATGGTGATATGATCTCGTTTTTAATTGTGTACTGTCACACTTGGTGAATTCTTGGATTTGACCAGACACCATTTAATTGTCAGATCAGGCCAAATATTCCATTTAATAATCCTGTCAGATATTCGCATTCATCCGACTGTTGCAATCAATGGATGTGCCTGTTTACCTGCTACACCCACTTGCATACATGATGCTGTCTTCAATTGAGTCCTACATTGTTGTTGCCAATCTCCAACGATGAAACGAATAGAGCCAGTACCATTAGATTGTCTAATTGAACCTTGACATGCAGATTTTCTGGACTGTCACCAGGTGTCGAAGATCAAACACAAGATTCTCTTTAGAGTCCTTTGTTTGATCTCCTATATCAAGATCAACCATAGAACTTTCTTCTAGCAGACATTCTACGACCTTCTGGCTCAAGATCCATTGTATGGACATCATCAACTGGAATATGATTAGCCAATGCCTTAAATTGTAATAGCATTTTATGCATCTCTCTATGGGTGCCTCAGTGTAATGAGAGGACTCCGCTCCCTGGGTTTTCATTTCCGTGATGGAGACGAATCATGTGTTCCTAGCCCTTGCATTGGAAATTAAAATCATCTCTATCAAAGAAAATCAGTTCACTTTTTTTCCTTTTATCGCAAGGAAAATGTGTCACCCCAATTGATCGGAAAATGGGTTGCACGGAAAATCAGAATAACTTTAACTCTCTGCTACAAAGTCCTCTCGTCACAAATATACCCTATGTGTGTTGCTTTTGTCTTAGTATGGTGCTCTTCCCAACCATCAACTTCCCAAACAATGACTTGATAAATAGATTTTACCAATGATCAAAGTAAGGCTTAACACACTAATAAGAAATTACTCATACCAGATTGTACAGGTAAGGCCATGGTCATTGCCATTCTCTTCATCAAGGTTTAGATTCTTGCACAACCTCTGCAACGCTCGTATTCCAAAATATAAAAGCCTCATTAAAGAAATTGCTTTACAGTTCATAATAATGCATCCCTCTATAAAGAAATTCAAATCCTACATCCCAGTCAGAGAGAGAAAGGAAACTAAATTATAATTGCTTCCTAAGATAACATTTATTTTCTAATAATAAACTAAAAGGAAAATAATTAAATTCTAGTATAACTTGTTTAGATAAATCAATTAAAAGAAGTTTTTATATGAAAGAAAGGGAACTGGACAAATTCTAGACTGGCTTATTGGCCGACGTATACCAATTCAGAGTGCGTCATTACATGATTTGAATTGGCACTTTGAGGGTGAATGTTAATCCTTTGTTGCTTCCCTTCCCCGACACTCTAGCTATGATCCTTAGATGTTGACATGAAGGGGCCTTCTCATCTCCAGCCGTTGTGCCTGCGGTGTCTAGTCTGGATGCTTTACTTCCATGGCACTGTGTAGGGAATATGGGGTAGGCAGGGGTGAGCGGGCTCATCTGGGATAGTGCTGCAACGATCTTCTTGGTCCTTGTGGAGTTTCAATTGGCCATATGGGTGGAGATGATGGCATTGATGATTTGACTCTTACCTGATTCTTGTCCATCGTATTGTTGAAGGAGACCAATGGCCAGTTGCCAGTGTGTGGTGGCCTTGAGGATAGCAGCTGTGGTGGTAGACATCGCTAGAACTTAGGAGTATTTAGGCATTTTTCTTCTTTGGAGAAAGGGGTGCAAAGTAGGAGGTGGACAGTTTCCCTGGAAGTATTGTGTAAGCTTATGGATTTTTGGAAACAGTCTAATAATTCCCCTCTAATAGGCTTGTCAATTCATTTGTGAGTAATATACATTTGGCTCGCTGTCCTGAGCTCGTTAGTATGGAACTCTGATACTAAATAACTCCTTTATTAATTGAAGTCACCAGACAAACAAAAAAGAATCAGAGTGCATACCCACGTACAGCTAACTGCCCTTTTCCCTTATGGTTACGAGGCCCCAAATCCTGTTCTTATTGCATCTTGTTTTCTGTCAATTTGGGAAACAGATGGTTCTCACTTGGAAGAAAATGGATTAATTTTTTTTCTCTTATTGTGATCTAAGCTTTGACATATAATGGAATTTCCTTTTCTATAAGTTTCCAAGGCCTGATTATATCCCCACGTCCGCCGTTTTATATCATCAAGAAATGTGTGGAACCTAACTATTTCGTAATTCGTTTTAACAACCTAACCCTACTTCTGAAACCGGTGGAGTTGATTTTTTCCCTTTTGTGCGACTGATCATTTCGTTCTCTCAATGGTTAAGCTCTTGCGTGCAGTTTTCTCCTTTGGCAATTTTACATATGGTTACCTTTTCCTTTCTACGAAATTTGAGACATTATTGAGATGGTACGTTCTTCCCACTGTTACTTATGGCAGCTTCAATCCAAACCCAAGTTTTGATAGTGTGAATGTGGTTATTTTATGCTGATGTTGAATCGACGGATGATTTGCAACGAGAGTGGGATCTACTTCTATTTATCCCCTCTTAAAAGGTTAGGATCCTGTGCTGTACAAAGAAGGGTGCTTTCATTTTGGATTGAGCTTTCACCCATATATGGCCGGTTGTTTGCATGAGATTTCAACATATAGGAATTCATGGTGAAATGGGCTCGACAAAGAGCCTTTTGGCATTGTTAAATGTGCTCGATATTGCAACCTTTGAGGTTTTGGGTTCAAGTCACATTGCCAATCCAAAAATAGAAAAAGAAAAAAGAAAAAAGGTCAAATTAGTTGAAAAGGGACTGAGTGTGGGCGTGAAGAATTCAAAGGAGAGAAATAATTGGGATCTTGACTTTCCTAGGAATTGAATTACTGGGTGATGTCTGGGCATTTATTTTTCATGCCCTCTTGATTTTATTTTTTTGGTAAAGAGAGATGGTTGATGGTCATTTTTTATTAGAAGTCTTCGAATTTCTAGAGTTCAATCATTTGAAGCAAATGGGTCCTTTTAACAATATCTGTAAACCTTTGATGGAAATTGATACAGAGGGACAGTCAGAGCCGATCATGTTGTGAGCCTATCTTCTGCCAATCCTATTAACCGTTGGATTGGACTATAGATTGAATTACTTTAAGCTTGAAAGTGATGAAATCCATGGGGTCTGCGGTGGTGATTGTGTGGTTACATCAAATTTATTTTATATCAGGCCTCTTGACTGGCACCAGAAATAAGAGAGGACACCGTCTGTTATCCTTTCTTTCTAGGCTCGCTTTTGTTGGTCAATCTATGTGCTCACAAACAACTTAGACAACCATCTCGACCTGTTATAGTCAGCTGGATAAGGACATTTGTGAGTACATAAGTTTAAATTTCATGTAAAGAAAAATACTAATAATAATAGAAAGAAATAATATAATGATTTTGATTCAATTTCCATTCAAACACACTAATTTGCCTTTAGTAAGAGCTAAATTAGATTAAAGCCTAAAATGAAAGCTCTAATTTTTAAGTTCTAATTTACAATTAGTGTGTTTGATAAAATTATAAAAGAAAAGCTCTTATTTTGTGTGGTAATTGGGAAGGGAGAAACCCTGGGTTATAAAAAAAGAAAAAAGAAAAAGAAAATTGAGGCGTATCTTTAGGAATTGTGGTAATTGAGACCCACCTTTTAAATGTTACAATTTAGAACTCGTAATTTGCATCATTTTATAATTTTATGAGGTTATTTTTCTCCAAGACACAATGGCAACCTCCATCCACTTTTCCTAAACAACTCTAAAAAAATAAGCAAACTCCATTAACTTATTTTTCTGAGGCAAAAGCTATAATTTGTAAATAAGCTGTAAAATTAGAATATTAATTAGAAGTTTACCATATGCTCTAATATGTAAATAAGCTCTAAGTCACATATAAGCGGAGCTTATTTTTAGAGTTACCAAGTAGGCCCTAATTACAAGAAATTGAAATACATATGAAACAAACAGGTCCAAAGCGTAGCTTACAACATTGGATCTCTGAGGTGCCTTCACTTGGTTTACGAAGATGTAAACAAGCGCCAATAGGTTGGCACTGCACCAAATTTTACACTTGGTTTACAGAGATTTAAACGGCACCTAAAGGCTAACAAGTATGGCCCATATCATTGTATGTGTATATATCAGGCTGTGGGGAGTTTCCAATCTATCTAAGGAAATATTATGTTCTGAGGACCTTTTTTGGTTTGGCTAGGAAGGATAATTATATTTACTAAATTTTTTACCAACTCAAAAAATCTATGCTGCTCAAAATAAATGTCTTTAACTTTGATTTCAATGTAACGAGAGTTGGGCCTATTATCGAGTTTATTCACATGTTTCACAATACGGCTTGCCCAATTCCAATTAAATTGAGATTTGTCCAAAACCAGAACAAGTGGGTCACTTGGAGTGGTTTGTGTTTTTTAGGTTATAGGCCCTCCCAAAAACTTCTCTAATCTTTGGCATAGGAAAATACAGGTGCTGATGTGGATGTAAAAAACAAGCCCCTGTTACCCTGTCGCCAAATCAGACTTGAAGGGTCCTGAAACTGCCTGAGCCAACAGGAAAACTGACTTTTGCCACCCCTAACTGGGCTTTGGATCAAACCATATTACAGCAAAATCAATCTGGCCGCAGTGCAAGTGGAACCCTATCATGATTGTATATATAATATGCTAGATATGAACATCAGTTTGTTAATGACTGAGACAAATGACTAAGATTTCTTTAGCGGTGGATTCTCGCGCCAAAATTGAAATAATCTGGAGTAGGTTGGGCATGTATGGTTAATATTCATCTTTTATAAGAAAGATGATCATTTATACGAAGGATCCACTACAAAATATCGTACTACAATATCTAATACAAAAGGTTAAGAAAACACCACTATAGAAACCTTGCTATGGAGATCCGCTGTAGAAAAGCCATTACCTAGGTTTTCTGCTTTAAGATTTGTTGTTTTTGGTGGACTTGCATGGGATTTGAATCTAGTTTCATAGAGATTTGGGTTCGGATTCTATAGAAATATGGGATTTGGATTCTAGTTTTGTAAGATTAAAGACTTGCGACCTTGGGAGGATGGCATTTGTTCTTACAGATATTTGGGGTTTTGGATTCAGCATAGATAAGTGGTTTTTTGGTGTATTTATAGAGAGGCCAATGAGCAAGAAGACTTGCTTACAAAACAGGGATTTGATTGGAAATCAATGGCCATATTAAGCATTTCTAGGATCTAAAAACTGCTTACATAGGGACAGTTTTTGAAACTTCCGTTTTCTTTTTCAAACTCCTAGTATATATAACTGTTCAATGCTTTTCTAGCGATTTGTGGGCGGCATGGGAGATGCATCGCAGAAAGCGACAAACATTTATAAAAGGAAAAATGCATTTGACGCAGGACAAGGGAAACACAACATGAAAATGCATTTGTCATTCCATTTCAGTTTTCAAGTAAAAATTTGAGTTTTACATCAAGAATTTGTGGGCTCAACGTTCCGACTCACAGGTGATATGTCATGACTCTCCTATCTGTCATCCGATACACAAAATATAATGCTTGCGCTAAATTACAATTTAATGATGGAAAAGGCCACAAAAATGTGAAAGAATTGGCTGAAGTGTTGCTTCGGAGGTCCCAAAGACTGTTGGGTACATAAGAATCCAATTCCATCTGTTCTTTGATTTCTATGTCCATTTCATGTTTTGCCTCTAGAGTTGGCATTCTTATGGGTAGTGGGAGTTTTGGTGGTCCGAGCACGGTCCCTTTCATCATGTCACTTAGGCAAATTTATGTTAATTGGCTATGGTGAAAGCAATTTGCATGATAGGACTTTGGTCCAACATCGCTAGGTCCCCAAGTAGACATTGAAATGGAAATTAAAGGAAAAGGAAAGAAACTAACTTCATGGAATGTTAAAGTTTCCTCTGGAGGTTTAAGGGTACCTTGGAGTCGTGCAAGAACACCAAGTTGCAGCAATTGTAGAGCTTTTCCTCTTTGGAGTGCATGCAACTTCTTCTTTCTCTTAGCTTTTCTTCTTTCTTTTCTCTCCTTTCGATTGCCGGGATTGGGGCTTAATTCTCAGACCCCTTTTCTAGCTTAAAATGACCTATTTATAGGGTTAAAAGACTTACGGGTGGATTGAACACGATTCCCATGATTACCCCTGCTTTCTCCATCAAGAAATTATTTTGGGAACGTGGGGCCGCTGGATTTGCTTGGGGTGTTGTAGCACCTGTACATTTCTGTCAAAATGGGGGGTCGTAGGTGGTTGCTTGTCACCCAAAGTTATTGAAGGTGGGCTCCCTGCTCCCAATTGCCAAGAAGTGGTTAAAAAACATGGGAGGGTCGTGGAGAAATGGTCCACATGAGTGTCACGTGTCGGTTTTTTTATTTGTGATACATATTATGCAATTTTGGCATTTTCATGGATTTGTTTTGGTCAAATTCAAGTGCCACACGTCACATATTGATTGGAACACATGTCATGATGACTTGGGAGTATGTGGGATCCATTTTAAGTGAGAAAAAGCTAAAGGGTCGCAAGTTTTGGACCTTTCAGGGGCGGTCGTAGAACCCTTTTTTTCTTCCATGTGGGCAGACCTATCTCCCTCGTTTTAACTCTTTTTGATTTGAAATTAAAAGGGTATATTCTTGATATGCTCTTCAATGATTTTGCAGTGGATATGGAGGCTTTGTATTGCTTGATCATCATGAAATGGGGCCTACAAAGATGTATATTGTTTGCATTGTTTTGGCTTTAAATGACCTCTAATTCACTTGATATTTGTTCTTTTAGTTTGGAATGTCTCAACATTAACTTGATAGCTCTTCCTTGAACTTTTGAGTGCAGGACTTGATATTTGATAACAGGAGTTAATCCCGACCATTGATTTGACCTAGTGGACCCTGATTTGACTTCACAGGCCCCGATTTAACTTCATGGACCCTATGTATGGCTCAATCTTCTAAATTTTCACTTTATATGTGCCAACAAATTAGTGACCCTTGAGGCATGACAGTGGAGAGGATGTCCTCGGAGGCATCACTCCTCGGAGCTTTGAGAATTTCTCCATCTTTGGTTTGAGCTTTTGGGACCCTTTGCCTGAGCTTGGATCTTCATCATATGTATGTAAACCCTTTTTTACTCTGGATTCTTGACCTCTGGCAGAGGCCAGAGTGCTAGCTTTTCCTAGTCAAACTTGCCATTAGACTGGGTCTTGGCTTACTTGAGCTTGTCTTGGGAATTGGGCCCTGTGATAGGCATCGCTTGTAAAATCATCTCGAAAATGTGCTTTCGGCGTTGTAAGAGCCTTCCTTTGCGAGGATTTATGACCTTGGATGTGTTTGTGGACTTGATTTGTGGATTTGATGAGGTTTTGGATTGCATTGGTGGGCTTGGACAAATTTGTTGTCACTGTCCTACTTGGCCCAATTCTTGTTCTTCTGGCTTTAAGTCTGAGTTTGATGGTAGAAATAGGCCATGCATATGCTCGTTGAAAAGCTTAGGAGGCCAGAAATCCAACGGTGTGCTTGGTTTGACGATCCGACAGGCAGTTTGAATTTTGCTGGGAAAAGGCCCAATTTTGAAAATTCGAAGGGTTTGGCTCAAGGGCCTGAAATTGAAGGGCTCTCTCTCTCTCTCTCTCTCTGGATGTTGATGTAGGAGGAGATGTTGTAATCACTTACCATCGATTTGAGAAAAGGTCCCACTCTATGTTTGTAAGACCCCGTCCCGAGTGACCTCGATTAGCATTAATTAAGTTGTGTTTTAGTTTAAGCGTGTTTAGTGGATTTTGGTTAAGTTGGGAATGGAATAGATTTTGATATAACTTTGGGGAATTTTGATTGCATTGTGATTAGTGGGGCCCTTTGGGGGTTCTTTTTTATGACCTTGCATGTGCTTGGGGATTTATTGGAGATTCTTGCATTCATTGTTTTAATCCCGTTTTATTTGTATTGTTAATCCATACAACTTTTATGTTGATCCCGTGCACATTCGAAATCCCGAAACCCGACTTTCCTAGCATTGATGGCAAAACAGTTATTGTGCACTAAATCTGTAACCAAAATTTGATATCCCCGAAACTCACGAAAAATATGTTTTTTGGAAACTAGATATTTCGGTGATCGTTTTTTCCTTCTTCGTCGAATTCATTAGAAGTCCCGAAAGATATGATTTCAGCCTAACAAGTTTCTTAAGTGGTGGGACTCAACTCCAATTGCTTATAAGAGGAGAACCCATCTTCCCTTCTCCATTTTTCCAGCGCAACTCAGCCTAGGGTTTCTTCTCCCCTTTTCCTTCTCCTTCTTGCTCTCTTCATCTCAACCTCCCACCAAACTTGCACCAACATCAAAATGGACTTCATCATTCTCTTCCTCATCTTGAAGGCTACCTCTTGATACCATTTGTGAAGAAAACCACGCATTCCAAGATTTTCATTGAGCTAACTCTTGCCATTAGAAGACCTTACAAGTAAGTGATCATCTCTATCTCTTAGATATGTGTCCTTGTGACCCTAGAGAAGCTCCATCTCCATTATTGAAAGTTTTCTCCTTTTATTTCTTTGTTTGACCCATTTTAGGGTTTGTTTTGGGGGTTTCGCTTGTAGCTTTGGAGCTTGGATTTGGAAGAGTGTTTAGGCTTGATTTCTTGATTAGAAGGCCCAAGGCAAGTGGTTGAAATTATAGTTTGAGCATTTAATGGTTTTATGAAGAATATGTTGGTTTTGTCATTTATGTTCACATTTATTAGCTTGCATTGATTTGAAATAAAGGCTCATTAAAGAGTTTTGTTAACTCATTTATTGTCTTAAAAAATGTGATAGATAATTCTTCTTTTAACTCTTGATTATAGCTCAAATGAATTTTTATGGTTGTGAGTTTCTTCTCTCTTTGGTGATTGAATGTGAAAGGATGGTGGTGTTGGGTTGGATGTTTGTGAAATTTGGAGTCGTGGAGAAGTGTTGAAAGATGTATTGGAGGAGCTTATAGCTCACTTTTATTGCATGAAATAAATGGGAAGTGACGAGAGTGGTTTGAGGAGGGAAAGAGCTCAAATCTGATCGTAGAAGGGCTTTTCCACACCTGGCGGTCAGCTGGCGGTCACCTATCGGCTAGCCGCTTGGTGACGGCGGCTAACCGCCAGATAACCGCACAGTCGCTGTCACTTTTCTAGGGAGCTGCATTTTCCCCTGAAGCCACGCGGTCAGTCTCACGGTTAGCCAGCAGCTAACCGCTATCCAACCGAACCATTTCGGTTACATTTCCAGTAACCTGTGTTTTATCAGGCGAACCGCGGTCAGCAACGCGATCAGCCAGCGGCTAACCGCCGAACCCAGCGGCGGCTAACCTCTAGGTAACCGAAATCACCCAGGAACCCTGAAATGAAGAGGGTTTTGGTCCCAATCATTTGCGCACCACTTTAGAGAATGATGGGGACTATTCACCTAGAGATATGTATGGATCTGTTTGAGGAAGAAACCATGTCACGAATATTTCGTTTGAAGTTGTAAAAATCCTATGGTGTATAAGGAGCTCGGAATGTCCCCAAACTCAAAGAGTACCAAGTGGTCATTAAATCGACATACGAGACCCCTATTCAACTTAAACAAATCTTGAACCCCGGTACTTGTCTTGAGATTTTGAAAGATTCATTTGTATTTTACTATTTCTCGAACTTCCCATGTATTCTCGAAAATGTTGAAATTGCAATTGTAGCATCTTGCTAGCTCGATAAGCATGCCCGAATTGATATGACAGTTGTGCCTTTGAGCACCTCATCTCGTTTATTTATGTACTTGCACTTGATGTATTTCATACATGTTTGATATTGTCATTTGACCTATGAGTCGGCACTACTAAGCTTGGATAACCTTGTTGGTCTGATCCACTGACTTAGAGATCCCCCTCTTGTCCCGCCAACTGTAGTTTGGATCCTGCTATCCGGTTATTACCGTGGTCTTGTCCCAATGCCGCAGATTGCTACTGTGGTTCCCGATGCCCGGCTCGCTACCGTGGTCATGTATAGTATATGTATATGTATTTATAAGATCCACTGTTTCTCCTCACCTCGAGTGACTGAGACCAGTGCATAGTTATTGCTCTGTCACTTTAGTGATAGATGACTTAGCTTCGTGTGGTTGCCATCTTGCTTGTTTCCCCGTTTCCTTGGTTACCTTTACATGTTTTACAATGCATACTTGTATTTGTATAAATGTTTTATCTCGTTTATAGAAATTGTTATTTAGACAGGTTTAAAATGCTTTTGAAGGCAAACTCATTTATTATTTTACTGTCATTGTATTTTACCCATTTGCCAAACCGTCGTGTTTGACCCACTCTTTGGTACTCAGGTCCGGATATTGCCTACCCCGAGGCGGAGCTTGAGGACGCGGTTGGTGAACTGCAACGCCTAGTTAAGTGGCATGCTGATGATGTTGTTTAGACATTTGACTGCTTGAGAGACATAACATTTTGGGAACGTTTAACCATTCTTTTAGGGATTGGTATTTTGTTTATATTGGCATTTGTAGGCCTCTATTTTTGGGAATGTAATTAAATGATCTTTTGTAAACTTTAACTTTACTTTTGGGAAAGCACTAATGATCATTGCTCATTTTGATACTTGGTTATACATGTGATTTATCTTGTGAATAGAAATGAATTATCATTTGATTTAATACACGCTTCCGCATTTAAATAGAAACATTTATTGTATTGATGTGATATCCTCACCGCGGGCACCTATGGGAAATTAAATCAATAAAAGCGACACTTCTCTTACACAACAATCACCGCGATCCCGATCCCGGATTGGGATTCCTGGTCCGGGGTCGCGACAATGTTTTCTCTGGATGTCGATGTAGGAGGAGATGTGGTAATCACTCACCGTCGATTTGAGAAAAGGTTCCATCTCGGCTGCCATTCCACTATGGGCTTGAAATTTCTCTTTTCTTTTGAATGAAGGCATGGCCGTGCTCTTCCTTTTCAATTTCTTGATTCTGGAGATTTGTGCACACTGTTGGAAGTAGGTGGGCCTCGTAGATAGGTTTTCAAAACTTTTTGACACACTTGACTCAGGGATCAAGTACCCATAAGGCCATAAACCACATTTAGGATCCAATCCCTCAAACCCATCAACCATGTACAGTAATAAACTCTATCTAGAAGATAGAAATAACATCAATCAAGCAACCACAAAATCTACAACATACAAGGAGGTAGATTATACCTTTGGAGATCGATTGTGCTCTAATGGAGAAGAAGACTTGCTAGATAAAGAAACTCTTTCTTAGTAGCTAATTAGGATCTTCAAGACCTAATTGTCTTCCATGCTATGACCCACTTTAGATCTCTTTTGTTAAGAAGAATGGTGGAATCTTCAAGAAGAAAACCAACTAGAAGCTCTAAGGAAACCGGAATAGAAACTAGAAGAGAGATGAGAAAGAAGATGTGCAACTCTTGCACTATAGGGCTGGGCGTGGACTCCAATGCATGGGGGCGTCCAAGGGGTTTTGCTCCCTTTTATATAGCCTATGACTCCACCTCTTACTAATAATCAATAGAAGTCTATCTTCCACAAGAATTAGTAACATTCTCTTCTTACTATTACCACTATTAGAAGTCTTACATCAAATAGAAATAGTAACTTTCTAATTCCTCTCCTTTTGAGTTTAAGTAGAATTAGTAATGATCTAATCTTGGGCTAATGTGGGGACCACTAGGGATTCTATAGAAAGTTGGCTCCAACTAGGACACCGCAACTCCACATCTCATGTGCTATCCGGACTCATAGTTAATTGTAAATAACTCCACTATATAAATGCAATTGCATTCTAGTCTTAGGAATAAATTACAAAGAAGACCCTAAACTTTTGTATGACCACAAGTAGGCCTCTATCAATATCAATGGATCAATTGAATTAAATTTGTCGCTTCCAATCTTAGATCCACATCTTATTATAATTGAGACCCAATTAATCACAGTAATCATCAGTACTATTCAATTAACTCTAAATTGAAATGGGTGCGTACTTATTAATGATAAATCCATTAATTGGCACAAGGGGATGATAGAGATAGATTCCATCTTGACCATTAAATGTTCCGGCAGTCTTACTACCACATACCCAATACACCGAGGTATTGACCTACAGTTGGCCTCACTCATTGGTGACTCAAAGCAAATGAATGGATAGAAACTTGAGTTCATTAATATCTCAAGATTGAGAGCCTATTGTTAGGGAATTATAAGAGCAGACCTTAAAGTAAAGACAATGTTTCATAAGGTGCTTCTCATGGTCCTTCAATACATCCAATGTACCAGCACCATGATCCAGAATTTTACATTATGATGATCGAGACAAATCACACTATCTCATAGTAATCAATGTGTTGCAACCTTATCAGATGAGATGCTCAGTCTCATCATTGCAGGTTGTGGAGATATTTAAGTATAAGATTTATGACACATATCTCCCGTAGGTGGATCTCATCAATACACATATATCACATCTAATATACTAATGAGACTCGGTTCATCTCATGAACCATCATGTCATATTTATTGGTTATGTGCATAAAGTAATAAAACACCATTCATCTCATGAAAGGAAAGCATGATTATATTGATAAATAGAGAAATAAATTAATTTATTTCATTATCTGATGGATTGAGACCATACAAACTAACACACACATAGTCTCGAAGAGAGAGAGGTTCTATTCGGCTAAGTGGGTGTGAACCAATTTCGATTTCATGTGTTTGGGCTGTTGATGATTATGACGATGATGTGAATGGAGGGTTTTGTGGTTTGAATGAAGCCATAACTTTGGTGGTGGGACCGTTTGGATTTGATGGCCTGATGGCTTAGACCCACTTTGATGATGGGTTTGATTTTGATGGTGATGATGAATCTTGGCTTTGACGGGTTTGGTTTGTGATTGGACCTATTTGACGAAGACATGCTTGGTGGAGTTCGACAGTGTAGATTGACCATGGCTTGGCCTTGATGTTCAAATTTTGATGATGGTAGGGCAAATCCAATGGTAAGATACACTTTTTGGATGGCCCTGTGTATGCCTTTGGAATGGAACTTGTATTCATGGCACCTTGGCCCTGAGTTTTGAGACTTTTTGAAGCATGAACACTGTAGCCTTTCTTTTTTTTCCCCTTTTTATAGCACTGCACTGTTTGCATGAGAATTTGCACGTAGAACTATGTGCCTCATGTATTTTCCTTTTTTGTTTCTGCACTTCTTTCCTTTTTCTGTATTGTCTCATCTGCATTGGATGCATTAGATGTCCTCTAGTGTCCCTGGGTTTTCTCTGTTGGCCTTGGAACGGAGTATCAAACTTTCGGGTTTTGTTCCAATCTGATTTTATCAGAGCTTTTACTTAGGGGAGATGATGTCGAGTTTTCGTTAGGATTTTCTTCTTAGCTGAAGTTTTAATGAACTTAGCATTGGGGATCTTTTTCTTCAAATTTCGGGGCCATTATTGACTTGGAAATAAAGTATGATGAGGTGGCAAAGAATTGAACAACTGCAAAAGGGGACTTTGGACCCATATTTAGAGCAAGGGTCGCAGGCCCCTGACTTTCTGCGACCCCCTCTCGGCCTCCAGGGGTCGCAGGCCTCCCTGTTTCTCTTCCACCAAGGGTTGAGGGCTTGTAGGCCCTTGTTTTAGAATCTTAGGGGTTGTGACCCCTTTGGCTTGCACAAAAGAAATTCTCTCTTCTTTTTCCAGTTTTGGAACTTTTTTCATATGGTTTTACATGACAATTTTGATTGTATTCCTTCACCATTGCATTGATTTTGTTTCTTGTATTAATACAAACTTTCTTTTTGTTAGATTGTATGTCCTCAATCCGGTAGATGATCCGAATAAATTGATTTATTCTTTAATTGTTTTATATTTTCATGCTTTATTCATGTGATGAATGGTGTTTTATTCTGTGATCGCACATAACCAACACAAAATGACATGATTGCTCATGAGATGAACCGGAGATGAACCGGAGCCTACAACTGTACTTGATGTGAACAATGTGTGTGGATGAGATCCACATGCAAGAGACAAAGTTTACAGATTTTATACTTAAAGTATTCTCACAACCAGTGATGAGATTGGGTATTTCATCTGACAAGGTTGCAACACTATGATCATTTTGAGATAGTGTGGTTCATCAGAGTGTAAGACTCTCGATCATTGTGCTGGTACATTAGATGTAATGAAAGACCTTATGAAAATCTATCTTTGATTAGGGACTGCTCTCATAATTCCCAAGCAATAGGATCTTAATCCTTAGAGATTAATGAACTCAAGTTTCTACTATGCATTTACTTTGAGTTACTAATGAGTGAGGCCAACCATAGGTGAACACCTTGGTGTCTTGGGTACAAGGTAGTAGGACTATAGGAACATATAATTCTGAAGATGGAAGCTATCTTCTAAGAGAAAAATATCACCTCGTGCCAATTAATAGATTTATTATTGGTAAGAGCGCACTCATATCAATTAAGAGTTAATTGGATGGTACTGATGATCATTGTGATTAATTGGGTCACAAGGATAATAAGATGTGAATCTAATTTGGTTGGACATATTTATTCCAATGGATCTATGTATATAATTGATGGAGGGGTCCACTTGTAGTAATTGAGATGTTCAGGATATTCTTATAAATATTCCTAAGATTGGAGTGCAATTGCATTTATAGAGGAATTGAAAGTCCAGGATCCGAACCATAAGGGGGGGGGGGGGGGGGGTGAGCTTCAAAATAGTGACCAATTATGACCTATTTTAACTTTTTTAATTCAATTAGTCACAAGTGATGATATAGAACTAAAATGCGGAAGCTAACAAATAATCATCACAAAGAATTCACCATAACACAATGATTTATAGTGGTTCGGCCTCAATGCCTACATCCACTACCGGCTTGTGATCCAACACCCCACCGGATTTCCACTATCTATGCTTTTCAATAGGCTAACCAATAACCTTTACAATATGCTTTTCTAAGGATAAGCAATAACCTAAACACTATGCTTTTCTAAGGCTAAGCAATAAACCTAAACACTATGCTTTTCTAAGGCTAAGCAATAACCTATACACTATGCTTTTCTAAGGCTAAGCAATAACCTTTACAAGTGAAGATTTCTCAAAGAAAATATCTTTACAAACACTCTAAGAGATACAATATAAGCTCAAATACAATGCCTCTAAAACATGCAGATATGAAAGTGTAAAACAAACTCACACAACTCTCTATGTAATGCAAAGATGAATGCACAGGATGTATGTGTGTGATCGAACTTCAATCAAAGTTGAAAGTGAGGCTCAAATGATATGTGCTCAAAGCATTTCAAAGTTTGAAGAACAGAAATAATTAGATTGAAGTTGTATTGCAAATCACATATTCTTTTTCAAAAAGACAACTTGTAAAGATTTCAATAATCAAGAAATGCAAGTTGTACGAAGATTTAAATAATAAGGAACATGTAATGAAGGAGCAAAGTTGTTTTCATAACTTAAAGATTTATATGAGATAATAGAGTGAAAACAACTAGTTAAAGACTCAACCAAGTAGAGTAATCATGCATCTAATGAAAACAAGAAAGTTGAAGTAAGCATGATTTATATAAGAAGGCAATGACTTGGTATGAGACTAAGTGATGAATCCTATAAAGAATAAATCAAAGATAATGTAGAGGGTTCAACTCATCAAAGTTAGCATGTTACAAGAAATTTTCCAATAAGATATATTAGCATGTAACAAATGAGAAGAGCAAAGCTTACTAAGATGTTTAACTTATATCAAGCTTTGTCTCTTCAAGATGTTTCCCTTGCTCCTTTGTGTTAAACTTGTTCTTGGGTTTGAAAAATGTTCAGAAGAAAAACTCCCAAGATTGGTCTCCAAGAAGACTCTCTAAAGCTCTCTCACAAAACAAGGAGTGAACTTCTTAAATAAGAAAAACAGAGTCCAACGGATCTCTTGTCGGTCGACCGACAAGGAGGGTTCGGTCGACCGACCCCCAATGGTCATAAATTTTTGAAACAATTCTCTTGTCGGTTCACCGACACTCATTCGGTCGACCGACATGGGACCGACACCTGACCGACAGAGTAAAAAGGACTGAAAGTAAGCTCTCTGGAAACGGAACCGACACAAGGTTCGGTCAGGAACTGGAACAGCTTCGGTCGACCGACAACCGACTGACAAGCTGACCGATAGAAAAACAGCTTGCTGGAAATGGAACCGGCAAAGGCTCGGTTGAGCTCGGTTCCTATGTCGGTTAGCTGAGACTTGACCGACAAGCTGACCGACAGAGAAAATAGTCAGAAGATCTGAAGGTTTTGCCTAGAAAATCTTTGGAACAAGGATTAACACAGAAAATAAAAAGATTTCTAAGCCAAATAAAAATACATTTTGACACAAAATGAAATCAACCAAAGGGATTTTGAATAAAACAAGATAGGGTTAATTTTCAAACAAGATTTTCAATAAATCAAAATGCAATGTTGAGATTAGGTGATGTGATGAAAATGAATGCATGTGTTAACCATCAAATTGCAAACTACATAGATCTAATAGGAATCCCTAGTGGTCCCCATGCTAGCCCTAAAAAGAGAGTTATTAATTCAATTGGAACTCTTAAAGGAAGGAGGAGTAGGACACATACTTATAATAGAAGCAAGACTCCTAATTATAGGATAACAGGAGGTTCACGTGCTATATATTGAGGAGAGGGGGCTGGACATCCAAGGCATCTCACACGCCCAAGTCCCCCTCTCTCTCTCCTCTCCTCTTCTCTCCTCTGGTTTCCTTCTAGAGAACTTAGGGATTTCTTCTCCTTAGAGATCCTACCATTCTTTTTGAGAATTTCTCATCACGAGGGTCATAGCGTGGTAGAACACAAGGTGTTGGAGATCTTGATTGTTCTTACGATAGCGTTTCACAACAACTAAAGTAATTAACTCCTCGATTTGAGCACAACCGGGCTCTTAAGGTATAGATCTATTTCATGTCTTCTTGTAGATTCTTTGGATGCATGTTGTTGTTTTTATCTTCTAGATAGTTTAGCTCTGATCAGGCAGGTCGACTGGGTACACACAGACAACAACATGCAAATCTATTTTTCCCGATCCGTAGTTCGTTTTGGCAACCTGTTTTTCCGCTGCAAATTAGCAGCATGGATGTATGAGATACTAACCATGCAGGTTTCTTAATCCGCAGTTCGTTTGGATGTATGAGGTACTAACCCTGTAGGTTTCTTGTCCTCTTCATATGGCCCGCAAGTCTTTTTCTTTCCCTTTTTGGATATTGGTTTAACTAGGGCAACTTGTAAAGAGCATCATGGTTTTCTTGGTTTCACACGAAAGAGCATGGCATGATGATTTCCCTAAGCCCATTTTTTTCCATTAATTAGATTGTCATGTTAGTCTCATTGTTGAGACATATGAATTTATGTAATTTTTATTTTTATCAATTTTGTAAACTCTGGCTGCGTCTAAAGACAAGAAGGAAGGCAATGTTGGATCCTTAACTAAAGAGTTTGGCGATACCCAAAGAATTTGAGGAATCCCAAAAGTCTAAATGTGTAAGAAGTCAAAAAGTCTATTATGCTTAAGGCATGTGGAGGAGAGGACTAGTTTCTATTTTAATTTATTGCCTTTTATGCATGTATGTGGTAGGGATTTTGTATTTGCAATTTGATGGATGCATTAACATATTCATATCATTTGAATTTACACTCATGCATTGTTTTAAAATATCTTGAAATCTTGATTTTTACATGCATTGGTTTTAGACTTGAAGAAATCTTGTTTTATGCATGTTTTGTTTCTAAACTTGGATGCATTGGATTTAGAATCAAAACTCTTTTGAAAACCTAATTCTTTGTGCATTACTTTTGTGAAATCATATTGAGAATTTAGGTTTGTGTCTTGCATATTTTCATCACTTTCAGAATCATCTTTGTATGCATTTTCATTTGAAAAAGAGTTTTTAGAAATCAAGCTAGCCTTTGTTTTTAAAGTTTCGAATCTTTTTTTTGGCTTTGTGTGTTTCATGTTTTTAAAACTCTTAGAATGTTTTAAAACATGTTTTTCAAGCTTGATTTAGTGGCCAAA
Source organism: Cinnamomum chago (assembly GCA_038049695.1). NCBI lineage: Eukaryota > Viridiplantae > Streptophyta > Magnoliopsida > Laurales > Lauraceae > Cinnamomum > Cinnamomum chago. The sequence continues at coordinate 66,192,340 of CP142451.1, forward strand.
AGTTTCCCTAAGAAAAAACTTTGAAATATGATTTTTTGGAAATTTTGGCCCCAGGGGGTCGGCCAGCAGTGTCGTCGGTCGACCGGCCCCGGGGTCCCGGTCGACCGGCGACACTGCTGGCTGACTGGGTCCCTGGAGCTCCAACGGTCACTTTTTTGACCGTTGTGATCCCGGTCGACCGAGACCTCTTTGCAGGTCGACCGAGGACTAGCCGTTGGGCACTTTTTGGCTATAAAGTCCATTCATTTCCAACCTTTTTCAAGGCTTGATACATGAACTTTTGAGACCATATTGGAGCCAAAGAAAGGGGAAGAAGTTGGAAAGGCTAGAGGGCAATTTGGAAATCAAATACTTGAGTTTTAAAAAGGTACACTTTACTTGTATTTTGATTTCCATTAAAATTAGAATCTATGCATGTTTAAATCTTTGTATTTTCTTTTATGCATGATTTCTAGTTTGTAAAGAGATGTTTAGCAAACTCAAATCATCTTTGGTAAATTAGTTTGGTTTGCAAACTCTCTTATCCTAATCACATGTGTTCTTAGACTTTAACATTCATACAACTTGTTTATTTCATTTTTTCAAAGTTGTTTGAATCTTTTATGTGATTAGTTTTCTCTTCAATCATCATTTTATAAGCCTTGATTTTAAAATGCATCATGCATTCATTTAAGAGCTTCATTGTTGAATTTGATTGAAGAAAAGCATTCATACACTTGTGCACACACTTTAACTTGTTTTAGTGTATGATTGTAATTGGAATTTCACTTTCACATTAGCCTATTTAAGAGGCAATTCCATTGTGCTTAAATTGTATCTCTTGGAGTGTTCTTTTGTGAAGACACCATCTTAGAGAAATATTCATTTGTAAAGGTTATTGCTTAGCCTAAGAAAAGCATCTTGTAAGGTTATTGCTTAGCCTAAGAAAAGCATTTTGTAAAGGTTATTGCTTAGCCTAGAAAAGCACATTGAGAGGTTGTTGTTTAGCCTACAAAAACAACATTGTAAGGGTTATTGCTTAGCCTAGTAAAAAGCATAAATAGTGGAATCCGGTGGGGTGATTAGATCACAAGCCGGTAGTGGACGTAGGCATTGAGGCCGAACCACTATAAACCTTGGTGTTGTGGTGCTTGCTTGTGGTGATTCTTTTATTAGCTTCCGCATCTTATTTGATTAATATCATCACATGTGACTAGTTTACCTTAAAGAATTAAAATTGGTCTAAATTGGTCATAGTTGTAGCACACCCTATTCACCCCCCCTCTAGGGTTAGGATCCCAAGGACTTTCAGTATGATTGCTTTTATGGCATGTTTCTATTTCTTTCCAAATCTGATCCAAACATAGCAGTTACCAAAATTGGTGAAATCAATTTAATATTTTGGAAAGAATTCTAAATAAGGAATTAGTATTGGTGGACCTATGAGATGGATCAACTCGTAATACTAATCTTAATAACTGGATTTTTCTTAATTTTAAACTTGACTTGGAATCGATTATTGGTTATATCTTGAGATTTGACATTCTTTACATGTAGGCCCTTAGACCTAAAAGGAAGATCCTCAATTCTAAAATATTAAGTGGGAGGGGGGGGGGGGGGGGGGGGGTTTAAATTTAGAAATTTCCATGGTTTTCCACCGTAGGTCCATTGTAAGGCAAGTAGGTGCCTAGTGACATCAAAAGAGTTGTCGTTCCCCATAGAAGGCATTTATTTAGCTGGTTACAAGATATGGACCTCTTTAGGATAGCGTTGGTCAGACATGGTGTGGGTGCACTCCCCAAGGAGGCGCTGCTCGCAACGGTTTTCATGCAATGCTAATCGGTGGGTCACACTTAACTAAAATAATAATGTAGTATCCCTAAGGATTTGGCTCATGTATTTTAGAAATCAAAGTTTAATCAGGAGTAACACATTATCTTGTATGAGATACCTAAATCATAATGAGTGACAGGGGATCATGGAATATTAGTCTTAGACCTATAATAGACTGATATTGATTTGCACCAATCTAAGGGTCATTTGCACTCCCTGAGGAGGCATGCCCTAAGGGATTGGGATTCCGATGTATTATGAATTTTAGTGGTTAGAGGATTTTACTAATTTGGTAGAATGCTAAACCCTTATGTCATTTAGATTTATTGAATGAATGTATGGTTGTTTGCAACAGTTTTTCCAAGCATGAACGTTAATCATGGGAGATGGTGAAAATCTCAAAATAAAATAAACCAAACCCGCCCCTCCCCCCCACCCCAATTTTTGTGCATATATAAATATGGCCAAAGTATGATTTTATTTAGCATGAGTCCATAACACCCCAGTAGATGGTAGGAGGTTACAGCCAAAAAAAAAAATCTCCAATTTGTTTGAATGCAATCAAAAGAACATATGAAATTGGGATTCCAAATCTTGTTTCCAAAATGTGTTTTTTCTATGGTATAAGTTCCAAACCAAAATGCATGTATAGCTAAGATTGCTAGAGCATTACACGTAGCAAAAACATGATTTGCTTGAGTTGTACATCGGCTCCCAGATAAATGCAATTAGAAAATAGAACACCCAGATCCAAGAATATAAACAACATTCGAACAATCTGATGAAGTAAATTAGATCAGAAAAGAATTATGCAAGATCAAGAAAATCGAGCAAGAAATTGAAAGATATGAGAAATGCAGATTAGATTGGGAGGTTTAGAGACATAATGAAGAACTCTAGCACCGGAAACACGAGAGCGGAGAGGAGCAGGGATAGCATGCAACTTGCTATAGAATAGAGGGTAGGCGCTTTTTCTAAGGGTAAAAGAGGGTGGTCGTTAATGAAGAGGAAAGTTCGTTTCATTGGAAGAGGAAGAGGTGCAAATGAAACCTTCTGTGGGAGGGCTTTTTTTTTTCTTTTGGTTTTCGGTTTTTTTAAGGACTTAACTACTGACATGGATGAAAGAGGGTTGAGAACGAGGGTTTTTCTTTTTTCCAAGCCTTTCAACTAAATCCAAACTTTAAAGGAAAGAACTAGCATGAAAGCCCCTGCGATGCAAGGTTAAATATCATTCAAATGAAATAGTTAGTTAATGTTAACATTCAAATTAATTATCAATTAATAAAATGAGTTAGAAATCATTCAATTAATATCCAATAAAAATGTGATCTTTTTTTTTCTCCTCCAAACTAGGTAAGTATGGTTCATGCATGTGTTTCAATTTTAGCACTCCTTAAAATCTCTCTCATCTCGGTCATCTAAATCCTTATAATTTGGCAGATTTCAAAGTCTAGACTCTTTGATCTATCTTCAATTTGGAAGTTTCGAATGAATTATGTAACACCCCAATTCCGAATACCGAGTTTACTGCCAAGGTACCCGAATTTGGAGCACTTCCCGAATAAATCGGGAACTTCAAGGATCATAGGTCGTTAGTGAGATCCAATTTAAAACTTTTTACCGAGATTTTTATCAACAGTTAAGTGTGGAAGGAAATATAAAATAGCGGAAGCAATGCATCATGTAAGCGAAAGCACATAATAGGTATCAGTCTCGTAAAGCAAATATAATGGCATAGCATAAGTCCATCTAGTGTCAAAGTGAGAAATATAATGTGTACATATCAAAATAAATGCCCCAACCTCACCACAAAAGTCACTCAATCCTAAAAGAAAGATATCGCTCAAACCCCAAGTACAGGCTCTCCGTCCTTCGGTGCCACCTCTTGGTCAACCGGGCCCCACCCGTACTCATCTGCTAACGATGCCTCGATGAGTGCCTCACTCTCGGGGATGGGTTTAGGCAGGATACCTAAGCACCAAAAAACCCTTCTTGATCGCCTAATGCGCCACATAAAGCCTTTAGGTTCACAAGGTCAAAAAGAAAATCCAAAACCCAAAAACCCAAATCCAAATCTCTCATGTCATTTTCAAAACTTTGCCTTGAGATGGAACATGATCCCTCTCACTGCCTTGAAATTCACTTGGAAACTCAAAAAGCTACTCTACCAAAAGAAAAATTGCTCAAGACTCTTGGTTAAGTTAGAAGCTCTCATTCAAAATTCTCTTCGAGGCACATCAACTATAATAGTTATGCAACTCGTCGTTGTACCTCCAGGGGGCATTTGTTGACACAAAAAATGTCACTATGCCTCCTCATACACTTTCAATGTCAAGAAGCTACATGAAACCACATCCTACCACAAGAAGGTGATGCTACTTCAAGCATCAAATCTTGTCAGAATCAAGCAAAAACTACAAGATTCTTCAAAACAGCCAAAAGAAGAGTACACATGAAGTTTCGGGCCATTTCAACATCATTTGGCCTAAGTTCACTCTTCCACCAGCTGAGCAGGAGCTCTCAGTGGCGGTGAAGCTGTAGACATCGATTTACAAAATAGAGCACACAGTTAGCCTCAAAATGCCACTAGAAGGCTCCACATCAAATTCTAGGCCATTCCGATATAGTTTGGCCCAAAAAGGAAACAGCCGTAGCAATAGCTCTCCTGGCGGCGACAACACCGAAGACATCAGATCTTCGATTAAAGCCTATGGATGGTCTCAAAATACTTCCAAAAGGCTCTATGTCAAGTTTCAAGTCGAATCGACGACGTTTGACCCTATATCAACCCTTAAGCTGCAAAATCAAGCCTCTCAGTGGCGAGAACCATTGAGGCAATCACTCATCAAACAGAGCACATGGGTGATTTTAAAATACTTCCAAAGGGTTACATGTCAAGTTTCAGGTCATTTCAACAACATTTGACCAGACTTTGACTCGTGGAAGTTAAATCAGGCCTCCTGGTGGCAAAACTCCCCGGGACCATGATTTCCAAATTGGAGCTAATGGATCATCTTAAAATGACTCCAATAGGGTCCTTGTTAAATTTCAAGTCAATCGGACATTGGTTGACCATACATCAAAGCGGCTTCTCCCTCGTGAAAAAATCAAGTCTACTAGTGATAGGACCCCACACGGCTTCAAAACTAAAAAAAGCCTATAATTGGCCTTATTTATTTCTTAGGAGGCTTCACCTCAAATTTAAGGTCATTCCGACATCGTTTGACGTAGTTTCGGCTTCTGACGGTAAATCGACAACTTTGCGTGACAAAGTCTTTTGCTTTCCTGGAAAATTAGAAACTTTGCCCTCTGATCTGCACCCTTTCTCGTCAAGTTTTCTGTAGAAAAATTAGGCCAATACATGTGAAAAAATGTCAAGAAAAATATCAAGGAAGAAAGAAGCAGGAAAAACCAGAAAACGCCCGAAAATCGACAACTGAAAGGGTCAAAAGTCCCCATGGTCGCCGATGACCTTGGCCCATGGTTGCCGGCGACCCTGGAAATCTGGGTCGCTGGATTTCTACCAAAAACTCATTCTAGGTCCCTTTTTACATTTTGAGATGATTGGCCTCTGTGATTTTCCAAAATTTTGGTTTTCGACCCACAAAATCCGTCGATCTTTGTTAACATCACAGATCCGCCGTTGGAATCTGTTAGGAATTTTGTAGATTGCAATTTGATGGATGCATAATCATTCTAGCATCATTTGATTTACACACATATGCATTGATTTATAAAAACTTGAAATCTTGTTTTATTCATGCATTGCTTTTAAGATTTGTAAAAGTATCAATTTATGCATGATTTTTTTTTAAAACTTGGATGCATTTGTTTTTGAAAAGAGTTTTAGAAATCAAGCAAGCCTTTGGTTTTAAAGTTTTGAATCATCTTAAGCTTTTTATGTTCATGTTTTAAAAACCCTTAGAATGTTTTAAAACATGTTTTTCAGCTTGGTTTAGTGGCCCAAAAGTTCCCCAAAGAAATACTTTGAAAACATGCGATTTTGGGAATTTTGGTCCTAGGGGGTCGACCAGCAGTGTGGCTGGTCGACCGGCCCAGAGGACCCGGTCGATAGGCCACACTGCAGTTCGACTGGGTCACTGTACACCAACAGATCCTTTTTTGACCGTTGTGTGTACCCGGTCGACCGGGCCCTGTCATGGGGTCGACCGGGGACTAGCCGTTGGGCAATTTTTTTTCTATAAATATGAGTTCTTTCCTTTGCCAAAAGTTAGGAATTTTAAGGCCTTCCTTGAGGGGTTTTGAGGCATATCAAAGGGAAATGAACTAAGGGATGAAGGGGATCATTAGGAAAGCTAAAGCTTGGATTAATGAAGTTAAATCTCCAAGTAGGCTCTACTTTCCTTAATCATATGCTTTCATGCTTTGTTTTATTTTTGGTAAATCATTTGTAGCATGATAAGCTATGTTGTGTTGTATCCTTAACATGTTTTATGTTTTGAATTGATTTATTGTTTTGGATACATCACCATTGATTCAATCCAAGTAGTACTTTATCTTTGGTAAATCTAAGTAGATCATGTTAATGAAAGAACCTTTGAAATTATATGTAACATGATTCCTATACTTGGTTGAATCTATGGTTGTTGTTTTTCAACATAAGAAAATCACTTTCAAAACTATCTTATGTTTTGGATTCAACTTCTTTACAAATCATATGTTTTCATGTTTTGTTTTATCTTTGATAAATCTTTAGTAGCATGTTAACCTATGATGTGTTGTATCCTTAGCATGTTTTATATTTTGAATTGATCTATTGTTTTGGATGCATCACCATTGATTCAATCCAAGTAGTACTTTATTTGGTAAATCTAAGTAGATCATGTTAATGAAAGAATCTTTGAAATTATATGTAACATGATTCATATACTTGATTGAATCTTTGGGTGTTGTTTTTCATCATAAGAAAATCTCTTTCAAAATATATCTTATGTTGTGGATTCAACATCTTTACAAATCATATGGACTTTTGTTTTAAAGTTTCACAACTTGCATTACTTTGATAGGTATATCTTTATCAAGTTGTTTTTATAAGTTCATATGATTTGTCCCCTAATCTCAATCAAATCTATTTTTATGTTTTATGAGCTACATTGTTAATTTGATTGACATCCCTATGCAACACATGTTTAGAGCTAATTAATTTCATACAACTTGTGAATCTTTGATATCTTTAACAAGTTGTTACTTTTAACATGTGACTTGCATTCCTTCCTCAATCATAAATGTTTTATGAGCTAAAACTTTCAAAAGCCTTAGGCATACATTTATGAGCTTTCATTTTCTAAATGATTGAGGACATCATACACACATCATGAGCATACATCTTTGCATTCATTTAGAGTGTGTGTGAGTTAGTTTTTCACTTCCATATCCGCCTATTTAAGAGGCATTGTAATGAGCTTAATTGAATCTCCATCAAGTGTATTATAGACACTGACTTAGTGAGATAACCAACCTTGTGGTTGAAGAGGTTATTGCTTAGCCTATAAAAGCATAGTGTATAGGTTGATGTTAAGCCTTGAAAAACATCATTGTAAAGGTTATTGCTTAGCCTTGAAAAGCATATTGTAAAGGTTATTGCTTAGCCTATTGAAAAGCATAAATAGTGGAAATCCGGTGGGGTGTTGGATCACAAGCCGGTAGTGGATGTAGGCATTGAGGCCGAACCACTATAGATCCTTGTGTGATGGTGCTTGCTTTGTGGTGATTGTTTTCATTAAGCTTCCGCATTTTGTTTGATAATCATCACCTGTGACTAGTTTGTTTTAAAGAAGTTAAAATTGGTCATAAATGAAGCTCACCCTATTCACCCCCCCTCTAGGGTTCGGATCCCAGGACTTTACAAGTGGTATCAGAGCGGGTTACTCCATTTTAGGGCTTAACAACCCGGAGTTGATCCTTGCTAGATTTGAACCATAGTGTTGTGATTTATTGCATATCTTTTTAAAGATTTCCACTATGTTTGAAAATGAAAATTTCCCCTAGTATCTTTGCACCACTCTAAGACTTGTTCAAGTTATATCTCCAAGAGTTGGTGAGTCCTCAAAGTTTACTCTCAAGGACATCCTTTTCAAGACCTTAGGTGAATCTTTATTAGTACACTTTTAGACTAACCTTAAGGCCTTGATCCTCTCTAGATCAACCTATTCTTTTATAGTTAAATCTTTTTGTTGGTCTTTGTTACATTTGCATTTTGTTTCTTTATAGTCACATCTTTTAAAATGCAAAGTTTCGTTGTGATCATTTGATTTTGTCTTCATGAACTTTTAAGTTATATCTCATGGCTTTCAAAATCCCTTGATTGCAATATTTTCATGATGGATTTGCATTTTGTTCATATAGTCATATCTCTTGTAGTGCATATCTATTCATGATCAATTGATTGTGATTACAAAAGCTTTCATAGCTAGTTTTTTCATGATCAATTGATGTTGGGAAATCATTTGATGATTGTCATAGTTAGATCCTTTTTGTAAATCAAATGATTTGAACCCATTTAAGTTTTCCATTGTTTTCTCAAGTTATATCTCTTGATATGGAAAATATGTGTTCAATTTGTATGAGTGTCTTTTGTCATATTTAGAATACAAATTGAAACTTTCTTGTTTTTCTAAATCACTTGCTCTTAATTCTATAAATGATTCTTTATTGGAATTTCAAATATTGAAGTGATTTGAGAAACTTTGGAAAATGTTCTAAGCTTTATTGTTTGTATTTATAGAAGCATTTTCCTTAAATTTATTTCCTTGTGCTTAACTATGATTATATCATTTGGAAGGAAATAATTTTTACAAACAATTTGCATCTTTGCTCATTGAGTTACATTTTTTATGCAAATTGATTTTAATGCCTTACATTGCATGGTTGGATTTGGTGTCATTGATTTGCATGTTTGTGCCTAACTTGGTACACATTTTTTTTCATTAATGCAAATTGATGTTTGTTTATGTGCTTTATAGTAAAATCTTGTATTTGAGCTTTTTAAGTACATATGTGATTTAATGTGCTAAGTTCATTTGGTTTAAACCTCATATCCATTTTCCATTGCATTGTAAGCTTAGTACATTTGCTAAGAGTGGAGATGTTGCATGATAGATTAATCCCTTTAACTTCATACCTTCTTGTGTTTACATAGTCATATTCTTTTTGATAATATGGTATGAGTTAGATCTTGAGTGTTGATTGATCCTCTCTATGCAAATGTCAAATTGCTCTATGTATGGTTGTGATCTTAGTTATATTTGTAGAAACCATACTAGAACTAAAATCCATCCTCTATGCTTTCTAGTCATATTTGTTTTGGATGGTTATGATGTTGATTCATGTATTTTCTCTAAGTGATATCATCCTTATACATGTTTCAACTTCATAGTAGTGTTCTTGATCATATGAAACTCTTTGAAATCTATTCCTCATGTTTCTATATGTTTGATGGATATCTTAGATGTTGAATTCATATGATTTTGATACTTTGAAAATTGCATGCATTACCAAGTAATATCCTTTTGCATTGCAATTTACCTTGTTCATCATTTTGCTCTATAGTCATATCTTTAAAAGTGATGAATATGCATTTATGATGCTTGATGGAATTTTGTGTTTATCACATTCTTGCTCTTTATCATGTTGTCAAATTCAATTGGTTTCAATTGGTAAATTTTTCGATTGATTTGATTTCTTGTGAATGTGATAGACCATGTGTACATTGGTTTGAACTTGATAGTTATATGTTTTCATTCCATGTCACATTCCATTAGCATCATAATTTTCATGATTGCCTCCTCCCTTGCTCATATAGGTATATCTCATGACCACCATGTTTATGTGTTCATAATATTGGTTGGTTATTAGTTGAGGTTGACTTCATGTTTGAATTTCATTTCACTCATTCTTGCACATTAATAGTCATATTTATTGATTGAATGAGATGATTTCAAAACCTTCATAGCATATGTTTTTCATAGTTAAATTATTTTGATGCTATGTTTAATAAACCCCATTTCATCATGGATAGCTCTAATTTGGATTTTTCCTAATAGTTATATTTTTAAATCCATTTTAGAGTGATTGTGTTTAATAGACTTATCTTTAAATCTCAATTGGTATTCTTTGTTTTTCCAATTGGTATCCGTGATTGCTTTTCTATTTAGACCTTGCTTTCTTTTGGTAATTTGATCATATTGTGCTCTATAGTTAAATGAATCTAATCCTTTCCTTGAAGTTGACCCTCATTTGGTTAAACCATCTACTTCTTGAATCAAATAGTTATATCTTGTCAAAAGTTTGACAAAAGAAGAGAATGGATTGAGGGGGAGTGTAAACCTTCATAGGAAGTATTAGTTTTGATCAAATTGACCATTGGATTGACTTTGAACCTTTAGAGACTACTTCCATACATGATAGCCTGTTATGTATTTCAATTTCGATTTCTTTTGTTAACAGGTGCTACTAAAAGGTATTTTCCTTATTTCATGTGTGTAGGTACCTTTGCAATTTAATGTCAAAGGGGGAGAGAGCATTCAAGTTCTCAAAAGGGTGAAGATAATGTGCAAGCTTCCTAAGGGGAGGTTTTGTATGATCTTCTACAGAGGGAGAGAATACATACCTTGCCAAAGGGAGAGAGAGGCATGGTCAAAGGGGGAGAGTTAATAGAAGAAAGAAAGCTTGGAAGCTAAAGAAGATGCTTGGCTAAAGAAAGAAAGATTGAAGAATGATCAAGCTCCAAGCATCATGAAGAATGAAGAAAAGAAAAGAGTCCAAGCTAAGAGAAGCATCCAAGAAGATTTCAAGACTTGTCCAGCTGAGGGGGAGCTGAAGACTTGGTGTGTTATTTCAATGGTGAGTGTGTTGCCATCAAATTGCAAAGGGGGAGATTGTTAGGAAATTTGTAGATTGCAATTTGATGGATGCATAATCATTCTAGCATCATTTGATTTACACACATATGCATTGATTTATAAAAACTTGAAATCTTGTTTTATTCATGCATTGCTTTTAAGATTTGTAAAAGTATCAATTTATGCATGATTTGTTTTTAAAACTTGGATGCATTTGTTTTTGAAAAGAATTTTAGAAATCAAGCAAGCCTTTGGTTTTAAAGTTTTGAATCATCTTAAGCTTTTTATGTTCATGTTTTAAAAACCCTTAGAATGTTTTAAAACATGTTTTTCAGCTTGGTTTAGTGGCCCAAAAGTTCCCCAAAGAAATACTTTGAAAATATGCGATTTTGGGAATTTTGGTCCTAGGGGGTCGACCAGCAGTGTGGCCGGTCGACCGGCCCAAAGGACGCGGTCGATCGGCCACACTGCAGGTCGACTGGGTCACTGTACACCAACAGATCCTTTTTTGACCGTTGTGTGTACCCGGTCGACCGGGCCCTGTCATGGGGTCGACCGGGGACTAGCCGTTGGGCATTTTTTTTCTATAAATATGAGTTCTTTCATTTGCCAAAAGTTGGGAATTTTAAGGCCTTCCTTGAGGGGTTTTGAGGCATATCAAAGGGAAATGAACTAAGGGATGAAGGTGATCATTAGGAAAGCTAAAGCTTGGATTAATGAAGTTAAATCTCCAAGTAGGCTCTACTTTCCTTAATCATATGCTTTCATGCTTTGTTTTATTTTTGGTAAATCATTTGTAGCATGATAAACTATGTTGTGTTGTATCCTTAACATGTTTTATGTTTTGAATTGATTTATTGTTTTGGATACATCACCATTGATTCAATCCAAGTAGTACTTTATCTTTGGTAAATTGTGAGAACCCGACCCCTAATCTCTTGGATAAGTGTTGTTTTATTTGTGGATTAGTTTCTTTTAGAGGGATTAGTATTTTTTGGGTTGAGTTTGTGAGCTAGAATGGTTTTTCTTCTAGTTTTGGGCTTTTAAGTGCTTTGGTAGCTTGTGGGGCCCTTTGGGGGTTCCCTTTTCGGCTTTGCATTTACTTGTGAGATTTTCCCGATTTGTTTCGTATTGTGTTTTTGGCCCGTTGCATTCATCTTGAGGAATCCTACAACTTTCATGTTGATCCCGTATCCATTTGAGAACCCGAAACCCGATTTCTTGGCCTTGAGGGCAAAACAGTCATTGCACACTAAATATGTACCCAAAACTCGATATTCTCGAAATCCGTGAAACATATACTTTTTGGAAACTAGATATTTCGACGATCATTTCTTCCTTCTTCGTCGAATTCATCCGAGGTCCCGAAAGAGATGATTTCAGCCACCCAAGTTCTTTAAGTTGTGGGACCCAAACCTCACTTGCTTATAAGAGGAACCCATCTCCTTCATTCATTTCACTCTTCATTTTCCAGCACAAACCAGCTGAACCTAGGGTTCCTTGTGCTTCTCTTCTTCTTCTTGCTTCTTCATCTCCAAGCCACACCAATAGTTCATCAATCAAGAAATGGAGATCACCAACCTCTTCCTCATCTTGCAAGCTTTCCATTGATACCATTTGTGAAGAGAACCCTCCATCACAAGACTTCCTTTGAGCTTACCTTGTCCATTAGAGGACCTTGCAAGTAAGTGTTCTTCTTCATCTTCTAGATTTGTAATCTTCTAGCCTTAGAGAAGCTCCACCTTGATTATTGAAAGGTTTCATTGTCATTGCATTGTTTAACCCATTTTAGGGTTTGTTTTGGGGGTTTTTGTAGAGATTGTGGATCTTGAGCTTGAGAGGTGATTAGGAGCTTGATTTGCTTGATTAGAGTCAAAGGCAAGTGGATGAATGGATTGTTTTGATTATTAACATGTTTTGTGAGAAAAATCTTGTTTCATTAAGGGTTTTGGTGATTTTAGTAGTTGTCTTTACTATGATTAATATTGATTTCGAAATGTGCTTATTGATGAGTTTATTCCCTCTTGTTCATGCTTGGAAATTATATGCATCATATTGGCAAGGTTTCAAATGGTTTCACATGAATGAGTTTTCTCCACCTTGAGATTTGTTGTGAATGGAAAGAATGGAAAGGGAGAAACTTGAAATGAGGAGCTCTTTAGCTCATATCATTGTCTTGGAAACATGTATTTTAGTCTTCTTGTTTATAGTTCTATGTGATTGTTTAAGTGTTGGAAAGGAAAGGAAAAAGAGGAGAAAAAATTCAGTTTCCCGGACCTGCTACACGCCCAGGTCCGATCGATCGGACCTACAGGCCGATCGATCGGTCTGTCTTTAACTGTAAGGCTTTTTGAGCCGATCGATCGGACTCCGTGTATAACTGGGACAGAAATTTCGGAAGTTTGAGTCCAGTGAAATTTGATATTGTTTTTTTTTGGAAACCTTTGGGCTTTCTATGAGTCCTAGGGGTATATACCTTAGTGTTAAGACCAATTATACCCTAATCTAAGGTCTCTAAGACTAGGGAACTAAAAAGGAAAGAATGGTGATGATCTAGGCACTAATTCTCGGTTTTAGGTGGGACCCTGGCTACCCTCTTTGGACTGTTTGGACCATGTGTGAGAATGTCTTGAGCCGACACGCCTCACGGTTGGTTCGGTGGCATCGGAGTTCAATCCATTTCAATCTTGAACGGGATGGAACGACGCGATATCTTCTTTATATCAAAACACAAGTCTTTTCCTTGGTTATCGCGAATTCTATTCCTTTCGGTGACTGAATAGGTTGCTCGATGTTTCTGGATTAATGTCATGCCTAGGATGGACCGTTCATAATCTTGATTCTTTTCTATTGTAACATCTAGTACTACCCATAAGCTCATTTTAAGTTTGGTAAATCGAAAAGTGCATAAGGAGCCCGGAATGTCTTCAAACTCAAGGAGTACCAAGTAATTATTATAATCGACATACGGGACCCCTATTCACTTAAATAGATCTTGAAACCGATATTTTTACCCGAAATTGTTATAGTTCATTGTTTCACCTCTTTTCCCGAGATTTGCATCACATGACTTGTTTCCCGAAAGCATTGAAGTTACACTGGTAACAGTTATTTGTCCCGAAATGTATTGCCCGATATGAAGTGACAGTGTGCCCTTGAGCACCCCCGTTTTACCCATTTATTTATTGTACTTGATTTACTTGCATATGTCCCGATTTGTTATTTGACCTATGAGTCGGCATCACTAAGCTTGGATACCTTGTCGGTTTGATCCACCGACTTGGAAATCCCTCTCCCGTCCCGCCAGCTGCAGTTTGGATCCCGATACCCGGTTATTACCGTGGTCCCGTCCCGATACCCGGTTCGCTACCGTGGTCCCGTTCCCGTATATTTATATTGTAAATATGATTTACGTTGGGTCTCCTCACCTTGTGTGACTGAGACCAACGTCCCGTTATACTCTTGTCACTTCGGTGATAGAGGACTTAGCTTCTTGTGATTGCCATCTTGCCAGTTCCCGATTCCTTGGATACCCGACATGTTTTATATTGCTTACTTGCTTTCCGATAAATGATTCGTTTCCTTTATGAAAGTTGTTATTTAAACAAGTGTTAATATTCTCCAATGTAAATTCAGTTATTACTATATTGCCTTCTGTTCTTTGTACCCGCACATGTTTTAAATGAATGCCGGTTGAGCGAATACCCATGCTTTTACATATGTTTCACACGATCGATGGTTTTACTAGATTTATGTGATTACACATGTTTTAAATGAATACCCGAATTGTTAAATATCCGTGCTTTGTTTTAAATGACATTTGGCTTGTGAGATTCCTATGTTTATACCTGTTTTAAATGATTACCCGATTGTTAAATATCCATGCTTTGAAATATGTTTCAAATGACACTTGTTTGCCAGATCCCTACGTTTATACCTGTTTTAAACGATATCCGGTTTGTTAAATATCCATGCGTTGAAATATGTTTAAATGAACACTAGTTTTGTCAGATTTCTTTGGTTACACCTGTTTAAATGAACACCCGATTTGTTAAATATCCGTATTTCTACATAGGTTTCAAATGGACATTGGTTTTGCTAGACTGCTATGAATACCTGGTTTGTTGTATACTTATGTTTTTACTTAAGTTTCAAATGAACGTTGTTTTGCCATACCGCTATATTTATACATGTTTTAGACGAACACCCGATTGTCAAACATCTATGATTATAGATGATGTAAACGAACACATGTTTTATGAGATATTCATGTTTTACCCATGCTTGAAATGAATACAGGTTTTCCCCGAGATTCCCGACTTTGCACCCGTTTAATTATATGCAGCATTTGATCGAATAGCATGATTTATCTTATGTTTTTTCTTCAGTATATTTGTTATCTTTTCATCCACCTGCCAGACCGTCGTGTCTGACCCACTACTTTTGGTACTCAGGTTCAGATTTCTTCGTCCCGAGTTGAGTGCTTGAGTTGGCTGTGGAGCCATGTTTTGCAGGTTGTTTTGTCGGCTATGTCATGTAGACATTGAGCTTGACATCGGAGCTACGTCAAATTTGGGGTAGTAGTTTATAGCTTATTGTTGTATGGCTTTTATTAGCCTTTTTCTTGGGATTCTTAATTAATGTACATTGATAATTGTAACTTGAACATATTTGGGAATGTATTATCCTGTTACTGTCAGCTCTGTAATTTATTGTGATGGTTACTCCAGTCTGATATGATTCTTGATATAATAGCTCTGTGCTAAAGGTTGAGTGCGACGCGGAATCCGATGGCCACGGACTTCGGGTCGCAACGCCACAAATGCTTCCGAAAAATATTCAGAATGTGTTGTCTTCACACACGCGGATCCTGGGAGAAGTATAATACATTTATGCTTAAATCCCATTCCCGCCCCCGAGGTTCCGGTTCGGGGGCGTGACAGACTGGTATCAGAGCGGGCAGGTTTCTCGGAAATAAAACACTCTAGGAACCTTAAGACGTGTGGTGAGGACTCTTTTTCTTTTCTCTAGTTGTTTTTGTGAGTTTGTGCCTGTTTTTCTTCTAGTGGGGGAGACTATTTTTGTCTCCTTTTCTTGTCCTTGTTGTTAGTGAATTTGGGGGACCAAATTCTTTCTAGTGGGGGAGAATTTAGTGTCTCCGCACCCACATTTAGTTCCTTTTCCTTGTTTTCACGCCAGAGAGTCAGAGTTTTGTGGACTTAGCATGTGTTTCTCGAAGGACATGGGCAGAATTTTCAGCTTTTCGATGTCACAGATGGAGCTAGAGAAGGAATTTGCGACCAATTGTTCGTCAGTAAGGAATGTGAGCAGCATATGGAGACCCAATTACAGTTGATCGTGTACCGTCAGAGGATTCGTCAAGCAAGTAAGTGTGGATTTTTGGATAAACTTGGATTATTTTCCTAAGTCAGAAGACTCCATGAGCCGAATAAGTGGTAGACTTTATGAGGTTTGAAGTGATTTTCAGTGGTGCAGCTTCAAGAAGATGCGAAAAGTTAGAAATTTCTTGAGTATTGACGAGCTTGTGACAGGGAATTGTTGGAGGAGGTTTAACAGTTGCAGTTATGATGGCGAGTCAACTCAGCAGGATGTTTCAGTGGATGATTAAAAGCATAGGAAATTAGTTTTCTGCTGCATTGTAGAGAGTTACATGTGGAATTGATTGTTACTTGATCACATGTTGAGAAGATTTAGTGGACTTTACCGACTTGTAGAACATCAGTTTGGGGCAGAGTACAGATACAAGCAGGAGAATCATCACCTATGGACAATGACAGTTGAAGGATTCAGAGAAGAATGAGTTTGTCAGAAGCACACCTCACGAAGTGTGGACATGTGGAGTAGCATGACAGTTAAAGTGTGGACGGGTCTAGTCAGAGCTGGAAACTTACAGAGCTGTGAACCTTGTGTTTTCAGTGAGCAGATAAAGATGAGTAAAGTGTTCAGAGAACCGTTCAAATATTTGATTGAATCAGCTTGGTATATGAAGGAGTGACAGATTTCCAAGTCATTCACCTCGAAGATTGCGCATTGGCAGGAGGCCTAATTTCGACAACTTTGACAGAGACGACAGAAGAGTACAGAGGACTGGACGACATTGCCTAAAGTAAGAGATATCTGGTAGTACTAAACGTCACCAATGTTCCGAAGTCAGGGCAGATAGAAGGATAAGGCAATATTTCAAGGTAAAGACATGTCCAAACCGGCAGAGACCGACTGTTGTGCAGTGGACCAAGAGCAACGGACAGAAACAGTTAGAGCTTCAAATGTTGAAGAATAGTGAAAGGACAAGCTGTAAGTCATGGGGATCCGAACCCTAGAGGGGGGGGGGGTGAATAGGGTGAGCTCCAATTATGACCAATTTTAATCAATTTTAACTTCTTTAAAACAAACTAGTCATAAGTGATGATAATCAAACAATATGCGGAAGCTAACAAAAGAATCACCACAAAGCAATCACCATCACACAAGGATTTATAGTGGTTCGGCCTCAATGCCTACATCCACTACCGGCTTGTGAATCAACACCCCACCGGATTTCCACTATATATGCTTTTCAATAGGCTAAGCAATAACCTTTACATTATGCTTTCCAAGGCTAAGCAATAACCTTTACATTGATGTTTTTCAAGGCTTAACATCAACCTATCCCTTACGCTTTTATAGGCTAAGCAATAACCTCTTCAACCACAAGGTTGGTTATCTCACTAAGGTAGTGTCTATAAACACTTGATGGAGATTCAATTAAGCTCATTACAATGCCTCTTAATTAGGCGGATATGGAAGTGAAAATCTAATACACACTCACACTATGAATGCAAAGATGAAAGTACATGAAGTGTGTGTGTGTGGTCCTCAATCATTTTGAAAATGAAAGCTCATAAATGTATGCCTAAGGCTTTTGAAAGTTTTAGCTCAAAAACATTTATGATTGAGGAAGTGCAAGTCACATGTTAAAAGTAACAACTTGTTAATGAGATCAAAGATACACAAGTTGTATGAAATTAATTAGCTCAAAACATGTGATGCATAGGGATGTCAATCAAATCAACATGAAGCTCAAAACATAAAAATAGATTTGATTGAAAATAGGGGACAAATCATATGTAATTATAAATACAACTTGAATATGATATACCTATCAAAGTAAGGCAAGTTGTGAAACTTTTGTTAGGGTTTTTATAGATTACAATTTGATGGATGCATTATCATTCAAGCATCATTTGATTTACACACTTGCATTGGTTTTAAATAAACTTGAAATCTTGTTTTATTCATGCATTGCTTTTAAGATTTGTAAAAGTATTGATTTATGCATGATTTGTCTTTTTACCTTGGATGCATTTGATTTAGAAAAGAGTTTTTCAAGAAATCAAGCAAGCCTTTGTTTTAAACTTTTGAATCTTTTTAGGCTTTTTATGTCATGTTTTAAAAACCATTAGAATCTTTAAAACATGTTTTCCAAACTTGATTTAGTGGCCAAAAGGTCCCCCAAAGCAAAACCTTCAAATATGCAAAAGTTGCATTTTTTGCAAAAAGGGGGTGTCCCGGCAGTGTCGCTGTCGACTGAGACACAGGTCTCGGTCGACCGAGACAACTGCAGGCAGAATTTTGCCTGAAGCCCCAACGGTCAGAAATCTGACCGTTGTGTGTTCCCGGTCGACCGAGGCCTGTTTCCTGGTCGACCGAGGACTAGCCGTTGGCAACTTTTTGCTATAAATATGAGTTCTTTCCCTTGCCAAAAGTTGGGAATTTTAAGCCCCTCCTTGAGAGGTATTGAGGCATATCAAAAGGGAAAAGAACCAAGGGATGAAGGGGATTATTAGGAAAGCTAAAAGCTTGGATTAATGAAGTTAAACTACCAAGTAGGCTCTTCCTTCCTTAATCATATGTTTTCATGCTTTGTTTTATTTTTGGTAAATCATTTCTAGCATGTTAAACTATGTTTGTGTTGTGTCCTTAACATGTTTTATGTTTTGAGTTGATTTATTGTTTTGGATACAACATCATATGATTCAATCAAAGTAGTACTTAATCTTTGGTAAATCTAAGTAGATCATGTTAATGGAAAAATCTTTGAAATCACATGTAACATGATCCATATACTTTGTTGAATCTTTGGTTGTTGTTTTCCATCATAAGAAAATCACTTTCAAAACTATCTTATGTTTTGGATTCAACTTCTTTACAAATCATATGTTTTCATGTTTTGTTTTATCTTTGATAAATCTTTTGTAGCATATTAATCTATGATGTGTTGTATCCTTAGCATGGTTTATATTTTGAATAGATTTATTGTTTTGGATACTTCACCATTGATTCAATCAAAGTAGTACTTTATCTTTGGTAAATCTAAGTAGATCATGTTAATGAAATATGTAACATGATTCATATACTTTGTTGAATCATTGGTTGTTGTTTTTCCATCATAAGAAAATCTCTCTCAAATGTATCTTATGTTTTGGATCCAACATCATTACAAATCATATGTGTATTATTGTTTTAAAGTTTCACAACTTGCCTTACTTTGATTGGTAAATCTTTTTCAAGTTGTCCTTATAATTACATATGATTTGTCCCCTCTTTTCAATCAAATCTATTTTTATGTGTTGAGCTACATTGATGATTTGATTGACATCCCTATGCATCACATGTTTAGAGCTAATCCATTTCATACAACTTGTGTAACTTTGATATCATTAACAAGTTGTTACTTTTAACATGTGATTGCATTACTTCCTCAATCATAAATGTTTTATGAGCTAAAACTTTCAAAAGCCTTAGGCATACATTTATGAACTTTCATTTTCAAAATGATTGAGGACCACACACACACACTTCATATACTTTCATCCTTGCATTCATAGTGTGAGTGTGTATTTGTTTTTCACTTCCATATCCGCCTATTTAAGAGGCATTGTAATGAGCTAAATAGAATCTCCATCAAGTGTATGTTAGACACTAACTTAGAGAGATAACCAACCTTGTTGTTGAAGAGGTTATTGCTTAGCCTATAAAAGCATAGTGTATAGGTTGATGTTAAGCCTTGAAAAACATCAATGTAAGGTTATTGCTTAGCCTTGGAAAGCATATTGTAAAGGTTATTGCTTAGCCTATTGAAAAGCATAAATAGTGGAAATCCGGTGGGGTGTTGGATCACAAGCCGGTAGTGGATGTAGGCATTGAGGCCGAACCACTATAAATACTTGTGTGATGGTGTTTGCTTTGTGGTGATTATTTTTATTAGCTTCCGCATATTGTTTGATAATCATCACTTGTGACTAGTTGGTTTTCAAGAAGTTAAAATTAGTTAAAATTGGTCATAATTGGAGTTCACCCTATTCACCCCCCCTCTAGGGTTCGGATCCCCATGGATTTACAACTTTAAAACAATAATACACATATGATTTGTAAAGATGTTGAATCCAAAACATAAGATACATTTGAAAGGGATTTTCTTATGATGGAAAAACAACAACCAAAGATTCAACCAAGTATATGAATCATGTTACATATTTCATTAACATGATCTACTTAGATTTACCAAAGATAAAGTACTACTTGGACTGAATCAAATGGTGATGTATCCAAAACAATAGATCTATTCAAAATATAAGACATGCTAAGGATACAACACATCATAGGTTAACATGTTACTAAAGATTTACCAATGATAAAACAAAACATGAAAACATATGATTTGTAAAGAAGTTGAGTCCAAAACATAAGATAGTTTTGAAAGTGATTTTCTTATGATGGAAAACAACAACCAAAGATTCAACCAAGTATAGGAATCATGTTACATATAATTTCAAAGGTTCTTTCATTAACATGATCTACTTAGATTTACCAATTCAAGTACTATTTGGATTGAATCATATGGTGTTGTATCCAAAACAATAAATCAACTCAAAACATAAAATATGTTAAGGACACAACACAAACATAGTTTATCATGCTACAAATGATTTACCAAAAATAAAAGAAAGCATGAAAACATATGATTAAGGAAAGTAAAGCATACTTGGTGATTTAACTTCATTAATCCAAGCTTTAGCTTTCCTAATGCTCCCCTTCATCCCTTGGTTCTTTTCCCTTGAATATGCCTCAAAACCTCTCAAGGAGGGGCTTAAAATTCCCAACTTTTGGCAAAGGAAAGAACTCATATTTATAGCAAAAAGTGCCCAACGGCTAGTCCTCGGTCGACCTGCAAAGAGGCCTCGGTCGACCATGAACACACAACGGGAAAAAAAATGACCGTTGGTGTTTCAGGGTGCAGTCACCCTGCAGTGGTCTCGGTCGACCGGCGACGCTGCCGGGTGACTGCCCTGGGACCAAAAAATCCATTTTTTGCACATTTGAAGGTATTTCTTTGGGGAACTTTTTGGCCACTAAATCAAGCTAGAATAACATGTTCTAAGTCATTCTAAGATGTTTAAAAACATGAAACACACAAAGCCTAAAATGATTCAAAAGTTTAAAACCAAAGGCTAGCTTGATTTGATAAAACTCTTTTCAAATGAGAATGCTTACAAAACTGATTCTGAAAATGATGAATGTATGCAAAGCTCAAACCTAAATTCTCAAAATGATTTTCCAAATATAATGCACAAAGAATTAGGTTTTCAAAAGAGTTTGGATTCTAAAACCAATGCATCCAAGTTTAGAACCAACACATGCATGAAACAATACTTTTGCAAATCTTAAAAGCTATGCATGTATAAAACCAGATTTCAAGGTTTTCTAAAACAATGCACGTGTGAGAATTCAAATGATGCTAAAGTGAAAATGCATCCATCAAATTGCAAATACAAAATCCCTAACACAAGCATGATTGTGTCAGAGACTGATTGCTGTGCAAGGGATCAGGAGCACCGAGCATCAAGAGTTAGAGTTAGCAAGAGTTCTCCTTGAAGATGGTGTAATTGACATGAGACCCTAGCTTTGACAGTTGTGATGAAGTCGACAGAATTGTTCCAAGAATTTTCGGCATCAGAGTGGTTAGAAGCGAGAGACTTGGTGGAACTTAGAAGGAGTCAGAGATAGCAGATTCCTTGAACAGTTAGATTGGTATAGCAGTAACAGTTTTGAGCCAGTGATGGAATGTCTGACAACTGTTGATGGTTGACCGAAGAGTTCTACAGCGAGGATGATCCAGCGAGTCCAGTGCTTCCGAGAGGACCAGTTGGAGTAGTCGTTTGAGGTTTTCTTTTCGAAGTGTGGGATTGATGCCCCCGCTTGTTTTTGAGTTTGTTTAGTTCATTTGGAGGACCAAATGTTCTAAGGGGGGGAGGATGTGAGAACCCGACCCCTAATCTCTTGGATTAGTGTTGTTTTATTTGTGGATTAGTTTCTTTTAGAGGGATTAGTATTTCTTGGGTTGAGTTTGTGAGCTAGAATGGTTTTTCTTCTAGTTTTGGGCTTTTGAGTGCTTTGGTAGCTTGTGGGGCCCTTTGGGGGTTCCCTTTTCGGCTTTGCATTTACTTGTGAGATTTTCCCGATTTGTTTCGTATTGTGTTTTTGGCCCGTTGCATTCATCTTGAGGAATCCTACAACTTTCATGTTGATCCCGTATCCATTTGAGAACCCGAAACCCGATTTCTTGGCCTTGAGGGCAAAACAGTCATTGCACACTAAATATGTACCCAAAACTCGATATTCTCGAAATCCGTGAAACATATACTTTTTGGAAACTAGATATTTCGACGATCATTTCTTCCTTCTTCGTCGAATTCATCCGAGGTCCCGAAAGAGATGATTTCAGCCACCCAAGTTCTTTAAGTTGTGGGACCCAAACCTCACTTGCTTATAAGAGGAACCCATCTCCTTCATTCATTTCACTCTTCATTTTCCAGCACAAACCAGCTGAACCTAGGGTTCCTTGTGCTTCTCTTCTTCTTCTTGCTTCTTCATCTCCAAGCCACACCAATAGTTCATCAATCAAGAAATGGAGATCACCAACCTCTTCCTCATCTTGCAAGCTTTCCATTGATACCATTTGTGAAGAGAACCCTCCATCACAAGACTTCCTTTGAGCTTACCTTGTCCATTAGAGGACCTTGCAAGTAAGTGTTCTTCTTCATCTTCTAGATTTGTAATCTTCTAGCCTTAGAGAAGCTCCACCTTGATTATTGAAAGGTTTCATTGTCATTGCATTGTTTAACCCATTTTAGGGTTTGTTTTGGGGGTTTTTGTAGAGATTGTGGATCTTGAGCTTGAGAGGTGATTAGGAGCTTGATTTGCTTGATTAGAGTCAAAGGCAAGTGGATGAATGGATTGTTTTGATTATTAACATGTTTTGTGAGAAAAATCTTGTTTCATTAAGGGTTTTGGTGATTTTAGTAGTTGTCTTTACTATGATTAATATTGATTTCGAAATGTGCTTATTGATGAGTTTATTCCCTCTTGTTCATGCTTGGAAATTATATGCATCATATTGGCAAGGTTTCAAATGGTTTCACATGAATGAGTTTTCTCCACCTTGAGATTTGTTGTGAATGGAAAGAATGGAAAGGGAGAAACTTGAAATGAGGAGCTCTTTAGCTCATATCATTGTCTTGGAAACATGTATTTTAGTCTTCTTGTTTATAGTTCTATGTGATTGTTTAAGTGTTGGAAAGGAAAGGAAAAAGAGGAGAAAAAATTCAGTTTCCCGGACCTGCTACACGCCCAGGTCCGATCGATCGGACCTACAGGCCGATCAATCGGTCTGTCTTTAACTGTAAGGCTTTTTGAGCCGATCGATCGGACTCCGTGTATAACTGGGACAGAAATTTCGGAAGTTTGAGTCCAGTGAAATTTGATATTGTTTTTTTTTGGAAACCTTTGGGCTTTCTATGAGTCCTAGGGGTATATACCTTAGTGTTAAGACCAATTATACCCTAATCTAAGGTCTCTAAGACTAGGGAACTAAAAAGGAAAGAATGGTGATGATCTAGGCACTAATTCTCGGTTTTAGGTGGGACCCTGGCTACCCTCTTTGGACTGTTTGGACCATGTGTGAGAATGTCTTGAGCCGACACGCCTCACGGTTGGTTCGGTGGCATCGGAGTTCAATCCATTTCAATCTTGAACGGGATGGAACGACGCGATATCTTCTTTATATCAAAACACAAGTCTTTTCCTTGGTTATCGCGAATTCTATTCCTTTCGGTGACTGAATAGGTTGCTCGATGTTTCTGGATTAATGTCATGCCTAGGATGGACCGTTCATAATCTTGATTCTTTTCTATTGTAACATCTAGTACTACCCATAAGCTCATTTTAAGTTTGGTAAATCGAAAAGTGCATAAGGAGCCCGGAATGTCTTCAAACTCAAGGAGTACCAAGTAATTATTATAATCGACATACGGGACCCCTATTCACTTAAATAGATCTTGAAACCGATATTTTTACCCGAAATTGTTATAGTTCATTGTTTCACCTCTTTTCCCGAGATTTGCATCACATGACTTGTTTCCCGAAAGCATTGAAGTTACACTGGTAACAGTTATTTGTCCCGAAATGTATTGCCCGATATGAAGTGACAGTGTGCCCTTGAGCACCCCCGTTTTACCCATTTATTTATTGTACTTGATTTACTTGCATATGTCCCGATTTGTTATTTGACCTATGAGTCGGCATCACTAAGCTTGGATACCTTGTCGGTTTGATCCACCGACTTGGAAATCCCTCTCCCGTCCCGCCAGCTGCAGTTTGGATCCCGATACCCGGTTATTACCGTGGTCCCGTCCCGATACCCGGTTCGCTACCGTGGTCCCGTTCCCGTATATTTATATTGTAAATATGATTTACGTTGGGTCTCCTCACCTTGTGTGACTGAGACCAACGTCCCGTTATACTCTTGTCACTTCGGTGATAGAGGACTTAGCTTCTTGTGATTGCCATCTTGCCAGTTCCCGATTCCTTGGATACCCGACATGTTTTATATTGCTTACTTGCTTTCCGATAAATGATTCGTTTCCTTTATGAAAGTTGTTATTTAAACAAGTGTTAATATTCTCCAATGTAAATTCAGTTATTACTATATTGCCTTCTGTTCTTTGTACCCGCACATGTTTTAAATGAATGCCGGTTGAGCGAATACCCATGCTTTTACATATGTTTCACACGATCGATGGTTTTACTAGATTTATGTGATTACACATGTTTTAAATGAATACCCGAATTGTTAAATATCCGTGCTTTGTTTTAAATGACATTTGGCTTGTGAGATTCCTATGTTTATACCTGTTTTAAATGATTACCCGATTGTTAAATATCCATGCTTTGAAATATGTTTCAAATGACACTTGTTTGCCAGATCCCTACGTTTATACCTGTTTTAAACGATATCCGGTTTGTTAAATATCCATGCGTTGAAATATGTTTAAATGAACACTAGTTTTGTCAGATTTCTTTGGTTACACCTGTTTAAATGAACACCCGATTTGTTAAATATCCGTATTTCTACATAGGTTTCAAATGGACATTGGTTTTGCTAGACTGCTATGAATACCTGGTTTGTTGTATACTTATGTTTTTACTTAAGTTTCAAATGAACGTTGTTTTGCCATACCGCTATATTTATACATGTTTTAGACGAACACCCGATTGTCAAACATCTATGATTATAGATGATGTAAACGAACACATGTTTTATGAGATATTCATGTTTTACCCATGCTTGAAATGAATACAGGTTTTCCCCGAGATTCCCGACTTTGCACCCGTTTAATTATATGCAGCATTTGATCGAATAGCATGATTTATCTTATGTTTTTTCTTCAGTATATTTGTTATCTTTTCATCCACCTGCCAGACCGTCGTGTCTGACCCACTACTTTTGTTACTCAGGTTCAGATTTCTTCGTCCCGAGTTGAGTGCTTGAGTTGGCTGTGGAGCCATGTTTTGCAGGTTGTTTTGTCGGCTATGTCATGTAGACATTGAGCTTGACATCGGAGCTACGTCAAATTTGGGGTAGTAGTTTATAGCTTATTGTTGTATGGCTTTTATTAGCCTTTTTCTTGGGATTCTTAATTAATGTACATTGATAATTGTAACTTGAACATATTTGGGAATGTATTATCCTGTTACTGTCAGCTCTGTAATTTATTGTGATGGTTACTCCAGTCTGATATGATTCTTGATATAATAGCTCTGTGCTAAAGGTTGAGTGCGACGCGGAATCCGATGGCCACGGACTTCGGGTCGCAACGCCACAAATGCTTCCGAAAAATATTCAGAATGTGTTGTCTTCACACACGCGGATCCTGGGAGAAGTATAATACATTTATGCTTAAATCCCATTCCCGCCCCCGAGGTTCCGGTTCGGGGGCGTGACAGACTGGTATCAGAGCGGGCAGGTTTCTCGGAAATAAAACACTCTAGGAACCTTAAGACGTGTGGTGAGGACTCTTTTTCTTTTCTCTAGTTGTTTTTGTGAGTTTGTGCCTGTTTTTCTTCTAGTGGGGGAGACTATTTTTGTCTCCTTTTCTTGTCCTTGTTGTTAGTGAATTTGGGGGACCAAATTCTTTCTAGTGGGGGAGAATTTAGTGTCTCCGCACCCACATTTAGTTCCTTTTCCTTGTTTTCACGCCAGAGAGTCAGAGTTTTGTGGACTTAGCATGTGTTTCTCGAAGGACATGGGCAGAATTTTCAGCTTTTCGATGTCACAGATGGAGCTAGAGAAGGAATTTGCGACCAATTGTTCGTCAGTAAGGAATGTGAGCAGCATATGGAGACCCAATTACAGTTGATCGTGTACCGTCAGAGGATTCGTCAAGCAAGTAAGTGTGGATTTTTGGATAAACTTGGATTATTTTCCTAAGTCAGAAGACTCCATGAGCCGAATAAGTGGTAGACTTTATGAGGTTTGAAGTGATTTTCAGTGGTGCAGCTTCAAGAAGATGCGAAAAGTTAGAAATTTCTTGAGTATTGACGAGCTTGTGACAGGGAATTGTTGGAGGAGGTTTAACAGTTACAGTTATGATGGCGAGTCAACTCAGCAGGATGTTTCAGTGGATGATTAAAAGCATAGGAAATTAGTTTTCTGCTGCATTGTAGAGAGTTACATGTGGAATTGATTGTTACTTGATCACATGTTGAGAAGATTTAGTGGACTTTACCGACTTGTAGAACATCAGTTTGGGGCAGAGTACAGATACAAGCAGGAGAATCATCACCTATGGACAATGACAGTTGAAGGATTCAGAGAAGAATGAGTTTGTCAGAAGCACACCTCACGAAGTGTGGACATGTGGAGTAGCATGACAGTTAAAGTGTGGACGGGTCTAGTCAGAGCTGGAAACTTACAGAGCTGTGAACCTTGTGTTTTCAGTGAGCAGATAAAGATGAGTAAAGTGTTCAGAGAACCGTTCAAATATTTGATTGAATCAGCTTGGTATATGAAGGAGTGACAGATTTCCAAGTCATTCACCCGATTGTCAAACATCTATGATTATAGATGATGTAAACGAACACATGTTTTATTAGATAGTCATGTTTTACCCATGCTTGGAATGAATACAGGCTTTCCCCGAGATTCCCGACTTTTGCACCCGTTTAATTATATGCAGCATTTGATCGAGTATCATGATTTATCTTATGTTTTATTCTTCCGTATATTTGTTATCTTTTCATCCACCTGCCAGACCGTCGTGTCTGACCCACTACTTTTGGTACTCAGGTTCAGATTTCTTCGCCCCGAGTCGAGTGTTTTTGTTGGCTGTGGAGCCATGCCTTGCAGGTTGGTTTGTCGGCTATGTCATGTAGACATTGAGCTTGACATCGGAGCTACGTCACATTTGGGTAGTAGTTTATAGCTTATTGTTGTATGGCTTTTATTAGACTTTTCCTTGGGATTCTTAATTAATGTACATTGATAATTGTAACTTGAACATATTTGGGAATGTAATATCCTGTTACTGTCAGCTCTGTAATTTATAGTGATGGTTACTCCAGTCTGATATGATTCTTGATATAATAGCTATATGCTAAACGTTGAGTGCGACACGGAATCCGATGGCCACGGACTTCGGGTCGCAACGCCACAAATGCTTCCGCAAAATATTCAGAATGTGTTGTCTTCACACACGCGGATCCTGGGAGAAGTAAGATATAATTGATGCTTAATCCCATTTCCCGCCCCCAAGGTTTCGGTTCGGGGGCGTGACAATTTCCAACCTTTTTCAAGGCTTGATACATGAACTTTTGAGACCATATTGGAGCCAAAGAAAGGGGAAGAAGTTGGAAAGGCTAGAGGACAATTTGGAAATCAAATACTTGAGTCTTAAAAAGGTACACTTTACTTGTATTTTGATTTCCATTAAAATTAGAATCTATGCATGTTTAAATCTTTGTATTTTCTTTTATGCATGATTTCTAGTTTGTAAAGAGATGTTTAGCAAACTCAAATCATCTTTGGGAAATTAGTTTGGTTTGCAAACTCTCTTATCCTAATCACATGTGTTCTTAGACTTTAACATTCATACAACTTGTTTATTTCATTTCTTCAAAGTTGTTTGAATCTTTTATGTGATTAGTTTTCTCTTCAATCGTCATTTTATAAGCCTTGATTTTAAAATGCATCGTGCATTCATTTAAGAGCTTCATTGTTGAATTTGATTGAAGAAAAGCATTCATACACTTGTGCACACACTTTAACTTGTTTTAGTGTATGATTGTAATTGGAATTTCACTTTCACATTAGCCTATTTAAGAGGCAATTCCATTGTGCTTAAATTGTATCTCTTGGAGTGTTCTTTTGTGAAGACACCATCTTAGAGAAATATTCATTTGTAAAGGTTATTGTTTAGCCTAAGAAAAGCATCTTGTAAGGTTATTCCTTAGCCTAAGAAAAGCATCTTGTAAGGTTATTGCTTAGCCTAAAAAAAGCATTTTGTAAAGGTTATTGCTTAGCCTAGAAAAGCACATTGAGAGGTTGTTGTTTAGCCTAGAAAAACAACATTGTAAGGGTTATTGCTTAGCCTAGTAAAAAGCATAAATAGTGGAAATCCGGTGGGGTGATTAGATCACAAGCCGGTAGTGGATGTAGACATTGAGGCCGAACCACTATAAACCTTGGTGTTGTGGTGCTTGCTTTGTGGTGATTATTTTTATTAGCTTTCGCATATTGTTTGATTAATCATCACATGTGACTAGTTTTTGTTAAGAAATTAAAATTGGTCTAAATTGGTCATAATTGAAGCTCACCCTATTCACCCCCCCCTCTAGGGTTAGGATCCCAAGGACTTTCAATTGGTATCAGAGCCTCGTGCTCTATCTTTTAGGATCAAGTGTTTGGAACTCTTGATTAGGTGTAAAAACCTAGAGTTAAAACCCTAGAGTTGTGTTTTTATGAAAATCATGAGAATGAACTCCACTATGCTAGACCTTGTAGATTCTTCTAGACCTCTCATTCTTCCATCTATTGGAGATTCAAACATTCAATTAAAAGAATCTCAATGTGAATTAAAAGAAGAAGAAATTAAAGAAAATGAAGAAGATCTTCAACAAGCCTTTGAGGAATTATATGAATTATCCTTAAAGACTGAAAAGAGAAACAAAAAGTTAAGAGAAGAATCTAAAAGACTAAACAAAGAATTAGTCTCTTCAAAAGATGAGCTTAGAGAGAAAGAAGAAGTAATACAATGTCTAGACTCTAAGTTCATGATCTCTTTAAATAATCTATCTGACATTCAAGATGAATTAAAAGAATTAAAGATGGATTATGATAATGTCAATAAGGAAAATTTAAATCTAAGAGATCAAATAAAAAGGCAAAATGAAGACATTGACAATTTAGAATCCAAATTGATTAAAAGTAAGTTAAAAACTCAAGAACTTGGATCTAATGTCATCAATGAACTTAAACTTGAATTAAAACTTGCCAATGAAGAGCCAAGCAAATATAAGGAAATTGAAAATGAACTTTCAAAAGTCAAAAATGAAAATTCAATCCTTATAACCAAAGTCACTCAACTTGAAAGCTATAAACAAAAGTATGAGTGCAAATTTACCCAAGGAGAAGATAAATTTGAAAAATTATTTAGATTGGGTAAATCTAAAGGAGATAGGACAGGTCTTGGATTTAATAGGAATTTGTCATATGACCCTAAATTCACCAACACTTTTGTGAAAGGTGAGTCCTCTTTCTCTAGCACTATTTCTCCTTTGCCCAAAACCAAATGTAATTATTGTGGCATTGAAGGGCATTTTTCGTTTGAGTGCAAACTAAGAAAAAGAAGCCATGTGTCTAAACCCATCTTTGAACTCAAAAATGTAGAATCTAAATCTATGAAGGGTAAGACACTAAAAATCAAAGAAGACTCCAAAAAGACTAAACAAGGTAAATCATTTAAAATGGAGTCTCCTAAGATAGATTCTAAAAAGTTTAAACAAGTTAAACCAAGCTTGAAAGAATCTATGAACAAAAAGCTTCTCAACCTATCTCCCTTATATAAACCCATGAAAGAACTTTTGAATAAAGTAACAAAGTTAAATTTAAAATTTAAAAGTCAAGTAAAGGGAGAATATAAGAAGAAGAGAAAAATGAACAAATCCCCTAAGAATCAAACTCACCAACATCAAAAGACTAATCATCAATCTAAGCTAAATTTAGTAAAATCTAAATATCATGGTGATAAGTCTAAATTGAAAATTTATCAAGTCAAATCTCCTTTAGTTGGTGGAAGTTCCAAAATAGTCTCCAAAGCCCAAGACCTTAGGTGGATTCCAAAAGTTATTTACTTAGACAAACCTTAAGGCCTTGAACCTTTGTGACCAACCTATTCTTTTTAAGTTAAATCACTTTGTTGGTCATGTTGCATTTGCATTTTGTTTCTATTTAGTTACATCTATTAAAATGCAATGTTTCTTTATGATCTTTTGATTTTGTCTTCATGCACCATTCTAAGTTACATGTCATGGTTTTCAAAATCATTTGATTATAATTTCATCATGTTTAGATTTGCTTTTTGCTCACATTTAGTTTTATGTTTTGCATTGCATTTCTACATGACTAATTGATTGTGCTTTTAAAAGCTTTCATAGCTAATTTATTCATGATCAATTATTGTTGAATCATTTGTGTAGATGTCATAGTAAGATTATTTGAACAAATGATTTGAATCAATTCAAGTTTTTCCATGGATTTCTAAGTTATACTTTTATATGGAAAATCATTGTTTTGTAAAATCAACTTGTATGTGGTTTATTTAAGTTATATCTTTTAAAATACAATGTTGAAAATTGATCTTCAAAATCATTCTCTTTATGCTCATTGTTGGATTTTGTTTATCAAAATGATTTGAAGATTGTTTGAATGGAAATGCTCTATAACTTCATTAGTCATATTCATCAAAGTATGTTCCATGTTCTCATTTCCTTTTCTTTTGGTTTCATTATCTTAGAATTGGAAATGAATGTTGTTTGCATCTTTGCTTATTTAGTTATTCTTTTTATTTGCAAATGACTATTGGTTCCATGTATGGTTGTGATCTTAGTTACATTTGTAGAAACCATACTAGAACCCAAATCCATCCTCTATGCCTTCTAGTCATTTCTATTTGGATGGTTATGATGTTGATTCATGAGTATTCTCTAAATGATGTCACACTTATACATGTTTCAACTTCATAGTAGTGTTCTTAATCATATGAAACTCTTTGAAACCCATTTCTCATATTTCTATATGTTTGATGGATATCTTAGATGTTGAATTCATATGATTTTGACACTTTGGAAATTGCATGCTTTATCCTTTTGCATTGCAATTTGCCTTGTTCATCACTATGCTCTATAGTCATATCTTTAAAAGTGATGAATATGCATTTATGATGCTTGATGGGATTTTGGGTTTGTCACATCCTTGCTCTTTAACATGTTGTCAAATTCAATTGGTTTCATTTGGTATAATTTAAGATTGATTTGATTTCTTGTGTATGTGATAGACCTTCTGTACATTGGATTGATCTTGATAGTTATATGTTTACATTCCATGTCACATTCCATTAGCATCATAATTTTCATGTTTGCCACCTCACTTGCTCATATAGGTAAATCTCATGACCACCATGTTTATGTGTTCATAATATTGGTTGGTTAATTATTGAGGTTGGCTTCATGATTGAATTTCATTTCACTCATTCTTGCACATTAATAGTCATATTTATTGTTTGAATGAAATGATTTCAAAACTTACATAGCATATGATTTTCATAGTTATATTGATTGATGCTATGTTTAGTAAACTCCATATCATGGATAGCTCTAATTTGGATTTTTTTTCCTAATAGTTATATTTTTAAATCCATCTTAGAGTGATTATGTTTAATAGTCATATCCTTAAATCTCAATTGGTATTCTTTGTTTTTCCAATTGATATCCATGATTGCTTTTCCCATTAGACCTAGCTCTCTTTTGGTAATTTGATCATATTGTGCTCTATAGTTATATGAATCTAATCCTTTCCTTGAAGTTGACCCTCATTTGGTTAAACCATCTTCTTCTTGCACCTAATAGTTATATCTTGTCAAATGTTTGACAAAAGAAGAGAATGGATTGAGGGGGAGTGTAAACCTTCATAGGAAGTATTAGTTTTGATCAAATTGACCCTAGGATTGCCTTTGAGCCCTTAGAGATAACTTCCATACATGATAGCCTGTTATGTATTTCATTTTCGATTTCATTTGTTAACAGGTGCTACTAAAGGTATTTTCATTATTTCATGTGTGTAGGTATTTTTTGCAATTTAATGGCAAAGGGGGAGAGAGAGTTCAAGTACTCAAAGATCTCCTACTCTTCCAAAGGGGAGAGAGCATTCAAGTTCTCAAGAAGGGTGAAGAGAATGTCCAAGCTTCCTAAGGGGAGAGTTGTGTATGATCTTCTACAAAGGGAGAGAATGCATATCTTGCCAAAGGGAGAGAGAGGCATGGTCAAAGGGGGAGAGCAAATAGAAGAAAGAAAGCTTGGAGCTAAAGAAGATGCTTGGCCATAGAGAGGAAAGAAGAAGAGAAAGCTTGAAGAATGATCAAGCTCCAAGCATCAAGAAGATTGAAGAAGAGAGCCCAAGAGCCCAAGCTAAGAGGAGGAGCATCCAAGAAGATTTCAAGACTTGTCCAGCTTAGCGGGAGCTGAAGACTAAGTGTGTAATTTCAATGATGAGTAAGTTGCCAACAAATTGCAAAGGGGGAGATTGTTAGGGATTTTGTATTTGCAATTTGATGGATGCATTAACATATTCACATCATTTGAATTTACACTCATGCATTGTTTTAGAAAACCTTGAAATCTGGTTTTATACATGCATTGCTTTTAAGATTTGTAAAAGTATTGTTTTATGCATGTTTTGTTTCTAAACTTGGATGCATTGGTTTTAGAACTCAAACTCTTTTGAAAACCTAATTCTTTGTGCATTATTTTTGAGAAATCACATTGAGAATTTAGGTTTGTGCCTTGCATACTTTCATCACTTTCAGAATCATTTTTGTATGTATTTTTGTGTGAAAAGAGTTTTATCAAATCAAGCTAGCCTTTGATTTTAAAGTTTTGAATCATTTTAGGCTTTGTGTGTTTCATGTTTTTAAACATCTTAGAATGATTTAAAACATGTATTCTAGCTTGGTTTAGTGGCCCAAAAATCCCCTCTAAGAGAAACCTTCAAATATGCAAAAGTTGGAAATTTTTGTAAAAAGGGGGTGGCCCGGCAGTGTCCCCGGTCGACCGGGACAAGCTTGCCGGTCGACCGGGACCACTGCACCTTTTTTGTGCAATTTCTGAACTGACCTCCAACGGTCACTTTTTTTACCGTTGTGATCCCGGTTGACCGAGACCTCTTTGCAGGTCGACCGAGGACTAGCCGTTGGGCACTTTTTGGCTATAAAGTCCATTCATTTCCAACCTTTTTCAAGGCTTGATACATGAACTTTTGAGACCATATTGGAGCCAAAGAAAGGGGAAGAAGTTGGAAAGGCTAGAGTGCAATTTGGAAATCAAATACTTGAGTTTTAAAAAGGTACACTTTACTTGTATTTTGATTTCCATTAAAATTAGAATCTATGCATGTTTAAATCTTTGTATTTTCTTTTTATGCATGATTTCTAGTTTGTAAAGAGATGTTTAGCAAACTCAAATCATCTTTGGTAAATTAGTTTGGTTTGCAAACTCTCTTATCCTAATCACATGTGTTCTTAGACTTTAACATTCATACAACTTGTTTATTTCATTTCTTCAAAGTTGTTTGAATCTTTTATGTGATTAGTTTTCTTTTCAATCATCATTTTATAAGCTTTGATTTTAAAATGCATCATGCATTCATTTAAGAGCTTCATTGTTGAATTTGATTGAAGAAAAGCATTCATACACTTGTGCACACACTTTAGCTCATTTAGTGTATGTTTGTAATTTGAATTACACTTTCATATTAGCCTATGTAGAGGCAATTCCATTGTGCTTAAATTGTATCTCTTGGAGTGTTCTTTAGTGAAGACACCATCTTAGAGAAATATTCATTTGTAAAGGTTATTGCTTAGCCTAAGAAAAGCATCTTGTAAGGTTATTGCTTAGCCTAAGAAAAGCATCTTGTAAGGTTATTGCTTAGCCTAAGAAAAGCATTTTATAAAGGTTATTGCTTAGCCTAGAAAAGCACATTGAGAGGTTGTTGTTTAGCCTAGAAAAACAACATTGTAAGGGTTATTGCTTAGCCTAGTAAAAAGCATAAATAGTGGAAATCCTGTGGGGTGATTAGATCACAAGCCGGTAGTGGATGTAGGCATTGAGGCCGATGTCGCGACCCCGGACCGGGTGATCCCCAATCCGGGATCGGGACTAAATTAGAAGTGGAGTAGATGATGATGATTATCTACATCCACAATATAGAACTTATTCAATTTCCCACAGGTGTCCGCGGTGAGGATATCGCAACCTTGCATGAACATTTCTTTTGAGTGCGGAAGCGTGTAGCAAATCAAATAGTAGACTATCTCTAATCATGCAAGCATTAATATCAAATGTCAAACTGTATCAGAATGAGCAATGATCTATAACAAGTTTCCCAAAAGTTGTTAAAGTTAGACAAAATATCATTTAGTTACAATCCCCAAAATTAGAGGCCAACAAAGGCCAATACTACAAAAGAATAACCCAAAAGAATGGTTAATAAGTTCTCCCCAAAATGTTACGCCTCTTGGCAACTCGATGTCTACATGACATCGTCAGCACGCCACTCAACTAGAGTTTGCAGCTCACCTACTGCCTCCTCTGGCTCCTCCTCAAGGAAGCCGGCAACGGGACCTGAGTACCAAAGCAGATGGGTCAGACACGACGGTCTGGCAAGAGAATGAAAAGATGCAACAATATACAATAGATGAAATCTCTTGAAAAGCATAGAAATCTGTTTAAACAAGAACTCTCATAAATCATGTAAATCATTTGCTATAAAACAAGTAAACAAGATAAAAAAATATATGAGGTATCCAAGGAATCGGGAATAACAAGGTGGCAATCACATAAAGCTAAATCCTCTGTCACTAAAGTGACAACAGTATCACGGGACGTTGATCTCAGTCACACAAGGTGAGGAGAAACAACGTATACATATATACAATATAATTATACGGGAACGGGACCACGGTAGAGAACCGGGTATCGGGACGGGACCACGGTAATGACCGGGTATCGGGATCCAAACTGCAGCTGGCGGGACGGGAGAGGGATTTCCAAGTCGGTGGATCAAACCGACAAGGTATCCAAGCTTAGTGATGCCGACTCATAGGTCAAAACCAATCGAGACATATGCAAGTAAATCAAGTACAGTAAATAAACGGGTAAAACGGGGGTGCTCAGGGGCACGCTGTCATTTCATGTCGGGCAATACATTTCGAGACAAGTCAATGCTACTATCATGCTTTCGGGAAAACAACTCATGACATGTAAATCTTGGAAATAGAGAAATATAATGAACTATACCAATTCGGGAAAGATAAATGTTTTAAGATCTATTTGAGTGAATAGGGGTCCCGTATGTCGATCATAGATGTGACTTGGTACTCCTTGAGTTGAAGACATCCCGGGCTCCTTATGCACTTTTACAATTTTCAAAACTTAAAATGAGCTTATGGTTATAACTAGATGTTATGATAGAAAATCAATACTATAAACGGTCCGTCCTAGGTATGATGTTAATTCGGAGACATCGAGCAACCTACTCAGTCATCGAAAGGAATAGAATTCGCGATAACTAAGGAAAAAGTCTTGTATTTAGATATAAAGAAGATATCGCATCATTCCGTCCAGTTCATGATTGAATGAAGTGAACATCGATGTTACCAAACCAACCGTGAGGAGCATCGGCTCAAGACGTCCTCACATATAGTCAAGTGAGTCCAAGGAGGGTAGCCAAGGTCCCACCTAGAACCAAGAAACATAAAAAAAATCTCAAAATTCACTTTCGGTCCGATCGATCGGTCGAAATTTCTGTACTAGTGCATTAAAACAGTTCAGGCAGACCGCATCGCTCGAGCGAATCGAAGGGTTCGCTCGAGCGAACTCATCGGTCGAGCGGATTTTTAAAATGCGTTCGAGCGACCAAGCTACTGGAAAACCCGTATCCCTTTCTGGACAGGTCGCTCGAGCGAACTGTCATGGTCGCTCGAGCGAACTGTCCAGAAACTGAATTCCGGGCAGTTCAGTTCCTCTCTTTCTCTTCCCTTTTACAACCTTCTTTTAGCCCTTCTTACACATCAAATGAGGAGCCTTTTTCTCCCTCCAACTACAACAAATCCTCCATTTAATCAATCACATTCTCCTCCATCAACCATACATCCAACACAAGGAAAAAGGAGAAGGGAACCATTTCACAATCTATATAAACCTTTGCAACAAAACAAGAAGACATTCAATGCCATAAACCACTACTTCTCCAAGATTATAAATGTGTCATTAATACTTATCATGAGCATTCATTTCAAAACAAAGCAATAATTGCACATTAATGGAAAATGTCCAAAAATCAATAAAAGCTTAGGAAAATCATTTATTCACTTGCCTTAGGTCTTTAAATAATGAAATCAAGCTCTATCAAGTCCTCCAAGAAAATAGTCCAAGCTACAAGGCAAAATCCCCAAATAAAACCCTAACATGGTCAAACAATGAAATCACCAAGAAACCTTCCAATAATGAAGGCGAAGCTCCTATAGGGTTAGAGGAACACCAATCTAGGAGATGAAGGGGGTTACTTACTTGCAAGGTCCTCTAATGGCAATGGTGAGCTCAAAGAAGGTCTTGTGATGAATGCTTTTCTCTAGCAATGGTGTTAATGGAGAGCTAAGGTGATGAGGAAGAAGATGATGATCTCTAATCTTCTCTTGGTGCAAGCTTGGGGTTGGATGGAGGGTGAAGAAGCAAGAACAAGAAGAAAAAGGCAATGAACCCTAGGTTCTCTCTCTCTTGTGCTGGAAAATGAAAATGGAAGGAAAGGGACAATGGCTTCCCCTTTGTTAACAATGAATTGGGTCCCACTACTAAAGGAACTAAATGGGCTGAAATCATCTCTATCGGAACCTCGGATGAATTCGACGAAGAAGGAAGAAGTGATCGTCGAAATATCTAGTTTCTAAAAAGTATATGTTTCACGGGATTCGAGGATACTAAGTTTGGGTACAGATTTGGTGTGAAATGACTGTTTTGCCCTCAAGGCCAAGAATTCGGGTTTCGGGATCTCAAACGAAAACGGGATCAACATAAAAGTTGTAGGGATCATCAAAGCGAGTAAAACGGGATTAAAATCATGAATGTAAAAACCTCCGATAAATCCTCAAACATATGCAATGTCAAGAAAAGGGAACCCCCAAAGGGCCCTACTAGCACAAAGCAAATCAAAACATTCAAATTAGCCCAAAACTATAAACAAAGCTAATCCAAACTCCACTTAGTCAAAATCACTAATCGAGCTTAGTACTAACACGCAACTAAATTAGCACTAATCGGGTTCACTCGGGTCGGGGTCTTACATCCTCCACCCCTTAGGGCATTTGGTCCTCCAAATGAAACATAAGACTCACCTCTGGTAGAAGATGTGGATACTTCTTCTGCACTTGTTTTCTTAATTCCCAAGTTGCCTCTTCCGGTCCATGAGTCTCCCAAAGTACTTTCACCCACTGAATAGTCCGATTCCTCAGCTCTTGTTCCTTTGTGTCGATGATCTCAACGGGCTTCTCTACATAGGTAGCATCGTCTCTGATCTCCAAAGGTTCATGCCGGAGTACATGCAAAGGATCGGGAACATACTTCTTCAACATAGACACATGGAAGACGTTGTGTACCCCGGATAGCTCAGGTGGTAAGGCCAATCTATAGGCCACGTCACCAATCTTGCTCACAATGTAATAGGGTCCAATGTATCTCCGTGATAGCTTACCCTTCTGCCCAAATCTCAATGTTCCCCTTGTAGGTGACACTTTCAAGAAAACCTTATCTCCTTCCTTGAACTGTAGATCTCTGCGATGGGAGTCTGCATAGCTCTTCTGTCTACTCCGGGACACTTTCAGACGTTCTTGAATCAACTTGATCTTATCGCTGGTCTCACTAACCATAGTCGGTCCATGGAAACTGCGAGTGCCGACTTCTTCCCAACAAACAGGTGTCCTACACCTTCTGCCATACAAAGCTTCAAAAGGAGCCATCCCAATGCTCGAGTGGTAACTGTTGTTGTAAGCAAACTCACACAGCGGTAGACTCTCATCCCACTGAGTCTTGAAGTCTAACACACAAGCACGGAGCATATCCTCTAGAGTCTGAATCGTCCTCTCTGACTGGCCATCTGTCTGCGGGTGATAAGCTGTGCTGAACTGTAGTCTCGTACCCATAGACTCATGCAATGTCTTCCAGAACCTCGAGACAAACCTGCTATCTCGGTCAGAAGTGATAGAAACTGGCTGCCCATGGCGGCTGACAATCTCGTTGACAAACAACTCTGCCAAAGGTAGCATGTGCATCTTCTTCCCTGTCTTCATAGCAAGGAAATGCGCTGACTTGGTGAGACGGTCCACAATGACCCAAATCGCATCGTTACCCCTACTAGTCCTCGGTAATCCCGAAATAAAGTCCATAGTAATGTGCTCCCACTTCCATTCCGGAATCTCTAACGGTTGCAACAACCCTGGAGGTCTCTGATGCTCTGCCTTAATCAACTGACAGGTCATGCAACGGGAGACAAACGCTGCAATCTCTCTCTTCATATTGTTCCACCAAAATCTGCCCTTCAAGTTCTGATACATCTTTGTGCTGCCTGGATGCATAGAGTACTTCGTGCTATGAGCCTCAGTCATGATGTCGTTCCTCAAATCTTCAATGTTAGGCACACACAGACGGTCACGGTAATACAAAACTCCATCAACAACACGAAAATCAGGACGTTCTGCTATATGCTCTGAAATCTTAACCAACTCTGGATCTTGCAACTGACTGTCCTTGATCTTCTGAATGAAAGAAGGTTCTGACACCGTCATGTTAGCTAACAAAACACCCTTCCTTAGGGGCTGTAAGTCTAAACTCAACTCTTCAAACTGCTCAAAAATACAAGTGCCACTAAAATTCGCCAAGCCTACTGATTTCCTACTCAAGGCATCTGCAACAACATTGGCCTTCCCTGGGTGGTACTTGATTGGAAAATCATAGTCCTTGATATATTCCATCCATCTTCTCTGCCTCATGTTCAAATCTTTCTGTGAAAACAGATACTGTAAGCTGCGGTGGTCGGAGTGGACTTCGAACTGTTCTCCATAGAGGTAATGTCTCCACATCTTCAACGCGAACACAACCGCTGCTAACTCCAAATCATGGGTGGCATAGTTCTTCTCGTGCTCTTTCAACTGTCGAGATCCATAAGCAATCACTTTTCCTTCTTGCATCAACACACAACCAAGTCCAACATTAGAAGCATCGGTAAAAATAGTGAAACCGCCGCTTCCAGATGGCAAAGTAAGGACTGGTGCTGTAGTCAATCTCTTCTTTAGCTCTTGGAAACTCTCTTTACACTGCTCTGTCCACACATATGGTGCATTTTTCCTTGTCAACTTCGTCAAGGGTGACGCAATCGACGAAAAACCTTGCACAAACCTCCGATAGTAACCTGCCAATCCCAGAAAACTCCTGATTTCTGTCACATTCTTCGGCCTTTCCCAATTCACTACTGCTTCAATCTTGGACGGATCCACTGACAATCCTTCCCTTGAGATAATGTGCCCCAGAAATGCTACTTGGTCTAGCCAAAATTCACACTTGTTAAGCTTAGCATACAGCTGATTCTCTCTCAAGAGTTGCAATGAAATCCTCAAATGTTCTTCATGCTCTTCCTTGGTCTTGGAGTACACCAAAATGTCATCTATGAACACTACCACAAACTGGTCCAGATACTCTGCAAATATCTTATTCATCAATGCCATGAACACTGCCGGTGCATTAGTCAACCCGAATGGCATCACTAGGAACTCATAGTGGCCATATCTTGTCCGGAAAGCTGTTTTCAACACATCAGCTTCTCTAACTCTCAGTTGATGGTAACCGGATCTCAAATCAATCTTCGAAAAGAATGATGCACCTTGCAACTGATCAAACAATTCATCTATTCTTGGTAAAGGATACTTGTTCTTGATGGTCACTTGGTTCAATCTTCTGTAATCTATACACATCCTCATCGAACCATCCTTCTTCTTAACAAACAACACTGGAGCTCCCCATGGTGAAACACTCGGTCTCACAAAACCTTTGTCTAACAACTCTTGCAACTGGGTCTTCAATTCCCCCAACTCTGCTGGAGCCATTCTATATGGTGCAATAGATATCGGAGCGGTCCCTGGTAGCAACTCGATAGTGAAATCGATCTCTCTCATGGGTGGCAAACCTGGAATCTCCTCCGGAAAAACATCCGGGAATTCCCAAATAATTGGAATCTCCTCCACCCCTTGGGACCGTTTATCCTCCGTGATAAACGCTAAATAAGCTTCACAACCACTTCTCAAAAGTCTGTCAGCCTTCAACGCTGAAACAAACCCTGCACGAGGATTCCTCCTCTTTCCCTGAAACGACACTCCTGCTGGTGTCTCAACCAACTTGAAAGTAAGGGTCTTATGGAAACAATCCATTGTGGCATGGTACCCTGCCAGCCAATCCATCCCTAGGATGACATCATAATCAAACATCTCCAAAGAAATGAGATCTGCGGTTAAAACCACTTCTCCTATCTGGATTGTGCAACTAGGATAAAAGGTTCTACAAACAACTTGTTTACCTACTGGGGTTGCCACAGTCAAAATGAACTCCAATTCTATAGCATGCATATCAATCAACTTAGCAAACTTATGGGACACGAAAGAATGTGTAGAGCCAGGGTCAAACAAAATCATAGCTTTAATCCCACAAACAAGGAGTGTACCTTCCACTACATTACCCGCTGCCTCTGCATCCACTCTGTTGACTCCGTAGATTTGGCCTCGCTGTTGGGGCCTATTCTGTGCCTGCTGTGGCCTGCCTTGGGGTGCATTCCTATTCTGTTGCGGTGGACGCTGCTGTCCCTGCTGATGACGGGCCTGCTGTTGTGGCTGCTGTTGCTGTCAGAACTGTTGCTGCTGTGGTGCTTGCTGTTGAAGTGGTCTAGGCTGGTTTTGGACAACCAATGCATGCTGTGGTGGTGGTGGTGGTGGACGTTGTGGCCCTTGTTGCTGCTGCTGATGGCCCTGTCTGTTTGGCCTAGGGAAATCCCTCATCCTATGGTCCATCGAACCACACCTGAAGCACGCTCCTGTGATGGTACGACACTCAGCACTAGCATGGTTCTTCCCACAGTGGATACAAACCACTGGATTCTGCACATTAGGCCCTGTCCTCTGCCTCTTATTTTGGTGATTCCTTTGATGCTGATAGTTTGGTTGCTGCTGGGCTGGACTCTTGCCTTGCACCTTGAGGATTTTGTTGTGGAAGTTTTCGAACTTGTAGGCTCTCTTCACAGCTTCATCAAAAGTCACCGGTGGCACCACTCCAGTGGCATCTCTCTCAATGAAGGGATTAAGCCCCTCAAAGAATTTAGCAATCTTCTTCTCCACCGTATCTATTAACTCCGGGGCATACCTGGACAACCTCTCAAATTTGGTGAGGTACTCTAAGACTGTCATGCTTCCTTGCACCAACTGTTGAAACTCTATAGCCTTTTGCTTCTTGACGTGGGCGGGTACATATTTTTCATGAAACTGTCTCTTGAAATTTGTCCACACTTCTGCATCAGCCATTGTTCTATATTCTTCCCTCACTGTCTTCCACCATCTATCTGCTGTTCCAACAAAAAGGGACGATGCTAGCTTCACTCTATCTGCTCCTGTACACTGAAAGATCTCAAAGATGTTCTCGGTGTGCTCCAACCAATCATCTGCAGCTAGTGGGTCCTCTTCCCCAAGGAATTCCTTCGGAGCTCTTTTCCTGAACCGTTCAAACAAGGCATTTGGATCATGTTGCTTCTGGTTTATGACTATAGCTGGTTGGGGTTGAACCGGATCTGGTCTTCTTTGCAAGACCTCAAGCAATTGTCTCTGCATTTCTTGCATCTCTCTAGCATGGTCTTCCTCTCTCTTTAGCATTTGTTCTTGCAGTCTGGCCTGGTTCTCATTAGCTTGACGCTGTTGCTCAAGCATTGCTCTCATCATGTCTTGGAATTGGTTGGGTGGATTGTCCTCCACTATATCCTCTTCTAGAGGCCCTGTATGATAAATATTGCTTGCAGTAGGATTGCCATTCAACGGTCTCTTACGTGGATGCATGATGCTGCAAAACAAATGGTTAGCACAAAATAATCCAATAAAAGGGTCACACATTGCTCACACGATACTAGCTAACGAAAGATCTAACGGATCCTCGCCACGTCCTTAGGATTTCTAGTTTCTTTTAATTGTTGAAACACGTCTCGCTCTAATACCAGTCTGTCGCGACCTCGGACCGGGTGATCCCCAATCCGGGATCGGGACTAAATTAGAAGTGGAGTAGATGATGATGATTATCTACATCCACAATATAGAACTTATTCAATTTCCCACAGGTGTCCGCGGTGAGGATATCGCAACCTTGCATGAACATTTCTTTTGAGTGCGGAAGCGTGTAGCAAATCAAATAGTAGACTATCTCTAATCATGCAAGCATTAATATCAAATGTCAAACTGTATCAGAATGAGCAATGATCTATAACAAGTTTCCCAAAAGTTGTTAAAGTTAGACAAAATATCATTTAGTTACAATCCCCAAAATTAGAGGCCAACAAAGGCCAATACTACAAAAGAATAACCCAAAAGAATGGTTAATAAGTTCTCCCCAAAATGTTACGCCTCTTGGCAACTCGATGTCTACATGACATCGTCAGCACGCCACTCAACTAGAGTTTGCAGCTCACCTACTGCCTCCTCTGGCTCCTCCTCAAGGAAGCCGGCAACGGGACCTGAGTACCAAAGCAGATGGGTCAGACACGACGGTCTGGCAAGAGAATGAAAAGATGCAACAATATACAATAGATGAAATCTCTTGAAAAGCATAGAAATCTGTTTAAACAAGAACTCTCATAAATCATGTAAATCATTTGCTATAAAACAAGTAAACAAGATAAAATATATGAGGTATCCAAGGAATCGGGAATAACAAGGTGGCAATCACATAAAGCTAAATCCTCTGTCACTAAAGTGACAACAGTATCACGGGACGTTGATCTCAGTCACACAAGGTGAGGAGAAACAACGTATACATATATACAATATAATTATACGGGAACGGGACCACGGTAGAGAACCGGGTATCGGGACGGGACCACGGTAATGACCGGGTATCGGGATCCAAACTGCAGCTGGCGGGACGGGAGAGGGATTTCCAAGTCGGTGGATCAAACCGACAAGGTATCCAAGCTTAGTGATGCCGACTCATAGGTCAAAACCAATCGAGACATATGCAAGTAAATCAAGTACAGTAAATAAACGGGTAAAACGGGGGTGCTCAGGGGCACGCTGTCATTTCATGTCGGGCAATACATTTCGAGACAAGTCAATGCTACTATCATGCTTTCGGGAAAACAACTCATGACATGTAAATCTTGGAAATAGAGAAATATAATGAACTATACCAATTCGGGAAAGATAAATGTTTTAAGATCTATTTGAGTGAATAGGGGTCCCGTATGTCGATCATAGATGTGACTTGGTACTCCTTGAGTTGAAGACATCCCGGGCTCCTTATGCACTTTTACAATTTTCAAAACTTAAAATGAGCTTATGGTTATAACTAGATGTTATGATAGAAAATCAATACTATAAACGGTCCGTCCTAGGTATGATGTTAATTCGGAGACATCGAGCAACCTACTCAGTCATCGAAAGGAATAGAATTCGCGATAACTAAGGAAAAAGTCTTGTATTTAGATATAAAGAAGATATCGCATCATTCCGTCCAGTTCATGATTGAATGAAGTGAACATCGATGTTACCAAACCAACCGTGAGGAGCATCGGCTCAAGACGTCCTCACATATAGTCAAGTGAGTCCAAGGAGGGTAGCCAAGGTCCCACCTAGAACCAAGAAACATAAAAAAAATCTCAA
This sequence comes from Cinnamomum chago, assembly GCA_038049695.1. Taxonomy (NCBI): domain Eukaryota; kingdom Viridiplantae; phylum Streptophyta; class Magnoliopsida; order Laurales; family Lauraceae; genus Cinnamomum; species Cinnamomum chago. The sequence continues at coordinate 66,236,630 of CP142451.1, forward strand.
AATTCACTTTCGGTCCGATTGATCGGTCGAAATTTCTGTACTAGTGCATTAAAACAGTTCAGGCAGACCGCATTGCTCGAGCGAATCGAAGGGTTCGCTCGAGCGAACTCATCGGTCGAGCGGATTTTTAAAATGCATTCGAGTGACCAAGCTACTGGAAAACCCGTATCCCTTTCTGGACAGGTCGCTCGAGCGAACTGTCATGGTCGCTCGAGCGAACTGTCATGGTCGCTCGAGCGAACTGTCCAGAAACTGAATTCCGGGCAGTTCAGTTCCTCTCTTTCTCTTCCCTTTTACAACCTTCTTTTAGCCCTTCTTACACATCAAATGAGGAGCCTTTTTCTCCCTCCAACTACAACAAATCCTCCATTTAATCAATCACATTCTCCTCCATCAACCATACATCCAACACAAGGAAAAAGGAGAAGGGAACCATTTCACAATCTATATAAACCTTTGCAACAAAACAAGAAGACATTCAATGCCATAAACCACTACTTCTCCAAGATTATAAATGTGTCATTAATACTTATCATGAGCATTCATTTCAAAACAAAGCAATAATTGCACATTAATGGAAAATGTCCAAAAATCAATAAAAGCTTAGGAAAATCATTTATTCACTTGCCTTAGGTCTTTAAATAATGAAATCAAGCTCTATCAAGTCCTCCAAGAAAATAGTCCAAGCTACAAGGCAAAATCCCCAAATAAAACCCTAACATGGTCAAACAATGAAATCACCAAGAAACCTTCCAATAATGAAGGCGAAGCTCCTATAGGGTTAGAGGAACACCAATCTAGGAGATGAAGGGGGTTACTTACTTGCAAGGTCCTCTAATGGCAATGGTGAGCTCAAAGAAGGTCTTGTGATGAATGCTTTTCTCTAGCAATGGTGTTAATGGAGAGCTAAGGTGATGAGGAAGAAGATGATGATCTCTAATCTTCTCTTGGTGCAAGCTTGGGGTTGGATGGAGGGTGAAGAAGCAAGAACAAGAAGAAAAAGGCAATGAACCCTAGGTTCTCTCTCTCTTGTGCTGGAAAATGAAAATGGAAGGAAAGGGACAATGGCTTCCCCTTTGTTAACAATGAATTGGGTCCCACTACTAAAGGAACTAAATGGGCTGAAATCATCTCTATCGGAACCTCGGATGAATTCGACGAAGAAGGAAGAAGTGATCGTCGAAATATCTAGTTTCTAAAAAGTATATGTTTCACGGGATTCGAGGATACTAAGTTTGGGTACAGATTTGGTGTGAAATGACTGTTTTGCCCTCAAGGCCAAGAATTCGGGTTTCGGGATCTCAAACGAAAACGGGATCAACATAAAAGTTGTAGGGATCATCAAAGCGAGTAAAACGGGATTAAAATCATGAATGTAAAAACCTCCGATAAATCCTCAAACATATGCAATGTCAAGAAAAGGGAACCCCCAAAGGGCCCTACTAGCACAAAGCAAATCAAAACATTCAAATTAGCCCAAAACTATAAACAAAGCTAATCCAAACTCCACTTAGTCAAAATCACTAATCGAGCTTAGTACTAACACGCAACTAAATTAGCACTAATCGGGTTCACTCGGGTCGGGGTCTTACATCCTCCACCCCTTAGGGCATTTGGTCCTCCAAATGAAACATAAGACTCACCTCTGGTAGAAGATGTGGATACTTCTTCTGCACTTGTTTTCTTAATTCCCAAGTTGCCTCTTCCGGTCCATGAGTCTCCCAAAGTACTTTCACCCACTGAATAGTCCGATTCCTCAGCTCTTGTTCCTTTGTGTCGATGATCTCAACGGGCTTCTCTACATAGGTAGCATCGTCTCTGATCTCCAAAGGTTCATGCCGGAGTACATGCAAAGGATCGGGAACATACTTCTTCAACATAGACACATGGAAGACGTTGTGTACCCCGGATAGCTCAGGTGGTAAGGCCAATCTATAGGCCACGTCACCAATCTTGCTCACAATGTAATAGGGTCCAATGTATCTCCGTGATAGCTTACCCTTCTGCCCAAATCTCAATGTTCCCCTTGTAGGTGACACTTTCAAGAAAACCTTATCTCCTTCCTTGAACTGTAGATCTCTGCGATGGGAGTCTGCATAGCTCTTCTGTCTACTCCGGGACACTTTCAGACGTTCTTGAATCAACTTGATCTTATCGCTGGTCTCACTAACCATAGTCGGTCCATGGAAACTGCGAGTGCCGACTTCTTCCCAACAAACAGGTGTCCTACACCTTCTGCCATACAAAGCTTCAAAAGGAGCCATCCCAATGCTCGAGTGGTAACTGTTGTTGTAAGCAAACTCACACAGCGGTAGACTCTCATCCCACTGAGTCTTGAAGTCTAACACACAAGCACGGAGCATATCCTCTAGAGTCTGAATCGTCCTCTCTGACTGGCCATCTGTCTGCGGGTGATAAGCTGTGCTGAACTGTAGTCTCGTACCCATAGACTCATGCAATGTCTTCCAGAACCTCGAGACAAACCTGCTATCTCGGTCAGAAGTGATAGAAACTGGCTGCCCATGGCGGCTGACAATCTCGTTGACAAACAACTCTGCCAAAGGTAGCATGTGCATCTTCTTCCCTGTCTTCATAGCAAGGAAATGCGCTGACTTGGTGAGACGGTCCACAATGACCCAAATCGCATCGTTACCCCTACTAGTCCTCGGTAATCCCGAAATAAAGTCCATAGTAATGTGCTCCCACTTCCATTCCGGAATCTCTAACGGTTGCAACAACCCTGGAGGTCTCTGATGCTCTGCCTTAATCAACTGACAGGTCATGCAACGGGAGACAAACGCTGCAATCTCTCTCTTCATATTGTTCCACCAAAATCTGCCCTTCAAGTTCTGATACATCTTTGTGCTGCCTGGATGCATAGAGTACTTCGTGCTATGAGCCTCAGTCATGATGTCGTTCCTCAAATCTTCAATGTTAGGCACACACAGACGGTCACGGTAATACAAAACTCCATCAACAACACGAAAATCAGGACGTTCTGCTATATGCTCTGAAATCTTAACCAACTCTGGATCTTGCAACTGACTGTCCTTGATCTTCTGAATGAAAGAAGGTTCTGACACCGTCATGTTAGCTAACAAAACACCCTTCCTTAGGGGCTGTAAGTCTAAACTCAACTCTTCAAACTGCTCAAAAATACAAGTGCCACTAAAATTCGCCAAGCCTACTGATTTCCTACTCAAGGCATCTGCAACAACATTGGCCTTCCCTGGGTGGTACTTGATTGGAAAATCATAGTCCTTGATATATTCCATCCATCTTCTCTGCCTCATGTTCAAATCTTTCTGTGAAAACAGATACTGTAAGCTGCGGTGGTCGGAGTGGACTTCGAACTGTTCTCCATAGAGGTAATGTCTCCACATCTTCAACGCGAACACAACCGCTGCTAACTCCAAATCATGGGTGGCATAGTTCTTCTCGTGCTCTTTCAACTGTCGAGATCCATAAGCAATCACTTTTCCTTCTTGCATCAACACACAACCAAGTCCAACATTAGAAGCATCGGTAAAAATAGTGAAACCGCCGCTTCCAGATGGCAAAGTAAGGACTGGTGCTGTAGTCAATCTCTTCTTTAGCTCTTGGAAACTCTCTTTACACTGCTCTGTCCACACATATGGTGCATTTTTCCTTGTCAACTTCGTCAAGGGTGACGCAATCGACGAAAAACCTTGCACAAACCTCCGATAGTAACCTGCCAATCCCAGAAAACTCCTGATTTCTGTCACATTCTTCGGCCTTTCCCAATTCACTACTGCTTCAATCTTGGACGGATCCACTGACAATCCTTCCCTTGAGATAATGTGCCCCAGAAATGCTACTTGGTCTAGCCAAAATTCACACTTGTTAAGCTTAGCATACAGCTGATTCTCTCTCAAGAGTTGCAATGAAATCCTCAAATGTTCTTCATGCTCTTCCTTGGTCTTGGAGTACACCAAAATGTCATCTATGAACACTACCACAAACTGGTCCAGATACTCTGCAAATATCTTATTCATCAATGCCATGAACACTGCCGGTGCATTAGTCAACCCGAATGGCATCACTAGGAACTCATAGTGGCCATATCTTGTCCGGAAAGCTGTTTTCAACACATCAGCTTCTCTAACTCTCAGTTGATGGTAACCGGATCTCAAATCAATCTTCGAAAAGAATGATGCACCTTGCAACTGATCAAACAATTCATCTATTCTTGGTAAAGGATACTTGTTCTTGATGGTCACTTGGTTCAATCTTCTGTAATCTATACACATCCTCATCGAACCATCCTTCTTCTTAACAAACAACACTGGAGCTCCCCATGGTGAAACACTCGGTCTCACAAAACCTTTGTCTAACAACTCTTGCAACTGGGTCTTCAATTCCCCCAACTCTGCTGGAGCCATTCTATATGGTGCAATAGATATCGGAGCGGTCCCTGGTAGCAACTCGATAGTGAAATCGATCTCTCTCATGGGTGGCAAACCTGGAATCTCCTCCGGAAAAACATCCGGGAATTCCCAAATAATTGGAATCTCCTCCACCCCTTGGGACCGTTTATCCTCCGTGATAAACGCTAAATAAGCTTCACAACCACTTCTCAAAAGTCTGTCAGCCTTCAACGCTGAAACAAACCCTGCACGAGGATTCCTCCTCTTTCCCTGAAACGACACTCCTGCTGGTGTCTCAACCAACTTGAAAGTAAGGGTCTTATGGAAACAATCCATTGTGGCATGGTACCCTGCCAGCCAATCCATCCCTAGGATGACATCATAATCAAACATCTCCAAAGAAATGAGATCTGCGGTTAAAACCACTTCTCCTATCTGGATTGTGCAACTAGGATAAAAGGTTCTACAAACAACTTGTTTACCTACTGGGGTTGCCACAGTCAAAATGAACTCCAATTCTATAGCATGCATATCAATCAACTTAGCAAACTTATGGGACACGAAAGAATGTGTAGACAGGGTCAAACAAAATCATAGCTTTAATCCCACAAACAAGGAGTGTACCTTCCACTACATTACCCGCTGCCTCTGCATCCACTCTGTTGACTCCGTAGATTTGGCCTCGCTGTTGGGGCCTATTCTGTGCCTGCTGTGGCCTGCCTTGGGGTGCATTCCTATTCTGTTGCGGTGGACGCTGCTGTCCCTGCTGATGACGGGCCTGCTGTTGTGGCTGCTGTTGCTGTCAGAACTGTTGCTGCTGTGGTGCTTGCTGTTGAAGTGGTCTAGGCTGGTTTTGGACAACCAATGCATGCTGTGGTGGTGGTGGTGGTGGACGTTGTGGCCCTTGTTGCTGCTGCTGATGGCCCTGTCTGTTTGGCCTAGGGAAATCCCTCATCCTATGGTCCATCGAACCACACCTGAAGCACGCTCCTGTGATGGTACGACACTCAGCACTAGCATGGTTCTTCCCACAGTGGATACAAACCACTGGATTCTGCACATTAGGCCCTGTCCTCTGCCTCTTATTTTGGTGATTCCTTTGATGCTGATAGTTTGGTTGCTGCTGGGCTGGACTCTTGCCTTGCACCTTGAGGATTTTGTTGTGGAAGTTTTCGAACTTGTAGGCTCTCTTCACAGCTTCATCAAAAGTCACCGGTGGCACCACTCCAGTGGCATCTCTCTCAATGAAGGGATTAAGCCCCTCAAAGAATTTAACAATCTTCTTCTCCACCGTATCTATTAACTCCGGGGCATACCTGGACAACCTCTCAAATTTGGTGAGGTACTCTAAGACTGTCATGCTTCCTTGCACCAACTGTTGAAACTCTATAGCCTTTTGCTTCTTGACGTGGGCGGGTACATATTTTTCATGAAACTGTCTCTTGAAATTTGTCCACACTTCTGCATCAGCCATTGTTCTATATTCTTCCCTCACTGTCTTCCACCATCTATCTGCTGTTCCAACAAAAAGGGACGATGCTAGCTTCACTCTATCTGCTCCTGTACACTGAAAGATCTCAAAGATGTTCTCGGTGTGCTCCAACCAATCATCTGCAGCTAGTGGGTCCTCTTCCCCAAGGAATTCCTTCGGAGCTCTTTTCCTGAACCGTTCAAACAAGGCATTTGGATCATGTTGCTTCTGGTTTATGACTATAGCTGGTTGGGGTTGAACCGGATCTGGTCTTCTTTGCAAGACCTCAAGCAATTGTCTCTGCATTTCTTGCATCTCTCTAGCATGGTCTTCCTCTCTCTTTAGCATTTGTTCTTGCAGTCTGGCCTGGTTCTCATTAGCTTGACGCTGTTGCTCAAGCATTGCTCTCATCATGTCTTGGAATTGGTTGGGTGGATTGTCCTCCACTATATCCTCTTCTAGAGGCCCTGTATGATAAATATTGCTTGCAGTAGGATTGCCATTCAACGGTCTCTTACGTGGATGCATGATGCTGCAAAACAAATGGTTAGCACAAAATAATCCAATAAAAGGGTCACACATTGCTCACACGATACTAGCTAACGAAAGATCTAACGGATCCTCGCCACGTCCTTAGGATTTCTAGTTTCTTTTAATTGTTGAAACACGTCTCGCTCTAATACCAGTCTGTCGCGACCTCGGACCGGGTGATCCCCAATCCGGGATCGGGACTAAATTAGAAGTGGAGTAGATGATGATGATTATCTACATCCACAATATAGAACTTATTCAATTTCCCACAGGTGTCCGCGGTGAGGATATCGCAACCTTGCATGAACATTTCTTTTGAGTGCGGAAGCGTGTAGCAAATCAAATAGTAGACTATCTCTAATCATGCAAGCATTAATATCAAATGTCAAACTGTATCAGAATGAGCAATGATCTATAACAAGTTTCCCAAAAGTTGTTAAAGTTAGACAAAATATCATTTAGTTACAATCCCCAAAATTAGAGGCCAACAAAGGCCAATACTACAAAAGAATAACCCAAAAGAATGGTTAATAAGTTCTCCCCAAAATGTTACGCCTCTTGGCAACTCGATGTCTACATGACATCGTCAGCACGCCACTCAACTAGAGTTTGCAGCTCACCTACTGCCTCCTCTGGCTCCTCCTCAAGGAAGCCGGCAACGGGACCTGAGTACCAAAGCAGATGGGTCAGACACGACGGTCTGGCAAGAGAATGAAAAGATGCAACAATATACAATAGATGAAATCTCTTGAAAAGCATAGAAATCTGTTTAAACAAGAACTCTCATAAATCATGTAAATCATTTGCTATAAAACAAGTAAACAAGATAAAATATATGAGGTATCCAAGGAATCGGGAATAACAAGGTGGCAATCACATAAAGCTAAATCCTCTGTCACTAAAGTGACAACAGTATCACGGGACGTTGATCTCAGTCACACAAGGTGAGGAGAAACAACGTATACATATATACAATATAATTATACGGGAACGGGACCACGGTAGAGAACCGGGTATCGGGACGGGACCACGGTAATGACCGGGTATCGGGATCCAAACTGCAGCTGGCGGGACGGGAGAGGGATTTCCAAGTCGGTGGATCAAACCGACAAGGTATCCAAGCTTAGTGATGCCGACTCATAGGTCAAAACCAATCGAGACATATGCAAGTAAATCAAGTACAGTAAATAAACGGGTAAAACGGGGGTGCTCAGGGGCACGCTGTCATTTCATGTCGGGCAATACATTTCGAGACAAGTCAATGCTACTATCATGCTTTCGGGAAAACAACTCATGACATGTAAATCTTGGAAATAGAGAAATATAATGAACTATACCAATTCGGGAAAGATAAATGTTTTAAGATCTATTTGAGTGAATAGGGGTCCCGTATGTCGATCATAGATGTGACTTGGTACTCCTTGAGTTGAAGACATCCCGGGCTCCTTATGCACTTTTACAATTTTCAAAACTTAAAATGAGCTTATGGTTATAACTAGATGTTATGATAGAAAATCAATACTATAAACGGTCCGTCCTAGGTATGATGTTAATTCGGAGACATCGAGCAACCTACTCAGTCATCGAAAGGAATAGAATTCGCGATAACTAAGGAAAAAGTCTTGTATTTAGATATAAAGAAGATATCGCATCATTCCGTCCAGTTCATGATTGAATGAAGTGAACATCGATGTTACCAAACCAACCGTGAGGAGCATCGGCTCAAGACGTCCTCACATATAGTCAAGTGAGTCCAAGGAGGGTAGCCAAGGTCCCACCTAGAACCAAGAAACATAAAAAAAATCTCAAAATTCACTTTCGGTCCGATTGATCGGTCGAAATTTCTGTACTAGTGCATTAAAACAGTTCAGGCAGACCGCATTGCTCGAGCGAATCGAAGGGTTCGCTCGAGCGAACTCATCGGTCGAGCGGATTTTTAAAATGCGTTCGAGTGACCAAGCTACTGGAAAACCCGTATCCCTTTCTGGACAGGTCGCTCGAGCGAACTGTCATGGTCGCTCGAGCGAACTGTCATGGTCGCTCGAGCGAACTGTCCAGAAACTGAATTCCGGGCAGTTCAGTTCCTCTCTTTCTCTTCCCTTTTACAACCTTCTTTTAGCCCTTCTTACACATCAAATGAGGAGCCTTTTTCTCCCTCCAACTACAACAAATCCTCCATTTAATCAATCACATTCTCCTCCATCAACCATACATCCAACACAAGGAAAAAGGAGAAGGGAACCATTTCACAATCTATATAAACCTTTGCAACAAAACAAGAAGACATTCAATGCCATAAACCACTACTTCTCCAAGATTATAAATGTGTCATTAATACTTATCATGAGCATTCATTTCAAAACAAAGCAATAATTGCACATTAATGGAAAATGTCCAAAAATCAATAAAAGCTTAGGAAAATCATTTATTCACTTGCCTTAGGTCTTTAAATAATGAAATCAAGCTCTATCAAGTCCTCCAAGAAAATAGTCCAAGCTACAAGGCAAAATCCCCAAATAAAACCCTAACATGGTCAAACAATGAAATCACCAAGAAACCTTCCAATAATGAAGGCGAAGCTCCTATAGGGTTAGAGGAACACCAATCTAGGAGATGAAGGGGGTTACTTACTTGCAAGGTCCTCTAATGGCAATGGTGAGCTCAAAGAAGGTCTTGTGATGAATGCTTTTCTCTAGCAATGGTGTTAATGGAGAGCTAAGGTGATGAGGAAGAAGATGATGATCTCTAATCTTCTCTTGGTGCAAGCTTGGGGTTGGATGGAGGGTGAAGAAGCAAGAACAAGAAGAAAAAGGCAATGAACCCTAGGTTCTCTCTCTCTTGTGCTGGAAAATGAAAATGGAAGGAAAGGGACAATGGCTTCCCCTTTGTTAACAATGAATTGGGTCCCACTACTAAAGGAACTAAATGGGCTGAAATCATCTCTATCGGAACCTCGGATGAATTCGACGAAGAAGGAAGAAGTGATCGTCGAAATATCTAGTTTCTAAAAAGTATATGTTTCACGGGATTCGAGGATACTAAGTTTGGGTACAGATTTGGTGTGAAATGACTGTTTTGCCCTCAAGGCCAAGAATTCGGGTTTCGGGATCTCAAACAAAAACGGGATCAACATAAAAGTTGTAGGGATCATCAAAGCGAGTAAAACGGGATTAAAATCATGAATGTAAAAACCTCCGATAAATCCTCAAACATATGCAATGTCAAGAAAAGGGAACCCCCAAAGGGCCCTACTAGCACAAAGCAAATCAAAACATTCAAATTAGCCCAAAACTATAAACAAAGCTAATCCAAACTCCACTTAGTCAAAATCACTAATCGAGCTTAGTACTAACACGCAACTAAATTAGCACTAATCGGGTTCACTCGGGTCGGGGTCTTACATCCTCCACCCCTTAGGGCATTTGGTCCTCCAAATGAAACATAAGACTCACCTCTGGTAGAAGATGTGGATACTTCTTCTGCACTTGTTTTCTTAATTCCCAAGTTGCCTCTTCCGGTCCATGAGTCTCCCAAAGTACTTTCACCCACTGAATAGTCCGATTCCTCAGCTCTTGTTCCTTTGTGTCGATGATCTCAACGGGCTTCTCTACATAGGTAGCATCGTCTCTGATCTCCAAAGGTTCATGCCGGAGTACATGCAAAGGATCGGGAACATACTTCTTCAACATAGACACATGGAAGACGTTGTGTACCCCGGATAGCTCAGGTGGTAAGGCCAATCTATAGGCCACGTCACCAATCTTGCTCACAATGTAATAGGGTCCAATGTATCTCCGTGATAGCTTACCCTTCTGCCCAAATCTCAATGTTCCCCTTGTAGGTGACACTTTCAAGAAAACCTTATCTCCTTCCTTGAACTGTAGATCTCTGCGATGGGAGTCTGCATAGCTCTTCTGTCTACTCCGGGACACTTTCAGACGTTCTTGAATCAACTTGATCTTATCGCTGGTCTCACTAACCATAGTCGGTCCATGGAAACTGCGAGTGCCGACTTCTTCCCAACAAACAGGTGTCCTACACCTTCTGCCATACAAAGCTTCAAAAGGAGCCATCCCAATGCTCGAGTGGTAACTGTTGTTGTAAGCAAACTCACACAGCGGTAGACTCTCATCCCACTGAGTCTTGAAGTCTAACACACAAGCACGGAGCATATCCTCTAGAGTCTGAATCGTCCTCTCTGACTGGCCATCTGTCTGCGGGTGATAAGCTGTGCTGAACTGTAGTCTCGTACCCATAGACTCATGCAATGTCTTCCAGAACCTCGAGACAAACCTGCTATCTCGGTCAGAAGTGATAGAAACTGGCTGCCCATGGCGGCTGACAATCTCGTTGACAAACAACTCTGCCAAAGGTAGCATGTGCATCTTCTTCCCTGTCTTCATAGCAAGGAAATGCGCTGACTTGGTGAGACGGTCCACAATGACCCAAATCGCATCGTTACCCCTACTAGTCCTCGGTAATCCCGAAATAAAGTCCATAGTAATGTGCTCCCACTTCCATTCCGGAATCTCTAACGGTTGCAACAACCCTGGAGGTCTCTGATGCTCTGCCTTAATCAACTGACAGGTCATGCAACGGGAGACAAACGCTGCAATCTCTCTCTTCATATTGTTCCACCAAAATCTGCCCTTCAAGTTCTGATACATCTTTGTGCTGCCTGGATGCATAGAGTACTTCGTGCTATGAGCCTCAGTCATGATGTCGTTCCTCAAATCTTCAATGTTAGGCACACACAGACGGTCACGGTAATACAAAACTCCATCAACAACACGAAAATCAGGACGTTCTGCTATATGCTCTGAAATCTTAACCAACTCTGGATCTTGCAACTGACTGTCCTTGATCTTCTGAATGAAAGAAGGTTCTGACACCGTCATGTTAGCTAACAAAACACCCTTCCTTAGGGGCTGTAAGTCTAAACTCAACTCTTCAAACTGCTCAAAAATACAAGTGCCACTAAAATTCGCCAAGCCTACTGATTTCCTACTCAAGGCATCTGCAACAACATTGGCCTTCCCTGGGTGGTACTTGATTGGAAAATCATAGTCCTTGATATATTCCATCCATCTTCTCTGCCTCATGTTCAAATCTTTCTGTGAAAACAGATACTGTAAGCTGCGGTGGTCGGAGTGGACTTCGAACTGTTCTCCATAGAGGTAATGTCTCCACATCTTCAACGCGAACACAACCGCTGCTAACTCCAAATCATGGGTGGCATAGTTCTTCTCGTGCTCTTTCAACTGTCGAGATCCATAAGCAATCACTTTTCCTTCTTGCATCAACACACAACCAAGTCCAACATTAGAAGCATCGGTAAAAATAGTGAAACCGCCGCTTCCAGATGGCAAAGTAAGGACTGGTGCTGTAGTCAATCTCTTCTTTAGCTCTTGGAAACTCTCTTTACACTGCTCTGTCCACACATATGGTGCATTTTTCCTTGTCAACTTCGTCAAGGGTGACGCAATCGACGAAAAACCTTGCACAAACCTCCGATAGTAACCTGCCAATCCCAGAAAACTCCTGATTTCTGTCACATTCTTCGGCCTTTCCCAATTCACTACTGCTTCAATCTTGGACGGATCCACTGACAATCCTTCCCTTGAGATAATGTGCCCCAGAAATGCTACTTGGTCTAGCCAAAATTCACACTTGTTAAGCTTAGCATACAGCTGATTCTCTCTCAAGAGTTGCAATGAAATCCTCAAATGTTCTTCATGCTCTTCCTTGGTCTTGGAGTACACCAAAATGTCATCTATGAACACTACCACAAACTGGTCCAGATACTCTGCAAATATCTTATTCATCAATGCCATGAACACTGCCGGTGCATTAGTCAACCCGAATGGCATCACTAGGAACTCATAGTGGCCATATCTTGTCCGGAAAGCTGTTTTCAACACATCAGCTTCTCTAACTCTCAGTTGATGGTAACCGGATCTCAAATCAATCTTCGAAAAGAATGATGCACCTTGCAACTGATCAAACAATTCATCTATTCTTGGTAAAGGATACTTGTTCTTGATGGTCACTTGGTTCAATCTTCTGTAATCTATACACATCCTCATCGAACCATCCTTCTTCTTAACAAACAACACTGGAGCTCCCCATGGTGAAACACTCGGTCTCACAAAACCTTTGTCTAACAACTCTTGCAACTGGGTCTTCAATTCCCCCAACTCTGCTGGAGCCATTCTATATGGTGCAATAGATATCGGAGCGGTCCCTGGTAGCAACTCGATAGTGAAATCGATCTCTCTCATGGGTGGCAAACCTGGAATCTCCTCCGGAAAAACATCCGGGAATTCCCAAATAATTGGAATCTCCTCCACCCCTTGGGACCGTTTATCCTCCGTGATAAACGCTAAATAAGCTTCACAACCACTTCTCAAAAGTCTGTCAGCCTTCAACGCTGAAACAAACCCTGCACGAGGATTCCTCCTCTTTCCCTGAAACGACACTCCTGCTGGTGTCTCAACCAACTTGAAAGTAAGGGTCTTATGGAAACAATCCATTGTGGCATGGTACCCTGCCAGCCAATCCATCCCTAGGATGACATCATAATCAAACATCTCCAAAGAAATGAGATCTGCGGTTAAAACCACTTCTCCTATCTGGATTGTGCAACTAGGATAAAAGGTTCTACAAACAACTTGTTTACCTACTGGGGTTGCCACAGTCAAAATGAACTCCAATTCTATAGCATGCATATCAATCAACTTAGCAAACTTATGGGACACGAAAGAATGTGTAGAGCCAGGGTCAAACAAAATCATAGCTTTAATCCCACAAACAAGGAGTGTACCTTCCACTACATTACCCGCTGCCTCTGCATCCACTCTGTTGACTCCGTAGATTTGGCCTCGCTGTTGGGGCCTATTCTGTGCCTGTTGTGGCCTGCCTTGGGGTGCATTCCTATTCTGTTGCGGTGGACGCTGCTGTCCCTGCTGATGACGGGCCTGCTGTTGTGGCTGCTGTTGCTGTCTGAACTGTTGCTGCTGTGGTGCTTGCTGTTGAAGTGGTCTAGGCTGGTTTTGGACAACCAATGCATGCTGTGGTGGTGGTGGTGGTGGACGTTGTGGCCCTTGTTGCTGCTGCTGATGGCCCTGTCTGTTTGGCCTAGGGAAATCCCTCATCCTATGGTCCATCGAACCACACCTGAAGCACGCTCCTGTGATGGTACGACACTCAGCACTAGCATGGTTCTTCCCACAGTGGATACAAACCACTGGATTCTGCACATTAGGCCCTGTCCTCTGCCTCTTATTTTGGTGATTCCTTTGATGCTGATAGTTTGGTTGCTGCTGGGCTGGACTCTTGCCTTGCACCTTGAGGATTTTGTTGTGGAAGTTTTCGAACTTGTAGGCTCTCTTCACAGCTTCATCAAAAGTCACCGGTGGCACCACTCCAGTGGCATCTCTCTCAATGAAGGGATTAAGCCCCTCAAAGAATTTAGCAATCTTCTTCTCCACCGTATCTATTAACTCCGGGGCATACCTGGACAACCTCTCAAATTTGGTGAGGTACTCTAAGACTGTCATGCTTCCTTGCACCAACTGTTGAAACTCTATAGCCTTTTGCTTCTTGACGTGGGCGGGTACATATTTTTCATGAAACTGTCTCTTGAAATTTGTCCACACTTCTGCATCAGCCATTGTTCTATATTCTTCCCTCACTGTCTTCCACCATCTATCTGCTGTTCCAACAAAAAGGGACGATGCTAGCTTCACTCTATCTGCTCCTGTACACTGAAAGATCTCAAAGATGTTCTCGGTGTGCTCCAACCAATCATCTGCAGCTAGTGGGTCCTCTTCCCCAAGGAATTCCTTCGGAGCTCTTTTCCTGAACCGTTCAAACAAGGCATTTGGATCATGTTGCTTCTGGTTTATGACTATAGCTGGTTGGGGTTGAACCGGATCTGGTCTTCTTTGCAAGACCTCAAGCAATTGTCTCTGCATTTCTTGCATCTCTCTAGCATGGTCTTCCTCTCTCTTTAGCATTTGTTCTTGCAGTCTGGCCTGGTTCTCATTAGCTTGACGCTGTTGCTCAAGCATTGCTCTCATCATGTCTTGGAATTGGTTGGGTGGATTGTCCTCCACTATATCCTCTTCTAGAGGCCCTGTATGATAAATATTGCTTGCAGTAGGATTGCCATTCAACGGTCTCTTACGTGGATGCATGATGCTGCAAAACAAATGGTTAGCACAAAATAATCCAATAAAAGGGTCACACATTGCTCACACGATACTAGCTAACGAAAGATCTAACGGATCCTCGCCACGTCCTTAGGATTTCTAGTTTCTTTTAATTGTTGAAACACGTCTCGCTCTAATACCAGTCTGTCGCGACCTCGGACCGGGTGATCCCCAATCCGGGATCGGGACTAAATTAGAAGTGGAGTAGATGATGATGATTATCTACATCCACAATATAGAACTTATTCAATTTCCCACAGGTGTCCGCGGTGAGGATATCGCAACCTTGCATGAACATTTCTTTTGAGTGCGGAAGCGTGTAGCAAATCAAATAGTAGACTATCTCTAATCATGCAAGCATTAATATCAAATGTCAAACTGTATCAGAATGAGCAATGATCTATAACAAGTTTCCCAAAAGTTGTTAAAGTTAGACAAAATATCATTTAGTTACAATCCCCAAAATTAGAGGCCAACAAAGGCCAATACTACAAAAGAATAACCCAAAAGAATGGTTAATAAGTTCTCCCCAAAATGTTACGCCTCTTGGCAACTCGATGTCTACATGACATCGTCAGCACGCCACTCAACTAGAGTTTGCAGCTCACCTACTGCCTCCTCTGGCTCCTCCTCAAGGAAGCCGGCAACGGGACCTGAGTACCAAAGCAGATGGGTCAGACACGACGGTCTGGCAAGAGAATGAAAAGATGCAACAATATACAATAGATGAAATCTCTTGAAAAGCATAGAAATCTGTTTAAACAAGAACTCTCATAAATCATGTAAATCATTTGCTATAAAACAAGTAAACAAGATAAAATATATGAGGTATCCAAGGAATCGGGAATAACAAGGTGGCAATCACATAAAGCTAAATCCTCTGTCACTAAAGTGACAACAGTATCACGGGACGTTGATCTCAGTCACACAAGGTGAGGAGAAACAACGTATACATATATACAATATAATTATACGGGAACGGGACCACGGTAGAGAACCGGGTATCGGGACGGGACCACGGTAATGACCGGGTATCGGGATCCAAACTGCAGCTGGCGGGACGGGAGAGGGATTTCCAAGTCGGTGGATCAAACCGACAAGGTATCCAAGCTTAGTGATGCCGACTCATAGGTCAAAACCAATCGAGACATATGCAAGTAAATCAAGTACAGTAAATAAACGGGTAAAACGGGGGTGCTCAGGGGCACGCTGTCATTTCATGTCGGGCAATACATTTCGAGACAAGTCAATGCTACTATCATGCTTTCGGGAAAACAACTCATGACATGTAAATCTTGGAAATAGAGAAATATAATGAACTATACCAATTCGGGAAAGATAAATGTTTTAAGATCTATTTGAGTGAATAGGGGTCCCGTATGTCGATCATAGATGTGACTTGGTACTCCTTGAGTTGAAGACATCCCGGGCTCCTTATGCACTTTTACAATTTTCAAAACTTAAAATGAGCTTATGGTTATAACTAGATGTTATGATAGAAAATCAATACTATAAACGGTCCGTCCTAGGTATGATGTTAATTCGGAGACATCGAGCAACCTACTCAGTCATCGAAAGGAATAGAATTCGCGATAACTAAGGAAAAAGTCTTGTATTTAGATATAAAGAAGATATCGCATCATTCCGTCCAGTTCATGATTGAATGAAGTGAACATCGATGTTACCAAACCAACCGTGAGGAGCATCGGCTCAAGACGTCCTCACATATAGTCAAGTGAGTCCAAGGAGGGTAGCCAAGGTCCCACCTAGAACCAAGAAACATAAAAAAAATCTCAAAATTCACTTTCGGTCCGATTGATCGGTCGAAATTTCTGTACTAGTGCATTAAAACAGTTCAGGCAGACCGCATCGCTCGAGCGAATCGAAGGGTTCGCTCGAGCGAACTCATCGGTCGAGCGGATTTTTAAAATGCGTTCGAGTGACCAAGCTACTGGAAAACCCGTATCCCTTTCTGGACAGGTCGCTCGAGCGAACTGTCATGGCCGCTCGAGCGAACTGTCCAGAAACTGAATTCCGGGCAGTTCAGTTCCTCTCTTTCTCTTCCCTTTTACAACCTTCTTTTAGCCCTTCTTACACATCAAATGAGGAGCCTTTTTCTCCCTCCAACTACAACAAATCCTCCATTTAATCAATCACATTCTCCTCCATCAACCATACATCCAACACAAGGAAAAAGGAGAAGGGAACCATTTCACAATCTATATAAACCTTTGCAACAAAACAAGAAGACATTCAATGCCATAAACCACTACTTCTCCAAGATTATAAATGTGTCATTAATACTTATCATGAGCATTCATTTCAAAACAAAGCAATAATTGCACATTAATGGAAAATGTCCAAAAATCAATAAAAGCTTAGGAAAATCATTTATTCACTTGCCTTAGGTCTTTAAATAATGAAATCAAGCTCTATCAAGTCCTCCAAGAAAATAGTCCAAGCTACAAGGCAAAATCCCCAAATAAAACCCTAACATGGTCAAACAATGAAATCACCAAGAAACCTTCCAATAATGAAGGCGAAGCTCCTATAGGGTTAGAGGAACACCAATCTAGGAGATGAAGGGGGTTACTTACTTGCAAGGTCCTCTAATGGCAATGGTGAGCTCAAAGAAGGTCTTGTGATGAATGCTTTTCTCTAGCAATGGTGTTAATGGAGAGCTAAGGTGATGAGGAAGAAGATGATGATCTCTAATCTTCTCTTGGTGCAAGCTTGGGGTTGGATGGAGGGTGAAGAAGCAAGAACAAGAAGAAAAAGGCAATGAACCCTAGGTTCTCTCTCTCTTGTGCTGGAAAATGAAAATGGAAGGAAAGGGACAATGGCTTCCCCTTTGTTAACAATGAATTGGGTCCCACTACTAAAGGAACTAAATGGGCTGAAATCATCTCTATCGGAACCTCGGATGAATTCGACGAAGAAGGAAGAAGTGATCGTCGAAATATCTAGTTTCTAAAAAGTATATGTTTCACGGGATTCGAGGATACTAAGTTTGGGTACAGATTTGGTGTGAAATGACTGTTTTGCCCTCAAGGCCAAGAATTCGGGTTTCGGGATCTCAAACGAAAACGGGATCAACATAAAAGTTGTAGGGATCATCAAAGCGAGTAAAACGGGATTAAAATCATGAATGTAAAAACCTCCGATAAATCCTCAAACATATGCAATGTCAAGAAAAGGGAACCCCCAAAGGGCCCTACTAGCACAAAGCAAATCAAAACATTCAAATTAGCCCAAAACTATAAACAAAGCTAATCCAAACTCCACTTAGTCAAAATCACTAATCAAGCTTAGTACTAACATGCAACTAAATTAGCACTAATCGGGTTCACTCGGGTCGGGGTCTTACAGCCGAACCACTATAAACCTTGGTGTTGTGGTGCTTGCTTTTGTGGTGATTGTTTTTATTAGCTTCTGCATATTGTTTGATTAATCATCACATGTGACTAGTTTTTGTTAAGAAATTAAAATTGGTCTAAATTGGTCATAATTGAAGCTCACCCTATTCACCCCCCCTCTAGGGTTAGGATCCCAAGGATTTGTCCCCTAATCTCAATCAAATCTATTTTTATGTTTTATGAGCTACATTGTTAATTTGATTGACATCCCTATGCAACACATGTTTAGAGCTAATTAATTTCATACAACTTGTGAATCTTTGATATCTTTAACAAGTTGTTACTTTTAACATGTGACTTGCATTCCTTCCTCAATCATAAATGTTTTATGAGCTAAAACTTTCAAAAGCCTTAGGAATACATTTATGAGCTTTCATTTTCTAAATGATTGAGGACATCATACACACATCATGAGCATACATCTTTGCATTCATTTAGAGTGTGTGTGAGTTAGTTTTTCACTTCCATATCCGCCTATTTAAGAGGCATTGTAATGAGCTTAATTGAATCTCCATCAAGTGTATTATAGACACTAACTTAGTGAGATAACCAACCTTGTGGTTGAAGAGGTTATTGCTTAGCCTATAAAAGCATAGTGTATAGGTTGATGTTAAGCCTTGAAAAACATCATTGTAAAGGTTATTGCTTAGCCTTGAAAAGCATATTGTAAAGGTTATTGCTTAGCCTATTGAAAAGCATAAATAGTGGAAATCCGGTGGGGTGTTGGATCACAAGCCGGTAGTGGATGTAGGCATTGAGGCCGAACCACTATAAATTCTTGTGTGATGGTGCTTGCTTTGTGGTGATTGTTTTCATTAAGCTTCCGCATTTTGTTTGATAATCATCACTTGTGACTAGTTTGTTTTAAAGAAGTTAAAATTGGTCATAAATGAAGCTCACCCTATTCACCCCCCCTCTAGGGTTCGGATCCCAGGACTTTACAGAATCATGTGTTCGTCATTAGATGCTTTGAAATCGCGAACCGGCCAACCAAAGAAGCACACTTTCTGCTCGACCGATCGAGAAATCGACATGACAGATGGTCTCGGCCCTCTGGCAACAATTAATGTTTGAAGTTACATGATCATCCAACATCAATCGGCATGAAGATCCATCGGCGATCAAGCCTCTTACATTGCAAGGAGAATTCCAAAAGACGCGGCCCGACTCGCGACTTTTCAAATGCCTTGGCGACCATTTAATGCAGTTAATGACCCATTTTTTGACAAATTAATGTGGTCATTTACTTATTATTTTGGACGGCCCAATCAGAAGTTAAGGAATGAGAGTTACAAGTCAAGTGTAATGATGGCATTAAACCATGCAACTCCTCCCAACGTTGAGCTTAAAGGCAATTAAAAGTCCATTATTCTCCAATGCCCAATGAAAAAAAAAAAAGTAGTTACAAAAATACAAATTAAAAACTTGTAACTCCTCCCATCGTGGAGCATTAATTAAAGCTCATAAACTCCCCTTATGGCCACCAAAAGCCTACAAAGGAGGTCATCTCCACCACTTTCACACAGGGAAAAAAGGATTGAATCCATTGAATCCGGAAAATATTCAAGAGAAAACTCTGAAAAAGTTGCTACAATGACCTCTCCTCTGTTGAAGAAGTCCTCCACCGACCACCACTACAAGGTGACCAAAGTCCCTTCGGGGGCCAACTCCCCAAGGTTTTCTCCCTCAATCTCCATGGCTTAGACATGGCTTTTCAGCCCGTCTCCTTAGCTTTTTATTTGATATAGGACCTCCTCTTGGTCTTTATCCTCTAAAAATCTAAGGTTTAAGCTGAGCCAAGCAAATCAGAAGCATCCTCTGTTCTCATCTGAAGGATGATGGCAAAGTCCACACTCGACTTGCGACTGTCAATCTGAACGAGTCCCTACAATCTCCTGAGAAGTTAGACCCCATTTCTTGCTTTTCATTGTATTTTGTATTTTTAAAAGAGACATAAAACTCACAAGTCTTTCTTTTTTTTATAAGATTGTAAATCACCTTTCATGGCAAAAACATCACCTTTCATGGCAAAAATCACTTTTCACGGCATTCAAAACAAATCATGTCTCTTTTCTTAAATATATGTGCAATGAAAACTAGAAAAAAGCTGATTTTCTTTTCTACTTGTGAAGGTGGATCTTGTAAGACCCCGTCCCGAGTGAACTCGATTAGTGTTAATTAACTTGTATGTTAGTGCTAAGCGTGATTAGTGATTTTGGCTAAGTTGGGTTTAGAATAGCTTTTGAAATAGTTTTGGGGAATTTTGATTGCTTTGTGATTAGTGGGGCCCTTTGGGGGTTCCTTCTTTATGACCTTGTATGCGCTTGAGGATTTATCGGAGATTTTGCATTCATTGTTTTAATCCCGTTTTATTTGTATCGTTAACCGCTACAACTTTCATTTTGATCCCGTCTCCGTTCGAGACCCCGAAACCCGATTTCATAGCCTTGAGGGCAAAACAGTCATTGCACACAAAATCTGTACCCAAAACTTGATATTCCCGAAACCTGCGAAACATATACTTTTTGGAAACTAGATATTTCAGCGATCATTTCTTACTTCTTCGTCGAACTCATCTGAGATCCCGAAAGCCAAGATTTTAGCCCTTGAATGTCTTAAGAAGTGGGACCCATTTCCATTTGCTGATATAAGGACAACCCATCTTCCTCATTCCCTTTTTCCAGCACAAAAAAGAGTCTAGGGTTTGTTTGGCAAATTTTCTTCTTCTTCTTGCTCTCTCCACCTCCAATCCACACCAAACTTGCATTAATCAAGAAATGGAGGTTATCATTCTCTTCCCCACCTTGCAAGCTTCCTTTTGATACCATTTGTAGAGAAATCCACCAACTTTGAGATCTTCAATTGAACTAAACCTTGCCATTTGGAGAACCTACAAGTAAGTAATCATTTCCTTCTTCTAGATTTGTATTCTTCTAGCCCTAGAGAAGCTTCATCTTCATTAGTGTAAGGTTTCCCTTTCTATTTCATTGTTTGACCATTTTAGGGTTTGTTTGTTTTGGGGATTTTGTTCATAGCTTGAATCTTTGGCTTGGAAGAGTTTAAGAGCTTGATTTTCTTATTAGAAGACCCAAAGCAAGTGGATGATTGATTTTTATAAGCTTTCATGATTTTTGATATTTTTCCACTCATGCCTATTTATTTCATTGGTTTGAAATAAATGCTCATGATAGAGTTTGGTAGTGCATTTATGACTTATAAGTGTATTGGTGAATGGCATTTATTTTCTTCTTGTTTGTATCAAATGTACTCTATTGTGAAATGGTTTCCTTCTTTGTTTCCTTGTATGGGATTTGATGTTGATTGAGGAAGTGATGGAATGAAATCATGTTGGAGTTGTGGAAAAGTGTAAATAGTTGCATTGGAGAAGCTTTTAGCTCAGTTTTGTTGTAAGGATTGAGTGGAAATGAGGAGAATGGTTTTGAGGAGGAAAAGGGGCTCAAATCTGAACACAGTGGGTGTTTCCCGCACCAGGCGGTCAGCTAGCGGTCACCTGTCGGCTAGCCGTCTGGTGAGCCGCCAGTTAGTCGAACAATTGCGGTTACATTTCCAGATAACACCATTTTCCACCTGAAAACAAGGTCAGCCTCACGGTTAGCCAGCGGCTAACCGCCGAACCCTCGGCGGCTAATCGCCAGCCAACCGACCCATTCGGTTGCTTTTCCAGATAGCAACATTTTCTCCTGAAAATACGGCCAGCCTCACGGTTAGCAAGCGGCTAACCGCCAAACATATCGGCGGCCAACCGCCAGCCAACCGAACCATTTTGGTTACAATTCCAGTAGCCTGTCTTTTTGTTAGGCCAACTACGGTCAGCCAGCGGCTAACCGCCGAATCCAGCGGCGGCTAACCGCCATATGACCGCAAGGTAACCGAAATTACCTAGACAACCATTCCGGAGAGCTCCTCGCTCGAGCGAACTCTCCGGTTCGCTCTAGTGCTGAGCTTTGTCGGTCAAAGGAGATTCATTAGGCATTGTATGAGGCCATCCGAGAAAGAAACCATATCACGAAGACGTCATTCGAAGTTTTGAAAATTCAAAGTGTATAAGGAGCCCGGAATGTCCCCAAACTCAAAGAGTACCAAATTATTATCAGATCGACATACTGGATCCCTATTCACTTCAAATAAATCTAGAACCCGATACTTTACCCGAAATTCCAATTGTTTATTGTACTTTATCGATCCCGAGATTTATACTACATGCCTTGTTTTCTTGAAAGCATTGAATTACACTTGAAACAGTTACTTGTCTTGAAGTGCATTGCACGACATGAAACGACAGTGTGCCCTTGAGCACCTCCGTCTTGCCCGTTTATTTATTGTACTTGATTTACTTGCACATGTCTCAATTTGTTATTTGACTTATTAGTCGGCACCACTAAGCTTGGATAACCCTGTTGGTCTGATCCACCGACTTGGAGATCCCCCTCTTGTCTCGCCAGCTGCAGTTTGGATCCCGCTACCCGGTTATTACCGTGGTCTTGTCCCTATGCCGCAGATTGCTACTGTGGTTCCCGATGCCCGGCTCGCTACCGTGGTCATGTATAGTATATGTATTTATAAGATCCACTGTTTCTCCTCACCTCGAGTGACTAAGATCAGTACCTAGTTATTGCTCTATCGCTTTAGTGATAGAGGACTTAGCTTCGTGTGGTTGCCATCTTGCTTGTTTCCCATTCCCTTGGTTACCTTACATGTTTTATAATGCATACTTGTATTTGAATAAATGTTTTATCTCTTTAGATAAATTGTTATTTAAACATGTTTAAATGCTTTTGAAGGTACATTCATTTACTATCGTATTGTCATTTTATTTTACCCATTTGCCAAACAGTCGTGTTTGACCCACTTTTGGTACTCAGGTCCCGTTGTTGGTTATCCCGAGGAGGAGCACGAGGAGGCGGTCGGAGAACCGCAACAGTTAGTTGAGTGGCGTGCTGATGATGTCATTTAGACGTTTGATTGCTATGAGAGACTTAATATTTTGGGAAACTGTTTAACCATTCTTTGGATTGGTATTTTCTTTACATTGGCCTTTGTTGGCCTCTATTTTTGGAAAATGTAATTAAATGATCTTTGTATAAACTTTAACTTACTTTTGGGTAATATGCCAATGATCATTGCTCATTCTTATACGGTACTATACTTGGGTTATTTATCTTTATGATTTGAGATGGATTGAATATTTGATTTGCTACACGCTTCCGCACTTAATAGAAATGTTCATGTATGGTTGTGATATCCTCACCGCGGACACCTGTGGGAAATTAAATAAGTGTGTGCACCTTGTTGACACACTCTACATATTAACCATTCAATCACCACACCACCACCTTCATTAATGTCCCGATCCCGGATTAGGTCCTCGGTAACCCGGTCCGGGGTCGCGACAGATCTACAGTCCACCACTTGTCAATTCCAAGTAGAGCAAAAAATCTAGCATACCCGTACACAAAAAGTTGATGTTCGCTTTGTCTCCGGTCACGAAAGGGTTGGATCCCACGGACTCTCACGTCTGCTGACCCCCGTAGTCCCGCGACCGAAAAAGCGAGCTCATCAATGTCGTGTAATACCACGGTGGCGAACGTCCACCTCTATTGCTCACCATAATGGCTGCTATATAAAATTAGCTCTTACCAAGGGTGATCAGTGCCATGGCTAAGCTCGTATCAACCAAGGGAATGTTTTATGCCGACTCACAAGAAACCAAACGATAGGTCAGTGTCTGGCTAGGCTATCCTTGCATGAGCAAGGTCACCACATGTCCACACAAGGTTCGGTATCATAGTCTAGTCCATAGCATAGTCCGGTTAATAGCGGTTAATATCACAGTCCAAATCCATATCCATCGTTCATTTCCATAGCCATGCTCCATCATCATGATCATCATTCATTTCCATAGCATTTCCATTTCTATATATATAATCAGCCATAGTGATCCATTTCATATCCCATCCATAAACGGGTTCCTAGAGTAAGGAACCCATCCATCTACTCCTAGGTCATCTCATCCATCCATTTCTTAGGCCATAGAATAGCCCGCCTAGCTACAGACACGGGTAAAGTGTTTTTCATACACATATCGGGTTACCTCGAGGAATCCTAGGTACAGGCCCATCATTTTCCATTTATTAATTAGGTACAACAATGATAAGACAAGAGTGAACAGTAATTGAAAGTACATCTAATCAAATACATCCATGTCAATCAAAGAAAGGAAGTAGCATGGTCCGCCTAGGTCAATGCCACACTTTCCGGTCCAAGGTTCCACTTCATCCAATTCCATCATTAGAGGAAGTCTCAGATGCTAGGAGGAGTATATTTGGTGCTATGAAGTTATGGGCATCTAAAACTGCTTTTAAGGACCGAATCAAATTCCATTTATAGCCCTAGACCCTACTTTGGGTGGCCCCATGGGTCAAAGTTAAGAACAATCGTTGACTTATGCTTGGCACATCAATAGAATTCCACATGGAAGGTCAATGGGCCCCATATAAGATCAAACCATAAAGAAAACAAAATCCGGAATGCACTGACTTCACTGTATGTGGACGACATCATGCTGGGATGGTCGACCGTATGCATTGGATTGACTGGGATTTGTCTGTCAGGTCAGTCTTAGATGAATGTGTGCCCGATCGACCACTACGGTACCTTGGTTGACCGCATGCATAAGAGATTGAAAGACAGAAACCTGGTAGGTAGGTCTCAGACCAGGATTTGTTGCAATGTGGGGGGTTGACATCCTACATGGGCGGTCGATCGGCTACACAGGCGTAGCTGGGACATGATTTGTCAGTTGTTTATCTCTGTTTAGTGTATCCGGTCGACATCTGGCCATGACGGTCGACTGGCCACAATGAACATCCTATAACAGGCTGACAGACTAGCTCTCAGTTAATTGGGAGCTCGTAGTGTCTCCGGTCGACATCCTACAAGAACGATCGACCGGGTACACACGAATTTCAAGTTTCCAAAATTCTGTTACTTCTCCAAATCACCCAATTATCCATCAAAACTCATCAATCTCGACTCCAAACTTCACAAAACCATACATACACCAAAAAACGATCGCTGTTAACTCAAGATCATGGGTGGCATAGTTCTTCTCGTGATATTTCAACTACCGGGATCCGTATGCAATCACTTTTCCATCTTACATCAATACACAACCAAGTCCAACATTCGAAGCATCGGTAAAAATGGTAAAACCACCGCTTCTAGATGGTGAAGTAAGGACTGGTGCTGTAGTCAATCTCTTCTTTAGCTCTTGGATACTAGTTTCACACTGATCTATCCACACATTCTTTCTAGTCAACTTCGTCAATGGTGACGTAATCGACGAAAATCCTTGCACAAACCTCTGTAATATCCTGCCAATCCCAGAAAACTTCTGATTCTGTCACATTCTTCTATCTTTGCCACTTCACTACTGCCTCAATCTTGGACGGATCTACTAACAATTCTTTTTTGGAGATGATGTGCCCCAAAAATGCTACTTGCTCTAGCCAGAATTCACACTTATTGAGCTTCACATACAGCTGGTTCTCTCTCAAAAGTTGCAGTGCTATCCTTAAGTGCTCTTCATGCTCTTCTTTGGTCTTAGAGTATACCAAAATATCGTCAATGAATACTACCACAAACCGATCCAGATATTGCGCAAATATCTTGTTCATCAATGCCATGAATACTGCCGGTGCATTAGTCAACCCAAATGACATAACTAAGAACTCATAGTGGCCATATCTTGTCTGGAAAGTTGTCTTCAGTGCATCTGATTCTCTGACTCTCAGCTGATGGTAACCGGATCTCAAATCAATCTTAAAAAAATACGAAGCACCTTGCAACTGATCAAACAGTTCATCTATCCTTGGCAATGGGTATTTGCTCTTGATGGTCACTTGATTCAATCTTCGGTAATCAATACACATTTTCATCGAAACATCTTTCTTCTTGATGAACAAAACTGGAGCTCCCCACCGAAAAATACTAGGTCTAACAAAACCTTTGTCGAACAACTCTTGCAATTGTATCTTCAATTCTCCCAATTCCGCCGGAGCCATTCGATATGGTGCAATAAAAATTGGAGCGGTCCCTGGTAACAACTCAATAGTAAAATCAATTTCTCTGATGGGTGGTAATCCTGAAATTTTGGAAAAACATCCAGGAATTCCCAAACAATAGGGATCTCCTCCACCCCTTGGGACTTTTATCCTCCGTGATAAACGCCAAATAGGCTTTACATTCACTTTTCAGAAGTCTATCAGCTTTCAATGCTGAGACAAACCCTATGCGAGGATTCCTCCTCTCCCCCTTAGGCAAAACTTCTGCTGGTGTCTCATCTAATTTGAAACTGAGGGTTTTATGGAAACAATCCATTGTGGCATGGTATCCTGCCAACCAATCCATCCCTATGATGACATCGAAATCATGCATCTCTAATAAAATGAGGTCTGCGGTTAAAACTACTTCTCTTATCTGAACTGTACAAGTAGGGCGATAAGTAGTACACACCACTTGTTTAGCTACTGGAGTGGCCACAGTCAAAATGTACTCAAGTTATCTATTGTGCACATCAATTAACTTAGAGAATTAATGGGATAAAAATGAGTGTGTAGAGCCATGGTCAAATAAAATCCTACCTTTAATCCCACAAACAAAGAGTATACCTTCCACTACATTTCCCGCCGCCTCTGCGTCAGCCCTATTGACTGCATAGATTTGTCCTCGCAGTTGTGGCCTGTACCGAGCTTGTTGTAGCCTGCCTTGTGGGACGTTCCTATTCTGTTGTGGGGGACGCTGATTCTGATTCTATCCCTATACTGCTGTGGTCTATATTGCTGCTGTGGTGCTTGTTGTTGAAGTGGCCTTACCTGATTTTGGGCAACCATTGCATTCTGTAGTGGTGCTGGACGTTGTGCTCCCTACTGCTGCTGATTCTGCCTGTTCTATCTTGGACAGTCCCACTTCTGATGGTTCATCGAACCACATATGAAGCATGCTCCAGAGATTGTACGACACTGAGTACTCTAATGATTCTTCCCACAGTGGATACAAACTGTCTGATTCTGAACATTTTGATCTGGCCTATGCCTTTTGTGCTACTGGTTCCTTTGCAAGTAGTTTTGCTGATGAGCTTGCCCTTTTCCTTGAACTCTGAGGATTTTGTTGCGAAAGTTCTCAAGCTTGTAAGCTCTCTTGACAGCTTCCTCGAAAGTGGCAGGTGGCACTACTCTCATAGCATCTCTTTCAATTATGGAATTCAGTCCTTCGAGGAATTTAACAATCTTCTTTTCGACACTGTCCACTAACTCTGGAGCATATCTTGACAATCTTTCGAACTTTGTTAGGTACTCTAGGACTGTCCTGTTCCCTTGCACCAACTATTGGAACTCCACTGCCTTTTGCCTCTTGACGTGAGTGGGTACATATTTGTCTCCAAACTGTTTCTTGAAGTTTTCCCAAGCAACTACATCTGTCATGGTCCTGTATTCTTCCCTGACTGTCTTCCACCAAATATCCGCTGAACTGGTAAAGAGAGATGTTGCAAGTTTTACCCGTTCTCCTCTGGTGCATTGGAAGACCTCAAAGATGTTCTCTGTATGCTCTAACCAATCGTCTGTAGCTAATGGATCTTTTGTTCCTAGAAACTCTTTTGGACCTTTTTTCCTAAACCGCTCAAACAACGCATTCGGGTCATGCTCACTTTGATTTATAACAATTGCGGGTTGAGCTTGAACTGGTTCAGGCATTCTTTGTAATACTTCTAGTAATTGCCTTTGCATCGCTGCCAATTCTCTGGCATGGTCTTCATCTTTCTTCAGCATTTGTTCCTGCGACCGAACTTGATTTTCATTGGCCTGACATTATTGGTCAAGCATTGTCTGCATCATCTGTTGGAATTGATTCTGCATAGTGTTATTAACAATATCTTCCTCGACTGGCCCTGTATGATCAATGTTACTTGCGGTGGGATTGTCGTTTAGTGGTCGCTTACGAGGTGGCATGATGCTGCAAAACAAGTTGTTAGCACATAATAATCAAATAAGGGTCACACATTGTTCACACGATTCTAGCTAACGAAAAGTCTAATGAACCCTCGCCACGTCCTTAGGATTTCCAGTTTCTTTTAATTGCTTGAAACACGACTCGCTCTGATACCAGTCTTGCCGCGACCCCGGACCGGGCCCGTGGGCCTAATCCGTGATCGGGACGCTAATTCAGAAGAATAAGATGATGAATGATGGATTTTCATTGTACATATAACATAAGTGCATTTATTTTTAGCCTCTATGTACACGAGTCATTGAAGAATGAGATACTACTCGTACACGCGATTTCCCACAGGTTTTCGCAGTGAAGATATCACATCAACATATATATTTTTGATTAGGTGCGGAAGCGTGTAGCAAATCTAATTCACACATTCGTATCCAAAATAGCAAGACTGATAACATATTTATATAACAGAATATCAGAGTGAGCAATGATCATTAGTATTATCCCCAAAAGTAACGTTAAAATTTATACAAAAGATCAATTAGTTTTTCAATCCTCAAAAGAATTAAGGCCAACAAAGGCCAATACATTTCAAAACAATAACCCAAAAGAATGGTTCATCACGATCCCCAAAATGTGACGTAACTCTAGGCAACCGAATGTCTAAACAACATCGTCGGCATGCCACTCAACTAAACGTTGCGGTTCACCGACCGCCTCCTCAAGCTTTGTCTCGGGATAGACAATGTCTGGACCTGAGTACCAAAGAAATGGATCAAACACGCCGATCTAGTAGGTGGGTGAAAGGATATAACAATATAACATTAATTGAATCTACCTTGGAAAACATTTAAGCCTGTTTAAACAATAAATTCCATGGAGGAAATAAATCATTTATTCAAAAACATATATCCAGTGTAAAACAAGTAAAGGTAACCAAGGAATCGGAAAACAAGCAAGATGGCAACCACACAAAGCTAAGTCCTCTATCACCGAAGTGACAAGAGCATATCAAGGCGTTGATCTCAGTCACGCAAGGTGAGATTCAAAGAAATTTACATATACATATAATAATACGGGACATGACCACGGTAGTGAGCCAGGCATTAGGGACCACGGTAGCGAGCAAGGCATTAGGAACCACGGTAGCAAGCCGGGGTATCGGTGTTAGATTGTATGGTCTCAATCCATCAGTTGATATAATAAATGATTAATTTCTTTATTCATCAATAAAATCATGCTTTCCTTTCATGAGATGAATGGGGTTTTATTACTTAATGCATATGACCAATATATGACATAATGGTTCATGAGATGAACCGGGTCCCATTAGTTTATTAGATGTGATATATTATATGGATGAGATTCATATATAGGAGACATGTGTCACAAATCTTATACTGAAAAATATCTTCACAACCATTGATGTGACTGGGCATCTCATCTGATAAGGTTGCAGCACTTTGATCACTATAAGATAGTGTGATTTGTCTTGATCATCAAAATGGAAGATTCTGGATTACGGTGCTGGTACATTGGATGTATTGAAGGACCATGAGAAACACCTTATGAAATATTATCTCGATTTAAGGACTGCTCTCATAATTCCATAGTAATAGGCTCTCAATCATGAGACATTGATGAACTCAAGTTTCTGTCTATTCATTTGCTTTGAGTCACCAATGAGTGAGGCCAACTGTAGGTCAACACCTCGGTGTCTTGGGTACGTGGTAGTAGGACTGTTGGAACATACAGTGATCAAGATGGAATCTATCTATATTATCCCCTTGTGCCAATTAATGGATTTATCATTAGTAAGTGCGCACCCATCTCGATTAAGAGTTAATTGGATGGTACTGATGATCACTGTGATTAATTGGGGCTCAAGGATAATAAGATGTGGATCTAAGATTGGATGAGACAGATTTATTCCAATTGATCCATGGATAATGATAGAGGGGCCTACTTATGGTAATGTGGAAGTTTAGGGTCTTCTTTGTAAGTTATTCCTAAGACTGGAGTGCAATTGCATTTATATAGTGGTATTATTTGCAATTAACTGTGGGCCCGGATTGCACATGAGACGTGGGGTCGCGAGCCCCAGTTAGAGCCAGCTTTCTAAGGAATCCCTAGTGGTCCCCACGCTAGCCCAAGATATTAGAAAGTTACTGTTGGAAGTAGGTGGGCCTCGTTGATAGATTTTCAAAACTTTTGACCCACTTGATTCAGGGATCAAGTATTCAGAAGGCCATAAACCACATCCAGGATGCAATCCCTCTTTCTCATCAATCATGTACATCAATATAACCTATCTAGAAGATAGAAATCAACAACTACATGCAATAAAATAATCTACAACAAGTAAAGAAGCATATTATACCTTTGGAGCCCGGTAGTGCTCTAAACGAGGAGAAGACAACCAGCTAGAATAAGAACTCTTATTGAAGCAATTAGAGATCTCCAAGACCTTGTTGTCTTCCACGCTATGACCCTCTATCAGATCTCTTTTCTCAAGAAGATGTGTGGGATCTTCAAGAGAAAACTGTACTAGAAACTCTAAGGAACTAGAAGGCAACTAGAAGAGAGAAGAGGAGAAGAAGAGTTGTGCAACACTTGCACTAGAGGCTCTTGGGCGTGGGTAATATGTCATGGACGTCCAAAGGGTGTATTCCCCTTTAAATAGCCCTCAAGACTCATCTCTTATCTCTCTTACTAATTTGTATTAGAAGTCACACTTCCACACAAATTAGTAGCTTACTATTATCACTATTAGAAGTCCCACTTCAAATAGAAATAGTAACTTTCTAATTCCTTCCTTTTAGAGTTTAAGTAAGAATTGAATCTTTCTAATAGTTGGGCTAGCGTGGGGACCACTAGGGATTCCTTAGAAAGCTGGCTCCAACTGGGACACGCGACCCCACATCTCATGTGTAATCCGGTCCCACAGTTAATTGCAAATAACACCACTATATAAATGCAACTGCACTCCAGTCTTAGGAATAAATTACAATGAAGACCCTAAACTTCCCAATTACCACAAGCAGGCCCCTCTATCATTATCAATGGATCAATTGGAATAAATCTGTCCCATCCAATCTTAGATCCACATCTTATTATCCTTGAGCCCCAATTAATTACAGTGGTCATCAGTACCATCCAATTAACTCTTAATCGAGATGGGTGCACACTTATTAATGATAAATCCATTAATTGGCACAAGGGGATAATGTAGATAGATTCCATATTGACCATTCGATGTTCCCACAGTCCTACTGCCACGTACCCAAGGCACCGAGGTGTTGACCTACAGTTGGCCTCACTCACTGGTGACTCAAAGCAAATGAATAGATAGAAACTAGAGTTCATTAATGTCTCAGGATTAAGAGCCTATTGCTAGGGAATTATGAGAGCAATCCTTAAATCGAGACAGTATTTCATAAGGTGCTTCTCATGGTCCTTCAATACATCCAATGTACCAGCACTATGATCCAAAATCTTATATTCTGATGATCGAGACAAATCACACTATCTCATAGTGATCAAAGTGCTGCAACCTTATCAGATGAGATGCCCAGTCTCATCACTGGTTGTGAAGATATTTTAAGTATAAGATTTGTGACACATGTCTCCCGTATGTGGATCTCATTCATATACATATATGACATCTAATATACTAATGGGACCCGGTTCATCTCATGAACCATTATGTCATATGTATTGGTCATGTGCATTAAGTAAAAAACTCCATTCATCTCATGAAAGGAAAGTATGATTTTATTGATAAATAAAGAAATTAATCAGTTTATTTCATCAGCTGATGGATTGAGTCCATACAATCTAACAATCTCCCACTTAGGCTCAATTCCAGTCAGGGTTGCATCTCATGCCCATTCCGTCAACATGCTGCTCAAAGACTTTGGTAGTCAAAGGCTTAGTAAAGGGATCTGTCAGATTGTCTGCAGAGGCTATCTTGGTAATAGCAATATCACCTCTCTGCACAATCTCTCTGACTAAATGATATTTCCTTTGTACATGCTTTTGGCTTTTATGGCTTCTGGGCTCCTTGGACTGAGCGACTGCCACGCTGCTGTCACAGTAAACTGTGTGCGACGTGCCAAAGGGACCACCCCGAGTTCCATAAGGAATCTCTTGAGCCATACTGTTTCCTTAGCTGCTTCACAAGCCGCTACATATTCAGCCTCCGAGGTGGAATCAGTGGTACATTCCTGTTTTATACTCCTCTAACTGATAGCTTCGCCACCAAGCATAAATACATAACCAGAGGAGGATTTTCTGGAATCCTTATCTGACATGAAGTCAGAATCTGTGTATCCAACTGGAATCAGCTCATCACTGCCATAAATTAATATGTAATCTTTAGTCCTTCTCAAGTATTTGAGAATACAGTTTACAGCAGTCCAATGTTCAAGTCTTGGGTTAGATTGATATATGCTGTCTAGGCCCACTGCATGGCAGATATCTGGTCTAGTACATAGCATAGCATACATGAGGCTACCAACAGTTGAAGCGTATGGTATCGACCTCATCTGTTCTTTTTCTTCAGGTGTCTTAGGGCACCGATCCTCGGAAAGGTGCACTCCATGCCTGAAAGGTGTAATACCGTTCGTGGAGTCTTGCATAGCAAACCGTACCGGTACCTTATCTATGTATGCAGCTTGGGATAAGCCAATCATCCTATTTTTTCAGTCTCGATGGAGTTTGATTCCTAGGATGTTGCTAGCTACTCCCAAGTCCTTCATATCAAAAGTCTTGGCCAACCAAACTTTTACCGTTGATAACATTCCCACGTCTTTCCCAAGGAGTAGGATGTCATCGACATATAAAATCAGAAAGACTACCCTATCACCTTCACTTTTCGTGTACACACATGACTCATCCGGATTTTGAAAAAAACCAAATGACTTGATTGCCTGGTCAAAACGGATGTTCCAGCTTCGGGATGCCTGCTTTAGTCCATAAAAAGACTTCTGCAGCTTTCAAACTTTTTGCTCTTGGTTTTTAGATACAAAACCGTCTAGCTGCACCATATAAATGTCTACCTCAAGATGGCCGTTGAGAAAAGCCATCTTGACATCCATTTGCCAAATCTCGTAATCGAGATGAGCCGCAATGGATAAGAGTATCATGATGGACTTGAGCATGGCTACCGACGAGAAGGTTTCCTCATAATCGATAACCTCTTTCTGAGTATACCCTTTCGCAACAAGCCTGGCCTTAAAGGTCTCCACTCTACCATCTGGTCCTCTCTTTCTCTTGTAGACCCACTTGCACCCAATATGTTTAATATTGGCAGGCAAGTCCACAAGTGTCCAGACCTGATTGGAGTACATAGACTCCATCTCAGCTTTCATAGTATCTTCCCAACACCCCGAATCTATGTCATTAATTGCTTCATCATAGTTACAGGGATCTTGTTCTGGTTCTTCCTGGAATGCCTCGTAAGACTCTCCCAAGAACGAGAACCTGTCAGGGGATCTGACAATCCTCCCATTACGACGAGGCACTGGTGTAACTATTGGGTCCAGTAAGGGCGCTTCTTCTTAAAGTTCGGTCATACTTGGATTTGGAATTGTTTGCTCTTGAATTACTTCCAAGATCACATTTTCTAAAGATTTCTGGTCCATCATATAATCTTCCTCCAGAAAAATCGCATTAGTGCTGACCAGCACTTTCTGCTCTTTGGGATTATAGAATAACCAACCTTTAGTTCCTTTAGGATATCCTACAAACGTGCATACTTCCGACTTCGCTTCCAACTTATCCGTCTTAACCTTTAGCACATGTGTCGGAAGACCCCAAATGTGTAGATGTTGTGGACTGGGCTTTCGCCCGGACCACAACTCCCGGGGAGTTTTCGGTACAGACTTAGATGGTACGAGGTTTAGTATGTATATTCCAGTATCCAAGGCGTATCCCAAAAGGATATAAGTAATCCTGAGAAACTCAGCATAAACCTAATCATATCTAAAAGAGTCCGGTTCCTTCTTTCCGCTACTCCATTGTGTTGAGGCATACCAGGAGCAGACAACTGTGATAGAATCCCATTTTCTGATAAGTGTCCCATAAAATCAGCAGAGAGATATTCCCCTCCTCGATCTGATCGAAGAGTCTTAATTCTCTTACCTAATTGCTTTTCCACTTCCACTCGAAACTCTTTGAACTTTTCAAAAGCCTTGGACTTGCGGTGCATAAGGTATATGTATCCATATCTTGAATAATCATCTGTGAAAGTGATGAAATACTCATATCCTCCTTTGGCCCTAACATTAATGGGTCCACACACATCAGTATGCACTAATTCCAATAAACCTTTGGCCCTATTGCCCTTGATGAAACGGGTCTTTTGGTCATTTTGCCTTCCAGACAGGACTTGCAAACAGGCATTAGTTCTACAACCAATGAAGGCAATATACCATCTTTCACTAGCCTGTCAATCCTGTTTAGGTTTATAACACCTAGCCTCAAGTGCCAAAGTTTTGTTGGATTAGATGAAGGTGACTTCCTCTTTAATGATGGTCTATTAATTGTTTCAGTATCATGTATCTCATACATTGTAGGAGTTAGCAAATAAAGCCAATTGGGTACCTTACCAGAACATATAAAAGTACATTTCCTCTTTATGACAACTTTAGTACCAAAAGTAATGGAATAACTTTTATTGACCAAACTAGAAACTGAAATTAAATTACGCCGTAAAGACGGTACATATAACGTGTCTGACAAAACCAACTTATTTTTTGAAAAACATAAAGTAGAAACTCCCACTGAAACTGCCTCCGCCTGAGCATTAGATCCTAGGTTAACAATGACTTCTCCGTCACTGAGCCTCCTGGTTTCCCTGAACCCCAGCAACGAATTACATATGTGATTAGTTGCCCCGGAGTCCACACACCAAGATTCTGAAGTACCAGTTGCAAAACTAACTTCAGAAATAGTTGACTCAATCATACCTGAGGTCTTCTTCTTAGATAGATACTCTGGACAATTCCTTTTCCAATGTCCTGTCTTACCATAATGGAAACACTTTCCTTTTGACCCTGAACCCTTAGCCTTGGCCATGCCACCATTAGGACCATTCTCCACCTTAGGACCTTTCAGAACTGATTTCTTTTTGCGTTTCCGACCTTTGCCTTTCGGCTTGGACTTGGCATCTGACTTTTCTTTCACTAGGGCAGTCAGCTTCTTCTTCATAATCCCTTCAGTCACCACCAGCTGGCTTGACAACTCAGCCAGAGTCAAATTCATCTTATTCATATTGTAATTAACCTTGAAATTGTTGAATGACTCTGGTAGTGACTGAAAAATTATGTCGATCTGCGATTCTGCATCAATCACAGCTCCCAGTACATCTAACTCATTTAATGAGTCCATCATTTTCAACATGTGTTCCTGTACTGATGTACCTTCAGCCATCTTGGTGCTAATGAGCACCCTCATAGCTTCCTGCCTAGCAGGCATGCCCTGTTCTGCAAACATCTTCTTTAAGTTCGAAATAATATCGTATGCAGTCTTATATGATTGATGTTGGTGTTGCAAAACACTAGACATGGATGCCAGAATGTAGCATCTGGCCATCTCATCGTCTTTGGCCCATTTGGTGTAAATTTTATTTTCTTCTTCCGGTGCATCCGGACTAGGCTCATCAAGGGGGGTTTTGGTAAGGACATATTTATAACCTGAGGCGGTCAAGACAATATCCAGGTTCCGTTTCCAGTCTACATAATTGGATCCCACCAACTTGTTCTGGTTGAGGATGGTCGCAAGTGGATAGAAAGTATTTGAATTCATGCTTGAAATACTGTAGCACATAACCATACTTTCAATTAATTAATTTAAATGACATTAGGGTTTAGTATTCTACCAAGTTTATGTGGGAGTCCTCATAACCACTAAATTTAGATTACATCGGAATCCCAATCCCCGGGGGTTGCCTCCTTGGGGAGTGCGAATACCACCTAGATTGGTGCGGATCAAAGTTGGTCAAAATTAGGATTAAGACTAACTATCCATGATCCCCTTCATTAATTATTATCTAGGTATCTCATACCAAATAATGAATGACTCCCGATTAGCTTTGGTTTCTAAAATATATGAGGCAAATCCTTGGGGATACAACATCATTATTTTAGTTAAGTGTGACCACCCAACTAGCATTGTATGACAGCCGTTGCAGGCAGCTCCTCCTTAGGGAGTGGGCCCCCGCCCGTTTCACCAACACTATCCATAGGAGATCCATATCTAGTAACCGGAGAAATAAAAGCCCTCCGTGGGGAATGACCATTCTCAAGATGGCGCGAGGCTAATACTTTCTTTACAATGGACCTATGGTGGAAAACCATATGGGTTTCTCAATTTAAATGCCCCGCTCCCACTTAATATTTTATAATTGAGGATTCCCTTGTAAGGTATTAGGGCCCACATGTATATTTATGAACATCAAATCATCTCATGATATGATCAAAGATTGGTTCCAAGTTAAGTTATTTTAAGAAAAATTCAGTTTCTTAAATTTGTGTTACCAATGTGTCCATCTCATGGGTCATCAACACTAATTAGAACTCTTTCCAAAAATTAATTTGATTTGACCAATTTTAGTAACTTGCTATGTTTGGATCAGATTTGGAAATATTCTAAATTAAGCATTCATCCATAAATAGAAAAAGCTAAAATTAGAAACTAGTCCTCTCCTCCACATGGCCCAAGCGGAATAGACTTCTTGGACTTCTAGACTTTCCAAAACTTTGGGATTCCTCAAACTCTTTGGACATCTCCAAAAGGCTTTTGGTAATCTTCAAACTCTTTGATTAGGAGTCCAACTTTAGTTTCCTTCTCCGTCTCGGACTTCGCCAGAATTTACAAATTTAGAAAAATTACATAAATTCCTTTGCCTCAATTATGAGACTTACATGGTAATCTAAACATTGAAATAAAAGGGCTATAGGGAAATTCACCCTGCGTT
Source organism: Cinnamomum chago (assembly GCA_038049695.1). Taxonomy (NCBI): domain Eukaryota; kingdom Viridiplantae; phylum Streptophyta; class Magnoliopsida; order Laurales; family Lauraceae; genus Cinnamomum; species Cinnamomum chago. Next base: position 66,273,649 of record CP142451.1, read on the forward strand.
GCCCTTTCGCAGGAAACCAAGGAAACCATGATGCCCTTTACACTTAGCCTCAAATAAACCAATAACCCTAACAATAAAGTAAAAGACTTTTGGGCCATATGGAGAGGACATTATCACCTGCAAGTTAGTATCTCATACATCAAAGCATCTCACAAAACCAGGTTACCAAACCACAATGGAAAACAAGATGCCAAAGGTAGCCACCCTTTTAATACATGCACTTCGCAGAGGGGGTCCGAGGGTGTCCCCCGGCGGGGATCGAGCTAACCGGTCAGCTCGCGGGGGCCCAGGGGGCAGCCCAGTGTATTTATTTTTAACCTCTACGTACACGAGTCACTGAAGAATGAGATACTACCTGTACACGCGATTTCCCACAGGTTTCCGCAGTGAAGATATCACATCAACATATATATTTTTGATTAGGTGCGGAAGCGTGTAGCAAATCTAATTCACACATTTGTATCCAAAATACAGAGACTGATAACACATTTATATAATAAAATATCAGAGTGAGCAATGATCATTAGTATTATCCCCAAAAGTAACATTAAAATTTATACAAAAGATCAATTAGTTTTTCACTCCCTAAAAGAATAAAGGCCAACAAAGGCCAATACATCTCAAAACAATAACCCAAAAGAATGGTTCATCACGATCCCCAAAATGTGACGTAACTCGAGGCAACCAAATGTCTAAACAACATCATCGGCATGCCACTCGACTAAACGTTGCGGTTCACCGACCGCCTCCTCAAGCTTTGTCTCGGGATAGACAATGTCTGGACCTGAGTACCAAAGAAATGGATAAGACACGACGGTCTAGCAGGTGGGTGAAAGAATATAACAATATAACATTAATTGAATCTATCTTGGAAAGCATTTAAGCTTGTTTAAACAATAAATTCCAAGGAGTAAATAATTCATTTATTCAAAAACATATATGCAGTGTAAAACAAGTAAATGTAACCAAGGAATCAAGAAACAAGCAAGATGACAACCACACAAAGCTAAGTCCTCTATCACCGAAGTGACAAGAGCATATCAAGGCGTTGATCTCAGTCACGCAGGGTGGGGAGATTCAACGAAATATACATATACATGTAATAATACGAGCCAAGCATTAGGAACCACGGTAGCAAGCCGGGGTATCGGTGTTAGATTGTATGGTCTCAATCCATCAGTTGATATAATAAATGATTAATTTCTTTATTCATCAATAAAATCATGCTTTCCTTTCATGAGATGAATGGTGTTTTATTACTTAATGCACATGACTAATATATATGACATAAAGGTTCATGAGATGAACCGGGTCCAATTAGTATATTAGATGTGATATATGTATATAGATGAGATCCATATATAGGAGACATGTGTCACAAATCTTATACTGAAAAATATCTTCACAACCATTGATGAGACCGGGCATCTCATCTGATAAGGTTGCAACACTTTGATTACTATGAGATAGTGTGATTTGTCTCGATCATCAGAATGGAAGATTCTGGATCACGGTACTGGTACATTGGATGTATTGAAGGACCATGAGAAGCACCTTATGAAATATTATCTCGATTTGAGGATTGCTCTCATAATTCCCTAGTAATAGGCTCTCAATCCTGAGACATTGATGAACTCAAGTTTCTGTCTATTCATTTGCTTTGAGTCACCAATGAGTGAGGCCAACTGTAGGTCAACACCTCGGTGTCTTGGGTACGTGGTAGTAGGACTGTTGGAACATACAATGATCAAGATGGAATCTATCTATATTATCCCTTTGTGCCAATTAATGGATTTATCATTAGTAAGTGCGCACCCATCTCGATTAAGAGTTAATTGGATGGTACTGATGATCACTGTGATTAATTGGGGCTCAAGGATAATAAGATGTGGATCTAAAATTGGATGAGACAGATTTATTCCAATTGGTCCATGGATAATGATAGAGGGGCCCACTTGTGGTAATGTGGAAGTTTAGGGTCTTCATTGTAATTTATTCCTAAGACTAGAGTGCAATTAACTCTCCGCCACTGTATAAATGTAATTGCACTCCAGTCTTAGGAATAAATTACAATGAAGACCATAAACTTCCCAATTACCACAAGTAAGCCCCTCTATCATTATGCATGGATCAATTGGAATAAATCTGTCCCATCCAATCTTAGATCCACATCTTATTATCCTTGAGCCCTAATTAATTACAGTGATCATCATTACCATCCAATCAACTCTTAATCGAGTTGGGTGGGCACTTACTAATGATAAATCAATTAATTGGCACAAGGGGATAATGTAGATAGATTCCATATTGACCATTCGATGTTACCACAGTCCTACTACCACGTACCCAAGACACCGAGGTGTTGACCCACAGTTTGCCTCACTCATTGGTGACTCAAAGGAAATGAATACATAGAAACTTGAGTTCATCAATGTCTCAGGATTAAGAGCCTATTGCTAGGGAATTATGAGAGCAATCCTTAAATCGAGACAGTATTTCATAAGGTGCTTCTCATGGTCCTTCAATACATCCAATGTACCAGCACTATGATCCAAAATCTTATATTCTGATGATCGAGACAAATCACACTATCTCATAGTGATCAAAGTGCTGCAACCTTATCAGATGAGATGCCCAGTCTCATCACTGGTTGTGAAGATATTTTAAGTATAAGATTTGTGACACATGTCTCCCGTATGTGGATCTCATCCATATACATATATCACATCTAATATACTAGTGGGACCCGGTTCATCTCATGAACCATTATGTCATATTTATTGGTCATGTGCATTAAGTAATAAACACCATTAATCTCATGAAAGGAAAGCATGATTTTATTGATAAATAAAGAAATTAATCAGTTTATTACATCAACTGATGGATTGAGTCCATACAATCTAACAGTTACTAGTCTTACTTGAACTCTAAAAGGAAGAAACTTGAAAGTTACTATTTCTATTTGAAATGAGACTTTTAATAGTGGTAATAGTAAGCTACTAATTTGTGTGGAAGTGTGACTTCTAATGCAATTAGTAAGAGAGTCATAAGAGGAGATTTATAGGCTATAAATAAAGGAGAATATAGGGCTGGACTTCCTATGCAAAAATCCATCTTGGGATTCACGCCCAGCCCTTCTCAAGTGCAAGAGTTGCACATCTCTCATTCCTCTCTTCTCTTTTCTAGTTCCTTGGAGATTCTAGTAAGGTTTTCTCTTGGAGATCCCACCCATCTTCTTGAGAAAAGAGATTTTGATTAGAGGGTCATAGCGTGGAAGATCAATAGGTCTTGGAGATTCTTGTTTGATACTTGAACGAGTTTCATCATCGAAGAAAGACGCAACTTCTCCATTAGAGCACAACTGGGCTCTTAAGGTATAATCTTCTTATTTGCATGTTGTAGTTTTTTATGGATGCTTGTTGGCTGCTGTACTATCTTCTAGATATGTTTATTTACTGATCATGATGACTGAGATTGAGGACATGGATCCTGGATTGGGTTTGATAACCTTCTGGATACTTGATCTCGGAGTCAAGTGGGTCAAAAGTTTTGAAAACCTATCCACGAGGCTCACCTATTTCCAACAATCGGGACAAGACCACGGTAATAAACTGGTTAGCGAGATCCAAACTGCAACTGGCGGGACAAGAGGGGGATCTCCAAGTCAATGGATCAGACCAACAAGGTCATCCAAGCTTAGTGGTGCCGGCTCATAGGTCAAATAACAGAATAAAGCATGTATAAAATACATTATGTGCAAGTATATAAATGGGCGGGACGGGAGTGTTCAAAGGCACAATTATCACTTCAATTCGGGCATGCACATCGGGGCTAGCAAAATGCTACAATTGCAATTTCAATATTTTCGGGAGCACATATGAAATTCGGGAACAATGAAATACTAATGAACTTTCGAAATCTCAAGATAAGTACCGGGGTTCAAAACTAATTCAAGGTGAATAGGGGTCCCGTATGTTGAGTTGGTATGAATTTGGTACTCCTTAAGTTTGGGGACATTCCGGGCTCCTTAAACACCTTGGTGAATTTCAAAACTACAATGAATCTTTGTGAAGTGGTTTCTTTCTCAAATGGGCTTCATGCATCATTTCTTCATACCTCCATTTCATTGGGGCTCTCAACAAACCTCTCCCAATCATCTAAACATTTCATTTTTACACCCAAGATAGCCCCAGGTGAACAGTACCCATCGCTCGAGAGGACCTGGAGTTCGCTCGAGTGATGAGCTCTCTGGAATGATTTTCTGGGTGGGCTTGCTCGAGCGAAGTTGAGTTTGCTTGAGCGAACTCATCCAGTTCAGGTTGGCTCGAACTAACCATTCTCTAGAAGAAGTTCTGGGAGAGTTCGCTTGAGCAAGCCAAGGTTCGCTCTAGCGAACTATCCAGAACTGGTTCCGGGGACAATTCTGCTCACCCCTCTTTTATCCTTTTACAACCCCCTTTGAGCCCCATTTCTACACCAAATAAGGAGCTCAAAACCTTCTTCAAACCATCATCAAATCTTCTACAATATCCATCCCAACTACCTCCATTCATTTCACACTCAATCATAAAGAGAGAAAGAAGCGAAACCACCATACACAAGAATACATTTGAGCTATAAACAAAAGATAAATTAAGGTTATAAACCAACATATTACCAAGACATTAAATGGACTAATAAAACTCTTTCATGAGCATTTATTTCAAATCGATGCAAATAAATAAACATGAATGGAAACAACAAAACCAACCACATTTCTCATAAAACCATTTAATGCTCAAACTATCCATTCATTGACTTTCCATAGGTCCAAGCTTAGCCAAAACAAGCCTCTAATAACTCTTCCAAGTCCAAGATTCAAAGCTACAAGAAAAAACCCCCAAAACAAACCCTAAAAGGGTTAAAACAATTAATGGGGAAAGAGAGGCTTCAATAATGAAAATGAGGACTCCTATAGGCTAGGAAAACACAATATCAAAAGATGGAAAGGATAACTTACATGAGAGTTCTTCAAAGACACAAGATTAGCTCAAGGAAGGTCTTGGGATGGAAGGTTTCCTCCACAAATAATATTAATGAAGAGCTTTAGTAGTGAGGAAGAAGATGATGATCTCTACTTTGATATTGGTGCAAGTTTGGTGGGGATATGGAGATAGAAGAGCAAGGAAAAGAAGAGGAAAGAGAAACCCTAGCTTAGGGTTTGGTTTGAGCTGGAAAAAGGGAAAAGAGAAAGAATGGTCTCTTTTTATAGCAAATGAGATGGGCTCCACCACTTGAAATTCTTATGGGGCTGAAATCACTGCTTTCGAGACCTCGGATGAGTTCGACGAAGAAGGGAAAACGATTTTCGAAATTTCTAGTTTTCAAAAAGTATATATTTCAAGGGTTTTGGGAATATCTAATTTTGGATATAGATTTAGTGTAAAAAGACTGTTTTGCCCTCAATGCTAGGAAAGTCGGGTTTCGGGGTTCCGGACGGGAACGAGATCAACATAAAAGTTGAAGAGATTAACGAGATGTGTAAAATGGGGTTAAAGGATAAATCACATGAATCTCATAAAATCCCCCAAGCAAATGCAAAGTCACAAAAGGAACCTTCAAAGGGTCCCACTAAGTATAAAGGCACTCAAAATTCCCCAAAGCTATAAAAGAGTTATTTTTATCCCAAATTAACAAACATTCACTAATCACGTTTAAAACTAGAACACGACTCAATCAGTACTAATCGAGGTCACTCGGGTAAGGGTCTTACAAAAAGCCTCCAAAATGAAGGATCACATAAAGCAAAACGCACATATGCTTTTAGATTTTGGAAGGAAAGTTTGTTGTAACCAATCAAATTGAAGCTATCCATGTGAAAGTAAATGAGCCAATCAAAAGCCTTCAGTTGTAACCAACCAAATGGAAGCAATCCTTGTGAAATGAAATGAGACATTCAAATGTCTTCAATGTTTCTATAAATTGGAATGTATTTGAAGAGTGAAAAAAAAAATATTTTTGGCAAGTTAGTCTTTTAGCAATTTTATTTTTCCTTCTCTATACTTTTAGATTATAATTTGGAGCTTCTTTGTAACTAATCTAGAGAGAGTGTGTGTGTAATTGAAGATCATTAATGAAGATTTGAAGCTCTTTCTTGATGTTTAGTAGCTAAAGCTCTTGGATTAGGCTTTCCTTTTAAAGCTAAGTAATGTGATTAGTTCAATTACGTTCATGTTTTAGTTTAAATTCTCTATTTGAGCCTTGATTGATTTGTAGATTTTAGATCTAATTGTGCTAATCTCTCTCATTTCTCATGTTCTATCTCTACACTTGATGCTTGGATAATCTCAATTGATGCTTTGTAGTTTGATTAAGTTCTCTCACATAGCATGCTCTAGAGCCCTTATCTTTGATCTTTTGTAGCTTGATTTTAATGAATTACTGTTATAGTAGTCTGATGATGATCTAGGATATTGGCTCTTGACTTTCTTTACTTTAATCTTCCTTGCTATATCATCCAATCCAATTAGGTAGATTTGGGAGTCGAATTCGAACATGCATTGATTGGATTAACTACATACTTAGTGGATTTTGGATTGCCTAATCTCTTATTTTGATTGTTGTTAATTTTATTGGTCATTTTCACTTCTAGATTGTTAGATACACATCTCACATAACTTGTTTTAAAATCCTACACATTTTACACCACATCTTCACCTTAAATCTTCTATTTCTACCACCATTCATCCACTAGTTTAGTATAACTTGTTAGATTACATTAGTTCTTATTAACTTCATATTTTAGATTGTAAATTAATTGTTTACATTGTATAGTTTAATAGCTTTAATTGTTTACTTCAATTGTCTATATTAGCTATATCTTAGTTCAATTATACATAAATTGGATTCATTGCTTCTTCCATCCTCTCTCTGTGGAATCGATAATCCGGACTCTTTAGTCCTTTACTACTTGACGACACCGTAGTCTTACGGTTAAGCATTGCACATTTTAGTGTCGATCAATCAATGAGATGTAGAAAAAATGGAGGTGATACTTGACAAAAACTACAGGTCAGCCTCCGTCAACATGGTGTCATGTGGACAAACATCAAAGTCACCAAAGAAGAAGATCACTACTTCCTTCAATGCGATAAAAAGAATTCAACGTCCTAAGAGCTGGTTCCTTACCAAACACCAGATGGACAAACCATATGGGTGCATCTCATTCTCCTAGAAGAAGAAAACTGGGAGGTTATCAAAACAAAACCGACAGCTCAACAACAATAGCAAGCTAGGAGGCATCTTCGCAGGCTCAAACAGTAGGAGAAAGCTCAACCAAAACAGGAAGTCAATGAAAAGGCAAAAACCTCCTCTACCGCTTCATTGGGGGCAATAGAAAAGTGCCTTCCCGAGACTTCAAAGGGGGTTAGAAGATTCATTTTTAGTGATTTCATGCCACTTGAGCTCATTAATGAAACTACGCAGGAGGCATCATGCTCTTGTAATTCGGTAGTGAATTCTCCATGAATGGATACGAGTCTAGTGAGACTGACGAGTGGGAAGAATCTCTTGAAACAGGAGAATACCTCCCTGATGAAGAATGGGTTCCTGAACCTCACCTCATACCAGTGATCTGGTATAATCCCTTACAGCCATAGGGATCCTGGTCTGATGATGAAGAAGACCAACAGGCATACCCAGTGAGGAAGGAGGAGGCGGCGTCCGGAGGAGGAAGAAGATGGTGCTGGTGCTGCGTGCAGGGAGCGGGGCGATGGTGCTGGTGTGTGCGAGAGGGCTGCTGCATGCGTCAGCCATGCTTTTGGCGGAGGAAGATGAATGTGGGGTTCGAAGGGAGATGAACGGAGAGGAGGGGAGATATTGGAGATGAGCAGCGATGGGCGATCTGAGACCTGCATAAGTGAGCGTGGGGGAGATGAAGGACGGGAGTGATGGGATCCTGTGATGATGTCTCCTGTGTAGAGACGAAGAGAGATTGCCGGGAATGGATGGGTTTACGTCTTGAGAGATATAGGGACGAGAGGAGAGGGTTTAAGGGGAAGAGAGTCCTCAGATCTGGGACTCTGCTTCCCAGATCACGTGGACTCTCCCTCCCTTATCCAGGTGATGGACCATGCGACCTGGGTGAGGTCAGGTTGGGTTGGTCACTGGTGAGGCCCAAAATGCTAATGGGTTGGGTAGTTTGAGGTTAAGGTTAGGTTGAATGGGCCTGATGGGTTTTGGTGTTTAGATTGGGCCAATCGGGTTTAGGCTAAGATGGTTTGGGACTTGGGCCGGATTTGATGGGCCAAGCCTAATGGGTAGGATTTAAGGTTTGGATCAGGGATTCGGAGCCCAAAAGGAGGGCTGCGGTGGGGCTTGGTCTGGGCCATTATTACTGGGACCTAGGTTTCGCAGATCTCGACCCCCCCTTTGAATTGTTGAGGTCTAATTACTGCTGGAGATTTCTCAATGAGTAGATCATATTGGTGTATGGGTTTCAGTAATTTGAAGGTCAGGAAAAGACCTGATTTTTTTTAAGGGACCCATGCTTGATTAATATTTAAGAAAAATCAAAACTTGAAATCTGACTGTCTGATTTTTGAGATTTGAGTACCGGAGGAAATCTCTTAATGAGTAGGTTTCGATGATATATAGGTCGGGTCCCTTTTGAAGACCTCGAAAAGATTTGAATTTTTGGGGAGCCCATATATATTTAACTTTTTAAAATTCATAACTCTTGATCCACCTGTCAGATTTTTTAAATTCATATATCATCGGGAAGGTTACTAAAAGTAGATCATCATGGAAGTGAGATCCGACTCGAAACATCAGAGTTGGTGAGATCTACAAAAGAAAAGGCCTATAATGATGTAACCTTCACTACTAGAATTTACTCTTTCGGCAGATGAAAAAGCGGGCGCTAAAAGTATCATTAGCGGCCGCCATAGACCCTTTAAAACCCTCCCCACCGAAACCTTGTTCTTCTTCAGTTCTTTCCTTCCCAAAATTTTTCCCCTCCCGTGCTCTGCCCTCCCTTCAGCCACGCCACCGACTCTCTCTCTCTCTCTCTCTCTCTCTCTCTCTCTGCACTGAGCCCACGCCACTGTGCTCTCTCACTCTGCACTGAGAACGGCGTAATCTCTCGCATGAAAATCTTGGGGTTCGTCGGTGTTCAGACCTGATTCGCTTCTGCGAATCAACGTGCCACGCTTCGGAGCACGTGGTTCCCTTCCGACATCGACGGTCAGTGAGATCTCGCCTTCTATTTTGGGGCTTTGAATTGGGTTTTGTGAATTATTGCCTGTTTGTTTTAGTTGTAATTTGGAAGGTTTTGTGGATAATGATGATTTGCTATTTTGGAAACTCAATGTTTGGGTTTGGATGATGATGATGATTTGCCTTTTTTGTGTATTGATAGTGTAGTTTTGCTTGGATTGAGTTGTGTGATGGGGGTTTTGTGTATGTGTTTTTTGATATGATCTTTAGTTCTCTTTTTATTGTGACTGAATGTTTGTGAAGAATTGCTTGTTATTTATTGTTTTTTGAATGTTTGATTAGTCATGAAAATTGAAGGTTGGATTAGGTTAGATTGTTATTTTGTTCCCTCTCCACGTCAAACTCAAAAAATGAAACCATGGGGACCTTGAATTTGGATTGCTAATTGGAGAAAGAAACATATATTTCTGACCTGTTGTGTTAGGATTAGGGAATTTTTAGTAGTAGATGATTTTGGCAATGGTAAGAATAGGATGGTTCTTGGAAATATGATGGAATTGCTCAAAGACCTGGGACAGAGGACTCACAAGGTCTTGCCGAAGCAGTTTATTTTCCTCCATTGCTGGAATTGTTACGATCTCCTCCGTTTCTGACTTTCTGTGGCTTGATTTGGTTTCGTTGACGCTGTCAAAGGTGCAACTTGATCAACAGGCTGTAGGGGAGGAAATGTTGGGCCTTTTGAAGGTCCTCTCGAGTTTCTATTTCTTTCCCGCCAACGTTTCCAATAAGGCCCTAAGAAGAAAGCCACAACGGCAAACATTGCGATACCTGCATTTTCAAATGTCTCAGGCAGCTAACTAGTGTCATAATTTTAGCTTTTCTTGTTGCTTTTTTAAACCAAGTCATGTCAATTTTATGGAAAGACAGATCTAATTGTCTGATCGTCAATACAAGGAAATTTGTCATGTGAATACTACAGGTGGAACTCCATAAACAAAAATAGTATTTGTAAATAACAAAAGAAAAAAAAGGTGGCTATGCATGAATTTCCTAAAGAAAAAAAAGTACCTGAAGTGATAATGGACAGACCAAGGAAGGTTTTCAAGGGAAGTTTATTGTCAGTTACAGGAGTTTCAAGGGAGTCCTCCAGGAATGGTGATCTAGCTCCAAACCATTTATTTTCAATGTCAAACATGTCCTTTGACGAGCTCAAGTTAAGAATTGCCTTAGAAACGTCATGCCTTAGAAACGTAAGGCACCATAGCAAAACCTCTTGGGAACACCTGCACAAGATGAATAAAGCAAAGAAAAATGTAAATCTATATAAGTGAAAATTTGAAAGTAGGTTCCATTGAAATAGTGGCCTAACTGTACATCCTTTTAGAACATCAGATGGACAACTGAGACTAGCTTTTGGAGCATATCTTTTGAACACTTCTGAAACTAGTGAGTTGGACCAAGCAAGCTTTCTAGATGAACGTAATTTTTTGTAATTTGAATGTAAGCAAGAGGAATATATCATTCATTATGTATGGCTACTTTGATGGGATGATCATAGCCATTGAATCAAACCGATGACCTGCAGCGTAGGGTATATGTGAATTTCATAGGCAAAAATAAGTACCTGCCGCTAAAAGGAAGGGGCCGCGGAAGTCTTTCAAGAAAAGTTTCTTGTCAGTTAAATGGGTTTCCAGGGAGTCCATGCATCTTGCTCCAGCTCCAAACCATTTATTCTCAATCTCAAACATGTCCTTTGAATTGCGCAAGTTAAGAACTGCCCTGGAAACGTCAGGCACCATATCAGAGCCTCTTGGGAACACCTGCACAAGTAATATGTAAAGCAAAGAGAAATGTAAATTTGTATATAGTGTAAACTTTAAAAGAACTGTATATCTGGTCTTGTCAAGCCTCCACCGTGCCAACCCATCTCTCTCTCTCTCTCTCTCTCTCTCTCTCTCTCTCTCTCTCTCAGTTTGCTGTTGTTATATCATGTTGTCTATCTGTTGTGTAGGATTGAAATGATATCAATAAAAGATAATTTATGAGGTTAGTTTTTTTTGGAAGGAAAGTTTCTGCTATGCATGAGTTATTTGTATTGTTATAAGATGCTGATTTGATGAGCATTTTTTTTCCAAGAAAAGAAGAAAAGAGCTGATTCAATAGCAGTTTATGGGCATATTGTAACAATTGAAGGGCCTTGTAGCTAGCATTAGAGCAGGGGTTGTAATCATGGTATCCTAGATATGTGTACTGCCCTGGTAATCTATTGCTATATGGGTTACTGTAATTTAGGTGTCACGTCCCCCAAAATAAGAATTGGGAAAAACGTGAAAAATTAAATAAAATTCAAATTTCCCGTGTTTAATACAACACAAGCTTCCAAAAGCCAAAAGTGGGCCCACAAAAATTTCAACCTGTGGTGAGTCAAAATAAATTTCATTAAATGCAGTGGAAGCTTATTCAGTTGGTATTCAATGATCATAAATAAGATCCAACACGAAAATCAAATAAACATTAATTGTTAAAGTTGCAAAATGAATAAAACAATTACTAAAGAAAGGCTTATCATTAAAGAAAGTTCATCTAAAGAATTGCTAAGATGACGTTCACTCTCATGCAGGCTCTGACGGCTCCGAAACCGTCTCCGGCATCCCACTCGGGTTCATCAATTGGCTCAAACGCTTGAAACGCTTGATCATCCTCCGTCTCCTGGGTAAAGTAGGGCTCTGTACCTACGCACTAAATATTACAAAGTAAACAGCAAGTACATAATCATAATTCGAAATTTAATACAACAACAAGAAGAATATAGACGAGAGTGATCATATAGAAGTAATGACTGTAATAATGACAAGAAAGAACGAATAACATAATCCAAATAAAGCAAAAGGAGCAATATGATTCACACGAAGACAAGTGTCCCCGTTTTGGGTGGTCAACCCTAAATAAATCGGGAGAGCCCATCCATAACGTCGGTGGTCATAAACCGATCGAATTAAAAACAAATCAGGATAACCTGTTCACATTCAAAGCGGATTATAAGTGATCCGGTCACATCGGTGATCAACCGTCCATATATCGATCTGCAGTCGTCCAAAAATGACCCACATAAACATAAACATAAACATATAAGCATAATAGACCTGAATAATAAAGCTCCGACACAAGAGTCCTAAGTCAAAGTAAAGTGCTTGCCATTCCACATCCCATATCATAATCAAATCGTCATACAAAATTTGCCGAGCCACTTTATAGTCCATAATACACAATAGGGTATGCATCTAAAGGAGTACATATCCTAAATCAACATATATATATGCATGCGAAGGCTAAGACGTAGATACGAATCGATCCTAAGGTCAAACATAAGGTCTCGTACCCCACAACCATAGAAATCTCTAATAAATATAAGATCAACGCATCTCTTTTCCATCAATGGTGCATAGACCCACTTAAGGGTTTTCCAATAGAGATGGGTTGAATTCGAATCCATTAGGATTTCCCCGAGGTCATACAAAGTACTAAACCCCATGTTAGTAAGATATCGTTTGCCCGTACGGTATTTACTTAGTCCATTGATTCAATTAATAGAAATATAATTTTAACACATCAAAGATAGTAAAAGGTTATAATTTAAGTTTATAAAATAACCGGGGTTTTTTTCTTAATTTTCATAAATTAAAAGGGGCAGTAAATAATTAACCAAATTCAATGTCAAATGGGATGACATCACCCGTCATCACCACTCTCTCTCTCCTATTCTCCTATACTACATCAGGTCTAATATCTCATGGAATGACATCATACTTATCACCAGATGTCATTCTCTCTTTCCCAGAAAGTACCTTGGGTAAGCACATACCCACATTTCCATGCACCCTCGGATCACCGAACTTCATCCCTTCACCTGCACGTTCTGTAACAGAACGCCTTCAGTAAACCGAGCCTCTCGCCTGCGACTTTAAGTTGATAAATCGTGGGTCCCGATGATCAAATATTACCCAGATCATCATCCCACACGTCGCCCAGCCCTGTATGACAAAAGGGTCGGCCCAGATCTATGATCAAACTGTTGGAAGTAGGCAGGCCTTCCAGACAGGTTTCAAAAACTTTTGACCCACTTGATGCAGGGATCAATTGTCTAGAAAGGCAACAAACCCAATACAGGTTGCAATTCCTCTGACTCATAAACCATGTACAACAATATAGCCTATCTAGAAGATAGATAACAACACCTAAACATGCATCCACGAAATCTATAACATACAAGGATGTAGATATACCTTTGGAGCCTTGTAGTGCTCTAATGGAGAAGTTGAGTTTTTTCCTTTGATGATGAACACCTTCACTATCCAATTCAGAATCTCCAACACCCTTTCATCTTCCACGCTATGACCCGTATTAGATCTCTTTTCTCAAGAAGATGGTGGAATCTTCAAGAAAAAACCTAACTAGTAACTCTAAGGAACTAAAGGTGAAAGAGAGGAGAACTTAGAGAGGAAGAGAACTTGTACAACTCTTGCACAAAAGGGCTAAAGTTGCTCTATGTATGATGCACGACCAAGAGGGGTTTGTTCCTCTTTATATAGCCCTCCAATCCATCTCTTTTCCTATTTGAAATAGAAGTTTAACTCCCATTACAAATTAGTAAACATCTCCCTTGCTAATTGCCATAGAAGTCTCACTTCCACAACTATTAGTAGCTTTCTCTTTTCTAATTAAAATAGAAGTCCTACTTCCATTAATAATTAGTAGCTTACTATTACCACTATTAGAAGTCTCACTTCAAATAGAAATAGTAACCTTCCTTTTTAGAGTTCAAGTAAAATTAGTATCTTTCTAATAATTTGGGCTAGCATGGGGACCACTAGGGATTCCTTAAAAACTGGCTCCAACTGGGACACGCGACCCCACATCTCATGTGCAATCCGGGCCCACAATTAATTGCAAATAACTCCACTATATAAATGCAATTGCACTCCAGTCTTAAGAATAAATTACAATGAAGACCCTAAACTTCCTTAGTACCACAAGTAGGCCCTTCCATCTATATCCATGGATCAAATGGACATGTTCACCAAATTAAATCCATATCTTATTATCCTTGAGCCCCAATTAATTATAGTGATCATTTGGTACCGATCCAATTAACTCTTAATTGGAATGGGTGCGCACTTACCAATGATAAATCCATTAAATGGCACAAGGGGATATTAAAGATAGATTCCATCTTGACCATTGAATGTTCCCACAGCTCTACTACCACGTACCCAAATCACCGAGGTGTTGACCTACAATTGGCCTCAAAGCAAATGAATAGATAGAAACTTGAGTTCATTAATGTCTCAGGATTATAAGCCTGTTGCTAGGGAATTATGAGAGCAGACCTTAAAATAAAGACAGTGTATATAAGGTGTTTCTCATGGTCTTTCAATACATCCAATGTACCAGTACCATGATCCAAAATCTTTCATTCTGATGATCGAGACAAATCACACTATCTCATAGTGATCAAGGCGCTGCAACCTTGTCAGATGAGATGTCCAATCTCATCACTGGTTGTGAAGATATTTAAGTATAAGACTTGCAATACATGTCTCCTGTATGTGGATCTCATCCATACACATGTATTACATCTAGTATACTCGTGGACTCCGGTTCATCTCATGAGCCATTATGTCTTTCGTATTGGTTATGTGCAAGTATATAAAACACCATTCATCTCATGAAAGTGAAAAGCATGAATTGTATTGATAAATAAAGAAATTAATCAATTTATTACATCATATACCCTTGGTATTCAGACCATAAACTAACACAAACCACCCAGTGGGTCCCATCACGTCTGATGATTTTTCTCCTTAAACACATCCTCTACTGATCAGGCTACCGGATGATGGCCCAATCGAGGTCCACTGCCTACACGTCCAGCATCCTTCAGATCGCCTGAGGGTCCACTACCGAATCTATGGTCCTGATCAAACATCAGTGGGGTCCACTTTGTCCTACAGCCAATACACAGAAACATGGCCTCATGGATGTGCGTCCTTGAACATGTGACAGGTTCGGTCCTGTTGGGTTTCAATGGGTGGTCCATCCACCTTGATGAACAAATCTTCACAATCATATGGGTTTAAAAAGGGTTTGAAAACCAGTGGGATGAGTAATGGCTGAAAGTAAAACCGATGGAATCACCCTCAAATCTCCAGTCTCATAATATAATAATATAATCCAATGAAAAAGGGCATAAAAAGGATTTCTATATGCATCAAACTGGAATCAACGACAAACATATGTATTAAATTCACAATTTATGTTTTAGGTACGTGCCTTTCACCGGGGTTTGAGGAAAAAGTAACCGATCCTAACCAATACCCAATCCGAGATTCCCACAGCGCTCGAGAATAACCCTATCACCAATCTGGCATAGAAGATGGGATAAGAATGTTCAGATGAACAGATCCATTGTATTCCTACCCAAAACCTAACATTGGAAAGAAAAAGGGAATAACCCAAGAATACAGATCTACTCCTAATGATTTGGGGAGAGGTTTACCTGAGATAAGAAAGTTAAGCCAAGAATGCTGGTATCCTCTGATCTTGATTCTGATGGCTGGATCCTAAGGCTGGAATGGCTTAGGAAGTTGAAAGAGGAAGAAGACGAAAAAGTTACGGGAGGAGTTGCAGAGAGATAAGTGGAGAGGGATAAATCATGCGATTAGTTAAAATAGGGATTAGGTTAAAAGGGAATATCCTCTGGGCTTAAGTCTTTGGGTCAAAACTAAGGGTCAAGTCACCTACCCATTAACCAAACTCACCAAACCAAGCATCTAATCTAACGTGTGCCCCACTTAATCCTAACCACTTAAATAACTAAAATACATTTAATTAAAATAATAATATTATTCTAATAAAAATATAATAAAAATATTAGAAGTGGGGCTGGGATCTTACATTAGGTGTCTTCTTTGGGTTGCAATATCAATGGATCTACTTTGGTCTTCATCTTATTGAACCCCGAGCCAGAATTGCATTCCTGGGGCGGAGTCAACCCTGGCTCCTAAGTGGCTATCATGGGAAAGCGGATTAAACTTAGGATCTAGCTAGTCAAGTCAACTCCAAGAGTCTAAAAGTAATTTGAATACAGAAAGAAAGATGCTAAGAAGCTTCTGAAACATAATTAAATGTAGATAGATACAAGGAATAGAAGATGATGATGATGAAATGAAGAAGCTGGAACTAAAGCAAGGTTACCTGAACCCAAGAAGGCCAGGGTTGCACTCGGCCACCTTCTGGCTGGGAATGATGTGGAAGAAGAAGAACATTAACAAAAGAAACTGTAACAAGATATCAGAAATTTTGTTCATGAATTTTTAACTTTTGTTGGTTGGATGATTTTGAAAATGTGTTCGACAAATGGGTAATGCTATGAATTGTTCACATCTTTATCCCTGTAGCTATTGGGCTAATTTGCCCGGTTCATTTTCAATTCCTAGCAATTCATAGTAAAAGAGGTTTCATCAAGGAGAATTAAAGTGGTCATGAGTACGAGTCTAAAACGTTGGGTCTTGATGGAACCATCGCTTTCAAAGAAGAGATTATTTGACGGCCCCTTATGGATTCTTATCTATGTTCGAAGTAGGTAGGCCTCGTGGATAGATTTTCAAAACTTTTTGACCCACTTGACTCAGAGATCAAGTATCCAGAAGGCCATAAACCATATCCAGGATGCAATCCCTCTTTCTCATCAATCATGTATTGCAATATAACCTATCTAAAAGATAGAAATCAGCAACTACATGCATTCAAAACAATCCACAATAAATAGAGAAGTAGATTATACCTTTGGAGCCCGGTAGTGCTCTAATGGAGGAGAAGACAATCAACTTGGTCAAGAACTCTTATTGAAGCAATTAGAGATCTCCAAGACCTTGTTGTCTTCCACGCTATGACCCTCTATCAGATCTCTTTTCTCAAGAAGACGGGTGGGATCTCCAAGAGAAAACCCTACTAGAAACTCCAATGAACTAGAAGAGAGAGAGGAGTAGGAAGAGATGTGCAACACTTGCACAAACCAGGGTTGGGCGTGAATCCCTAGGTGGGGATATATGTTGGATGTCCAAGGGGTTTCTTCCCTTATTTATAGCCCTCAAATCTCCTCTTAAGACTCTTTTACTAATTGCATTTGAAGTCACACTTCCACACAAATTAGTAGCTTACTATTACCACTATTAGAAGTCTCACTTCAAATAGAAATAGTAAGTTTCTAATTCCTTCATTTTTAGAGTTCAAGTAAGAATATAATCTTTCTAATACTTGGGCTAGCGTGGGGACCACTAGGGATTCCTCAGAAAGCTGGCTCCAACTGGGACACGCGACCCCACATCTCATGTGCAATCCGGGCCCACAGTTAATTGCAAATAACACCACTATATAAATGCAATTGTACTTCAGTCTTAGGAATAAATTACAATGAATACCCTAAACTTTCCAATTACCACAAATAGTCCCCTCTATAAATATCCATGGATCAATTGGAATAAGTCTGTCCCATCCAATCTTAGATCCACATCTTATTATCTTTGAGTCCCAATTAATCACAGTGATCATGAGTACCATCCAATTAACCCTTAATCGAGATGGGTGTGCACTTACTAATGACAAATCCATTAATTGGCACAAGGGGATAATATAGATAGATTCTATCTTGACTATTGGATGTTCCCACAGTCCTACTACCACGTACCCAAGACACCAAGGTGTTGACCTACAGTTGACCTCACTCATTGGTGACTCAAAGCAAATGAATAGATAGAAACTCGAGTTCATCAATGTCTCAGGATTGAGAGCCTATTGCTAGGGAATTATGAGAGCAGTCCTTAAATCGAGACAGTATTTCATAAGGTGCTTCTCATGGTCCTTCAATACATCCAATGTACCAGCACTATGATGCAGAATATTATATTCTGATGATCGAGACAAATCACACTATCTCATAGTGATCAAGGTTCTGCAACCTTATCATATGAGATGCCCTGTCTCATCAATGGTTGTGAAGATATTTTTAAGTATAAGATTTGCGACACAAATCGCCCGTATGTGGATCTTATCCATATACATATATCACATCTAATATACTAATGGGACTTGGTTCATCTCATGAACCATTATGTCATATGTATTGGCCATGTGCATTAAGTAATAAACACCATTCATCTCATGAAAGGAAAGCATGATTTTATTGATAAATAAAGAAATTAATCAATTTATTACATCAACTGATGGATTGAGACCACACAATCTAACAATCTCCCACTTGGGCTCAATGCGTGTCAGGGTTGCATCTAATGCCCATCCCATCTACATGTTGCCCAGAGAGTTTGGTAGTCAAGGGCTTAGTAAAGGGATCTGCTAGATTGTCCGTAGAGGCTATCTTGGTAATAGCAATATCACCTTTCTGCACAATCTCTCTGACTAAACGATATTTCCTCTGTACATACTTTTGCCTTTTATGGCTTCTGGGCTCCTTGGACTGAGCGACTGCCCCGCTGTTGTCCCTGTAAATTGTGAGCGGCTGTCGTGCCAAAGGTACCACCCCAAGTTCCATAAGGAATCTCTTGAGCCATACTGCTTCCTTAGCTGCTTCAGAAGCCGCTACATATTCAGCCTCCGAGGTGGAATCAGCAGTACATTCCTATTTTATACTCCTCTAGCTGATAGCTCCGCCACCAAGCATAAATACATAACCAGAGGTGGATTTTCTGGAATCCTTATCTGATATGAAGTCAGAATCTGTGTATCCAACTAGAATCAGCTCATCACTGCCATAAATTAACATGTAATCTCTAGTCATTTTTAAGTATTTGAGAATACACTTTACAACATCCAATGTCCGGATCCTGGATTAGACTGATATCTGCTGACTAGGCCCACTGCATGACAGATATCCGGTCTAGTACATAGCATAGCATACATGAGGCTACCAACAGCCGGAGCGTATGTTATCGACCTCATTTGCTCCTTTTCCTCAGGTGTCTTAGGACACTAATCCTTGGAAAGGTGCACTCCATGCCTGAAAGGTGTAATACCCTACTTGGAGTCTCACATAGCAAACCGTACCAGTACCTTATCTATGTATGCAGCTTGGGATAAGCCAATCATCCTATTTTTCTGGTCTTGATGGAGTTTGATCCCTAGGATGTAGCTAGCTTCTCCCAAGTCCTTCATATCAAAAGTCTTGGCCAACCAAACTTTTACCGTTGATAACATTCCCACGTCTTTCCCAAGGAGTAAGATGTCATCGACATATAAAATCCGAAAGACTACCCTATCGCCTTCACTTTTCGTGTACACACATGACTCATCCGGATTTTGACAAAAACCAAATGACTTGATTGCCTGATCAAAATGGATGTTCCAGCTTCAAGATGCCTGCTTCAGTCCATAAATAGACCTCTGCAGCTTGCAAACTTTTTTCTCTTGGATTTTAAGTACAAAACCGTCTGGCTGCACCATATAGATGTCTTCCTCAAGATGGTCGTTGAGAAACACTGTCTTGACATCCATTTGCCAAATCTCGTAATCGAGATGAGCCGCAATGGATAAGATTATCCGGATGGACTTGAGCATGGCTACCAGCGAGAAGGTTTCCTCATAATCAATACCCTCTTTCTGAGTATACCCTTTCGCAACAAGCCTGGCCTTGAAGGTCTCCACTCTACCATCTGGCCCTCTTTTTCTCTTGTAGACCCGCTTGCACCCAATAGGTTTAATATTGGCAGGCAAGTCCACAAGTGTCCAGACCTGATTGGAGTACATAGACTCCATCTCAACTTTCATAGCATTTTCCCAACGCCCCGAATCTATGTCATTAATTGCTTCATCATAGTTACAGGGATCTTGTAAGACCCCGACCTGAGTGAACCCGATTAGTGCTAATTAAGTTGCGTGTTAGTGCTAAGCTTGATTAGTGTTTTTGGCTAAGTTGGGTTTGGAATAGCTTCTGTTATAGTTTGGGGATTTTGATTGGCTTTGTGTTAGTAGGGCCCTTTGGGGGTTCCCTTTCTTGACATTGCATATGTTTGAGGATTTATCAGAGATTTTTACATTCATGGTTTTAATCTCGTTATATTGGTATTGTTAATCCCAACAACTTTTATGTTGATCCCGTTTTCGTTTGAGACCCCGAAACCCGAATTCTTGGCCTTGAGGGCAAAACAGTCATTGCACACCAAATCTGTACCCAAAACTTGAGATTCCCGAAACTCGCGAAACATATACTTTTTGGAAACTAGATATTTCGACGATCATTTCTTCCTTCTTCGTCGAATCCATCCGAGGTTCCGAATTAGATGATTTCAGCCAAGCAAGTGTCTTTAGTAGTGGGACCCATTCCCATTTGCTATATAAGGAGAACCCTTTCCTTTCATTCCCTTTTTCCAGCACAAGGAGTCTAGGGTTTGCTTTTGGCAACTTTTCTTCTTCTTCTTGTTTCTTCATCCCCAAGCCACACCTAGAGCTCATCAATCAAACATTGGAGATCACCAATCACTCCCTCATCTCACAAGCTTCATCTTAGTACCATTTTTAGAGA
Organism: Cinnamomum chago; assembly: GCA_038049695.1. NCBI lineage: Eukaryota > Viridiplantae > Streptophyta > Magnoliopsida > Laurales > Lauraceae > Cinnamomum > Cinnamomum chago. Next base: position 66,294,437 of record CP142451.1, read on the forward strand.
AATCCACAACTTTGAGATCTTCATTGGAACTAAACCTTGCCATTTGTAGAACCTACAAGTAAGTAATCCTTCCATTCTTCTAGATTTGTATTCTCCTAGCCTTGGAGGAACTCTATCTTCATTATTGTGAAGTTTCCCTTTCTATTTCTTGGGTTTGACTCTCTTAGGTCTTGTTTTGGGGATTTTTGTTCATAGCTTGGATCCCTTGCTTGGAAGAGTGTTAGAGCTTTATTTCATTGTTAGAAGACACAAGGCAAGTGGATGTTTTGATCTTTATAAGTTCCATGATTTTTGGTGCTTTTCACTCATGCCTATTTATTATATTGCTTTGACATAAATGTTCATAATGGAGCTTTGGTAGTGCATTCATGGTATTGCATTTATGACTTATAAGTGTAGTAATGAATGGCATTTAATTCTTTTCTTGCTTATACCCAAAGTACTCTATGGTGAAATGGTTTCCTTCTTTCTTTGTATGGAATGGGATGTTGATGAAGGAATTGATGAATGAACAAATTATTGGAGCCTTGGGAGAGGTGTAAATAGATGCATTGGAGGAGCTGTTAGCTCAGTTTTGTGTCAAGGATTAAGTAAAAGTGAGGAGAATGGTTTTGAGGAGGAGAAGGGCTCAAATCTGAACACAGTGGGTGATTCCCGCACCTGACGGTCAGCCTGCGGTCACCCGGCGGCTAACCGCCAGGTAGCCGAAATGTCACGGTTGCTTTTCCAGAGAGCACACTTCTCCACCTGAAAACTCGGTCAGCTCCACGGTTAGCCAGCGGCTAACCGCCAGCTAACCGCACTTGGCGGTCAGCTTTCCAGTAAGCTGCATTTCTGCAGCCCAGCCGCGGTCAGCTGTGCGGTCAGACAGCGGCTAGCCGCCTGCCCCAGCGGCGGCTAACCACCAGGTAACCGAAATTCCCCAGATTTCGAAAAGCTCCCCGCTCGAACGAACTCTCCGGTTCGTTCGAGCGTTGAGCTTTGTCGATCAAATGAGATTCACTAGGCATTGCTTGATGCCATCCGAGAAAGAAACCATATCACAAATATGTCATTCGAAATTTTTGAAAATCGCAAAAGTGCATAAGGAGCCCGGAATGTCTTCAAACTCAAGGAGTACCAAGTAATGACTATAATCGACATACGGGACCCCTATTCACTTAAATAGATCTTGAAATTGATATCTTACCCGAAATTTGTTATAGTTCATTGTTTCACCTCGTTTCCAAGATTTGCATCACATGACTTGTTTTCCCCGAAAGCATAGTGTACACTTGAAATGGTTACTTGACCCGAAGTGCATTGCACCACGTGATATGTCAGTGTGCCCTTGAGCAACCCCGTCTTGCCTGCTTGATTATATATATTTGTACTTGATTTACTTGCATTGTCTCGATTGTATTTGACCCATGAGTCGGCACCACTAAGCTTGGATAACCTCGTTGGTTTGATCCACCAACTTGGAGATCCCCCTCTTGTCCCGCCAGCTGCAGTTTGGATCCCGCTACCCGGTCATTACCGTGGTCTCGTCCCGATACCGCAGATTGCTACTGTGGTCCCCGATACCCGGCTCGCTACCGTGGTCATGTATAGTATATGTATTTATATGAGATCCCCTGTTTCTCCTCACCTCGAGTGACTGAGATCAGGGCCTAGTTATTGCTCTATCGCCTTAGTGATAGAGGACTTAGCTTCGTGTGGTCGCCATCTTGCTTGTTCCCGATCCCTTGGTTACCTCATATGTTTTATCTTGGTTACATGTTTTCTAGCAAATGATTTATCTATTTTATGAGAGTTCTTACTTAAACAACTTTCCTTGTTTATCGAGATATTTCATTTATTATATGTTGTTGTATTTTCTCACTCTCTTGCCAGACCGTCGTGTCTGATCCTTTGCTTTGGTACTCAGGTCCCGTTGCCGGTTTCCTTGAGGAGGAGCCGGAGGAGGCGGTAGGTGAGCAGCATCCTCTAGTTGAGTGGCGCGCTGACGATGTCACGTAGACATCGGGTTGCTACTAAAGGCGTAACATTTTGGGGAGAACTTCTTAACCATTCTTTTGGGTTATTATTTTGTAATATTGGCCTTTGTTGGCCTCTAATTTTGGGGAATGTAACTAAATGATATTTTGTCTAACTTTAACAACTTTTGGGAAACTTGCTATAGATCATTGCTCATTCTGATACCGTGTTGTTATTTGATATTAATGCTTGCATGACTAGAGTTAGTCTACTATTTGATTTGCTACACGCTTCCACACACAAAAGAAATATTCATGCAAGGTTGTGATATCCTCACCGCGGACACCTGTGGGAAATTAAATAAATTGTATCTTGTGGATGTAGATGATCATTAATTATCATTATTCACGAATTAGTCCCGATCCCGGATTGGGAATTCCCGGTCCGGGGTCGCGACAGATCTTGTTCTGGTTCTTCCGGGACTGCCTCTAAGACTCTCCCAAGAATGAGAACCTGTCAGGGGGTCTGACAATCCTCCCACTATGACGAGGCACTGGTGTAACTACTGGGTCCGGTAAGGGCGGTTCTTCCTCAGGTTCGGTTATACTTGGATTTGGAATTGTTTGCTCTTGAATTTCTTCCAAGATCACCTTTTCTAAAGATTTCCGGCCTGTCATATAATCTACCTCCAGAAAAACCGCATTAGTGCTCACCAGCACTTTTTGCTCTCTGGGATTATAGAATAACCAACCTTTAGTTCCTTTAGGATATTCTACAAACGTGCATACTTCCGACTTCGCTTCCAACTTATCCGTCTTAACCTTTAACACAAGTGCCGGACAACCCCAAATGTGTAGATGTTGTAGACTGGGCTTTCGCCCGGACCACAACTCCCGGGGAGTTTTAGGTACAGACTTAGATGGTACGAGATTTAGTATGTACATCGTAGTATCCAAGGCGTATCTCCAAAAGGGTATAGGTAATCCTGAGAAACTCAGCATATAACTAATCATATCTAAAAGAGTCATGTTCCTTCTTTTTGCTACTCCATTCTGTTGAGGCATACCAGGAGCAGACAACTGGGATAGAATCCCATTTTCTGATAAGTATCCCATAAAATCAACAAAGAGATATTCCCCTCCTCAATCTGATCGAAGAGTCTTGATACTCTTACCTAATTGCTTTTCCGCTTCCGCTCGAAACTCTTTGAACTTTTCAAAAGCCTCAGACTTGCGGTGCAGAAGGTATATGTATCCATATCTTGAGTAATCATCTGTGAAAGTGATGAAATACTCATATCCTCCTCTAGCCCTGACATTAAGGGGTCGACACACATCAGTATGCACTAATTCCAATAAATCTTTGGCCCTATTGCCCTTAAATGAAAATGGTCTTTTGGTCATTTTACCTTCCAGACAGGCATTGGTTCTACCACCAATGAAGGTAAGATACCATATTTCACTAGCCTGTCAATCCTATTTAGGTTTATGTGACCTAGCCTCAAGTGCCAAAGTTTTGTTGGATTAAATGAAGGTGACTTTCTCTTTAATGATGGTCTATTAATTGTTTCAGTATCATGTATATCATACATTGTAGGAGTTAACAAATAAAGCCCATTGGTTACCTTGCCAGAACATATAAAAGTACCATTCCTCTTTATGACAACTTCAATACCAAAAGTAATTGAATAACTTTTATTGACCAAACTAGAAACTGAAATTAAATTCTGCCGTAAAGACGGTACATATAATGTGTCTGACAAAACCAACTTATTATTTGAAAAACATAAAGTAATAACTCCCACTAAAACTGCCTCTGCCTGAGCATCAGATCCTATTTTAACAATGATTTCTCCGTCATTGAGCCTCCTTGTTTCCCTGAACCCCTGCAACGAATTACATGTGTGATTAGTTGCCCCAGAGTCCACACACCAAGATTCTGAAGTACCAGTTGCAAAACTAACTTCAGAAATAAGTGACTCAATCATACGTGAGGTCTTCTTCTTAGACAGATACTCTGGATAATTCCTTTTCCAATGTCCTGTCTTACCACAATGGAAACACTTTCCTTTTGACCCTGAACCCTTAGCCTTGGCCACGCCACCATTAGGACCATTCTCCACCTTAGGACCTTTCGGAACTGATTTCTTTTTGCGTTTCCGACCTTTGCCTTTCGGCTTGGAATTGGCATCTGACTTTTCTTTCACTAGGACAGTCGATTTCTTCTTCATAATCCCTTCAGTCACCACCAGCTGGCTTGACAGCTCAGCCAGAGTCAAATTCATCTTATTCATATTGTAATTAACCTTGAAATTGTTGAATGACTCTGGTAGTGACTCAAAAATTATGTCGATCTGCGATTCTGCATCAATCACAGCTCCCAGTACATCTAACTCATTTAATGAGTCCATCATTTTCAACATGTGTTCCTGTACTGATGTACCTTCAACCATCTTGGTGCTAATGAGCACCCTCATAGCTACCTGCCTAGCAGGCATGCCCTATTCTGCAAACATCTTCTTTAAGTTCAAAATAATATCATATGCAGTCTTATATGATTGATGTTGGTGTTGCAAAACACTAGACATGGATGCCAGAATGTAGCATCTGGCCATCTCATCGTCTTTGGCCCATTTGGTGTAAAGTTCATTTTCTTCTTCCGGTGCATCCGAGCCAGGCTCATCAAGGGGTTTTTGGTAAGGACATATTTATATCCTGAAGCAGTCAGGACAATATCCAGGTTCTGTTTCTAGTCTACATAGTTGGATCCCACCAATTTATGATGGTTGAGGATGGTTGCAAGTGGATTGAAAGTATTTGAATTCATGCTTGAAATACTGTAGCACATAACTGTAAGACCCCAACCCGAGTGAACCCGATTAGTGCTAATTAAGTGGCGTGTTAATGCTAAGCTTGATTAGTGATTTTTTGCTTAGTTGGTTTGGAATAGCTTTGATTCTAGTTTTGGGCTACTTTGAATGCTTTGGTAACTAGTGGGGCCCTTTGGGGGTTCCCTTTTCGGCTTTGCTTTTACTTAGAGGATTTTTCGGAATTGTTTTGATTTGCATTCTTAGCCCGTTTCATCTATCTTAATGATCCCTACAACTTTCATGTTGATTCCGTTTTTATTTGAGATCCCGAAACCCGATTTCGTAGCCTTGAGGGCAAAACAGTCATTGCACACACAATCTGTACCCCCAAACTTGATATTCCCGAAACCCGCGAAACATACACTTTTTGGAAACTAGATATTTCGATGATCATTTCTTCCTTCTTCGTCGAATTCATCCGAGGTCCCGAAAGAGATGATTTCAACCAAACTAGTGCCTTTAGTAGTGGGACCCAATTCATTATTAACATAGGGAAGCCACTCTTCATTCCATTCCTTCTTCATGTTCCAGCACAAGAGGAGAGCTTAGGGTTTCCTTGCAACTCTTCTTCTTCTTCTTCTTGCTTCTCCATCTCCAAACCACACTAATCTTGCACCAAACTTGGAATGGAAATCACCATCTCCTTCCTCATCTTACAAGCTTCATCTTGATATCATTTGTGGAGAAATCTTCCAACCTTGAGACCTCCCTTGAGCTAGCTCTCTTCATTTGAAGGTCATCCAAGTAAGTAACCCTCCCCATCTCCTAGATTAGTGTTCCTCTAGCTCTTGATAAGCTCCATTTGCATTATTGAAAGTTCTATCCTTTTCATTCTTTGTTTGACCCATTTTAGGGTTTGTTTTGGGGATTTTTTTATTGTAGCTTGGAAGTGAGCTTAAGAAGTGATTAGAGGCTTGATTTTTGGCTAGCTTGGACCTAAGGCAAGTGAATGATTGGGGTGTTTTTGGGTTTTACATGGTTTGGTGAAACATTAATGATCTTCTCATGCTTTTATTGATTTTCATTGTTGAAATAAATGTTCTTGATGGAGTATTAAAGGATGCATTTATAGTCATAAAGATATGTTAGCTCATAGCATTTAATACTTCTTGTTGGGTTCCAAATGTGTCTTATGTGAAATGGTGTCCTTCTTCTTCCCTTCTTATATTGAATGTGTTATTGATGGAGGAGAGAATGGGATGAATGTGATGAAAGGATTCAATGTAGTTTGAATAATTGAGTATAGACCTACAACCACTAAGGAAGGGTGTACTATTAGCTAACATGTCAGTGTCAGAACCTTCTTTCATTCAGAAGATCAAGGATAGTCAGTTGCAAGATCCAGAGTTGGCCAAGATTTCAGAGCATATAGCAGAACGTCCTGATTTTCGCATTGTTGATGGAGTTTTGTACTACCGTGACCGTCTGTGTGTGCCTAACATTGAAGATTTGAGGAATGACATCATGACTGAGGCTCACAGTACGAAGTACTCCATGCATCCCGGTAGCACAAAGATGTATCAGAACTTGAGGGCCAGATTTTGGTGGAACAATATGAAGAGGGAGATTGCAGCGTTTGTCTCCCGTTGCATGACCTGTCAGTTGATTAAAGCAGAGCATCAGAGGCCTCCAGGGTTGTTGCTGTTAGGGATTTTGTAGATTGCAATTTGGTGGATGCATAATCATTCTATCATCATTTGATTCACACACATATGCATTGATTTTAGAAATCTTGAAATCTTGTTTTAAACATGCATTGTTTTTAAGAGTTGTAATAGTTTTGATTTATGCATGATTTACTTTTAAAACTTGGATGCATTTGTTTTTTTAAAAGAGTTTTAGAAATCAAGCAAGCCATTAGTTTTATAATTTCGAATCTTTTTTGGCTTTTTATGTTTCATGTTTTAAAACCCTTAGAATGATTTAAAACATGTTTTTAAGCTTGATTTAATGGCCCAAAAAATTCCCAACCAAAAATACTTTGAAATATGTAAAAAAATTTCAATTTTGGGATTTTTGGTCCCGGGCCAGAAACGTTGTGTTCCAGGTTGACCGGGAACACTGCAGGCAGAATTTCCCCTGGAGCACCAAGGGTCATATTTCTGACCGTTGTGTGTTCCCGGTCGACCAAGACCTGTTTCCAGGTCGACCGGGGACTAGCCGTTGGGCACTTTTTGCTATAAATATGAGTTCTTTCCTTTGCCAAAAGTTGAGAATTTTAAGGCCCTCCTTGAGGGGGTTTGAGGCAAATACAAGGGAAATGAACTAAGGGATGAAGGGGATCATTAGGAAAGCTAAAGCTTGGATTATTGAAGTTAAATCACCAAGTAGGCTCTACTTTCCTTAATCATATGTTTTCATGCTTTGTTTTATTTTTGGTAAATCATTTGTAGCATGATAAACTATGTTGTATTGTGTCCTTAACATGTTTTATGTTTTGAATTGATTTATTGTTTTGGATACATCACCATTGATTCAATCCAAGTAGTACTTTATCTTTGATAAATCTAAGTAGATCATGTTAATGGAAACATCTTTGAAATTAGATGTAACATGATCCATATACTTGGTTGAATCTTTGGTTGTTGTTTTCCAACATAAGAAAATCACTTTCAAAACTATCTTATGTTTTGGATTCAACTTCTTTACAAATCACATGTTATCATGTTTTGTTTTATCTTTGATAAATCTTTAGTAGCATGTTAACCGAAGATGTGTTGTATCCTTAGCATGTTTTTTATTTTGATTTGATCTATTGTTTTGGATGCATCACCATTGATTCAATCCAAGTAGTACTTTATTTGATAAATCTAAGTAGATCATGTTAATGAAAGAATCTTTGAAATTATATGTAACATGATTCATATACTTGGTTGAATATTTGGGTGTTGTTTTTCATCAAAAGAAAATCTCTTTCAAAATATATCTTATGTTGTGGATTCAACATCTTTACAAATCATATGTGAATTTGTTTTAAAGTGTTACAACTTGCTTTGCATTGATTGGTATATCATATTCAAGTTGTATTTATAATCACATATGATTTGTCCCCTTATTTCAATCAAATCTATTTTTATGTTTTGAGCTACATTGTTGATTTGATTGACATCCCTATACATCACATGTTTAGAGCTAATTAATTTCATACAACTTGTGAATCTTTGATATCTTTAACAAGTTGTTACTTTTAACATGTGACTTGCATCTTTCCTCAATCATAAATATTTTTGAGCTAAAACTTTCAAAAGCCTTAGGCATACATTTATGAGCTTTCATTTTAAAAATGATTGAGGACATCATATACACACATCATGAGCATACATCTTTGCATTCATTTAGTGTGTGTGTGAGTTAGTTTTACACTTCCATATCCGCCTAATTAAGAGGCATTGTAATGAGCTTAATTGAATCTCCATCAAGTGTATTATAGACACTAAATTAGTGAGATAACCAACCTTGTGGTTGAAGAGGTTATTGCTTAGCCTATAAAACCATCATGTATAGGTTGATGTTAAGCCTTGAAAAACATCAATGTAAAGGTTATTGCTAAGCCTTGAAAAGCACATTGTAAAGGTTATTGCTTAGCTTATTGAAAAGCATAAATAATGGAAATCCTGTGGGGTGTTGGTTCACAAGCCGGTAGTGGATGTAGGCATTGAGGCCGAACCACTATAAATCCTTGTGTGATGGTGATTGCTTTGTGGTGATTCTTTTGTTAGCTTCCGCATCTTGTATGATTAATCATCACATGTGACTAGTTTGTTTTAAAATTGATTAAAATTTGTCATAATTGGAGCTCACCCTATTCATCCCCCCTCTAGGGTTCGGATCCCAGGACTTATAGTTGCAACCGTTAGAGATCCCGGAATGGAAGTGGGAGCACATTACCATGGACTTTATTTTGGGATTACCGAGGACTAGCAGAGGCAACGATGCGATATGGGTCATTGTAGACCGTCTCACCAAGTCAGCGCATTTCCTTGCTTTGAAGACAGGGAAGAAGATGCACATGCTACCTTTGGCAGAGTTGTTTGTTAACGAGATTGTCAGTCGTCACGGGCAGCCAGTTTCTATCACATCTGACAGAGACAACAGATTTGTCTCGAGGTTCTGGAAGACATTGCATGAGTCTATGGGTACGAGATTACAGTTCAGCACAGCGTATCACCCTCAGACAGATGGCCAGTCAGAGAGAACGATTCAGACTCTTGAGGATATGCTCCGTGCCTGTGTGTTAGATTTCAAGACTCAATGGGATGAGACTCTACCGTTGTGTGAGTTCATTTACAACAACAGTTACCATTCGAGCATTGGGATGGCTCCTTTTGAGGCTTTGTATGGCAGAAGGTGTAGGACTCCTGTATGTTGGGAAGAAGTCGGCACTCGCAGTTTCCATGGACCGACTATGGCTAGTGAGACCAGCGACAAGATCAAATTGATTCAAGAACATCTGAAAGTGTCCAGGAGTAGGCATAAGCGCTATGCAGATTCCCACCGCAGAGATTTGCAGTTCAAGGAAGGAGACAAGGTCTTCTTAAAAGTGTCACCTACAAGGGGAACATTGAGATTTGGACAGAAGGGCAAGCTATCACGAAGATACATTGGACCCTATGACATTGTGAGCAAGATCGGTGATGTGGCTTACAGATTAGCCTTACCACCTGAGCTATCCGGCGTACACAACGTCTTCCATGTGTCTATGTTGAAGAAGTATGTTCCCGACCCGTCGCATGTACTCCGGCATGAGCCATTAGAGATCAGAGAGGATGCTACATATGCTGAGAAGCCCATTCAGATCATCGATACAAAGGAATAAGAGTTGAGGACTCGGACTATTCAGTGGGAAAAGGTGCTATGGGAGAATCATGGACCAGAAGAAGCAACATGAGAATTACGAGATCAAGTGCAGAAGAAGTATCCACATCTTCTACCTGAGGTGAGCCTTATGTTTCATTTGGAGGACCAAATGCCCTAAGGGGTGGAGGATGTAAGACCCCGACCCGAGTGAACCCGATTAGTGCTAATTAAGTGGTGTGTTAGTGCTAAGCTTGATTAGTGATTTTTGGCTTAATTGGTTTGGAATAGCTTTGATTCTAGTTTTGGGCTACTTTGAATGCTTTGGTAACTAGTGGGGCCCTTTTGTGGTTCCCTTTTCGGCTTTGCTTTTACTTAGAGGATTTTTCGGAATTATTTTGATTTGCATTCTTAGCCCTTTTCATCTATCTTAATGATCCCTACAACTTTCATGTTGATCCCATTTTTATTTGAGATCCCGAAACCCGATTTCGTAGCCTTGAGGGCAAAACAGTCATTGCACACACAATCTGTACCCCCAAACTTGATATTCCCGAAACCCGCGAAACATACACTTTTTGGAAACTGGATATTTCGACGATCATTTCTTCCTTCTTCGTCGAATTCATCCGAGGTCCTGAAAGAGATGATTTCAGCCAAACTAGTGCTTTTAGTAGTGGGACCCAATTCATTATTAACATAGGGAAGCCACTCTTCATTCCATTCCTTCTTCATGTTCCAGCACAAGAGGAGAGCTCAGGGTTTCCTTGCAACTCTTCTTCTTCTTCTTATTTTTCTTTTTCTTCTTGTTCTTCTTCTTCTTCTTCTTCTTCTTCTTCTTCTTCTTCTTGCTTCTCCATCTCCAAACCTGTCACGCCCCCGAACCGAAACCTCGGGGGCGGGAAAAGGGATTAAGCATAAATGTATTTTTCTTCTCCCAAGATCCGCGTGTGTGAAGACAACACATTCTGAATATTTTGCGGAAGCATTTGTGGCGTTGCGACCCGAAGTCCGTGGCCATCGGATTCCGCGTCGCACTCAACCTTTAGCACATAGCTATTATATCAAGAATCATATCAGACTGGAGTAACCATCACAATAAATTACAGAGCTGACAGTAACAGGATATTACATTCCCAAATATGTTCAAGTTACAATTATCAATGTACATTAGTTAAGAATCCCAAGAAAAAGGCTAATAAAAGCCATACAACAATAAGCTATAAACTACTACCCAAATGTGACGTAGCTCCGATGTCAGACTCAATGTCTACATGACATAGCCGACAAAACAACCTGCAAGGCATGGCTCCAAAGCCAACAAAACACTCAACTCGGGGCGAATAAATCTGAACCTGAGTACCAAAAGTAGTGGGTCAGACACGACGGTCTGGCAGGTGGATGAAAAGATAACAAATATACTGAAGAATAAAACATAAGATACATCATGCTATTCGATCAAATGCTACATATAATTAAACGGGTGTAAAGTCGGGAATCTCGGGGAAAAACCTGTATTCATTTCAAGCACGGTAAAACATGAATATCTAATAAAACATGTGTTCGTTTACATCATCTATAAACATAGATATTTGACAATCGGGTATTCACTCAAAACATGTATAAACATAGTGGTTTGACAAAACAGACGTTCATTTGAAACTTAAGTAAAACACAAGTATACAACAAATCAAGTATTCATAGCAGTCTAGCAAAACCAAAGTCCATTTGAAACATATGTGAAAATACGGATATTTAACAAACCGGGTGTTCATTTAAAACAAGTGTAACCCAAGAAATCTGACAGGACTAATGTTCGTTTAAACCTATTCCAAGATATGGATATTTAAACAAATCGGGTATCATGTAGAATAGGTATAAACATAGGAATCTGGCAAAACAAGTGTCATCTAAAATATATTTCAAACCATGGATATTTGACAAATCGGGTAATCATTTAAAACGTGTATAAACATGGGAATCTCACAAGTCAAATCTCATTTAAAACAAAGCATGGATATTTAACAATTCGGGTTTTTCATTTTAAAACATGTGTAATCATATAACTCTAGCAAAAACCATCGATCGTTAGAAACATGTGTAAAAGCACGGGTATCCACCCAACCGGCATTCATGTAAAACATGTACGTGTGCAAAGGACATAAAACAATATAATAGTGACTGGATTTACAATAGAGAGCATTAACACTTTTCTAAATAACAACTTTCATAAAAGCAATGAATCATTTAACTGAAAACAAGTAAGCAATATAAACCATGTCGGGTGTCCAAGGAATCGGGAACTGGCAAGATGGCAATCACAAGAAGCTAAGTCCTCTATCACCGAAGTGACAAGAGCGGGACGTTGGTCTCAGTCACACAAGGTGAGGAGACTCAACGTAAATCATATATACAATAATAAATACACGGGAACGAGACCACGGTAGCGAACCGGGTATCGGGACGGGACCACGGCAATAACCGGGTATCGGGATCCAAACTGCAGCTGGCGGGACGGGAGAGGGATTTCCAAGTCAGTGGATCAGACTGACAAGGTATCCAAGCTTAGTGATGCCGACTCATAGGTTAAAACCAATCGAGACATATGCAAGTAATCAAGTACAGTAAATAAACGGGTAAACGGGGGTGCTCAAGGGCACGTAAATAAACGGGTAAACGGGGGTGCTCAAGGGCACACTGTCATATCATATCGGGCAATACATTTCGGGACAAGTAACTGTTACTAATGTAACTTCAATGCTTTCGGGAAAACAAGTCATGTAATGCAAATCTCGGGACAAGAGGTGAAACAATGAACTATGACCATTTCGGGAAAAGTATTAATTTCAAGATCTATTTAAGTGAATAGGGGTCCCGTATGTCGATTATAACAATTACTTGGTACTCCTTGAGTTTGAAGACATTCCGGGCTCCTTATGCACTTTTACTACTTCCAAAATTTAACATGAGCTTATGGGTAGTTCTAGATGTTACAATAGCAAGAATCAAGATTATCAACGGTCCATCCTAGGTATGACATTAATTCGGAAACATCGAGCAACCTATTCAGTCACCGAAAGGAATAGAATTCGCGATAACCAAGGGAAAGACTTGTGTTTAGATATAACGAAGATATCGCGTCGTTCCATCCCGTTCAAGATTGAAATGTATTGAACTTCGATGCTACCGAACCAACCGTGAAGAGCATCGGCTCAAGACGCTCCCACATATGGTCGAGTGAGTTCGAGGAGGTTAGCCAAGGTCCACGAAGAAAATAAACCTCAAAACCCACTGGACTCAAACTGAGTCCGATCGATCGGCCGAAATTTCTGTACCCGCGCATCAGGCCAGGCAGACCGCATCGCTCGAGCGAATCTGGGAGTTCGCTCGAGCGAACTCATCGTTCGAGCGGTTATTTAAATGCGTTCGAGCGACCAGGCTGCTGGAACGCCCGTATCCCTTTCTGGACAGGTCGCTCGAGCGAACTGTCATGGTCGCTCGAGCGAACTGTCTAGAAACTGAATTCTGGGCAGTTCATTTCCCCTCTTTCTCTTCCTTTTTACAACCCTCTTTCAACCATCTTTATACATCAATTGAGGAGTCTAAAACTTGATTCAAATACCATCAAATGTTTCACAACCTCCATCACATTCCCCTCCATCAACATCACATTCAATCCAAGGAAAGCAAGAATGAAACCATTTCACATAAGATATAATTGGGACAAAACAAGAGGAATTAAGGCTATGAACCATCACATATCTATGACAATAAATGTACTATCAAGGCTCTTCATGAGCATTCATTTCAAGTCAAAGTAATAAATAAACATGTAGGGAGAAACAATAAAATCAACCACATTTCTATAAAACCATATGAGCAAACTTTGACCAAATAAAATGCATACCTTTCTACGAGATTTAACAAGAGAGAAAAACCCATGAATATGCATTTCAAAATCACTAGAATGTGGCAAGAAACATATGTGAAAACATATATCAAATTATCAAGAATAAGTAACAAAATTTAGGATTTCTCATAAAACTTTGATAACATTAAAACCATCCATTCATCCACTTGCCTTGGGTTAAGAAGATGCACAAATCACTCCACAAAAGCCTCAAAGAAGTCTCTAGCTCCAAACCCACCAAAACCCCCAAATTTTCCCATGAAAACCCTAGAAAATCCAATCCATTGCAAACCTCAATGAAAATCCATGAATGGAAGATAAAAAATACTCCAAATGGTTTGGGAAAACAAAGATTAAAAGAAAGAAACCAAATGCTAACCTTTAAAGCCTTGAACCAAGAAGAAGAGCTTGAAAAGAGAAGTTGCCTTTGCTCAAAATCCATGAAAATAACATCTTTGGAAAGCTTGGAAGGTATGGAAGATGATGAGGAGATCAAATCTCCATTTACAATCAAGAGAAGCCAAGGGAGAGAGGAGAGAGAGAGTGGCTGAGAGAGGAGTGGTTCCAGCTCTTGCTGGAACCGTTGCAGGGAAATGGGTGAAGAGGAAGGAGAAGGAACCCATTTTATAAAGGGGTGGGTGTGGGCCCCACCTCACTTAAACTTCTCAAGGGAAAAACACAAGTCTCTGGGCCCCGGATGAAAACGATGAAGAAGACAAAATTCATCAGCGAAAAATCTACTTTCCAAAAAGTCTAATTTTTCCAAATTCTGAAATTTTCGAAATTAATGGACAGATTTGGTGTGAAAAGACTGTTTTGCCCTCAAGGCCAAGAAATCGGTTTTTGGGTTCTCAAATGGATATGGGATCAACATGAAAGTTGTAGGATTCCTCAAGATGAATGCAACGGGCCAAAAACACAATACGAAACAAATCGGAAAAATCTCACAAGAAAATGCAAAGCCGAAAAGGGCACCCCCAAAGGGCCCCACAAGCTGCCAAAGCACTCAAAAGCCCAAAACTAGAAGAAAACTCAATCTAGCTCACAAACTCAACCCAACAAATACTAATCCCACTAAAAGAACTAATCCACAAACAAAACAACACTAATCCAAGAGGTTAGGGGTCGGGTTCTCACAAAACCACACTAATCTTGCACCAAACTTGGAATGGAAATCACCATTGTCGCGACCCCGGACCGAGAATCCATGAGAAGGAGTTGATCCGGAGTCGGGACAATTGCATCATCTCAAATGATACATCTGTTTAATAACAACATGCGTTTATTTAATTTCCCACAGGTATCCGCGGTGAGGATATCACAACCATAAATGAATATTTCTTTTAAGTGCGAAAGCATTTAGCAAATCAAATAGTAAGACTATCTCTAGTCATGAAAGCATTAACATCAAGTATAAAATACTGTATCAGAATGAACAATGATTTATAGCATGTTTCCCAAAAGTAAGTTAAAGTTTATCAAAAGATCATTTAATTACATTCCCCAAAATTAGAGGCCAACAAAGGCCAATATAGACAAAACAATAACCCAAAGAATGGTTAAATAGTTCTCCTCAAAATGTACGCCTCTCGTAGCAACCCGATGTCTACATGACATCGTCAGCACGCCACTCGACTAGAGGTTGCGGCTCACCTACCGTCTCCTCCGGCTCCTCCTCAAGGAAACCGACAGCGGGACCTGAGTACCAAAGCAAATGTATCAGACACGACGGTCTGGCAAGAGAGTGAAAGGATACAACAACATATAATGACTGAAATATCTTGAAAAGCATAGAAATCTGTTTAAGCAAGGACTCTCATAAAGTAGATAAATCCTTTGCTAGAAAACAAGTAAACAAGATAAAACATATAAGGTATCCAAGGAAATCGGGAACTAACAAGATGGCAATCACATAAAGCTAAGTCCTCTGTCACTAAAGTGACAACAGTACAACGGGACATTAATCTCAGTCACACAAGGTGAGGAGATTCAACGTAAATCATATATATAATATAAATATACGGGACGGGACCACGGTAGCGAACCGGGTATCGGGACGGGACCACGGTAATAAACCGGGTATCGGGATCCAAACTGCAGCTGGCGGGACGGGAGAGGGATCTCCAAGTCGGTGGATCAAACCGACAAGGTATCCAAGCTTAGTGATGCCGACTCATAGGTTAAATCACAAATCGAGACATATGAAAAATACATCAAGTTTAAGTAAATAAATGAACGGGGCAAGAACACTCAAATGTGTAACTTTCATTTCATATCGGGCAATGCACGTCGGGACAAGTCAATGCTACTAGTGTAACTATCATGCTTTCGGGAAAACAAATCATTTAAGTAGACCTGGGAAAATGAAGAAATATAATGAACTATACCATTTCGGGAAAACTGTTGATTTCGAGATCTATTTAAGTGGATAGGGGTCCCGTATGTCGATTATTGAAATGACTTGGTACTCCTTGAGTTTAAAGACATCCCAGGCTCCTTATACACTTTGGATTTTCAAAACTTCGAATGACATCTTCGTGATATGGTTTCTTTCTCGGATGGCCTCATGCAATGCCTAGTGAATCTCCTTCGATTGACAAAGCTCAGCGCTCGAACGAACCAGAGAGTTCGTTCGAGCGAGGAGCTCTCCGAAACTTGGAAATTTCAGTCACCTGGCGGTCAGCCTCCGCTGGGACGGGCGGCTAGCCGCTGGCTGACCGCGGTTGGGCTGCAGAAATGCAGCTTACTGGAAAGCTGACCGCCAAGTGCGGTTAGCTGGCGGTTAGCCGCCGATGTGTTCGGCTGTTAGCCGTTGGCTAACCGTGGAGCTGACCGAGTTTTCAGGTGGAGAAGTGTGCTCTCTGGAAAAGCAACCGTGACATTTCGGCTACCTAGCGGTTAGCCGCTAGGCACCAGGCGGCTAGCCGCCGGGTGACCGCAGGCTAACCGCTAGGTGCGGGAATCACCCACTGTGTTCAGATTTAAGCCCTTTCTCCTCCTCAAAACCATTCTCCTCACTTCCACTTAATCCCTACAATAAAACTGAGCTAGGAGTTCCTCCAATGCATCTATTTATACTTCCCCAAAACTCCAATAGGTGTTCATTCATCACCTCATTCTTCCACATCAAGTCCAATACAAAGGAAGAAGGAAGGAAACCATTTCACAAACTTTCATTTAGGATATACCCAAACGACAATAAATGCTATACCAACATGTTTACAAAACATTAAATGAGGCTATCAAGATGCAAAAAGGGCATTTATTTCAACCATAAACACATTAATGAAAGCATGAAAATCCATAAATGCTTCACCAAACCATTTAAAACTTAAAACACTTCATCATTCACTTGCCTCAAGTCCAAGCTAGCTGTACCAAGCCTCAAGTCACCTCTATAGCTCAAATCCAAGCTACAATCAAAAACCCCCAAAACAACCCTAAAATGGGTTACACAATGAATGGAAATGATTGAACTTCCAATAATGCAAACGTAGCTTCCCTAGGACTAGAAGAACACTAATCTAGAAGATGGGAAGGATTACTCACTTGGATGACCTTCAAATGAAGAGAGCTAGCTCAAAGAAGATCTCAAGGCTGGGAGATTTCTCCAAAAATGGTATCAAGATGAAGCTTGCAAGTTGAGGAAGAGGATGGTGAGTTCCATTTAGATGTTAGTGCAAGATTGGTGAGGATTGGAGATGGAGAAGCAAGAAGAAGAAGAGTTACAAGGAAACCCTAGGCTCTCCTCTTGTGCTAGAACATGAAGAATGAAATGAATGAAGAATGACTTCCCTTTGTTAACAAATGAGTTGGGTCCCACTACTAAAGAAGCTTGTTTGGCTGATATCATCTCTTACGGAATCTCGGATGGATTCGACGAAGAAGGAAGAAATGATCATCGAAATATCTAGTTTCTAAAAAGTATATATTTCGCGGGTTTCGGGAATATCAAGTTTTGGGTACAGATTTGTGTGAAATGACAGTTTTGCCCTCAAGGCTATGAAATCGGGTTTCGGGGTCTCGAACGAGGACGGGATCAACATGAAAGTTGTAGAGCTTAACAATACCAATAAAACGGGATTAAAACCATGAATGCAAAAACCTCCGATAAAACCTCAACAGATGCAATGACATGAAAAAGGAACCCCCAAAGGCCCTTCTAACACAAAGCAATCGAAACATACTAATTAGCCCAAACTAGAATCGAGGCTAATCCAACCCAACTCAGCCAAAATCACTAATCAAGCTTAGTACTAACATGCAACTTAATTAGCACTAATCGGGTTCACTCGGGTCGGGGTCTTACAACCATCTCCTTCCTCATCTTACAAGCTTCATCTTGATATCATTTGTGGAGAAATCTTCCAACCTTGAGACCTCCCTTGAGCTAGCTCTCTTCATTTGAAGGTCATCCAAGTAAGTAACCCTCCCCATCTCCTAGATTAGTGTTCCTCTAGCTCTTGATAAGCTCCATTTGTATTATTGAAAGTTCTATCCTTTTCATTCTTTGTTTGACCCATTTTAGGGTTTGTTTTGGCGATTTTTTTATTGTAGCTTGAAAGTGAGCTTAAGAAGTGATTAGAGGCTTGATTTTTGGCTAGCTTGGACCTAAGGCAAGTGAATGATTGGGGTGTTTTTGGGTTTTACATGGTTTGGTGAAACATTAATGATCTTCTCATGCTTTTATTGATTTTCATTGTTGAAATAAATGTTCTTGATGGAGTATTAAAGGATGCATTTATAGTCATAAAGATATGTTAGCTCATAGCATTTAATTCTTCTTGTTGGGTTCCAAATGTGTCTTATGTGAAATGATGTCCTTCTTTTTCCTTCTTATATTGAATGTGTTATTGATGGAGGAGAGAATAGGATGAATGTGATGAAAGGATTCGATGTAGTTTGATTGAAGTATTAGGCTCCTCATCTGTTGTAGAAAGGGGCTAAAAGGGAGTTATAGAAGGAAGGGATAGAGGGGAGCTGAACTGGTCCGGAATCAGTTCCTGGACAGTTCGCTCCAGCGACCATGACACTTCGCTCGAGCGACCTGTCCAGAAAAGGGTTCGGAGCATTCCAGTAGCTGGGTCGCTCGAGCGCACCCTTGGTCGCTCGAGCGGACATTCCAGAGAGTTGTTCGTTCGAACGCATTTAATATTCGCTCGACCAAATGAGTTCGTTCGAGCGACCTCAACTTCGCTCGAGCGAACCCACCCAAACAGCCATTCCAGAGAGCGACTCGCTCGAGCGAACTCTCCAGTCCGCTCGAGCGATGGGCCCTATTGGGCAAGGCTATGTTTGGGACGATGTCTAACTATTTCAATGTTTGGGTCTATTCTCTGGGAACCCCTCAATGGCAAGGAGATTTGCTAAACAAAGTATGAGCTATTCGTGGAAAGAAACCATATCACAAAGATTTCATTTGAAGTTTTGAAACTTCAAGGTGCATAAGGAGCCCGGGATGTCTTCAAAATCGAAGAGTACCAAGTCTTTATCATAATCGACATACGGGACCCCTATTCACTTAAATAGATCTTGAAACCCGTATTTTACCCGAAATTGTTATAGTTCATTGTTTCACTTCATTCCAAGATTTATATTATATGATTTGTTTTCCCGAAAGCACGATAGTTACACTAGTAACATGGACTTGTCCCGAAGAGTATTGCCCGACATGAAATGAAAGTTATGCATTTAAGTATTCTTGCCCCGTTCATTTATTTACTTGAACTTGATGTATTTTGCATATGTCTCGATTTGTTGTTTAACCTATGAGTCGGCATCACTAAGCTTGGATACCTTGTCGGTTTGATCCACCGACTTGGAGATCCCTTTCCCGTCCCGCCAGCCGCAGTTTGGATCTTGATACCCGGTTTGTTACCGTGGTCCCGTCCCGATACCCGGTTCGCTACCGTGGTCCCGTCCCGTATATTTATATTGTATATATGATTTGCATTGAATCTCCTCACCTTGTGTGACTGAGATCAACGTCCCGTTATACTGTTGTCACCTTAGTGACAGAGGACTTAGCTTTATGTGATTGTCATCTTGTTAGTTCCCGATTCCTTGGATACCTTATGTGTTTTATCTTGTTTACTTGTTTTCTAGCAAATGATTTATCTACTTTATGAGAGTTCTTGTTTAAACAGATTTCTATGCTTTTCAAGATATTTCCTTTATTATATGTTGTTATATCTTTCACTCTCTTGTCAGACCGTCGTGTCTAACCCATTTGCTTTGGTACTCAGGTCCCGTTGCCGGCTACCTTGAGGAGGAGCCGTAGGAGGCGGTAGGTGAGCCGCAACCTCTAGTCGAGTGGCGAGCCGACGATGTCATGTAGACATCGGGTTGCTAAGAGAGGCGTAACATTTTGAGGGGATCTATTTAACCATTCTTATGGATTATTGTTTTGTTTATATTGGCCTTTGTTGGCCTCTAATTTTGGGGATTGTAACTAAATGATCTGTTGTTTAAACTTTAACTACTTTTGGGAAACATGCTATAGAACGTTGCTCATTCTAATACAGTTTTTGATACTTGATGTTAATGCTTCGATGACTAGAGATAGTCTGACTATTTGATTTGCTACATGCTGCCGCACTTAATAGGAATGTTCATTTATGGTTGTGATATCCTCACCGCAGACACCTGTGGGAAATTAAATAAGTATATGTTATCATTTAAACAGATGTGATGTGGATCATCATCATCATCATCATCACCACTAATAATGTCCCGACTCCGGATCAGTTCCTTCGGGGGCCCGGTGGGATCGCGACAATAACCATACATTCAATTAATGAATTTATATGACATTAGGGTTCAATATTCTGCCAAATTTATGTGGGAATCCTCATAACCACTAATTTTAGAATACATCAAAATCCCAATCCCCGAGGTATGCCTCCTTGGGGAGTACGAATACCACCTAGATTGGTGTGGATCAAAGTTGGTCAAAATTAGAACTAAGACTAACTATCCATGATCCCCTTCATTCATTATTATCTAGGTATCTCATACCAAATAATGAATGACTCACGATTAGCTTTGGTTTCTTAAATATGAGGCAAATCCTTGGGGATACTACATCATTATTTTAGTTAATTGTGACCCACCAACTAGCATTGCATGACAACCGTTGCGAGCAGCTCCTCCTTGGGGAGTAGGTCCCCACCCCGTCTCACCAACACTATCCATAGGAGAGCCATATCTAGTAACCAGACAAGTAAAAGCCCTCCGTGGGGATCGACCATTCTCAAGATGGCGCAAGCCTAATACTTTCCTTACAATGGACCTATGGTGGAAAACCATGGGGATTTCTAAATATAAATGCCCCGCTCCCACTTAATATTTTAGAATTGAGGATTTCCTTTAAGGTACATGGGCCCACATATATACACATCAAATCATCTCATGATATGACCAATGATTGGTTCCAAGTCAAGTTATTTTAAGGAAAGTCCAGTTTCTAAATTAGTGTTACCAATGGATCCATCTCATTGGCCCACCAACTCTAATTAGAAATCTTTCCAAAAATTAATTTGATTTGACCAATTTTGGTAACTTGCTATGTTTGGATCAGATTTGGAAACATTCTAAATTAAGCATTCATCCATAAATAGAAAAAGCTAAAATTAGAAACTATTCCTCTCCTCCACATGGCCCAAGTGGAATAGACTTCTAGGAGTACTTCTAGACTTTCCAAAACTTTGGGATTCCTCAAACTCTTTGGGCATCACCAAAAAGCTTTATGTAATCTTCAAACTCTTTGATTAGGAGTCCAACTTCACTTTCCTTCTTCGTCTCGGACATCGCCAGAATTTACAAATTTAGAAAAATTACATAAATTCCTATGCCTCAATTATGAGACTTACATGGTAATCTAAACATGGAAATAAAAGGGCTATAGGGAAATTCACCATGCTTTGCCCTTTCGCAGTAAACCAAGGAAACCATGATGCCCTTTACACTTAGCCTCAAATAAACCAATAACCATAAAAAGAAAGTGAAAGACTTGTGGGCCATATGGAGAGGACATTATCACTTGCAAGTTAATATCTCATACAACAAAGCATCTCACAAAACCAGGTTACCAAACCACAATGGAAAAACAAGATGTCAAAGGTAGCCACCCTTTTAATACATGCACTTCGCAGAGGGGGTCCGGGAGTGTCCCCCAGCGGGGGTCGAGCTCTTGTTTTCACGTTATTTTTCTAAAATAGCATTAGAAAAATCTTTCTGCAGTCAAATCATAGCCAACTAATCCCAAACTCTTTCTAATGACTCCAAATACCATCTAATGTCTTCCTACCATCTTTCCATCATGATTAAACCCTTTTGTGACATTCCAAACATGGACTTACTACAAAAGTAAGCAAACCCAATCATAACTAATCCTTACATAACCCTAGCTCTATCATCTTCGTATCTCATGCAAAGATTAGATCTAGATCAATGATCTAACATGATTAGAGATGAGGTATGACTCTGATACCAATTGTTGGAAGTAGGTGGGCCTCGTGGATAGATTTTCAAAACTTTTTGACCCACTTGACTCAGGGATCAAGTATCCAAAAGGTCATAAACCATATCCAGGATGCAATCCCACTTTGTCATCAATCATGAATTGCAATATAACCTATCTAAAAGATAGAAATCAGCAACTACATGTATCCAAAACAATCCACAATAAATAGAGAAGTAGATTATACCTTTGGATCCCAGTAGTGCTCTAATGGAGGAGAAGACAATCAACTTGATCATGAACTCTTCTTGAAGCAATTAGAGATCTCCAAGACCTTGTTGTCTTCCACGCTATGACCCTCTATTAGATCTCTTTTCTCAAGAAGATGGGTGGGATCTCCAAAAGAAAACCCTACTAGAAACTCCAAGGAACTAGAAGAGAGAGGAGAAGGAAGAGACGTGCGACACTTGCACAAACCAGGTTGGGCGTGAATCCCTAGGTGGGGATATATGTTGGACGTCCAAGGGGTTTCTTCCCTTATTTATAACCCTCAAATCTCCTCTTAAGACTCTCTTACTAATTGCATTAGAAGTCACACTTCCACACAAATTAGTAGCTTATTATTACCACTGTTAGAAGTCCCACTTCAAATAGAATAGTAAGTTTCTAATTCCTTCATTTTTAGAGTTCAAGTAGGAATAGAATCTTTCTAATAACTTGGGCTAGCGTGGGGACCACTAGGGATTCCTTAGAAAGCTGGCTCCAACTGGGACACGCGACCCCACATCTCATGTGCAATCCGGGCCCACAGTTAATTGCAAATAACACCACTATATAAATGCAATTGCACTTTAGTCTTAGGAGTAAATTACAGTGAAGACCCTAAACTTCCCAATTACCACAAGTAGGCCCTTCTATCAATATCCATGGATCAATTGGAATAAATCTGTCCCATCCAATCCTAGATCCACATCTTATTATCCTTGAGCCCCAATTAATCACAGTGATCATCAGTACCATCCAATTAACTTTTAATCGAGATGGGTGCGCACTTACTAATGATAAATCCATTAATTGGCACAAGGGGATAATGTAGATAGATTCCATCTTGATCATTGAATGTTCCCACAGTCCTACTACCATGTACCCAAGACACTGAGGTGTTGACCTACAGTTGGCCTCACTCATTGGTGACTCAAAACAAATGAATAGGCAGAAACTTGAGTTCATCAATGTCTCAGGATTGAGAGCCTATTGCTAGGGAATTATGAGAGAAGTCCTTAAATCGAGATAGTATTTCATATGGTGTTTCTAATGGTCCTTCAATACATCCAATGTACCAACATCGTGATCCAGAATCTTCCATTCTGATGATCGAGACAAATCACACTATCTCATAGTGATCAAATTGCTGCAACCTTATTAGATGAAATGCCCAGTCTCATCATTGATTGTGAAGATATTTTAAGTATAAGATTTGTGACATATGTCTCCCGTATGTAGATCTCTTCCATATACATATATCACATCTAATATACTAATGAGACCCGGTTCATCTCACGAACCATTATGTCTTATGTATTGGTCATGTGCATTAAGTAATAAAACACCATTCATCTCATGAAAAGAAAGCATGATTTTATTGATAAATAAAGAAATTAATCAATTTATTACATCAACTGATGGATTGAGACCACACAATTTAACAAAAACATCATTAGTTATAATCATCAAAGCATATTCCATGTTCTCATTTCCTTTTCCTTTTGGTTACATCATCTTAGAAATGGAAATGAATGTTGTTTGCATCTTTGTTTATTTGTTTACATTTGTTTTATGCAAATGTCAATTTGTTCTATGTATGGTTGTGACCTTAATTATATTTATAGATACCATACTAGAACTCTCAAATCCATCCTTTATGCCTTCTTGTCATTTTTTTAAAAATGGATGGTTATGATGTTGATTCATGTATATTCTCTAAGTGATGTCATCCTTATACATATTTCAACTTCATAGTAGTGATCTTGATCATATGAACCTCTTTGATATCCACTCCTTATATTTCATAGTTATATCTATTGTTTGATGGATAGCTTAGATGTTGAATTCATATGATTTGACACTTTGAAAATTGCATGCTCTACCAAGTCATATATTTTCAAAATGCAATTTCTCTTGTTCATCACTATGCTCATTAGTTATATCATTAAAAGTGATGAATACCCATTTATGATGCTTGATGGAATTTTGTGTTTGTCACATCCTTGCTCTTAATCATGTTTTCAAATTCAATTGGTTTCATTTGGTATAATTTTCAATTGATTTCATATCCAATTGATGTCTTATCTTGAGAATGTGATAGACCTTGTGTACATTGGATTGAACTTCATAGTCATATATTTTTGTTTCATGTCACATTTCATTAGCATCATAATTCTCATGTTTGCCACCTCTCTTGCTCATATAGGAATATCTCACGACCATTATGTTTATATAATCATAATCTTGGTTGGTTAATGGTTGAGGTAGGCTTCATGTTTGAATTTCATTTCACTCATATTGCACTTGATAGTCATATTTAATGATTGGATGAAATGATTTCAAAACATTCATAGCATATGATTTTTATAGTTAAATTAATTGATGCTATGTTTAGTAAACCCCATAATATCATGGATAGCTCTAATCTGGATTTTTCTTAGTAGTTATATTCTTTTTAACTCCATTTTAGAGTGATTGCTTTAATAGACTTATCATTGAATCTCAATTGGTATTCTTTGTTTTTCCAATTGGTATCTATGATCGCTTTGACTTTGCTCTTTTGGTAATTTGATCATATTGTACTATATAGTTAAACGTGTCTAATCCTTTCCTTGAAGTTGACCCTCAATTGGTTAAACCATCTTCTTCTTACACCAAATAGTTATATCTTTGTCAAAAGTTTGACAAAAGGAGAGAATGGATTGAGGGGGAGTATAAACCTTCATAGGAAGTATTAGTTTTGATCAAACTCACCCTTGTATTGGTTTTGAACTCTTTTAGCTTGCTAACCATACATGATAACCTGTTATGTATTTTATTTTCGATTTCTTTTGTTAACAGGTGCTACTAAAAAGTATTTTCCTTATTTCATGTGTGTAGGTACCTTTGCAATTTAATGTCAAAGGAGGAGAGAGCAATCAAGTTGTCTAAAGCGGGCGAGTATGTCCATACTTCCTAAGGGGAGATATTGTATGATCTTCTACAAGGGGGAGAGAATGCATATGTTGCCAAAGGGAGAGAGTGCATGGTCAAAGGGAGAGAGCTGAAAGAAGAGAAAGCTTGGGAGTTAAAGAAGATGCTTGGCTAATGAAAGAAAGATGAAAAGAAAGCTTGAAGAATGATCAAGCTCCAAGCATCAAGAAGATTGAAGAAAAAGAAGTAGAGCCCAAGCTAAGAGAAGGAGCATCCAAGAGATTTCAAGACTTGTCCAGCTTAGGGGGAGTTGAAGACTTAGTGTGTAAATTCAGTGGTGAGTGAGTTGCCATCAAATTGCAAAAGGGGAGATTGTTTGGGATTTTGTGTTTTGCAATTTGATGGATGCATTAACATTTTTATCATCATTCGAATTTTCACACATGCATTGATTTAGAATATCTTGAAATCTTGATTTTCACTTTCATTGGTTTTAAGACTTTTAGAAATCATGTTTTAATTTTAAACTTGGATGCAATTTATTTTGAAAAAAAGTTTTACCAAATCAAGCTAGCCTATGTTTTAAAATTTTCAAATCATTTTAAGCTTTTTATGTTTCATGTTTTTAAACCCCTTAGTTTGATTTAAAACATGTTTCCAAGCTTGATTTAATGGCCTAAAAATTCCCAACCAAAATCACTTTGAAAAATACAATTTTAGGGAATTTTGGTCCCAGGCTCGGGTCGATCAGCAGTGTGGCCGGTCGACCGGCCCCCACTGCAGGTCGACCGGGTAAAGAGCCATTGTGCTCTTTTCAAATGGTCCGTTTTATGACTGTTGAAGGCCAGGTCGACCGGGGACTAGCCGTTGGGCAGTTTTTGGCTATAAAATGAAGTTCATTCCTTTGTCAAAGTTAGAGATTTTTAAGCCATCCTTGAGGTGTTTGGAGACAAGACAAAGGGGATGAACTAAGAGAGACCAAGGAGTCATTTGGAAAGCTAAAGCTTGGATTAATGAAGCTAAATCTCTAAGTAAGCTTTACCTTTCCTAATCATATGTTAAATGCGTTGTTTAAATCTTTGGTAAATGATTTTTAGCATGATAACTATGATGTGTTGAATCCATTCTTCTTTTAATCTTTGATCTAAGTTGGATTGGATTCTTCACCCTTGATTTTAAACCAAGTTGTTTTAAAATCTTCTTTAATCATGCTTAGCCAAAATCTTTGATTTCTTTATAGCATGATTCATTTACTTGGTTGAAACTTTATTTGTTGTTTTCATTCATTTAAACCTTAGTTAAACTTGTTTGGTTTTGAAAACAACATTGCACGTGGGTCACATGTCTTAAGTTAATTAATTTCATACAACTTGTGAACCTTTGATTTTCATTTCATTAAAAAGTTTGTATTCATACATGTGATTTGCATTTCACTTCAATCAAATCTTTTTATGTGCCTTAAACTTTTAAATGCTTTGAGCAAATATTAATTGAGCTTAACTTTTTAACTTGATTGAAGTTATCACACACACACATCATGAGTATACACCTTTACATTCATTTAGTGTTTGTGTGAGTTAGTTTCTCAATTTCATCTCCGCCTATTTTAGAGGCAAATATATTGAGCTTTAATTGTATCTCTTAAAGTGTTTGTGTAGACACTACATTGAGAGAAAATCTTTTTATTGTAAAGGTTATTGCTTAGCCTAGAAAAACAGATTGATAGGTTGTTGTTTAGCCTAGAAAAATAACATTGTAAAGGTTATTGCTTAGCCTATTGAAAAGCATAGATAGTGGAAATCCAGTGGGGTCTTGGATCACAAGTCGGTAGTGGATGTAGGCATTGAGGCCGAACCACTATAAATCCTTGTGTGATGGTGATTGCTTTGTGGTGATTGTTTTTATTAGCTTCTGCATTTTATTTGATAATCATCACTTGTGACTAGTTTATTTTAAAAAAGTTAAAATTTGTCTTAATTGGTCACTTACTTGTAGCTTACCCTATTCACCCCCCCTCTAGGGTTAGGATCCAGAACTTTCAAAACCTATTTCAAAAACTCCATATTTTGAAAGGAGAAGGAGCTCTCAAAGAGCTTCCATGCATGCAAGATTGAGAGCTTCCAAAGGGTGTGAGAAACCCATATCTAAAAGGAGAAAACAAAGCTTTACCTGCAAGTATGAAAACCAACAAGAAAAGTTTGAAGAAGATGGTTGACCAGCTGGAAT
The DNA here is from genome assembly GCA_038049695.1 of Cinnamomum chago. Lineage (NCBI taxonomy): Eukaryota > Viridiplantae > Streptophyta > Magnoliopsida > Laurales > Lauraceae > Cinnamomum > Cinnamomum chago. The sequence goes on from CP142451.1 coordinate 66,321,833, forward strand.
CTCTCCAAAAATAGTATTAATAGCAAGCTTGGAAGATGAAGAATAGGGTGGTATAATTTGTTTTTCAATTTGGGTTTGTTTTCTTGACATGCAAGAAGAGAGAGAAGACAAGCAGAAGTGGGAAAACTCTCTTGGTTCAGTTCGCAGGAAATGAAATGAGGAAGAAATTCAACGGAAGTCCCCTTTTATAAATGGGTTGAGTCTAATTGTGGGTCCCAATGGCCATAAAACTTTAGGGCTTTAAAACTCCTATTTGTGGGGCCCGAATGAAGTCGACGAAGAAGAGAAAAACGATCATCGAGAAATCTAGTTTTCAAAAAGTATATTTTCCTTCTCCGATAAGCCCTCGCCCCTGGGCCTTTTCTCCCTTGGGGCCCTCTCTCTAGCCTCTTCGGCAGAGCGCTACCGAGCTCCCAAGCCTCAGCCCTCAGACTGCGACCTCTTCTCTGCCCAACCTCCCTCTCTTGTAGCCTCGGCGGAGCGCTGCCGAGTTGCACCAGCATCAGCAGCTGCACCAGCAACAGCAGTTCCAGCAGTAAGAACCCTGGCGCTCCCCGAGACCGTAGAGGTGGAGGGAGCTCGACCTCCAAAAAGTTTCGCCCCCAGGTCTTTCACCTTCAAGATAGGGTATCTTTTCTCCATCTCCTCTCCCCTTTCATTTTCTAAGTTGGAGGGGGACGAATAGGTTGTTAGGGATTTTGTGTTTTGCAATTTGATGGATGCATTAACTTTTTAATCATCATTTGAATTTTCACACATGCATTGATTTAGAAAATCTTGAAATCTTGATTTATACATGAATTGGTTTTTAGACTTGTAGAAATATTGATTTATGCATGTTTTGTTTTTTTAACTTGGATGCAATTAGATTTGAAAAGAATTTTTATAAATCAAGCAAGCCATTGGTTTTAAAGTTTCGAATCTTTTTTGGCTTTTTATGTTTCATGTTTTAGTATGATTTAAAAGATGTTTCCAAGCTTGATTTAATGGCCCAAAAATTCCCTCAAGAAAATACTTTGAAAAATACAAAATTAGGGAATTTTGGTCCCAGGTCGACTTGAGTGTGCCAGGTCGACCGGGCCAATAGAAGGTCAGGTCGACCGGGGAAGGCCAGGTCAACCGGCCCAACTAAAGGCCAGGTCGACCGGGAAAGAGCCGTTGGCTCCTGTCAAACGGAAGTTTTATGACCGTTGTGAAGGCCAGGTCGACCTGGGAGTCATGGGGTCGACCGGGGACTAGCCGTTGGGCTGTTTTGGGCTATAAAATGAAGTTCATTTCTTTGTCAAAGTTGGAGATTTTTAAGCCATTATTGAGGTGTTTGGAGACAAGACAAAGGGGATGAACTAAAAGAGACCAAGGGGTCATTTGGAGAGCTAAAGCTTGGAATTAATGAAGTTAAATTTCTAAGTAAGCTTTACCTTTCTTAATCATATGTTATATGCTTTGTTTAAATTATTGGTAAATTAATTTTAGCATTATAACTATGATGTGTTGAATTCATTCTTCTTTTAATCTTTGATCTAAGTTAGATTGGATTCTTCACTTTGTTTTCAATCCAAGTTGTTTTAAAATCTTCCTTAATCATGCTTAGCCAAAGTCTTTGATTTCTTTTAAAGCATGATTCATTTTCTTGGTTGAAACTTTATTTGTTGTTTTCATTCATTTAAACCTTAGTCAAATTTATTTGTTTTTGAAAACAACATTGCACATGCATCACATGTTCTAAGTTAATCATTTTCATACAACTTGTGAGTCTTTGATTTTCATATCATTAACAAGTTGATATTCATACATGTTATTTGCATTAAACTTCAATCAAATCTTTTATGTGCCTTAAACTTTTAAATGCTTTGAGCATATATTGATTGAGCTTTCTTTTTTAAACTTGATTGAAGTTATCACACACACACATCATGAGCATACACATTTGCATTCATATAGTGTTTGTGTGAGTTGGTTTTTCACTTTCATATCCGCCTATTTTAGAGGCATTTTAATTGAGCTTAAATTGTATCTCTTAGAGTGTTCTTTTGTGAAGACACCTTCTTAGAGAAACCCTTCATTTGTAAAGGTTATTGCTTAGCCTAAGAAAAGCATTGTGTAAAGGCTATTGCTTAGCCTAGAAAAGCATCTTGTAAACAGAGGCGGACCCAGGATTTTCATTTAGGTGGGGCGAAACTTTTGCTAGAATTTTTTCACATCAACAATAGCAAAAGAAAAAATGTATTCCATGTACAATGTATTCCAGTGGGGCTTATGTGTTGTGGTATCGCCCTCTTTATCGTGCTATGAGGTATGCTGTTCTTTTGTTCATCATCATCATCAGCATCAGCAGCAACTTTTTTCATTTTCAAAAATATCCTAGAATCTTTTTTCTTTCGGACACCAGTCATTTGTCTCCGTCTCTTCCTTGTCTCTTCTATATGATCATTTTTTATTCAAAAATGAGTTATTTATATAAGAGAAATGATCAATGGGAATAATTTTGACAAAATGTTGCCAAACAAGTTCAGAACAACTCCTTAGAAAAAAAGTATTCTCAGCAGTCAGCACAATAATGGCATCAGACTGCCCCTTAATACCTGGGGCGTGGATTGAGTTGATGCAGGGCGTGGGCCAGGCCCAACACTATTTCAAGAGGAATTGGAAATTTGACCTGGGGCGATCGCCCCAGGTCAATACAGCATGGGTCCGCCTCTGCTTGTAAATGTCGTTGTTTAGCCTAGAAAAACAACATTGTAAAGGTTATTGCTTAGCCTATTGAAAAGCATAGTTAGTGGAAATCCGGTGGGGTGATTAGATCACAAGCCGGTAGTAGATGTTGGCATTGAGGCTGAACCACTATAAAACATTGCGTTGTGGTGATTCATTTTAGCTTCCGCATTTTGTTTGTTGATCATCACTTGTGACTAGTTTATTTTTAAGAAGTTAAAATTTATCTTAATTGGTCACTAATTGTAGCTCACCCTATTCACCCCCCCTCTAGGGTTAGATCCCAGGACTTTCATAGGTCTCAACGAGCTCGGACAAATCGGCAGCCTCCGAGTCGACGGGCGCGGGGTCCTTCCTCTTAATGTAAGTATGGTACCTCGGCTCGAATCCGAGCAAGGACCATGTAGCTCGCCCGTGGTGTCCTTAATACTCGCGCACGAGTCTCAACCATTTGTCGTTTCTCTTCCAGCCGGTGTGCTCAACCCCCAGCTTCCTCTGGCTGACCTATGCACGACAAAAGATAACATCAGCTCGACAAAACAAAAGAAGGAAGAAAACGGTAGTTACTTGGAGGAACCCCGAAGTGACGAGGAATCATATACAATTTCTCCACCTCGGTCTCTGCCTTGCTGAACTCCCAGTTATCGGAGACGAGCAGACGATCGTCCCCGGCATGTCTGTTCGAGTCCTCCAGGTCATGGACAAAAGGCTTCAACTTCAGCTTGAAGATTTAAAACATAGGCTTGCTTGATTTCTAAAACTTCTTTTCAAATTAAAATGCATCCAAGTTAAAAATCAAAACATGCATAAAACAAACATTTTTACAAGTCTAAAAACCAATGCATGTGTAAATCAAGATTTCAAGATTTTCTAAATCAATGCATATGTGTGTAAATCAAATGATGTTAAAAAGTTAATGCATCCATTAAATTGTAAATACAAAATCCCTAACACGCCTAACTGAACTCAAGTCCCATCTTTTAGTTATTTTTGTGGTGGCAGGGTTGTGAGGTTAGGCTATAATCCTCACACTGGCAGAAATGCATTGACTGTCTCATGCACATCCGCACTAATGGACTAATGTGCTAAACAGAAGGTTAGGATCTTTAATAGCCCATTTTCTCATAGATACACATTATGAGTGCCAGCACAATGGATATAAATCTGTAGTTATTTATATGCAGGTTTTGTTTCGATACATTGAGTTTTGATTTTGGCGATGTAGTTTGCGTGTGCATGTTGTTGCTTGTTGGATCTTATCAAATGCTAATATCATGTGTTCCTAATCATGTCTGTAGGTGAGGTCGCCATCCACACGTCAAGAGTCAAGCTCAAACCCGACAACTGCAGCCGCAACTACACAGATGAGTTCTACTTTATACAAATTAATGCATTTAACGAAGAAAGCCCGCTATGTTGCCTATGGGAGACTGATGGGGGAGTCTCCGGAGGATGAAGGTTGCTATAGAGTCATTATAGATGAGATCTTTGATGGAGAGGTTGAGCTACATGATGGAGTAAGCTAGTTGAGAGATAAAATACTCGGCGATTTCATTGATTGACCAAAATATAGGACATTTCGTTGTTGATGAATGTATAGATGGATGAATTTTTTGTGTTTACATGGTGGATATGTTTTGGATTTTCACATGGTAGATATTTTAATGGATCTTTACATGGATTTGTGCTTTTGTTAGATTGGTGTTTAAATGGATTAGTGGTTTCATGAACGTAGATTTTTTTTGAAGGAATGTGCGTGGATTATTAAATGGATGTGGATCGATGGTTTAATGAATGTATATTGTTTTTTGAATGGATGCGGATGGGTTTGTAGGTTATTATCTAAATGGATGTACTTGAATTTTAGTGATTATCTTTATATTTAATAGGTATTTTTTATAATTTCAACATTTAAATCTTTTTTTTCTATAAAGACAAAAAAAACGACGGATTTTACTGTCGTTTATTTTCCATAAACGGCATCAATTTTTTTTAATATTATTATTTTGGATTTTGATGAAAACGATGGTTAAAACCGTCGCTTATAAAATGACAGTTTTTTCCGTTGTTTTTGTTTAAAATTTTTGACAGTTTTTACCGTCGTTTATATAAAACTACACCAAAAAATACGACGGTATTACCGACAGCAATGATTATCGTTTTCACAAAAAAAATGATGGAAAAGGTTGTCGTTAATTATGCTTTTTGAAGTAGTGTGTGAAGCTATGATTTCCATACTCGTGAGAACTTCTATTCAATTATGATGGAAAGCTGATCAACTGAGTGTATTTATTCACAAATCAGTGAATTAATTCAGGCATATGGAAAGGGTTGCATATTGTTGGGGGCCGTATTATAAAAAAAGTGTTATTATTATGACTAGTGTGGGTTCCTAGCCTTTTTAACCCGAGCCAATAAGCCCGTGGGAGTATTTATCTACCTAGTGCCCTAAAGACATCTATTTTGGGGGTCAATGGCCGAATGCTCATTACATATGTTAATTAGAAAGCTTAAGGGACCTAGGCATTACACGGTCACATGTGTGTGTTTCGTATTAAAATAAAAGAAAAAAAAAAAAAACGAAAAAAGCAAAAAAAATCACTAAAATAGTGTGTTACGACCTTTGGGAAATTAATAGCGTGAAAGCCACCACAAATGCCTTGAGAGGAATCATGTTATCTTTTACTTAGGTGGCCCAGAATTTAAAAAAAAAAAAACAAAAGAAAAAAATGTGTTTTCAAGGAAATTTTTAGTGGATCTAATGGGGGCTCTGACCTTTCGTCCTCTCCTTCTCACCCCTGGGGCTGCCGGGAGCATGGCAGAGGAGGAAAAGCGAGGTCATCAACATTTTTTGTACAAGTATGCCAGATTTTCTACTCTACTTGGAATTTGAAGTGGTGATCAAGAGATTCACCTTCTCAAGTAGAAAGGAAATCAATTCTTTTTTCTAATTTTCCATTGCACATGTATTTTAAGAAAAAGACAATTTTTTAAATGCCGTGAGAGGCGATTTCATTTTGTTTGCCGTGAAAGGCGGTTTGTGCCGTAGAAGGCGATTTATGCCGTGAAAGGCGATTTACAAATCTCATCAATAATGAAAGACAAGAAATGTGATATTTTTTTGTCTCTATACGAATAATACAAAATACAAAGAACAGTAAGAAAAGGTATCTGACTTCTCAGGAGATTGTGGGGACTCGTTCAAATCGACGGTCGCAAGTCATGTATGGACTTCGCCATCGTCCTTCAGATGAGAACGCTTGATGCTTTGATTCTTTGGCTTGGCTTAGATCTCAGTTTTTTAGAGGAGAAAGACCAAGGGAAGGTCTTATATCCAATGAAAAACCGAGTAAACGGGCTGAAGAGCCACGTTTAGGCCATGTTGGATAAAAGGATGGAGGAGACCTTGGGGGCCCCTAAGGGACTTTGATCACCTTGTGGTGTTTTGGCAGAGTAGCAGGGTTTCTTCAGAGTTCTTCATCCTTGCTTGTGAGTATAGATCTCTCTCTACTCGTGTGTATGTGTCCATCTTTTTGGATTTCTTGTAACTACCCCCTTTTTATAGGCTCTTGGTGGCCATGGGGTGATTTATGGGATTGATGACCTATGATGAGGGAATTGATGGCATTGATGTGAGGAGTTAAAAGTTTTAATTCTTGATTTTGTAACTCCCTTTTCTTGGCTTATGATTGGCCGGTGGAAGATGATAGGCATTTAATCGCCTTTAATCTCCATGATGAGGGGAGTTTCATGGTTTTAATGCCATGACTGCTTGGATTTATAACTCCCATTGTGGGCGCAAATGGGATTAAGCATAAATATATTTTTCTCCCAAGATCCGCGTGTGTGAATACAACACATTCCAACACATTCTGAATATTTTTGCGGAAGCTTTCGTGGCGTTGCGACCCGGAGTCCGTAGTCATCGGATTCTGCGACGCACTCAACCCCGAGCATAAAGCTATTATATCAAGAACCATATCAGACTGGAGTAAACCATCACAACAAAGTACAAAGCTGACAATAACATGATATTACATTCCCATATATGTTCAAGTTACAATTATCAATGTAAATTAATTAAGAATCCCAAGAAAAGGCTAATAGAAGCCATACAACAATAAGCTATTAACCACTACCCCATATATGACGTAGCTCCGATGTCAAGCCCAATGTCTACAAGACATAGCCAACAAAACAACATGCAACTCATGGCTCCACAACCAACAAAAACACTCAGCTCGGGACAAAGAAATCTGGACCTGAGTACCAAAATAGTGGGCCAGACACGACGGTCTGGCAGGTGGGTGAAAAGATAATAAATATACTGAAGAATAAAACATGTGATAAATCATGCTATTTGATCAAATGCTGCATATAAATAAGACGGGTGGAAAGATCATGTATATCTCTGACAAATCATGTATTCATGTAAAACGGGTGTAAAGCATGGATATCTGACAAATCATTTATTCATGTAAAACGTCTGTAAAACATGGATATTTGACAAATCATATATTCATGTAAAACGTCTGTAAAACATGGATATCTAACAAATCATAAATTCATGTAAAACGTCTGTAAAACATGGATATTTGACAAATCATATATTCATGTAAAACGTCTGTAAAAGCATTTAACTTGTTCAATCAATAACTTTCATAAAAGAAACGAATCATTTACTGAAAACATAATGCCGTATAAAACATGTACGGGTATCCAAGGAAATCGGGAACTAACAAAGTGGCAAGCACATAAAGCTAAGTCCTCTATCACCAAAGTGACAAAAGTATAACGGGACGTTGGTCTCAGTCACACAAAGTGAGGAGATTCAACGAAAAGCATATACAATATAAATATACGGGACGGGACCACGGTAATAAACCGGGCATCGGGATCCAAACTGCAGCTGGCGGGACGGGAGAGGGATCTCCAAGTCGGTGGATCAAACCGACAAGGTTATCCAAGCTTAGTGATGCCGACACATAGGTCAAATAACAAATCGAGACATGAACGAGTAAATCAAATGCAAGTGAAATAAACATGCGGGGCAAGTATGTTCAAGGACTAATTTCCATTTCATGGGATGTAGTGCATTTCGGGACAAGTAACTGTTACTAATGTAACTTCAATGCTTTCGGGAAAACAAGTCATGTAATGTAAATCTTGGAAATGAGGAAATACAATGAACTAATACAATTCCGGGAAAAATAATGATTTCAAGATTTGTTTAAGGTGAATAGGGGTCCCGTATGTCGATTGTAATGATAACTTGGTACTCCTTGAGTTTGAAGACATTCCGGGCTCCTTATAAACTTTACGATTTTCAAATGCACAATACCAAGCTAAAAACTCTTAATCACATACTGGTTTTCATTGGTTCAAATATCCACTTCATTTTTCAATCTTTGATCACTAAGATAAGTATACCATTGGATTCCTTGCTTCAAGAGCTTTCCTGCGGTATATAGAACTTCCAAATCCGATATGGGAATCAAAAGTTATAGGAGTTTTAAAGTAGCCCTTTTTTTTTTTTTTTTTTGCAGGTTCCCGGTGTCCGGATGCCAGAAACCCGGCGTCCAGACGCCCGGAAGCAGAAAAGGGCGCCCAGGTCTCTGTCTCCTGGCGTCCGGACGCCCAAAACCTAGCGTCTGGACGCCAGGAGGCAGAAACCTCCCAGGCATCTGAAATTTTGCTGTTTTTTTTTATCCTTTCCCTCCTTTCTCTTCCACTTGCACTCTTATACAACTGAGCTTTTCCTTGCTTCAACAAACATCCAAACTAAAATAAAAACTCCCATCAAACTTCAATGAACATTAAATCCAAACACCTTCTTCTTCGCATTCAAACATCAAAGAAAAGAAAACCACTATCCATAAGATTCATCTACACTTTAACAACATAATGGATACATTTATCAAGATGTATAATAGAGAAATCAACTCATCAATATGCATTTCAAAAGTAATAGAAATCAAGGCAAGGAAAACTATGAAAACACATGTAAAAATCATTAAGAACCAATAGTGTAAAACAAGAGATTTCCATGAAACATGTAAATGTTCAAAAACTTATCCATTCATCCACTTGCCTTTGTCTCTAATCAAGCAAATCCAAGTCTCTAATCACCTCTCCAGCTCAAAATCCAAGCTACAAACAAAAACCCCCAAAACAAACCCTAAAATGGGTCAAACCATGAATGAAGAAGAAAGAACTTTCAATAATGAAAAATGGAGCTTCCCTAAGGCTAGAAGGATACTAATCTAGAAGATGGGAAGGATTACTCACTTGGATGTCCTTGAAATGGCGAGAACTAGCTCAAAGAAGATCTCAAGGTTGGAAGATTTCTCCACAAATGGTATCAAAAGGAAGCTTGCAAGGTGAGGAAGAGAATGGTGACCTTCATTTCTTGATTGATGCGGGTTTGGTGTGGATTAGAGGTGGGGAGAGCAAGAAGAAGAAGAGAAAGTTGCTCACTAAACCCTAGACTGAAATGTTGTGCTGGAAAATGGAGAATGAAATGGAAGGGAGAGTGGCTTCCCTTTGTTAACAAATGGGGTTGGGTCCCACTACTAAAGGAACTTGTTTGGCTGAAATTATCTCTTTCGGGACCTCAGATGGATTCGACAAAAAAGGAAGAAATGATCGTCGAAATATCTAGTTTCCAAAAAGTATATGTTTCGCGGGTTTCGGGGATATCAAGTTTTGGGTACAGGTTTAGTGTAAAAGGACTGTTTTGCCCCTTAAGGCTAGTAAATCGGGTTTCGGGGCCTCGAATGAAAACGGGATCAACATGAAAGTTGTCGGGATTAACGAGACAGATGAAACGGGATAAAAACAATGAATGCAAGAATCTCCGATAAATCCTCAAGCACATGCAAAGTCATGAAAAGGAACCCCCAAAGGGCCCCACTATCACAAAGCAATCAAAATTCCCCAAAACTATGTCAAAAGCTATTCCAAACCCAACTTAGTCAAGAACTACTAATCACGCTTAAGTCTAACACAAGACCCAATTAACACTAATCGTGTCCACTCGGGTTGAGGTCTCACAATTTTGATTAGGCCGTCCAAAATAATCGGTTAATGACCGTATTAAGTTGTCATAAAACGGGTCAATTAATGACATTAAGTGGTCGCCAGGGCATTTGAAGAGTCGCGGGCCGTGCCGCGTCTTTTGGAATTCTTCTTGTGATGATCGCCGATGGATCCGCATGTTGTTTGATGTCGGATGGCGATGCAACTTCAGACATTGGTTGATACCAGCGGGCCAATGACATCTGTCTTGTCGATTTCTCGATTAGTCGAACAAAAAGTGCACTTTCTTGGTCAGCCGGTTGGCGATCTTGGAGCGATCAATGATGATTTCATGTTCTTGACGGCGAATCCGAGATGTCGATCAAAATCAGTCGATTTCGAGCATCGAAAATCAGATTTTCAGGAAATCACAGGGGCTGGAACTCCCGAAACACGAAAAGGGAGGAAAACGGGCCACCCGACAATGAATCTGGTGACCCGGATTTCCATGGTCGCCGTGCGACCATGCACCCGTGGTTGCCGCCGGTCGGCGACCATTGGGATTGTCACCCTTTCGGTCGCCGTTTTTTGGTCTTATTAACCGCCATTTTCTCCTGAATTTTTCTTTAGATTTCTCCTCATTTATTGGCTTGATTCTCCTGAAGAAAATCTGACAAAAAACCGTACAAATCGGAGCACAAAGTTTCCTATTTCTTGGAAAAGCCGAAGACTTTGTAACCGATTTTCCGTCCAGAGTTGAAACTAGGTCAAACGATGTCAGAATGACCTGAAATTTGAGGTGAAGCCTCCTGAGCAGTAGATGGGACCAACCATAGGCTTTTTTTTGAGTTTTGAAGCCGTTTGGGGTCCCATCGCCAGTAGGCTTGATTTTTACCGCGAGGAAGATGCCGCGCTTTGATGTACGGTCAATCGATGTCCGATTGACTTGAAATTTGACAGGGAGCCTATTGGAGTCATTCTGAGATGATTCATTGGCTCCGATTTGGGTGTTGTAGTCCTGGGGTGCTCCGCCGCCGGTAGCCTTGATTTTATTTCGGAGCGTTAAAGTCGGGTCAAACGTTGTCGGAATGACATGAAATTTGACGTGCAGCCCTTTTGAAGCATGTTGAAGCCATCCATGTGCTCCATTTGATGAGTAATGGTCCCGGTGGTTCTCGCCGTCGAGAGGCTTGATTTTTCTGTTCAAGGGTTGATGGAGGGTCAAACGTTATCGGTTTGACTTGAAATTTGACATGGAGCCCTTTGGAGGTATTTTGAGACCATCCGTAGGCTCTTATCGAAGTTTTGATGTCTTCGACGCTGTTGCCGCCAAGAGCACCTGTTCAGTTGCCGGAGGAGTGAAGTTGGGTCAAATGATGTTGGAATGGCCCGAAACTTCATGTGAACCCCTTCTTTGGCTGTCTTGAAGGATCTTGCAGTTTTTGTTTGATTCTGACAAGATCTGATGCTTGAAGCAGCATTGCCTGTTTTGTATTAGGATGCAGCTTCATGTAGCTTCTTGATGTTGAAGAGGTAAAGTAACATTTTTGGTGTCAACAAATGCCTTCTCGAGGTAAAGCGACGAGTAGCTTTTGGAGTCGATGTGCCTCGAAGAGAAACTTGAAGGAGAGCTTTTGATTTGACCAAGAGTCTTTGAGCATTGTTTTCTAATAGCCTTTTGAGTTTCCAAGGGGATTTTATGGTGGTGAGAGGGATCACGTACCATCTCAAGGCAAAGTTTTGAAAATGACATGAGGGAGTTGGATTTTTGGATTTTGGATTTTCCTTTTGACCTTGTGAACCTAATAAGGGTTGTATGTGGCGCATTGGGCAGTCAAGAGGATTTGTTTTTTTGTTTTTGACCTTGTGACCTAACAAGCTGTATGTGCCAGGTTAGGGGGTCGGGATTTGATTTTTGATTTTGACCTTGCGACCCAACAAGCTATATGTGGCAAATTGGGGGTCAGATTTGGTTTTGACCTTGTGACCTAACAAGCTGTATGTGGCAAGCCAGGGGGTCATGATTTTTTTTTGTTTGTTTTGGCCTTGTGACCTAACAAGCTTTATGTGGCAAGTTAGGGGACCAGAGTTTGGTTTTTTGTGGGTTGTCAATTTCAAGATTTTGGCTTAATTTGGTTCATGAGGTTGGATGGTTTGGTGTTTTGGAAACTCATGAGGGTTTTTTTTTTTTTGAATGGTTCAATCAACTCAAAAGAGGCATGAAGCCATTTTGTATGCTCTTGGGAAAGGAGGTTTTTGATAGGAAGCCCCTTTTAGTGCCTAGGTGGTCAAACCTTACTCATGTGGGCTAAACCATGGGATCTTAAGCTTTGGAGATGGCTTAGATCTCATGTGGTGTCATTTTGTAAAGAATATCTAAAAATATCTCTTTTGGGTAGAGATTATCTAGAAATATCCTTACTTGGAGAGACTATCATGCTTCCTTGCTTTTGGGAGAGATTTTCTCAAAGTATCTTCCTTTGGGAGAGAATATTTCTCATTCCCTTTCCTTTTGGAGAGGATTTCTCAAAGAATCTTCTTTTTAAGAGAGAATATCTCAAATCTCCTTTCTTTTGGGAAAGTTGTTAGTTTTTACCACTTACCTCCTTGGTTTTCTCCTTGTTTCCTTTTTTGGTTTGCTCTCCTCTGTAAAAGCAAAGGAGGTTGGATCTCTTGCCCTTTTTGCTTTCTTTCTGCAAAAGTCTTCAAGAGTGCTCCAAGATCAAGAACTCTTCTTCTTCAAGAATCTTCAAGTTCTCTTCCTTCTTCTCCATCCATGACTTCAAGTAAGTTTTCTTCCTTCACAAGAAACCCCATGTAGAAGTAGAATTCTTTCCTTTTCTTTTCTTTTTTTTTCTCCATGTGTTTTCTCTTTTTTTTTCACGTGCTGCCCCCTTTTTTTTTTCTAGCGTTTTTTTTTGCAAGGTTTTTTTTTTCTTGGCTGTACGGACAGGTTCGTACGGACCTGGCCGTACTACCACGTGGCAGTGGGCCACGGCCTGCTGGCTAAATTGTTTTTTTGAAGAAATTTCTCTCTATTTTTTTTTTTTTTTTTTTTTGCTCACCAAGATAATGAGGTTTATGCATTCCAAGATGTTCATGCATATTTCTTTCTATTTTCTTTTATGTGTCAAGATAGAAGGCTAGAATCTCTAGGTCAAGCCATTATGAATTTTGACTTTGACAAAGTTTGATTGGTTTTGACCAAGTTGGGTTGGAATTGGTCAAACTTTGGCTAAAGTTTTCCTAGCATCTAATGCATGATGATTTTTTTGATGCATGATTTTTAGTAAATTGGCTGGGAGCATGATGATGCATACCTAGAAATCTTTTACAATTTTTGAGATTTGGAGCTCACAGCAATGTTGAGCCCTTTCTTGGTCTTGCTGGATTTTGAGGAGCTTTGCAAGTTTTGGAGTTTGGAGCTCGCAGCAATGTTGAGTCCTTCTTCAAGATTTGATGAGATTGATTTGATCTCGCAGCAATGTTTGAGTTCAAACCTTCTTTAAGGATGCTTCATGAGCTTGCAACGATGTTGAGCTCATCTTTAGGCTTCCTATCTTTTTCGGAATGTTTCCCTTTTCTTCAGAATTGTCCCGGGATCATGCCAAAGTTTCGCTGGAATTTGTTTTAGCAAAATTCTGTCACTTTGATGATTGAATTTTTTTTTATCCTTTACAGGTAGTTCCTCCAAAACGAACAAGGGCAAAGAGCCTGTTACTGATGCACTTCGTCGGTCTACCAGGTCTCCTGATGTGGTTGTGCAGCAGGCCTGGGAGAAGGTCCAGTTTGTGGAGAGAAACTTTGAAGAGTGTGACTCCCTCAACCGCGATAAGATGAGACAGCGATTGATCGCTCTCAAGGATGAGGAGTTGTTAGACCCAGACTAATTCGATTAGTCAGTGTTTAGTGTGTTTTTAGTCTTAAGTGGGTTTAGTTACCGTTTGGTTAGAATATAATTAGTTTTAGTCCTGGATATAGCTATGGGAATTTTGAGAACGTTTAGTGTTAGTCAGACACGCTCAGGAAGGCCTGAGTGAACGTGTAAGTTTGGAGGATCGTATTGGTTTTCCATTTTTAATTGTGATTTTGATTTCATTTTAATGGTTTTATTAGTTGTTACAACTTTCATTTTCAACCCATTCGTGTTTGAAGCCCAAAACCCAAGTTTTGGCCCAAAAAGGGCGAAATTGTCTTTTCTGCACAAATTTGGACACAAATTTCAAAATCTCAAAATCATGTCAAAAATATACTTTTCTGAAACTAGATATTTCAAGGATCATTTTAACCTTCTTCGTCGAGCTCATTCGAGGCCCGCAAGATCATGTTTTTGTCAATGCAAGGTTTAGGTTCATTGGGGCCCATTTGCTAGGGTTTTTAAGTCAACTCTTCTCCTTCCCTCTTTTCATTCCCAAACCCTAACCCTAGAGCAGCCAAGAAGAGAAAACCCTTTCTCTCCACTTTATTTCTCTTGAATGCTCATGCTAGAAGACTCCAAATGGAATTCCAAGACCATCATCTTCTTCCTCTCATCCCAAGCTTTCCATTGATACAAGTTTCTTGAAGTTCCTAGTTGGGCAAGATCTCCATTTTCTTCCTTCTCTCTTGTTTGTGCATTTCTAGGTAAGAGCTCCAACCCATCTTTTTAATGGAGCCTTTTTGGTTCCTAAAGATCTTGTTTTTCATGTTGGCAAACCCTTTTGTGAAAATGGGTTTCTTGTTTTCAAGTTTGAGAGAGTCTTGAATGGATTTTTCCTTGGGTTTTGTAGTCTTTGGCTTAGCTTAAGTGGAAGTGCTTGAAAAAGGTTTGTGGCATCTTAGACTAAGGCAAGTAAACAATCTAGGATGGATGTTAGCATGTGTGCATTTGGTTTGCTTTCTTTTCATTCTCTTCATTTCATTGGGAATTTATGTCTTGAATGAAAATTTTGGGGATTTTGTTTTAGATTGGAGAATGGGAATGAGATGCTTGTATATGTATGTTTAAACCCTTGGAGAGCTTGTAGGCTCAGGGAAGTGCAGGTTGAAGGAGAAATAAGAAGAAGGGAAGAAGAAATGTAAAAATTTGACTTGAAATGCACTGTCCGCGCAGTGTTGGTCAGCTGTCGGCTAACCGAAATTCCCACTTCCGTGGACTGATAGCCAACCAAACTCAGTTCGGCTCCTTTTCCCGAGACCTGCATTTCGTTAGGGAGATTTCGGTCAGCTGTAGGCTAACCGACGTTCCTCACCTCGGTCGACCGACAGCCAATCGAAATCAGTTCGGTTCCTTTTCCTGAGAGCTGAGGTTTTCTGGAAAAATCGGTCGGTCAGCTTGTCGGTCAGCTGTCGGCTAACCGACATACCCCGTCTCGGTCGACCGACAGGTGACCGAGAGGTAACCGAAATTTCAAGATGAGTTGTTTTAGAAGGATTTTTACAGGAATGAAAACTAGAATATGTTATGGAGCTTTTGGCCTGACATTGTGTGATTGAAACTTGAGATGTCTTTAACTTCAGGGGTACCCAATTCTCTTTGAAATTCCAACATTAGGGTTTCAATTACACAAGGGTCAACCAAAGGTCCTTACATATGCTTGATAAACTTTGTTTTCGAACGTTAGTTTTGATGCAACAAGTATTATCGTGTACTCGTTTTGAAGTTAAGTATAAGCTCGTTTGAAAATTGTTTCAAGGATAAAAAGGGGATCACTTCTTAAGTGTGTTTTGCATATATATACTTATGCTTCTTGCTAGCCGTGTCTTGTTTAGTTCTGATAAGTGATTTCCCCCTTCAAGCTTTATTTGGTAAGACGTGTTTCGCCGTGTTTTGTGCATTCATGAATTTAAGTGAACACCACTGAGCTTGGACTGCCCCTTCAGTTCGATCCACTGTCTGGGGGTCCTTAAACATGTGGACTATCTGTAGATTGGTCGTGTATTTTATTACACATCGTGCGTGTCCGGTTCCGCGGCCGGAATCCCCGTATATGTGGGAATCGTGTCGTGATTATATTATGTATATCATGCTTGTCGTGCGTGCTTGCTCTTTTCATTATAAATGATAGAGAAAGGATGGGCTCATTGTGGATTGTGACTATTCATGATATTATAAGTATTCACGCTAGCTTTGCTCATATTTTGAAATGTACCTTAGTCATGTAACTATTTACAATTCAGCAAAATGTCTTTATATGTTTCTTTAAACATTTACTTCTTACATGCTCATGCCCAAATTGATTACCTGCCAAACCGTCGTGTTTGACCCTTGTATGTTGGTGTCCAGGTGCAGATGACGTTGCCTTTGAGGAGGAGCGTTCGAAGGAGGCTCTTAAGCCACCCCCAGTCCGAGAGTGGCAACCCGACGATGTCAACTAGACGTCGGGCGGGTTCTTGAGTTGCGCTTCATTTTGTCTTGGGTTCCTTGTCATTTTGAGAATTGTATTGGACTTTATTGGCCTCTTATGGGATGTAACTAAACTTAACTACCTTTTTGTGTTAGTCTCATAACTTGAATTATGATGGGAATGCCATGTTAACTCCTTTCTTGTGATACTATGTCTTGATATTATTTTGTCATAGCACTTAAAATTTTATTGGTCCCATCTTGATGTGATTTGCTACATGCTTCCGTAAACTTGATCGTGTGAGACAGATTCCGCGTGCTTCGGGAATCCTCACCGCGGGAACCTGTGGGAAAACAACACAACAGAACAACGTCGTGGGCTCGGGATCTGTTCCAGGGTCGCGACAGGAGTTCTACAGGATTATGGTAAGCAATTGTCCTTCGGTCATGGACGATCAGAGCATTGTGCCCAAGCCTACCTTTTTCTTTGGTGACGCAGTCCCTGACGACTTGACGTACTAAAGGAGATGTTTTCAGTTCTCTTACACAGTAGATGGTGAGGAGAAAACTGTTTCTACCCGGTCGACCTTTGATCACACTATCTCGATCATGAGTTTTTCTCCCACGTGTCCCAAGAGGGAAGATCCTCCGAGCTAGGTGAAGAGGACTAACGTGATCAAGACCGGGGTTTTTCTTGGCGGCCCTTCCGGTTATGCAGAGAAGTGGACTGTCCGCATGGACATGTTGATGCCAGCCAGTGGCTACCAAGGTTCTGATCATCCATCGATCGATTTGAGACCTGTGGGCCTTGGCATTTTTCAGGGTGATGGCAGTAACTGGGTTAAGCCTTTTCTACTTCGTGGCCGTTTCAACGCTGACTCAAGCTGGGAGTCATGGACTGATCACATCCTGGAGGTTGGCGAGGCCATTCTGAAGGAGGCCGAGATTTTTGATGCGGTTCGCGCTTTTCGGCAAACTGTGGTTTTCTTCGATGAAGCCTTCATGGCCATGTTGGAGTCATTCCTTCCACAAACCAACACCTTCATTGTCACGAATGGTGAGATTGGTTTTACTTTGAAGGAGCTGAGCGCCATCACCAGGCTGCCTGTCCTCGACAAACTTTATGAGGAGTTTATGCTTATTGACAGCGTCCTTGAGGAGCAGTCTGAGGAGTTTAGGCTTTTATACTTTCAGCTCGCCCCTTTTATGATTTCTTGAAGGAGAAGGAGGGGTCGAAAGTAAGGTCCAGCAATTGGAGGAGTTTTGGTTCCTTGTTCCCCAACTTCTTTGAAAGCAGAGAGTTTTCTGATAGCACGACCCGGGAGGCCAGGCTAAGACTCCAAGTTCAATGAAGACTTCCGTCATGTGAGGGGACTTGAAAGACTTCTTCGTGAGCACAGATGCCGTTTTTTTTTACATTGCGCTGCGGAGGGATATCGTTGTTTACCTTACCTACTGGTTGATAGAGGCTGTTTTTGCTGAAGGAGATGGTACGTACATCGGGCCACATTGTATTTTTCTAGCTTGTCAGATGGCATTTGGAGAGCGGCTTGCTTTAGTGCCTGCTCTTTTCTCCTATTTGTGTACCGAACTGCAGGCTATTGCTTTTCTTGTGCGGCATAAGCTCCCTATGAACATGGTGTTTCTGCCCATATTTTCTATTCGTGGTATGTATACCACTATCTCGGCTTCCATTGATTAGGAGTTACAGGGGATGATGATCCTTTTATGATTCGATTGGCTGGAGGGACAGCCGTTTTCGAATCACTTTTGTCTGCCCGTTTGAGGATCCGACAGTTCATGGACGTCGAGACTGGGCAATCTTCAGTGAAGCTTTCTCCAGGTTTGCGGAAGAAGGGTTTTGATTTTGGTGTCTCCCGTGATTCCACCAGGGCAGGGTTAGGAAGACACTATTCTTTGACCAACGCAGAAAAGAGGTGGCTTTTTAACATACGTGTTGGTACAATGGTGTACCAGAGACATCTTTTTATTGATATCCAACCATATGTTCCCTCGCGTTTCGCGCTGCAGTTGGGCTTCTGTCAAGGCGTTGTTGGAGCGCCTTCGAGCATGGTGAAGCGTTTTGGAAGTTTGCAGGATGGGAGGAATGTATGGGCTTTTTACAGTGCGGAGGACACTACCGCCATGATTTCCTATCCTGAACTGCCCACTGTCCGAACTGCTGGCTTTAAGAAATGGTTCGTAGAGAGCTTTTTAGTGTACCGGGGGCTTTCCAAGAAGGAGCTTGATGTGAAGCAATCTTCCTGGAAGGGTCTTGGTAGATCAGATGGAGTTCGTCGAGAGGAAGTTCTTACCTTCCTTGCTGGTGAGAAGCACAAGGTTGGCTTTCTCGGTGAACAGGATGTCATTAGATCTGGAGCTGCACAAGAGATCTCTGGTGAGGTCTTGAGACAGCTAAAAGAGGAGGAGGCTGAGATCGATGCTTGGATGCAAGCGGAACGAACAAAGGCTTCCTTGGAGTCCACTGCGAGGAGCAGACCATCTGGCGAAGAGTCAAGCGAAGATCCTGACTTTGATGATGGGACGGGTACTTTGAGTAAACCGGCCCGTAGAAGCAAGGGGAAGAGAGGGCATTGCCGTAATAAGAGACAACAGGATGACTGTCCTGATCCAGAAGTCCCTCCCACCATTGCAGAAGAGACGTCAGGGGACGTTGATGAGCCTCCGAAAAAGAGGAGTCGAGAGGATCATATTCATACCTTTTTTGTCAAACTCTTTCTCGGTTAACAGGATCATATTCATACCTTTTTTGTTTTCTTTTGCTGGCAGGTTGTGAGGTAGCAGAAGAAGTTCCTCCGTCTTTCTCAGTGTCAGAGCAGGGGATGCCTGCAGTTGAACCAGAAGTAGGGACTTCTTTTTCCAGGTTCGATGCGGCAGAGATGAAATCTTCTGAGTAGATTCCTTCGCCAGTGTCTCAGATTAGAAAGAGTTTGATGATCACTCCTCCAACAGGGCATGACTCGGGCAGTCGACCAATGGAGAGGGGCGAGCCTTCATCCGGGCCATCTCGTGAGTTTGCGAAGAAAGTGTTGAAGAGCGTTTTGAGCTCATGGGTCAAAACTCTTTCTTCTGGCCATTTAGAAGCCGGCTTTGGCATGATTAAGAATGTATAGGACATCCTTGCTGATAGCGAAGAAGTCGGTTTGGACATTGCATGTGCGAAGGCTTTCGTTGATGAAGTCATAGCTCCAGGGAACAAGTGGAATGAAACCAAGAGCTTCCCAAGTAGTGACTTCTTTAATGAGATGTTTTTGAAGCCTTCTGGCAAGTTCAAGTCTGAGCTGAACGAGATCTCGCGGACTCGGAAGCAATTCGTTCGAGAGAAGAACGTCAACGAGTTGGCTATCATTAAGCTGACAGAAGATCTGTGCCGTGTTGATAGAGAGGTCGTTGAGACCAGACAGCGTCTTGAGCTATTGGAGGAACAAGCTGCTGCAAAATGGGCCGCCATTGTGGAAGCTCGTGCCAGAGAAGGGACTCTGATTCGCCAAGTCGAGGAGGCTGAGAGCAATCTCCAGAGGAAGACTCAAGAGTATGAGTAATGGCAGATTCTTTGGGAAGAGCTTCCCCATGCTGCAGATGGTTCGCGGCGTTCTGCCGCATTTTATGGGAAGATTTTGAAGAAGCGTGGCTTGAAAGCTTTAGAGGCTAAGGCCAAGAGTCTGCTTGAGGAGTTGAATCTTTGGTCAAATACCATATTAGACTGAGCTCCTGACTTTTGTAACAAACTCTTTTTCTACTTCTCTTTTGGTACCTCCATGTAAAAACATTTTTGGTACTCTATATACTTTTTGCTCAAATTCTTATTGATGAAAATAAGCAAAAGTAGGATATTTTTTTGGAAATTTGATCAAAAGGTTATCATTTTGTGAAAATCTTTTGTCAAAGGGTTGTTTTGGGCATGAAAGCCAGATTTTGTGGCGAAAGCCCGATTTTTTGATAGCATGAAAGCTAGATTTTGAGATGGCATGGGAGCCGAATTTTGTGGCATGGAAGCCAAAGTTTTTTTTTTTGAGATGGCATGAAAGCCGAGTTTTTGTGGCATAAAAGCCAAAAAAATTTTGTGGCATGGAAGCCAAGTTTTTTTTTTTTTTCAGATGGCATGAAAGACGATTTTTGTTTGAGACGGCATGAGAGCCAGGTTTTGGGTTGGCATGAGAGCCGTTTTTTTTTTAAGCGGCATGAAAGCCAAGGTTTTTTTTGAGATGGTATGAAAGCCGAATTTTTGAGATGGCATGTGAGCCAGGTTTTGGGTTGGCATGAGGGTCGTTTTTTTTTAAGTTGCATGAAAGCCAAGGTTTTTTTGAGATGGCATGAAAGCCGGATCTTTGAGATGGCATGAGGGCCATTTTTTTTTTAAGTGGCATGAAAGCCAAGGTTTTTATGAGATGGCATGAAAGCCAGATTTTTTAGATGGCATGAGAGTCAAGTTTTGTGGCGTAGGAGCCAATTTTGTTTGTTGGCGTGAAAGCCAAAATTTTAGGTGGCATGAGAGCCGATTTTGGTTTTTGGGGTGAAAGCCATATTTTTTTTGAAAACCGAGTTTTATTTTGTTGGCATGAAAACCAAATTTTGAATTTCGGCATGAAAGCCGAAATTTTGTTTTTGGTGTAGAAGCCAGATATTTGTTTTTGGCATAGAAGCCGATTTTTGTTTTTGGCGTAGAAGCCAGATATTTGTTTTTAGCATAGAAGCCGATTTTTGTTTTTGGCGTATAAGCTGATTTTTGGTTTTCAAGATGCTAGTATCGACTAAAAGCCGCCTCCCTGCTGAATGGTATTACAAGTATCAATGGAATGTCGCTTCCTTGCTCATTCGATTCGCGAGTATCGATGGAATGTCGCCTCCTTGCGAATTGGGGTGCAAGTATCGACTGGATGTCGCTTCCTTGCGAATTGGGGTGCAAGTATCAATTGGATGTCACTTCCTTGCTTTTTTCAAAAATTTGGTTTTGCGGGTATCGATTGAATGTTGCTTCCCCACGATTTTTGAAATTTGAGGTCTTTTTTTTTTTTTTTGGACCTCGGTTTTTGTTTGATTTTTGGGTTTGTGGATATCAACTGGAATGTTGCGTCTCCACGATTTTTGAAATTTTTACAAGTATCGACAAAGTGTCGCTTCCTTTCGATTTTGAAATTTTGGAAATATCGAATGGGGTTCGCATCCTTCCGATTTTTTGGGTTTTACGAGTATCGACTGAGCGTCGCTTCCACGCGGTTTCTAAAAAACCATTTTTTTAAGACACGAGGGTCGTAAATTTTGACTTAAAACCGTTTTTGGTTGTAAAAGTCGGGGTGGATTAGGGTGGAAATTCTTGAGTCCTGATTTTGTTTCAAACCAGGAATTTTGTGTTCAAGGATTGAAAATTTGTTCAAGTCCGAGAAGAGGCTCCTAAACTTGGATTTTTGGAATTTTTTTTTTAGTAATGAAACTATGAAAGTAAGCATTATTTTTAGAGTTCTTTTTTTAGAAATTTCAACAAAAGGATGAAAATTCCAAAAGGAGTGGGTTTGACAAGCAAGTACCTGGAAATAGGCTTTGACCGTGCAGGCATTGCTCTGACCCAGTGGCGTAAGTCTTCAAGGGTAGTACCGCGTCAAGAACTTGTCGTTGATGGGCAACATACATCTGTCGCCCTCCATGTTTAGAAGTGTGTATGCGCCGTTGGAGAAGACTTTGTCGATGACGAAGGGTCCCTCCCATTTTGGTTCGAATTTGCCTTTGAATTTGTGGGCGAAAACCATTGGCCTTTTTACTACGAGAATCAAGTCACCCTTTTTATAGGTGCGTTGCCAGACCTTCTTGTCGAAAGATCCTGCCGTGCGTGCTTGGTACAACTCAACGCTTTATAGAGCCTCAAGCCGTCTTTCATCGAGATTATCCAGTTCTTGGAGTCTCAATTTGACATTGCTTTCTTGTGTCATGTCATTTTACAAAGATACGCTTAAGGAAGGAATTTGTACTTCCAAAGGCACAACAACTTCGAATCCATAGAACAAAGAGAATGGTGTACTATGAGTTGGTCCTCGAACGGTGGTTCGATAAGCTCACAAAGCTTCAGGTAGTTTGTCTCCCCAGTCTCTTTTGTGACTAGAGACCATTTTCTTGAGAATTTTGCAGAAAACTGTCTTGTTGAAGGCTTCTGCTAGTCTATTCGCTGCCGGATTGTACGAAGTTAAATGACAACTTTGGATTTTATACTTGTCTCAGAACCTGTAGAATCTGTGATCCTGGAATTGTGGTCCGTTATCATGGATGAATCTTTTAGGTATGCCGAAGCGACAAATAATGTTGGTGCGCAAGAATTAAAGGACTAATGAGGTCTTCATTTCGCTGAGCGTAAATGCTTCTGACCACTTGGAGAAATAATTCGTAGCGGCGAAGATGAAGCGATGGCCTTTACCTGATGAGGGAGAGATAGTGTTAGAGATTTTGTATTTGCAATTTGATGGATGCATTTGCATATTGGCATCATTTGAATTCACACACATGCATTGATTTAAAATATCTTGAAATCTAGTTTTATACATGCATAGCTTTTAAGATTTGGAAAAGCTTTTGTTTTATGCATGGTTTGGTTTTAAACTTGGATGCATTGGTTTTGGAACCCAAAACTCTTTTGAAAACCTAATTCCTTGTGCATTACATTTGGAAAATCATGTTAGGTATTTAGGTTTGAGCTTTGCATACTTTCATCTCTTCAAAATCATATATGTATGCATTGTTTTTGAAAAAGGAGTTTTTAGAAATCAAGCTAGCCTATGGTTTAAAGTTTCAAATCATTTTAGGCTTTGGATGTTTCATGTTTTTATACATCTTTGAATGATTTAAAACATGTGAAAAAGCTTGATTTTAATGGCCCAAAAGATCCCCAAAGAAAATCTTCAAGAAACCCAAAAAATGGGAAATTCTGGGCAGGCCCGGTCAACCGGCCAAGAGGCCCGGTTAACCGGCCACACAGGGCAGGTCAACCGGGCTGGCACAACGGCTCTTTTTATGACCGTTGTGCTTGGCCGGTCAACCGGCCTGTCATGGCCGGTCAACCGGCTAAACTAGCCGTTGGGGCTGTTTTGGCTATAAAAAGGAGTTCTTTCCCTTTCCAAAAGTTGGGATTTTTAAGCCCCTCCTTGAGAGGTATTGAGGCATATCAAAAGGGAAAAGAACCAAGGGATGAAGGGGAAGATTAGGAAAGCTAAAGCTTGGATTAATGAAGTTAAACCACCAAGTAGGCTCTTCCTTTCTTAATCATATGTTTTCATGCTTTGTTTTATTTTTGGTAAATCATTTCTAGCATGATAAACTATGTTTGTGTTGTGTCCTTAACATATGTTATGTTTTGAGTTGATTTATTATTTTGGACACAACACCATATGATTCAATTCAAGTAGTACTTAACTTTGGTAAATCTAAGTAGATCATGTTAATGTAAAAACCTTTGAAATCATTTGTAACATGATCCATATACTTGATTGAATCTTTGGTTGTTGTTTTCCATCATAAGAACATCTCTTTCAAAACTAACTTATGTTTTGGATTCAACTTCTTTACAAATCATATGTTTTCATGTTTTGCTTTATCATTGGTAAATCTTAGTAACATGTTAATCTATGATTTGTTGTATCCTTAGCATGTGTTATATTTTGAATAGATCTATTGTTTTGGATACATCACCATTGATTCATCAAAGTAGTACTTTATCTTTGGTAAATCTAAGTAGATCATGTTAATGAAATATGTAACATGATTCATATACTTTGTTGAATCTTTGGTTGTTGTTTTCCATCATGAGAAAATCTCTTTCAAATGTATCTTATGTTTTGGATTCAACATCATTACAAATCATATGTGTATTATTGTTTTAATGTTTCACAACTTGCCTTACTTTGATAGGTATATCATTTTCAAGTTGTATTTATAATTACATATGATTTGTCCCCTAATTTCAATCAAATCTATTTTTATGTTTTGAGCTTCATTGATGATTTGATTGACATCCCTATGCATCACATGTTTAGAGCTAATCCATTTCATACAACTTGTGTAACTTTGATATCATTAACAAGTTGTTACTTTTAACATGTGATTGCATTATATCCTCAATCATAAATGTTTTATAAGCTAAAACTTTCAAAAGCCTTAGGCTTACATTTATGAGCTTTCATTTTCAAAATGATTGAGGACCACACACACACACTTCATTTGTTTTCATCTTTGCATTCATAGTGTGAGTGTGTATTTGTATTTCACTTCCATATCCGCCTATTTAAGAGGCATTGTAATGAGCTAAATAGAATCTCCATCAAGTGTATTATAGACACTAATTAGTGAGATAACCAACCTTGTGGTTGAAGAGGTTATTGCTTAGCCTTTAAAAGCATAGTGTATAGGTTGATGTTTAGCCTTGGAAAAACATCATTGTAAGGTTATTGCTTAGCCTTGGAAAGCATATTGTAAAGGTTATTGCTTAGCCTATTGAAAAGCATAAATAGTGGAAATCCGGTGGGGTGTTGGATCACAAGCCGGTAGTGGATGTAGGCATTGAGGCCGAACCACTATAAATACTTGTGTGATGGTGCTTGCTTTGTGGTGATTGTTTTCCTTAAAGCTTCCGCATATTGTTTGATAATCATCACTTGTGACTAGTTTGTTTTAAAGAAGTTAAAATTATTAAAATTGGTCATAAAAGAAGCTCACCCTATTCACCCCCCCCCTCTAGGGTTCGGATCCCCGTGGACTTACAGATAGAACCTATGATGTCCATACCCCAGGCTTCAAAAGGCCATGAGGTCGCTGTGGGATGTTGCCATTCTTTTTATATGATCGTAGAGCTTAGGACCAGCCTGAAGAGCTCCACAAAGACCAGCATGTACTTCTTTGAGAGTTTCCTCGGCTTCTTGTTGTGACAAGCAGCGTAGAAGTACTCCATTGAAGGATTTCCTGTAAAGCATTTTCGAAGGAATATCCAAATGAAAGTTTGGGGCTCCTCTTTGAAGGCTTACTCGTCTTTTGGATCTTCAGGTAGGATTCCAAACATAATGTAATTAATGAACGAATCCCTCCAGTCGCCGATCGGAGGTTTAAGGATGGACATCCGACTTCCAACCACTTGGTGGCATTCAACAACTGCTTAGTGTGTGTTAAGAGGAGGGAGAATCCTTCCTTGACACACTGTGATTTGCAAGTTTTCCCCCTTTTGGATTGCCATAGATGCAGCGAGTCCAGCCTGGCTATCTGCACGGATATTTTCACCTCTGGGATGTGGGTGATGTGACAGATGTTAAACTTTTATCGAAGCGATTGCGCCTTGTTGTAGTAAGGCAACAGATCAGGTTTCCTGACTTTAAATTTCTGATTCTTCTGGTTGACGATTAGTTGAGAGTCCCCAAAAGCTTCCAGCATGGTGATTGCGAGATTCGAGGGTAAGTTCCAATTCTACAATCAGGGCTTGGTACTCAGCTGCGTTGTTTGAACATGGTTCCAGTAGCGAGAAAGCGTTAGGAATCATGTATTTGTCGGGACTGACAAAGAGGATGCCAATTCCCGATATTTGCTTTCCTTTTTCATTTGTCCTGCTTGTGCCTTCAAAGTACATGTCCCATGAAGCATTTGGTAAGGAAGTTTTCACATTGTAGACAGATTTGTCTGGGATATCATCCCTTAATGGAGAATCTTTAGGCAATGAGTGCTCTACAAGAAAGTCTGCTAGAGCTTGGCCTTTGATTGCCTTTTGTGGCACATACTTAATATCGAATTGCGACAGCAGGATGGACCATTTTACCAATCGGGCATTGAGAGAACCTGCTTTTGTGACAAGGACCTTTAAGAGATTGATCCTCGAAATCAGACATACTATGTTGGACAACAGATAGTGACGCAGCTTTTGTACGTCAAACATCACTGCAAGACATTCTTTTTCGACTGGAAAGTAGCGATGCTCTGCACCTGCCAACATGCAGCTGAGGTAATATAGAGCAGCTTCTTTTCCTTCGTTGTTTTCTTGTGCTAGTAGAGCGCCCAAGGAGTAATTGAGAGCTCTTGTGTACTAGTTGAATGGTTTTCCAGTTGTGGGGGCAACCAACACTGAAGGTTTGGTCAGGTATGACTTAATGTCTTGAAATGCAGCTTTACATTCAGCATCCTAAACAAAGTCCACACCTTTCTTCATTAGGCGAGAGAAGGGACGACACTTTCCTAACAGATTGGAGATGAACCGTCGGATGTATGCCAACCTCCCTTAAAGCCCTTTTAGTTGTCTTAGGGTTATTGGAGATGACATTTCTAAGATAGCCTTGACTTTGGTGGGGTCAAGTTCTATTCTGCCTTTCCGAACTATGAATCCGAGAAACTTACCCGATGAGACACCGAAGAAGCATTTTAGTGGATTCATCCGTAGTTTGTGTTTACGAAGTCGGAGGAAGACTTCTCGAAGATCTTTGAGATGATCTTCTTTTCTTTTGCTTTTGACGGTGAGGTCATCAACATAACATTTGACCGTCTTGTGCAGTGTGAGAACCCGACCCCTAATCTCTTGGATTAGTGTTGTTTTATTTGTGGTTTAGCTTCTTTTAGTGGGATTAGTATTTGTTGGGTTGAGCTTGTGAGCTAGAATGGTCTTTCTCTAGTTTTGGGGAATTTTGAGGGCCTTTGTGATTAGTGGGACCCTTTGGGGGTTCTTTTAGTGACTTTGCGTGTGATTGGGAGGTTATTCGAAATTCCCGATAATTCTTGTTTTAGCCTCATTTGACTTATTTTGTTATTCTCTACAACCTTCGTGTTCACTCCGTACCCGTTCGAAGCTACGAAAATCAGTTTTTCCAGCCCGGAGGGTAAAACAGTCTTTTCACACCAAATTTGTACCCAAAACTCGATATCCCCGAAATTCGTGAAACATATACTTTTTGAAAACTAGATATTTCGACGATCATTTCTTCCTTCTTCGTCGAATCCATCCGAGGTCCCGAATTAGATGATTTTAGCCAAACTAGTCCCTTAAGTTGTGGGACCCAACCTCCTTTGTTAACATAAGAGAACCCACCCCCTTCATTGCATCCCATTCTCCATTTTTCCAGCACAGCCAGCTGAACCTAGGGTTTTCCCTTGTGTTTCTCTTCTTCTTCTTGCTTCTCCATCTCCAAGCCACACCAAGAGTTCTTCAATCAAGAAATGGAGATCACCAACCTCTTCCTCATCTTGCAAGCTTTCCATTGATACCATTTGTGAAGAGAACCCTCCATCACAAGACTTCCTTTGAGCTTACCTTGTCCATTAGAGGACCTTGCAAGTAAGTGTTCTTCTTCATCTTCTAGATTTGTAATCTTCTAGGCTTAGAGAAGCTCCACCTTGATTATTGAAAGGTTTCCTTGTCATTTCTTGGTTTAACCCATTTTAGGGTTTGTTTTGGGGGTTTTTGTAGAGATTGTGGATCTTGAGCTTGAGAGGTGATTAGGAGCTTGATTTGCTAGATTGGAACCCAAGGCAAGTGGATGAATGGATGGTTTTAATGTTATCAAAGTTTTATGAGAAAACCCTAAGTTTATTTCTTGTTCTTGATCATTGGATACATGTTTGCACATATGCTCCTTGTCACTTATATATGGATTTCAAAATTTGCATATTAATGGTTGTTTCTATCTTGTTAATCTCTTGGAGAGGTATGCATTTCATTTGGCCAAATTTGCTCATATGGTCTTATAAGGAATAGGATTGGTTTGGCCATCCATGGTTATGTTTATTAGTTACATTGACTTGAAGTTGATACTCATTTAATGAGTTTTGTTAAATCATCTATTGTGATGGAAATGTGATCAATAGACTTTGTTTATCCATAGATTTTTGGCTCAATTGGACCTTTGTATACATTGGAGATTCTTTCCTTTGGTTTGAGTTTTTGTTAAATGGGAAGAAAGAGGTGTTTAAAGTTAATTTTTCATTGGAGTTTTAATGAGGATTTTAAGTGAATATGGAATAAAAATGTTTGTGGTTTATGTGTTGGAAGGAAAGGAAGAAGAGGAGGAAAAAAATTCAGTTTCCCGGACCTGCTACACGCCCAAGTCCGATCGATCGGACCTACAGGCCGATCGATCGGCCTGTCTTTAACTGTAAGGCTTTTTGAGCCGATCGATCGGATTCAGTGAAATTTGATATTGTTTTTTTTTTTTGGAAACCCTTGGGCTTTCTATGAGTCCTAGGGGTATATACCTTAGTGTTAAGACCAATTATATCCTAATCTAAGGTCTCTAAGACTAGGGAACTAAAAGAAAAGAATGGTGTTGATTTAGACACTAATTCTTGGTTCTAGGTGGGACCCTGGCTACCCTTTTTGGACTGTTTCGACCATGTGTGAGAATGTCTTGAGCCGACACGCCTCATAGTTGGTTCGGTGGCATCGAAGTTCAATCCATTTCAATCTTGAACGGGATGGAACGACGCGATATCTTCTTTATATCTAAACACAAGTCTTTCCCTTGGTTATCGCGAATTCTATTCCTTTCGGTGACTGAATAGGTTACTCGATGTTTCCGGATTAATGTCATGCCTAGGATGGACCGTTTATAATCTTGATTCTTTTCTATTGTAACATCTAGTACTACCCATAAGCTCATTTTAAGTTTTGAAAGTCGAAAAATGCATAAGGAGCCCGGAATGTCTTCAAACTCAAGGAGTACCAAGTAATTATTATAATCGACATACGGGACCCCTATTCACTTAAATAAATCTTGAAACCGATATTTTTACCCGAAATTGTTATAGTTCATTGTTTCACCTCATTTCCCGAGACTTGCATCACATGACTTGTTTTCCCGAAAGCATTGAAGTTACACTAGTAACAGTTATTTGTCCCGAGATGTATTGCCTGATATGAAGTGACAGTGTGCCCTTGAGCACCCCCGTTTTACCCGTTTATTTACTGTGCTTGATTTACTTGCATATGTCTCGATTTGTTATTTGACCTATGAGTCGGCATCACTAAGTTTGGATAACCTTGTCAGTCTGATCCACTGACTTGGAGATCCCCTCCCGTCCCGCCAGCTGCAGTTTGGATCCCGATACCCGATTATTGCCGTGGTCCCGTCCCGATACCCGGTTCGCTACCGTGGTCCCGTTCCCGTATATTTATATTGTATATATGATTTGCGTTGAGTCTCCTCACCTTGTGTGACTGAGACCAACGTCCCGTTATACTCTTGTCACTTCGGTGATAGAGGACTTAGCTTCTTGTGATTGCCATCTTGCCAGTTCCCGATTCCTTGGATACCCGACATGTTTTATATTGCTTACTTGCTTTCCGATAAATGATTCGTTTCCTTTATGAAAGTTGTTATTTATACAAGTGCTAGTATTCTCCAATGTAAATTCAGTTATTATTATATGGTCTTCTGTTCTTTGTACCCGCACATGTTTTAAATGATTACCTGATTCGTTAAATACCCATTGCTAAATTTATATGATTACACATGTTTTAAAGGAATACCCGAATTGTTAAATATCCGAGCTTGCTTTAAAGGACATTTGGTTTGTCAGATATCTATGTTTATACCTGTTTTTAAATGATTACCCGATTCGTTAAATATTCATGGTTTGAAATATGTTTCAAATGACACTTGTTTGCCAGATCCCTACGTTTAAACCTGTTTTAAACGATATCCGGTTTGTTAAATATCCGCATTTCTACATATGTTTCAAATGGACATTGGTTTTGCCAGACTGCTATGAATACTTGGTTCGTTGTATACTTATGTTTTTACCTAAGTCTCAATGAACGTTTGTTTTGTCAAACCATTATATTTATACATGTTTTAGACGAACACCCGATTGTCAAATATCTATGATTATAGATGATGTAAATGAACACATGTTTTATTAGATCTTCATGTTTTACCCATGCTTAAAACGAATACATGTTTTGCCCGAGATCCACGATTTTGCACCCGTTTAATTATATGCAGCATTTGATCGAATAGCATGATTTATCATATGTTTTATTCTTCAGTATATTTATGATCTTTTCATCCACCTGCCAGACCGTCGTGTCTGACCCACTACTTTTGGTACTCAGGTTCAGATTTCTTCGTCCCGAGATGAGTGCTTGGGTTGGCTGTGGAGCCATGTTTTGCAGGTTGTTTTTGTTGGCTATGTCATGTAGACATTGAGCTTGACATCGGAGCTACGTCACATTTGGGCAGTAGTTTATAGCTTATTGTTGTATGGCTTTTATTAGCCCTTTTCTTGGGATTCTTAATTAATGTACATTGATAATTGTAACTTGAACATATTTGGGAAGGTAATATCCTGTTACTGTCAGCTCTGTAATTTATTGTGATGGTTTACTCCAGTCTGAGATGATTCTTGATATGATAGCTATATGCTAAAGGTTGAGTGCGACGCGGAATCCGATGGCCACGGACTTCGGGTCGCAACGCCACAAAAGCTTCCACAAAATATTCAGAATGTGTTGGAATGTGTTGTCTTCACACACGCGGATCCTGGGAGAAGTAAAATATAATTATTTATGTGAATCCCATTCCCGCCCCCGAGGTTTCGGTTCGGGGGCGTGACATGCAGCATCTTGGAATATTTTCATCATAGCCCTCTGATATGTTGCACCAGCATTTTTCAAACCAAATGGCATGACTGTGTATCAATACACGCCAAAAGGAGTCCGAAATGATGTGTGTCTTTCATCTTCAGAATGCATCTTTTGTTAGGGTTTTTGTAGATTGCAATTTGATGGATGCATAATCATTCTAGCATCATTTGATTCACACACATATGCATTGATTTTAGAAATCTTGAAATCTTGTTTTAAACATGCATTGTTTTTAAGAGTTGTAAAAGTTTTGATTTATGCATGATTTGTTTTTAAGTCTTGGATGCATTTGTTTTAGAAAAGAGTTTTATCAAATCAAGCTAGCCATTGGTTTTAAAGTTTCGAATCTTTTTGGCTTTTTATGTTCCATGTTTTAAAACCCTTAGAATGATTTAAAACATGTTTTATAGCTTGATTATATGGCCCAAAAAGTTCCCTAAAGAAAACCTTCAAATATGCGAAAGTTGGGAATTTTTGGTCCCAGGCAGTCAACCTGCAGTGTGGCAGGTCGACCTGCCCAGGGACCCGGGTCGACCTGCCACACTGCAGGTTGACTGGGTCCTGAAGTACCAACAGTCATTTTTCTGACCGTTGTGTGTAGCAGGTCGACACCCCCCCCCCCTTGTTGGCAGGTCGACCTGGGACTAGCCGTTGGGCACTTTTTTTTCTATAAAAATGAGTTCTTTCCTTTGCCAAAAGTTGGGAATTTTAAGGCCCTCCTTGAGGAGTTTTGAGGCAAATTAAAGGGAAATGAACTAAGGGATGAAGGGGATCATTAGGAAAGCTAAAGCTTGGATTAATGAAGTTAAATCACCAAGTAGGCTCTACTTTCCTTAATCATATGTTTTCATGCTTTGTTTTACTTTTGGTAAATCTTTTGTAGCATGATAAACTATGTATGAAGTGTTGTGTCCTTAACATGTTTTATGTTTTGAGTTGATTTATTGTTTTGGATACAACACCATTTGATTCAATCCAAGTAGTACTTTATCTTTGGTAAATCTAAGTAGATCATGTTAATGAAAGAACTTTTGAAATTATATGTAACATGATTCCTATACTTGGTTGAATCTATGGTTGTTGTTTTTCAACATAAGAAAATCACTTTCAAAACTATCTTATGTTTTGGATTCAACATCTTTTCATATCATATGTTTTCATGTTTTTTTTATCTTTGGTAAATCTTTAGTAGCATGTTAAACTATGATGTGTTGTGTCCTTAGCATATTTTATGTTTTGAATTGATCTATTGTTTTGGTTGCATCACTATTGATTCAATCCAAGTAGTACTTTATTTGGTATATCTAAGTAGATCATGTTAATGAAAGAATCTTTGAAATTATATGTAACATGATTCATATACTTGGTTGAATCTTTGGTTGTTGTTTTCCATCATAAGAAAATCTCTTTCAAATGTATCTTATGTTTTGGATTCAACAAACTTTACAAATCATACGTTTTATTGTTTTAAAGTTTCACAACTTGCCTTACTTTGATAGGTATATCATTTTCAAGTTGTATTTATAAATACATATGATTTGTCCCCTTATTTCAATCAAATCTATTTTTATGATTTATGAGCTACATTGTTGATTTGATTGACATCCCTATGCATCACATGTTTAGAGCTAATTAATTTCATACAACTTGTGAATCTTTGTCATCATTAACAAGTTGTTACTTTTAACATGTGACTTGCATTCTTTCCTCAATCATAAATGTTTTTATGAGCTAAACTTTTAAAAGCCTTAGGCATACATTTATGAGCTTTCATTTTCTAAATGATTGAGGACATCATACACACATCATGAGCATACATCTTTGCATTCATTTAGTGTGTGTGTGTGAGTTAGTTTTTCACTTCCATATCCGCCTATTTAAGAGGCAATGTAATGAGCTAAATTTGTATCTCCATCAAGTGTATGTTAGACACTAATTAGAGAGATAACCAACCATGTGGTTGAAGAGGTTATTGCTTAGCCTATAAAAGCATAATGTATAGGTTGATGTTAAGCCTTGAAAAACATCATTGTAAAGGTTATTGCTTAGCCTTGAAAAGTATAATTGTAAAGGTTATTGCTTAGCCTATTGAAAAGCATAAATAGTGGAAATCCGGTGGGGTGTTGGATCACAAGCCGGTAGTGGATGTATGCATTGAGGCCAAACCACTATAAATCCTTGTGTGATGGTGCTTGCTTTGTGGTGATTGTTTTTATTAAGCTTCCGCATTTTATTTGATAATCATCACTTGTGACTAGTTTATTTTAAAGAAGTTAAAATTGCTTAAAATTGGTCATAATTGAAGCTCACCCTATTCACCCCCCCCCTCTAGGGTTCGAATCCCCAGGACTTTCATCTTTATCTGATTGTAGCCAAAGAATCCATCCATGAATGTCATTCGCTCGAATCCGTAGGTGTTGTCGATCATCACCTTTGGTATGGGGAGCGGAAATTCAACTTTAGGGCATGCATTATTCAGGTCTCCATAGTTAATACAGACCCTGATTTGCCCATTTTTCTTTGTCACGGGGACGATGTTGGCCAACCATTCAGGATGTTGTTCCTCGCGGATGAACCCAACGCTTTTGATTTCTGAACTTCTTGTTCAATTTTGTCCATCACATTAGGACGGAATCTTCTTTGGCCCTGTTTGACAGACTTAATGTCTTTTGCAGATTGAGTTTATGGACTGCTATTTTGGGGTCTAAGCCAGACATTTTAGCATAAAACCATGCAAAACAATCAACGAACTCACGAAGAAAAGTGATATACTCAGGTAACTCATCATCCTTTATATTCTTACTTATGAATGCAAGACGTGGGTTATCAGTTCTAAAATGAGAATATAACGTGTTTATGGAGACATTCGTAATAAGTCAAGGATGTGCAGTCGTGCAGGTATGTGTTTGAAGTGCTCAGCCAAGTCGTACTTGAAAGCCTCCTTCGGGCTTGCATTTTCATTATTGTTGCCACTTGGGGCGTTTATAATTTGTTTTCTCAAAGGATTTACATAAGAAGAAGAAGGTTGGTTGTAGTTTTGTGGTAATCCCGACCAGAGCGGGTATCTCTACCAACTTCAAGAACCTCTGGAGAGGGATCTTCTTTCGGAAGATCACTCCCAGGATCAAGGGGTTGATCCTTGTCATCTGCTAAAGTCGTCTCTGTAGCAATATTTCTGTCTTCAGTGATCGCGTTGCACGGAGCATTTTTCGGGAACAAGTCCTGAACAACATCCAGCAACTTTTCTTTTTCATTGAGTAGTTTATCGGTCCAGACATCGCCTATGAGGTCGGGTATCTGGGACCAGTTGACCGCATTTTCATTGAAGAAAACTTCATTGGCAGGAGTTTCTTCGAGATGATCGGCTGGAAGAGGTTTGAGTTCGGACGTCACAGTTTCAGAAGACGAAGGCTGGGAAGATGATACCTTTGTGGAAGTCACCTGAGGAGATGTAGCTCCAGAGGATATGCTACCGGATGTAGTCTGAGAATCTAAGGCCTCAGCAGATGAAGTTTTAGAGGAGTGATCATCTCGAACTATCGCATTGCAAGCAACGCACTGTTGAGATTCAAACTCGTCTTCAGATCTGAGGGGATCATCTATCCAGCAATTTTCTTCATTTTTCGGGGTTATCGGAGGAGATGTTTGTGAATCTTCCGGGATTCCTGGTTCTGGATTTTGATTTTGACGAAGCTCATTAATGAGATCTTGCTCCCGCTCTATGGCAAAACGCTGCAAGATTCTTACATATTCTTCGAGATCCGGCATAGGGGCCGAATCTTCTTCGTCATTTGCTCTTTGTGGTTCATCTGTGTCGGGTTCCACTGGAGCGCTTGCTTGTGCTGGATCGACAACATTTTCTTGAACAACCTCTTGGTCTTCTCCATCATCAGACCAGGATCCTTGTGGGTGATATGGGTTATACCAGATTACTGGCATAAGATGAGATTCGGGAATCCATTCCTCATCGGAGAAGTATTCTCCTGTTTCAAGGGATTATTCCCACACATCGGTATCACTAGCAGTATCACTGCACTCGTATCCATCCATGGAGAATCCAATTATAGAGTTGTAAGAGTATGATGCCTCCTGCGTAGTTTCATTTCTGTAATGAGGTGGCATGAAATCACCAAGGGTGAATTTTCTTACCACCTTTAAAGCCTTGGCCTCTTCCGTTGCCCCCAACGAAGCAGTGGAAGAGGTCTCTGCCTATTCAGGGACTTCTTGCTTTGATTGAGCCTTCTCCTATTGTTTGAGCTTGCGGAGTTGTCTCTTAGCTTGCCTTCGCTGTTGAGCGATAGGCTTTGTTTTGACGATCTCCCAATTTTCATCTTCTAGGAGATCGGGATGCACCCATTGGGTTGTCCATCTAATGTTTGATAAGGAACCAACTCTTGGGACATCTGGGTCATTTTTATCACCTTGAAGGAAGTAGTGGTCTTCTCCTTTAGTGATTTGGAAGTTTGTCCATATGACACCATGTTGATGGAGGCAGACCCATAGTTTTTATCAAAGGTGATGATTCCATTTTTCCACATCTCGTTGATCTTCTCTCTCACAATAAAGCATTGATTGAGAGGATGCGAGACCATCTGGTGGTATGGACAATACCGGGGATCATTGGTTTTGCCAACATCTCTCGGTCTTTTGGGCTCAGGTAAGGTGAGTTTACCATTTGCTACGAGAGCCTGAAGGATTTCTTCCCATCTTCATCGAATGGGTATTTCTTTTCTACTCGTTCTTTGAATGCTTGAGAGAGTTCAGGTTTCTTACCTGTAGTTTTGTTTTCAGCTTTCTTTGGCTGCTGAGGAGCTGACTTGGTTTGCACATTAAGGACCTCCCTTTTCTTTGGCTTCGAGGTTGTAATGGCGGTCAGCTCTTTCTTTGATGATTTCTGACTGTTGAGGCCTTTGATCACCGTTTCAGGCTCCATAGCTGCTTTTAGGAGTTCTCCTAAGTTTTTTGATTTGTTGCCGATAATCATTGAGCGGATCCTTGCTCTCACGTAATTACGGCAGATGTCGACCAGCGACGCTTGTGGCAGTACATCTGAGCACTTGTACGCCATTGCCTTCCATTTATGAATGAAGTCGTATGTTGACTCATTCTCTCCCTGTTTTAGGCTACATAGCTGTTGTTGACACAAAAAATGTCACTTTGCCTCTTCAACATCAAAAAGTCACATGAAGCCGCATCCTACTACAAACGGGCAATGTCGCTTCAAGCATCAGATCTTGTCAGAATCACTTGAAAACTGATAGATCCTTCAAGACAACAAAAAGAGGAGTTCACATGAAGTTTCGGACCATTCCGACATCATTTGGTCCAACTTCACTCCTCCGGCACCCAAACAGGCGCTCCTGGCGGCAGCGGGGTCGAAGAAATCAAAACTTCGATCAGAGACAACGGATGGTCCCAAAATACCTCTAAAAGGCTCCACATCAAATTTCAGGTCAATCAGACATCGGTTGACCGCACATCAAAGCGCGACATCTTCCTCGCAAGCGAGATCAAGCCTAGCAGCGACGGGACCCCAAACGGCTTCAAAACCCAAACCAAAGCCCATGGTTGGTCCTATCTACTACTCAGGAAGCTACACGTCAAATTTCAGGTCATTCCAACATCGTTTGACCTACTTTCGACTCTTGACAAAAAACGACAACTCTACGCGGCAAAGTCTTCGGCCTTTCTAAAAAATAGGAAACTTTGTGCTCCGATTTGCACGGCTTCTCGTCCGTTTCTCTTCATGAGAATCAAACCAAAAAATAAGAAAAATTGTCAAGAAAAATACAAGAGAAAAATAAAACAAAAAAATTCGAAAAACGGGCGACGAAACGGCGACCAAATGGGAAAATCCCCCCATGGTCGCCGGCGACCCTGGAAATCCGGGTCGCCAGATTTCCGCCACGAGGCCTTTTTCAGATCATTTTCGCATTTTGGGAGTTTCAGCCCCTGTGATTTCTTGAAAATCTGATTTTTGACACTCGAAAACGACTGATCTTCGTCAACGTCTCGGATCCACCGTCAAGAGCATGAAATCATTATCGATCGCTCCAAGATCGTCATCCGGCTGACCAAAAAAGTGCACCTTCTGTCCGGTCGATCGAGAAATCGACAAGACGGATGTCACCGGCCCGCTGGTATCAACTAATGTCTGAAGTTGCGTGATCATCCGACATTGATCGACATGAAGATCCATCGTCAATCATCGCAAGAAGAATTCCAAAAGACGCGGCACGGCCCGCGACTCTTCAAATCCCCAGCGACCACTTAATGCTGTTAATTGACCCAACTAAATGCGGTCATTAACTCATTGTTTTGGACGGCCCAATCAGATTCAAGGAAATGGGAGTTAAAAGTCCAAGCCATCATGTCATTAAAGCAATGAAACTCCTCTCATCATGAAGATTGAAGGCGATTAAATGCCCATTATCTCCATCGGCCAATCAGAAGCCAAGAAAATGGAGTTACAAAATAAAGGAATTAAAACTTGTAACTCCTCCCATTATGTGGTTTTAATGCATTAAAGTCCATAAAGTCACCTAAAGGCTACCAAATGTCTATAAAAGGAGATGACTCCAAGAAGCCAAAGACAGAATCCCGGAATCCCGAACTCAAAATCCAGAAGCCCCGCTACTCTGAACAAATTATGCTGCAAGAAGAAACTCTGCTGGACCAAACACCCAAAAGGTGATCAAAGTCCCTTCGGGGGGGGGGGGGACACCTCCCCCCTCCTCTAAGAAAAAGCCTCCTCTTCTCCTACTCAACATGGCCAAGACGTGGCTCTTCAGCCCGTCTCTTCGTTTTTCATTGGGTATAGGACCTTCCCTTGGTCCTTATCCTCTAAAAAACTGAAGTCCAAGCCCATCCAAAGAATCAAAGCATCAAGCGTTCTCATTTGAAGGACAATGGCGGAGTCCATACATGACTTGCGACCGTCGATCTGAACTGATCCCCACAATCTCTTGAGAAGTGAGATTCCCTTTCTTACTTTTCTATTGTACTTTGTATTTTCTTTAAGAGACAAAAAATCACAGTTCTTGTCTTTCTTTATTGATGAGATTTGTAAATCGCCTTTCACGGCACCAAATTGCCTTTTACGGTAAACAAAATCACCTTTTACGACAAACAAAAATCGCCTCTCACGGCATTTAAAAAAAACTATCTCTTTTCTTAAATATGTGTGCAATGGAAAGTTAGAAAAAAGGTTGATTTCCTTTCTACTTGCGAAGGTTGATCTCCAGATCACCATTTCTGAATTCCAAGTATAATAGAAAATCTAGCATACCCATACAAAATATAGATGCCCTTTTGTACCCCCCTTTCTTCCCTCCATTCGGATCCTCTCGGCGACCCCGGGGACGGATGGGAGAGGAGAGGAAGGAAAAAATCGGGTCCATCAAGCTGGCACACCCGGTGGGACCGGTTCATTAGAGAATGAGATGCTTGAATTCTTTGGCTCCTTTCTAGTTGGTGGCCTATGTTGGATCTTGCATCTAAGATGGGATTTTTGGAAAGGTTTTTGCCTTTGAACTTGATAGCTCACAGAAATATTCGCAGCTATTGTTCTTATTGGGGAATGGGCCATCTGTTCTCTTTGATGAGTCCGATAGGGATTTCCAAAAAAAAAAAAACTCTTCAAAAAAATTTCCTTAAAAGAAAAACAGAAAAAATCTTTTCTTTGGAATCAAATTTGAGAAAGTTTGGTCCACTCCTTTTCGGATTTAGCACTCTTAGAAATGTTTGAGCCCTTATTCGGATTGGAACACCATTCGTTCTCTTTGATGAATCCATTAAAAAAAATCAAAATTTTTTCAAAACCCACTAAGGTTGCACCAATTGCGTTCTTTGACCGAAGTGGATCTAAGAAAAGCCTTGTCCAGAGTGTGGAGACAGCTAGACTGTTCGAGGCAAGGGTCCTCCAAACGGGTTTATTAAGTAATCATACCCTTACCTGGGGGCTAATCTATCTACTAAGGTTTCATAAGACAGAATTGAAAACCTTTGTGGTCCTTTCAAAATAAAATAAAATAAAAAGCATTAAAAATCATCATTTTTGGGTTTACATCTGAGAAATCTTGGTTCACTCCTTTTCGGATTTAGCGCTCGCAGAAATGTTTGAGCCCTTATTTGGATTGGAACACCATCTGCTCTCTTTTATGAATCCAATTTTGACCTTTCAAAAAATCCCATCTCGTGTCTATTCCAAGGATGCGATTTGCAACATTTGTGCCTAGCGGTGCTAGTACGCCCTTCCGGGTCTACTGTATTTGCGACCGACACATCTGTATCTCCAACCTTATATCATCTTACCTCGAGTGAGCCTCGTTTCTCGGTAACTTGAATTAAGGTCCACAATTGCTTCTAGCAGTCACTGGAACGCTCACTCTGAGCTTCCTGTACTTGCGTTCAGAACAATTATATCCTCTATGGCTTTTTGCCTTCTTCACCTCGCTTGGACTGGGCCATGTTCCCTTGAGCGATTTGAAAAGACAAAACCATAGTTCTTTCCCATTTATGATCACTATATTCATGTGATTACTAATGGACGTGGTCTTGTTTCAGAAGTTTTCCAAAACTAATAATGGCAGCTTTGTTAACCATCACTTTCGATGAGAACAAGTACCAGTTTATGCTCCAGGAGAAGCAGAACAAGCGCATCCATAAGCACCCTGCCAGCTGCCAAAGCGTCACCTCCTTCGGCAAATCTCAAAATGTTAGGAATTTTCTAGATTGCAATTTGATGGATGCATTAATCATTCAAGCATCATTTGATTTACACACTTGCATTGTTTTAAAGAAATCTTGTAATCTTGTTTTATTCATGCATTGCTTTTAAGATTTGTAAAAGTATTGATTTATGCATGATTTGTCTTTTTATCTTGAATGCATTTGTTTTAGAAAAGAGTTTTCAAGAAATCAAGCAAGCCTTTGTTTTAAAAGTTTTGAATCTTTTTAGGCTTTTTATGTCATGTTTTAAAAACCATTAGAATCTTTAAAACATGTTTTTAAAGCTTGATTTAGTAGGCAAAAAGGTCCCCCAAGCAAAACCTTCATATATGCAAAAGTTGCATTTTTTGCAAAAAGGGGGGAGTCCCGGCAGTGTCGCCGGTCGACCGAGACACAGGTCTCGGTCGACCGAGACAACTGGAGCTAAAATTTACAGTTTCTGAACTGAAACCTCCAACGGTCAGAAATCTGACCGTTGTGCCTTCCCGGTCGACCGAGACCTCTTTGCCGGTCGACCGAGAACTAGCCGTTGGCAACTTTTTGCTATAAATATGAGTTCTTTCCCCTGCCAAAAGTTGGGAATTTTTAACCCCTCCTTGAGAGGATTTGAGGCATATCAAAAGGGAAAAGAACCAAGGGATGAAGGGGAAGATTAGGAAAGCTAAAGCTTGGATTAATGAAGTTAAACCACCAAGTAGGCTCTTCCTTCCTTAATCATATGTTTTCATGCTTTGTTTTATTTTTGGTAAATCATTTCTAGCATGTTAAACTATGTTTGTGTTGTGTCCTTAACATGTGTTATGTTTTGAGTTGATTTATTGTTTTGGATACAACACCATATGATTCAATCCAAGTAGTACTTGAATTGGTAAATCAAAGTAGATCATGTTAATGAAAGAAACTTGGTAAATCATATGTAACATGATTCCTATACTTGGTTGAATCTTTGGTTGTTGTTTTCCATCATAAGAAAATCACTTTCAAAAGTATCTTATGTTTTGGACTCAACTTCTTTACAAATCATATGTTTTCATGTTTTGTTTTATCATTGGTAAATCTTTGTAACATGTTAATATATGATATGTTGTATCCTTAGCATATTCTATATTTTGAATAGATCTATTGTTTTGGATACATCACCATTGATTCATCAAAGTAGTACTTTATTGGTAAATCTAAGTAGATCATGTTAATGAAAGATGTAACATGATTCATATACTTTGTTGAATCTTTGGGTGTTGGTTTTCCATCATAAGAAAATCTCTTTCAAATGTATCTTATGTTTTGGATTCAACATCATTACAAATCATATGTGTATTATTGTTTTAATGTTTCACAACTTGCCTTACTTTGATTGGTAAATCTTTTTCAAGTTGTCTTTATAATTACATATGATTTGTCCCCTAATTTCAATCAAATCTATTTTTATGTTTTGAGCTTCATTGATGATTTGATTGACATCCCTATGCATCACATGTTTAGAGCTAATCCATTTCATACAACTTGTGTATCTTTGACATCATTAACAAGTTGTTACTTTTAACATGTGATTGCATTACATCCTCAATCATAAATGTTTTTGAGCTAAAACTTTCAAAAGCCTTAGGCATACATTTATGAACTTTCATTTTCAAAATGATTGAGGACCACACACACACACTTCATATGTTTTCATCTTTGCATTCATAGTGTGAGTGTGTATTAGTTTTTCACTTCCATATCCGCCTATTTTAGAGGCAAATGTAATGAGCTAAAATGAATCTCCATCTAGTGTATTAAAGACACAACTTAGTGAGATAACCAACCATATGGTTGAAGAGGTTATTGCTTAGCCTATAAAAGCACATTGTATAGGTTGATGTTAAGCCTTGAAAAACATCATTGTAAGGTTATTGCTTAGCCTTGGAAAGCATAGTGTAAAGGTTATTGCTTAGCCTATTGAAAAGCATAAATAGTGGAAATCCGGTGGGGTGTTGGTTCACAAGCCGGTAGTGGATGTAGGCATTGAGGCCGAACCACTATAAATCCTTGTGTAATGGTGCTTGCTTTGTGGTGATTATTTTGTTAGCTTCCGCATCTTGTATGATTAATCATCACATGTGACTAGTTTGTTTTAAAGAAGTTAAAATTGATTAAAATTGGTCATAGTTGAAGCTCACCCTATTCACCCCCCCCTCTAGGGTTCGGATCCCCATGGACTTACAAGTGGTATCAGAGCGGGTTACTCCATTTTAGGGCTTAACAACCCGGAGTTGATCCTTGCTAGATTTGAACCCTAGTGTTGTGATTTATTGCATATCTTTTTAAAGATTTCCACTATGATTGAAATTGAAATTTCCCTTGCCTCATTGCACCACTCTAAGACTTTTCCAAGTTTTATCTTTAAGAGTTGGTGAGTCCTCAAAGTTATCTCTCATGGACAACCTTTTCAAGACCTTAGGTGTATTTTTCAAAGGTAGACTATTTGAGTAACCTTAAGGCCTTGATACCCCTAGACCAACCTTTTCTTTTTAGTTATATCTATTTGTTGGTCATGATACATTTGCATTTTGTTTCTTTTTAGTCACATCTTCTAAAATGCAATGTTTCTTTGTGATCATTTGATTTTGTCTTCATGAACTTTTATAGTTATATCTCATGGTTTTCAAAATCCTTTGATTGCAACCTTTTCATGATGGATTTGCATTTTGATCATATAGTTATATTTCTTGTAGTGCATATCTATTCATGATCAATTGATTGTGATTACAAATGCTTTCATAGCTAGTTTTTCATGATCAATTGATGTTGGAAAATCATTTGATGTTTGTCATAGTTAGATCCTTTTTGGAAATCAAATGATTTGAAGCAACCTAAGTTTTCCATTGTTTTTCAAAGTTATATCTCTTGGTATGGAAACTTTGTGAGTGTCTATTGTTTTACAATTTGAAAATTTACAATAGTACACTTCTTGTTTTTCAAATTCACTTGCTCTTATTTCTAAATGATTCTTTCATAAATTGAAGTGATTTGAGAAACTTTGGAAAATGTTCTATGCTTTATTGGTTGTATTTATTGAAGCATTTTGCTTGAATTTATTTCCTTGTGCCTAATTATGATTGTATCATTTGAAAGGAAATAATTTTTACAAACAATTTGCATCTTTGCTCATTGAGTTACATTCATTATGCAAATTGATTTTGATGTCTTACATTGCTTGGTTGGATATGGTTTCATTGATTTGCATGTTTGTGCCTAACTTGGTATATTCTCATTAATGCATTTTGATGATTGTTTATGTGCTTTATAGTTAAAATCTTGTATTTGAGCTTTTTAAGTGCATTTGTGATTTAATGTACTAAGTTCATTTGGTATAGACCTCATATCCTTTTTCATTGCATTGTAAGCTTAGTGCATTTGCTAAGAGTGGAGATGTTACATGATAGATTGATCTTTTAACTTCATACCTTCTTGTGTTTACAATAGTTATACTCTTTTGATGATTGGTATGAGTTAGATCTTGAGTGTTGATTGATCCTCTCTATGCAAATGTCAAATTGTTCTATGTATGGTAGTGATATTTATTATATTTGTTGAAACCATACTAGAACTCAAATCCATCATCTATGCTTTCTAGTCTTTTCTTTTTGGATGGTTATGATGTTGATTCATGTATATTCTCTAAGTGATATCATCCTTAGACATGTTTCAACTTCATAGTAGTGATCTTGATCATATGAAACTCTTTGAAATCCATTCCTCACATTTCTATGTGTTTGATGGATAACTTAGATGTTGAATTCATATGATTTAGTCACTTTTTAAATTGCATGCATTTCAAAGTCATATCCTTGTGCATTGCAATTTATCTTGTTCATCACTATGCTCAATAGTTAAATCTTTAAAAGTGATGACTATGCATTTATGATGCTTGATGGAATTTTGTCACATTCTTGCTCTTTATCATGTTATCAAATTCAATTGGATTCAATTGGTATATTGTTTGATTGATTTGATTTCTTGTGAATGTGATAAATCTTGTGTGCATTGGATTGGACTTAATAAGTAATATGATTGTTCCATGTCACACACCATTAGCATCATAATGTTCATGTTGCCACCTCTTTTGCTCATATAGGTATATCTCATGACCACCATGTTTATGTGTTCATAATATTGGTTGGTTATTAGTTGAGGTTGGCTTCATGTTTGAATTTCATTTCACTCATTCTTGCACATTAATAAGTCATATTTTTTGATTGAATGAAATGATTTTCAAAAACTTTCATAGCATATGATTCTCATAAGTTATATTGATTGATGCTATGTTTGAGTAAACCCCATATCATGGATAGCTCTAATTTGGATTTCTCTTAATAGTTATACTTTTAAATCCATTTTAGAGTGATTGATTTATTAAGTCATATCCTAAATCTCAATTGGTATTCTTTGTTTGTCCAATTGATATCCATGATTGCTTTTCTCATTAGACCTAGCTCTCTTTTGGTAATTTGATCATATTGTGCTTTATAGTTAAATGAATCTAATCTTTTCTTTGAAGTTGACCCTCACTTGGTTAAACCATCTTCTTCTTGTACCTAATAGTTAAATCTTTGTCAAGAGTTTGACAAAAGAAGAGAATGGATTGAGGGGGAGTGTAAACCTTCATAGGAAGTATTAGTTTTGATCAAATTCACCCTTGGATTGTCTTTGAGCCCTTAGAGTCTACTACCTCACATGATAGCCTGTTATGTATTTCATTTTCAATTTCATTTGTTAACAGGTGCTACTAAATGTATTTTTCTTGTTTCATGTGTGTAGGTACCTTTGCAATTTAATGGCAAAGGGGGAGAAATTATGCAAGTTCTCAAAAGGGTAAAGAGAATGTCCAAGCTTCCTAAGGGGAGTGTTGTTTATGATCTTCTACAAGGGGAGAGAATACATACCTTGCCAAAGGGAGAAAGAGGCATGGTCAAAGGGGGAGAGCTAATAGAAGAAAGAAAGCTTGGAAGCTAAAGAAGATGCTTGGCTAAAGAAAGAAAGATTGAAGAATGATCAAGCTCCAAGCATCATGAAGAATAAAGAGAAGAAAAGAGCCCAAGCTAAGAGAAGCATCCAAGAAGATTTCAAGACTTGTCCAGCTGAGGGGGAGCTGAAGACTAAGTGTGTAATCTCAATG
Organism: Cinnamomum chago; assembly: GCA_038049695.1. Lineage (NCBI taxonomy): Eukaryota > Viridiplantae > Streptophyta > Magnoliopsida > Laurales > Lauraceae > Cinnamomum > Cinnamomum chago. The sequence goes on from CP142451.1 coordinate 66,366,383, forward strand.
GTGAGTGTGTTTGCCATCAAATTGCAAAGGGGGAGATTGTTAGGAATTTTCTAGATTGCAATTTGATGGATGCATTAATCATTCAAGCATCATTTGATTTACACACTTGCATTGTTTTAAAGAAATCTTGTAATCTTGTTTTATTCATGCATTGCTTTTAAGATTTGTAAAAGTATTGATTTATGCATGATTTGTCTTTTTATCTTGGATGCATTTGTTTTAGAAAAGAGTTTTCAAGAAATCAAGCAAGCCTTTGTTTTAAAAGTTTTGAATCTTTTTAGGCTTTTTATGTCATGTTTTAAAAACCATTAGAATCTTTAAAACATGTTTTTAAAGCTTGATTTAGTAGGCAAAAAGGTCCCCCAAGCAAAACCTTCATATATGCAAAAGTTGCATTTTTTGCAAAAAGGGGGGAGTCCCGGCAGTGTCGCCGGTCGACCGAGACACAGGTCTCGGTCGACCGAGACAACTGGAGGTAAACTTTACAGTTTCTGAACTGAAACCTCCAACGGTCAGAAATCTGACCGTTGTACCTTCCCGGTCGACCGAGACCTCTTTGCCGGTCGACCGAGAACTAGCCGTTGGCAACTTTTTGCTATAAATATGAGTTCTTTCCCTTGCCAAAAGTTGGGAATTTTTAACCCCTCCTTGAGAGGATTTGAGGCATATCAAAAGGGAAAAGAACCAAGGGATGAAGGGGAAGATTAGGAAAGCTAAAGCTTGGATTAATGAAGTTAAACCACCAAGTAGGCTCTTCCTTCCTTAATCATATGTTTTCATGCTTTGTTTTATTTTTGGTAAATCATTTCTAGCATGTTAAACTATGTTTGTGTTGTGTCCTTAACATGTGTTATGTTTTGAGTTGATTTATTGTTTTGGATACAACACCATATGATTCAATCCAAGTAGTACTTGAATTGGTAAATCAAAGTAGATCATGTTAATGAAAGAAACTTGGTAAATCATATGTAACATGATTCCTATACTTGGTTGAATCTTTGGTTGTTGTTTTCCATCATAAGAAAATCACTTTCAAAAGTATCTTATGTTTTGGACTCAACTTCTTTACAAATCATATGTTTTCATGTTTTGTTTTATCATTGGTAAATCTTTGTAACATGTTAATATATGATATGTTGTATCCTTAGCATATTCTATATTTTGAATAGATCTATTGTTTTGGATACATCACCATTGATTCATCAAAGTAGTACTTTATTGGTAAATCTAAGTAGATCATGTTAATGAAAGATGTAACATGATTCATATACTTTGTTGAATCTTTGGGTGTTGGTTTTCCATCATAAGAAAATCTCTTTCAAATGTATCTTATGTTTTGGATTCAACATCATTACAAATCATATGTGTATTATTGTTTTAATGTTTCACAACTTGCCTTACTTTGATTGGTAAATCTTTTTCAAGTTGTCTTTATAATTACATATGATTTGTCCCCTAATTTCAATCAAATCTATTTTTATGTTTTGAGCTTCATTGATGATTTGATTGACATCCCTATGCATCACATGTTTAGAGCTAATCCATTTCATACAACTTGTGTATCTTTGACATCATTAACAAGTTGTTACTTTTAACATGTGATTGCATTACATCCTCAATCATAAATGTTTTTGAGCTAAAACTTTCAAAAGCCTTAGGCATACATTTATGAACTTTCATTTTCAAAATGATTGAGGACCACACACACACACTTCATATGTTTTCATCTTTGCATTCATAGTGTGAGTGTGTATTAGTTTTTCACTTCCATATCCGCCTATTTTAGAGGCAAATGTAATGAGCTAAAATGAATCTCCATCTAGTGTATTAAAGACACAACTTAGTGAGATAACCAACCATATGGTTGAAGAGGTTATTGCTTAGCCTATAAAAGCACATTGTATAGGTTGATGTTAAGCCTTGAAAAACATCATTGCATGGTTATTGCTTAGCCTTGGAAAGCATAGTGTAAAGGTTATTGCTTAGCCTATTGAAAAGCATAAATAGTGGAAATCCGGTGGGGTGTTGGTTCACAAGCCGGTAGTGGATGTAGGCATTGAGGCCGAACCACTATAAATCCTTGTGTAATGGTGCTTGCTTTGTGGTGATTATTTTGTTAGCTTCCGCATCTTGTATGATTAATCATCACATGTGACTAGTTTGTTTTAAAGAAGTTAAAATTGATTAAAATTGGTCATAGTTGAAGCTCACCCTATTCACCCCCCCTCTAGGGTTCGGATCCCCATGGACTTACACAAAACACCGAGTCGACCTCTACTCCCCGGACTATCATCTTCGGGTCGCTTGGACCATTCCCACTTCCCGCAGAGGAAATCGCACCTACCAAGAAGCAGAAGACCGCCCCACAACGTGTCACTGCCATTACACCAAGGGCGAACACAAAGAAGCCTGAAGCCAGTGGCAACCCCACGAAGCCTCAACTTGCAGAGAACCAGGTCTACCCTAAGACTTGGTCTTCGAAACCTTCACCAAAACAAAGGAGGTCACGAGCATCTGCAAGGCCAGCATACCTGGCCCCCCTCAAAGAAAACCGGTTTTATCCTCTCGCATACATGAAGGAGGAAAAACCAGCCTCTTGCCTGACAAAGAAGGCAACCCACCATGAGTCGGCTTGCTCCTACAAGCCAAAAATCAAATCGTTGATCACCAGGCCTCTGCAAGAACCGACTAAGGCCTGCACTCCTGCAGTTCGACCCTTTATCTCAACGGGGGCCGAGCTAGCAAAATTCAAAGCTTCGCTACGACAGTCGAAGGATCGAGTCCAAATCCTATCTAAGCCTAGCCTCAAAGAAGACAGGCTTGGCTGCTGTGCTCGAGGGAGTACATCCTTCATCAATAAAGCCCGGCCAGAGCTGACAGAAGCTCAAATTGCCCATTGTATACGTCGCCGCATGTCGTATCGACAAAAGAGACAAGAGAAGCAAAGGACCCAGCATCCTGTCCTTTAAGTCTCCCAAAAATGGGTCGAAAAAGAAAGACCCGATCAAATTGTTGATGTACATATAATTGGCAAAACAAGAAGACTCCTGAAGTCAGCAACCAAAATTCATGTCCAACGACCGGTGACTCGCAGCATCTCCCGGATACGAAGACACCTGGAAGAATCTTCTATTCCTTCAAGCCAAGGACAACGGAGTAATCCTTCCTCAAGCTCTTCAAGAATGAGCCCCAGCTCAGTCACCAGGACGATCTCTTTGTTCGAATCATGGAGGATGAACGTCTTGGCTACAAACTCTGAGCAACCTCGCAATCCACCTCCTGATGAAACGATCGCACGCATCCAACAATTGAAGCAAGGTCAGCAGAGGATTGAGGCTTTCATGGAAAATCTTCTTCTCACTTTCCAGCGTCAAGAAAACAACCAACCTCCTCTAGATAACGAGGAGAATGTAGAAAATGGTGAGTCACGCGCGCTTACCAAAAAGGACGTTGACAATATCCTCGCCAAAGCAAAGGAGGAGGATACACTGAAAGAGCATGGGATCAAGCCACCATATCCCTTATGGATGGATTCGGTCCCGTTTCCTGCAAAGTTCAAACAACATACTCTCCAAACATATACGGGGAAAGGTTCAGCAAGACAGCACGTCATCCACTTCAAAATATTGACAGGAGCTATCACGGATCAAGATGCCCTCAAGATCCGTCTCTTTGCAAGTACCCTAAAAGGTACGGCCTTCGATTGGTACTCCACTTTGCTAGAGGACTCCATCCAAAATTGGGCCGTGCTAGAGACATGCTTCCTGACCCACTTCAAAGGTGAGGATCATCCTGTTACTATGGCACAGCTCTGCAGCCTAAAATAGGGAGAGAATGAGTCAACTTACGACTTCATTCACAAATGGAAGGCGATGGCATACAAATGCATTGATGTGCTGCCACAAGCGTCGCTCGTCGACATCTACCGTAACAACATGAGAGCGAGAATCTGCTCCAAGATTATCGGCAACAAATCAAAAAACCTGGGAGAACTCCTAGAAGCTTCCATGGAGGCTGAAACAGTGATCAAAGACCTCAACAGGCAGCAGTCATCAAAGAAAAAGCCGGCTACCATTACGACCTCAAAGCCAAAGAAAAAGGAGGTTCTTAATGTGCAAACCAAGTCAGCTCCCCTGAAGCCAAAGAAAGCTGAAAATAAAACTGCAGGTAAGAGACCTGAACTCACTGATGCCTTCAGACAACGAGTAGAGAAAAAATACCCGTTCGATGAAGATGTTGAAGAAATTTTCGAGGCTCTCGTAGCAAATGGTAAACTTACCTTACCTGAGCCCAAAAGACCGAGAGATGTTGGCAAAACCAATGATCTCCGGTATTGTCCATACCATCAGATGATCTCGCATCCTCTCAATCAATGCTTCATTGTGAAAGAGAAGATCAACAAGATGTGGAAAAACGGAGTCATCACCTTTGACAAAAACTATGGGTCTGCCTCCGTCAACATGGTGTCATATGGACAAACTTCAAAGTCACCAAAGGAGAAGACCACTACTCCCTTTAAGGTGATAAAGGTGACTCAAACGTCCCCAAGAGTTGGTTTCTTACCCAACATCAGACGGACAACCTATATGGGTACATCCCGATCTCCTAGAAGATGAAAATTGGGAGATCATCAAAACAAAGCCTACCGCTCAATAGCGAAGGCAAGCCAAGAGACAACTCTGCAAGCTCAAACAGCGGGAGAAAGCTCAACCAAAGCAAGAAGTCCCTGAAAAGGCAGAGACCTCTTCCACTGCTTCGCTGGGGGCAACGGAAGAATCCAAGGCTTCAAAGATGGTAAGAAAATCCACCCTTGGTGATTTCATGCCACCTCAATTCAGAAAAGAAACTGTGCAGGGGGCATCATACTCTTGCAATTCGGTGATTGGACTCTCCATGGATGGATACGAGTCCAGTGACACCGCCAGTGACACCGACGAGTGGGAGGAATCCCTTGAAACAGGAGAATATCTCTCCGATGAAGAATGGGTTCCCGAATCTCACCTCATGCCGGTAATCTGGTATAACCCATATGGGCAACAAGGATCTTGGTCCGATGATGAAGGAGACCAAGAGCCTGTTCAAGAAAATCCTTTTAACTCACCACCCTTCAATGCTCCAGTGGAACCTAATCGTGTTGAACCACAAGGGGCAGATGAAGAAGAAGATTTGGCTCCCAAGCCTGATCTCGAAGAGTATGCGAGGGTCTTACAACACCTTGCCTTAGGACAAGAGCAAGATCTTCGCGATAAAAACCCGGAACCGAAAGTCCCTGAAAATCAACAGGTACCTCCTCCCTCAACTCCTGAAAATGGAGAAAACTGTTGGATAGATGATCCTCTTTCATCCGATGATGAGTCCGACTCCCAACAATCCACTCTGGTGGAATCTCCCATCAGGGCAACTTGCAATGCGATAACTCAAGATGATAGCACCTCTGAAGCATCATCTACCAAAGACACGTACTCTCTGGCTACGCCTGATAGTATATCTTCCGGAGCTACATTTTCTCGAGTGACTTCTGGAGCTACGTTTTCTCGAGCTACGTTTTCTCGAGATAACATCTTCTCAGCCTTCGTCCCTTGAGACCGTGACGTTGCAACTTACAGCTCTTCCGACCGATCATCCTGAAGACACTTCAGCCGACGGAGACCTGATTAGTTGGTCCCAGATACCCGACCTCATAGGAGATGTCTGGACCGATAAATTACTTAATGAAGAAGAAAGGTTGCTGGGTGTTTTTCAGGACTTGTACCCGAAAAGTGCTCCATGTAACGCAATCACTGAGGATGGTGACTCTGCTGCAAACACATCTTCAGCAAATGAGAAGGATCAACCCTTGGTTCCCAAGGATGATCTTCCAAATGAAGACCCTTCTGAATAAGCTCTCGAAGTTGGTAGAGGTACCCGCTCTGGCCGGGATTACCACAAAAATTACAACCAATCTTTTTCTTCTTCTTATGTAAATCCTTCGGGAACACAAAATGTAAATGCCACAATCCTTCGGGTTGGGATACGATCTCGACACTCCCATGAGACAGTTGACACAAATGATGAGGAGTCGATTTGCCAACCAAGCCTCAACATCTCAGGTCCTTGAAGACATCGATCTCCCTGGATATCTCATTGAAGAGTCACCCCTCAAGGATCTAGGAAGCTTTACCAATCGGTATGATTTCCCTGATGATGAAGAGGAATTATCCGGCGATATAGACATGTGGCGTTCTGACCCAGAAGAACCATTGTCTCCAAAAGAAGTGCCCTACTTCGACCCAATTTCAACAGGCGATTGGGACCATCTCATAGCAAACGTTGAGGAGATCACCGACCCTGAAGACCCATGGCCAGAAACAAAGCCTTGGTCTGAAAACGCCCTTGAAACTCCAGAAGGTTTCGTTGAGTTGGAAGCCTCCGAAAATATTGTGGAGGAACCACCTTTGAACCTTCCAACAGAAGATCATGTTCAAAAGATAGACTTGGGAACGCCAGATAACCCACGTCCTGTATTCATAAGCAAGAATATAAAGGATGATGAGTTACCCGAGTATATCTCTTTTCTTCGTGAGTTCGTTGATTGTTTTACATGGTCTTATGCTGAAATATCTGGCTTAGACCACAAGATAGCAGACCATAAACTCAATCTACAAAAAGATATCAAGCCTGCCAAACAAGGCCAAAGAAGATTCCGTCCTAATGTGATGGACAAAATTGAACAAGAAGTTCACAAACTCAAAAGCGTCGGCTCATCCATGAAGAACAACATCCTGAATGGTTGGCCAACATCGTCCCCGTGACAAAGAAAAATGGGAAGATTAGAGTCAGTATTGATTATAGAGACCTAAATGGTGCTTACCCCAAAGATGAGTTCCCACTCCCTATACCAGAGGTGATGATTTACAATACCTGTGGGTTTGAACGAATGATGTTCACGGATGAATTCTCTGGCTACAATCAGATAAAGATGCATCCTGAAGATGAAAAGCACACATCATTTCGAACCCCATTTGGCGTGTATTGTTACACTGTCATGCTAATTGGTCTGAGAAATGCTGGTGCCACATATCAGAGGGCTATGATGTAGATATTCCAATATACGCAGCACAAGACGGTTGAATGTTACGTTGATGACCTCGCCGTCAAAAGTAGGAGAAAAGAAGATCATCTAAAAGACCTTCGGGAAGTCTTCCTCTGACTTCGCAAACACAAATTGCGAATGAATCCCTTGAAATGCTTCTTCAGCGTCTCATCGGGTAAGTTTCTCGGATTCATATTCCGGAAAGCTGGAATAGAACTTGACCCCATCAAAGTTAAGGCTATTCTAGAAATGCCTTCTCCAAGAACCTTAAGAGAACTAAAAGGACTTCAAAGAAGATTGGCATACATCAGACGGTTCATGTCCATCCTGTCGGGGAAATGCCGTCCCTTTTCCCGCCTAATGAAGAAAGGTGTGAACTTTGTTTGGGATTCCGAATGTGAAGCAGCATTTCAAGATATCAAGTCATACCTGACCAAACCTCCAGTGCTGGCTGCCCCTACCACTGGAAAACCATTAATCTTGTACACAAGAGCTCTCGACCATTCTCTGGGTGCCCTGCTTGCACAAGAAAATGACGAGGGAAAAGAAGCTGCTCTATACTACCTCAGCCATATGCTGGTAGGTACGGAGCATCACTACTCTCCAGTCGAGAAAGAATGTCTTGCGGTGATGTTCGCCGTACAAAAGCTACGTCACTACCTTCTTTCGAACACAGTCTACCTGATTTCGAGGATCAACCTCTTAAAGGTCCTTGTCACAAAAGCAGGTTCTCTCAATGCCCGACTAGCAAAATGGTCCATCCTCCTATCACAATTTGATATCAGGTATGTACAACAAAAGGCAATCAAAGGTAAAGCCTTAGCAGATTTCCTCGCAGAGCATCCGTTGCCTAAAGATTCCCCACTCAGAGATGATCTCCCAGACGAACCTGTCTACAACGTGGAGACCTTCTCACCAAATGCCTCCTGGGACATGTACTTTGACAGTGCAACCAGGACAAATGAAAAAAGAAAGCTGATCTCGGGAGTTGGCATCCTCTTTGTTAGCCCGACAAGCACATGATTACACATGCTTCCTCGCTACTGGAACCATGCTCAAACAATGCAGTTGAATACCAAGCTCTCATCGTGGGATTGGAACTCGCCCTAGAATCTGGCATCACCATGCTAGAAGTCTTTGGGGACTCTCAACTGATCGTCAACTAGATGAGTTAGAAATTTGAAGTCAGGAAGCATGATTTGTTTCCTTACTACAATAAGGCACAATCACTTCGCCAAAAGTTTGACATCTGTCACATCACCCACATCCTCAGAGGCGAGAACATCCGTGTAGATGCCTTGGCCGGACTTGTCTCATCCATGGCAATCTAGGAAGGGGAAAACATGCAAATTACAGTGTGTCAAAGAAGGATTCTCCCTCCTCTTAACACACACCAAGCAGTTGCAGAATGCCACCAATTGGCTGGAAGTCGGATCTCCATCCTCAAACCTCCGATCAACGACTGGAGAGATCCGTTCATTGATTACACTATTGTTGACACAAAAAATGTCACTTTGCCTCTTCACACCAAAAGCTACATGGAGCCGCATCCTACCCCAAATAGGCAGGCGCCACTTCAAGCATCATATCTTGTCAGAATCAAACAAAAACTGCAAGGTCATTCAAAACAGCCAAAAGAGAGGTACACATGAAGTTTCGGGCCATTCCGACATCATTTGGCCTAGCTTCACTTCTCCAACAGCTAAGCAGCAGCTCCCGGCGGCGACAGTGTCAAAGACCCCAAATCTTCGATCAGAGCCTACGGATGGTCTCAAAATACCTCCGAAAGGCTACATGTCAAGTTTCAAGTCAAACCGACACCGTTTGACCCTCCATCAACTCTCGAGCAGCAAAATGAAGCCCTTAGGTAGTGAGAATTACCAAGGTCGTCACTCATCAAACAGAGCACATGGGCGGCATCTACATACCTCCAAAGGGCTGCACATCAAATATCAGGACATTCCGATGACGTTTGACCCAGTTTTGATGCTCGGAAATAAAATCAAGCCTACCAGCGGCGGAGCACCCCGGGACCATGGCACCCAATTCGGAGCTTGTGGACCATCTCAAAATGACTCCAATAGGCTCCCCGTCGAATTTCAGGTCAATCGGACATGATTTGACCAGAAGTCAAAGCTCGACATTTCCCTCGTGGTGAAATCAAAGTCAAGCGTTTGCGGGACCCCAAGCAGCTTCAAAACCTGAACAAAAGCCTATGGTTGGTCTCGTCTACTGCTCAAGAAGCTACACGTCGAATTTCAGGTCATTCCGACATCGTTTGACCTAGTTTCGACGCTTGACAAAAAATCGAGAGTTCTCCACAGCAAAGTCTTCGGCTTTTCAGAAAATGGGAAACTTTGCAATCCGATTTGCACGGCTTCCCGTCAGGTTTTCTTGAGGGAAATTCATCCAATAAATGAGAGGAAATTCCAAGGAAAATGCAAGAGAAAACAGAAGCGAAAAACGACGAAAAACGAAGAAGAAAAGGCGATCGGAAGGCGGCCAACCATGGGGCACAAACCCCATGGTCGCCGGACCTCGCCCAAAAACCCCGTTTTTCGGGTATCTTTCGCGTCCCGAGTTGATTAGCCCCTGTGATTTTTCCAAATTCTGATTTTTTGAGCATGAAATCCGTCGATCTTCGTCGACATCATGGATCCGCCGCCGGAATCATGGAATCATCATCCGACACCTCAAATTTGTCAACCGACCGATCAAGAAAATGCACTTTCTGCCTGACCGATCGAGAAATCGACTGGACAGATGTCGCCGGCTTGTTGATATTAATCAAAGTCTGAAATTGCATGATCATCCGATGTCGATCAACATGAAGATCCATCGATGATCATCGCCAAAAGAATTCCAAAGGACGCGGCGCGGCCCGTGACTCTTCAAGCGACCGGGAGACCATTTAATGTTGTTAATTGACTTGTTTATGACAACTTATTACAGTCATTAACTCATTATCTTGGACGGCCCAATCAAAAGCAAGCAAATGGGAGTTACAAATCCAAGTATTCATGGCATTAAAACCATGAAACTCCCCTCATTATGGAGATTAAAGGCAACTAAATGCCCATTATCCTCCACCGGCCAATCAAATTCAAGGAAAAAGGAGTTACCAAATCAAGAAATTAAAAACTTGTAACTCCTCCCATCATGAGCATTAATACCATAAATGCTCATAAACTCTCCTAAATGGCTACCAAATGCCTATAAATAGGAGGCCATTCCAAGGAAAAGGGGGCAAGGGAAAAATTATCCAAAAACTCTCTGAAAAATCCAAGAAAAATCAAGAACCTCTGCAACAAACTCTCCTCTATTGAAGAAAACTCTGCTGCAACAAGCACTACAAGGTGATCAAAGCCCCTTGGGGGGCCACCCCCCCCCCCCCCTCCCAAGGCCACCTCTCCTTCTATCCAACATGGCTAGATGCGGTTTTTCAGCCCGTCTACTCAGCTTTTTACCGGATATAGGACCTTACCTTGGTCCTTATCCTCTAAAAAACTGAGGTTGGAGCCAAGCCAAGAAATCAAGCATCAAAGTTCTCATCTGAAGGACGATGGCGGAGTCCATACATGACTCACGACCGTCGATCTGAACGGGTCCCCCCACAATCGCATGAAAAGTTAGATTCCATTTCTTTCTTTTCTATTGTATTGTATTTTTTCTTAAAGAGACACAAAATTCACATTTCTTGTCTTTTCATTATTGATGAGATTTGTAAACCGCCTTTCACGGCAAAATCGCCTTTCACGGCACCAAAATCGTCTTTCACGGCAAACAAAGAAAATCGCCTCTCACGGCATTCAAAACAAACTTGTCTCTTTTCTTTAAAATATGTGTGCAATGGAAAGTTAGGAAAAAGTTGATTTCCTTTCTACTTGTGAAGGTGAATCTCCGGATCACTACTCTAAATTCCAAGTAGAAAAGAAAATCTGGCATACCCGCAAAATGTCGATACCCGCCTTTCTTTCTTCCCTCTCCCTCCTTCCGGACCCCGACAGACCCGGGGCGGATGGCAGCGGAGGAGGAACGGAGGGGCGCGGTCCATCAAGCTGGCATACCCGGTGGGACCCGTTCATTTGAGAACACAATGCTTGGATTCTTTGGCTCCATTCTAGTTGGTTGCCTATGTTGGATCTTGCATCTAAAACAAAAAAAAAAAACATGAGATGGGATTTTTGGAAGTTTCTTTCTTTAAGTTTATTTCCAGCCTTTCCCGTTTCTAAAAAAAAAATCTCAAAAAAAAATCTGATTTAAATTTTTTTTCAGATTTCCCTCTTTTGGGTTTAAGTTGAGAAACTTTGGCTTCTTCCTTTTCGGATTTCGAGATCGCAGAAATGTTGAACTCATTTTCGGAATGGAACACCATTTGCTCTCTTCTATGAATCCACAAAAAAAATCTGATTTACAATTTTTTTTTTCAGATTTCTCCCTTTTGGGTTTAAGTTGAGAAACTTTGGCTTATTCCTTTTCGGATTTCAAGATCGCAGAAATGTTGAACTCATTTTCGGAATGGAACACCATTCGCTCTCTTCTATGAATCCATAAAAAAAATCTTTAAAAAAAAAGCCACTAAGGTTGCACCAATTGCGTTCTTTGACCAAAGTGGATTTAAGAAAAGCCTTGTCCAGAGTGTGGAGACAGCTAGACGGGTTCATTAAGTAATCCTACCCTTACCTGGGGGCTGATCTATCAACTGAGGTTTCATAAGATCGAATTGGAGATCTTTGTGAACTCTTAAAAATATCTTCAAAAAAAATTTTTCTAAAAAAAAAGAACCAAAAAAAAAAACTTCTATCACTTTTGGATTCATATTTGAGAAATCCTGGTTCCTTCCTTTTCGGATTTTCGAGCTCGCAGAAATGTTGAGCTCATTTTCGGATTGGAATACCATTTGCTCTCTTTTATAAGTCCAATCTTGACACTTTCAAAAAAAAAAAAAAAACTTCCGTCACTTTTGGATCCACACTTGAGAAATTTTGGTTCCTTCCCTTTCGGATTTCGAGCTCGCAGAAATGTTGAGCTCATTCTCGGATTGGAATACCATTGCTCTCTTTTATGAATCCAATCTTGACCTTTCAAAAATCCCATCTCGTGTCCTTTCCAAGGATGCGATTTGCAACATTTGTGCCTAGCGGTCCTAGTACGCCCTTTCGGGTCTATAGTATTCGCAACCGACACATTTGTATCTCAACCTTATATCATTTTACCTTGAGTGAGCTTTGCTTCTCGGTAATTTGAATTAAGGTTCACAATTGCTTCTAGCAGTCACTGGGACGCTCATTCTGAGCTGACCCTACTTGCGTTTAGAACAATTGTGCCCTCTATGGCTTTTCTGCCTTCCTCATGTTGCTTGGGCTGGGCCATGTTCCCTCGGGCGACTTGAAGAGGCAAAACCATAGTATTTTCCATTTATGATCACCGTATTCTTGTGATTACTAATGGATATGGTCTTGTTTCAGAAGTTTTCCAAAAACTAACAATGGCAGCTTCATTAACCATCACCTTTGATGAGAACAAGTACCAGCTGATGCTTCAAGAGAAGCAAACCAAGCGCACCTACAAGCGCCCCGCCAGTTGCCAAAGTATCACCACCCTTGGCGACTCCCAGAACACCGGGTCGACCTCAACTCCCCGGACCATCGTCTTCGGGTCGCTGGGACCATTCCCACTTCCCGTAGAAGAAACCGCAACTGCCAAGAAGCAGAAAACTGCCACCGGTTATGTCGTTGCTCCGACACCAAAGGCGACCATCAGAAAACCTGAAGCCCGTGGTAACCCCACGAAGCCTCAACCTACAAGAAACCAGGTCTGCTCAAAGATTTGGTCCCCAAGACCTTCACCCAAACAAAGAAGGTCACAAACACTTGCAAAGCCAGCATACCTGGCCCCTCTCAAGGAGAACCGGTTCTACCCTCTTGCTTACATGAAAGAGGAGAAACCTACCCTCCGCCAAACAAAACCAACTCAGCACGAGCCGGCTTGCTCCTACAAGCCCAAAATCAAATCGTGCATCGTAAGGCCTCCGCAAGAACCTGCAAAGGCCTGCACTCCTGCGAGTCGACCTTTCCTCTCAACAGGGGCCGAACTCGCCAAATTCAAGGCTTCGCTGCGACAGGCAAAGGACCGCGTCCGGATCCTGTCCCTGCCAGTCTTCAAAGAAGACAAGCTCGGTTGCTGCGCACCAGGGACTACGTCCTTCATTGCCAGAGCGCAGCCAGAGCTAATCGAAGCTCAAATTACTCGTCGTATGCGCCGCCACGTGGCATATCGACAAAAGAGACTAGAGAAGCAAAGAACCCAGCATTCTGCACTTCAGGTCTCCAAATAATGGGTTGAAAAAGAAAGACCCAATCAAGTTGTTGTTGTCCATATGGTTGGAAAAACCAGAAGACATCAAAAGTCGGCAACTAAAATCCATGTCAGACGACCGGTGACTCGCAGCGTCACTCGGACAAGAAGACATCGAGAAGATTCTCCCGCTCCTTCAAGTCAAGGACACCGTAGTAATCACTCCTCGAGCTCTTCATCTAAAAGAATGAGCTCCAGCTCAGTCACCAAGACTGTATCCTCTTTCGACTCTCGAAGAGTGAACATCTTGGTCACAAATGCTGAGCAACCTCCGCCACATGATGACGTAGCTGCACGCATCCAGCAGCTGGAACAAGGACAGCAGAGAATAGAGGCCCTAATGGAAAACCTCCTTCTCACTATCCAACGTCCGCCAAACAATGAAGCTCCTCCGAGCCATCAAGGCGACGAGGAAAATGCGGAAAACAGTGAGTCACGCGCCCTAACCAAAAAGGACGTTGACGATATCCTCGCCAAAGCAAAAGAAGAGGATACACTAAAGGAGCATGGGATCAAGCCACCATATCCCTTGTGGATGGACTCGGTCCCGTTCCCTACAAAATTCAAGCAACCTACTCTCCAAACATATACGGGGAAAGGTTCAGCCAGACAACACGTCATCCATTTCAAGATCTTGACGGGAGCTATTGCGGATCAAGATGCCCTCAAAATCCGCCTCTTTGCAAGTACCCTAAAAGGTACGGCCTTTGATTGGTACTCCACTCTGCCGGAGGACTCCATTAAAAATTGGGCCATGCTGGAGACACGCTTCCTAACCCACTTCAAAGGTGAGGATCATCCTGTTACTATGGCGCAGCTCTGCAGCCTAAAACAGGAAGAGAGTGAGTCAACATATGACTTCATTCACAAGTGGAAGGCAATGGCGTACAAATGCTTAGATGTATTGCCACAAGCGTCGCTAGTCGACATCTGCCGTAACAACATGAGAGCAAGAATCCGCTCCATGATCATCGGCAACAAATCAAAAAACCTAGGTGAACTCCTAGAAGCTTCTATGGAGGCTGAAACGGTGATCAAAGGCCTCAACAGTCAGAAATCATCAAAGAAAGAGCCGACCACCATTGCAACCTCAAAGCTAAAGAAAAAAGAGGTTCTCAATGTGCAAACCAAGTCAGCTCCTCAGCCGCCAAAGAAAGCTGAAAACAAAGCTGCAGGTAAAAAGCATGAACTCTCTGATGCCTTCAAAGAACAAGTAGAGAAGAAATACCCGTTCTATGAAGATGTTGAAGAAATTTTTGGGGCACTTCTCGCAAACGGTAAACTCACCTTGCCCGACCCCAAAAGACCGGGCGATGTTGGCAAAACCAACGATCCTCGGTACTGTCCATACCATCAGATGGTCTCGCATCCTCTCAATCAATGCTTTGTTGTGAGAGAGAAGATAAATGAGATGTGGAAAAACGGAGTCATCACCTTCGACAAGAACTATGGGTCTGCCTCCGTCAACATGGTGTCGTGTGGACAAAAACAAAAATCATCAAAAGAGAAGATCACTACTTCCTTCAAGATGATAAAGATGACCCAAACGTCCCAAGAGTTGGTTCCATATCCAACATCAGACGGACAACCCATATGGGTACACCCCGATCTCCTAGAAGATGAAAATTGGGAGGTCGTCAAAACAAAGCCAACCGCTCAACAGCGAAGGCAAGCCAGGAGACAACTCCGCAAACTCAAACAGCAGGAGAAAGCTCCGAAAAAGCAAGAAGCCGCTGAAAAGGCAGAGACCTCCTCTACCGCTTCACTGGGGGCAATAGAAGAGTCTCCTCCCAAGACTTCAAAGGCGCCAAGAAGATTCACTCTTGGTGATTTCATGCCACCGCACCTCAAAGATGAAACTACGCAGGGGGCATCAGACTCTTGCAACTCGGTGGTCGGATTCCCCATGGATGAATACGAGTCCAGTGACACCGCTAGCGACATCGATGAGTGGGAGGAATCCTTCGAAATAGGAGAATATCTCTCCGACGAGGAATGGATCCCTGAATCTCATCTTATGCCAGTAATCTGGTATAACCCATTACAGCCGCAAGGATCCTGGTCTGATGATGAAGAAGACCAAGAGGCTGTCCAAGAAAATACTCCAGTGGAACCCAACCATGTTGAACCACAAGGAGCAGACGAAGAAGAAGATTTGGCCCCCATGCCTGATCTCGATGAATACACAAGGATCTTGCAGCACCTTGCTATAGAGCAAGAACAAGGTCGCATCAACCAGCTTCGTCACAACCCAACACCGAAAGTTCCTGAAAATCTATAGGAATCTCCTCCGGTAACCCCGGAAAACGAAGAAAGTTGTTGGATCGATGATCCCCGTACATCTGAGGACGAATCTGATTCCCAACAGTTCATCTTGGAGGCATCTTCCGTCAAAGTTACTTGTAATGCAATAGCTCAGGATGATAATTCCTCCGGAACCACACCTTCTCAGCCTTCGTCTCCTGGAACAGTGACATCGGAACTCAAACCTCTTCCGACTGATCACCTTGAAGAAACTCCAGCCGGTGAAATCTTCTTCCGAGAAAATCCGGTCAATTGGTCCCAAATGCCCGATCTCATCGGTGATGTCTGGATCGACAAAATATTCGATAAAGAAGGAAAGTTGCTGGATGTTGTTCAGGACTTGCTCCGGAAAATGCTCCATGCAACACAATTACTGAAGATGGCAATGCTGACACAGAAAAATCTTCAGCAAATGAGAAGGAAAAACCCCTCGATCTCGAGGGTGATCTTCCAAACAAAGACCCTTCTCCAGAGGCTCTTGAAGTTGGTAGAGGTACCCATTCTAGCCGGGATTACCACAAAAACTACAACCAACCTTCTGCTTCTTATGTAAATCCTTCGGGAAAACAAGCTGTAAACACCCCTAGTGGCAAGAATAATGAAAATGTAGGCCCCAAGGAGGCTTTCAAGTACGACTTGATTCAGCACTTCAAACACATACCTGCACGTCTGCACATCCTAGACTTATTACGAATGTCACCACAGACTCGTGATAGTCTCATTTCAGAACTACAAATGCTGGATGCGGATGTCGACAAACATGCCCCACAAGTCGTACAAATTGAAATGGACTATAGGGTCAAAAAATCAAAAACTCCCTCAAAAGGAGAAAAGAAGAAAACTGAGGGATCCTGCATCGAATGCCTCTCGGTTCAAAAAGCAGCAAGTGCAACCATCACCTTCACCAAGGAAGACCTCCTGCTAGGCGAGACAAAGCACAACCGACCCCTGTACTTCACCGGGTACATCAAAGAGGCGCCAGTACGCAGAATCCAGATCGATCCAGGTTCTGCACTCAACCTCATCTCCACTTCGGCACTCGAAGAACTGGGCATTCCGCCTAGCAAGCTGAGCCACACGTCTGTGTCCATCTTTGGATATGATGGCAGCGCTCAAAGGCCGATCGGCAAAATCAGGTTCAAGTTGCAAATCAGTGATCTTATCTCCGAGGTCACTGTCTATGCAATAAAGACCCCTTCATGCTACAACATCCTTCTCGGACGCCCCTGGATACACGAGAATCGTGTTGTTCCTTCGACTTTACATCAGTGCATCAAGTTCGTTGGCAATGACGGCTTGATACATCGAGTGTTTGCAGACAAAAAGCCCTTCAAAGGCAAAGAAGTCTATTTCGCAGATGCTCAGATGTACAAAGATGAAAAAGAAGAAAGGGAGGAAGAAACAGCACCCTTTGCCGAAAATCTCCAGAAAGACAAAGGCAAGGCTCCTCAGCAATCACCGGAAGAAAACAAACCCTCTATCAAAACCGAAGAGAATAATCAATCTCCCTTCATGGTCTCCCTCAAGTCTTCAAAGCCTCTGGTGATCCCCACCAAAGCAAAGAAGACAAAACAAAAGGCTGGGGGCAAGTTTGTTGTCTCCTTCGTGTCTATCTTACAAGACACGGATTCGGACTCAGAGCCAGAAGAAGACACATCGTCAAGCCAAGCTGATGATCAATAAGTCCAGCCCGCTCTCACTCCGATGGAGACAACCGTTGACATATAAGATCCGGCATCTGCTTCCTTCGTTGTTCCAGCAACATCAGCAGAAGAAAAGCCAATCTTCTTCCATAAATCAGGAGTTTCTTCATCAAATTCTTCGCCTGAACCTTTCCAAAATGAAGGTATGCCTCAACTATCCCTGTATAGTCCAATGGCACAAGCTATCATGAAGAAAATGGGCTACGACGCTCAGAACCCAATCGGTTTGGGAGGTGGCCGTGGTATTATCACGCCATTGGAACCAACCCTGACCAAAAGTCAACTGGAAGGCTGGAAACCCCACCGCCACATAGAAAAGTCTTCACATGGGCTGGGGTATGATCCTGACGCTCCCTTGAGACAGTTGACACAAAGGCTGCAAAGTCGTCTTGCCGACCAAGCCTCAACATCTCATATTAATGAAGACATCGATCTCCCCGGATATCTCTTTGAAGAGTCACCCGTCGAAGATTTAGGAAGCTCACCCAATTGGTATGATTTCTCGGATGATGAAGAGGAATTGACCGATGATACGGATACACGATTTTCTAGCCCAGAAGAACCATCATCTCCAAAAGAAGTGCCCTACTTCGACCTAGTTTCAACAGGTGATTGGGACCATCTCATAGCAAATCTTGAGAAAAGTACCAATCAAGAAGACCCATGGACAAAAGCAGAGCCGTGGTCTGTAGATACCTTTGGAACTCCAGAAGGCTTTGTTGGGCTGGAAGCCTCCGAAAATATTGTGGAGGAACCACCTTCAAACCTTCCAACTGAAGATTCTGTTCAAAAGATAGACTTGGGAACACCTGATAACCCACGTCCTGTATTCATAAGCAAGAATATAAAGGATGATGAGTTACCCGAGTATATCGCGTTTCTTCATGAGTTCGTTGATTGTTTTGCATGGTCTTACGCTGAGATGCCTGGCTTAGACCCCAAAATAGCAGTCCACAAACTCAATCTTCAAAAAGATATCAAGCCTGTCAAACAAGGTCAAAGAAGGTTCGGTCCTGACGTGATGGAAAAAATTGAACAAGAAGTTCAAAAACTCAAAAGCGTTGGGTTCATCCGTGAGGAACAGCATCCTGAATGGTTGGCCAACATCGTCCCCGTGACAAAGAAAAATGGGCAAATCAGGGTCTGCATTGATTACAGAGACCTAAACAATGCATGCCCAAAAGATGAATTCCCGCTCCCTATACCGGAGGTGATGATCGACAACACCTGTGGGTTCGAGCGAATGACATTCATGGATGGCTTCTCTGGCTACAATCAGATAAAGATGCATCCTGAAGATGAAAAACACACAGCATTTCGGACCCCGTTTGGCGTGTATTGCTACACTGTCATGCCATTCGGTCTGAAGAATGCCGGCGCTACATATCAGAGGGCTATGATGAAGATATTCCAAGATATGCAGCACAAGACGGTCGAATGTTATGTCGATGACCTCGCCGTCAAAAGCAAAAGAAAAGAAGACCATCTCAAAGATCTTCGAGAAGTCTTCCTCCGACTTCGCAAACACAAACTGCGAATGAATCCCCTCAAATGCTTCTTCGGTGTTTCATCGGGTAAGTTTCTCGAATTAATAGTACGGAAAGCTGGCATAGAGCTTGACCCCACCAAAGTCAAGGCTATCCTAGAAATGCCATCTCCAAGAACCCTAAGACAATTAAAAGGGCTCCAAGGAAGATTGGCATATATTCGACGATTCATCTCCAACCTATCAGGGAAGTGCCGTCCATTCTCTCGGTTAATGAAGAAAGGTGTCGATTTTGTCTGGGATGCTGAATGTGAAGCCGCGTTCCAGGACATCAAGTCATACCTGACTAAGCCTCCAGTGTTGGCTGCCCCCACAACTGGAAAACCATTCCTCTTGTACACAAGAGCCCTTGACTGTTCTTAGGCGCTCTACTTGCACAAAAGAATGACGAGGGAAAAGAAGCTGCTCTATATTACCTTAGCCGCATGTTGGTAGGTGCAGAGCATCGCCACTCTCCAATCGAAAAAGAATGCTTGGCAGTGATGTTCGCCATACAAAAACTGCGTCACTACCTGCTAGCCAACACAGTGTACCTGATTTCGAGGATCAACCTCCTAAAGGTCCTTGTCACAAAAGCAGGTTCTCTCAATGCCCGACTAGCAAAATGGTCCATCCTCCTGTCACAATTTGACATTAGGTATGTACCACAAAAAGCAATCAAAGGCCAAGCTCTAGCAGACTTCCTCGCGGAGCATCCATTGCCTAAAGATTCTCCACTCAGGGATGACCTCCTAGACGAACCGGTCTACAGTGTGGAGACTTCCTTATCAAATGCTTCCTGGCACATGTACTTCGATGGCGCAACCAGGACAAATGAAAAGGGAAATCAAATATCGGGAATTGGCATTCTCTTTGTTAGTCCCGATAAATACATGATTCCGCATGCATTCTCGCTACTGGAACCATGTTCAAACAATGCAGCTGAGTACCAAGCCCTGATCATAGGATTGGAACTCGCCCTCGAATCCGGCATCATTACGCTGGAAGCTTTTGGAGACTCTCAACTGATCGTCAACCAGATGAATCAGAAATTTGAAGTCAGGAAGCCCGATCTGTTGCCTTACTACAACAAGGCGTAATCGCTTCGACAAAAGTTCGACATCTGTCACATCACCCACATCCTCAGAGGTGAAAACATTCGTGCAGATGCCCTGGCTGGACTTGCTGCGTCTATGGCAATTCAGGAAGGGGAAAACATGCAAGTTACAATGTGTCAAAAAAGGATTCTCCCTCCTCTCAACACACATCAAGCAGTTGCTGAATGCCACCAAGTGGTTGGAAGTCGGATCTCCGTCCTTAAACCTCGGATCGGCGACTGGAGGCATCCGTTCATTGATTACATAATGTTCGGAATCCTACCTGAAGATCCAAAAGAACGGGTAAGCATCCAAAGACGAGCCCCGAACTTTCATTTGGATATTCCTTCAAAAATGTTGTATAGAAAATCCTACAACGGAGTACTTCTACGCTGCTTGTCACAACAAGAAGCTGAAGAAACACTCAAAGAAGTACATGTTGGTCTTTGTGGAGCCCATCAGGCTGACCCTAAGCTCTACGATCAGATAAAAAGGTTAGGTTATTATTGGCCTACCATGGTGGCTGATGCAATGCAATTTGCTAAGCGCTGCCAATAATGCCAAATTCATGGAGACTATGTCCACATGCCTCCAGAATGGCTGCATCCTACAACGATCTCATGGCCTTTTGAAGCCTGGGGTATGGACATCATAGGTCCTATCTCCCCTCCATCGAGCAAAGGTCATCGCTTCATCTTCGCCGCTACGGATTATTTCTCCAAGTGGTCAGAAGCATTCGCGCTTAGTGAAATGAAGACCTCATCAGTCCTTCAGTTCTTGCGCACCAACATCATTTGTCGCTTCGGCATACCTAAAAGATTCGTCCATGATAACGGACCGCAATTCCGGGATCACAGATTCTACAGGTTCTGCGACAAATACAAAATCCAAAGTTGTCCTTCAACTCCGTACAATCCGGCAGCGAATGGACTAGCAGAGGCCTTCAACAAGACGCTCTGCAAAATCCTTAAGAAAATGGTCTCTAGTCACAAAAGAGATTGGGGCGACAAACTGCCTGAAGCTTTGTGGGCCTATCGAACCACCGTTCGAGGACCAACCCATAGCACACCATTCTCCTTGGCCTATGGATGCGAAGCTGTTGTCCCTTTGGAAGTTCAAATTCCTTCCTTAAGGGTATCTCTACAAAATGACATGACGCAAGAAAGCAATGTCAAATTGAGACTTCAAGAGCTGGATAATCTCGATGAGAGACGGCTCGAAGCTCTACAAAACATTGAACTCTACCAAGCACGCATGGCAGGATCTTTTGACAAGAAGGTCAGGCAACGCGCCTACAAAAAGGGAGACTTGGTTCTTACAGTAAGAAGACCTATGGTTTTTGCTCACAAATCCAAAGGCAAATTTGAACCAAAATGGGAGGGACCTTTCGTCATCGACAAAATCTTCTCCAACGGCGTATACGCTCTTCTAAATATGGAGGGTGACAGGTGTATGCTGCCCATCAATGGAAAGTTCTTGAAGCGGTACTACCCTTGAAGGCTTTCCCCACCGGGTCAGAGCAATGTCTACACGGCCAAAGCCTATTCCTAGGTATCTGCTCGTCAAACCCACTCCTTTTGGAATTTTCATCCTCTTGTTGAAATTTCTAAAAAAAAACCCCTCAAAACAATGTTTCTTTCATCGTTTCATTGTTAAAAAAAAAAAGCAAATCCAAAAATCCAAGTTTAGGAGCCTCTTCCCAAACTTGACCAAAATTTTCAATCCTTGAACCCAAAATTCATGGTTTGAAACAAAATCAGGACCTAGGGATTTCAGCCCTAGTCCACCCCGGCTTTCACCACCAAAATGGTTTTGAGTCAAAATTTACGACCCTCATGTCTTTAAACAAAAAATGGTTTTTCAAAAACTGCAGGGAAGCGACGTTCAGTCGATACCTGCAAAACCCAAAATCGGAAGGATGCGACACCCATTCCATACTTCCAAAACCCCAAAATTTCAAAAATCGTGGAGACACAACGTTCAAGTTGATATCCACAACCCAACTTTCAAAACAAACAAAAAACAAAACAAAGGTTCGAAAAAACCTCAAAATTCAAAAATCGTGGGGAAGCGACATTCCATCGATACCCACAAAACAAAATTTTTGAAGAAAAAAAGTAGGGAAGTGACGCTTAGTCGATACTTGCACCCAAATTCGCGGGGAGGCGACAGTCCATCGATACTCGCAACCGAATGAGCAAGGAGGCGACATTCCATCGATACTTGCAATACCATTTAGCAGGGAGGCGACTTTTAGTCGATACTTGCATTTTTGAAAACCAAAAACCTGACTTTCACGCCAAAAAACCCGGCTTCCATGCCAAAAATCCGGCTTTCACGCCAAAAAATCAAAAATCCGGCTTTCATGCCAAAAATCAAAATTCGGCTTCCATGCCAACAAAACAAAACTCGGTTTTCAAAAAAAAATCTAGCTTTCATGCCAAAAACAAAAAATCTGGCTTCCATGCCAAAAAGAAATTTCGACTTTCATGCCAAAAACAAAATCTGGTTCTTACACCAAAAACAAAACCGGCTCTCATGCCACAAACCAAATCTTGGCTCTCATGCCACAAAAAATCTTTGGCTCCCATGCCATCTCAAACTCGGCTTTCATGCCATTTTAAAAAAAGAAATCGGCTTTTACGCCACGAAAACCGGCTGTCATGCCACCCCAAAAAAATCGGCTTTCATGCCACCTCAAAATTCGGCTTTCATGCCATCCAAAAAATTTTTGGCTCTCATGCCATCCCAAAATTTGGCTTTCACGCCACCAAAATCGGCTTTCATGCCACCTCAAAATTTCGGCTTCCACGCCATCCAAAATTTTGGCTCTCATGCCATAAACCCAAATTTCGGCTTTCATGCCATCTCAAAAAAAAATTGGCTCTCATGCCATCCCAAAATTTGGCTTTCACGCCACCAAAATCGGCTTTCATGCCACCTCAAAATTTCGGCTTCCACGCCATCCAAAATTTTGGCTCTCATGCCATAAACCCAAATTTCGGCTTTCATGCCATCTCGAAATTCGGCTTTCAAACCACAAAAAAAAAAAAAAAACCTGGCTTTTGCCGCAAAATCTGGCTTTCATGCCAAAACAACCCTTTTGACCAAAGATTTTCACAAAATGACAACCTTTTGATCAAAATTCTCAAATAAACATTCTCACCCAACCTTTGCTTATTTTCACCAAAAAGAATTTAAGTAAAAGATACATAGAGTACCAAAAATGTTTTACATAGAGGTTCCAAAAAAAAGAAGAAGAGAGAAAAGAAGAAAAGAGTTTGTTATAAATCAAGAGCTCAGTCTAGCATGGTCTTCAACCAAAGATCCAGCTCCTCAAGCAGACTCTTGGCCTTAGCCTCTAAAGCTTCCAGGCCGCGCTTCTTCAAGATCTTGCCATAAAACGCGGCAGAACGCCGCGACCCATCTTCGGCACAAGGAAGCTCTTCCCAGAGAATTTGCCACTGCTCATACTCCTGAGTCTTTCTCTGGAGGCTGCTACCGGCTTCTTCAACCTGGCGAATCAGAGTTCCCTCTTTAGCACGGGCTTCTACAATGGCAGTCCATTTGGCAGCACTTTGTTCTTACAATTGCTCAAGGCGCTGCCTAGCTTCTGTGATCTCCCTATCAAGACAGTGCAGGTCCTGTGTTAGCTCGATGATAGCCAACTCGGTAACGTTCCTCTCCCGAACGAATTGCTTCCGAGCCCGTGAGATCTCATCCATTTCAGATTTGATCTTACCGGATGGCTGCAAAAACATCTCATTGAAGAAGTCACAGCTTGGGAAATTCTTGGTCTCAGTCCATTTGTCACCCAAAGCAATGACTTCATCAACAAAGGCCTTGGCACTTGCAACGTCCAGACCGACCTCTGCACTGTCAGCAAGGATGTCCTGTACATGCTTGACCATGCCAAAACCAGTTTTCAAATGGCCAGAAGAGAGAGTTTCAACCCATGAGCTCAATACACTCTTCAACACCTTCTTTGCATATTGGAGGGATGGCCCAGATGAAGATTCACCACGATCTGTTGGCTGACTGCCCATGTCAGGTCGTGGTGGAGAAGAAATCAAAAGGCTCTTTCCAATCGGAGCCACTGAAGAAGCAATATCACCACAAAGTCCCGCCTCCGCCATGACGGGACTGGTAGAAGAAGCCCCTACTTCTGGATCGGCTGCTGGCATCTCCTGCTCTGGCCCTGAGGAAGACGAAGGAACTTCTCCTATTGCTTCACAACCTGCTGGCAAAAACACAAGAAAAGGTATGAATATGATCCTATAAAAAAATCATCCTCATACCAGGTGGAGATTCTGGGTCCTCCCCAGAGTCCCTCAACTCTTCTTCAGATGCCGCAACTGGATCCATCACCCCTTCATCGACAGGAACCTCGGGCATCACCAAGTTTTCATCTTCTGCAAAAAAAAAGAAAACGTGCAAAAAAAAAAAGAGAGAAAAAAAAAAACAGTACACGGTAAAAAAAAAAGGAAAAACCGTGAGCAAAAGAAAAAAAAAGAAAGAAAGGAAAGAAGAAAAAAAAAGCGTGTGAAAAAAAAAAGAAGGAAACACGTGAAAAAAAAAAGAAGAAGAAAAAGAAAAAAAAAAGAAAAGAAACTTTCTTTCTACTCCTACATGCAATTTCTTGAAAAAAAAAACTTACTTGAAGCCATGGAGGAAGAAGAAGAAAAGCTTGAAGATCTTTGAAGAAAAGAAGGTCTTAGAGCTCTCTTGAAGACTTTTGCAAAAAGAAAGCAATAGGAGCAAAAGATCCCACCTCCCTTGCTTTTATAGAAGAGAGCAAACCAAAAGAGGAAAGAGGAGAAAAGTAAGGAGGTAAGTGCTAAAAATTGGCAACCTTCCCAAAAGAAAAGGAAACTTGGGATATTCTCTCCCAAAACAAAGATTCCTTGAGAAATTCTCTCCAAAAAGAAAGGGAATGATAGATATTCTCTCCCAAAGAAAGATATTTTGAGAGAATCTCTCCCAAAATCAAGGAAACTTGAGAAAATCTCTCAAAGTAAGGATATTTTTAGATATTCTCCACCCAAAGGAGATATTTTTAGATATTCTCTACAAAAACGACACCATGTGAGATCTAAGCCATCTTTCAAAGCTTAAGGTCCCATGGGTTAGCCCATATGAGCCAGGTTTGACCACCTAGGCACTAAAAGTGGCTTTTAGTCAAAATTCCTCTTACCAAGAGCATACAAAAAAAAAATGGTTCCATGCCTCTTTTGAGTTGATTGGGCCATACAAAAACTCCAAGCCTCATGAGCTTCCAAAATCCAAACCATCCCACCTCATGAACCAAATTAAGCCAAAACCTTGAAATTGACATTCTTCCAAAATCCAAAACCACTCCAATGGACTGAAAAAAAAAATGTCCCAAAGAGTAACCAAAAAACCAAACCATGGTCCCCTAACTTGCCACATACAGCTTGTTAGGTCAGAAGGCCAACCAAAAACCCACTTTCGGTCCCCTAACTTGTCACATACAGCTTGTTAGGTCACAAGGCCAAAATCAAAAAACCAAAAACCCGACCCCCTAACCTGCCACATACAGCTTGTTAGGTCACAAGGTCAAGAAAAAAAAAAATCCTACTTGACCGCCTGATGCGCCACATAAAGCCTTTAGGTTCACAAGGTCAAAAGGGAAAATCTAAAACCCAAAAAATCCAAAACCCAAAATCCAAATCCCAAATGTCAATTCTCAAAACTTTGCCTTGAAATGGTACGTGATCCCTCCCACTACCATAAAATCCCCTGGAAGCTCAAAAGGCTACTCTATAAAAAAAATGCTCAAAGACTCTTGGTCAAGTCAGAAGCTCTCCTTCAAGATTCTCTTTGAGGCACATCGACTGCAAAAGCCGTCGTCGCTGTACCTCGAGGGGGCATTTGTTGACACAAAAAATGTCACTTTGCCTCTTCACACCAAAAGCTACATGGAGCCGCATCCTACCCCAAATAGGCAGGCGCCACTTCAAGCATCAGATCTTGTCAGAATCAAACAAAAACTGCAAGGTCATTCAAAACAGCCAAAAGAGAGGTACACATGAAGTTTCGGGCCATTCCGACATCATTTGGCCTAGCTTCACTTCTCCAACAGCTAAGCAGCAGCTCCCGGCGGCGACAGTGTCGAAGACCCCAAATCTTCGATCAGAGCCTACGGATGGTCTCAAAATACCTCCGTAAGGCAACATGTCAAGTTTCAAGTCAAACCGACACCGTTTGACCCTCCATCAACTCTCGAGCAGCAAAATCAAGCCCTTAGGTAGTGAGAATTACCGAGGTCGTCACTCATCAAACAGAGCACATGGACGGCTTCTACATACCTCCAAAGGGCTGCACATCAAATTTCAGGACATTCCGATGACGTTTGACCCAGTTTCGATGCTCGGAAACAAAATCAAGCCTACTAGCGGCGGAGCACCCCGGGACAATGGCACCCAATTCGGAGCTTGTGGATCATCTCAAAATGACTCCAATAGGCTCCCCGTCGAATTTCAGGTCAATCGGACATGGTTTGACCAGAAGTCAAAGCTCGGCATTTCCCTCGTGGTGAAATCAAAGTCAAGAGTTTGCGGGACCCCAAGCCACTTCAAAACCTGAACAAAAGCCTATGGTTGGTCTCGTCTACTACTCAAGAAGCTACACATCGAATTTCAGGTCATTCCGACATCGTTTGACCTAATTTCGACGCTTGACAAAAAATCGGGAGTTCTCCACAGCAAAGTCTTCGGCTTTTCAGAAAATGGGAAACTTTGCAATCCGATTTGCACGGCTTCCCGTCAGGTTTTCTTGAGGGAAATTCAGCCAATAAATGAGAGGAAATTCCAAGAAAAATGTAGGAGAAAACAGAAGCGAAAAACGACGAAAAACGAAGAAGAAAAGGCGACCGGAAGGCGGCCGACCATGGGGAACAAACCCCATGGTCGCCGGCCCTCGCCCAAAAACCCCGTTTTTCGGGTATCTTTCGCGTCCCGAGTTGATTGGACCCTGTGATTTTTCCAAATTCTGATTTTTTTAGCATGAAATCCGTCGATCTTCGTCGACATCATGGATCCGCCGCCGGAATCATGGAATCATCATCCGACACCTCAAAATTGTCAACCGACCGATCAAGAAAATGCACTTTCTGCCCGACCGATCGAGAAATCGACTGGACAGATGTCGCCGGCTTGTTAATATTAATCAAAGTCTGAAATTGCATGATTATCCGATGTCGATCAACATGAAGATCCATTGATGATCATCGCCAAAAGAATTCCAAAGGACGCGGCGCGGCCCGTGACTCTTCAAGCGACCGGGAGACGATTTAATGCTGTTAATTGACTTGTTTATGGCAACTTATTACAGTCATTAACTCATTATCTTGGACGGCCCAATCAAAAGCAAGCAAATGGGAGTTACAAATCCAAGTATTCATGGCATTAAAACCATGAAACTCCCCTCATTATGGAGATTAAAGGCAACTAAATGCCCATTATCCTCCACCGGCCAATCAAATTCAAGGAAAAAGGAGTTACCAAATCAAGAAATTAAAAACTTGTAACTCCTCCCATCATGAGCATTAATACCATAAATGCTCATAAACTCTCCTAAATGGCTACCAAATGCCTATAAATAGGAGGCCATTCCAAGGAAAAGGGGGCAAGGGAAAAATTATCCAAAAACTCTCCGAAAAATCCAAGAAAAATCCAGAACCTCTGCAACAAACTCTCCTCTATTGAAGAAAACTCTGCTGCAACAAGCACTACAAGGTGATCAAAGCCCCTTGGGGGGCCACCCCCCCCCCCCCCCAAGGCCACCTCTCCTTCTATCCAACATGGCTAGATGCGGCTTTTCAGCCCGTCTACTCAGCTTTTTACCGGATATAGGACCTTACCTTGGTCCTTATCCTCTAAAAAACTGAGGTTGGAGCCAAGCCAAGAAATCAAGCATCAAAGTTCTCATCTGAAGGACGATGGCGGAGTCCATACATGACTCGCGACCGTCGATCTGAACGGGTCTCCCCACAATCGCATGAAAAGTTAGATTCCATTTCTTTCTTTCTATTGTATTGTATTTTTTCTTAAAGAGACACAAAATTCACATTTCTTGTCTTTTCATTATTGATGAGATTTGTAAACCGCCTTTCACGGCACCAAAATCGCCTTTCACGGCAAACAAAGAAAATCGCCTCTCACGGCATTCAAAACAAACTTGTCTCTTTTCTTTAAAATATGTGTGCAATGGAAAGTTAGGAAAAAGTTGATTTCCTTTCTACTTGTGAAGGTGAATCTCCGGATCACTACTCTAAATTCCAAGTAGAAAAGAAAATCTGGCATACCCACAAAATGTTGATACCCGCCTTTCTTTCTTCCCTCTCCCTCCTTCCGGACCCCGACAGACCCGGGGCGGATGGCAGCGGAGGAGGAACGGAGGGGTGCGGTCCATCAACTATGTTCAGAATCCTCCCTAAATATCCAAAAGAACGAGTAAGCGTTCAAAGACGAGCCCCAAACTTTCATTTGGACATACCTTCAAAAATGCTTTACAGAAAATCCTTCGACGGAGTACTTCTACGTTGCTTGTCACAACAAGAGGCCGAGGAAACGCTCAAAGAAGTTCATGCTGGTCTTTGTGGAGCTCATCAGGCTGGTCCCAAGCTCTACGATCAGATAAAAAGGTTAGGTTATTATTGGCCTAACATGGTAGCTGACGCGATGCAATTTGCTAAACGCCGCCGCCAATGCCAAGTTCATGGAGACTATGTTCACATGCCTCGAGAATGGCTACACCCCACGGCAATCTCATGGCCTTTCGAAGCCTGAGGTATGGACATCATAGGTCCTATCTCTCCCCCATCAAGCAAAGGACATCACTTCATCTTCGCCGCTACAGATTATTTCTCCAAGTGGCCAGAAGCATTCGCGCTCAGTGAAATGAAGACCTCATCAGTCCTTCAATTCTTGTGCATCAACATTATTTGTCGCTTCGACATACCTAAAAGATTCGTCCATGACAATGAACCACAATTCCGGGATCAACAATTCTACAGGTTTTGCGACAAATACAAAATCCAAAGTTGTCCTTCAACTCCGTACAATCCAGCAGCGAACGGACTAGCAAAAGCCTTTAACAAGATACTTTGCAAAATTGTCAAGAAAATGGTCTCTAGTCACAAAAGAGATTGGGGAGACAAACTACCTGAAACTTTGTGGGCTTATCGAACCACCGTTCGAGGACCAACCCATAGCACACCATTCTCTTTGGTTTATGGGTGCGAAGCTGTTGTCCCTTTGGAAGTACGAATTCTTTCCTTAAGGGTATCTTTACAAAATGACATGACGCTAGAAAGCAATGTCAAATTGAGACTCCAAGAATTGGACAATCTCGACGAAAGACGGCTCGAAGCCTTACAAGGCATTGAGCTGTACCAAGCACGCACGGCAGGATCTTTCGACAAAAGGGTCCGGCAACGCGCCTACAAAAAGGGGGACTTGGTTCTTGCAGTAAAAAGGCCAATGGTTTTCGCCCACAAATCCAAAGGCAAACTCGAGCCAAAATGGGAGGGACCCTTTGTCATTGACAAAGTCTTCTCCAACGGCGCATATGCACTTCTAAACATGAAGGGCGACAGATGTATGCCGCCCATCAGCGGCAAGTTCTTGGAGCGGTACTACCCTTGAAGACTTACGCCATTGGGTTAGAGCAGTGCTTGCATGGCCAAAGCCTATCCTTAGGTACTCGCTCGTTAAACCCTCCTCTTTTAGATTTTTCATCCTTATGTTGAGATTTCTAAAATTTCAAAAAAATGCTTACTTTCATAGTTTCATTGTTCAAAAAAAAATCCAAAAATCCAACTTTAGGAACCACTTCCCAAACTTAACCAGATTTTCGATCCTTGAACCCGAAATTCATGGTTTGAAACAAAATCAGGACTCAAGAATTTCCACCCTAGCCCACCCTGACTTTTACAACCAAAAAACGGTTTTAAGTCAACATTTACGACCCTCGTGTCTTTAAAAAAAAATGTTTTTTTAGAAACCGCGGGGAAACGACGCTTAGTCGATACTCGCAGAACCCAAAAAATCGGAAGGATGCGAACCCCATTCGATACTTCCAAAATTTTAAAATCGCAAGGAAGCGACACTTTGTTGATACTTGCAAATTTTCAAAAATCGTGGAGACACAACATTCCAGTTGATATCCACAAACCCAAAATTCAAACAAAAAACCGAGGTAAAAAAAAGAGAGACCTCCAAATTTCAAATCCGTGGGGAAGCGACATTCCATCAATACCCACAAAACCAAAATTTTGAAAAAAGCGAGGAAGCGACGCTTAGTCGATACTTGTGCCCAAATTCGCGAGGAGGCGACATTCCATCGATACTCGCAACCGAATGAGCAAAGAGGCGACATTCCATTGATACTTACAAGACCATTCAGTAGGGAGGCGATTTTTAGTCGATACTTGCATTTTTGAAAACCAAAAACTCAGCTATAAATGCCACAAAAAATCGGCTAGAAATGCCAAAAACCTGGCTCTCGTGCCAAAAATCGGCTATAAATGCCAAAAACCCGGCTCTCACGCCAAAAATCGGTTATAAATGCCAAAAACCGGCCTCTCGCGCCAAAAATTGGCTATAAATGCCACAAGACATGGCTTTCACGCCAAGAAAACAAAACTTAGTTTTCAAAACAAAATTTGGCTATAAACGTCACAAAATCGGCTATAAATGCCACAAAAAAAAATCGGTTATAAACGCTATAAAATTTCGGCTTCCATGCCAAAAACAAAATTTCGGCTTCCATGCCAAAAACAAAATTTCTACTTCCATGCCAAAAACAAAATTTCTTCTTCCATGCCAAAAACAAATTTCGGCTTTCATGCCAAAAACAAATTTCAACTTCTATGCCAACAAAAAACAAATCCCGGCTACCAATGCCACAAACAAAATTTCGGCTTCCATGCCATCCCAAATTTTGGCTTTCATGCCATTTCAAAAAAACAATTTTGGCTCCTATGCCACAAAACCTAGCTCTCATGCCATTTCAAAAATCGGCTTTCATGCCATTTCAAAAAATTTGGCTCCCATGCCACAAACAAAACCGACTTTCATGCCATCCCAAATTTTGGCTTTTACGCCTCAAAATTTCGGCTTCCATGCCGACCCAAATTTTAGGTTCCATGCCATCTCAAAATTCGGCTTTCATGCCAAAACAATCATTTGATAAAAGGATTTTCACAAAATGACGAACTTTTGATCAAAGTTCCAAACAAACATTCCCATTTAACTATTGCTTGAATTTTTCACAAAAGAATTTGAGTGAGAAGAGGGAATGCAAAAACGACAAGTGCTAAAAAAAATGTCCACAAGCACTACAAGAAAAAGAGTACCAAAAAATATGTGTATATACACAGGTACCCAAAAAAAAGAAAAAAAAAGGTTTGTTACAAGAATTAGGAGCTCAGTCTCACATGGTCTTCAACCAGAGGCTCAACTCCTCAAGTAGACTCTTGGCCTTAGCCTCTAAAGCTTCCAGGCCACGCTTCTTCAAGATCTTCCCATAGAATGTGGTAGAATGCCGCGATCCGTCTGCAGCACGGGGGAAGCTCTTCCCAAGAATCTGCCATTGCTCGTACTCTTGAGTCTTCCTCCGGAGATTGCTCTCAGCCTCCTCGGCTTGGCGAATCAGAGTCCCTTCTCTGCCACGAGCTTTCACAATGGCATCCCATTTCACGGCAGATTGTTCCTCCAATAGCTCAAGACGCTGCCTGGTCTCAATGACCTCCCTATCAATACCGCGCAGATCCTTTGTCAGCCCGATGATAGCTAACTCGGTAACGTTCCTCTTCCAAACAAATTGCTTCCGAGTCCGCGAGATCTCGTCCAGCTCCGACTTGACCTCGCTAGAAGGTTTCAAAAACATCTCATTGAAGAAGTCACCACTTGGGAAGCTCTTGGTTTCATTCCACTTGTTCCCTAGAGCTATGACTTCATCAACGAAAGCCTTTGCATTTGCAATGTCCAGGACGACTTCTTGGCTATCAGCAAAGATGTCTTGTACATGCTTAACCATGCCAAAGCCAGCTTCCAAATGGCCAGAGGAAAGAGTTTTGATCCATGAGCTCAAAACGCTCTTCAACACTTTCTTCGCATACTCAAAAGATGGCCCGTACGAAGGCTCGCCCCTCTCCATTAGTCAACTGCCCGTGTCATGTCCTGCTGAAGGAATGATCATTAAGCTCTTTCTAACTGAAGACACCGGCGAAGGAATATGCTCAGAAGATTTCATCTCTGCTACATTAAAACTGGAAGAAGAAGTCCCAGCTTCTGGTTCAACTGTAGGCATCCCCTGCTCTGGCACTGAGAGCATCCCCTGCTCTGTCGCCTCATAGTCTACCAGTAAAACAAAAAAAGAGAGGTATGAATATGATTCTGTTGAAAAAATCATTATTATCAGGGTTATTGCTACAACTAGCTTCTTCGACGATCGGCGGAATGCTTTCTGCCTCCATGAGTTCATCTGAAGCGTCATCAAAGGCCGCATCCATGGATGGCTCGAAATCGTCAGAATCCTATGGCAAGTCAGCTAACAAGAAAACAAGCAACATGTTAACATATGACAGCACAGACGAAAAAGGAAAACACAAAGAAGTCATACCAGGTGAAGATTCTGGAATCACTCCAGAGACCCTCGGTTCTTCTTCAGATGCCGCAATTGGATCCGTCACTGCTTCATCAGCCGGGACCTCAAGCATCGCCAAGTCCTCATTTTCCACTAAAAAATGGAGAGAAGGCAAATCAAAACAAGAAAATCTCGAAGAAAGAAACGAAAAGGGAAGAAAGAGGAATCATACCTTTATCAACGGTTTCCTCCTCTCGACTCCTCTTTTCCAGAGGCTCATCAACATCCCCTAACAACTCTTCAGCAGTGGTGAGAGGGGCTTCCAAATCAGGAGAGTCATTGTGTCGTCTCTTATTGCGGCGCTGCCCTCTTTTCCTCTTGCTTCTATGGGATGGTTTACTCGAAGTACCCGTCCCATCATCACAGTCAGGACCTTCACTTGACTCCTCGCCAGATGGTCTGCTCCTCCCAGTGGACTCTAAGGAAGCCCTTGTTCGTTCTGGAGGAACTACCTGCAAAAGGATAAAAAAAATCAATCATCAAAGTGACAGGATTTTGGGAAAGAAAAACTCTAATGAAATTTTGGCATGATTTCGGGACAATTCCGAAGAAAAGGAAGACATCCCGAAAAAGATAGGAAGCTTGAAGAAGAGCTCAACATCGCTGCGAGCTCAATGAAGCCTCATCAAAGAAGGTTTGAACTCAAACATCGCTGCGAGATCAAACCAATCTCATCAAATCTCCACAAAGCTTGAAGAAGGGCTCAGCATTGCTGTGAGCTCCAAACTTCAAAACTTGTAAAGCTCCTCAAAAATCTAGCAAGATCAGGAAAGGGCTGAACATTGCTGTGGGCTCCAAATCTCAAAACTTGCAAAAGATTTCCTGGTATGCATCATCATGCTCCCAATCAATTTATGAAAAAGCATACATAAAAAATCATCATGCATTAGATGCTAGGAAAACTTTAACCAAAGCTTGATCAATTCCAACCCAACTTGGTCAAAACCAATCAAACTTTGTCAAAGTCAAAATTCATGTTGACTTGACCTAGAGATTCTAGCCTTTTATCCTGATGCATCAAAATAAAAAAGAAAAAAATATATGCATGAACATCTTGAAATGCATAAACCTCATGATGCATAAACCTCATTATCATTGGTGAGCAAAACAAAAGAAGAAAAAAAAAAGGAGAAAGAAGTTTAAAAAAAATAAATTTGGGCAGCAGGCCGTGGCCCACTGCCACGTGGCAGTACGGCCAAGTCCGTACGGACCTGTCCATACTGCCAATAAAAA
Organism: Cinnamomum chago; assembly: GCA_038049695.1. Classification (NCBI taxonomy): domain Eukaryota; kingdom Viridiplantae; phylum Streptophyta; class Magnoliopsida; order Laurales; family Lauraceae; genus Cinnamomum; species Cinnamomum chago. The sequence continues at coordinate 66,400,346 of CP142451.1, forward strand.
AATAAAAAAAAAACAAAACAACGAGCAAAAAAAGTAGAAAAAAAAGTCCAAAAAAAGGGGCAGCACGTAAAAAAAGAGAAAAAAATAAGAAAACGAAAAAGAAAGAAAAGAAAAGAAAATTTTACTTCTACAATGGAAATTTCTTGTGGAGGAAGAAAACTTACTTGAAGCCATTGATGGAGAAAAAGAAGAAAAGCTTGAAGATCTTTGAAGAAGAAGGAGAATTCTTGATCTTGGAGCACTCTTGAAGACTCTTGCAAAGAAAGAAAGTAAAGAAGCAAAGATCCAATCTCATCTTGCTTTTATAGAAGAGAGCAAACCAAAAGAGGAAACAAGGACAAAAGAAAGGAGGTAAGTGCTAAAAATTAGCAACCTTCCCAAAAGAAAAGAAATTTGAGATATTCTCTCCCAAAGAGAACATTCTTTGAGAAATTTTCTCCAAAAAGAAAGTGAATGAGAAATATTCTCTCCAAGAAAGATATTTTGAGAAAATCTCTCCCAAAAGAAAGGAAACTTGAGAGATTCTCTCCAAGTAAGAATATTTTTAGATATTCTCTATCCAAAAGAGATATTTTTAGATATTCTTTACAAAATCACACCATGTGAGATCTGAGCCATCTTCAAAAGCTTAAGGTCCCATGGGCTAGCCCATATGAGTTAGGTTTGACCACCTAGGCACTAAAAGGGGTTTCCTTTCAAAAGATTTCTCTTACCAAGAGCATACGAAATGGTTCCATGCCACTTTTGAGTCGATTGAACCATTCAAAAAAAAAGGAAAATAAAAAGAAAAGGAAAAAGAGAAAGCCTCATGAGTTTCCAAAAAACCAAACCATCCCACCTCATGAACCAAATTGAATCAAAATCTTGAAATTGACATTCCACAAAATCCACACTCTGGTCCCCTAACTTGCCACATAAAGCTTGTTAGGTCACAAGGCCAAAACCAAAAATCCTGACCCCCTAGATTGCCACATACAGCTTGTTAGGTCATAAGGTCAAAACCAAACCTGACCCCCCAACTTGCCACATACAGCTTGTTGGGTCACAAGGTCAAAATCCAAAAAATAAAACCCCGACCCCTTAACTTGCCACATACAGCTTGTTAGGTCACAAGGCCAAAAACCAAAAAATCCTTCTTGATCGCCTGATGCGCTACATAAAGCCCTTAGGTTCACAAGATCAAAAGGAAAACCCAAAATCCAAAAACCAAATCCAACTCCCTCATGTCATTTTCAAAATTTTGCCTTGAGACGGTACGTGATCCTTCTCACCACCATAAAATCCCCTGGAAACTAAAAAGGCTTTTAAAAAAATGCTCAAAGACTCTTGGTCAAGTCGAAAGCTCTCCTTCAAGTTTCTCTTCAAGGCACATCAACTCCAAAAGCTACTCGTCACTGTACCTCGAGGGGGCATTTGTTGACACCAAAAATGTCACTTTGCCTCTTCAACATCAAAAAGCCACATGAAGCCGCATCTTACTACAAACAGACAATGCCGCTTCAAGCATCAAATCTTGTCAGAATCACTTGAAAACTGATAGATCCTACAAGACAGCTAAAAGAGGAGTTCATATGAAGTTTCGGGCCATTCCGACATCATTTGGCCTAACATCACACCTCCGGCAGCCAAACAGGCGCTCTTGAAGGCGGCGGGGTCAAAGACATATAAACTTCAATCAGAGCCTACGGATGGTCCCAAAATAGCTCCAAAAGGCTCCACGTCAAATTTCAGGTTAATTAGACATCGGTTGACCGCACATCAAAGCGCGACATCTTCCTTGTAGCGAGATCAAGCCTAGCAGCGACGGGACCCCAAACGGCTTCAAAACCCAAACCAAAGCCCAGGGTTGGTCCTATCTACTGCTCAGGAAGCTTCACGTCCAATTTCAGGTCATTCCGACATCGTTTGACCTAGTTTCGACTCTTGACAAAAAACGACAACTTTGCGCGGCAAAGTCTTCGGCTTTTCTAAAAAATAGGAAACTTTGTGCTCCAATTTGCATGGCTTCTCGTCAGTTTCTCTTCATGAGAATCAAGACAAAAAATAAGGAAAATTGTCAAGAAAAATACAAGGGAAAAAAGAAACAAAAAAATTCCGAAAACGGCCGACGAAACGGCGACCAAAGGGGAAAATCCACCCATGGTCGCCGGCGACCTTGGAAATCCGGGTTGCCTGATTTCCGCCGCGAGGCCCTTTTTCCTATCCTTTTCGCATTTTGGGAGTTTCAGCCCCTGTGATCTCCTGAAAATCTGATTTTTGACACTCGAAAACGACTAATCTTCGTCAACATCTCGGATCCGCCGTCAAGAGCATGAATTCATTATCGATCACTCCAAGATCGTCATCTGGCTGACCAAAAAAGTGTACTTTCTGTCCGACCGACCAAGAAATCGACAAGACGGATGTCACCGGCCCACTGGTATCAACTAATGTCTAAAGTTGCGTGATCATCCGACATTGATCGACATGAAGATCCATCGTCAATCATCACAAGAAGAATTCCAAAAGACGCGGCATGGCCCACGACTCTTCAAATCCTGGGCGACCACTTAATGTTCTTAATTGACCCAACTAAATGCGGTCATTAACTCATTATTTTGGACAACCCAATCAGATTCAAGGAAATGGGAGTTACAAGTCCAAGCTATCATGGCATTAAAGCCATGAAAGTCCTCTCATCATGGAGATTGAAGGCGATTAAATGCCCATTATCTCCATCGGCCAATCAGAAGCCAAGAAAAAGGAGTTACAAAATAAAGGAATTAAAACTTGTAACTCCTCCCATTATGTGGTTTTAATGCATTAAAGCCCATAAAGTCACCTAAAGGCTACCAAATGCTTATAAAAGGAGGTGACTCTAAGAAGCCAAAGACAGAATCCCGGAATCCCGAACTCAAAATCCAGAAGCCCCGCTACTCTGAAGAAATTCTGCTGCAAGAAGAAACTCTGCTGCAACAAACACCCAAAAGGTGTTCAAAGTCCCTTGGGGGGGGGACACCGCCTCCCTCCTCTAAGAAAAAAGCCTCCTCTTCTCCTACTCAACATGGCCAAGACATGGCTCTTCTGCCCATCTCTTCATTTTTCTTTGGGTATAGGACCTTCCCTCGGTCCTTATCCTCTAAAAAACTGAAGTCCAAGCCAAGCCAAAGAATCAAAGCATCAAGCGTTCTCATTTGAAGGACGATGGCGGAGTCCATACATGACTTACGACCGTCGATTTGAACTGGTCCCCACAATCTCCTAAGAAGTAAAATTCCCTTTCTTACTTTTCTGTTGTACTTTATATTTTCTTTAAGAGACAAAAAGTCACAATTCTTGTCTTTCTTTATTGATGAGATTTGTAAATCGCCTTTCACGGCACCAAATTGCCTTTTACGGCAAACAAAATCGCCTTCTAGGGCAAACAAAAATCGCCTCTCAAGGGCATTAAAAAAAACTCTCTTTTCTTAAATATGTGTGCAATGAAAAGTTAGAAAAAAGGTTGATTTCCATTCTACTTGCGAAGGTGGATCTCCAGATCATTATTTCTGAATTCCAAGTAGAATTGAAAATCTGGCATACCCGTACAAAATATAGATGCCCTTTTTAACCCCCCCCCCCCTCCTTTGTTCCCTCCATTCAGATCCTCTCGGCGACCCCGGGGACGGATGGGAGAGGAGAGGAAGGAAAAAATCTGATCCATCAGATGTGCCATAGTAACAAGGTGATCTTCACCTTTGAAGTGGGTGAGGAAGAGTGTCTCCAGCATGGCCCAGTTTTGAATAGAGTCCTCCGGCAAAGTGGAGTACTAATTGAAGGTTGTACCTTTTAGGGTACTTGCAAAGAGACGGATCTCGAGGGCATCTTGATCCGCGATAACTCCCGTCAGGATCTTAAAGTGGATGACATGCTGTCTGGTTGAACCTTTCCCCATATATGTTTGGAGAGTAGGTTGTTTGAATTTTGCAGGGAACGGAACCGAGTCCATCCATAAGGGATATGGTAGGTTGATCCCGTGTTCTTTTAGTGTATCCTCTTATTTTGCTTCGGCGAGGATATCGTTGATGTCCTTTTTGGTAAGGGCGCGTGACTCATTGTTTTCCTCGTCACCTTGATGACTCAGAGGAGCTTCATAGTTTAGTGGATGCTGGAAAGTGAGGAGATTTTCCATCAGGGCCTCAAATCTTTGTTGTCCTTTCTCCAACTGCTGGATGCATGCTGTTACGTCATCATGCGGTGGAGGCTGCTCGGTATTTGTAACCAGGATGTTCATCCTTCGAGAGTCGAATGAGGATATCATCTTGGTGACTGAGCTAGAGCTCATTCTTTTGGATGAAGACTCGGAGAAATGGTTACTCTGATGTCCTTGGCTTGAAGGAGCGGGAGAATCCTCCTGATGTCTTCGTGTCCGGAAGACGCTACAAGTCATCGGTCGTTTGACATGAATTTTGGCTGCTGACTTCTGGCGTTCTCTAGTTTTACCAACCATATAGACAGCAACAACTTGGTCGGGTCTTTCTTTTTCGACCCATTTTTTAGAGACTTGAAGGGTAGAATGTTGGGTTTTTTGCTTCTCTAGTCTCTTTTGTCGATATGCCACGCAGCGACGTATACGACGAGCAATTTGAGCTTCAGTCAGCTCTGGCTGTACTCTGGCAATGAAGGATGTAGTCCCTCGTGCACAGTAGCCGAGCTTATCTTCTTTGAAGCTGGGCATTGACAGGATCTGGATGCGGTCCTTTGCCTGTAGCAGTGAGGCTTTGAATTTTGCAAGTTCGGCCCCTGTTGAGATGAAGCGTCGAATCGCAGGAGTGTAGGCCTTAGCATGCTCTTGCGGTGGCCTGGTGATGCATGACTTGATTTTGGGCTTGTAGGAGCAAGCCGGCTCATGCTGAGTTGATTTTTTTTGTTTGGCGAAGGGTAGATTTCTTTTCTTTGATGTGAGAGAGAGGGCAGAACCGGTTCACCTTGAGAGGGGCCAGGTACGCTGGCTTTGCAGATGTTTGAGACCTCCTTTGTTTTGGGGAACGTCTTGGGGAACAAGTCTTAGGGCAAACCTGGTTTCTTGGAGATTGAGCCTTCATGGGATTGCCACGGGCTTCAGGTTTCTTGATTGTTGCCCTTGGTTTTGGAGCAGCGACATGTTCAGGGGCGGTTTTCTGCTTCTTGGCAGGTGCAATTTCTTCTGCAGGGAGTGGGAATGGTCCCAACGACCCGAAGATGATGGTCCAGGGAGTAGAAGTCATCCCGGTTTGAGAGTTGCCGAGGGAGGTGATGTTTTGGCAGCTGCTAGGGCGCTTGTGAGTGCGCTTATTTTGCTTTTCTTGAAGCAATAGTTGGTATTTGTTTTCATCGAAAGTGATGGTCAATGAAGCTGCCATTGTTAGTTTGGAAAACTTCTAAAACAAGACCAGATCCATTAGTAATTACAAGAATGTAGTGATCATAAATAGAAAATAACTATGATTTTGTCTTTTTAAATCGCTCGAGGGGACATGGCCCAGCCCAAGCGAGATGAAAGAGGCAAAAAACCATAGAGGGTACAATTGTTCTAAATGCAAGTATGGTAGGCTCAGGGCGAGCGTTCCAGTGACTGCTAGAAGCAATTGTGAACCTTAATTCAAATAACTGAGAAGCAAGGCTCACTCGAGGTAAGATGATATAAGGTTGGAGATACAAATGTGTCGGTCGCGAATACAGTAGACCTGAAAGGGTGTACTAGCACTGCTAGGCACAAATGTTGTAAATCGCATCCTTGGAAGGAACATGAGATGTGATTTTTGAAATGTCAAGATTGGATTCATAAAGGAGAGCAAATGGTATTCCAATCCGAACAAGGCTCAAGCATTTCTGCGAGCACTTAGTTCGAACGGGAAGAGACCAGAATTTCTCGAATTTGAACCCAAAAGTAACGGAGATTTTTTGAAAGGTCAAGATTGAATTCATCAAAGAAAGCAAATGGTGCTTCAATTCGAACATAGGCTCAAACATTTCTGCGAGCGCTAAATCCGAAAAGGAGAGAACTAAGATTTCTCAAATCTGAATTCAAAATGACGGAGGTTTTTTTTTTAAATTGAATTCGTCAAAGAGAGCAAATGGTGTTCCAATCCGAATAAAGGCTCAAACATTTCTGTGAGCACTAAACCCGAAAAGGAAGAAAACAAAGTTTCTCAAATCTGAACTCAAATGTGACGAAAGTTTTTTGTTTGAAGTGTTTTTTCTTTTGAAGATTTTTTTTTTAAGTCTTTTTTTTAAGATTCTTTTTTTTTTTTAAGTACACATAGGTCTTCAATTCGATCTTATGAAATCTTAGTAGATAGATCAGCCCCCAGGTAAGGGTAGGATTACTTAATGAATCCGTTTGAAGGACCCTTGCCTCGAACAGTCTAGCTGCCTCTGTTAGGGATTTTGTAGATTGCAATTTGATAGATGCATAATCATTCAAGCATCATTTGATTTACACACTTGCATTGTTTTAGATAAACTTGAAATCTTGTTTTATTCATGCATTGCTTTTAAGATTTGTAAAAGTATCAATTTATGCATGATTTGCTTTTAAAACTTGGATGCATTTGTTTTTTAAAAGAGTTTTAGAAATCAAGCTGGCCTTTGGTTTTAAATCTTTCTAATCTTTTTAGGTTTCTTGGGTTTCATGTTTTTTAAACATCTTGGTTTGATTTAAAACATGTTTCCTAGTTTGATTTAATGGCCCAAAAAGTTCCACCAAGAAAATCTTTGAAATATGCAAAGTTGGTTTTTTGGTCCTAGCAGTGTGGCCGGTCGACCGGCCCAGAGGTCCCGGTCGACCGGGAACACTGCAGGCAGAAATTTCCCTGAAGCACCAACGGTAAAAAATATGACCGTTGTGTGTTCCAGGTCGACCGAGACCTGTTTCCAGGTCGACCGGGGACTAGCCGTTGGGCACTTTTTGCTATAAATATGAGTTCTTTCATTTGCCAAAAGTTGGGAATTTTAAGGCCCTCCTTGAGGGGTTTTGAGGCATATCAAAGGGAAATGAACTAAGGGATGAAGGGGTCATTAGGAAAGCTAAAGCTTGGATTAATGAAGTTAAATCACCAAGTAGGCTCTACTTTCCTTAATCATATGTTTTCATGCTTTGTTTTATTTTTGGTAAATCATTTGTAGCATGATAAACTATGTTGTGTTGTATCCTTAGCATGTTTTATATTTTGAATTGATCTATTGTTTTGGATGCATCACCATTGATTCAATCCAAGTAGTACTTTATTTGGTAAATCTAAGTAGATCATGTTAATGAAAGAATCTTTGAAATTATATGTAACATGATCCATATACTTGGTTGAATCTTTGGTTGTTGTTTTCCAACATAAGAAAATCACTTTCAAAACTATCTTATGTTTTGGATTCAACTTCTTTACAAATCATATGTTTTCATGTTTTGTTTTATCTTTGATAAATCTTTAGTAGCATGTTAACCTATGATGTGTTGTATCCTTAGCATGTTTTATATTTTGAATTGATCTATTGTTTTGGATGCATCACCATTGATTCAATCCAAGTAGTACTTTATTTGGTAAATCTAAGTAGATCATGTTAATGAAAGAATCTTTGAAATTATATGTAACATGATTCATATACTTGGTTGAATATTTGGGTGTTGTTTTTCATCATAAGAAAATCTCTATCAAAATATATCTTATATTGTGGATTCAACATCTTTACAAATCATATGTGAATTTGTTTTAAAGTTTTATAACTTGCTTTGCATTGATTAGTATATCATATTCAAGTTGTATTTATAATCACATATGATTTGTCCCCTTATTTCAATCAAATCTATTTTTATGTTTTATGAGCTACATTGTTGATTTGATTGACATCCTTATGCGTCACATGTTTAGAGCTAATTAATTTCATACAACTTATGAATCTTTGACATCATTAACAAGTTGTTACTTTTAATATGTAACTTGCATTCTTTCCTCAATCATAAATGTTTTTATGAGCTAAAACTTTCAAAAGCCTTAGGCATACATTTATGAGCTTTCATTTTCAAAATGATTGAGGACATCACACACACATCATGTACTTTCATCTTTGCATTCATAGTGTGCGTGTGTGTATTAGATTTTCATTTTCATATCCGCCTATTTTAGAGGTAAATGTAATGAGCTTAATTGAATCTCCATCAAGTGTATTATAGACACTAATTAGAGAGATAACCAACCTTGTGGTTGAAGAGGTTATTGCTTAGCCTTGAAAAGCATAATGTAAAGGTTATTGCTTAGCCTTGAAAAGCATAATTATAAAGGTTATTGCTTAGCCTTGAAAAGCATAATTGTAAAGGTTATTGCTTAGCCTATTGAAAAGCATAAATAGTGGAAATCCGGTGGGGTGTTGGATCACAAGCCGGTAGTGGATGTAGGCATTGAGGCCGAACCACTATAAATCCTTGTGTGATGGTGCTTGCTTTGTGGTGATTGTTTTCATTAAGCTTCCGCATTTTGTTTGATAATCATCACTTCTGACTAGTTTGTTTTAAAGAAGTTAAATTTGATTAAAATTGGTCATAATTGGAGCTCACCCTATTCACCCCCCCTCTAGGGTTCGAATCCTCAGGACTTTCAGCCTCCACACTCTGGACAAGGCTTTTCTTAGATCCACTTTGGTCAAAGAACGCAATTGGTGCAACCTTAGAGAATTTTTGAAAAAAATTTTGATTTTTTTTTTGGAATTTCTAATGGATTCATCAAAGAGAACGAAGGATATCCCAATCCGAATAAAGGCTCAAAAATTTTTGCGAGCGCTAAATCCGAAAAGGAGGGGACCAAACTTTCTCAAATTTGAATCCAAAAAAAAAAAGATTTTTTTAAGGAGTTTTTTTTAAGAGTTTTTTTTTTTAAATCCCTATTGGACTCATCAAAGAAAAAAGATGACCCATTCCCCGATAAGAACAATAGCTACGAACATTTCTGTGAGCTATCAAGTTCAAAGAGGAGAGGATCAAAGTTTCTCAAAATTGAATCCAAAAACGAGAAAACAAATTTCTTTTTTTTTTTTGGAGATTTCTTTTTCTTTGAAATGAGAAAGAATGGAAATAAATTCAAAGGTAGAAATTTTCCAAAAATCTCATCTCATTATTTTTTTTTTGGATGCAAGATCCAGCAAAGGCCACCAACTAGAAAGGAGTCTAAGAATTTAAGCATCGCATTCTCAAATGAACGAGTCCCACCAGGTGTGCCAACTTGATGGGGGCTCCGACCTTTCGTCCTCTTATTCCCACCCCTGGGGCTGCCTGGGGCATGGCGGAGAAGGAAAAGCGAGGTCATCAACATTTTTTGTACGGGCATCCCAGTTTTTCTATTCTACTTGGAATTTGAAGTGATGATCCGGAGATTCACCTTCGCAAGTAGAATGGAAATCAATTCTTTTTTCTAACTTTCCATTGCACACATATTTTAAGAAAGAGACAATTTTTTAAATGCCGTGAGAGGCGATTTCATTTTGTTTGTCGTGAAAGGCGGTTTGTGTCGTAGAAGGCTATTTGTGTCGTTAAAGGCGATTTACAAATCTCATCAATAATGAAAGACAAGAAATGTGATATTTTTATGTCTCTTTACAAATAATACAAAATACAAAGAAAAATAAGAAAAGGTATCTGACTTCTCAGGAGATTGTGGGGACTTCGTCATCGTCCTTCAGATGAGAACGCTTGATGCTTTGATTCTTTGGCTTGACTTGGACCTCAGTTTTTAGAGGATAAAGACCAAGGGAAGGTCTTATATCCAATGAAAAACCGAGGAAACGGGCTGAAGAGCCACGTTTAGGCCATGTTGGATAGAAGGAGGGAGGAGACCTTGGGGGGGTGGCCCCCAAGGGACTTTGATCACCTTGTGTTCTTTTGGCAGAGTAGCAGGGTTTCTTCAAAGTTCTTCATCCTTGCTTGTGAGTATGGATCTCTCTCTACCCTGTATGTGTCCGTCTTTTTGAATTTCTAGGAATTACCCCCTTTTTGTAGGCTCTTGGTGGCCATGAGGTGATTTATGGGATTGATGACCCATGATGAGGGAATTGATGGCATTGATGGGAGGAGTTACAATTTTTAATTCTTGATTTTGTAACTCTCTTTTCTAGGCTTGTGATTGGCTGGTGGAAGATGATGGGCACTTAATCGCCTTTAATCTCCATGATGAGGGGAGTTTCATGGTTTTAATGCCATGATTGCTTGGATTTGTAACTCCCATTCATGGGCTAAGGTCGCTGACGACCATGGGGAATGTCCCCCTTTCGGTCGCTGTTTCTAGGCCGTTTTTTTATCTTTTTCGCCTCCATTTTCTCCTGGATTTTTCTTGGCATTTCTCCTCATTTATTGGCCTGATTCTCCTGAAGAAAATCTGAGAAGAAGCAGTGCAAATCGGAGCACAAAGTTTCCTATTTTTTGGAAAAGCCGAAGACTTTATAGCCGATTTTCCGTCAAGAGTCGAAACGAGGTCAAACGATGTCGGAATGACCTGAAATTTGAGGTGAAGCCTCCTGAGCAGTAGATGGGACCAACCATGGGCTTTTGTTTGAGTTTTGAAGTCGTTTGGGGTCCCGTTGCCAGTAGGCTTGATTTTTGCCGCGAGGAAGATGCCTCGCTTTGATGTGCGGTCAACCGATGTCCAATTGACTTGAAATTTGACAGAGAGCCTATTGGAATCATTTTGAGATGATCTGTTGGCTCTGATTTGGGTGTTGTGGTCTCGGGGTGCTCCACCGCCGGTAGCCTTTATTTTGTTTTGAAGCATCAAAGTCGGGTCAAACGTTGTCGGAATGACCTAAAATTTGACATGCAGCCCTTTTAAAGTATGTTGAAGCCATCCATGTGCTCCGTTTGATGAGTAATGGTCATGATGGTTCTCGCCACCGAGAGGCTTGATTTTGCTGTTCAAGGGTTGATGGAGGGTCAAACGTTGTCGGTTTGACTTGAAATCTGACATGGAGGCTTTTGGAGGTATTTTGAGACCATTCGTTGGCTCTGATCGAAGTTTTGATATCTTCGACACCGTCACGGCCAGGAGCGCCTATTCAGCTGTCGGAGGAGTGAAGTTGGGTCAAATGATGTTGGAATGGCCCGAAACCCCTCTTTTGGTTGTCTTGAAGGATCTTGCAGTTTTTGTTTGATTCTAACAAGATCTGATGCTTGAAGCAGCATTGCCTATTTTGTAGTAGGATGCGGCTTCATTTAGCTTCTTCATGTTGAAGAGGAAAAATGACATTTTTGGTGTCAACAAATGCCCCCTCAAGGTACAACGAAGAGTACTTTTTGGAGTCGTTGTGCCTCGAAGCGAAACTTAAAGGAGAGCTTTTGATTTGACCAAGAGTCTTTGAGCATTTTTTTAAATAGCCTTTTGAGTTTCTAAGGGGATTTTATGGTAGTGAGAGGGATCACGTACCATCTGTCGCGACCCCGGACCGGGAATCCGGGATCGGGACATTAGTGAACAATGATTAATGATGATTATCTACATCAAGAAGATACAATTTATTTAATTTCCCACAGGTGTCCGCGGTAAGGATATCACAACCTTGCATGAATATTTCTTTTTAAGTGCGGAAGCATGTAGCAAATCAAATAGTCAGACTATCTCTAGTCATGAAAGCAATAACATCAAGTATAAAATACTGTATCAGAATGAGCAATGATATATAGCATGTTTCCCAAAAGTTGTTAAAGTTAGACAAAATATCATTTAGTTACATTCCCAAGAATAGAGGCCAACACAGGTCAATATGAACAAAGCAATAACCCAAAAGAATGGTTAATTAGTTCTCCCAAAATGTTACGCTTCTCATAGCAGTCTGATGTCTACATGACATCGTCAGGGCGCCACTCAACTAGAGGTTGCGGCTCACCTACCGCCTCCTCTGGCTCCTCCTCAAGGAATCCGGCAACGGGACCTGAGTACCAAAGCAAATGTATCAGACACGACGGTCTGGCAAGAGAGTGAAAAGATACAACAACATATAATAGATGAAATATCTCGAAAAGCAAGGAAATCTGTTTAAACGAGAACTCTCATAGAGTAGATAAATCACTTGTTAGAAAACAGGTAAATAATGTAAAACCATATAAGGTAACCAAGGAGTCGGGAACTAACAAGATGGCAATCACATAGAGCTAAGTCCTCTGTCACTAAAGTGACAACAGTATCACAGGATGTTGATCTCAGTCACACAAGGTGAGGAGAATCAACGCAAATCATATATATAATATAAATGTACGGGACGGGACCACGGTAGCGAACTGGGTATCGGGACGGGACCACGGTATTAGACCGGGTATCGGGATCCAAACTGCAGCTGGCGGGACGGGAGAGGGATCTCCAAGTCGGTGGATCAAACCGACAAGGTATCCAAGCTTAGTGATGCCGACTCATAGGTCAAATAACAAATCGGGACATATGCAAGTAAATCAAGTTCAATAAATAAACGAGCAAGACGGGGGTGCTCAAGGGCACACTGTCATTTCTTGCCGGGCAATACATTTCGGGACAAATAACTATTACTAGTGTAACTATCATGCTTTCGGGAAAATAAATCATATAATACAAATCTTGGAATGAAGTGAAACAATGAACTATAACAATTTCTGTTAAAATACTGGTTTCAAGATTTGTTTAAGGTGAATAGGGGTCCCGTATGTCGATTGTAATGATAACTTGGTACTCCTTGAGTTTGAAGACATTCCGGGCTCCTTATACACTTCGAATTTTCAAAACTTCGAATGACATCCTCGTGATATGGTTTCTTTCTCGAATGGCCTCATACAATGCGTAGTGAATCTCCTTTGATCGACAAAGCTCAGCGCTCGAGCGAGGAACTTTTCGAAACCTGGGGAATTTCGGTTACCTGGCGGTCAGCTGGCGGTTAGCCGCCGCTGGGATGGACGGCTAGCTGCTGGCTGACCGCGGTTGGGCTGCAGAAATGCAGCTTACTGGAAAGTTAACCGCCAAGTGCGGTTAACTGGCGGTTAGCCGCCGATGAGTTCGGCGGTTAGCTGACGGTTAGCCGCCGATGAGTTCGGCGGTAGCCGCTAGCTAACCGTGGAGCTGACCGAGTTTTCAGGTGGAGAAGTGTGCTCTCTGGAAAAGCAACCGTGACATTTCGGCTAGCTGGCGGTTAGCCGCCAGTCACCAGGCGGCTAGCCGCCGGGTGACCGCCAGGTGAGGGAATCACCCACTGTGTTCAGATTTGAGCCCTTTCTCCTCCTCAAAACCATTCTCCCCACTTCCACTTGGTCCCTGCAATATAACTGAGCTAAGCGCTCCTCCAATGCCTCTATCTACACTTCTTCAAAACCCCATCATGTGTTCACTCCATCACTTCTTCCATATCAAGTCTAATACAAAGGAAGGAGGAAGGAAACCATTTCACAAACATTCATTTAGGATATATCCAAAAGACAATAAATTCTAACCAACATGTTTACAAAACATTAAATGAGACTATCAAGGTGCAAAAAGGGCATTTATTTCAACCATAAACACATTAATGAAAGCATGAAAATCCATAAATGCTTCACCAAACCATTTGAAACTTAAAACACTTCATCATTCACTTGCCTCAAGTCCAAGCTAGCTATACCAAGCCTCAAGTCACCTCTATAGCTCAAATCCAAGCTACAATAAAAAAAACCCCCAAAACAACCCTAAAATGGGTTACACAAAGAATGAAAATGATAGAACTTTCAATAATGCAAATGTAGTTTCTCAAGGGTTAGAGGAACACTAATCTAGGAGATGGGGAAGATTACTTACTTGGATGACCTTCAAAAGAAGAGAACTAGTTCAAGGAAGATCTCAAGGTTGGGAGATTTCTCCAAAAATGGTATCAAGATGAAGCTTGCAAGGTGGGGAAGAGGTTGATGATCTCCATATCGAGTTTGGTGCAAGATTGGTGAGGATTGGAGAAGGAGAAGCAAGAAGAAGAAAGGAAAGTTGCTAGAAAACCCTAGGTCTCTCTCTTGTGCTGGAAAATGAAAATGGAAAAAGAAGGGGAAGGGTCTCCTTTGTTAACAATGAGAGGTTGGGTCCCACAGCTTAAGGAACTAGTTTGGCTGAAATCATCTATTTCGGTACCTCGGACGAAGTCGACGAAGAAGGAAGAAATGATCGTCGAAATATCTAGTTTTCAAAAAGTATATGTTTCACGGGTTTCGAGAATATCAAGTTTTGGGTACAGATTTTGTGTGCAATGACTGTTTTGCCCTCAAGGCTAGGAAATCGGGTTTCGGGATCTCAAATGAACACGGGATCAACATGAAAGTTGAATGAAATAACAATAGCAATAAAATGGGATTAAAACCATGAATGCAAAAATCTCCGATAAATCCCCAAACATGTGCAATGTCATGAAAAGGAACCCCCAAAGGGCCCCACTAGTTATCAAAGCATTCACAGAAGCCCAAAACTAGAATCAAAGCTATTCCAAATCCAACTTAGCCAAAATCACTAATCAAGCTTAGTACTAACTCGCAACTTAATTAGCACTAATCGGGTTCACTCGGGTCGGGGTCTTACACCATCTCAAGGCAAAATTTTGAAAATGACATGAAGGAGTTGGATTTTTCAATTTTGGATTTTGGGGTTTCCTTTTGACCTTGTGAACCTAAGGGTTGTATGTGGCGCATTAGGCGGTCAAGAGGGTTTTTTTTTTTTACCTTGTGACCTAACAAGCTGTATGTGGCAGGTTAGGGGGTCGGGATTTTATTTTTGATTTTGACCTTGTGACCCAATAAGTTGTATGTGGCAAATTGGGGGGGTCAGATTTGGTTTTGACCTTGTGACCTAACAAGCTGTATGTGGCTAGCCTGGGGGTCAGGATTTTCTTTTTGGTTTTTTATTTGTTTTAGCCTTGTGACCTAACAAGCTTTATGTGGCAAGTTAGGGGACCGGAGTAAGGTTTTTTGTGGGTTGTTAATTTCAAGATTTTGGCTTAATTTGGTTCATGAGGTTGGATGGTTTGGTTTTTTGGAAACTGATGAGGCTTTTTTTTTTAATGGTTCAATCAAGTCAAGAGAGGCATGGAACCATTTTGTATGCTCTTGGCAAAGGAGGTTTTTGATAGGAAGCCCCTTTTAGTGCCTAGGTGGTCAAACCTGACTCATGTGGGCTAACCCTGAAAGTTAATGCGTATTGGATCTGAAATCACATGACAGAGGACGTCCATGGTTGATCTAGTTTTCAAATCACTGAAACTAATCTGATCTGGCAGCCATGAAACATGCATAAAAACTCCATGAAATCATGATCAACATGTGTATAATGAAAGGATATGAAAGAGGACTAATACCTTGATGATACGATGGCCTCAAATCTCTGAAACAAGTGCTCCAAAGGTCTGATCTCAGCCTGCAGTCACCAATGCAAGTTGCAGGAATTTTCTGCAGTAGCTTTTGCTTTGATCTTCTCTTCTATTCCACAACCCAAACTGATTGGCTTTGATTGTGGGATCAGAATATGGATTCCTAGATGGGTTTTCTGAAATATAACTTGTGGAAAAGAAATAGGACCTGATCTACTTTCTTCAATGAATGAAGAAGAAGAGAGCAATGGGCGTGAGTTTCTCTTTCTCTCTTGGGCAGCCAATGGAGTTCCAAGTTGTTGCACGCCTAGGGTTAATTCCAATCCTTGTTCCACGCCTAGGGTAGTGTGGGATTTATATATAGTTCACATTCCTTTAAGAGTTATCTCTAATAGGAATGACCATCCCATAAAATAAGCAACCAGCCACCATAGTAGTGCAACACCTTCTAATTAAAGATACTAAAATTTAGTAAACTTTAATTATAGGAATTCTTACCCAAAGAGGAATTCTACCTTCCAAGTAAAGATACCTAGTTAAACTTGGAAACCTCACACAAGGGGCTCCCTTTATGACTGGCCCACAAGATAGATAAACACACCATGGCCCACAAGTTAATAATTTAGCTAGAGTTAAATTCATGTATGCCAACAAAAGCCTATTTGAATTTAAACTCAAAATTATTCTTCCACAAAATTAATTCAACCACATATCATCTAATTAAATTAGGAAACCATGCCAATATAGGAAGATGGCTAGAAGAGGGACCAAAAGACATATTTGCCCTTGGCTCCCAAAATGACCAAAATGTCCATGCTAACCCCATAGCAACATTAAGATCATTTTAACCCTAACTCATTCCACTAAAGAGTTACGGTTGCACTCCAGGGACAAATATTAAATATGAATTAAGCTCGTCAGGGAATGACATTTGTCTTCGACCTACCAAGTGAAATGACCAAAATGCCCCTCTATGTAACATCCATAATCAAGTCAGGTTATCCGATGTACTATCAACCTTCTTGATTATATCTCAACCTTAGAACTTCATATCCTTGACTTAATCATCATGCGGATATCATTCTCTTGGTCCAGGGAGCGACCCACAAGTTCAATATCCATATGGAACATCCATATACTAAGATCTTAGATTCTGATGATTAATCGGATAATTCTAAGGGGATGATCACTCCATCACAAGATGGCATAGATTATTTATTGCATCTGCACGTCCTAACTAATCAAGCTCGAGTACCCAAAACACAGAGTTGTTGACCCATGAACAGGATCTCACCCATAGTGAATTAAAGTACAAGAACTCGACTTCGTCAGTTCATCCACATATGCTCAAGATTAAGAGCACTGGTCACTCAGTAGCATAAGGTGATTTGATCTCTCTCAGTGATAGTACTATTTTAGAGATCACACCTATAAGTGGTCCTGTTCAATGCATGACACATGCACTAATGAGATAAATCCGGAAAAGCCTCCCGTGACTTAGGTAAGTCACCCTGAATACAGGAGAGTATCTCACTATAACTTATACCAAGATGAAGTGCTCAACTCCATCTCTCAGTTATGAACAAGTTTATTGTTTCAAGTGTCCATGACTCAGACCTAACTGTGTGTAGCCACTACACACCCAAGTCATTTACTAGAAACAATGGGCCTTACACAACCATACATATATACAAGCAGTAAGAGAAAAGAGTCCTTCCATTAAATAACTAGTAAATATCCAGTAACAGAGAAGAGGGTGCAGTCAGTGGGCTTTAGGGCATACACAAATCCCAACAAACCCATGGGATCTTAAGCTTTGGAGATGGCTTAGATCTCATGTGGTGTCATTTTGTAAAGAATATCTAAAAATATCTCTTTTGGGTAGAGAATATCTAGAAATATCCTTACTTGGAGAGAATCTCTCATGCTTCCTTGTTTTTGGGACAGATTTTCTCAAAGTATCTTTCTTTGGGAAAGAATATTTCTCATTCCCTTTCTTTTTGGAGAGGATTTCCCAAAGAATCTTCTTTTTAAGAGAGAATATCTCAAATCTCCTTTCTTTTGGGAAAGTTGCTAGTTTTTAGCACTTACCCCCTTGGTTTTCTCCTTGTTTCCTCTTTTGGTTTGCTCTCCTCAATAAAAGCAAAGGAGGTTGGAACTCTTGCCCTTATTGCTTTCTTTTTGCAAAAGTCTTCAAGAGTGCTCCAAGATCAAGAACTCCTCTTCTTCTTTAAGAATCTTCAAGTTCTCTTCCTTCTTCTCCATCCATAGCTTCAAGTAAGTTTTCTTCCTTCACAAGAAACCCCATGTAGAAGGAGAATTCTTTCTTTTTCTTTTCTTTTCTTTTCTATTTTTATTTTTTTCTCCACGTGTTTTCTCTTTTCTTTTCACGTGATGCCCCATTTTTTTATTTTTTTTTGCTGGCGCTTTGTTTTTTTTTTTTTTTGTAAGTTTTTTTTTTGTTTTTCTTGGCTGTACAGACCTGGCGGTACTGCCACGTGGTAGTGGGCCACGGCCTGCTAGACTTCTTTTTTTTGAAGAAATTTCTCTTTTTTTTTATGCACCATGATGTTCATGCATATTTCTTTCTCTTTTTTTTTTATGCATCAAGATAGAAGGCTAGAAACTCTAGGTCAAGCCAACATGAATTTTGACTTTGACAAAGTTTGATTAGTTTTGACCAAGTTGGGTTGGAATTGGTCAAACTTTGGCTAAAGTTTTCCTAGCATCTAATGCATGATGACTTTTTTTATGCATGATTTTTAGTAAATTGGTTGGGAGCATGACGATGCATACCTAGAAATCTTTTGCAAGTTTTGAGATTTGGAGCTCGCAGCAATGTTGAGCCATTTCTTGGTCTTGCTGGATTTTGAGGAGCTTTGCAAGTTTTGGAGTTTGGAGCTCGCAGCAATGTTGAGCCCTTCTTCAAGCTTGCAAAGATTTGATGAGATTGGTTTGATCTCGTAGCAATGTTTGAGTTCAAACCTTCCTTAAGGATGCTTCATGAGCTTGCAACGATGTTGAGCTCATCTTCAGGCTTTCTATCTTTTTCGAGATGTTTCCCTTTTCTTCGGAATTGTCCAGGGATAATGCCAAAACTTCACTGGAATTTTTTTTAGCAAAATTCTGTCACTTTGATGATTGATTTTTTTTTTATCCTTTCCAGGTAGTTCCTCCATAACGATCAAAGGCAAAGAGCATGTTACTGATGCACCTCGTCGGTCTACCAGGTCTCCTAATGTGGTCGTGCAGCAGGCCTGGGAGAATGTCCAGTTTGTGGAGAGAAACTTGGAAGAGTGTGACTCCCTCAACCGCAATGAGATGAGACAGTGATTGATCGCTCTCAAGGATGAGAAGTTCTACAGGATTATGGTAAGCAATCGTCCTTAGGTCATGGACGATCAGAGCATTGTGCCTAAGCCTACCATACTAAAGGAGATGTTTCAGTTCTCTTACACGGCAGATGGTGAGGAGAGAACTATTTCTACTTGGTTGACCTTTGGTCGCACTATCTCAATCATGAGTCTTTCTCCCACGTGTCCGAAGAGGGAAGATCCTCCGAGCTCGGTGAAGAGGACTAACGTAATCAAGACCGGGGTTTTTGTTGGCGCCCCTTCCGGTTATGCAGAGAAGTCGTCTGTCTGCATGGACATGTTGACGCCAACCAGTGGCTACCAAGGTTCTGATCATCCATCGATCGATTTGAAACCGGTGGACCTTGGCATTTTTCAAGGTGACGGCAACAATTGGGTGAAGCCTTTTCGACTTCGTGGCTGTTTCAGCGCTGACTCAAGCTGGGAGTCATGGACTGATCACATCCTGGAGGTTGGCGGGGCCATTCTGAAGGAGGCCGAGATTTTTGATGCAGTTCGTGCTTTTCGGCAAACCGTAGTTTTCTCCGATGAAACCTTCATGCCCATGTTGGAGTCATTCCTTCCACAAGCCAACACCTTCATTGTCACGAATGGTGAGATTGGTTTTACTTTGAAGGAACTGAGCGCCGTCACTAGGCTGCCTATCCTCAACAAACTTTATGAGAAGTTTATGCCTATTGACAGCGTCCTTAAGGAGCAGTCTGAGGAGTTTAGGCTATTATACTTTCAGCTCGTCCCCTTCTATGATTTTTTTAAGGAAAAGGAGGGCTCGAAAGTAAGGTCCAGCAGTTGGAGGAGTTTTGGCTCCTTGTTCCCCAACTTCTTTGACAACAGAGAGTCTTCTGATAGAACGATCCGGGAGGCCAGGCTAAGACTCCAAGTTCGAAGAAGACTTCCGTCACGCGAGGGGACTTGAAAGACTTCTTCGTGAGCACAGATGTCGTTTATTTGGACATTGCGATGCGGAGGGATCTCGCTGTTTACCTCACCTACTGGTTGAGTGAGGCTGTTTTTGCTAGAGGAGATGGCGTTTGGAGAGCAGCTTGCTTTGGTGCATGCTCTTTTCTCCTATTTGTGTATCGAACTGCAGGCTGCTGCTTTTCTTGTCCTGCTTGGGCTCCCTATGAACAAGGTGTTTTCAGCCCATATTTTCTATTCGTGGTATGTATACCACTGTCCCCGCTTCCATCGATTAGGAGTTGCACGGGATGATGATCCTTTTATGATTTGATTGGCTAGAGGGATAGTCGTTTCCGAATCACTTTTGTCTGCCCGTTTGAGGATCCGACGGTTTAGGGACATTGAGATTGGGCAATCTTCAGTGAAGCTTTCTCCAGGTTTGCGGAAGAAGGCTTTTGATTTTGGTGTCTCCCGTGATTCCACCAGGGCAAGGTCAGGAAAACACTATTCTTTGACCAACGTAGAAAAGAGGTGGCTTTTTAACATATGTGTTGGTACGATGGTGTACCGGAGACATCTTTTTATTGATATCCAGCCGTATATTCCCTCGCGTTTCGCGCTGCAATTGGGCTTCTCTCAAGGCGTTGTTGGAGCGCCTTCGAGCATGGTGAAGCGTTTTGGTTCGTAGAGAGCTTTCTAGTGTACCGGGGGCTTTCCAAGAAGGAGCTTGATGTGAGGCAATCTTCTGGGAAGGGTCTTGGTAGATCAGATGGAGTCCGTCGAGAGGAAGCTCTTGCCTTCCTTGCTGGTGAGAAGCACAAGATAGGCTTTCTCGGTGAACAGGACGTCATTAGATCTGGAGCTGCACAAGAGATACCTGGTGAGGTCTTGAGACAGCTAGAAGAGGAGGAGGCTGAGATCGACACTTGGATGCAAGCGGAACGAACAAAGGCTTCCTTGGAGTCCATTGGGAGGAGCAGACCATCTGGCGAAGAGTCAAGCGAAGGTCCTGACTTTGATGATGGGACGGATACTTTAAGTAAACCGGCCAGTAGAAAAAAGAGGAAGAGAGGGCAGCGTTGTAATAAGAGAAGACACGATGACTCTTCTGATCGAGAAGTCCCTCCCACCATTGCTGAAGAGACGTCAAGGGACGCTGATGAGCATCCGGAAAAGAGGAGCCGAGAGGAAGAAACCGTTGATGAAGGTATGATTCCTCCTCTTTCTCTTTCCGCTTCTTTTATTGAAGTTTCTTTTGTTTTTTTATTTTCTTTCTCTCCCTTTTCTTAGTGGAAGATGATGATTTGGTGATACCTGAGGTTCCGACTGATGAAGCAGTGACGGATCTTATTGCGGCATCTGAAAAAGAACCGAGGGACTCTGGAGTGATTCCAAAATCTTCACCTGGTATGACTTATTTGTAATTTTTTTTTTCGTTTGTGCTGTCATTTGCTAACATGTTGCTTGTTTTCTTGTCAGCTGACTTGTCACAAGATTCCGATGATTTCGAGCCATCCATGGACGCGACCTTTGACGACGCTTCAGATGAACTCTTAGAGGCAGAAAGTATTCCGTCGATCGTCAAAAAAGGTATTTGTAGCAATAACCCTGATGGTTTTTTTAACAGGATCATATTCATACCTTTTTTAATTTGTTTTGCTGGCAGGTTGTGAGGTAGCAGAAGAAGTTCCTCCGTCTTTCTCAGTGCCAGAGCAGGGGATGCCTGCAATTGAACCAGAAGTAGGGACTTCTTCCAGTTTCAATGCGGCAGAGATGAAATCTTCTGTGCAGATTCCTTCACCAGTGTCTTCGATTAGAAGGAGTTTGATGATCACTCCTCCAACAGGGCATGACACGGGCAGTCGACCAATGGAGAGGGGCGAGCCTTCATCCGGGCCATCTCTTGAGTATGCGAAGAAAGTGTTGAAGAGCGTTTTGAGCTCATGGGTCAAAACTCTTTCTTCTAGCCATTTAGAAGCCGACTTTGGCATGATTAAGCATGTACCTGAGATCCTTGCTGATAGCGAAGAAGTCGGTCTGGACATTGCATGTGCGAAGGCTTTCATTGATGAGGTCATAGCTCTAGGGAACAAGTGGAATGAAACCAAGAGCTTCCCAAGTAGTGACTTCTTCAATGAGATGTTTTTGAAGCCTTCTGGCGAGGTCAGGTCTGAGCTGAACGAGATCTCACGGACTCGAAAGCAATTCGTTCGAGAGAAGAACGTCACTGAGTTGTCTATCATTGAGCTGACAGAAGATCTGCGCCGTGTTGATAGAGAGGTCGTTGAGACCAGGCAACATCTTGAGCTATTGGAGGAACAAGTTGCTGCAAAATGGGCCGCCATTAGGGAAGCTCGTGCCAGAGAAGGGACTCTGATTCGCCAAGTCGAGGATGTCGGAAGTAGGTGGGCCCCGTGGATAAATTTTCAAAACTTTTTGACCCACTTGACTCAGGGATCAAGTATCCAGAAGGCCATATACCATATCCAGGATGCAATCCCTCTTCCTCATCAATCATAACAGCAATATAACATATCTAAAAGATAGAAATCAGCAACTACATACATCCAAAACAATCCACAATAAATAGAGAAGTAGATTTTACCTTTGGAGCCCGGTAGTGCTTTAATGGGGGAGAAGACAATCAACTTGATCAAGAACTCTTCTTGAAGCAATTACGGATCTCCAAGACCTTGTTGTCTTCCACGCTATGACCCTCTATCAGATCTCTTCTCTTAAGAAGATGGGTGGGATCTCCAAGAGAAAACCCTACTACAAACTCTAAGGAAACTAGAAGAGAACTACAAGAGAGAGAGAAAGAGGAGAGATGTGCAATTCTTGCACAAGAGATGTTCTGGGCGTGGATACCAAGGATGGACGTCCAAGGGGGATACTTCCCCTTTATATAGCCCTCAAAACTGCTTTTCTTTCTCTCTTACTAATTGTATTAGAAGTCTCACTTCCATACAAATTAGTAACTTCTCATGCTACTATTACCACTATTAGAAGTCCCACTTCAAATAGAAATAGTAAGTTTATAATTCCTTCCTATTAGAGATCAAATAAGAATAGAATCTTTCTAATAACTTGGGCTAGCGTGGGGACCACTAGGGATTCCTTAGAAAGCTAGCTCCAACTGGGACTGGCGAGCCCACATCTCATGTGCAATCCGGGCCCACAGTTAACTGCAAATAACACCACTGTATAAATGCAATTGCACTCTAGTCTTAGGAATAAATTACAATGAAGACCCTAAACATCCCAATTACCACAAGTATGCCCCTCTATCATTATCCATGGATCAATTTGAATAAATTTGTCCCATCCAATCTTAGATCCACATCTTATTATCCTTGAGCCCCAATTAATCACAGTGATCATCAGAACCATCTAATTAATTCTTAATTGAGATGGGTGTGCACTTACTAATGATAAATCCATTAATTGGCACAAGGGGATAATATAGATAGAATCCATCTTGATCATTGTATGTTCCCATAGTCCTACTACCACATACCCAAGACATCGAGGTGTTGACCTACAGTTGACCTCACTCATTGGTGACTCAAAGCAAATGAATAGATAGAAACTTGAGTTCATCAATGTCTCAGGATTGAGAGCCTATTGCTAGGGAATTATGAGAGCAGTCCTTAAATTGAGACAGTATTTCATAAGGTGCTTCTCATGGTCCTTCAATACATCCAATGTACCAGCACTATGATCTAGAATCTTACATTCTAGTGATGAGACAAATCACACTATCTCATAGTGATCAAAGTGCTGCAACCTTATCAGATGAGATGCCTAGTCTCATCACTGGTTGTGAAGATATTTTAAGTATAAGATTTGTGACACATGTCTCCCGTATGTGGATTTCATCCGTATACATATATCACATCTAATATACTAATGGGACCCGGTTCATCTCATGAACCATCATGTCATATGTATTGGTTATGTGCATTAAGTAATAAAATATCATTCATCTCTTTAAAGGAAAGCATGATTTTATTGATAAATAAAGAAATTAATCAAATTGTTACATCAACTGATGGATTGAGTCCATCCAATCTAACAGAGGAGGCTGAAAACAATCTCCGGAGGAAGACTCAAGAGTATGAGCAATGGCAGATTCTTTGGGAAAAGCCTCCCCGTGCTGCAGATGGTTCGCGGTGTTCTGCCACATTTTATGGGAAGATTTTGAAGAAGCGTGGCTTGAAAGCTTTAGAGACTAAGGCCAAGAGTCTGCTTGAGGAGTTGAATCTTTGGTCGAATACCATGTTAGACTGAGCTCCTGACTTTTGTAACAAACTCCTTTTCTTCTTCTCTTTTGGTACTTCCATGTAAAAACATTTTTAGTACTCTATATACTTTTTGCTCAAATTCTTTTTGATGAAAATAAGCAAAAGAAGGATGTTTGTTTGGAAATTTGATCAAAAGGTTATCATTTTGTGAAAATCTTTTGTCAAAGGGTTGTTTTGGGCACGAAAGCCAAATTTTGTGGCAAAAACCCAGTTTTTTGATAGCATGAAAGCTAGATTTTGAGATGGCATGGGAGCCGAATTTTGTGGCATGGAAGCCAAAGTTTTTTTTTTTTTTGAGATGGCATGAAAGCCGAGTTTTTGTGGCATAAAAGCCAAAATTTGTTTGTGGCATGGAAGCCAAGTTTTTTTTTTTAGATGGTATGAAAGCCTATTTTTGTTTGAGATGGCATGAGAGCCAGGTTTTGGGTTGGCATGAGAGCCGTTTTTTTTTAAGTGGGATGAAAGCCAAGGTTTTTTTTTAGATGGTATGAAAGCAGGATTTTTGAGATGGCATGAGAGCCAGGTTTTGGGTTGGCATGAGAGCCATTTTTTCTTGAAGTGGCATGATAGCCAAGGTTTTTTTGAGATGGCATGAAAGCCAGATTTTTGAGATGGCATGAGAGCCAACTTTTGAGTTGGCATGAGAGCCATTTTTTATTTTTTTTATTTTTGAAGTGGCATGAAAGCCAAGGTTTTTTAGAGATGGCATGAAAGCCAAGGTTTTTTAGAGATGGCATGAAAGCCAGATTTTTGAGATGGCATAAGAGCCAGGTTTTGTGGCGTAGGAGCCAATTTTGTTTGTTGGCGTGAAAGCCGAACTTTTGGGTGGCATGAGAGCCGATTTTGGTTTTTGGCGTGAAAGCCAGAATTTTTTTTGAAAACCGAGTTTTGTTTTGTTGGCATGAGACCGAAATTTTGAATTTTGGCATGAAAGCCGAAATTTTGTTTTTGGCGTAGAAGCCAAATATTTGTTTTTGGCGTAGAAACCGATTTTTGGTTTTCAAGATGCAAGTATCGACTAAAAGCCGCCTCCCTGCTGAATGGTATTGCAAGTATCGATGGAATGTCAATTCCTTGCTCATTCGGTTTGTGAGTATCGATCGAATGTCGCCTCCTCGCGAATTGGGGGTGCAAGTATCGACTGAATGTCGCTTCCTTGCGAATTGGGGTGCAAGTATCGGCTGGATGTCGCTTCCGTGCTTTTTTCAAAATTTTGGTTTTGTGGGTATCGATTGAATGTTGCTTCCACACGATTTTTGGAAATTTGAGGTCTTTTCTTTTTTTGGACCTCGGTTTTTGTTTGATTTTTGGGTTTGTGGATATCAATTGGAATGTTGTGTCTCCACGATTTTTGAAATTTTTGAGTCCTGATTTTGAATCAAACCAGGAATTTTGGGTTCAAGGATCGAAAATTTGGTCAAGTCCGGGAAGAGGCTCCTAAACTTGGATTTTTGGAACTTTTTTTTTTTTAGTAATGAAACTATGAAAGTAAGTATTGTTTTGAGAGTTCTTTTTTTAGAAATTTCAACATAAGGATGAAAATTCCAAAAGGAGTGGGTTTGACGAGCAAGTACTTGGAAATAGGCTTTGACCGTGCAGGTATTGCTCTGACCCAGTGGCGTAAGTCTTCAAGGGTAGTACCGCTTCAAGAACTTGTCGTTGATGGGTAGCATACATCTGTCGCCCTCCATGTTTAGAAGTGTGTATGCGCCGTTGGAGAAGACTTTGTCGATGACGAAGGGTCCTTCCCATTTTGGTTCGAGTTTGCCTTTGGATTTGTGAGCGAAAACCATTAGCCTTTTTACTACGAGGACCAAGTCTCCCTTTTTATAGGCGCGTTGCCTGACCTTTTTGTCGAAAGATCCTGCCATGCGTGCTTGGTACAGCTCAACACTTTGTAGAGCTTCGAGTCGTCTTTCATCGAGATTATCCAGTTCTTGGAGTCTCAATTTGACATTAGTTTCTTACGTCATGTCATTTTGCAAAGATACCCTTAAGGAAGGAATTTGTACTTCCAAAGGGACAACAGCTTCGGATCCATAGACCAAAGAGAATGGTGTACTATGGGTTGGTCCTCGAACGGTGGTTCGATAAGCCCACAAAGCTTCAGGTAGTTTGTCTCCCCAGAATCTTTTGTGACTAGAGACCATTTTCTTGAGAATTTTGCAGAGTGTCTTGTTGAAGGATTCTGCTAGTCCGTTCGCTACCGGATTGTACTGAGTCGAAGGACAACTTTGGATTTTGTACTTGTCGCAAAACCTGTAGAATCTGTAATCCCGGAATTGTGGTTCGCTATCATGGATGAATCTTTTAGGTATACCGAAGCGACAAATAATGTTGGTGCGCAAGAATTGAAGGGCTGATGAGGTATTCACTTTGCTGAGCGCAAATGCTTCTGACCACTTGGAGAAATAATCCGTAGCGGCGAAGATGAAGCGATGGCCTTTGCTTGATGAGGGAGAGATAAGACCTATGATGTCTATACCCCAGGCTTCAAAAGGCCATGAGATCGTTGTGGGATGTAGCCATTCTTTTTATCTGATCGTAAAGCTTAGGACCAGCCTGATGAGCTGCACAAAGACCAGCATGTACTTCTTTGAGAGTTTCCTCGGCTTCTTGTTGTGACAAGCAGCGTAGAAGTACTCCATTGAAGGATTTCCTGTAAAGAATTTTCGAAGGAATATCCAAATGAAAGTTTGGGCTCGTCTTTGAAGGCTTAGCCGTTCTTTTGGATCTTCAGGTAGGATTCCGAACATAATGTAATCAATGAATGGATCCCTCCAGTCGCCGATCGGAGGTTTAAGGATGGACATCCGACTTCCAACCACTTGGTGGCATTCAGCAACTGCTTGGTGTGTGTTAAGAGGAGGAAGAATCCTTCTTTGACACACTGTGATTTGCAAGTTTTCCCCCTTTTGGATTGCCATAGATGCGGCGAGTTCGGCCAGGGCATCTGCATGGATATTTTCACCTCTGGGGATGTAGGTGATATGACAGATGTTAAACTTTTGTCGAAGCGGTTGCACCTTGTTGTAGTAAGGCAACAGATCAGGCTTCCTGACTTCAAATTTCTGATTTATCTGGTTGACGATCAGTTGAGAGTCCCCAAAAGCTTCCAGCATGGTGATGCGAGATTCGAAGGCAAGTTCCAATCCTACAATCAGGGTTTGGTACTCAGCTGCGTTGTTTGAACATGGTTCCAGTAGCGAGAAAGCGTGTGGAATCATGTATTTGTCGGGACTGACAAAGAGGATGCCAATTCCCGATATTTGTTTTCCTTTTTCATTTGTCCTGGTTGCGCTGTCAAAGTACATGTCCTAGGAAGCATTTGGTAAGGAAGTTTCCACATTGTAGACAGACTCGTCTGGGAGATCATTCCTTAGTGGAGAATCTTTAGGCAATGGGTGCTCTGCAAGAAAGTCTGCTAGAGCTTAGCCTTTGATTGCCTTTTGTGGCACATACCTAATATCAAATTGCGACAGAAGGATGGATCATTTTGCCAATCGGGCATTGAGAGAACCTGCTTTTGTGACAAGGACCTTTAAGAGATTGATCCTCAAAATCAGGCATACTGTGTTGGACAGCAGATAGTGACGCAGCTTTTGTTCGGCAAGCATCACTGCAAGGCATTCTTTTTCGACTCGAGAGTAGCGATGCTCTGCACCTGCCAACATCCGGCTGAGGTAATATAGAGCAGCTTCTTTTCCTTCGTCATTTTCTTGTGCTAGTAGAGGGCCCAAAGAGTAATCGAGAGCTCTTGTGTACAAGATGAATGGTTTTCCAGTTGTGGGGGCAGCCAACACTGGAGGTTTGGTCAGGTATGACTTAATGTCTTGAAATACAGCTTCACATTCACCATCCCAAACAACGTCCACACCTTTCTTCATTAGGCGAGAGAAGGGAGGGCACTTTCCTAACAGATTGGAGATGAACCGGCGGATGTATGGCAACCTCCCTTGAAGCCCTTTTAGTTTTCTTAGGGTTCTTGGAGAAGGCATTTCTAGGATAGCCTTGACTTTGGTGGGGTCAAGATCTATTTTGCCTTTCCAAACTATGAATCCGAGAAACTTACCTGATGAGACACCGAAGAAGCATTTTAGTGGATTCATCCGCAGTTTGTGTTTGCGAAGTTGGAGGAAGACTTCTCGAAGATCTTTGAAATGGTCTTTTTTTGCTTTTGCTTTTGACGGCGAGGTCATCAACATAACATTCGACCGTCTTGTGCAGCATATCTTGGAATATTTTCAACATAGCCCTCTGATATGTTGCACCAGCATTTTTCAGACCAAATGGCATGACTGTGTAGCAATACACGCCAAACGGAGTCCGAAATGATGTGTGTCTTTCATCTTCAGGATGCATCTTTATCTGATTGTAGCCAGATAATCCATCCATGAATGTCATTCGCTCGAATCCGTAGGTGTTGTCGATCATCACTTCTGGTATGGGGAGCAGAAATTCATTTTTAGGGCAAGCATTATTCAGGTCTCTATAGTCAATACAGACCCTGATTTGCCCATTTTTCTTTGTCACGGGGACGATGTTGGCCAACCATTCAGGATGTTGTTCCTCGCGAATGAAGCCAACTATTTTGAGTTTCTGAACTTTTTGTTCAATTTCATCCATCTCATTTGGACGGAATCTTCTTTGGCCCTGTTTGACATGCTTGATGTCTTTTTGCAGATTGAGTTTGTGGACTGCTATTTTGGGGTCTAAGCCAGGCATTTCAGTGTAAGACCATGCAAAACAATCAACGAACTCACGAAGAAAAGAGATATACTCGGGTAACTCATCATCCTTTATATTCTTACTTATGAATACAGGACGTGGGTTATCAGGTGTTCCCAAGTCTATCTTTTGAACAAGATCTTCTATTGGAAGGTTTGAAAGTGGTTCCTCCACAATGTTTTCGGAGGCTTCCAACTTAACAAGACCTTCTGGAGTTTCAAAGGCATTTACAGACCTAGGCTTTGTTTTTGTCCATGGGTCTTCTTGATTGGTATTCTTCTCAAGACTGGCAATGAGATGATCCCAATCACCTGTTGAAACTGGGTTGAAGTAAGGCACTTCTTTTGGAGACGATGGTTCCTGTGGGCTAGAAAATCGTGCGTCTTTGTCATCGGACAATTCGTCTTCATTGTCAGATAAATCATACCAATTGGAAGAGCTTCTTGAATCTTTGACGGGTGACTCCTCGAAGAGATATTCAGGGAGATCAATGTCTTCATGGACACGAGATGCTGAGGCTTGGTCGGCGAAACGACTTTGTAGCCTTTGTATCAACTGTCTCATGGGAGCATCAAAATCATACCCTAACCCATATGAAGACTTGTCTATGTGACGACGGAGTTTCCAATCCTCCAATTGACTTTTGGTTAGGGTGGGTTCCAATGATGTGAGAATACCACGGCCACCTCCCAAACCGATTGGATATTGAGCATCATAGCCCATTTTCTTCATGATAGCTTATGCCATTGGACTATACAGGAATAGTTGAGGCATACCTTCATTTTGGAAAGGTTTAAGCGAAGCTTTTGGAGAAGAAGCTTCCGATTTGCGGAAGAAGATCGTCTTTTCTTCTGCCGAAGTTGCCGTCAAGGCGAAGGAAGTAGATGTAGGGTCTTCTACGTCGGCAGGTGTCTCTAATGGAGTGAGAGCGGGCTGAACTTGCGGAGTATCAGCTTGGCTTGACGATGTGTCGTCTTCTGGCTCTGAATCCGAGTCCGTGTCTTGGATAATGGACACTAATGAGACAGTGAATTTGCCCCCATACTTTTGTTTTGTCTTCTTTGCCTTGGTAGTGATTACCAACGGCTTTGAATGTTTGAGGGAGACAACGAAGGGAGAATGAATGCTCTTTTCGGTTTTGTCGGAAGATTTATTTTCTTCCGATGATTCCTAAGGAGCCTTGCCTTTATCTTTCTGGAGATTTTTGGCAAAGGGCATTGTTTCTTCCTCCTTTCCTTCTTCTTCATCTTTGTACATTTGAGCGTCTGCAAAATGGATATCTTTGCCTTTCAAAGGCTTTTTGTCTGCAAATAC
This sequence comes from Cinnamomum chago, assembly GCA_038049695.1. NCBI lineage: Eukaryota > Viridiplantae > Streptophyta > Magnoliopsida > Laurales > Lauraceae > Cinnamomum > Cinnamomum chago. The sequence goes on from CP142451.1 coordinate 66,430,272, forward strand.
TAGATGTATTAAGCCGTCGTTGCCAACAAACTTGATCCACTGATGTAGAGTTGAAGGGACGACACCATTCTCATGTATCCAGGGGCGTCCAAGAAGGATGTTGTAGCATGAAGGGGTTCTTATTGCGTACACAGTGACTTCAGAGATAAGATCACCAATTTGCAATTTAAACCTGATTTTGCCAATAGGCCTTTGAGCGCCCCTATCGTACCCAAAGATGGATACAGACGTGTGACTCAGCTTGCTAGGTGGGATACCCAGCTCTTCGAGTGTCGAAGTAAAGTTGAGATTGAGTGCAGAACCTGGGTCGATCTGGACTCTGTGTATTGGCATTTCTTTGATGTACCCGATGATGTACAAGGGTCGATTGTGCTTTGTCTCGCCTAACAGGAGGTCATCCTTATCGAAGGCAATTGTTGCACTCGCTGCTTTTTGAACTGAGAAGCATTCGATGCCTGATCCCTCAGTTTTCTTCTTTTCTCCCTTTGAGGAAGCATTTGGTTTTTTGACCCTATAGTCCATTTCAATTTGTAGGACTTGTGGGGCATGTTTGTCGACATCCGCATTCAGTCTTTGCAGTTCTGAAATGAGACTATCACGAGTTTGTAGAGACATTCGTAATAAGCCAAGGATGTGCAGTTGTGCAGGTATGTGTTTGAAGTGCTCAGTCAAGTCGTACTTGAAAGCCTCTTTCCAGCCTGCATTTTCATTATTCTTGCCACTTGGGGCGTTTATAATTTATTTTCCCGAAGGATTTACATAAGAAGAAAAAGGTTGGTTGTAGTTTTGTGGTAATCCCGGTCAGAGCGGGTACCTCTACTAACTTCAAGAGCCTCTAGAGAGGGGTCTTCTTTCAGAAGATCACTCCCAGGATCAAGGGGTTGATCCTTGTCATTTGCTAAAGACATCTCTGTAGCAATATTTCCGTCTTCAATGATCGCGTTGCACGGAGCATTTTCCGGGAACAAGTCCTGAACAGCATCCAGCAACTTTTCTTCTTCATTGAGTAGTTTATCGGTCCAGACGTCGCCTATGAGGTCGGGTATCTGGGACTAGTTGACCGGATTTTCATTGAAGAAAACTTCATTGGCAGGAGCTTCTTCGAGATGATCGGGCGGAAGAGGTTTGAGTTCCAACGTCACAGTTTCAGGAGACGAAGGCTGGGAAAATGATTCCTCTGTGGAAGTCACCTGAGGAGATGTAGCTTCAGAGGATATGCAACCGGATGTAGTCTGAGAATCTAAGGCCTCGGCAGATGAAGCTTTAGAGGCATGATCATCTCGAACTATCGCATTGCAAGCAATGCAATGTTGAGATTCAGACTCGTTTTCATATCTGAGGGGATCATCTATCCAGCAGTTTTCTTCATTTTTCGGGGTTACCGGAGGAGATGTCTGTGATTCTTCTGGGATTTCCGGTTCTGGATTTTGATTTTGACGAAGCTCATTGATGCGATCTTGCTCCCGCTCTATGGCAAGACGCTGCAAGATTCTTGCATATTCTTCGAGATCGGGCATAGGGGCCGAATCTTCTTCGTCATTTGCTCTTTATGGTTCATCAGTGTCAGGTTCCACTAGAGCGCTTGCTTGTGCTGGATCGATAGCACTTCCTTGAACAACCTCCTGGTCTTCTTCATCATCAGACCAGGATCCTTGTGGCTGATATGGGTTATACCAGATTACTGGCATAAGATGAGATTCGCGAATCCCTTCCTCATCGGAGAGGTATTCTCATGTTTCAAGGGATTTTTCCCACTCATCGGTATCACTGGCAGTATCACTGGACTCGTACCCTTCCATGGAGAATCCAATTACTGAGTTTCAAGAGTATGATGCCTCCTGCGTAGTTTCATTTCTGTAATGAGGTGGCATGAAATCACCAAGGGTGAATTTTCTTACCACCTTTGAAACCTTGGACTCTTCCGTTGCCCCCAGCGAAGCAGTGGAAGAGGTCTCTGCCTTTCCAGGGACTTCTTGCTTTGAGTTAGCCTTCTCTTGTTGTTTGAGCTTGCGGAGCTGTCTCTTAGCTTGCCTTCGTTGTTGAGCGGTAGGCTTTGTTTTGATGATCTCCCAATTTTCATCTTCTAAGAGATCAGGATGCACCCATATAGGTTGTCCATCTGATGTTGGATATGGAACCAACTCTTGGGACATCTGGGTCATTTTTATCACCTTGAAGGAAGTAGTGGTCTTCTCCTTTGGTGACTTGGAAGTTTGTCCATATGACACCATGTTGATGGAGGCAGACCCATAGTTTTTATCAAATGTGATGACTCTATTTTTCCACATCTCGTTGATCTTCTCTCTCACAACAAAGCATTGATTGAGAGGATGCGAGACCATCTGGTGGTAAGGACAATACCGAGGATCATTGGTTTTGCCAACATCTCCTGGTCTTTTGGGCTCAGGTAAGGTGAGTTTACTATTTGGTGAGTTTACCATTTTCTACGAGAGCCTCAAAGATTTCTTCACATTTTCATCGAATGGGTATTTCTTTTCTACTTTTTCTTTAAAGGCTTCAGAGAGTTCAGGTTTCATACCTGTAGTTTTGTTTTCAGCTTTCTTTGGCTGCTGAGGAGCTAACTTGGTTTGCACATTAAGGACCTCCTTTTTCTTTGGCTTCGAGGTCGTAATGGCCGTCAGCTCTTTCTTTGATGATTTCTTACTGTTGAGGTCTTTTATCACTTTCAGCCTCCATAGCTGCTTCTAGGAGTTTTCCCAGGTTTTTTTATTTGTTGCCGCCAATCATGGAGCGGAACCTTGCTCTCATGTTGTTACGGCAGATGTCGACCAGCGACGCTTATGGCAGTACATCTGAGCACTTGTACACCATTGCCTTCCACTTGTGAATGAAGTCGTATGTTGACTCATTCTCTCCCTGTTTTAGGCTACATAGTTGTGCCATAGGAACAGGGTGATCTTCACCTTTGAAGTGGGTGATCTTCACCTTTGAAGTGGGTGAAGAAGCGTGTCTCCAGCATGGCCCAGTTTTGAATGGAGTCCTCCGGCACAGTGGAGTACCAATCGAAGGCTGTACCTTTTAGGGTACTTACAAAGAGACGGATCTTGAGGGCATCTTGATCCGCGATAGCTCCCATCAGGATCTTAAAGTGGATGACATGTTGTCTGGTTGAACCTTTCCCTGTATATGTTTAGAGAATAGGTTGTTTGAATTTTGCAGGGAACGGAACCGAGTCCATCCATAAGGGATATGGTGGCTTGATCCCAATTTCTTTTAGTGTATCCTCTTCTTTTGCTTTGGCGAGGATATCGTCGACGTCCTTTTTGGTAAGGGCGCGTGACTCAATGTTTTCCTCGTCACCTTGATGACACGAAGGAGCTTCATTGTTTAGTGGACGCTGGAAAGTGAGGAGGTGATTTTCCATCAGGGCCTCAATTCTTTGTTGTCCTTGCTCCAACTGCTGGACGCGTGCTGTTACGTCACCATACGGTGGAGGCTGCTCAGCATTTGTAACTAGGACGGTCATCCTTCGAGAGTCGAATGAGGATATCATCTTGGTGACTGAGCTGGAGCTCATTCTTTTGGATGAAGAGTCGGAGGAATGGTTACTCCGATGTACTTGGCTTGAAGGAGCAGGAGAATCCTCCTAATGTCTTCATGTCCGGGAGACGCTGTGAGTCACCGGTCGTCTGATATGAATTTTGGTTGCTGACTTCTGGCGTTTTCTGGTTTTACCAACCATATAGACAGCAACAGCTTGGTCGGGTCTTTCTTTTTCGACCCATTTTTTAGAGACTTGAAAGGTAGAATGCTGGGTCTTTGCTTCTCTAGTCTCTTTTGTCGATATGCAGCACGGCGATGTATACGACGAGTAATTTGAGCTTCAGTCAGCTATGGCTGTGCTCTGGCAATGAAGGATGTAGTCCCTCGTGCACAGCAGCCGAGCTTATCTTCTTTGAAGCTGGGCATGGACAGGATCTGGACGCGGTCCTTTGCCTGTCGCAGTGAGGCTTTGAATTTTGCAAGTTCTGCCCCTGTTGAGATGAAGGGTCGACTCGCAACAGTGTAGGCCTTAGCATGCTCTTGCGGTGGCCTGGTGATGCATGACTTGATTTTGGGCTTGTAGGAGCAAACTAGCTCATGCTGAGTTGATTCTTTTGTTTGGCAGAGGGTAGGTTTCTCTTCTTTCATGTGAGAGAGAGAGTATAACCGGTTCACCTTGAGAGGAGCTAGGTACGCTAGCTTTGCAGATGTTTGAGACCTCCTTTGTTTTGGGGAAGGTCTTGGGGACCAAGTCTTGGGGCAGACCTGGTTTCTTGGAGATTGAGGCTTCGTGGGATTGCCACGGGCTTCAAGTTTCTTGATTGCTGCCCTTGGTGTCGGAGCAACGACATGTTCAGGGGAAGTTTTCTGCTTCTTAGCAGGTGCAGTTTCTTCTGCGGGGAGTGGGAATGGTCCCAACGACCCGAAGATGATGGTCCGGGGAGTAGGGGTCGACTCGGTTTGAGAGTTGCCGAGGGAGGTGATGTTTCGACAGCTGCTAGGGCACTTGTGAGTGCGCTTGCTTTGCTTTTCTTGAAGCGAGAGTTGGTGCTTGTTCTCATCGAAAGTGATGGTCAATGAAGCTGCCATTGTTAGTTTGGAAAACTTCTAAAACAAGACCAGATCCATTAGTAATCACAAGAAGGTAGTCATCATAAATGGAAAATAACTATAGTTTTGTCTTTTCAAATTACTCGAGGGGACATGTCCCAGCCCAAGCGAGATGAAAGAGGCAAAAAGCCATAGAGGGTACAATTGTTCTAAATGCAAGTATGGTAGGCTCAGGGCGAGCGTTCCAGTGACTGCTAGAAGCAATTGTGAACCTTAATTCAATTTACCAATAAGCAAGGCTCACTCGAGGTAAGATGATATAAGGTTGGAAATACAAATGTGTCGGTCGCGAATATAGTAGACCCAAAAGGGTGTACTAGCACCGCTAGGCACAAATGTTGTAAATCGCATCCTTGGAAGGGACACGAGATGGGATTTTTGAAAGGTCAAGATTGGATTCTTAAAGGAGAGCAAATGGTATTCCAATCCGAACAAGGCTCAAACATTTCTGCGAGCACTTAGTCCGAACGGGAAGAGACCAGAATTTCTCAAATTTGAACCCAAAACTGGTGGAGATTTTTTGAAAGATCAAGATTGAATTGATCAAAGAGAGCAAGTGGTGTTCCAATTCAAACATAGGCTCAAACATTTTTACGAGCGCTAAATCCGAAAAGGAGAGAACCAAGATTTCTCAAATCTAAATTCAAAATGACGGAGCTTTTTTTTTTAAATTGAATTCATCAAAGAGAGCAAATGGTGTTCCAATCCGAATAAAGGCTCAAACATTTCTGCGAGCACTAAACCTGATAAGGAAGAAACCAAAGTTTCTCAAATCTGAACTCAAATGTGACGAAAGTTTTTTTTTTTTTTTTTTTGAAGGGTTTTTTTTTAAGATTTTTTGAAGATTTTTTTTTTAAGATTTTTTTTTTTGAAGATTTTTTTTTTTTGAAGATTTTTTTTTTTTTGAAGATTTTGTTTTTTGAAGAGTACACATAGGTCTCCAATTCGGTCTTATGAAACCTTAGTAGATAAATCAGCCCCAAGGTAAGGGTAGGATTACTTAATGAACCCGTTTGAAGGACCCTTGCCTCGAATAATCTAGCTGCCTCCACACTCTGGACAAGGCTTTTCTTAGATCCACTTTGGTCAAAGAACGCAATTGGTGCAACCTTTGTGAATTTTTGAAAAAAAAAAATTTAAATTTCTAATGGATTCATCAAAGAGAACGAATGGTATCCCAATCCGAATAAAGGCTTCAACATTTCTACGAGTGCTAAATCCGAAAAGGGAGGGGACCAAACTTTCTCAAATCTGAATCCAAAAAAAGAGATTTTTTTTTTAGTTTTTTTTTTTTTTTTTTTAAATCCCTATCGGACTCATCAAAGAGAAAAGATGGGCCATTCCCCGATAAGAACAATAGCTGCTAACATTTCTGTGAGCTATCAAGTTCAAAAAGGAGAGGATCAAAGTTTCTCAAAATTGAATCCAAAAACGAGAAATCAGATTTCCTTTTTTTTTTTTTTAGAATTTTTTTTTTGAAATGAGAAAGAATGGAAATAAGTTCAAAGGTAGAAATTTTCCAAAAATCTCATCTCATTTTTTTTTTTGGATGCAAGATCCAACATAGGCCACCAACTAGAAAGGAGCCTAAGAATTCAAGCATCGCATTCTCAAATGAACGAGTCCCACTGGGTGTGCCAACTTGATGGGGGCTTCGACCTTTCGTCCTCTCCTTCCCACCCCTGGGGCTGCCGGGAGCATAGCGGAGGAGGAAAAGCGAGGTCATCAACATTTTTTGTATGGGTATGCCATATTTTCTATTATACTTGGAATTTGAAGTGGTGATCCGGAGATTCACCTTCGCAAGTAGAAAGGAAATCAATTCTTTTTTCTAACTTTCCATTGCACATATATTTTAAGAAAGAGACAATTTTTTAAATGCCGTGAGAGGCGATTTCATTTTGTTTGCCGTGAAAGGCGATTTTTGTGCCATGAAAGGCGGTTTGTGTCGTAGAAGGTGATTTGTGCCGTGAAAGGCGATTTACAAATCTCATCAATAATGAAAGACAAGAAATGTGATATTTTTTTGTCTCTTTACAAATAATACAAAATACAAAGAAAAGTAAGAAAAGGTATCTGACTTCTCAGGAGATTATGGGGACTCGTTCAGATCGACGGTCGCAATCCTGATTGGCATTGAGCCCAAGTGGGAGATTGTTAGTTTTATGGTCTCAATACCAAGAGTATGATGTAATAAATTGATTAATTTCTTTATTTATCAATACAATCATGTTTTCCTTTCATGAGATGAATGGTGTTTCAATATATACTAGCACATAACCAATACGAGTGACATAATGGTTCATGAGATGAATCGGAGTCCACAAGTATACTAGATGTAATACATGTATATGGATGAGATCCACATACAGGAGACATATATTGCAAATCTTATACTTAAATATCTTCACAACCAGTGATGAGATTGGGCATTTCATCTGACAAGGTTGCAGCACTTTGATCACTATGAGATAGTGTGATTTGTCTCGATCATCGAAATGTAAGATTCTGGATCATGGTGCTGGTACATTTGATGTATTGAAAGACCATGAGAAGCACCTTATATACATTGTCTTTACTTTAAGGTCTGCTCTCATAATTTCCTTGCAATAGGCTCATAATCCTGAGACATTAATGAACTCAAGTTTCTATCTATTCATTTGCTTTGAGTCACCAATGAGTGAGGCCAATTATAGGTCAACACCTCGGTGATTTGGGTACGTGGTAGTAGAGTTGTGGGAACATTCAATGGTCAAGATGGAATCTATCTTTAATATCCCTTTGTGCCAATTAATGGATTTATCATTGGTAAGTGCGCACCCATTCCAATTAAGAGTTAATTGGATCGGTACCAAATGATCATTATAATTAATTGGGGCTCAAGGATAATAAGATATGGATCTAACTTGGTGGACAGGTCCAATTGATCCATGGATATAGATAGAGGGGCTTACTTGTGGTAATAAGGAAGTTTTGGGTCTTCATTGTAATATATTCCTAAGACTGGAGTGCAATTACATTTATATAGTGGAGTTATTTGCAATTAACTGTGGGCCCGGATTGCCCATGAGAGGTGGGGTCGCGTGTCCCAATTGGAGCCAGCTTTCTAAGGAATCCCTAGTGGTCCCCACGCTAGCCCAAGTTATTAGAAAGATACTAATTCTACTTGAACTCTAATAGGAAGGTTACTATTTCTATTGGAAGTGAGACTTCTAATAGTGGTAATAGTAAGTTACTAATTATTAATGGAAGTAGGACTTCTATTTTAATTAGAAAGAAGAAAGGTACTAATTGTTGTGGAAGTGAGACTTCTATGGCAACTAGCAAGGGAGAAGGTTACTATTTTTCAATGGGAGTTAAACTTCTATTTCAAATCGAAAAAGAGATGGGCTTGAGGGCTATATAAAGAGGAATTAACCCCTCTTGGACGTCCAATATATACTATTCCATCTAAGGATTCACGCCCAGCCCATTATTTGAGTGCAAGTGTTGCATCTCTTCCTCCCTTCCCTCTTCTAGTTCTCTTCTCTTTCTCCTCTAGTTCCTTGGAGCTACTAGTTAGGTTTTCTTTTGGAGATTCCACCATCTTCTTGAGAAAAGAGAATCTGATACGGGTCATAGCATGGAAGATCAAAAGGTGTTGGAGATTCTGATTTGATTAGTGAAGGTGTTCATCATCAAAGAAAGAAATCAACTTCTCCATTAGAGCACTACAAAGCTCCAAAGGTATAATCTACATCCTTGTATGTTGTAGATTTCGTGGTTGCATGTTTAGGTGTTGTTTTCTATCTTCTAGATAACAAAACATCTTATTGTACATGATTTATGAGTTTGAAGGAATGCATCATGTATTGGGTTTTTGTTACCTTCTAGATAGTTGATCCCTACATCAAGTGGGTCAAAAGTTTTTGAAACCTATCTGAATGGCCCACCTATTTCCAACATTGATGACCCATGATGAGGGAATTGATGGCATTGATGGGAGGAGTTACAAGTTTTAATTCTTGATTTTGTAACTCCCTTTTCTTGGCTTGTGATTGACCGGTGGAAGATGATGGGTATTTAATCGCCTTTAATCTCCATGATAAGGGGAGTTTCAAGGTTTTAATGCCATGATTGCTTGGATTTGTAACTCTCATTTGCTTGATTTTGATTGTGCCGTCGAAAACAATGGGTTAATGACCGTATTAAGTTGTCATAAAATGGGTCAATTAATGACATTAAGTGGTCGCCAGGGCATTTGAAGAGTCGCGGGCCGCTCCGCGTCTTTTGGAATTCTTCTTGTGATGATCGCCGATGGATCCGCATGTTGTTTGATGTCGGATGGCGATGCAACTTCAGACATTGGTTGATACCAGCGGGCCGATGACATCTGTCTTGTCGATTTCTCGATTGGTCAGATAGAAAGTGCACTTTCTTGATCAGCCGATTGGCGATCTTGGAGCGATCAATGATGATTTCATGCTCTTGACGGCGGATCCGAGATGTCGATGGAGATCAGTCGATTTTGAGCATCGAAAATCTGATTTTTCAGTAAATCACAAGGGCTAGAACTCCCGAAATGCGAAAAGGGCAGAAAACGGGCCACCCGGCGACGAATCCGGTGACCCGAATTTCCATGGTCGCCGGGCGACCATAGGCGAGGGTCGTCGGCGGCGACCATGGTGATTGTCCTCCTTTCGGTCGCCATTTCTCGACCGTTTTTTGGTCTTTTTCGCAGCCATTTTCTCCTAGATTTTTCTTGACATTTCTCCTCATTTATTGGCTTGATTCTCCTGAAGAAAACCTGACGAGAGGCCGTGCAAATCAGAGAACAAAGTTTCCTATTTTTTGGAAAAGCCGAAGACTTTGTAGCCGATTTTCTGTCAAGAGTCGAAACTAGGTCAAACGATGTCGGAATGACCTGAAATTTGAAGTGAAGCCTCCTGAGCAGTAGATGGGACCAACCATAGGCTTTTGTTTGAGTTTTTAAGCCGTTTAGGGTTCCGTCGCTAGTAGGCTTGACTTTTACCGCGAGGAAGATGTCGCCCTTTGATGTGCGGTCAATCGATGTCCGATTGACTTGAAATTTGACAGGGAGCCTATTGGAGTCATTTTGAGATGATCCGTTGGCTCCGATTTGGGTGTTGTGGTCCCGAGGTGCTCCGCCGCGGTAGCCTTGATTTTGTTTCAGAGCGTCAAAGTCGGGTCAAACTTTGTCGGAATGACCTGAAATTTGACGTGTAGCCCTTTTGAAGAATGTTGAAGCCATCCACGTGCTCCGTTTGATGAGTAATGGTCCTGGTGGTTCTCGCCGCCGAGAGGCTTGATTTTGTTGTTCATGAAAGTCCTGGGATCCTAACCCTAGAGGGGGGGTGAATAGGGTGTGCTACAAATATGAATTTTAACTTCTTAACATAAACTAGTCACATGTGATGATTAACCAAACAATATGCGGAAGCTAATATAAACAATCACCACAAAAGCAAGCACCACAACACAAAGGTTTATAGTGGTTCGGCCTCAATGCCTACGTCCACTACTGGCTTGTGATCCAATCACCCCACCGGATTTCCACTATTTATGCTTTTCAATAGGCTAAGCAATAACCCTTACAATGTTATTTTTCTAAGCTAAACAACAACCTTTCAATGTGCTTTTATAGGCTAAGCAATATAACCTTTACAAGATGCTTTTCTTAGGCCAAGCAATAACCTTTACACAATGTTTTTCTTAGGCTAAGCAATAACCTTTACAAATAAAGATTTCTCTAAGAAGGTGTCTTTACAAAAGATCACTCTAAGAGATACAATTTAAGCACAATTGAAATTGCCTCTTAAATAGGCTAATATGAAAGTTTAAAACAAATTACAAACATACACTAAAGAAGCTAAAGTGTGTGCACAAGTGTATGAATGCTTTACTTCAATCAATTTCTACAATGAAGCTCCTAAATGAATGCTTAATGCATTTTAAAATCAAAGCTTAGAAAATGATGATTGAAGATAAATGCTAATCACATGAAAGATTCAAACAACCTAAAGAAATGAACTAAACAAGTTGTATGAATAATAAAGACTAAGAATACATGTGATTTAGTCAAGAGAGTTTACAAATCATTCTAATGTTCCAAAGATGATAATGAGTTTGCTAAACATCTCTTTAAAAGCTAGAAATCATGCATAAATGAAAATACAAAGATTTAAACATGCATTGATTCTACTTTGAATGGAAATCAAAATAACTAGTAAGATGTACCTTTTAAGAACTCAAGCATTTGATTTCCAAAAAGCCCTCTAGCCTTTACACCTTCATCCCCTTTCTTTGGCTCCAAAATGGTCTCAAAAGTTCTTGAATCAAGCCCCTTGAAAGATGGGAAAAGAATGGACTTTAAACCAAAAAACAGTCCAACGGCTAGTCCCCGGTCGACCTGGAAACAGGGCTCGGTCGATCGGGTTCACACAACGGTCAGAAAAATGACCGTTGGTGGTTCAGGAACCCAGTCGGCCTCGACCGGCCACACTGCTGGTCGACCCCCTGGGACCAAAATTCTCATAAATGCATATTTTCAAAGTATTTCTTTGTGGGGATTTTTGGGCCACTAAACCAAGCTTGAATAACATGTTTTAAATCAAGCTAAGATGATTAAAAACATGAAACACAAAAGCCTAAAATGATTCGAAACTTTAAAACCAATGGCTTGCTTGATTTCTAAAAACTCTTTTCACATTTAAATGCATACAAAAATGATTCTGAAAATGATGAATGTATGTATGCAAGGCACAAACCTAAATCCTCAATTTGATTTCTCAAAAGTAATGCACAAAGAATTAGGTTTTCAAAAGAGTTTGGATTTTAAAACAAATGCATCCAAGATTAAAAACAAAACATGCATAAATCATTAATTCTACAAGTCTAAAATCCAATGCATGTATAAAACCAGATTTCAAGATTTTCTAAAACAATGCATGTGTGAAAATTCAAATGATGCTAAAGTAAAAATGCATCCATCAAATTGCAAATACAAAATCCCTAACAGTTCAATGGTTGATGGATGGTCAAACGTTGTCGATTTGACTTGAAATTTGACATGGAGCCCTTTGGAGGTATTTTGAGACCATCCGTAGGCTATGATCAAAGTTTTGATGTCTTCGACGCCGTCGCCGCCAGGAGCGCCTGTTCAGCTGCCGAAGGAGTGAAGTTTGGTCAAATGATGTTGGAATGACCCGAAACTTCATGTGAACGCCTCTTTTGGTTGTCTTAAATGATCTTGTTGTTTTTGTTTGATTCTGATAAGATCTGATGCTGGAAGCAGCATTGCCTATTTTGTAGTAGGATGCGGCTTCATGTAGCTTCTTGATGTTGAAGAGGCAAAATGACATTTTTGGTGTCAACAGGATCGTTTTATGCTCTCCTGCTTCTATATATACACAATTTTCACTGTGCATGATCGATTTTTCCAGCATGATTTTGAGGATTTCTGACGAACAGATAGAATTTGTGAACCAAATTTGAGATGTGTATTGAAAACCTTATAATCATGAATAGTCGATGTTCGTAGATTTTATTTTGGAAAAAACTCCCTCTTTTTTTGTGTTTTAGGAATTTTGAAGGGTAAATTCATTGTGAATCCTCACGAGACTAAAACTCGTCCTCTACGGGGAACTTAGAGGTTTAAAGGCTTGATGCACATGCTAAGTGCAGCCGTGCTCACTATGAATGTTGCCTTAGTTAGTTTTTCCTTTTGTTTTAGCTTTTGCTAGAGTCTAGCAAAGTGTAAGTTGGGGGGTGTGATGAGAACCTAAAAGGTACATTTTAAAACCCTCAATGAGGACTTGGTTATACCGTCGGATGAGATTAATTGTCTTGATTATGTTATTTTATTGTTTGTAGGTACTACAGATCTAAGGAGTGAAATTCAAAGCTAAAATTGAAGAAACCTCACAAAGCATGACAAACCACAGTTGCAAGTGAGGAAGCATGTTAAATATGGGAAGGGAATCAAATAAGAAAGCAAAGCAAGAGTCCAAATATGCCTTGGACGTCCAACATGGGTCCCACTCACTCATAGCATGTCAACATGGAAGTTCCTTCAATTACACCATTACTCTCGGAATTTTTAGGGGCAGCAAATTGAAATGGTTGTAACTTTCAACCCGAGTGTCGGATTAGTGCAATCTATGTACCGTTGGAAAGCTCTTTTCGAGTAAATATTCATGGCGCCCAAGATTGTAAAAATCGGAGCTATATTGAGGGAGATATGACCTCAGGAAGTTGGCTATTCGCGAGATGACCCAGACATTCTGTCTCCTGGTGTCCGAATTGGGTGAGCACCATCTCCCTCCATGTTTTGACGGGATCTTCGAGGAAATTTGGCCCAAAAGCTATATATATATGATGCTAAAATCGTTTTTAGAGGGGATACACATCTTGGGAGAAGATCTGGAGGCTAGTTTGGGAGTTTTGGAAGAGCGCTAATGGGGATTTCGTCAAAAATTCTTCGTCAACCTCTCGCCATGAGCAACTAAATCTCTATCTTAGGGTTGCAATAAAGCTCTAATCTTGTTATTATGGTGATGTATAGGTTCTAGGGTTTTACTTAAACGCTTTTGGTTATATGACAAGATGTTATCTATTGATTGGATTTTATTTCTTTAATGTAATATCTCTTTTTTTGGTATTTTAATCTTGTAGATTTTAATGCTAAGTCATTTAACGATGCTTGAACGAATGTGTTGTTAGATCTGCGATAATCTATGCCATAGAGATAGGTTATGCTCCGATTTACATCCGCATCTCTTATTTATTGACTCTAAAGGTTTGTAACTAGAACGAATCTTTTTAGTATTAATAATGAAAACCTAGGTTTATACTTGCCATTGTGCGAGGATATAGTGGATTCATACCCTGAGATCTTTTCTCTGATTCGATCAAAACATTGTCTTTTAATTTGTTAATTTAGGAATCAAACTCATCAAACCAACACTTCGTTTTCTAGTAGGATTAGTTAAAGAATCAACACTTTGTTTCCTATTAGGATTAGTTAAGGAATTTAGGAACCACTACAACTTAGTCTTTTTGTCCTAGTGGATACGATACTCGGCTAACATCTTTGCTTTTTTCGAGTATAGATAATAACGGGGGATAATTTATATTTGCAACTCTGTTTTGGGACGATCATTGTGCTTAATCAAGATAGAGCTCGAGCATAAGCTCAATCAATTCTAGAAACCCGTGTTTCACTTAGTCAAGGCAATCTCAAGCTGGCATAAGCTCGATCAATACTAGAAACCCGCGTTTCACTTAGTCAAGGCTATCTCAAGCTGTTCTAAGCTCGGCTTGGCTCCACTGACACCAATATGGTCAACCTGAATACGAATTGGATTGGTGGATTGGGTCAGAGACTGCCACTCCTACTATTTATGTTGATGTTGGGATAGGGCTACCACTCCAACCCAGGCCCGGCCCCGTTGAACTTAACTTAGGCCTGATTTTCAGGCCTGATTTGCACACGGTCTATGCCTAGCCTGTATACAATTAAAGGACATAAAATCTTTCTAAGAACCTGGATCTTAGCATAAATTTTTGAAGACTGATGTGCATTAAAGTGCTTCAGAATTATGCTCGATTGCTGAATGGGCTGGACAAACTTCACTCTAATCAAAGAAACCTGAACTCATATATAAAAGGACTGGACTTGGAAAAACTTGAGTCAGATCGCTGAATCCTGGAGTGATATCCACAGATACTGCGCTTGGACAAGCTTCGGTCCAGCCTTACTTGGCCTTAAAGAATGTGGCTTTGATTGGACCATAACGAAATGGCTTCAGCTGCAGTGTTGTGATCTAGGCCTACAAGAAGAGATAAATCATGCACAAAGAGAACACATATTTATGTTGTTCGGCTTTTGGCCTATGTCTACAGGGAAGATGAGAGAGAGTTTACTATGCAATGAATAGAGGTGTACATCCTAGAGACTCTGGGTCTCTATTTATAATATCAGCCCCAAAATGTAAAGCCTTTTGATAGGTTGAGGCCCATCAAAAGCAAAACCGTGAGGCCCATGGGCCAAAGCGGACAATATCATGCATCCGTGTAAAGTGGGGCGTTACATGCAGGCTGAGAAAATATTTCGATCAAAGCAGCCAAAAAGCTCAATCATCCTAAGACTCAATACAAAACTACGCTTTTTTATTCCAATATCGATCAAAATTGAGGCTTCTCTTGTGTTTTAATGGCAGTGAATGACTTCGCTCCATTTTGAGTCGAAAATCGCTGTTACAACCAGTAAAGGCTTTCACAGGCACCACTATTGCTACTTGAAAAGTGAGTGAAAACCATGTTTATAACCAGAATCTTGAGCCCAATGGAGTAAGAACAATTTTGGTTGGGACTGGGTTTGAGGTGGCCCGGCCCACTTGAAGAGAAAGCAGTACATTGTGCCTATGCTTAGCAGGATATGAGAGGGTCCAGTAATTAATTGTTCCTCTATTGACAAGGACATAACTTGGACTCTGCCCCCTAAAGCGCACAACATTCCTTTTAACGTACACTAGGACTGATCCAGCTCGAGTGGGCCAAAAACAGACAATCTTCCACTAAAGTCTAGCCATGTGCACCACCCTCAGTGGCTAATCATGGTGTCAACTTTCAGTTATTACAAACAAATTAGGAGCCAAGGGATCTAAAGATTTAAGGTTTTTAGATAAATTCACCTAGGTTCCATTAAATGAAATGGCTACATTTATAATCATAATCAAACTAACTTTATCCTATAGATAATCTTATCCCAATGATAAGGATAATCTACTAAATCCTAACAATATTTTGCTTCTCTAACATTCCCCCTCAATTACATGATCTTTTTTTGTAAAAAAGATCTGTGATTGGTAACATGAAAATAAATTGATCTCTAAAATAAGGAAAAAAAATAAAATTTCTTCCAAAACCAATCATCACGGCTTCTTGTGATCGTCATCTGTCCGTGAATCCATCACTATCGCAACCAGCTCTTCTCAAGTCTGTCGGTGCTGATGGTCCAGTATATCAGATCTAACGCGACTCCAGAAGCTTTGATCGATGAAGATTTGATAAAGATGACAAGATCATAAGGGTTGAATGCTTGAATCGATGGCGGAAAGAGAGGGAGTTTGATTGATTTTATTGAAAATAGAAAAATTGACGGTGATTATTGCGGAAGATAGGACTATACCCAGCTTAATCGTAAGATCATCACGGGGCCTAACTCTAGTACCATAAAGATTTAAGATTATTAGATAAATTCACCGTAGGTCCCATTAAATGAAATGGCTACATTTATAATCATAATCAAACTAACTTTTGTTGGAAAAATGGCTAAGAGCTACACTAATATTTTGTCAACTTTGAGTCAAAAATTAAGTGGGACCCACTTATCCTTTTGGGTGGGAATACATGGGAATGTAATCTACTTCATGAGTAGATTATGGACATGTACTGAGTTGCTCTAACCCATTTAGGAGTGAATGATCTAAGTCTTTGGATCCTAACCCTAGAGGGGGGGTGAATAGGGTGAGCTACAATTGTGATCAATTTAAATCAAATTTAACTTCTTAACAAAAACTAGTCACATGTGATGATTAATCAAACAATATGCGGAAGCTAATATAAACAATCACCACAAAAGCAAGCACCACAACACCAAGGTTTATAGTGGTTCGGCCTCAATGCCTACGTCCACTACCGGCTTATGATCTAATCACCCCACCGGATTTCCACTAGTTATGCTTTTCAATAGACTAAGCAATAATCCTTACAATGTTGTTTTTCTAGGCTAAACAACAACCTCTCAATGTGCTTTTATAGGATAAGCAATAACCTTTATAAGATGCTTTTCAAGGCTAAGCAATAACCTTTACACAATGCTTTTCTTAGGCTAAGCAATAACCTTTACAAATAAAGATTTCTCTAAGAAGGTGTCTTTACAAAAGATCACTCTAAGAGATACAATTTAAGCACAATTGGATTGCCTCTAAATAGGCTAATATGAAAGTGAAATTCCAATTACAAACATACACCAAAACAAGCTAAAGTGTGTGCACAAGTGTATGAATGCTTTACTTCAATCAAATTCTACAATGAAGCTCCTAAAAGAATGCTTGATGCATTTTAAAAACAAAGCTTAGAAAATGATGATTGAAGATAAAACTAATCACAAAAAAGATTCAAACAACTTTGAAGAAATGAAACAAACAAGTTGTAAGAATGTTAAATTCTAAGAACACATGTGATTAGGATAAGAGAGTTTGCAAACCAAACTAATTTAGCAAAGATGATATTGAGTTTGCAACACAACTCTAGAAATCATGCATAAGTGAAAATACAAAGATTTAAGCATGCATGGATTTCATTTTAATGGAAATCAAAATACAAGTAAAGATCTACCTTTTTAAAACTCAAGCATTTGATTTCCAAATAGCCCTCTAGCCTTTTCAACTTCTTCCCCTTTCTTTGACTCCAAAATGGTCTCAAAAGTTCATGTGTCAAGCATCTAAAAAGGTTGGAAATGAATGGACTTTATAATGAAAAACAGTCCAACGGCTAGTCCTCGGTCGACCTGGAAACAGGTCTCGGTCGACCGAGATCACACAACAGTCAGAAAAATGACCGTTGGGGCTCCAGGGGCCCAGTTGGCCTGCAATGTTCCCGGTCGACCGGGACCTCTGGGCCGGTCGACCGGCGACACTGCCGGACCACCCCCTGGGACAAAAATTCCCAACTTTTGCATATTTGAAGGTTTCTCTTTGTGGGGATTTTTGGGCCACTAAACCAAGCTTGGAAACATGTTTTAAATCAAACGAAGATGTTTAAAAACATGAAACACAAAAAGCCTAAAATAATTTGGAAGATTTAAAACATAGGCTTGCTTGATTTCTAAAAACTCTTTTCACAAATAAATGCATACAAAAGTGATTCTGAAAGTGATGAAAGTATGCAAGGCACAAACCTAAATTCTCAATAGTAATGCACAAAGAATTAGGTTTTCAAAAGAGTTTGGATTCTAAAACCAATGCATCCAAGTTTAGAAACAAAACATGCATAAAACAATACTTTTACAAATCTTAAAAGCAATGCATGTATAAAACCAGATTTCAAGGTTTTCTAAAACAATGCAAGTGTGAAAATTCAAATGATGCTAAAGTGAAAATGCATCCATCAAATTGCAAATACAAAATTCCTAACAATCTCCCCCTTTGCAATTTGATGGCAACTTACTCATCATTGAAATTACACACTTAGTCTTCAGCTCCCCCTAAGCTGGACAAGACTTGAAATCTTCTCGGATGCTCCTCCTCTTAGCTTGGGCTCTTGGGCTCTTTTCTTCAATCTTCTTGATGCTTGGAGCTTGATCATTCTTCAAGCTTTCTTTTCATCTTCCTCTCTATGGCCAAGCATCTTCTTTAGCTTCAAGCTTTCTTTCTTCTATTAGCTCTCCCCCTTTGACCATGCCTCTCTCTCCCTTTGGCAAGATATGCACTCTCTCCCCCTGTAGAAGATCATACAACATCTCCCCTTAGGAAGCTTGGACATTCTCTTCCCCTCTTGAGAACTTGAATGCTCTCTCCCCCTTTGAAGAGTAGGAGATCTTTGAGTACTTGAACTCTCTCTCCCCCTTTGCCATTAAATTGCAAAGGTACCTACACACATGAGACAAGGAGAATACTTTTTGTAGCACCTGTTAACAAAAGAAATCGAAAATGATAATCATAAAGGTGATCATGTATGGTAGTAGTCTCTAAGGGTCTAAAGGCAATCCAAGGGTCAATTTGATCAAAACTAATACTTCCTATGAAGGTTTACACTCCCCCTCAATCCATTCTCTTCTTTTGTCAAACATTTGACAAGATATAACTATTTGGTTCAAGAAGTAGATGGTTTAACCAAATGAGGGTCAACTTCAAGGAAAGGATTAGATTCATTTAACTATAGAGCACAATATGATCAAATTACCAAAAGAAAGCAAGGTCTAATGAGAAAAGCAATCATGGATACCAATTGGAAAAACAAAGAATACCAATTGAGATTTAAAGATAAGTCTATTAAATCAACCACTCTAAAATGGAGTTATAAATAATATAACTATTAAGAAAAATCCAAATTAGAGCTATCCATGATGCAATGGGGTTTACTAAACATAGCATTAAATAATATAACTTATGAAAATCACATGCTATGTAAGTTTTGAAATCATTTCATTCAATCAATAAATATGACTATCATGAGCAAGAAGAGTGAAATGAATTTCAAGCATGAAGCCAACCTCAACAATTAACCAACCAATATTATGAACACATAAACATGGTGGTCATGAGATTTACCTATAAGAGTAAGTGAGGTGGCAAACATGAACATTATGATGCTAATGGAATGTCACATGGAATGTAAACATGTAAGACCCCGACCCGAGTGAACCCGTTTAGTGCTAATTAAGTTGCGTGTTAGTGCTAAGCTTGATTAGTGTTTTTGGTCTAGTTGGGTTTGGAATAGCCTTGATTCTAGTTTTGGGCCTTTTGGAGTGATTGATAGCTTGTGGGGCCCTTTGGGGGTTCCCTTTTTCGGCTTTGCATTTTCTTGTGAAATTTTCCCGACGTGTTTTAAATTGTGTTTTTGGCCCGTTGCATTCATCTTGTGGATTCTTACAACTTTCATGTTGATCCCGTGTCCATTCGAGGCCTCGAAACCCGATTTCATAGCCTTGAGGGTAAAACAGTCATTGCACACAAAATCTGTACCCAAAACTTAATATTCTCGAAACTTGCGAAACATACACTTTTTGGAAACTAGATATTTCGACGAACATTTCTTCCTTCTTCGTCGAATTCATCCGAGGACCCGAGAGAGATGATTTCAGTCCATTTAGCTTCTTAAGTTGTGGGACCCAAACTCCTTTGTTAACAAAGAGGAACCTAACCCTCCATTGCATTCCATTTTTCATGTTCCAGCACACTTATGAGCCTAGGGTTTTTCTAGCAAGTTTTCTCTTCTTCTTCTTGCTTCTCCATCTCCAAGCCTCACCAAGAGCTCATCAATCAAGAAATGGAGATTGCCAATCTCTTCCTCATCTCTCAAGCTTCCTCTTGATACTATTTTTAGAAGAATCCATCAACTTTGAGACTTCCCTTGAGCTTACATTGTCCATTAGGAGACCTTACAAGTAAGTGATCTTATTCATCTCCTAGATTAGTGATCTTCTAGCCTTAGGGAAGCTACATTTGCATTATTGGAAGTTATTTCATTTTCTTTCCTTGTGTAACCCATTTTAGGGTTTTATTTGGGGATTTTGCCTTGTAGCTTGGGCCATTTTCTTGGAGGACTTGATAGAGCTTAATATCATTAATTGAAGACTTGAGGCAAGTGAATGTTTGGATGTTTTTAAGTTTGAAATGGTTTGGTGAAGTATTTATGGTTTTCATGTTTTCATTGATTACTTTCATTGATTTTTCTATGGTTGAAATAAATGATCTTTACACATCTTGATAGCCTCATTTAATGTCTTGGAATCATGTGTTTAAGTCTCCTTGTTCATAGTTAATTGTGGTTGTTGAGGTGTTGGAAGGAAAGGAAACAAAAAGGAGAAAAATCAAGTTCCCGGGCATGCTTCACGCCCAGTGCCGATCGATCGGACCTACAGGCCGATCGATCGGTCTGACTTTTAACTGTAAGGCTTTTTGGACCGATCGATCGGCCGATCGATCGAACCCTGCGTATTTCTGGTACAGAAATTTCGACCGATCGATCGGACCGAAGTGGGTTTTGAAATTTATTTTTTTTGTGGACCTTGGCTACCCCCCTTGGACTCATTTGACCATATGTGAGAGTGTCTTGAGCCGATGCTCTTCACGGTTGGTTCGGAGGCATCGAAGTTCAACCTATTTCAATCTTGAACGGGATGGAACAACACGATACCTTCTTCATACCTAAATGCAAAGTTATTTCCTTGGGTATCGCGAATTCTATTCCTTTCGGTGACTGAGTAGATTGCTCGATGGTTCCGGGTTGACATCCTACTTAGGATGGACCGTTTATAGTCTTGTTTTCCTATCATAATATCTAGTTATAACCATAAGCTCAATTTAAGTTTAAAAAGTCGTAAAAGTGCATAAGGAGCCCGGAATGTCTTCAAACTCAAGGAGTACCAAGTAATGTCTATAATTGACATACGGGACCCCTATTCACTTAAATAGATCTTGAAATCAATATTTCCCGGAATTGTAATAGTTCATTTTATTTCTTCATTTCCAAGATTTCTTTACATGGCTTGTCTTTCTCGAAAGCATTGTTGTACACTTGAAATGGTTACTTGACCCGAAGTGCATTGCACCACATGATATGGCAGTGTGCCCTTGAGCACCCCCGTCTTGCCCGTTTGATTATATATATTTGTACTTGATCTACTTGCATTGTCTCGATTGTATTTGACCTATGAGTCGGCACCACTAAGCTTGGATAACCTTGTTGGTCTGATCCACCGACTTGGAGATCCCCCTCTTATCCCGCCAGCTGCAGTTTGGATCCCGATACCCGGTCATTTCCGTGGTCTTGTCCCGATACCGCAGATTGCTACTGTGGTCCCCGATGCCCGGCTCGCTACCGTGGTCATGTATAGTATATGTATTTATATGAGATCCCCTGTTTCTCCTCACCTTGAGTGACTGAGATCAGGGCCTAGTTATTGCTCTATCACCTTAGTGATAGAGGACTTAGCTTCGTGTGGTTGCCACCTTGTTATTCCCGATTCCTTGGTTACCTTGTATGTCTTATCTTATTTACATGTTGTCTAGCAAATGATTTATCTATTTTATGAGAATTCTTGCTTAATCAGATTTCTATGCGTTTCAAGATATTTCCTCTATATTATATTGTTGTATCTTTTCATTCTCTTGCCAGACCGTCATGTCTGACCCTTGCTTTGGTACTCAGGTCCCGTTGCCGGTTTCCTTGAGGAGGAGCCGGAGGAGGCGGTAGGTGAGCTGCAGCCTCTAGTTGAGTGGCGTGCTGACGATGTCACGTAGACATCGGGTTGCCAAGAGGCGTAACATTTTGGGAAGGACTTGTTAACCATTCTTTGGGTTATTATTTTGTAATATTGGCCTTTGTTGGCCTCTAATTTTGGGGAATGTAACTAAATGATATTTTATCTAACTTTAACAACTTTTGGGAAACATGCTATAGATCATTGCTCTTTCTGATACAGTTTGATATTGATGTTAATGCTTGCATGACTAGAGATAGTCTAACTATTTGATTTGTTACGCGCTTCCGCACTAAAAAGAAATGTTCATGCAAGGTTGTGATATCCTCACCGCGGACACCTGTGGGAAATTAAGTAGGTTGTATTTTGAGGATGTAGATAATCCTCTTGAATAATCATCACACACTAATGTCCCGATCCCGGATTGAGATTCTCGGTCCGGGGTCGCGACAAAACATATAACTATCAAGATCAATCCAATGTACACAAGGTCTATCACATACACAAGATAATATATCAGTTGGATATGAAATCAATGGAAAGTTATACCAAATGAAACCAATTGAATATGACAACATGATTAAAAGCAAGGATGTGACAAACCCAAAATCCCATCAAGCATCATAAATGCATACTCATCACTTTTAAAGATATGACTATAGAGCATAGTGATGAACAAGGTAAATTGCAATGCAAAATGATATAACTTGGTAAAGCATGCAATTTCCAAAGTGCCAAAATCATATGAATTCAACGTCTAAGATATCCATCAAACATATAGAAATACAATGAATGGATTTCAAAGAGTTTCATATGATCAAGAACACTACTATGAAGTTGAAACATGTATAAGGATGACATCACTTAGAGAATTCACATGAATCAACATCATAACCATCCAAAAAGATATGACTAGAGTGCATAGAGGATGGATTTGGGTTCTAGTATGGTTTCTACAAATATTACTAAGATCACAACCATACATGGAACCAATAGTCATTTGCATATAAAAAGAATGTAAATAAATAAGCAAGGATGCAAACAACATACATCTCCATTTCTAAGATAATGAAACCAAAAGAAAAGGAAATGAGAACATGGAACATGCTTAGATGAATATAACTAATGATGTTATAGAGCATTTCCATTCAAACAATCTTCAAATCATTTTGATAAACAAAATCCAACAATGAGCATAAAAAGAATGATTTTGAAGATCAATTTTCAACATTGTATTTTAAAAGATATAACTTAAATGAAACACATACAAGTTGATTTTTCAAAACAATGATTTTCCATATAAAAGTATAACTAAGGAATCCATGGAAAAACTTGAATTGATTCAAATCATTTGTTCAAATAATCTTACTATGACATCTACACAAATGATTCAACAACAATTGATCATGAATAAATTAGCTATGAAAGCTTTTAAAATCACAATCAATTAATCATGTAAAGAGATGCAATGCAAGACATATGTGTGCAAAAAGCAAATCAAACATGATGAAATCAAAAGATTTTGAAAACCATGATATGTAACAAGAATGGTGCATGAAAACAAAATCAATTGATCATAAAGAAACAATGTATTTAAATAAATGTAACTAAGAAAGAACAAAATGCAAAGCAACATGACCAACAAAGTGATTTAACTTAAAAAGAATAGGTTGGTCAATGAGGTTCAAGGCCTTAAGGTTTGTCTAAGTAAATAACTTTTGGAATCCACCTAAGGTCTTGAGAGGGTTGAACTTTGAGGTCTAGTTTGGAATTCTCACCAACTAGAGGAGATTTGACTTGATAAATTTTCAATTTAAACTTATCACCATGATATTTAGATTTGACTAAATTTAGCTTAGAATGGTAATTAGTCTTTTGAGGTTGGTGGGTTTGTTTCTTAGGGGATTGTTTCACTTTTCTTTTCTTCTTATTTTCTCCCTTTACTTGACTTTTGAATTTTAAATTTAACTTTGTTACTTTATTCAAAAGTTCTTTCATGGGTTGATATAAGGGAGATAGGTTGAGAAGCTTTTTGTTCATAGATTCTTTCAAGCTTGGTTTAACTTGTTTAAACTTTTTAGAATCTATCTTAGGAGACTCCATTTTAAATGATTTAACTTGTTTAGTCTTTTTGGAGTCTTCTTTGTTTTTACGCGTCTTACCCTTCATAGATTTAAATTCTACATTTTTTAGTTCAAAGATGGGTTTAGACACATGGCTTCTTCTTCTTAGTTTGCACTCAAACCTAAAATGCCCTTCAATGCCACAATAATTATATTTGGTTTTGGGCAAAGGAGAAAGAGTGCTAGAGAAAGAGGACTCACCTTTCACAAATGTGTTGGTGAATTTAGGGTCATGTGAAGCATACTTATTAAAACCAAGACCCGTCCTATCTCCATGAGGTTTACCCAATTTAAATAATTTTTCAAGTCTATCTTCACTTTGGGTAAACTTGCACTCATACTTTTGTTTATAGCTTTCAAGATGAGTGACTTTGGTTATAAGGATTGAATTTTCATTTTTAACTTTTGAAAGTTCATTTTCAATTTCCTTATATTTGCTTAGCTCTTCATTGGCAAGTTTTAATTCAAGTTTTAGTTCATTAACAACATTAGATCCAAGTTCTTTGGTTTTTAACTTACTTTTAATCAACTTGGCTTCAAAATTGATAAAGTCTTTGTCTTGCCTTTTTATTTGATATCTTAGATTTAAATTTTCCTTATTGACATTATCATAACCCATCTTTAATTCTTTTAGTTCATCTTGAATGTTAAATAGGTTATTTAAAGAGATCATGAACTTAGATTCAACACAATTTATTACTTCTTCTTTCTCTCTAAGTTCATCTTTAGAAGAGACTAATTCTTTGTTTAGATTCATAGATTCTTCTCTTAAACTTTTGTTTTTCTTCTCAAGCTTTAAGGATACTTCATATAATTCATTATAGGCTTGTTGAAGATCATCTTCATCATAATCAATTTCTTCTTCTTTTAACTCATATTGAGATTCATTAATTTGAGGGTTTGAATCTCCAATAGAAGGAAGAATGAGAGGTCTAGAAGAATCTACAAAATCTAGACTATCTATCATAGTGGAATCCATCCTAATGATTTTCATATAAAGCACAACACTAGGGTTTAGACTCTAGGTTTTTACACCTAATCAAGAGTTCCAAACACTTGATCCTAAAAGATAGAGCACGAGGCTCTGATACCAAATGTAAGTCCTTGGATCTTAACCCTAGAGGGGGGGTGGGCGAATAGGGTGAGCTACAATTGTGACCAATTTAAATCAAATTTAACTTCTTAACAAAAACTAGTCACATGTGATGATTAATCAAACAATATGTGGAAGCTAATATAAACAATCACCACAAAAGCAAGCACCACAACACCAAGGTTTATAGTGGTTCGGCCTCAATGCCTACGTCCACTACCGGCTTATGATCTAATCACCCCACCGGATTTCCACTAGTTATGCTTTTCAATAGGCTAAGCAATAACCCTTACAATGTTGTTTTTATAGGCTAAACAACAACCTCTCAATGTGCTTTTATAGGATAAGCAATAACATTTACAAGATGCTTTTCAAGGCTAAGCAATAACCTTTACACAATGCTTTTCTTAGGCTAAGCAATAACCTTTACAAATAAAGATTTCTCTAAGAAGGTGTCTTTACAAAAGATCACTCTAAGAGATACAATTTAAGCACAATTGGATTGCCTCTAAATAGGCTAATATGAAAGTGAAATTCCAATTACAAACATACACCAAAACAAGCTAAAGTGTGTGCACAAGTGTATGAATGCTTTACTTCAATCAAATTCTACAATGAAGCTCCTAAAAGAATACTTGATGCATTTTAAAAACAAAGCTTAGAAAATGATGATTGAAGATAAAACTAATCACATAAAAGATTCAAACAACTTTGAAGAAATGAAACAAACAAGTTGTAAGAATGTTAAATTCTAAGAACACATGTGATTAGGGTAAGAGAGTTTGCAAACCAAACTAATTTACCAAAGATGATATTGAGTTTGCAACACAACTCTAGAAATCATGCATAAGTGAAAATACAAAGATTTAAGCATGCATGGATTTCATTTTAATGGAAATCAAAATAAAAGTAAAGATCTACCTTTTTAAAACTCAAGCATTTGATTTCCAAATAGCCCTCTAGCCTTTCCAACTTCTTCCCCTTTCTTTGGCTCCAAAATGGTCTCAAAAGTTCATGTGTCAAGCATCTAAAAAGGTTGGAAATGAATGGACTTTATAATAAAAAACAGTCCAACGGCTAGTCCTCGGTCGACCTGGAAACAGGTCTCGGTCGACCGGGTCTCGGTCGACCGGGATAACACAACGGTTAGAAAAATGACCGTTGGGGCTCCAGGGGCCCAGTTGGCCTGCAATGTTCCCGGTCGACCGGGACCTCTGGGCCGGTCGACCGGCGACACTGCCGGACCACCCCCTGGGACAAAAATTCCCAACTTTTGCATATTTGAAGGTTTCTCTTTGTGGGGATTTTTGGGCCACTAAACCAAGCTTGGAAACATGTTTTAAATCAAACGAAGATGTTTAAAAACATGAAACACAAAAAGCCTAAAATAATTTGGAAGATTTAAAACATAGGCTTGCTTGATTTCTAAAAACTCTTTTCACAAATAAATGCATACAAAAGTGATTCTGAAAGTGATGAAAGTATGCAAGGCACAAACCTAAATTCTCAATAGTAATGCACAAAGAATTAGGTTTTCAAAAGAGTTTGGATTCTAAAACCAATGCATCCAAGTTTAGAAACAAAACATGCATAAAACAATACTTTTACAAATCTTAAAAGCAATGCATGTATAAAACCAGATTTCAAGGTTTTCTAAAACAATGCAAGTGTGAAAATTCAAATGATGCTAAAGTGAAAATGCATCCATCAAATTGCAAATACAAAATTCCTAACAATTGAGAAATTGCCTCCTAAACACCACTACTTGAACATGTTAAACATGGAAGCAAAAAAAAGTGGTGAACTTGCTTCCCACATTGCTTGGGAGCAAAACATTCATTGGGTATAAATATACTTACCTTGGTAGTATAAGATGAGCCCCAAGGGGCACCCCACTTTTGTGGGGGAGGGAGGACCTAGATCAAGGTAGGGTCACCACCACACACGTGTGCGTGAGCCGCCCCGCCCCGCCTCGAGCCGAGCCGGGCCTACACGAGCGAGTTAGGCCTGGCTCGGCCCACTACCCATTTAGTAATTTTTTTGGAGAAATTTTATTTAATAAAATTTTCTTTTTTCAAATGGGATGTGTCTTTAGTGGTGTGTCATTTCGCATCTGAAAGGGTGTATCTCCAACCTCAAGAGGTGTGTCCTAAGTAGCATCTGTTCATTGAACAGTCACTGTTCTGAACAGATGCAACCCCATGGAAGAGACATGTTACAAGCTATTTATATGCATCTTGTTCATGACTTTTGATCATCCAATTCGCTGCTGTTGCATACCATTTCGAGTCATCTTCATTGTCAAAGAGAGAGTCCTGCTGCTACACCTTTGGTTCGCATGTCACACAGCTTGTAGTGTTGCAACTGTTGTGAGACTGATCATTGTATCCTGGGAGGCAAGCGTTGTTGAAGCTCGTAAGCACCATTGCGGGGGCGAATTTTTCTTAAGGACATAGTGTTAAAACACTAGCCTTGATCAATCATCTTCTGCGAATTCTGTGATTAATTACTTCAATAACAGAGTACTGTTTTTCTGCCAGCAACAGTAAGTAAAATTTCCATTACATGTTTTGAGTTACAGTTGTTTTGTTTCACTGTTGTGAGGATTGTATCCTATATATATACCGAATTATTACTGTATGTACTCTCCCTACCAACTTTATCCTAAACTAGCCCAGCCAGTTGCTACCTACTTCTTTGATAATAACATACATTATGCCTAGCAATGTGTTGAAACGGTTGGGCTCAGGTGACAATGAGTCAAGATCCGAGTCTGAGTTTGGCCCAAATTTCACTTGGGTTGGGCTTCATAATTTGGGGTGCTTTGAAAGCTGAAGGTAACACATACTGACCCAGCCCAAACCTGCCCCATTTATTGTTTATTAATCTGGCTGAAATTGTCAACCCTACAAGGAGTCTTCTTAGCTCTTACCTTGAAAAAAAAAAAAAAAAAACTAAAGGGTCATTTCTATGTACTCATCTACATATGTAAATGATGCACATGCATTCACACTTAAGCATGTTCTTCATTTGTTTTTGCTCATTTATGCATCACATGTGTACATGAGGTGAGAGGTGTAAAAATGGTGTGTAACCCACGTCTCTTTTGGTAATCATTTACACACTTGAGGAAGTGACAAATGATTACATATGCAAATGAGGAAAAAGCATAAATACACATTTAATAGGGCATCCGCTTGTCCGAGGTTGTTAGATCCAAAAAAAAAAAAAAAAGTTTCACACCTTAAGTGTTCAGACTTTAAAGTTAAAAATCTAAAATTATTGGATGCACTCATTTTCTCATATGAAAATGGTGCTTCCAAACAAATATAGTAACATGTTGCACGTGAATAACATTTGCATATGAAAAATGTTAAATGTGAACCCTTCGGGGTTGGGGGGCTTTATTACAAAGAACCCCTTGAGATATAATAAAACTTAAAAGTTATTTTTAGCAATGGCCCCCCACAAAAAACTTTATTTTTCAAAATGTTCCCCCAGTGACTTTATCCCGGTTCTGCCCTGCCTTTGTGTATGTAAAACCTTTTGTTCATGTAAAATCCATTCTCATATCCCATGTGTTAAAGGCAAACAACGCCCATGGGTTTTCTCTTTATGTGTATCGGCAAAAAACTTCTGCCTTGTTGGGAATTTTATAAAGGGTTAGGCTATGTTCCCCACAAATTCTATAGAAAGAGAAGTTTTAAGTGCTACAGATTCTAATTAGATTTTGATTGTGTGAGACTACTTTTATAGCTTAAAACTAGATTTCTAAATGTTTGGTTGTCAGGAAGCATTTTGAGAAATTCGGAAAAGAGATGAGCTGAGAAATAAAATATGGGACTCTTCCAACATTAATTCCTCAAATTCAAGCAAATTCACCTAATCAAATATGTCCCAACTTATCCAGGGACTAGGGAGGGAGGAAATTTGGCAGGCTGTTGTAGAGGTTAGTTAGATTGGGAGGTTAGGTCAGGAACATCCAGCCCTAATAATGCCTGGCTTGCCTGCATGTTAGGGGATCCATGACCCTAATGTTCTCCAGTATATAATAACATCACAGCTATAACTGCGTGCGCTCATGAAGCAAACAACACTCCTGTCAACTCTAGAGCTATTTGATCCATCTTGATGGCCCAAACACCTTCAAAATTCCTCCAGTAGAGTCCAGCCATGTGCATTACCCTTGTTGTGGCCGAAAGAGTGATGATGGTGTCACTGTCAATTGAATCGAATGTGCTGTATAAGACCCACTTGTCACCAATCAGAGTCGCCGTCGCTGTGATGTGCACAGTGCAGCCCACTCAGCAAACCCACATCCCTCCAAAATGGGCGCAGAATGGATGCACCTTCCCATCATCAAAGCTGGTATGATCTATTGCCCTTACAGGGGTGGACCCTATCTGGGTCAGCATCCTAGAAGTGTGGTGCCCTTAAAACCATATGGTCCCCATGTGGGGTCTTTGCAATATTGCATGATTAGGATTGGAAAAGGAAATCTGTAGAGCCAAAGGACAATGTGGTTTCCACTGTCGGTGGGTGGTCGGAGAAAGCCTGGAGAGAGCATTGCTTGGATGACAAAAGTCAAAAGGGCTGTGTATTTGACAAAATCATCCATCTAAAGCTCAGAAAGACGCCTTTTCAGAGGTCCCACCCTTTTGCCATTATATGTAACTGTTTTTGTCCTATTCCCTTGTTGTTTTCAGGTCACCAAGTTTTCTTTTGGTTAAGCTTCTCTCTGCTCTCTTCTTGTATTTGTAATTTGTATACCTTTTTATTTACCTCTACTTTTGAGATGTGTGTTTAAGATACAAAAGGAAAGAGATGTTGTCATTATTCAATGAAACCCATCAACACATCAAAGAGATTTGGTCATTATCAATTCCAAACCAGCAACACGCGTCAGATCTCCGGGATGCAAGATTTAAAGCATATAGTAAAAGATATCTACAACTCATCTAATATGCTTGATGGAGAAAATATGGAAACAAATCTACCGGCTATCACTGTTGAAATGATTTCCACAAAGAAAAAAAGAAAACTAGGGTCTAAAATAATGATATGGGTGATTGACCTTAGGCTACGTTTGGATGAAAAAAAAATTCAAGAAACTAATATTTTATCTACTATATAATCTTTCATTTTCTCAAAAGTCTTGTGTGTTTGGTAACCCTAGAAAAATACAAAGAAAATATCTTGTTTCTTTAAAAAAGGCTCAATATTTTTTTTATAGCTCCCCCTTATAGAAAACCTTGCGTAAAATAAAGAACTTCACCAAATCTACTCTCTCTCCTAGGATATAGAATTCTAGAAAGACTAGGGATGATTATTTATATATGTGTGTTCTTAAAAAACTCCCCAATTTAAAAACTCCCCCTTTTAGACTCCTGTGTTTTTAGAGTGTAGAGCCCACCTTGAGTCAATCCAATCATTTCACACATACTACCCCCTCCCCTAATTGGTATAAAGTTCAAATTTTACACTCCTCCAACTTTTGCTAACCGTTGGACTGAAATCACAAAAAAGTGATGCCTCTAAAATAGATTAAGTCCTTGGATCAAGGTATTAGGATAATCTAATTATGGAGTTGGAAGTTTTCAAATAAGTAGATCTCATCTATATTGTTCTATCCAGCAGAATTTCATGGTTGTCATACACCACAGTGAGCCCAACTAGGAGGGGCCTTTTTTGTTAAAAAAAAAAACAAAACGACTCCTCAAGAGTTTTCTAGCGCTTTTCTCTTTGCGGGTGCAATGGAAACTCACCTTTCCATTTTACCATAATTATGAATGGATTTTTGATTGGTGGAGGGTCCCTCAATGGATAAAATTCGCTTTCATCAAAAGAATATATAAAGCGAGACCAATCACTCTTACAGTATAATGGAGGCCAAATTAGGAGTTTCTCTAAAATCCAAATCTTATTGAATGCGATGGAAGTGATAATGTTGTTAATGGTAGTGAAGATTGGTTTATCAACTCTCTCATTTGGATGTTGATCTATTAATGGGTTTAGAGTACTATTTTCCGTTAGTGATGGATATTACGAGACAGAAGGTGATCACCATAAAAAATCATGGTCGTGAGGTTTTTATTTTTCTTATATTAACAATCGCATGATCCTTTCATTAAAGGACTATGTGACTGTGGGAGGGTGTACGAGAGATTAGGTTTTTTAGAGATTTCGTTATTAGTGATATTAATTTGAATTTAAATTTTAAATAAGCTCAGTTTGATTTTGATTTTTAATTTTATTTTCTTTGCTTGTGTATAAATTGAGGCTGGTATTGGGTGATACTCCTTTCATAGAGGAGCCAATGTTCTTACAATAAAGTACGGTGAATTTTAGTGAAATTGTAGCTAGCCCCTTGAATTTCATTAGTAGATTATGATAAGATTTTATAATCATGAAATGCCTGCCTCCAAATACCCTAAGGTAAAACATTGGATTAAACTCCCCATAATAGTTATGTTCACAGTTAGATCAAATGCTCATGCAACCTACACGTATACTAAAACTAGAGGTGTAAAAGAATTGAAAAACCTTCTAACGATCGAACCGACAGTTAATAACTATGTTTCACAATTTCAGTTACGGTTACGGTTATTAAAATCAAAATACAATGCTTTATAGTTCGATTTCGGTTTTCAGTCTCGACTCACGGTTATTAACTGAACTGAACCGTAAAATATGATTCGATTAACCGTTTTCCCAAACACGCGGTTTAATCGAACTGTTACACCCCGGTTTAACAGGAAAAAAAAAAAGAAGCAAGGGGTACTGTGTGATTTTATAACTTAAACAACCCTCTTTAACTTTTGAAGGATTAATGTTGTGTTTGCAAGAAAAATGCACTTTACTATTTCATTTGTCTATGTGAACATTTTAATGTTATTTTAGCATTTTGGAATTATGTGATTTGTTATCTAGAATATTTGGTTTTGACTTTTAAACATGTATTTTACATTTTGACAAAAAAAAATTATGTATTTTAAGTGACAATTAACCGTATCCAAACCGTCTAATATAGTTAACTGCAGTTCGGTTTTTTAACTGCTTTTTAGGTTACGGTTACGGTTACGGTTTTTAAAAAATGATAACCATAAAATACGGTTAATGGTTTTTCCAAAACACACGATTGACCAAACCGTTACACATGTAACTAAGACGACATGAAGTTTAAGACCGGAGTGACACACATCCCTTTTTGCAAAAAAGGGTAATTATTTCTTAAGGAATATAAAATATTTAAAAAAAAAAGAGTTAAGAGTTAAAATACATAACTGAAAAAAGTAAAGGACTCTTCTTCTCCACAGTTCAATTTCTTTTCATAAAATACATGAGAAGTCATGGTCAAATGGGCACTACCAAAGGATTATTAAAGAGACTACGGGTGAAGGAAATGAGGCATGAGAGATGAATGATATAAGGTGGAGATGTTAAGTAGGACCTTCAACTTTCTTAGGTATTAAACAGGGTCGGTTCTGAATTTTTCAGGGCCCAGAGCAAGAGTAAAAATTAGGTATATATATATATAAACTTAGTGATGGCCTCATTCATTTTTTCAACCAATATCTATAACCTGTCAAAATTAACTAAGAGGGAATCCCTCACTTGAATATCACCCTAAAAACTTAGTGATGGCCTTTTTCCAGTGGAATCGTTTACTTTTAGAAAGTCTAAAAAATATTATGTAGGTCCAGATCCATCAGTGGGCCCACCGTTGGAATAGATTTAATAATTTTAGGGTGATCGAACAGTTGCCTCATTGATGATTGAAAGCGCATGTAAATGACTAAAGGGATCGGACCGCTAGAAAGTGTTCTCTAACATTTGTCTGACTTCAATGGGCTGAATTCAGGCTCCACCTAAATTCAAGTCTAAAAATCCAACTCTGAAATAGATTCTTCACTTAAAGTCCCATTGTTTTTTCATTCACTGGGCTTTTACAGTCAAATTCTAGGAAGTGGAACATTTTATTAAGTGTGATTTTTCGTGTCTTTTGGATAAGGATTGCAACTAAAGTCACGGCAGTACGTTGTGCAAGCGCAATCATTTATTGTAAGTCTAGAACAATAAAAAAAAATGGAGAGAGAAACTGAGACGTGTAAAGGCCCTTTACATTGTCCCTTCTGTTACAAAAAATAAAAAAGAAAAGAAAAAAGTATGTGGTCGGAGGGAGGATGAGTCAGTGATGGAGACAACTGATGGGATGGGAGTTTGGGAGCTCAATAAGCTCATACCCCAGTCTCCTAGGAACCCTAAGAGTTGTGTAAAGGGAAGAAAAAACATCGAAAATGCATACCTGCCTTCTAGCTAAAGCAGTAGAGCATTCATCAGTTCCTCTTCTCGACGCCTCCATATTGCAGCTGCGGCATTTGTAGATGGGTAACTAGGAAGAGACTTCTAGAGCGCGAGACTGGGGTCTGAACAAATCCTCTTAGATTGAAGGGATCAAAGAATAATACAGAGGAGAAGATGTAGAGGAAACAAATGTGCAAACGTGAAGATTTTCAGAACTTGCTATTGGGTTTCCTTTTTTTTTCAATGGCAACTACGAGGAAAGTGGCTTTGATATTTTTTTAGACGTGAAAAAATAGCAATTACTTCTCTTTTGGAATGTGAAAAGATGCAGTTGGGACCTTATTATTTTGGAGACAAAAGGACGGCCGTTTGCATTTTTCTTTTTGGAATTTGAAAAATGCTAGTTGGTTTAATTGAAGTCTAAATTTTTGGGATTGAAATAAATGCAGTTGTGATTTTATGACCTTTTTGCGCCCCCCCCCCCCCCCCCAAGAAAAATGGGCCTAGGGCGAGCGAACTTACAGCCCCTTAGCAGGGCCGGCCCTGGTATTAAATTACGAAGGTGATAGTTGGGTTAGAAATTTCAATTTTCCCTTGATTTAATTTCCATCAAAGTGGAGGTTACTTGAGGGTTGACCTTTAAGAATGAAATTAAAATCCAACATTTAAATCAAACTAATCAAAATTGCTTTTAAAAAAGAAATAAAAATTCAAGACTCGTAATTAAATGTCACAGGGGATTTACACGAGTCCCCTTGAACCCATATGCATAGGTCCGGGCCAAAGGGCTGGGACACTCATTGTTACAAAAATAAATAAAATAAAAATAAAATAAAATAAAATAAAAAGTCAACAAACACTGCTCTTTATGAATGTAAATCTTTGTTGCTAAAAGAATTATTATTAAAAGAAAATCTAGAACTTAAAATTTGTAGTTAAAACCCCACTTTCTAAAAGTGAATCTTTCTTGGAGTCTCAAAATTTGTTTGCAGAAGTACAAATATTGATTCAATTTTTTACTAAATTAAAAACTCTCTTTCATATATCTCTTTTCTCTTTTCAAAGTCTTTGTGAAAAACTAAAAAACCCTTGTTTAAAGGGTAAATTAAAAGACAATCCCCCAACTCAAAAAAATAAACAATAACAATAAAAACACAAAACAAAACAAAAGTAGCACCATCCTGCTAAAACATAAAACCCACACTTTTTTCTGTGGGCCCATGCATTGAACAGGTTCTCTTGCTAGAACACTGTATCACACTTGAGTGACATTTGAACCCATCCCAATATTTTAACTTATTACACTTACATTGATCCGTGAGAAAAATGGGTCCCACATAAAGATTTGCTTAAGCTCATCACAATCCAATACTTAAATAATCATTTCCAAATTGATAATGAAAAGCTAGTTTCCTGGTGGTATACCTAGTTCACGTGCCAAACTCCTGCCCCATAGTAAAATAAAAACATAAAACAATCCCCTATGGCCGTCCCAAAAAGCACCATCTTCATCTCTTCCTCTATATTTATTATATTATTGAGAGAGCGAAGAAAGGAGGATGTCTCTTTATGGGCAATAGGGAGAGAAGACATGGATGTTTGTACAAAAAACATGAAGACAAGGCTGGTTTTAAAGGGACAAAACATGGGTCATGAGATGTATCACTTGCTGTTTGCTTTATACCTTGGGAAGGTAAAAGATGGAAGAGAAATTGGATAGGAACCCAAGAGAGATGATGGATCACACCAGCAACACACTGGGCTTTAAACCCTTAAAGTAAGAAAAAGGGCCCTCGATTCACGAGGGAGAGAGAGAAAAAGGAGGAATACAAATGAACAGCTTCAAGGGATCCTTGCAGAGGCTGCAGACGGACCCATCCAAATAACATCTCTTTTGAACTGTAGCCTCTCCTTTGTCCGTATTCACAGTTGGGATTTATTTATTGGAAGAATGTGGTGTCCAGGGATTTCTATGTAATTTTTTTTATTATCAAGATTTGAGTATTTTTTTTAATGAGGATTTTATAAAAAAAAAAATTACTTTAGGTGGCCAGTGAACAAAAAAATGTTACTTTAGTGAAACTCACATCAAACCAGCCTTCTCGCACAAAAAGAAACTCTTTTTTTACCATTTGGTTTATGTTTGACGTCAACCTTCATTTTCTGTGTTGAGGGTAAAATTACTTAATACGAATCCCTTCTTCCTCATCGTGCTCAGTCATCCCAAGTTGCTAGCCACCTACTTTACTCAACTCTAGCTAAACTGCGTCATAAAACCGGAGTTTGTCATTTTCGTCCACCCTTTGGCATCTCTTGTCACAACTTTAAGGCAATATTATAGTGTTTGGTGGACTCCATTGTACATGAACTCTTTTGTCAATTAATGAAATCCTTTTCATTATGTGATGTCCAAAGTTGTTGCGTATGATATCATATTATTGTATGTCGTTGAATTTTTTTTTTTAGTTTCATGTTGATGGAATGAGTTTGAAGTTGATGCAGTGAATTTGAAGTTGATGAAATGAGTTCCTGATTGATGTATTGAAGTGAAGTTGATGACTGAGTTTGGAGTTGGTGGAAAGAGCTCAAAGTTGGTATATAAGTTCGATGTTGAAGTAATGAGATTGAAGTGTGATTCCTCACCCATGTTACAAAAGAGGTGTGTTCTAAACATGTCGACCGTGGCATTCACATTCTGCCAAGCCAGAACGTCAATACTTGCATCACTACGCACAAGGGTCGACGTCGACCCTAACCTTCACATTCTGCTAAGGCATAATGTTAATACCCACTGTTGGAAGTGGATAGGTCTCATGGATAGGTATTCAAAACTTTTTGACCCACTTGATGCAGAGATCAAATATCCATAAGGCTAAGAACTCAACCCCAAGATCTAAAACCCTAATCTCATGCCTTAAGATCGAACATCCATCAAGAAGATATATCAAGAAACAACAAGCATAACTAGATCTACTAATTCAAATAGATAATAGATCTATACTTTTGGAGTTTGATTGTGCTCTAATCGAGAACTTGATCTCTATGAAAACTCTTTTCGTAAACCTCGGATCTCTCTTGCCTTTATGTTCTTCCACACTATGACTCTCTTAAAAAACTTCTAAAGGAGAATGGTGGGATCTCCAAGTAGAAGAAAACCCTAGATCTCTAGTAGAAAACCAGAGGAGAGAGAGGTGGAAGAGAGAGAGATTATTGTGTGTAGAGATCTTTAACCATCACCTCTTATTTATAGTTTTTAGCACACCTCCTCTTAGACCAAGAATAGAATTGTCTCACTTCTATTCTTAGTAAGTAACATACTCCTCATTTCCTTAAGAGTTCTAATGAGATTAGTAACATTCTCTTATTAGGGCTAGCATGGGGACCACTAGGGACTCCTTAAAATTTAGTTCCAACTAGGAATCTGAACCCTACATCTCATGTGAACTCCAGACCCGTAGCTAATTACAAATAATTCCACTAATAAAATGCAATTGCACTCCAGTGTTAGTAATAATTACAAGAAGACCCTAAACTTCCCAAATACTATAAGTAGACTCCTCCATCAATTATATCCATGGATCTATTGGAATATATCTATTCAACCAAATAGGATACATCTCTTATTATCCTTGTGACCCAATTAATTACAGTAATTATCAGTATCATCCAATTAACTCTTAATTGAGATAGGTGTGCACTCACTAATGATAAAATCCATTAATTGGCATAAGGAGATATTTGTGAGGATAGATTCCATCTTGAGAATTATATGTTTCCACAGCCTCACTAACACGTACTCAAGATATCGAGGTGTTGATTTACAATTGACCTCATTCATTGATGCCTCAAAGTAAATGTATAGTAGAAACTTGAGTCTATTAATCTCTCAGGATTAAGAGCCTATTACTTGGGACTTATGAGAGTAGTTATTTGATAAAAAACAGATTTGTACAAAGTGTTACTCATGGTCCTTCAGTACATCCAATGTACCAGCATAATGATCCAAAGTCTTATACTCAGATGATTGAAGTGTAACACACTTTCTCATAGTAATCACAGTGCTGCAACCTTATCAGATGAGATGCCCAATCTCATCACTGACTATGAATCAATTTAAGTATATGATTTGTGATCTATATCTTATGTACGTGGATCTCATCCAAATACATGGATCATATCTAATATACTTATGGGCTCCGGTTCATCTCATGAACCATCGTGTTATTTTGTATAGGTCATGTGCAAACATAAAATAAAATACCATTCATCTCATGAATGAAGCATGAAAATATAAATTAAATAATGAAATAAATCAATATATTCGGATTATCCACTAGATTGAGGTCATACAATCTAACAATCTCACACTTGAACTCAATACCAATCAGGGTTGCATCTTATGCCCTTCCTGTCTACTTGCTGCTCAAAGACTTTGATAGTCAAAGGCTTAGTAAATGGATCTACTTGATTATCCACAGATGCTATTTTGGTGATGGACTCTTTGCACAATCTCTCTAACTAGATAATATTTCCTCTGTACGTGCTTTTGGCTTTTATGACTTCTTGGTTCCTTGGATTGTGCAACTGCCTTGCTACTATCACAGTGAACTGTGACCGGTTGTTGTGCCAAAGGTACCTCTCCAAGTTCCAAAAGGAATCTTTTGAGTCATACTACTTCCTTAGCTGCTTCACAAGCTACTATGTATTCAGCCTCCGAGGTAGAATTAGTGGTACATTCCTGTTTGATACTTTTCCAACTAGTAGCTCCGCCGCCAAGCATAAACACATATCCAGAAGTGGACTTCCTGAAATCCTCATCTGACATAAAGTCAGAATTTGTGTATCCAACTGAAATCAACTCATCACTGTCGTAAATCAACATGTCTCTAGTCATTATCAAGTATTTGAGAATACATTTTATAGCAGTCCAATGATCAGGACCTGAGTTCGATTGATATTTACTGACTAGGCCTACTGCGTGACAGATATCCGTTCTAGTAAAAAGCATAACATACATGAAACTACCAACGGCCGAAGCATATGGTACTGTTCTCATCTGTTCATTTTCCTCAATTGTCTTGAGATATTGATCCTTGGAAATGTGTAATCCATGCCTAAAAGGTGTGATACCCTTCTTGAAATTTTACATAGCAAACTGTACCAGTACCTTATCTATATATGCAACTTGAAATAAGCCAATCATTCTATTTTTTGATCTCAATGAAGCTTGATTACTAGGATGTAGCTGGCCTCTCCTAAATCTTTCATATCAAACGTTTTTGCCAACCAAACTTTGACCGTTGACAACATCCCTATATCACTTCCAATGAAAAGGATATCATCGACATATAATACAAGAGAGACTACCCTACCTCCTTTACTTTTCATATACGCACATGACTCATCCGGATTTTGACAAAAACCAAAAGATTTGATTGTCTGGTTAAAACGGATGTTCCGACTTCGAGATGCTTGCTTTAGTCCATAAATGGACTTCTTCAGTTTGCAAACTCTTTGCTTTTGGTTCTTTGTTATGAAATCATCTAGTTACATCATATAGATGTCTTCCTCAAGATAGCCGTTAAGAAACGCCGTCTTGACATCCATTTGCCAAATCTCATAATCGAGATGAGCCGCAATGGACAAGAGTATCTGGATAGACTTGAGAATTGCTACTGACGAGAAGGTCTCCTCATAATTGGTTCCCTCTTTCTGAGTATAACCTTTCGCTACAAGCATGGCCTTAAAGGTCTCAACTCTTTCGTCCGGTCGCTTCATCATAGTTACATGGATCTTGTTCACGTTCCTTCGGAAATGCCTCGTAAGACTCTCCCATTAATGTGAACTTGTTAGGAGACCTAACAATCCTCCCACTTCGACGAGGCTCAGGTGTAACTACTGATTCAGGTAAGGGCTGGTCTTCCTCAAGTTCGGTTCTTTCTGGATTTGGAACTGATTGTTCTTGAATTTCTACCAAGATAACCCTATCTAAAGTATTCCGGTTAATTATATAATCTTCTTCTAGAAAAACCGCATTGATACTAACAAGTACTTTATGCTCTCTGGGATTATAGAATAATCAACATTTAGTTCTTTTAGGATATCCTACAAAAGTGTATAATTCCGACTTCGATTCCAACTTGTTTGTCTTTACCTTTAGCACATGTGCCGGACAATCACAAATATGTAAATGTTGCAGCTTAGGGATGGAAACTAGATGAGCTCCCAACAATGTACCTACATTCAAACCCCAAATTGAGTCATATATACCAAAACCAACTATATGTTTCTTTTGCCAACCGATTTGTAACTCAATGGTGAGGTACTAGGGCAGAACTAGTGGCAAGGTGTGACCATGGTCCCCCTTGAAAATTAAAAAGAAACCCCTTAGTATTATTGGAAAAATTCAAAACCACAAAGAGCTAGAAATTGAGGAATTCCTGCTGAGATAAGTTGGAACACCCTCAAATTCCTGTCACAAACTCAATTGCAGGGAATTCCTTATGTGTGCATACTTAAAAGCTTTTGGAGTTGGAAAATATTGAGCATTTCATAGGTTTTTTTTTTTTAGCCATTTAATTGTTTTCAGATCTTAGAATTCTTCTACCCAATAGTGGAAAATTTCATATTCAAGGGAGAAAATCTAACAAGCATTTGGAGTTCCAAGGCATGAAACTTAAATAAACATTTACTTGCCAAATGAACTCTTATCAGACTCCATAAGGTAAAAGAAAACTGCCCACTTTAATACTCAGACACTATAATGTTCATAAATTAACTGTTTTTTTTTTTTCCCATCGACAGAAGCTAGCATTCACGCTTATTGAATAATGAATGGGGTAAAAAAAGAAACCTTTTTTTTTTTTTTTTTTTGCTATCGGAGGGTTCCAAATATAATCTTATTGTAGGATCTAACGTTAATCCTAACTGACGGTGATTATTATTGTATCCCTAAATGTGTCTTAAAACTTTAAGAAAGACAACCTTTTTATTCTATACATATTTTCTTACCCTTCCAAGATCACATATGATCTTTTGAAGAAAAGGATCGTGTGATTGGTTAAATTAAATATACACTTGATTTTTCTAACGTGTCAAGTCGCAACGTCTATTGTGCTCCGCTAGTTGTCATTGTTATAGTAAATTGATGGAGATTCCATCACTATTGCATTCTGAACATTTTGAGTCTTTGGAGTTGATGGCTTATTAAATCATACCTATAGTGATCTCTTCCATAAGCATATGAAGGAGGATTGTGCGGCTTGGTGAAAAACTCTTTCAAGAGAGTATTTAATAAAGCGTAAGAGGTAGTTTGAAGCTTAAATTACTGTATAGATGAGGTTCGTTTTAGATAGATATAAGAAGGTACAGCTTTTTTAGCTAGTCAAAGATTTGATATATAAAAAGAAATAGATGAGAGATAAAGATGGCATAATGATAATTCTTAGACAAAGTCTCATGGAAGAATTGGAGTTGACCATAGCTTTAACACCATGATAAAAATTTAGAGATTACGGTTTTGTGAATTACAAGTGTTGATTTTCATTAAAGTCAATTTGTATGGATGAAGTTGAACACTCCTAGGAATTCTAAGAAATTCATTCATAAAAAAGTGGAAAAAAAAAACCCACAAGGTGAAGATTTATAAACAAGTCCATAAAATAATTCTCATTATATGACATGTGTATCCCTGAGGTCTTTGACCTAACATGATTAATCTCACGGGTTGCATCCGCTAAACCCATACAAACACTACAAAATAATCTTTCATTTAATGAAAAATGAATTAAGGTAAGATGAAAAATGAATACCGAACCATTACCCAGTAAATCAAATCCTAGGAAAGTGAGATCCCATCTACATTGCCTGCTTATGTTTAACCCTTCGCATATTTAATAAACCTACTTTGGAACCCATCTTACCTTGAGTATCTAGAAATTTGATTACATTAAATTAAAATTCCCTCAACAAATTAAAAATCATATTTCTATTTTATTTAATTTAAATCTAATTATAATCAAGAGGATTTTATGAGAAAAAAAAAAGCCTTAAATTTCGTAAGACAATGAATACGCTAAAGTTATAATATTGACAGAAAATGCCCTACCTACTCCTTTATTTTTTAATGCTTTTGCCCCTAGATAGCTGGATCACCGTTTGTTTCTTGTTCTTCAAATGGCAAGAGTGCAGTTCATATCTTGTTCTTATATATTCTTCAACTTGTTCAGACTATATCATCTATGTGCCCTTATTTCCTATATTACGAGGTATTATTGTTTGTGTGTGTACGTGCCAACTAGGCTCCTTCTCAAATAATAACTTTGTGCAATTAATATACTTGCCGCTTTTGTTAGACCCTCCCCTCAATATTCTTGTGGTCTTGTATTTGTTTGTCAATGATCTCAAGTCTTACTCTTCATTTGAAGAATTGAAAGCTTATCTAGTCCTCATATATGTTTGCATGTCCAATATTGAATGGTGTAGACTAATTGTAGAAAGAAGCAAATGGAATGGGAAATAGTGATGATGCCAATGGTTTTATCTACTCCGAGACTAATTAACCTAAATGGATGCTTGCCAGTTGCTTTCCTCATCTAGTACCCACTTAGCCACATTCATCCTTCCCATATATAGTCTGAAAAAAACACGGTTGGAAAGACCACCGAGTTTAGCGAGTTAGGTGAAACACACATGGACAAAATGGTTTAAAGAAAAGAAAGAAAAAAAAAAAAAGAAGAAGAAGAAGAAGAGACGATGGACGAACAACATTATTGATGTTCAGGGGAAATTTTTTTGAAAAAATGGTAAGAGGGCCTTTGCTAATATTAAAACTTTAGGGCCTTTATCATCCTTGTGATATCTAAGGGAATTGAGGGGGAATGGAAGATTGGAGATTTTAAAATTTAAAATTTAGGGTAAATTAGCCAACAGTCCCTAAGCATGGTCTTCTAAGGCATCCAGTCCAACAACTTTTTCTCTAATGT
This sequence comes from Cinnamomum chago, assembly GCA_038049695.1. Lineage (NCBI taxonomy): Eukaryota > Viridiplantae > Streptophyta > Magnoliopsida > Laurales > Lauraceae > Cinnamomum > Cinnamomum chago. The sequence goes on from CP142451.1 coordinate 66,472,380, forward strand.
CTATGGTCCAGACAGCTGGAGATATTTTGGTGAGAGGTCCCTAATATGCCACGTCATATATTTTTATGACTAATTTGCCCTTTTCAACCCTCATTCTTAAGCCAAGTTCTCTCTTATTCTCTATTGTCTCAAAGAACTCATTCCTTCTTCTCTCTTATTTTCCATTTTCCATTTTCCGTTCCTTTCCATGGTTGTGGAATATCGTTGCAGAGCACCTTCCATCGCCACCATGACTTTCGATTCTCTCTCTTCATTTCTTCAAAAATAGAAACGGTTTTACTTTCTCTTATTCTTTCATCTGAACTCTCTTCCAAATCTCTCTCTCTACAACTTATTTGAAAGAGAGTAGTTTACTCTTTTGCTTGTTTTCTCTCTCTCTCTTTTCTCGATTGGATCATGGTCATCAAGTGTTCTTGTTTTGGATTTCAATTTTTATTAGAATCTGATTTTCCGTATTCTGACATTTGGTGTCGCCGAGCTCAGATAAATTTATCAGAAACTCTGATAAACTGGACAAAAACTCAAATAAATTTGTTAAAACTCAGATAATTTGCAAATTTATCTGAGCTTCTGGTAAAACTCGAACAAATTTATCTGAGTTTCTAGCAAAGCTCAAACAAATTTATCTGAGTTTTGAACAAATTTATCTGAGTTTGGACCAAAACAAAGTTATCCGAGTTTGAAAAAAATAAACTCATTTAAAGTCTTTTTTATTTGATATCAGACTAAGGCAACTCAGTTAGGTGAGGATGGACACAGGAGCTCATTTTGAGGTTGTGGCTGCAGAATACATGGGTTCGATCATTGAGCCTCCATGGATAAAGTATGCTAGGAAATGGGGTCATTTAATAAACTACATCAAGGAGTCAAATGTGGTGGAGAAATTGGTTCCTGATAAAATCAAGTCTTCTCCGGAGAATTTGGTTAAGGTTTTCCCAAAAGAGATTTATGAGGAGGAAGGGCCTATAGGATCCAAGATGAAGAGAAATTGAAATGGAGACGAGATTTGATGAAGAGAAATTAATTAGAATGAAGATGAGATTTGAGTGCATGGTCAGGAAAAAATGTTTGGTATTTACTGTTTTATATTAGAATTTGATCTGGCATATATAGTTTTATATTTGAATTATTGCTAAGTTTTGACAAATTTATTTGAGTTTTTCCAAAATTCAGATAAATTTGTTTGAGTTCTGTTTTTGCTGACGTGTATACAAGGGCGTTTTTGTCTTTTTCATTACATTAATTTTACAAGAGGACTACCGTCAGTACGATAAAATATGATGGATTGTTTGTAACAAAAACCACAGTTGAGGGATCTCCGTCCAAATACCCCTAAAATTTATGCCTAAATAGTTGAAAGGGTAAATTAATTATGAAAATCTCTGATCTGACCAACTAAGGGACTTTCACCTGTGTAATAGAAACTTTACAACACAATATTCAGGATCTCTCACTAATTGAAATTTTTTTTTTTCAAAATACTGTATAATCGAAGAAAAAACATTGCTTCAAACGTAGAACTGTGAAGAGAGGAGGAGCTGGCACTAGCAGACAAGGAGCTGGTAGCACAGCAGGGTGCTGTGAGGGGATAAGGGCATGAAGCAAATGATTGGGTGCCACGTGGAATTACCTCTTTTGAGGATGGATGTTGCTGCTTCCTGCTTCTTGTCATACCGCTGATTTCGTGGAGAACCTGTGATCCCTCTTTACCCACTCTTTATACATGACCCATGCATGGTAGCTTCTAAGAGCATCTCCAAGAGATATTTTAAATTTGGATATGCTTTTTAAAAAATGAAGGCTGATGTGGCATATGTATTTTGGCAAATGTAACTTGGCAACTCCAAGAGAGATGCCAAATGCAAATGTAAGTGGGCCTATGATCATTATTTTATGTAAAAGAAAGATTTGCACCCAAAAACTCAAATGCAAGTGGGCTCTCACCATTATTTTATTCAAAAAAAAAAATTGAAGTATGCTTTATGGTATGCCAAATTTGGCATACCATCACATACTTCAAATGCCATGTAGGATATGAAGTATCTGTTGGAGACAATCTCATATGTCATTTAGAGCTGTTGGAGGATGACATGGCCATTTGAAGTATCTGTTGGAGTTGCTATAAGGACTCTTTTTTCTAACTCTACATATCACATTTGACATCTGTACCATGTCTTCTGTTTTTACCCCACAGGCTGATGTGACCACTCAAGCAGTTATAGATTCTTGTGGAATTCAATCCTCCTTCAAATTTATTCTCAATTCTAGTTTTCTTATTCACATTTGTTGAAAATATATTATATTATTGCTTCCATCAAGATTTCAATATTAACTAGTTGGACTCTTTCAGAGAACTTTGAATTGATAAGACCGTGTTGAGTACTTGAGTAGCCACTAACAATTATTATATTAATTGGTTGGAAATATTAGAAATCCAATTTATATAATTTATGTTCATTAAGTTTATCTCATTGTTGTAGACTCAACTGGAATTGACTTAAATATGTAGGGTTATTTGTAAGATTTAAAAAGTTCAATTATAAGCTCGATTAGCTAATAATTTATATGGTTTTGAGTTACTGATGAGTATAATCTATTGCATGAATCATTGTGAATAACATTGTTCGAGAAATGACCTTTTACAACAGGCAATCTGGTGTTGATTGAAGTTGACCACGTGATTAAACCGGCCATGTGGAGCCACCTTTGGCCTTCGCTTCATCGAAAACGCTCCCTGGTGCCTAAGTTGGACCAATTTTTTCTAGAGAGAGAGAGAGATGTCAGGGATAGATCATGTGTGAAAACACAACCATTCATTTGATCCACAATCAATTTAATGGTATATATTACACTGAGAAGGGCAAAAGATAGGCTTAGTGTGCAACCTGAGGCGTACTGAAGATTGACATAAAAGCGAATTTATCAACAACTTAACCCCATTTGATTACGACTAGACTAATACTCGCTATAAAACTATTATCATCATCATCATCATCATCATCATCATCATTATTATTATTATTTCCTTTTTAACTATAATGCAACTAACACACCCCACTCACAATTAAGTCCGTAACTAATAGTACTACTATCTAAGATTTAACCCTGGTTGTTTCCATGGCAGGTGGGTCCCTCTCCATTAAGCTAACTATGGATTGACATTAATTAAAATTAAATCCCGAACCCCTAAAATCCTGAGTAAGTTCAATCTAAGAAGGACTATTGTCTAACAGCTAATCCGTATACCTTTCAATACTTGTCCCTTATAGTTGGCACCTATTGGTTTGCAATTAGGTTGAGTTTGCAGTAGTCCATTACTTCCATGTAACCAATTAGGTTGGGTTGAACGTACACTATACCCATTGGATCAAAGGAAAAAAACAAACTACAAGAGACATGAGGTCCCCCCTCTTCCCAAATTGAATGGAGATTTTCTCAAAATCTTTCATTCACAAGAAAGTAGTGCAGCTTATTCTCCAAGGACTTGACCAAGACAGAAGCCCTAAATATGGGAAACAGCTCTGGATTTTACACATACTCTTCCCAAAAAAAAAAAAAAAAAAAATCAAATAATAAAAGAGAAGGAATCTTATATTTGCTGCATTAGAGTGGAAGAAATCCCTTGGATTCAGCAGGTGGGGAGAATCTTGTTGGGTGTTAGATTGGCATTGCCCTCTTTTTCATCTTTTTCATGTCCTAAGCTCTGTTATGTTGTCATGGACACTTACAAATAAGACTAATTTGTTTTCTAGGTATTTCTCGCAATCATCTTCCTTAATTTTGAGAAATGACTCTATGTTAACCATTCAAATGCTGCTTCAATTATTAACCTCTAAGGACTGGACCCCGGGGTGTTTTTGTTTTTTAGGATTGGAAATAAATTCTTCGCACCCACCTTTCTATAATCCAAGTGGTACAAAGTAACCCATTCTTTTAGATTTCATCTAACAAGAGTATGTTCCATCCGTTGACTAATCATGTGTGTAGATCATGTGTTTTACATGTGATGTAATCAATCATAGAAATAACAAAAATTGTTACTTTAGAAATTTCTGCAAAAATAGGGAATATATAATTAAAAAAAAGTACTAATAGAACACATCTAAATTTTTTTAAAAAGGGTATAAAGCCAGAGAAGATAGAAAAATTCACTGTGTACAATCTCTTCCTTTCCACCCGCAAACAGCCTTACAACTTCCTTTTCATCCACAAACAGCCTCACTGACCCTAATTGAGAAGTGAGAAACAAAAACAAAAACATCCATATATATATATATATATATTTGATTGGTAACAAAAACGTCATTAATAGGAGGAACGTACAAAGAGAAAAAGCCCAAAAAGAATGAATTAAAAGAGTACAAGAGCAATATACCACTCCCACACCCAATCATACAACCCACCCACCCAATAATATGCCCTCGTAACCTTTTGCTTGGCTAAAACATTTGCCATATATAGTTGACAGATCTGATCTCATCACCACATTGATGATATTTTTAAAATGTAGTGGTTATAATATGAAGATTATACTTTTTTTTTTTTGTAGAACATGGCAATTATACCTGAAAAGATGTTTTCCCATTAATATTGTGTTATTCTCAAAATTATTGCTAAAATGTGAAAAATATCACAAGAAAATCGTGAGAAATTAAAAACAAAAATGGAAAAAATCTTTATAAACAGTTTTAGCAATATTTGTATTATTTATGTTAGTTTTAGTTATTTAAGAGGTAACTTATTTTTCACAACTTTTTCCAATTTATACTCTTAGGTAAACGAAAAAAAGTTAAAAATATCCCAAAATCACATTTCTCAATTAACAATATTTGTGACAACGGTTACTCTATTAAAGATTGAAAATCATACATAAATGCTAGAGTAGTGGGGACCTAGTCCTCATTCCATCTTGCTCATGAAAGTTAGGTACCCAAGAAAAGGGGGCATCCAAACTGTAGTTGTTTTCAATTTTTGGGGATGAGATCAGAGACCTATCTTATCTTGCGCAAAAGGCAGGGGCAACAAGGACAAGGCTGGTTTTAGTGAGGGTGATGTATGGCAGTGAGGGGCAGGTGGACACCACCTTGTCTTGGACTCATCAGGAAATGTGGGCCCCACATGGGCCACCTTGTATTAGGTGTTTGGAAGATGGATGGTTCCTGACACACACACATCATCGCCCCCCTAAAATTGGAACAAGAGCTTCCAAGCCACAGACAGTCTTGTTTCCAAGTGCAGAGGTTTAAGAGCAGCCTTCCAATACTTAGAACTACTTTTGAGGCCCACAGCATCCACTCTTTAATTATCTCTCCGGTTTAACTAATCTGATCTCCCTTAATTCCTCTTATCTTGATTCTTAATGATAACGATGAAGATCTGAAATGAGATAGAAGGGAATATTAAACATGTGAAAATAGGAGATATAAGAGACATAAATTATGAGAAAATAGATTTTATGATACCAACCTACTTTTACGTATGCCCCACTTTGGGCACAACCTAGAAAGATTGAAGCCCTTTATCCTCACCCAACCCTTATTGACATTATTCCAAATTTGAGAACAGTTTGACCTTTAACCATAGTTAGATTCAATCACAATAAAAGGTGCTTCTACAACAATTAAATTTTGAGATTTAAAACTATTTGATTATACGTGTGCCTATGTGTGGTAGGATTACTTCGGTGAGAATTGTCCGCATGGATTTTATGCGCTTTCCTCTTTGTTTTTCTGGTCATCTGACCTATACATATCAAGTTATACCCCTTTCCCAAATTTTGTTTTTGCCGGAAGTTCAAATTTGGGAATTTGGTATGCATTCAATCTGTGTGGGATGATTCCCTAATAACAGGATTGAGCTAGTTTCGGTAATAGTACCGACTTGTCTTATCCCGATCTCGGTGTCCAAGTTCGGCAATAATGTCAAGATACATCCAGCTCGCCAACAGTGTCGGCTGACACCAAGTTTGAGCTAGCCTCGGTAAGATTGCTGGCTAGGCTCACATCGGTCTCGGCATAGGGCACCTCGGCAACAATGCTAGGATGCGTCCAAATCTGGTCTCGGTATCATCTTCAGCTCGGTACGCCCACGAAGATGAGTAATAAACCATGATTGTGCTCCCATAAAGTTACGACTACGTTGCAGAACGTATTGACAGACAAGATGGGCGCCGGATAATGCTAAGGGGTCATCTTTATCAGACGATCACATCCATATTGATACGAGAAGTCATCTTATGATCTGATTGGACAGTATCTCCACCTACCCACACTAAGGGAGCGCCAGGTGAAACTTCCACCTATACATACAAGGGTAAAGATCCAAAAGAGGTACGCAGCGCACCGCAACGCTATGCTACGCCATACAATGCATTACAATACTAGCATACTTGCCTTTCTTCTCCATCCTTTGTTCAGTGACAACACTAACTCAGGCATCGGAGAGCCTTCGGCTGACGGCAGCCAGGGTCTCTGATCTCTATTGTTCTTCACTTTCAGGTTTTAAGATAGTTCATCCTTCCCAAAGAAGCTTAACAACATTATTATGAGTTTTATACTCACCTAATCAAGTCCGTAATATTTAGGCACTTACAATTGGCGCCGTCTGTACAGAGAGATAAAAAATGACATGCCTCCAAAAACGGCGAAGGATCATCAAAGCCCCATCACTATCACCAACGATCCCTCGTCAAAGGAGATCCAGGGAAAGTCTGGTGCGGGGGGGATAAAAGGACCTGTAACTCAGTCCAGCTCATCATCAAGAGGGGTGACAGTACCTCCCCAGCAAAATGTTCCTCTATTTGGAGCACCCCCAGCAGTGTTACCCTGTTGAAGCATCCACCGCGGAGCAAAGCTCCAACAGCAACCAGGTCTCATCAGTCCCTCCACCAGGTGGACCACGACAGCGATGATGACTAAGATCCGTTCCTTGTGGATACCAAGGCCCGAAACCTTGTCATCCAGGAACAAGATGAGTTGATCCACCGACTCAAATGTCCGCCCGAGTTTCTTCCTTTATGACGGAAACTTGGACCCTGCGGCACAAATCCGGCATTTCGCCAAGCAGGTGTCGGTATGAGGCGACGTCGGTTACCCAAACCGTAGAGTCTTCTCTTCTAGTTCAGATGACATACCCCTAAGGAGGTTCTGCGCGCTCCCAAAAGGATCGATTTCGAGCTGGCGGCAGCTCCAAAACTCCTTTGTGGAAAAGTTCTTGGCTCACAGGGTCATCCCAGATACAAACGACAACCTCATGGCAATCAGAATGAGGCGAACTGAAAAACTACTGAGTTTGCCATGAGGTTCTACACCGTCTACAACCAAGTGGAGGACACCACTGACAAAGCGGCTCTCACATCCTTCAAACAAGCTCTCCTGCCAGGCAACGAGCTTCGAAAGGACCTAGCTCGGTTTCCCATGGTCACGGTGAAGGCACTGATCATCAGGGAGAACCAGTTTATCGAACAAGGAGGCGAGGCTCAGCTTGAGCTCGGGAGAGCCTCGGCCTTTAACAAGATAAATCCTTCAGAAAAGAAACGATAATCTTGGAAACAATTCCTTGACTCACCATGCTAAGTCTTCTTCCTTAAGTCCCGGCCCGGTGATAACACCAGCTGGGTAGAAGCACAATGCGGTAGATGCTCCAGCTGCGGCCTCGGTGAAAGCACCAGCTGTCGCGACCCCGGAACGGGATTCCCGGGCCTGCGACGCGATTAATATTGATTAATTACAACTACTATTGAAGCTTTTGCTTTCCCACAGGTTCCTGCGGTGAGGATTCCCAAAGACAAGCGGAATCTGACTCACACGATCAAGTATGCGGAAGAGTGTAGCAAAACACATCAAGATGAGCACCAACAAAATATTTAGGTGCCATAACAAATAATCACAAGGCATAGTATCAAAGAAAGAAGCTAACAAGGCATTCCCCTTATAGTTCAAGTTACAAGACGAACAAGAAAGTAATTTAAGTTTAGTTACAATTCCATAAGAGGCCAACAGAGGCCAATACACTTCCCCAAACTAATCAAAAGAAACCCCAACAAAAGATGACGAGACTCAAGACCCCGCCCGACGTCTAGATGACATCGTCGGGCTGCCACTCTCTCACAGGGGTTGGCTCACAAGCCTCCTCCTGACGCTCCTCCTCAAAGGTAACGTCTCCTGCACCTGGGCACCAACAAACAAGGGTCAAACACGACGGTTTGGCAGGTGATCAATTTAGGCATGAACATGAACAATATCATTTAGAGAAAACATGTAAGCAAATCTTTGATATGAAATACTATCAAAACTGAGGTACATTTTCAAGAATGCGAACAAAGCTGAGATACCGAAACAAACTAGCATGAATACATAATATATCATGAACAGTTACAATCCACAAATAGCCCATCCTTTCTCTATCATTTATATAATGAAAAGAGCAAGCATGCACGACAAGCACGATATACATAATATAAGCACGACACGATTTCCCACAAAGACGGGAATTCCGGCCGCGGAACCGGACACGCACGATGTGTAATAAATACACGACCAGTCTGCAGACAGTCCACATGTTTAAAGACCCCCAGACAGTGGAACAAACTGAAAGGGCAGTCTAAGCTCAGTAGTGTTTACTTAATTCATGAATGCACAAAACACATGAGATATTAACGAAACTTGTCGAGATAAAAAGGGGGAAATCACTTATCAAAACACGATGAACACGACTAGCAAGGGCATAATAAATATGCATAACACGCTTAGGAAGTGATCCCCTTTTTCTTGAAACAAAACTTCAAAACTAGCTTATACTTGACTTCAAAACGAGTACATGATGATATTCATCATATCAAAAACCAAAGTACGAATACAAAGCCTATCAAGTTCATGCAAGGACCTTTGGTTGATCGTTGTGCAGCCGAAGCCCAGATGTTGGACTTAAAACAGAATTGGTGCCCCAGAAGTTCAAGGGCATCTCGGGTTTCGAGTGCATAATATCCAGCTAAAGGCCCCTAAACATGTTCTAGTTTTCATTCTTGCAAAAGCTCTTCAAAACAAGCAAATGTGTCAATTTCGGTCAGTTCGCGGTCAGCTGTCGGCTAGCCGAAATGGGAACTGGCGGCTAGCCGCAAGCTGACCGACAGGGTGACCGCTGGAAACCCAGGTCTGAAACAGCTCTCTGGAAAAGGAACCGAAATGCCCGCGGTTGGCTTACGGTTAGCCGCAAGGGAAGCTGGCGGTTAACCGCGAGCTGAGCGTAGGGCTGACCGCCGAACCCTGCTGCAAAAGCCAGCTACTGGAAAAGTAACCGCTGAGTTCGGTTAGCCTGCGGTTAGCCGAAGTGGAGACTGGCGGCTAGCCGCAAGCTGACCGCCAATGCACGGGACGCGCGGTTCAGTGCAGGTTTTTCACATCTTTCTTCTACCCTTCTTCTTATTCTCATTCCACCTGCATTCCCTTGAGCCTACATGCTCTCCAAGGGTAAAACACACATATTTTTCCCAATCTTAAACATTCAATCCGAAGAAAACAAGATCATGACGCTTGTAAACATATTTGTATGCAAAATTTCCAAAACAACAATGTAGCTTAAAATACACATGGACAATGGTCCTATAGAGATTACTTGCCTTGACCAATGCTAAAATACTCCTTCTCCAGCACTTCACTCAAGCCAAACCAAAGAACTACAAAAACCCAAGAATACCACACAAACTCACTCAATCTTGAAAACAAGAACCCATTTTAACAAAAGGGTTTGCAACCATGAAAAACATGGTCTTGAAGAACCAAAATAACTCCATGAAAGACATGAGTGGAAGCTCTTACCTAGAGAAGGTCAAACAAGAGAGAAGGACGAGAATGTGGAGCTTGTTCCCCAAGAAGCTCCAAGAAACTTGTATCAATGGGAAGCTTGCAAGGAGATGAAGAAGATGGTATTCTTAGAATTTCCTTTGGTGATCTCTAGCTATGTCATGCAAGGTGAGGAAGATGGAAAGAAACAAGAGGGATTTCAGCCCTAGGTCAAGAACTTGCAGAGATTTGGTAAAGTGAATGAAAAGAGAGGGAGATGGGGCTTAAGTGATGAGAATGGGCCCCAACTAGCTGAACTTTGAAGTGACCAAAACACGATCTTGTGAGCCTCGGATGACTTCGACGAAGAAGGATAAAACGATCGTCGAAATATCTAGTTTTCAAAAAGTATATTTGGACATGGTTTTGAGATCTCGAAAATTGTGTCCAGATTTGTGCATAAAAGACAATTTTACCCTCTTTGGGCCAAAACATGGGTTTTTGGGCTTCAAACATGAATGGGCTTAAAACGAGAGTTGTAACACATAGAAAAATCATTCAAATGAAATCAAGATCACAAGCACACGGAAACCGATACGATCTCCCCAAGCTCACACGTGCACTTAGGCCTTCCTGAGCGTGTCTGACTGATACTAAACGTTCTCAAAATTCCCAAAGCTATGTCCAAGACTAAAACTCAATACTTCTAATCCCAACGATAACTAAACCCACTTAGAACTAAACACATACTAATCACACACTAATCGACTTGGTCTGGGTCGGGGTCTAACATCCTCCACCCCTTACGATATTTGGTCCACCAAATAAATCAAACAATTACCTCTGGTAAAAGCTGTGGATACTTCCTTTGCACTTGCTCTCTCAATTCCCAGGTGGCTTCCTCTGGCTCGTGATTTTCCCAAAGTACCTTGACCCAATGAATAGTCCGGTTTCTCAATTCCTGCTCCTTGGTATCAATGATCTTGATCGGTCTTTCCACATACGAGGCATCTTCCCGAATCTCTAAAGGCTCATGCTGTAGAATGTGTGCAGGACTAGAGACGTATTTCTTGAGCATCGAAACATGAAATACATTGTGTACCCCGGAGAGTTCCGGCGGTAACGCAAGTCTATAAGCAACATCTCCAATCTTGCTCAAAATCTCATACGGACCAATAAACCTTCTAGACAATTTGCCCTTCTGTCCAAATCTCAAAGTCCCTCTAGTAGGTGAGACTTTCAAAAACACTTTGTCACCCACTTGAAACTGCAATTCTCTTCTGCGAGTGTCTGCATAACTCTTCTGCCTGCTTCGGGCGATCTTCAACCGTTCTTGAATCAACTTGACCTTGTCACTTGTCTCTCCAACGATCGTCGGTCCATGGAAACTGCGTTCACCGACTTCTTCCCAGCAAACCGGAGTTCTGCATCTTCTACCATAAAGTGCTTCGAAAGGTGCCATACCGATGCTCGAGTGGTAACTATTGTTATAAGCAAATTCACAAAGCGGTAAGCACTCATCCCACTGAATCTTAAAATCCAATACACAAGCACGCAACATGTCTTCGAGAGTCTGTATCGTCCTTTCCGACTGACCATCGGTCTGAGGATGATAAGCTGTGCTGAACTGAAGTTTGGTACCCATCGACTCATGAAGAGTTTTCCAAAACTTTGAAACAAACCTACTGTCTCTGTCTGAAGTAATGGAGACGGGCTGACCATGTTTACTAACAATCTCATCAACAAATAACTTTGCCAAAGGTGCCATGTGCATCATATTCCCTGTCTTTATCGGAATGAAGTGAGCAGACTTTGTCAGACGATCCACAATGATCCAAATTGCATTATTTCCCTTCTTGGTATCCGGTAATCCGGAAACGAAATCCATGGTGATGTGCTCCCATTTCCACTCCGGTATCTCCAAAGGTTGTAACAAACCTAGAGGCTTCTGATGCTCTGCCTTAATCAACTGACAAGTTAGACAACGAGACACAAAAGCTGCTATCTCTCTCTTCATGTTGTTCCACCAAAATCTATTCTTCAAATTGTGGTACATCTTCGTGCTACCCGGATGCATAGAATATTTCCTGCTGTGAGCTTCGTTCATTATTTCACTCTTCAAGTCATCCACATTCGGCACACACAACCGGTCATGAAAGTACAATATTCCATTCACCATCTTGAAATCGGGGCGTTCTGCAATAACTTCTACTATCTTGGCCAAGTCTGGGTCTTGCAACTGATTTTCCTTAATCTTCTGGATGAAGGTAGGTTCTGAAACTGTCATATTCGCTAACATCGCACCCAATCTTAGGGTTTGTACCTCTACACCCAACTCTTCAAACTGCTGTAAGATACCCATTCCTCTCAAACTGGCCATAGTCACTGACTTCATACTCAATGCATCAGCTACAACATTCACTTTGCCTGGATGATACTTGATTGGAAAATCATAATCTTTGATATACTCCATCCACCTTCTCTGCCTCATGTTCAAATCCTTCTGCGAGAACAAATATTGCAAACTTCTGTGATCTGAATGGACCTCAAATTTCTCTCCATAGAGATAGTGTCTCCACATCTTCAATGCGAAAACAACTGCTGCCAACTCCAAGTCGTGAGTCGCATAATTCTTCTCATGGTCCTTCAACTGTCTCGAGCCATAGGCAATCACCTTGCCATCTTGCATCAATACACAACCCAGTCCCACATTCGAAGCATCTGTATAAACAATAAATCCACCGTTACTCGAGGGTAATGTAAGGGTTAGGGCTGTGGTTAACCTTCCTTTCAACTCTTGGAAACTGGTTTCACACTGATCGGTCCACACAAATGGGACATTCTTCCTAGTCAATTTTGTCAAAGGGGCTGCGATGGACGAAAAACCTTGGACAAATCTTCTGTAGTAGCCTACTAACCCCAAGAAGCTTCTAATTTCTGTCACACTGCTTGGCCTCACCCAACTAACAACTGCCTCTATCTTCGCTGGATCAACTGCTAAACCTTCTCTGGAGATGATGTGGCCTAGAAAAGCAACTTGCTCTAACCAGAATTCGCACTTACTGAGTTTTGCATATAACTGGATGTCCCTCAAAAGCTGCAACGCTGTCCTCAAATGTTCTTCATGCTCCTTCTTACTCTTAGAATACACGAGGACATCATCAATAAACACTACCGTAGAGTGATCCAAATGAGGTGCAAAGACCTTGTTCATCAAAGCCATAAAGACTGCGGGTGCATTCGTCAAACCAAAGGGCATCACTAAGAACTCATAGTGCCCATATCTTATTCTAAAGGCTGTCTTCTGAACATCTGAGTCTCTAACTCTCAACTGATGGTACCCTGACCTCAAGTCTATCTTAGAAAAGTAGGCTGCTCCTTGCAATTGATCAAACAATTCATCTATCCTTGGCAAATGGTACTTGTTCTTCACTGTCACATGGTTCAACTTCCTGTAGTCAATGCACATTCTCAAGCTTCCGTCCTTCTTCTTCACAAACAACACCGGTGCTCCCCACGGTGAAACACTTGGCCTAATAAAACCTTTGCTCAACAAATCCTGCAATTGGAGCTTTAGCTCACCCATTTCTGCTGGAGCCATCCTATATGGTGCAATCGAGATCGGAGCTGTCCCTGGAAGGAGCTCAATTGTAAACTCAACTTCTCTAATTGGTGGTAAACCCGGGATTTCTTCTGGAAAAACATGTTACCTTGCTTAAGTTGCTGAAACTCGATAGCCTTCTGCCTCTTGACATGAGAGGGAATATATTTGTCTTGAAACTGTATCTTGAATGCTGCCCATGCCTCTTCATCTGCCATCACTGCATAAGGATCCTTGACTGTTTGCCACCACCGGTCTGCAAGCCCATAAAACAATGAAGCTGTGAGATTGACATTCTGTATACCCGTGCACATAAAGACATCAAAGATCTTCTCTGTATTGACTAGCCAGTCATCTGCCACTAACGGGTCCTCATTGCCCGAAAATTCCTTTGGTGCTCTCTTCCTAAATTTCTCAAACAGTGCATTAGGGTCAGGATCCCTATTCTGAATAACAATCTGTGGACCTGCGGGTGGTGCTACATCCCTGTTCTGGAGGACTTCCAACAACTGCCTCTGAACTTGTGCCATTTCATCATCCTTCTTAGCTAACTGCTCTTGAAATCTGGCCTGGTTCTCATTAGCCTGCCTTTGCTGTGCTATCATGGCTTGCATAAGTTCCTGAAACTGTGTGGCTGTAGGTGTCTCAGATGCATCTGACTAATTATGATTACTGTCTGAAGCATGATGATTTGGAGCTTTTCTTGGAGGCATATTGCTGTAAAACAAGGAGTTAGAACACAAAATCATAGCACGAGGGTTCCTAAGATCCTATACCAACGAATCTATCGAACTCACGAATCCTCGCCACGTTCCTAAGACCTTTCTAGTTTCTTTTAATTGCCTGAAACATGTCTCGCTCTGATACCAGTCCTGTCGCGACCCCGGAACGGGATTCCCGGCTCGCGACGTAATTAGTATTGATTAGTTACAACTACTATTGAAGCTTTTGCTTTCCCACAGGTTCCAGTGGTGAGGATTCCCAAGGACAAGCGGAATCTGACTCACACGATCAAGTATGCGGAAGCGTGTAATAAAACACATCAAGATGAGCACCAACAAAATATTTAGGTGCCATGACAAATAATCCCAAGGCATAGTATCAAAGAAAGAAGCTAACAAGGCATTCCCCTTATAGTTCAAGTTACAAGACGAACAAGAAAGTAATTTAAGTTTAGTTACAATTCCATAAGAGGCCAACAGAGGCCAATACACTTCCCCAAACTAATCAAAAGAAACCCCAACAAAAGATGACGAGACTCAAGACCCCGTCCGACGTCTAGATGACATCGTCGGGCTGCCACTCTCTCACAGGGGTTGACTCACAAGCCTCCTCCTGACGCTCCTCCTCAAAGGTAACGTCTCCTGCACCTGGGCACCAACAAACAAGGGTCAAACACGACGGTTTGGCAGGTAATCAATTTAGGCATGAACATGAACAATATCATTTAGAGAAAACATGTAAGCAAATCTTTGATATGAAATACTATCAAAACTGAGGTACATTTTCAAGAATGCGAACAAAGCTGAGATACCGAAACAAACTAGCATGAATACATAATATATCATGAACAGTTACAATCCACAAAGAGCCCATCCTTTCTCTATCATTTATATAATGAAAAGAGCAAGCACGCATGACAAGCACGATATACATAATATAAGCACGACATGATTTCCCACAAAGACGGGAATTCCGGCCGCGGAACCGGACACGCACGATGTGTAATAAATACACGACCAGTCTGCAGACAGTCCACATGTTTAAAGACCCCCAGACAGTGGATCAAACTGAAAGGGCAGTCTAAGCTCAGTGGTGTTTACTTAATTCATGAATGCACAAAACACGCGAGATACTAACAAAACTTGTCGAGATAAAAAGGGGGAAATCACTTATCAAAACACGATGAACACGACTAGCAAGGGCATAATAAATATGCATAACACGCTTAGGAAGTGATCCCCTTTTTCTTGAAACAAAACTTCAAAACTAGCTTGTACTTGACTTCAAAACGAGTACACGATGATATTCATCATATCAAAAACCAAAGTACGAATACAAAGCCTATCAAGTTCATGCAAGGACCTTTGGTTGATTGTTGTGCAGCCGAAGCCCAGATGTTGGGATTAAAACAGAATTGGTGCCCCAGAAGTTCAAGGGCATCTCGGGTTTCGAGTGCATAATATCCGGCTAAAGGCCCCTAAACATGTTCTAGTTTTCATTCTTGCAAAAGCTCTTCAAAACAAGCAAATGTGTCAATTTCGGTCAGTTCGCGGTCAGCTGTCGGCTAGCCGAAATGGGAACTGGCGGCTAGCCGCAAGCTGACCGACAGGGTGACCGCTGGAAACCCAGGTCTGAAACAGCTCTCTGGAAAAGGAACCGAAATGCCCGCGGTTGGCTTACGGTTAGCCGCAAGGGAAGCTGGCGGTTAACCGCGAGCTGAGCGCAGGGCTGACCGCCGAACCCTGCTGCAAAAGCCAGCTACTGGAAAAGTAACCGCTGAGTTCGGTTAGCCTGCGGTTAGCCGAAGTGGAGACTGGCGGCTAGCCGCAAGCTGACCGCCAATGCACGGGACGCGCGGTTCAGTGCAGGTTTTTCACATCTTTCTTCTACCCTTCTTCTTATTCTCATACCACTTGCATTCCCTTGAGCCTACATGCTCTCCAAGGGTAAAACACACATATTTTTCCCAATCTTAAACATTCAATCCGAAGAAAACAAGATCATGAAGCTTGTAAACACATTCGTATGCAAAATTTCCAAAACAACAATGTAGCTTAAAATACACATGCAGAAAGATCCTATAGGGATTACTTGCCTTGCCCAAATGCTAATAATCCTCTCCAAGCACTTCACTCAAAAGCTAAGCCAACACTACAAGAAAACCCAAGAGAAACCACACAACTTACTCAAAAATGGAACCAAGGAACCCATTTTAACAAAAGGGTTTGCAAACATGAAAAACATGATCTTGAGGAACTAAAATAACTCCTTGAAAGATATGAGTGGAAGCTCTTACCTAGAAAAGGTCAAACAAGAGAGGAGGAAGAAAATGTAGAGCTTGTCCCACAAGAAACTCCAATAAACTTGTACCAATGGAAAGCTTGCAAAGAGATGAAGAAGATGGTGTTCTTAGAATTTCCTTTGGTGATCTCTAGCTATGTCATGCAAGGTGAGGAAGATGGAAAGAAACAAGAGGGATTTCAGCCCTAGGTCAAGAACTTGCAGAGATTTGGTAAAGTGAATGAAAAGAGAGGGAGATGGGGCTTAAGTGATGAGAATGGGCCCCAACTAGCTGAACTTGAAGTGATCAAAACACGATCTTGGGAGTCTCGGATGACTTCGATGAAGAAGGATAAAACGATCGTCGAAAAATCTAGTTTCCAAAAAGTATATTTTTGACATGATTTAGGGATCTCGAAAATTGTGTCCAGATTTGTGCAAGAAAGACCATTTTACCCTCTTGGGCCAAAACATGGGTTTTTGGGCTTCAAACATGAATGGGCTTAAAACGAAAGTTGCAACACGTCGAAACATCATTCAAATGAAATCAAAACCACAATCACCCGGAACCCAACACGATCTTCTCAAGCTCACACGTGCACTCGAGCCTTTCCGAGTGTGTCTAATTAATACTAAACGTTCTCGAAATTCCCAAAGCTATGTCCAAGACTAAAACTAATTACTTTTAATCCAACAACAACTAAACCCACTTA
This sequence comes from Cinnamomum chago, assembly GCA_038049695.1. NCBI lineage: Eukaryota > Viridiplantae > Streptophyta > Magnoliopsida > Laurales > Lauraceae > Cinnamomum > Cinnamomum chago. The sequence continues at coordinate 66,489,476 of CP142451.1, forward strand.
GGACTAAACACATACTAATCGCACACTAATCGAAATGGTCTGGGTCGGGGTCTAACACTACTGGAGTGGTAACCACTAAAATATAATCCAACTCACTACATGGTGCATCAATCAACTTAGCAAAACTAGGAGATGAAAAAGAGTGTGTGGATCCAGGGTCAAACAAAATCTGGGCTTCTACCCCACAGACAAGGAGTTTACCTTCCACCACGTCTCCTGCAGCTTCAGCATCTGCACGGTTGAGATAATACAAACGTCCATGCATCTGTAGTCTGTTCGGTACTTGGTTCTGCCTTCCTTGGCCTTGTCTGTTCTACTGTGGAGGACGAGCATTCTGGTTCTGCGCTGGTTGCCTAGCCTGTTGCTGCTGCTGAGGTGGTCTAATCTGATTCTGAGCTGGTGCTTGGTTCTGAGGAGCTACTTGTCTCTGCTGCTGGTTTCTGTTCCCTTGATTTTGAAGTAATGGGCAATCCTTGATTGCATGGTTCATAGCCCCACACTTGAAACAGGCACCCATAGCCTTTCGACATTCGCGGGTTTCATGATTCTTGCCACAATGTCCACACCCTTGCCTCACATGACCTTGTTCTTGTCTTGGCTTCTTGCCCTGCTGCTGCCTCTGATTCTGCTGCTGATACTGCTGTTTCCTGTCCTGAACAATCATGTTGTTAATATCCTCAAAAGTGTAAGCCCGCTTGACTGCCTCATCATATGTAGCTGGAGGAACTACTCCTATGACATCTCTCATGATGATCGGATTCAACCCTTCCAAAAACTTAGTTATCTTCTTCCGTTCTGTATCAATCAACTCAGTGGCATACCTAGCCAATCTTTCGAATTTGGTGACATAATCCAACACTGTCATGCTACCCTGCTTAAGCTGCTGGAACTCAATAACCGTCTGCCTCTTGACATGAGAGGGGATGTATTTGTCCTGAAACTGTATCTTGAAAGCTGCCCATGCCTCTTCATCTGCCATCACTGCATATGGATCCTTGACTGTTTGCCACCACCGGTCTGCAAGCCCATAAAATAAGGAAGCTATGAGGTTGACTTTCTGTACTCCCGTGCACATGAAGACATCGAAGATCTTCTCCGTATTGACTAGCCAGTCATCTGCCACCAACGGGTCCTCATTGCCCCGAAAATTCTTTGGGTGCTCTCTTCCTAAACTTCTCAAACAGTGCATTAGGGTCAGGATCCCTATTCTGAATAACAATATGTGGACCCACGGGTGGTGCTACATTCCTGTTCTGGAGAACTTCTAACAATTGTCTCTAAACTTGTGCCATCTCATCATCCTTCCTTGCCAACTGTTCTTGAAACCTTGCTTGGTTCTCATTAGCCTGCCTTTGTTGTGCTATCATGGCTTGCATAAGTTCCTGAAACTGTGTGGCTGTTGGTGTCTCAGATGCATCTGACTCATTTTGATTACTGCCTGAAGCATGATGATTTGGAGCTTTTCTTGGAGGCATATTGCTGTAAAACAAGGAGTTAGAACACAAAATCATAGCACGAGGGTTTCTAAGATCCTATACCAACGAATCTATCGAACTCACGAATCCTCGCCACGTTCCTAAGACCTTTCTCGTCTCTTTTAATTGCCTGAAACATGTCTCGCTCTGATACCAGTCCTGTCGCGACCCCGGAACGGGATTCCCAGGCCCGCGATGCGATTAATATTGATTAGTTACAACTACTATTGAAGCTTTTGCTTTCCCACAGGTTCCCGCGGTGAGGATTCCCAAAGACAAGCGGAATCTGACTCACACGATCAAGTATGCGGAAGCGTGTAGCAAAACACATCAAGATGAGCACCAACAAAATATTTAGGTACCATAACAAATAATTACAAGGCATAGTATTAAAGAAAGAAGCTAACAAGGCATTCCCCTTATAGTTCAAGTTACAAGACGAACAAGAAAGTAATTTAAGTTTAGTTACAGTTCCATAAGTGGCCAACAGAGGCCAATACACTTCCCCAAACTAATCAAAAGAAACCCCAACAAAAGATGACGAGACTCAAGACCCCGCCCGACGTCTAGATGACATCGTCGGGCTGCCACTCTCTCACAGGGGTTGGCTCACAAGCCTCCTCCTGACGCTCCTCCTCAAAGGTAACGTCTCCTGCACCTGCGCACCAACAACAAGGGTCAAACACGACGGTTTGGCAGGTGATCAATTTAGGCATGAACATGAACAATATCATCTAGAGAAAACATGTAAGCAAATCTTTGATATGAAATACTATCAAAACTGATGTACATTTTCAAGAATACGAACAAAGCTGAGATACCGAAACAAACTAGCATGAATACATAATATATCATGAACAGTTACAATCCACAAAGAGCCCGTCCTTTCTCTATCATTTATATAATGAAAAGAGCAAGCACGCACGACAAGCACGATATACATAATATAAGCACGACACGATTTTCCACAAAGATGGGAATTCCGGCCGCGGAACCGGACACGCACGATGTGTAATAAATACACGACCAGTCTGCAGACAGTCCACATGTTTAAAGACCCCCAGATAGTGGATCAAACTGAAAGGGCAGTCTAAGCTCAGTAGTGTTTACTTAATTCATGAATGCACAAAACACATGAGATAGTAACGAAACTTGTCGAGATAAAAAGGGGGAAATCACTTATCAAAACACGATGAACACGACTAGCAAGGGCATAATAAATATGCATAATACGCTTAGGAAGTGATCCCCTTTTTCTTGAAACAAAACTTCAAAACTAGCTTGTACTTGACTTCAAAACGAGTACACGATGATATTCATCATATCAAAAACCAAAGTACGAATATAAAGCCTATCAAGTTCATGCAAGGACCTTTGGTTGATCGTTGTGCAGCCGAAGCCCAGATGTTGGAATTAAAACAGAATTGGTGCCCCAGAAGTTCAAGGGCATCTCGGGTTTCGAGTGCATAATATCCGGCTAAAGGCCCCTAAACATGTTCTAGTTTTCATTCTTGCAAAAGCTCTTCAAAACAAGCAAATGTGTCAATTTCGGTCAGTTCGCGGTCAGCTGTCGGCTAGCCGAAATGGGGACTGGCGGCTAGCTGCAAGCTGACCGACAGGGTGACCGCTGGAAACCCAGGTCTGAAACAGCTCTCTGGAAAAGGAACCGAAATGCCCGTGGTTGGCTTACGGTTAGCCGCAAGGGAAGCTGGCGGTTAACCGCGAGCTGACCGCCGAACCCTGATGCAAAAGCCAGCTACTGGAAAAGTAACCGCTGAGTTCGGTTAGCCTGCGGTTAGCCGAAGTGGAGACTGGCGGCTAGCCGCAAGCTGACCGCCAATGCACGGGACGCGCGGTTCAGTGCAGGTTTTTCACATCTTTCTTCTACCCTTTTTCTTATTCGCATTCCACCTGCATTCCCTTGAGCCTACATGCTCTCTATGGCTAAAACACACATATTTTTCCCAATCTTAAACATTCAATCCGAAGAAAACAAGATCATGAAGCTTGTAAACACATTCGTATGCAAAATTTCCAAAACAACAATGTAGCTTAAAATACACATGCACAATGGTCCTATAGAGATTACTTGCCTTGACCAATGCTAAAATACTCCTTCTCCAGCACTTCACTCAAGCCAAACCAAAGAACTACAAAAACGCAAGAATACGACACAAACTCACTCAATCTTGAAAACAAGAACCCATTTTAACAAAAGGGTTTGCAAACATGAAAAACATGGTCTTGAAGAACCAAAATAACTCCATGAAAGACATGAGTGGAAGCTCTTACCTAGAGAAGGTCAAACAAGAGAGAAGGACGAGAATGTGGAGTTTGTTCCCCAAGAAGCTCCAAGAAACTTGTATCAATGGGAAGCTTGCAAGGAGATGAAGAAGATGGTATTCTTAGAATTTCCTTTGGTGATCTCTAGCTATGTCATGCAAGGTGAGGAAGATGGAAAGTAACAAGAGGGATTTCATCCCTAGGTCAAGAACTTGCAGAGATTTGGTAAAGTGAATGAAAAGAGAGGGAGATGGGGCTTAAGTGATGAGAATGGGCCCCAACTAGCTGAACTTTGAAGTGACCAAAACACGATCTTGTGAGCCTCGGATGACTTCGACGAAGAAGGATAAAACGATCGTCGAAATATCTAGTTTCCAAAAAGTATATTTGGACATGGTTTTGAGATCTCGAAAATTGTGTCCAGATTTGTGCATAAAAGATAATTTTACCCTCTTTGGGCCAAAACATGGGTTTTTGGGCTTCAAACATGAATGGGCTTAAAACGAAAGTTGTAACACATAGAAAAATCATTCAAATGAAATCAAGATCACAAGCACACGGAAACCAATACGATCTCCCCAAGCTCACACGTGCACTAAGGCCTTCTTGAGCGTGTCTGACTGATACTAAATGTTCTCAAAATTCCCTAAGCTATGTCCAAGACTAAAACTCATTACTTCTAATCCCAACGATAACTAAACCCACTTAGAACTAAATACATACTAATCGCACACTAATCGACTTGGTCTGGGTCGGGGTCTAACACCAGCCTCGGCTCAGCTTCTTAAATCGTTAGCTCCAGAAGTGGCCTCGGTGATAACACTAGCCACAGCTCGGACAATTTCAATCGTGACAGTTCAAGCAGTGGTCTCGGTGATAGCACCAGCCACGGCTCTGGCAGTATCATTCACGACAACTCCAATTCTTGCCAAGTTACAGAACTCGGCAGAAGTCTCATCTCGGTGACAGCACCAGCTTTGTAGATGTTTCAGCTCGGTTACAGAACCAGCTATACAAAGCACCAAGTTACAGAACTCGGCAGAAGTATCAGCTCGGTGACAACACCAGCTTGGTAGAGGCTTCAACTCGGTTACAGAACCAGCTATACAAAGCTCCAAGTTACAGAACTCGGTAGAAGTCTCAGCTCGGTGGCAGCACCAGCTTGATAGAAGCTTCAACTCAGTTACAAAACCAACAATACAAAGCGTCAAGTTACAGAATTCGGTAGAAGTCTCAGCTTGGTGACAGTACCGGCTTGGTAGAGGCTTTAGCTCGGTTACGGAACCAGCTATACAAAGCACCAAGTTACAGAACTCGGCAGACGTCTCAGCTCGGTGGCAGCACCACCTTGATAGAAGCTTTAACTCGGTTATAGAACCAGCTATACAAAGCACCAAGTTATAGAACTCGGCAGAAGTCTCAGCTCGGTGATAGCACTGTTGGAAATAGGTGGGCCTGTGGATAAATTTTCAAAACTTTTGACCCACTTGACTCAGGAATCAAATATCCACAAGGCCATAAAACCCAATCTAGGATCCATGTCTTCAATCTCAGCCATCATGATCAGTAAATAAACTTATCAAGAAGATAGAACAGCAGCCAACAAGCATCCATAAAACTCTACAACATGCAAGGAAGTAGATTATACCTTAGGAGCTCGGTTGTGCTCTAATGGAGAAGTTGCGTCTTTCTTTGATGATGAAACTCTTTCACGTATCAAACAAGAATCTCCAATGCCTATTGATCTTCCATGCTATGACTCTCTTATCAGAGCTCTTTTCTCAAGAAGATGAATGAGATCTCCAATAGAAAACCATACTAGAAACTCCAAGGAACTAGTGTTAGGGATTTTGTGTATTGCAATTTGATGGATGCATTAACATTTTAACATCATTTGAATTTTCACACTTGCATTGATTTAGAAAATCTTGAAATCTTGATTTACACATGCATTGTTTTTAAGACTTGTAGAAATATTGTTTTGTGCATGTTTTGTTTTTAAACTTGGATGCAATTAGTTTTGAAAAGAAGTTTTATCAAATCAAGCTAGCCTATGTTTTATATCTTTCAAATAATTTTAGGCTTTTTATGTTTCATGTCTTTAAACCTCTTAGTCTGATTTAAAACATGATTCCAAGCTTGATTCAGTGGCCCAAAAGTTCCCTCAAGAAATCACTTTGAAAAATGCATTTTTAGGAAATTTTGGTCCCAGGCCCGAGTCGACCCGCAGTGTGGCCGGTCGACCGGCCCAGGGAACCCAGTCGACCGAGCCCACTGCGGGTCGATCGGGTAAAGAGCCGTTGTGCTCTTTTCAAACGGTCAGTTTTATGACCGTTGAAAGCCAGGTCGACCGGGCACAGGGGCAGGTCAACCGGGGACTAGCCGTTGGGCAGTTTTTGGCTATAAAATGAAGTTCATTCCTTTGCCAAAGTTAGAGATTTTTAAGCCATCCTTGAGGTGTTTGGAGACAAGACAAAGGGGATGAACTAAGAGAGACCAAGGGGTCATTTGTAAAGCTAAAACTTGTTAGGTATTTTGTTTTTGCAATTTGGTGGATGCATTTGCATATTGGCATCATTTGAATTCACACACATGCATTGATTTAAAATATCTTGAAATCTAGTGTTATACATGCATAGCTTTTAAGATTTGGAAAAGTTTTTGTTTTATGCATGTTTTGGTTTTAAACTTGGATGCATTGGTTTTGAATCCCAAACTCTTTTGAGAACCTAATTCCTTGTGCATTATATTTGGAAAATCATCTTGTGATTTTAGGTTTAACCTTTGCATACATTCAGCACCTTTAGAATCAGTTTTGTATGCAATTTGATTTGAAAAGAGTTTTTACTAATCAAGCTTGCCTTTGGTTTTAAACCTTTGAATCATTTTAGGCTTTGTGTGTTTCATGTTTTTAAATGTTTTAAAACATGTTTTTTAAGCTTGGTTTAGTGACCCACAAAATTCCACAAAGAAAATCTTCAAAATGCAAAAGTTGGAATTTTTGGGGGTGTCCCGGCAGTGTCGCCGGTCGACCGAGACCTGGGTCTCGGTCGACCGAGAACACTGCAGGGCAAATGTACAGTTTTTGAACTGTAAGCCTCCAACGGTCATTTTTATGACCGTTGTGCCTTCCCGGTCGACCGAGACCTCTTTGCCGGTCGACCGAGAACTAGCCGTTGGCAACTTTTTGGCTATAAAGTCCATTCATTTCCAACCTTCTTTGGTGCTTGAAACTTGAACCTTTGAGAGCATTTTGGAGCCATTGAAAGGGGATGAAGTTGGAAAGGCTAGGAGGCATTTAGGAGAGCTAAAGCTTGGATTATTAAGTTAAACCACCAAGTAAGCTCTACCTTTATTAATCATAGTTATGTGCTTTGTTTAAACTATTGGTATATGATTTTTAGCATAATAACTATGATGTGTTGAATCCATTCTTCTTCTAATCTTTGGTCTAATTAAGATTGGATTCTTCACCTTTGTTTTCAATCCAAGTTGTTTTTAAAACTTATTTAATCATGCTTAGCCAAAGTCTTTGATTTCCTTTAATGCATGATTCTTTGTCTTGGTTGAAACTTGCTTGTTGTTTTCATTCATTTAAACATTAGTAAAATCTATTTGTTTTTGAAAACAACATTGCACATGCATCACATGTTCTAAGTTAGTCTTTTTTCTTACAACTTGTGATTCTTGATTTTCATATCATAAACAAGTTATTAAACATACATGTGATTTGCATTAGACTTCATTCAAATCTTTTATATGTCTTAAACTTTGAAATGCTTTGAGCATACATATGAATGAGCCTTCATTTTAAAATTGATTGAAGCCATCACACACACACATCATGAGCATACACTTTTGCATACATAGAGTGTTTGTGTGAGTTTGTATTTCACTTTCATATTAGCCTATTCAAGAGGCAATTCCATTGAGCTTAAATTGTAATCTCTTAGAGTGTTCTTTTGTTAAGACACTTTCTTTGAGAAAACTATATTTGTAAAGGTTATTGCTAAGCCTAAGAAAAGCAACTTGTAAGGTTATTGCTTAGCCTTTGAAAAGCATCTTGTAAGGTTATTGCTTAGCCTTTGAAAAGCATCTTGTAAGGTTATTGCTTAGCCTAGAAAAGCACATTGTAAGGGTTATTGCTTAGCCTAGTAAAAAGCATACTTAGTGGAATCCGGTGGGGTGTTGGAGACACAAGCCGGTAGTGGATGTAGGCACGTTGGCCGAACCACTATAAATATTGGTGTTGTGGTGCATGCTTTGTGGTGATTGAGTTTGTTTAGCTTCCGCATTTTATTTGATTAATCATCACATGTGACTAGTTTAGTTTAAGAAATTAAAATTGGTCGAAATTGGTCATACTTGTAGCTCACCCTATTCACCCCCCCTCTAGGGTTAGGATCCTCGTGGACTTTCAATTGGTATCAGAGCCTCGTGCTCTATCCCTTAGGATCAAGTGTTTGGAACTCTTGATTAGGTGTAAAAACCTAGAGTCAAAACCCTAGAGTTGTCCTTGCTTGAAAATCATTAAAATGGACTCCACTATGCTAAACATTGTAGATTCTTCTAGACCCCTCATTCTTCCATCTTATGGAGATTCAAACATTAAAATTAAAGAATCTCAACTTGAATTAAAAGAAGAAGAATTTGATGAACATGAAGCCTATGAGGAATTGTACACATGGTCCTTAGAGGTTTCCAAGAAAAATAAAAGATTAAAAGAAGAATCTAAAAGGCTAAACCAAGAATTAGTCTCTTCTAAAAATGAACTTAGAGAAAAAGATGAATTCATAAATTGTGTAGAATCTAAGTTCATGATCTCTTTAAATAATCTATCTAACATTCAAGATGAACTAAGAGAATTAAAGATGGATTATGATAATGTCAATAAGGAAAATTTAAATCTAAGAGATCAAATAAAAAGGCAAGACAAAGACTTTATCAATTTAGAAGCCAAGTTGATTAAAAGTAAGTTAAAATCTCAAGAACTTGGATCTAATGTTGTTGATGAACTAAAACTTGAATTAAAACTTGCCAATGAAGAGCTAAGCAAATATAAGGAAATTGAAAATGAACTTTCAAAAGTTAAACATGAAAATTCAATCCTTATAACCAAAGTCACTCAACTTGAAAGCTATAAACAAAAGTATGAGTGCAAGTTTACCCAAAGTGAAGATAGACTTGAAAAATTATTTAAATTGGGTAAACCACATGGAGATAGGACGGGTCTTGGATTTAATAGGAATATGTCATATGACCCTAAGTTCACCAACACATTTGTGAAAGGTGAGTCCTCCTTCTCTAGCACTCCTTCTCCTTTGCCCAAAACCAAATGTAATTTTTGTGGCATTAAAGGGCATTTCATGTTTGAGTGCAAACTAAGGAAAAGAAGCCATGTGTCTAAACCCATCTTTGAACTCAAGAAAGTAAAATCAAACTTGAAGGGTAAGACACTAAAAACCAAGGAAGACTCCATAAAGCTTAAACAAGTTAAACCAATTAACAAGGAGTCTCCTAAGATAGATTCTAAAAAGCTTAAACAAGTTAAACCAAGCTTGAAAGAATCTAAGAACAAAAAGCTTCTCAACCTATCTCCCTTATATAAACCCATGAAAGAACTTTTGAATAAAGTAACAAAGTTAAATCTAAAATTCAAAAGTCAAGTAAAGGGAGAAAGTAAGAAGAAAAGAAAAGTGAAACAATCCCCAAAGAAACAAACTCACCAACATCAAAAGACTAATCACCATTCTAAGCCAAATTTAGTAAAATCTAAATATCTTGGTGATAAGTTTAAATTGAAAATTTATCAAGTTAAATCTCCTATAGTTGGTGAGAATTTCAAAATAGATCTCAAAGTTCAACCCTCCCAAGACCTTAGGTGGATTCCCAAAGTTTTATACTTAGACAAACCTTAAGGCCTTGGACCTCATTGACCAACCTATGATTTATAAGTTAAACCTTTTGTTGGTCATGATTGCATTTGCATTTTGTTTCTTTTAAGTCACATCTTTTAAAAATGCATTGTTGCTTTATGATCATTTGATTTTGTTTTCATGCACCTTTCTAAGTTACATGTCATGGTTTTCAAAATCTTTTGATTATAAGTTCATCATGTTTGATTTGCTTCTTGCACACATAAGTTTTGCATTGCATTTCTACATGATCAATTGATTGTGATTTCAAAAGCTTTCATAGCTAGATTTTTCATGATCAATTGTTGTTGAATCATTTGTGTAGATGTCATAGTAAGATTTTTTTTAACAAATGATTTGAATCAATTCAAGTTTTTCCATGAATTCCTAAGTTATACTTTAATATGGAAAATCATTGTTTTGAAAATTCAACTTGTATGTGTTTCAATTAAGTTATATCTTTTAAAATACAATGTTGAAAATTGATCTTCAAAATCATTCTTTCTATGCTCATTGTTGGATTTTGTTTTTCAAAATGTTTTGAAGATTGTTTGAATGGAAATGCTTTTTAACATCATTAGTTATAATCTTCTAAGCATGTTCCATGTTATCATTTCCTTTTCTTTTGGTTTCATTATCTTAGAATTGGAAATGTATGTTGTTTGCATCTTTGCTTGTTTGTTTACTTTCCTTGCATATGCAAATGACAATTGGTTCCATGTATGGTTGTGACCTTAGTTACATTTGTAGAAACCATACTAGAACCCAAATCCATCCTCTATGCCTTATAGTCATATCTTTTTGGATGGTTATGATGTTGACTCATGTAGATTCTCTTGGTATCATCCTTATACATGTTTCAACTTCATAAGTAGTGTTCTTAATCATATGAATCTCTTTGAAATCCATTCCTAGCATTTATGTTGGTAGATGGATATCTTAGTAGTTGAATTCATATGATTTGGACACTTTGGAAATTGCATGCATTACCAAGTAATATCCTTTTGCATTGCAATTTCTCTTGTTCATCACTATGCTATATAGTCATATCTTTAAAAGTGATGAATATGCATTTATGATGCTTGATGGAATTTTTGTCACATTCTTGCTCTTTATCATGTTGTCAAATTCAATTGGTTTCTTTTGGTATAATTTATGATTGATTTGATTTCTTGTGATTGTGATAAACCATGTGTGCATTGGATTGAACTTGATAAGTAATATGATTGTTCCATGTCACACACCATTAGCATCATAATGCTCATGTTTGCCACCTCTCTTGTTCTTATAGTTATATCTCATGACCACCATGTTTATGTGTTCATAATAATGGTTGGTTATTAGTTGAGGTTGGCTTCATGTTTGAATTTCATTTCACTCAATTTGCACTTTAATAAGTCATATTTATTGATTGAATGAAATGATTTTCAAAATCTTACATAGCATATGATTTTCATAAGTAATATTGATTGATGCTATGTTTGAGTAAACCCCATATCATGGATAGCTCTAATTTGGATTTCTCATAATAGTTATACTTTTACATCCATTTTAGAGTGATTGATTTTTTAGTCACATCCTTTAATCTCAATTGATATGTTTATTTCAATTGATATCCATGATTGCATTTCTCTCATTTGACCTAGCTCTCTTTTGGTAATTTGATCATATGAGCCTCATAGTTAAATGAATCTAATTCTTTCCTTGAAGTTGACCCTCATTTGGTTAAACCATCTCCTTCTTGAATCTAATAGTTATATCTTGTCAAAAGCTTGACAAAAGAAGAGAATGGATTGAGGGGGAGTGTAAACCTTCATAGGAAGTATTAGTTTGATCAAATTCACCCTTGGATTGCCTTTGAGCCCTTAGAGACTACTACCTCACATGATAGCCTGTTATGCATTTCATTTTCGATTTCAATTGTTAACAGGTGCTACTAATGGTATTTTCCTTGTTTCATGTGTGTAGGTACCTTTGCAATTTAATGGCAAAGGGGGAGAAATTATGCAAGTTCTCAAAAGGGTGAAGAGAAAGCCCAAGCTTCCAAAGGGGAGAGTTGTGTATGATCTTCTACAAAGGGAGTGAATGCATACCTTGCCAAAGGGAGAAAGAGGCATGGTCAAAGGGGGAGAGCTAATAGAAGAAAGAAAGCTTGGAAGCTAAAGAAGATGCTTGGATAAAGAAAGAAAGAAGAAAGAAAGCTTGAAGGTTGATCAAGCTCCAAGCATCATGAAGATTAGAGCTCAAGAGCCCAAGCTAAGAGAAGGAGCATCCAAGAAGAAGATTTCAAGACTTGTCCAGCTGAGGGGGAGCTGAAGACAGAGTGTGTAATCTCAATGATGAGTAAGTTGCCATCAAATTGCAAAGGGGGAGATTGTTAGGTATTTTGTTTTTGCAATTTGGTGGATGCATTTGCATATTGGCATCATTTGAATTCACACACATGCATTGATTTAAAATATCTTGAAATCTAGTGTTATACATGCATAGCTTTTAAGATTTGGAAAAGTTTTTGTTTTATGCATGTTTTGGTTTTAAACTTGGATGCATTGGTTTTGAATCCCAAACTCTTTTGAGAACCTAATTCCTTGTGCATTATATTTGGAAAATCATCTTGTGATTTTAGGTTTAACCTTTGCATACATTCAGCACCTTTAGAATCAGTTTTGTATGCAATTTGATTTGAAAAGAGTTTTTACTAATCAAGCTTGCCTTTGGTTTTAAACCTTTGAATCATTTTAGGCTTTGTGTGTTTCATGTTTTTAAATGTTTTAAAACATGTTTTTTAAGCTTGGTTTAGTGACCCACAAAATTCCACAAAGAAAATCTTCAAAATGCAAAAGTTGGAATTTTTGGGGGTGTCCCGGCAGTGTCGCCGGTCGACCGAGACCTGGGTCTCGGTCGACCGAGAACACTGCAGGGCAAATGTACAGTTTTTGAACTGTAAGCCTCCAACGGTCATTTTTATGACCGTTGTGCCTTCCCGGTCGACCGAGACCTCTTTGCCGGTCGACCGAGAACTAGCCGTTGGCAACTTTTTGGCTATAAAGTCCATTCATTTCCAACCTTCTTTGGTGCTTGAAACTTGAACCTTTGAGAGCATTTTGGAGCCATTGAAAGGGGATGAAGTTGGAAAGGCTAGGAGGCATTTAGGAGAGCTAAAGCTTGGATTATTAAGTTAAACCACCAAGTAAGCTCTACCTTTATTAATCATAGTTATGTGCTTTGTTTAAACTATTGGTATATGATTTTTAGCATAATAACTATGATGTGTTGAATCCATTCTTCTTCTAATCTTTGGTCTAATTAAGATTGGATTCTTCACCTTTGTTTTCAATCCAAGTTGTTTTTAAAACTTATTTAATCATGCTTAGCCAAAGTCTTTGATTTCCTTTAATGCATGATTCTTTGTCTTGGTTGAAACTTGCTTGTTGTTTTCATTCATTTAAACATTAGTAAAATCTATTTGTTTTTGAAAACAACATTGCACATGCATCACATGTTCTAAGTTAGTCTTTTTTCTTACAACTTGTGATTCTTGATTTTCATATCATAAACAAGTTATTAAACATACATGTGATTTGCATTAGACTTCATTCAAATCTTTTATATGTCTTAAACTTTGAAATGCTTTGAGCATACATATGAATGAGCCTTCATTTTAAAATTGATTGAAGTCATCACACACACACATCATGAGCATACACTTTTGCATACATAGAGTGTTTGTGTGAGTTTGTATTTCACTTTCATATTAGCCTATTCAAGAGGCAATTCCATTGAGCTTAAATTGTAATCTCTTAGAGTGTTCTTTTGTTAAGACACTTTCTTTGAGAAAACTATATTTGTAAAGGTTATTGCTAAGCCTAAGAAAAGCAACTTGTAAGGTTATTGCTTAGCCTTTGAAAAGCATCTTGTAAGGTTATTGCTTAGCCTTTGAAAAGCATCTTGTAAGGTTATTGCTTAGCCTAGAAAAGCACATTGTAAGGGTTATTGCTTAGCCTAGTAAAAAGCATACTTAGTGGAATCCGGTGGGGTGTTGGAGACACAAGCCGGTAGTGGATGTAGGCACGTTGGCCGAACCACTATAAATATTGGTGTTGTGGTGCATGCTTTGTGGTGATTGAGTTTGTTTAGCTTCCGCATTTTATTTGATTAATCATCACATGTGACTAGTTTAGTTTAAGAAATTAAAATTGGTCGAAATTGGTCATACTTGTAGCTCACCCTATTCACCCCCCCTCTAGGGTTAGGATCCTCGTGGACTTTCAAAACTTGGATTACTGAAGTTAAATCTCTAAGTAAGCTTTACCTTTCTTAATCATATGTTAGATGCTTTGTTTAAATCTTTGGTAAATGATTTCTAGCATGTTAACTATGATGTGTTGAATCCATTCTTCATTTAATCTTTGATCTAAGTTGGATTGGATTCTTCACCTTGATTTCAAACCAAGTTGTTTTAAAATCTTCTTTAATCATGCTTAGCCAAAATCTTTGATTCCTTTTAGCATGACTCATTTACTTGGTTGAAACTTTATTTGTTGTTTTCAGTCATTTAATCTTTAGTTAAATTAATTTGGTTTTGAAATCAACATTGCACTTGCATCACATGTTTAGAGCTAATTAATTTCATACAACTTGTGAGCCTTTGATTTTCATATCATTAACAAGTTTGTATCCATACATGTGATTTGCATTTCACTTCAATCAAAATCTTTTATGTGCCTTAAACTTTTAAATGCTTTGAGCATATATTGATTGAGCTTACTTTTTAAACTTGATTGAAGTTATCACAAACACACATCATGAGCATACACCTTTGCATTCATTTAGTGTTTGTGTGAGTTAGTTTTTCACTTTCATATCCTCCTAATCAAGAGGCATTGTAATTGAGCTTTAATTGTATTTCTTTCAGTGTTTGTTTAGACACTTCTTTAAGAGAAATCTAATTATTATAAAGGTTATTGCTTAGCCTAAGAAAAGCACATTGTAGAGGTTATTGCTTAGCCTTGGAAAAGCATCTTGTAAAGGTTGTTGCTTAGCCTAGAAAAGCTCATTGATAGGTTATTGCTTAGCCTAGAAAAGAGCATTGTAAAGGTTATTGCTTAGCCAATTGAAAAGCATAAATAGTGGAAATCCGGTGGGGTGATTGGATCACAAGCCGGTAGTGGATGTAGGCATTGAGGCAGAACCACTATAAATCATTGTGTGATGGTGAATGCTTGTGATGATTATTTTTATTAGCTTTCGCATCTTGTTTGATAAATTATCACTTGTGACTAGTTTATTTTAAGAAGTTAAAATTTGTCATAATTAGTCACATATTGTAGCTCACCCTATTCACCACCCCCCCCTCTAGGGTTAGGATCTAGGACTTTCAATTGGTATCAGAACCTCGCGCTCTATTTTAGGATCAAGTGTTTTGGAACTCTTGATTAGGTGTAAAAACCTAGAGTTAAAACCCTAGTGTTATGCTTTCATGAAAATCATTAGAATGGATTCCACTATGATAGATTGTTTAGATTCTTGTGTAGATTCTTCTAGACCCCTCATTCTTCCTTCTATTGGAGATTCAAACCTTCAAATTAATGAATCTCAATTTATTTTAAAAGAAGAAGAAAATGATGAAGATGACCTTCAACAAACCTATGAGGAATTATACACATTGTCCTTAGAACTTGATAAGAAAAATAAAAAATTAAGAGAAGAATCTAAAAATCTAAACAAAGAATTAGTCTCTTCAAAAGATGAACTTAGAGAAAAAGAAGAAGTAATACAATGTTTAGACTCTAAGTTTATGATCTCTTTGAATAACCTTCAAAATATTAAAGATGATCTAAATGAATTAAAAATTGAAAATGATGATCTTAATAAGGAAAATTCAAAACTAAGAGATCAATTACTAAGGCAAGATAAAAACATTAACAACCTAGAATCCAAGTTAACCATTTCTAAGGAAAACTTATCTAATTATCAAAATAAGATAAAAACTCTAGAACTTGGATCTAATGTTATTAATGAACTTATATTTGATTTAAAACTTGCCCATGAAGAACTAATCAAATATAAAGAAATTGAAAATGAACTATTAAAAGTTAAAAATGAAAATTCAATCCTTATAAACCAAGTCACTCAACTTGAAAGTTACAAACGAAAGTATGAGTGCAAATTTACCCAAGGTGATGAGAAATTTGAAAAATTATTTAAATTGGGAAAATCTCAAAGAGATAGGACGGGTCTTGGATTTGATAGGAATATTTCACATGACCCTAGCTTCACCAACACTTTTGTGAAAGGCGAGTCCTCATTCTCTAGCACGCACCCTCCTTTGTCCAAAACTAAATGTAATTATTGTGGCATTGAAGGGCATTTTAGGTTTGAGTGCAAACTAAGAAGAAGAAGCCATGTGTCTAAACCCATCTATGAACCCAAAAAGGTAGAATCAAACTCTATGAAGGGTAAGACACTAAAAATCAAGGAAGACTCCAAAAAGATCAAACAAGCTAAGTCAATTAAAAAGAAGTCTCGTAAGATAGATTCTAAAAGGGTTAAACAAGTTAAACCAAGTATAAAAGAATCTATCAACAAAAAACTTCTCAACCTATCTCCCTTAAATCAACTTATGAAAGAACTTTTGAAGAAAGTAACAAAGTTAAATTTAAAATTCAAAAGTCAAATAAAGGGAGAAAATAAGAAGAAAAGAAAAATGAATCAATTCCCTAAGAAACAAACTCACCAACCTCAAAAGACTAATCACCAATCTAAGCTAAATTTAGTAAAATCTAAATATCATGGTGATAAGTCCAAATTGAAAATTTATCAAGTCAAATCTCCTATAGTTGGTGGGACTTCCAAACTAGACCTCAAAGATCAACCCTCTCAAGACCTTAGGTAGATTCCTAAAGTTGGATACTTAGACAAACCTTAAGGCCTTGAACCTCCTTGACCAACTTATCCTTTATAGTTAAATCATATTGTTGGTCATGATAAATTTGCATTTTGTTCCTTAATAGTTACATTTATTAAAATGCAGTGTTTCTGTATGATCAATTGATTTTGTCTTCATGTACATCTCTAGTTACATATCATGGTTTTCAAAATCGTTTGATTATAAATTCATCATGTTAGATTTGCTTTTTGCTTCCATTGAGTTATATCTCTCGCATTGCATTTCTATATATGATCATTTGATTGTGATTTCGAAAGCTTTCTTAGCTAGATTATTCATGATCAATTGTTGTTATAAGCCATTTGCATCTTTGCTCTTTTGGTTGCATTCTTTTTATATGCAAATGTCAATTGGTTCCATGTATGGTTGTGATATTAGTTATATTTGTAGAAACCATACTAGTACCCAAATCCATCCTTTATGCTTTCTAGTTTTTTTTTTAAATGGATGGTTATGATGTTGATTCATGTGTATTCTCTAAGTGATGTCTTCCTTATACATGTTTCAACTTCATAGTAGTGATCTTAATCATATGAAACTCTTTGAAATCCATTCCTCATATTTCTATATGTTTGATGGATATCTTAGTTGTTGAATTCATATGATTTTGACACTTTGAAAATTGCATGCATTACCTAGTTATACCCTTTTGCATTGCAATTTATTTTGTTAATCACTATGCTCATTAGTTATATCATTATAAGTGATGCATATCCTTTTATGATGCTTGATGGAATTTTGTGTTTGTCACATCCTTGCTATTAATCATGTTGTCATATTCAATTGGTTTCATTTAATATAATTTTTGATTGATTTCATATCCAATTGATGTCTTATCTTGAGAATGTAATAGACCTTGTGTACATTGGATTGAACTTCATAGTCATATATTTTTGTTCCATGTCACATTTCATTAGCATAATAAATTTCATGTTTGCCACCTCTCTTGCTCATATAGGTAAATCTCATGATCACCATGTTTATGTATTCATAATCTTGGTTGGTTATTAGTTGAGGTTGGCTTCATGTTTGAATTTCATTTCACTCATCTTGCACATGATAGTCATATTTTTTGATTGAATGAAATGATTTCAGAACTTTCATAGCATATGATTTTCATAGTTAAATTGATTGATGCTATGTTTAGTAAACCCCATTTCATCATGGAGAGCTTTAATTTGGATTTATCTTAATAGTTATATTCTTTATAATTTCATTTTAGAGTGATTGATTTTATAGTCTTATCATTGAATCTCAATTGGTATTCTTTGTTTTTCCAATTGGTATCCATGATCGCCTTGACCTTGCTCTCTTTTGGTAATTTAATCATATTGTGCTCTATAGTTAAACGTGTCTAATCCTTTCCTTAAAGTTGACCCTCAATTGGTTAAACCATCTTCTTCTTGAACCAAATAGTTATATCTTTGTCAAAAGTTTGACAAAAGGAGAGAATGGATTGAGGGGGAGTGTAAACCTTCATAGGAAGTATTAGTTTTGATTAAATTGACCCTTGGATTGGCTTTGAACCCTTAGAGATTACTAACCATACATGATAACCTGTTATGTATTTCATTTTCGATTTCTTTTTGTTAACATGTGCTTTTAAAAGGTATTTTCCTTATTTCATGTGTGTAGGTACCTTTGCAATTTAATGTCAAAGAGGGAGAGAACATTCAAGTTGTCTAAAGGGGAAGAGAATGTCCAAGCTTCCTAAGGGGAGATTTTGTATGATCTTCTAGAGGGGGAGAGAATGCATATCTTGCCAAAGGGAGAGAGTGCATGGTCAAAGGGGGAGAGCTGAAAGAAGAGAAAGCTTGGGAGCTAAAGAAGATGCATGGCTAAAGAAAGAAAGAAGAAGAGAAAGCTTGAAGAATGATTAAGCTCCAAGCATAAAAAAGAATGAAGAAAAAGTCCAAGAGCCCAAGCTAATAGAAGAAGCATCCAAGAGATTTCAAGACTTGTCCAGCTTAGGGGGAGCTGGAGACTTAATGTGTATATTCAGTGGTAAGTGAGTTGCCATCAAATTGCAAATGGGGAGATTGTTAGGGATTTTGTGTATTGCAATTTGATGGATGGATTAACATTTTAGCATCATTTGAATTTTCACACTTGCATTGATTTAGAAAATCTTGAAATCTTGATTTACACATGCATTGTTTTTAAGACTTGTAGAAATATTGTTTTGTGCATGTTTTGTTTTTAAACTTGGATGCAATTAGTTTTGAAAAGAAGTTTTATCAAATCAAGCTAGCCTATGTTTTATATCTTTCAAATAATTTTAGGCTTTTTATGTTTCATGTTTTTAAACCTCTTAGTTTGATTTAAAACATGATTCCAAGCTTGATTCAGTGGCCCAAAAGTTCCCTCAAGAAATCACTTTGAAAAATGCATTTTTAGGGAATTTTGGTCCCAGGCCCGAGTCGACCCGTAGTGTGGCCGGTCGACCGGCCCAGGGAACCCGGTCGACCGAGCCCACTGCGGGTCGATCGGGTAAAGAGCCGTTGTGCTCTTTTCAAACGGTCAGTTTTATGACCGTTGAAAGCCAGGTCGACCGGGCACAGGGGCAGGTCGACATGGGGACTAGCCGTTGGGCAGTTTTTGGCTATAAAATGAAGTTCATTCATTTGCCAAAGTTAGAGATTTTTAAGCCATCCTTGAGGTGTTTGGAGATAAGACAAAAGGGATGAACTAAGAGAGACCAAGGGGTCATTTGCAAAGCTAAAACTTGAATTACTGAAGTTAAATCTCTATGTAAGCTTTACCTTTCTTAATCATATGTTAGATGCTTTGTTTAAATCTTTGGTAAATGATTTCTAGCATGTTAACTATGGTGTGTTGAATCCATTCTTCATTTAATCTTTGATCTAAGTTGGATTGGATTCTTCACCTTGATTTCAAACCAAGTTGTTTTAAAATCTTCTTTAATCATGCTTAGCCAAAATCTTTGATTCCTTTTAGCATGACTCATTTACTTGGTTGAAACTTTATTTGTTGTTTTCATTCATTTAATCTTTAGTTAAATTAATTTGGTTTTGAAAACAACATTGCACTTGCATCACATGTTTAGAGCTAATTAATTTCATACAACTTGTGAGCCTTTGATTTTCATATCATTAACAAGTTTGTATCCATACATGTGATTTGCAGTTCACTTCAATCAAAATCTTTTATGTGCTTTAAACTTTTAAAATGCTTTAAGCATATATTGATTGAGCTTACTTTTTAAACTTGATTGAAGTTATCACACACACACACACATCATGAGCATACACCTTTGCATTCATTTAATGTTTGTGTGAGTTAGTTTTTCACTTTCATATCCTCCTAATTAAGAGGCATTATAATTGAGCTTTAATTGTATCTCTTTGAGTGTTTGTTTAGACACTTCTTTAAGAGAAATCTAATTATTGTAAAGGTTATTGCTTAGCCTAAGAAAAGCACATTGTAGAGGTTATTGCTTAGCCTTGGAAAAATATATTGTAAAGGTTATTGCTTAGCCTAGAAAAGTACATTGTAAAGGTTATTGCTTAGCCAATCGAAAAACATAAATAGTGGAAATCCGGTGGGGTGATTGGATCACAAGCCGGTGGTGGATGTAGGCATTGAGGCCGAACCACTATAAATCATTGTGTGATGGTGAATGCTTGTGGTGATTGTTTTTATTAGCTTCCGCATCTTGTTTGATAAATCATCACTTGTGACTAGTTTATTTTAAGAAGTTAAATTTTTTCATAATTGGTCACATATTGTAGCTCACACTATTCACCCCCCCTCTAGGGTTAGGATCCAGGAATTTCAACTAGAAGAGTACTAGAAGAGAGAAGAGAGGAAAAAGAGTTGTGCAACACTTGCACTATAGGGGTTTGGGCGTGGGAGTGGGATCCATGACATGGACGTCCAAGGGGATGCTTCCTTTTTTTATAGCTCAAAGACTCCCCCTTTTATTTCTCTCTTACTAATTGCTATAGAAGTCTCACTTCCACACTAATTAGTAACTTATTATTACTACTATTAGAAGTCATACTTCAAATAAAAATAGTAACTTTCTAATTCCTTCCTTTTGGAGTTTATGTAAGATTAGTATCTTTCTAATATCTTAGGCTAGTGTGGGGACCACTAGGGATTCCTTAGAAAGCTGACTCTAACTGGGACACTGCGACCCCACATCTCATGTGCAATCTGGGCCCACAGTTAATTGTAAATAACACCACTATATAAATGCAATTGCACTCCAGTCTTAAGAATAAATTACAATGAAGACCCTAAACTTCCAAATTACCACAAGTAGGCCCCTCTATCAATATCCATGGATCAATTGGAATAAATCTGTCCCATCCAATCTTAGATATACATCTCATTATCCTTGAGCCCTAATTAATCATAGTGATCATAAGTATCATCCAATTAACTCTTAATCGAGATGAGTGCGACTTACTAATGACAAATCCATTAATTGGCACAAGCGGATAATATAGGTAGATTCCATCTTGACCATTAGATGTTCCCACTGTAAGACCTCGTCCCTAGTGACCTTGATTATTGTTAATTAAGTTGTTTTTTAGTTCTAAGCGTGTTTAGTGTGTTTTGGTTAAGTTGGGATTAGAATAGCTTTTTATATAGCTTTGGGGAATTTTGAATGCCTTTGTGACTAGTGGGGCCTTTGAGGGTTCCTTTTATGACTTTGCGTTCACTTGGGGGATTTTCTAAGATTCTTGTGTTTGATTGTTTAATTCCGTTTTACTTGTGTTGTTAATCCCTACAACTTTTACGTTGATCCCGTGCCCGTTTGAGACCCCGAAACCCGACTTTCCTAGCATTGAGGGCAAAACAATCATTTTACACTAAATCTGTACCCAGAAATTGATGTTCCCGAAACCCGCGAAACATATACTTTTTGAAAACTAGATATTTCGAAGATCGTTTCTCCATTCTTCGTCGATTTCAACCGAGGTCCCGAAATCATGATTTCAGCCCAACTAGTTTGTTTAGTGGTGGAGCCTACCTTCATTTTCTATAAAAAGGGGAACCCATTCCTTCTTTCCCCTTCTCCTTTTCCATCACAAAAGTGACAACCACCTAGGGTTTGTTTTTCTTCTTCTTTTTCTTCTTGCTTTCTTCCTCCTCAATCCACCACCAACCTTTGTCAAATAGAGTAATGGGTTTCATCTTCTTCTTCCCCACCTTGCAAGCTCTCTCTTGATACCATTTTTGGAGAAAACCTCCCATTCCAAGCTCTTCATTGAGCTACTCTTGCCTGTTTGGAGAACCTACAAGTAAGCAATCCCTCCTTCTCCTTTGACATTGTGTTTTCCTAGCCTTTGGGAGTGTTCATTTTCATTATTGAAATTTCCTCTTCTTCATTCTTGTTTTGACCCATTTTAGGGTTTGTTTTTGGGGGTTTTTGTGAGTAGCTTGGAATCTTGGCTTGGAAGTGATTAGAGCTTGTTTTAGACTAATCTTGGACCTAAGGCAAGTGGATGAATGGATAGTTTGAGCATTAAATAGTTTTATGACAAATGTAGTTGATTTTGTTGTTTTCCCTATTCATATTTATTTATGTGCATTGATTTGAAATAAATGCTCTTGAATGCATCTTGCTAGCTCATTTAATGTGTTGGAAACATTGGTTTTGGCCTTTCATTTAATGCTTGTTATGGCTCAAATGAATGCTTGTGATTGGTGGATTTCTCTTCTCTTGTGGTTGGATGAGTTGAAGAAGGAGGTGGATGGATAGTTGTTGGTAAAAAGTTTTGAAATGGGGGAAGTGTTGAATGTGGATTGGAAGAGTTTTTTTTAGCTCATTTTATTGCAGGAAATGAATGGGAAGTAGGGAGAGTGGTTTTGAAGAGGAAAAAGGGGCTCAAATTTGAACATAGTGGGAGTTTCCCGCACCTGGCGATCATCTGACGGTCACCTGTCGGCTAGCCGCCTGGTGACCGGAGGCTAACCGCAAGCCAACCGAACTGTCGCTGTTACAAATCCAGAGAGCTGCTTTCTCTTCTGAAGGCACGGTCAGCCAGCGGCTAACCGCCGAACTTATTGGCGGATAACCGCCAGCTAACCGAGCTGTCGTGATTACAATTCCAGATAGCTGCTTTTCTCTTCTGAAGGCGCGGTCAGCCTCACGGTTAGCCAGCGGCTAATCGCCGAACCCATTAGCGGCTAACCGCCAGCTAACCGAGACC
Organism: Cinnamomum chago; assembly: GCA_038049695.1. Classification (NCBI taxonomy): domain Eukaryota; kingdom Viridiplantae; phylum Streptophyta; class Magnoliopsida; order Laurales; family Lauraceae; genus Cinnamomum; species Cinnamomum chago. The sequence goes on from CP142451.1 coordinate 66,512,283, forward strand.
ATTTCGGTTACATTTCCAGAGTTCTGTATCTAGATTGGCAAATCCACGGTCAGCCTCGCGGTCAGCCAGCGGCTAACCGCTGAACCCATCAGCGGCTAACTGCCAGCTAACCGCCAGGTGACCGACCTTACCCAGGAATTTTTAAATGAAGAGAAATGAAGAGGGTTTCTGTCCCAATCATTTGTGAACCCTTTTAGAGAATGATGGGGACCGTTCACCTGGAGATATGTATGAAGCATGTTTGCAAAGGAAACCATGTCACAAAGATTCATTGAAGTTTCGATTTCACCAAAGTGTATAAGGAGCCCGGAATGTCTTCAAATTCAAAGATTACCAAGTCTATATTGGAATCGACATACGGGACCCTTATTCACCTTGAGCTAGTTTCGAACCCGGATACTTGTCTTGAGATTTCGAAAGTTACATTATGATTTATCATTCCCGAAAGTATTGAAATAGTGTTTTAGCATTTTGCTAGTCCGGTTATATATTGCCCGAATTGAAAGGATACTTGTGGCTTGAGCACCCCGTCCCGCTTGTTTATGTACTTGTACTTAATGTATTTTTATACATGATTTGATTGTGTCATTTGACCTATGAGTCGGCACCACTAAGCTTGGATAACCCTGTTGATCTGATCCACCGACTTAGAGATCCCCCTCTTGTCCCGCCAGCTGCAAGTTGGATCCCGCTATCCGGTTATTACCGCGGTCTTGTTCCGATACCCTGGATTGCTATTGTGGTTCCCGATGCCCAGCTCGCTACCGTGGTCATATCCCGTATATTCTATGTATATGTATTTATTTCGTTGTTTCTCCTCACCTTGTGTGACTGAGATCAACGCCTTGATATGCTCTATCACTTCGGTGATAGAGGACTTAGCTTCATGTGGTTGCCATCTTGTTTGTTTCCCGTTTCCTTGGTTACATTTACATGTTTTACAATGCATACTTGTATTTGAATAAATGATTTATCTCTTTTATGGAAATTGTTACTTAAACAGGTTTAAATGCTTTTGAAGGTAAATTCATTTATTACTGTATTGTTATGTCTTTTTATCCATTTGCCAAGCCGTCGTGTTTGACCCACTCTTTGGTACACAGGTCCGGACATTGTCTATCCCGTGGCGGAGCTTGAGGAGCGGTTGGTGAGCCGCAACGCCTAGTTGAGTGGTATGCTGATGATGTCGTGTAGACATTTGATTGCTATGAGAGACGTAACATTTTGGGAAATGTTTAACCATTCTTTGGGAATTTATATTTTGTTTATATTGGTCTCTATTTTTTTTTGGAATGTAATTAAATGATCTTTTGTATAAACTTTAACTTTTCTTTTGGGAAAGCACTAATGATCATTGCTCATTTTGATACTTGATTTATATATATGATTTTATCTTGTGACTAAAGTTGAATTACCAATTTACTTTGCTACACGCTTCCGCACTCAAACAGAAATGTATTATGTTGTTGTGATATCCTCACCGCGGGCACCTGTGGGAAATTAAATAAATCAATGTGGCACATTAGTCCCGATCTCGGATTAGGACCTCGGTAACCCGGTTTGAGGTCCCGACAGACTGGTATCAGAGCGAGGCATGTTTCAAGCAATTAAAAGAAACTAGAAATCATAAGGACGTGGCGAGGATTCGTTAGACTCTTCGTTAGCTAGTATTGTGTGAGCAATGTGTGACCCTTTATTTGATTATTATGAGCTAACAATTTATTTTGCAGCATCACTTCACCTCGTAAGAGACCGATAAACGACAACCCTTCCGGAAGTAACAACGATCATAAAGGGCCAGTCGAGGAAGTTATGGTTGATAATAACATGTTAATTCAATTCCAACAGATGATGCAGGCAATGCTTGACCAACACCGTCAGGCCAATGAAAATCAAGCTAGATTGTCAGAGCAAATGCTTAAGAGAGAGGAAGATCATGCTAGGGAATTAGCAGAAATGCAGAGGCAACTGTTAGAAGTGTTACAGAGAAGGCTCGAACTGGTTCAACCTCAACCTGCTATTGTCATCAATCAGAGACAACATGACCTGAACGCTTTGTTTGAGTGGTTTCAGAAGAGAGCTCTGAAGGACTTTCTAGGGATAAAAGATCCATTAGTGGCAGATGATTGGTTGGAGCATATGGAGAACATCTTCGAGATCTTCCAATGCACCATGGGAGAAAGAGTAAAACTTGCATCATCTCTCTTTAACGGTGCAGCAGACATTTGGTGGAAGGCAGTTAGAGATGAGTACAGGACCATGGCAGATGCAGTAGCTTGGGTTAACTTTAAGAGGCAGTTTCATGACAAATATGTACCCACCCACATCAAGAGGCAGAAGGTAGTGGAATTCCAGCACTTGTCCAAGGGAACATGACAATCCTTAAATACCTCACAAAATTCGAAAGATTGTTTAGATATGCTCCAGAGTTGGTGGACACGGTGGAGAAGAAGATTGCTAAGTTCCTAGAGGGACTCAACCCCATCATTGAGAGAGATGCTACGGGAGTAGTAGCACCTGCCACTTTCAAGGAAGCTGTCAAGAGAGTCTACAAGTTTGAGAACTTTCACAACAAGATCCTTAGAGTTAAAGGGAAAGGACAAGCTCATCAGCAGAACTACCAGCAGAAGAATCATCAAAACAAGAAGCAGAGGACATAACAGAATGCTCAGAACCCATTGGTTTGTACCCACTGTGGGAAAAACCATGAGAGTACACAGTGTCGTACACTCACAGGAGCATGCTTCAGATGTGGTTCCAGGACCCATCAGATGAGAGACTGTCTGAGACAGAACAGGCAGAATCAACAACAGCAAGGGGCACAACGTCCAACACCTCCACAAAATGCAATAGTCGTCGAGAATCAGGCAAGGCCACTTCAGCAACAAGCACCACAGCAACAACATAGACCACAACAACAACAACAGCAGACCCGTTATTAGCAGGGACAGAACCAGAATCAACGTGCACCATAATAGAATAGGAACGTCCAACAAGGCAGGCCACAACAGGCTCAGAATAGGCCACAACAACGAGGACAAATTTATGCGGTTAATAGAGTTGATGCAGAGGCAATAGGCAATGTCGTGGAAGGTACACTCCTTGTTTGTGGGATTAAAGCTACGATTTTATTTGACCTTGGCTCTACACACTCGTTTTTGTCTCATGCATTTTCTAAGTTGATTGATGTGCATCATAGAGAACTTGAGTTCACTTTGACTGTGGCAACCCCAGTAGGTAAACAAGTTATTTGTAGAACCTTTTACCCTAGTTGTGCAGTTCAGATAGGAGAAATGGTTTTAACTGTTGATCTCATTTTATTGGAGATGTATGATTACGATGTCATCCTAGGGATGGATTGTTTCCATAAGACCCTTACCTTCAAGTTAGATAAGACACCAGCAGGAGTGTCGTTTCAAGTAGAGAGGAGAAATCCTCGTATAGGGTTTGTCTCAGCGTTGAAGGCAGATAGACTATTGAAAAGTGGATGTGAAGCCTATTTGGCGTTTATCACGGAGGATAAACGGTCCCAAGGGGTGGAGGGGATCCCAATTGTTTGGGAATTCTCGGATGTTTTTCTGGAGGAAATTTCAGGTTTGCCACCCATCAGAGAGATTGACTTCACCATTGAGTTATTACCAGGGACTGCTCCGACTTCTATTGCACCATATCGTATGGTTCCGACAGAATTGGGAGAATTGAAGACCCAGTTGCAAGTATTGTTAGACAAAGGATTTGTGAGACCGAGCATCTCACCATGGGGAGCTCCAGCCTTGTTTGTCAAGAAGAAGGACGGTTCAATGAGGATGTGTATAGATTACAGAAGATTGAATCAAATGACCATCAAGAACAAATATCCATTGCCAAGGATAGATGAACTGTTTGGTCAGTTACAATGTGCTTCATATTTTTCGAAGATTGATTTGAGATTTGGTTACCATCAGCTGAGAGTCAAAGAATCAGATGTGTTGAAGACAGCTTTCCGGACAAGATATGACCACTATGAGTTCCTAGTGATGCCATTTGGGTTGACTAATGCACCGGATGTGTTCATGGCATTGATGTTGCATTGATGTTGCGACCCTGGACCGGGTTACCGAGGTCCTAATCCGGGATCGGAACTCATGATGGTGTGTAAACATTTATTTAATTTCCCACAAGTGTCCGTTGTGAGGATATCACAACAACATAAATATTTCTTAATGCGGAAGCGTGTAGCAAATCAAACATTCATAATTCAATTCTAGTCACAAGATAAAATCACATGTATAAACCCAGTATCAGAATGAGCAATGATCATTAGTGCTTTCCCAAAAGAAAAGTTAAAGTTTATAAAAAGGTTATTTAGTTACATTCCCAAAAATAGAGGCCAACAAAGGCCAATAAAAACAAAATACCAATCCCCAAAAGAATGGTTAAACGTTCCCAAAATGTTACGTTTCTCAAAGCAATCAAACGTCTAACCGACATCGTCAGCATGCCACTCAACTAGGCGTTGGGGTTCACTGACCGATTCCTCAAACTCCGCCTCGGGATAGACAATGCCCGGACCTGAGTACCAAAGAGTGGGTCAAACACGACAGTTTGACAAACCGGTGAAAAGACATAACAATATAATAATAAATGAATTTACCTTCAAAAGCATTTAAAACCTGTTTAAATAACAATTTCCATAAAAGAGATAAATCATTTATTCAAATACAAATATGCATAGTAAAACATGTAAAGGTAACCAAGGAAATGGTAAACAAACAAGATGACAACCACACAAAGCTAAGTCCTCTATCACCGAAGTGACAGAGCAATAACAAGGCGTTGATCTCAGTTACACGAGGTGAGGAGAAACAACGAAATATATACATATACATATAATATACGGGACATGACCAAGGTAGCGAGCCGGGCATCAGGAACCACGGTAGCAATCCGGGGTATCGGGACAAGACCACGGTAATAACCAGGTAGCGGGATCCAAATTATAGCCGGCGGGACAAGAAAGGGATCTCCAAGTCGGTGGAATAGACCAACATGATTATCCAAGCTTAGTGGTACCGACTCATAGGTCAAATGACAAAATCAAAACATGTATGAAATACCTCAAGTGCAAGTACATAAATAAACGGGACGGGGGTGCTTAAAGGCATAACTGTCATATCAATCCGGGCATGCTTATCGGGACTAGCAAAATGCTATAATTTCAATTTCAATATTTTCAGGAACGCATAAGAAATTTGGGAATAATGAAATACAAATGAACTTTCGAAATCTCAAGACAAGTATCGGGGTTCAAGATTTGTTTAAGGTGAATAGGGGTCCCGTATGTCGATTAAATAACAACTTGATACTCTTTGAGTTTGGGGACATTCCGGGTTCCTTATAAACCTTAGGATTCTCAAAACTTTAAATGAAATCTTCGTGATGTGGTTTCTTTCTCAAATGGCCTCATACATTGCCTAGTAAATCTCCTTGACATAGAGGGGTTCTCAATGAATAGTCCTAAAACATTTAAACAATTCATCATTGTCCCAAACATAGCCCTTGACCGATAGAGTACATCGCTTGAGCGAACCGGAGAGTTCGCTCGAGCGAGGTGGTCTCTGGAATGGTCTTCTGGGAGGGTTCGCTCGAGCGAAATTTAGTTCGCTCGAGCGAACTCATCCAGCATCAGGTTGGCTCGAGCAAAAGTTCAGTTCGCTCAAACTAACCACTCTCTGGAACGGGTTCTGGGAGGGTTTGCTCGAGCGACAAAGGGGTCCGCTCGAGCGAATTGTCCAGAAACTGGTTTTGGGACAGTTCTTCTCCTCTCTTTCTTTTCCTTCTACAACCTCCTTTAAACACCAAATGAGGAGTTCCAAAACTCCATCCAAATCAACATCAAATCTCTTACAACATCCATTCCATCTTTCTCCAACAATATCACATCCAAATACAAAGAAATAAGGGAAGGAAACCACTACACACAAGAGTACATTTGAGATTAAACAAGAGAAAATTGAGTGCCATGAACCAATACATTTCTATGACAATAAATGCACTATCAAGGCTCTTTATGAGTATTCATTTCAAGTGAAAGCAATAAATGAGCATGTATGGGAAACACAATAAAATCAACCACATTTATTATAAAACCATTGAAAACTCATAAAAATCAAATCATCCACTTGCCTTGGGTCCAAGCTAATCAATAACAAGCTCTAACACTCCTCCAAACCAAGAATCCAAGCTATGAACAAAAATCCCAAAAAACAAACCCTAAATGAGTCAAAACAAGAAATAGAAAGGGAAACCTTACAATAATGAAAATGGAACCTCTTCAAGGCTAAATGAACACAAATCTAAGAGATGAGGAGGGTTTCTTACTTGTAGGTTCTCCAAATGAACAAGGTGAGATCAAAGAGAGTCTTGGAATGGGAGGCTTTCTCTCAAAAGATATCAATGGAGATCTATAGTGGTGAGGAAGAAGATGATGACAAGCATTACTCCAATAGCAAAGGTTTGATAGTGGATTGGTAAGTGGAAGAACAAGGAGAAAATAGAAAAGGGAAAACCCTAGTTTGAGAGGTTAAGGTTTGAGCTAGAAAAGGGGAAAAGGGAGAGGAGTCCTCCTTATATACAAAAAATGGGGCTGGGTCCCACCACTAGAATTATTCATGGGCTGAATAATGTTTCTTGGGGCCTCGAACGAATTCCACGAAGAAGAGAAAAGTGATTGTCAAAATATCTAGTTTCCAAAAAGTATATGTGTCGCGGGTTTCGAGGATACCAAATTTTGGGTACAGATTTAGTGTAAAAAGACTGTTTTGCCCTCAATATTACGAAAGTCAGGTTTCGGGACCTCGAACGGGCACAAGATCAGCATAAAAGTTGTAGGGATTAATGGGATAAATAAAACGGGATTAAATCATCAAACATAAGAATCTCAGAGAAATCCCCAAGTAAACGCAAAGTCATAAAAGGAACCCCCAAAGGGCCCCACTAGTCACAAAGGCACTTAAAATTCCACAAAGCTATATCAAAAGCTATTCTAATCCCAACTTACCCAAAACACATTCAACACGCTTAGAACTAAAACACCACTTAATTAAAACTAATTGATGTCACTCGGGACGGGGTCTTACAATTATGAATAAGATATTTGCACAGTATCTGGATCGGTTTGTTGTAGTTTTCATTGATGATATTTTAGTGTACTCTATGTAAGACCCCGACCCGAGTGAACTTAATTAGTACCAATTAAGCCGTGTGTTAGTTCTAAGCTTGATTAGTGATTTTGGCTAGGTTGGGTTTGGAATAGCTTTTGAAATAGTTTTGGGGGAATTTTGATTGTCTTGTGTTTAGTGGGACCCTTTGGGGGTTCCTTCTTTATGACCTTATATGTGTTTAAGGATTTATCGGAGATTTTTGCATTCATTGTTTTAATCCCGTTTTATTTGTATTGATAATCCTTACAACTTTCATGTTGATCCCGTCCCCGTTAGAGATCCCAAAACGTGATTTCATAACCTTGAGGGCAAAACAGTCATTGCACACAAAATCTGTACCCAAAACTTGATATTCCCGAAACCCGTGAAACATATACTTTTTGGAAACTAGATATTTCGACGAGTACTTTTTTCTTCTTCGTCAAATTCATTAGAAGCCCCGAAAGCCAAGATTTCAACCCTTGAATGTCTTAAGTAGTGGGACCCATCTCCATTACTTATATAAGGAGACCCATCTTCCTCATTTTTCCTTTTTCCAGCACAAAAGAGAGTCTAGGGTTTGGTTGACAACTTTTCTTCTTCTTGCTCTCTTCATCTCAATCTCCTACTAATCTTGCACCAACATAAAAATGGAGATCATCATCTTCTTCCTCATCACCATAGCTCTCTAGTGATACCCTTTGTGACGAAAACCCACCATTCCAAGATATTCATTGAACTTGCTCTTGCCATTAGAGGACCTTACAAGTAAGTAATCCTTCCTTTCTTCTAGATTTGTATTCTTCTAGCCCTAGAGAAGCTCCATCTTCATTATTGTAAGGTTTCCCTTTCTATTTCATTGTTTGACCATTTTAGGGTTTGTTTGTTTTGGGGGTTTTATTCATAGCTTGGATCTTTGGCTTGGAAGAGTAGAAGAGTTTTATTTGCTCATTAGAAGACCCAAGGCAAGTGGATGATTTGATTTTTATAAGCTTTCAATGATTTTTGGTATTTTCCCACTCATGTTTATTTATTGCATTGGTTTGAAATAAATGCTTATGATAGAGTTTGGTAGTGCATTTATGGCTAATAAGTGTATTGGTGAATGGTATTTATTTCCTTTTTGTTTGTAACAAATGTACTCTATTGTGAAATGGTTTCCTTCTTTCTTTCTTTGTATGGGATTTGATGTTGATGGAGGAAGTGATGGAATGAAACCATATTGGAGTTGTGGAGAAGTGTAGATAGTTGCATTGGAGGAGCTTTTAGCTCAGTTTTATGGCAAGGATTAAGTGGAAGTGAGGAGAATGGTTCTGAGGAGGAAAATGGTTCAAATCTGAACACAGTTGGTGTTTCCCGCACCTGGCGGTCAGGCAGCGGTCACCTGGCGGCTAGCCGTCTGGTGACTGGCGGCTAACCGCCAGATAACCGAACAGTCACGGTTACTTTTCCAGAGAGCAACATTTCCCCCTGAAAACTCAGTCAGCCTCACGGTTAGCCAGTGGCTAACCGTCGAACCCATCGGCGGCTAACCGCCAGCCAACCGACCCATTCGGTTACTTTTCCAGAGAGCAACATTTCCACCTGATAATACGGTCAGCCTCATGGTCCGCTAGCGGCTAACCGCCGAACCCATCGGCGGCTAACCGCCAGCCAACCGAACCATTTCGGTTACAATTCCAGTAACCTGTCTTCCCGTCAGGCCAACCGTGGTCAGCCAGCGGCAAACCGTCATCTGATCGCAAGGTAACCGAAATCACCCAGACGACCATTCCGGAGACCTCCTCGCTCGAGCGAACTCTCCGGTTCGCTCGAGCGCTGAGCTTTGTCGATCAAAGGAGATTCACTAGGCATTGAATGAGGCCATTCGAGAAAGAAACCAAATCACGAAGATGTCATTCGAAGTTTTGAAAATTCAATGTGTATAAGGAGCCCGGAATGTCCCCAAACTCAAAGAGTACCAAATTATTATCAGATCGACATACGGGATCCCTATTCACCTTGAACTAGTTTTGAACCCCGATACTTGTCTTGAGATTTCAAAAGCTCTATAGTATTTCATTGTTCCCGAGATTTATACTACATGCCTTGTTTCCCGAAAGTATTAAATTACACTTGAAATAGTTACTTGTCTTGAAGTGTATTGCACCACATGAAACGACAGTGTGCCCTTGAGCACCCCCGTCTTGCCCGTTTATTTATTGTACTTGATTTACTTGCATATGTCTCGATTTGTTATTTGACCTATTAGTCGGCACCACTAAGCTTGGATAACCCTGTTGGTCTGATCCACCGACTTGAAGATCCCCCTCTTGTCCCGCCAGCTGCAGTTTGGATCCCGCTACCCGGTTATTACCGTGGTCTTGTCCCGATGCCGCAGATTGCTACTGTGGTTCCCGATGCCCGGCTCGCTACCGTGGTCATGTATAGTATATGTATATGTATTTATAAGATCCACTGTTTCTCCTCACCTCGAGTAACTGAGATCAGTGTCTAGTTATTGCTCTACCACTTTAGTGATAGAGGACTTAGCTTCGTGTGGTTGCCACCTTGCTTGTTTCCCGTTTCCTTGGTTACCTGTACATGTTTTATAATGCATACTTGTATTTGAATACATGTTTTATCTCGTTTATAGAAATGGTTATTTAAACAGGTTTAAATGCTTTTGAAGGTAAATTCATTTATTATTATACTGTCATTGTATTTTACCCATTTGCCAAACCGTCGTGTTTGACCCACTTTTGGTACTCATGTCCCGTTGTTGGTTATCCCGAGGAGGAGTACGAGGAGGCGGTCGGAGAACCGCAACAGTTAGTTGAGTGGCGTGCTGATGACGTCATTTAGACGTTTGGTTGCTAGAGAGAGATAACATTTTGGGAAACTTTTAACCATTCTTTTTAATTGGTATTTTGTGTATATTGGCCTTTGTTGGCCTCTATTTTTGGGAATGTAATTAAATGATCTTTTGTATGAACTTTAACTTACTTTTAGGTAACATGCTAATGATCATTGCTCATTCTGATACGGTACTACACTTGTGTTATTTATTTTTATGATTTGAGATGGATTGAATATTTGATTTGCTACACGCTTCCGCACTTATAGAAATATTTATATATGGTTGTGATATCCTCACCACGGACACTTATGGGAAATTAAATAAATGTATAGCATAAATCCGATGTGTTGTCATTATCATCATCATTATTAGTCCCGATCCCGGATTCCAGGTCCGGGGTCGCGACACTCTAAGACCAAAGAAGAGTATGAAGAGCACTTGAGGATAGCATTGCAACTCTTGAGAGAGAACCAGTTGTATGCGAAGCTCAACAAGTGTGAATTCTGGCTAGAGCAAGTAGTATTTTTGGGGCACATCATTTCCAAAGAAGGATTATTAGTAGATCCGTCCAAGATTGGGGCAGTAGTGAAGTGGGAAAAGCTCGAAGAATGTGACAGAAATAAGAAGTTTTCTGAGATTGGCAGGCTACTGCCGGAGGTTTGTGCAAGGATTTTCGTCGATTGCGTCACCTTTGACGAAGTTGACAAGGAAGAATGTACCGTATGTGTGGACAGATCAGTGTGAAGTTAGTTTCCAAGAGTTGAAGAAGAGATTGACTACAACACCAGTCCTTACTTTGCCATCCGGAAGCGGCGGTTTTACCATTTTTACCGATGCTTCGAATGTTAGACTTGGTTGTGTATTGATGCAAGAGGGAAAAGTTGTCGCATATGGATCCCGACAGTTGAAAGATCACAAGAAGAACTATGCCACCCATGATCTTGAGTTAGTAACGGTTATTTTCGCATTGAAAATGTGGAGACACTAACTCTATGGAGAGAAGTTCGAAGTCCACTCCGATCACCTCAGCTTGCAGTATTTGTTTTCTCTTAAAGAACTGAACATGAGGCAGAGAAGATGGATGGAATACATCAAAGATTATGATTTTCCAATCAAGTACCACCCGAGGAAAGCGAATGTAGTTGCCGATGCCTTGAGCAAAAAATCAGTAGGCTTGGCAAATCTAAGTTACACTTGTATTTTTGAGCAATTTGAAGAGTTGAGTATAGACATACAACCACTAAGGAAGGGTGTATTGTTAGCGAACATGTCAGTGTCAGAGCCTTCCTTCATTCAGAAGATCAAAGATAGTCAGTTGCAAGATCTAGAGTTGGCCACGATTTCAGAGCATATAGTAAACCGTCTTGATTTCCATATTGTTGATGGAGTTTTATACTACCATGATCGTCTATGTGTACCCAACATTGTAGATTTAAGGAATAACATCATGACAGAGGCTCACAGTACGAAGTATTTAATGCATCCAGGCAGTACGAAGATGTATCAAAATTTGAAGGGCAGATTATGGTGGAATAACATGAAGAGAGAGATTGCAATGTTTGTCTCCCGTTGCATGACTTGTCAGTTGATTAAGGCAGAACATCAGAAGCCTCCAAGATTGTTACAGCCATTAGAGATTCTGGAATGGAAATGAGAGCACATTACCATGGACTTTATTTCAGGATTACCGAGGACCAGCAGAAGCAACAACGCGATATGGGTCATTGTGGACCGTCTCCCCAAGTCAGCTCATTTTATTCCTATGAGGATAGGGAAGAAGATGCATATGCTACCTTTGGCAGAATTGTTTGTTAATGAGATTGCAGAAACAAACCCTAGGTGGCGGAATTCCTATGAACCCATTCCTTCTTTCCCCTTCTCCTTTTCCAGTACAAAAGTGACAGCCACCTAGGGTTTGTTTTTCTTCTTCTCTTTCTTCTTGCTTTCTTCCTCCTCAATCCACCACCAACCTTTGTCAAATAGAGTAATGGGTTTCATCTTCTTCTTCCCCACCTTGCAAGCTCTCTCTTGATACCATTTTTGGAGAAGACCTCCCATTCCAAGGTCTTCATTGAGCTACTCTTGCCTTTTTGGAGAACCTACAAGTAAGCAATCCCTCCTTCTCCTTTGACAGTGTGTTTTCCTAGCCTTTGGGAGTGTTCATTTTCACTATTGAAACTTCATCTTCTTTATTCTTATTTTCACCCATTTTAGGGTTTGTTTTTGGGGGTTTTTGTGAGTAGCTTGGAATCTTGGCTTGGAAGTGATTAGAGCTTGTTTTAGACTAATCTTGGACCTAAGGCAAGTGGATGAATGGATAGTTTGAGCATTAAATAGTTTTATGACAAATGTAGTTGATTTTGTTGTTTTCCCCATTCATATTTACTTGTGTGCATTGATTTGAAATAAATGCTCTTGAATGCATCTTGCTAGCTCATTTAATGTCTTGGAAACATTGGTTTTGGCCTTTCATTTAATGCTTGTTATGGCTCAAATGAATGCTTGTGATTGGTGGATTTCTCTTCTCTTGTGGTTGGATGAGTTGAAGAAGGAGGTGAATGGATAGTTGTTTGTAAAAAGTTTTGAAATGGGGGAAGTGTTGAATGTGGATTGGAAGAGTTTTTTTTCAGCTCAATTTATTGCAGAAAATCAATGGGAAGTAGGGAGAGTTGTTTTGAAGAGGAAAAAGGGGCTCAAATTTGAACATAGTGGGAGTTTCCCGCACCTGGCGATCATCTGACGGTCACCTGTCGGCTAGCCGCCTGGTGACCGGAGGCTAACCGCAAGCCAACCGAACTGTCGCGGTTACAAATCCAGAGAGCTGCTTTTCTCTTCTGAAGGCGCGGTCAGCCAGCGGCTAACCGCCGAACTCATCGGTGGATAACCGCCAGCTAACCTAGCCGTCGCGGTTACAATTCCATAGAGCACAATTTTCTTCTTGAAGACGAAATCAGCCTCACGGTTAGGCAGCTGCTAACCGCTAAACCCATCAGCGGCTAACCGCTAGGAGACCGACCTAATGAGAAGTCCCATTAATATATTTTATGATGCGTTTAACAGCTTTAATGTGAGATTCTCGGGGGTCAGATTGATACCTCGCACAAATTCCTACGCTGAAAGAGATATCAGGGCGACTAGCAGTGAGGTAGAGAAGGCTTCCTATCATGCTCCTATAGAGTTTTTGGTCTGCTTTCTTACCCTGAAGGTCACTAGAGATTTTAGTAGAGGATCCCATAGGATTGCAACTAGTCTTAGATTCTCCTAATCCAAACTTTTTCACTATTTCTAGAGCAAACTTGGATTGACTAAGAAATATACCTTGATCAGTCTGACTAACTTGTAATCCTAAAAAGAACTGAAGGGGTCCTACCAAACTCATTTCAAACGTGGAGCTCATTAACTTAGAAAATCCTTGAGCAAGATGATCAGATGTTGATCCAAAAACAATGTCGTCCACATATATTTGAGCAATGAGAATATCTTTACCAACAACTTAAAAACATATTCTGGGTGATGAGGATCCTCAAAGCCTTGAGGTTGAGTAACATACACATCTTCCTCAATTTCACCATTCAAAAAGGCACTTTTCACATCCATTTGAAACAGTTTAATCCTCATGCTGCTGGCATAAGCTAATAGAATTCGAATAGACTCCAATCGAGCTACTGGGGCAAAGGTTTCCTCAAAATCAACTCCTTCAACTTGAGCATACCCTTTGGCTACAAGTCTAGCTTTGTTCCTTATAACATTTCCTGATTCGTCCAGCTTATTCTTGAAAATCCATTTGGTGCCAATTTGACTTTTGCCTTCAGGAAGAGGTACAAGATCCCACACATCATTTTTTCTAAACTGGTTTAGCTCATCTTGCATGGCATCAATCCATTCAGACTTGGTTTCTGCTTTAGAGAAATTCTTGGGCTCAATTTGTGAAACAAATGAATAGTGAGCACACAGATTATGAACCTGTCTTCTTGTCATGACTCCTTTTGAGATATCTCCAATGACATTATCCAGATTATGATTTCTTAAAAGCTTTGTGGGCATAGTGGGGACTGAGGGAATTTCTTCTTCAATTTCAGATGAAATAGGCTGCTCAACTGAGATCTCTTCTTCATCATGAGGAGTTTTCTTAATTTGATTAGCCTCATCAACTACAACATGAGCTGATTCCATGACAGCCATAGATCTAAGGTTGAAAACTCTATAAGCCTTGCTTTTATCAGAATATCCTAAGAAGATCCCTTCATCAGATTTTGAATCGAACTTTTCAAGCTGCTCTCTATCTCGTAAAATATAGCACTTGCTACCAAACACCTTAAGATACCCCAGATTAGGTTTTCTTCCAAAATACAGCTCATAAGGGGTTTTGTTAGTGTTCTTTGTCAGATAAACACGGTTAATAAGATAGCATGCGGTATTGACAGCTTCAGCCCACAAGTTTCGCGGGAGATTTTTCTCATTAAGAAGGGTTCTGGCCATTTCTTGAATAACTCTGTTTCTTCGTTCAGCTACTCCATTTTGCTGAGGAGTTTTTGGAGCAGAGAATTGATGACTGATCCCATGGCTTTCACAGAAGTCTGCAAATCTTTCATTTTCAAATTCACCTCCATGATCACTTCTTATCTTCTTAATTTTGCAGTCCTTCTCAACTTGAATTTTCTTGCAAATCCTTATGATATTATCTACTGCATCTGATTTAGCATGAAGAAAGGCTACCCATCCAAATCTCGAATAATCATCAACCATCACTAGGATATACTTTCTCCCACCAATACTCTGAACAGGTGCTGGTCCAATGAGGTCCATATGAATGAGTTCAAGGGGACGAGCAGAGGATATATCTTTTATACCTTTAAAACTTTTCTTGATCTGTTTACCCATTTGACAAGCCTTGCACAATTCAGATTTGTAATCATCTAATTTGGGTATTCCTCTAACAATTTCTTTCTTTGATAAGATCTTCATCAGTTTGTAATTTATATGTCCCATTCTTTGATGCCACAACTGATTTTCTTGAACTTTAGACATTAAACACATGGATTCATTCTCACTACATTCTTCTATGGTATAGATGTTATCTTTAGTACGTAATCCAGTGAGTAGAACTTTGTGGGATTTCTCATCCAGAACTTTGCAAGATTTGCTGTCAAAGACAACTTTGTTTCCTTTGTCACACAACTGACTTATGCTCAAGAGATTATGCTTTAAACCATCCACAAGGAAAACATCTTTTAATGTAGGCATTTGATCTCCTCCAACACAGCCTTTTCCTATAATTTGAGCTTTCCGATTATCTCCAAAAGACACATTACCTCCATCATAGTCCTCAAGAGTGATAAATCTAGAACGGTCTCCAGTCATATGCTTGGAGCAACCACTGTCCAAAAACCATCTAGAGTTTTCTTTAACTTTAAGAGCGGTTTGAGCAAAAAAATTCTTGACACTTTTCTCTTTTTCAATCCAAGTAGCCTTAATGAAGGTAGAGGTAGAAGTCTTGGGAACAAACTTGAAATGAGCTCTAGAACTAAGATTTTGAGACATCCTAAACTTAAAAGGACAGTTAGGAACTAGATGACCTATTTGATTGCAAAAATGACAAGTCCATCTAGAGGAAAAGAAGATCTTACCTATAGGTTTGAGATGAGTCCTAGTATTATGTTGAAAGCTATTCTTCTTGCTACTAGAGGAGCATTCATAACCTATACCATTCTTGTTACCAAAGACTTTATTCAAGCCTAACATTTGATAGAATTTGTCATTGCCTAAGGTAAATTTTTCAACAACATGTTTTCCCTTTTCAAGTTTCATTTGAAGAGATTCTGATTCTTGTTGACTAGATTCTAACAGACTTTGTAACTTATGAATTTCTTTTTCAGCTTTAGCAAGATTGTCATTAGAGGTAGTCAACTTAGATTGAACATTTTTTATCTCATTGTCTTTCAAGATTAATTGATCTTTTAAAACATCTAGATCATTCACAAGCCTTTTAGATTCACTTTTTAAGCTTTTATTTTTCTTGGTTATGACTTCACATAGTTCATATAGTTCCTCATAGGCTTGATGAATATCATTGTCACTATTCTCTTCATTTACTTCTTCTATTAATATGTTATGATCATTGTTTTCTTCAATGGGAGTGAAGAGAAGCCAAGAAGTGGAATTATCATTATCTTCATCATTTTGAGGTTCATTATTTTCACTACTTTCATCTTCATCATCATCCCAAGTTATGTTTAAGACTTTCTTTCCTTTCTTATCTTTCTTTTCAGATTCCTTAGGGGAGGGACAATTTTGAGCAATGTGACCAAAGCCTTTACAATTATAACATTGCACATCCCTTTTTGGTAAAAGATCCCCTTGAGTTTCTTTGAAATTTTTCATTTTTAGAATCTTCAGAATATTTATAGTTCTTTTTGTTCTTAAGGAAATTCTTGAACTTCTTAGCAAGTAAAATAGTGTTTTCATCATCACTCTCACTCTCATTGTCATTTTCTTTATGTTGGGAGCTAAGAGCTACACCTTTCTTCTTGCTAGGGGCTTCAAAGTCTAATTCATAGGTGAGAAGATTTCCTCTAAGTTCTTCTATTTTGATCTTGTCCACATCTTTGCTTTCGGTTATAGCAACTATCTTAGGTTTGAACCTTTTGGGAAGAGATCTTAATATTTTCCTACCAGGTTTGGACTCATCCATCTTCTCTCCTAGACCTATGAGGGAATTGACAATCTCCATGAATTTAGTATAGAACTCATCAAATGTTTCTTCCTCTTGCATTTTGAGTTCCTCATACTTAGTAGACAACATTTGGATTTTAGCAACTTTGACTTGATTGGTCCCTTCATGAGTGGTCTCTAAGGTATCCCACACTTCCTTAGCAGTAATACAATTTACTACCCTATTGACCTCTTCTTGGGACAAGGCACAAAACAAGGAATTTTTTGCTTTAGCATTTAGATTTGCCCTATCTTTCTCTCCTTGAGTCCAATCTTTCTTGGGCTTAACTTTGATAGCAATGACATGTCCTTCAGAATCTTGTTCAGTGATAATGGGATCATGATACCCTTCTTCAATGATACTCCAAACATCTAGATTTTGAGATTCAAGAAAGACTTGCATCCTAATCTTCCAATACCGGTAATGAGAGCCATTGAACAAGGGAGGTCTATTGGTGGCATGGCCTTCTCCTAATTGGGATTGCATGATGACAACAAAGGCTAAAACTCACTCTAAGGATTCTAACTCTAGGTGGTTAGACCTAAACAAGAGCACCTAGGCTCTGATACCAATTGAAAGTCCAAGATCGAATCCTAGAGGGGGGGGGGGGGTGAATAGGGTGAGCTCAAAGTCCTAGACCAATTTTTAATTCTTTTAACTCTTAAGTCACTTATGCATTGGAGAATAATAATGAAATCAACTAAACAAGCATAATCCATAAAATGAAAGCATAGAGGCAATCACCATAACACAAGCACGTATAGTGGTTCGGCTAAAATTGCCTACATCCACTCCCGGTACACCTACCGGTATCCACTAATTCCACTTAAGGTTTAGGATCACCTCAAACCTTACAAACAACACTATGCTTTTCAAGGCTTAGCATAAACCTTTACAACATATGCTTTTCAAGGCTAAGCATGAACCTTTACAACATGGAACTTTTCTCTTAAACAATATGCCTAATAATGCATGGATAAAGAGAACAATGAAGTGCAAAGAAATGCCTCTTAATAGGCTAGTTTGAAAATGAAGCTCAAGTTCTAGAACAATGCATGAAAATGACAAAGTCTATGTGAAATGCATTTTCTAAAAGATTACTCTTTCTCTTTTAAAAGATATGAACTTAAATGATGCAAAGATGTTTAACATATATTTGAGAAAGAGTTGTATGTCTAACACAAGTGATTCATAATGAAAAACAACTTGTTTTCAAAAAGATGATCTAAAGGCTAACAAGTTGATTTTTGAATCAAGAAACTAAAATCATGTGTAACTTAGACAATATGTTGCATTCATAAGTCTCATGTGATTTTTAAAGAACTAAGCATGTTATGAAGGTCAACATCTTAATAGGAAAGCAACTTGTTTATCATGCATTGGAAAATAGATCAAAGATTCAAAACAAAACATGATTTTGAAAAGAGTAGGATTAAAGGAAGCACACCCATTTGAAGATCAAAGGTTGAATAAGAGGAATGGCTTCATAATCCTTGTGAAAATGCTCCTAAGAAGTTGCTTAGCCTTGGCCTCAAAGGTCTCTCAAATATCAGCACCTTTCTCCAACCAAAAAGCCACTTTTTATAAAGATAAAGTTGCCAACGGCTAGTCCTCGGTCGACCGAGAAACAGGTCTCGGTCGACCTAGAAAGCACAACGGATATAAATCTGACCGTTGGAGCTTCAGTTCAGAATTCTGCAGAAATGACCTGCAGTTGTCTCGGTCGACCGAGACCACTGCCTGAAACAGCCCAGAAATTTGACAATTGAGAGAAACTTGAGGCTTATGAGGGCACCTTCCAAAGGACTTTCAAACACATCTACCAAGCAATAAATCATGACTAAAAGAAGATGAAAACTGAGATTTTAAAGCCATGAAAACTTCAAAACACAATAATGAATTTAAAGCTAGAAACTTTGGAAAGCTTGGAAGGAGTTTTGAAATCAAAAACTCTATGAACTGAAGAGGCAACCTGAACAAGAAAACCATGCATGATATTTGATAAAACAAAGATTCAAGAAGAAGAAATATGCATGATGCTCCTATGAATAAAGCCATGTATGAATGAGAGAACAAGCTATATGAAAGTGAATGCATCCTATCAAATTGCAACAAAACTAAAACTCTAACAATCTCCCCCTTTGCAATTTGATGGCTACTCTTGAAGCTTGAACTCTCTTTCAATTTTCTCTTCAGCATGAACTCTTGAAGCTTGAACTTTTGAAGCTTGAACTTTGGATATTTAAGGAGCTTTGGATAATTAAGGAGCTTTGGACATTTGGGAGCATTTGGATCTTTTGGAGCTTTGGATTTTCCTTGTAGGAGCGACGACAAAAGACGACCAACCTAGAAGCTATACACAAAATGCACTCTAGGCAAAGCTACTCCCCCTCAATCAAAGCAACCCTTTTTAAATCTTCTCCCCCTCACTTGGAGAACTCTCTCCCCCTTTGACATCTAATTGCAAAGGAGCCTGCCCATCAAAGATAAAGCACAAAACCTTGTTAGTAGCACCTGCTTATAAGAGATATAAAAATAAGATTAGAAACAGGTGAGAGGCCAACAAGAAGTTAGAATTCAGGGCAAGGGCCAATGCCCAATTGATGTCTCAATTTAATGAAACGATCATTTCCAAGGGGTTTAGTGAACAGATCAGCCAATTGGGTATCTGTAGGGACAAACAATAGTTCAATAGTGCCTTGGTCAGCATGATCACGCAAGAAATGATAGCGAATGTCAATGTGTTTAGTGCGTGAGTGCTGAACAGGATTTTTTGAGATACTGATGGCACTAGAGTTGTCACACATGATAGGCATGCATTGTTGTGGAACATTATAGTCTAATAAGGTTTGTTTCATCCACAACAGCTGGGCACAACAGCTACCTGCAGCAATATATTCAGCTTCTGCAGTAGACAAAGATACAGAATTTTGCTTTTTGCTATGCCAGGCTACTAAGCAATTTCCTAAGAAATAGCAGCAGCCACTAGTGCTCTTCCTATCATCTATGGATCCTGCCCAATCTGCATCACTATATCCAATTAATTGCAGAGTTGAGTCATGAGGATACCAGATACCATAATGAGAAGTCCCATTAATATATTTTATGATGCGTTTAACAGCTTTAATGTGAGATTCTCGGGGGTCAGATTGATACCTCGCACAAATTCCTACGCTGAAAGAGATATCAGGGCGACTAGCAGTGAGGTAGAGAAGGCTTCCTATCATGCTCCTATAGAGTTTTTGGTCTGCTTTCTTACCCTGAAGGTCACTAGAGATTTTAGTAGAGGATCCCATAGGATTGCAACTAGTCTTAGATTCTCCTAATCCAAACTTTTTCACTATTTCTAGAGCAAACTTGGATTGACTAAGAAATATACCTTGATCAGTCTGACTAACTTGTAATCCTAAAAAGAACTGAAGGGGTCCTACCAAACTCATTTCAAACGTGGAGCTCATTAACTTAGAAAATCCTTGAGCAAGATGATCAGATGTTGATCCAAAAACAATGTCGTCCACATATATTTGAGCAATGAGAATATCTTTACCAACCTTTTTAATGAATAGAGTCTTGTCCACATTCCCACACTCATATCCATTTTCAAGTAAGTGACTTGTCAGCTTTTCATACCAGGCTCTTGGGGCTTGTTTCAATCCATAAAGAGCCTTTTTCAACTTAAAAACATATTCTGGGTGATGAGGATCCTCAAAGCCTTGAGGTTGAGTAACATACACATCTTCCTCAATTTCACCATTCAAAAAGGCACTTTTCACATCCATTTGAAACAGTTTAATCCTCATGCTGCTGGCATAAGCTAATAGAATTCGAATAGACTCCAATCGAGCTACTGGGGCAAAGGTTTCCTCAAAATCAACTCCTTCAACTTGAGCATACCCTTTGGCTACAAGTCTAGCTTTGTTCCTTATAACATTTCCTGATTCGTCCAGCTTATTCTTGAAAATCCATTTGGTGCCAATTTGACTTTTGCCTTCAGGAAGAGGTACAAGATCCCACACATCATTTTTTCTAAACTGGTTTAGCTCATCTTGCATGGCATCAATCCATTCAGACTTGGTTTCTGCTTTAGAGAAATTCTTGGGCTCAATTTGTGAAACAAATGAATAGTGAGCACACAGATTATGAACCTGTCTTCTTGTCATGACTCCTTTTGAGATATCTCCAATGACATTATCCAGATTATGATTTCTTAAAAGCTTTGTGGGCATAGTGGGGACTGAGGGAATTTCTTCTTCAATTTCAGATGAAATAGGCTGCTCAACTGAGATCTCTTCTTCATCATGAGGAGTTTTCTTAATTTGATTAGCCTCATCAACTACAACATGAGCTGATTCCATGACAGCCATAGATCTAAGGTTGAAAACTCTATAAGCCTTGCTTTTATCAGAATATCCTAAGAAGATCCCTTCATCAGATTTTGAATCGAACTTTTCAAGCTGCTCTCTATCTCGTAAAATATAGCACTTGCTACCAAACACCTTAAGATACCCCAGATTAGGTTTTCTTCCAAAATACAGCTCATAAGGGGTTTTGTTAGTGTTCTTTGTCAGATAAACACGGTTAATAAGATAGCATGCGGTATTGACAGCTTCAGCCCACAAGTTTCGCGGGAGATTTTTCTCATTAAGAAGGGTTCTGGCCATTTCTTGAATAACTCTGTTTCTTCGTTCAGCTACTCCATTTTGCTGAGGAGTTTTTGGAGCAGAGAATTGATGACTGATCCCATGGCTTTCACAGAAGTCTGCAAATCTTTCATTTTCAAATTCACCTCCATGATCACTTCTTATCTTCTTAATTTTGCAGTCCTTCTCAACTTGAATTTTCTTGCAAATCCTTATGATATTATCTACTGCATCTGATTTAGCATGAAGAAAGGCTACCCATCCAAATCTCGAATAATCATCAACCATCACTAGGATATACTTTCTCCCACCAATACTCTGAACAGGTGCTGGTCCAATGAGGTCCATATGAATGAGTTCAAGGGGACGAGCAGAGGATATATCTTTTATACCTTTAAAACTTTTCTTGATCTGTTTACCCATTTGACAAGCCTTGCACAATTCAGATTTGTAATCATCTAATTTGGGTATTCCTCTAACAATTTCTTTCTTTGATAAGATCTTCATCAGTTTGTAATTTATATGTCCCATTCTTTGATGCCACAACTGATTTTCTTGAACTTTAGACATTAAACACATGGATTCATTCTCACTACATTCTTCTATGGTATAGATGTTATCTTTAGTACGTAATCCAGTGAGTAGAACTTTGTGGGATTTCTCATCCAGAACTTTGCAAGATTTGCTGTCAAAGACAACTTTGTTTCCTTTGTCACACAACTGACTTATGCTCAAGAGATTATGCTTTAAACCATCCACAAGGAAAACATCTTTTAATGTAGGCATTTGATCTCCTCCAACACAGCCTTTTCCTATAATTTGAGCTTTCCGATTATCTCCAAAAGACACATTACCTCCATCATAGTCCTCAAGAGTGATAAATCTAGAACGGTCTCCAGTCATATGCTTGGAGCAACCACTGTCCAAAAACCATCTAGAGTTTTCTTTAACTTTAAGAGCGGTTTGAGCAAAAAAATTCTTGACACTTTTCTCTTTTTCAATCCAAGTAGCCTTAATGAAGGTAGAGGTAGAAGTCTTGGGAACAAACTTGAAATGAGCTCTAGAACTAAGATTTTGAGACATCCTAAACTTAAAAGGACAGTTAGGAACTAGATGACCTATTTGATTGCAAAAATGACAAGTCCATCTAGAGGAAAAGAAGATCTTACCTATAGGTTTGAGATGAGTCCTAGTATTATGTTGAAAGCTATTCTTCTTGCTACTAGAGGAGCATTCATAACCTATACCATTCTTGTTACCAAAGACTTTATTCAAGCCTAACATTTGATAGAATTTGTCATTGCCTAAGGTAAATTTTTCAACAACATGTTTTCCCTTTTCAAGTTTCATTTGAAGAGATTCTGATTCTTGTTGACTAGATTCTAACAGACTTTGTAACTTATGAATTTCTTTTTCAGCTTTAGCAAGATTGTCATTAGAGGTAGTCAACTTAGATTGAACATTTTTTATCTCATTGTCTTTCAAGATTAATTGATCTTTTAAAACATCTAGATCATTCACAAGCCTTTTAGATTCACTTTTTAAGCTTTTATTTTTCTTGGTTATGACTTCACATAGTTCATATAGTTCCTCATAGGCTTGATGAATATCATTGTCACTATTCTCTTCATTTACTTCTTCTATTAATATGTTATGATCATTGTTTTCTTCAATGGGAGTGAAGAGAAGCCAAGAAGTGGAATTATCATTATCTTCATCATTTTGAGGTTCATTATTGTCACTACTTTCATCTTCATCATCATCCCAAGTTATGTTTAAGACTTTCTTTCCTTTCTTATCTTTCTTTTCAGATTCCTTAGGGGAGGGACAATTTTGAGCAATGTGACCAAAGCCTTTACAATTATAACATTGCACATCCCTTTTTGGTAAAAGATCCCCTTGAGTTTCTTTGAAATTTTTCATTTTTAGAATCTTCAGAATATTTATAGTTCTTTTTGTTCTTAAGGAAATTCTTGAACTTCTTAGCAAGTAAAATAGTGTTTTCATCATCACTCTCACTCTCATTGTCATTTTCTTTATGTTGGGAGCTAAGAGCTACACCTTTCTTCTTGCTAGGGGCTTCAAAGTCTAATTCATAGGTGAGAAGATTTCCTCTAAGTTCTTCTATTTTGATCTTGTCCACATCTTTGCTTTCGGTTATAGCAACTATCTTAGGTTTGAACCTTTTGGGAAGAGATCTTAATATTTTCCTAACAGGTTTGGACTCATCCATCTTCTCTCCTAGACCTATGAGGGAATTGACAATCTCCATGAATTTAGTATAGAACTCATCAAATGTTTCTTCCTCTTGCATTTTGAGTTCCTCATACTTAGTAGACAACATTTGGATTTTAGCAACTTTGACTTGATTGGTCCCTTCATGAGTGGTCTCTAAGGTATCCCACACTTCCTTAGCAGTAATACAATTTACTACCCTATTGACCTCTTCTTGGGGCAAGGCACAAAACAAGGATTTTTTTGCTTTAGCATTTAGATTTGCCCTATCTTTCTCTCCTTGAGTCCAATCTTTCTTGGGCTTAACTTTGATAGCAATGACATGTCCTTCAGAATCTTGTTCAGTGATAATGGGATCATGATACCCTTCTTCAATGATACTCCAAACATCTAGATTTTGAGATTCAAGAAAGACTTGCATCCTAATCTTCCAATACCGGTAATGAGAGCCATTGAACAAGGGAGGTCTATTGGTGGCATGGCCTTCTCCTAATTGGGATTGCATGATGACAACAAAGGCTAAAACTCACTCTAAGGATTCTAACTCTAGGTGGTTAGACCTAAACAAGAGCACCTAGGCTCTGATACCAATTGAAAGTCCAAGATCGAATCCTAGAGGGGGGGGGGGTGAATAGGGTGAGCTCAAAGTCCTAGACCAATTTTTAATTCTTTTAACTCTTAAGTCACTTATGCATTGGAGAATAATAGTGAAATCAACTAAACAAGCATAATCCATAAAATGAAAGCATAGAGGCAATCACCATAACACAAGCACGTATAGTGGTTCGGCCAAAATTGCCTACATCCACTCCCGGTACACCTACCGGTATCCACTAATTCCACTTAAGGTTTAGGATCACCTCAAACCTTACAAACAACACTATGCTTTTCAAGGCTTAGCATAAACCTTTACAACATATGCTTTTCAAGGCTAAGCATGAACCTTTACAACATGGAACTTTTCTCTTAAACAATATGCCTAATAATGCATGGATAAAGAGAACAATGAAGTGCAAAGAAATGCCTCTTAATAGGCTAGTTTGAAAATGAAGCTCAAGTTCTAGAACAATGCATGAAAATGACAAAGTCTATGTGAAATGCATTTTCTAAAAGATTACTCTTTCTCTTTTAAAAGATATGAACTTAAATGATGCAAAGATGTTTAACATATATTTGAGAAAGAGTTGTATGTCTAACACAAGTGATTCATAATGAAAAACAACTTGTTTTCAAAAAGATGATCTAAAGGCTAACAAGTTGATTTTTGAATCAAGAAACTAAAATCATGTGTAACTTAGACAATATGTTGCATTCATAAGTCTCATGTGATTTTTAAAGAACTAAGCATGTTATGAAGGTCAACATCTTAATAGGAAAGCAACTTGTTTATCATGCATTGGAAAATAGATCAAAGATTCAAAACAAAACATGATTTTGAAAAGAGTAGGATTAAAGGAAGCACACCCATTTGAAGATCAAAGGTTGAATAAGAGGAATGGCTTCATAATCCTTGTGAAAATGCTCCTAAGAAGTTGCTTAGCCTTGGCCTCAAAGGTCTCTCAAATATCAGCACCTTTCTCCAACCAAAAAGCCACTTTTTATAAAGATAAAGTTGCCAACGGCTAGTCCTCGGTCGACCGAGAAACAGGTCTCGGTCGACCTAGAAAGCACAACGGATATAAATCTGACCGTTGGAGCTTCAGTTCAGAATTCTGCAGAAATGACCTGCAGTTGTCTCGGTCGACCGAGACCACTGCCTGAAACAGCCCAGAAATTTGACAATTGAGAGAAACTTGAGGCTTATGAGGGCACCTTCCAAAGGACTTTCAAACACATCTACCAAGCAATAAATCATGACTAAAAGAAGATGAAAACTGAGATTTTAAAGCCATGAAAACTTCAAAACACAATAATGAATTTAAAGCTAGAAACTTTGGAAAGCTTGGAAGGAGTTTTGAAATCAAAAACTCTATGAACTGAAGAGGCAACCTGAACAAGAAAACCATGCATGATATTTGATAAAACAAAGATTCAAGAAGAAGAAATATGCATGATGCTCCTATGAATAAAGCCATGTATGAATGAGAGAACAAGCTATATGAAAGTGAATGCATCCTATCAAATTGCAACAAAACTAAAACTCTAACAAGTTGCAATATGATTTATCATTCTCGAAAGTATTGAAATAGTGTTTTAGCATTTTGCTAGCCCGGTTATATATTGTCCGAATTGAAAAGATACTTGTGCCTTGAGCATCCCGTCCCGCTTGTTTATGTACTTGTACTTGATGTGTTTTTATACATGTTTTGATTGTATTGTTATGTCTTTTCATCCGTTTTCCAAACCGTCATGTTTGACCCACAATTTGGTACACAGGTCCGGACATTGTCTATCCCGAGGCAGAGCTTGAGGAGGCGGTCGGTGAACCGCAACGCCTAGTTGAGTGGTATGCTGATGATGTCATGTAGACATTTGATTGCTATGAGAGGCGTGACATTTTAAGAAATGTTTAACGATTCTTTAGGAATTGGTATTTTGTTTATATTGGCCTCTATTTTTTTTGGGAATGTAATTAAATGATCTTGTGTATAAACTTTAACTTTTCTTTTGGGAAAACACTAATGATCATTGCTCATTCTGATACTTGATTTATATATATGATTTTATCTTGTGACTAAAGTTGAATTACCAATTTGATTTGCTACACGCTTCCGCACTCAAACAGAAATGTATGATGTTGTTTGATATTCTCACCATGGACACCTGTGGGAAATTAAACAAATCAATGTGGCACATTAGTCCCGGTCCGGGGTCGCGACACCCACTGTCCAGCTACCACGTACCCAAGACACCGAGATGTTGACCTACATTTGGCCTCACTCATTGGTGACTCAAAGCAAATGAATAGAAAGAAACTTGAGTTCATCAATGTCATAGTATTGAGAGCCTATTGCTAGGGAATTATGAGAGTAGACCTTAAAATCGAGATAGTATTTCATAAGGTACTTCTCATTGCCCTTCAATACATTCAATGTACCAGCATTATGATCCAGAATCTTTCAGTCTGATGATCGAGACAAATCACACCATCTCATAGTGATCAAAGTGCTGCAACCTTATCAGATGAGATGCCCAGTCTCATCATTGGTTGTGAGGATATTTTTAAGTATAAGATTTGTGACACATGTCTCCCGTATGTGGATTTCATCCATATACATATATCACATCCAATATACTAATGGGATCCGGTTCATCTCATGAACCATTATGTCATATGTATTGGTCATGTGCATTAAGTAATAAAACATCATTCATCTCATAAAAGGAAAGCATGATTTTATTAATAAATAAAGAAATTAATCAATTTATTACATCAACTGATGGATTGGGACCATACAATCTAACAATCTCTCACTTGGGCTCAATTCCAGTCAGTGTTGCATCTAATGCCCATCCCGTCTACATGCTGCTCAAAGACTTTAGTAGTCAAAGGCTTAGTAAAGGAATCTGCCAGATTGTCCGCAGAGGCTATCTTGGTGATGGAAATATCACTTCTCTGAACAATCTCTCTGACTAACTGATATATCCTCTGTACATGCTTTTGTCTTTAATGGCTTCTGAGCTCCTTGGACTGAGCGACTGCTCCACTGCTATCACAGTAAACTGTGAGCGGTTGTCGTGCCAAAGGTACCACCTTGAGTTCCATAAGGAATCTCTTGAGCCATACTACTTCCTTAGCTACTTCACAAGCTGCTACATATTTAGCCTCCGAGGTGGAATCAACAGCACAATCCTATTTAATACTCCTCCAGCTGATAGCTTCGTCACCAAGCATAAATACATAACCAGAGGTGGATTTTCTGGAATCCTTATCTGGCATGAAGTCAGAATCTGTGTATCCGACTGGAATCAGTTCATCACTGCCATAAATTAACATGTAATCTCTAGTCATTCTCAAGTTTTTGAGAATACATTTTACAGCAGTCCAATGTTCAGGTCCTGGGTTAGACTAATATCTGCTGACTATGCCCATTGCATGACAGATATCCGGTCTAGTACATAGCATAGTATACATGAGGCTACCAATAGCTGAAGCGAATGGTATCGACCTCATCTGCTCCTTTTCTTCAGGGATCCTTGGAAAGGTGCACTCCATGCCAGAAAGGAGTAATACCCTTCTTGGAGTCTTGCATAGCAAACCGTACCAGTACTTTGTCTATGTATGCAGCTTGGGATAAGCCAATCATCCTATTTTTCCGGTCTCGATGTAGTTTGATCCCTAGGATGTAGCTAGCTTCTCCCAAGTCCTTCATATCAAAAGTCTTTGCCAACCAAACTTTTATTGTTGACAACATTCCCACGTCTTTCCTAAGGAGTAGGATGTCTTCGACATATAAAACCAGAAAGACTACCCTGTCACCTTCACTTTTCATGTACACACATGACTCATCTAAATTTTGACAAAAACCAAATGACTTGATTGCCTGTTCAAAACGGATGTTCCAACTTCGGGATGCCTGCTTCAGTCCATAAATAGACTTCTGCAACTTGCAAACTCTTTCCTCTTGGTTTGTAGCTACAAAACCGTCTGGCTGCACCATATAAATGTCTTCCTCAAGATGGACGTTGAGAAACACTGTCTTGACATCCATTTGCCAAATCTCGTAATCGAGATGAGCCGTAATGGATAAGAGTATCCGGATGGACTTGAGCATGGCTACCGGCGAGAAGGTTTCCCCATAATCGATGCCCTTTTTCTGAGTATACCCTTTCGCAACAAACCTAGCCTTAAAGTTCTCTACTCTACCATCTGGTCCTCTTTTTCTCTTGTTGACCCACTTGCACCTAATAGGTTTAATATAGGCAGGCAAGTCCACAAGTGTTCAGACCTGATTGGAGTACATAGACTCCATCTCAGCTTTCATAGCATCTTGCCAGCGTCTCGAATCTGTCATTAAGTGCTTCATCATAGTTACAGGGATCTTGTTTCGGTTGTTCCAGAACTGCCTCGTAAGACTCTCCCAAGAACGAGAACCTGTCAGGGGGTCTGACAATCCTCCCACTACGACGAGGCATTGGTGTAACTACTGGGTCTGGTAAGTGTGGTTCTTCCTCAAGTTCGGTCATACTTGGATTTGGAATTAATTTCTCTTGAATTTCTTCCAAGATTACCTTTTCTAAAGATTTCCGGTCCATCATATAATCTTCCTTTAGAAAAACCGCATTAGTGCTCACTAGCACTTTATGCTCTCTGGGATTATAGAATAACCAACCTTTAGTTCCTTTAGGATATCCTACAAACGTGCACACTTTAGTCTTTTTTCCAACTTATCTGTCTTAACCTTTAGTGCATGTGCCAAACAACTCCAAATGTGTAAATGTTGTAAACTAGGCTTTTGCCCGGACCACAACTCCCGGGGAGTCTTAGGTACAGACTTAGATGGTACGAGATTTAGTTTGTACATTGCAGTATCCAAGGCGTATCCCCAGAAGGATATAGGTAATCCTGAGAAACTCAGCATAGACCTGATCATATCTAAAAGAGTCATGTTCCTTCTTTCCGCTACTCCATTCTGTTGAGGCATACCAGGAGAAGACAACTGGGACAAAATCACATTTTCTGATAAGTATCCTATAAAATCAGCAGAGAGATATTCCCCTCCTCGATCTGATCGAAGAGTCTTGATACTCTTATCTAATTGCTTTTCAGCTTCCGCTCAAAACTCTTTGAACTTTTCAAAAGCCTCGGACTTGCGGTGCATAAGGTATATGTATCCATATCTTGAGTAATTATCTGTGAAAGTGATGAAATACTCATATCCTCCTCTGGCTTGACATTAATGGGTCCACACACATCAGTATGCACTAATTCCAATAAATCTTTGGCCCTATTGCCCTTAAATGAAAAGGTCTTTTGGTCAGTTTGCCTTCTAAAGAGGACTCGCAGACAGGCATTGGTTCTACCACCAATGAAGGCAAGATGCCATCTTTCACTAGCCTATCAATCCTGTTTAGGTTTATATGACCTAGCCTCAAGTGCCAAAGTTTTGTTGGATTAGATGAAGGTGACTTCCTCTTTAACAAATAAAGCCCATTGGTTATCTTGCCAGAACATATAAAAGTATCATTCCTCTTTATGACAACTTCAGTACCAAAAGCAATGGAATAAATTTTATTCACCAAACTAGAAACTGAAATTAAATTCCGCCGTAAAGACGGTACATACAATGTGTCTGACAAAACCAATTTATTATTTGAAAAACATAAAGTAATAACTCCCACTGAAACAACCTCTGCCTTAGCGTCAGATCCTAGGTTGACAATGATTTCTCCGTCACCGAGCCTCCTGGTTTCGCTGAACCCCTGCAACGAATTACATATGTGATTAGTTGCCCTGGAGTCCACACACTAAGATTCTGAAGTACCAGTTGCAAAACTAACTTCAGAAATAAGTGACTCAATCATACCTGAGGTCTTCTTCTTAGACATATATCCCGGACGATTCCTTTTCCAATGACATATCTTACCACAATGGAAACACTTTCCTTTTGACCCTGAACCCTTACCCTTGGCCACGCCACCATTAGAACCATTCTCCACCTTAGGACCTTTCAGAACTGATTTCTTTTTGCCTTTCCGCCCTTTGCCTTTCGGCTTGGGTTTGGCATCTGATTTTTCTGTCACTAGGGTAGTTGGCTTATTCTTCATAATCCTCTCAGTCACCACTAGCTGGCTAGACAGCTCAGCCAGAGTCAGATTCATCTTATTCATATTATAATTAACCTTGAAATTGTTGAATGACTCTGCCAGTGACTAAAGGATTATGTCGATCTGCGATTCTGCATCAATTGCAGCTCCCAATACATCTAACAAATTTAATGAGTCTATCATTTTTAACATGTGTTCCTGTACTGATGTACCTTCAGCCATCTTGGTGCTAATGAGCACCCTCATAGCTGCCCGCCTAGCAGGCCTGCCCTGTTCCACAAACATCTCCTTTAAGTTCGATATAATATCGTATGCAGTCTTATAGGATTGATGTTGGTGTTGCAAAACACTAGACATGGATGCCAAAATGTGACTGGCCATCTCATCGTCTTTGGCCCATTCGGTGTAAAGTTCCTTTTTTTCTTCCGATGCATCCGGGCCAGGCTCATCAAGGGGGGTTTTGGTAAGGACATGTTTATAACCTGAAGCGGTCAATACAATATCCAGGTTTCGTTTCCAGTCTACATAGTTGGATCCCACCAACTTATTCTGGTTGAGGATGGTCGCAAGTGGATTGAAAGTATTTGAATTCATACTTGAAATACTGTAACACATAACCATACATTCAATTAATGAATTTAAATGACATTAGGGTTTAGTATTCTACCAAATTTATGTGGGAATCCTCATAACCACTAAATTTAAAATACATCAGAATCCCAATCCCCGGGGTATGCCTCCTTGGGGAGTGCGAATACCTCCTAGATTGGTGTGGATCAAAGTTGGTCAAAATTAGGATTAAGACTAACTATCCATGATCCTCTTCATTCATTATTATCTAGGTATCTCATACCAAATAATGAATGACTCCCGATTAGCTTCGGTTTCTAAAATACATGAGACAAATCATTGGGGATACTACATCATTATTTTAGTTAAGTGTGACCCACGAACTAGCATTGCATGGCAACCGGTGCGAGCAGTTCCTCCTTGGGGAGTGGGCCCCCGCCCCGTCTCACCAATACTATCCATATCTAATAACCAGACAAGTAAAAGCCCTCCGTGGGGAACGACCATTCTCAAGATGGCGCGAGGCTAATGCTCTCCTTACAATGGACCTATGGTGGAAAACCATGGGGATTTTTTTATTATAAATGCCCCGCTCCCACTTAATATTTTAGAATTGAGGATTTCCTTTTAGGTATATGGGCCCACATATATAAACATCAAATCATCTCATGATATGACCAATGGTTGATTTCAAGTCAAGTTATTTTATGGAAAGTCGAGTTTCCTAAATTAGTGTTACCAATGGATCCATGTCATGGTTTCATTAACTCTAATTAGAACTCTTTCCAAAAATTAATTTGATTTGACCAATTTTGGATCCGATTTGGAAATATTCTATAAAAGCAACCATCCATAAATAGAAAGTGCAAAATATAAACCAGTCCTCTCCTCCACATGGCCCAAGCGGTATAGACTTGGACTTATAGACTTTCCAAAACTTTAAGATTCCTCAAACACTTTGGGCATTTCCAAAACGCTTTTGGTAATCTTCAAACTCTTTGATTAGGAGTCCAACTTCACTTTCCTTCTTCATCTCGGACATCGCCAGAATTTACAAATTTTAGAAAAATTACATAAATTCTTATGCCTCAATTATGAGACTTACATGGTAATCTAAACATGGAAATAAAAAGGACTGTAGGGAAATTCACTATGCCTTGCCCTTTCTATGGAAACCAAGGAAACCATGATGCCCTTTACAAGTAACCCGAAATAACCATCAACCACATAAAGAAAGTAAAGAACTTGTGGGCAATATGGAGAGGATAAGATCACCTGCATGTTAGTATCTCATACAACCACACAAATCACAAAAATAGGTTGCCAAACAATGCTGGAAAAATAAGACATCAGAGAAGACCCGAAACTAAGAAATCCGAATTCTGTATTCCTGAAGCAGTGTCCTCGGTCAATCGAACAAAGGGCTCGGTCGACCGACTTGCATGTGCTTGGTCGACTGAGCACGAGTCTCGGTCGATCGAACTGACGAAACCTGCAACTTTGGGTTTCTGCAGTTCGTATCCAATCTTCACCAAATCACTTCCAAAGTGTTCCTATGGCTTCCTATCATCCATCCGACATTATTATACCACTTTGTGATTATCTAAACATGGATTTACTAATAAACAAAGCAAATCCATAAAAAATTGATTCGTACATAGTCCTTGCTCTATCCTCTTTGCATCTCATGCAAATATTAGACCAAGTTTACTGATCTAACATGATTAGAGATGAGGTATGTCTCTGAAACCAATTGTTGGAAGTAGATGGGTCTAGTGGATAGATTTTCTAAAACTTTTGACCCACTTGACTCAAGGATCAAATATCCATAAGGCCATAAAACCCAATCCAGGATCCATGTCCTCAATCTCAGCCATCATGATCAGTAAATAAACCTATCAAGAAGATAAAACAACAGCCAACAAGCATCCATAAAAATCTACAACATGCAAGGAAGTAGATTATACCTTAGGAGCTTGGTTGTGCTTTAATGGAGAAGTTGCGTATTTCTTTGATGATGAAACTCTTTCACGTATCAAACAAGAATCTCTAAGACCTATTGATCTTCCACGCTATGACCCTCTTATCAGAGCTCTTTTCTCAAGAAGATGGGTTGGATCTCCAAGAGAAAACCCTACTAGAAACTCCAAGGAACTAGAAAAGAACTAGAAGAGAGGAGAAAGGAAAAAGAGTTGTGCAACACTTGCACTATAGGGGTTTGGCCGTGGGATCCAAGACATGGACGTCCAAGGGGATGCTTCCCCTTTTTATAGCACAAAGACTCCTCATTTTCTTTCTCTCTTACTAATTGATATGGAAGTCCCACTTCCACACTAATTAATAACTTACTATTACTACTATTAGAAGTCCTACTTCAAATAGAAATAGTAACTTTCTAATTCCTTCCTTTTGGAGTTTATGTAAGATTAGTATCTTTCTAATATCTTGGGCTAGCGTGGGGACCACTAGGGATTCCTTAGAAAGTTGGCTTCAACTGGGACACCGGGACCCCACATTTCATGTGCAATCCGGGCCCAAAGTTAATTGCAAGTAACACTACTATATAAATGCAATTGCACTCCAGTCTTAGGAATAAATTACAATGAAGACCCTAAACTTTCCAATTACCACAAGTAGGCCCTTCTATCAATATCCATGGATCAATTGGAATAAATCTGTCCCATCCATTCTTAGATCCACATCTTATTATCCTTGAGCCCTAATTAATCACAGTGATCATTAGTACCATCCAATTAACTCTTAATCGAGATGGGTGCGCACTTATTAATGACAAATCCATTAATTGGCACAAGGGGATAATATAGATAGATTCCATCTTGACCATTAGATGTTCCCACAGTCCTGCTACCACGTACCCAAGACACCGAGGAGTTGACCTACATTTGGCCTCACTCATTGGTGACTCAAAGCAAATGAATAGACAGAAACTTGAGTTCATCAATATCTCAGGATTGAGAGCCAATTGCGAGGGAATTATGATAGCAGACCTTAAAATCGAGACAATATTTCATAATGTGCTTCTCATGGTCCTTCAATACATTCAATGTTCCAGTATTATGATTCAGAATCTTTCATTCTGATGATCGACACAAATCATGCTATCTCATAGTGATCAAAGTGCTGCAACCTTATCAGATGAGATGCCCAGTCTCATCATTGGTTGTGAGGATATTTTTAAGTATAAGATTTGTGACACATGTCTCCCGTATGTGGATTTCATCCATATACATATATCACATCCAATATACTAATGGGATCCGGTTCATCTCATGAACCATTATGTCAATGTATTGGTCATGTGCATTAAGTAATAAAACACCATTCATCTCATAAAAGGAAAGCATGATTTTATTAATAAATAAAGAAATTAATCAATTTATTACATCAATTGATGGATTGGGACCATACTATCTAACAAGCACCAGCTTGGTAGAGGTTTCAGCTCGGTTACAGAATCAGCTATACAAAGCGCCGAGTTATAGAACTTGGCAGAAGTCTCAGCTCGGTGACAGCACCAGCTTGATAGAAGCTTCGGCTCGGTTACAAAACCGGCTATACAATGCGCTAAGTTATGGAACTCGGTGGCTATCCTAGTTCGGTCACGGGACCGAACGTACAACGCGCCAGGTTATGGAACTTGATAGCTATCCTAGCTTGGTTGTGGAACCAACTATGCTGTTGAAGAACTCGTTGGCTACTCCCGAAAAGTAAGTTCGGTTACAGAACCAACTAAGGTTTTTCTATCATCAAGGTACTTCTTGAGTTATAGAACTTAAGAACAGATCGAACTCTGGTTGTTGAACCGAATTCGATTAGGCTAAGACACTTCTGGTTGTGGAACCAAAGTTATTTGCCCAATGGTCACTCAGTTCCGGTTACTGAACCGAACTCAACTACTTGGCCAAAGAATCAGGCGTCTGTGCTAAGGGCCTAGTTATGGAACAAAGGTCAAACGCATGAATGTTATTTTCAGAAGAAAAGATTGAAGGCAAGTATAGGAAAGACATTATATTCATTAATTGGAAAAATAGATACAAATTCTATACACTTTCCATTGCAAAGGAAAAAAAAGAAAAAAATACATCCAATAGCTTCAAGAAGCAGTGGCCTCTGCATTAACATCTGGAGGGTCAGTCGTAGTAGCTTGGGGAGTAACCTCAGGCAGAGGAGTCGCATTAGCTTCTGGAGTGACCTCAGGAGTGGGGGCAGAACTCTGCTCAGGGCTATAAAATTTGGGCAGATCCTGATAAACAGGGTGATTCTCGGGGATCCCTGCCTTCTTCAATGCAACCCGACACCCGAGCTCGAATAGAGCCGAGCTTATCTTCTCGACTTGGGCCTCATATTCCTTTGTCGCCGCATCCACCCCGTCTTGGAAAGATGTGTCAGCGTCAGCTTGGATTGAGGCTTGGAGTTCGGCTTTCTCCTTGTGCGCCAATTCGAGCTCGACATTCCGTTTTGCCAGCTCGACCTCAAGTTCGAGTGCCCTCTTCGCCTTAGCCTCTGCCGTACCCCTTAGGTCATGGGTCTCGACCTTCAGCTTGCTGATCTCGTTAAGCCCAAACTCGAACTCTGCCCCTTGGCTACTGATCTTCTCCTCCGTCGATTTCAGCTCCTGGCTACTCCCCTCCAAGGCTTTCGCAAGTTTTTTCTTCTCTGCTTCCATCTTTCGACCTTGGAACTGCTTTCACGGGTCCTATCCAGGACCACCTGAATCCTCTGCGCAACCTGAGAAAAGAAACAAGTGTCAGAAAAAAGACAAACGAGAACAAGTCACCACATGTCTATTTTGAAGACTTACCGAGAAGACCGACTGCAGAGATGAGATCAGCAGCAATGTGTCGCGCGCTCCCTTATGCCTCTACACATCGAGTGGTAGAGCACATGCATTGGCAAGAGTAGCGACGACTAAGGGGCTGCTGGATAGACAGTTTTCCACCATCATGGGCCTCCTAGGCCCGAGCTGGAGGCTTGGCCTCCATGGGGTCGGCCCTGTAGGCTGAGGAGCCGAGGCTTGCCCAGGGCCCTTCTTTGCCAAGCCCTCGGCCCTGGGCCTTTTTTCCTTCAGAGCTCTCTCCCTAGCCTCTTTGGCAGAGCGCTGCCGAGCTCTCACGCCTTGGCCATCAGACCGCGGCCTTTTCTCCGCCCGACCTCTTTCCCTTGCAATCTCGGCGGAGCACTGCCGAGCTGCGCCCGAAGAAACAGAAGAAGAAGCCTTGGCGCTTCCCGAGGCCGCAGAGGTGAGAGTGGGGTCAGCAGCAGCGGGTGTGGTGGCGGAGGGAGCTTGGCCTCCAAAAAGTTTAGCCCCCATGTCTTTGACCTTCGGTGTAGGGCGACGTCGTTCCATATCCTCTACTCTTTCTTCTTCTCGGTTGGAGGGGGACGAGTAGGCTTCGACGAGCTAAGACAGGTCGGTGGTATCCGAGCCGGAGGGCGATTTGGATGCCTCGGCACCTGAAGCTCTTCAGCCCTCGGCGTCGGTCAGTGCGAGCATGGGCTCCTTCCTTTTGATGTAAGTGTGGTACCTCGACTCGTACCCGAGCAAGGACTAAGCGGCTCACCCGTGGTGGCCCTGGTATTTGCGCACGACTTTCAACCAGCTGTCGTTTCTCTTCCAGCCGGCGCGCTCGGCCCCCTGCTTCCTCTGGCTGACCTCTGCATGACAAGAGAAAACGTAAGCTCTGCAAGATAAGAGAAGAAAACAAGAGCATTCTCAGGAGCTCGGTATTTACTTGGGAGAAACCCGAAGTGACAAGGAATCTTATACAGTTTCTCCGCCTCGGTCTCTGCCTCGTCGAACTCCCAGTTACTGAAAGTCCGAGATTCTTACCCTAGAGGGGGGTGAATAGGGTGAGCTACAACTTAGTGAACAATAATGCCCGATTTTAAATTCTATAGTTTAATTAGTCACAAGTGATGATATAGAACTAAAATGCAGAAGCTAACAAAAATAATCATCACAAAGCATTCACCATCACACAATGATTTATAGTGGTTCGGCCTTAATGCGTACAACCACTACCGGCTTGTGATCTAACACTCCATCGGATTTTCACTATCTATGCTTTTCAATAGGCTAAGGAATAACCTCTAACACTATGCTTTTCTTAGGCTTAACAATAACCTCTTGGGTTTTCAGGTTCACCCTAACCTTTATACTTATGCTTTTCTAAGGCTAAGCAATAACCTTTACAAGAGATTATTTCTCAAAGAAAGTGTCTATACAAACACTTTAAGAGATACAATTTAAGCTCAATAGAAAGCTCAAATGATATATGCTTAAAGCATTTTAAAATTTGAAGTACAGAGATAAATAAATTGAAGCTGTATTGGAAACCACATGTTCTTTTTCAAAAGACAACCTGTAAAGAATTCATTAATCAAGAAATGTAAGTTGTAAGAAAATTTAAATCTTAAAAAAACATGTAATAAAAGAGCAAAGTTGTTTTCAAAACATAAAGGTTTCCTATGAGATCATAGAATGAAAACAACTAGCTAAAGACTCAACTAAGTCGAGAGATCATGCATGAATTAGAATCAAAGATGTTGAAGCAAGCATGATTTATACAACAAGGCAATGACTTGGTTTGAGACTAAGTGATGAATCCAATAATAAATAAATCAAAGATATAATATAATGGATTCAACACATCATAATTAACATGCTGTAAGAGATTTTCCAATAAGTTAAACTAGCATGTAACAAATGATATGAGAAGAGCAAAGCTTACTAAGATGTTTAACTGTAGAACCAAGCTTTGTCTTTCCAAGATGTTCCTCTTGATCTTGGGTTTGAATGATGTTTAGAGAAACTCCCAAGATTGGTCTCTAAAAAGACTCTCAAGACCTCTCTCAAAAACAAAGGAAGGGTTCTTTTTATAAGAAAAAAAATGAGTCCAACGGATCTCCTGTCGGTCGACCGACATTTAGAGTTCGGTCGACCGAACTCAACGATCATATTACAACGGTTATATTTTTGAAACAATTCTGTTTTCGGTTCACCGAAACTTAGTCGGTCGACCGACATGAGACCGACACTTGACCGACATAACAAAATGATTGGAAAACATGCTCTCTGGTTTCAGAACCGAATAGAGTTCGGTCAAGTACTAAAACACCTTCGGTCGACCAAACCTCGACCGACAGAAAAACCTCCTTACTCGAATTGGAACCGACAAAAGCTCGGTTGAGCTCGGTTCACTGGTCGGTTAGCCGACACCTGACCGACAGGGTATACAGTCAGAAGTCCAGAAGTTCTGAAGGATTTGACTAAAAAAATCTTTGGAAACCAAGTTTAACACAGAAAACTAAAGATTTGTAAGTCAACTAAAATCACATTTGGAATCAAAATTAAATCAACCAAAAACATTTTGAATAAAACATTATAGGGTCAATTTTCGGACATGATTTTCAAGCTACCAAGATGCAATTTTGAAATTCAAGCTACCAGGATGCAATGTTGAAATTAGATGAAGTGATGAAAATGAATGCATATGCTAACCATCAAATTGCAAACAACATAGATCTAACAATCTCCCCCTTCGTAATTTGGTGGAAAAGATCAAAGAACACAAACACCATCAATCAACCAATCAACCAACACTTGATCTCCCCCTTTGTTGAACATCCACTTTAACTTAGTCTTTTGCTCCCCCATTGTCTTTGTTCCCCCGTTGTTAAGCAACTTCTCCTTTTCTCAACTCCAGTTTGGTTTTCTCCTTGCTTTTCTCCAAATGATTTGCTGATATCGCCTTTCTTTTCTCCCCCTTTGACATCAAATTGCTATCGCATCTGTAAACAAAACTACTTGCAACCAATACCCTTCAAATGGCATAGATTGATTGAATAGACAGATATAGCTTCTTCAGACATTAAAGAAAGGAAGAGACAATGTAAAATGAATGAGGATCATATAACTCATATCATAAATTACAAAAGCAAAGATTGAATATAGGAATCGAACAGTCATATTGATCTTTAAAATTTACAGTAAAGTTTTCACTGGCCAATATTAGCCATATAAAAACATGAAGTTAGAGATCAAACAAGTTTTGCAACCAAACATTACAACCAAAAACATCATATCCTTTTCCATAAATAAAGACACCACCATTGAATATACCAATAAAAACATTAAAAATGAAGCCTAGTAAATCTTCCTAGTCTGAGTCAGGAGGTGGAGGAGACGGAGACAGTGGAGCAGCCACATCATCCCTTCTGTAATTCTTGGAGATTGCTGACAGATATATGAATAGCTTGTTCACAGTCTTCTTAATCTTCTTTTGTTCTCCCCTCATGTAAGCAATGTCTCTCTCAATGGCTCCCAGTCGATCATGTGTAGAGCTCGAAGAAGAGGGACGCGGAGGAGAGTTGTGCCTCAAAGATGAAGCATGAGGACGAGGAGGACTGGGTGGATCTTGAGCCAAAGGGGCATCCTCTGCTATGGGAACATGATTGTTGGGTAGAAGATTCATTTGATTCAGGTTTACCATAGAGAAAGGAGTTTTGAGTAATGGTTTCTCATTTTGGGGTTTGGGATTTCCAAAAGAAAAATCCAATTGAGTCATAAAGAAACCAAAAGGAATAGCATTTTTCTATCGAACAGTGTTGTGAAATTTTATGATGGTTTGGCAGCTGATTGAAGGAGGACAAATGGGAACTCTAGTGATAACTTTAGACAGGATGCTCACCATATAAGCTGTTAATTGAGTTCGATTTCCCATCCTTGGATAAACATTGTAAGTAAAGATATTGTGAATAATCCGATATATAGGAAAAAGAGAGTTTAAAGTGAGATGGTGCTTCTTAGAGTCCCATTCAGAATAAAAGCCACAAAGATCAAGTGTAGCTCTTCTCTTCTCTTCTTCAGAAAGAGAGTCAGAGACAAAAGTGATACCATTTTGAGAACAAGGGATACCTATGATGGATCCTATCCTTTCAGGAGTAATCTCTTCATCTCTGTCAGAGAAACAAATGGTAAAAGAGCAAGAATTTTCTTCAACTTTTGTTGTAGAGATAGATGCATACATGTTTTTAACAAGAGAAGGATATGCATTAGCCCCCAAAAAAGAATTCCTTCCCAACCAACTCTTCCTACAACTTCTCTAAGGTCAAAAGACCTGATTTGGTCCACCAAGACACTTCTCTCTACAATTATTGGTCTACCTTGTAGACTCTCAAGTAATTTATTATTGGGTTTTAAAATATTTGAGGCATGAGAAGGAGATGAGGAGGGAGAATCATGGGGACTTCTCACATAAGGTCTACTAGAGGATGTAAAAGAAGTTCTTCCCCTCTTAGATGGGCGAGGAACAATTTTCTTCATCTTAGGAGGCATATTATCAAACACTTGGTGAGCACAACAAGTTTTAAGAATGAATGGAGAGAATACCAATGCAAAGCTTGTGCAAAATATAAGAAAGTAGACAAGCAAGAAGAAAAGAAGCTAAACAAGACAAAGAGAAGAAAGGATGGAAATATTAGAGAGAGGATGGAGATTTTGGGAAAAACCTACACAATACAAGAAGCGCCGTTCAACACAAAAAGCACAAAGAGAAAAGATAAGCAATGAGAAAGGAATGGAGAGAGGAAATAAATTACCTACAAGGAGAGGTGAATAGAATGAAGAAGAGAGGATTTGAAAGAAGCCTAAATGGAGAGGAAGACCCCAACTACGAAACAGTAAAGAATGAAACAGAGTCTGCGCGCAGGGCTAAAAAGGCTACTGTGCGTTGTCAGTTGATCGACAACTAGGAGTTCAGTTGACCGAACTCAACAAAGCAGAAAAAAGAAGAATCCTAAAAAAATTTAAACTAAGAAGCACAGATTAGGGACCACAAAATTAAAAAAATAAAAATAAAAACAAGACTTTAGGATTTCTCTTGATATTTACTTTTTGGAATCCACCTATAGTCTTGAGAGGATTTCTCTTGCAGATTATTTTTAGAAATTCCACCAACACTTAAAGATTTAAGTTGGTAGATAGACTTCTCATCATGATTGATATTATCTTGAGAAAGATGATTTGTCTTTTGATGTTGGTGAGTTTCTTTTATAATTTCCTCCTCCTTTTTATTTTTGATTTTTATATTTAGATTCTCAACTTTCTTCAAAAGATCTTTCATTTGGGGTGTTAGAGGAGGTAAATTTGGAAGTTCTTCTTTTATTGGTTCCTTAAGTTTTGGTTTAAATTGTTTGAAATTTTCAAAACCAAATTGAAGTGACTTCATTTGATTAGACTCATGATTCCTTCGAGTTTTACATTCAAATCTTAGATGCCCATCATTTCCACAATAATTGCACTTTGTCTTGGGCAAGGAAACATTAGTTCTAGGAAGAGAGGTTTCTCTTTTAACAAAAGTATTAATAAATCCAGGTTCATGTGGGGTTTTCCAATTAAATCCAAGGCCGGTCATATCTCTATGAAATTTACCCATTTTAAGTAATTGTTCAAATTTAACTTCTCCGTGGATAAACCTATTCTCATACTTTTGCTTGTAATCTCTAAGAATAGTGATTTGATCCTTAAGGTTAGAGTTTTCCTTTTCAACTTCCTTAATGTTGTTTAGCTCTTTGTGGGCAAGATTTAACTTAAGTTTGAGTTCATTAACCAAACTGGATCCAAGTTCTACATCTTTTAACTTGGTTTGAGTTTTAGATAGATTTGCTTCAGAAATTTTTAACTTGGATTCTAAATTGTTGATAATTATGTTTTACCTCAGAATTTGATCTCTTAAATTAGCATTTTCATTGTAAAGTTCATCACATTCTATCTTTAATTCATCTGAATTATTTTGAGCATTAGATAGGTTATGTAAGGAGATCATCAATTTAGAATCTAAACAACTTATAGCTTCATTCTTTTCTCTAAGTTCATTATGTAAAGTGTTTAAAGCTTTTGATAGCTTTTCAGATTCTTCTTTTAATTTCTTATTTTCCTTAACACGTTCTATGGAGAAAGTGTAGAGCTCATTATAAGCTTGTTGTATATCATCTTCATTTTCATGAAATTCTTCTTGCTCAAATTGAACAACATGGATTTCATTTATGGAATCTTCATTTGATGAGCAGGAGAGTTTAAGAGAAGAATCTACACAATTTATCAAAGTGGAATCCATAACAAATGATTTTCAAGAAGGCACAACAACTAGGGTTTAAACTCTAGGTTTTTACACCTAATCAAGAGTTTCAATCCACTTGATTCCTATTATAGAGCACAAGGCTCTGATACCAATTGAAAGTCCTACTCCGATAAGATTTCAAATTGGGGATCCTAGACTAAGGATCAACTCCAGGTTGTTAAGCCCTACAATGGAGTAACCTCTCTCTGATACCAATTGAAAGTCCGGGATCCTTACCCTAGAGGAGGGTGAATAGGGTGAGCTACAACTTAGTGACCAATAATGCCCGATTTTAAATTCTATAGTTCAATTAGTCACAAGTGATGATATAGAATTAAAATGCGGAAGCTAACAAAAATAATCATAAAAAAGTATTCACCATCACACAATGATTTATAGTGGTTCGGCCTTAATGCCTACATCCACTACCGGCTTGTGATCCAACACCCCACCGGATTTCCACTATCTCTGCTTTTCAATAGGCTAAGCAATAACCTCTAACACTATGCTTTTCTTAGGCTTAACAATAACCTCTTAGGTTTTGAGGTTCACCCCTAACCTTTACACTTATGCTTTTCTAAGGCTAAGCAATAACCTTTACAAGAGATGATTTCTCAAGAAAGTGTCTATACAAACACTTTAAGAGATACAATTTAAGCTCAATACATTTGCCTCTTAATTAGGCTGATATGAAAGTGAAAATCAAACTCACACAACACTCTATGCAATGCAAAGATGAATGCACATGATGTGTGTGTGAAAACTTCAATCAAAGTTAAAAAGAAAGCTCAAATGATATATGCTTAAAGCATTTCATAGTTTAAAGTATAGAGATAGATAAATTGAAGTTGTATTGCAAATCACATGTTCTTTTTCAAAAGACAACCTGTAAAGATTTCATTAATCAAGAAATGTAAGTTGTAAGAAAATTTAAATCTTAAAAAAACATGTAATCAAATAGCAAAGTTGTTTTCAAAACATAAAGGTTTCCTATGAGATCATAGAATGAAAACAACTAGCTAAAGACTCAACTAAGTAGAGAGATCATGCATCAATTAGAATCAAAGATGTTGAAGTAAGCATGATTTGTACAACAAGGCAATGACTTGGTTTGAGACTAAGTGATGAATCCAATAATAAATAAATTAAAGATATAATATAATGGATTCAACACATCATAGTTAACATGCTACAAGAGATTTTCCAATAAGTTAAACTAACATGTAACAAATGATATGAGAAGAGCAAAGCTTACTAAGATGTTTAACTATAGAACCAAGCTTTGTATTTCCAAGATGTTCCTCTTGCTCCCTTGAGTTATTCTTGATCTTGAGTTTGCATGATGTTCAGAAAAACTCCCAAGATTGGTCTCCAAAAAGACTCTCAAGACCTCTCTCAAAATAAAAGGAAGGGTTCTTTTTATAAGAAAAAAATTTGAGTCCAACGGATCTCCTGTCGGTCGACCGACATATAGAGTTCGGTCGATCGAACTCAACGGTAATGTTACAACGGTCATATTTTTTAAACAATTCTATTTTCGGTTCACCGAAACTTAGTCGGTCGACCGACATGAGACCGACACTTGACCGACATAACAAAATGATTGGAAAACATGCTCTCTGGTTTCAGAACCAAATAGAGTTCGGTCAAGTACTAAAACACCTTCGGTCGACCAAACCTCGACCGACAGAAAAACCTCCTTACAGGAATTGGAACCGACAAAAGCTCTGTTGAGCTCGGTTCACTGGTCGGTTAGCCGACACCTGACCGACAGGGTATACAGTCAGAAGTCCAGAAGTTCTGAAGGATT
Organism: Cinnamomum chago; assembly: GCA_038049695.1. Taxonomy (NCBI): domain Eukaryota; kingdom Viridiplantae; phylum Streptophyta; class Magnoliopsida; order Laurales; family Lauraceae; genus Cinnamomum; species Cinnamomum chago. The sequence continues at coordinate 66,556,119 of CP142451.1, forward strand.
TGACTAAAAAAATCTTTGGAAACCAAGTTTAACACAGAAAACTAAAGATTTGTAAGTCAACTAAAATCACATTTGGAATCAAAATTAAATCAACCAAAAACATTTTGAATAAAACATTATAGGGTCAATTTCCAGACATGATTTTCAAGCTACCAAGATGCAATTTTGAAATTCAAGCTACCAAGATGCAATGTTGAAATTAGATGAAGTGATGAAAATGAATGCATATGCTAACCATCAAATTGCAAACAACATAGATCTAACAGTTACTGGAGACGAGTAGACGATCATCCCCGGCATGTTTGTTTGAGTCCTCCAGGTTATAAACAAAAGGCTCCAATTTTGGTTCCCCCCGGAGGTAGTAGCTATGATTGTCTCCCGCAAACTTGCAGATGTTATACACATCCTCGATGTCATGGACACCGAGGTTAAATACCAAACTCTTATTGAGCTCGGTGGCACCCATTATTACTTTGTAGCTATTGGGCATCAGCTGACAAGGGCCAAGGTGCCATGTCGCCAGGCAAGCTCTAAGAAGGGAGTGGACTGAAAACCTAACCCCTCCTTCGATTATTGAGACTAGAGGGAATAACATCCAGCCATCGCGGAAAGAGTAACCATCGAAAGGGTTCTTTGGGTTGTCTAACTTGGTCTGGACATTTTCTGGGATCTCGTACATCTCCCTGAACCCAGCCATGGCCTCAAGGGTGTCCGCCGAGTTCCTATAAGATCCCATTTTCCTGAGAATGAAGAAACTGGAAAGAGTAGGGGCTGAAACCCTAAAACCCTAAGGCAGAAGCCCTAGCAGGAATGGAAGATACGCAAAGGAAAGAGATGAGGGAGAAGACTCACAGAGAGAAAAGGAGGATAACTTTAGACTCATACGCTAAGGACAGAACTCCGACAGGGCTTCTTATCTCTTGCAGCAGGGACTCTCTCTGATGAATGCTAAAGTAAAGAAACGAAGAAGGAAGAACCCTATTTATAGATAGAATAAAGCCCAGTCAAATTCCGAAAAGCACGTGTTGCTTCAAATTCGCTGGACGACCAATCAAATGGAGACACGTGGTACTGCCAGTTCATCTCTTGCTGTGATCCAGACGCTTTATTAATTGCCTTGGGCAGACGAAGCAACAATAGTGTGCTATTTATCGCCTCGGGCAGATGAAGCAACACCGACGTGATATTTATGGTCTCGGACAGACGACCAGACTTCGTGATAAATATCAGACGTCATCAGCCAACACCGAGATGAAATTCAAATTGATACCCAAGATTGTCTCGACATAATACTTAGTTCCCGACCTTAAAGAGTTGGAGAACTTTAATCGGTCATGAGCTAGGAGGCAGTTGTGTGGGACGATTCCCTAATAGCAGGATTGAGCTAGTATCGGTAACAGTACTGACTTGTCTTATCTCGGTCTCGGTGTCCAAGCTCGACAATAGTACCAACATACATCCAACTCGGCAACAGTGCCAGTTGGCACCAAGTTTGCAGGCTAGGCTCACCTCGGTCTCGGCAAAGGGCACCTCAGCAACAGTGCCAGGATGTGTCCAAATCTGGTCTCAGTATCACCTTCAGCTCGGTATGCCCACGAAGATGAGTACTAAACCATGATTATACTCCCATAAAGCTACGGCTACGTTGTAGAACATACTGACAGACAAGATGGGTGCCAGATAATGATAAGGGGTCGTCTTTATCAGACGATCACATCCATATTGATACGAGAAGTCATCTCATGATCTGATTGGACAACATCTCCACCTACCCCCACTTAGGGAGCGCCAGGTGAAACTTCCACCTATACATACAAGGGTAAAGATCCCAAAGAGCTAAACAGCGCAACGCAACGCTATGCTACGCCATACAATGCATTACAATACTAGCATACTTGTCTTTCTTCTCCATCCTTTGTTTAGTGGCAGCACTAACTCAGTCATCGGAGAGCCTTCGGCTAACGGCAGCTAGCATCTTTGATCTCTATTTTTCATTCCCTTTTAGGTTTTAAGGCAGTTCATCCTTCCCAAAGAAGCTTAACAACATTTTATGAGTTTCATACTCACCTAATCAAGTCCGTAATATTTTGGCACTTACACAATCGATACTCTCTATTCGGTTAAACGAGAAAAAAATTGTTGTCTTCTCAAATCATATTAAACTTGATGACCATTTATCAAGGGTTTAAGAAAATCTAATTGAGGCTGACATCTTGCACATTCACAAGTCTCTATCAATTTTTTTTCCATCCCCCACCTCCACCATGATTGTCATGAACCCAAATGAGCCCTACAAAAAGTTTGCATTGCATTATATGAAAGCAATACCCATGAGAATAATACATATGGGCAATGTTTGTGTGCATCTAATGTGTACAGTCACATGATCCGCACCAACTAATGAAGCACACTTTATGATATTCTGTTGAGGTTAACATCCACCATCACTCCTGAGCGGTCATAATTATGGTCGAGCCTGAGCACTCACCATAAAACAGTTATTGTGCCATTTTCCATCACCAATTTGTTTTGGGATAAGTGGTAGTTCAATGGGGTGCAAGATCCTACAAGTGGTATCAGAACCTGGTAGGTCGGGTGTTTGAGTCACGTGACATGCGTTTTGCGAGTTGCGCAGCAGGAGTCGTAGCGGGTATGCTGTTGAGGGAGAGGTTGTTGAATTCAACGTCCACCTTCGCTACTAAGCGGTAATAATCGTGGTCGAGTTCTCGCCCTCACCATAAAACCATTGTTGTGCCGTTTTCCATCACCAATTGGATTTGGGATAAGTGGCGGCTCAATGAGGTGTAAGATCCTACAAGTGGTATCAGAGCCTGGTAGGTCGGGTGTTCGAGTCACGGTACACGTGTTTTACAAGTTGTGCAACAAGAGTCGTGACGGGTGTGCCGTTGAGGGAAGGATTGTTGAGGTCAACGTCCACCCTCACTCCTGGGCCGTCATAATTGTGGTCGAGCCCTCGTCCTCACCATAAAACCATTGTTGTACTATTTTCTATCGCCAATTGGTTTTGAGATAAGTGGTAGCTCAATGGGGTGTAAGATCCTACAAGTAGTACCAAAGCGAAAATGAACACTACCCACCAGAATGTGTATAAGTCACATAATGTGTACCAGTGGTAGCTCAAGTCGTATCATTTTCTCCTTCCCCTAAACAGGTAATGAACAAAGATATGGACAATACGGATGAACCTGAATCTGAAAATGAAAAGAAGAAGGAAAATGATACAACTGAGGAAGTTGTAAAACCAACATCATAAGACATTTCGAAGAGAAGAGTGCATCAAAAAGCTCAACATCAGTCTCTAAAGTCAAACAACATTCACCTACCATTCAAATTCTTGGTTCGGATGATTCAACATCTGTCGTTCATCCAAGACCTGAAAGAGGACATGTTATGAAAGATCATCCACTAGACACTGTCATCGGTGAAGTCACAACACCAATGAAAACCAGAAAATAGGTATGCGACGAGGTAAGCCATTTATGTTATAGAACCAAAAAATGTAAAAGAGGCTATAATTGATGATAAATGAATTAACGTGATGCATGAAGAATTGGCTCAATTTGAAAGAAATCACATTTGGAAGCTTATTCCTAGACCCTATCAGACAAATGTCATCGAAAAAAAATGGATTTTTAAAAATAAAACCGATGAGTTGGGTCAAGTGATAAGGAACAAAGCTCGCCTAGTTGCCCAGAGGTATACTCAAGTTGAGGGTATAGACTTAGATGAAACCTTTGCCCCCTTCACTAGACTGGAGTCAATCTGACTATTGCTTGCCATTGCATGTTTCTTGAAAATTAAATTATTTCAAATGGATGCAAAAAGTTCTTTTCTAAATGGGTTCTTAAATGAGGAAGTCTGTAGAACAATCTAAGAGCTTTTAGAACCCTCATTACCCGGATCATGTTTTCAAGTTAAGAAAAGCTCTCTACGGACTGAAACAAGCTCTTAGAGCATGGTATGAGAGATTGACAGTGTTTCTGATTGAGCATGGTTTTCAAAGGGGTAGTGTCAACAAGACTTTATTCATAAAACAAGACAAAATGAACATTCTCATTGCACATGTCTATGTCGATATTGTATTCGGTCAGACTTTTGAGATTTTGACTGATTAATTTGCTGAAAGGATGGCTTGAGAGTTTGACATGAGCATGGTTGGTGAACTTTCGTTCTTTGTAGGATTACAAATCAAGCAGGCTGATTCTGGTATCTTCATCTCCGAACCAAAATATGCTCGAGAGTTACTGAAAAAGTTTGAAATGACATCCTCGAAACACTCGAGAACACCAATGAGCATAATTGCCAAACTCAGTCTTGATACTCATGGAAAGGACATAAATGAAACACTCTACCGAAGTATGATGGGTAGTCTTCTCTATCTTATTGCAAGTCATCTTGATATTGCTTATAGTTTGGGAGTATGTGTGAAATATCAGTCCAAATCAAAAGAATCTCATGTTAAAGAAGTAAAAAGAATCTTGAAGTATGTGAGTGGTACAGTTGAGTATGAAATTTGGCTAACCGAAGATACCAACACTACCATTGTTGGTTTTCCTAATGCTAATTGAGTTGGATGCGTAGATGATCGGAAAAGCACCTTGGGTGGCTGTTTCTTTATTGGAAACAATTTGGTGGCCTGGTATAGTAAAAAACAGACATCGACATCTTTGTTGATAGCTGAAGCTGAATATATGGCCGCTGGAAGTTACTGTACTCAACTTCTGTGGATGAAACAGATGATGAAAGATAACATAATTGAGCAAGAAACAATGTTTTATGTCTTGTGACAATAAGAGTCCAATCAACATTTCAAAAAATCTAGTACAACACTCCCGAACCAAACTCATAGACATTAGGCATCATTTTATTCGTGATCTAGTGGAAGAGAAAATCATATCTTTACACCACATTCCTATTGAAAATAAATTGGCGGACATTTTCATAAAACCATTGGATGCTACTCCGTTTGAATCTCTACGTAAATCTCTAGGGATCTCTCCAATTCCCTAAATTCCGTCAATTTTCATTTATTTAGATGCACATTCATTTTTTTTACATGATCAAGTATCATTTTTTTCTTTCTTGAATTGCACGGATCATATTTGGTTTTCATACGGAACTCTATTCCTTTATTTTCTAAGAGATGTCATGGTAATCATGATGAACCGGAGGATCAGGGCTGAATGAAACCTTTTGATGGATGTTGAGACTCTTTTGTGTTGGGAACGGAGATTCTCCATGGACTTTCATTTGTCTAATAAAAAAAGGTTAATGTCTGGAACTGAATATTGAGAAGCCTTTGATCTTGCTAAAACTTGAATAAACTCCTTTACATGGTTTTTGTTTCAATGTAACAGTTTGGGATACAATTTGTGGCTGAATTTTGCGAATCTTTGGGGAAGTTTTTTTTTTTGACAAAAGTTGTATGTTTCATAGAATTTCTATGTGAATTTTTTTACATGTCATGATCGGACATTACCAAATTCTTTTGGTACTAGTTGTTATTGAGAGAAACTATTTGGAACTCTTTGATGTTTGTTTCAGATTCTACACAGTGCAAATGGCTCCTAAAAAGAGACCTCATTCTGAATCTTCTTCTTCTCATTCTCGTTTTGATACTAGTCGGTTCCCTACGATAAACAAAGCCAGTCATTTTCAAAATCATTTTATGAAGAGAATTGTTGAATCGGAGCGAGAAGTTGCTGAGAATCTTCTTGATCGGCCTGTTTATCGCAGCATAACTCGTCGAAATTGGAATTTCTTATTAAAGTTTGAAATCTCTGAGATTTATACTGACCGGGTGTGTGAATTTTACAGTAATATGGATTTTGTGGCATCGGCTATATTGAAAACATATGTTCGTGGTATGTGGATTACAATTTCTGTGGATGACATAGCTGAATTCCTTGATATCCAGGTTGTTGAAGATTGTGACTATCCTATTCCAAAAGATAGTCAAGTTCCTATCAACTATGATATGATTGGCACCACACTCTGTGGTGAAGAAACTCGTTGGTCTGGTGGATATATCCCTTATGGAAATCTGACTAAAGAGTATGGGTTCTTGAATCGGTTTGTCTGCCATAACCTAGAGCCAAGAGGACACACTTCTGATGTTAATCGCAAGAATAGGTATATGTTATATTGCATTAGGAGAGAAAAAAGGAGTTGACACATCTTAAGTGATTTTGAATGTATTGATAAAGATGTTAAATGCTAAGCGCAATGCCACTCTTCCATGTGGCATATTTATCATTGAGTTTCTATTATGGAAAGAGGTTCGAAAGAAGAACAATGAGGTCACTCAGAGGATTCAGAATCCAATTAATTCCCAACCACTGGCACAATCGTCAGCTCACATTACTCTTGGTCCTAATGGTGGAGAGGATGAAGAAGAAGAAGAAGCTGAATTGGAAGCAAATGTTAAGGGGGGGAAACATGGGTCTGAGTGCTTTACTGGTCTTGAGCACCAGATACAAGGACTGAATGCTAACATTGATGCGCGGTTCAATGATGTGGACAGCCTACTGAATGCATTTGATGGCCAAATGCTCGTTTCAACTTGATCGATGAGGCTCTAGCTGCGATCCTTGCTCGTCTTGGGAATTAGTGAATGCATTTGTATTTCTTTCTTAGTTTATATTTGCTAATAATTATGAATTTCACTTACCTTGGTTTGGGTCTATTTTGGCACTTTTTGCTATTTTGTCTTGTCAGAGATTTGCTAGTCTAATATGTTATGTTATGTTATCTTTCCCTTGACAATTCTAAAGAAAAAGGGGGAGTAGTTTTGATTTTTGATTTCCTGTGATTAATACATTGATGATATTTTCTTGCATTTGTTTTTCTTTGATAAAAGCACTTGATCTAGTCTCATGAAGTGACAGGTTTTGTAGGGGATTAACTGGTTGAGACAGCTTTGAAGTTGTTTGGTTTTCGATTATTTTGTTTTTAGAGCTTGGGTAAATTTTTGTGTATCTAGGAAGTTTTGTCCATGAATTGCCAAAGGAGAAGATTGTAAGGATTTATGACTGTTGGTTAATTCATTGGGTAGTGGACAAAATAGGGGTTCAAATGATGTAAATTTATTAGAATGGACTGCCCAATTAAGAAGCGAAGCATATTGAAGTCTCTTTGGAAATTGACTATGTTCGCTCGAGCCATGGACACCTTTCGCTCGAGTGAACCTTCATAGAACCTCCTTCGCTCAAGTTCTATTTTCCATCGCTCGAGCCATTGCTGTTATGCTCAAAATTCTGGAGACAGAACCCACCGACCGCTCGCGTGAACTCCATCGACCGTTCGAGCATGAAAGTTCGGGATCCTAACCCTAGAGGGGGGGGGGGGTGTGAATAGGGTGCGTTACAAGTTAGTGACCAATTATGCCAAATTTTAACTTTTTAAAATTAACTAGCCACTAGTGATTATTATCAAACAAAATGCGGAAGCTAACAAAAATAATCACCACAACCATACGCCATCACACAATGATTTATAGTGGTTCTGCCTCAATGCTTACATCCACTACCGGCTAGTGAACCAACACCCCACTGGATTTCCACTATCTATGCTTTTCAAAAGGCTAAGCAATAACCTTTACAATATGCTTTCCAAGGCTAAGCAATAACCTCTACAATAATGTTTTTCTAGGCTAAACAACAACCTATCAATGTGCTTTTTTAGGCTAAGCAATAACCTCTACACTATGTTTTTCTTAGGCTAAGCAATAACCTTTACAAGAAGAATATTTTCTCTCAATGAAGTGTCTACACAAATACTTTAAGAGATACAATTAAAGCTCAATCACAATGCCTCTAAAATAGGCAGATATGAAATTGAAAATCTAACTCACACAAACACTATATGAGTGCAAATGTGTATGCTCATGATGTGTGTGTGTGTTAACTTCAATCAAGTTAGAAAGTAAGCTCAATCAATATATGCTCAAAACATTTAAAAGTTTAAGGCACATAAAAAGTTTTGATTGAAGTGAAATGCAATTCACATGTATGAATACAAACTTGTTGATGAAATGAAAAATCAAAGGCTCACAAGTTGTATGAAACTAATTAACTCTAAACATGTGATGCATGTGTGCAATGTTGTTTTCAAAACCAAATTAATTTAACTAAGGTTTAAATGAATGAAAACAACAAATAAAGATTCAACTAAGTAAATAAATCATGCCATAAAAGAAATCAAAGATTTTGGCTAAGCATGATTAAAGAAGATTTTAAAACAAACTTGATTTGAAATCAAGGTGAAGAATCCAATTCAACTTAGATCAAAGATAAAATGAAGAATGGATTCAACACATCATAGTTATCATGCTAAATATCATTTACCAATAATTTAAACAAAGCATATAACATATGATTAACAAAAGTAAAGCTTACTTAGAGATTTAACTTCATTGGTCCAAGTTTTAGCTTCACTAATGACCCCTTGGTCTCTCTCAGTTCATTTCCCCTTTTCTTGTCTCCAAACTCCTCAAGAGTGACTCTTGGTTCCACTTTGATCCACATTTTTTCAAAGGAATGAACCTCATTTTATATTAAAAAAATTAGTTCTGGCGTGTCCCGGGTCGACTTGCACCTTTCCCCGGTTGACCTGGGCTTAACGGTAAAAAACCTGACCGTTTGAAAAAGAGCTCAACGGCTCTATTCCCGGTCGACCTGTAATGTGCTCAGTCGACCTCGACCGGGTCCATGGGCTCGGTCGACCAAGCACACTGTAGGTCGACCTGGGCCTAGGGACCAAATTCCCCAAAAATGCATATTTCAAAGTAATTTCTTGTGGGGATTTTGGGCCAATGAATCAAGCTTGGAATCATGATTTAAATCAAACTAAGAGGTTTAAAAACATGAAACATAAAAAGCCTAAAATGATTTGAAAGATTTAAAAAATAGGCTAGCTTGATTTATAAAACTTATTTTCAAAATAAAATGCAGCCAAGTTTAAAATAAAAAACATGCATAAAACAATATTTCTACAAGTCTTAAATGTTAGGAATTTTGTGTATTGCAATTTGATGGATGCATTATCATATTAGCACCAATTCAATTTTCACACATGCATTGTTTTAGAAAATCTAGAAATCTTGATTTATACATGCATTGGTTTTTTAGACTTGTAGAAATCTTGATTTATGCATGTTTTGGATTTAGATATTGGATGCATTTAAATTTGAAAAGAGTTTTATCAAATCAAGCAAGCCATTGGTTTTAAAGTTTTGAATCATTTTAGGCTATTTATGTTTCATGTTTTTAAACCACTTAGTTTGATTTAAAACATGTTTCCAAGCTTGATTTCATGGCCCAAAAATTCCCTCCAAGAAAAACCTTCATATTTGCAAAATATAGAATTTTTGGTCCCCGGGGGTCGACCTGCTGTGTGGCCGGCTGCAGGTCGACCGGGCAAAGTGCCGTTGCCCTTTTTCAAACGGTCATTTTTATGACCGTTGTGAAGGCCAGGTCGACCGGGGAAAGTGCAGGTCGACCAGGGGCACGCAGGAACTCACTTTTTGAGTATAAAATGAAGTTCATTCCTTTCCAAAAGTTGGAGATTTTGAAGACTCTTTTGAGGTGCTTTGAGACAAAGAAAAGGGGATGAACTAACAGAGACCAAAGAGTCATTTGAAGAGCTAAAGCTTGGATTAATGAAGTTAAATCTCTAAGTAAGTTCTACCTCTCTTAATCATAGTTCATATGCTTTGTTTAAGTTATTGGTAAATGATTTTGAGCATGATAACTATGATGTGTTGAATCCATTCTTCTCTTAATCTTTGATCTAATTAAGATTGGATTCTTCACTTTGTTTTCAATCCAAGTTGTTTTTAAATCTTCCTCAATCATGCTTAGCCTAAATCTTTGATTTCTTTTATATAGCATGATTCATTTTCTTGGTTGAAACATTACTTGTTGTTTTCATTCATTTAAACCTTAGTCAAATTTATTTGTTTTTGAAAACAACATTGCACATGCATCACATGTTCTAAGTTAGTCAGTTTCATACAACTTGTGAAGCTCTTGATTTTCATATCATTAACAAGTTGATTTTCATACATGTGATTTGCATTAGACTTCAATCAAATCTTTTATGAGCCTTAAACTTTGAAATTCTTTGAGCATATATTGATTGAGCCTTCTTTTTAAATTTGATTGAAGTTATCACACGCACACATCATGAGCATACACATTTGCATTCATTTAGTGTTTGTGTGAGTTTGTTATTCACTTTCATATCCGCCTTTTTTAGAGGCAAATACATTGAGCTTTAATTGTATCTCTTAGAGTGTTCTTTTGTGAAAACACCTTCTTAGAGAAATCTTCTTTTGTAAAGGTTATTGCTTAGCCTAAGAAAAGCATTGTGTAAAGGTTATTGCTTAGCCTAAGAAAAGCATCTTGTAAAGGTTATTGCTTAGCCTAGAAAAGTACATTGAGAGGTTGTTGTTTAGCCTAGAAAAACAACATTGTAAGGGTTATTGCTTAGCCTATTGAAAGCATAAATAGTGGAAATCCGGTGGGGTGATTGGATCACAAGCCGGTAGTGGATGTAGGCATTGAGGCCGAACCACTATAAATCTTTGTGTAGTGGTGTTTGCTTGTGGTGATTGTTTTATTAGCTTCCGCATATTGTTTGTTTATCATCACTTGTGACTAGTTTATTTTTAAGAAGTTAAAATTTGTCATAATTGGTCACATATTGTTGCTCACCCTATTCAGCCCCCCCCCCCCCCCCCCCCCCCCCCCCCTCTAGGGTTAGGATCCCAGGACTTTCAATTGGTATCAAAGCCTCGTGCTCTATCTTTTAGGATCAAGTGTTTGGAACTCTTGATTAGGTGTAAGAACCTAGAGTTTTTAAACCCTAGAGTTGTGCTTACATGGAAATCATTAGGATGGATTCCACTATGATAGATAGTTTAGATTCTTGTGTAGATTCTTCTAGACCCCTCCTTCTTCCTTCTATTGGAGATTCAAGCTCTCAAACTAATGAATCTCAATGTGACATAAAAGAAGAAGATTATAATGAAAATGAAGAAGATCTTCTACAAGCCTTTGAGGAATTATATGAATTATCCTTAAAGCTTGAAAAGAAAAATAAAAAGTTAAGAGAAGAATCTAAAAGACTAAACAAAGAGCTAGTCTCTTCAAAAGATGAGCTTAGAGAGAAAGAAGAAGTAATACTATGTCTAGACTCTAAGTTCATGATCTCTTTAAATAACCTATCTAATACCAAAGATGAACTAAATGAATTAAATATAGGAAATGATGATCTTAAAAAGGAAAATTTAAACCTAAGAGATCAATTAAAAAGGCAAGACAAAGACTTTATCAATTTAGAATCCAAGTTGACAGTTTCCATGGAAAACATGTCAAATGTTCAAAGTAAGTTAAAAACCTTAGAACTTGGATCTAATGTTGTTAATGAACTTAATTTCAAATTAAAACTTGCCAATGAAGAGCTAATCAAATATAAGGAAATTGAAAATGATCTTTTATAAGTCAAAAATGAAAATTCAATCCTTATAACCAAAGTCACTCAACTTAAAGGATATAAACAAAAGTATGAGTGCAAGTTTACCCAAAGTGAAGAGAGACTTGAAAAATTATTTAAATTGGGTAAATCTCATGGAGATAGGACGGGTCTTGGTTTTGATAAGTATACTTCACATGACCTTAAATTCACCAACACCTTTGTGAAAGGTGAGTCCTCTTTCTCTAGCACTCTTTCTCCTTTGCCCAAAACAAAATGTATTTATTGTGGCATTGAAGGGCATTTTAGGTTTAAGTGCAAATTAAGAAGAAGCCATGTGTCTAAACCCATCTTTGAACCTAAAAAGGTAGAATCTAAATCTATGAAGGGTAAGACACTAAAAACCAAAGAAGACTCCAAAAAGATTAAACAAGTTAAATCAATTAAAATGGAGTCTCCTAAAATAGATTCTAAAAAGTTTAAACAAGTTAAACCAAGTTTAAAAGAATCTATAAACAAAAAGCTTCTCAACCTATCTCCCTTATATCAACCCATGAAAGAACTTTTGAATAAAGTAACAAAGTTAAATTTAAAATTCAAAAGTCAAGTAAATGGAGAAAATAAGAAGAAAAGAAAAGTGAATCAATCCCTAAAGAAACAAATTCACCAACATCAAAAGACTAATCACCAATCTAAGCTAAATTTAGTCAAATCTAAATATCATGGTGATAAGTTTAAATTGAAAATTTATCAAGTCAAATCTCCTATAGTTGGTGAGAATTCCAAACTAGACCTCAAAGATCAACCCTCTCAAGACCTTAGGTGGATTCCTAAAGTTAGATACTTAGACAAACCTTAAAGCCTTGAACCTTTTTGACCAACCTATCATTTATAGTTAAATCATATTGTTGGTCATGTTGCATTTGCATTTTGTTTCTATATATTCACATTTATTAAAATGCATTGTTTCTTTATGATCAATTGATTTTGTTTTCGTGCACCATTCTAAGTTACATTTCATGGTTTTCAAAATCATTTGATTATAAGTTCTTCATGTTAGTTTTGCTTATTGCTCACATTTAGTTATATGACTTGCATTGCATTTCTATACATGATCAATTGATTGTGATTTCAAAAGCTTTCATAGCTAGATTATTCATGATCAATTGTTGTTGCAAAATCATTTGTGTAGATGTCATAGTAAGATTATTTGAACAAGTGATTTGAATCAATTTAAGTTTTCCATGGATTTCTAAGTAATACTTTAATATGGAAAATCATTATTTTGAAAAATCACCTTGTATGTGTTTCATTTAAGTTATATCTTTTAAAAATACAATGTTGAAAATTGTTCTTCAAAGTCATTCTTTTTATGTTTATTGTTGGATTTTGTTTATTGAAATGATTTGAAGATTGTTTGAATGGAAATGCTCTATAACATCATTAGTTATAATCATCTAAGCATGTTCCATGTTCTCATTTCCTTTCCTTTTTGTTTCATCATCCTAGAAATGGAAATAAATGTTGTTTCATGTTTCCTTATTTGTTTACATTCTTTTTATATGCAAATGTCTTTTGGTTCCATGTATGGTTGTGATCTTAGTTACATTTGTAGAAACCATATTAGAACTCAAATCCATCCTCTATGCCTTCTAGTAATTTCTTTTTGGATGGTTATGTTGTTGATTCATGTATATTCTCTAAGTGATGTCATCCTTATACATGTTTCAACTTCATAGTAGTGATCTTGATCATATGAAACTCTTTGAAATCCATTCCTCGTATTTCTATATGTTTGATGGATATCTTAGATGTTGAATTCATATGATTTAGTCACTTTGAAAATTGCATGCATTTCCAAGTTATATCCTTTTGCATTGCAATTCATCTTGTTCATCACTATGCTCAATAGTTATATCTTTAAATGTGATGAATATCCTTTTATGATGCTTGATGAAATTTTGTGTTTGTCACATCCTTGCTATTTATCATGTTGTCAAATTCAATTGATTTCAATTGGTATATTTTTCGATTGATTTGATTTCTTGTGAATGTGAACCTTATGTACATTGGATTGAACTTGATAGTAACATATTTGTTCCATGTCACACACCATTAGCATCATAATTTTCATGTTTGCCACCTCTCTTGCTCATATAGGTATATCTCATGACCATCATGTTTATATTTTCATAATCTTGGTTGGTTATTAGTTGAGGTTGGCTTCATGTTTGAATGTCATTTAACTCATCTTGCACATGATAGTCATATTTAATGAATGAATGAAATGATTTTCAAAACTTTCATAGCACATGATTTTCATAGTTAAATTATTTGATGCTATGTTTAGTAAACCCCTTTTCATCATGGATATCTCTAATTTGGATTTATCTTAATAATTATATTCTTTATAACTCCATTTTAGAGTGATTGTTTTAATAGACTTATATTTGAATCTCAATTGGTATTCTTTATTTTTCCAATTGATATCCATGATTGCTTTTCGCATTGACCTTGCTCTCTTTTGGTAATTTGATCATATTGTGTGTTAGGGATTTTGTATTTGCAATTTGATGGATGCATTTTCACTTTAGCATCATTTGAATTTTCACACATGCATTGTTTTAGAAAATCTTGAAATCTGGTTTTATACATGCATTGGTTTTTAGACTTGTACAATTAATGATTTATGCATGTTTTGTTTTTAAACTTGGGTGCATTTGTTTTAGAATCCAAACTCTTTTGAAAACCTAATTCTTTGTGCATTACTTTTGAGAAATCAAATTGAGGATTTAGGTTTGAGCCTTGCATACATTCATCATTATTAGAATCATTTTTGTATGCATTTAAATTTGAAAAGATTTTTATCAAATCAAGCAAGCCTTTGGTTTTAAAGTTTTGTATCTTTTTAGGCTTTTTGTGTTTCGTGTTTTTAAACCCCTTAGAATGATTTAAAACATGTATTCAAGCTTGATTTATTGGCCCAAAAAGTTCCCAAAGAAAAACTTTTAAATATGAAAAATTGAGAATTTTGGTCCCGGAGGTCGACCGGGCACTCGCAGAACTCAACTTTTTGAGTATAAAATGAAGTTCATTCCTTTTAAAAAGTTGGAGATTTTGAAGACTCTTTTGAGGAGCTTTGAGACAAAGAAAAGTGGATGAACTAAGAGAGACCAAATGATCTTTTCGAGAGCTAATACTTGGATTAATGAAGTCAAATCTCTAAGTAAGCTCTACCTCTCTTAATCATAGGTTATATGCTTTGTTCTAATTTTTGGTAAATGATTTTAGCATGATAACTATGATGTGTTGAATCCATTCTTCTCTTAATCTTTGATCTAATTAAGATTGGATTCCTCACTTTGTTTTCAATCCAAGTTGTTGTAAAAACTTTCTTAATCATGCTTAGACAAAATCTTTGTTTTTCTTTCATAGCATGAGTCTTTTACTTGGTTGAAACATTACTTGTTGTTTTCATTCATTTAAACATTAGTTAAATTAATTTGGTTTTGAAAACAACATTGCACATGCATCACATGTTCTAAGTTAGTCATTTTCATACAACTTGTGATTCTTTGATTTTCATATCATTAACAAGTTGTTTTACATACATGTGATTTGCATTAAACTTCAATCAAATCTTTTATGTGCCTTAAACTTTGAAATGCTTTGAGCATACATTTGAATAAGCCTTCTTTTTAAAATTGATTGAAGTTATCACACACACACATCATGAGCATACATCTTTGCATTCATATAGTGTTTGTGTGAGTTTGTTTTAAACTTTCATATTAGCCTATTTAGAGGCAATTCAATTGTGCTTAAATTGTATCTCTTAGAGTGTTCTTTTGTGAAGACACCTTCTTAGAGAAATCTTAATTTGTAAAGGTTATTGCTTAGCCTAAGAAAAGCATTGTGTAAAGGTTATTGCTTAGCCTAAGAAAAGCATCTTGTAAAGGTTATTGCTTAGCCTAGAAAAGCACATTGAGAGGTTGTTGTTTAGCCTAGAAAAACAACATTGTAAGGGTTATTGCTTAGCCTATTGAAAAGCATAAATAGTGGAAATCCGGTGGGGTGATTGGATCACAAGCCGGTAGTGGACGTAGGCATTGAGGCCGAACCACTATAAACCTTTGTGTTGTGGTGCTTGCTTTTGTGGTGATTGTTTATATTAGCTTCCGCATATTGTTTGATTAATCATCTCTTGTGACTAGTTTTTGTTAAGAAATTAAAATTGGTCTAAATTGGTCTTATTTGTAGCACTCCCTATTCACCCCCCCCCCCCCTCTAGGGTTAGGATCCCAAGGACTTTCATTGTGCTCTATAGTTAAACGAATCTAATCCTTCTCTTGAAGTTGGCCCTCAATTGGTAAAACCATCTTCTTCTTGCACCTAATAGTTAAATCTTTGTCAAAAGTTTGACAAAAGGAGAGAATGGATTGAGGGGGAGTGTAAACCTTCATAGGAAGTATTAGTTTTGATCAAATTCACCATTGGATTGACTTTGAACTCTTAGAGATTAATTCCACACATGATAACCTGTTATGTATTTCATTTTCGATTTCTTTTGTTAACAGGTGCTACTAAAAGGTATTTTCCTTGTTTCATGTGTGTAGGTACATTTGCAATTTAATGGCAAAGGGGGAGAGAGCATTCAAGTTCTCTAGAGGGGAAGAGAATGTCCAAGCTTCCTAAGTGGAGATTTTGTATGATCCTCTACAGGGGGAGAGAATGCATATATTGCCAAAGGAAGAGAGAGGCATGGTCAAAGGGGGAGAGGCAGAAGAAAGAAAGCTTGGGAGCTAAAGAAGATGCTTGGCTAAAGAAAGAAAGAAGAAGAGAAAGCTTGAAGAATGATCAAGTACCAAGCATCAAGAAGATTGAAGAAAAGAGCCCAAGAGCCCAAGCTAAGAGAAGAAGCATCCAAGAAGATTTCAAGACTTGTTCAGCTTAGGGGGAGCTGAAGACTTTGTGTGTAAATTCGGTGTTGAGTAAGTTGCCATCAAATTGCAAAGGGGGAGATTGTTAGGAATTTTGTGTATTGCAATTTGATGGATGCATTATCATATTAGCACCAATTGAATTTTCACACATGCATTGTTTTAGAAAATCTAGAAATCTAGATTTATACATGCATTGGTTTTTTAGACTTGTAGAAATATTGATTTATGCATGTTTTGGTTTTAGATATTGGATGCATTTAAATTTGAAAAGAGTTTTATCAAATTAAGCAAGCCATTGGTTTTAAAGTTTTGAATCATTTTAGGATTTTATGTTTCATGTTTTTAAACCACTTTGTTTGATTTAAAACATGTTTCCAAGCTTGATTTAATGGCCCAAAAATCCCCTCCAAGAAAAACCTTCATATTTGCAAAATATAGGATTTTTGGTCCCAGGGGGTCGACCAGTTGTGTGGCCGGTCGACCGGCCCAAGGGACCCGGTCGACCGGCCACACTGCAGGTTGACCGGGCAAAGTGCCGTTGCCCTTTTTCAAACGGTCATTTTTATGACCGTTGTGAAGGCCAGGTCGACCGGTGGCACGCAGGAACTCACTTTTTGAGTATAAAATGAAGTTCATTCCTTTTCAAAAGTTGGAGATTTTGAAGACTCTTTTGAGGTGCTTTGAGACAAAGAAAATGGGATGAACTAAGAGAGACCAAAGAGTCATTTGGAGAGCTAAAGCTTGGATTAATGAAGTTAAATCTCCAAGTAAGTTCTACCTCTCTTAATCATAGTTTATATGCTTTGTTTAAGTTATTGGTAAATGATTTTGAGCATGATAACTATGATTTGTTGAATCCATTCTTCTCTTAATCTTTGATCTAATTAAGATTGGATTCTTCACTTTGTTTTCAATCCAAGTTGTTTTTAAATCTTCCTCAATCATGCTTAGCCTAAATCTTTGATTTCTTTTATATAGCATGATTCATTTTCTTGGTTGAAACATTACTTGTTGTTTTCATTCATTTAAACCTTAGTCAAACTTATTTGGTTTTGAAAACAACATTGCACATGCATCACATGTTCTAAGTTAGTCATTTTCATACAACTTGTGAAGCTCTTGATTTTCATATCATTAACAAGTTGATTTTCATACATGTGATTTGCATTAGACTTCAATCAAATCTTTTATGAGCCTTAAACTTTGAAATTCTTTGAGCATATATTGATTAAGCCTTCTTTTTAAAATTGATTGAAGTTATCACACGCACACATCATGAGCATACACATTTGCATTCATTTAGTGTTTGTGTGAGTTTGTTATTCACTTTCATATCCGCCTTTTTTAGAGGCAAATACATTGAGCTTTAATTGTATCTCTTAGAGTGTTCTTTTGTGAAAACACCTTCTTAGAGAAATCTTCTTTTGTAAAGGTTATTGCTTAGCCTAAGAAAAGCATTGTGTAAAGGTTATTGCTTAGCCTAAGAAAAGCATCTTGTAAAGGTTATTGCTTAGCCTAGAAAAGTACATTGAGAGGTTGTTGTTTAGCCTAGAAAAACAACATTGTAAGGGTTATTGCTTAGCTTATTGAAAAGCATAAATAGTGGAAATCCGGTGGGGTGATTGGATCACAAGCCGGTAGTGGATGTAGGCATTGAGGCCGAACCACTATAAATCTTTGTATAGTGGTGTTTGCTTGTGGTGATTGTTTTATTAGCTTCCACATATTGTTTGTTTATCATCACTTGTGACTAGTTTATTTTTAAGAAGTTAAAATTTGTTATAATTGGTCACATATTGTTGCTCACCCTATTCACCCCCCCCCCCCTCCAGGGTTAGGATCCCAGGACTTTCATTAAAAACAATGCATATGTAAATCAAGATTTCAAGATTTTCTAAATCAATATTGTGTGAAAATTCAAATGACGCTAAAATGATAATGCATCCATCAAATTGTAATATACAAAATCCCTAACAAAGCAGACCTGGCGTGAAGTTAGAAACTTGTTCCGGAAACTACTTCATATTTTCTCTCAAGATGCTAATTCCAATCCTAATCATTCTACAACTCTTGAGGCTCGAACCTAGGTTTATATATTGCCATTCTCTCTTTATTCTATAGTATTCTCTTATAAACTAAACCCTAGAGAAGAATTCTGAGAGATCCAACATCACCCAAGGCTTCTAGTTGTTATGCTGAAGATCAAGCTATGGTTTCTCTTTCCATCTGCTCTTCTGAAGTAGAGACCTCTTGAAAGCGGCTTCAAGGTTGTTGGCTCAAGTACGATGAAGGTGTACGATGAGTAGTCAACAAGATTTCGCAATCCTTCGGTTGAGTTGCAACTGGGAAAGGATTTGAGTACTTTTCTAATTTTCAAGTTTGTTTAGTGCTTGGTTGTCTGTTGGCCTAAACGGTAAGGCCCGTGGTTTTTTCCCAAGTAGGGTTTTGCACATATACTTCATGTGCCTTTCTCTTTGTGTGATTGCTTGCTTCTAATTTGGATTAGGTTAATTACTAGATTAATCACTCGATTTTGCAAATCTAATAGATACATTGTTATTGGGACCTAAGCCTGTGTTAAAGCCATTTTTTTATATTCCATCTGAATACACCACACATCCTTATGGTGATTGATCCTACAATGATTTTATTCCAGTGCTAATTGTTCACCTCTCAGAATTTTGGCTAGTTATTTTAGATGGCATGTGTCATCCAATAGTGAGTAATGACTGGATGATTGTAAAATCTTGGCTTTTTGCAAACCAAGAAGAGGAAGAGGGTGCGCTTAATTAGATAATATGTGGTCAAATGGCCCAAAAAATAAAATGGACTGATAGAAGAATTGTGTGGACCGTTCTCATTTTGTATGTAGGACTTTATTCCTATGAGAAAGTTCTCTCTTTTCTTTAAGAAGATCTTTTTTACGGGATCCACCTCTCTGCATGCCAATCATGAATGGCAGTAGAGATGCATGCACTATGGATGCCAACAAATCATCATCACAAATTGCTGAAACTCCTCTTGCATCTAACATCCACCATTTCTTTCCCATCAAATTATCTCCTACCAACTATCTCCTATGGAGTTCCCAATTTTTACCTCTTCTCAAAGAACACAATCTTCTTGGCTTCACTGATGGATCCAAGCCCTGCCCACCACCATTTATTTCATAAAAAAAGAAGAATATATTGATATTAAGAAAGATCACAATTTCACATATGCATTTGGTGATGTTTATGTTCTGTTAGGGTTTTTAGTTGGCAATTCATTGGTTTCGGACAAAACTCGAGTCCAAATTAAGTTGTAATTTTTACATTTTTAGACATGGACTGTGATGAGGCTACACATGGAAGATTGAAGGATGCAGATGTAGGATAGTTAGAAATATGGAATACACAGATAGTCAGAAATATAGAATACACAGGGCAATCCCGAGCCAGAAGACTGGTTTGCTTGAGCGAGTAGAACCCTCGCTCAAGCGAGCCCTATAGTGTTGTCGCGCTTCAAGATGGAATGACCTCTCACTTTGCCTCTCACTTGAGCGAGCCCTTCCTTTGCTCGAGCAAACATCGCAATATGTCTTACGCAAATTGTATACCTCTTTCCTATTTTCTTTTAGCTTGCCTTTTTGAGTCCTAATCATCTTATGATACCCTAAGCATGACTCTAAGCTTATTTAAAGGACTCTATTGCTACCCTAGACCTACCTCTCTCATATTATAAGCCCTAGAACCTTTTGAGATATTTATAGTCTTCTTTAATCATTAAAGTTGCAGAGCCAAATTGTTTAATCCTCCTAATTCTTTTTCATATTCTCTCTTGCAGTAGATTCACCTTGAAGAAGGATTTAAGGTGGTTGGTTCAAGTACGGTGAAGGTGAACAATGCGTCATCAGCAAGACCATTGCAGTCCTTAGGTTGAGTTGCAATTGGAAAACATTCTATGAGTCTTTGTAACTTTCTTTACATAGTGCTTGGTTTTCATTGGTCTCAGTGATTTGACTCGTGGTGTTGTGGTTGATTGATTTCTGGACTTAGGTTAATAATCTATATTAATTAATGGGCATTGATATTTATAAATGAATCAGATCTTGGACCTTAGCCTGTGTTAAGGTTTAAACGTAACCTTTACTTTTTCATATTCTCGATCCTGAATATATATCTTGGTCACGACAGGACCAACTTCTCCTCAGTGGGATCCTCTTCACGACTGAGGGCGTTCATGTGCTCAAGTTATTGGTTTATCCACATCCTATGAAGTTTGCAAGCATTTGGCATTAATGTACACCTTAACTTCCAAAACTCATATTATGCAGCTTCGTCTTCAGTTGGCATCAAATAAAAAAGGTTTCCAACACCATGTTTGACTATCTTCTGAAGGCTAAATCCATTGCTGATCAACTTGCAATAGCAACTAAATCAACGGATGATGATGACTTAAATGCTCTACATTGTCAATGGATTAGGCCCTAACTAAGGTCCAATTACCTCTCGTGATGCCCTTACTTGCCTATCCGATTTACATGAACTTCTTCCTAGTGAAGAAATCCAAGTCAGTGGGCCACAAGCAGATCTTCAAAATATTATTGCCAATGTTGTTACCAAAGCAACAAATAGCTTGTCTTCTTCTAATCGAGATAGCGATAATTCCCATAGGAGTGGCCGAGGGAGGTCTAACAATGGAGGCCAATCAAATAACGGTGGTCGTGGACAATCTAATAACAGATCAAATGACCAGTTTGGTAACTACTCTAATCAGCCTACCTGTAAAGCTTGTAATCTTATTGGACACACGGCCATCCAGTGTTATCAATGAAAGTCTGAGATCTAAATCCGGGGGAGGTGGGGAATAGGGCGAGCTCAACTTTATGCTAATTAATCCAACTTCTAACTTTATATAATACATTTGGCACAAGTGATGATTATGAATCAAGTAAAGTGCAGAAGCTATAAACAATCACTATAAAGCACGCACCAAAACACAACGATATATAGTGGTTCAGCCTCAATGCTTATATCCACTACCGGCTTGTGTTCCTACACTCCACCGGATTTTCCACTATCTCAATTTATGCTTTTCAATAGGCCTAGCAATAACCTTTACACTATGTTTTTCTAGGCTAAGCAATAACCTCTATAATATGCTTTTCAATAAGCTTATCAATAAACTTAACAATATGATTTTAAAAGGCTAAGCAATAACCTTACAATATTCCTTTATAGGCTAAGAAATAACCTTTACAAGCCTAAGGTTTGTCTCTATAAGATGTGTTTAAAGTACACTAGGCAGATATGCAAGTGAAAATACAAGTCCCACATACACTCTAAGAATGCAAAGATGAATGCTCAATGTGTATGCATGAAGACTTCAATCAATCTTGAATGTATGCCTAAAGCATTTGAAAGTTTGAATCATAGAAAAGATTTGATTGAAGTAAAAAATGCTAATCACATGATAAAAACAACTTGTAAAATATATACCTATCTAGTTGAAGCAAGTTGTGAAGTTTCAAAACCAAAGCATGTGTTGCATGAACACTTTCAATCAAATGTAAAGATGTAGCTCATAAATGAATGCTCAAAGCATTTGAAAGTGTAAATTACAAAAAAAAAAAAAAAAAAAAAAAGAAGAAGATTTGATTGAAGTAAAATACAAATCACATGTGATTTAAAAAATAACTTAATAAAGATATGACTATTCATGTTAAGCAAGTTGTGTGAAATATCAAAAGCTAATACATGTGAAATGTGAGTTTTGTTGAATCTAAAACATAAGATAGATTGAAAGTGATTTTATTGTTATGAAAATCAACAACCAAATATTCAACCAAGTATGAATCATGTTTCGTGTGATCTCAAAGGTGATTGCAAAACACGATTTAATAAAATAAACCAATTTGAGTCTAACTTGGTGTGAATCAAAGTGAAGCATCCAAAATAATAAATCAATTCACAATGATATCTATGTTAAGGATACTATATATTATAGTTATCATGCTAAAACAGATTTACCAATAATTTGAACAAAGCATGAAAACATATAATGAGAAAAATAAAGCTTACTAGAATGGTTTAACTCATGATTTCAAGCTTTGGCTTCCCTTTTGACCCTCTTACCTTCCTTAACTCAAATCCCTTTGATTGGCCTCAAAACACCACTAAGAGTCCCTTGTGGTTCCTCCATTTTGGCCTTGGAATTAGATGATTTATATAGAAAATAATTTTCCAACGGCTAGTTGTTCGTGAACTCCCTTCTTAGTTCGGTTAACCGAACTCCCAATAGAAAAAAAAAGGCCTAGCTTTGACCATCTAGTAACTGAACCGAAATGGGTTCAATGAAGGTTCAGTTAACCGACATATCAGAGCTCGATTAACGAATTTACTGTAGCAAAAGTATTGTAGCACGGATCTTAAAAAATTATGCATTTTAAAATATTAAATAAAGAGCTACTCCAAAGTATTTTGCTAGAGTTCTTCAAAATATGAACCTATTATGCCTAAAATGATTTAACTATGAAATCAAGGGCATGCATGATTGCAAATCAAATAAATCAACTTTTGGATAGAAATGCATCCAAGTTTTAAATCCAAACTATGCATAAAAACCACTTTTGAAAGTTATAAAACTATCCATGTGAAAACTCAAGATTTCAAATTTATTAAAATTAATGCATGTGTGGAAATTTAAATGATGCTAAAATGAACATGCATCCATTAAATTGAAATACACAAAATCCCTAACAATCAACATTTCAACCATTCATTGGTTCTAAATATATAATATATCATCCAATGCACAACATGCAACTCATTCATACTAATTTGGTATTTGGCATTCAGATTTGAGGGCAACTAATCACATCACACAAGACTTGGCCAACTTATTAATCCACACCGACAACAGTGGCAATGATGTGGTGAAGGTTGTAAATGGAGCATGTTTGCCTATTCATCACATTGGCCATTCCGTTTTCCACACTCCATCTACCCCTCTTCATCTTCATGATATTTTACAGGTTCCTTCCATTAAATTTTTTTTTTCTTTCTATTATTCGTTTAACTAGATATTACAATTTGGTCTTCTTTGAATTCTACCCTATCCATTTTTCATTTAAGGACCAGGTTTCATGGAAGATCCTCCAAGGACCAGCTAGTCATGAGCTTTATCATCTTGCTTCTCTACCAAAAGAAGAAAGCAATAAAATGGCACTCATAGGAGAAAAATCTTCTGCAATGGCACAATTGCATGGGTCATCCTTCTTTTTCCACCGTACGTTTATAATACTCAATAAATTTGCACTTCATGTGCTGTTGAATAAAACCCACGGTTTATTCGTTGTATGTCAACTTGGAAAATCACTTCAACTTCCTTTTTCCATATCGCAACAGTCTACTATAGCCCCTCTAGAAATTCTTTATTCAGATATGTGGGGACCGTCGTCAGTTTTCTCGAATGATGGCCACAAATAATATGTTCATTTTCTTGATGATTTCACCAAGTTTACTTGGTTTTTTTTTCTCTCTTTGATAAATCTGATGTTTTAGTTGTATTTCAAAATTTTAAATTATTGGTTGAGAATTAGTTTATTGGATGTAAAAAAAAAAAAAAAAAAAACTACAAACAGATTGGGGTGGAGTATATCGTTCTTTTTCCCAGTTTTTACCCACATGTTGTATTGCTCATCGTGTTTCGAGGAAAATGGGTCACTAGAAAGGAAGCACCGTCATATGTTGAAACTAGACTTTCATTAGTGGCTCATACTATGTAAGGTCTCCAACCTAAAGTGTGCGTTTAGCCTAATTAATTGTTATCTTAGATAGTTAAGTGGGTTTAGTATTTGAGCGAGTTTATTTTATCAATAGGAAGATGTCCATGTAGTTTCATACGATTCCAAGCATGTTTGAGTATAACGGGGGTAGTTTGCTAGCAACCAAGCATCCTATTATAGTAAATACAATAATAGGACCCACTGAAAATGCGCCCACGAGTTTTACACTGGTCTATAAGCACCTTCACTGGAGAGAAGCCATGGCTTCGGAATGTAATGCTTTGATTCACAATGGTACTTGGGTCCTCACTACCCTTCCTCCAAATGGTAACCTTGTTTGGCTGTAACTAGATTTTTAAAATCAAGAAAAGGGTGGATGGGACAATTTAACCCTACAAGTTGTGATTGGTGGCAAAAGGCTACAATCAAGAATAATGTATTGATTACACAAATACTGTTAGCCCAGTGGTGAAACCCATAACAATGCGCACAGTCCTATCTGTTGCAGTGTCTAAAACGTGGTCTATTTGGTAGTTAGACATACATAATGCATTTTTGCAAGGCCACCTCATAGAATAAGTATATATGGCATAACCCCCATGTTTTGTTAATGATTGTTATCCGAAGCATGTGTGCCTTCTAAAAAGGTGGATCTATAGTCTTAAGCAGGCTCCATGGGCTTGGTTTCATCACCTAAGTAGCATCATTTTGGAATTGGGTTTCATTGAGTGGTCATCTAATTGTTGGTCTATGTTGATGACATCATAATTACAGGTAAAACACCAATTCCACTTACTGCACTTCTTACAAGGTCAAGTCAAGAATTTCCTATTAAGGATTTGTGTCCATTGTATTATTTGTTAGGGGTGGAAGTGCGTTCTTTTGTTGGAGGCCTACATCTTAGTCAACAAAAATACAATTTAGACTTGCTCAAGCATACTAAGATGGAAGGTTCCAAGCCTTTGGCCACACCTATTGCAAGCAACAACAAATTCTCCATCCAAGATGGGATCTTGATGGATGATCCTATTATATATCGCCAGACAGTTGGTGCACTTCAATATATGTCACTATTACTCGGCCCGACGTCTTCTTTGCAGTTAATAATGCCTCTCAACTTATGTAACAACCTTAATCAAGAGAATTCTTAGATATATCAAAAATACCTTACAACATTGTATTGCAATGACAAGATCTTCTTCATATCAATTAGTAGCATTTTCAGATGCTGATTGGATTGGGTGCCCTAATGACAAAAAATCACAAGGAGGATATCTTATATTCTTTGGGAGAGATCTGATATCATGGCAATCAAGAAAGCAACAAACAATTGCGAGGTCCAGCACTTTCTTTGGGAGAGATCTGATATCATGGCAATCAAGAAAGCAACAAACAGTTGCGAGGTCCAGTACTGAAAGTGAATATTGGGCTTTGGCAAATGCGGCCACTGAATTAACATGCTTATAGTATTTATTTGGTGAGCTTAGTCTTTATTTATCTTTCCCACCTATACTATGGTGTGATAATGTGGGGGCACTACTAGAAAAAAGGGTTTTTATATCGGCTAAAAACCGATATAAAAGACCTATTATATCGGTTTTTCAGTAAACTTCAAACCGATATAAGTACCCCCGATATAATAGATAACTATGACCGATATAATATGTGTATTATTTCATATCGGTTTTTGGACAACTGATGTCTTTTAAACCTGAAATTATAACACATATTACTGTAAAACCGATATAAAAAAAGTGAAACCGATATAAAAAAATATTTATAATATCGGTTTTTTTGGATTTTATTATATCGTTTGTTCTGTAACCGATTTAATATTATATATGTATTTTTTTTTTATAAATAGTCATTCTAGAAAGGGTCAGGTGACCTTACGGTCACCTGGCGGCTAGCCGCCCTTTGCAAGGGGGCTAGCCGCCAGACCCACGGTCAGCTTTCCAGTAAGCATTTTTTTCTCAGAATGATTTTCTGTGCTTCCTGCGGCTAACCGCCAGTGCACCTGTGGCTAGCCCCCAACTTTTCCTGCGGCTAGCCGTGAGCCATCCTGATTTGAATGGCAGAATTTGTCTCCAGTAGAAAATTCATAACTTCCTCTTCTGAACTCAAAACAACATGATTCTTGATCCAAATGAAAGATTTATAAGAGGGCTACAACTTTCATGTTTTGAGATTTAACCCAGATTGAATGGAAAGTAGTGTAAAATCACCTTGAAACTGACTAGTCACAGAAAAACAGCAACCTGAGTGAAGCAGAGTTGTCTCCAGTAGAAAATTCATAACTTCCTCTTCTGAACTAGAAACAACATGATTCTTGATCCAAATGAAATATTTATCAGAGGGATACAACTTTCATGTTTTGAGATTTAACCCAAATTGAATGGAAAGTAGTGTAAAATCACCTTGAAGCTGACTGGTCACAGAAAAACAGCAACCTGAGTGAAGCAGAGTTGTCTTCAGTAGAAAATTCATAACTTCCTCTTCTGAACTCCAAACAACATGATTCTTGACCAAAATGAAAGATTTATCAGAGGGCTACAACTTTCATGTTTTGAGATTTAACCCAGATTGAATGGAAAGTAGTTTAAAATCACCTTGAAGCTGAATGGTCACAGAAAAACAGCAACCTGAGTGAAGAAGAGTTGTCTCCAGTATAAAATTCATAACTTCCTCTTCTGAACTCTAAACAACATGATTCTTGATCCAAATGAAAGATTTATCAGAGAGCTATAACTTTCATGTTTTGAGATTTAACCCAGATTGAATGAAAAGTAGTGTAAACTCACCTTGAAGCTGACTGGTCATAGAAAAACAGCAACCTGAGTGAAGCAGAGTTGTCTCCAGTAGAAAATTCATAACTTCCTCTTCTGAACTTCAAACAACATGATTCTTGATCCAAATGAAAGATTTATCAGAGGGCTACAACTTTCATGTTTTGAGATTTAACCCAGATTGAATGGAAAGTAGTGTAAAATCACCTTCAACTTCTGGAGGCTAGCCTCCAACTTCTGGAGGCTAGCCGTCAACTTGGAGGCGGCTAGCCGAAACAGCAGGGAAAAAACAACATTGTGAAGAAACGCAGCAGGGAAAAAAAACAGCAGAAACACAACAGGGAAAGAAAAACAACAGGGAAAAAAAATACAGAACATCAGCAAGAAAAACAGCAGCAGAGATCGTGAGAAAACAGAACAAAAAAAAATAGAGAGAGAGAGAGAACAGAAAACAGTAGTAGCAGAAGAAAAGGGAAAGAAAGAAACGAAACAAAAAGAAAGGAAAGAACGTGATGTACCTGGCACCTGCACAGCGCCGGAAGAGCAGCTTCTTCCTCTTCGTCGTCGTCGTTTTCTTCTTCTCCGGAGAACGAGAGTGAGCGAGAGAGACAGGGAGAGCAGAGAGAGAGTAGAGAAAGCGAGAGTGAGAGAAGAGCGGAGAGAGCGAGAGTGAGAGGAAATGGGTTTTTGGAGGGAGAGAAGCGCTGGGAAGAGAGGCGAGAGTGAGGAGAGAAGAGAGCGAGAGTGAGAGGAAAGAAGGAATGATGGAGAAAGAAAGAGAAGGGAGGGAAGGAAAAAAAAAAGGGAAAGAAAAGAAAAGAGGGAAAGAAGGAGTGAGCCCGCGCGGGGGATTAAGGGATTTGAGGTATATAATATCGGTTTCATAATAACCGATATAAAATATTATATATAACTGGCGGTTAGCCGCAGGTGCACTGGCGGTTAGCCGCATGTGCACTTGCGGTTAGCCGCATGTGCACAGGCGGTTAGCCGCAGGACGTCCTGAAAAGGGAGGGAAGAAGGAAAAATAAAAAGGAGGGAAAGAACCGATATAAAATATGTATATATAATATCGGTTCCATAATAACCGATATAAAATATGTTATATGTATACAACCGATATAAAATATTTGTCTATAATATCGGTTTTATAATAACCGATATAAAATATTGAAATTAATATCACATATTTTCCTAACCGATATTATATATAGAGATTATTATGTCGGTTCCAGTGTAACCGATATAAAAAAAATTGACCGATATAAAAAAATATTAACCGATATAAAATACCTTGACTGAAGATATTATATCGGTTATATGAAAAACCGATATAGGGCAGTTTTTGCAACCGATATAAAAGCCCTTTTTTCTAGTAGTGGGGCTACTTATCTCAATGCCAATCCTAATTTTCATGGGCGTACAAAGCATGTTGAAGTGCATTTCCATTTTGTTAGAGATAAACAAAAGTCCAGGATTCGAACCCGGGGGGGTGGGGAATAGGGTGAGCTTTACTTAGTGACCAATTATGCCAAATTCTAAAGTTCTTTAGAATTAATTAGTCACAAGTTGATATAGAGCTAAAGCAATAAGCTAACAGAAACAAGCATCACAAAGCATTCACCCTAACATAATGATTTATAGTGGTTCGGCCTCAATGCCTGCATCCACTACTGGCTTGTGATCTTACACCCCACTGGATTTTCACTATCTATGCTTTTCAATAGACTAAGCAATAACATTTACAAAATGCTGTCAATGCTAAGCAATAACCTTACAATATACTTTTCAAGGCTAAGCAATAACCTCCTGGGTTTTAAGGTTCACTCCTAACATTTACACTTATGCTTTTCTAAGGCTAAGCAATAACCTATGCAACCCTAAGAATGGTTGCCTCTAAGAAGTCTATACAACAATTGAAGAGATACAATTTAAACTCAATTACAAAGCCTCTTAATTAGGCGGATATGAAAGTGTAAATCTAACTCAACACACACACACACACACACACACACACACACACACACAATAGATGAATGCTCAATGTGATTGTATGAAAAACTCAATAAAGTTTTAAAATGATAGCTCAATAAATGTACGCTTAAAGCTTTTGAAAGTTTAAAGCACAAATGTTTTGATAGAAGTGAAAATGCTAATCACATGTTCTCTAAATAACCAACTTGTAAAGATATGATTCAAGTAATGCAAGTTATATTGAGATTCCAATTCTAAAACATGTGATGCATGAGCATAGTTGTTTTCAAAACAAATTAGTTTGCCTATGTGTTTATGGAATGAAAACAACTAGCTAGAGATTCAACCAAATATGAGATTCATGCTCTAAGAGAAATCAAGGTTTTAACAAAGTATGAACCGTTATGATATGAAAGTTAAAACAAACTTAGTTTGAATCTAAATGAGGAATCCAAAATAACAAAGCAATTTAAAGTGAAATACATGTAATTGATTCATCAAATCATAATTAGCATGCTAAAATAGATTTATCAAATATTTAAACAAAGCATGAAAACATATTATAAGGAAAACTAAACTTACTTAGATGATTAACTCATGATACCAAACTTTAGCTTTCCTCTAACATTCCTTAGCTCATTCCCCTTTGTTTGGCTTCAAAACACTTAAACGAGTACCTCTTGGTTCCTCAAATTTGGCCTTGGAATGAACTGTTTATATAGAAAAAGTTGTCCAACAGTTATCTGGTCAACCTGACTTCAAGTTCGTTTAACCGAACTTCCAACGGTCATAAAATTTGAAATTTGCTGACCAAACTTTCTCTTGTCCGTTAACCGAACCCACTTCGGTTCCTCAACTTAAAGTTTTGGTCCAGGCCCTTTATTCAGGTCCAGCTCCAAGTCTCTAATTTAAATCTGTGATGGTATGGGTTGTGGAACATGGACCCGATTCTGGTCCAGGTCCTATTTAGTAAGGACCAGACCTCCTTTCAGACCTAAAAAGACCCCCTCCCGTTGACCATAGCCCTCCGATGGGGCCCTTGCATACCCCACCTATAAAATACTCTCTCTCTCTCTCTCTCTCTGGCATGCCACAATATAAAAAAGGCAAACTCAAGGAACAACTTCTACTATTACTAAGCGACTTGAGAGCATGGAAGAGTCATACAAATGTTTCTATCCCTTGCTGCTAGCCTTCTTCTCCTTTTTGGTACTGAAGTTGACGATATTTCTATGGTGGAAGCCTAAGAAAATCGAAGAGCATTTCTCAAAGCAAGGAATAAGAGGTCCACCATATTTCTTCTTCATAGGAAATGTCAAGGAAATAGTGGGGTTGATGGTAAAGGCCTCCTCTCACCCTATGCCTTTATCTCACAACATCCTCCCTAGGGTCCTATCCTTCTACCACCATTGGAAGAAAATCTATGGTATCCCCTCCTCTCTCTCTCTCTCTCTCTCTCTCTCTCTCTCTCTCTCTCTCTCTCTCTCTCTCTCTCTCTCTCTCTCTCTCTCTCTCATCTTTTATTTTGGGCTCCTCCTTTGGGCGGGTTATTGATGGTGGGATTTTGGACTACTGGTGCTTTAGATTTTTTGAGTTTGATGGTGACCTTGTGTTTTCAATATTTAGGTAGAGTGTTGGGTCTTTTCTACTGTTTTTATTAGAACTTCTCTTTTCCTTTTGGGGGTTTCAGATGAGCTTGAATGTTAATGTTTGGAGTTGTTCGCGGGGGGTGGGGGGGGGGGGGGGGGGGGGGGCTGGGGTTCATGCTGTTTCGTTTGTTTTCTCATGATCATATGAACCTTTTCATGTCTTCTCTTCTCGTGTTTGGATGAGACTTGAGATCACATTGGTGTCTTTGTCATCTCTATTTTGCTTTTACATGGTTGATTTTGATGTCATGTGGTTTCTGATGGTACCATCCCCATGACTTGTTTCCTCATATCTGCACTTCTTTTCATGTTTATTAGAATATTAAAACTCTTAATCTTGAAATTGGTTTGTGGCTTACCCTCTCTCTCGCGCGCGCACATCATTCTAGTTTTCCAAGCTATGTTGGAAAATAGCTTGATGTGAGTGGTCAAGTGGTTATGCATTCTTTTATTTTTCCCCTCAATTTACAATGGCATGTTTTCTACCTTAAGTTTTACCATTGTGTGATGACATGTTACACATTTCAATCCTTCCATTTTCCTTACCTTCTCTTACACGTATTAGTGTATGACCCACATCACATTTTCCTAGTTTCCCTTTCTTCTATTTCTATATTCATAAGATCTTATGCTTTCCATTGCTCCAGTTACTAGTACGTATTAGCTGCTGAATGTTGTCGCTTGGTGTCACTTTGGCAGGTCCAACCTTTCTTGTGTGGTTCGGACCAACTCCTCGACTCACAGTAGCAGACCCTGATCTTATCAGAGAAATCTTCGTCTCAAAAGCAGAATTCTATGAGAAAAATGAATCTCACCCGCTTGTTCGCCAGCTCGAAGGTGATGGGCTTCTAAGTCTCAAAGGAGAGAAATGGGCTCACCATAGGAAGATCATCAGCCCAACCTTCCACATGGAAAATCTTATGGTAAGAATTCCAGCAAATCCAATTAGACTGTAACACCCAAAAGAATTTTTTTTTTTCCATTTTGCAACTCCAATATCTACTTCAATTCATTCATGGGTGCATTTGGATGGTACCTAAACTTTAAGCAGTTTGAGTATTTTAGCAGTTTTGGTGCTCATACTGGGGCTAGCTGTAACACTATTTGTCTGCCTTTCCCTCCTACCTAATGTGTTTTGTGAATTGTGCAAACACAAGCCTTCAATCGAATTGTGATTTGGAGCATATCCCAAATGCAGCCCCATGCCGTCCGTGGCGGTGTCCTATCCATGTGGCAACAATTCAACAATCCGAACTCTTCATCTTCAAGTGTATTATTCAGGAAATCACAACACTGTAAATGAAGGGCTTTAAAATAAAATAAAAAATGAGACAAAAAGAGAAAAATGAGTGTTGTGGAGACTTTTGGTCTTTCTTCTCTGTGGGCTATATGGCCCATCCAAGGGAGGGACTGTCGAATGACCAGTTGGAACGAGAATGACATAATCCCTTTGGAAATTAACAAAGACAATGTCACTGAAAGCTTGAAGAGGAAAAGGTGACAAACACTGCAATGCTGCCCTATATGAGAAAGATAAGGTGTTTTCTTTTTTCACTAAGGTTAGATAATTGTCTATAATTTCTTTTCTTTTTTTTTTTGAAAAAATAGATAATAAATTTTCTATAATACCCCCTTTTCTTATAAAATAAAATATATCTAGCTAACTCAATTTCGTATTCCATTGTGTACTTAGTTATTGATACCATTGATCGGAAAGAGCGTGCTCGACATGGTGGAGAAGTGGTCAGTTATGACCGACACCGATGAGGTAGAGATCGAAGTATCAGATTGGTACCAAAGCTTGACGGAAGATGTCATCACTCTAACGGCATTTGGAAGTAGCTACGACAACGGGAAATCGGTTTTTCAATTGCAAGCTCAACAGATGGTTTTTGCAGCTGATGCATTTCGGAACGTTTTCATCCCTGGTTATGGGTATTTACCCTTTATATAAAACCTTAATGTTTTTTATGGGCATAAATCTCATATTTTTCTAACATGATCGTAGTTCCTTGAATATCTTCTTCTTTCTCCCAATGCTTTTGTGATCCAAACAACTGATCTAAAGCCTGCACTAAAGTAGAAAGAAAAAGGAAAACAATCCCTATGGCCGCTCATTTACCTATTTCCTACTGGATTCCTTGGATTTTTTTTTTTTTAAATTGGGCTTCTGTCAATAGGGCTTAGGGTGAGGGTTAGATATCCAAGAGGGACTGTCAAAATATTCCCCCATTGCTTGGATATTATTGTGCAGCCTTTGCTCTTTCAAATCAAATCCTAAAAACCAACTAATCTGCTGAAGATTATCCTTAACTAATCTCTTTTCAACCACTTTATTAAAACACCTTTCCTATGAATTCAGAAGGAATTTGGTAAAAGTTCCCTAGTAACTTTGAGGGGCTTTCTTTAAAAAATTTCCTGACATTTTGATTTTAATTTTTTTTAGAGAACTCATGTGTCCTTAAATCCACTTTGAACAAAAAATAATTTCCCATTTAGTGAAAAAATTGGATCAATGTGCAAAAGCAGGGTCAAAATCTCAACACCGTGCGCTTATATTAATAAATAAATGTAATGATTTTTTCACGTTATGTTTATTCTTTCAGATTCCTCCCCACAAAAAAGAATACATGTTCATGGAGATTGGAAAAGGAGATTAGGAAGTCATTAAGGAAGTTGATCAGATGCCGGAAAGAAAAAGAAAAGTCCAGTGAGGGAAAAGCTGACACTGGCCCAAAGGACTTGCTTGGGCTTATGATCGATGCAGGTACTGGAAAATCACCCCAAAAAAAACCCAAATCGCTCTCTTTGCCATCTGCAATCACTGTTCAAGACATCATCGAAGAGTGCAAGACATTCTTCTTTGCCGGAAAGCAGACTACATCCAACTTGCTTACATGGACAACCGTGCTATTGGCACTGCACCCTGAGTGGCAGGAGATGGCACGTGAGGAAATCATACATGTGTGTGGATTCCACAATATACCCACCAAAGATGACATTGTCAAGCTGAAGAAGGTATATGAGCCGATGAACTATTAAAAGCCATTCCATAAACTCTGACGACCTGGTGATTGATTGGTTTGGTGGACAAATATCATTTTGATCCAAGTGTCATTTACCATTTGATTAAAACACAGTGCAATGTAATAATTAGATGAGTCATTTACATTACTTGCACTGTTTCAATCCAACGGAAAATATTACTCAGGTCAGATGGATGTTATGCCTATCACTACACAAGACAAGCATTTGTCCTTCTGGCCGGATAGACAAAAGCAACCTTATATTTTGACCACTAATTGGAAATGGAATGGGAACATAGTATTTGTCCTTCCCTTACCCAAATAAATTAAACTTGGCTTGGTTAGTCACTTATTTGGGCTTGACCATCCAAGTAGCTAGTCAGCCAGACTCGCCTGCCATCACTACTTAGCTGGGTGACCTTCCTAGTTGAGTCTAGTTTCTGAGTTTTTAAACCATGGTTAATTAAAAGTTTTAACAATTTTACCCCTGTAATTAATGATGGAAATCTTCGTCATTAACTCAAGGGTGCTTCTTGAATAATTAATGCAAACTTTATCTAAGCTGCCTAGGAAGGTTATAGGGTGATTTTGTCAATTTATAATTACAACGGCAAGGGCAATTCTGTCATTATAAAATGTAGGCCCATCCAGATTAGTGGCAGCTTTGGTCATTAATAAAAAAATCTGATTGTATCAGTTTGTGGTTTCCCATTTTGCAGCTGGGAATGATACTTAACGAGTCGTTGAGACTGTACCCGCCAGCAATAGCAACAATCAGGAGGGCCAAGGCCGATGTGGATCTCGGCAGTTACAAGATCCCGCATGGGACCGAGCTCCTGATACCAATCCTAGCCATCCATCACGACCGGGGTCTCTGGGGGCAAGATGCGACAGAATTCAACCCTGCCCGGTTCGCAGAAGGCGTGTCCAGGGCTGCCCGGCATCCAATGGCATTCATACCATTTGGGCTGGGCACGCGCACTTGTATTGGGCAGAACCTGGCCCTGATGCAGGCCAAGCTTGTGCTTGCCATAATTCTGCAACGCTTCTCATTCAGGCTGGCACCGAGCTACCGGCATGCGCCAACGGTGTTGATGCTCCTCTACCCGCAGTATGGAGCACCAGTCATCTTCCGACGTTTGCCGGGTTCGGGCTCAGGTTCCTGTTCGGGCCGTTCTGGAGACCATGGCCCATGAGACCAGACCCATCTGATTAGCTACTGTTATTAATAGTGCTGCTGCTGTCTGATTCCTTTGAGTGAACAAAATACCCTCTATGTAGATTGACTAGAATGTCCTTATCTTGTCATCTCTCCCCATGTGATCGCTAAACACTCCCCGCCCCCCGCCCCCGCCCCCCCATGTGATTGCTAACCCGCTAACCCCCACCCCATAATTAGGAAATACCCAAAGAACCCATGGCATGGGGTCAAAATGACATGAGCATCCCCACCACTCTCTCTCTCTCTCTCTCTCTCTCTCTCTCTCTTTTATATCTCTCTTTTATAGGTTTATGTATGCTATACGTTGACTATTTTGTACACAATTTTGTAACCTACACATTTAATGAAAATATCATGTCATTTGCTCTCTCTCTCTCTCTCTCTCTCTCTCTCTCCATAGTAGTACAAATCAAGGTTGGAAAACTCACCGCATGACTCCTAACTCAATCAAGTCACCTCAATTTAGGTAAGAGCCGAGTTAAGTTAAATCCAGGAGAGACTCAATATTTATGGAAATGGTACAAGAACGGTTTTTTTTTTTTCTCTCTTTTTTTTTCCTGATGTCCTTTGTATTCTTTTAGTTTTGAATATGTAAATTATTCTTAAAATATGTGAATTAATATACACTTATAGTGATAAATACTTAATCTATAAAATTCTAAAAATATTTTAAATGAAAAGGGACTATATGAACGACTACGTCAACTCTCCCAGATCAACATTTTTAAGTTAGATTAAAAGAGTTGAGTTATGAGTCCCTACTATTTCCACCTTGTATGAACCATGCATCTAAAACACAATTAATGGTCCCGCCTAAATTATTGAATAGGTCCGTCAAAGCTGTTGAATTAGTCTACTTCAACCATATTTTAGTTTTGAACTTTTTTTAATTAAGTACAAGTGATAAAAGAAGTAAGGCCCCATTTGAAGAAATATTCACAGTGTTCTTGATGTAAATAAAAAACTAAAGTTACATTATATAAGTAGGTACACATTGCATGTAATGCTTTACATGTAAGTTTAGAATGTTCAATTCGAATAACAAAAGCCAAATTTGCCTTAGATTTTAAGGAAAATAGGAACATGATGGACCTTGGTTCAGCTGGGCCAAGCTATACTTGAACAAACAAAAGAAAAGGCCATGCCCATGTCGAAGAGATGCCTGACAAAGCCATATATAGGAAACATAGAATGGTGCATATTGTTCACGGAGGTGATTTTTTCCCATTAGGGATCGATCTGACCATGCCCCAATTCTTTTTACTAGTAATTTTGAAAACCCCAAAAGTCTCCCGACTTTTTAGGTTTCTTAGAATGTGGTTTAGGGTTGAGGAGTGTGAGAAGACCATTTTGAATAGATTGCAAGATTTTTGAATAATTAATAAGGATAATATTAGCAAAAATGTTCATCTATTAGGAAAAGACCTCATAAAGTAGAATAGGATAAATTCCGAGAAAGTTGATGTGAATATGAAGGAGACTACTATGGAATTATAACGGATTAGACAAAAGGAGATCAACTCAAAAACATTGAGATTGAAATGCAGTTAACAAGTTTTAGTAGTTTAGTAGTCTAGTGAATTATGTACATTCATGGTTGGGATCCATACTTCACTGCGATCAAGAGAGATTGAGACTATGCCCCCTCCCGCCCAAACCCACCTACTTTTTCCGTCTACCTCCACCGGTCAACCTCCGCCCCTCCCTCCACCTACGACCGTCTCCTCTCACTACAACAGATTACACCTTCAGCGACGTTTTTTTTCGTCGCTAAAAGTCAAAAAAACGTCGGTAAAGGTTTTACCGACGTTTTTTTTTTCGTCGGTCAGTCGTCGGTAAAAAAAGGTCAAGAAAACACCTTACCGACGAATTAATTTTTCGTGTGTAAAATTATAATCTTTACCGACGCTTTTTTCCTTTTTACCGACGTTTTATTTCGTCGGTAATATTCAAAATAAATCTAAAATTATTTTACCGACGTTTTTTTTCGTCGGTAAAAATAAAAGAAAAATAAAAAATAAATTAAAATAAAATTACCGACGTTTTTTTTTCGTCGGTAATATTAAAAAATAAATCTAAAATTATTTGACCGACGTTTTTTTTTCGTCGGTAAAAATAAAAGAAAAATAAAAAATAAATTAAAATAAATTTACCGACGTTTTTTTTTCGTCGGTAATATTAAAAAATAAATCTAAAATTATTTTACCGACGTTTTTTTTTCGTCGGTAAAAATAAAAGAAAAATAAAAAATAAATTAAAATCAAATTACCGACGTTTTTTTTCGTCGGTAATATTAAAAAACTAAATATAAAATAGTTTACCGACGTTTTAATTTTCGTCGGTGAAAGTATATTATTTTTTTAAAATCGACTTTTTTGTTTTTCGTTTAAATTTTTCTGTAAACCTACTTATACACCTGTAATAAAAAATAAAACTACTCATACTGCAATCAATAATACATCCAAACAAAATCATCCCAATAATACATCCAAACAAAATCATCCCATTCTTTATCAAATCATTAATCTCCTTAAATAAACAGTACAATTAATAAACATACAGTCGAATAAAAATATCTAAATTAATAAAAATACAGTCAAATAAAAATGTCCAATATACATATACAAATAAACTAAAAACAACAAATCAACACCAGCATCCGATCGAAAAGCGTCCATCAATCTACAATGACAAAAACAAATTAGTATCTCTTGAATTAATGAAATTATAAACGAAAGATATACATGTATATATATACATAAAAAAAAAAAAGAAGAGGTGTGCATGTCACAACCATCTGATCAATTCAATTCAACACGCAATGCAATTATTGTGCCCACAGTTTAAGTGGGTCCCATCCTTTGTCAAACCAGACAGTCCAAATTGGAGGCATCATCTTGGATAGAATGAAAGTCATATATGCAAGCGCTATTGGATAATATTAAGCCTAATCCATTAATTTAGGCTAAATTATTCCTTTGCACCTTCTCTTCCATTTACTCATACTATTGTGCCAAACCTTAAAATATATGATTCTTTCTTTTCCTTCGACAATCCCCATGTGATTGCCAATGGTAGCATTTGCCATGAAATCTGACATGATGGTTAGGAAAAGGGGAGGACCCAACTGTGACCGCACCCGCTTGATTTGAGAATATAATATCTTATAAGATTTTATTCTATTATTTAACGCCTTCACTTGACCATATACCGCACCACCTAAACTAAAATCCTAAGTCTGCCATTGGTTAGGAAGACTCAATCTGCAATTGACGTGGATTAGATGTGGATCAGATTGGGTTAGAATTTGCCACCCCTAACAAAGGCACAGCCATTGGATGTGGATATGGCACCAACTAACATTCTCAGGTGAAAAAAAAGGAGCACCTCATCTAATTCTCAAGCTTTTAATGTTTGACTTTCATATTTGCAACAGGTTGAAGAAGCATGCAAATAATCTTTGATTGAAATATGCAAAGATAATGTTAACACATGATCATGCTTATGTTGATTTACAATTATGACAGACATTTAAGAATCCCTAGAGAATAGTATGCTATTAGTAAGGGAATGCAACCATGTTACTGTATGAAGTTGTAAAGTTATATACTTCTTTACCACCAATGGTTTTCCTTTGTTCTTGTTTTCAATTTTCAAAACAGTTAGTCATTTTCACAGGTTTAAAAGAAGAAAGTAATGAGATTACTAATTGCAAACCATTCGATATTACATAAAGTGAAACACAAATCAGAAAGCACCTCCAAAAAAAATATGACTTGCACACCATGCATCTATTAGTGCAATCGAACTACATAGATCCTTTTCACAACACTACATGCCTTACCTTTTTGCAAAGTTCTTCGATTTGCTCCAACATTAATTGTGTCTGCAACATTAATTGTGTCTTTTACACTTAGTGGTTCGAGATCTTCTCCAAGCAAATGCCTTGACATAAAACAAAAATTATCATTTCTCCATGTAAAAGAAGAACATGGTCCTATCAAACCCTGTTCCTATCAATGTTCATGGTCTCAAATATTACTAGAACTGCAGTAAAATTGACCGTTGGATTGAATCAACAATCATCTTGTGGATTAGTATATTCCTCCTGGTAATATTTAGGCTATGGCCATTTGCTAGAAGGAGAGTTTGAATCCTCTGTTAGTCCTTGATGATAAGATCAACGACTACTGTTGTGCACCCTGGTGCATGCATGTGAACATGCACTACACCAAAAATCGGAAATTGGAACGGAAAAGCGTTCCTAATCCTCCCGTTCCTAATCCGTTAAACCGTTCCAATTTCCGTTCCAATTTGGATTAGGAACGGTTGGTACCAAATTGGAACGGAAATTGGAACGGTTTAACGAATTAGGAACGGGAGGATTAGGAACGCTTTTCCGTTCCAATTTTCGATTTTTGGTGTAGTGATGTCTCATGTTATAATATTCACAGGTCTTAATTATATGTGTGATTCATGTATGTGTCTAGTAGCTGTTTGGCCTTGCATGGATGGATGGATTGGATAGAAAGTAGCAGTGTGTTTGGAGTGGACATGAATGTAGAAGCAGTTAAAACATCTCAATCTCCTACATAGAATTAGTTAAAACAAAACGATGAATGAGATGAAATAGAAATGAATATCTTTATCCATTAAAAAAAATCCAGATGGAAAACCCTTTTACGTACTCAGAATCCAGGAAGATAATCCAGTGTTAATTTTCTAAGGATCTTACAACAATATGAAAATGGGCATAAAATCTCTCTCATTGATGAAAAGCCATAAACGTCTTCATAGTGAACTACAGAGTGAATTTTCAACACCCATTGATATTTCATCCTCCGGTTGTTTTGGAATTTGGGTAGGATGATACATAATCCAAGCTGACCCAGGTGTCTGACATATGGCTTCAATGATGATTGTCATGTTGTAATGAGAGAGATGCTATTGTTTTAGAAGCGAAATACCAGTTCTGTCACAAGCATTAAATGTGGAGTTTAGATAAAGAGAACTTGGAGAGTAAACAATAGAGTACCAATACTCAAGTTAATCAAATCATGTAGGGCACACCATACTTCTAGATCCACCAAAAAACACCAATGGGAAACAGAGCAATAGTGAAGTTAATTGAATCATGTAGCCAGTGGATATAACAATTTTGTAGATCAACCACATATGGAGTGACAGACTTCTAAATCTAGGCAAAGAAATCAGTCTGTCGCGAACTCAATTCAATTACTTGTGTTGATTGGGCGAAATGTCCAAATTATAGGCATTACTTGATCAGACTAAATAACCAAATTATAGGCATTAAACAATTGGATTAAATAACCATAATATAGGCTTTAGAAAATCTTTTACGGGCTCACTACATGAGATGGAATCACTTAGGCATACAGAATGTCACCCTAAAGACGAACAAAAATTGATAAAACTTCACAAGAACAAATTGTATAGAAAGCACAGAGTATTATCGTTAAAACAGTTCAATAATCAGTAGCAAATTGGTGATTTTTTTTCTCTTCTTTCTTCTTTTTGAATTTACCTCAGTTGTCTTGCAGTATTGCTCATCGGACCAACAATCCTCATCCATGACTTTGTCCTTTGGCCAATTGGGACTCATAACAATGGCAGCACCAGCTGACACAACGACGACCCTTTTCACACCTGCCTCTGAACAAGCCTTGAGTACATTAACTGTACCTGTCACAGCAGGTTCAATTAATTCAACCTGCAAAATAGTTATGTGAGAAGCTGGTCCAAACAAGCCACCACAAAAAATTCTTTGTGCGGAAGTATAATTATATGTCAAAGCTTCATCGATGGCCAGAAGTGGTAGTCCCTAGGAAATAAGCAAACCACTAGCTTTGATTAGGTAGTGGAAGCATGAGGGGAGCAGTTACGGCTTAGTGAAATAGGAAGTATAGAGTGCATAACCTGCACAATGGGGCGTGTTTATGTGAAGTTAGGGTCCATTGTTCAGTGACCCAGATTGGTCATTTAGGGGGACCCATTGAAAATGGGTAATTGGACCAAAATGGCGTTCATTGAACTGAGTCACTTGATTATAGGCATTTGCAGCTATGTACTGTTGAGTATATTTTAATTTTAACCATCCAATTGAAAGCCAAGTGTTATGTTCTTTAATAGCATTATCTCCATGCAATGCTCCATAAGATGGGGCTGAATAACCAAAATGCAGGATAAACTGATAAGCATCACATATATAGTAAGTGGCTCCACATATTCACCTCCACTGGTAGCCAACAACAGCCTATGCTTGTCCCTTTAGGCATACATACATGGATACATCATACAAGATTCAAGCTCCACTACCTCTGTCTGCTAGCCAGTTCGGCAGCAAGCAAAAATCACTAGGCTGGCTGAAAGTAACTGAACAATATCCTTCTTCTCTATCAATCTTGGATAGTCTCTTATATCATATAAAACAGATGGTTAGCATTTTTGTATTATCATATTCATGATATGGGAATATGGAGCCTTCACACTTAACCAAGTATGATTTCACCTAGAAAATATTTAGTCAAAGTAGGAGTTCAATCATTGCCCGAGTCACCTAGAAAATATTTAGTCAAAAATACATGATTATTCCGAGAATACTTCAGTGATAATTGTGATTACTTCAATCATTGCCCGTATTGTGTTGTATTATGGATTCATGCAAGCAAGCATGCTTTCTATACGGATTCTCCTCTTCATCATCCTACCAATCCCTTCCTCCTCTTCTTCAAATAATTGTTGATGAGAGAGAGTATGATAATGTAATCAAGGATTACATAGATGAACGAGTATTTGTTGATGAGAAAGATTATGATAATGCAATCAAGGATGACATAGATGAACGAGTATTTGTTGATGAAAAAGATTATGATAATGCAATCAAGGATGACATAGATGAACGAGTATTTGTTGATGAGAAAGATTATGATAATGCAATCATACTGTGCAGTTAAAATTAATAACATTTTGAGTGTTTATAAATCCTACATCAGATTGTTCAAATCCTACATTTTGAGTGTTTATAAATTAATAACACAAATGATAATGCAATCTGGAGGTGCAATTAAAATTTATTCAAATACTACATTTTCAGTGTTTGTAAATTTCGACTAGTTATTATGTGCAAATTTCAAGGGAGTATTCTACTAACCAAAGAGTCGCATCATAATCCTCCAGGAGCCGTGCCATCCCCAGCAGATGTGGTCCCCCCCGTGGTGTCAAGAAAGGCGGCCGGATCTATTCCTGCTACAGCTGCCAGCCTTTGAACAAAGGCCTCAAGCTGGCGTGTCCTCCGGTCCTGCTCAGCCTGCCTCCGGTCCTGCTCAGCCTGCCTCCGGTCCTGCTCAGCTAGCTGCTCAGCCTGCCTCCTGCCCTGCTCAGCCTGCTCGGCTAGCTGCTCGCGCAGGGCGACCACCTCAGGGTCCGGTGCCCGAGACTGTGTGGAAGAGGAAGAGGTCCTTGAGTATATCCCATACCCCTTTACGTAGCCCGACCTCTTCCCAAGCACATCAGCAGCAATCTGCTCCTCAGTCATCGGAGTGGTGACAGAGGG
Source organism: Cinnamomum chago (assembly GCA_038049695.1). Taxonomy (NCBI): domain Eukaryota; kingdom Viridiplantae; phylum Streptophyta; class Magnoliopsida; order Laurales; family Lauraceae; genus Cinnamomum; species Cinnamomum chago. Next base: position 66,598,556 of record CP142451.1, read on the forward strand.
CTGCGACTGCTCCTCGGTCCGCTGCACCAAGGCCTCCTGCCATTTAAATCAATAAAGGATTTAGAATACTTCTATGACATTATGCAATCATAAACAATTTATTAGGAAACGTACATGTCTCTGTTGCGCCACCTCATTTACCCACTCATTACGAGATCGTCTGTAGTGGGTGTCGCGGAAGAACTGAGTAATGGGCGGCGCTTGACCGGCATTCTGTGCCGCCTATCATTTGAAAAAGCTTTATATTAGATATGAACCATGCAACATATTTAGAAATTGATAAACTTAATAAAGTTGTACATATGAATATAATCAGTACCATCAGAGACATCCTCGAGGCAAATGACCGGGAGCCACTCGTATGATTGTATGGCAACTGAGCTCGACTCTCTTGCGCTTTCTTTGACTTTGCCTACATAGAAAAACAATAATACAGTAGCAGTCATTTATAAAATCGTTACTAATAGAATTACATTGGAATATAATTAGTCGTTGTAGATAACATCCCAAGGTCACCTTCCAGGCTGGTGATTCCCAGCACTGTGAGATCATCTGCTGCCAGTTAGCTAAAGTACAACCCTCTGCCGGGTGGTCCTGGGGTCGGGGAACCCCCTGCTCCAAGAGCTCGAGATAGTGAGTATGCAGCTCATACTTCCAACCCCTATACAAGATCCCGCATTGGCGGTCAATGTCCGCCCTAAGCTGCATATCACCCTCGTAATCCCCGATCTCAAAGAGTTGCTGCAATTAGGGGATAACCATATTAGTCACTAGTAATAACAAAATATAATCAGATATTGTAATGAGGAGCACAACTGTAACAACTTTGGTTGATGTTTATCGTTTCAGTTTACCTTAACTGCAGCGATGACGGCAAGCTTGATCCCGGACTCAAGCTTCTTCCAGCCATGAGGCCTGACTGGGGTAACCTCTCTAATGGCTAACCCAAGATGGTTAGCCAGTGATGGGGCATGTTCCCCCTCTAGCCTATGACTGGAGCTGGGGATCGGGACTGGGATGTTATGACCCAGTTGTCTCCTCAGCTTCGTCGCATTCTTCCCCAGCGTGACACCCCTTACGCGGCTCGGAGCACCCGAAGCTGAGGCTGATGCTGTTAAGACGACAGTGCTAAATGAGTTAGTGAGCACAAATGATAATTGAGGTGATCAAATCAGAAGAAAAGAAGTTAAAGAGTACAAATATAAATTGAGAGGAACCATTATACAGTTTAAAAGGTTTTCCGATTTTCTCACCGATGCTGCTCCCGATCGTATGAGGACTCGCAGGAGGCTGGGAGGGCTGGGCCTGGGTCAGCGAGGGCTGCTCTATCAAGGGTTGAATCGGCAGAGGCTGGGGGGCTGCCGATTCAGGGGTGGTCCCTGATCCTCCGGCCCCTGTAACATCGAGTGCAGCTGGCGTAGGCTGCGTCGAGGGCTCTCGTGTGCTCTCCACAGGAGCTAACCCGAGTGCAGCTGCGACCTGCCGAGCACGTTTCGCCCTATTTTCCCGAGGCATATCTGCAATCTGACTTAAAGCAAAGTGACAAGGAAAATAAATAATTATTAACAACAATAAATAATATTCGCAACGTGAATATAAGCAAAGTGACCATGTCATTATGTAAGAAAAGATATTTATTAATTTACTTAATCGTTACATGTGCAAAACCTGAAATTTAATGTCGACCTCGATCTCTTCTAGCATTTCTCCTAATTCCCTCAAGTCTAGGAAATTAATCTTGAGCTTAGCATGAATTTCTTATACCGGCCAAGGAGGTGGTAGAGTGCTTACTATTGAACGCACCAGATCTGCAATATTTGGTTCAAATCCTCTTCTTTTGAGATCGTAAAACAATTGCTCCTTGTTTAGCAAATGTTTTCTAACAGATATTCCTTTAACCATTTTCTCTCTTCGGAACTGTATCCATAAGGGATGAATACATTTTTCAAATGACTGTAATAGGTCGACGAACTCCACTGCATGCCATGGTCGTAAGACTTCAAATATCCTCATTTTTGCAGCATCCCAAGCCCGTGGCAATGTTTCAGCAATTTTTATCATTATATATCTTTCAGGGATGAAATTGCCACACAGTCTCAGCCACTGAGCCAGTTGAATTTTGCGGGAACCATGCTTTGCTATTGGAGTTTCATTTTCAAATGATTTATGTTCAAACTCATTTGTCCATTCCCTAACACGTTGAGAGTCTTTGCCACGAAAGTATTTGAGAGGTGTATTCATATGTTCTGTGTTAGAGTTGAAAAATTGAATTGTTTCAATTTTAATTTAAAGAAGAAAGCAACAACGGATAAATCAAACATGAACATAATATAACAAGCTAGGTAATAACATGGCACACAGCATATATAACAATCGAATGAAATTAAGCATACTTTTTATAAGAAAAGTTCTTTATTAATTTACTTAATCGTTACATGTGCAAATTAAAAGTAAACACTACATGTCATATTCCATGTCATCATCTTCCTGACTATGACCATCATTCCCTTCATCATCTTCGTATTCCGCCAGCGTTTCATCCTCGTCTTGGCCATCCTCTGATGCTGACTCATCACTGAGAACGATCTCAGGATCTATATCATCCCTAGAGAATTGGTCACTAGTACCATCGACGAGGACTGGGACAACAAATGCCGTTTCGTCCTGCTGAAATGCATCAACCGGCACATCATCATCATCACCGTCGTCATCCCGCTTAGCGGGTACATCCCATACTCCCCGAGTCTTGACCCGTTCTACAACTCTCCAATTTTTTCCTCTGCTGGTGTCATTGACGTAGAAGACTTGTTTCACCTGACTTGGTAGGACAAATGGATCATCCTTACACCACCGACCCGTGATATCAATGCTTGTAAAATGGTCTTCGATGTTTATCTTGTGCTTGGTACTAGTGTTGTACCATTCACATTCAAAGAAGACCACCTTACCCCCGTGCCGATAGGACAATTCCCAAACTTTGCAGATGTAGCCATAGTAGTCATGTTTCACCCCTTCATATTCCCTTTCAACGACCAAGCCGCTACTCTGGCTCCTACGGCATTTCTCACGGTCTATAGTGTGGTATCGGACGCAATTGCAATCACACCCCTGGTAAAGATTCACTAGGGATCTAGGGCCATTTGCTAATGACCACATCTCATCAAAAGCTTCTGGTGACCCTATAGTTCGCAATTGATTCATCTACATAAGCATATTAAGACAAATGTATTAGACTAATGTTATTTGAAGCTTATACTCAAATAATATCAAGCTATTAAAATGATAATATTTTATGTCTTACACGTTGTTTGAACCATTCTGCAAATTCTTTTCGTTGTATCTGCCCGATGTCTCCACCTCTTTGGTCTTGAACTAAATTCTTGTGTTCCCTACTCAAGATAGCTTTTAATGAATAAGTACGAATAGAGAATGAATAAATGAATTAACAAGCAAAACATAAATATGGCTAGATTGAAGCACATACTGTAGATACGGCTCCACTTCGGGGCAATTATTCAGCACAAACCAATGAGCCATGTCACGCTCCCTTTGAGAAGGATCATGTGCCCTTTGCATCAGCCCGATGGGACGGACAGTTTGTGTGAAGATTGACATCCCCGCACCCCGTTCGCCACCATCATCATAACGCTCGACTCGATCAGTCTGCCTTAAATACATTGAGCAAAAAGTGAGACACTCTTTGACAATGTAAGCCTCGGCGATTGAACCTTCAGGACGTGCTCTGTTGCGAACGTACCCCTTTAGGGTCTTCAGAAACCTTTAAACAACAAATGATAACTATTACGATTTCCAATGCAAGGCAATTGCACTAATATATAAATGATTTTTCGATGGTCATCAACTATTACCTTTCAATCGGGTACATCCACCGATATTGCACCGGTCCACCAAGAATGGCCTCGCGCGGCAAGTGAACCGATAGATGAACCATCACATCAAAGAAAGCAGGAGGAAATATCCTCTCAAGCTTGCATAATATTAAAACTATCTGCTCCTCCGATTTTTTCAAATCATCATGTCTCTGTGTTTTCGAGCAGAGGTCTTGGAAAAAGCTGCCTAACTCAAACAATGTTGTACAAATATCATTATTCACAAAGCCACGCATGCCAATAGGAAGGATCCGTTGGATAAGGATGTGGCAATCATGGCTCTTTAAACCAGCCAATTTATCATTTTTCGAGGTTACACACCTCGAGAGGTTCGCGGCATAGCCGTCTGGGTATTTGATCGACTTCAAGAATTCATAAAATCCATCTCTGTCTTTTGGTGCCAGAGTGTAAGAGGCATGCGGCTTCAAGCTGGATCCATCGCCCCTCTCCACTAGATGCAACTCTGGCCTGATGCCCATATTTTTCAAATCCTTACGCGCTTTATCGGTGTCCTTGTTTTTGCCCTTTATGCCCAACATTGTTCCAACCAAGGCTACACAGATGTTCTTCTCAATGTGCATAGGATCAAGGTTGTGTCGGAGTTTTTTGCACTTCCAGTAGGGCCATTCAAATATGATGCTTTTCTTTGTCCAATTCAACTCTCCAGACTCACGCGGTCTTTTGTTATTGTTGCCAAACCTGACCGGATGTAGTTCTTCGAGCTGGTCTAGTACCTTTTGCCCCGGTAGATCCAAAGACAGCTTTTCACGCTCAGGCTGACCGTTGAAGGCCTTGCTTCTGCGCCATTGGTGGTTTACTTCCAAGTATTTTCGATGGCCAATGTACCCAATCTTATCTTTCAACCTCACCCCTAACGAGGTGTCGTTACACGAGGGGCATGCGTTATAACCTTTTGTACTCCACCCAGACAAGTTACCATACGCAGGAAAGTCATTTATTGTCCACATCACTGCCGCATGCATTTGAAAGGTTTGTTTAGTGGAGGCATCATAAGTAGATACACCATGATCCCACAACTCCTTCAACTCATCAACCAAGGGCCTCAGATATACATCGATATCGTTTCCCGGTGAGTTTGGTCCTGGAATAAGTAATGACATCATCATGAATGGCTCCTTCATGCACATCCATGGTGGCAAATTATAGGGCATAAGTATGACAGGCCACATGCTATAAGAGGTGCTCATGTTACCAAAAGGATTGAATCCATCAGTGGCTAACCGCAACCTCACATTACGTGTCTCTTGGGAAAACTCTGGATATTTCTTATCAAATTCTTTCCATTCCACTGAATCAGCCGGATGCCGCGCTATCCCATCGTCAACGCGCTTATCACTATGCCATCTCATCTCTGTGGCTGTCTTCCTTGACATATACAATCTGCGTAACCTCGGTATCAATGGGAAGTAACGGAGCACCTTATGCGGGATCTTCTTTCGCTTGCCATCATTGATCTTGTACCTAGGCTCTTCACATTCTGGACATTTTTCCAATTGAGCATTCTCCTTCCAATACAACACACAATTGTGTTTGCAGGCATCTATGTTCTTGTATCCCATGCCCAAGTCACGCAATAATTTCTTCGCCTCGTAAATTGATGCCGGCACCACATGACCTTCGGGTAAGAAGTCCTTAAAAATCTGCAGGACCTTGTCGAACGACTTATTGCTACACCCACTTTCTACCTTCACGTGCAGTATCTTGATGATAAACGATAACAGAGTATCTGAGCTTTTGCATCCTGGGTAAAGGCCTCGCTGAGAAGCATTCAACAAATTTTCAAAATCATCCCTCTCTTGAGTATCTTCCTCCAAGTAAGTTCCCCTACGATGATCATCTATCAACTCATTGTACTCATCTTGATTATCTTCTGATTCATCATCGCTCTCATCCGAATCATCGGGTTGAACTATGGGTTCCCCGTGATATATCCACCGTAGATAATGGACCATCATTCCTTTAATGTGCAGATGACTTCTCACGGTTACATAGTCATGCTTCCGATGGTTACAACAATCATTACACGGGCAGTTAATCAACACTGCCCCGCCCGAATTCGCCTTTGCAAAATCAATAAATGAGTTTACCCCAGCTATGTACTCCGCACTAAATCGGTTCCGATAATGTAATATCCAACTCCTGTCCATATCTGACCAAATCACAAGTAATTAGCAATTAGCAATTATATAATGTCCACTATTTTGTTCTCTTTCAATACAAGGTCCATGACAGCCCTTTTTGGAAAGAATCAATAAATAAATAAAGAAAATAAAGAAATGAATTGGATACCTAAGGGCCTATTTGGTTAGAAGAATTGTGAGGATTCTTGTTCGAGGGAATTCTGAGAATTTCAAATGGAGTCTCTAAAATAGAATTTCAAATACTAATGCAACTCAACCCCCTATAAGATTAAAAGAGTTATTTTAAGTGAATGACTGGAGTCTAACTAAATAGGCGGGCGTGTCTGTAATAACACGAGATGATAACGGATAATGTTGGTAATAACGATATTTGCTAGTCGGTTAACCTAGTAATAACTAAAAAATAAACGTTAAACGTAAAAATAACCTAGTAATAACGTTAAATGCAGACCTCGTCAAAAGAGGTGGTGCGGTGTACCAACTTAATAGCTGTAACACTCATCTTGTACACCAAACAAGAAAAAGGACCCAATATTACAACAGAGGAATAGTAGAATCATGTTATCTGAAACTTAAGCTTACAAGGAGCCAGGAAATGACATAATAATATTAGAGGAAGATGGCCCCTGGCCAAAAAATTGAGTGATTTTTTCTCTGTTAGTGTATTACTGTAAAATCTTTCGGGATGTAATCATCTGTGTGCATGTATTAGCATGTGATTTTGTATGTTGTAGTGTGGAGATCTTGCTTTCATTAAATCTTATTCTTTGAAGAGAGGACGATTATGTGGTCAAACCCCCAATCCTCCTTTCCAAAAAGCAACCCTTCTATTTTAATTGTTAGTGGTCTAAAAGATTTTGTCTCTGCTGTATTTCTAAATGCAAGTACCGACTCCCACCCCCACCACCTACTCTCCTCTAGGAAAGTCCATGTTGCTATTAGAATAGAAATCAAAATCTGCGTTAGTTAGGATCCCGATTTCACTGACTCAATCTGGATAATTGGCAATTGATTGATTGTTTGTTGCCTCTAGCAATTGATATCTTAATGTACAAATTCTCTCAAGTTAGAACATACCATATTATGAAATGACCCTCGCTGACTATATTTAAAAATTAAGATTATGGGGGCAAAAAAGTTTGTGGGTCAATTTACATTATCAGCTATTAGCGGCACTGATTTTGATACTTTCTTTTCTAAAGCTATGTAATGGATTGTGTGTATTTATTTTATGATATTTGATTAGACAACTGGCAAACCCTAATCTACTGCTTTCAAAATGGCTAGATTCTAAAATCTTAATGCATTTAGTATGAACATTGGGCCTCACAAGTCACTATCATATGTGTAAGCAATAAGGAATCCTTATTTATATAAAAACCATAGATAGTTCATGTGTGTGAGCAAAATGGAAGATCCTTATCAGTCCAAAAACCAATGTCTCCCACCCTTTTTTTTTTCTTTGGTCTTTGGTGGCAAATTACACAACAGTAATACAGTCATAACCTGCTATGGTTTGTGGTAGCATTATTCCTTTGATATAAATCACTTTGGTCATTTGCTTGCAACCACACAATTAATAAGTCAGCTAGACAGGTTAGATGTCTCTTGCAGACAGTAATGTGTCTCTCTCATAAATATCGACTGTGTAGCCATAAGCAAACCATTGGATTAGATTTCAATCCCTGTCATTGTTTGTGCCTTCAAATATCCTCATATCATCAATATGATTATCACCATTGGTTCAGAAAGTGCAGATGATGTGATTAATATCTAACATGGTTGCGTTAATGACATTTGAGCATTGATTTAAAGTGGACCCCACAGTAGATGATACACTTTTAAATCACTAACAAGAAGGGTAAAAACATTGTTAATTGGGCCTACCATGATTCGGTTGCTAATAATCACATTGGTTGGACAATTCTGCCTCCTAATCAGAGGGCTCAGGAAAATTACAAGAGGATGGTCTCAATAAGCAGAGAAGTCTGCTAGCAAGAGGGTTATGAAAGGTCAATATCTTGTACATGTATGCCAAATGTATGGAATCCCATGCTAAATATATAAATCAAATTAGTTTTTTACTTAAAACACTACTACAATTTATTTAATCATCCAATTAAACCTAAACTAAGACATGATAGAACCACTTGTGGAACTCAACATTCCTCAGAACAAGTCAAAAACACCCAAAAATAATAGACCATGCATTGACATCAACCTCTTATCTCAGTCATATTCAAATCTGATGGGACCACCTACAGGAAAAAAATTCATAAGGAAGAGGCCAACCACTCTAGACCTGGAATCTCTCTGGTCTGGTTGTTGGGTTTGAAACTTCCTTCTTGGAAACCTTCTTCCCTAAGAACTAGACCACTTTTCTTTCTTCCACACCTTCAATTCAACTCCCATGTAACGAAAAGGAAGCATCCTCATATTTCCAAAAAGAAAAAAGAAAAAAAAAATCATAACCTTTATCCAACTCTGGTCTGTTTGGTTTTTCACAGCCTATTACATGCACACAGATGCTAATACATGCACATAGATGCTAATAATTGTTTGTGCTTAACCTGACCCATTAATTTAAGTAGTTGTATCCCTGGACATCTGGAGAGTGTTCTCCTTTCCCTTTTTCCTTCCCTCTTTTATGTCCAGAGAGAGCTCTGTCTTCCCTCTTGTTTAGGTTAAGCCTTCTACAAAAATCAGGGTTCGTTTCAACTCTACTGGCTATTTGGAACTCCCTTGAGTCCCTAGGCTTTTGGAACTCCGTTTATATATATATTCCAGGCTTGAGCCTGGAATCAAAGTTTCTGAAAAAAAAAGGGGAAAAACGATAACTCTGCACTACAGTACGGAGAAAAACAACAATCAATGGAAGAAGAAGATTTAGAAAAATAGAGAGCAGTTGCAGCAGATTTAGAAAAAAAAATGGGGAAAAACAATGGAAGAAGAAGATTTAGAAAAATAGAGAGCAGTTGCAGCAGATTTAGAAAAAAAAATGGGGAAAAACAATGGAAGAAGAAGAAGAAACTGTGTACCTGGCACCGGAGAAAGCGTGGGTGGGGCCTGGTCTCCGACTGGGCGTGGCACCGGCGACTGGTGAGTGGCGACTGGTGGTGACTGGTGAGAGAGACAGAGCAGATCGAGAGCGAGAGAGAGAGAGAGAGAGATAATGTGCAGATCGAGAGAGCGAGAGCGATAGAGAGAGAGAGACAGAGCAGAGCGAGAGAGAGAGAGAGAGACAGAGCAGAGCGAGAGAGAGCAGAGAGCGAGCGAGAACGAGAGTGAGAGAGAGATCGAGTGAGGGAGCGAGAGTGGGCGAGTGAGATTTGGGCGTCCGGGGGCTGCTGCAGTGGTCGTACGCCTGGGACTGGCAGAGGTCTGGAGAGGGAGGGAGATTTGGGCGATTCACGCGGAGTGAGGGAAAAGAGGGATTGCAGAGGTCTGGAGACGGAGGGAGATTTGGGCGATTCACGCGACTTCCGGTGGCGGGAGAGACAGCGAGCGAGGGAGACACAGAGAGATCGACCGAGGGCGAGAGAGGGTTTTGGCGCAGCGGGAGTGAGAGAAAAGAGTGAAAAGAGAGTTAGGGAAAAGAGAGGGAAAAAGGGTTTTGGCGCGGGGGAGGGAAACTAAAGCCTTTTACCGACGTTAAAATTTCGTCTCCAAAAGTATAGAAAAACGTCGGTAAAATCTTTATTAATTTTTCTAAAAAAGATAAGAATTTTTGCCGACGTTTCCAAAACGTCGGTCAAAGTAATAAAACGTCGGTAGAGTTCAATGTTACCGACGTTTTTTAAAACGTCGGCAACATGTTTAAACATTTTTTCCTTTTATACGAAAATAGTGCTCATTTTACCGACGAAAATAAAACGTCGGCGAATATCAGTTTTACCGACGTTTTTTTCGAAAACGTCGGCGAATATCAGCTTTACCGACGTTTTAAAAACGTCGGCAAAAGTTTAAATTTTTTTTTTACTTTTTATGTGCTCATTTTACCGACGAAATTATAACGTCGGTAAAAATTATACTTTACCGACGTTTTTCAATAAAAACGTCGGTAAAAATCATCTTTTGCCGACGAATTTTTTAAACGTCGGCTAAAATCCACTATTTACCGACGAATTTATGAAACGTCACTAAAAATATACTTTTGCCGACGAATTTTAAAAAACGTCGCTAAAAAACGTCGCTAAAAGTGCAACTTCTTGTAGTGTCTGTCCAGCCTCTGCTTCTGCTTGCTTTTCATCCCCTCATTCCCTCCCCCTCCTCTGCACAGCCTCAGCTTGCTTCCATTCATCCAGCTCCCAGTCATCTTCAACCTCTCTCCTTACAGCCCCTTAACTTCCCTCCTCTTCCTACCCAGATCTCCCATCCGACCCCTCCAGCTTTCCCCGCTACAGAGCCTAGTTCTTCAGTCCCTTTTGTCAACCCTATTAGGCCTGACTCTTAGCTTTGCCCCTCAGTCATCAACCCCTCTCCCCTCCCTCCTCTTCAACAATAGTTTGCAAACCTCTTCTCAGTGCCTAACCTCCTCCACTTTCCAGCACCCCAGCTTCTCTTCCACCTCCAACGTGGATCAATGGTAAGCCATCATTAACTATTCCTCAATCTATGCTTAACTCTAGTAAAGAATCTTTCTCATTTGCAGTTATAGGCAGATTTGTTGGCAGACGTCCCTCCCTTGAATGGATGGAAGCTAAAGCCAAGCTTTGGACACTAACTAGGCCCTGTATGGTTTCCCTCACCAACATAGGCAACTTCATTTTTCGCTTTAACTCTCCAGAAGATAAAGCTTCTATCCTCAGCCTCTCTCCCCTCTCCATTGACAAGAAAAAAGTTTTCTTCTTATCTTGGTCTCCTGGGCAAGATGAAACAGTTTGGCCTTCAATAGCCCCTGTATGGATTCGATTGTCTGGGATCCCTTACCACTGTTGGAGTCAAAATATCATCCTCTCCCTAGCCAACTCAATAGGGCAGCCAATAAAGCTTGACAATATAACAATGGCACAGCGAATCCTCTCCTTTGCCAGAGTTCTTATGAATGTAGATCTCTCTAAACCTTCGCCCCCCTCCCTCCTGGTTAACTTTCAAGGGGAAGGAGAACTGGAAATAACAGTGGACTATGAGCAATTTCCCTGTTCTCTATGCCTCTCCCTAGGTCACAGTAAAAAATCTTGCCCCCTCTCCAGTAAATCCTCAGCTAGCAACCTTATCTCTTCACCTCTAGTTTCCTCCAAAACCAGCTCCCAGTCCCTTGTCCCCCCTAGCTCTTCCTCTTCTCCTCACGTTAGACCTTCAACCTTCACCTTTTGTCCCCCTATTCCTCAGGCGGAATCTCTGGCTAACTCTACTGTCTTAAACTCTAACTCAGATTGCCCCCTCCCTCCTACAATCTCATGCCTTTAGCCCCTGTTCAAAGTGCCACTCTGTCAGGCCCTCCTCCTCCTCCAGTGGTCTCACTCTCCCCCCTCCCTCCCTGGCCCAATCCTTTCCTCCGCCCCACTTGTCCCCTTGTCAAATCCTCCCCTCCTCTTCCTCTCACCACTATTAACCAAAGTCTCCTATCTACTAACATTCCCTCTGCTCTGAGCCAAAAAGATACCAACCAGAAGGCCAACCCCACCCCCCTTTTCAATGACCTCCCTTACGAAGTTGTCTTTGCCATCCTCCAGAAATCATCCACTCCATCCATTGTCGTCTCTAACCCCTTCTCTATCCTAGACCACTACTCTTTTCTAGACTCAGTAGACAACCCCTCTATCTATGGCCGCAACCTCCAAGCTTTCTCAGAAGGAAATTCCTCCTCAGAGTTGCCCCCTGGTTTTGAGACCCCTCCTGAGCCACCAGTCCTAACCTCCCCCCCCCCCAGTAACTGAACCAAGCTCCCCCTGTTCTAGTCCAGTGGCTCTAAATCCCCCCAGCTCTCAAACTATCTCCCCTAGCTCCCCCTTGGATACCACAGTTGCCATCCCTCCATCCACCATCAATACTAGAGGTAAACAAAGTAAAGGGAAAAACTCTTCCTTCCCAGCTCCCTCTTCAGGCCCGATAACAAGGAGATCTAGAGGCAAGAAAACCCCCCCAATTTCTTCCCCATGTTAAAAGTCCTCTATTGGAATTGTAGGGGCATTGCCAATTGCCCCACTCAACGTGCATTGGCTAATATGATTCGCAATCACTCTCCTAATCTCATTTTCATTTCAGAACCTATGACTCCTTTCACTCCAGCTATCTATCTTAGCTGGAATAGTCTTGGTTTTGACACCCTCCACTCCAATGGCCCTTCAGCAACCTCCACAACCCCTAACCTTTGGTGCTTTTCCAAATCCTCTCACCATCTTTCCATCTCAGTTAAAGACTTCTCTTCCCAACACCTCTCCATGCTCCTCCACAACAATTCTACTGGTTTAACTACAATCATAACCGGTGTCTATGGTTCCACTAATCTTTCCCTTAGAAAGGACCTCTGGGCAGTCTTCATTGATTCCTCTTCATCCACCTTGCCTTGGAGCTTTATAGGGGACTTCAATGCAACTCTCTGCCATGCTGACAAGCTTAGCATCCGCCCTCCTACTCTCACCTCCCTTAATGCTTTCCAAACTGCAGTGCTGCAAGCTGTCCTCCAAGACACAAAATTTGTTGGTAACAGGTTCACTTGGTCTAACAATAGGCAAGGCTCTTCCTATGTGGCTGCCAGGCTTGACAGAGCGTTAGTCAACTCCACCTGGTTACGCCATTACCGCGACCCAACAATCCACCACCTTCCCAGAATTTCATCAGACCACAGCCCTATTCTCCTTGCCCATCACACCCAAGTTCTTCTCTCTAACCCACCCTTTAAATTTGAAAATAAATGGCTGAATCACCCTTCCTTTCTTGATACTGTCAAGTCCAGCTGGGATATGCCAATAGCAAGTGACCCCCAATTTACTCTTGCTCAAAAACTCAAAGCTCTCAAGCTTTCCCTTAGACTTTGGAGTAAGTCCACATTTGGAAACCTCACTCAGAACATCAAAGCTGCAGAAGACAAAGTCCTATATAGCCAACTGCGTTTCGACTCAGATCCCTCGGACCTTTCCAGAGATGCCCTTCAGTTTGCAAAATCTGAGCTTCATGAGGCCCTCTCTGCCCAAGAAATTCACTGGAAACAAAGATCCAGAATTAAATGGCTGAAAGAGGGTGACCAAAACACTAAGTTTTTTCACCTATCAGCTAAGGCAAGGAGCTCCATCAACTCTATTCACCATATTTCCATTAATGGTTTTATCACCGAGGACCAAGATACCAACCAAGCCCACGCTGTGGACTTCTTCTCCAACCTTTTCAAGTCTCAGGCCAGCCATCCTAGCCCCTCCTTGTTCCGAATTAATAGCCCAAAGGTCACTGCCTCTGAGAACTCTTTCCTTACTTCCATTCCCTCTTCTGAAGAGATAAAATCGGCTGTCTTCTCTCTCAATAAGAATAGTTCTCCTGGCCCAGATGATTTTAATGGAGCTTTCTTCTCAGCAACTTGGAGCATCATAGGACAAACTGCCTCTTCAGCAGTGCAGCATTTCTTTCTCTCCAGAAGGCTCCACAGAGCTTCCAACACTTTCTTTCTAGCTTTAATCCCAAAGTTGAAATCTCCAAACTCCTTAGCTGACTTCAGACCCATCAACTTGCTGAATTTCTCCTACAAAATTCTCTCCAAAATTCTCTCCACCAAGCTCTCCACAATTATTCCAAATCTGATCTCCCCTCATCTAGCAGCTTTCATTAAAGGCAGAAACATTCAGCACCACACCAGCTTGGCTTTTGAACTATTCCAGAAACTGAATTCCAAGCTTACCAAGGGTTCCTTCTGCCTTAAACTTGACATCTCCAAAGCATTTGACAAGTTGAATTGGTCTTTTCTCTTCTCTGCTCTCCAGTTCTTCAATTTCTCTGAGGCTTGGATTTCTCTGATTAAAGAGTGTGTTTGTGTCGCGACCCCGGACCGGGAGTCCTAATCCGGGATCGGAACGGTAATGGAAAAGGATTGAAATTAGTGATTGAAAGGGGGTATACTTCAACAATAAACCACTTATTTAATTTCCCACAGGTGTCCGCGGTGAGGATATCACAACCATCAATGAATATTTCCTTTAAGTGCGGAAGCGTGTAGCAAATCAAATAGTCAATCCATCCTTGGTCATCAAGACAATAACACAAGTCTAAATACTGTATCAGAATGAGCAATGATCTATAGCATGTTACCCAAGTTAAAGTTTATACAAATAACGTTTAATTACATTTCCCCAAAAATAGAGGTCAAGAAAGGCCAATATACAAAATACCAATTCAAAAGAATGGTTAAACATTTCCCCAAAATGATAAGTCTCTCACAACCAACCAACGTCTACATGACGTCATCGGCACGCCAGTCAACCAACTGCTGTGGTTCTACGACCGCCTCCTCAAGCTCCTCCTCGGGATAACCGAATGCGGGACCTGAGTACCAAAGAGTAGGTCAAACACGACGGTTTGGCAAATGGGGGAAATATAATGACAATAAGGGAAAACATGAATTTACCTTCTAAACATGAAAACCTGTTTAAATAACAATTTCTCTAGACAAGATAAAACATTTGTTCCAAATATACGTATGCAATGTAAAACATGTAAGGTGACCAAGGAAATGGGGAACAAGCAAGATCGCGACCACACGAAGCTAAGTCCTCTATCACTACGGTGATAGAGCAATAACTAGGCCCTGATCTCAGTCACTCGAGGTGAGGAGAAACAGGGGATCTCATATAAATACATTTACATATACAATACTATACATGACCACGGTAGCGAGCCGGGCATCGGGGACCACAGTAGCAATCTGCGGCATCGGGGCAAGACCACGGTAATGACCGGGTAGCGGGATCCAAACTGCAGCTGGCGGGACAAGAGGGGGATCTCCAAGTCGGTGGATCAGACCAACAGGGTTATCCAAGCTTAGTGGTACCGACTCATAGGTCAAATACAATCGAGACATATGCAATTAAATCAAGTACAATAAATAGTCAAGCGGGCAAGACGGGGGTGCTCAAGGGCACACTATCATATCAAATGGTGCAATGCACTTCGGGTCAAGTAACCATTCCAAGTGTATAACAATGCTTTCGGGAAAACAAGACAAGTAGTGCAAATCTCGGGATCAGTAAAGTACTGTAAGCAATTGACATTTCGGGAAAATATCTATTTGAAAAGGATAGGGACCCCGTATGTCGATCACATAACAATTTGGTACTCTTTGAGTTTGGGGACATTCCGGGCTCCTTATACACTTAGATCTTTTCAAAACTATGAATGAAATCCTTGTGATATGGTTTCTTCCTCAAATAGCCTCGCACAATGCGTAATAAATCTCCTTGATATGGAGGGGTTCCTAAAGAATAGCCCCAATGCGTTGAAACAGTCGAACGTTGTCCCAAACATAACCTAGGCCAGACGACCCGCATCGCTCGAGCGGACTGTAGGGTTCGCTCGAGCGAGTCGCTCTCTGGGAATGTTGTCTGGGTGAGTTCGCTCGAGCGAACTCATTGGGTCGATCGGTTATTTAAATGCGTTCGAGCGAACAACTCACTGGAATTAGTTCTGGGATTACCGCTCGAACGACCAAGGGTCCGCTCGAGTGACCCAGCTACTGGAATGCTCCGAACCATTTCTGGACAGGTCGCTCGAGCGAAGTGTCATGGTCGCTCGAGCGAACTGCCCAGGAACAGATTCCGGACCAGTTCAACTCCTCTCTATTCCTCCTTTTTACAGCCTCCTTTTAGCCCTTCTTACACATCAAGTGAGGAGTCTAAAAACCCCATTCCAACAACCTCAAATCTCAAATAACTTCCATCCCATTCTTCTCCATCACAATACATTCAATACAAG
This sequence comes from Cinnamomum chago, assembly GCA_038049695.1. Taxonomy (NCBI): domain Eukaryota; kingdom Viridiplantae; phylum Streptophyta; class Magnoliopsida; order Laurales; family Lauraceae; genus Cinnamomum; species Cinnamomum chago. The sequence goes on from CP142451.1 coordinate 66,614,505, forward strand.
GAAGAAGGGAGAAGGAAACCATTTCACAATATATACCTTTGAAACAAAACAAGAAGGCATTCAATGCTATGAGCTACCTCCTCTCTATGATCATAATTATGCCATTAATACTCTAACATGAGCATTCATTTCAAAACAAAACAATAAATGTGCATTAATGGAAAGTAACCAAAATCCATGAAAGCTTGGTAAAATCATTCATCCACTTGCCTTAAGTCTTCTAACAATGGAATCAAGCTCTAACAATCTCCAAAGACAATGGTCCAAGTTGCAAGGTCTTCTAATGGCAGTGGTAAGCTCAAAGGAAATCTTGTAATGGTTGGTGTGCTCTACAAAAGCTATGGAAAGAAAGCTCTCAAGGAGATGAAGAAGATGATGGCCTCCAATCTCCTCTTGGTGCAAGTTTGGGAGTGGATTGAATGATGGAAAGCAAGAAGAAGAAGGGGTTGCTCACAAAGCCCTAGTTCTCTCTCTTGTGCTGGAAAATGAAAATGGAAGGGAAGGGTCTCCTATTGTAGCAAGTGAGGAGTGGGCTCCACCACTACCAATCTACTTAGGCTGAAATCATCTCTCTCGGGACCTCGGATGAATTCGACGAAGAATGAAGAAATGTTCGTCGAAATGTCTAGTTTCCAAAAGTATGGGTTTCGCGGGTTTCGGGAATATCAAGTTTTGGGTACAGATTTGGTGCACGATGACTGTTTTGCCCCCAAGGTCAAAATTCGGGTTTCGGGATCTCAAACGGAATCGGGATCAACATGAAAGTTGTAGAGCTTAACAATACCGATAAAACGAGATTAAAACAATGAATGCAAAATCTCCGATAAACCTCAATCATAAGCAATGTCATGAAAAAGGAAACCCCCAAAGGGTCCCACTAAGCACCAAGCAATCAAAAATCCCCCAAAACTAATTCGAAAGCTATTCCAAACCCAACTTAGTCAAGATCACTAATCAAGCTTAGTACTAACGCGCAACTTAATTAGCACTAATCGGGTTCACTCGGGTCGGGGTCTTACATCCTCCACCCCTTAGGGCATTTGGTCCTCCAAATGAAACATAAGACTCACCTCTGGCAGAAGATGTGGGTACTTCTTCTGTACTTGATCTCGTAATTCCCACGTTGCCTCTTCCGGTCCATGATTCTCCCATAGAACCTTTACCCACTGAATAGTGCGAGTCCTCAACTCTTGTTCCTTTGTATCAGTGATCTGAACTGGCTTCTCAACATAGGTAGCATCCTCTCTGATCTCTAATGGCTCGTGCCGGAGTACATGTGAAGTATCGGGAACATACTTCTTCAACATAGACACGTGGAAGACGTTGTGTACGCCGGATAGCTCAGGTGGTAAGGCTAATCTATAAGCCACGTCACCGATCTTGCTCACAATGTCATAGGGTCCAATGTATCTCCGTGATGACTTGCCCTTCTGTCCAAACCTCAACGTTCCCCTTGTAGGTGACACTTTCAAGAAGACCTTGTCTCCTTCCTTAAACTGTAGGTCTCTGCGGTGGGAGTCTGCATAGCTCTTCTGCCTACTCCGGGATACTTTCAGACGCTCTTGAATCAGCTTGATCTTGTTGCTGGTCTCACTAACAATAGTCGGTCCATGAAAACCGCGAGTGCCAACTTCTTCCCAACAAACAAGTGTCCTACACCTTTTGCCATACAAAGCCTCAAAAGGAGCCATTCCAATACTCGAGTGGTAACTATTATTGTAAGCGAATTCACACAGCGGTAGAGTCTCATCCCATTGAGTCTTGAAATCTAACACACAAGCACGTAGCATATCCTCAAGAGTCTGAATCGTCCTCTCTGACTGACCATCTGTCTGCGGGTGATAAGCCGTGCTAAACTGTAGTCTCGTACCCATAGACTCGTGCAATGTCTTCCAGAACCTCGAGACAAACCTGCTGTCTCGGTCAGAAGTGATAGAAACTGGCTGCCCATGTTGACTGACGATCTCGCTGACAAACAACTCTGCCAAAGGTAGCCTGTGCATCTTCTTCCCGGTCTTCATAGCAAGGAAATGCGTTGACTTGGTGAGACGGTCTACAATGACCCAAATCGCATCGTTGCCTCTGCTAGTCCTCGGTAATCCTGAAATAAAGTCCATGGTAATGTGCTCCCACTTCCATTCCGGGATCTCTAATGGCTGTAACAAACCTGGAGGCCTCTGATGCTCTGCTTTAATCAACTGATAGGTCATACAACGGGCGACAAACGCTGCAATCTCTCTCTTCATATTGTTCTACCAAAATCTGCCCTTCAAATTCTGATACATCTTTGTGCTGCCTGGATGCATAGAGTACTTCGTACTGTGAGCCTCGGCCATGATGTCATTTCTCAAGTCTTCAATATTCGGCACGCATAGACGGTCACGGTAGTATAAAACTCCGTCAACAATACGGAAGTCAGGACGTTCTGCTATATGTTCTGAAATCTTGGCCAACTCTGGATCTTGCAACTGACTATCCTTGATTTTCTGAATGAAAGATGGTTCTGACACCGTCATGTTAGCCAACAAAACACCCTTCCTCAGTGGCTGAAGATCTAAACTCAACTCTTCAAACTGTTCAAAAATACAAGTGCCACTTAGATTTGCCAAGCCTACTGATTTCCTACTCAAGGCATCTGCAACTACATTGGCCTTTCCCGGGTGGTACTTGATTGGAAAATCATAGTCCTTGATATATTCCATCCATCTTCTTTGGCTCATGTTCAATTCTTTCTGTGAAAACAAGTACTATAAGCTGCGGTGATCAGAGTGGACTTCGAACTTCTCTCCATAGAGTTAATGTCTCCACATCTTCAACGCGAAAACAACCGCTGCTAACTCAAGATCATGGGTGGCATAGTTCTTCTCGTGATATTTCAATTGCCGGGATCCATATGCTATCACTTTTCCTTCTTGCATCAACACGCAACCAAGTCCCACATTCGAAGCATCGGTAAAAATAGTGAAACCGCCGCTTCCGGATGGCAAAGTAAGGACTGGTGCGGTAGTCAATCTCTTCTTTAGCTCTTGGAAACTCTCTTCACACTGCTCTGTCCACACATATGGTGCATTTTTCCTTGTCAACTTCGTCAAAGGTGACGCAATCGCCGAAAATCCCTGCACGAACCTCCTGTAATAGCCTCCCAATCCCAGAAAACTTCTGATCTCTATCGCATTCTTCGGTCTTTCCCAACTCATAACTGCTTCAACCTTAGATGGATCCACTGATAGTCCTTCTTTGGAGATGATATGTCCCAAAAATGCTACTTGCTCCAACCAAAATTCGCACTTGTTGAGCTTCGCATACAGCCGATTCCCTCTCAAGAGTTGCAGTGCAATCCTCAAATGCTCTTCATGCTCTTCTCTAGTCTTGGAGTACACCAAAATGTCATCTATGAACACTACAACAAACTGATCCAGATACTCTGCAAATATCTTATTCATCAATGCCATGAACACTGCCGGTGCATTAGTCAATCCAAATGGCATCACTAGAAACTCATAGTGGCCATACCTTGTCCGGAAAGCTGTTTTCAACACGTCTGATTCTCTAACTCTCAGCTGATGGTAACCGGATCTCAAATCAATCTTCGAAAAGTATGATGCACCTTGCAACTGATCAAACAATTCATCTATTCTTGGTAACGGGTATTTGTTCTTGATTGTCACCTGATTCAATCTTCTGTAATCTATACACATTCTCATCGAACCATCCTTCTTCTTGACAAACAAAACTGGAGCTCCCTATGGTGAAACACTCGGTCTCACAAAACCTTTGTCTAACAACTCTTGCAACTGAGTCTTCAACTCTCCCAACTCTGCTGGAGCCATTCTATATGGTGCAATGGATATCGGGGCGGTCCCTGGTAACAACTCAATGGTGAAATCAATCTCTCTGATGGGTGGTAAACCTGAAATCTCCTCCGGAAAAACATCCGGGAACTCCCAAACAATTGGGATCTCCTCCACCCCTTGGGACAGTTTATCCTCCGTGATAAACGTCAAATATCCTTCACAACCACTTCTCAAAAGTCTATCAGCCTTCAATGCTAAGACAAACCCTGCATGAGGACTCCTCCTCTCTCCCTGAAACAACACCCCTGCTGGTGTCTCATCTAACTTGAAAGTGAGGGTCTTATGGAAACAATCAATTGTGGCATGGTACCCAGCCAGCCAATCCATCCCTAGGATGACATCAAAATCGAACATCTCTAATAGAATGAGATCTGCGGTTAAAACCACTTCTCCTATCTGGACTGTGCAACTAGGATAAAATGTACTACAGATAATTTGTTTGCCTACTGGGGTTGCCACAGTCAAAATAAACTCAAGTTCTCTAGCATGCATATCAATCAACTTAGCAAATTCATGGGATAAGAATGAATGGGTAGAACCAGGGTCAAATAAAATTTTAGCTCTTATCCCACAAACAAGAAGTGTACCTTCCACTACATTTCCCGCTGCCTCTGCATCCACTCTGTTGACTCCGTAGATTTGTCCTCGCTGTTGTGGCCTATTCTGTGCGCCTGCCTGGTGGTGCATTCCTATGCTACTGAGGTGCACGCTGATTTGGGTTCTGTCCCAGCTGACGAGCTTGTTGTTGTGGTCTATGTTGCTGTTGTGGTGGTTGTTGCTGCAGTGGCCTTGCCTGATTCTGAACAACTATTGCATTTTGTGGTGCTGGTGGACGTTGTGCCCCTTGCTGTTGCTGCTGATTCTGTCTATTCTGCCTTGGGCAATCTCTCATCTGATGGGCCATGGAGCCACATCTGAAACATGCTCCTGTGAGTGTACGACATTGTGCACTCTCATGGTTCTTCCCACAATGGGTACAAACCAATGGACCTTGGGCATTCGGTTCTGTCCTCTGTCTCTTGTTCTGGTGGTTCATTTGCTGGTGGTTCTGCTGCTGAGCTTGTCCCTTGCCTTGAACTTTGAGAATCTTATTGTGGAAGTTCTCGAACTTGTAGGCTCTCTTGACCGCCTCATCAAAAGTAGTAGGTGGTACCACTCCGGTGGCATCTCTCTCAATGAAGGGGTTAAGTCCCTCAAAGAATTTAGTAATCTTTTTCTCCACGGTATCCACCAACTCTGGGGCATACCTGGACAACCTCTCAAATTTGGTGAGATATTCTAAGACTGTCATGCTCCCTTGCACCAACTGCTGAAACTCTATAGCCTTTTGCTTCTTGACGTGAGCGGGTACAAATTTGTCATGGAACTGCCTCTTGAAGTTTGCCCACACTTCTGCATCAGCCATGGTTCTATATTCTTCTCTTACCGTCTTCCACCATCTGTCTGCTGTACCAACAAAAAGCGATGATGCTAGCTTCACTTTATCTGCCCATGTACACTGAAAGATCTCAAAGATGTTCTCGGTATGTTCCAACCAATCATCTGCAGCCAATGGATCTTCCTCCCCAAGAAATTCCTTCGGAGCTCTTTTCCGGAACCGTTCAAACAAGGCATTGGGATCGTGTTGCCTTTGGTTTATGACGATTACTGGCTGAGGTTGCACTGGTTCTGGTCTCCTCTGTAAGACCTCAAGCAACTGCCTTTGCATTTCAGCCATCTCCCTAGCATGGTCTTCTTCCCTCTTGAGCATTTGCTCTTGCAAGCTTGCCTGGTTCTCATTAGCTTGACGTTGCTGGTCAAACATGGCTTGCATCATTTCTTGGAACTGATTAGGTGGGTTGTTCTCCACAATATCCTCTTCTACTGGTCCCGTGTGGTCACTGTTACTGCCAGAAGGGATACCATTCACTGTTCTCTTATGGGGAGGCATGATGCTGCAAAATAAATTGTTAGCACATGATAATATAAAGGGTCACACATTGCTCACACGATACTAACTAACGAAAGATCTAACGAATCCTCGCCACGTCCTTAGGATTTCTAGTTTCTTTTAATTGCTTGAAACACGTCTCGCTCTGATACCAGTGTGTCGCGACCCCGGACCGGGAGTCCTAATCCAGGATCGGAACGGTAATGGAAAAGGATTGAAATTAGTGATTGAAAGGGGTATACTTCAACAATAAACCACTTATTTAATTTCCCACAGGTGTCCGCGGTGAGGATATCACAACCATCAATGAATATTTCCTTTAAGTGCGGAAGCGTGTAGCAAATCAAATAGTCAATCCATCCTTGGTCATCAAGACAATAACACAAGTCTAAATACTGTATCAGAATGAGCAATGATCTATAGCATGTTACCCAAGTAAGTTAAAGTTTATACAAATAACGTTTAGTTACATTTCCCCAAAAATAGAGGCCAACAAAGGCCAATATACAAAATACCAATTCAAAAGAATGGTTAAACATTTCCCCAAAATGATAAGTCTCTCACAACCAACCAACGTCTACATGACGTCATCGGCACGCCAGTCAACCAACTGCTGTGGTTCTACGATCGCCTCCTCAAGCTCCTCCTCGGGATAACCGACGGCGGGACCTGAGTACCAAAGAGTAGGTCAAACACGACGGTTTGGCAAATGGGGGAAATATAATGACAATAAGGGAAAACATGAATTTACCTTCTAAACATGAAAACCTGTTTAAATAACAATTTCTCTAGACAAGATAAAACATTTGTTCCAAATATACGTATGCAATGTAAAACATGTAAGGTGACCAAGGAAATGGGGAACAAGCAAGATCGCGACCACACGAAGCTAAGTCCTCTATCACTACGGTGATAGAGCAATAACTAGGCCCTGATCTCAGTCACTCGAGGTGAGGAGAAATAGGGGATCTCATATAAATACATTTACATATACAATACTATACATGACCACGGTAGCGAGCCGGGCATCGGGGACCACAGTAGCAATCTGTGGCATCGGGGCAAGACCACGGTAATGACCGGGTAGCGGGATCCAAACTGCAGCTGGCGGGACAAGAGGGGGATCTCCAAGTCGGTGGATCAGACCAACAGGGTTATCCAAGCTTAGTGGTACCGACTCATAGGTCAAATACAATCGAGACATATGCAATTAAATCAAGTACAATAAATAGTCAAGCGGGCAAGACGGGGGTGCTCAAGGGCACACTATCATATCAAATGGTGCAATGCACTTCGGGTCAAGTAACCATTCCAAGTGTATAACAATGCTTTCGGGAAAACAAGACAAGTAGTGCAAATCTCGGGATCAGTAAAGTACTGTAAGCAATTGACATTTCGGGAAAATATCTATTTGAAAAGGATAGGGACCCCGTATGTCGATCACATAATAATTTGGTACTCTTTGAGTTTGGGGACATTCCGGGCTCCTTATACACTTAGATCTTTTCAAAACTATGAATGAAATCCTTGTGATATGGTTTCTTCCTCAAATAGCCTCGCACAATGCCTAATAAATCTCTTTGATATGGAGGGGTTCCCAAAGAATAGCCCCAATGCGTTGAAACAGTCGAACGCTGTCCCAAACATAACCTAGGCCAGACGACCCGCATCGCTCGAGCGGACTGTAGGGTTCGCTCGAGCGAGTCGCTCGCTGGGAATGTTGTCTGGGTGAGTTCGCTCGAGCGAACTCATTGGGTCGAACGGTTATTTAAATGCGTTCGAGCGAACAACTCACTGGAATTAGTTCTGGGATGACCGCTCGAACGACCAAGGGTCCGCTCGAGTGACCCAGCTACTGGAATGCTCCGAACCATTTCTGGACAGGTCGCTCGAGCGAAGTGTCATGGTCGCTCGAGCGAACTGCCCAGGAACAGATTCCGGACCAGTTCAGCTCCTCTCTATTCCTCCTTTTTACAGCCTCCTTTTAGCCCTTCTTACACATCAAGTGAGGAGTCTAAAAACCCCATTCCAACAACCTCAAATCTCAAATAACTTCCATCCCATTCTTCTCCATCACAATACATTCAATACAAGGAAGAAGGGAGAAGGAAACCATTTCATAATATATACCTTTGAAACAAAACAAGAAGGCATTCAATGCTATGAGCTACCTCCTCTCTATGATCATAATTATGCCATTAATACTCTAACATGAGCATTCATTTCAAAACAAAACAATAAATGTGCATTAATGGAAAGTAACCAAAATCCATGAAAGCTTGGTAAAATCATTCATCCACTTGCCTTAAGTCTTCTAACAATGGAATCAAGCTCTAACAATCTCCAAAGACAATGGTCCAAGTTGCAAGGTCTTCTAATGGCAGTGGTAAGCTCAAAGGAAATCTTGTAATGGTTGGTGTGCTCTACAAAAGCTATGGAAAGAAAGCTCTCAAGGAGATGAAGAAGATGATGGCCTCCAATCTCCTCTTGGTGCAAGTTTGGGAGTGGATTGAATGATGGAAAGCAAGAAGAAGAAGGGGTTGCTCACAAAGCCCTAGTTCTCTCTCTTGTGCTGGAAAATGAAAATGGAAGGGAAGGGTCTCCTATTGTAGCAAGTGAGGAGTGGGCTCCACCACTACCAATCTACTTAGGCTGAAATCATCTCTCTCGGGACCTCGGATGAATTCGACGAAGAATGAAGAAATGTTCGTCGAAATGTCTAGTTTCCAAAAGTATGGGTTTCGCGGGTTTCGGGAATATCAAGTTTTGGGTACAGATTTGGTGCACGATGACTGTTTTGCCCCCAAGGTCAAAATTCGGGTTTCGGGATCTCAAACGGAATCGGGATCAACATGAAAGTTGTAGAGCTTAACAATACCGATAAAACGAGATTAAAACAATGAATGCAAAATCTCCGATAAACCTCAATCATATGCAATGTCATGAAAAAGGAAACCCCCAAAGGGTCCCACTAAGCACCAAGCAATCAAAAATCCGCCAAAACTAATTCGAAAGCTATTCCAAACCCAACTTAGTCAAGATCACTAATCAAGCTTAGTACTAACGCGCAACTTAATTAGCACTAATCGGGTTCACTCGGGTCGGGGTCTTACAGTTTGCACAACCAAAGGCTCAGTGCTCCTAAATAGAATGCCCCACGGCTTTTTCAGCTCTACCTGTGGCCTCAGACAGGGAGACCCTCTGTCTCCTTACTTTTTCATATTAGCAGAAGAAATCCTGAGTCTTCACTTACATAATCTCCAATGTCAAGGCCTCTTCCTTCCTCTCTCTACGGTCCTCTCCACTCCCTGCCATCTGCTGTATGCTGATGACATTCTCATATTCATGAAAGGGGCTGCCTCTAGTGTTTCAATTCTTCAGGACCTCCTGGAGACATATCAGTCTGCTGCAGGGCAATTCTTCAACCTTCAGAAGAGCCAACTGTTCATTGGTAAGTGCAGCTCGAGAAGACAGAGAAGAATCAGTTCCACTCTAGGCATTCAAGAAGTTTCTACTCACCTTAAATACCTGGGTACCCCAATCTGCTTTGGGACTCCTAAAAGGAGACACTTCCTCCCTCTGTTGGATGCAGTTCAGTCCAAGCTTTCTGCTTGGAAAACCAAAACTTTGTCCTTTGCAGGCCGCTTAATTCTTATCAAGCATGTCATTTCTAGCCTTCCAGCTCACCTTGCTACCATTATTCCCCTGCCTGCTTCAATTTGCAAAGAGATTGAGAGACTTATGAGGCATTTCCTCTGGTCAGGAAACGCCCCCAACCACAAGATCAACTATGTTAGCTGGGCTACTGTCACTCTCCCAAAGGCAGAAGGTGGCTTGGGTATCAGGAAAATTGCAGATGTTAACACAACTTCCTTCATCAAGCTTGGATGGCAAGCTTCCAACTCCTCCTCTCTCTGGTCCATCTGGTTTAAGAACCGATATTTCAAATTTCGTCCCATTTGGAGCTCAGAGAACACCAGCTATGGCTCTTGCATCTGGAAGAAAATTCGCAGATTAGCTCCCATCATTCACCAAGGAAGCTCCTGGATATTTGGCAATGGTCTGAGCACTAACGTTTGGCACGATTCTTGGTCTGCAAGTGATCCTATTTCTACTTGCTTCCCTGGCCATCTTTTTCCTAGAGACCAACGACTCTCTTCCCTCTACCAGTCTGGGACCTGGGCCACTCCAGATCACCTGCCTTCATCTGTTCAACAACACCTCCTTCTTCTCCTCAAGGATCTTTCTCCAAGTCTCGCCATCAGTGATTCTCTCAGCTGGAGAGACACCCCCGATGGAAAGCTCTCCTTGAGCTCTGCGTGGCAGAGAATCAGACACAGAGCCCAACTTCTCCCCTGGCCCAAGCTGATATGGAACAATTTCTCCCCCCACAGAGTTAATTGCTTCGGCTGGCGTTTGATGCACAATAGACTCCCCACAGACACTCGGTTGAAGCGGCTGGGTTTTTCCCTTGCCTCCGATGTATTTTTTGCAGTGCAACAGAAGATTCAGTGGGTCACCTTTTCTTCAACTGTGATCAAGCTAAAGCTACTTGGTCCTGGTTTTTTCATGCAGCAGGGTCTCCTCCTCCTACCAGCTACTCTGCATCTTCTCTTTGGTCGACCCTTTCTAAAGAATCTGACACCGAAGGCTTCAAATTCATGGCGGCCATCTTCATCACAGTCCTCTACCAATTATGGAAGGCTCATAATGAAGCAATTTTTGATAAATGCAGACCCTCTCTTCACTCCATCCAAGCTCACCTAACTGAAGCCATCTCTTATTCTCTGAAGCAGATGTCTTCCCCTTTCGTAAGCCACCATCTCAGCGCCCTCTTCGACTATATGAGAATTTCCTCCAGTGCTTTTTAGCAGAGTTCCTGGTGTGCTCTGGCTTCTTTGCCTGTGGTGTATTGGTTTTCATTTTCATTTTGGTCTTTGCTTTTTGGGGGTCAATTCTTTGACCCTTGTATTCTTCTTTCTTCTTTCCCCCTTCTTTTTCAATATAATTTACCTTTACAGCAAAAAAAATAAAATAAAAATGTAGTTAACAAAAAACTTGATGAATATTTATCTAGAGAAGAGGAGTTGTGGAAACAAAAGTCTAGAGAGCTTTGATTGAAAGAAGGAAATAGAATTACTAAATCTTCTCACCTAAGCACTTTAAATAATAAAAGAATCCACTGAATTGATAGATTAAAATTATAGATGGGAGATGGATTGATTCTAGGGAGAAAATTGGGGAAGCCTTTTGTGTAGGGGTGGCAAACGGGTCGGGTTGGGCTAAATGGGTTGGACTTGTTTATTAAACGGGTTATATGCACTTAACCTGCAACCGATCCATTTATTAAACGGGTTAGAAACTCCTAACCTGCGTCCGATGCGGGTCAACCCGGCCCACATTGACCCGCATAACCATTGTGGCCCATTTGCTTTTTTGGTGGATGAATCTCTTGATATCGCTATGAAAGAGCAAATGAATGTCGTTTTATGCTATGTGGATAAAAAGGGTCATGTGATTGAACACTTTTTGATAGTTGATCATGTCAAAAATACTACTACTCAGTCTAGGCGACCATCAATGCGATATTTTCTAGACATGGATTGAGCATAACAAGTTTGAGTAGGCAAGGTTATGATGATGAAGCGAGTAATATGCGGGGTCATCTTAATGGCCTCAAAACGCTCAATCAAAATGAGAATTCCACTGTGTTCTATGTTCATTGCTTCGCACATCAGCTTCAATAAGCATTCAATGCTTCCGCAAAAACATAAAAAAAAGAAAAAAACCAATTGCTATGTTCTTTAGCTTGGTCTCCAATGTGTTGAATGTTGTTCGAGGCTCTTGTAAACACCATGACATGCTCCAAAATAAAAAAGCTGCAAAATCCGTTGATGCACTTGATATTGGTGAACTTGAGATGGACAAGGTTTGAATCAGAAGACTAGCCTCAAACGGCCAGGAGATACACGATGGAGCTCGCATTATGGAGCATTGGTCATCTTGATTGTCATGTTCTCCTCTATTATAGATGTGCTTGAAACTGTTTTAAAAGATGATACGAGCGAATATGTGGGTACCAAAGGCAACTTAATGCATCTATTGGAATCTTTTGATTTTGCATTTAAAATGCATTTGATGAGAAATACTTTGTGTTGGAAGTAGGTGGGCATTGTCGATAGATTTTCTAAACTTTTGATCTACTTGACTCAGGGATCAAGTACCCATAAGGTCATAAACCATATCTAGGATGCAATCCCTCCATCTCATCAATCACGTACAACAATAAAACCTATAAAAAAGATAGAAATCAACAACACCATGCAACCAAATATAACCCACAACAAATGGAGAAGCATATTATATGTAACGTCCCACCCTTCACACATGCATGATATTGTCCGCTTTGGCCCACGGGCCTCACGGTTTTGCTTCTGATGGACCTCAACCCATCAAAAGGCCTCATGCAAGGTAAGGGTGTAGGCTCTACATATAACCCCATTCACTTTCCTCTCTATAATGATGTGGGACTCCGGGGCGTCACAATCCACCTCCCTTAAGGCTGCACGTCCCTATGCAGTAGCCTGTTAGTCTCTGTAGCTTGCCAGCCCTTTTGGCCCGCCCACATGGAGACCTGCCCACTTGCACCAGACCACGACAGGAGACCCACACTCGAACTAGTCGAGAGTCGGCTCTAATACCATTTGTAACGTCCCACCCTTCACGCATGCATGATATTGTCCGCTTTGGCCCACGGGCCTCACGGTTTTGCTTCTGATGGGCCTCAACCCATCAAAAGGCCTCATGCAAGGTAAGGGTGTAGGCTCTACATATAACCCCATTTTCACTTTCCTCTCTATAGTGATGTGGGACTCTGGGGCGTCACATTATACCTTTGGAGTCCAATAGTGCTCTAATGGAGAAGAAGACAATTAGCTTGAATAAGAACTCTTCTTGAATCAAATTAGGATCTCCAAGACCTTGTTGTCTTCCACGCTATGACCCACTATCAGATATCTTTTCTCAAAAAGATTGGTGGAAACTTCTAGAGAAAACCCAACTAGAAACTCCAAGGAATTAGAAGAGAAAGAGAGGAGAGAGAGGTGTACGACAATTGCACAAAAGAGGGGGTTGGGCGTGAATTCCAATGCTGGATGTGTTAGATTGTATGGACTCAATCCATCAGTTGATGTAATAAATTGATTAATTTCTTTATTTATTAATGAAATCATGCTTTCCTTTCATGAGATGAATGACGTTTTATTACTTAATGCACATAACCAATACATATGACATGATGATTTATGAGATGAGTCGGGTCCCATTAGTATATTAAATGTGATATATGTGTATGGATGAGATCCACATACGGGAGATATGTGTCACAAATCTTATACTTAAAAATATCTTCACAACCATTGATGAGACTGGGCATCTCATCTGATAAGGTTGTAGCACTTTGATCACTATGAGATGGTGTGATTTGTCTCGATCATCAGAATGGAAGATTCTGGATCACAGTGCTGGTAAATTGGATGTATTGAAGGACCATAAGAAACACCTTATGAATACTATCTTGATTTAAGGATTGCTCTCATAATTCCCTAGCAATAGGCTCTCAATTCTGAGACATTGATGAACTCAAGTTTCTGTCTATTCATTTGCTTTGAGTCACCAATGAGTGAGGCCAACTGTAGGTCAACACCTCGGTTTCTTGGGTACGTGGTAGTAGGACTGTGGGAGCATACAATGATTAAGATGGAATCTATCTATATTATCCCATTGTGCCAATTAATGGATTTATCATTAGTAAGTGCACACCCATCTCGATTAAGAGTTAATTAGATGGTACTGATGGTCACTGTGATTAATTGGGACTCAAGGATAATAAGATGTGGGTCCACGATTTGATGGGACAGATTTAATCCAATTGATCTATGGATATTGATAGAGGGGCCTACTTGTGGTAATGTGGAAGTTTAGGGTCTTCATTATAATTTATTCCTAAGACTGGAGTGCAATTGCATTTATATAGTGGTATTATTTGCAATTAACTGTGGGCCCGGATTGCACATGAGATGTGGGGTTGCGAGTCCTAGTTGGAGGTAGCTTTCTAAGGAATCCCTAGTGGTCCCCACGCTAGCCCAAGATATTAGAAAGTTATTAATCTTACTTGAACTCTAAAATGAAGGAATTAGAAAGTTACTATTTCTATTTGAAGTGAGACTTTTAATAGTGGTAATAGTAAGCTACTAATTTGTGGAAGTGTGACTTCTAATGCAATTAGTAAGAAAGTCATAAGAAGAGGTTTGTAGGCTATAAATATAGGAGAATATAGGGCTGGACATCCTATGCAAAAACCCATCTAGGGATTCAAGCCCAGCCCTTCTCAAGTGCAAGAGTTGTACATCTCTTATTATTCTCTTCTCTATTCTAGTTCTCTTCTAGTTCCTTGGAGATTCTAGTAGGGTTTTCTCTTGGAGATCCCACCCATCTTCTTGAGAAAAGAGACCTGATAAACGGGTCATAGCGTGGAAGATCAGCAGGTCTTGAAGATCTTTATTTGATACGTGAAAGAGCTTCATCATAAAAAAAAGATGCAACTTCTCCATTAGAGCACAACCGAGCTCCAAAGGTATAATCTACTTCCTTGTATATTGTAGATTTTTATGGATGCTTGTTGACTACTGTTCTATCTTATAGATAGGTTTATTTACTGATCATGATGGCTGAGATTGAGGACATGGATCCTGTATTGGGTTTTATAGCCTTCTAGATAGTTGATCCCTGAGTCAAGTGGGTCAAAAGTTTTGAAAACCTATCCACGAGGCCCACCTATTTCCAACAAGACGTCTAGCCCCCTTATGGTCTGTTTTATAGCCCCTCAATTGCCCTCTTTTCTAAATTGAAATATAAGTTCAACTCCCATTACAAATTAGTAACTTTCGCCTTTCTAATTATTATAGAAGTCTTACTTCCACAACAACTAGTAACTTACTATTACTACTATTAGTAGTCCTACCTCAAATAGAAATAGTAACTTTCTAATTCCATCCTTTTGGAGTTCAAGTAGGATTAGTATCTTTCTAATATCTTGGGCTAAAGAGGGGACCGCTAGGGATTCCATAGAAAGCTGACTCCAATTAGGACACCGCGACCCCACATCTCATGTGCAATCTGGGCCCACAATTAATTGCAAATAACACCACTATATAAATGCAATTGCACTCCAGTCTTAGGAATAAATTACAATGAAGACCATAAACTTCCCAATTACCACAAGTAGGCCCCTCTATCATTATCCATGGATCAATTGGAATAAATATGTCCCTTCCAATCTTAGATCCACATCTTATTATCCTTGAGCCCCAATTAATTACAGTAATCATCAGTACCATCCAATTAACTCTTAATCGAGATGGGTACACACTTACTAATGAGAAATCCATTAATTGGCACAAGGAGATAATATAGATAGATTCCATTTTGACCATTGAATGTTCCCACAGTCCTACTACCATGTACCCAAGACACCGAGGTGTTGACCTACAGTTGGCTTCACTCATTGGTGACTCAAAGCAAATGAATAGATAGAAACTTGAGTTCATCAATATCTCAGGATTGAGAGTGTATTGCTAGGGAATTATGAGATCAGACCTTAAAATAGAGACAATATTCCATAAGGTGCTTCGCACGGTCCTTCAATACATCCAATGTACCAGCACCGTGATCCAGAATCTTACATTCTGATGATCGAGACAAATCACACTATCTCATAGTGATCAAAGTATTGCAACTTTATTAGATGAGATGCCTAGTCTCATCACTGGTTGTGAAGATATTTAAGTATAAGATTTGTGAGACATGTCTCCCGTATGTGGATCTCATCCATACACATATATCACATCTATTATACTAATGGGACCCGATTCATCTCATGAACCATCATGTCATATGTATTAGTTATGTGAACTAAGTAATAAAACACCATTCATCTCATGAAAGGAAAGCATGATTTTATTGATAAATAAAGAAATTAATCAATTTATTACATCATCTGATGGATTGAGTCCATACAATCTAACACTTTGGGTATTACGAATGAATTGTCAAAGACATTGCAGCGTAAAGATCAAGATATTGTCAATCAATGAGAGACAATATTAATGGGTGGGATTCTCTCCTCTCTAGAGTTCATTCGTTTTGCGATAAAAATGAAATCCCCATTCCGAATATGGATGATTTTTTTTGTTGATCGAAAGCGATCACGACGTAAAGCTAAAGTGACAAACCTACATCATTTTCGTGTTGAAATATTTTTACACTAGAATTGATATATCACTTCAAGAGCTTAACCATCGCTTCGATGAGGTGACCACCGAGTTGCTTCTTTGTTTTTCATTCCTCGATCCAAGTGATTTATTTTTTGCTTTTGATATGGAAAAATTGATCTGTCTTTATCAATTTTATCTGGACAATTTTTCATAATCAGATCGGGTGATGCTTGATAATCAGTTGGAGACTTACATTATTGACATGTGCAGAAATAGCAAGTTCCTAGAAGTGAAAGGAATTAGTGGCCTTGCTCGGAAGATGGTTGAAACAAAAAAAGACATTATATATCTTTTAATTTATCTACTCTTGAAATTGGCTCTAACCCTCACTATAAGAAATCTAGGCTGCTATGACGAAATTTGATGACGAAAATTTTTTTTTGTCTTAAAAGAACACCGAAAGAGGACGAAATATAAATTTTGTCGTTTGTTTTCATTTTTTTCAAAAGTATAGGAGACGAAAAAAAATCTCGTCTGCAAAAATAAGGCGCTAACTTCATTTGCGTTGGCGCCAATTATTTTAGCTCATTGGAGACGAACATTTTTGTCACAAAATATAATTTGTTTTTGTGACGAACGTAATTCGTCACTAATAAGGATATGTTATGGAAGACGAAAATATTTTGTCACCAAAATAAGGCGCCAATTTCGTTTGCGTTGGCACGAATTATTTTAGCTCATTGGAGACGAACATTTTTGTGACAAAATATAATTTTTTTTTGCGACGAACGTAATTCGTCACCAATAAGGATAAGTTATGGAAGACGAACATATTTTGTCACCAAAATAAGGCGCCAATTTCATTTGCTTTGGTGCTAATTATTTTTGCTCATTGGAGACAAACATTTTTGTCACAAAATATATTTTATTTTTGCGACGAACATAATTCGTCACTAATGAGGATAAGTTATGGAAGACAAAAATATTTCGGCCAACAAAATAAGGCGTCAGTTTCATTCACACTTGAGCCTATTCCTCTCTTACAAGTATTGCTTTGGAAAAGCCTTTAAAATGACTAAAATGAGCCCCCCAGGCCCTAACGTCCCGCCCCCCCAATCCAACGCCCCTTTTCCAAAACCCATTTCCCCCTTTGTCCCTCCCTCTATCCCGGTCTCTCTTTTCCAAAACCCTTTTCCAGAAGAGGAGAGAATAACCCTTTTCCCCATTTTCCAAAACCCTTTTCCAACATCTCCCACCCATTGTCTCAGGCAGCAGCCCCATGGCCCATTGCCCCCCATCAATCATCATCACCCTCCATCAACACACGCAGTGCAGACCCATCCCTGATCAGTGATCCCTCTCATCTCTACTTCTCTCAGTCTCTCTCGCCTAAAACTCCCAGACGCAGCCACCATCACTAATCACCATCATCTGTGCCCATCATCCTCCATCCAGGAGTCCGCCACCGCTAGGTACACCTACCTCTCTCAGTCTCTGCTCCTGTGAGAACTTGGTCCGAGCGGTACCCTTAACCACGGGGCGTAGCGTGTCAACCATGGGCTTCAAACGGTGAGTCTCCGTTAGCCCGCACTAGAAATATCCAAGTCTTGACATTGGGCTTATAAGTCAAACCCCGTATTAACTTAGCATGAGGCTTTTTAAAACCGTGCGTCCCCAAATATCGTAAGAACTCCGAAGTTAAGCGTGCTCGGGCGGGAGCAGTACTAGGATGGGTGACCTCTCGGGAAGTCCTCGCGCGTGCACGTGGGCCAAAGCGGACAATTTCATGCTGAGTTGGGCGGGGGTGTGACAGTTGGTATCAGAGCCGAGGATGACTCTATTTCTAGTGGGGGGAATGTGAGATCTTGGTCCGGGCAGTACCCTTAACCACGGGGCGTAGCGTGTCAACCACGGGCTTCAAACGGTGAGTCTCCGTTAGCCCACATCGGAAATATCCAAGCCTGGCCATGGGTTTATAAGTTAAACTCCGTATTAACTTAGCATGAGGCTTTTTAAAACCGTGCGGCCCCGAAAATCGTAAGAACTCCAAAGTTAAGCGTGCTCGGGCGGGAGCAGTACTATGATGGGTGACCTCCTGGAAAGTCCTCGTGCGTGTACGTGGGCCAAAGCGGACAATTTCATGCTGAGTTGGGCGGGGCTGTGACAGTTGGTATCAAAGCTGATGACGACTCTATTTCCAGTGGGGGGGAATGTGAGATCTTGGTCCAGGCAGTACCCTTAACCACGGGGCGTAACGTGTCAACCACGGGCTTCAAACGGCGAGTCTCCGTTAGCCCGCATCGGAAATATCCAAGTCCTGACCATGGGTTTGTAAGTTAAACCCCGTATTAACTTAGCATGAGGCTTTTTAAAACCGTGCGGCCCCGAAAATCGTAAGAACTCTGAAGTTAAACGTGCTCGGGCGGGAGCCATACTCTGATGGGTGACCTCCTGGGAAGTCCTCGCGCGTGTACGTGGGCCAAAGCGGACAATTTCATGCTGAGTTGGGCAGGGCTGTGATAGTTGGTATCAGAGCTGAGGACGACTATATTTCTAGTGGGGGAGAATGTGAGATCTTGGTCCGGGCGGTACTCTTAACCACGGGGCGTAGCGTGTCAACCACGGGCTTCAAACGATGAGTCTCCGTTGGCCCGCATCGGAAATATCCAAGTCTTGACCATGGGCTTATAAGTCAAACCCCGTATTAACTTAGCATGAGGACTTCTAAAACTGCGTGGCTCTAGAAATCGTAAGAACTCCGAAGTTAAGCGTGCTCGGGCGGGATCTGTACTAGGATGGGTGACCTCCTGGGAAGTTCTTGGGTTGGGTTGGGTTGTGACATCCTTTATATTAAACGCGACAAAATTATTTCGTCTTTATTTCTTATATTTATGACAAAATATTTTTGTCTCTAATTTCTTCCTTTAATGATAGAATATTTTGTCACTAATTACTTACAAGTATGTTTCCAGCAGAGTGTATTGGAGACGAAAAAAAATTACTTACAAATATGTTTTCAACAGAGTGTATTGGAGACAAAAAAATCGTCACAAATTTATCTTTTTCAATGACGAATTTTTTTTTTGTCTCCAATACCTTTTAGCGACAAGGCTTTGGCAACGAAACGGGTGACGAAAATTTTTCGTCTCAGTTAGTTTCGGTGACGAAATATTTACATCTTGGGACAAGTTTCTGTCGTCCTTAAACCCTAAATTTCTTATAGTACCTACCAATTGCTACTGCTACCGTTGAAAGAGTGTTTTCTGTTATGAAAATCGTGAAGAGTCGGTTGCGCAATCAGATGGAGGGTGAGTGGATGAATGATTATTTGCTTCTATACATCGAAAAAAACATATTTAATAGCATTGACGATGAGACAATCATGCAACACTTTCAAAACATGAATAACAGTCAAGGGAAGTTGTAATAGCTTTATTTTAAAGTTGAGTTATGACTTTTGATGAGAGAACGATAATTTATCTAATTAAATATTTTGTATCCATTTTAAAAGTAATATATTCTCTCTTTTGCCACTGTTAATGTGAAGACGTACAACGAAATGATGATTTTGGCCTTTTTAATTAACCATCATCCGCACCCCTTAAATAAAAATCATGTGTCCGCCACTGATTGTGGGTTATTATGGGTTGGGTTGACTCAAACAACTTTCACCCAAACATAATTAAATTTATGAACAAGAGTCCTCTAAGGCTTTAACCATACATTAAGTTTAAATTAGACCCAAACCGATAAGTTAGTTTATAAAAAAAGGTAAGATCTACATGAACAATCCATAACTTTCTAAATCTTATTGGTGCAATTTAAAACCTATCATGATAGGCAATATGGACAAGCTCTTTTTGTGTTATGACAAGCCTAATGTTAATTTTCTTCTTATAGGATCTTAAATTAGACGTAGGATCAACTAAAATTGGGTTGCTAAAATTCACCCTTTCTCTCTAACTTGCGCCGGCGTATGGAGAAAATAGTGCAGTAGCATGAACTCATCCATTACTTGATTATTTTATTTTCTTCATATCCCCAACCTCCTAAGAGAGAAGAGCACATAAAAAAATCTTAAATAAGCTAACAAAGGGTCTACTTGAGAAAAAGAAAGAGAATGAATTATTTATACAATGAGTATAGGATATGGATCTTTTTTTAAATAGTGACTATAGAAATAGAATTGCAAAACCAATAGAAATAAAATAAAATTCTCATAAAAACAAAAAAAGTATAATATCAAAATAAAAAGATATACTCTCTAGAATTAAGTATTGAGTGTAAGGTTTAGCTGTAAGAAAAAGACAAACGAATTATGCGGGTTAAACGAGTTGACCCCAACCCGACTTGTCTAAATGCAGGTTCGGAAAGCTTGACCCACAACTAACCCGTATATTATGCAGGTCGGGTTGTGCGTACCGTATGTGTGGGTCGGGTCGGGCCCTATTAACTGGTTTGGCTGGCTTTTTCGAGCTCGATCTACTTTTATGACAATCTAAGGAAATTATTGTTGATGGACCCGATTTCTTCCTTTCCTCTCCTATCTGTCCCCGGGGCTGCCGAGAGGGCCGAATGGAGGGAAAAACGGGGGGAAAGGCGGGTATCAACATTTTTTGTACGAGTATGCCAGATTTTCTATTCTACTTGGAATTTAGATATGGAGATCCGGAGATCTACCTTCACAAGTAGAAAGGAAATTAATCTTTTTTCTAACTTTCCATTGCACATATATTTAAGAAAAGAGACAATGTTTTTTTTTTTAATGTCGTGAGAGGCGATTTTGCCATAAAAGGCGATTTACAAATCTTATCAAAATGAAAGACAAGAATTGTGAATTTTTTGTCTTTTAAAGAAAATACAAAATACAACAGAAAAGTGAGAAAAGGAATTTGACTTTTCAGGAGATTGCGGGGACTCGTTGAGATCGACAGTTGCAAGTTATGTATGGACTTCGCCATCGTCCTTCAGATGAGAACATGCGATGCTTCGATTCATTTGGCTTGGCTTGGACTTTAGTTTTTTTTAGAGGCTAAAGACCAATGGAAGGTCCTGTATCCAACAAAAAAAACTGAAGAGACGGGCTGAAAAGCCGCGTCTAGGCCATGTTGAATAGGAGAAGAGAGGGCTTTGCCTTGGGGGGAGTGCCCCCCAAGGGACTTCAATCACCTTGTGGTGTTTGTTGCAGCAGAGTTTCTTCAGAGTAGCAGAGCTTCTGGATGATTTTTCTTGATTTCCGGGACTTGGGGTCGGGATCTTTCTGGCTGATTTTTCTTCGATCCGTTCTTCTTGGAATGCTCTCCTATTTATAGGCTTTTGGTAGCCATTTAGGAGGATTTATGAGCATTGATGGCTTTAAAGCTCCATGATGGGAGGAGTTACAAGTTTTTATTTCTTGATTTTGTAACCCCTTTTTCCTTGAATTTGATTGGCCGATGGAGAATGGTGGGCATTTAATCGCCTTTAATCTCCATGATGAGAGGAGTTTCATGGCTTTAATGCCATGATGGCTTTGACTTGTAACTCCCATTCTCTTGAATCTGATTGGGCCATCCAAAATAATGAGTTAATGACCGCATTTAGTTAGGTCAATCAACAACATTTAGTGGTCACCGGGGATTTGAAGAGTCGCGGGCCGTGCCGCGTCTTTTGGAATTCTTCTTGCAATGATCGACGATGGATCTTCATGTTGATCAATGTCAGATGATCATGTAACTTCATACATTGATTGCTAACAGCAAACCGATGCCATTTGTCCTGTCAATTTCTCGATCGGTCGGGTAGAAGGTATGTTTCTTGGTTAGCCGGTCGGTGATCTTTGAGTGATCAATGATGATTCCATGCTTTTGATGGCGGATACGTGATGTTGGCGAAGATCAACGGGTTGTAAGCCTCAAAAGTCAGAATTTTGGAAAATCACAGGGTCTGGACATCTTGAAACACGAAAAGGAGCCGAAAAATGGCCTTTTGGTGGAAATCCGGCGACCCGGATTTCTAGGGTTGTCGGCGCCCATGGGGGAATTTTCCTCTTTGGTCGCCGTTTCGTCGGCCGTTTTTCAATCTTTTTGTTTCTTTTTTTCTCCTGTATTTTTCTTGTCATTTTTTTCTCATTTATTGGCTTGATTCTCCTGAAGAAAACCTGACGAGAAGTCATGCAAAACCGAAGCACAAAGTTTCCTATTTTTTGGAAAAACCGAAGACTTTGTCGTGCAGAATTGCTGATTTTCGGTCAAGAGTTTAAACTAGGTCAAACGGTGTCGGAATGACCCGAAATTTGAGGTGAAGCCTCCTGAGTAGTAGATAGGACCAACCATGGGCTTTGGTTGAGTCTTGAAGCCGTTTGGGGTCCTGTCACTGCTAGGCTTGATTTCTCTACGAGGAAGACGTCGCGCTTTGATGTGCAGTCAACCGATGTCCGATTGACTTGAAATTTGGTAGGGAGCCTATTGGAGTCATTTTGAGATGATCCATTGGCTCCGTTTTGGATGTCATGGTCCCGGGGTGCTCTGTCGCCGGTAGCCTTGATTTTGTTTCGGAGCGTCAAAGTCGGGTCAAACGTTGTCGGAATGACCTGAAATTTGACGTGTAACCCTTTTGAAGGATGTTGAAGCCGCCCATGTGGTTCGTTTGATGAGAGATGGCCTCGGTGGTTCTCGCTGCCGAGAGGCTTGATTTTGCTGTTCAAGGGTTGATGGAGGGT
Source organism: Cinnamomum chago (assembly GCA_038049695.1). NCBI lineage: Eukaryota > Viridiplantae > Streptophyta > Magnoliopsida > Laurales > Lauraceae > Cinnamomum > Cinnamomum chago. The sequence continues at coordinate 66,637,263 of CP142451.1, forward strand.
CAAATGTTGTCGGTTTGACTTGAAATTTGGACTGGAGCCCTTTGGAGGTATTTTGAGACCATCCGCAGGCTCTGGTCGAAGTTTTAATGTCTTCGGCGCCGTCGCTGCCAGGAGAGCCTGTTTGGCTACCGGAGGAGTAAAGTTGGGTCAAATGATGTTGGAATGGCCCAAAACTTCATGTGAACCCCTCTTTTGGTTGTCTTAGAGGATCTTGCAGTTTTCAAGCGTTTCTGACAAGATCTGATGTTTGAAGCAGCATTGCTTGTTTTGTAATAGGATGCAGCTTCATGTGACTTCTTGATGTTGAAGAGGCAAAGTGACATTTTTGGTGTCAACAAATGTCCCCTCGAGGTACAACGACTTGTAACTTTTGGAGTCGATGTGCCTCGAAGAGAATCTTGAAGGAGAGCTTCTAACTTGACCAAGAGTCTTTGAGAGCTTCTGACTTGACCAAGAGTCTTTGAGCAATTTTGTTTTTGAATAGCCTTTTGAGTTTCTAAGGGAATTTTATGGTAGTGAGAGGGATCACATACCATCTCAAGGCAAAGTTTTGAAAACGACATGAGGGAGTTGGATTTTGGGTGTTGGATTTTGGTTTTTCCTTTTGACCTTGTGAACCTAAGGGCTTTATGTGGCGCATCAGGCAGTCTAGAAGGATTCTTTTTTTCGTTTTTTGACCTTGTGACCTAACAAGCTGTATGTGGCAGGTTAGGGGGTCGGGGTTTGATTTTTGGATTTTGACCTTGTGACCCAACAAGCTGTATGTGGTAAGTTGGGGGGGGGGGGTCAGATTTGGTTTTAGTTTTGACCTTGTGACCTAACAAGCTGTATGTGGCGAGCCAGGGGGTCAGGATTTGATATTTTTTTTGGGGTTTTGGCCTTGTGACCTAACGAGCTTTAGGTGACGCGTTAGGGGACCGGAGTTTGGTTTTTTGTGGGTTGTCAATTTCAAGATTTTGGCTCAATTTGGTTCATGAGGTTGGATGGTATGGTTTTTTGGAAACTCATGAGGCTTTTTTTTTTTTTGATGGTTGAATCGACTCAAGAGAGGCATGGAACCATTTTGTATGCTCTTGCCAAGAGGAATTTTTTAAAGGAAGCCCCTTTTAGTGCCTAGGTGGTGAAACCTGGCTCATGTGGGCTAGCCCATGGGACCTTAAGCTTTTAAAGATGGCTTAGATCTCACATGGTGTTATTTTGTAAAGAATATCCCTTTGCATAGAGAATATCTAAAAATATCCTTACTTGGAGAGAATCTCTCAAGTTTCCTTTCTTTTGGGAGAGATTTTCTCAAAGTATCTCTCTTTGAGAGAGAATATTTCTCATTCCCTTTCTTTTTGGAGAAAATTTCTCAAAGAATCTTCTCTTTGGGAGCGAATATCTCAAATCTCTTTTTTTTTGGGAAGGCTGCTAATTTTTAGCACTTACCTCCTTTCTTTTCTCCTTGTTTCCTCTTTTGATTTGCTCTCTTTTATAAAAGCAAGGGGAGGTTGGATCTCTTGCTCTTATTACTTTCTTTTTGCAAAAGTCTTCAAGAGTGCTCCAAGATCAAGAATTCTTCTTCTTCTTCAAAAATCTTCAAGCTTTTCTTCCTCTTCTCCGTCAATGGCTTCAAGTAAGTTTTCTTTTTCAAGAAATTTCCATTGTAGAAGTAGGATGGTAAGAAAAAAGTTCTTTTCTTTCTTTCTTTCTTTTTTCTTTTTTCTCTTTTTTTTTCTTTTTCTCTTTTTTTTTCTTTTTTTTTTGTTTCCCACGGTTTTCTTCTCTTTTTTCTTCTTCTTTTTTTTTACACTTTTTTTTTGCTTTTTTTTTTGTGGTCGTACGGACATATCTGTACGGACTGGGCCGTACGGCCATGTGGCAGTGGGCCAGTCCCCTTTTTTTCTCTTTTTTTTTTTTTTTTTTGCTTTCCCCTCTCCTCTCTTTTCTTTTAGGGGTCTCTTTTTTTGCTCACCATGATAATGAGGTTTATGAAAATCAAAATGTTCATGCATTTTTTTTATGCATCAAATAAAAGGCTAGAATTTCTAGGTCAAGCCAACATGAGTTTTGGCTTGGACAAACTTTGATTGGTTTTGACCAAATTGGGTTGGAATTGGTCAAACTTTTGTCAAGGGTTTCCTAGCATCTAATGCATGACAATTTCCTTTCTATGCATGTTTTTTGCAAATTGAATTGGGAGCATGATAATGCATACCTGAAAGTCTTTTTCAAGTTTAGGGATTTTGGAGCTCGCGGCAATGTTAAGCCCTTTCCTAGTCTTGCGGATCTTTGAGGTGCTTTGCAAGTTTTGGAATTTGGAGCTCGCAGCAATGTTGACTCCTCTTCCATTCTTGTGGAGATTTGAGAAGACTGGCTTGATGTCGCGGCAATGTTTGAGTTCGAGTCTTCTTCGAGAATCCTCCATTAATTATGAGCTCGCAGTGATGTTGAGTTCATCTTCAAGCTTCCTATCTTTTGGGGTGTTTCCCTTTTCTTCTGAATTACCCTGGAACCATGTCAAAATTTCACCAAATTTTTTTAGCGGAATTCTGTCATTTGATGATTGATTTTTCTCTTTTCCAACCTTTGCAGGTTGTTCCTCCAAAACGAACAAGGGTAAGGGGCCTGCTACTGACACACCTCGCCGGTCTACCAGATCTCCTAATGCATCTGTACAACAGGCCTAAGAGAAGGTCCAGTATGTCGAGAAGAACTTGGAAGAGTACAACTCCCTTAGCCGCGATGAGATGAGACAACGATTGATCGCTCTCAAAGATGAGGAGTTTTACAAAATTATGGTAAGCAACCGTCCTTGGGTCACGGACGATCAGAGCATTGTGCCCAAGCCTACCTTCTTCTTTGGCGATGCAGTCCCTGGCGACTTGACGTACCAAAGAATGTGTTTTCAGTTCTCTTACACAGATGATGGTGAGGAGAAAACTATTTCTACCCAGTCGACCTTTGATCGGATTGTCTCGATCATGAGTCTTTCTCCGACGTGTCCCAAGAGGGAGTATCCTCCAAGCTGGGTGAAGAGGACCAATGTGATAAAGACCGGGGTTTTTGTTGGCAGCCCTTCCGGATATGCGGAGAAGTCACCTGTCCGTATGGACATGTTGATGCCCTCCAGTGGCTACCAAGGTTCTGACCATCCGTCGGTCAATTTGAGACCGGTTGGTCTTGGCATTTTTCGGGGTGACGGTAGCAATTGGGTGAAGCCTTTCCGACTTCGTGGCCGTTTCAGTGCTGATTTAAGCTGGGAATCGTGGACTGATCACACCCTGTAGGTTGGTGGAGCCATTTTGAAGGAGGCAGGGATCTTCGATGCAGTTCGTGCTTTTCGGAAGACCGTGGTTTTTTCTGATGAGGCCTTCATGGCCATGCTAGAGTCATTCCTTCCACAAACCAACACCTTCATTGTGACGAACGATGAGATTGGTTTTACTTTGAAGGAATTAAACATCATCACCGAGCTGCCTATCCTTGGCAAACTCTATGAGGAGTTTATGCCTATCGACATCGTTCTTAAGGAGCAGTCTAAGGGGTTCAGGCTCCTGTACTTTCAGTTTATCGCCTTCTATAATTTTTTTAAGGAGAAGGAGGGCTCGAAAGTCCGGTGTAACAGTTGGAAGAATTGTACCTCTAACTTCTTTGACGGTAGAGAGTCTTCTGATGGTATGGCCCAGGATGTTAAGGCCAAGAACCCAGGTTTGAAGAAGATCTCCGTCATGTGAGATGACTTGAAGAAGTTCTTCGGGAGTATAGACGCCCTTTATCCTGACATTGCACTGCGGAGAGATCTCGTTGTTTACCTCACTTATCGGTTGGGTGAGGCTATTTTCGCTGGAGGAGATGGAACACACATCAGGCCGCACTGTATTTTTTCGGCTTGTCAGATGGCATTCGGAGAGCGGCTTGCTTTGATACTTGCTCTGTACTCCTACTTGTGTACCGACTTGCAGGCTGCTGTTTTCTTAGTTCGGCTGGGGCTCCCTATGAACAGCGTATTTTCAACCCATATTTTCTATTCGTGGTATGTTTACCACTATCCTGGCTTCCATCGCTTGGGAGTTACACAGGGTGATGACCCTTTCATGATTCGATTGGCTAGAGGGGCAGCTGTTTCTGAATCTCTTTTGTCTGCCCGTTTGAGGATCCGACGGTTCAGGGACGTCAAGATAGGGCAATCTTCAGTGAAGCTTTCTCCAGGTTTGCAAAAGAAGGCTTTTGATTTTGGTGTCTCCCGTGATTCCACCAGGGCGGGGTCGGGAAGACACTACCCCTTGACCAATGCAGAAAAGGGGCGGCTTTTTAACATACGTGTTAGTACGATGGTGTACCGGAGACATCTTTTTTTATTGATATACAGCCGTATGTTCCCTCTCGTTTCGCGCTGTAGTTGGGCTTCTCTTAAGGCGTTGTTGGAGCGCATTCGAGCATGGTGAAGCATTTTGAAGGTTTGCAGGACGGGAGGAATGCATGGGCCTTTTACAGTGCGGAGGACACTACCGCCGTGATTTCCTATCCTGAGTTGCTCAATTTTCGGACTGTTGGTTTCACGAAATGGTTTGCGGAAAGCTTTTTAGTGTACCAGGGGCTTTCCAAGAAGGAGCTTGATGTCAAGCAAAATCTTCTGGGAAGGGTCTTGGCAGATCAGATGGAGTCCGATGAGAGGAAGTTCTGGGTTTCCTTTCCGGAGAGAAGCACAAGATCGGTTTTCTCAGTGAGTAGGACATCATCAGATTAGGAGTTGTACAAGAGATACCTAGTGAAGTCTTGGAACAGCTAGAAGAGGAGGAAGCCGAGATCGACGCTTGGATGCAAGCGGAACTAATGAAGGCTTCCATGGAGTCTACTGGGAAGAGCAGACCATCCGGTGAGGAATCAAGCGAAGCTCCTAACTCTGACAATGGGGCGGGTACTTCAAGTAAATCAACCCATAGAAGCAAGAGGAAGAGAGGGCAACGCCGTAGTAAGAGACGACTTGAAGACTCTCCTGATTTAGAAGTCCCTCTCACAACTGCTGAAGAGTTGTCAGGGGATGTTGATATGCCTCCAGAAAAGAGGAGCCGAGAAGAAGAGATTGTTGGTGAAGGTATGATTCTTCCTCTTTCTCTCTCCATTTCTTTCATCAAGATTTTCTTTTTTTTTTATTCGCCTTTTCTCCTTTTTTCAGTGGAAGATGAGGACTTGGTGATGCCTGAGGTTCCGACTGATGAAGCAGTGACGGATCCGATTACGACATCTGAAGAAGAACCGAGGAACTCTAGAGTGATTCCAGAATCTTCACCTGGTATGACTTCTTTGTATTTTCTTTCTTTTTTTGTCTGTGTTGTCATATGCTAACATGTTGCTCATTTTCTTGTCAGCTGACTTGTCACAGGATTCGACGATTTCGAGCCATCCATGGATATGGCCTTTGATGACGCTTCGGATGAACTCATGGAGGCAGAAAGTATTCCGCCGATCGTCGAAGAAGGTATTTGTAGCAATAACCCTGATGATAATGATTTTTTCAACAGGATCATATTCATACCTTTTTTATTTTGTTTCGCTGGCAGATTGTGGGGTAGCAGAAGAAGTTCCTCCGTCTTTCTTAGTGCCAAAGCAGGGGATGCCTGCAGTTAAACCAGAAGTAGGGACTTCTTCTTCAACCAATGGAGAGGGGCGAGCCTTCATCCGAGCCATCTCTTGAGTATGCGAAGAAAATGTTGAAGAGCGTTTTGAGCTCATGGGTCAAAACTCTATCTTCTGGCCATTTAGAAGCAGGCTTTGGCATGGTCAAGCATATGCAGGACATCCTTGCAGATAACGAAGAAGTCAGTCTGGACATTGCAGGTTCGAAGGCTTTCGTTGATGAAGTCATAGCTCTTGGCAACAAGTGGAATGAGACCAAGAACTTCCCAAGTGGTGACTTCTTCAATGAGATGTTTTTGAAGCCTTTTGGCGAGGTCAAGTCTGAACTGAACGAGATCTCGCTGACTCGGAAGCAATTCGTTCGGGAGAGGAACGTTACCGAGTTAGCTATCATTGAGCTGACAGAAGATCTGCGCCGTGTTGATAGAGAGGTCGTTGAGACCAGGCTGTAAGTGTCACATGTCTATGAGCACTGAGTTTGTTTTTTCAATTCCGTGCCAATGTGTTCCAAAGTTCTTGCCTCTCAAAGTGCCTCAAGGAAGATCATATTCAGAGGGTTTATCAAGCTATTGGAAAGTTCGGATTCATCAAAGAAGGTCTCCATTTGTGTTTGACAACCTTTTCAGGTATTTTATACCCAGACCAAATCCTTAGATCCCTGGGAAAAAGATGTGTTTTAAAATCACGATTTCTATCCCTTTTATCTCAGTTTAAATAGTCCTTCTAAAAAGGGTCAGGTGACCGGCGGTTAGCCGCCCTTTGCAAGGGGGCTAGTCGCCAGACCCACGGTCAGCTTTCCAGTAAGCCTCTTTTGTCAGGTTGATATTCGGCTCTTCCTGCGGCTAACCGCCATGTGTACCTATGGCTAGCCGCAGTGCAAAACCGTGGGTTACGGTTTGCTTTCCAGAAACCAATTTTTTCAGAACCCTCCTTGCGGTTGCCTCACGGCTAGCCCCCAACTTTTCATGCGGCTAACCGTGAGCCAACCTGATTTGAGTTTTCTGACCGTTGTTTGAAAGGGGCTAGCCGCTGGTCTAAAGGGGCTAGCCGCCAATATAGCCGTTGGATGTTTTCTATATATCTGGAGCTTGTTTCTTTTTTCCAGTGGACTCTTTTGAGAGAGCTTTGCGTGCTATTTTCTTCTCAAAAAATTTAAGGTCTCAAATCTTCTTCCAAACACTCATGTAGTAGATTTAGGAAAATCCCAGAGCTTCATTAGCTCCCAGATGAGTGTGTTGTGTGAGAAGAGTTTCTCTAGGATCCCTTACTGTGGATGAATGCCATATCCATGTTACCCTAGAGGACCAGACCTCTGAACCTTGGTTGTGCTACACTATGGAAGTTTCCTTCTCAACTCCAAGGCGTCGTCAAGAGGTGAAAGCTTCGACTACTGTCAAAGCTCTTTAGAACTCTTTCCATCTTCATCAAAGGCAAGTGTTCACCCTTCTTTGAACTTCTACAATCTGTGATGGTGATTCGGATCTGTGTGACTAAATCACCTTGTAATTGTGTGAGTGGGAGTAGATCTGAGTGATCGAACCTCGGTAACAATATTATAGTTGAATTAGTACTTGTGTAGTGTGATTCTTCTTATTGGAACCAAGGGTCTGTGCGACCTTTGAGAGTGGATGTAGGTCTTTGTGACTGAACCACTATAATTTTCCAGTGTCTATTCTTTGTGGCATGATTTACTTTTCTATATTTATATTGTGGAATTTGTTGTGTATGATAGGTTATCACTAAGTTCAATAGACACACACACTTGTGCTTATCTACTCTCATCTAATTGTATCTTTTCGTTATTGCTTAAGCTGTCTTGATGAACACATATGCTACTTAAGTCTTTCTCTTCATTGTGTTTGTTCTGCTCTTTGTTCTGGTTATATTAAAAGTGCCTTAAAAAGTTTAAAATTGGTAATTGATTCTCTTAGTCCTATTCACCTGGGTGGGTGGGTGGGTGGTGGGTTAACTTATCATAGATGAGCCATCCATCTTGCACTACATCGAAACTCATCATTCTAAAACACATCATGATTCATGCCTCTCAAGTGAACAGGGGGGTTGTCCCATCACATGTGGGGCTCACTAATAGTCCATCCAGCTGGACCACAAAAATATATCTTTATTGAATTTCATGTGACCTCAGGTTTGGGTAGATCCGAATGGATTAGACTGTTGGATCGAATGCATACCCCCATTTGAAAGAACTGAACTTGTGGGACTCAGTCATTGGCCATAGCCTGCACTTTCAATTGGTATCAGAGCAGGTTACTCCCTTGTGGTTTTACAACCCGGAGTTGATCTATCTCCTTTTCTTTTGTGCCAATGTCTAATCCAGAAGGTAGTGCCGTAAACAGACCACCATTGTTTGATGGAACTAACTATGCCTTTTGGAAAGCCCGAATGGCTGTGTTTCTCAAACCCATTTGTGGAGAAGTATGGGATGCTGTGGAGGATGGATGGTCTCCTCCTACCTTCACAGTTGAAGATGGCACTGTCAAACCTCTTCCAAAGGCCAGGTGGATAAGCTCTGAGAGACTATGATGCTAAGGCTTTGAATGCCATAACCTGTGCTATGAATGCTGAAGAATTCAAAAAAATTATGACATGTGCCACATCTAAACAAGCTTGGGAGTTGTTGGAAACAAATTATGAAGGAACAACCATTGTTAAAAGAGCCAAGCTCGAAATGCTAACTTCCTAATTCGAATCTCTAAGAATGAGAGAAGATGAAATGTTTGATGATTTTCGAACAAAGCTAATGGTAATCGTGAATGAGATGTGGTCACTCGGTGAGTAAATCCCTGAAGGCAAAGTTTGCAGCAAAATCCTTAGGTCTCTACCTGAAAGATTTCACCCAAAAGTGACTTCTATAAAAGAGTACAATGACCCTGAAACTATGAAAGTAGAAGAACTGTCGGGTAACATTAGAACCTTTGAGATGAAAATGAATAATGCCTCTAATAAATCCAAAGAGAAGAAATCTATAGCTTTGAAGGCTTCTCAACTATCTCCTTCTAAAGAAGAATCAGGAAATGAGAATGAAAGTGATGATGAAGATGTTGCTTTACTTACTAAAAGATTCTTAAGACAATTTAAGAAAAAGACTTCAAGGTTTAATAAAAAAGAGAAACCTTTTGATAAAAGTAAAAACAAAACCAGCTCCTCCTCTAAGTATCAATCCAGAAATGTTAAATGCTATAACTGTCAAAAGTTTGGACACATATCAACTGAGTGTCCAATGGAAAGGAAAGATAAGAAAACTACTCTTGTGGCTACATGAGATGACTCTTCTGAAGCTGAATCAGACTCAGATGAATCACACAAAGATCAGACAGAAAATTTCACTATTCTAATGGCCAGAACAGTGTGTGATCCATCTCTTGAGATATCAGAAAATTCTTGAACAATTGATGTTGAGAAATCTGGGAATGAGTCTGAATCTGATTATGACAGCTCAGATAATGAAAAAGAAGATGAAGATCTTCAAGTCACATATGATAGACTTTATGAGGAAAGCTGCAAATTGATTGATGCCATGAGCAAACAAAAATCCAAGAGCAAAGTCTTAAAAGACAAAATTGAAACCTTAACTGATGAAAAGAAAAACTTAGCAATTGAACTAAAAGAAGTTAATTCAAAATTTCAAATTGCTAATGAAAAATTAATCAAGTTCAAGAGAGATGAAAAAGAAGCTGAAACTCTAAAAGAAGTAAACACACAGTTAATGGAAGAAGTCACTCGTCTGAAATGGTTTAAAGAAAAATATGAATATTCATTTACCCATGGAGAAGAAAAATTTGAAAGACTTTTTAAAATGGGAAAATATCATAGAGACAAAACTGGATTAGGATTCAACAAAGAAGACAAATCTAATCCTAGTGCTTTTACTGTGTTTGTGAAAGGAGAAGCTTCCTCTAGTAGTCAAAACAATTCTGAAATTACATGTTATTCATGTGGAAGCAAAGGGCATGACAAGTATGAGTGCAAAATGAAACAAATGAAAAGACAGCCCACCAAGACTTATGTCAATTCCCATAAAGACAAACAGACTAAAATATCTTTTCAAAACAATTCTATCAATCACTCATTCTCTCAACAATTAAATATGTTGATGAAACAAATTGGTCGTCTAAAGTTGCAATTCCATAATCATACAAGAACTGTTAAATCAACTGAAAACTACTCTAAGAAATCTTTTCAGCAACAAAATCTTAACAAAGCTAGATCTCAAGGTCCTAGTGAAATCCCTGTCATCCAAAGATTCATATGGGTTCCCAAGAACAAAAGCCTAGCAGTTCACACATCTCTTAAAACTATTGACCAATCCTTGTGGTACGTAGATAGTGGATGTTCTAGACACATGACTGGGGATAGATCACATTTCTCATCTTTAAATGAATATGTGGGTGGAACTATCACTTTTGGTGATGGAAATGTTGCTAAAGTTGTTGGTAAGGGTACATCGAATGTTCCAAACATGCCTGTTATTGAAAATGTTTTATATGTCGTTGGTTTGAAACATAACTTGCTAAGCATTTCTCAAATATGTGATAAAGATCATGTTGTTAACTTTAGTAGTCATGGTTGTGAGATTTCCAAAAATGGAAAGGTTATTCTAAGAGGTCTTAGAACCAATGACAACTGTTATGTTAATAGTAACCACAAAGAATTATCCAGTTCAGCCTGTCACATTGCTCGTCTTGATGAAGCTCAACTATGGCATAAAAGACTTGGACATGTGAACTTTAGAGACCTGTCCAAATTGAACAAATATGTTAAGGGTCTTCCAAAAATCAGCAAAGAATAAAAAACAGTTTGTGGAGAATGTCAAAAGGGTAAACAAATCAGAAACTCTCACAAAAAGACAAGATTGTTAGGAATTTTGTAGATTGCAATTTGATGGATGCATTATATTCAAGCATCATTTGATTTACACACATATGCATTGATTTAGAAAATCTTGAAATCTTGATTTATACATGCATTGGGTTTTAGACTTGAAGAAATATTGATTTATGCATGATTTGTTTTTAATCTTGGATGCATTTGTTTTTGAAAAGAAGTTTTAGAAATCAAGCAAGCCTATGGTCTAAATCTTTCAAATCTTTTTAGGCATTTTGTGTTTCATGTTTTTAACCCTCTTAGTGTGATTTAAAACATGATTCCATGCTTGGTTTAATGGCCCAAAAATCCCCACAAAGAAATGCTTTGAAAAAAAATGCAAAATTAGGGTTTTTGGTCCCAGGCCCGGTCGACCTGCATGGGCTCGGTCGACCGGCCCAACAGGGGACCCGGTCGACCGAGCCCTCTGCGGGTCGACCGGGATAGTGCCGTTGTGCCCTATCAAACGGTCAGTTTTATGACCGTTGTGAAGGCCAGGTCGACCGGGGAAGAGCCGTTGGGCACATTTTGGCTATATAAATACTAGTTCATTCCTTTGCCAAAAGTTGAGGATTTTTAGGCCTTCCTTGAGAGGTTTTGAGGCAAATCAAAGGGAAATGAACTATGGGATGAAAGGGGTCAGTAGGAAAGCTAAAGCTTGGATTAATGAAGTCAAATCACCAAGTAAGCTCTACTTTCCTTAGTCATATGTTTTCATGCTTTGCTTAATTATTGGTAAATCTTTTGTAGCATGATAAACTATGAGTTGTTGTGTCCTTAACATGTTTTATGTTTTGAATTGATTTATTGTTTTGGATGCATCACCATTGATTCAATCCAAGTAGTACTTTAATTGGTAAATCTAAGTAAATCATGTTAATGAAAGAATCTTTGAAATTATATGTAACATGATTCCTATACTTGGTTGAATCTATGGTTGTTGTTTTTCATCATAAGAAAATCTTTTTCAAATCTATCTTATGTTTTGGATTCAACATCTTTACAAATCATATGTAACTTTGTTTTAAAGTTTCACAACTTGCTTTGCTTTGATAGGTATATCATTTTCAAGTTGTTTTTATAATTACATATGATTTGTCCCCTATTTTCAATCAAATCTATTTTTATGTTTTATGAGCTACATTGTTGATTTGATTGACATTCCTATGCATCACATGTTTTGTACTTAGAATTTCACAACTTGTTTAGGATACAAATGTATATCTTTTACAAGTTATTATTAACATGTGATTTGCATTCTTTCCTGAATCATAAATGTTTTTATGAGCTAAAACTTTCAAAAGCCTTAGGCATTTATGAGCTTTCATTTTAAAAATGATTGAGGACATCATACATACACATTGAGCATTCATCTTTGCATCCATAGTGTGTGTGTGTGTGTGTGTGTGTGTGTGTGAAATAGATTTACACTTTCATATCCGCCTAATTAAGAGGCGTTGTAATGAGCTAAATTGAATCTCCATCAAGTCTATTTTAGACACTAATTAGAGAGATAACCAACCATTGGTTGAAGAGGTTATTGCTTAGCCTAAGAAAAGCATAATGTATAGGTTGATGTTAAGCCTTGAAAAACATCATTGTATAGGTTGATGTTGAGCCTTGAAAAACATTATTGTAAAGGTTATTGATTAGCCTATTGAAAAACATAAATAGTGAAAATCCGGTGGGGTGTTGGATCATAAGCCGGTAGTGGATGTAGGCATTGAGGCCGAACCACTATAAATCCTTGTGTGATGGTGCTTGATTTGTGGTGATTGTTTTTATTAAGCTTCCGCATTTTATTTGTAATCACCACTTGTGACTAGTTTAAGTTAAAGAAGTTAAAATTTGTCATAATTGGTCATAATTGAAGCTCACCCTATTAACCCCCCCCCCCTCCTAGGGTTCGGATCCCTGGACTTTCACTCTAGACCTCTAGAGCTTCTCCATATGGACCTGGTTGATCCAACTAAGAAAGAGAGTAAAGGGGGCAAAAGATACTTTCTTGTTATTGTTGATGATTATTCAAGATTCACTTGGGTTGCATTTCTAAGAGCAGTTGCTTATTCTGAATGCTTACGCTAATTTAAAAAGATTGTGAAAGGGATCCAAGTTGAAAAAGGAAGAGCAGTTGTTCGAATAAGAAGTGATCATGGTGGTGAATTTGAAAATACAAAGTTTGAAAAATATTGTGATAAGTATGGAATTCACCATGAATTTTCTGGCCCTAAAACACCTCAACAAAATGGTATTGCTGAAAGAAAGAATTGAGTCTTACAAGAAATGGCCACAGTTATGCTTCATGGAAAGAGTGTTCCTAGAGATCTATGGGCTGAAGCAGTTAGTACAGCTTGTCACATCATAAATAGGGTATACTTGAGAACTGGCTTGGATAAAACTGCTTATGAATTATGGCATGAGAGAAGGCCGAACATTAGCTACTTTAAAATTTTTGGTAGCAAGTGCTATATACTCAAGGACAGAGAACACTTGAGCAAATTTGATTCTAAAAGTGATGAAGGCATCTTCATTGGCTATTCTCAAAACAGTCATGCCTACAGAGTGTTGAATTTAAACACTGGAGCCATACAAGAATCCATAAATGTAGTCATTGACGACAAACTAAATGATTTCAGTCATCAAGAAAACCTTAATAATGATGAGATAAATGTCCCAACTGAAAAACTGGACGAGTCTCCAATCTCCAAGGATTTGGTAAATGTGAAACATCATTCTATGGACCAAATTCTGGGAGATCCTTTGGCTGGTGTCAAAACTAGAAGACAATTAGAAAACATTGTTAGCTACCTTTGCTTTACTTCTACTTTTGAACCTAAAAATGTTGATGAAGCTTTTTCTGATGATAATTGGATAAATGCCATGCAAGAAGAGTTAAATCAATTTGCTAGAAATGAAGTTTGGGATCTAGTGCCTAGACCTGATGACAAAAATGTTGTAGGTACCAAGTGGATTTCCAAAAATAAACTTGATGAAAATGGTACCATTGTTAGAAACAAGGTCAGGCTCGTTGCTCAAGGGTACTCTCAAATTGAAGGAATTGATTTTGAAGAAACTTTTGCTCCCATTGCTAGACTTGAATCCATTAGAATCCTTCTTTCCATTGCTTGTTCTTTGAAATTTAAACTATACCAAATGGATGTCAAAAGTGCTTTTCTAAATGGTATTTTGGAAGAAGAAGTTTATGTTGACCAACCCAAAGGGTTTGAAGACCCTAAGAAGCCTAACCATGTGTATCATCTTAGAAAGGCTCTCTATGGTCTCAAACAAGCCCTTAGAGCTTTGTATGAGAGGCTTACTCAATTATTAATTGATCAAAGCTTTAAAAGGGGTAGTGTGGATAAAACTCTCTTTATTCAAACTAACAATGATAATATTTTGATTGCTCAAATTTATGTTGATGATATAGTGTTTGGATCTACTTGTAATGATCTCACAGAAAAGTTTGCTAATCTTATGAAATCTAAATTTGAAATGAGTATGGTTGGTGAACTTAATTTCTTTCTAGGATTACAAGTTAAACAATTGTCTGATGGAATTTTTATTTCCCAAACCAAATATGCTAAAGAATTAATCAAAAGGTTTGGATTAGAATTAGCCAAGCACATGAACACACCCATGAGCACAACACTCAAATTATCTAGAGAGTCAAGTGGTAAGAGTGTTGATTCCAGTCTGTATAGGAGCATGATAGGCAGCTTATTATATCTTACAGCCAGTAGACCTGATATAGCATTCAGTGTAGGAGCTTGCGCCAGATATCAATCCGATCCTTAAGAAATTCATTTGAAAGCTGTTAAAAGAATCATTAGATATGTTTCAGGGACTTCAGGATATGGCTTATGGTATCCATATGACTCATCTACTTGCATTGCTAGATACTCAGACGCCGATTGGGCTGGAAATGTGGATGATAGAAAATCTACAAGCGGTGGGTGCTTTTACCTAGGAAACTCTCTTGTTGCCTGGCACATCAAGAAACAATCATCCATCTCCTTATCTACAGCTGAAGCAGAATATATAGCAGCTGGTAGTGGTTGTACTCAAATGCTGTGGATGAGACAAATGCTCAAAGACTATGGTATTAAACAGTGTAGCATGAACTTGTACTGTGATAACACTAGTGCTATCAATATCTCCAAAAATCCCGTCCAACATTCTAGAACCAAACATATCGATATTAGACATTATTTCATTAGAGAATTAGTTGAAGAAGGAGTCATAGTTTTGGAGCATATTCCTACAGAAAAACAACTTGCATACATTTTAACAAAACCCTTGGATGTTTCCAAATTTGAAAATATGCGAAAATCCCTTGGTGTTTGTGATATTGGATGATGCCCCTTGCTTGTTTGTTTTTAGTTTAGTAGTTCTTTTTAAAATAAAAAAGGGATTTTCGGCTAGCCGTGAAAATCCTGGCGGCTAACAGCCTTCTGGGCCTGCGCCCTTTTATTAGTTGTAATTCTTTTCCCTGTATTCATTCGGTTGTCTCTGTTTTCTCCTTCGTTGCTACTTTTCTGGTTTTCATCTCCTTTCTTCCTTCAAGGTATCTTCTCTTCGTTTTCTCTTATATTTCAGTTCTTTAGAATTCCTTTTTCCCATTTTGTTAACAGTGTGTTTTATTCTGTTTCGCTTTGTGTTTTCTTTTCTTTCTCTCTTAGGGCTTTCCAACCTCTTCCATTTCTCTCTTCCATTGGTTTCTTTCTTCCTATTACTAATTGTCTTCTCATTCTCTCTTCCGTGTTTCTTCTAAATCGTGCCTTTTTGCATCTGTGCTGTGTTTTCTTCTTCCTAGTCTTTTCTTGTGCACTCCAAGTGTTTGTAAAAATGCCTCCACGAATGAAAACAGTTGTGAACCGCCCTGCTAAACGAGGACGATCCACTACTGCCTCCTCTTCTCATAGAAAAAGATCTCCTTCACCCTCTCAGTCCACCTCCCCTTCTCTTACCCCTCCTTCTTCTCCTCCACCTCAGACGAGCTCAGCTGTTCTCAAACCAAATGCCCAAATGTTGGCCGCTTTAAAAACTAGATCAATTATGGATGAAAGACGCACTTTGTGCCATGTAGTAAGTTCCCATGAGACAGCAACCATTCTTGCTCAGATTGGATGGGACAACATCTTAGACTGGGGGGACAAAGCTTATCCTTCTCTTGTTTTTGGCATGTATGCTTCAATCACTGGTGCAGTATCTTCAGTTGACTCCTGCTCCTTCACTATTGCACTTCGAAACAAAGAAGTTACAATTGACCCAGATCTTATCTCATCCATCATGAACATTCCAGTAAATCCTAATGGCCTATCCATGGTTTCTGACACCCTTACTGAAGCTGAAAAGGCTCAAGCTACTCTAGTTCTTTGCGGTCATTCTGTTACATGGGATCGTAAGAACTTCTTTCCATTGGGATCCCTAATTCCAAAATACAGGTTGTTGCACCACCTCTTCACTTTTAATGTTTATCCTCGAAAAGGAAATAGGACTGAATTAACTACTTTTATGGCAAATGTCCTCTCCAAAGTGGTGTCAGGTGTCCAAATGTGTCTCCCTTCTCTTATCTGTAGAGCCATTGTTCGCTTTCACCTATCCATTGCCTCTAAGCCAGCATCCCCCTTTGGCTTCCTCATTTCTCAAATAGCTCTTTCTCTTGGTGTTCTCCTTCCAAATGAGCCTCCTATTTCTCTTGCACCTTTTGGCCGTGCTAATCTTATTCAAATGAATCTCTTTCCAAATGAAGAAGCAGGGGATGTACCCCCTCATGCAGAGATTCCTCAACCTCAACACCAAGTCCCTTTAGCTCCAAAACAGCAGGTCCCTACAGGGCTCGCCCCTTCTTCTTCACATCGACAGGCTCCTTCTTCATTTGTTCCCCGGAGTGTTGAAGAACAGTTGGATGCTTTCGAGCGCAATCAGTCCAAAACAGGAAAACTTCTAAAGAAGACTCTCAAATATCTCAGCAGACTGTCAAAAGCTTGTCGTTCCCAAGATGCTTCTATCATGCCTCCATCTGATTAGCTCCTTTGGGGATTCTAAGCCACATGTGTTTTTATTGGATGTACTAATTTTGGTGGTGTTATTTTGGCTTGGTGGTATTATTGTGGCTGCCTCTCCTATGTTTTTTGTTTAAACATTAAGCTGTCACTCTAACCTGTTATGGATGTTTTTATGGTATTAGTGATTAACTGCTTTTATACTTTCATTGTCTATTATTTGCTTGCATTATTGTCAGTCTTCTATACATCCATGGTTATTTTCTCTTTTTCAATTTGTGACAAAAAAGGGGAGTGTGGTTTAAGTTTGCAGGTACAAATTAAGGGGGAGGATTCATCTCAGGGGGAGAATCCATCTCCATTTCTCATGCTTTTAATCTCTGTTTGTTAGTGTTGTGCTTCTACAGGTTCATCTTCTCAATCTCATATGAAGAGCTATGCGTACTAGTCTTGATTCCTTTTTGTTCTTGTAATTGTTTTTCAGTTGTAAAAGGTCTTGTACTTAGTGTATGGTTGTTCTTTGAGTTGTTTTGGATATCTCTTGTAAACTTGTATTAACTAAATGATTTTGTCACGAAATTGGCAAAGGGGGAGATTGTAAGTGTCACATGTCTGTGAGCACTGAGTTTGTTTCGTCAATTCCATGCCAATGTGTTCCAAAGTTCTTGCCTCTCAAAGTACTTCAAGGAAGATCATATTCAGAGGGTTTATCAAGTTGTTGGAAAGTTCGGATTCATCAAAGAAGGTCTCCATTTGTGTTTGACAACCTTTTCATGTATTTTATACCCAGACCAAATCCTTAGATCCCCAAGAAAAAGATGAGTTTTAAAATCATGATTTCTATCCTTTTTATCTCAGCTTAAATAGTCCTTCTAAAAAGGGTCTGGTGACCTTACGGTCACCTGGCGACTAGCCGCCCTTTGCAAGGGGGCTAGTCGTCAGACCCACGGCCAGCTTTCCAGTAAGACTCTTTTGTCAGGTTGATATTCGGCTCTTTCTGCGGCTAATCGCCATGTGCACCTGCGGCTAACCGTGGGTTACAGTTTGCTTTCCAGAAACTAATTTTTTCAGAACCCTCCTTGCAGTCACCCCTGCGGTTGCCTCACGGCTAGCCCCCAACTTTTCATGCGGCTAACCGTGAGCCAACCTGATTTGAATTTTTTGACCGTTGTTTGAAAGGGGCTAGCCGCCAATATAGTCGTTGGATGTTTTTTTATATATCTGAAGCTTGTTTCTCTTTTCCAGTGGACTCTTTTGAGAGAGCTTTGCATGCTATTTTCTTTCCAACAAATCTAAGCTCTCAAATCTTCTTCCAAACACTCATGTAGCAGATTTAGGAAAATCCCAGAGCTTCATTAGCTCCCAGATGAGTGTGTTGTGTGAGAAGAGTTTCTCTAGGATCCCTTACTGTGGATGAATGCCATATCCATGTTACCCTAGAGGACCAGACCTTTGAACTTTGGTTGTGCTACACTATGGAAGCTTCTTTCTCAACTCCAAGGCATCGTCAAGAGGTGAAAGCTTCGACTACTGTCAAAGCTCTTTAGAACTTTTTCCATCTTCATCAAAGGCAAGTGTTCACCCTTCTTTAAACTTCTACAATCTGTGATGGTGATTCGGATCTGTGTGACTAAATCACCTTGTAATTGCGTGAGGGGGAGTAGATCTGAGTGATCGAACCTCGATAACAATATTATAGTTGAATCAGTACTTGTGTAGTGTGATTCTTCTTATTGGAACCAAGGGTCTGTGCGACCTTTGAGAGTGGATGTAGGTCTTTGTGACTAAACCACTATAATTTTCCAGTGTCTATTCTTTGTGGCATGATTTACATTTCTATATTTATATTGTGGAATTTGTTATGTATGATAGGTCATCACTAAGTTCAATAGACACACACACTTGTGCTTATATACTCTCATCTAATTGTATCTCTTCGTTATTGCTTAAGCTATCTTGATGAACACATATGCCACTTAAGTCTTTCTCTTCATTGTGTTTGTTCTGCTCCTTGTTCTGGTTATATTAAAAGTTCCTTAAAAAGTTTAAAATTGGTAATTGATTCTCTTAGTCCTATTCACCCCCCTATAGGACTCAGTCATTGGCCCTAGCCTGCAGTTTCACAGGCATCTTGAGCTATTGGATGAACAAGCAGCTTCAAAATGGGCCGCCATTGTGGAAACTCGTGCCAGAGAAGGGACTCTGATTCGCGAAGTTAAGGAGGCTGAGAGCAATCTCCGGAGGAAGACTCAAGAGTACGAGCAATGACAGATTCTTTCGGAAGAGCTTCCCCGTGCTGTAGATGGATCGCGGTGTTCTACCACATTTTATGGGAAGATCTTGAAGAAGAGTGGCCTAGAAGCTTTAGAGGCTAAGGCCAAGAGTCCGCTTGAGGAGTTAAGTCTTTGGTTGAAGACCATGTAAAACTGAGCTCCTGATTCTTGTAACAAACATTTTTCTTCTTTTTTTGGTACCGTGTATACACACACATTTTTTTTGGTACTCTTTCTCTTGTAGTGCTTATGGACATTTTTTTAGCACTTCTCTTTTTTTGTATTCCCTCTTTTCACTCAAATTCTTTTGTGATAAATTCTAGCAATAGTTAAATGTGAATGTTTGTTTGGAAATTTGATCAAAAGTTTGTCATTTTGTGAAAAACCGTTTATCAAATGGTTGTTTTGGCGTGAAAGCCGAATTTTGAGATGGCATGGAAGCCGAAATTTTGAGTTGGCATGAAAGCCAAAATTTGGGTCGGCATGGAAGCCGAAATTTTGTGGCGTAAAAGTCAAAATTTGGGATGGCATGGAAGCTGGTTTTGTTTGTGGCATTGGAGCCAAAATTTTTGTTTGTGGTATTAATAGCCGGGATTTGTTTTCGGCATGCAAGCCGAAATTTGTTTTCGGCATGTAAGCCGAAATTTTGAAATGGCATGGAAGCCAAAATTTGGGTCGACATGGAAGCCGGAATTTTGTGGCGTAAAAGCCAAAATTTGGGATGGCATGGAAGCCGGTTTTGTTTGTGGCATGGGAGCCAAAAATTTTGACATGGCATGAAAGCCAAAACTTGGGTCAGCATGGAAGCCGGAATTTTGAGATGGCATGAAAACCAAAATTTGGGTCGGCATGGAAGCCGGGATTTTATGGCGTAAAAGCCAAAATTTGGGATGGCATGGAAGCCAGTTTTGTTTGTGGCATAGGAGCCAAAATTTTTGTTTGTGGCATTGATAGCCGGGTTTGTGGCATTGATAACCGATTTTGTGACGTTTATAGCCGATTTTTGGCATGAGAGCCGATTTTTTTGAAAACCGAGTTTTGTTTTGTTAGCGTGAAAGCCAGGTTTTGTGCCATTTATAGCCGATTTTGTGATGGCATGAAAGCCAAATTTTGTGGCGTTTATAGCCGACTTTTTGTGGCATTTATAGCTGATTTTTGTGGCATTTATAGACCGGTTTTGGTTTTCAAAAATGCAAGTATCGACTAAAAGTCGCCTCCCTACTGAATGATATTGCAAGTATCGATGGAATGTCGCCTCCTTGCTCATTCGGTTGGGAGTATCAATGAAATATCGCCTCTTCGCGAATTTGGGTGCAAGTATCGACTAAGTGACGCTTCCTTGTTTTTTTTTCAAAAATTTTGGTTTTATGGGTATCGATTGAATGTCACTTCCCCACAATTTTTGAAATTTGAGGTCTTTTTTTTTTAGACCTCGGTTTTTGTTTGAATTTTGGGTTTGTGGATATCAACTGGAATGTCATGTCTCCACGATTTTTGAAATTTTGCAAGTATCAACAAAGTGTCGCTTCCTTGCGATTTTGAAATTTTGGAAGTATCGAATGGGGTTCGCATCCTTCCGATTTTTGGGTTTTGCGAGTATCGACTGAACGTCGCTTCCCCGTGGTTTCTAAAAGACCGTTTTTTGTTTAAAGACACGAGGGTCGTAAATTTTGACTTAAAATCATTTTTTGTTGTAAAAGTCAGGGTGGACTAGGGTGGAAATTCCTGAGTCCTGATTTTGTTTCAAACCATGAATTTTGGGTTCAAGGATTGAAAATTTGGTCAAGCCCAGGAAGAGGCTCCTAAACATGGATTTTTGGACGTTTTTTAAATAATGAAACTATGAAAGTAAGCATTATTTTGAATTTTTAGAAATCTCAACATAAGGATGAAAAATCTAAAAGAAGCGGGTTTGACGAGTGAGTACCTGAGAATAGGCTTTGGCCGTGCAGGCATTGCTCTGGCCCAGTGGCGTAAGTCTTCAAAGGTAGTACCACTTCAAGAACTTGTCGTTGATGGGCAGCATACATCTGTCACCTTCCATATTTAGGAGAGCGTATGCGCCGTTGGAGAAAACCTTGTAGATGACGTAGGGTCCCTCCCATTTTAGTTCGAATTTGCCTTTGGATTTGTGGGCGAAAACCATTGGCCTTTTTACTGTGAGAACCAAGTCTCCCTTTTTGTAGGCGCGTTGCCGGACCCTTTTGTCGAAAGATCCTACCATGCGTTCTTGGTAAAGCTCAATGCTTTGTCGAGCTTCAAGCTGTCTCTCGTTGAGATTGTCCAGCTCTTGGAGTCTGAACTTGACATTACTTTCTTGAGTCATGTCATTTTGCAAAGATACCCTTAGGGAAGGAATTTGTACCTCCAAGGGCACGACAGCTTCGCATCCATAGACCAAGGAGAATGGTGTGCTATGGGTTGGTTCTCGAATGGTGGTTCGGTAGGCCCACAAAGCTTCGGAAAGTTTGTCGCTCCAGTCTCTTTTGTGAGTAGAGACCATTTTCTTGAGGATCTTGCAGAGTGTCTTGTAGAGACCATTTTCTTGAGGATCTTGCAGAGTGTCTTGTCGAAGGACAACTTTGGATTTTGTATTTGGTGCAAAACTTGTAGAATCGGTGATCCCTGAATTGTGGTTCATTATCGTGGATGAATCTTTTAGGTATGCCAAAGCTACAAATAATGTTGGTGCGCAAGAATTGAAGGACTGATGAGGTCTTCATTTCGCTGAGCGCAAATGCTTCTGACCACTTGGAGAAATAATCCGTAGTGGCGAAGATGAAACGATGACCTTTTCTTGATAGGGGAGAGATAGGACCTATGATGTCCATACCCCAGGCTTCGAAAGGCCATGAGATCGTTGTAGGATGTAGCCATTCTAGAGGCATGTGGACATAATCTCCATGAACTTGGCATTGGCGGTAGCGTTTAGCAAATTGCATGGCGTCAACTACCATGGTAGGCCAATAATATCCTAACATTTTTATCCGATCGTAGAGCTTAGGACCGGCCTGATGGGCTCCACAAAGACCAGCATGAACTTCTTTGAGCGTTTCCTCGGCCTCTTGTTGTGACAAGCAGCAGAGAAGTACTCCGTCGAAGGATTTTCTATAAAGAAGTTTTGAAGGTATATACAAATGAAAGTTTGGGGCTCGTCTTTGAATGCTTACCCGTTCGTTTGGATCTTCAGTGAGGATTCTGAACATGGTGTAATCAATGAACGGATCTCTCCAGTCGCGGATTGGAGGTTTGAGGATGGAGATCCGACTTCCGGCCAATTGGTGGCATTCAACAACTTCTTGGTGTGTGTTAAGAGGGGGAGTATCATTCTTTCATACACTGTAATTTGCATGTTTTCCCCTTTCTGGATCGCCATGGATGCGGCAAGTCCGGTTAGGGCATCTGCACGAAAGTTTTCACCTCTGAAGATGTGGGTGATATGACAGACATCAAACCTTTGGCGAAGTGATTATGCCTTATTGTAGTAAGGCAACAGATCAGGCTTCCTGACTTCGAATTTCTTGTTCATCTGGTTGACGACCAATTAAGAGTCTCCAAAGACTTCTAGCATGGTGATGCCAGATTCGAGGGATAGTTCCAATCTTACGATGAGAGCTTGGTATTCAGCTACATTGTTTAAGCATGGTTCCAGTAGCGAGAAAGCATGTGGAATCATGTATTTGTCGGGGCTAACAAAGAGGATGCCAACTCCCGAGATCAGCTTTCTTTTTTCATTTGTCCTGGTTGCACCGTCAAAGTACATGTCCCAGGAGGCACTTGGTGAGAAAGTCTCCACGTTGTAGACAGATTCGTCTGGGAGATCTTCCCTGAGTGGAGAATCCTTAGGCAACGGATGTTCTGCGAGAAAATCTGCTAGAGCTTGGCCTTTGATTGCCTTTTGTGGTACATACCTGATATCAAATTGTGATAGGAGGATGGACTATTTTGCCAGTCGGGCATTAAGAGAACCTGCTTTTGTGATAAGGACCTTTAAGAGTTTGATCCTCGAAATCAGGTAGACTGTGTTCGAAAGAAGGTAGTTACGTAGCTTTTGTACATCGAACATCACTGCAAAGCATTCTTTCTTGACTGGATAGTAGCGATGCTCCGCACCTACCAGCATACGACTGAGGTAGTATAGAGCATCTCCTTTTCCCTTGTCGTTCTCTTGTGCAAGTAGAGTGCCCAGAGAATGGTCGAGAGCTCTTGTGTACAAGAGGAATGATTTTCCAGTGATAGGGGCAGCTAGCACTGGAGGTTTAGTTAGGTATGTCTTGATGTCTTGAAATGCTGCTTCATATTCAGCATCTCAAACAAAGTTCGCACCTTTCTTCATTAACCGAGAAAATGGACGGCATTTCCCTGAGAGATTGGAGATGAACTGTCTGATGTATGCCAATCTACCTTGAAGCCCTTTCAGTTCTCTTAAGGTTCTTGGAGAAGGCATTTCTAGAATAGCCTTGACTTTGATAGGGTCAAGTTCTATTCTAGCTTTCCGAACTAAGAATCTGAGGAACTTACCCGACGAGACGCCGAAGAAGCATTTCAGGGGATTCATTCGCAGTTTGTGTTTGTGAAGTCGGAGGAAGACTTCCCGAAGGTCTTTCAGATGGTATTCTTTTCTTCAGCTTTTGACGGTCAGATCATCAACGTAACATTCGACCGTCTTGTGCTGCATATCTTGGAATATCTTCATCATAGCTCTCTGGTATGTGGCACCAACATTTTTTAGACAAAATGGCATGACAGTGTAGCAATACACGCCAAATGGGGTCCGAAATTATGTGTGTGTTTCATCTTCAGGATCCATCTTTATCTGATTGTAGCCAGAGAATCCATCCATGAATGTCATTCGCTCAAACCCACAGGTGTTGTGAATCATCACCTCTGGTATGGGGAGCGGGAACCCATCTTTGGGGCAAACGCCATTTAGGTCTCCATAATCAATACAGACCCTGATCTGCCCATTTTTTTGTCACTGGGACAATATTGGTCAACCATTCAGGATGTTGTTCCTCACGAATGAAGCCGACGCTTTTGAGTTTTTGAACTTCTTGTTCAATTTTGTCCATCACATCAGGACGGAATCTTCTTTGGCCTTGTTTGACAGGCTTGATATCTTTTTGCACTGCTATCTTAGGGTCTAAACCAGGCATTTCAGCATAAGACCATGCAAAACAATCTACGAACTCACGAAGAAAAGAGATATACTCGGGTAACTCATCATCCTTTATATTCTTGCTTATGAATACAGGACGTGGGTTATCAGGTGCTCCCAAGTCTTTCTATTGAACACGATCTTCTGTTGGTAGGTTTGAAAGTGGTTCCTCCACAATGTTTTCGGAGGCTTCCAACTCAACGAAACCTTCTTGAGTTTCAAGGGTATTTTCAGACCAAGGCTTTGTTTTTGGCCATGGGTCTTCAGGATCGGTGATCTTCTCAAGGCTTACTATAAGATGGTCCCAATCGCCTGTTGAAATTAGGTCGAAGTAAGGTACTTCTTTTGGAGATGATGGTTCTTCTGGGTCAGAACGCCACATGTCTTATCACCGGACAATTCCTCTTCATCATCAGAGAAATCGTACCAATTGGCAGAGCTTCCTAGATCATTGACGGGTGACTTTTCAAAGAGATGTCCAGGGAGATCGATGTCTTCAAGGACATGAGATGTTGAGGCTTGGTCGGCAAATCGACTCCTCAGCATTTGTGTCAACTGTCTCATAGGAGTGTCGGGATCATACCCCAACCCATGTGAAGTTTTTTCTACATGACCGTAGAGTCTCCAATCTTCCAGTTGACTTTTGGTTAAGGCGGACTCCAATGGCGTGAGAATACCACGACCTTACCCCAAACCGACTGGGTTTCGAGTGTCATAAACCATTTTCTTCATAATAACTTGTGCCATAGGACTATATAGAAATAGTTGAGGCATACCTTCATTTTGGAAAGGTTCAATCATGGAATTTGATGAAGAAGCTTTTGATCTGTGGAAGAAGATTGGCTTCTCTTCGGTTGAAGTTGCCGGAACAATGAAGGAAGCAGATGTAGGATCTTCTACGCCAGCATGTGTCTCTATTGGAGGTAGAGCAGGCTGAACTTGTTGAGTGTTAGCTTGGCTTGACGGTGTGTCGTCTTCTGGCTCTGACTCTGAATCCGTGTCTTGTACGATAAACATGAAAGAGACAACAAGCTTGCCCCCAGACTTTTGCTTTGTCTTCTTTGTTTTGGTTGTTATGACCAAAGGCTTTGAAGATTTGAGGGAGACAACGAAGGGAGATGGATCTCTCTCTTCGGATTTGGCAAAAGGTTTGTTTTCTCCCGATGATTGCTGAGGACTTTTGCCTTTATCTTTCTGGAGATTTTCGACAAAGGGTGTTGTTTCTTCCTCCTTTTCTTCTTTTTCATCTTTGTACATCTGAGCATCTGCAAAATGGGCTTCTTTGCCTTTGAAGGGCTTTTTGTCTGCAAACAGTTAATGTATCGAACCGTCGTTGCCGACGAACTTGATGTATTGATGTAGAGTTGAAGGGACGACACCATTATCGTGTATCCAAGGGCATCCAAGAAGGATGTGTTAGGGTTTTTATAGATTGCAATTTGATGGATGCATTATCATTCAAGCATCATTTGATTTACACACTTGCATTGGTTTTAAATAAACTTGAAATCTTATTTTATTCATGCATTGCTTTTAAGATTTGTAAAAGTTTTGATTTATGCATGATTTGTATTTTCATCTTGGATGCATTTGTTTTAGAAAAGAGTTTTCTAGAAATCAAGCAAGCCTTTGTTTTAAAAGTTTTGAATCTTTTTAGGCTTTTTATGTCATGTTTTAAAAACCATTAGAATCTTTAAAACATGTTTTCCAAGCTTGATTTAGTGGCCAAAAGGTCCCCCAAAGCTAAACCTTCAAATATGCAAAAGTTGCATTTTTTGTCAAAGGGAGGCTGTCCCGGCAGTGTCGCCGGTCGACCGAGATACAGGTCTCGGTCGACCGAGACAACTGGAGGTAAAATCTGCAGTTTTGAACTGAAACCTCCAACGGTCAGAAATCTGACCGTTGTGCCTTCCCGGTCGACCGAGACCTCTTTGCCGGTCGACCGAGAACTAGCCGTTGGCAAATTTTTGCTATAAATATGAGTTCTTTCCCTTGCCAAAAGTTGGGAATTTTAAGCCCCTCCTTGAGAGGTATTGAGGCATATCAAAAGGGAAAAGAACCAAGGGATGAAGGGGAAGATTAGGAAAGCTAAAGCTTGGATTAATGAAGTTAAACCACCAAGTAGGCTCTTCCTTTCTTAATCATATGTTTTCATGCTTTGTTTTATTTTTGGTAAATCATTTCTAGCATGATAAACTATGTTTGTGTTGTGTCCTTAACATGTGTTATGTTTTGAGTTTATTTATTGTTTTGGATACAACACCATATGATTCAATTCAAGTAGTACTTAACTTTGGTAAATCTAAGTAGATCATGTTAATGTAAAACCTTTGAAATCATATGTAACATGATCCATATACTTGGTTGAATCTTTGGTTGTTGTTTTCCATCATAAGAAAATCACTTTCAAAACTATCTTATGTTTTGGACTCAACCTCTTTACAAATCATATGTTTTCATGTTTTGTTTTATCATTGGTAAATCTTTGTAACATGTTAATATATGATATGTTGTATCCTTAGCATATTCTATATTTTGAATAGATCTATTGTTTTGGATACATCACCATTGATTCATCAAAGTAGTACTTTATTGGTAAATCTAAGTAGATCATGTTAATGAAAGATGTAACATGATTCATATACTTTGTTGAATCTTTGGGTGTTGTTTTTCCATCATAAGAAAATCTCCTTCAAATGTATCTTATGTTTTGGATTCAACATCATTACAAATCATATGTGTATTATTGTTTTAATGCTTCACAACTTGCCTTACCTTGATTGGTAAATCTTTTTCAAGTTGTCCTTATAATTACATATGATTTGTCCCCTCTTTTCAATCAAATCTATTTTTATGTTTTGAGCTTCATTGATGATTTGATTGACATCCCTATGCATCACATGTTTAGAGCTAATCCATTTCATACAACTTGTGTAACTTTGATATCATTAACAAGTTGTTACTTTTAACATGTGATTGCATTACATCCTCAATCATAAATGTTTTTGAGCTAAAACTTTCAAAAGCCTTAGGCATAAATTTACGAGCTTTCATTTTCTAAATGATTGAGGACCACACACACACACTTCATGTACTTTCATCTTTGCATCCATAGTGTGAGTGTGTATTAGTTTTACACTTCCATATCTGCCTAATTAAGAGGCATTGTAATGAGCTAAATAGAATCTCCATCAAGTGTATGTTAGACACTAATTAGTGAGATAACCAACCTTGTGGTTGAAGAGGTTATTGCTTAGCCTATAAAAGCATAATGTATAGGTTGATGTTAAGCCTTGAAAAACATCAATGTAAGGTTATTGCTTAGCCTTGGAAAGCATATTGTAAAGGTTATTGCTTAGCCTATTGAAAAGCATAAATAGTGGAAATCCGGTGGGGTGTTGGATCACAAGCCGGTAGTGGATGTAGGCATTGAGGCCGAACCACTATAAATACTTGTGTGATGGTGATTGCTTTGTGGTGATTGTTTATATTAGCTTCCGCATATTGTTTGATAATCATCACTTGTGACTAGTTTGTTTTAAAGAAGTTAAAATTGTTAAAATTGGTCATAAAAGAAGCTCACCCTATTCACCCCCCCTCTAGGGTTCGGATCCCCATGGACTTACAGGATGTTGTAGCATGAAGGGGTTCTTATTGCGTACACAGTGACTTCGAGATAAGATCACCAATCTGCAACTTGAGCTTGATTTTGCCGATAGGCCTTTGAGCGGTCCCATCATATCCAAAGATGGACATAGATGTGTGACTCAGTTTACTAGGTAGGATGCCCGGCTCTTCAAGTGCTGAAGTAAAGATGAGATTGAGTGCAGAACCTGGGTCGATCTGGACTCTGTGTATCGGCATTTCTTTGATGTACCCTGTGAGTACAAGGGTCGGTTGTGCTTTGTCTTGCCTAGGAGGAGGTCATCCTTACCGAAGGCGATGGTTGCACTTGCTGCTTTTTGAACTGAGAGGCATTCGATGCCTGATCCCTCGGCTTTCATCTTTTCTACCTTTGAGGAAGTATTTGATTTTTTGACCCTATAATCCCTTTCAATTTGAAGGACTTGTGGGGCATGTTTGTCGACATCCGCATTCAGCTTTTGCAGTTCTAAAATGAGACTATCACGAGTTTGTGGAGACATTCATAATAAGTCAAGGATGTGCAGTCGTGCAGGTATGTATTTGAAGTGCTCAATCAAGTCGTACTTGAAAGCCTCCTTTGGGCCTGCATGTTCATTATTGTTGTCACTTGGGGCGTTTACAACATCTTTTCCCGAAGGATTTATATAAGAAGAAGAAGATTAGTTGTAGTTTTTGTAGTAATCCCGGCTAGAACGGGTACCTCTACCAAATTCAAGAGCTTCTTGAGAAGGGTCTTCATTTGAAAGATCATCCATGGGATCCAAGGGTTGATCCTTCTCATTTCCTGAAGATGTGTCTACAGTAGAGTCACCATCCTCATTGATTGCGTTACATGGAGCATTTTTCGGGAACAAGTCTTGAACAGCATCCAGCAACTTTTCTCCTTCATTGAGTAATTTGTCGGTCCAGACTTCTCCTATGAGGTCAGGTATCTGGGACCAATTGACCAGGTCTCCATCGGCAGAAGTTTCTTCAGGATGATCGGTCGGAAGAGTTGTGAGTTGTGATGTCATAGT
This sequence comes from Cinnamomum chago, assembly GCA_038049695.1. NCBI lineage: Eukaryota > Viridiplantae > Streptophyta > Magnoliopsida > Laurales > Lauraceae > Cinnamomum > Cinnamomum chago. The sequence continues at coordinate 66,665,863 of CP142451.1, forward strand.
TTCAGGGGACGAAGGCTGAGAAGGTGTTATCTTAGTAGAAGTCACCTAAGAAAATGTAGCTCCGGAAGATATACTATCAGGTGTAGCCGGAGAGTACGTGTCTTCGGTAGATGATGCTTCAGAGGCACTATCATCCTGAACTATCGCATTGCAAGTTGCCCTGATAGGAGATCCCCCCATAGTGGATTGTTGGGAGTCGGGTTCATCATCGGATGTGAGAGGATCTTCTATCCAACAATTTTCTTCATTTTCAGGAATTTAGGGAGGAGGTACCTATTGATTTTCAAGGACTTCCGGTTCCGGGTTTTGATCGCGAAGATCTTGCTCTTGTTCTAAGGCAAGGCGCTGCAAGATCCTTGCATACTCTTCAAGATCAGGCATGGAACCAAATCTTCTTCTTCGTCTGCCCCTTGTGGTTCAACACAATTGGGTTCCACTAGAGCGTTGAAGGGTGCTGAGTCAACAACATTTTCTTAAACAGCCTCTTGGTCTTCTTCATCATCGGACCAGGATCCTTGTTGCTGATATGGGTCATGCCAGATTACTGACATAAGGTGAGATTCGGGAACCCATTCTTCGTCGGAGAGGTATTCTTCTGTTTCAAGGGATTCCTCCCACTCGTCGGTGTAACTGGCGATGTCACTGGACTCGTATCCATCCAAGGAGAATCCAATTACCGAATTGCAAGAATATGATGCCCCCTACGCAAGTTCATTTCTGAATTGAGGTGGCATGAAATCACCAAGGGTAAATTTTCTTACCACCTTTGAAGCCTTGGATTCTTCCACTGCCCCCAGCGAAGCAGTGGAAGAGGTCTTTGCCTTTTCAGGGACTTCTTGCTTTGGTTGAGCTTTCTCCTTCTGCTTGAGCTTAAAGAGTTATCTCTTAGCTTGCCTTCGCTGTTGAGCGGTAGGCTTTGTTTTGACGATCTCCCAATTTTCATCTTTTAGGAGATCGGGATGTACCCATATGTGTTGTTCGTCCGACTTTGGATAAGGAACCAACTCCTGGGACGTTTGAGTCACTTTTATCACCTTGAAGGAAGTAGTGATCTTCTCCTTTGGTGATTTGGAAGTTTGTCCATATGACACCATGTTGACGGAGGTAGACCCATAGTTTTTATCAAAGGTAATGACTCCGTTTTTCCACATCTCGTTGATCTTCTCTCTCACAACGAAGCATTGATTGAGAGGATGTGAGATCATCTGATGGTATGGACATTACCGGGGACCATTGGTTTTGCCAACATCTCCCGGTCTTTTGGGCTCAGGTAAGGTGAGTTTACCATTTGCTACGAGAGCCTCGAAGATTTCTTCAACATCTTCATCGAACGGGTATTTTTTACTCGTTCTCTGAAGGCATCAGAGAGCTCAGGTTTCTTACCTGCAGCTTTATTTTTAACTTTCTTTGGCTGCTGAGGAGGTGACTTGGTTTGCACATTAAGAACCTTCTTTTTCTTGGCTTTGAGGTCGTAATGGTAGTCGACTCTTTCTTTGATGAATGCTGACTATTGAGGTCTTTGATCACCGTTTCAACTTCCATAGATGCTTCTAGGAGTTCTCCCAGGTTCTTCAATTTGTTGCCGATAATCATGGAACGGATCCTTGCTCTCATGTTGTTACGACAGATGTCGACCAGCAACGCTTGTGGCAGTACATCTGAACATTTATATGCCATCGCCTTCCACTTGTGAATGAAGTCGTACGTCAACTCATTCTTTCCTTGTTTTAGGCTGCAGAATTGTGCCATAGTGACAGGGTGATCCTCACCTTTGAAGTGGGTCAGGAAGCGCGTCTCTAGCATGGCCCAATTTTGGATGGAGTCCTCTGGCAGAGTAGAGTACCAATCGAAGGCCGTACCTTTTAGGTTACTTGCAAAGAGACGAATTTTGAGGGCATCTTGATCAGCGATAGCTCCCGTCAGGATCTTGAAGTGGATGATGTGCTGTCTGGCTGAACCTTTCCCCTATATGTTTGGAGAGTAGGATGCTTGAATTTTGCAGGGAACGGGACCGAGTCCATCCATAAGGGATATGGTGGCTTGATCCCATGCTCCTTTAGTGTATCCTCTTCTCTTGCTTTGGCGAAGATATTGTCAACGTCCTTTTTGGTAAGGGCGCATGACTCATTGTTTTCTGCATTTTCCTCATTATCTGGAGGAGGTTGGCTATTTTCTTGATGTTGAAAAGCAAGAAGAAGATTTTCCATTAGAGCCTCAATCCTTTGTTGACCTTGCTCCAATTGCCGGATGCGTACGGTCGTTTCATCAGGAGGTGGATTGCGAGGTGGTTCAGAATTTGTAACAAGACGTTCATCCCCCGTGATTCGAACGAAGAGATCGTTCTGGTAACTGAGCTGTGACTCATTCTTGAAGAGCTTGTGGAAGGATTACTCTGTTGTCCTTGGCTTGAAAGAGTAGAAGATTGATGTCTTCGTGTTCGGGAGACGCTGCGAGTCACCGGTCGTCGGACATGAAGTTTAGTTGCTGACTTCTGACGTCTTCTGGTTTTGCCAACCATATGCAAAGCAACAACTTGATCGGGTCTTTCTTTTTCGACCCATTTTTGGGCGACTTGGAGGATAGGATGCTGGGTCCTTTGCTTCTCTAGTCAATTTTGTCGATACGACATGTGACAACGTATGGGACGGGCAATTTGAGCTTCTGTCAACTCTGGCTGGGCTTTAGCAATGAAGGATGTACTCCCTCGAGCGTAGCAGCCAAGCCTGTCTTCTTTGAAGCTGGGCATAGATAGGATTTGGACTCGGTCCTTCGGCTGTTGTAGCGAAGCTTTGAATCTGGCGAGTTCGGCCTCTGTTGAGATAAAGGGTCGAACTGCAAGAGTACAAGCCTTGGCAGGTTCTTGCAGAGGGTTGTAGGAGCAAGCCGGCTCATGATGGGTTGACTTCTTTGTCAGGCAAGAGACTGGTTTCTCCTCCTTCATGTATGTAAGAGGATAAAACAAGTTTTCTATGAGAAGGGTCAGGTATAGTAGCCTTGTAGATGTTCTGAACCTCTTTTGTTTTGGTGAAGGTCTTGGGGACCAAGTCTTTGGGGTAGACCTGGTTCTTTGCAGGTTGAGGCTTCGTGGGGTTGCCACGGGCTTCAGGCTTCTTTGTGTTCTCCCTTGGTGTCATGGCAGTGACACATTGTGGGGCGATCTTTTACTTCTTAGCAGGTGTGGTTTCCTCTACGAGAAGTGGGAACGGTCCCACCGACCCGAAGATGATAGTCCGGGGAGTAGAGGTCGACCCGGTGTTCTGAGATTTGCCAAGGGAGGTGACGCTTCGGCAGCTAGCAGGACGCTTATGAGTGCGCTTGTTCTGCTTCTCTTGGAGCACGAGCTGGTACTTGTTTTCATCGAAAGTGATGGTTAATGAAGCTGATATTGTTAGTTTTGGAAAACTTCTGAACCAAGACCACGTCCATTAGTAATCACAAGAATATAGTGATCATAAATGGGAAAGAACTATGGTTTTGTCTTTTCAAATCATTCAAGGGAACATGGCCCAGTCCAAGCGAGGTGAAGAAAGCAAAAAGCCATAGAGGATACAATTGTTCTGAACGCAAGTACAGGAGGCTCAGAGCGAGCATTCCAGTGATTGCTAGAAGCAATTGTAGACCTTAATTCAAATTACCGAGAAGCAAGGCTCACTCGAGGTAAGATGATATAAGGTTGGAGATACAAATGTGTCGGTCGCGAATACAGTAGACTCGGAAGGGCGTACTAGCACCGCTAGGCATAAATGTTGCGAATCACATCCTTGGAATGGACACGAGATAGGATTTTTTGAAAGGTCAAAATTGGATTCGCAAAAGAGAACAGATGGTATTCCAATCTGAATGCAAGCTACAAGCAATTTCCGCGAGCTTTTGTCCAAAAAGGAAGGAACCAAGATTTCTCAGATGTACACCCAAAAATGACAATTTTTTTTTTGAAAAGCTTTCCCTTTTTTTTGAAATTTTTTGTGTTTTCTTTTTTAAGGGAATCCATAGGTTTTCAATTCGGTCTTATGAAACTTTAGTAGATAGATCAGCCCTTAACTAAGGGTAGGATTACTTAATGAACCCGTTTGGAGGACCCTTGCCTCGAACAGTCTAGCTATCTCCACTTTGGTCAAAGAACGCAACTGGTGTAACCTTAGTGTTGTTTTTGTTTTTTTTTTTGTGTTTGAAAAATTTTCTTGAAAGATCTCTAATGGACCTATCAAAGAGAGTGAATAGCTTCTCCCAATCCAAACGTTGGCTACAAACGATTTCCACGAGCCATTGTCCGAAAAGGAAGAAACTAAAGTTTCACTAATTTGAATCCAAAAGAAAGAAAACTGATATTTTTTTTGAAGAGTTTGAGATTAGACTCTTTTTGAAAGTTTTTTTTTTTGAAAGATCTTTAATGGACCTATCAAAGAGAGTGAATGGCCTTTCCCAATCCAAACGTTGGCTACAAACGATTTCCGCGAGCCATTGTTCGAAAAGGAAGAAACCAAAGTTTCCCTAATTCGAATCCAAAAGAGGGGAAAACTGATTTTTTTTGAAAATCCTTATGGGTCTCATCAAAGAAAAAAGGTGACCCATTCCTCTTTATGAACAATAGCTACAAACATTTCTGCGAGCTATCAAGTTCGGAGGGGAAAAGATCAAAGTTTTTCAAAGATGAATCCAAGAAAAAAAGAAATCAGATTTTTTTTGAAATGAGAAAGAGTGGAAATAGATTTAAGATAGAAATTTTCAAAAAATCCCATCACATGTTTTTTTTAGATGTAAGATTCAACATAGGTGACCAACTAAAGAGGGGCCAAAGAATCCAAGCATGACGTTCTCAAATGAACGTGTCCCACCGGGTATGCCAGATTGATGGACCTGATTCTTCCGTTCCTCCCCTATCCGTCCCCGGGGTCACCAAAAAGGCCGAATGGAGAGAAAGAGGGGAGAAAGGCGGGTGTCAACATTTTTTGTAAGGATATGCCAGATTTTCTATTCTACTTGGAATTTAGAAATGGTGATCCAGAGATCCACCTTCACAAGTAAAACGGAAATCAATCTTTTTTCTAACTTTCCATTGCACATATATTTTAAGAAAGAGACAATTTTTAAAATGTTGTGAGAGGCAATTTCATTTGGTTTGCCGTGAAAGGCCATTTGTACCGTAGAAGGCGATTTTGTGTTGTGAAAGGCGATTTACAAATCTCATCAATGAAGAAAGACAAGAAATGTGATTTTTTTGTCTCTTAAAGAAAATACAAAATACAACAAAAAAGTAAGAAAATGAATCTGACTTCTCAGGAAATTGTAGGGACACGTTCAGATTGACGATCGCAAGTCATGTATGGACTTCGCCATCGTCCTTCAGATGAGAACATGCGATGCTGTGATTCTTTTGGCTTGGCTTGGACTTCAGTTTTTTTAGAGGATAAAGACCAAGGGAAGGTCCTATTTCCAATAAAAAAAAAACAAAGAGACGGGTTGAAAAGCCACATCTAGGCCATGTTGAATAGGAGAAGAGAGGGCTTTGCCTTGGGGGGAGTGCCCCCCAAGGGACTTCAATCACCATGTGGTGATTGTTGCAGCATAATTTCTTCAAAGTAGCAGAGCTTCTGGGAATTCTAGACGATTTTTCTTGATTTCTGGTGCTTGGGTTCGGGGATCTTTTTGCCTGATTTTCTTATCCGTTCTTCTTGGAATGCTATCCTATTTATAGGCCTTTGGTAGCCATGTAGGAGGGTTTATGAGCATTGATGACTTTAAAGCTCCATGATGGAAGGAGTTATAAGTTTTTTTTTCTTGATTTTGTAACTCCTTTTTCGTTGAATCTAATTGGCCGATGGAGAATTATGGGCATTTAATCGCCTTTAATCTCCATGATCGGAGGAGTTTCATGACTTTAATGCCATGATGACTTTGGCTTGTAACTCCCATTCTCTTGAATCTGATTGGGCCGTCCAAAATAATGAGTTAATGACTACATTTAGTAGGATCAATTAACAGCATTAAGTGGTCGCCGGGGATTTGAAGAGTCGCGGGCCATGCCATGTCTTTTGGAATTCTTCTTGCGATGATCGACGATGGATCTTCATGTTGATCAATGTCAGATAATCATGCAACTTCAGACATAAATTGCTAACAGCGGGTCGGTACCATCTGTCTTGTCGATTTCTCGATCGGTCGGACATAAAATGTACTTCGGTTGGCGATCTTGGAGAGATCAATGACGATTTCATGCTCTTGACGGTGGATTCGAATTGTAGATGGAGATCAATCGATTTCGAGCATCAAAAATCAGATTTCAGGAAATCATAGGGGCTGGAATTCCCAAAATGCGAAAAGGATCTGAAAACTGGCCTTCCAGCGAAAATCCAGCGACCCGGACTTCCAAGGTCGCCGGCGACCATGGGGTTTGGTCCTCCTTTGGCCGCCTTTTCTTCGGCCTCTTTTCGAGTTTTTTCAGTCATTTTTTCTCCTGCGCCTTTCTTGACATTTTTTCTCATTTTTTGGCTTGATTCTCCTGAAGAAAGCCCGAGGAGAAGTCATGCAAAACCGGAGCACAAAGTTCCCTATTTTTTGGAAAAGCCGGAAACCTTGCCCGTAGAGTTGCCGATTTTCGGTCAAGAGTCGAAACTAGGTCAAACGATGTCGGAATGACCCAAAATTTGAGGTGAAGCCTCCTGAGTAGTAGATAGGACCAGCCATGGCCTTCTGTTTGAGTTTTGAAGCCGTTTGGGGTCCCGTCGCTGCTACGCTTAATTTTGCCGTGAGGAAGATGTCGCGCTTTGATGTGGGGTCAACCGATGTCCGATTGACCTGAAATTTGATAGGGAGCCTATTGGAGTCATTTTGAGATGATCCATTGGCTCCGATTTGGATGTCATGGTCTCGGGGTGTTCCGCCGCCGGTAGCCTTGATTTTTTTTTCGGAGCGTCAAAGTCGGGTCAAACATTGTCGGAATGACCTGTGTAAGACCTCGTCCCGAGTGACCTCGATTAGCATTAATTAAGTGATGTTTTAGTTTTAAGCGTGTTTAGTGGATTTTGGTTAAGTTGGGAATAGAATAGATTTTGATATAGCTTTGGAGAATTTTGATTGCTTAGTAATTAGTGGGGCCTTTTGGGGGTTCCTTTTTATGACCTTGCATGTGCTTGGGGATTTATCAGAGATTCTTGCATTCATTGTTTTAATCCCGTTTTAATTGTAATGCTAATCCCTACAACTTTTATGTTGATCCCGTGCTCGATCGAGATCCCGAAACCCGATTTCCTAGCCTTGAGGGCAAAACAGTCATTGTGCACTAAATCTGTACCCAAAACTTGATATCCCCGAAACCCGCGAAACATATACCTTTTGGAAACTAGATAATTCGATGATCGCTTTTCCCTTCTTCGTCGAATTCGTTCGAAGCCCCGATAAGCAAGATTTCTTCAACCCTTGAATGATTCAAGTGGTGGGACCCAACTCCACTTTTCTATAAAAAGGGAACTCTCTCCTTCCTTTCCACTTTTATTAGCTCAACTCCAATTTCAACCTAGGGTTTCCCTTTTCTTCATTTTTGCTCTTGCCCGCCCCCCCCCCCCCCCCACAATCACCAAATCCACCACCAATCTTGCACAAATTGAGAGGTTGAGATCATCATCTTCTTCTTCATCACCATAGCTCTCTATTGATACCATTATTAGAGAAGACCCTCCATTTCAAGACTCTCTTTGAGCTCACCTTGTTCATTTGAAGAACCCACTTCTTGGACCTTTGGCTTGGATTGCTTTTTAGAGACTCTAAGGCAAGTGGATGATTTGATTTTTATGAGTTTTCAATGTTTTATGAGAAATGTGGTTGGTTTTACTTTATCATTCTCATTCATGTTTATTAGCTTGCATTGATTTGAAATAAATGCTCATTAAAGAGTTTTGTTTACTCATTTATTGCAACAGAAAGGCGATTTATAATCCTTCATTTATGTCTTGATTTAGCAAATGAATGCTTCTGTTTGGTGGTTTCCTTTTTCTCCTTGTCTTATGGTGGAATGAGGTGAAGAAAGTGGAGATTTTATGAATGTTTATGGATGTCTCTATGGTGTTTGGATGATGTTTGAAGGGAGCTTTGAGCCTCCCATTTTGATGTAGAAATGAGGCTCAAAGGGTATTGTAAGAAGAGGAAAAGGAGAAGAGCAGAACTGTCCCGGAACCGGTTTCTGGACAGTTCGCTTGAGCGAACATGACACTTCGCTCGAGCGAAGTGTCCGGAAAAGGGTTCCCATCATTCCAAAGGACAATTCGCTCGAACGGACCCCTTGGTCGCTCGAGCGAACCTCACAGAACTCGTCCCAGAGAGTGGTTAGTTCGAGCGAACCATACTTTGCTCAAGCCAACCACCTATTGGATGAGTTCGCTCGAGCGACCTCAACTTCGCTTGAGCGAACCCACCCAGACAACCATTCAAGAGAGCTCCTCGCTCGAGCAAACTCTCCAGTTCGCTCGAGCGATGAGTTTTGTCAGTCTATGGCTATGTTTGGGAGAATGATGAGTTGTTTAAATCTTTTGGGACTATTCATTGAGAACCCCTCTATGTCAGGGGGATTTACTAAGCAATGTAAGAGGCCATTTCAGAAAGAAAGCACATCACGAAGATTTCATTTGAGGTTTTGAAAATTCAAAGTGTATAAGGATTCCGGAATGTCCCCAAACTCAAAGAGTACCAAATTGTTATTAGATCGACATACGGGATCCCTATTCACTTCAAATAAATCTTAAACCCGATACTTTACCTGAAATTTCAATTGTTTATTGTATTTCACTGTTCCCGAGATTTATACTACATGATTTACTTTTCCCGAAAGTATTGAAATTGTACTTGTGTTAATTACTAGCCTCAAAATGCATTGCCCGACATGAAGTGACAGTTGTGTCTTTGAGCACCCCCGTCCCGTTTATTTATGTACTTGCAATTGATGTATTTCATACATGTTTTAATCTTGTCATTTGACCTATGAGTCGGCACCACTAAGCTTGGATGACCCTGTTGGTTTGATCCAACGACTTGGAGATCCCCCTCTTGTCCCGCCAGCTGCAGTTTGGATCCCGCTACCCGGTTATTATCGTGGTCTTGTTCCGATGCCACAGATTGCTACTTTGGTTCCCAATGCCCGGCTCACTACTGTGGTCATGTATAGTATATGTATATGTATTTATAAGACTCACTGTTTCTCCTCACCTCGAGTCACTTAGATCAGTGCCTAGTTATTACTCTGTTACTTTAGTGATAGAGGATTTAGCTTCGTGTGGTCGCCATCTTGCTCGTTTCCCGATTCCTTGGTTACCCATACATGTTTTACATTGCACTTATGTTCCCATTAAATGATTTGATTCTTTTATGAAGTTATTGATCGAACAGGTTTAAATGTTTTAAGGGTAAATGTATTTGTTATGTCTTATTGTGTGTCTTTTCACCTATTTGCCAAACCGTCGTATTTGACTCACTCTTTGGTACTCAGGTCCTGTTGCCGGCTACCTTGAGTAGGAGCCAGAGGAGGCAGTCGATGAACCGCAGCGCTTAGTCGAATGGCATGCTGATGATGTCAATTAGACATTGGATTGCTAGAGAGAGATAACATTGTGGGAAAACTTTTAACCATTCTTTTGGGAATTGGTATTTTGTCTATATTGGCCTTTGTTGGCCTCTATTTTTAGGAAATGTAATTAAATGATCTTTTGTATAAACTTTAGCATACTTTTGGGTTACACGCTAATGATCATTGCTCATTCTGATACAGTATTATACTTGTGTAAATTTTTTATGACTAGAGCTAGTTTGAATATTTGATTTGCTACACGCTTCCTCATTTAAACAGAAACATTTATTATATTGATGTGATATCCTCACCGTGGACACCTGTGGGAAATTAAATTAAATTAAATACTAAATATATCTCATCATATCTCTTATTAGTCTCGATCCCGGATTCCCGGTCCGGGGTCGCGACAGACTGGTATCAGAGCGAGACGTGTTTCAAGTAATTAAAAGAAACTAGAAATCCTAAGGACGTGGCGAGGATTTATTAGACTCTTCGTTAGCTAGAATCGAGTGAGCAATGTGTGACCCTTTATTTGATTATTATGTGCTAACAACTTGTTTTGCAGCATCATGCCACCTCGTAAGAGACCGGTAAATGGCAATCCCTCCGCAAGTAATAGTGATCATACAGGGCCAGTTGAGGAAGATCTGGTTGAAAACATCATACCCAATCAATTCCAACAGATGATGTAAGCAATGCTCGACCAACAGCGTCAGGCTAATGAGAATCAAACTAGGCTACAAGAACAGATGCTTAAGAAAGATGAAGATCATGCTAGAGAATTGACAAAAATGCAAAGGCAACTGTTAGAAGTGTTACAGAGAAGGCCCGAACCGGTTCAACCTCAGCCTGCTATTGTCATCAATCAGAGGCAACATGACCCGAACACTTTGTTTGAACGGTTTTGAAAGAGAGCTCCAAAGGAATTCCTAGGCACAGAGGATCCATTAGCGGCAGATGATTGGTTGGACTATACAGAGAACATCTTTGAGATTTTCCAATGCACCGGAGGAGAAAGAGTAAAACTAGCATCATCTTTCTTTAGCGGTACAGCGGACAGATGGTGGAAGACGGTTACGGAGGAATACAAGACTATGGCTGATGTAGAGGTTTGGGCAAACTTCAGGAGGAAGTTCCATGATAAATATGTACCCACTCACATCAAGCGACAGAAAGCAGTGGAATTCCAGCAGCTTGTCCAAGGCAACATGACAGTCCTAGAGTACCTCACCAAGTTTGAAAGACTATCAAGATATGCTCCAGAACTAGTGGACACGGTGGAGAAGAAGATTGCTAAGTTCCTAGAGGGACTTAACCCTTTCATTGAGAGGGATACTACCGGAGTAGTACCACCTGCCACTTTTGAAGAAGCGGTCAAGAGGGCCTATAAGTTTAAGAACTTTCATAACAAGATCCTCAAAGTTCAGGGAAAGGGTCCAGCTAACCAACGGAACCACCAGCACCAGAGAAATCAGCAGAGTTAGAGGCAGAGGCCAGAGCAGAATGTGCAGAATCCATTCGTTTGTACCCATTGTGGGAAGAACCATGAGACTGCACAATATCGTACCCTGACAGGAGCGTGCTTCAGATGTGGCTCCATGACCCATCAGATGAGAGAATATCCAAGGCAGAATAGACAGAATCAGTAGCAGCAACAAGGACCACAACGTCCAGCACCACCACAAAATGCAAACGTTGTTCAGAATCAGGCAAGGCTACTTCAATAGCAAGCACCACAACAACAGCATCATAGACCGCATCAACAGCAACAGGCTCGTTAGCAGGGGCAGAACCAAAATCAGCATGCACCTTAACAGAATAGGAATGCACAACAAGGCAGGCTACAACAGGCCCATAATAGGCCACAACATTGAGGACAAATCTATGCGGTCAATAGAGCTGATGCAGAGGCAGCGGGAAATGTAGTAGAAGGTATACTTCTTATTTATGGGATGAAAGTTAGGATTTTATTTGACCTTGGCTCTACACATTCATTCTTATCCCATGAATTTTCTAAGTTGATTGATATGCATGCTAGAGAACTTGAGTTCATTTTGACTGTGGCAACCCCAGTAGGCAAACAAGTTAATTGTAGAACCTTTTACCCTAGTTGCACAGTTCAGATAGGAGAAGTGGTTTTAACCGCAGATCTCATTTTATTAGAGATGTATGATTTTGATGTCATCCTAGGGATGGACTGGCTGGCAGATTACCATGCCACAATGGATTGTTTCCATAAGACCCTCACCTTCAAGTTAGATGAGACACTAGCAGGGGTGTTGTTTCAAGGAGAGAGGAGAAATCCTCGTACAGTGTTTGTCTTAGCATTGAAGGCTGATAGACTTTTGAGAAGTGGATGTGAAGCCTATTTGGCGTTTATCACGGAGGATAAATGGTCCCAACGGGTGGAGAAGATCCCAATTGTTTGGGAATTCCCGGATGTTTTTCCGGAGGAGATTCCAAGTTTACCACCCATCAGAGAGATTGATTTCACTATCGAGTTATTACCAAGGACCGCTCCGATATCTATTGCACCTTATAGAGTGGTTCCGGCAGAGTTGGGAGAATTGAAGACTCAGTTGCAAGAATTATTGGACAAAGGCTTTGTGTGACCGAGCATTTCACCATGGGGAGCTCCAATTTTGTTTGTCAAGAAGAAAGATGGTTAGATGAGAATGTGTATAGATTACTGAAGGTTGAATCAAGTGACCATCAAGAACAAATACCCATTGCCAAGGATAGAGGAATTGTTTGATCAGTTACAAGGTGTTTCTTACTTTTCGAATATTGATTTGAGTTCCGGTTACCATCAACTGAGATTCAGAGAATCAGATGTGTTGAAAACAGTTTTTCGGACAAGATATGACCACTATGAGTTCCTAGTGATGCCATTTGGGTTGACTAATGCACCAGCAGTGTTCATGGCGTTGACGAACAAGATATTTGCACAGTACCTGGATCAGTTTGTTGTAGTATTCATAGATGACATTTTGGTGTGCTCCAAGACCAAGGGAGAGCATGAAGAGCACATGAGGATAGCACTGCAACTCTTGAGAGAGAACCAGCTGTATGCAAAGCTCAACAAGTGTGAATTTTGGTTGGAACAAGTAGCAATTTTGGGGCACATCATCTCCAAGGAAGGATTATCAGTAGATCCGTCCTAGATTGAAGCAATTATGAGTTGGGAAAGACCGAAGAATGCGTCGGAAATCAGAAGTTTTCTAGGGTTGGCAGGCTATTATCGGAGATTTGTGTAGGGATTTTCTTCGATTGCGTCACCTTTGACGAAGTTGACAAGGAAGAATGTACCATATGTGTGGACAAATCAGTGTGAAGATAGTTTCCAAGAGCTGAAGAAGAGATTGACTACAGTATCAGTCCTTACTTTACCATTCGGAAGCGGCGGTTTTACCATTTTTACCTATGCTTCGAATGTTGGACTTGGTTGTGTGTTGATGTAAGACGGGAAAGTGATTGCATATGGATCCTAGCAGTTGAAAGATCACGAGAAGAACTATGCCACCCATGATCTTGAGTTGGCAGCGGTTGTCTTTCCATTGAAAATGTGGAGACATTACCTCTATGGAGAGAAGTTTGAAGTCCACTCCGACCACTACAGCTTGCAATATTTATTTTCTCAGAAGGAATTGAACATGAGGCAGAGAAGATGGATAGAATATATCAAGGATTATGATTTTCCAATCAAGTACTACCCGGGGAAAGCCAATGTAGTTGTCGATGCCTTGAGCAGGAAATCAATAGGCATGGCAAATATAAGTGGCACTTGTATCTTTGAACAATTTGAAGAGTTGCGTATAGATCTACAACCACTAAAGAAGGGTGTTTTGTTAAATAACATGTCAGTTTCAGAGTCTTCTTTCATTCAGAAGATCAAGGATAGTCAGTTGCAAGATCCAGAGTTGGCCAAGATTTCAGAGCATATAGCAGACCGTCCTGATTTTCGTATTGTTGATGGAGTTTTGTACTACCGTGACCATCTATGTGTACCAAATATTGAAGATTTGAGGAATGACACTATGACCGAGGCTCACAGTACGAAGTACTCTATGCATCCAGGCAGTACGAAGATGTATCAGAATTTGAAGGGCAGATTTTGGTGGAACAACATGAAGAGAGAAATTGCAGCGTTTGTCTCCTGTTGCATGACTTGTCAGTTGATAAAGGCATAACATCAAAGGCCTCCAGGATTGTTACAACCGTTAGAGATCCCGGAATGGAAATGGGAGCACATTTCCATGGATTTATTTCGGGGCTACCAAGGACTAGCAGAGGCAACGATGCGATATGGGTCATTGTGGACCGACTCACCAAATCGGCTCGTTTTATTCCTACAAGGACGGGGAAGAAGATGCACATGCTATCTTTGGCAGAGTTATTTGTCAACGAGATTGTCAGTCGACATGGGCAACCAGTTTCTATTACTTCTGACAGAGATAGCAGATTCGTCTCGAGGTTCTGGAAGACGCTACATGAGTCCATGGGCACGAAACTACAGTTTAGCATGGCTTATCACCCGCAGACAGATGGTCAACCAGAGAGAACAATTCAGACTCTTGAGGATATGCTCCGTGCTTGTGTGTTAGATTTTAAGACTCAATGGGATGAGACTCTACCAATGTGTGAGTTTGCTTACAACAACAGTTACCACTCGAGCATTGGGATGACGCCTTTTAAGCCTTTGTATAGCAGAAGGTGTAGGACACCTGTGTGTTGGGAAGAGGTTGGAATTCGCAGTTTTCATGGACCAACCATAGTGAGTGAAACCAGCGACAAAGTGAAGTTGATCCAAAAACGTCTGAAAGTAGCCCGGAGTAGACAAAAAAGCTATGCAGATTCTCATAGAAGGGATTTACAGTTTAAAGAAGGAGACAAGGTTTTCTTGAAAGTGTCACCTACAAGGGGAACATTGAGATTTGGACAGAAGTGTAAGTTATCACGGAGATACATTAGATCATATGACATCGTGAGCAAAATTGGTGATGTGGCTTATAGGTTAGCCTTACCACCTGAGCTATCCGGCATACACAACGTCTTCCATGTGTCTATGTTGAAGAAGTATGTCCCCGATCCTTCAAATGTACTAGGGCATGAGCCATTGGAGATCAGAGAGGATGCTACCTATGTTGAGAAGCCCGTTCAGATCATTGATACGAAAGAACAAGAGTTGAGGACACGGACTATTCCATGGGTGAAAGTACTTTGGGAGAATCATGGACCAAAAAAAGCAACGTGGGAATTACGAGATCAAGTGCAGAAGAAGTATCCACATCTACTACCTGAGGTGAGTTTTATATTTCATTTGGTGGACCAAATGCCCTAAGGGGTGGAGGATGTAAAACCCCGTCCCGAGTGACCTCGATTAGCATTAATTAAGTTGTATTTTAGTTTTAAGCGTGTTTAGTGGATTTCGGTTAAGTTGGGAATAAAATAGATTTTGATATAGCTTTGGGGAATTTTGATTGCTTAATAATTAGTGGGGCCCTTTGGGGGGTCCTTTTTATGACCTTGCATGTGCTTGGGGATTTATCGGAGATTCTTGCATTCATTGTTTTAATCCCGTTTTAATTGTATTGCTAATCCCTACAACTTTTATGTTGATCCCATTCCCAATTCAGATCTCGAAACTCGATTTCCTAGCTTGGAGGGCAAAACAGTCATTCTGCACTAAATCTGTACCCAAAACTTGATATCCCCGAAACCTGCGAAACATATACTTTTTGGAAACTACATATTTCGACGATCACTTTTCACTTCTTCGTCGAATTCGTTCGAAGCCCCGATAAGCAAGATTTCAGCCCTTGAATGATTCAAGTGGTGGGACCCAACTCCACTTTTCTATAAAAGGGGAACTCACTCCTTCCTATCCCCTTTTCTTAGCTCAACTCCAATTTCAACCTAGGGTTTCCATTTTCTTCATTTTTACTCTTGCCCCCCCCCCCCCCCCCCCCCCAATCACCAAATCCACCACCAATCTTGCACAAATTGAGAGGTTGAGATCATCATCTTCTTCTTCATCACCATAGCTCTCTAATGATACCATTATTAGAGAAGACCCTCCATTTCAAGACTCTCTTTGAGCTCACCTTGTTCATTTGAAGAACCCACTTCTTGGACCTTTGGCTTGGATTGCTTGTTAGAGACTCTAAGGCAAGTGGATGATTTGATTTTTATGAGTTTTCAATGTTTTATGAAAAATGTGGTTGGTTTTACTTTATCATTCTCATTCATGTTTATTAGCTTGCATTGATTTGAAATAAATGCTCATTAAAGAGTTTTGTTTACTCATTTATTGCAACAAAAAGGCGATTTATAATCCTTCATTTATGTCTTGATTTAGCAAATGAATGCTTCTGTTTGGTGGTTTCCTTTTTCTCCTTGTCTTATGGTGGAATGAGGTGAAGAAAGTGGAGATTTTATGAATGTTTATGGATGTCTCTACAGTGTTTGGATGATGTTTGAAGGGAGCTTTGAGCCTCCCATTTTGATGTAGAAATGAGGCTCAAAGGGTACTGTAAGAAGATGAAAAGGAGAAGAGCAAAACTATCCCAGAACCAGTTTCTGGACAGTTCGCTCGAGCGGACCCCTTGGTCGCTTGAGCGAACCTCCTAGAACTCGTCCCAGAGAGTGGTTAGTTCGAGCGAACCATACTTCGCTCCAGCCAACCACCTACTGGATGAGTTCGCTCGAGCGACCTCAATTTCACTCGAGCGAACCCACCCAGACAACCATTCCAGAGAGCTCCTCGATCGAGCAAACTCTCCGGTTCGCTCGAGTGATGAGTTTTGTCGGTCAAAGGCTATGTTTGGGACAGTGATGAGTTGTTTAAATCTTTTGGGACTATTCATTGAGAACCCCTCTATGTTAGGGGGATTTACTAAGCAATGTATGAGGCCATTTGAGAAAGAAAGCACATCACGAAGATTTCATTTGAGGTTTTGAAAATTCAAAGTGTATAAGGATTCCGGAATGTCCCCAAACTCAAAGAGTACCAAATTGTTATTAGATCGACATACGGGATCCCTAATCACTTCAAATAAATCTTAAACCCGATACTTTAACTGAAATTTCAATTGTTTATTGTATTTCACTATTCCCGAGATTTATACTACATGATTTACTATTCCCGAAAGTATTGAAATTGTACTTGTGTTAATTGCTAGCCTCGAAATGCATTGCCCAACATGAAGTGACAGTTGTACCTTTGAACACCCCCATCCCATTTATTTATGTACTTGCAATTGATGTATTTCATACATGTTTTAATCTTGTCATTTGACCTATGAGTCGGCACCACTAAGCTTGGATAACCTTGTTGGTCTGATCCACCGACTTGGAGATCCCCCTCTTGTCCCGCCAGCTGCAGTTTGGATCCCGCTACTCGGTTATTACTGTTGGAAGTAGGTGGGCCTTTCAAATAGGTTTCAAAACTTTTGACCCACTTGATGCAGGGATCAATTATCTAGAAGGCAACAAGAACCCAATCCAGGATGCAATCCCTCAAACTCATAAATCATGTACAGCAAGATATACTATCTAGAAGATAGAAAACATCACCTAAACATGCAACCACGAAATCTACAACATACAAGGGTGTAGATTATACCTTTGGAGCTTTGTAGTGCTCTAATGGAGAAGTTGATCTCTTTCTTTGATGATGAACACCTTCACTAATCAAATTAAGATCTCCAACACCTTTTGATCTTCCACGCTATGACCCGTATCAGATTCTCTTTTCTCAAGAAGATGGTGAGATCCCCAAGAGAATACCTAACTAGTAACTCTAAGGAACTAGAGGAGAAAGAGAAGAGAACTTGTGCAACACTTGCACAAAAGGGCTGGAATTGCTCTCTCTATTATGGACGTCCAATAGGGGTTTATTCCTCTTTATATAGCCCTCCATTCCACCTCTTTTCCTATTTGAAATAGAAGTTTAACTCCCATTACAAAATAGTAAACTTCTCCCTTGCTAGTCACTACACCAAAAATCGAAAATTGGAACGGAAAAGCGTTCCTAATCCTTCCGTTCCTAATCCGTTAAAGTGTTCCAATTTCCGTTCCAATTTGGATTAGGAACGGTTGGTACCAAATTGGAACGGAAATTGGAACACTTTAACGGATTAGGAACGGAAGGATTAGGAACGCTTTTCCGTTCCAATTTCCGATTTTTGGAGTAGTGAGTTGCCATATAAGTCTCACTTCCACAACAATTAGTAGCTTTCTCCTTTCTAATTAAAATAGAAGTCCTACTTCCATTAATAATTAGTAACTTACTATTACCACTATTAGAAGTAGTCTCACTTCAAATAGAAATAGTAACCTTCCTATTAGAGTTCAAGTAGAATTAGTATCTTTCTAATAATTTGGGCTAGCGTGGGGACCATGTCACGCCCCCGAACCGAAACCTCGGGGGCGGGAGATGGGATTAAGCATAAATGTATTTTACTTCTCCCAAGATCCGCGTGTGTGAAGACAACACATTCTGAATATTTTGCGGAAGCATTTGTGGCGTTGCGACCCGAAGTCCGTGGCCATCGGATTCCGCGTCGCACTCAACCTTTAGCATATAGCTATTATATCATGAATCATATCAGACTGGAGTAACCATCACTATAAATTTACAGAGCTGACAGTAACAGGATATTACATTCCCAAATATATTCAAGTTACAATTATCAATGTACATTAATTAAGAATCCCTAGAAAAGGCCAACAAAAGCCATACAACAATAAGCTATAAACTACTACCCAAATGTGACGTAGCTCCGATGTCAAGCTCAATGTCTACATGACATAGCCGACAAACTAACCTGCAAAGCATGGCTCTACAGCCAACAAAAGCACTCGACTCGGGACGAAGAAATCTGAACCTGAGTACCAAAAATAGTGGGTCAGACACGACGGTCTGGCAGGTGGATGAAAAGATTACAATATAGCGAATAATAATACAAATGATAAATCATGCTATTTGCTCGAAATGCTGCATATAATTATACGGGTGCAAAGTCGGGAATCTCGGGGAAAACTTGTATTCATTTCCAGCACGGGTAAAACATGAACATCTAATAAAACATGTATTCATTTACATCATCTATAATCATAGATATTTGACAATCGGGTATTCGTCTAAAACATGTATAAATATAGTGGTTTGACAAAACAAACGTTCATTTGAAAACTTAAGTAAAACACAAGTATACAACAAATCAGGTATCCAAAACAGTCTAGCAAAACCAATGTCCATTTGAAACATATGTGAAAATACGGATATTTAACAAACCGGGTGTTCATTTAAAAAAGTGTAACCCAAGAAATCTGACAAGACTAATGTTCGTTTAAACCTATTCCAAGATATGGATATTTAAACAAATCGGGTATCATGTAGAATAGGTATAAACATAGGAATCTGGCAAAACAAGTGTCATCTAAAATATATTTCAAACCATGGATATTTGACAAATCGGGTAATCATTTAAAACGTGTATAAACATGGGAATCTCACAAGTCAAATGTCATTTAAAACAAAGCACGGATATTTAACAATTCGGGTTTTCGTTTAAGACATGTGAAATCATATAAATCTAGCAAAAGCCATCGATCGTTAGAAACATATGTAAAAGCACGGGTATTCACCCAACCGACATTCATGTAAAACATGTACGTGTGCAAAGGACATAAAATAATATAATAGTGACTGAATTTACAATGGAGAGCATTAACACTTATCTAAATAACAACTTTCATAAAAGCAATGAATCATTTAACTGAAAACAAGTAAGCAATATAAACCATGTCGGGTGTCCAAGGAATCGGGAACTGGCAAGATGGCAATCACAAGAAGCTAAGTCCTCTATCACCGAAGTGACAAGAGCGGGACGTTGGTCTCAGTCACACAAGGTGAGGAGACTCAACGTAAATCATATATACAATAATAAATACACGGGAACGGGACCACGGTAGCGAACCGGGTATCGGGACGGGACCACGGCAATAACCGGGTATCGGGATCCAAACTGCAGCTGGCGGGACGGGAGAGGGATTTCCAAGTCAGTGGATCAGACTGACAAGGTATCCAAGCTTAGTGATGCCGACTCATAGGTTAAAACCAATCGAGACATATGCAAGTAATCAAGTACAGTAAATAAACGGGTAAACGGGGGTGCTCAAGGGCACGTAAATAAACGGGTAAACGGGGGTGCTCAAGGGCACACTGTCATATCATATCGGGCAATACATTTCGGGACAAGTAACTGTTACTAATGTAACTTCAATGCTTTCGGGAAAACAAGTCATGTAATGCAAATCTCGGGACAAGAGGTGAAACAATGAACTATGACAATTTCGGGAAAAGTATTAATTTCAAGATCTATTTAAGTGAATAGGGGTCCCGTATGTCGATTATAACAATTACTTGGTACTCCTTGAGTTTGAAGACATTCCGGGCTCCTTATGCACTTTTACTACTTCCAAAATTTAACATGAGCTTATGGGTAGTCCTAGATGTTACAATAGCAAGAATCAAGATTATCAACGGTCCATCCTAGGTATGACATTAATTCGGAAACATCGAGCAACCTATTCAGTCACCGAAAGGAATAGAATTCGCGATAACCAAGGGAAAGACTTGTGTTTAGATATAACGAAGATATCGCGTCGTTCCATCCCGTTCAAGATTGAAATGTATTGAACTTCGATGCTACCGAACCAACCGTGAAGAGCATCGGCTCAAGACGCTCTCACATATGGTCGAGTGAGTTCGAGGAGGTTAGCCAAGGTCCACGAAGAAAATAAACCTCAAAACCCACTTCGGACCGAAGGTCCGATCGATCGGCCGAAATTTCTGTACCCGCGCATCAGGCCAGGCAGACCGCATCGCTCGAGCGAATCTGGGAGTTCGCTCGAGCGAACTCATCGTTCGAGCGGTTATTTAAATGCGTTCGAGCGACCAGGCTGCTGGAACGCCCATATCCCTTTCTGGACAGGTCGCTCGAGCGAACTGTCATGGTCGCTCGAGCGAACTGTCCAGAAACTGAATTCTGGCAGTTCAGTTCCCTCCTTTCTCTTCCTTTTTCCTTTCCAACACTTATACAAATGAGTTTTTCCTTACTTCAACAACATTCTAATTACAATCAAACTCCCATCAAGACTTCAATGAATCATTAAATCCAACCTCTTTCTTCATATTCAATCCCCAAACAAGGAGAGGAGTTCCCATCATAGACAAGGGTTCATTTGAGTCAACATTTATAGATAACAAGGTCTATTGATCACATTTCCATAACCAAAGATGTTTTAGCACAAGTCTATAAATGAGTATCAATTTCAAATCAATGCAACTCATAAACATAACCATGATTAGCCAAACCAATCCTATTCTTTATAAAAAAACCATATGAGTAAACTTGATCAAATGAAATGCATACCTCTCCAAGAGATTAACAAGATAGAAACCACCATTAATGTGCAAATTTCGAAATCCATATATATGTGACAAGGAGCATATGTGCAAGCATGTATTCAATGATAAAAAACAAGAAATAAACTTGGGATTTTCTCATCAAACTTTGATAACATAAAAAACATCCATTCATCCACTTGCCTTGAGTTCCAATCTAGCAAAACAAGCTCCTAATCACCTCTCAAGCTCAAGATCAACAATCTCTACAAAAACCCCCAAAAAGCCCTAAAATGGGTTACACAAAGAATGAAAATGAAAGAGCTTTCAATAATACAAATGGAGCTTCTCAAGAGCTAGAGGAACACTAATCTAGGAGATGGGAAGAATCACTTACTTGGAAGGTCCTCTAATGGACAAGGTAAGCTCAAGGAAAGTCTTGTAACGGTTGGTGAGCTCCACAAAAGCTATGGAAAGAAAGTCCTCAAGGAGATGAAGAAGATGGTGGCCTCCAATCTCTTCTTGGTGCAAGCTTGGAAGTGGATTGAGTGATGGGAAGCAAGAAGAAGAAGAGGGAGCAAGGAAAACCCTAGACTCCATGGTTGTGCTGGAACAATGGTGAAGAATGAGCAATGAAGGAGATGGGTTCCTTTTATAAACAAGTGAGAATGGGTCCCACAACTTAAAGAACTTGGGTGGCTGAAATCATCTAATTCGGGACCTCGGATGGATTCGACGAAGAAGGAAGAAATGATCGTCGAAATATCTAGTTTTCAAAAAGTGTATGTTTCACGGATTTCGAGAATATCGAGTTTTGGGTACAGATTTGGTGTGAAAAGACTGTTTTGCCCTCAAGGCCAAGAAATCGGTTTTCGAGTTCGCAAATGGATACGAGATCAACATGAAAGTTGTAGGATTCCTCAAGATGAATGCAATGGGCCAAAAACACGATACGAAACCAATCGGGAAAATCTCACAAGAAAATGCAAAGCCGAAAAGGGAACCCCCAAAGGGCCCCACAAGCTGCCAAAGCACTCAAAAGCCCAAAACTAGAAGAAAACTCAATCTAGCTCACAAACTCAACCCAACAAATACTAATCCCACTAAAAGAACTAATCCACAAACAAAACAACACTAATCCAAGAGATTAGGGGTCGGGTTCTCACAGACCACTAGGGATTCCTTAGAAAGCTGGCTACAACTGGGACACGCGACCCTACATCTCATGTGCAATCCGGGCCCACAGTTAATTGCAAATAACTCCATTATATAAATGCAATTGAACTCCAGCCTTAGGAATATATTACAATGAAGACCCTAAACTTCCCAATAACCATAAGTAGGCCCCTCTATCAATATCCATGGATCAACCTGTCCACCAAATTAGATCCATATCTTATTATCCTTGAGCCCCAATTAATTATAGTGATTATTTGGTACCGATCCAATTAACTCTTAATTGGAATGGGTGTGCACTTACCAATGATAAATCCATTAATTGGCATAAGGGGATATTAAAGATAGATTCCATCTTGACCATTGAATGTTCCCATAGCTCTACTACCACGTACCCAAATCACCGAGGTGTTAACCTACAATTGGCCTCACTCATTGGTGACTCAAAGCAAATGAATAGATAGAAACTTGAGTTCATTAATGTCTCAGGATTATGAGCCTATTGCTAAGGAATTATTAGAGCAGACCTTAAAGTAAAGACAGTGTATATAAGGTGCTTCTCATGGTCCTTCAATACATCCAATGTACCAGCACCATGATCCAGAATCTTACATTCCGATTATCGAGACAAATCACACTATCTCATAGTGATCAAAGTGCTGCAACCTTGTTAGAAGAGATGCCCAATCTCATCACTGGTTGTGAAGATATTTAAGTATAAGATTTGCAATACATGTCTCCTGTATGTGGATCTCATCCATACACATGTATTACATCTAATATACTTGTGGACTCCGTTTCATCTCATGAACTATTATGTCATTTGTATTAGTTATGTGCAAACAAGTAATAAAACACCATTCATCTCATGAAAGGAAAACAATAATATATATATATATATTGATAAATAAAGAAATTAATCAATTTATTCATCATATACTAGTATTGAGACCATAAAACTAACAATTACTGTGGTCTTGTTCCGATGCCGCAGATTGCTACTTTGGTTCCCGATGCCCGGCTCGCTACCGTGGTCATGTATAGTATATGATATGTATTTATAAGACCCACTCTTTCTCCTCACCTCGAGTCACTGAGATCAGTGCCTAGTTATTGCTGTCACTTTAGTGATGGAGGATTTAGCTTCTTGTGGTTGCGATCTTGCTTGTTTCCCGATTCCTTGGTTACCCATACATGTTATACATTGTACTTATGTTTCCATTAAATGATTTGATTCTTTTATGAAGTTATTGATCGAACAGGTTTAAATGTTTTAAGGGTACATGTATTTGTTAAGTCTTATTGTGTCTTTTCACCTATTTCCAAACCGTCGTATTTGACCCACTCTTTGGTACTCAGTTCCCGTTGCCAGCTACCTTGAGGAGGAGCCAGAGGAGGCGGTTGATGAACCGCAGCGTTTAGTCGAGTGGCATGCTGATGATGTCAATTAGACATTGGATTGCGAGAGAGAGATAACATTTTGGGAAAACTTTTAACCATTCTTTTAGGAATTGGTATTTTGTCTATATTGGCCTTTGTTGGCCTCTATTTTTGGGAAATGTAATTAAATGATCTTTTGTATAAACTTTAACATACTTTTGGGTAACACGCTAATGATCATTGCTCATTCTGATACAGTATTATACTTGTGTAAATGTTTTTATGACTAGAGATGGTTTGAATATTTGATTTGCTACACGCTTCCGCATTTAAATAGAAACATTTATTATATTGATGTGATATCCTCTCTGCGGACACCTGTGGGAAATTAAATTAAATTAAATACTAAATATATCTCATCATATCTCTTATTAGTCCCGATGACGGATTCCAGGTCCGGGGTCGCGACAACCTGAAATTTGACGTGCAACCCTTTTGAAGCATGTTGAAGCCGCCCATGTGCTCTGTTTGATGAGTGATGACCTCGGTGGTTCTCGCTGCCGAGAGGCTTGATTTTGCTGATGGAGGGTCAAACGTTTGTCGGAATTACTTGAAATTTGGCACGGAGCCTTTTTTAGGTATTTTGAGACCATCTGTAGGCTCTGATCGAAATTTTGATGTCTTCGATGCCGTCGCCCCCAAGAGCGCTTGTTCATCTGCCGGAGGAGTGAAGTAGGGTCAAATAATGTTGGAATGGCCCGAAACTTCATGTGAACCCCTCTTTTCGCTGTCTTGAAGGATCTTGCAGTTTTTGTTTGATTCTGACTAGATCTGATGCTTGAAGTAGCATTGCCCGTTTGTAGTAGGATGCAGCTTCATGTGGCTTCTTGATGTTGAAGAGGCAAAGTGACATTTTTGGTGTCAACACAACTCAACCTATGGACTGCGCTATCTTGTCGACTACTCGCCGTACACTTTCACCGTGCTTGAAACGAACGCCTTGAACCTGCCTTCATGGTGTCTCTACTTCAGAAGAGTAGATGGAACGAGAAACCAAAGCTTGATCTTCAGAATAACAACTAGAAGCCTTAGGGGATGATGGATCTCTCACAAATCTTCTCTAGGTCTTTGTATTGAAGAAAAGTGCTTTGGAATAGAGAGAGAATGGCTATTTATAAGCTTTGGATTGTGCCTCAAGAGTTGTGATATGATTAGGGTTCAAATAGGCATCTTGAGAGAAAATAGGAACAAGTTACTGATGAGTTAAGGATTCATCCCAGGTTCGCTCGAGCAATCACAGGGGTTCGCTTGAGTGAAGTTGATTCTGTCTCAGGATTTTATATCAGAACATAGATGGCTCGAACGAAGAAGCTTTTGTGAGGGGTTCGCTCGAGCGGATGGAACATCGCAAAACAACAGTACTTCTTCACTTGAATATCTTGGCAGTCCATTCTAATAAAAGTTACACTTATTTGAAACCATGTTCTGTCCATTACCCAATGTATTAGCCAACACTTATAAAACCTTACAATCTCCCCCTTTGGCAATTCATGGACAAAACTCTTAGATACAAAAAATTCTACCCAAGTACTAACACTAAAAACATCCGGAGAATAATCAAATTCAAAACAAAACTGTCTTGACCTGTAAATCCCCTGCAAAGCTTGTCAGTGGATCAAGTGATTTCATCATATAAACAAGCAAGAAGAAGTAAGCAAATCTCATAAGACATATCATCATACCATATAGTTTCCTATCACCAATTGGTTTTCGGATAAGTGGTAGCTCAATGGGGTGTAAGATCCTATAAATGGTATCAAAGCTTGGTAGGTTAGGTGTTCAAGTCACGGGATAAGCGTTTTGCGAGTTAGCAGCAGGAGTCGCGGTGGGTGTGCCGTTGAGGGAGGGATTGTTGAGGTCAACACCCAACCTCGCTCCTGAGCGGTCATAATTGTGGTCGAGCCCAAGCCTCACCATAAAACTATTGTTATGGACTGCCCAAGATATTCAAGGGAAGAAGTACAGTTGTTTTGAAACTGACTGTGTTCGCTCGAGTGGATGGACGAGCGATGTTCCATCCTCTCAAGCGAACCCCTCACAGAACCTACTTCGCTCAAGCTCACATCGTGCATCACTCGAGCCATCTCCTTTTTTGGAAGAAAGAACCCAGTTCACTTGAGCAAACTCCAAGACCGCTCGAGCAAACCCCTCATAGAAGCTTCTTCACTCGAGCCATCTATGCTCTGATCCCAATTGATAAACCAACCATAACACAGGCTTAGGTCCCAATAACAATAATCCTTACAGATTTCCAAACCACGCTATTAATCTAGAAATTAATCCTAATTCAGATTAAAAGCAATCACCAAGAAGAGACAATGACGCACGATGTATACGTGGAAAACCCTACTCTGAAAAAAAAACCACGGGCCTCATCGTCTAGGGCAATAGACAACCAAACACTAAGATATTGAAAGTTACAAGAAAGAACTCACAACCCTTTCCTAGTTGTAACTCAATGTAAGGACTACGCTATCTTGCCGACTGCTTGCCGTACACCTTCATCATGCTTTAAACAAACACTTTGAACCCGCCTTTAAGGTGTCTCTACTTCAGAAGAGTAGATGGACGAGAAACCAAAGCTTGATCTTCGAAAAAGCAACTAGAAGCCTTGGGGGATGATGGATCTCTCACAAATCTTCTTTAGGTCTTTGTATTGAAGAGAAGTGCTTTGGTTCGTGCCTCAAGAGTTGTGATATGATAAGGGTTCAAATAGGCATCTTGAGAGAAAATAGGAACAAGTTTTCGAATGGGTTCGTCCCAGGTTCGCTCAAGCAGTCAGAGGGGTTCTCTTGAGTGAAGTTGATTCTGTCTCAGGCTTTTATATTAGAACATAGATGGCTCGAGCGAAGAAGCTTTTGTGAGGTGTTTGCTCGAGCGGTCTTGGAGTTCGCTCGAGCGAATTGGGTTCCGTTTTCCATAAAAGGAGATGGCTTGAGCGATGCATAATGAGAGCTTGAGCGAAGGAGATTCTATGAGGGTTTAGCTCGTCAGTTTCAAAACAATTGCACTTCTTCTCTTAAATATCTTGGGCAGTCCATTCTAGTAAAAGTTACATTTATTTGAAACCCTATTTTGTCCATTACCCAATGAATTAGCAAACACTCATAAAACCTTAAAATCTACCCCTTTGGAAACTCATGGACAAAAGTCCTAGATACACAAAAATCTTCCCACATACTCACACTGAAAACCTCCGAAGAATAATCAACTTCAAAACAAAACTATCTTGACCTGTAAATCCCCTGCAAAACTTGTCACTAGATCAAATGATTTCATCATATAAACACACAAGAAGAAACAAGCAAATTTCACAAGTCATATCATCATACCATGTCGTTTCCTATCACCAATTGGTTTTGGGATAAGTGGTAGCTCAATGGGGTGTAAGGTCCTACACGTGGTATCAGAGCCTGGTAGGTCGGGTGTTCGAGTCACGGGACACGCGTTTTGCGAGTTCGCAGCAAGAGTCGAGGCAGGTGTGCCGTTGAGGGAGGGATTGTTGAGGTCAACATCCACCCCCACTCCTAAGAGGTTATATTTGTGGTCGAGCCCTCGCCCTCACCATAAAACTATTGTTGTGGACTGCCAAAGATATTCAAGCGAAGAAATGCAGTTGTTTTGAAACTGACCGTATTTGCTCGAGCGATGTTCCAAGCTCAAGATCTCATTGTGCATCGCTCGAGCCATCTCCTTTTGTGGAAGAAATAGCCCAATTCGCTCGAGCAAACTCCAAGACTGCACGAGCGGATCCCATACAGAAGCTTCTTCGCTCCAGCCATCTATTCTCTATTCCAATTGATAAACCGGCCTTAACACAGGCTCAGGTCCAAATAACACTAATCCTTACAAATTCCCAAACCACGCGATTAATCTTGAAATTAATCCCAATTCAGATTAAAAGCAATCACCAAGAAGAGACAATAACGCACGATGTATACGTGGAGAACCCTACTCGGGAAAAAAACACAGGCCTCATTGTCTAAGCCAACAGACAACCAAACACTAAGATATTGAAAGTTACAAGAAAGAACTCACAACCGTTTCCCAGTTGCAACTCAACCTAAAGACTGCACTATCTTGCCGACTGCTTGTCGTACACCTTCACCGTGCTTAAAACAAACACCTTGAACCCGCTTTCAAGGTGTCTCTACTTCAAAAGAGTAGATGGAACAAGAAACCAAAGCTTGATCTTCAGAACGGCAACTAGAAGCCTTGGGGGATGATGGATCTCTCACAAATCTTCTCTAGGGTTTTGTATTGAAGAGAAGTGCTTTGGAATAGAGAAAGAGAATGGCTATTTATAAGCTTTGGTTCGTGCCTCAAGAGTTGTGATATGATTAGGGTTCAAATAGGCATCTTGAGAGAAAATAGGAACAAGTTTTCGGATGGGTTAGGGATTCATCCCAGGTTCCCTCGAGCGGTCAGTGGGGTTCGCTCGAGCGAAGTTGATTCTGTCTCATGATTTTATATCAAAACATAGATGGCTAGAGTGGAGAAACTTATGTGAGGTGTTTGCTCGAGCGATCTTCAATTTCGCTCGAGCGAACTAGGTTCTATCTTCCACAAAAGGAGATGGCTCGAACGATGCACAATGAGAGCTTGAGAGAATGAGGTTTTGTGTCATGCCCCCCAGACCGAGGTCCTGATAATCAGGTCCTTAATCCAGGGTCGTGATGCGACAGGTCAGAAAATCCCGCCCGTACGAGCTAATTATTTTCCCACAGGATTCCGCAGTGAGGATTCCGGATAATCCATCACAACCAATTTATCAATTTTATAACAAATAATGATATGCGGAAGCATGTAGCAAAATAAAAATCAAATGTAACATAAGATACGTGCACCAGCTTGGTATCAAAATAGAAATATATACATAGCATAACCCAAGGTTAATTAAAGTTGCGAGGATCACAAAAGTATAATTAAGTTATACAACCCAACATGTACAACAGAGGCCATAAACAAAGTTTCCAAAATAAAAGTCATTCCCCAAAAAATGTTATCGAAACTCCAGACCCAACATGACGTCTACATGACATCATTTGGCTGCCACTCATGCTCCACCAGAGGCCTTACTGCCTCCTCCCCGCGTTCCGCCTCAAAGGCTGCGGGTCCGACATCTGACACCAAACAGAAAAGTATCAAGCACGGCCGTCTTGCAGGTGAATAAAATAGATAAGATATACAAGTTTTATAAATTCCATATTTATAATCATAAAATGCAGTTGAAACGATACATGTATAAAGAATAAATCTAAATAAACCATTTATGTATAAATGAAAGAATTACATATTTAAAAATACTTCAAACTGACAGACAAATAATCAAAATATTGGCAGACCACATTTAGCTATATTCTCCTATTACCGAAGTAACAAGAGCAAACAAAGACCGTAGCCATACAATGGCCGGAACAGATAACCGTTGCCATACGAGATGACCGGAACAGACAAACCGTTGCCACTACCCCTGGGACCGGAATACAGAACCATTGCCATGGCCAGAGCAGACAAAGTCCAAACTGCAGTTGGTAAATTATTTTAGGATCCTATGCCAGGTGATCAACCCGACAAAGTGACCCAAGCTTAGTGGTGCCAATTCAAATCCAAAACGATATAATTCAAATCACTAACCACAATTTAAACTGATAAAAGGCCTACTATGTATCAAAACAATCGGACAATTTTGGTAACAATTCAAATGAGTAGCCTTTCTACTGTTTTTCAAACGTGGTGAACCACTCAAATCCATTTCGAAGTGATTTATAAGAATACATGTATAGATCTACTAACATGGAACGAGATGATATGTAGTAGTTGATTGGCTCACCGAGAGCTACCTCATTACACATTTAGTACCTCAATATCAGTTTATAATTTTAATAAATTTGGTGCCTCTGAAGATCTTCGATAATTGGAACACGAAATGTGTACCGAGGTTTATAAAAGAATTCCCTCGGTGTTTACATACCGAACAAACCTCCTATTATACTTCAAAATATAGCCATAGTGTGCAGAAACGAGCCTCAGGTCAAAGCCTAGGTCCGCTTGAGCGAGGGAATGTTCGCTCAAGCGGAGCTTCCCAGAAGCTCCTCTGCTTGAGCGCACATCAAGTGTGCTCGAGTGAACGACGTTTTGTCTTGCTCCTCGCAAACAGTATTCAAGTCCGCTCGAGTGAGGTCCAAGTCCACTCGAGCGGACTACCCACTGCCTAGGCGCGTCCAATGCATAATTTCCGCTTCTTCTTCAAACATTTTATCCTTTCTTTTACATGTCTACCATTCCTTCTGCACTTTCTGAGTTCCCATTAACAACCAACCACATACATTCAACCACGACCATCAAAATCTCATTCGAAGTTCTATCACAAAAGCTAAATTTTCAGAACTGAATATAATACAAAAATGATTCATATACTGTAAAACAGCATACAACCATGATCTCATATAGTGTAAAGACCATAAATCCCTGTACAAAACTGTAAGAGAACTAATCCAAAATCCTTGATAAACACAACCCTTTCAAAACAAGAGAACAATCCACTAACATATCAAACTTGTATATAAAAAGAAAACCATTTCATTGCATACATTACTAATCTGATTTATTCACTTGCCTCAACTGAAATGGGTCTCAAGACAGTCCAATATTCTCCGACACAGCTAAGCTGTAATCTTACACCAAATCCCATGGAAAACCCATTCAAAAACTCAGTATTTTGAAAAGAGAAAGAGCTCTCAACGAGCCTCCTTTCATGCATGATAAAGCAATTCTAAAGGGTCTAGAAAAACCAAGATTTCAAGAGGGAAATCATTGCTTACCTCTAGGTGCTCCAAACAAGAAGAAGGGCTTGAGGAAAAGGGTTGTTCCATCTAGTTTTCTTCAAGAATGGTATCAATAAGAAGCCAAGAGGAAGGAGAAGAGATTGGTGTGATCAAATCTCCATTTTCTACCAAGGAAGAAGGACATGCAAAAGAGAGAAGATGGCTGGAAGAAAGGGAGTCTTCTTTAGGTTGTTGCAGAAAATGAAGAATAGAAGAAGACTCAATGTGAGTTGGGTTTTAAGTTGAGGAAGTGGGCCCTAATGGCTCTCAAATCTTCACATGGCTGATTTTATCATTTGTGGGACCCGAATGAGATCGACGAAGAAGACAAAGTTGATCGTTGAAATATCTAGTTTCCAAAAAGTATATTTTCCTCATGATTTTCAAATTTTGAAATTTATGCACAGATTTGGGTGTGAAAAAGACTGTCTTGTCCTTTTTCTCGAAAAACGCAATTTATGAGGTTCAAATGCAAACGGAGTGAATGTAAAAGCTGTTGTGCTTAAAATAAAAAATCCAAAAATTTGGAAATCAATATTTTCCGAAAGCCAAAGTCAATTCCCCACATGGACACGCGTCACACGGGCCACCACGAACCCGGTAAAATCAGACTCAACGCGCTCAAAATTCCCCAAAGCTATTCAAAATTCTAATCTAACTAAAAATACAGGCTAATCATCCTCTAATCCCATTTATAGACTAATCACAATTAAATAATAATAAAGTATACTAAACCTGCGTCGGGGCCTGACATCCTCCACCCTTTAAAGGCATTTGGTCCTCCAAATGAACACTAACCTCTGGCAGCAAGCGCGGGTACTTCTTCTGAACCTGATTACGCAATTCCCAAGTAGCCTCTTCTGGTTCGTGGTTCTCCCAAAGCACTTTTACCCACTGAATTATTCAGTTCCTCAATTCTTGCTCTTTCGTATCAATGATTTTGACCGGTTTCTCAACATAAGTGGCATCTTCCCGAATTTCCAATGGTTCAGATCGTAGTACATGAGAGGGGTCTGAAACATATTTCTTCAACATCGATACATGAAACACATTGTGCACACCTGAAAGTTCTGGCGGTAAGGCGAGTCTGTAAACCACTTCGCCAATACGACTCAGGATCTCATACGGTCCAATGAATCTTCTAGACAATTTTCCTTTCTAACCGAACCTCAGTGTCCCTCTGATCGGTGACACTTTCAAAAATACTTTATCTCCTACTTGAAATTGTAGGTCCTTTCTTCTAACATTAGTATAGTTTTTTTGTCGGCTTCTCGTAGTCTTCAAACACTCATGAATGAGTTTAACTTTCTCATTGGTCTCACCAATCAATGTCGGCCCATGAAATCTGCGTTCTCCGACCTCGTCCTAACACACTGGAGTTCTGCATCTCCTTCCATATAGTGCTTCGAAAGGTGCCATCCCTACACTCGAGTGGTAACTGTTGTTAAATGCGAACTCACAAAGAAGTAGACTTTCGTCCCACTGAGTTCTGAAGTCAAGTACGTATGCCCTAAGCATGTCCTCCAACGTCTGGATGGTCCTTTCTGACTGTCCATTTGTCTGTGGGTGATATGCCGTACTGAATTGAAGTTTTGTACCCATGAATTCATGCAGAGTCTTCCAGAATCGCGAGACAAATCTGCTATCTCTGTCCGATGTGATGGAGACTGGTTGACCATGTCAGCTGACGATCTCATTAACAAACGTTTGTGCTAGTGATAACATTTGCATCTTCTTTCTTGTCTTCAACGGAATGAAACGTGCAGACTTCGTCAGTCGGTCAACTATAACCCATATGGCATTGTTCCCTTGGCTCTTGGTTGGTAAACCCGAGACAAAATCCATCGTAAGATATTCCCATTTCCAGTATGGAATTTCTAATGGCTGCAAAAGACATGCTGGTTTTTTATATTCTGCCTTAATCAACTGACAAGTCTTGCATTGGGACACAAATGCTGCAATTTCTCTCTTCATATTGTTCCACCAAAATCTGCTCTTCAAATTATGGTACATCTTTGTACCCTTCGGGTGCATAGAATACTTGGTGTTATGGGATTCTGCCATGATTTCATTTCTCAAGTCGTCAATATTTGATACACACAATCGGCCACGGAAGTACAATACTCCATCTACGATTTTGAAATATGGGCGATCTGAAATGTGCTCCACAATTTTTACTAAGTCTGGATCCTGTAGCTGAGTCTCCTTGATTTTCTGAATGAAAATAGGCTCAGACACTAACATATTTGCTAGCATAAAACCTTGTCTCAACGGTTGAAATTCAACTTCAATTCTTCAAATTGTTGGGGTTTACCCATTCCTCGCAAACTAGCCATGCTCCCAAACTTCCTGCTCAATGCATTTGTCACGACATTTACTTTTTTTGATTGGAAAATCGCAGTCTTTAATATATTTCATCCATTTTCTTTGTCTCATGTTCAATTCCTTCTAGGAGAGCAAATACTGGAGACTACGGTGATCCTAATGAACTTCAAATCTTTCTCTATACAAATAGTGTCTCCACATCTTTAGTGCAAACACAACCGCTGCCAATTCTAAGTCATGCATTGCATAATTCTTCTTGTGCTCCTTCAGTTGCCTTGAGCCATACGCTATGACTTTACCATCTTGCATTAACATGCATCCGAGTCCTACGGTCGAAGCATCCGTATAAACTACAAAATTACCACTACCTGAGGGTAAGGTGAGAACTAGAGCCGTGGTTAACTTCTTTTTTAAATCTTCAAAACTTGCTTCACACTGTTCGGTCCACACAAATGGCACGTTCTTCTGAGTTAGTTTGGTCAAAGGGGCTGCAATAGGTGAAAATCCTTACACAAACCTTCTGTAGTAGCCCGCTAAACCCAGAAAACTCCTGATTTCGATTACATTCTTTGGCCTCTCCCAATTGATGATTGCTTCTATTTTTGTTGGATCAACTGCTAAACCTTCTTTGGAAATGATATGACCGAGGAAAGAAACTTGTGTCAGCCAAAAGTCACATTTCTCAAGCTTTGCATACAACAGGTTGTCCCTCAACAACTGCTGCGATGTCCTCAGGTTCTGCTCATGCTCTTTTCTAGACTTGGAGTATACTAGTATGTCATCAATGAATACAACGCTGAACTGGTCTAAGTAAGGTGCAAAGATCTTGATCATTAGAGCCATGAACATTGCTGGTGCGTTCGTCAGTCCAAAGGGCATTACTAAAAATTCATAGTGCCCGTATCTTGTCCGGAAGGCTGCATCGGTACATCCGATTCTCTTACCCTTAGCTGATAATATCCGGACCTCAAGTCTATCTTCGAAAAGTATTCTGCTCCCTGCAATTGATCAAATAGCTCATCTATTCTTGGCAATGGGTACTTGTTCTTAATGGTTACTTGATTCAGTCTCCTGTAATCTATGCACATTCTCAAGCTCCATCTTTCTTCTTGACAAACAACACCGGAGCACCCCACGGTGATATGCTTGGTCTGACAAAACCTTTCTTCAATAACTCTTGCAACTGTAATTTCAATTCACCCAATTCTGCCAGAGCCATTCTATACGGTGCGATGGAAATTGGAGCTATTTCTGGCTAAGCTCTATGGTAAATTCCACTTCCCTCATTGGTGGCAAACATGGGATTTCGTCTGGAAATACATCTGGAAATTCGCACACTACAGGGATTTACTCCACCCCTTGGGACTGTTTGTCCTCTGTAATGAATGCTATGAATCCCTCGCATCCACTTCTCAATAATTTAACTGCTGACAATGCTGAAATAACACCAGCCTGTGAAACTCTTTTCTCTCCATGAAATTCCACCCCTAATGATGCTCCATCCAACTTGAAGGAAATAGTTTTGTTAAAGCAATCCAAACTAGCCTGATGTCCAGACAACCAATCCATCCCCAAAATGACGTTGAAGTCATGCATGTCTAATACGATAATGTTTGCTGGGAATGTGACATCACCTATCTCAATTGTACAACTAGGGTAAAATATAGTACACACGACTTGTTTTCCTATTGGTGTTGTAAGAGTTAGAATAAAG
Organism: Cinnamomum chago; assembly: GCA_038049695.1. Lineage (NCBI taxonomy): Eukaryota > Viridiplantae > Streptophyta > Magnoliopsida > Laurales > Lauraceae > Cinnamomum > Cinnamomum chago. The sequence goes on from CP142451.1 coordinate 66,700,314, forward strand.
TCCAGTTCACTAACAGGCACATTAATCAATTTAGCAAACATGGGAGATAGAAATGAATGTGTGGCTCTAGGATCAAAGAATACTTTAGCTTCTATTCCATAGAAAAAAAAGTATACCTTCAACTACGTTGCCCGTTGCATCCGCGTCCACTTATTTCAGATGATATGCTTGAACTTGCCGCTGAGGTCTATTTCGATCCTGGTTCTGTCTTCCTTGATGTGCATTCATATTCTGCTGAGGTGGATGGGCATTTTGGTTCTGAGGTTGTTGACGGGGCTGCTGTTGCTGGTTCTGTTGTTGTGGCTGCCTGGGTTGGTTCTGAGCTACTTGTTGGTTCTGCTGAGGTGACTTGTTGCCCTGGTTCCTAATATTTGGACAATCTCTCACCAAGTGATCTGTAAGGCCACACTTGAAACATCTGCCTGTGACTCTGTAACATAGGTGAGAAGGATGGTTCTTGCCACAGTGTTCACATCCACCTTGCCTTGGGGTATTCTAATTTTGCCTTGACTTCTTGCCCTGATAGGATCTCTGTCCTTGCTGCTGACGTTTCCTCTGGGCATCCTTAATAATCTTTTTATTGATGTTTTCAAATTTATTAGCTCGCTTGACTACCTCTTGGAATGTGGCTGGTAGGACAACACCTGAAGCATCTCTTTCAATAATAGGGTTAAGTCCCTCTAAGAATTTAATAATCTTTTTCTCCTTGGTATCAACGAGCTCTGGTGCATAGCGGGACAGTCTTTCGAACTTTGTAACAAATTCGAGGACTGTCATGTCTCCTTGTGTGAGTAGCTGAAACTCCACAGCCATTTGTCTCTTGATATGAGAGGGCACATACTTCTTGGTGAACTGCTCCTTGAAAGTAGCCCACGCGATATCATTAGCAATGTCCTGATAACCATCTTTGAGTGTTTTCCACCAAATGTCGGCCAAGCCAATAAACATAGAGGCTGCCAAATGAACTCGTTGTCTGCCTGTGCACTGAAACAGGTTGAAGGTGTTCTCGGTATGAGTTAACCAATCATCTGCTATCAAAGGATTCTCCTTTCTGGTGCATTCTTTTGGACCTCTCTTCCGGAAGCGTTCGAATAATGCATTCGGGTTATCGTCAAGGTTATTGATAATAATCTGAGGACCCATGTGTTGAGGTTGTACATGTTCTGGTCTCCTGCCCAACACTTCCAATAATTGCCTTTGTACTTGTGCCAACTCTTCATCTTTCTTGGCCATTTGCTCTTGCAATCTGGCATGATTCTCTTTGGTTTTCCTTTGTTGTTCCATCATCATCTCATTTCTTTTCTGTTGTTGTTCCATCATCATTTGCATAAAGTTCTGCAATTGATTATCTCCAGAGGAGCCTGCTGTATGAGCATTGTTGGTAGAAGGATTTGTATTTGAGTGGTCCCTGCGTGGAGGATTTTTGCTGCAAAACCATTTGTTAGTACAACAGAATACACACCCACAATCCCCACGCTATACTAACTAACGAAAATTCTAACGGATCCTCTCCACTTCCCTATGTTTTTAATGTCTTTTAATTGACGGACATATTTCTTGCTCTGATACCAGCGCCTGTCAAGCCCCGGGACCGAGGTCCTGATAATCAAGTCCTTAATCCGGGGTCGTGACGCGACGAGTAAGAAAATTCCACCCGTACGTGCTAATTGTTTTCCCATAGGATTCCGTAGTGAGGATTCCAGACAATCCATCACAACCAATTTATCAATTCACAACAAATAATGATATGCGGAAGCATGTAGCAAAATAAAAATCAAATGTAACATAAGATAGGTGCACCAACTTGGTATCAAAAGAGAAATATATACATAGCATAACCTAAGGTTAATTAAAGTTGTGAGGATCACAAAAGTATATTTAAGTTATACAACCCAACAAGGACAACAGAGGCCATAAACAAAGTTTCCAAAATAAAAGTCATTCCCCAAAAGATGTTATCAAAACTTCAGACCCAACATGACGTCTACATGACATCAGTTGGCTGCCACTCATGCTCCACCAGAGGCCTTACTGCCTCCTCCACGCGTTCCGCCTCAAAGGCTGCGGGTCCGACATCTGACACCAAACAGAAAAGTATCAAGCACGGCCGTCTTGCAGGTGAATAAAATAGATAAGATATACAAGTTTTATAAATTCCATATTTATAATCATAAAATGCAGTTGAAACGATACATGTATAAAGAATAAATCTAAATAAACCATTTATGTATAAATGAAAGAATTACATATTTAAAAATACTTCAAACTGACAGACAAATAATCAAAATATTGGCAGACCACATTTAGCTATATTCTCCTGTTACCGAAGTAACAAGAGCAAAGAAAGATCGATGCCATACAATGGTAGGAACAGATAACCGTTGCCATACGAGATGACCGGAACAAACAGAAACAGTTGCCACTACCCGTGGGACCGGAATACAGAACCGCTGCCATGGCCGGAGCAGACAGAGTCCAAACTGCAGTTGGCAAATTATTTTAGGATCCTAAGCCGAGTGATCAACCCGACACAGTGACCCAAGCTTAGTGGTGCCAATTCAAATCCAAAATGATATAATTCAAATCACTAACCACAATTCAAATTGATAAAAGGACTACTCTGTATCAAAACAATCGGACAATTTCAGAAACAATTCAGATGAGTAACCTTTCTAATGATTTTCAAACGTGGTGAACCACTCAAATCCATTTCAAAGTGATTTATAAGAATACATGTATAAATCTACTAACATGGAACGAGATGATATGTAGTAGTTGATTAGCTCACCGAGAGCTACCTCATTACACATTTACTACCTTAATATCAGTATATAATTTTAATAAATTTGGTGCCTCTGGAGATCTTTGATAATTGGGACCCAAAATGTGTGCCAAGGTTTATAAAAGGTTTCCTTCGGTGTTTACTTACCGAACAAACCTCCTATTATACTTCAAAATATAGCCATAGTGTGCAGAAACGAGCCTTAGGTCAAAGCCCAGGTCCGCTCGAGCGAGGGAATGTTCGCTCGAGCGTAGCTTCCCAGAAGCTCCTCCGCTTGAGCGCACATCAAGTGTGCTCGAGTGAACGACGTTCTGTCTCGCTCCTCGCAAACAGTATTTAGGTCCGCTCGAGCGAAGTCCATGTTCGCTAGAGCAGACTGCCCACTGCCTAGGTGTGTCCAGTGCAGAATTTCTGCTTCTTCTTCAAACATTTTATCCTTTCTTTTACATGTCTAGCATTCCTTCTACACTTTCTGAGCTCCCACTAACAACCAACCACATACATTCAACCACTACGATTGGGGCCCGGCCTTTCATCCTCTCCTTCCGCCCCGGGGCTGCCGGCGGAGGAAGTAAAGCGAGTCATCAACATTTTTTTTTTGTGAGTGTATGCCAGATTTTCTATTCTACTTGGAATTTGAAGTTGTGATCCGAAGATTCACCTTCATAAGTAGAAAGGAAATCAACTATTTTTTCTAACTTTCCATTGCACATATACTTTAAGAAAGAGACACAACTTTTTTTAAATGTCGTGAGAGGCAATTTTGTTTGCCGTGAAAGGCGGTTTTACCATAGAAGGCAATTTACAAATCTCATCAATAAAGAAAGACAAGAAATGTGATTTTTTTGTCTCTTTACAAAGAATACAAGATACAATAGAAAAGTGAGAAAAGGAATCTGACTTCTCAGGAGATTGTGGGAACTCGTTCAGATCGACGGTCGCAAGTCATTTATGGACTTCGCCATCGTCCTTCAGATGAGAACACATGATGCTTTGTTTCTTTGGCTTAGCTAGGACCTCAGTTTTTTAGAGGATAAAGACCAAGGGGAGGTCCTGTATCCAATAAAAAAAATGAGTAAATGGGCTAAAGAGCCGCGTTTAATCCACGTTGGACAGAAGGAGAGGGGACCTTGGGGGGGGGGGGGGTGGCCCCTTCAGGGACTTCGATCACCTGTGGTGTTTCTTGTTGCAGAGTTCCTTCGAAGAAGGATAGCTTGTTTGTGAAGAGATTTCTTTGAGAATTCTTCAAGGTTTTTTCATGGATTTTTCTGGACCCTTTCTTCTTGGAATGACCCCCCTTTTATAAGCTTTTGGTGGCTATAAGGTGGGTTTATGAGCATTGATGGAATTGATGCTCCATGATGAGAAGAGTTATAAGTTTTTATTTCCTGATTTTGCAACTGATTTTTCCTTGAATATGATTGGCCGATGGAGAATGATGGGCATTTAATCGCCCTTAATCTCCATGATGAGGGGAGTTTCATGGTTTTAGTGCTATGATTGCTTGGATCTGTATCCCATTTGCTTGATTTTGATTGGGCCGTCCAAAAAAATGGGTTGATGACCGCATTAAGTTGTCATAAAACGGGTCAATTAACTGCATTAAGTGGTCGCCAGGGCATTTGAAGAGTTGTGGGTCGTGCCGCGTCTTTTGGAATTCTTCTTGTGACGATCACCGATGGATCCACTTGTTGTTTGATGTCGGATGGCGATGCAACTTCAGACATTGATTTGTGCCAGTAGGCCGGTGACATCTGTCTTGTCGATTTCTCGATCGGTCGGATAGAAAGTGTACTTTTTTTATCAGCCAATTGGCGATCTTGGAGGGATCAATGATGATTCGATGCTCTTGACGGCAGATCCGAAATGTTGATGAAGATCAGTCGATTTCAAGCATCAAGAATCAGATTTACGGAAAACCACAGAGGCTGGAATTCCCAAAACGCGAAAAGGGTAGGAAAACCGGCCATCCGGGGGAAAATCCGGCAACCCGGATTTCTAGGGTCGTCGACGACCATGGGCTGGGGTCGCCGGCGGCCAAGGTCGTCGGTGACCATGGGGATTTTTCCCCTTCCGGTCGCCGTTTCTCGGCCATTTTCGATCTTTTTGTTTCTTTTTTTTCTCATGAATTTTTCTTGACATTTTTCCTCACTTATTGGCTTGATTCTCCTGAAGAAAACCTGATGAGAAGTTGTGCAAATCGAAGCACAAAGTTTCATATTTTTTGGAAAAGTCGAAGACTTTATAGCCGATTTTCCGTCAAGAGTCAAAACTAGGTCAAACAATATCAAAATGACCCGAAATTTGAGGTGAAGCCTCTTGAGCAATGGATAGGAACAACCATGGGCTTATATCTGAGTTTTGAAGACGTGTGGGGTCCCGTTGCCTGTAGACTTGATTTTACTGCGGGGAAGATGTCGCGCTTTGATGTACGGTCAACCGATGTCCGATCGACTTGAATTTTGACAAAGAGCCTATTGAAGTCATTTTGAGATGATCCATTAGCTTTGATTTGGATGTCATGGTCCCGGGGTGTTGTTGGAAATAGGTGGGCCTCGTGGATAGGTTTTCAAAACCTTTTGACCCACTTGACTCAGGGATCAACTATCCAGAAGGCTATAAAACCCAATCCAAGATCCATGTCCTCTATCTCAGCCATCATGATCAGTAAATAAGCCTATCAAGAAGATAGTACAGGAACCTACAAGCATCAATAAAAATCTACAACATGCGAGGAAGTAGATTATACATTTCGAGCTCGGTTACACTCTAATGGAGAAGTTACGTCTTTCTTTGATGATGAAACTCTTTCACGTATCAAACAAGAATCTTCAAGACCTATTGATCTTCCTCGCTATGACCCTCTATCAGATCTTTTTTCTCAAGAAGATGGGTGGGATCTCCAAGAGAAAACCCTACTATAAACTTCAAGGAACTAGAAAAGAAGTAGAATAGAAAGAAAAGAGGAGAAAATTGTGCAACACTTGCACAAATAAAGAGGGATGGGCGTGAATCAATGTGTGTAGGACGTCCAAGGGGATGCATCCCTTATTTATAGCCCTAAAACAATCTCCTCTCTACCTCTCTCACTAATTGAATTAGAAGTCTCACTTCCACACTAATTAGTAGCTTACTATTACCACTATGAGAAGTCCCACTTCAAATAGAAATAGTAACTTTCTAATTCCTTCCTTTTGGAGTTCAAGTAGGATTAGTTTCTAATAACTTGGGCTAGCGTGGGGACCACTAAGGATTCACTACACCAAAAATCGAAAATTGGAACGGAAAAGCGTTCCTAATCCTCCCGTTCCTAATTCGTTAAACCGTTCCAATTTCCGTTCCAATTTGGTACCAACCGTTCCTAATCCAAATTGGAACGGAAATTGGAACGGTTTAACGGATTAGGAACGGGAGGATTAGGAACGCTTTTCCGTTCCAATTTCCGATTTTTGGTGTAGTGATTCCTTAGAAAGTTGGCTTCAACTGAGACACCGAGACCCCACATCTCATGTGCAATCCAGGCTCACAGTTAATTGCAAATAATACCACTATATAAATGCAATTGCACTCCAGTCTTAGGAATAAATTACAATGAAGACCCTAAACTTCCACATTACCACAAGTAGGCCCCTCTATCAATATCCATGGATCAATTGGAACAAATCTGTCCAATCCAATCTTAGATCCACATCTTATTATCCTTGAGCCCCAATTAATCACAGTGGTCATCACTACCATCCAATTAACTCTTAATCGAGATGGGTGCGCACTTACTAATGATAAATCCATTAATTGGCATAAGGGGATAATATAGATAGATTACATCTTGACCATTGGATGTTCCCACAGTTCTACTACCACGTACCCAAGACACCGAGGTGTAGACCTACAGTTGGCCTCACTCATTGGTGACTCAAAGCAAATGAATAGATAGAAACTTGAGTTCATCAATGTCTCAGGACTGAGAGCCTATTGCTAGGGAATTATGAGAGCAGTCCTTAAATCTAGACAGTATTTCATAAGGTGTTTCTCATGGTCCTTCAATACATCCATTGTACGAGCACTGTGATCCAGAATCTTCCATTCTGTTGATCGAGACAAATCACACTATCTCATAGTGATCAAAGTGTTGCAACCTTATCAGATGAGATGCCTAGTCTCATCACTGGTTGTGAAGATATTTTTACGTATAAAGTTTGTGACACATGTCTCCTGTATGTGGATCTCATCCATATACATATATCACATCTAATATACTAATAGGACCCGGTTCATCTCTTGAACCATTATGTCATATGTATTGGTCATGTTCACTAAGTAATAAAACACCATTCATCTCATGAAAGGAAAGCATGATTTATTGATAAATAAAGAAATTAATCAATTTATTACATCAACTGATGGATTGACACCATACAATCTAATAGGTGCTCCGCCGCCGGTAGCATTGATTTTGTTTCGGAGCGTCAAAGTCAGGTCAAACATTGTCGGAATGACCTGAAATTTGATGTGGAGCCTTTTGGAGGTATTTTGAGACCATCCATGGGCTCTGATCGAAGTTTAGATGTCTTCGACGCCGTCGCTGCTGGGAGCGCCTGTTCAGCTGCCGGAGGGGTGAAGCTAGGCCAAATGATGTTGGAATTGCCTGAGACTCGATGTAGAGCCTCTTAGTGGCATCTTGGGGCCAACTTTGCGCTCTGTTTTATGTGTGAGGGTCTCTGGCTTTACCACCGCCGAGCTCCTTCTCAGCTGCTAGAGGAGTGAAGTTAGGCCAAATGATGTTAAAATGGCCCGAAACTTCATGTGCACCTCTCTTTTGGATGTCTTGAAGAATCTTACAAATTTTATTTGATTCTGACAAGATTTGATGCTTGAAGTGGCATTGCCCATTTGTGGTAGGATGCGGCTTCATTTGACTTCTTGATGTTGAGGAGGCAATGTGACTTTTTTGGTGTCAACAACCATCAAAATCTCTCATTCCAAGTTCTATCACAAAAGCCAAATTTTCAGAACTGAATATAATATAAAAATGACTCATATACTGTAAAACAGCATGCAACCATGATCTCATATACTGTAAGGACCATAAATCCCTGCACGAAATTGTAAGAGAACTAATCCAAAATCCTTGATAAACACAGCCCTTTCAAAACAAGAGAACAATCCACTAACATATCAAACTTGTATATAAGAAGAAAACCATTTCATTGCATACATTACCAAACTGATTTATTCACTTGCCTCAACGGAAATGGGTCTCTAGACAGTCCAATATTCTCCTACACAGCTAAGCTGCAATCCTACACCAAATCCCATGGAAAACCCATTAAAAAAGTCACTATTTTGAAAAGAGAATGAGCTCTCAAAGAGCCTCCTTACATGGATGATAAAAAAATTCTAAAGGGTCTAGAAAATCCAAGATTCAAGAGGGAAGTCGTTGCTTACCTCTAGGTGCTCCAAACAAGAAGAAGGGGAAGTCATTACTTACCTCTAGGTGCTCCAAACAAGAAGAAGGGCTTGAGGAAAAGGGTTGTTCCAGCTGATTTTCTTCAAGAATATTATCAATAAGAAGCCAAGAGGAGGGAGAAGAGACTGGTGTGATCAAATCTCCATTTTCCACCAAGGAAGAAGGACATGCAAAAAAGAGAAGATGGCTGGAAGAAAGGGAGTCTTCTTCAGGTTGTTGCAGGAAATGAAGAAGACTCGACGTGAGTTGGGTTTTAAGTTGAGGAAGTGGGCCCCATTGGCCCTCAAATGTTCATATGGCTGCATTTATCAATTGTGGGTCCTAAAATATCTAGTTTCCAAAAAAAAAGATATTTTCCTCATGATTTTCAAATTTTGAAATTTATGCACAGATTTGGGTGTGAAAAGACTGTCTTGTCTTTTTTCTCGAAAAACACAATTTATGAGGTTCAAATGCAAACGGAGTGAACGTAAAAGTTGTTGTGCTTAAAATAAAAAATCCAAAAAAATTGGAAATCAATATTTTCTGAAAGCTAAAGTTGATTCCCCACACGGACAAGTGTCACACGGGCCACCCCGGACCCGGTCAAACCAGACTCAACGCGCTCAAAATTCCCCAAAGCTACTCAAAATTCTAATCTAACTAAAAATACAAACTAATTGTCCTCTAATCCCACTTATAAACTAATCACAATTAAATAATAATAAAGTATACTAAACCTGGGTTGGGGCCTGACATTCTGTGAGGGGTTCACTTGAGCGAATGGAACATCACTCGAGCGAACACAGTTAGTTTCAAAACAACTGCACTTCTTCGCTTGAATATCTTGGGCAGTCCATTCTAATAAAAGTTACATTTATTTGAACCCCTCTTTTGTCCATTACCCAATGAATTAGCCAACACTCATAAAACCTTACATATGCTAATTAGAGCAAAGGAAAAGGGACTGATTCATGGTGTTAAGGTGGCCAGAAATGCTCTTAGTATTTTTCATGTATTCTGTGCTGATGATAAGTTTCTTTGCTGTAAAACTTTTTTTAGTGAAGGTAGAGAGATAAAAAGGAAACCCTTGAAGGTATTGCTCATTATGTGCGCAGCTTGTTAATTTTCATAAATTTGTGGTGTATTTAAGTAAAGGTACTTGTCGGTAAGATATGGACAAGACAAGAATTTTGAGAGGTGCGTATAGTAAATGATAATGAGACATATTTAGGAAGCCCTATTGTATGAACAAAAATAAGAATAATAATTTTCAGGGCCTCATCTCTAAGATTTAAGTATTGAATAATGTCTTGGCAATCCTAATTGCTCTCTCAAGTGGGGAGAAGTACTCTTATTAAGTCACCACTTTCCTGGTGTCACGTCCCCCGAAACCGATTAGAGAATAAACCAGATTCGGGGAGTGAAATTTAGGACTAATTAAAAATTTTGTCCTTTAGGCCCAAGGATCGTAAGTCCGCTGTGAGGATATAATATTTCAAGCCTCAAGTATAATAAGAATTACGGGATTCATACAATTCTAAGGCATATGGAATATCAACAATGGATAATAAATTTCACTTAAATTTAAAGTTGCAAGAAGGAATAAACAAAACTACTCAAAGTATTAAGTTATTACAATGGCCATCCCAAAACCAAGGCCATTAAAATAAACTGATGTCAATAATATGAAAGGTTCAACGAGAGAAAATAAAGAATAAAAGAATCTAAATGGATCCCATGTATATCTCTCTCCCATGCCGGAAATGATGACACTACTCTACGTCATCGGCATGCCACTCTGGTTCCTCCTCTGCAGGTTAGGATCTCCTCACCGGCCTGCTCCTCATAGTAGTAATCACTTGCGGTGTCTGCACACCAAGGAACATAGTCAACGACATGTTGAGCAATAGATAAGTAAGGTATAAATAACATGGCATGTATCAAGTGTAGAATAATGACAAGTGTAATATCATGTGAATACACGGAAAGCGAAGCTAGGCATAAAGCATGAATAATAATCGTAAGAGGCAAGAACAGAAATCCTTACATCATTTAGTAATAACCACTATCCAAACAACGCAATGCAAGAAGCAAGAGGGAGACTCACTACACCAAATTCAGCGATTAGGAACGTTGATTTGACGTGGTTTTGGGCCATTTGTAATTAAAAGCGGTTTCAATCCATGCCAATCTAAAAATCTATTCCAAATCTAAAAAAGTGGCGTTTAAACAGTATTAAAGTTCTTTTTATCCCGTTACGCCAAAAACATAAAACATCCCTCCCATATTTTCAATGAGTCTCATGCTGTTCCATCCCTTCTGTTCTCCCCCTATTTTTGACAAGCCCATCTCATTCCCGTCAGACATGAGAGACGGCTTGAAGACGATCTCTGCATAACTCCCTCTGCCCGAGCCAGCTCCACCACTCAAGCAGATCCGAATGATCCGCACCACCATTACTAACAAACAAGGAGGGTTCTCATTTAGAGCAGATCAAGGTTCGACTCTCATTTCTCTGGCTCTTCAAAAAGAACTGAGCTCCCTGCAACTAATCAAAAAACTCATCAATCCTCGGTAGCAGGTACTTGTTCTTAACAGTCACCTGATTCAACTGTCTGTAATCTATGCACATCCTCATTGTCCCATCCTTCTTCACAAATATCACCGGAGCTCCCCACAGTGAAACACTGGGCCCGATGAAACCTTTATCCAATAGATCTTTTATTTGAGTCTTCAACTCCTTCAATTTTGGTGGAGCCATCCTATACGGGGCCTTCGAAATAGGTGTTGTACCTGGTTGCAATTCTATCATGAAATCCAACTCACAGACAGGCGACAAACCAAGAATCTCGTCCGGAAACAAATCTTGGAATTCCCGCACCACGGAAATCTCATCAACCGTCTTGGACTCCCTATCCTCCGCGATAAAGCCTTTGCAACCACTCCTCATCAATCGTTCTGCCTTCAATGCATAAATTAACCGAGTAGAGATGGGCTTCTCAACACCAACAAACTCAACGCTACGGTCTGCGCTTTGCAACTTCACGGTTTTATTCAAACAATCTAACACCGCTCGGTTCGCTGCTAAGCAATTCATACCAAGTATCACATCCAACTCCGACATTGGTAAGATGATCAAACTGGCGGTCAGCTGAACTTCTCCAATTCAAACACTGCATCTAGGTTAGATGACATTACAAGGAACTGATCTACCTACAGGGGTACCTACTATCAAATCATATGGTAGTGTCTCCTTATCCTCCCCCAAGAGAAGTGCAAATGCTGGTGCAACAAATGAGTGTGTGGGTCCAGGATCAAATAGAACTTTAGCATCAAATCCACAAACTGAAAGTGTACCTTCTATGGCATTTCTCGTAGCCTCAGCTTCCTCATGCGTCAGAGCAAAACCCTTCCCTGCATACTGGGGAAGCTGCTGATAATACTGTTGTCGTGGCCTAGGACCACGAGCTTGGAATCTAGGTGGTGCTGAAGGTCTTTGCTGAAATCATTGTTGTGGTACTGGAGGACGCTGATACGGTGGCTGGGGTGGCCTAACTATCATATGCTGCTACTGGGGTCTGGCCTGTGCAGGAGGCATATGTCTCAATGGCTGTGCAGGATGTGGTGTCCTAGGCGCAGGAGCTACAAATGCTGGTGGTGCCACTCCTGTCTTCCCAGGGCAATGGCAAACCTTATGCCCTGGGTCCCCTCAATGACAACATGCCCCAGACTGTTTCCTGCAATCGCGAGCATGATGACTTTCCCTACAATATGTGCAAGTGATTCGCTGTGGTAGTTGTCGCAGCACTGGCTCTAACCGTAGCCTCTTGGGTACTGGTTGTTAAAAGTGATGGGATAATGAAATTTGCGACTTGAGTTGAGATATCAACGCCAAAATCCTCTGCTGTTCCAAAGCAATCACATCATTCAGGGACTCTTCGGCCCAATATGCTTCCTTGACCACATCATCATAGTCAGTCAGTTTGTTGTGTTGAACCTGCATCTTGATGTCTGCTCACAGTCCTTTGATGAACCTACGAACCCTCTCTGATTCGGGCTGAATCAATGCCTCGGCGAATCTAGATAGATATGTGAAGGAGTTCTCATACTCTTGCACTGGAAAATCACCCTGCACCAATTGCTCAAATCCCTCCTTCTTCTGATCCCTGTAATCCTTAGGGATAAATTTCTTCTAGAATTTCTTAGTGAAGGTGAAAGCTACATCCTCTGCGACCATCTCGTATGGGTTCTTGACTGTCTTCCACCATCTCTCTGCCGCCCCACGAAACATGTGGGCTTCCAATTGCACCTGCTGAACACCCTTGCACTGAAACACTTCAAAAATCTTCTTCATCTAGACAACCCACTCATCAGCAACAGCGGGGTCCTCTATGCCATGGAACTCGGGTGGAAACCTCTTCCTGAACTTCTCAACTAGCTTGTTAAGGTCATATTCCTCATGTTGTGGTTGGCCCACTTTCTGTACTACCTCAAGCATCTGAGCTTAGAATACAGCCTACTCCTCATTCTGCTGATTACTTTGTTCAGCCAGATCCTTCTGGGACTGAATGAATGATGCCATGAATTGGTGAAAATGATTCTCAGAGCCATTCTGAGATTGTACCCTCTGGTGGTGGCACACTATAGGATTGGGTGGATCTATCGACCATTGCCATGTAAGATATTCAAGGTTAGTTCCAATATGCCTCAATCTAACAACACAATGCCAGAAATAGAACTAAAAGACCAACCTATTAACTAACAGAATCCTCACACGCATCCTATGGTTTCTACAAATTTTACCTTGAGAAACCATCCATTGCTCCGATACCATTATGTCACATCTCCCGAACCCGATTAGAGAATAAACCGGATCCCGGGAGTGAAATTTAGGACTAATTAAAAATTTTGTCCTTTAGGCCCAAGGATTGTAAGTCCGCGGTGGGGATATAATATTTCAAGCCTCATGTGTAATAAGAATTGGAGGATTCATGCAATTCTAAGGCATATGGAATATCAACAATGGATAATAAACTTCATTTAAATTTAAAGTTGTAAGAAGGAATAAACAAAACTACTCAAAGTATTAAGTTATTACAATGGCCATCCCAAAATCAAGGCTATTAAAATAAACTAATGTCAATAATATGAAAGGTTCAATGAGAGAAAATAAAGAATAAAAGAATCTAAATGGATCCCATGTATATCTCTCTCCCATGCCGGGAATGATGACGCTACTCTACGTTATCGGCATGCCACTCTCGTTCCTCCTCTGTAGGTTAGACATCCACTGGGATCTCCTCACCGGCCTGCTCCTCATAGTAGTAATCACCTGAGGTGTCTGCACACCAAGGAACAAAATCAACGACATGTTGAACAATAGATAAGCAAGGTATAAATAACATGGCATGTATCAAGTGTAAAATAATGACAAATGTAATATCATGTGAGTACAAGGAAAGAGAAGCTAGGCATAAAGCATGAATAATAATCGTAAGAGGCAATAACGGAAACCCTAACATCATCTAGCAATAACCACTATCCAAACAATGCAATGCAAGAAGTAAGAGGGAGACTCTGATGATGTCCTAGCCACCTCCCGAGGTATCAGTAACAATCCACACTAGACTATTAATACCAAAAACCGGCTCAAGTGGGATCCTAGCTCTTGGTCCTGGGAGTAGCAGCACGGTCCTAGCTCGCTCCTAACTATTCAACGCCATGGACGCTGTCCAACGCCGACTGCCCATCCCAATGTCCGAGTAGCCGTCCCATCAAATAAAAAACTCCAAACTGCAGTTGGCCATGACATGCAAATACTAATGAAGTGGTGTTGACACTAGGAATACCAAGACAAACAAGTCTGACTAGTTCAATGCACAAGACATGATCATAGGGATTATCTCATTCGAGACGATACAAGACAAGTTAACCACATGATAATCCCCTCCATGCTAGTCAGTCATGTTTATCAAATACATGACACCTGGTTCCTAAGATACACTCTAACTTAGGTTCGTGTCTTAGTTCTACAAGAATTATGTTTCATAGTAAGTTAGGTGTTTTATGCTAAGAGAGTGAACAAGTGCAAGGGACAATAACAACGGATGCAATTCACAACTCAGTGAAGAATTTATAATCCAAACCTAGGCAAGTGGTGTCATCCATGTAACCCACATGTTCTAACGGAGTACATGTGGAAATTGGATCAACAATGCTTCTAGGGAAATCCTTGGTGTACAATCATGTCAAGCATCGTTTGATTCAATTCCCTATTCATTCGGTTACACCACGCGAAATACATGAATACCTAGACAACCCATCGAAGCACACCAAGCCACGTGCTACGATTTTAATCCCATTAAAGGTCAGGTGAGAGTATGTTTATGGTTTCCGACAACTAAGGCCCAAACCTAAGTTACCGGCCTCATGTCCAATAAAACATGAGCTGGATCATTAATCCGTGTATTTACATTACTTCAGAACCTCGGATTGTGATGAAACTAGAATCATTGGATTCAACATTTAAAGAGTTTTCCAACAATATATTACAAGTAGAAATCCAACGGACGGATTAAAAGTTACAGGTGTCCGAAGTTGACAAGTCATGCCGATTAATTACCCTCCAATCGATCGAACAAAAGGTCTGATCGATCGGACTGTAATCAGTTTCAGTTAATAAATCATCTAATCGATCGATCTGTAGGTCCAAACGATCGGCACTGAACCACTCTCAGTTAGTGGCTATGTCCGATCGATCAGTTTGACAGTTTGATTGATTGGACTGAGATCCATCTCAGTTAACTGGGACGAAAACTCTGTCCGATCGGACAGCGAACCTGAACCCCAAAATTGGGTTTTCTTCTCCTTTTTCCTCCTGCCAATCCATGGCTAACCTGTAGAAAACGAGCCTTCGTGCTCCCATTTCATCACATACATTATTTTACACCCATCATAACAATTTAAAACATCAAAAGGGTTACCAATTACAAATTTAACCAACCCAAATCCCCAAACCTAATCTAACATGTCAATCCCAAATCAATATCAAGAACAGGCTTGGAATTAGGGCATTCTAACAAGAAATCATTGAAATAAATAAAGGAACATACACACATGCATAAATATAAATTGCAAATCTACTTGCCTCAACCAAGAAGAAGATCGGAAATTGGGAAACTCGAGGAGAAACCTTCTACCGCAGAAACCACCAATCTAACCTAACCAAAAGCAATCTAAAAACCGAGAAGAAGAAAGAAAGGAAAAAGATCAAGATCCGACGTAATCTAAACAAAAGAGAAGATGATTGACAAGCTAATGGTAGGAAAAGGCTTACCAACTGGTATCAATGGAAAGAAGGAATCGAAAGGATGAAGATAAGAGGTCCGGATCGTGGAGATGATCTCTCCAGAGTAGAGTTCTGGAGCCTTAAGGAAAATGAAGAAGAAGAAAGGGCTATGGGAGTTCTCGTTCGGTGCAGAGATTAAAATAAGAGATTAGGGTTAATCTCTGTTTAAGAAGAAAAAAGGGAGAAAATGACTAAATTGCCCTTAATTGGATCCGGTGAAGGAATGGACCACTTGAAGGGTTTCTGACCGTAGGATCACGACGAGCCAGGAGACAAAAATGATCAGCGCGACGAGACCTTTCCAACGAACCCAAAAATTACGGCGATTCGAATTTTCGAAAAAATACTCATTTTTTCCTAAATTACAAACTACCCCCTTGCTAGAGTCAAACAAACTCAGAAACGCACGAAACTTCGTAGACACTATTCTAACACTAAAATAAACTCGCTCATGATCTACACCCACTTAAATATCTAAAATATGATTAATTATAATAATTACTAAATAAACGGGTCAACGAGCCTACTATTGGGCCCAACTGACCCAATAAGGTCCTGGCCCTTACACCCGGTTTGTAATATATCAGTCCTCCAATTCCCACCTAAGGCGATTGACACATTGGGTAAAATGTTTCTGAAATTCTTTTGGTGGTACACTCTGAATTCAAAGAAGCTGTATACAATTAAATGGGGGTGATAAGTGCAAATTTATTAATGATAGGGGATTTGGCATTCGAGCTACTAAAACTAATAATTTAGCCCTTTTACCAAAAACGTGCTAGAGGTGTATGGCTGATGAAAATCTTTTGAGTTCTAAAATCGTAAGAGCAAATTATTGCCCAAATAAATTGCTTTGGGAAGGTGGGTTTAGGAAGGGCAATTCTTGGTTTTGAAAGGAATTTATAGAAGCTAATAATTTTGTCAATGATAATGTAGGGTGCATCTTGTAATGGGGAACGCATTTATATTTGGAGGCGCAATTGGATTCCTTGTGAAGGAGGCCTTAAAAAACCTTTTTTCAGTTATTTCTGATCCATATATGGTTGTGATTTGTGAAGGGCCTTATCGATTCGAATAATAATCAAAATATACACCTTCTCGGGAATACTATTAAAATGTGGGTATTGATTGTATTTTAAAAACACATATATATATATATCCCTCGAAATACTAGAAAAGATAGTAAAATTTGGCCATGTATTAAGAATGGTGAGACATCTATTAAATCTACTTATAATGTTCTTTTCTGAAATAAAAATGTTATTGTCCCCTATTCTTTTAAATAGAAGACCATTTGGCGACTTCCCCTTCCTCAAGGGGTTCATTTATTTAGGTGGAAGTGTTTGCACAATGTTATTCAGGTACGATAAATCCAAAGAGTCTGTTGAAATACTCTTTTTCAGTGTGATCATGCAAGAGCCGCCTAGTGTGGCTCTAACCTTGGTGTCCTTGCTAATAACCACCCCGATATCAATGTTACAGAGTGGTGAAAATCTTTTATGGAGTTATGTGCCTCAACAATTTATCCTATCAACCCCTCTTTTAAAGCATTAGTTTTGGCTCTTTGGCGTGTTTTTTTTTTTTAAAGTAAAAATGACTTTATTTTTAGAAGTAGGGTCATAAACCCTTCACCTCCTCAAAATACGGTTTTGAATATGATTGCATGGGACGTTTCCCTAAGAACAGGATTATGCTAATTTCGGTAACAGTACCGACTTGATTTATCTCGATCTCAGTTTGCAAACTCGGCAATAGTACCAAGGTACATCCAGCTTGACAACAGTGCCAGCTAGCACCGAGCTTGAGCTAGCTTCGGTAAAAGTATCAGCTAGGCTCACCTTGGTCTCGGTATAAGGCACATCGGCAACAGTGCCAGGATGCATCCATACCTGGTCTCGGTATCATCTTCAGCTCGGCACAACCAACTGAGGTGAACACTAAACCATAATTATACTCCCACAAAAACTACGGTTACGTTACAGAACGTACTGACAGATAAGATGGGCGCCGGATATTGATAAGGGATTGTCCTTATCTAACGATCACATCCGCATTAATATAAGAAGTCAGCACATGATCCGATGGGACAGTGCCTCCACCTACCTGCACTAAGGAAATATGGTGTGGGCTGATGGGACAGAACTTCCACCAACCCCCACTAAGGGAACGCTAGATGAAACTTCTCCCTATATATATACGAGGGTAAGATCCCAAAGAGGTACACAACACAATACAAAACAAACTCATATAATCCAGACCTTACCCTTCTTCTCCACTCATCCTTTGTTCAGTAACTGTACTAACTTAAACGTCGGAGTGCCTTCGGCTGACTGCAGTCAAGGGCCTCTAACCACTGTCTCCTTCCCTTTCAGGTCTCAGACATTTAATCTCATCCCAAGAGAAACTTAACAGCAGTATCACGAGTTTCATACTCGCCTAATCCAGTTCGTAATATTTAGGCACTTTCAATGATAATCAAAGTTGATGGCAGTTCAGATGAGTCCCATCATTTGTCATTCGATCATAACCAAGGCTTAGTTTGACTGTCTCAAGATTTTGTCTGTCTTTTCTCTTGTAGCCTTTAATGTTGTTAATGGTAAATCTGATTTTGGTTTTGCCTTTTGGCATGACTATCGTTTCGTGGGTGTAGGGTTTGTAATGGCCCAAAATTCTCTTCCTCCAAAGAAGATGAAACAAGGGCGATTGTTGCAACCTTAAGTGAAGCTAGAGCTCGCTACTTCCGTAGATCAGTCCACATTTTGTCCGATGCTTTTGATGTTGTGTGAGCTATAAAAGGATCCTTCAAGTTGGTCTATTGAACCCATTGTGCAAGACTTCAAAGCCCTTTCTCTTCATTTTGAGTTTGTTTATTTTTATTTTATTCGTAAAAAGGTTGAACTCTTTTGCCCATGTACTTTTGGGGTTTTGGAGTTCAGGTCACTCGCTCTTTTGCTTCTTTGCTTAATCCCTGATGTAGTTGTTTTGGTGGTTTTTAAATGATACTTATGATTTACAGAAAAAAAAAAGTTATCTTAACAGCTGAAGAATATGCTTTGGTCATAAATGATAACCAATGGTTGTGTTTCTAAATCATGTCATGGGCACCCAAATAGACAAGAAGCAATATGGGTTGTCGCGTCATCATCATCATCTTCATCATTGAAGTCTTATTTGGATTATAGTTTAAATAAAAATGTTCTCCTAGGCTCTATAGGGCTCACTTGTGGCAGTGCATTCCTTTTGATACTTGATGATGCCAAAAAGTGTTTTCGGGCACCACCGGTCAACAAGTAATAAGTAATTAATGTGAAAATTAATGGGGAGAGAGAGAATTTATAGTGGTTCGGTCAGTGTGACTTACGTCCAGTTCAAACTGGTGATATTACTTCTCTGAGGTAGAGCTTACAAGTCAAAAGAAAACAATGATAGTGTAAAAATGGAGAAGAATTGCTTACCCCCCAGTGCTAGTGGGGCTCTGTAATTTATAGTCTTCCCCTAACAGATGGGGACGACTCTTCAGCAACGGCGCTTCGTTCTGGCGGAGTCTTCGAACTCCCTCAACAGACGAGGCAGGTAGGATCTTCTCTGTAGGACTTGGTAAAAGTGGGTTAAGGGAAACGACGCGCTGACTTCGTCGCTTCGTGGATCCGGATCCAACTTTCAACGAATGGATTTAGACCTGGACTTATCACGAACTCGAGTCACTTAGGCCTGACCCGTCATTGTGGACCGAGTCATTTGGGCCGACCCATCATTTGCCCCCCAATGCCCCTTGTGTAAGAAAACTTGGAGAAGGGGCATTAGCTTGAATTTTTGATCTCTAGGTGGTGGAGACTCCTTCTGCTAGATGACTATTTCCCTTCATGATATATTTTTGCCTCGCTAAACACCCCAAGTATTTCCCATTTTTTGAATGATGGGCCGTTGTTGGGCGTGCAGCTGGAGTGGAATTGGTTGGGCGTGCAGCTGAAGCCCTGGGCGCCTGTGGGGGCGACGCGGGAGAGGAGATCCAGGCGGGAAGAGTGGCAATCCAGGCTAGGGGCGCAATCCAGCTGGGCGAGTTGGTTGTTTGAGCAAAAGGCGCTGGGAGCGCGGGCGCCGCCCGAGGTGGAAGCGCGGGCGCTGGCAGCGCTGGGCGAGGGCGCGGGCGCGGGTGCAGGAGTAGGCGTTGGGAGCGGGAGCGGGTGCTGGGAGCGGGCGTCCCGGACTTCTTTGTGGACCACTTGAATATATATCAATAATGGGAGGATAGGAGCTTACGTCAGCTCATTGAAAGGCCATGTCGCAGCCTCACTCTAATTCAATACATTCATTCTGTATTTATTTTCGTCGTACGTGTACTATATGTGACCATCGGGATTGTCTCTACCCATCTAACAAGTTTAATTGTGGGTCCGAAAGAATAAATGCTTCTCAAGATAAAATAATCTGCAGCAGTATAGGTTTCTCTTCTAGTTCTAAATCTAGAGGTGTCAATTCCATGCATGTGTTTCTTTTCGGATAATATTTCTAGTACGATTAGTACCATATTTGGTTTGGTTTGTAGTACTTGATCAATAATCGTTAATCAATCCAACAGTTAAAATTTTGAACTACACCAAACATGGCCACTAACACTTCATTTTCCCTTGTATCCTTGTTACTCTCCTTGGTCCTGGGTGTTATATTTTCTTGCAAATGCAAAGTGTTAGGAATTTTGTATTTGCAATTTGATGGATGCATTAACATATTCACATCTTTTGAATTTACACTCTTGCATTGTTTTAGAAAACCTTGAAATCTGGTTTTATACATGCATTGTTTTTAAGTTTTGTAAAAGTATTGTTTTATGCATGTTTTGGTTTTAAACTTGGATGCATTGTTTTTAGAATCTAAACTCTTTTGAAAACCTAATTCTTTGTGAATTATATTTGGAAAATCATTTTGAGAATTTAGGTTTGAGCATTGCATACATTCATCATTTTCAGAATCAGTTTTGTATGCATTCTCATTTGAAAAGAGTTTTAGAAATCAAGCTAGCCTATGAGTTTTAAATCTTTCAAAATTGTGAGAACCCGACCCCTAATCTCTTGGATTAGTGTTGTTTTATTTGTGGATTAGTTCTTTTAGTGGGATTAGTAGTTGTTGGGTTGAGTTTGTGAGCTAGAATGGTTTTTCTTCTAGTTTTGGGCTTTTGAGTGCTTTGGTAGCTTGTGGGGCCCTTTGGGGGTTCCCTTTTCGGCTTTGCTTTTCTTGTGAGATTTTCCCGATCTGCTTCGTATTGTGTTTTTGTCCCATTGCATTCATCTTGAGGAATCCTACAACTTTCATGTTGATCCCATATCCATTTGAGAACCCGAAAACCGATTTCTTGGCCTTGAGGGCAAAACAGTCTTTTCACACCAAATCTGTACCCAAAACTCGATATTCTCGAAACCCGCGAAACATATACTTTTTGGAAATTAGATATTTCGACGATCATTTCTTCCTTCTTCGTCGAATTCGTCCGAGGTACCCAAAGAGATGATTTCAGCCCATTTAGCTCCTTTAGTTGTGGGACCCAACCCAACCCAACTCACTTGTTAATAAAGGGGAAGCCATTAGCCATTCATTTCATCCTTCTTGTTCCAGCACAACCCTTTTGAGTCTAGGGTTTTCTTGCCTTTTCTTCTTCTTGCTTCTCCTCCTCTAATCCACACCAAGATTGGCATCAACCAAGAAATGGAACTCATCATCTTCTTCCTCATCTTGCAAGCTTTCCATTGATACCATTTGTGAAGAGAACCCTCCATCACAAGACTTCCTTTGAGCTTACCTTCTCCATTAGAGGACCTTCCAAGTAAGTGATTCTTCCCATCTTCTAGATTTGTAATCTTCTAGCCTTAGAGAAGCTCCACCTTGATTATTGGAAAGTTTCATTGTCATTTCATTGTTTAACCCATTTTTGGGTTGTTTTGGGGGCTTTTGTAGAGATTATGGATCTTGAGCCTAAGAGGTGATTAGGAGCTTGATTTGCTTGATTAGAGTCAAAGGCAAGTGGATGAATGGATTGTTTTGATTATTAACATGTTTTGTGAGAAAATCTTGATTCATTAATGGTTTTGGTGATTTTAATAGTTGTCTTTAATATGATTAATATTGATTTCAAGATGTGCTTATTGATGGGTTATTTCTCCCTTGTTAATCTCTTGGAAATGTATGCATCATATTGTCAAGGTTTCAAATGATTTCACATGAATGAGTTTTCTCCACCTTGTGATTAATTGTGAATGGAAAGAATGGAAAGAATGGAAAGAGAGGAAATTGAAATGAGGAGCTCTTTAGCTCATGATATTGTCTTGGAAACATGTATTTAAACCATCTTGTTTATGGTTCTTTGTGATTGATTATATGTTGGAAGGAAAGGAAACAAAGAGGAAGAAAAAATCAGCTTTCCTGGACCTGCTGTACCCAGGTCCGATCGATCGGACCTACAGGCCGATCAATCGGACTGTCAGTAACTGTAAGCCTTTTTGGGCCGATCGATCGGACCCTGTACATTCTGGTACAGAAATTTGATATTGTGTTTTTTTGGAAACCTTTGGGCCTTCTATGAGTCCTAGAGGTATATACCTTAGTGTTAAGACCAATTGTACCCTAATCTAAGGTCTCTAAGACTAGGGAACTAAAAGAAAAGAATGGTGTTGATTTAGACACTAATCCTTGGTTTTAGGTGGGACCCTTACCCTTTTTGGACCGTTTGGCCTATGAGTGAGGATGTCTTGAGCCGACACTCCTCCCGGTGGGTTCGGTGACATCAAAGTTAATCCATTTCAATCTTGAACGGGATGGAACGACGCGATATCTTCGTTATATCTAAACACAAGTCTATTTCCTTGTTATCGCTAATTCTATTCCTTTCGATGACTGAATCGGTTGCTCGATGTTCCGGATTAATGTCATGCCTAGGATGGACCGTGTATAATCTTGATTCTTGCTATTGTAACACCTAGTACTACCCATAAGCTCATGTTAAGATTTTTGAAAGTAGTAAAAGTGTATAAGGAGCCCGGAATGTCTTCAAACTCAAGGAGTACCAAGTAATTTTTATAATCGACATACGGGACCCCTATTCACTTAAATAGATCTTGAAACCGATATTTTTACCCGAAATTGTTATAGTTCATTGTTTCACCTCTTTTCCCGAGATTTGCATTATATGGCTTGTTTTCCCGAAAGCATTGGAGTTACTCTAGTAACAGTCATTTGTCCCGAAGTGCATTGCATCACATGATATGACAGTGTGCCCTTGAGCACCCCGTTTTACCCGTTTAATTATTGTACTTGATTGACTTGTTTCCCGAAAGCATTGAAGTTACTTTAGTAACAGTTATTTGTCCCGAGATGTATTCCCGATATGAAGTGACAGTGTGCCCTTGAGCACCCCCGTTTTACCCGTTTATTTACTGTACTTGATTACTTGCATATGTCTCGATTGGTTTTGACCTATGAGTCGGCATCACTAAGCTTGGATACCTTGTCGGTTTGATCCACCGACTTGGAAATCCCTCTCCCGTCCCGCCAGCTGCAGTTTGGATCCCGATACCCGGTTATTGCCGTGGTCCCGTCCCGATACCCAGTTCGCTACTGTGGTCCCGTTCCCGTTCCCGTATATTTATTATTGTATATATGATTTACGTTGAGTCTCCTCACCTTGTGTGACTGAGACCAACGTCCCGCTCTTGTCACTTCGGTGATAGAGGACTTAGCTTCTTGTGATTGCCATCTTGCCAGTTCCCGATTCCTTGGACACCCGACATGGTTTATATTGCTTACTTGTTTTCAGATAAATGATTCATTGCTTTTATGAAAGTTGTTATTTAGATAAGTGTTAATGCTCTCTATTGTAAATTCAGTCACTATTATATTGTTTTATGTCCTTTGCACACGTACAAGTTTTACATGAATGCCGGTTGGGTGAATACCCGTGCTTTTACATATGGTTCTAACGATCGATGGTTTTGCTAGAGTTATAGGATTACACATGTTTTAAAATGAATACCCGAGTTATTAAATGTCCATGCTTTGGAATGCGTTTTAAATGACACTCGTTTTGTTAGATCCCGATGTTTATACACGTTTTAAGTGAATACCCGAATTGCTAAACATTCGTGCTTTGTCTTAAATGACCCTTGTTCTGCCAGGTCACTATGTTTATACCGGTTTCAAATGAATACCCGATTTGTTAAATATCCCTGTTTTGAAATATGTTTTAAATGACACGTGTTTTGTCAGGTTTCCATGTTTATACCTGTTTCAAATGATTACCCGAGCTATTTAACATCCATGCTTAAGAATATGTTTTAAATGACACGCGTTTTGCCAGATCCCTATGTTATACCTGTTTTAAAGGAATGCCCGATCTGTTGAAGATCCATGCTTTGAAATATGTGTAAATGAACGTGGTTTTGCCAAACTTCCATATTCATACCTGTTTTCCACGAACACCCGATTGTCAATTATCTATGCTTTTATAGATGATGTAAATGAACATATGCTTTATTAGATCTTCCTGTTTTAACCATGTTTGAAAAGAATACATGTTTTACCCGAGATTCCTGAGTTTTCACCCGTTTAATTATATGCAGCATTTTGAGCAAATAGCATGATTTATCATTTGTATTATTATTCGCTATATTGTGTTCTTTTCATCCACCTGCCAGACCGTCGTGTCTGACCCACTACTTTTGGTACTCAGGTTCAGATTTCTTCGCCCCGAGTTGAGTGCTTTTGTTGGCTGTAGAGCCATGCTTTGCAGGTTAGTTTGTCGGCTATGTCATGTAGACATTGAGCTTGACATCGGAGCTACGTCACATTTGGGTAGTGGTTTATAGCTTCTTGTTGTATGGCTTTTGTTAGCCTTTTTCTTGGGATTCTTAATTAATGTACATTGATAATTGTAACTTGAACATATTTGGGAATGTAATATCCTGTTACTGTCAGCTCTGTATTTTATTGTGATGATTACTCCAGTCTGATATGATTCTTGATATAATAGCTATGGGCTAAAGGTTGAGTGCGACGCGGAATCCGATGGCCACGGGCTTCGGGTCGCAACGCCACAAATGCTTCCGCAAAATATTCAGAATGTGTTGTCTTCACACACGCGGATCTTGGGAGAAGTAAAATATAATTATACCTTAATCCCATCTCCCGCCCCCGAGGTTTCGGTTCGGGGGCGTGACAAAAATGTTTTAGGCTTTTTATGTTCCATGTTTTAAAACCCTTAGAATGATTTAAAACATGTTTTTAAGCTTGATTTATTGGCCCAAAAAGTTCCACAAAGAAAATCTTTGAAAATTGCAAAACTGGAATTTGGGGCCCTGGCAGTGTCGCCGGTCGACCGAGACCTGCTTCCCGGTCGACCGGGAACACTGTCGGTCGAGTGTGCAGGTTCTGAACTGAAACCTGCCAACGGTAAAAAATATGACCGTTGTGCATTCCCGGTCGACCGAGACCTCTTTGCAGGTCGACCGAGGACTAGCCGTTGGGCACTTTTTGGCTACAAAGTCCATTCATTTCCAACCTTTTTCAAGGCTTGACACATGAACTTTTGAGAGCATTTTGGAGCCAAAGAAAGGGGAAGAAGTTGGAAAGGCTAGAGGGCTATTTGGAAATCAAATGCTTGAGTTTTTAAAAGGTACATCATTATAGTTATTTTGATTTCCATTCAAATGAAATCCATGCATGTTCAAATCCTTTGTATTTTCATTTATGCATGATTTCAAGCCTTTAAAGAGTTGTGTTGCAAACTCATTATCTTCATTGGTATATTAGAATGGTTTGCAATCACTCTCATCTAAATCACATGTGTTCTTAGACTTTTATATTCATACAACATGTTTTAGATCATTTCTTTAAGTTGTGTGAATCTTTCATGTGATTAGTTTTATCTTCAATCATCATTTTATAAACCTTGATTTTAAAATGCATCATGCATTCATTTAAGAGCTTTATTGTTAAAATTGATTGAAGAAAAGCATTCATACACTTGTGCACACACTTTAACTTATTCAAGTGTATGTTTGTAATTTGAATTAAACTTTCATATTAGCCTATGTAGAGGCAATTCAATTGAGCTTAAATTGTATCTCTTGGAGTGTTCTTTTGTGAAGACACCTTCTTTGAGAAATCTCTCATTTGTAAAGGTTATTGCTTAGCCTAAGAAAAGCATTGTGTAAAGGTTATTGCTTAGCCTAAGAAAAGCATCTTGTAAGGTTATTGCTTAGCCTAAGAAAAGCATTTTGTAAAGGTTATTGCTAAGCCTATAAAAGCACATTGAGAGGTTGTTGTTAAGCCTAGAAAAACAACATTGTAAGGGTTATTGCTTAGCCTAGTAAAAAGCATACATAGTGGAAATCCGGTGGGGTGATTGGATCACAAGCCGGTAGTGGACGTAGGCATTGAGGCCGAACCACTATAAACCTTGGTGTTGTGGTGTATGCTTGTGGTGATTCATTTATTAGCTTCCGCATATTGTTTGATTAATCATCACATGTGACTAGTTTTTGTTAAGAAGTTAAAATTGGTTAAAATTGGTCACAATTGTAGCTCACCCTATTCACCCCCCCCCCCTCTAGGGTTAGGATCCCAAGGACTTTCACAAAGGAGATTCATCAGAAGCAGAAGCTCTCCTCAAATGGAAAGGTAGTCTTCTACGAAGTGAAGCTCTCCGCACTTGGTCTCTGGGGGCGCTGGGCGCGATGGAGGAGGCTGGCCTTGGCGTGCAGGCATCAAGAGGGGCGAGCTAAGTGGGTCAGGCGCCCCTCCAGGCGCTGGCTTGGCTCATTTGGGCGGCCCGACTGTTGGGTACGCTAATTAAATGTAGTCCCTTGGGTTGCAGATGACCTGAGTTTCAAGATCCTACCTTTTGAGACCGTGCTTTTGGCGCCCCATGAGAGAGCCGCTAAGCTTGAGCTAGGCTTCCTGTTTGAGAACAGTGCAGAGGTAGGCCAAGCTTTTTTGGCGACCCGCGAGAGAGCAGCTAAGCTAGAGATAAGCTGCCTGTTTGAGAAAAGTGCAAAGGGTAAGCTTTTTGGCGACCCGCGAGAGAGCCGCTAAGCTGGAGATAGGCTGCCTGTTTGAGAACAGTGCAGAGGTAGGCCAAGCTTTTTTGGCGACCCGCGACAGAGCCGCTAAGCTGGAGATAGGCTGCCTATTTGAGAACAGTGCAGAGGCCAAGCTTCTTGGCGACCCGCGAGAGAGCCGCTAAGCTGGAGATAGGCTGCTTGTTTGAGAACAGTGCAGAGGTAGGCCAAGCTTTTGGTGATCCACGAGATGATTCACCTCGCCTGGACCTGTTGATTTCCTCAGCATTCATATATTTTTGAGCTTTTGCCAATAGTTCTGGCATGCTCTTTTGGTGGTCGCTTCGTTACTGAAAAGAGGAAACTGGATGAACGGAGGCCTCCCAGAAAGGCGGTCATGGTGACTTTGTCATTGGGCTCCTCGACTTGGAGGACCTCCTCGTTAAAACGAGTGAGGTAACTCCTCAGACTCTCATCTCGGTCCTGTTTTATGCTAAGTAGGTGTGTGGCAGGCTTCTGGTGGCGGCGCCTATCGATAAAGTGTGAGACAAAAGATTTGCTCAACTCTCCAAAGGTGGCAATGGATGCTTAGGGGAGATTGGCAAACCACTATCAAGCGGAACCCTTCAATGTAGTTGGAAATGCCCTGCACATTATCTCGTTAGGGATATTATACAGCTGCATTTTTTTTTGTACGTCTCCAGATGGTCCAGTGGATCCTTCGTTCCATCAAAGGTCTCCAAGGATGGCATCTTGAACTTCCGAGGGAGTTGGTAGTTCGCCACGGCGGGTTTGAACAGTGTGTCCGTCCATTGTACAAGGTAGTCTATTGTTTCTGGTACCTGTGCCTTCATGGCATTGAAGACATTGCCAATCTGATTCTGCATTTCCTTGATCTTCTCATCCCAATGATTGGGGCTTCTCTGGACTGGCCTTGGAAATGACTCTCATCTTCCAGGCTGTGATTTTCACTTCCCCCCTCCAGAAAATGAGGATCTTCATCGTTGGAAGCAGAGGGAGGGGGTGGAAGTCCACCGCGATTCGATCCTCCAGGTGGGGCTCTGCCCGGGGGTGGAGGCACGTCGAGATGGGCACGACCTTGAGGGTCGACCAGAAGTCTTCCGTGTAGGGCGACATGGGGAACTCCACTGGAGGCGCCCTGGGCGCCCAGGTGTACTCCTCGACCCTGGGCGCCCAGGTGAGGATGATGACGGGCGGCACCTTGGCCCCGGGCACCATGTGGACGGGCGCCCGGGTGAGGTGCCCCTCTGCGTGGAGCAACTGGTTGCTCCGAGCGTGGTACTTCTTACTGTCATGTACCAATTGGTGCTCCTCCTTGCCCTACCAGCATGAGTTGCAATATCTGCTGGTTCTGGATCACCAGCTGCTGCATGGTCTCCAGCATCTGTTGAGGAGAGGGAGTAGGAGCATTCGGTGCAGGGTTAGTCGATGGAGGGTTACCCTCGCCCTCCCGCGAAGGATTACCATCTTGTCGCCTTGTTGACCTTGTGGTGATTGGCATAGCTTTAAAAAAAAGAAATTTTCTTTGATTCCCACAGACGGCGCCAAACTGATGATGCCAAAAAGTGTTTTCGGGCACCACCGGTCAACAAGTAATAAGTAATTAATGTGAAAATTAATGGGGAGAGAGAGAATTTATAGTGGTTCGGTCAGTGTGACCTACGTCTACTTCAAACTGGTGATATTACTTCTCTGAGGTAGAGCTTACAAGTCAAAAGAATACAATGATAGTGTAAAAATGGAGAAGAATTGCTTGCCCCCCAGTGCTGGTGGGGTTCTGTAATTTATAGTCCCTAACAGATGGGGACGACTCTTCAGCAACGACGCTTCATTCTGGCGGAGTCTTCGAACCGCCCTCAACAGACGAGGCATGTATGATCTCCTATGCAGGACTTGGTAAAAGTGGGTTAAGGGAAACGACGCGCTGACATCGTCGCTTCGTGGATCCAGATCCAACTTTCAACGAATGGATTTAGACCTGGGCTTATCGCGAACTCGAGTCACTTAGGCCTGACCCGTTATTGTGGACCGAGTCATTTGGGCCGACCCATCAATACTGATATTATTCCAATTTGGCACGAGGCTCAATTTTGTGGTCATTGAACATTAAATCACCATTGGTTTCAATCTTAAAACATTCTACTATTATGATACCATTAGACTTTAAGGCCGTTAGATCAAGGGCTAGGCTAATCTAGCGTGGCTGATTTTTGTGTCCCCTCGTCTATATGTAAACCTAACTATCCACCATCTTTCCATTGATAGACATTCATCTAAGTAGCCCCATGAGATAGATTTTTTTTTGTTAATTTGTAAAATTGTATTTAAAAAAGAAGAAATGACCAATTGGCCCCAAGAGATAGATTGCTTTTGAGAAAATGCAGTGTGCTCACAGGAGAACATTCTCACAAATTCATAAGCTCAACTTTTCTACTCAACCTTATTTAAAGAGCTTTTAGAAACTTCATAATCCTTTTTTTCTTTTCCTACCATTGCATTCTTGACCTCTCCAAATACATATTTCGTTTACGCTTCTTGAATACATCTCACAAAATTCATTTTTGTTCTTTTGTGAATAAAGGACTTGCCTCTAAGTACGTAACATGTTCGATCATATAACATTTCTTCATTTAGTTTTCTACGGGAGAGCTACTCTTACGTTCCAATATAAGTTGTGGAACAAAATTTTCAATTTTAATTATTTGACCACTGGACCATAGCCCACATTGGTTTTTACCTGATTCATGAAATGGGCGGATGATATCTTGATCTTCTGTACTCATAGAAAATCAACAGCTTAGACCTTATGGCACCCATTAACCCATAGCCACTTGTTAGCACTGGGAGGCCGACTTTGTCCTTGTACTCACCTTTCAAAGAAAGAGCCAAGGGGTGGGTCCGCCCTTCAGCATGCAAGTGCTTGTATATTCTCCCTTACTTTATAGGACTTGGAGCCCTGCATGCTGTGAGTTGTGACTCAGTGCCGTGCAACTCAAAAAAGAAGCCATTTCCTCCAACAACTTTTGGGGATGCCCACTTGAGTTTGTTGGGTGCTCTAGATGTGGGTTTGATGGTCCCCAAGGAGCATGTGGCGTAGGGATTCATTCACCATCCTCTTGAGAGATTTTGTTTCTT
Organism: Cinnamomum chago; assembly: GCA_038049695.1. Taxonomy (NCBI): domain Eukaryota; kingdom Viridiplantae; phylum Streptophyta; class Magnoliopsida; order Laurales; family Lauraceae; genus Cinnamomum; species Cinnamomum chago. The sequence goes on from CP142451.1 coordinate 66,730,094, forward strand.
TTAGTTAAATAAAAGGGAAGCATGCCACAGTAAGGGCATGTGTCCCCATCTCAAGATGTAATCAGTGTTTACCCTTAAGCTATTTTTCTAATGCTTAATCACCATTTAAGCAAGTGGCATGACCTTTTCTGCCGACAAGCTAGTGTGGCAACATTAATGACAGTAACTACCTGCTTATGCTCAATAAACACAATGGTCACCTCGAAAGGCGTCATCATTGTCAGGAGATAAGTACAAGTGTTGAGGGGCCCTAATCAACATTTGCAATCGCTTTTACCTCAACTGATTATGGATACGGTCTGATCAGATTTAAGTACACACGCGACTGGTATTGTAGAGTGGTTGATATGTTTTGTAAAATGACCCTTGTAATTTGTAAATGGATGCACCTGATGCATGAGAATACAGTGATGCACTATATTGAAAATATTTAGATGTAAATTATTACAATATGTGACATAAGCCAATCCATTGACCCCAGCATTTACTTTTGAGTCCTTATTTGCGCCATACCATGGCAAAATCTATGACAAAGTCCCAAGTGGAATTGGGAACTTTACTCCTTCCATCCCAACGACTAGGGATCGATTTCTGGTGGGTGGCTTTATTCCTCTCCAACTAGGCCACTGACCCAAGTAAGAAAAAAATAAAAATAAAAAGTCCCAAGTGGAATAATGTCTGGACAATAAATTGTTGCCCATTTAAAGGGGCCGCAGTGACCAAAGAATTCCAATTATTTACTAGCACAAAAACCCATGTTGCTAAGCATGGTACAGCCATATAATGCAAATCAAACTACTATAAAAAAAATCAAACACTCATAAATTTAACATCCATATATTGAACAATTAAACACTAATAAACCTAAAAAAAATGTAAGTGATGAATAAATTTGTAATGAACATTACCATAAAGTCATGACTGCTTAGGAGATTAAATATTGGAGATTTTATAAGAGGAACAAAATAATAGACATTTTAAAAGAGACTAATTAAGTTATGACGTCAACAACAGTAAGCACTTTCAATTCAAATTAATTATAAATTTTTTTCTTATATTTGAATAGTTAAAGAAGAAGAAAAAGTGTATACCAGCTATGGAAGACCAAAACCAATTGTATAAACCACAATGAATAAAAAAGCTAATGGTGCATCTCTTACTTCCACCTTATTCTCTAAGCTTCCTTGTTAGCATCCTCTCAATAACCTAGTAACCATAGGAGTTCTTCACGAGTTCATGAGCAAACCTATGGGAAAATGGAGATCAAATCTTTGAAGTCCAACAAAATGGACTGGATAGACCAATCTAGTGTCCCATTGATCGCTCTCGAACCATGTTAAGAGCTTCAAACAAAAGATGAATCGTGTGGAATACTCATAAACTAGTTTATTTAAACTCAGATTCGATAGTTCTCACCTCTGCTTCTTTCGGAGAATAGACTTTATATCCATCAAGCGAACAAGCATGCACCCAAGAGCCATTAAACCAAATATCAAAGTCAAATCTATCTTTTCCATCCATGGCTATAAATGAGGCATTTGATAAGACATGAGTTGTGCCTCTAGGGGTCCTCAAACTAAAATCGCGATGAAACTCTGAAGATCCTTTTCGATCCATTTCAGACCTGTGCATATAGATATCAATCAATCTTTTAACAATGTTGATCGTAATAAAAAAAAATTTTGATTTTCATGCCTGCAAAAATTAGATCATATTAGATTTTCCATATGGCCCTTCACAAATCCAAGACCCAAATATTAGTTTGAGGATGGGTAGGTGGAACCGACGAATCAAGGAAGCCCATGAAAGAACTCGACCAATCCCGGATCCTAAGAAGAGCAACAATATGAGATAGCATTTCAATATTAGAACCAAACCAAGTAGCTCTCGCATGTTCACATAGAAAGAGAGTTTGCTCAATTGACCCTTCAAGGTAGGGGTGTAACGGTTCGGTTAACCGGTCTTTTTGGGGAAACCGTTAACCGAACCGTAACCGCGGTTTTCCATCTTTAAAAACTGTAACCGTAACCGTATGTACAAAAACCGTGGAAAATCGAACCGCGGTTAACCGTATTATACGGTTCGGTTACGGTTAATAACCGTGGAAAAATATACACAGTAATACAGTATAATTACAGTATTATACGGTTACGGTTACAGTTCAGTTACGGTTAATAACCGGCGATGACGATGTGGGAAGCTAGGGTTTGGTTTTAGGTAAGGAAAATTCCGTTTACCCCTCATGTATATATTATTTTATTTGTTATTGGTGCGGTTAACCACATACGGTTAACCGAACCGTATTTTACGGTTCGGTTCGGTTAATAACCGTGAATATTGTGGAAAACCGTAACCGAACCGAACCGTGCGGTTTTTTTGTTTTATTTACCGTAACCGAACCGAACCGTGAAAATACAGTTAATAACCGCGGTTCGGTTCGGTTCGGTGCGGTTTGACGGTTAGGCGGTTTTTTCTTACACCCCTACTTCAAGAAATCATATAGTAGAGAAAATGCATCTTCAGAAATATTTTTATTGTAAAGAAATTTGCATGCCTGAATTGTGCTATTAAGGAATCCCAAATAAAAAGAAAATAACTCTTTGAGGTAAGAAAAGATGCCATAAAGACTTTGAATTAATGGGAGAGGTAAGGATATCTCTACCTTCACTATGGATGGGTTTGTAGGCAGATCTTGAAGACAGTTCATCCCCTTTCAAAAAGGGCTAAATTCTCCTATCATTTCTTCTATAAGGGATATGGATTTTATTGATACACAACACCAAAAACAGGAAATTGGAACGGAAAAGCGTTCCTAATCCTTCCGTTCCTAATCCGTTAAACCGTTCCAAAAGCGTTCCAATTTCCGTTCCAATTTGGTACCAACCGTTCCTAATCCGTTAAAGCGTTCCAATTTCCTGTTTTTGGAACGGTTTAACGGATTAGGAACGCAAGGATTGGGAACGCTTTTCCGTTCCAATTTCCTGTTTTTGGTGTTGTGATACTCTCCACATCAGTAGTAGAATTATTGAAATTACTTCTAATTAGCTAGGCATTCTAGATTTTGTCCGAATTCCAAAGGTCTTTAATCAAAAGGTTCTGACTGACCACATTAGAAACAAGTTTTCTAAGACAACTGTCCAAAGGGATCCAATTAAGATTCCAAATAAACTTTGATCCTCTTTTGCAAATAACCCATCACACCCTCTCATTAATCAGATTAGTTGCTTCTATAAACCCTTTCCAAAATCAGAAATTTCATTTTCTAAAGTTGGCCTCCCAAATAGGCTTATTCATAATATATTATGCATTAAGAATCTTTGAACTTATAGTCGGCTTTCATTAGAAAGGAACCTCCAACTCGTTTTATTCAAGAGGGTAAGATCGTTCTCTTTGGTGTCTCGAATCCCTAATCCCTGGTCTTTTAGTAGTGTCACGCCCCTATACCCGATTAATAGGTAAACCGGATCCAGGGTGTGAGATTAGGGGCCAATTGAAAAAAAAAAATCTCTATTCATAGCCTATGTTTAGGTCTCAAAGATCTAAGTCTGTGGTCAAGATAGAATGTTTCAACCTCTGAACAACCTGCGGAAGATTTAATAACAATAATCATTCAATAAAGTTCATAACATAGTTTGTAATGCAAGGCTTTGATTTCCCTTTTTATATTCAAGTTTATAAACAAAAGATATAAAGTTTATAAAAAAACATGGCCATCCCAAAACCTAGGCCATGATACAAAAAATAAAAAATAAAAAAAAATCAAAAGATAAGACTCCAAAAGCAAGTGCCCCCAATGTTATGCTCACTTGCCAAGAGTGACGACACTACATTACGTTGTCGGCACGCCACTCATGGAACTCCTCTGGCCGAGGATGTTATGGAGAGTTTTTGATGAAGTGTCCAGCATGATTATGTGTTGGAATTACTGTCAACACATTGTCACAAACTTTGCAAACAAGTGTGGTGAAGTACAACAACGCAGCTATGAACCAACTGTTGTTGTGCTTATATCTTCACAGCTACCATCTGGACTAAAAAATGGTCAACATGACTTTTGTGCATCAGTGATAGGACTTGATTTTTGGTCTTGGAATCGGGTTGATCTGACTTTAGGTTTTAAAGTTATGGCCCGGACAGCGGGACAACTCTATCTCTCTCAGGTTGCTGTTTTTCCTAAACCAGTCAGCTTCAAGGTGTTTTTACTCTACCGTCCAGTCAATCTGGGTTAAATCTCAAAACATGAAAGTTGTAGCCCTCTGATATATCTTTCATTTGGCTCAAGAATCATGTCATTTCGAGCTCGGAAGAGGAAGTTATGAATTTTCTAGTGGAGATATATTTTGCAGTTTTTCTGCACTGCGAGATTAATATATCTTCTGGGTAGGTTGCTGTGGGTCCCATTATGTGCTGGAAAGTAATAAGCAGATGGCCCATCATATTCATCTGACCCAAATGGTAAGTCAGCCTAGCCAAAACGTGAAATTTCATGTTGGGTTCTTTTGCTTGGCAAGAAAGCCAAAAAGATATTCCTCCTATCTTTTTGTTGTGAGCAATTTCCTCTATTGGCTAGAGATCCAACTTTTTAGGATCTGAAAATATGAGGTTGGAAAACGGCATTATTAAAAGAAGAAGATGAGAGATTAAAAATAGCGTGAGGAGAGTTTTTCAAGAGAGATTTAGAGAGAAGAGTGATTGTGAGAAGAAGGTGCTGCTGGGGTTGCTGTGTTGCACGTTTCTATAGCAAGTGTGGACGAGAATGTGCTCATGAAGATGATGATTCGTCCATAGATAAGTGTCTCTCTGTTTATGGCTTAAATTTCAATCTGTAAAGGATTGAGAGAGAGAGAGATTGTAGTGGGGAAGGGCTGTAGAAAGATCTAAACTTTTATTCTGTAAAACATCAAGTGGGTGCTTGGTGTTGGGGATTTGGTGATCCTGTCTGTGGGTGCAGACATCTTGGAAAGGGAGTAGGTGCTTCCTAGATAGTGGGTGCTATCTGAAACTCAAGGGTTGGTGCTCTTTGTCGTTGGTGCGACTAAATAGATTCAGACCTATTCCGGATCGGTGTTCGGACAGTCTTTGAACCGTGGACGTAGCCTTTTTTTGGTGAACCACGTTAAATCCGTTGTCCGTGTGTGTGATTTGATCTTTTGTTGTTGAAATTGGACCTGGTTTTAAGAAATCACTGATTCACCCCCCCTCTCAGTGATCGCGATATCCAACAATTGGTATCAGAGCCAGGCTCCCTTGATAAGCTTAACACGCTGAGGGTGATCTCTTGTCAAATCACATGGCATCTAATACAGGGAATATGAAAGCACCTTTGTTTGATGGTTCTAATTACTCCTTCTGGAAGATCAGAATGCAGGCCTTCATCAAATCACTTGGCTATGATGTCTGGGAGGCTGTCAGAGTCGGTTACAATGCTGCCATCGTACCCACTGATGCTGCAACGAAGAAGTTAGCAGACAACGACTCCAAGGCGCATAATGCACTCTTTAGTGGCCTTGTGGACAGCGAGCTGGTCAAAGTTATTGCATGCAAAACAGCCAAGGAAATATGGGACAAGTTGCAAAGCATTCATGAAGGTGATGAGAAGATTAAAGAGGCAAAGTTGCAAACTCATCGCTCTCAATTCGAGTCTCTTCGCATGGAGGAAAGCGAGAATATTGACTCTTACTTGTAACGAGTGAATGAAGTCACGAATGACATTCGTGGACTAGGGGAGGAGATTAAGGAACCAGTCATCGTCAAAAAGGTTCTAAGATCTCTCCTTTCCCGGTTTGATTCCAAAGTCTCTGCCATTGAAGAAGCTAAGGATCTGAATGCTTTCACCATGGATGAATTGCATGGTTCTCTCACTGCGTACGAGATGCGCATAGGCAAGACGTCCTCGTCTGATAGAGAAGCGACCTTCAAAGCTCAGAAAAAGGGGAAAGAGATTGCTGGCCATGATGCTGATACTGAGGATGATGAGCTTGAGGCTCAATTTGTTAGAAAGCTGAAGAAAGGAAGCAATGGAAAGTACAAAGGGAAGCTACCCTTTAAATGCTTCAATTGTGGAGGTTTTGGTCATTTTGCTGTGAAGTGTCCACTGAAAGAAAACAATGATAATGACTCTTATGCTCATAAGAGTAAAGGGAAGAAAAATTTCAGAAAAAGGGGCAAAGCAAAAAACTTTATAAGTCAACAAGATGACAGCACGTCTGAAACTTCAGACGATGATGAATCAGCTGAAGCAACTGAAGCTCTCTTCATGGTTACTATTGAAGAAGAAGAGGAGCAAGAGCTGGAAGAGGAAGAGGAGGCTGAGGTCAATCTTGAAGAAGAACTCATTGCTGCACTTGAGGAGCTTAGCATGGAACGTAAAACAAGTAAGAAAAATCTGAAACTTCTCCATGAATCTGAAAGTTCAGTTGTTGCTCTGAAAACTCAAGTTGAAGAATATAAAAGAATGGTGGAAGGCCTTGAAAATCAAATAAGTATAAAAAAGGAAGAGGCTATGAAACTTGAAACTGAAATCGCTAGAGCAAAGGCTGAAAACTTGGAAAGTAGCCAAAAACTCAAAGCGCTCCAAGCGATTGAAGGGACAATGAAACTCAATGAAATTCTGAAAGTTCAAAAGCCCTTCCACAATAAATTTGGTATTGGATTTGAGATCGGAGAGTCCTCTAAGGCTGCACCTTCTTTGTTTATGAAACAGAGTGCTATACCTCTCAAGGCTACAAAGCTTCAAATTCAGCCTAGTATTGAGATGGTCAATAAGAAAAGGTTTTTGGAGTTTAACCAGCCACCTAAGAAAGGAAGAATGTTCAGATTCTATGGTTATTGCTTTCATTGTAATAGATATGGACATAAAAGAGCTGATTGTAGATTCTATGTTAGAAACAGTCCATTAGTGACTAGGAACCCTTTTTCAATCCTAAAAGGCCACAAAATTGAGTGCCATAAGTGTTATAATTATGGACACTTGGCTAGGGATTGTAGGTTGCCTATTGCTAACCAATTTCAGGTTGAAAAGAAACCCAAGTTAGTCAAGGCTTGGAGGGCAAAGAAAAGTGCAGAAAATTCCAAGGAATCGCTCATTGTGCAAATGGCATTCAATGCACAAAAGAAGGCAGCACCATGGGTCCTTGATAGTGGCTGTTCAAGCCATATGATAGGTGATAAGGATAAATTCATCAAATTACAGCACTGTGAAGGCGGAACAGTGAAGTTTGGTAACAATGATGGTGCCAAAATCTGCGGAAAAGGTGTTGCTCAGCTAATGGCAAACAAGATCAGATCAGAAGAAGTCTTATATGTGTCTGGACTGAGACACAACTTGCTAAGTGTGAGCCAGATCTGTGACAAGGGCAACGAAGTTGTCTTCACAAAGAATGGGTTTGTTATCAAGAAGTGTAGCAACGGCAAAACAGTGGCTACTGGATCTAGGACTGCTGGAAATCTCTATACATTTTCAGATGGAGCCGAAAAGACTTGCTTGATGAGTCGGACAGAGGAAAGTTGGTTGTGGCACAAACGCCTCGGGCATCTAAGCTTTGATAACATGTCAAAGATTTGCAATTCAAAGTCTGTAAGAGGTATGTCTACAGTTGAAAAGCCTTCCAACCCCATTTGCGACTCTTGCCAAAAGGGAAAGCAAACGAGGGTAATGTTCAAGTCAAAGGAGCATCATTCAAAGAAACCTCTTGAGCTAGTGCACACTGATCTCTGTGGACCGATGCGAACTCAAAGCACCAATGGAGATAAGTATTTCATGTTATGCATTGATGATTATACTCGTATGACATGGGTATTGTTTCTTAAACATAAACATCAAGCACTTGATCGTTTTAAAGTGTTTAAAGCACAGGTTGAAAATCTAATTGAAAAACGTATCAAGATTTTAAGGTCTGATCGTGGAGGCGAGTTCACATCTGAAGAGTTCACTAAGCATTGTGAACACCATGGCATTCAAAGACAATACTCAACCCCTAGAACTCCACATCAAAATGGAGTTGTGGAACGGAAAAATCGCACCGTGCAAGAGATGGCTCGCACAATGCTAACTGAAAGCAAGCTGGCTGACAAATATTGGAAGGAGGCAATTCATACGGCTGTATACATTCAGAATCGATGCTTGATCAGGCCACATGAAGACAAAACTCCCTATGAGCTATGGTTTGGGAGAAAAGCAACAGTCAAGCACTTCAGAGTCTTCGGTAGCAAGTGTTATATCAAGCGGCTCGAACAAAATCCAGGCAAATTCGAAGAAAGAGCTGATGAAGGTATATTTCTGGGTTACTCCTCCTCTAGTAAGGCTTACCGGTGTCTTAACAAAAGGACCAGAAAGATCATAGAAAGTGCTGATGTTAGAATTGATGAACATCATGAATCCATGCCTATTTCTAGTGAAGGAAGCACAATTTATGAAAAACTCTCTGAATCAGAGAATGAAAGGTCTGAATCCAATACATCAAGGGACGGTTCAGAAGTCGCCTCCCCTACTAAACATAGGACTTGGGTAGAGCAACACCCTAAGGATCAAATCATTGGAGATCCTAAGGCCGGTGTTCAAACTAGACAAAGTGTAGTTAGCAATTACTCACTTGTGTCCACCATTGAACCCAAGACTGTGGCTGAAGCCAGTCTCGATGAAAGTTGGTTGAAAGCTATGCATGAGGAGTTGGAGCAAATTGAGAAGAACTCCACATGGGAACTAGTTCCTAGACCTACTGATAAGAATGTTATTGGTACTAAATGGGTCTTTCGGAAAAAGCTGAATGAAGATGGTCAGGTCATAAGAAACAAAGCAAGGTTGGTTTGTAAAGGCTATGCTCAAGTTGAAGGCATAGATTTTGAAGAGACCTTTGCACCGGTGGCTCGTCTGGAAGCCATTCGTATGTTTCTTGCATTGGCTGCATACAAAACCTTCAAGGTCTTTCAGATGGATGTTAAGTCAGCTTTCTTGAATGGATTACTTGAAGAAGAGGTATACATTGAGCAACCTGATGGTTTTCTCATTAGCAAAAATTCAGACCTAGTGTGCAAGTTGAAAAAGGCTCTTTATGGACTGAAACAAGCGCCAAGGGCGTGGTATGCAAGGCTGGACCTCTATCTCCGCAAGATCGGCTTTGGAAAAGGACTGGTTGATAGCAATCTTTATGTCAAAACAGAGTTAAGCAAACAACTGGTTGTTATTGTTTATGTCGATGACATAATCTTTGGCGGAAATGATGAAGAATTGTGCAGGAATTTTGCTGAAGAGATGAAGAAAGAATTTGAGATGTCAATGCTTGGAGAACCGAAGTTCTTTCTTGGTTTGAAAGTTCAGCAGCTGAAACATGGTATCTTCATATCACAGATGAAGTACATCAAGGAAATGCTGAAGCGTTTTAACATGGAAGACAGCAAGCCAGTGAGCACACCAATGTCAACGAACACAAAGCTAAGCAAAGATGATAAGGTTTCGTCCGTTGATCACACCACCTATCGTTCTATGATAGGAAGCTTGCTTTACTTGACTGCTACAAGACCGGATCTTCTACAAGCAGTATGCATGGTGGCTCGATTTCAAGCATCCCCAACTGAGACGCACCTTACAGCAGTAAAAAGGATCTTTCGATATCTGAAAGGTACTATGGAGCTTGGTATCTGGTATCCCAAAGGCAAATCCTTCACTCTTGTTGCATACTCTGACGCCGATTGGGCTGGATGTATAGATGATCGCAAGAGTACAAGCGGTGGTGCATTCTATCTCGGTGAAAGGTTGGTGGCATGGCACAGTAAGAAGCAAGATTCAGTATCCCTTTCGACAGCGGAAGCGGAATATATTGCAGCGGCAACTTGTTGTACGCAAGTGTTGTGGATGCGGCAAATGCTCTCTGATCTAGGAGTTCAGACAACTGATCCTACGCCGATCCTATGTGACAACACGAGTGCAATTCACATCTCTAAGAATCCTGTTCAGCACTCTCGAACGAAGCATGTTGCAATCCGCTATCACTTTCTCAAAGAAAAGGTTACTGCTGGAGAGGTAAAGTTGGATTACGTTCCAACCACTGAGCAAGTGGCTGATATCTTCACAAAGCCACTACCAAAGGAAGTCTTCGAGTATCTTCGCAAGAAATTGGGAGTTACTCACTCTCCAAAGACTTAGAAGACCTTCAAGGAAGAGGGAGGAGGTACTCATGCTTATTTTATTTGCTTCCCTGAACAGTCCCTTTGGATTTGTTGTCAAAGGGGGAGAACAAGACTCTGAGACCGTCATCAGTGTTTCATTTCGGCCAGAGACTATGAGAATTAGCATGATGACAGGGGGAGTCTATGATATGGATTATTGAAGAGCTGTCAATATGATGGTAACTGATAGAAGAGCAGCGCTGACATAAAGCCGACGATCAGAAGATTAGAAACTTGTTTGCAAGTAACATGAAGATCAACATGTTCCATGTGTTGCCAACAATTCCAAAGGGGGAGATTGTTATAATTTGAGATGTTATAGAGAGTTTTTGATGAAGTGTCCAGCATGATTATGTGTTGGAATTACTGTCAACACATTGTCACAAACTTTGCAAACAAGTGTGGTGAAGTACAACAACGCAACTATGAACCAACTGTTGTTGTGCTTATATCTTCACAGCTAACATCTGGACTAAAAAGTGGTCAACATGACTTTTGTGCATCAGTGATAGGACTTGATTTTTGGTCTTGGAATCGGGTTGATCTGACTTTAGGTTTTAAAGTTATGGCCCGGACAGCGGGACAACTCTATCTCTCTCAGGTTGCTGTTTTTCCTAAACCAGTCAGCTTCAAGGTGTTTTTACTCTACCGTCCAGTCAATCTGGGTTAAATCTCAAAACATGAAAGTTGTAGCCCTCTGATATATCTTTCATTTGGCTCAAGAATCATGTCATTTTGAGCTCGGAAGAGGAAGTTATGAATTTTCTAGTGGAGATATATTTTGCAGTTTTTCTGCACTGCGAGATTAATATATCTTCTGGGTAGGTTGCTGTGGGTCCCATTATGTGCTGGAAAGTAATAAGCAGATGGCCCATCATATTCATCTGACCCAAATCGTAAGTCAGCCTAGCCAAAACGTGAAATTTCATGTTGGGTTCTTTTGCTTGGCAAGAAAGCCAAAAAGATATTCCTCCTATCTTTTTGTTGTGAGCAATTTCCTCTATTGGCTAGAGATCCAACTTTTTAGGATCTGAAAATATGAGGTTGGAAAACGGCATTATTAAAAGAAGAAGATGAGAGATTAAAAATAGCGTGAGGAGAGTTTTGTTAGAGTTTTTGTTTTGTTGCAATTTGATAGGATACATTCACTTTCATAAAGCTTGTCCTCTCATTCATTCAGGGTTTTATTCATAGGATCATCATGCATATTTCTCATTCTTGTTCTTTGTATTTATCTTTTGATATGCATGATTTTCATTTCTGTTTGACTCTTAAGTTGTTGGAGTTTTTGGTTTCAAAAATCATCCAAGCTTTCCAAAGTTTCTAACTTTAAAATCATTATTTTGATTTGGAGTTTTCATGACTTTTAAAATTCAGTTTCCATCTTCTTTCAGTCATGATTTAATGCTTGGTTAATGTGTCTCAAAGTCCCCTGGAAGACATGTTTCTCACACTTTTTCAAAAAACTGGGCATCTCCCAGTGTTGCCGGTCGACCGGGCCAAGCTTGCTGGTCGACCGGGATCACTGCAATTTTTAAATGCAGTTTTGAGCAGAATTTTCCAACGGTAAAAAATATGACCGTTGTGCTTTCCCGGTCGACCGAGGCCTGTGTGCAGGTCGACCGAGGACTAGCCGTTGGCAACTTTTTCTTTATAAAAAGTGGTTTTTTGGTTGAAGAAAGTTGCTGATCTTGGAGGGACTTTTGAGGCCAATTGTTTGCAACTTCTCAAGAGCATTTTCAAAGGGATTATGAAGCCATTCCATTAATTCAACCTTTGATCTTCAAATGGGTGTGCTTTCTTTAATCCTAGTCTTTTTAAAATCATTTTTTGTTTCAAATCTTTGATCTCTTTCTATACATGATTAACAAGTTGCTTTTCTATTAATATGTTGTCTTTCATATCATGCTAAGTACTTTAGAAATCACATGAGCTTTATGGATGCAACATTTGGTCTATGTTACACATGATTTTACTTTCTTGTTTCAAAAATCAACTTGTTAGACTTTAGAACATCTTTCTTGAAAACAAGTTATTGTTCATTGTTAATCACATGTGTTAGACATATAACTCTTTCTCAAATATATGATTAACATCTTTGCATCATTCAAGTTTTTATCTTTTCAAAGAGAAAGAGTTATTTCTAGAAAATGCAACATTCATAGACTTTGTCATTGTTATGCATATTTCTAGGAGTTGAGTTTTCACTTTCTAATTAGCCTAATTAGAGGCACTCAATTGCACTTCATTGTTCTCTTTATCCATGCATTCTTAGGCATATTTCTTAAGAGAAAAGTTCTTTGTTGTAAAGGTTCATGCTTAGCCTTGAAAAGCATATGTTGTAAAGGTTTATGCTAAGCCTTGAAAAGCATAGTGTTGATTGTAAGGTTTGAGGTGATCCTAAACCTTATTTGAAGATAGTGAATACCGGTAGGTGTACCGGGAGTGGATGTAGGCAATTTGGCCGAACCACTATAAATAAGCTTTACGTGAAAGGTACTAAGAGTGATTGATTTTTTTCTCTTTACATGAATGATTTACTTTTGGTTAAATGAATATTGTAGTTGTGATTACTTGTGTATGCTCATCTTAGAGATTTCTATCTATCACAAGATAATTAATCTTCACCAAATCTTAACTGACTTAAAAGTTAAAAGATTTCAAATTGGTCTAGGTTTTTAGAGCTCATCCTATTCACCCCCCCCCCCCCCTCTAGGATTCGGTCATTGGACTTTCAATTGGTATCAGAGCAAGGTTGCTCTTGTTTTGGTTTAACCACCTAGAGTTAGAATCCTAGTGAGTGTTTTTCTTTTGTTGCCACCATGCAATCTCAATTGGGTGAAGGAAATGCCACCAATAGACCTCCTCTGTTTAATGGAACACACTATCGCTATTGGAAAATTAGAATGCAAGTGTTCTTAGAATCCCAAAACGTAGATGTGTGGAACATCATTGAAGATGACTATCATCCTCCCACTACCATAGAAAAAGACTCTGAAGGGAATGTTATATCCATAAAAACCAAACCCAAAAATACTTGGACTCAAGGAGAAAAGGATAGAGCTAACTTAAATGCTAAGGCTAAAAATTCTCTATATTGTGCTCTATCTCAAGAAGAATTTAATAGAGTAGTTAATTGCAACACTGCTAAGGAAATTTGGGATACCCTAGAGATCACCCATGAAGGCACGGATCAAGTCAAGATAGCCAAAATTCAAATGTTAACCTCTAAATTAGAAGACATTAAGATGCTTGAAGAAGAAACATTTGATGAATTCTACTCTAAATTCATGGAAATTGTCAATTCTCTTATAAGTCTAGGAGAAAAGATGGATGAATCTAAAGCTGTTAGGAAAATTTTAAGATCTCTCCCAAAAAGATTCAAACCTAAAATTGTTGCCATAACAAAAAGCAAGGATGTTGATAAAATCAAAATTGAAGAACTAAGAGGAAATCTCCTTACATATGAATTAGACTTTGAAGTTCAAGACAAAAAGAAAGGAGTAGCTTTTTCCTCTCATTCTAAAGAAAATGAAAGTGATGTTGATAGTGATGAGGACAATGCTTTATTTGTTAAGAAATTTAAAAGTTTCTTTAAGAACAACAATATCAATAGAAAGCTTGATGAAAGCAAAAGTCCTAGATTCCAAAGAAATCCCAAATGATCATTTATTAAAAAGGATGTGCAATGTTACAATTGCAAGGGGTTTGGACACATTGCCCAAAATTGCTCCACCCCTAAAGACTTTGAAAAAGGAGACAAGAAAGGAAAGAAGGCTCTAAACATAACTTGGGATGAGGAAGATGAAGAGTGTGACAAAAATGAATCCTCTAATGATGAAGATGAAAATTACCCTAATTGGCTTCTACTCTCTTCTATTGAAGATCCTAATGAGCAACATATATTCGATTTCCAAGTCAATGGGAAGTTACAAGCCAATCCTACGTCCTTAGTTGTCAATTGTGTATGGTACACAACCTCGGCCGAGTCCATATGGTTCCTGAGGCGATAGTGTCCTTAAAGGGGGCCCTGTCACGCCCCCGAACCGAAACCTCGGGGGCGGGAAATGGGATTAGCATAAATATATTTTACTTCTCCCAGGATCCGCGTGTGTGAAGACAACACATTCTGAATATTTTGCGGAAGCATTTGTGGCGTTACGACCCGAAGTCCGTGGCCATCGGATTCCGCGTCGCACTCAACCTTTAGCACTAAGCTATTATATCAAGAATCATATCAGACTGGAGTAACCATCACAATAAATTACAGAGCTGACAGTAACAGGATATTATATTTCCAAATATGTTCAAGTTACAATTATCAATGCACATTAATTAAGAATCCCAAGAAAAAGGCTAATAAAAGCCATACAACAAAAGCTATAAACTACTACCCAATTGTGACGTAGCTCCGATGTCAAGCTCAATGTCTACATGACATAGCCGACAAACCAACCTGCAAGGCATGGCTCCACAGCCAATAAAACACTCAACTCGGGGCGAAGAAATCTGAACCTGAGTACCAAAAGTAGTGGGTCAAACACGATGATCTGGCAGGTGGATGAAAAGATCACAAATATACTAAAGAGTAAAACATATGATAAATCATGCTATTCGATCAAATGCTGCATATAATTAAACGGGTGCAAAAATCGGGGATCTCGGGGAAAGCATGTATTCGTTTCAAGCATGGGCAAAACATGAAGATCTAATAAAACATGTATTCATTTACATCATCTATAATCATAGATATTTGACAATCGGGTATTCGTCTAAAACATGTATAAACATAGTGGTTTGACAAAACAAACGTTCATTTGAAACTTAAGTAAAAACAGTATACAACAACCCAGGTATTCATAGCAGTCTGGCTAAACCAAAGTCCATTTGGAAGATATGTGAAAATACAAATATTTAACAAAACCGGGTGTTCATTTAAAACCGGTGTAACCAAAGCAATCTGTCAAAACTAGTGTTCATTTAAAACATATCTCAAAGCAGGGATATTTAACAAATCGGCTATTCATTTGAAACCGGTATAAACACAGTGATCTGGCAAAACAAGTATCATTTGAAACATATTTCAAAGCATGAGTATTTAACAATTCGGGTATTCATTTAAAAATAGGTATAAACATAGATATCTGACAAACCAAATGTCATTTACAACAAAGCACGGATATTTAACAATTCGGGTATTCTTTTAAAACATGTGTAATCATATAAATCTAGCAAAATCATTGATCGTTTGAAACATATGTAAAAGCATGGGTATTTAACGAATCGGGTAATCATTTAAAACATGTGCGGGTACAAAGAACAGAAAACAATATAATACTAACTGAATTTACATTGGAGAATATTAGCACTTGTTTAAATAACAACTTTCATAAAGGAAACGAATCATTTATCGGAAAGCAAGTAAACAATATAAAACATGTCGGGTATCCAAGGAAATCGGGAACTGGCAAGATGGCAATCACAAGAAGCTAAGTCCTCTATCACCGAAGTGACAAGAGTATAACGGGACGTTGGTCTCAGTCACACAAGGTGAGGAGACTCAACGTAAATCATATATACAATATAAATATACGGGAACGGGACCACGGTAGCGAACCGGGTATCGGGACGGGACCACGGCAATAACCGGGTATCGGGATCCAAACTGCAGCTGGCAGGACGGGAGAGGGATTTCCAAGTCGGTGGATCAAACCGACAAGGTATCCAAGCTTAGTGATGCCGACTCATAGGTCAAAACCAATCGAGACATATGCAAGTAAATCAAGTACAGTAAATAAACGGGTAAAACGGGGGTGCTCAAGGGCACACTGTCACTTCATATTGGGCAATACATTTCGGGACAAATAACTGTTACTAGTGTAACTTCAATGCTTTCAGGAAACAAGTCAATCAAGTACAATAAATAAACGGGTAAAACGGGGTGCTCAAGGGCACACTGTCATATCATGTGATGCAATGCACTTCGGGACAAATGACTGTTACTAGAGTAACTCCAATGCTTTCGGGAAAACAAGTCATGTAATGCAAATCTCGGGAAAAGAGGTGAAACAATGAACTATAGCAATTCCGGGAAAATATTGATTTCAAGATCTATATAAGTGAATAGGGGTCCCGTATGTCAATTATAGTCATCACTTGGTACTCCTTGAGTTTGTAGACATTCCGGGCTCCTTATGCACTTTTACTACTTTCAAAACTTAAAATGAGCTTATGGGTAGTACTAGATGTTACAATAGCAAGAATCAAGATTATAAACGGTCCATCCTAGGCATGACATTAATCCGGAAACATCGAGCAACCGATTCAGTCATCGAAAGGAATAGAATTAGCGATAACCAAGGAAATAGACTTGTGTTTAGATATAAAGAAGATATCGCGTCGTTCCATCCCGTTCAAGATTGAAATGGATTAACTCCGATTCCACCGAACCAACCGTGAGGCGTGTCGGCTCAAGACATTATCACACATGGTCCAAACAGTCCAAAGAGGGTAGCCAGGGTCCCACCTAAAACCAAGAATTAGTGTCTAAATCAACACCATTCTTTCTTTCAGTTCCCTAGTCTTAGAGACCTTATATTAGGGTACAATTGGTCTTAACACTAAGGTATACACCCCTAGGACTCATAGAAGGCCCAAAGGTTTCCAAAAAAAACAAATATCAAATTTCACTGACCGATCGATCGGTCGAAATTTCTGTACCAGAAATGTACAGGGTCCGATCGATCGGCCCAAAAAGCCTTACTGTTAAAAGACAGGCCGATCGATTGGCCTGTAGGTCCGATCGATCGGACCTGGGCGTGCAGCAGGTCCGGGACACTGATTTTTCTTCCTTTTTCCTTTCCTTTCCAACACTTAAACCACTAGCATTTCTCTTCCATAATCACTTCAAAACCTCATTAAAACTCCAATGAACAACTAAATTCGAACACCTCTTTAAACGGGTATCAATTTCAAGTCAATGTAACTTATGAACATAACCATGAATAGCCAATCCAACCTCATTCCTTATAAAAGCATATGAACAAACTTGACCAAATAAAATGCATACATTCCCAAGAGTTCCAAGAGACTTAACAAGAGAGAAAAACCCATTCATATGCATTTCGAAATCAATAGAAATGTGACAAGAAGCATATGTGCAAACATGTATCCAATGATCAAGAACAAGTAATAAAACTTAGGATTTTTTTCATAAAACTTAATAACTTTCAAACCATCCATTCATCCACTTGCCTTTGACTCTAATCAAGCAAATCAAGCTCCTAATCACCTCTCAAGCTCAAGATCCACAATCTCTACAAAAAACCCCAAAACAAACCCTAAAATGGGTTAAACAATGCAATGACAATGAAACCTTTCAATAATCAAGGTGGAGCTTCTCTAAGGCTAGAAGATTACAAATCTAGAAGATGAAGAAGAACACTTACTTGGAAGGTCCTCTAATGGACAAGGTAAGCTCAAAGGAAGTCTTGTGATGGAGGGTTCTCTTCACAAATGGTACCAATGGAAAGCTTGCAAGATGAAGAGGAAGAAGGTGGTCTCCATTTCTTGATTGATGAAATATTGGTGTGGCTTGGAGATGAAGAAGCAAGAAGAAGAAGAGAAAACACAAGAGCAAACCCTAGGCTCAGCTGGAACAATGGTGAAGAAATGAGCAATGAAGGAGATGGGTTCCTCTTATAAACAAGTGAGGTTTGGGTCCCACAACTTAAGAGACTTGGGTGGCTGAAATCATCTAATTCGGGACCTCGGATGGATTCGACGAAGAAGGAAGAAATGATCGTCGAAATATCTAGTTTCCAAAAAGTGTATGTTTCGCGGGTTTCGAGAATATCGAGTTTTGGGTACAGATTTGGTGTGAAAAGACTGTTTTGCCCTCAAGGCCAAGAAATCGGGTTTCGGGTTCTCAAATGGATACGGGGCCAAAAGGAAAGTTGTAGGATTCCTCAAGATGAATGCAACGGGCCAAAAACACAATACGAAACAAATCGGGAAAATCTCACAAGTAAATGCAAAGCCGAAAAGGGAACCCCCAAAGGGCCCCACAAGCTACCAAAGCACTCAAAAGCCCAAAACTAGAAGAAAAACCATTCTAGCTCACAAACTCAACCCAACAACCACTAATCCCGCTAAAAGAACTAATCCACAAATAAAACAACACTAATCCAAGAGATTAGGGGTCGGGTTCTCACAGGCCCTTTAGTGCTCCGAAGTTAACGAGCACCAACTGTTGGAAGTAGGTGGGTCTCGTAGATAGATTTTCAAAACTTTTTGACCCACTTGACTTAAGGATCAAATACCCTTAAGGCCATAAACCACATCCAAGATGCAATCCCTCCATCTCATCAATCACGTACGACAATAAAACCTATCTAAAAAATAGAAATCAGCAACACCATGCATCCAAAAACAATCCACAACAAATAGAGAAGTAGATTACACCTTTGAAGCATGGTAGTGCTCTAATGGAGAAGAAGATTTGCTAGTTGAAGAAACTCTTTCCTTTAAGCAAACTTAGGATCTCCAAGACCTCTTTGTCTTCCACGGTATGACCCACTATCAGATCTCTTTTCTCAAGAAAATTGGTGGAAACTTTAAGAGAAAACCCTACTAGAAACTCTAAGGTACTGGAAGAGAAAGAGAGAGACGAGAAAGAGATGTGCAACTCTTGCATAAAGGGGGGTTGGGCGTGAATTCCAATGTGTTGGACGTCCAGCCCCCTTTCTCTCCTTTTATAGCCTTTAAACAACCTCTCTTTTACTAATTGAAATAGAAGTCCAACCTCCATTAAGAATTAGTAACTTTCTCCTTTCTAATTATTATAGAAGTCTCACTTCCACAACAATTAGTGACTTACTATTACCACTATTAGAAGTCCTACTTCAAATAGAAATAGTAACTTTCTAATTCATTCCTTTTCAAGTTCAAGTAGGATTAGTATCTTTCTAATAACTTGGGCTAGCGTGAGGACCAATAGAGATTCCATAGAAAGCTAGCTTCAACTAGGACACCGCGACCCCACATCTCATGTGCGATCCGGGCCCACAGTTTATTGCAAATAACACCACTATATAAACGCAATTGCACTCCATTCTCAGAAATATATTACAAAGAAAATCATAAATTTCCTAATTACCATAAGTACGCCCCTCTATCAATATCCATGATCAATTGGAATAAATCTGTCCCATCCAATCTTAGATCCACATCTTATCATCCTTGAGCGCCAATTAATCACAGTGATCATCAGTACCATCCAATGAACTCTTAATCGAGATGGGTGTGCACTTACTAATGACAAATCTATTAATTGGCACAAGAGGATAATATAGATAGATTTCATCTTGACCATTGAATGTTCCCATAGTCCTACTACCACGTACCCAAGACACCGAGGTGTTGATCTACATTTGGCCTCACTCATTGGTGACTCAAAGCAAATGAATAAACAAAAACTTGAGTTCATCAATGTCTCTGGATTAAGAGCCTATTGCTAGGTAATTTTGAGAGCAGACCTTAAAATCGAGACAGTATTCCATAAGGTGCTTGTCATGGTCCTTCAATGCATCCAATGTACCAGCACCATGATGCATAATCTTACATTCGGATGATCGCGACAAATCACACTATCTCATAGTGATCAAAATAATGCAACCTTATCAGATGAAATGCACAATCTCATCACTGGTTGTGAAGATATTTAAGTATAAGATTTGTGATACATATCTCCCGTATGTGGATCTCATCCATATACATATATCACATCTAATATACTAATGGGACCCGGTTCATCTCATGAACCATCATGTCATATGTATTGGTCATGTGCATTAAGTAATAAAACATCATTCATCTCATGAAAGGAAAGCATGATTTTATTGATAAATAAAGAAATTAATCAATTTATTACATCATCTGATGGATTGAGACCACACAAACTAACTGTCGCGACCCCGAAACGGATCCCGGGCCCGCGACGGTGAATATTGCGTTGTTTATTGTTTTCCCACAGGTTCCCGCGGTGAGGATTCCCAAAGACACGCGGAATCTGACTCACACGATCAAGTATGCGGAAGCGTGTAGCAAAGCACATCAAGATGAACACCAATAAAATATTTAAGTGCCATAACAAGTAATAGCAAGACATAGTATCAAAGAAAGAAGTTAGCATGGCATTCCCAACATAATTTGAGTTATGAAACTACACAAAGAAGTTAAGTTTTAGTTACAACCCATAAGAGGCCAACAGAGGCCAATACACTTCTCAAAATAATCAAAAGAAACCCCAAGATAAAATGACGAAACTCAAGAAACCTGCCCGACGTCTAAATGACATCGTCGGGCTGCCACTCTCTCAGAGGGTTGGCTCACAAGCCTCCTCCTGACGCTCCTCCTCAAAGGTAACGTCTCCTGCACCTGGGTACCAACAAACAAGGGTCAAACACAACGGTTTGGCAGGTAATCAATTTAGGCATGAACCTGAACAATAACGTTTTAGGAAGCATATAAGCAAATCCTTGATTTGAAATACTATAATGACTGAGATACATTTGCAGAAATATGTAATTGAGCTGAAATACTAAAACAAACTAACATGAGTACATAATATATCATGAATAGTTATAATCCACAAGAGCCCATCCATTCTCTATCATTTATATAATGAAAAGAGCAAGCACGCACGATAAGCATGATATACATAATATAATCACGACACGATTTCCCACAAAGACGGGAATTCCGGCCGTGGAACCGGACACGCACGATGTGTAATAAATACACGACCAGTCTGCAGACAGTCCAAATGTTTAAGGACCCCCAAACAGTGGATCAAACTGAAAGGGCAGTCCAAACTCAGTGGTGTTTACTAAATTCATGAATGCACAAACACACGAAATACTATCAAAACTTGTCGAGATAAAAAGGGGGAAATCACTTATCACAACACGATGAACACGACTAGCAAGGCATACTTAATATGCATAACACGCGTAGGAAGTGATCCCCTTTTTCTTGAATCAATTCTTCAAAACAAGCTTATACTTGAAATTCAAAACTAGTACACGATGGTACTTATCGTACCAAAAACGGAATTCGAACATGAAATCTAACAAGCATGTGTTAAGGCTGCTAATTGACCTTTGTGTAATTGGGACCCCAAATGTCGGAATATACAAGAATTGGTGTCCCCAAAGTTGGGTTGCATTTCGAAGTTCCATTTGCACAATGTCAAGTCAAAACCCTTAACATAGTCTAGTTTTTAACCTTCGAGAAAATACAAAAATGAAATAATTCTTCTTCCTGAATCTGGCAGGTTCGCTCGAGCGAACTTTATAAGGTGCTGACACTTCGCTCGAGCGAGACAGTTCGCTCGAGCGAGACAGTGCGCTCATACAGACAACTCTCTGTCTGCGCTCGGAGCAAACAGAGGCTTGGTCGCTCTAGCGGACCCAAGGGTCGCTCGAGCGGACAAGCTTCTGCCTGTGCTCGCTGAGTGCAGAAAATGCCTTTCTCTCCCACATCTTCCACTACATTTTTCTCCTTCTTCTCATCCATCAATCACATACAATCCCTTGAGCCTTCATGCTCACCAAGGGTTCATTTCCATCATTTCACACATCCAAATCCAATAAAACAAAATCATGCAGCTTGTAAACAATTTATATGCACAATTCTTAAAACACAATGGAATCAAAATACACATGCACATTGAACCTATAAAGATTACTTGCCTTGCCCAAAGTTAACAATCATCTCAAGCACTTCACTCAAGCTAATCCAACACTACAAGAAAATCCAAGAGAAAATCCACTCAAAACTCAATCAAAAATGGAAACAAAGAACCCATTTTAACAAAAGGTACATATTACTAATCATTTTGATTTCCATTCAAATTAGAATCAATGCATGTTTAAACCTTTGTATTTCCATTTATGCATGATTTCTAGTTCTTAGAGAGTTGTTTTGCAAACTCATTATCATCTTTGGTATATTAAAAATGGTTTGCAAACTCTAATGCTCAAATCACATGTGTTCTTAGATCTTACTACTCATACAACTTGTTTTTAGATCATTTCTTTAAGTTGTTTGAATTCTTCATGTGATTAGCATTTACTTTCAATCATCATTTTATTAAGCTTTGATTTTAAAATGCATCATGCATTCATTTAAGAGCTTCATAGTAGAAATTGATTGAAGTAAAGCATTCATACACTTGTGCACACACTTTAGCTTGTTTTAAGTGTATGTTTGTAAGTTGTTTTAAACTTTCACATTAGCCTATTTAAGAGGCAACTTCATTGAGCTTAAATTGTATCTCTTGGAGTGTTCTTTTGTGAAGACACCTTCTTAGAGAAATATTCATTTGTAAAGGTTATTGCTTAGCCTAAGAAAAGCATCTTGTAAGGTTATTGCTTAGCCTAAGAAAAGCATCTTGTAAGGTTATTGCTTAGCCTAAGAAAAGCATTTTGTAAAGGTTATTGCTTAGCCTAGAAAAGCACATTGAGAGGTTGTTGTTTAGCCTAGAAAAACAACATTGTAAGGGTTATTGCTTAGCCTAGTAAAAAGTAAAAATAGTGGAAATAAGGTGGGGTGATTAGATCACAAGCCGGTAGTGGATGTAGGCATTGAGGCCGAACCACTATAAACCTTGGTGTTGTGGTGTTTGCTTTGTGATGATTGTTTTATTAGCTTCCGCATTTTGATTATTTATCATCACATGTGACTAGTTTTTGTTAAGAAGTTAAAATTGGTCTAAATCGGTCACAATTGTAGCTCACCCTATTCACCCCCCCCCCCCCTCTAGGGTTAGGATCCCAAGGACTTTCAATTGGTATCAGAGACAAGTGCTCTATCTTTTAGGATCAAGTGTTTGGAACTCTTGATTAGGTGTAAAAACCTAGAGTTAAAACCCTAGAGTTGTGTTTTTATGAAAATCATTAAGATGGACTCCACTATGCTAGATCTTGTAGATTCTTCTAGACCCCTCCTTCTTCCATCTATTGGAGATTCAAACATTCAATTAAAAGAATCTCAATGTGAATTAAAAGAAGAAGAAATTAAAGAAAATGAAGAAGATCTTCAACAAGCCTTTGAGGAATTATATGAATTATCCTTAAAGACTGAAAAGAGAAACAAAAAGTTAAGAGAAGAATCTAAAAGACTAAACAAAGAATTAGTCTCTTCAAAAGATGAGCTTAGAGAGAAAGAAGAAGTAATACAATGTCTAGACTCTAAGTTCATGATCTCTTTAAATAATCTATCTAACATTCAAGATGAACTAAAAGAATTAAAGATGGATTATGATAATGTCAATAAGGAAAATTTAAATCTAAGAGATCAAATAAAAAGGCAAAATGAAGACATTGACAATTTAGAATCCAAATTGATTAAAAGTAAGTTAAAAACTCAAGAACTTGGATCTAATGTCATCAATGAACTTAAACTTGAATTAAAACTTGCCAATGAAGAGCTAAGCAAATATAAGGAAATTGAAAATGAACTTTCAAAAGTCAAAAATGAAAATTCAATCCTTATAACCAAAGTCACTCAACTTGAAAGCTATAAACAAAAGTATGAGTGCAAATTTACCCAAGGAGAAGATAAATTTGAAAAATTATTTAGATTGGGTAAATCTAAAGGAGATAGGATGGGTCTTGGATTTAATAGGAATTTGTCATATGACCCTAAATTCACTAACACTTTTGTGAAAGGTGAGTCCTCTTTCTCTAGCACTCTTTCTCCTTTGCCCAAAACCAAATGTAATTATTGTGGCATTGAAGGGCATTTTTCGTTTGAGTGCAAACTAAGAAAAAGAAGCCATGTGTCTAAACCCATCTTTGAACTCAAAAATGTAAAACCTAAATCTATGAAGGGTAAGACACTAAAAATCAAAGAAGACTCCAAAAATACTAAACAAGGTAAATCATTTAAAATGGAGTCTCCTAAAATAGATTTTAAAAAGTTTAAACAAGTTAAACCAAGCTTGAAAGAATCTATGAACAAAAAGCTTCTCAACCTATCTCCCTTATATAAACTCATGAAAGAACTTTTGAATAAAGTAACAAAGTTAAATTTAAAATTCAAAAGTCAAGTAAAGGGAGAAAATAAGAAGAAAAGAAAAGTGAATCAATCCCCAAAGAGACAAACTCACCAACCTCAAAAGACTAATCACCATTCTAAGCTAAACTTAGTAAAATCTAAATATCATGGTGATAAGTTTAAATTGAAAATTTATCAAGTCAAATCTCCTTTAGTTGGTGAGAAGTCCAAAATAGACCTCAAAGTTCAACCCTCCCAAGACCTTAGGTGGATTCCTAAAGTTATTCACTTAGACAAACCTTAAGGCCTTGAACCTACTTGACCAACCTATTCTTTAATAGTTAAATCTCTTTGGTGGTCATGTTGTTTTGCATTTTGTTTCTATTTAGTTACATCTATTAAAATGCAATGTTTATTTATGATCATTTGATTTTGTCTTCATGCACCATTCTAAGTTACATGTCATGGTTTTCAAAATCATTTGATTATAATTTCATCATGTTTAGATTTGTTTTTTGCTCACATTTAGTTTTATGTTTTGCATTGCATTTCTACATGACTAATTGATTGTGCTTTTAAAAGCTTTCATAGCTAATTTATTCATGATCAATTATTGTTGAATCATTTGTGTAGATGTCATAGTAAGATTATTTGAACAAATGATTTGAATCAATTCAAGTTTTTCCATGGATTTCTAAGTTATACTATTATATGGAAAATCATTGTTTTGAAAATTCAACTTGTATGTGTTTCTTTTAAGTTATATCTTTTAAAATACAATGTTGACAAATGATCTTCAAAATCATTCTTTTTATGCTCATTGTTGGATTTTGTTTTTCAAAATGATTTGAAGATTGTTTGAATGGAAATGCTCTATAACATCATTAGTTATAATCATCTAAGCATGTTCCATGTTTTCATTTCCTTTTCTTTTGGTTTCATTATCTTAGAAATGGAGATGTATGTTGTTTGCATTCTTGCTTATTTATTTACATTCTTTTTATATGCAAATGACTATTGGTTCCATGTATGGTTGTGATCTTAGTTATATTTGTAGAAACTATACTAGAACCCAAATCCATCCTCTATGCTTTATAGTCATTTCTTTTTGGATGGTTATGATGTTGATTCATGTAGATTCTCTTGGTGTCATCTTTATACATGTTTCAACTTCATAGTAGTGTTCTTAATCATATGAAACTCTTTGAAATCCATTCCTTGCATTTATGATGGTTGATGGAGATCTTAGATGTTGAATTCATATGATTTTGACACTTTGGAAATTGCATGCATTACAAAGTTATATCCTTTTGCATTGCAATTTATCTTGTTCATCACTTTGCTCATTAGTTATATCTTTAAAAGTGATGAATATCCATTTATGATGATTGATGGAATTTTGTGTTTGCCTCATTCTTGCTCCTTATCATGTTATCAAATTCAATTGGTTTCATTTGGTATAATTTTTGATTGATTTGATTTCTTGTGATTGTGATAGACCTTGTGTACATTGGATTGAGCTTGATAGTTATATATTTGTTCCATGTCACATTCCATTAGCATCATAATGTTCATGATTTGCCACCTCACTTGCTCATATAGGTATATCTCATGACCACCATGTTTATGTGTTCATAATATTGGTTGGTTATTAGTTGAGGTTGGCTTCATGTTTGAATTTCATTTCACTCATCTTGCACTTTAATAGTCACATTTATTGATTGAATGAAATGATTTTCAAAACCTTCATAGCATATGCTTTCCATAGTTAGATTACTTGATGCTATGATTAATAAACCCCATTTCATGGATAGCTCTAATTTGGAGTTTTTCCTAATAGGTATATCTTTAAATCCATGTTAGAGTGATTGTGTTTAATAGACTTATCTTTTAATCTCAATTGGTATTCTTTGTTTTTCCAATTGATATCCATGATTGCTTTTCCCATTAGATCTTGCTTTCTTTTGGTAATTTGATCATAATGTGCCTTATAGTTAAATGAATCTAATCCTTTCCTTGAAGTTGACCCTCATTTGGTTGAACCATCTACTTCTTGAACGAAATAGTTATATCTTGTCAAAAGTTTGACAAAAGAAGAGAATGGATTGAGGGGGAGTGTAAACCTTCATAGGAAGTATTAGTTTTGATCAAATTGACCCTTGGATTGACTTTGAACCCTTAGAGTCTTCTTCCATACATGATAGCCTGTTATGATTATCATTTTCGATTTCATTTGTTAACAGGTGCTACTAAAAGGTATTTTCCTTATTTCATGTGTGTAGGTACCTTTGCAATTTAATGGCAAAGGGGGAGAAAGTATTCAAGTTCTCAAAAGGGTGAAGAGAATGTCCATGCTTCCTAAGGAGAGTTGTGTATGATCTTCTACAAGGGGAGAGAATGCATTTCTTGCCAAAGGGAGAGAGAGGCATGGTCAAAGGGGGAGAGCAAATAGAAGAAAGAAAGCTTGGAGCTAAAGAAGATGCTTGGCCAAAGAGAGGAAGATGAATAGAAAGCTTGAAGAATGATCAAGCTCCAAGCATCAAGAAGAATGAAGAAAAGAGCCCAAGAGCCCAAGCTAAGAGGAGGAGCATCCAAGAAGATTTCAAGACTTGTCCAGCTTAGGGGGAGCTGAAGACTTAGTGTGTAATTTCAATGATGAGTAAGTTGCCATCAAATTGCAAAGGGGGAGATTGTTAGGGATTTTGTATTTGCAATTTGATGGATGCATTTTCACTTTAGCATCATTTGAATTCTCACACGTGCATTGTTTTAGAAAACCTTGAAATCTGGTTTTATACATGCATAGCTTTTAAGATTTGCAAAAGTTTTGTTTCATGCATGTGTTGGTTCTAAACTTGGATGCATTGGTTTTAGAATCCAAACTCTTTTGAAAACCTAATTCTTTGTGCATTATATTTGGAAAATCATTTTAAGAATTTAGGTTTGAGCTTTGCATACATTCATCATTTTCAGAATCAGTTTTGTATGCATTCTCATTTGAAAAGAGTTTTATCAAATCAAGCTAGCCTTTGGTTTTAAACTTTTGAATCATTTTAGGCTTTGTGTGTTTCATGTTTTTAAACATCTTAGAATGACTTAAAACATTTTATTCTAGCTTGATTTAGTGGCCAAAAAGTTCCCCAAAGAAATACCTTCAAATGTGCAAAAAATGGATTTTTTGGTCCCAGGGCAGTCACCCGGCAGTGTCGCCGGTCGACCGAGACCTGTATCTCGGTCGACCGAAACCACTGCAGGGTGACTGCACCCTGAAACACCAACGGTCATTTTTTTGCCCGTTGTGTGTTCATGGTCGACCGAGGCCTCTTTGCAGGTCGACTGAGGACTAGCCGTTGGGCACTTTTTTGCTATAAAGTCCATTCATTTCCAACCTTTTTCAAGGCTTGAACCATGAACCTTTGAGACCATTTTGGAGCCAAAGAAAGGGGAAGAAGTTGGAAAGGCTAGAGGGCTATTTGGAAATCAAATGCATGAGTTTTTAAAAGGTACATATTACTAATCATTTTGATTTCCATTCAAATTAGAATCAATGCATGTTTAAACCTTTGTATTTCCATTTATGCATGATTTCTAGTTCTTAGAGAGTTGTTTTGCAAACTCATTATCATCTTTGGTATATTAAAAATGGTTTGCAAACTCTCATGCTCAAATCACATGTGTTCTTAGACCTTACTACTCATACAACTTGTTTTTAGATCATTTCTTTAAGTTGTTTGAATTCTTCATGTGATTAGCATTTACTTTCAATCATCATTTTATTAAGCTTTGATTTTAAAATGCATCATGCATTCATTTAAGAGCTTCATAGTAGAAATTGATTGAAGTAAAGCATTCATACACTTGTGCACACACTTTAGCTTGTTTTAAGTGTATGTTTGTAAGTTGTTTTAAACTTTCACATTAGCCTATTTAAGAGGCAACTTCATTGAGCTTAAATTGTATCTCTTGGAGTGTTCTTTTGTGAAGACACCTTCTTAGAGAAATATTCATTTGTAAAGGTTATTGCTTAGCCTAAGAAAAGCATCTTGTAAGGTTATTGCTTAGCCTAAGAAAAGCATCTTGTAAGGTTATTGCTTAGCCTAAGAAAAGCATTTTGTAAAGGTTATTGCTTAGCCTAGAAAAGCACATTGAGAGGTTGTTGTTTAGCCTAGAAAAACAACATTGTAAGGGTTATTGCGAAGCCTAGTAAAAAGTATAAATAGTGGAAATCCGGTGGGGTGATTAGATCACAAGCCGGTAGTGGATGTAGGCATTGAGGCCGAACCACTATAAACCTTGGTGTTGTGGTGTTTGCTTTGTGATGATTGTTTTATTAGCTTCTGCATTTTGATTGTTTATCATCACATGTGACTAGTTTTTGTTAAGAAGTTAAAATATTATTCTAAATTGGTCACAATTGTAGCTCACCCTATTCACCCCCCCCCCCCTCTAGGGTTAGGATCCCAAGGACTTTCACACTGATCCTTGGAAAGGTGCACTCCATACCTGAAAGGTGTAATACCCTTCTTGGAGTCTTGCGTACTAGTACCTTATCTATGTATGCAGCTTGGGATAAGCCAATCATCCTATTTTTCCGGTTTCAATAGAGTTTGATCCCTAGGATGTAACTAGCTTCTCCCTTGTCCTTCATATCAAAAGTCTTGGCTGACCAAACTTTCACTATTGACAACATTCCTATGTCTTTCCGAAGGAGTAGGATGTCGTCGACATATAAAACAAGAAAAACTACCCTGTCACCTTCACTTTTTATGTACACACATGACTCATCCGGATTTTGACAAAAACCAAATGACTTGATTGCATGGTCAAAACGGATGTTCCAGCTTCGGGATGCCTGCTTCAGTCCATAAATAGACTTTTGCAGCTTGCAAACCTTTTGCTCTTAGTTTTTAGCTACAAAACCGTCTGGCTGCACCATATAGATGTCTTCCTCAAGATGGTCATTGAGAAATGCTGTATTGACATCCATTTTCCAAATCTCGTAATTGGGATGAGCCACAATGGATAAGAGTATCTGGATGGACTTGAGCATAGCTACCGGCGAGAAGGTTTCCTCATAATCGATACCATTTTTCTGAGTATACCCTTTCGCAACAAGCCTGGCCTTAAAGGTCTCCACTCTACCATCTGGTCCTCTTTTTCTCTTTTAGACCCATTTGTACCCAATAGTTTAATATTGGTAGGCAAGTCCATAAGTGTCCAAACCTGATTGGAGTACATGGACTCCATCTCAACTTTCATAGCATCTTGCCAACGTCCCGAGTCTATGTCATTAATTGCTTCATCATAGTAACAAGGATCTTGTTTCGGTTCTTCCGGGATTGCCTCACAAGACTCTCTCAAGAACGAGAACATGTCAGGGGGTCTGATAATCCTCCCACTACGACGAGGCACTAGTGTAACTACTGGGTCTGGTAAGGGCGATTCTTCTTCAAGTTCGGTCATATTTGGATTTGGAATTGATTGCTCTTGAATTTCTTCCAAGATCACCTTATCTAAAGATTTCTGGTCCATCATATAATCTTCCTCCAGAAAAACCGCATTAGTGCTCACCAGCACTTTCTGATCTCTGGGATTATAAAATAATCAACATTTAGTTCCTTTAGGATATCCTACAAACGTGCATACTTCCTACTTCGTTTCCAACTTATCTGTCTTAACCTTTAGCACGTGTGCCGGACAACTCCAAATGTGTAAATGTTGTAGACTAGGCTTTCGCCCGGACCACAACTCCCGGGGAGTCTTAGGTATAGACTTAGATTGTACGAGGTTTAGTATGTACATCGCAATATCCAAGGCGTATCCCCAAAAGGATATAGGTAATCTTGAGAAACTCAACATAGACCTGATCATATCTAAAAGAGTCATGTTCCTTATTTCCGCTACTCATTCTGTTGAGGCATACCAGGAGCAGACAACTGGGATAGAATCTCATTTTCTGATAAGTATCCCATAAATTCAGCAGAGAGATATTCCCCTCCTCGATTCGATCGAAGAGTCTTGATACTCTTACCTAATTGCTTTTCCACTTCTGCTTGAAATTCTTTGAACTTTTCAAAAGCCTTGGACTTGCGGTTGTGTATCCATATCTCGAGTAATCATCTGTGAAAGTGATGAAATACTCATATCCTCCTCTGGCCCTAACATTAATGGGTCCACACACATCAGTATGCACTAATTTCAATAAATCTTTAGCCCTATTGCCCTTAGATGAAAAGGGTCTTTTGGTCATTTTGCCTTCCAGATAGAACTCGCAGACAGGCATTGGTTCTACCACCAATGAAGGCAAGATACCATCTTTCATTAGCCTGTCAATCCTATATAGGTTTATATGACCTAGCCTCAAGTGTCAAAGTTTTGTTGGATTAGATGAAGGTAACTTCCTCTTTAATGATGGTCTATTAATTGTTTCAATATCATGTATCTCATATATCATGGGAGTTAACAAATAAAGTCATTGGTTACCTTGCCAGAATATATAAAAGTATCATTCCTCTTTATGACAACTTCAGTACCAAAAGTAATAGAATAACTTTTATTCACCAATCTAGAAACTGAAATTAAATTCCGCCGTAAAGATGATACATATAATGTGTCTGACAAAGCCAATTTATTATTTGAGAAACATAAAGTAATGACTCCCACTAAAACAGCATCCACTTTCGCGTCAGATCCTAGGTTGACAATGATTTCTCTGTCACTAAGCCTCCTGGTTTCCTTGAACCCTTTCAACGAATTACATATGTGATTAGTTGCACCGGAGTCAACACACCAGGATTCTGAAGTATCAGTTACAAAACTAACTTCAAAAATAAGTAACTCAATCATATCTGAGGTCTTCTTTTTAGACAGATAATCTAGACAATTCCTTTTCCAATATCCTGTCTTACTGATGTGAATTTAATTTCAATCTTTTAATACTACAAGTGCACAACTGTCCTTTTGAGAGAGTGGCAAGTACATGTCGAATCCCACAAGGAGCACTACTAAGTTAAAATTTAAAATATGATTTTTTTAATCAAAGATTAATAAGGAATTGAGATCCAAGAAAAAAAAAACTATAAATTTCAGAAACACAAACCAATCAAATATATAAAACAGATCCGAGCATCCAGAATCCACTAAGCAAGATAATTAATCCATCCATGCAATTATTCTACTATTTGTCTAAAAAAATTAACTCAGATCATAAACAAATCAATGTTTTGGATCCGGACGATTTGTCTTTCGCAAAAATTATTTTTTAATAAAAAGAATAAGGTTACAACCCAAGACCTCCTTCACCTCATAAAAGAAGGAAAAATCATAAGCATGACTCATCAAATTAAACATAAACTATCAAAGGATTTCGGCCCTAAGCATAATCTATCAAAATAAATATAAATCATCAAACTATTTTCACTAGAAATCAAAATAGAGGTTGCCTAAAGCATGAAGACAGATCTATTATTCTAATAGAGCATACATTTAAAAGAGACAAGAAAGTAATAGAAGAATCACATAGATTAGATTAAAGATCTACTTAGCTTCATCTGTGTGCTCCACTCCAGAAATCTAGTCAGCCATCGAAAAGAACTCCATAAATAATTTCATTGATAGCATCTCCTTGTACAATGGTCTCTCATAAATCTCTTTTCTAAAAATCCTAATTTCTGGAACAGTGCTCCAGAATCCCCAAAAATAACTCTTAAATTCTATTAATTAGAGAAAGAAGAGAAAGAGGAGAGAGAATGATTATGGACGTCCAAGGGGAGGGAGTTTTTTCGTATGTTACCTTTTGGTTCCTTTTATTTATCCGGATATCTTACAGATACATTGAATCTGGACACCTTCTTTGCAGATTTGATTTATCTTCATTAACAAGGTATATCTCTTATCCTTTTTGAATTTGAATGAGGTGGAAGCTTCTAGAAACCTCTGGGTGTCTTGGCTAATCTTCAAATGGGGTCCCACAAGGAATGTGCAGTAATTGATTATCAATGGTGTGGATTTCATTTGCAATCCCGTCTAAAAATAAATATGAAAATCTCTGGACCCATAACTTTGTCAATATACCTCTGATTTGCACATTCTTGGGCTCCACGAGTATCTACTCTGAATAAGCTTTCTAACGGTAGGTAAATTTCATCGATCCGACGGTTAGATTGAAAGTTATGGCCATTTGAAGATGAGTTATCCTGAGAAAAACGGGATTAACTTTTAAAATTTGATTTGCAATGGATTCTATCTCTGCACAACTTCCATTTTCGAAAGAACAACAAATGTGGATGATTCAAACTCTTCTTTTTTTGTTCCAATCAGAATGATACTCTTTGAATTATCATTTAATAATTTCAAATTTGCAACCACTATGATCCAGCCATGTGAGACATTTCATCTATTTGAATAGTGGGCCCTATGAGAAATCTTCTACTGTAGTTAGGATTCTTCAAGTGACATCATGAGTGGACCCCTCCTTTGATTGATTTGCATATGGCTTGTATGTGGGGTCCATGTGGTGAATTCTTCAATTTTCTTCTTTTCAATCTTTAATTTAGCAATGTAGGGCCCGTGATAACTATGTGTGCTTGAAAGTGGGTTCCGTGATAGAGGCCTGCAATTCTCATTTTCTGCACATTCTAATTCACACACATTAACAAAAGCATTGAATCATCATTGATCGCTCCGAGATCGCCAACCGGCTGACCAAGAAAGTACACTTTCTGTCCGACCGATTAAGAAATCGACAAGACAGATGGTACCGGCCTGTTGTTAGCAATCTATGTCTGAAGTTGCATGATCATCCGACATAGATCAACATGAAGATCCATCGTCGATCATCACAGGAAGAATTCCAAAAGACGCGGCACGACTCGCAACTCTTCAAATCCCCGGCGACCACTTAATGTTGTTAATTGACCCAACTAAATGCGGTCATTAACTCATTATTTTGGATGGCCCAATCAGAAGCAAGGAAATGGGAGTTACAAGTCAAATCCATCATGGCATTAAAACCATGAAACTCCTCTCATCATGGAGATTAAAGGCGATTAAAAGCCCATCATTCTCTATCGGCCAATCAGATTCAAGGAAAAAGGAGTTACAAAATCAAGAAATAAAAACTTGTAACTCCTCCCATCGTGAAGCTTTAAAGCCATCAAAGCTCATAAACCCTCCTAAATGGCTACCAAAAGCCTCTAAATAGGAGAGCATTCCAAGAAGAACGGATAAAAAAAAATTGAAGAAAAATCAGTCAGAAAGATCGTCCAGAATTCCTAGAAGCCCTGCTATTCTAAAGAAACTCTGCTGTAACAAACACTACAAGGTGATTGAAATCCCTTGGGGAGACACTCCCCCCAAGGCAAAGTCCTCTCTTCTCATATTCAACACGGCCTAGACATGGCTTTTCAGCCCGTCTCTTCATCTTTTTTATCGGATATAGGACCTTCCTTGGTCCTTATCCCCTAAAAAGCTAAAGTCCAAGCCAAGCCAAAAGAATCAAGGCATCGTACGTTCTCATCTGAAGGACGATGGCGAAGTCCATACATGACTTGCGACCATCGATCTGAACGTGTCCCCACAATCTCCTGAGAAGTAAGATCCCTTTTTTTACTTTTCTGTTGTATTTTGTATTTTCTTTAAGTGACAAAAAAAAACTCACAATTCTTGTCTCTCATTTTGATAAGATTTGTAAATCACCTTTCACGGCAAAATCGCCTTATACGGCAAAATCGCCTCTCACGGCATTAAAAAAGACTTGTCTCTTTTCTTAAATATATGTGCAATGAAAAGTTAGAAAAAAGATTGATTTCCTTTCTACTTGTGAAGGTGGATCTCCAGATCATCATTTCTAAATTCCAAGTAGAATAGAAAATCTGGCATACCCGTACAAAAATATTGATACCTGCCTTTCTCCCCCCTTTTTTTCCCTCCATTCGGCTCTCTCGGTGACCCCGGGGACGGATGGGGGAGGAAAGGAAGGAAATCGGGTCCATCAAGTTGGCATATCGGATGGGACTCCATTCATTTGAGAACGCGATGCTTGAATTCTTAGGCTCCTTTCTAGTTGGTGGCCTATGTTGGATCTTTCATCCAAAAAAAATAAAATGAGATGGGATTTTTGGAAAATTTCTACCTTTGAACTTATTTCCATTCTTTCTCATTTCAAAAAAAAAAAAAAAAAGAAATTTGATTTCTCTTTTTTTTTAATTCAATTTTGAGAAACTTTGATCCTCTCCTCTTAGAACTTGATAGCTCACAGAAATCTTCGCAGCTATTGTTCTTATCGGGGAATGAGCCATCTTTTCTCTTTGATGAGTCTGATAGGTATTTCCAAAAAAGAAAAAAAAAACTCTTAAAAAAAAAAACCTCCTTAAAAAAAAATTTTCTTTTTTTTTTAATCAAATTTGAGAAAGTTTGGTCCCTTCTTTTTGGATTTAGCGCTCGCAGAAATGTTTGAGCCCTTATTCGGATTGGGACACCGTTCGTTCTCTTTGATGAATCCAAAACACAAAAAAAATCAAAAACATTTTCAAAACCCACTAAAGTTGTACCAATTGCGTTCTTTGACCAAAGTGGATCTAAGGAAAGCCTTGTCCAGAGTGTGGAGGCAGCTAGACTGTTCGAGGCAAGAGTCCTCCAAACGGGTTCATTAAGTAATCATATACTTACCTGGGGGCTGATCTATCTACTAAGGCTTCTTAAGACCGAATTGAAAACCTTTGTGCTTCTTTAAAAAAAAACAAAACAAAAAATTTTCAAAAACAAAATCGTCATCTTTGGGTTTGATCTGAGAAATCTTGGTTCCTTCCCTTTCGGATAAAAGCTCGCGGAAATCGCTTGTAGCTTGCGTTCGGATTGGAATACCATTTGCTCTCTTTTATGAATTCGATTTTGACCTTTCAAAAATCCCATGTCGTGTCAATTCCAAGGATGCGATTTGCAACATTTGTGCCTAGCGGTGCTAGTACCCCCTTCCGGGTCTACTGCATTCGTGACCGACACATTTGTATCTCTAACCTTATATCATCTTACCTCGAGTGAGCCTCGCTTCTCGGTAATTTGAATTAAGGTCTACAATTGCTTCTAGCAGTCACTGGAATGCTCGCTCTGAGCCTCCTGTAATTGCGTTCAGAACAATTGTATTCTCTATGGCGTTTTGCATTCTTCACCTCGCTTGGACTAGGCCATGTTCCCTTGAGCAATTTGAAAAGACAAAACCATAGTTATTTCCCTTTTATGATCACTATATTCTTGTGATTACTAATGGACGTGGTCTTGTTTCAAAAGTTTTCCAAAACTAACAATGGCAGCTTCATTAACCATCACTTTCGATGAGAACAAGTACCAGCTCATGCTCCAGGAGAAGCAGAACAAGCGCACTCATAAGCGCCCTGCTAGCTGCCAACGCGTCACCTCCCTCGACAAATCTCAGAACACCGGATCGACCCCTACTCCCCGGACTATCATCTTCAGGTCGCTGGGACTGTTGCCACTTCCCGTAGAGGAAACCGCACCTGCTAAGAAGCAAAAGATCGCCCCGCAACGTGTCACTGCCATGACTGTGAGAACCCGACCCCTAATCTCTTGGATTAGTGTTGTTTTATTTGTGGATTAGTTTCTTTTAGTGGGATTAGTATTTTTTGGGTTGAGTTTGTGAGCTAGAATGGTTTTTCTTCTAGTTTTGGGCTTTTGAGTGCTTTGGTAGCTTGTGGGGGCCTTTGGAGGTTCCCTTTTCGGCTTTGCATTTACTTGTGAGATTTTCCCGATTTGTTTTGTATTGTGTTTTTGGCCCGTTGCATTCATCTTGAGGAATCCTACAACTTTCATGTTGATCCCGTATCCATTTGAGAACCCGAAACCCGATTTCTTGGCCTTGAGGGCAAAACAGTCATTGCACACCAAATCTGTACCCAAAACTTGATATTCCCGAAACCCACGAAACATATACTTTTTGGAAACTAGATATTTCGACGATCATTTCTTCCTTCTTCGTCGAATCCATCCGAGGTCTCGAATTAGATGATTTCAGCCAAACTAGTCCCTTAAGTTGTGGGACCCAACCTCCTTTGTTAACATAAGAGAACCCACCCCCTTCATTGCATCCCATTCTCCATTTTTCCAGCACAGCCAGCTGAACCTAGGGTTCCTTGTGTTTCTCTTCTTCTTCTTGCTTCCCCTTCTCCAATCCTCACCAATCTTGCACCAAACTTGAAAGGGAGATCATCAACCTCTTCCTCACCTAGCAAGCTTCACTTTGATACTTTTTTAGAAGAATCCATCAACTTTGAGACTCCCTTTGAGATATCTCTCTTCATTTGAAGGTCATCTAAGTAAGTGTTCTTCTTCATCTTCTAGATTTGTATTCCTATAGCCTTAGAGTAGCTCCACCTTTATTATTGAAAGGTTTCATTGTCATTTCATTGTTTGACCCATTTTAGGGTTTGTTTTGGGGGTTTTTTTATTGTAGCTTGGCTTTGAGCAATAGAAGTGAATAGAGGCTTGATTTCAGCTAGCTTGGACTTGAGGCAAGTGGATGTTTCGATTTTTATAAGCTTTCAATGATTTTGGAAATTTCCACTCATGCCTATTTATTACATTAGTTTGAAATAAATGCCCATGATAGAGCTTTGGTAGTGCATTTATGGTAGTGCATTTATGTCTTTTAAAATGTATTGGTGAATGTCATTTAATTTCTTCTTGCTCATATCAAATGTACCCTATTGTGAAATGGTTTCCTTCTTTCTTTAATTTCATTGGATTTGATGTTGATGGATGAGGTGATGGAATGAACCCATATTGGAGTTGTGGAGAAGTGTAGATGGATGCATTGGAGGAGCTCTTAGCTCAATTTTATTGTAGGGACTCAGTAGAAGTGGGGAGAATGGTTTTAAGGAGGAGAAATGGCTAAAAATCTGATTACAGTGGGTGTTCCCGCACCTGGTGGTCAGCCTGCGGTCACCTGGCGGCTAGCCGCCTGGTGACGGGCGGCTAACCGCCAGCTAGCCGAAATGTCACGGTGGCTTTTCCAGAGAGCACACTTCTCCTCCTCAAAACTCAGTCAGCACCACGGTTGGCTAGCGGCTAACCGCCGAACACGTCGGCGGCTACCCGCCAGCTAACCGCACTTGGCGGTCAGCTTTCCAGTAAGCTGCATTTCTGCAGTCCAACCGCAGTCAGCTGGGCGGTCAGCCAGCGGCTAGCCGCCTGCCCCAGCGGCGGCTAACCGCCAGGTAACCGAAATTCCCCAGATTTCAAAAAAAAAGCCCCAGCGGCGGTTCGTTCGAGCGTTGAGCTTTGTCGATCAAAGGAGATTCCCTAGGCATTGTATTAGGACATCCGAGAAAGAAACCATATCACAAGGATTTCATTCATAGTTTTGAAAGGATCGAAGTGTATAAGGAGCCCGGAATGTCCCTAAACTCAAAGAGTACCAAATTGTTATGTGATCGACGTACGGGGTCCCTATCCATTTCAAATAGATATTTTCCCAAAATGTCAATTGCTTACAGTACTTTACTGATCCCGAGATTTGCACTACTTGTCTTGTTTTCCCGAAAGCATTGTTATACACTTGAAATTGTTACTTGACCCGAAGTGCATTGCACCATTTGATATGATAGTGTGCCCTTGAGCACCCCCGTCTTGCCCGCTTGATTACTTACTTATCCTTGATTTGCTTGCATATGTCTCGATTGTATTTGACCTATGAGTCGGCACCACTAAGCTTGGGTAACCCTGTTGGTCTGATCCACCGACTTGGAGATCCCCCTCTTGTCCCGCCAGCTGCAGTTTGGATCCCGCCACCCGATTATTACCGTGGTCTTGTCCCGATACCGCAGATTGCTACTGTGGTCCCCGATGCCCGGCTCGCTACCGTGGTCATGTATAGTATATGTATATGTATTTATATGAGATCCCCTGTTTCTCCTCACCTCGAGTGACTGAGATCAGGGCCTAGTTATTGCTCTATCACCTTGGTGATAGAGGACTTAGCTTCGTGTGGTTGCCATCTTGCCAGTTCCCGATTCCTTGGATACCCGACATGTTTTATATTGTTTACTTGCTTTCCGATAAATGATTCGTTTCCTTTATGAAAGTTGTTATTTAAACAAGTGCTCATATTCTCCAATGTAAATTCAGTTATTATTATATTGTTTTCTGTTCTTTCTACACGCACATGTTTTAAATGAATGCCGGTTGGGTGGATGCCCATGCTTTTACATATGTTTCAAACAATCCATGATTTTGCTAGATTTACATGATTACACATGTTTTAAAGGAATACCCGAATTGTTAAATATCCGTGCTTTGTTTTAAATGACATTTGGTTTGTCAGATCCCTAGGTTTACCCACGTTTTAAATGAATACCCGAATTGTGAAATATCCATGCTTTGAAATATGTTTTAAATGACACGTGTTTTGTCAGATTCCTATGTTTATACCTGTTTTAAATGATTACCCGAGTTATTTAATATCCATGCCTTGAAATATGTTTAAATGAACACTAGTTTTGACAGATTTCTTTGGTTACACCGGTTTTAAATGAACACCCAGTTTGTTAAATATCCGTATTTTCACATATGTTTCAAATGGACATTGGTTTTGCCAGACTGCTATGCATACCTGGTTTGTTGTATACTTATGTTTTTACCTAAGTCTCAAATGAACGTTTGTTTTGTCAAACCACTATATTTATACATGTTTTAGACGAACACCCGATTGTCAAATATCTATGATTACAGATGATGTAAATGAACACATGTTTTATTAGATATTCATGTTTTACCCATGCTTGAAACGAATACATGTTTTGCCCGAGATCCACGATTTTGCACCCGTTTAATTATATGCAGCATTTGATCGAATAGCATGATTTATCATATGTTTTATTCTTCAGTATATTTATGATCTTTTCATCCACCTGCCAGACCGTCGTGTCTGACCCATTACTTTTGGTACTCAGGTTCAGATTTCTTCGTCCCGAGATGAGTGCTTGGGTTGGCTGTAGAGCCATGTTTTGCAGGTTGTTTTGTCGGCTATGTCATGTAGACATTGAGCTTGACATCGGAGCTACGTCACATTTGGGTAGTGGTTAATAGCTTATTGTTGTATGGCTTTTATTAGCCTTTTTCTTGGGGTTCTTAATTAATGTACATTGATAATTGTAACTTGAACATATATGGGAATGTAATATCCTGTTACTGTCAGTTCTGTAATTTATGGTGATGGTTACTCCAGTCTGATATGATTCTTGATATAATAGCTATGTGCTAAAGGCTGAGTGTGACGCGGAATCCGATGGCCATGGACTTCAGGTCGCAACGCCACAAATGCTTCCGCAAAATATTCAGAATGTGTTGTCTTCACACACGCGGATCCTGGGAGAAGTAAAATACATTTATGCTTAATCCCATTCCCGCCCCCGAGGTTCCGGTTCGGGGGCGTGACAATGACACCAAGGGCGAACACGAAGAATCCTGAAGCCCATGGCAACCCCACTAAGCCTCAACTCGCAGAGAACCAGGTCTACCCTAAGACTTGGTCCCCAAGACCTTCACCAAAACAAAGGAGGTCCGAGCATCTGTAAAGCCATCATACCTGGCACCTCTAAAAGAAAATCGGTTCTATCCTCTCACATACATGAAGGAGGAGAAACCAGCCTCTTGCCTGACAAAGAAGTCAACCCATCATGAGTCGGCTTATTTCTACAAGCCAAAAATCAAATCATACATCACCAGGCCTCTGCGAGAACCTGCCAAGGCCTGCACTCCTGCAGTTCGACCCTTTATCTCAACAGGGGCTGAACTCGCAAAATTCAAAGCTTCATTATGACGGTCGAAGGACCGAGTCCAAATCATGTCTATGCCCAGCTTCAAAGAAGACAGGCTCGGCTGTTGCGCTTGAGGGAGTACATCCTTCATTGCTAAAGCCCAGCCAGAGCTGACAGAAGCTCAAATTGCACGTCGTATACGTCACCACATGTCGTATTGACAAAAGAGATTAGAGAAGCAAAGGAACAAGCATCCTATCCTCCAAGTCCCCCAAAAATGGGTCGAAAAAGAAAGACCTGATCAAGTTGCTGCTGTCCATATGGTTGGCAAAACCAGAAGACGTCAGAAGTCGGCAACTAAACTTCATGTTCGACGACCAGTGACTCGTAGCGTCTCCTGGACACGAAGACATCTGGAAAAATCTTCTACTCCTTCAAGCCAAGGACAACGAAGTAATCATTCCTCGAGCTCTTCAAGAATGAGCCCCAGCTCAGTCGCTAGGACGATCTCCTCGTTCGAATCATGGGGGATGAACGTCTTAGCTACAAATTCTGAGCCACCTCGTAATCCACCACCTGATGAAACGACCGCACGCATCCAACAATTGGAGCAAGGTTAGCAGAGGATTGAGGCTCTGATGGAAAATCTTCTTCTCGCTTTTCAGCGTCAAGAAAACAACCAACCTCCTCCAGATAACGAGGAAAATGCAGAAAACAATGAGTCACGTGCCCTTACCAAAAAGGACATTGACAATATCCTCGCCAAAGCAAGAAAAGAGGACACACTAAAGGAGCATGGGATCAAGCCACCATATCCCTTCACTACTAGAAAATGAACTTTTGGCGCACCAAAACGCGGGCGACCGCTTCTGGCGGTCGCAAATACTCACATTAGCGAGCGCCAGAAGCTCATTAGCGACCGCTTGAAGTCGTTGACTTACCCCCCCACCCGAAACCCACTTTCCTTTTCCCTTCCCTCCGTTTTTTTCCCCTGCTCCCGCGCGCGCCTCTCCCTAGCTATCTCTTGCGCCATCTCTCCCTCCCTCTTCCTCTCTCCCTCTTCCTCTCTCCCTCCCTCTTCCTCTCTGTCGCTGAAATCTCTCTCCCTCCCTCTTCCTCTCTGTCGCTGAAATCGCTCCATGCTTCCACGCTCTGCCCTCCCGCCGCACGAGCCACGCCACCGTCGGTGAATCCCTTGCGCCGGAGCCCCCACTGGTTCTCTCCCTCTCCCTCTCCCTCTCTCTTTCTCTATTTCTCTCTCTCCCTCCCCCTCCCTCCGTTTTCGCGGC
The DNA here is from genome assembly GCA_038049695.1 of Cinnamomum chago. Classification (NCBI taxonomy): domain Eukaryota; kingdom Viridiplantae; phylum Streptophyta; class Magnoliopsida; order Laurales; family Lauraceae; genus Cinnamomum; species Cinnamomum chago. The sequence continues at coordinate 66,771,378 of CP142451.1, forward strand.
CGCTCTGCACTGTCCCCTCCCGCCCCTGTGTTCGTCGGATTCCAGACCGGATTCGCGTGAATCTGTGCAGGTGCTCTGTCGTCATCGATCCTCTTCTTGAAGCAGGTATAGACACTGTTTCTCCCTTCCAGTTTTCAATGCATTCTTATTTTCCCAGAAAGTTCTTGACTTTATGCAGTTTTCCTTGTAATCCTTCCATCTTATGGCTTCTCTTTTCTTGCATTCTCATCTCGAAACATGGATTGAATGTGCGTGTTTTGTATTTATATGGTGTTGGTTTCTTGCTAGAAGCTGTGATTTTTATTTTTATGTTTTTTCTGTTGTTGTTTTGTTTTGGTTTGTGGGTTTGTTGTTGGATTCTTGGTTGTGGATTTTGATGAGATGAGTGTTTGGTGAGGAGGGAATGGGAGGGTGTAATGGGTGTCAGTGAGAGAGTTTGAGGATTAGGGTTTGTGGAGAAATGGGGTGTTTGGACTTTGGATGTGGCTAGAATTTTGAAAACACAATCTAGAATTTTCATCAAAAATAGAATTGACATCATATGAAGCACTCTGCGGATGGGGTTAAAATTTGTAATTTTTTTTTTTTGAATTTTCTATTTGTTGAGTTAGAGTAGAACTCTTTTACCAAAAACCTGCATTGAAATTATAAGGATTTATTATAAATATTGATTTATTAGTAAAACTCTTTTGGATATCAAATAAGAAAGAGATAATCCTCAAACCTTTCTTATTCCCATTTGGACTCTTTTTTTATTTTTTGAAGTTGATTTCCAGTTGGACATCATAAAACCAAGTGGATTTCTGTTCTTCATGTCAAGTAATTGTCATCTGTTGAAATCAGGGGTCACAAAATTGCTTACTTTTTTTTAGCATTGAGGTCTTTCTCTATGATGGCATTGGTCAAACAATGACTCAACACATCATCTATCATCGTCCAATCTTTTTCAATAGTGGCTCAACTCCTCAACTAACTAGTGATTAAATAAGAATTGCAACTAAGGTTTAAAATGATTTGCAGAAACTCAAATCAAGAATCTTTGATTTAATGAAACTGATTGGAGGGTTAGGAGTGCCATGTGCTATTGGTGGATGATAATTGTTTATGATTTGAGTGCATTAGGGGAAGAAAAGGTCACACTCCTTGGTCAATGAGTGAGCAACCTCTTTAGATGCATTCACATGATCCATTCAATAATATCCCAACAGTGAAAGAGTCTTTTTCAACTTTCTGCGTTTTTGGCTGGCGGAAAGATGAGATGATGAGAACAAAAGAGTCATTCCTCTCTTTTTCTCGGTTTTGATTGAAGGAAAGCTTCTGAGTGTCTTCTGTTGTTTTAAACCATGTGGGTTTCTTTCTTCTATACGAATGAAGGCACTTTTTTCATAAGCCAGTTCATATAAGATTTTACAATTGGTAGCAAGCGAGGTTGTGATTTATGCATTCAAAATTCTTTTAATTTTAATTATATAAAAATCTAACCATAATTTAATATTTATGTTCTTTCTTTCTTGATGGGCGTGTGGATGCATACAGTAACCCTTTGAAGCTCTCCTTTTGATATTAATCTGTTTTTGTGATGGAGATCGTAAAGTGGGAATGATTCCATCGTTTTTTTCATATTATTTAAACTTATGCTGTGTTTTAAATAATTATGATTCTATCGTTTTTTCATATTATTTTAACTTATGCTGTGTTTTAAGTTATTATTGCCCATAGCACTTGTGCTTAAGCTTCAAAACCCCCAATTATGTTGGACTTCGTTATTTGAATTCTATCTGCAAAGTGCAAACAAACAGGTTTTTCCAAAGGAAAGGAAAGCTAACCAAGTGGAAAACCTATCACCACTCAGTAGCCTCTTGTGGAAAAAGGAATTATTGTGGTAGTAAGACTACAACGGGATATTCTTACTTGTGACCCATCTTTATCCATCCCAAAGAAAGAAGGAAGAAGAAGAAAAAAAAAAAAGAAAAGAAGAGAGATTGGATTTGGGCTGTAGCCCAACCCCTGATGTTCCCAAATACTATGATGATGGGTGCAGTTGTTACTTCTTGTATATATTTATTTGTTGTATGCTAAAAACATGGACGTGAACAAGACCCAACTAATTATACTTGGATCAGGGGCCTGGCTGGAATAATCAATGTCTAAAAACTGTACTACTTCAACCTGGTTGAAGTGGAATCACTATCGCCTTTGTTTGCATGGAATTGGATTTTAGGAATTCAAAGCAAAAAGGGTTTCTTTTTTTTTTTTTTTTTTGTGGGAGTTGATTTACTAGGGTCATATACCTTGGTATTTATCGTCAATGAAAGTGGAGATTATTGGATGGCCATTATGGATCTTCACCTTTGTGTGAACAATTCATAGGAGTTCAAATCAATGCAAACAAATGGGCTCTATGTTAAAACTATCATTGTTAATTAAATTGTGTTTACTGTGCATTTCAACTGTTGAGTAGTTCACACTCACCAGTCTTTTAGAATAGTTCCAATGAGTGTTTTTTTTTAAGGACATTCAAAACGAGAATTTAAAATGTTAAATTGTTATTAGTTTCTTTAATAACATAATTTTAAAACTTTTGTTTGAAAGCCAATCAATATTATTAAAACCTATTATTTCTTTACTTTTTAATTTTATTTCAACCAGGATTACTACAAACCCACCTTGGAGTTGGTGAGTGCCATAACTCTTTCACTGTTGGGATATTATATATATATATATATATATATATATATATATATATCTAGATATGGGGGTGGGGGGAACCATGTTGATAAAACAGTTAGGTTGCTTACAGTCACAAGGTGTCAAGTGTGAGTCTTTTCTAATTAAAATCTTAATACAAAAATGTAAAATGTCATGTTTTCAATAGGATATTGTGCAAGTGTCTTGAATTAGAGCCAGCCTGCTCCCTAGACCCATGTCTAGGAATCATAGATTGACCTATTGCTATTTTGTCACATTTTTCTTTTCTTTTCTTTTCTTTTACTTGCAACTGTCTATCTGTTTATTTAATACTGGGCATCATGGTCATTAAAGAGTAAAGTTTACGTGTTAGGTGCGCACAGGTGAATATTGTTCCATTAAAGATTTTATTTTAGAGAACCGAGGTTGATATCATATCTTAGATCCCAATAATGATATTGGTTCCATCATGGCAGATACCAGTTGCTATGGCTGATGTGATATTCAGTAGAAGTTGCCATATTAGTGGTATATATTTTAATCTATGGTTAAAGGGCATATGACCATACAATGTGATTGCAAACCATTGTGTATCAATGTTATGAATGTAGTAGTATATATATGTTTTGGCCAAACCAGATATGTGTGTTTCATTCCTTCTCTGTGTTAAATTGGGTGTGTATTTGTTGTTAATTTTTGTGATTCAATTGAATAGTGAAGAAGAGCTATGTTGATTGCAGTCTCACAACAGGTAAGTGTAGCACCAATGCCTGCAGATTCTTTATTCAATCTAACTGATTCAATGTAGCACTCGACTTATCCACATTGCTAGGAAGGATTATAAGTTTATAACTTATATGATGGTGTGATTTTTCTTCTTGGCAAACTTCTTATATAATATGATTTAAGAAATGAACACTTGGGAATTTGTTCGAGACAATAGCAATTTCATTAGATGCCATACATTGAGGGTTTTTACTTTCCAATTCATGCAATTTTACTTAAAGTATAGGAGGGTGTTCTTGACTCTCCAATTCATACAACTTTACTTATAAAAAATTTTATATTTGAAGATTTCATTGGTTGTGAACCTTTCATTATCAACTTATTCTATTCATTTGCATGCATTAGTGAAACTTAGACCCGTTCGAGAATTGTGTACGACATAATTTCGGTAATCCTTGACGCGACGGATTGGGTCTTCGACTAGATTCGTTGTTCTTGTGATGTACATTCGAACTTTGTCGTATACAATTCTTGAATTGTCCAGTTCGGACAGTTTGAGAATGCAATTATACATCTTATACTCAATAGCTCATGCAAGTCTGATGTTAGACAGAGTTTCGGTTGATGTCCCATTGTTCTCTAGGTACATACATAGGTACGACTGATGTTGTACCTATGTCGTGTACTTGGAGAACCACGCGGACATGCTGCCGAAATTTTGTTTGACTAGGGGACGAAGCATTCGAGTTGTTGAGTGCAAGTTGGATCGTGCATTCTCGAATGGGATAGGACCAACCACCTTGTAGTAAGGAGTTTGCAGTTTATGGATAGGTGACTTGCATGATGACACGGTACATTGGGCTAATTGTACTTGCTCATTTTAGATTTCCACAGAAGCACTTACGGAGATGGACAAGAGTTGGATTGATTTACCGAATAGGATGTCTCGGGAATACATGGAGGGGATTAACCAGTTTATGGAATTTACCAATGGGTTTGACAATGAGTTCATCAGTTGTCCATGTAGAAAATGTGTGAATCGGTATTTTTATAGAAGAGAGATTGTCCGAGAGCATCTGATTCTGAACGGATTCTTGAAGGACTACAAGAACTGGATAAAACATGGAGAAGAGTATGTTTCCTGTCGCAGAGAGGAAATAGATGAAATTGAGGTGGATGATATGTCAGAGGCTGATCCGATGAACGTGATGTTAAATGATATCGCGTGCGGGTTGGCACCCGAATACAGAAGCTGTGCGACTGAGGGGGCGGGTGGGAGTAATCCTCGCTCTGGCGCCGATGAAGAAGCCTTGTTTAAATGTTAAATTTCAATTATCTTGTTTAATGAAATTTATCTTACAAACATTTGAACAGATATGTCAGGACGAAAGAGGAGTTTGCCATCGGCATCTCATTCGAGTCCATCCACTCCAGTGGATGCTTCAGCGTCGTCCAGTGCGGCAGCTCCACCATCTTCAGCACCACCATCAGGAGATACACTGACTGGTATAAGTTGATTTAATTAAAACATTTTAATTCTAGCAAATTATTTTATTTCAATTTAATTAGATTATCTCGAATTTAAACAGGTGCTACGAGCACGGGCCCATCTTCCAGCATGGGGGAGAGGCCCTGCTAGAGGGATCCGGACATGGAATTCCGGGCATCCCATTGACGTACAGTTTGATGAGTCATATCATCCGGTGGGCCCTCATGCTCGCCAGCTCATCAGCCAGTTAGGACATATGGTCCGGGATCCATATGTATTTCCTTTGACCACACATGATTGGGACGCATTCCCGGTGGCGACGCTAGATCGGACCTGGCAGCAGGTCAAGGTAATAATTTAACATTTCTCCTCAGGATGTGTCAATTTAAACCATAACTTAATGAAAAATAATTTGTCAATGAAAAATTATTTGTCCTTTTCAGGACAATCTGAGAGCATGTCCTGAGCTCTTCCGGCCAGTTTGCATGTCTAAGTGCCGGAAGATGTGGAAGGATCATAAAAATAAAATAAAGACGCGGCACTGGAAGCCTCATCAAGGTGCGCCTGACATACTTCAGCGAGTTCCGACTGGCGTTCTCCCTGATCAGTGGACTCAGCTCGTCGGGTACTGGTCGAGCGAGGAGGCTCAGGTGAGAAACTTGTACTTTTTTATTTTAATTTTAACATTTTACTAATAACTAACGTAACTAACAAAAATCCCTACTAATAAATATTGAAAACAGAGAGTGTCTGCTACGAATGCGCAGAACCGCGCATTGCAGGGTCCTGCACATAGGTTGGGGACTCGACACATCACCCAGGTCCGCCACGAGGTAAAAAGTTATATCGTACATTTAATTTATGTTTTTGTCATTCTGTATGATAGTATACTAGTAATACATTCCTCCACCAACCAGTTGCGTACCGAGGGTGTTCCGGTTGATAGGATGTCCGTCTGGATGCGTTCTCGAGATCCTCGCCATCCAGAGGTTGCAGCTATCTTCGTAAGTTTTTATATTGAACTGTTTAAATTATGTTTCTATTTGTATGTATTGTTATGCATGATAATATACTAAATGAATGAACTACGCAGGCCCAGTATCAGTCACGCTTGGAGGAGTTACCCGAGGAGGAGCGCAGATTGCCATCGCGGAGGGATGCGATATTCCACTCCGTCGTTGGCCGGGATGGGCATGGATACACTCTGACGTATGGGACGAGCATTCCACGCTCGCACATCACGCGATCGGAGTCATCCGGTGCTAGCTCCTCCCAGGGCATACACTTCCGTACGGATGAGGAGATTCAGGCGATGCTGCAGTCCATGAGGGCATCGATCAGAGAGGAGGTCAGGGCAGAGGTCAGTGCAGAGATTAGTGCAACGATGAGGGCCGAGTGGAGAGCGGAGATAGCAGAGCTTGAGAGTCGTCTATCACAGAGTCGCGCCCCGCTTGCTTCAGACCCACCACCCACTACTCAGGTTAGTAAGAAAAAAATTTCGTACATATAAATTGTCAATTATGTAATTGATGCATCAATACTTATGTCTTATTTTATTATTTTTTACTGTATAATAAATAATTATAGGCACCAGACGCTGGCAGCGGCCACAGGGCTAGACATGACTTCGGTGGAGAGGGCAGTCATGATTTAGCAGGCTCGAGTGATCCTGACCAGGTAAAATTATTTTTTATAATTCAAGATTTCAACATTTAAGTTAAAAGCTTAACATAAAACTTAGAAAACGAGCCTCCGGGCGCCCAAAACGAGCAAACGGGCTCCGTTGCCAGTGAAACTTGACGGGCACGGGCCCTTAGTCATTCATGACAAGCAGGAACTGACGGAACGAGAATCCGACTCCCGGATTGCTCGTAATGTTGAAAAGTAGGTTTAAGTTAGAACGTTAAGTTAAAACTTAGAAAACTAGCTTCCGGGCGCTCAAAATGAGCAAACGGGCTCCGTTGCTTGTAAAACTTGACGGGCACGTGCCCGTAGTTATTCATGACTTGCAGGAACTGACGGAACGAGAATCCGACTCCCGGATTGCTCGTAATGTTAAAAAGTAGGTTTAAGTTAGAACGTTAACTTAAAACTTAGAAAACGAGCTTCCGGGCGCTCAAAACGAGCAAACGGGCTCCGTTGCCTGTAAAACTTGACGGGCACGTGCCCGTAGTTATTCATAACTTGCAGGAACTGTCGGAACGAGAATCCGACTCCCGGATTGCTCGTAATGTTGAAAAGTAGGTTTAAGTTAAAACGTTAAGTTAAAACTTAGAAAACGATCCTCCGGGCGTCCAAAACGAGCAAACGGGCTCCGTTGCCCGTGACACTTGACGGGCACGAGCCTCTAGTCATTCCTGATTTTCAGGAACTGACGGAACGAGAATCCGACTCCCGGATTGCTCGTAATGTTGAAAAGTAGGTTTAAGTTAAAACGTTAAGTTAAAACTTAGAAAACGAGCCTCCGGGCGCCCAAAACGAGCAAACGGGCTCCGTTGCTCGTAAAACTTGACGGGCACGAGCCTCTAGTCATTCCTGATTTTCAGGAACTGACGGAACGAGAATCCGACTCCCGGATTGCTCGTAATGTTGAAAAGTAGGTTTAAGTTAAAACGTTAAGTTAAAACTTAGAAAACGAGCCTCCGGGCGCCCAAAACGAGCAAACGGGCTCCGTTGCCCGTGAAACTTGACGGGCACGAGCCTCTAGTCATTCCTGATTTTCAGGAACTGACGGAACGAGAATCCGACTCCCGGATTGATCGTACAGTTGAAACGTAGGTTTCAGTTAGAACGTTAACTTAAAACTTAGAAAACAAGCATCCGGATGCCCAAAATGAGCAAACGGGGTCCGCTGCTCATGAAACTTGAGGGGCACGGGCTCCTACTCATTCAAGACTTGCAGGAACTGTCGGAACGAGATTCCGACTCCCGGTCTTTTCGTACAGTTGAAACGTAGGTTTCAGTTAGAACGTTAACTTAAAACTTAGAAAACGAGCCTCCGGGCGACCAAACTGAGCAAACGGTGTCCGTTGCTCGTGGAACTTGACGGGCACGGGCCCCTACTCATTCAAGACTTGTAGGAACTGACGGAACGAGATTCCGACTCCCGGTTTGATCGTACAGTTGAAAAGTAGGTTTGAGTTAGAACGTTAACTTAAAACTTAGAAAACGAGCATCCGGACGCCCAAAATGAGCAAACGGGGTCCGTTGCTCGTGAAACTTGAGGGGCACGGGCCCCTAGTCATTCAAGACTTGCGGGAACTGACGGAACGAGATTCCGACTCCCGGTTTGATCGTACAGTTGAAATGTAGGTTTAAGTTAGAACGTTAACTTAAAACTTAGAAAACGAGCATCCGAACGACCAAACTGAGCAAACGGTGTCCGTTGCTAGTGAAACTCGACGGGCATGGGCCCCTAGTCATTCAAGACTTGCAGGAACTAACGGAACGAGCTTCCGACTCCCAGAATGATCGTACAGTTGAAACGTAGGTTTAAGTTAAAACGTTAACTTAAAACTTAGAAAACAAGCCTCCGGGCGCCCAGAATGAGCAAACGGGTTCCGTTGCTCGTGAAACTTGACTGGCACGGGCCCCTACTCATTCAAGACTTGTAGGAACTGACGGAACGAGATTCCGACTTCCAGAATGATCGTACAGTTGAAACGTAGGTTTAAGTTAGATCCTTAACTTAAAACTTAGAAAACAAGCATCCGAGCGACCAAAATGAGCAAACGGTGTCCGTTGCTCGTGATACTTGATGGGCACGGGCCCCTAGTCATTCCTGACTTGCAAGAACTGACGGAACGAGATTCCGACTCTCGGTTTGATCGTACAGTTGAAACGTAGGTTTAAGTTAGAACGTAAACTTAAAACTTAGAAAACGAGCCTCCGGTCGACCAAACTGAGCAAACGGTGTCCGTTGCTCGTGAAACTTGACGGGCACGGGCCCCTAGTCATTCCTGACTTGCAGGAACTGACGGAACGAGATTCCGACTCCCGGTTTGATCGTACAGTTGAAAAGTAGGTTTGAGTTAGAACGTTAACTTAAAACTTAGAAAACGAGCATCCGGACGCCCAAAATGAGCAAACGGGGTCTGTTGCTCGTGAAATTTGAGGGGCACGGGCCCCTAGTCATTCCTGACTTGGCGGAACTGACGGAACGAGATTCCGACTCCCGGTTTGATCGTACAGTTGAAACGTAGGTTTGAGTTAGAACGTAAACTTAAAACTTAGAAAACGAGCATCCGGGTGACCAAACTGAGCAAACGGTGTCCATTGTAAGTCCATGGGGATCCGAACCCTAGAGGGGGGTGAATAGGGTGAGCTTCAATTATGACCAATTTTAATCAATTTTAACTTCTTTAAAACAAACTAGTCACATGTGATGATTTATCATACAAGATGCGGAAGCTAACAAAAGAATCACCACAAAGCAATCACCATCACACAAGGATTTATAGTGGTTCGGCCTCAATGCCTACATCCACTACCGGCTTGTGATCCAACACCCCACCGGATTTCCACTATTTATGCTTTTCAATAGGCTAAGCAATAACCTTTACAATATGCTTTCCAAGGCTAAGCAATAACCTTACATTGATGTTTTTCAAGGCTTAACATCAACCTATACATTGATGTTTTTCAAGGCTTAACATCAACCTATACAATATGCTTTTATAGGCTAAGCAATAACCTCTTCAACCACAAGGTTGGTTATCTCTCTAATTTAGTGTCTTTAATACACTTGATGGAAATAGGCGGATATGGAAGTGTAAAACAAATACACACTCACACTATGAATGCAAAGATGAAAGTATATGAAGTGTGTGTGTGTGGTCCTCAATCATTTAGAAAATGAAAGCTCATAAATGTATGCCTAAGGCTTTTGAAAGTTTTAGCTCAAAAACATTTATGATTGAGGAAGTAATGCAATCACATGTTAAAAGTAACAACTTGTTAATGATATCAAAGTTACACAAGTTGTATGAAATGGATTAGCTCTAAACATGTGATGCATAGGGATGTCAATCAAATCAACATGAAGCTCAAAACATAAAAATAGATTTGATTGAAATTAGGGGACAAATCATATGTAATTATAAATACAACTTGAAAGTGATTTACCAATCAAAGTAAGGCAAGTTGTGAAACTTTAAAACAATAATACACATATGATTTGTAATGTTGTTGAATCCAAAACATAAGATACATTTGAGAGAGATTTTCTTATGATGGAAAACAACACCCAAAGATTCAACAAAGTATATGAATCATGTTACATTTTTCATTAACATGATCTACTTAGATTTACCAAAGATAAAGTACTACTTTGATGAATCAATGGTGATGTATCCAAAACAATAGATCTATTCAAAATATAGAATATGCTAAGGATACAACAAATCATAGATTAACATGTTACAAAGATTTACCAATGATAAAACAAACATGTAAACATATGATTTGTAAAGAAGTTGAATCCAAAACATAAGTTAGTTTTGAAAGAGATGTTCTTATGATGGAAAACAACAACAAACGATTCAACCAAGTATAGGAATCATGTTACATATGATTTACCAAGTTTCTTTCATTAACATGATCTACTTAGATTTACCAAAGTTAAGTACTACTTGGATTGAATCATATGGTGTTGTATCCAAAACAATAAATCAACTCAAAACATAACACATGTTAAGGACACAACACAAACATAGTTTAACATGCTAGAAATGATTTACCAAAAATAAAACAAAAGCATGAAAACATATGATTAAGGAAGGAAGAGCCTACTTGGTGGTTTAACTTCATTAATCCAAGCTTTAGCTTTCCTAATCATCCCCTTCATCCCTTGGTTCTTTTCCCTTTTGATATGCCTCAAATCCTCTCAAGGAGGGGTTAAAAATTCCCAACTTTTGGCAAGGGAAAGAACTCATATTTATAGCAAAAAGTTGCCAACGGCTAGTCCTCGGTCGACCGGCAAAGAGGTCTCGGTCGACCGGGAAGGCACAACGGTCAGATTTCTGACCGTTGGAGGTTTCAGTTCAGAAACTGCAGGTTTTACCTCCAGATGTCTCGGTCGACCGAGACCTGCCTCTCGGTCGACCGGCGACACTGCCGGGACAGCCTCCCTTTGACAAAAAATGCAACTTTTGCATATTTGAAGGTTTTTCTATGGGGGACCTTTTGGCCACTAAATCAAGCTTGAAAAACATGTTTTAAAGATTCTAATGGTTTTTAAAACATGAACATAAAAAGCCTAAAACGATTCAAAACTTTTAAAACAAAGGCTTGCTTGATTTCTTGAAAACTCTTTTCTAAAACAAATGCATCCAAGTTTTAAAAACAAATCATGCAAAAATCAATACTTTTATAAATCTTAAAAACAATGCATGAATAAAACAAGATTTCAAGTTTATTTAAAACCAATGCAAGTGTGTAAATCAAATGATGCTTGAATGATAATGCATCCATCAAATTGCAATCTAGAAAATTCCTAACATCCATTGCTCGTGAAACTTGACGGGCACGGGCCACTAGTCATTCTTGACTTGCTGGAACTGATGGAACGAGATTCCGACTCTCGGTTTCATCGTACAGTTGAAACATAGGTTTAAGTTAGAACGTTAACTTAAAACTTAGAAAACGAGCCTCCGGCGTCCAAAATGAGCAAACAGTGTTCCTTGCTCTTGAAACTTGACGGGCACGGGCCCTTAGTCATTCGTGACTTACAGGAACTGACGGAACGAGATTCCGACTCCAGGATTGATGTTAATGTTGAAACGTAAGTTAAAATTTTAATTTTAATTCTTAATTTTTTATATTTAGTATAAATTGCCAATTTTTATACTTATCTTTTAATATTTATTTTTCTTTTTCTGTTCAGGTTTGAGAGCATCGGATATACCACGGCACCCGGCAACCCGGCAAATTTTTTTTTTCTTTTTCCTGTAAATGTAATGGATATATTTTATTGAAACTTTTGTAATGTTTTGAATGAACATAATATAAGACTTTCTTTTTTTATTTGTGATTTTAATTGATGGTAGTAGTTGTATATATTTAGGTTTTGTTATTTGTAATTTTAATTGATGGCATGATTTGTATATACTCAGGTACAGGTACAGGTACAGGTACAAAAACAAGGAAATAATTTGAGAAAATAAAAAGATTTTGTTAAAAAAAAAATAACCTTTAGCGGCCGCCAGTGGCGGTCGCTAAAAGAGCCATTGGCGGTCGCTAATAGCATCAAAAATAAAAAAAAAATTAAAAAAAAAAAAAAACAATGTATTAGCGGCCGCCAGAGGAGTATTAGCGACCGCTAATACTAAAAAAAATTTAAAAAAAAATAAAAATTCAAAAAAAAGGGGGCATTAGCGACCGCTGTATAAGTATTAGGCGGTCGCTAAAAGTCAAAATGTTGTTTTTTTTAATTTTTTAATACTTTTAGCGACGAGCTTTTCGCGGCCGTCGAGAGGCGGTCGCTAAAGACTGTTAGCGACCGCCAATATACTTTTAGCGACGGCAAGTGGCGGCCGCTAAAAGTCAATTTTCTACTAGTGCTTATGAATGGACTCGGTCCCGTTTCCCACAAAATTCAAGCATCCTACTCTCCAAACATATATGGGGAAAGGTTCAGCCAGACAGCACGTCATTCACTTCAAGATCCTGACGGGAGCTATCGCAGATCAAGATGCCCTCAAGATCCGTCTCTTTGCAAGTACCCTAAAAAGTACGGCCTTCAATTGGTACTCCACTCTGCCAAAGGACTCCATCCAAAATTGGGCCATGCTGGAGACACGCTTCCTCACCCACTTCAAAGGTGAAGATCACCCTATTACTATGGCGCAGCTCTGCAGCCTAAAATAGGGAGAGAATGAGTCAATTTACTATTAGTTTTATGGTCTCAATACCAAGGGTATATGATGTAATAAATTGATTAATTTCTTTACTTATCAAAACAATCATGATTTCCTTTCATGAGGTGAATGGTGTTTAATTATATACTTGCACATAACCAATACGAATGACGTAATGACTCGATCGACCTGGTGACTTGCAGGTCGGTCGACCAAGCCCTCTGGCCGGTCGACTGAGCCTACTGCACACAGCATGTTGCAGAAACTGTTTTTTTTTTTTTTTTCAGTTTCGGGTCTTCTCTTACATCCTATTTTTTCAACATTATTTTGCAGCCTGTTTTTGTGATTTGTATGGTTGCATGAGATACTAACTTGCATGTGATAATGTCCTCTCCATATGGCCCACAAGTCTTTTACTTTCTTTTTATGGTTATTGGTTTATTTGAGGCTGAGTGTAAAGGGCATATGGTTTCCTTGGTTTCCCATGAAAGGGCAAGGCATGGTGAATTTCCCTATAGCCCTTTTATTTCCATGTTTAGATTACCATGTAAGTCTCATAATTGAGGCATAGGAATTTATGTAATTTTTCTAAATTTGTAAATTCTGGCGATGTCCGAGACGAGGAAGGAAAGCAAAGTTGGACTCCTAATCAAAGAGTTTGAAGATTACCAAAAGCCTTTTGGTGATGCCCAAAGAGTTTGAGGAATCCCAAAGTTTTGGAAAGTCTAGAAGTCCAAGAAGTCTATTCCGCTTGGGCCATGTGGAGGAGAGGACTAGTTTCTAATTTTAGCACTTTCTATTTATGGATGAATGCTTAATTTAGAATGTTTTCAAATCTGATCCAAACATAGCAAGTTACCAAAATTGGTCAAATCAAATTAATTTTTGGAAAGAGTTCTAATTAGAGTTGATGGGCCCATGAGATGGATCCATTGGTAACACTAATTTAGAAACTGGACTTTCCTTAAAATAACTTGACTTGGAACCAATCATTGATCATATCATGAGATGATTTGATGTTCATATATATATATATATATATATATATATATGTGGGCCCTAATACCTTACAAGGAAATCCTCAATTCTAAAATATTAAGTGGGAGCAAGGCATTTATGTTTAAAAATCCCCATGGTTTTCCACCATATGTCCATTGTAAGGAAAGTATTAGCCTCGCGCCATCTTGAGAATGACTGTTCCCCACGGAAGGCTTTTACTTGTCTGGCTACTAGATATGGATCTCCTATGGATAGTGTTGGTGAGACGAGGCGGGGGCCCACTCCCCAAGGAGGAGCTGCTCGCAACGGTTGTCATGCAATGCTAGTTGGTGGGTCACACTTAACTAAAATAATGATGTAGTATCCCCAAGGATTTGCCTCATTTATTTTAGAAACCGAAGCTAATCGGGAGTCATTCATTATTTGATATGAGATACCTAGATAATAATGAATGAAGGGGATCATGAAAAGTTAGTCGTAATCCTAATTTTGACCAACTTTGATCCGTACCAATCTAGGTGGTATTCGCACTCCCTAAGGAGGCATACCCCGTGGATTGGGATTCCGATGTATTCTGAATTTAGTGGTTATGAGGATTCCATATAAATTTGGTAGAATACTAAACCCTAATGTCATTTAAATTCATTAATTGAATGTATGGTTATGTGATACAGTATTTCAAGCATGAATTCAAATACTTTCAATCCACTTGCGACATCCTCAACCAGAATAAGTTGGTGGGATCCAACTATGTAGACTGGAAACAGAACCTGCATATAGTCCTACCAGCTTCAGGATATAAATATGTCCTTACCAAACCCCCCTTTGATGAGCCATTGCCGGAAGTATCATAGGAAGAAAATGAACTTTACACCAGGTGGGCCAAAGACGATGAGATGGCCAGATGTTACATACAGGCATCCATGTCTAGTATTTCGCAACACCAACATCAATCCTTTAAGACTGCATATGATATTATATCAAACTTAAAGGAGATGTTTGCGGAACAAGGCAGGCCTGCTAGACAGGCTGCTATGAGGGTGCTTATAAGCACCAAGATGGCTGAAGGCACACCAGTACATGACCACATGTTGAAAATGATGGACTCATTGAATGAGTTAGATGTACTGGGGGCTGCGATTGATGCAGAATCGCAGATTGACATAATCCTTGAGTCACTACCAGAGTCATTCAACAATTTCAAAGTCAGCTATAATATGAATAAGATGAATTTGACTGTAGCTGAGCTTTCTAGCCAGCTGGTGGTGACTGAAGGGATTATGAAGAAGAAGCCAACTGCCCTGATGACAAAAAAGTCATTTGCCAAGTCCAAACCGAAAGGCAAAGGGTGGAAAGGCAAGAAGAAGTCAGTTCCAAAGGGTCCTAAGGTGGAGAATGGTCCTAATGGTGGTGTTGGCAAGGCTAAGGGGTCGGGGACAAAAGGAACGTGTTTCCATTGTGGTATGACAGGACATTGGAAAAGGAATTGTCCAGATTATCTGTCTAAGAAGAAGACCTCAGGTATGATTGAGTCACTTGTTTCTGAAGTTAGTTTTGCAATTGATACTTCAGAATCTTGGTGTGTGGACTCCGGGGCAACTAATCACATATGTAATTCGTTGCAGGGGTTCCGGGAAACCAGGGGACTCAGTGACGGTGAAATCATTGTCAACCTAGGATCTGATGCTAAGGCGGATGTGGTCTCAGTAGGAGTTATTACTTTATGCTTTCAAGATAATAAGTTGGTTTTGTCAGACACTCTATATGTACCGTCTTTAAGACGGAATTTAATTTCAGTTTCTAGTTTGGTGAATAAAAGTTATTCTATTACTTTTGGTACTGAAGTTGTCATAAAGAGGAACGGTACTTTTATATGTTCTGGCAAGGTAACCAATGGGCTTTATCTGTTAACTCCCACAATGTATGAGATACATAATACCGAAATAATTAATAGACTATCATTAAAGAAAAGGTCACCTTCATCAAATCGAACAAAACTTTGGCACTTGAGGCTAGGTCATATAAACCTAAATAGGATTGACAAGCTAGTGAAAGATGGTATCTTGCCTTCATTGGTTGTATAACCAATGCCTGTCTATGAGTCCTGTCTGGAAGGCAAAATGACCAAAAGACCATTTTCATGCAAGGGCAATAGGGCCAGAGATTTATTGGAATTAGTGCATACTGATGTGTGTAGACCCATTAATGTCAGGGTCAGAGGAGGATACGAATATTTCATCACTTTCATAGATGATTATTCAAGATATGGATACATATACCTTATGCACCGCAAGTCCGAGGCTTTTGAAAAGTTCAAAGAGTTTCGAGCAGAAGTGGAAAAACAATTAGGTAAAAGTATCAAGACTCTTCGATCAGATCGAGGAGGGGAATATCTGTCTGGAGATTTTATGGCACACTTATCAGAAAATGAGATTCTATCCTAGTTGTCTGCTCCTGGTATGCCTCAACAGAATGGATTAGCGGAAAGAAGGAACCGGACTCTTTTAGATATGATTAGGTCTATGTTGAGTTTCTCAGGAATACCTTTATCCTTTTGGGGACATGCCTTGGATACTGCGATGTACATACTAAACCTCGTACCATCTAAGTCTGTACCTAAGACTCCCCGGGAGTTATGGTCTGGGCGAAAGCCTAGTCTACAACATTTACACATTTGGGGTTGTCCAGCACACGTGCTAAAGGTAAAGACGGATAAGTTGGAAATGAAGTCGGAAGTATGCACGTTTGTAGGATATCCTAAAGGAACTAAAGGTTGGTTATTCTATAATCCCAGAGAGCAGAAAGTGCTGGTAAGCACCAATGTGGTTTTTCTGGAGGAAGATTATATGATGGACCGAAAATCTTTAGAAAAGGTGATCTTGGAAGAGATTCAAGAACAATCAATTCCAAATCCAAATATAACCGAACTTGAGGAAGAACCACCCCTACCAGACCCAGTAGTTACATCAGTGCCTCGTCGTAGTGGGAGAATAATCAGGTCCCCTGATAGGTTCTCTTTCTTGGGAGAGTCTTACGAGGCAATCCAGGAAGAACTGGAACAAGATCCCTGTAACTATGATGAAGCAATTAATGACATAGATTCGGTACATTGGCAAGATGCTATGAAAGCTGAGATGGAGTCTATGTACTCTAATCAGGTCTGGACACTTGTGGACTTGCCTGTCAATATCAAACCTATTGGGTACAAGTGGGTCTACAAGAGAAAGAGGACCGGATGGAAGAGTTGAGACCTTTAAGGCCAGGCTTGTTGCGAAAGGGTATACTAAAAAAGAGGGTATCGATTATGAGGAAACCTTCTCGCCGGTAGCCATGCTCAAGTCCATCCGGATACTCTTATCCATAGTGGCTCATCTCAATTACGAGATTTGGAAAATGGATGTCAATACGGCGTTTCTCAACGGCCATCTTGAGGAAGACATCTATATGATGCAGCCAGACAGTTTTATAGCAAGTAACCAAAAGCCAAGATTTTGCAAGCTGCAGAAGTCCATTTATGGACTGAAGCAGGCATCCAAAAGCTAGAACATCCGTTTTGACCGGGCAATCAAATCATTTGGTTTTAGTCATGTAAGACCCCGACCCGAGAGAACTTGATTAGTACTCATTAAGTTGTGTGTTAGTTCTAAGCTTAATTAGTGATTTTGGCTAAGTTGGGTTTGGAATAGCTTTTGAAATAGTCTTTGGGGAATTTTGATTGTCTTGTGTTAGTGGGACCCTTTGGGGGTTCCTTTTTATGACCTTGCATGCACTTGAAGATTAATTGAAGATTTTTCATTCATTGTTTTAATCTCATCTTATTGGTATTGTTAACCCCTACAACTTTTATGTTGATCTCGTCCCCGTTCGAGATCCCGAAACCCGATTTCATAGCCTTGAGGGCAAAACAGTCATTGTGCACAAAATCTGTACTCAAAACTTGATATTCCCGAAACCCGCGAAACATATACTTTTTGAAAACTAGATATTTCCACGATCACTTTTCTCTTCTTCGTCGAATTCATTAGAAGCCCCGAAAGCCATGAATCCAGCCCAATTAGATTTCTAGTGGTGGAGCCCACTCCCCATTTGTGTATAAGGAAACCATTTCCCCTTCCATTTCCTTTTTCCAGCACAAGAGAGTGAATCTGGGGTTTTCCATTGCCTTCTTCTCGCTCTTGCTTCCATCACCAAACTCACCACCAACCTTACATAAATTGAGAGGAGGAGATCATCACCTTCTTCATCATCACCATAGCTCTCTATTGGTACCATTGCTAGAGCAAAACCCTCCATTACAAGACTCCTTTTGAGCTCACCTTGTCCATTAGAGGACCTTACAAGTAAGTAACCCTTCTCTTCTTCTAGAATTGTGTTCTCCTAGCTTAAGGGAATCTCCATCTTTGTTATTGAAGCTTCTTTCTTCCTATTCTATGTTTTGACTCTTTAGGGTTTTATTTTGGGATTTTCCTTATAGCTTGGACCTTTGATTTAAAGGACTTGTTAGAGCTTGATTTGCTTACTAGAGACCAAGGCAAGTGGATGAATGTTTTTTTTTCCTAAGCTTCCTTTGACTTTGGATATTTTCCATTAATGCATAGTTATTGCTTTGTTTTGAAATGAATGCTCATGATAGGGTATTAATGGTACATTTATGGTACATTTATGGTCCAAGAGATGTGTTGGTTCATAGCATTTAATTCCTCTTGTTTTGTCTCAAATATACATCTTATGTGAAATGGTTTCCTTCTTTATTTCCTTGTGATTGGATGTGATATGGATGGAGGAGAATCGGATGGATGTGGTGAAAGATTTGATGTTATTTGAATGGAGTTTTAGACTCCTCATCTGATGTATAAAAGTGGCTAAAAAGGGATTGTAGAAGGAAGAGATAGAGAGGAGCTGAACTGGTCCGGAATCAGTTTCTGGACGGCTCGCTCGAGCGAACATGACACTTCGCTCGAGCGACCTGTCTAGAGAAGGGTTCAGAGCATTCCATTAGCTTGGTCGCTCAAGCGTACCCTTGGTCGCTCGAGCGGACATCCCAGAACCTGTTCCAGAGAGTTGTTCGTTCGAACGCACTATAAACTTCGCTCGACCCAATGAGTTCGTTCGAGCGACCTCAACTTCACTCGAGCGAACCCACCCAGACAGTCGTTCCAAAGAGCTACTCGCTCGAGCGAACTCTCCAGTCCGCTCGAGCGTTGAGCCTTGTGGGTCAAGGCTATGTTTGGGACCACGTTTAACTATTTCAACGTATTGGGACTATTCTTTGGGAACCCCTCTATGTCAAGGAAATTTGCTAAGCAATGTATGAGGCCATTCGTGAAAGAAACCATATCACGAAGATGTCATTTGAGGTTTTGAAAATTCGGAGTGCATAAGGAGTCCGGAATGTCCCCAAACTCAAAGAGTACTAGATTGTTAGTAGACTGACATACGAAGCCCCTATTCACTTCAAATAGAGATTTTACCCGAAATGTCAATTGTTTACTGTACTTTATCGATCCCGAGATTTATACTACGTGCCTTATTTTCCCGAAAGCATTGAATTACACTTGATATAGCTACTTGTCTTGAAGTGCATTGCACCACATGAAATGATAGTGTGCCCTTGAGCACCCTCGTCTTGCCCGTGTATTTATTGTACTTGATTAATTGCATATGTCTCAATTGTATTTGACCTATGAGTCGGCACCACTAAGCTTGGATAACCCTGTTGGTCTGATCCACCGACTTGGAGATCCCCCTCTTATCCCTCCAGCTGCAGTTTGGATCCCGCTACCCGGTTATTACCGTGGTCTTGTCCCGATGCCGCAGATTGCTACTATGGTCCCCGATGCCCGGCTTGCTACCGTGGTCATATATAGTATATGTATATGTATTTATAAGATCCACTGTTTCTCCTCACCTCGAGTGACTGAGATCAGTGCCTAGTTATTGCTCTATCACTTTAGTGATAGAGGACTTAGCTTCGTGTGGTTGCCATCTTGATTGTTTCTTGTTCCCTTGGTTACCTTTATATGTTTTATGATGCATACCCGTATTTGAATAAATCTTTTATCTTGTTTAGAGAAATTGTCATTTAAACAGGTTCAAATGTTTTCGGAGGTAAATTCACGTATTTTTTTCATATTGTTATTGTGTTTTATCCATTTGTCAAACCGTCGTGTTTGACCTACTCTTTGGTACTTAGGTCCCGTTGTTGGTTATCCCGAGGAGGAGCACGAGGAGGCGGTCGTAGAACCGCAACAGTTAGTTGAGTGGCATGCTGACGACGTCATGTAGACGTTTGGTGGCTATGAGAGACTTTATATTTTGGGAAACTATTTAACCATTCTTTGGATTGGTATTTTGGTTATATTGGCCTTGTGGGCCTCTAGTTTTGGGAAAATGTAATTAAATAATAATTGTATAAACTTTAACTTACTTTGGGTAACATGCTAATGATCATTGCTCATTCTGATACGGTTTACACTAATGCTATTATCTTTATAATTTGAGATGGATTGAATATTTGATTTACTACACGCTTCCGCACTTAATAGAAATATTCATTTATGGTTGTGATATCCTCACCGCGGACACATGTGGGAAATTAAATAAATATATGAAATCATTAAATGTTGTAATATCATCATCATTAATAAATGTCCCGATCCCGGATCAGTCACGTGGGGACCCGGTCCGGGGTTGCGACAGACTGGTATCAGAGCGAGACGTGTTTCAAGCAATTAAAAGAAACTAGAAATCCTAAGGACGTGGCGAGGATTCGTTAGACTCTTCGTTAGCTAGTATCGTGTGAGCAATGTGTAACCCTTTATTTGATTTTTATGTACTAACAATTTGTTTTGCAGCATCATGCCACCTCGTAAGAGACCAGTAAATGTTTTCCCTTCTGCTAGCGATAGTGATCACACAGTTCCACTTGAAGAGGATAGGGTTGATAAGAACCCACCAAATCAATTTCAGCAGATGATGCAGGCAATGCTTGACCAACAACGCCAAGCTAATGAGAATCAAGCTAGGTTGCAAGAACAAATGCTCAAAAGAGAGGAAGACCATGCTAGAGAATTGGCAGATATGCAGAGGCAGTTATTGGAAGTGTTACAAAGAAGACCCAAGCCGGTTCAACCTCAGCCCACAATCGTTATCAATCAAAGGCAACATGACCCGAACGCTTTGTTTGAGCGGTTTCTGAGAGAGCTCCGAAAGAGTTTCTGGGGATAGAAGATCGATAGAAGATCCATTGGCTGCAGATGACTGGTTGGAACATACGGAGAACATCTTTGAGATTTTCCATTGTACCGGAGGTGAAAGAGTGAAGCTAGCATCATCTCTATTTAGCGGTACAGTAGACAGATGGTGGAAGACGGTGAGGGAGGAATACAGGACCATGGCTGATGCAGAGGTTTGGGCAAACTTCAAGAGACAATTCCATGATAAGTACGTGCCCGCTCACATTAAGAAGCAAAACGCAATAGAATTTCAGCAGCTTGTATAAGGAAGTATGACAGTCCTCGAATACCTCACTAAGTTCGAGAGATTGTTCAGATATGCTCCGGAGTTGGTGGATACGGTGGAGAAGAAAATTGTCAAGTTCTTTGAAGGACTTAACCCTTTTATTGAGAGAGATGCCACCGGAGTAGTACCACCTGCAACTTTTGATAAAGCGGTCAAGAGGGCCTATAAGTTTGAGAACTTTCACAACAAGATCCTTAGAGTCCAAGGCAAGGGACAAGCTCAGCAGCAGAACTACCAGCAAAGGAACCATCAGAACAAGAGACAGAGGACAGAACAGAGTGCTCAGGGTCCATTGGTTTGTACCCATTGTGGGAAGAACAATGAGAGTGCACAGTGTCGTACACTCACAGGAGCATGTTTCAGATGTGGTTCCATGGCCCATCAGATGAGAGACTGTCCAAGGCAGAATATGCAAAATCAGCAGCAGCAGCAAGGGGCACAACGTCCAGCAGCACCACAGAATGCAATCGTTGTTCAGAATCAAGCAAGGCCCCTACAGCAACAAGCACCACAACAGCAGCAGCATAGACCACAACAACAACAGGCTCGTCAGCAGGGACAGAACCACAATCAGCTTGCACCGCAGCAGCATAGGAATGCACCATAAGGCAGACCACAACAGGCACAGAATAGGCCACAACATCGAGGCCAAATCTACGGGGTCAATAGAGTTGATGCGGAGGCAGCGGGAAATGTAGTGGAAGGTACACTTCTTGTTTATGGGAATAAAAGCTAAGATTTTATTTGACCCTGGCTCTACACATTCATTCTTATCCCATGAATTTTCTAAGTTGATTGATATGCATGCTAGAGAACTTGAGTTTATTTTGACTGTGGCAACCCCAGTAGGCAAACAAATTATTTGTAGTACATATTACCCTAGTTGCACAGTCCAGATAGGAGAAGTGGTTTTAACCGCAGATCTCATTCTATTAGAGATGTTCGATTTTGATGTCATCCTAGGGATGGATTGGCTGGCAGGATACCATGCCACAATGGATTGTTTCCATAAGACCCTGACTTTCAAGTTAGATGAGACACCAGCAAGGGTGTTGTTTCAGGGAGAGAGGAGGAGTCCTCGTGCAGGGTTGGTCTCAGCATTGAAGGCTGATAGACTTTTAAGAAGTGGTTGTGAAGCATATTTGGCATTTATCATGGAGGATAAACGGTCCCAAGGGGTGGAGGAGATCCCAATTGTTTGGGAATTCCCGGATGTTTTTCCGGAGGAGATTCCAGGTTTACCATCCCATCAGAGAGATTGATTTCACTATTGAGTTGTTACCAGGGACCGCTCTGATATCTATTGCACCATATAGAATGACTCCAGCAGAGTTGGGAGAATTGAAGACTCAGTTGCAAGAATTGTTAGACAAAGGTTTTGTGAGACCGAGCATTTCACCATGGGGAGCTCCAGTTTTATTTGTAAAGAAGAAGGATGGTTCGATGAGAATGTGTATAGATTACAGAAGATTGAATCAAATGACCATCAAGAACAAATATCCATTGCCAAGGATAGATGAATTGTTTGACCAGTTACAAGGTGCATCATACTTTTCAAAGATTGATTTGAGATTCGGTTACCATCAGCTAAGAGTTAGAGAATCAGATGTGTTGAAAACAGCTTTCCGGACAAGATATGGCCACTATGAGTTCCTAGCTATGCCATTTGGGTTGACTAATGCGCCGGCAGTGTTCATGGCGTTGACGAACAAGATATTTGCAGAGTATTTGGATCAATTTGTTGTAGTGTTCATAGATGACATTTTGGTGTACTCCAAGACCAGAGAGAGCATGAAGAGCACTTGAGGATAGCACTGCAACTCTTGAGAGAGAATCAGCTGTATGCGAAGCTCAACAAGTGTGAATTTTGGTTGGAGCAAGTAGCATTTTTGGGACACATCATCTCGAAAGAAGGATTGTCAGTGGATCCGTCCAAGATTGAAGCAGTTATGAGTTGGGAAAGACCGAAGAATGCAACAGAAATCAGAAGTTTTCTGGGTTTAGCAGGTTATTACAGGAGGTTTGTGCAGAGATTTTCGTCGATTGCGTCACCTTTGACGAAGTTAACAAGGAAGAATGTTTCATATGTGTGGACAGATCAGTGTGAAGATAGTTTCCAAGAGCTAAAGAAGAGATTGACTACAGCACCAGTCCTTACTTTACCATCCGGGAGTGGCGGTTTTACCATTTTTACCGATGCTTCGAATGTTGGACTTGGTTGTGTGTTGATGCAAGAAGGAAAAGTGATTACTTATGGATCTCGACAGTTGAAAGATCACGAGAAGAACTATGCCACCCATGATCTTGAGTTAGCAGCGGTTGTGTTCGCATTGAAAATGTGGAGACATTACCTCTATGGAGAGAAGTTCGAAGTCCACTCCGATCATCGCAGCTTACAATACTTGTTTTCTCAGAAGGAATTAAACATGAAGCAAAGAAGATGGATGGAATATATCAAGGACTATGATTTTCCAATCAAGTACCACCCGGGGAAAGCTAATGTAGTTGCCGATGCCTTGAGCAGAAAATCAGTAGGCTTGGCAAACCTAAGTGGCACTTGTATCTTTGAGAAATTTGAAGAGTTGAGTTTAGACCTACAGCCACTAAGGAAGGGTGTTTTGTTAGCTAACATGACAGTGTCAGAGCCTTCTTTCATTCAGAAGATCAAGGATAGTCAGTTGTAAGATCCAGAGTTGGCCAAGATTTCATAGCACATAGCAGAACGTCCCGATTTCCGTATTGTTGATGGAGTTTTGTACTACCGTGACCTTTTAGGCGTGCCTAACGTTGAAGACTTGAGGAATGATATCATGACCGAAGCTCACAGTATGAAGTACTCTATGCATCCAGGCAGCACGAAGATGTATCAGAATTTGAAGGGCAGATTTTGGTGGAACAACATGAAGAAAGAAATTACAGCGTTTGTCTCCCGTTGTATGACTTGTCAGTTAATAAAAGCGGAACATCAGAGGCCTCCAGGATTGTTACAGCCATTAGAGATCCCGGAATGGAAATGGGAGCACATTACTATGGACTTTATTTCGGGATTACCGAGGACTAATAGAGGCAACGATGCGATATGGGTCATTGTGGACCGACTCACCAAGTCAGCGCATTTCATTGCTATGAGGACAGGGAAGAAGATGCACATGCTACCTTTAGCAGAGTTGTTTGTCAACGAGATCGTCAGTCGACATGGGCAGCCAGTTTCTATCACATCCGACAGAGACAGCAGATTCGTCTCGAGGTTCTGGAAGACGCTACATGAGTCTATGGGTACGAAACTACAGTTTAGCACAGCGTATCACCCGCAAACAGATGGTCAATCAGAGAGAACGATTCAAACTCTTGAGGATATGCTCCGTGCTTGTGTATTGGATTTCAAGACTCAATGGGACGAGACTCTACCGTTGTGTGAGTTTGCTTACAACAATAGCTACCACTCGAGCATTGGGATGGCTCCTTTTGAGGCTTTGTATGGCAGGAGGTGTCGGACACCTGTTTGTTAGGAAGAGGTCGGGATTCGCAGTTTCCATGGGCCGACGATAGTAAGTGAAACCAGCGACAAAGTGAAGTTGATCCAAGAACGTCTGAAAGTAGCCCGGAGTAGGCAGAAAAGCTATGCAGATTCTCATAGGAGAGATTTACAGTTCAAAGAAGGAGATAAGGTTTTCTTGAAAGTGTCACCTATGAGAGGAACATTGAGATTTGGACAGAAGGGCAAGTTATCACGGAGATACATTGGACCATATGACATTGTGAGCAAGATTGGTGACGTGGCTTATAGGTTAGCCTTACCACCTGAGCTATCCGGCGTACACAACGTCTTTCATGTGTCTATGTTGAAGAAATATGTTTCCGATCCTTCGCATGTACTCCGGCACGAGCCATTGGAGATCAGAGAAAATGCTACCTATGTCGAGAAGCCCGTTCAGATTATTGATACGAAGGAACAGGAGTTGAGGACACGGACTATTCAGTGGATAAAGGTTCTATGGGAGAATCATGGACCCGAAGAGGCAACGTGGGAATTACGAGACCAAGTACAGAAGAAGTATCCACATCTACTACCTGAGGTGAGTCTTATGTTTCATTTGGTGGACCAAATGCCCTAAGGGGTGGAGGATGTAAGACCCCGACCCGAGAGAACTCGATTAGTACTAATTAAGTCGTGTGTTAGTTCTAAGCTAAATTAGTGATTTTGGCTAAGTTGGGTTTGGAATAGCTTTTGAAATAGTCTTTGGGGAATTTTGATTGTCTTGTGTTAGTGAGACCCTTTGGGGGTTCCTTTTTAAGACCTTGCATGCGCTTGAAGATTTATCGAAGATTTTTCATTCATTGTTTTAATCTCATCTTATTGGTATTGTTAATCCCTACAACTTTTATGTTGATCCCATCCCTGTTCGAGATCCCGAAACCCGATTTCATAGCCTTGAGGGCAAAACAGTCATTGTGCACAAAATCTGTACCCAAAACTTGATATTCCCGAAACCCGCGAAACATATACTTTTTGAAAACTAGATATTTCCACGATCACTTTTCTCTTCTTCGTCGAATTCATTAGAAGCCCCGAAAGCCATGAATCCAGCCCAATTAGATTTCTAGTGGTGGAGCCCACTCCCCATTTGTGTATAAGGAAACCCGTTCCCCTTCCATTTCCTTTTTCCAGCACAAGAGAGCGAATCTAGGGTTTTCCACTCCCTTATTCTTCCTCTTGCTTTCCATCACCAAACTCACCACCAACCTTGCACAAATTGAGAGGAGGAGATCATCACCTTCTTCATCATCACCATAGCTCTCTATTGGTACCATTGCTAGAGAAAACCCTCCATTACAAGACTCCTTTTGAGCTCACCTTGTCCATTAGAGGACCTCGCAAGTAAGTAACCCTTCTCTTCTTCTAGAATTGTGTTCTCCTAGCTTAAGGGAATCTCCATCTTTGTAATTGAAGCTTCTTTCTTCCGATTCTATGTTTTGACTCTTTAGGGTTTTATTTTGGGATTTTCCTTGTAGCTTGGACCTTTAATTTAAAGGACTTATTAGAGCTTGATTTGCTTACTAGAGACCAAGGCAAGTGGATGAATGTTTTTTTTTCCTAAGCTTCCTTTGACTTTGGATATTTTCCATTAATGTATAGTTATTGCTTTGTTTTGAAATGAATTCTCATGATAGGGTATTAATGGTACATTTATGGTCCAAGAGATGTGTTGGTTCATAGCATTTAATTCCTCTTGTTTTGTCTCAAATATATATCTTATGTGAAATGGTTTCCTTCTTTATTTCCTTGTGATTGGATGTGATCTGGATGGAGGAGAATGGGATGGATGTGGTGAATGATTTGATGTTATTTGAATGGAGTTTTAGACTCCTCATCTGATGTATAAAAGTGGCTAAAAAGGGATTGTAGAAGGAAGAGATAGAGAGGAGTTGAACTGGTCCGGTATCAGTTTCTGGACAGTTCGCTCGAGCGAGCATGACACTTATCTCGAGCGACCTGTCCAGAGAAGGGTTCTGAGCATTCCAGTAGCTTGGTCGCTCGAGCGTACCCTTGGTCACTCGAGCGGACATCCCAGAACCTGTTCCAGAGAGTTGTTCGTTCGAACACACTATAAACTTCGCTCGACCCAATGAGTTCGTTCGAGCGACCTCAACTTTGCTCGAGCGAACCCACCCAGACAGCCGTTCCAGAGAGCTACTCGCTCGAGCGAACTCTCTAGTCCGCTCGAGCGATGAGCCTTGTGAGTCAAGGCTATGTTTGGGACCACGTTTAACTATTTCAACGTATTGGGACTATTCTTTGGGAACCCCTCCATGTCAAGGAAATTTGCTAAGCAATGTATGAGGCCATTCGTGAAAGAAACCATATCACGAAGATGTCATTTGAGGTTTTGAAAATTCGGAGTGCATAAGGAGTCCGAAATGTCCCCAAACTCAAAGAGTACCAGATTGTTAGTACACTGACATACGGAGCCCCTATTCACTTCAAATATATATTTTACCCGAAATGTCAATTGTTTACTGTACTTTATCGATCCCGAGATTTATACTACGTGCCTTGTTTTCCCGAAAGCATTGAATTACACTTGATATAGCTACTTGTCTTGAAGTGCATTGCACCACATGAAATGATAGTGTGCCCTTGAGCACCCTCGTCTTGCCCGTGTATTTATTGTACTTGATTAATTGCATATGTCTCAATTGTATTTGACCTATGAGTCGGCACCACTAAGCTTGGATAACCCTGTGGTCTGATCCACCGACTTGGAGATCCCCCTCTTATCCCTCCAGCTGCAGTTTGGATCCCGCTACCCGGTTATTACCGTGGTCTTGTCACGATGCCGCAGATTGCTACTATGGTCCCCGATGCCCGGCTCGCTACCGTGGTCATATATAGTATATGTATATGTATTTATAAGATCCACTGTTTCTCCTCACCTCGAGTGACTGAGATCAGTGCCTAGTTATTGCTCTATCACTTTAGTGATAGAGGACTTAGCTTCGTGTGGTTGCCATCTTGATTGTTTCCTGTTCCCTTGGTTACCTTTTTATGTTTTATGATGCATACCCGTATTTGAATAACTCTTTTATCTTGTTTAGAGAAATTGTCATTTAAACAGGTTCAAATGTTTTCGGAGGTAAATTCACGTATTTTTTTCATATTGTTATTGTGTTTTATCCATTTGCCAAACCGTCGTGTTTGACCTACTCTTTGGTACTTAGATCCCGTTGTTGGTTATCCCGAGGAGGAGCACGAGGAGGCGGTCGTAGAACCGCAACAGTTAGTTGAGTGGCGTACTGACGACATCATGTAGACGTTTGGTGGCTATGGGAGACTTTATATTTTGGGAAACTATTTAACCATTCTTTGGATTGGTATTTTGATTATATTGGCCTTGTGGGCCTCTATTTTTGGGGAAATGTAATTAAATGGTAATTGTATAAGCTTTAACTTACTTTGGGTAACATGCTAATGATCATTGCTCATTCTGATACGGTTTACACTCATGCTAATATCTTTATAATTTGAGATGGATTGAATATTTGATTTGCTACACGCTTCCGTACTTAAAAGAAATATTCATTTATGGTTGTGATATCCTCACCGCGGACACCTGTGGGAAATTAAATAAATATATGAAATCATTAAATGCTATAGTATCATCATCATTAATAAATGTCCCGATCCCGGATCAGTCACGTGGGGGCCCGGTCCGGGGTCGCGACAAGTCAAAATCCGGATGAGTCATGTGTGTACATGAAAAATGAAGGTGACAGGGTAGTTTTTCTGATTTTATACGTCGACGACATCCTTCTCCTTGGGAAAGATATAGGAATGTTGTCGACAGTAAAAGTTTGGTTAGCAAAGACTTTTGATATGAAGGACTTGGGAGAAGCTAGTTACATCCTAGGGATCAAACTCCATCGAGACAGAAAAAATAGGATGGTTGGCTTATCTCAAGCTGCTTACATAGATAAGGTACTGGTACGGTTTGCTATGTAGAACTCCAAGAAGGGTATCACACCTTTCAGGCATGGAGTGCACCTTTCCAAGGATCAGGGTCCCAAGACCCCGGAGGAAAAGGAGCAAATGAGAGCAATTCCATACGCTTCGGCTGTTGGTAGCCTCATGTATGCTATGCTACGTACTAGACCGGATATCTGACATGCAGTGGGCTTAGTCAGCAGATATCAGTCTAACCCAGGTCCTGACCATTGGACTGCTGTAAAATGTATCCTCAAGTACTTGAGAAAAACTAAAGATTACATGTTGATTTACGGCAGAGATGAGCTGATTCCAATTGTTGGAATATAGGTGGGCCTTCCAGACAGGTTTCAAAACTTTTGACCCACTTGATGCAGGGATCAATTGTCTAGAATGCAACAAACCCAATCCATGATGCAATTCCCTCAATCTCATAGCCATGTACAACAACATATACTATCTATAAGATAGAAAACAGCACATAAACATGCAACCACGAAATCCACAACATACAAGGATGTAGATATACCTTTGGAGCTTTGTTGTGCTCTAATGGAGGATTTAAGTTCTTTACTTTGATGATGAACAACTTCACAATCCAATTCAGAATCTTCAACTCCTTTTGATCTTCCACGCTATAACCCGTATTAGATCTCTTTTCTTAAGAAGATGGTGGAATCTTCAAGAGAAAACCTAACTAGTAACTCTAAGGAACTAAAGGTGAAAGAGAGGAGAACTTAGAGAGGAAGAGGACTTGTGCAACTCTTACACAATGGGGTTCAAGTGGTTGTCTGTGTTATGCACGACTCATGGGGGGGTGTGCTTCCTTTTATAGCCTTCCAATCCATCTCTATTCCTATTTGAAATAGAAGTTTAACTCCCATTACAAATAGGTAAACATCTCCCTTGCTAATTTCCATAGAAGTCTCACTTCTACAACTATTAGTAGCTTTCTCCTTTCTAATTAAAATAGAAGTCCTACTTCCATTAATAATTAGTAGATTACTATTACCACTATTAGAAGTCTCACTTCAAATAGAAATAGTAACCTTCCTATTAGAGTTCAAGTAGGATTAGTATCTTTCTAATAATTTGGGCTAGCGTGGGGACCACTAGGGATTCCTTAGAAAGCTGGCTCCAACTGGGACATGCGACCCCACATCTCATGTGCAATCCGGGCCCACAGTTAATTGCAAATAACTCCACTAAATAAATGCAATTGCACTCCAGTCTTAGGAATAAATTACAATGAAGACCCTAAACTTCCTCAGTACCACAAGTAGGCCCCTCCATCTATATCCATGGATCAAATGGACCTGTCCACCAAAATAGATCCATATCTTATTATCCTTGAGCCCCAATTAATTATAGTGATCATTTGGTACCGATCCAATTAACTCTTAATCGGAATGGGTGCGCACTTACCAATGATAAATCCATTAATTGGCACAAGGGGATATTAAAGATAGATTCCATCTTGACCATTGAATGTTCCCACAGCTCTACTACCACGTACCCAAATCACCGAGGTGTTGACCTACAATTGGCCTTACTCATTGGTGACTCAAAGCAAATGAATAAATAGAAACTTGAGTTCATTAATGTCTCAGGATTATGAGCCTATTGCTAGGGAATTATGAGAGCAGACCTTAAAGTAAAGACAGTGTATATAAGGTGCTTCTCATTGTCCTTCAATACATCCAATGTACCAGTACCATGATCCAGAATCTTCCATTCCGATGATCGAGACAAATCACACTATCTCATAGTGATCAAGGCGTTGCAACCTTGTCAGATGAGATGTCCAATCTCATCACTGGTTGTGAAGATATTTGAGTATAAGATTTGCAATACATGTCTCATGTATGTAGATCTCATCCATACACATGTATTACATCTAGTATACTCATGGACTCCGGTTCATCTCATGAGCCATTATGTCTTTTGTATTAGTTATGTGCAAGTATATAAAACACCATTCATCTCATGAAAGGAAAAACATGAATTGTATTGATAAATAAAGAAATTAATCAATTTATTACATCATATACCCTTGGTATTGAGACCATAAAACTAACACCAGTCGGATACACAGATTCTGACTTTATGTCAGATAAGGATTCCAGGAAATCCACCTCTGGTTATGTGTTTATGCTTGGCGGAGGAGCCATCAGCTGGAGGAGCATTAAACAGGAATGTATTGCTGATTCCACTTCTGAGGCTGAATATGTAGCGGCTTGTGAAGCAGCTAAGGAAGCAGTATGGCTCAAAAGATTCCTTATGGAACTTGGAGTGGTACCTTTGGCACGACAGCCGCTCACAGTTTACTGTGACAGCAGCGGGGCAGTCGCTCAGTCCAAGGAGCCCAGGACCCATAAAATCCAAAAGCACGTACAGAGGAAGTATCACTTGGTCAGAGAGATTGTGCAGAGAGGTGATATTGCAATCACCAAGATAGCTTCTGCGGACAATCTGGCAGATCCCTTTACTAAGCCTTTGACCACCAAAGTCTTTGAGCAGCATGCAGACGGGATGGGCATGAGATGCAATCCCGATTGGCATTGAGCCCAATTGGGAGATTGTTAGTTTTATGGTCTCAATACCAAGGGTATATGATGTAATAAATTGATTAATTTCTTTACTTATCAATACAATCATACTTTCCTTTCATGAGATGAATGGTGTTTAATTATATACATGCACATAACCAATACGAATGACATAATGGTTCATGAGATGAATCGGAGTCCACAAGTATACTAGATGTAATACATGTGTATGGATGAGATCCACATACAAGAGACATGTATTGCAAATCTTATACTTAAATATCTTCAAAATCAGTGATGAGATTGGGCATCTCATCTGACAAGGTTGCAGCACTTTGATCACTGTGAGATAGTGTGATTTGTCTCGATCATCAGAATGTAAGATTCTGGATCATGGTGCTGGTACATTGGATGTATTGAAGGACCATGAGAAGCACCTTATATACACTGTCTTTACTTTAAGGTCTGCTCTCATAATTCCCTAGCAATAGGCTCATAATCTTGAGACATTAATGAACTCAAGTTTCTATCTATGCATTTGCTTTGAGTCACCAATGAGTAAGGCCAATTGTAGGTCAATACCTCGGTGATTTGGGTACATGGTAGTAGAGTTGTGGGAACATTCAATGGTCAAGATGGAATCTATCTTTCATATCCCCTTGTGCCAATTAATGGATTTATCATTGGTAAGTGCACACCCATTCCGATTAAGAGTTAATTGGATCGGTACCAAATGGTCACTATAATTCATTGGGGCTCAAGGATAATAAGATATGGATCTAATTTGGTGGACAGGTCCAATTGATCCATGGATATTGATAGAGGGACCTACTTGTGGTATTGAGGACGTTTAGGGTCTTGATTGCAATATATTCCTAAGACTGGAGTGCAATTGCATTTATATAGTGGAGTTATTTGCAACTAACTGTGTGCCCAGATTGCACATGAGATGTGGGGTCGCGTGTCCCAGTTGGAGACAGCTTTCTAAGAAATCCCTAGTGGTCCCCACGCTAGCCCAAATTATTAGAAAGATACTAATTCTACTTGAACTCTAATAGGAAGGTTACTATTTCTATTTGAAGTGAGACTTCTAATAGTGGTAATAGTAAGTTACTAATTATTAATGGAAGTATGACTTCTATTTTAATTAGAAAGGAGAAAGCTACTAATTGTTGTGGAAGTGAGATTTCTATGGCAACTAGCAAGGGAAAGGGTACTACTTTGTAATGGGAGTTAAACTTCTATTTCAAATAGGAAAAGAGGTGGAATGGAGGACTACAAATAGGGGATAAAACCCCTCTTGGACGTCCATATTAATGTGAGCAATTTCAACCCCTTTGTGTAAGTGTTGCACAAGTTCTCTTCCTCTCTAAGTTCTCCTCTCTTTCTCCTTTAGTTCCTTAGAGTTACTAGTTGGGTTTTCTTTTGAAGATTCCACCATCTTCTTGAGAAAAGAGATCTAATATGGGACATAGCGTGGAAGATCAAAAGGTGTTAGAGATCTTGATTTGGTTAGTGAAGGTGTTCATCATCAAAGAAAGAACTCAAATTCTCCATTAGAGCACTACAAAGCTCCAAAGGTATATCTACATCCTTGTATGCTGTAGATTTCGTGGTTGTATGTTTAGGTGTTGTTTTCTATCTTCTAGATAGTATATGTTGCTGTACATGATCTATGAGTTTGAGGGAATGCATCCTGGATTGGGTTTGTTGTCTTCTAGATAATTGATCCCTGCATCAAGTGGGTCAAAAAGTTTTTGAAACCTATCTGAAAGGCCCACCTACTTTCAACACTTACGACTTCATTCACAAGTGGAAGGCAATGGCATACAAATGCTCCGATGTGCAGCCACAAGCGTCGCTGGTCGACATCTGCCGTAACAACATGAGAGCAAGGATCCGCTCCATGATT
This sequence comes from Cinnamomum chago, assembly GCA_038049695.1. Classification (NCBI taxonomy): domain Eukaryota; kingdom Viridiplantae; phylum Streptophyta; class Magnoliopsida; order Laurales; family Lauraceae; genus Cinnamomum; species Cinnamomum chago. The sequence continues at coordinate 66,804,601 of CP142451.1, forward strand.
ATCGGCAACAAATCAAAGAACCTGGGAGAACTCCTAGAAGCTTCCATGGAGGCTGAAACGGTGATCAAAGACCTCAACAATCAGCAGTCATCAAAGAAAGAGCCATATACCATTACGACCTCAAAGCCAAAGAAAAAGGAGGTTCTTAATGTGTAAACCAAGTCAACTCCTCAATAGCTAAAGAAAACTGAAAATAAAGTTGGAGGTAAGAAACTTTAACTCTCCGAAGCCTTCAAAGAGTGAGTAGAAAAGAAATACCCATTCGATGAAGATGTTGAAGAAATTTTCGAGGCTCTCATAGCAAATGGTAAACTCACCTTGCCTGAGCCCAAAAGACTGAGAGATGTTAGCAAAACCAATGATCCTCGGTATTGTCCCTACCACCATATGATCTCGCATCCTCTCCACCAATGCTTTGTTGTGAGAGAAAAGAGCAACGAGATGTGGAAAAACGGGGTCATCACCTTTGACAAAAACTATGGGTCTACCTCCATCAACATGGTGTCGTATGGACAAACTTCTAAATCACCAAAGGAGAAGACCGCTACTTCCTTTAACGTGATAAAAATGACCCAGTCGTCCCAAGAGTTGGTTCCTTATCCAACATCAGATGGACAATCCATATGGGTGCATCCCGATCTCCTAGAAGATGAAAATTGGGAGATCGTCAAAACAAAGCCTACCGTTCAACAGCGAAGGCAAGCCAAGAGACAACTCCGCAAGCTCAAACAGCGCGAGAAAGCTCAACCAAAGCAAGAAGTCCCTAAAAAGGCAGAGACCTCTTCCACTGCTTCGCTGGGGGCAACGGAAGAACCCAAGGCTTCAAAGATGGTAAGAAAATTCACCCTTGGTGATTTCATGCCACCTCAATTCAGAAATGAAACTACACAGGGGGTGTCATACCCTTGCAATTCGGTAATTGGATTCTCCATAGATGGATACGAGTCTAGTGACACCGCCAGTGACACCGACGAGTGGGAGGAATCCCTTGAAATAGGAGAATACCTTTCCGATGAAGAATGGATTCCCAAATCTCACCTTATGCCAGTAATCTGGTATAACCCATATCAGCAACAAGGATCCTGGTCCGATGATGAAGAAGACCAAGAGGTTGTTCAAGAAAATGCATTTGACTCAGCACCCTTCAACGCTCCAGTGGAACCCAATCGTGTTGAACCACAAGGGGCAGACGAAGAAGAAGATTTGGCTCCCATGCCTGATCTTGAAGAGTATGCGAGGGTTTTACAGCGCCTTGCCTTAGAACAAGAGCAAGATCTTCGCAATCAAAACCCAGAACCGGAACTCTCTGAAAATCAACAGGTACCTCCTCCTTCAACTCCTGAAAATGAAGAAAATTGCTGGATAGAAGATCCTCTCTCTTCCGATGATGAGCCCGACTCCCAACAGTCCACTCTAGGGGGATCTCCTATCAGGGCAACTTGCAATGCGATAGTTCAGGATGATAGCGCCCCTGAAGCATCATCTACCGAAGACACGTACTCTCCGGCTACACCTGATAGTATATCTTCCGGAGCTACATTTTCTCAGGTGACTTCCACTGAGATAACACCTTCGCGGCCTTCATCCCCTGAAACTGTGAGATCACAACTCACAGCTCTTCCGACCGATCATCCTGAAGAAACTTCAGCCAATGGAGACCTGGTCAATTGGTCCCAGATACCTGACCTCATAGGAGACGTCTGGACCGACAAATTACTCAATGAAGGGGAAAAGTTACTGGATGTTGTTCAGGACTTGTTCCCGAAAAATGCTCCTTGTAACGCAGTCATTGAGGATGGTGACTCTGCTACAAATGAGAATGATCAACCCTTAGATCCCAAGAACGATCTTCCAAATGAAGACACTTCTCAAGAAGCTCTTGAAGTTAGTAGAGGTACCCGTTCTGACCGAGATTACCATAAAAATTACAACCAATCTTCTTTTTCTTCTTATGTAAATCCTTCGGGAAAGCAAATTGTAAACGCCCCAAGTGGCAACAATAATGAACATGCAGGCCCGAAGGAAGCTTTCAAGTACGACTTGATTGAGCACTTCAAACACATACCTGCACGACTGCACATCCTTGATTTATTACGAATGTCTCTACACACTCGTGATAATCTCATTTCAGAACTACGAAGACTAAATGTGGATGTCGACAAACATGCCCCACAAGTCCTACAAATTGAAATGGACTGTAGGGTCAAAAAATCAAATACTCCCTCAAAGGGAGAAAAGAAGAAAATCAAGGGATCAGGCATTGAATGCCTCTCGGTACAGAAAGCAGCAAGTGCAACCATCGCCTTCAGTAAGGATGACCTCCTGCTAGGCGAGATAAAGCACAACCGACCCCTGTACTTCACAGGGTACATCAAAGAAATGCCGATACACAGAGTCCAGATCGACCCAGGTTCTGCACTCAACCTCATCTCTACTTCGTCACTTGAAGAGCTGGGCATCCCACCTAGCAAGCTGAGTCACACGTCTGTATCCATCTTTGGATATGATGGGACCGTTCAAAGGCCTATCGGCAAAATCAGGTTCAAGTTGCAAATCGGTGATCTTATCTCTGAAGTCACTGTGTATGCAATAAGAACCCTTTCGTGCTACAACATCCTTCTTGGACGCCCCTGGATACACGAGAATGGTGTCGTCCCTTCAACTCTACATCAATGCATCAAGTTCGTCGGCAACGACGGCTCGATACATCGAGTGTTTGTAGAAAAAAAGCCCTTCAAAGGCAAAGAAGTCCATTTTGCAGATGCTCAGATGTACAAAGAAAAAGAAAAAGGAGGAAGAAATAGCACCCTTCCCTAAAAATCTTCAGAAAGATAAAGACAAGACTCCTCAGCGATCATCAGAAAAAAACAAACCTTCCCGCAAATCCGAAGAGAACAATCCATCTCCCTTCATTGTCTCTCTCAAATCTTCAAAGCCTTTGGTCATAACAACCAAAGCAAAAAGGATAAAGCAAAAGTCTGGGGGCAAGTTTGTTGTCTCTTTCGTATCATCGTGCAAGACACGAATTCAGAGTCAGAGTCAGAAGACGACATATAGTCAAGCCAAGCTGACACTCAGCAAATTCAGCCTGCTTTACCTCCAATAGAGACACTTGCTGACGTAGAAGATCCTACGTCTGTTTCCTTCGTTGTTCCGGCAACTTTAGCGGAAGAGAAGCCAATCTTCTCCCACAGATCAGAAGCTTCTTCATCAAATTCCATGATTGAACCTTTCCAAAACGAAGGTATGGCTCAACTATTTCTATATAGTCCTATGGCACAAGCTATTATGAAGAAAATGGGTTATGACACTCAAAACCCAGTCGGTCTGGGGGAAGGTCGCAGTATTCTCACACCATTGGAGCCCGCCTTAACCAAAAGTCAACTGGAAGATTGGAGACTCTATGGTCATGTAGAAAAATCTTCACATGGGTTGGGGTGTGATCCCGACACTCCCTTGAGAAAGTTGACACAAATGATGAGGAGTCGATTTGCCAACCAAGCCTCAACATCTCATGTCCTTGAAGACATCAATCTCCCTGGATATCTCTTTGAAGAGTCACCCGTCAAGGATCCAGGAAGCTCTACCAATTCGTACGGTTTCTCTGATGATGAAGAGGAATTGTCCGGTGATAAAGACATGTGGCGTTCTAACCCAGAAGAACCGTCGTCTCCAAAAGAAGTACCTTACTTCGACCCAGTTTCAACAGGCGATTGGGATCACCTCATAGCAAGCTTTGAGAAGATCACCGATCCTGAAGACCCATGGCCAGAAACAAAGCCTTGGCTTGAAAATGCCCTTGAAACTCTAGAAGGTTTCGTTGAGTTGGAAGCCTCCGAGAATATTGTGGAGGAACCACCTTCGAACCTTCCAACAGAAGATCATGTTCAAAAGATAGACTTGGGAACACCAGATGACCCACGTCCTATATTCATAAGCAATAATATAAAGGATGATGAGTTACCCGAGTATATCTCTTTTCTTCGTGAGTTCGTTGATTGTTTTGCATGGTCTTTTGTTGAAATGCCTGGCTTAGACCTCAAGATAGCAGTCCACAAACTCAATCTGCAAAAAGATATCAAGCTTGTCAAACAAGGCCAAAGAAGATTCCGTCCATACGTGATGGACAAAATTGAACAAGAAGTTCAAAAACTCAAAAGCGTCGGCTTCATCTGTGAAGAACAACATTCTGAATGGTTGGCCAACATCATCCCCGTGACAAAGAAAAATGGGCAGATCAGGGTTTGTATTGATTATAGAAACCTAAATGGCGATTGCCCCAAAGATGAGTTCCCACTCCCCATACCAGAGGTGATGATTGACAACACCTGTGGGTTTGAGCGAATGACATTCATATATGGATTCTCTGGCTACAATCAGATAAAGATGCATCCTGAATATGAAAAACACACATCATTTCGGACCCCATTTGGCGTGTATTGCTACACTGTCATGTCATTTGGTCTGAAAAATGCGGGTGCCACATATCATAGGGCTATGATGAAGATATTCCAAGACATGCAGCACAAGACGGTTGAATGTTACATTGACGACCTCGCCATCAAAAGCAGAAGAAAACAAGACCATCTGAAAGACCTTCGGGAAGTCTTCCTCCGACTTCGCAAACACAAACTACGAATGAATCCCCTGAAATGCTTCTTCAGCGTCTCATCCGGTAAGTTTCTCGGATTCATAGTCCGGAAAGCTGGAATAGAACTTGACCCCATCAAAGTCAAGGCTATTCTAGAAATGCCTTCTCCAAGAACCTTAAGAGAACTAATAGGACTTCAAGGAAGGTTGGCATACATTCGATGGTTCGTCTCCAATCTGTCAGGAAAGTGTCGTCCATTCTCTCGCCTAATGAAGAAAGGTGTGAACTTTGTTTGGGATAATGAATGTGAAGCAGCATTTCAAGATATCAAGTCATACCTGACCAAACCTCCAGTGTTGGCTGCCCCTACCACTGGAAAACCATTCATCTTGTACACAAGAGCTCTCGACTATTCCTTGGGTGCCCTGCTCACACAAGAGAATGACGAGGGAAAAGAAGCTGCTCTATACTACCTCAGTCGTATGTTGGTAGGTGTGGAGCATCACTATTGTCTAGTCGAGAAAGAATGCCTTGTAGTGATGTTTGTTGTACAAAAGTTATGTCACTACCTTCTTTCGAACACAGTCTACCTGATTTCGAGGATCAACCTCTTAAAAGTCCTGGTCACAAAAGCAGGTTCTCTCAATGCCCGACTGCCAAAATGGTTCATCCTCCTATCACAATCTGATATTAGGTATGTACCACAAAAGGCGGTCAAAGGCCAAGCTCTAACAAACTTTCTTGCAGAGCAACCGTTGCCTAAAGATTCCCCACTAAGAGATGATCTCCCAGACGAACATGTCTATAATGTGGAGACTTTCTCATCAAATGCCTCCTGGGACATGTACTTTGGCGGTGCAACCAGGACAAATGAAAAAAAAAAGCTGATCTCGGGAGTTGGCATCCTCTTTGTGAGCCCCAACAAGCACATGATTCCACGTGCTTTCTCGCTACTGGAACAATGCTCAAACAATGCCGCTGAATATCAAGCTCTAATCGTAGGACTGGAACTAGCCCTCGAATCCGGCATCACCATGCTGGAAGTCTTTGGAGACTCTCAACTGATCATTACCAGATGAATCAAAAATTTGAAGTCAAGAAGCCTGATCCGTTGCCTTATTACAACAAGGCACAATCACTTCGCCAAAGGTTTGACATCTGTCATATGACCCATATCTTCAGAGGTGAGATAGGACCTATGATGTCCATACCCCAAGCTTCAGTTTTGCCGCTACAGATTATTTCTCCAAGTGGTCAGAAGCATTTGCGCTTAGCGAAATGAAGACCTCATCAATCCTTCAATTCTTGCGCATCAACATTATTTGTCGCCTCGGCATACCTAAAAGATTCGTCCATGATAACGGATCACAATTCCGGGATCACCAATTCTACAGGTTTTGCGACAAATACAAAATCCAAAGTTGTCCTTCGACTCCATACAATCCGGCAACGAACGGACTAGCAGAAGCCTTCAACAAGACACTCTGCAAAATCCTCAAGAAAATGGTCTCTAGTCACAAAAGAGACTGGGGCGACAAATTACCTGAAACTTTATGGGCTTATCGAACCACCATCGAGGGCCAACCCATAGCACACCATTCTCTTTGGTCTATGGGTGCGAAGCAATTGTCCCTTTGGAAGTACAAATTCCTTCCTTTAGGGTATCTCTGTAAAATGACATGACGCAAGAAAGCAATGTCAAATTAAGACTCCAAGAACTGGACAATCTCGATGAAAGACGGCTCGAAGCTCTACAAAGCATTGAGTTGTACCAAGCACGCATGGAAGGATCTTTCGACAAAAGGGTTCAGCAACACACCTACAAAAAGGGAGACTTGGTTCTTGCAATTAAAAGGCCAATGATTTTTTCCCACAAATCCAAAGGCAAACTCGAACCAAAATGGGAAGGACCCTTCGTCATTGACAAAGTCTTCTCCAACGGCGCATACGCACTTCTAAACATGGAGGGCGACAGATGTATGCTGCCCATCAACGGCAAGTTCATGAAGCGGTACTACCCTTGAAGACTTACGCCACTGGGTCAGAGCAATGCATGCATGGCCAAAAGCCTATTCTCAAGTACTCGCTCGTCAAACCCACCTCTTTTAGATTTTTCATCCTTCTGTTGAGATTTCTAAAAATTCAAAACAATTCTTACTTTCATAGTTTCAATGTTTAAAAAAAATCCAAAATCCAAGTTCAGGAGCCTCTTCCCGAACTTGACCAAATTTTCGTTCCTTGAACACAACTCATGGTTTGAAACAAAATCGGGACTCAGGAATTTCCACCCTAGTCCACTCTGACTTTTACAACCAAAAAATGATTTTAAGTCAAAATTTACGACCCTCGTGTCTTTAAACAAAAAAAAATGGTTTTTTTAGAAACCACGGGGAAGCGACGCTCAGTCAATACTCGTAAAACCCAAAAATCGGAAGGATGCAAACCTCATTCGATACTTCCAAAATTTCAAAATCGCAAGGAAGCGACACTTTGTCCATACTTGCAGAATTTCAAAAATCATGGAGACGCAACATTCCAGTTGATATCCACAAACCCAAAATTCAAACAAAAATCGAGGACCAAAAAAAAAAAGACCTCAAATTTCAAAACTCGTGGGGAAGCGACATTCAATCAATACCCACAAAATCAAAATTTTTGAAAAAAGCAAGGAAGCGGTGTTTAGTCGATACTTGCACCAAAATTCGCGAGGAGGCGACATTCCATCGATACTCTCAACCGAATGAGCAAGGAGGCGACATTCCATCGATACTTGCAAGTTCATTCAGCAGGGAGGTGACTTTTAGTCGATACTTGCATTTTTGAAAACCAAAACCCGACTCTCATGCCAAAATCGGCTATAAATGCCAAAAACCTGGCTCTCATGCCAAAAATCGGCTATCAACGCCACAAAATCGGCTATAAATGCCACAAAACCTAGCTCTCATGCCAATTCAAAATTTGGCTTTCATGCCAACAAAATAAAACTTGGTTTTCAAAAAAAAAACCGGCTCTCATGCCAAAAATCGGCTATAAACGCCACAAAAAAAATCGGTTATAAACGCCACAAAATTTCGGCTTCCATGCCAAAAACAAATTTCGACTTCCATGCCAAAAATAAATCCCGGCTATCAATGCCACAAACAAAAATTTTGGCTCCCATGCCACAAACAAAACCGGCTTCCATGCCATCCCAAATTTTGGCTTCCATGCCATCTCAAAATTCGGCTTCCATGCCATCTCAAGATTCGGCTTTCAGGCCAAAACAACCATTTGATAAAAGGTATTTCACAAAATGACAAACTTTTGATCAAATTTCCAAACAAACATTCTCATTTAACTATTACTTGAATTTATCACAAAAGAATTTGAGTGAAAAGAGGGAATACAAAAAAAAGAGAAGTGCTAAAAAATAATGTCCACAAGCACTACAAGAGAAAGAGTACCAAAAAATATATGCGTGTATACACGGGTACCATAAAAAAAAGAAAAAAAGATTGTTACCAGAATCAGGAGCTCAGTCTCACATGGTCTTCAACCAAAGACTCAACTCCTCAAGCAGATTCTTAGCCTTAGCCTCTAAAGCTTCCAGGCCATGCTTCTTCAAAATCTTCCCATAAAATGTGGAGGAACGTCGCGATCCGTCTGCAACACAGGGAAGCTCTTCCCAAAGAATCTACCATCGCTCGTACTCTTGAGTCTTCCTCCAGAGATTGCTTTCAGCCTCCTCGACTTGGCGAATCAGAGTCCCTTCTCTGGCACGAGCTTCCACAATGGCAGCCCATTTTGCAGCAGCTTGTTCCTCCAATAGCTCAAGATGCTGCCTGGACTTAACGACCTTTCTATCAACACAGCGCAGATCTTCTGTCAGCTCAATGATAGCCAACTCGGTAACGTTCCTCTCCCGAACGAATTGCTTCCGAGTCTGCAAGATCTCGTTTAACTCAGACTTGACCTCACCAGAAGGCTTCAGAAACATCTCGTTGAAGAAGTCACCACTTGGGAAGCTCTTGGTTTCATTCCACTTGTTCCCTAGAGTTATGACTTCATCAACGAAAGCCTTCGCACCTGCAATGTCCAGACCGACTTCTTCGCTATCGGCAAGGATGTCCTGTACATGTGTGATCATGCCGAAGCCAGCTTCCAAATGGCCAGAAGAAAGAGTTTTAACCCATGAGCTCAAAACACTCTTCAACACTTTCTTCACGTACTCAAGAGATGGCCCGGATGAAGGCTCGCCCCTCTCCATTGGTCGACTGCCCGTGTCATGTCCTACTGGAGGAGTGATCATTAAGCTCTTTCTAATCGGAGACACTTGCGAAGGAATCTGCTTAGAAGATTTCGTCTCTGCCGCATTAAAACTGGGAGAAGAAGTCCCTACTTCTGGTTCAATTGCAGGCATCTCCTGCTCTGGCACTAAGAAAAACGGAGGAACCTCTTTCGATACCTCACAACCTACCAGCAAAACAAAAAACAAAAAGGGGCAGCACGTGAAAAAAAAAGAGAAAACACGTGAAAAAAAAGAAAGAAAAAAAAAGGAGAAAGAAAAGAAAAGAAAAAGGAAAGAATTCTACTTCTACATGGAGTTTCTTACTTGAAGCCATTGATGGAGAAGAAGAAGAAAAGCTTGAAGATCTTTGAAGAAGAAGAAGAATTCTTGATCTTGGAGCACTCTTGGATACTCTTGCAAAGAAAGAAAGCAAAGAAGCAAAGATCCAATCTCCTGTTGCTTTTATAGAAGAGAGCAAATCAAAAGAGGAAACAAGGAGAAAAGAAAGGAGGTAAGTGCTAAAAATTAGCAACCTTTCCAAAAGAAAGGAGATTTGAGATATTCTCTCCCAAAGAGAAGATTCTTTGAGAAATTTTCTCCAAAAAGAGAGGGAATGAGAAATATTCTCTCCCAAAGAAAGACACTTTGAGAAAATCTCTCCCAAAAGAAAGGAAACTTGAGAGATTCTCTCCAAGTAAAGATATTTTTAAATATTCTCTATCCAAAGGGATATTTTTAGATATTCTTTACAAAATGACACCATGTGAGATCTAAGTCATCTTTAAAGCTTAAGGTCCCATGGGATAGCCCATATGAGCCAGGTTACACCACCTAGGCACTAAAAGAGGCTTCCTTTCAAAATTCCTCTTACCAAGAGCGTACAAAATGGTCCCATGCCTCTTTTGAGTTGATTGGACCACACACAAAAAAATCCAAGCCTCATGAGCTTCCAAAATTTCAAACCATCCCACCTCATATACCAAGTTGAGCCAAAATCCTGAAATTGACATTCCACAAAATTCAAACCTGACCCCCTAGCTTGCCACATCAACTTGTTAGATCACAAGGTCAAAACCAAATCTGACCCCCCAATTTGCCACATACAGCTTGTTGGGTCAGAAGGTCAAAATCCAAAAAAAAAATCAAACCCCGACCCCCTAACCTGCCACATACAACTTGTTAGGTCACAAGGTCAAAAACCAAGAAATCCTTCTTGATCGCCTGACGCGCCACATAAAGCCCTTAGGTTCACAATGTAAGACCCCGACCCGAGTGAACCCGTTTAGTGCTAATTAAGTTGCGTTTTAGTGCTAAGCTTGATTAGTGTTTTGGTCTAGTTGGGTTTGGAATAGCCTTGATTCTAGTTTTGGGCTTTTTAGAGTGATTGGTAGCTTGTGGGGCCCTTTGGGGGTTTCCCTTTTCGGCTTTGCGTTTTCTTGCGAGATTTTCCCGATTGGTTGTGAATTGTGTTTTTGGCCCGTTGCATTCATCTTGTGGATTCTTACAACTTTCATGTTGATCCCGTGTCCATTCGAGGCCCCGAAACCCGATTTTCATAGCCTTGAGGGCAAAACAGTCATTGCACACAAAATCTGTACCCAAAACTTAATATTCTCGAAACTTGCAAAACATACACTTTTTGGAAACTAGATATTTCAACGAACAATTCTTCCTTCTTCGTCGAATTCATCCGAGGACCCGAGAGAGATGATATCAGCCCATTTAGTTTCATTAGTTGTGGGACCCAATCCAACCCAACTCTTTAGCTAACAAGAGAAGCCATTAGCCATTCACTTCATTTATCATTTTCCAGCACAAGAGAAGAGTCTAGGGTTTCCCTTGGTTTTCTCTTCTTCTTCTTGCTTCTCCATCTCAAATCCCCACAAATCTTGCACCAAACTCAAAGTGGAGATCATCTTCTTCTTCCTCATCTTGCAAGCATTCCATTGCTACCATTTGTGAAGAGAACCCTCCATCACAAGACTTCCATTAAGCTTACTCTTGCCATTAGAGGACTTTCCAAGTAAGTGATTCCTCCCATCTCCTAGATTAGTGTTCATCTAGCCTTAGGGAAGCTACATTTGCATTATTGGGAGTTATTTCATTTTCTTTCCTTGTGTAACCCATTTTAGGGTTTTATTTGGGGATTTTGCCTTGTAGCTTGGGCCATTTTCTTGGAGGACTTGATAGAGCTTAATATCATTAATTGAAGACTTGAGGCAAGTGAATGTTTGGATGTTTTTAAGTTTGAAATGGTTTGGTGATGCATTTATGGTTTTCATGTTTTCATTGATTACTTTCATTGATTTTTCTATGGTTGAAATAAATGATCTCTACACATCTTGATAGCCTCATTTAATGTCTTGGAATCATGTGTTTAAGTCTCCTTGTCCATAGTTGATTGTGGTTGTTGAGGTGTTGGAAGGAAAGGAAACAAAAAGGAGAAAAATCAAGTTCCCGGGCATGCTTCACGCCCAGTGCCGATCAATCGGACCTACAGGCCGATCGATCGGTCTGACTTTTAACAGTAAGGCTTTTTGGACCGATCGATCGGACCCTGCGTATTTCTGGTGGGTTTTGAAATTTATTTTTTTTGTGGACCTTGGCTACCCTCCTTGGACTCACTTGACCATATGTGAGAGTGTCTTGAGCCGATGCTCTTCACGGTTGGTCCGGAATGCATCGAAGTTCAATCGATTCAATCTTGAACGGGATGGAACGACACGATATCCTCTTCATACCTAAATGCAAAGTCTCTTTCCTTGGGTATCGCGAATTCTATTCCTTTCGGTGACTGAGTAGGTTGCTCGATGGTTCCGGGTTGACAACCTACTTAGGATGGACCGTTTATAGTCTTGTTTTCCTATTATAATATCTAGTTATAACCATAAGCTCAATTTAAGTTTTAAAAGTCGTAAAAGTGCATAAGGAGCCCGGAACGTCTTCAAACTCAAGGAGTACCAAGTAATGGCTATAATTGACATACGGGACCCCTATTCACTTAAATAGATCTTGAGATCAATATTTCCCGGAATTGTAATAGTTCGTTTTATTCATTCATTTCCAAGATTTACCTTACATAATCTGTTTTCCCGAAAGTTGATGGTTACACTAGTAACATGGACTCGTCCCGAAGAGTATTGCCCGATATGAAATGAAAGTTATATATTGAATATTCTTGCCCGTTCATTAATTTACTTGCACTTTATTTTACTTGCATATGTCTCGATGTGTTATTTAACCTATGTGTCGGCATCACTAAGCTTGGATACCTTGTCGGTTTGATCCACCGACTTGGAGATCCCTCTCCCGTCCCGCCAGCTGCAGTTTGGATCCCGATACCCGGTTATTACCGTGGTCCCGTCCCGATACCCGGTTCGCTACCGTGGTCCCGTTCCCGTATAATTATATTGTATATATGTATACGTTGTTTCTCCTCACCTTGTGTGACTGAGATCAACGTCCCGTGATACTGTTGTCACTTTAGTGACAGAGGACTTAGCTTTATGTGATTGCCACCTTGTTATTCCCGATTTCCTTGGTTACCTCATATGTTTTATCTTGTTTACATGTTTCTAGCAAATGATGTATCTATTTTATGAGAGTTCTGCTTTAACGGATTTCCTTGCTTTTCGAGATATTTCATCTATTACATGTTGTCGTATCTTCTCACTCTCTTGCCAGACCGTCGTGTCTGATCCTTTGCTTTGGTACTCAGGTCCCGTTGCCGGTTTCCTTGAGGAGGAGCCGGAGGAGGCGGTAGGTGAGCTGCAGCCTCTAGTTGAGTGGCGTGCTGACGATGTCATGTAGACGTCGGGTTGCCAAGAGGCGTAACATTTTGGGAGGACTTGTTAACTATTCTTGGGGTTATTATTTTGTAATATTGGCCTTTGTTGGCCTCTAATTTTGGGGAATGTAACTAAGTGATATTTTATCTAACTTTAACAACTTTTGGGAAACATGCTATAGATCATTGCTCTTTCTGATACAGTTTGATATTGATATAAATGCTTGCATGACTAGAGATAGTCTAACTATTTGATTTGCTACACGCTTCCGCATTAAAAAGAAATATCCATGCAAGGTTTTGATATCCTCACCGCGGACACCTGTGGGAAGTTAAATAAGTTGTATTTTGAGGATGTAGGTAATCCTCTTGAATAATCATCACACACTAATGTCCCGATCCCGGATTGGGATTCCCGGTCCGGGGTCGCGACACACAAGGTCAAAAGGAAAACCCAAAATCCAAAACCCAAATCCAACTCCCTCATGTCATTTTCAAAATTTTGCCTTGAGATGGTACGTGATCCCTCTCACTACCATAAAATCCCCTTGGAAACTCAAAAGGCTATTAAAAAAAATGCTCAAAGACTCTTGGTCAAATCAAAAGCTCTCCTTCAAGTTTCTCTTCGAGGCACATCGACTCCAAAAGCTACTCGTCACTGTACCTCGAGGGGGCATTTGTTGACACCAAAAATGTCACTTTGCCTCTTCAACATCAAGAAGCCACATCCTACTACAAACGGGCAATGCTGCTTCAAGCATCAGATCTTGTCAAAATGAAACAAAAACTGCAAGATCCTCCAAGACAATCAAAAGAGGGGTTCATATGAAGTTTCGGGCCATTCCAACATTATTTGGCCTAACTTCACTCCTCCGACAGCCAAACATGCGCTCCTGGCGGCAGCGGCGTCGAAAACATCAAAACTTCGATCTGAGCCTACGGATGATCTCAAAATACCTCCAAAAGGCTCAACGTCAAATTTCAGGTCATTCCGGCGACGTTTGACCCAACTTCGACTCTTCTAAAGAAAATCAAGCCCCCCCGCGGCGAGAACCACCGGGACCATTACTCATCAAATAGAGCATAACGGTGGCTTCAAGATGCTTCAAAAGGGTTGCACGTCAAATTTCAAGTCATTCCGACAACATTTGACCCGACTTTGACGCTCCGAAAGAAAATCAAGGCTACCGGCGGCGGAGCACCCCGGGATGATGAAATCCAAATCGGAGCTAAAGGATCATCTCAAAATGACTCCAATAAGTTCCCTGTCAAATTTTAGGTCAATCGGACATCGGTTGACCGCACATCAAAGCGCGACATCTTCCTCCCAGCGAGATCAAGCCTAGCAAAGACGGGACCCCAAACGGCTTCAAAACTCAAACCAAAGCCCATGGTTGGTCCTATTTACTGCTTAAGAGGATTCACCTCAAATTTCAAGTCATTCCGACATCATTTGACCTAGTTTCGACTCTTGACGGAAAATCGACCACAAAGTCTTCGGCTTTTCCAAAAAATAGGAAACTTTGTGCTCCAATTTGCACGGCTTCTTGTCAGGTTTTCTTCAGGAGAATCAAGCCAGAAAATGAGAAAAAAATGTCAAGAAAAATACAGGAGGAAAAAAGAAACAAAAATACTCGAAAAACGGCCGACGAATCGGCGACCAAAGGGGAAAATTCCCCCATGGTCGTCGACGACCCTGGAAGTCTAGGTCGCCGGATTTCCGCCGGAGGGCCCGTTTTCTGATCCATTTCACGTATCGGGAGTTCCAGCCGCTGTGATTTCCTGAAAGCCTGACTTTTATGCTCGGAAATGACTGATCTTTTTCAGCATCACGGATCCGTCGTCAAAAGCATTGAATCATCATTGATCGCTCTAAGATCGCCAACCGGCTGACCAAGAAAGTACACTTTCTGTCCGACCGATCAAGAGATCCACAAGACAAATGGTACCGGGCCGCTGTTAGCAATCTATGTCTGAAGTTGCATGATCATTCGACATCAATCAACATGAAGATCCATCGTCGATCATCGCAAGAAGAATTCCAAAAGACGCGGCACGGCCTGCAACTCTTCAAATCCCCGGCAACCACTTAATGCTGTTAATTGACCCAACTAAATGCAGTCAAATCAAATCCATCATGGCATTAAAACCATGAAACTCCTCTCATCATGGAGATTAAAGGCGATTAAAAGCCCATCATTCTCCATCGGCTAATCAGATTCAAGGAAAAAGGAGTTACAAAATCAAGAAATAAAAACTTGTAACTCCTCCCATCATGAAGCTTTAAAGCCATCAAAGCTTATAAACCCTCCTAAATGGCTACCAAAAGCCTATAATTAGGAGAGCATTCCAAGAACGACGGATAAAAAAAATCGAAGAAAAATCAGTCAGAAAGACCGTCCAGAATTCCCAAAAGCCCTGCTTTTCTGAAGAAACTCTACTGCAACAAACACCACAAGGTGATTGAAGTCCCTTGGGGGGGCACTCCCCCCAACGCAAAGTCCCCTCTTCTCATATTTAACAGGGCCTAGACATGGCTTTTCAACCCGTCTCTTCATCTTTTTTATCAAATATAGGACCTTCCTTGGTCTTTATCCCCTAAAAAGCTGAAGTCCAACCCAAGCCAAAAGAATCAAAGCATCGTACGTTCTCATCTAAAGGACGATGGCGAAGTCCATACATGACTTGCGACCGTCGATCTGAACGTGTCCCCGTAATCTCCTAAGAAGTCAGATCCCGTTTCTTACTTTTCTATTGTATTTTATATTTTCCTTAAGAGACAAAAAAAATCACAATTCTTGTCTCTCATTTTGATAAGATTTGTAAATCGCCTTTCACGGCAAGATCGCCTTTTACGGCAAAATCGCCTCTCACGGCATTCAAAAAACCTTGTCTCTTTTCTTAAATATATGTGCAATGGAAAGTTAGAAAAAAGATTGATTTCCTTTCTACTTGTGAAGGTGGATCTCCAGATCACCATTTCTAAATTCCAAGTAGAATAGAAAATATGACATACTCGTACAAAAATATTGATACCCGCCTTTCTCCCCCCCCCCCCCCTTTTTCTCCCTCCATTTGGCCCTCTCGGTGACCCCGGGGACGGATGGGGGAGGAAAGGAAGGAAATCTGGTCCATCAGTGGTCAAGGACGCATATTGGACAGAAGAGTCCCTGAAGGATGTCATTGCATTGGAGCAGCAGAGGATCTTGGCATTGATACCTCAGCCCAAGTCACAGAGTTCATCATCCCATCACTTTCAGCAACCAGCACCTAAGAGGCTACAGTACGAGCTAGTACTTTGGCAATTGCCGCAGAGGATCACTTGCACTTATTGTGGAGGCAGTCATCATGTCCGTGATTGCTGGAAGTAGTTCGGGGCATGTTATCATTGTGGAGACACAGGGCATAAGGTTTGCCATTGCCCAGGGAAGACAGGAGAGGCACTACCAGCATTCCCAGCTCCGGCGCCCAGGCGACCACTTCTTGCGCAGCCGTTGAGACAGATGCCTCCTGCACAGGCCAGGCCCCAGCAACAGCAGATGATAGTTAGACCACCTCAGCCACCACAGCAGTGTCCTCCAATACCATAGCAGTGATTTCAACAGAGACCTCCAGCACCACCTTGACTCCAGGCTCATGGTCCTAGGCCCCAACAACAGTATCACCAGCAGTGTCCCCAGTAGGCAGGGAAAGCTTATGCTTTGACTCATGAGGAAGCAGAGGTTGTAGGAAATGTCATAAAAGGTACACTTTTAGTTTGTGGATTTGATGTTAAAGTTCTATTTGATCCTGGATCCACACACTCATTTGTTGCACCAGCTTTTGCAATTCACTTGGGGGAGGATAAAGAGACACTACCATATGATTTGATAGTAGCCACCCCTGTAGGTAGGTCAATACCTTGTAATGTTATCTACCTTAGATGTAGTGTTCAGATTTGAGGAGTTTAGCTGACCGCCAATTTGATCATCTTTCCAATGTCAGAGTTTGATGTGATACTTGGTATGAATTGGTTAGAAACTAACCGAGCGTTGTTAGATTGTTTTAATAAGACCGTGAGGTTACAGGGTGCAGACCGTAGTGTTGAGTTTGTTGGAGCTGATAAGCCCACCTCCACTTGGTTAATTTCTGCGTTGAAGGTGGAACGGTTGATAAGGAGCCGTTGTGAAGGCTTTTATTGGGTTTATCGTGGAGGACAAGGAGTCCAAGACTGTGGACGAGATTCCAGTGGTGAGAGAATTCCCGGATTTTTTTCCGAATGAGATTCCTGATTTGCCACCTATCTGTGAGTTGGATTTCACGATAGAATTACAACCAAGTACATCACCTATTTTGAAGGCCCCGTATAGGATGGCACCAGCAGAATTAAAGGAGTTGAAGACTAAGATTGAAAATTTGTTGGACAAAGGTTTCATCAGATCCAGTGTTTCACCGTGGGGAGCTCCGGTGATATTTGTGAAGAAGAAGGACAGGACAATGAGGATGTGTATAGATTTCAGACAGTTGAATCAGGTGACTGTTAAGAACAAGTACCCGTTACCAAGGATTGATGAGTTGTTCGATCAGTTGCAGGGAGCTCAATTCTTTTCAAAGATAGATCTATGTTCCAGTTATTACCAACTACGAGTCAGGAAGGAGGATGTTCCTAAGACTTCATTCCGGACGAGATTTAGCCATTTCAAGTTTCTTGTGATGCCATTCGGGTTGACGAACGCGCTAGCAAGTTTCATGGCATTGATGAACAAGGAGTTCGCTCCTTTCCTGGATCAGTTTGTGGTTGTCTTCATAGATGATGTGTTGGTATACACTAAGTCTAAGGAGGAGCATGAGCAGCAATTAAGAATGTCTTTACAGCTTTTGAGGGATAACCAATTATATGCTAAGTTGAGCAAATGTGAGTTTTGCTTGGAGCAAATGGCATTTTTGGGCCACATTATCTCTAAGGAAGGACTGACAGTGGACCCTGAGAAGGTAGCAACAGTTGTCAATTGGGGAAGCCCGCGGAATGCAGCGGAGATTCGTAGTTTTCTTGGACTTGCAGGTTATTACAGGAGGTTTGTGAAAAGGTTTTCTACCATATCATCTCCACTCACTAAGTTGACAAGGAAGGATACTCCGTTTGTGTGGACGGAAGAATCAGAAAGGAGTTTCAAAGAGCTGAAGACCCGATTGACTACAGCACCCATACTTGCCTTACCCTCTAGAAGTGAAGGATTTGTGGTTTACACGGATGCATCAGGGATAGGATTGGGCTGTGTTCTCATGCAGAATGACAAGGTGATAATAACCTATGAGTTGAGGCAATTGAAGGATCATGAGAATACGTATGCCACACATGACTTGGAGCTAGCACAATAGTGTTTGCATTGAAGTTGTGGAGGCATTATTTGTACGGTGAAAGATTTGAGGTGCGCACAGATCAAAAAAGCCTGCAATATTTATTTACACAGGGTGATCTGAATAATAGGCAGCGAAGATGGATGGAGTACATAAAGGATTATGATTTTCCGATCAAGTACCTTCCTGGGAAGGTGAATGTGGTAGCATATGCTCTCAGTAGAAAGGCGGCATTTAGTGGATGTGTGATGCCTAAATGGAGATGAATGAAGCAATTTAGAGATATGGATGTGGAAGTATGGCCTGTCAATGAGAAAGTTTTAGTTGCTACTATGGGAGTTTGGAAGCCAGAGATAGTTAACAGGATCAAGGTAGCCCAGAAGGATGATCCAGAGCTACAGAGAATCATTAAGCATGTTGATGACAAGCCAGAGTTTAGATTGACTGATGGACATCTGTACTGCAAGGACAGATTGTGTGTTCCAGATGTTCAAGATATCAAGTCAGAGCTGATGACAGATGCGTACCACACCAGGTATTCTATTCACCCGAGGAGTACCAAGACGTATCAGAATTTGAAGAATCATTATTGGTGGGTGAATATGAAGAAAGGGATTGCAGAGTTCGTTTCCAAGTGTATGAGTTGTCAGTAAATTAAGGCAGAGCACAAGAAGCCTCCTGGTTTACTTCATCCATTGGAGATTCCACAGTGGAAATTAGAGAATGGCAGTGTTCACCATGGATTTCATGGCAGGGTTGCTGAACACCAAGAATGGCAATGTTGTTATTTGGGTAATTGTGGATAGCTTGACTAAGTCAGCACTATTCAAGACTGGTCAGTTTATGGACAAGATGACTAAGTTGTACATGGACAATATAGTCAAGTTGCATAAGTCCATAGTATTCGATCAAGACACTAAGTTTGTCTTTCAGTTTTGGTCTACTTTTCAGTCATCTATGGGTACCCAGTTGAAGTTTAGTACAGCTTATCACCCTCAGACAGATGGAGAGTCAGAGCGTACCATTCAAACGTTGGAAGATCTTATCGGAGCTTGTGTTTTGGACTTCAAGGAGAGTTGGGATGAAAGTTTGCATGTATGTGAGTTTGCCTACAATAACAGCTACTATTCAAGCATTGGTATGGCACCATTTGAGGCATTGTATGGACAGAGATACAGGAACCCGACATGTTGGGAGGAAGTAGGAGTTCGAAGTTTCCATGGCCCCTCAGAGATTGTTGATTCCAGTGAGAAAGTTAGGATTGTGCATATGAGAATGAAGGAGTCACGTGATTGTCAAAAGAGTTATGCACACAAAAGACGGGGACCTTTAAAATTCCAAGTGGGGGATATGGTGTTTCTAAAAGTGTCTCTAATGCGAGGTGTTGTTAGATTCGGGTAGAAAGGGAAGCTTGCCAAAAGGTTTGCGGGACTGTATGAGATCAAGAGCAAGATTGGAGACGTGGCCTATCGTCTTGTGCTACCGCCAGAGCTAGCCGGTGTGCACAACGTTTTCCATGTCTCAATCCTTCATAATTATATTCCAGATCCCACCCATGTGTTGCAGCACGAACCACTTCAGCTTCAAGCAGACGCAACCTATGTGGAGCAGCCGGCGCAGATCATCGATACCAAGGAGAGAGTACTATGTACCATGGTTCAAAATCGCGGTATTGGTCGCAGTATCGGCTAGGATAAAAAACTGATATCATATCGGTATCAGCGTGGTTATCGGTCCGTCGCAGTATGAATTTTTTTTAATACAAATATTCTTTTAAAAATATCCAAAAATCCATAATATTTTAAAATGCTGGAAAACAGTATCTTTTTCCATTAGTAACAAACTATAAGTCAAAATATCAATCCCCACAAGTCATAAGAGCATGTATCGCTCACTAATCATTAATTATTAAATATGTCAAGTTTTAATGGATAATATATGTGTCCATTCTTATAATTTACAAACCCATTAATGTAGCCATATTTAAAATCCCAATGATTAAAAATAACTATCACATCTTGTAACAGCTTTGTAAAAATTTTACTTGAGTCATAGTCTGGCAACAATTGAATTCGCCATGCTATATGATTTGAATCATTACTCTAGATGTCTTATAAATGGTTAATTCACTAGGCCCAACTCCTATTTGAGTAAGAAAAATTAAAGGACCACACAAGAAGGGACATTTATCTTTGAATGGTTTAGATTTAAGATAATTAGGCCCTTTTAGTCAGGTTTAATTTAAAACTAATGAGGGTAGTTTAGAAATCTTGTAGTCTTCATAGTAGACCCGCCTAGAAAAATCTAAACCACTCAAAATAGTTTCCCTTCTCTTGCATGGGCCCTCGTCCAAATCTCATTTTATTAGGGGTTTGTTCTTTTTAGATTGAGTTTTTTTTTCTAAATTGGTTGATTGATTAATCTAATGGTAGGAAAATTTCCAATTAGAGTGAAACTTTCTCAGGATATGATAAAGGGAGGGAGAGTTATTTTGAACTGTTTGGATTTTATGTAGGTGCCACGGTTTTAATGTTATAGACTCAATTAATGGTTAGAAAAGGAAAGAAACCCTAAAAGGGAATTTACCATTTTCCCCCCTTTCACACGTCCTTTCATTTCGTCAATTGCCTGAAACAGAGGAGAGAAACTGGTAGGGAAATGAAGGATGGAAAGGAAAGAGGAAAAGGGAAAGGGAAAAAGAAAACGAAAGGAAAGAAAGGAGAGGAGGAGAAGAAAAGGAAGAGGAAGTGAGGAGAGGAGGGGAAGAAGTCGGACTGGCGGAGCGATGGTCGGCTGGTGCAGTGGTGCGGCAGTGCGGCCGGCCAGTAGTAGTAGAGGAGCCAAAGGGCGAGATGGAATCCAGGTGCTTTCTCTCCTCCTCATCCCCTCCTTCAATCTTTGTTTTATTTTACGGCAACATGCAGTTTTTTGTTTTTTTTTTTCCATTTTAACTTGCATGAAGAAGGCTCAGGGATTATCGGCTTATGAAGAAAGCTTAGGGATTAGCGAAGACAACTAAGAACGAGGGAGAGACTAATGGACCGATATTTCATAATATCGGCTGATATATCGGTCTGGCCGATTTTTTAAAAAATCGGCCGATATCGCCAGATATACTTCGATATTTTTGGGGGCGGTACCGATACCAATATCTCCAGCCGATATCAGATCAGTACCGGTCGATACTGATTCATATCAGCCGATTCAAACCGGTACCGGCCGATTTTTTTAACCATGCTGCGTACCAAGACCATCCAATGAGTCAATGTACAATGGGAGAATCATAATGCAGTGGGAGCTCAAGAACTAGATTCAGAAGGCGTACCCTTCTTATCTTTTTCCTGATGAGGTACGTTTAGGCATTTGGAGGACCAAATGTTCTTTTCAGTTGTGAGAGTTGTAAGGTCCTCGACCTTACTAGGTCAGTTGGGCCCAATAGTAAGATCGTTGACCCGCTTGTTTTTGTGATTATTATAACTACTTGTATTGTTAGTTATTTAAGTAGGTTTAGATCATTAGAGAGTTTCTTTTAGTGTTAGAATAGTGTTTGCGAAGTTTCGTGCGATTTCAAGCGCATTTGATTCTAGTAAGGGGGTAATTTACAATTTAGGGAAAATTGAGTGTTTTTCCGAAAATTTCGATTGCCGTGATTTTTGGTTCGTTGGAAAGGTCTCGTCGCGCTGATCATTTTTATCTCCTGGCTCGTTGCGATCCGACGATCAAAAACTCTTCAAGTGGTCCATTCCTTCACCGGACCCACTTAAGAGCAATTCAGTCATTTTCTCCCTCTCTTCTTCTTAAACATCGATTAGCCCTAATCATAACTCTTATCACAATCTCTGTAACGAAAGAATTCCAGCAGCCTTCTTCTTCCTCTTCATCTTCTTTAGCCCTGAACTCCATCTTGGAAGATCATCCTCGAAAATCCAAACCGCTTAACTTCAGCCTTACAGAGGATGCTCTTCACTCGCTTAGCTCGGCTTAAACCTCAAATTCTTAGAGGACAAAGACCAAAAGGAGGTCCTATGTCCAATAAAAAGCTAAGAAGACGGGCTGAAAAACCGCGTCTAAGCCATAGAGGAGGAAAAGGAGAAAGACCTTGGGGGGAGGGGGCCACATAATGGGAGGAGTTACAAGTTTTAATTTATCATTTTTGTAACTCCTTTTTCTTGGCTTCTGATTGGCCAGTGGAGAATTAAGAACCTTTAATCGCCTTTAAGCTCCATGATTGGAGGAGTTAAATGGTTTAATGTCACTTTTGTAACTCCCATTTGCTCGCTTCTGATTGGGCCATCCGAAATAATGAGTTAATGACGACATTAATTTTTCATAAAACGGGTCATTTAACTGCATCAAGTGGTCGTTGAGGCGCTTGAAGAGTCACGGAACGTGCCGTGTCTTTTGGAATTCTTCTTATGATGGTCGTCGATGGATCATAATGCTGATCGTTGTCGGAAGACCATGCAACTTTAGACATTGATTGCTACAAGTGGGTCGGTGCCATCTGTCTTGTCAATCGATTTTTCGATCGATCAAGCAGAAAGTGTGTTTTCTTGGTCAACCGATTGGCGATTTCGCAACGATCAATGATGATTTCATGCTCTTGACTGCGGATCCATGTGTTAACGAAGATTGACGGATTTTGGGCCTCAAAAGTCAGAATTTTAGAAAACCACAGGGGTCGGACATCTCGAAACGCGAAAAAGGACAAAAAAGGGTCATTCGGCGAAAATCCGGCGACCCAGATTTCCAAGTTTGCAGGCGATAATGCACCAGCGACCCTGGGGGATTTTTCCCCTTTTGGTCGCCAATTTTCAGTCGTCTTTCCAGTTTTTCCGATTCTTTTTTCTTCGGTATTTTTCCTTCCATTTTTGTATATGTATTGGTCTGATTTCCCTGCAGAAAACTTGACAAGAAGCCTTGTATATAGGAAAGAAAAGTTTCCGATTTTCCGGGAAAGTTGAAGACTTTGTCGCGAAGAGTAACAAATTCGCCGTCAGAAGCCAAAACTGGGTCAAACGATGTCGGAATGACCTGAGATTTGAGGTGAAGCCTCTTGATCAATAAATAAGACCAACCATAGGCTTTTGTTTATGTTTTGAAGCCGTGTGGGGTCATGTCGCCAGTAAACTTGATTTTGTTGTGAGGAAGATGCCGCACTTTGATGTACGGTCAACCGATGCCCGATTAGCTTGAAATTTTATAGAGAGCCTATTGGAGTCATTTTGAGACGATCCATTAGCTCCGATTTGGAGATCATGGTCTTGGGGAGCTTCACCGCCAGGAGGCCTGATTTGGCTTCTGAGAGTCAAAGTCCGGTCAAATGTTGTCGAAATGACCTGAAATTTGATATATATAACCTTTTGGAAGCCTTTCAAAGTCACCCATGTGCTTTGTTTGATGAGTGATGGCCTTGGTGGTTCTCGCTGCCGGGAGGCTTGATTTTGCTACTCGAGGGTTGATGTAGGTCAAACGTTGTCGGTTTGACCTGAAACTTGACATAGAGCCTTTTAGAGGTATTTTGGGACCATGCATAGGCTCAGATCGAAGATTTGATGTCTTCGACGATGTCGTCCCAATGGGCTCTTGTTCAGCTGCTGGAGGAGTGAAGTTAGGCCAAATAATACTGAAATGGCCCGAAACTTCATGTGTACTCTTCTTTTGGCTATTTTGAAGAATCTTGTAGTTTTTGTTTGATTCTTACAAGATTTGACGCTTGAAGTAGCATTGCCTATTTGTGGTAAGATGCAACTTCATGTAGCTACTTGATGTTGAAGACGCAAAGTGACATTTTTGGTGTCAACAGCCTCCGGGCATCCGGGCTGGCGTCCGGCCGCCAAAACTCACCCGACCTGGGTGAGGTCTGCCTCGATCCGCATTTTGAAAGGTTTTTTATCCAAAAACCTATAAATAAAATCCTAAACTCATTCTCAACATGATTAACATCTAGGGAGAAGATCTGGAGGCTGGTTTAGGGAGCTTTGGAAGAGCGTCAATGGGGATTTCGACAGAGATTCTTCATCAACCTCTCGCCATGCGCAACTAACTCTCCATCTTAGGGTTGCGATGAAGCCCTAATTGTGTGTTTTTGATGAGGTATAGGTTCTAGGGTTTTACTAAGAACGCTATTTGGTTATATGACATGATGTTATCCATTGATTGTATTTTATTAATGCAATATCTCTGTCTTTGGTATTTTAATCTTGTAGATTCGAATACTAGTCATATAACGATGCTTGAATGAATGTGTTGTTAGATCTAAGATAATTTATGCCATGGGGATAGGTTATGCCCCGATCTACATCCACAGCCCTTATTTATTGACTCTATGAAGGTTTGTAACCAGAACGAGTCTTTTTAACATTGATACTGAAATCTTAGGTCTATACTTGCCATTGTGCGAGGTTAGAGTGGATTCGTACCCAGAGATCTTTTCTTTGATTAAATCAAAACCTCGTATTTTAATTTGTTAATTTAGGAAGCAAACGAATACTTCGTTTTCTAATAGGATTAGTTTAGGAATCAACACTTTGTCTTCTATTAGGATTAGTTAAGGAATTTAGAAACCAACACAACTTACTTTTTGTCTCAGTGGATACGATACTCGGTTAACATCTTTGCTTTTGCGAGTAGAGATAGTAGTGAAGGATCATTTATATTTGAAAACCTTGTTTTGGGACTATCACAAGCTGATAATAAGATAGGCCCTTCCATGATCTAAACTCACATCTTTTTTATGATCCTAACCCTTAGCTGGACTTCTGAGGAAAAGAATAAGATGATTAGTTATAATTTTTATGCATAAGGTGCAAGTGAGGCATGATGCAAACTGATCATACATAGGCCAATTTGACCTTGACATGGGCTAAAGTCAAGCCAGTTTGTTAATCATGACCATTTGATTTGATGGCTAAGGAAAAGAAGTAGGTAGCTAAGAGTGTTAGATTGTATGTCCTCAATCCATTAGATAATGTGAATAAATTGATTTATCCCATTAATTAATTTACATTTTCATGCTTTATTCATGTGATGAATGGTATTTTATTATATGTTTGCACATAACTAATACAAAATGACATGATGGTTCATGAGATGAATGAGAACCCACAAGTATATTAAATGTAATCCATGTGTGTGGATGAGATTCACATATAGGAGATATGAATCACAAATCTTATACTTGAAGTATTTTCACAACCAATGATGAGATTGGGCATCTCATCTGAAAAGTTTGTAGCACTGCGCTTACTATGAGATAGTGTGATTTTTCTTAATCATCAGAGTATAAGACTCTGGATTGTTGTGCTAATACATTGAATGTACTGAATGACCATTAGTAGCACCTCATGCAAATCTATCTTTGATTTAAGGACTAATCTCATAAATCCCAAGCAATAGTTTCTTAATCCTGAGAGATTAATGGACTCAAGTTTTTACTGAGCATTTACTTTGAGTCACCAATGAGTGGGGTCAACTATAGGTCAACACCTCGGTTCTTGGGTACGTGGTAGTGGGGCTATGAGAATATATAATTCTCAAGATGGAATCTATCTTTTAAAAAAGAAATATCCCTCATGCCAATTAATGAAATTTATCATTGGTAAGTGCGCACCCATCTTGAATAAGAATTGATCAAATGGTACCGATGATTACTGTGATTAACTGGGTTACAAGTATAATAAGATATAGATCCAATTTGGCTGGACATAATAATTCCAGTGGATACATGGATATAATTGATGGAGGGGCCTACTTGCAGTAATTGAGTGGATTATGGTCTTCTTGTTATTATTCCTAAGATTGGAGTGTAATTGCATTTATATAGTGGACTTCTTTGCAATTAATTGTGGGGCTGAAGTTCACATGAGATGTGGGGTCCAAATTTTCAGTTGGAGCCAGATTCTAAGGAATCCTTAGGGATTCTCATGCTAGCCCTAATAAGAGAAGGTTACTAATCCAATTGGAACTCTTAAAGAAAAGAGGGGTAAGACATATACTAAGAATAGAAGTGAGACTTCTAATTCTGGACAAAGAGGATGTGCTCCATAAACTATAAATAAGAGGAGAGGGTTAGATATCTCTCTACACAATCTCATAAGCCTCTCTCTTCTTCCTCCTCTTCTCTCCTCTGGTTTCTTTCTAGAGTGCTAGGGTTTTTTTTCTTCTTCGTAATTATACCACCATTCTCTTTGGGAAGTTCTCTACAAGAGGGTCATAGCGTGGAAGAACACAAAGGCTAAGAAGATCAAATCTGTGAAAGGGTTTCATAGAATCAAGTTTTCAAGTTCTCGATTTGAGCACAACCAAGCTCTTAAGTTATAGATCTACCATCTATTTCCTTTTAGTAGATCTTCTAGTTTGTGCTTCATTTTCTTGATCTGTCTTCTTAATAGATCTTTGATCTTAATGCATGGGATTAGGGTTTTAGATCTTGGGATTGGGTTCTTGGCCTTCTGGGTGTTTGATCCCTGAATTAAGTGGGTCAAAAGTTTTTGAAACCCATCTAGAAGGCCACCTTCTTCCAACAAAGAGTCTTATCTTTAGTACCATTCACTCCTAGTTCCCTCATAATTAGATAATATAGAGAATCCGACAATCTGAGGGTCTGATCAACGTCATTCTTTTCACTTCTACCTTGAGCAGTTAAGGGTATGTAATGGTCGGATGGTAAGGAGTGTGTAAGCTGCTGACGCTTCTTTTTTATTTTGGGTATGGTAAGTACTCGCATGCGCGTGCGCACACACACTCAGCAAGTCCCTCACCATCAGCGCTACAGCTTGGGATGATCCCTTATTGTTTTTGTGGAAGGGAGGTGCCTCACCAAGCAAACCAAAATGCTTGAGTTAGAGTTCCTATATAAAGGTGGTTACCAATGAGGAATTTAACAAGGCCCCTTTAAAAGCTTTTAGGCTTATTTATTATTAGAATAACTTTCTCCTTCAAGCAGATTGTATGTACATTCCAACTTTATGGGGCCCAGTGGGGCATGCCTTTCATCATTGCAACTCCTTTCGCAATCTTTATCACCCAATGATCTGGCATCTTGCCCAATTTTACGTTTGAATTGAATCTCAAAATGAATCCTCAAGTTTAAGATCATGGGCCCTCAAGGCTGTTAAATCAAGGACTATGATAATTTGATAGAGCAGATCACCTCCGCCAAGCATCGATGCTCATGTTATCATGAGCATCGCACCTAGTGGGCCCACTAATGATCCATCCGAGTGGTCCATAAAACAAGGGCCTCACCTGTTAATCATCAATCCCAAGTTTGGTGCCCAAATGGACTGAACCATTGAATTGACTCTGCACTCATTTGGGTGGTACAAACTTGTAGGTCGTTGATCAAGTGTTTTAGATGATGATCTGGGCCCCCATCCCTCTTTATCGTGGGCCCCATGAACATTGGTGCTCAGTACAGGAGCACCCTTTTTTTATGACGTATCCATAGGGAGACTTTTCCCTCTATCTTGTCCTGAATGCATCCAAGTAGGCTCCACGACCTTGACCGCATAAACCCACTATGAAGTCTGCTCTGGGTGGAAAATCTTCATTACTATTCTGAATGCCGTTTAGAATTAGCTTCTTGATATGATGAACCGTTAAAGGAAGGGGTGAGAAAAGAATATTAATTACCATGGCAAGAAGTTGAGTGAAGTTGTGGGGCCTACTTGGGACTGATTAAATGGACGTTTTTGGTCCGGACCTCACTATTGCCTTATAGACTGTAAGTTGGATCCCCCCCCACCCCACCCCCCCCCCCCCCCCCCCCCCCCGCCCGGGCCTACTTGGGACTGATTAAATGGACGTTTTTGGTCCGGACCTCACTATTGCCTTATAGACTGTAAGTTGGATCTCCCCCCCCCCCCCCCGGGCCCGTCGGCTGAAGATGGACCTTCTTTTTCTTTCAATAGTTAAAGAGGCCTGGAATGGGCCCATGCATGTTTAAAGGTCCCACCTGGAGTAAATAGGTTGGATCTGGGCCTGACTTGGGCTGACCCCTCAGAGACCTAACCGTGTAAATAATATCCTAGCAAATCATAAATAAATAAATAAGCGTATACTGGGGATGGAAATTAATAAAATGACCCCACCCAACTCAATTCAAAGGGTCAAGTCAGGTCTGAGATTAGTTAATGCATCAACTCTAACCCGAATCTGAGTGAAGAAAGTGTTCAGGTTGATAATTTCCACCCAACTACAAATGGGTAGGGTTCTGCTAATGGGCTGATAGCCATTTCCCTCCAAGGTAAACTTGAGCTACTCCCAAGTCCGACCTTGGGAGAATATATACTACATGGGGAAAAACGCTTCACGAAGCAATAGAAACAGTAGAGGGACTTATCAATGTCCAGTAAGGCTGCCCTGTGCGGCCTACAACTTAGTCCTTGCATGTCATGGAGACTAAATGGTCTAAAATCACCTTGACTTCATCAGACTAAAATGGTTCTGTCATTGAATCTAAATGACCTTAAAATTGTCAAGATTTTCATTTGCAATCCATTCTATTTGCCTAGAGATGTCAAAGGGGCCGTGCCTGTTTCATGATGGGTCGTGCCATGCCTTCCTGCCGGCGGTCTTCTCTTTAGTTTCAGTCTTACACTTTTGTTTCAGTCTTCTCTTTATTTTGGAAGATAGAACCCTCTATCAAAGATGCAAGTGGCATCTGTAATTTCAATAGTTCAATAGCCACTATATTATTTGTTGCATTATCTAAAGTTACAACTATAACTTTATCCTTAATATTATATTCATCTAGTTTTTCCAAAACAAGGGAACTTATTCCATTGCCATCGTGTGGCCATTCAAGTTTGCCAAAACTAATTATTCATTTATTAATAGTTCATTTTGCATCTATGTTATCATCTCCTCTAGATGACCATATATCTGTAGTTATTGTTGTTCTACTAGGAATGTCTGCAAAGTAATTTTTAATATTTTCCTACTCACTTTGCCATAGCCTAATAGCATCATTTCTAGAATTCTTTCTAAATTGTGGGCATAGATTATTTTGAACATATTCTTCAAAAAACTCATTTTCAGCAAAAACAAATGGTAATTTAGCTAAGAGAATCATTTTAACAAGTAATTATCCAACAGTAATACCATTATAAGAAAAAAGCCCCAAACTACTACCACTAGTAGTAGAAACTTGGGTCTGTATCCTTGACCCCCATTCCCCTTGAGTCCCCGCAATATGTTTGGGTTCACATTTTTTCCTATGCCTAATCAAATGGCCGATACCCCCAGATGATTTGATAACATAAATCTTACCATAATATTTACGTTTAGCCTTAGGGACCTCCTTTCCATCTTCAATTATCGTAATAATTTCATATGCTTGCCAAAGAATAGAAGTCCTAGCTCTTTTAGATGTTCTAGGGGAACTAGTAGGTTGTACTAGGACTTTTCCCCTATTTCTTCCTCTTCCATTTGGACAAAATCGTCTTCTTCCCTAAATTAATGGAAGAAGATTGTGTGAGAATTCTTCTAAAAGATCATCCAGCCATATTTCGAAAATGAGATTTGAAAGCAAAAGTTATATAATAATAGTAATAGTGTTCTTTTTGTGATAATAATATAAGAAAGGGGAGAAGATGAGAGTTAATATAATATATTATAGACTTGTAAATATGGGATCTCAAATTTTAATGATATTAATATCTCCAAAATTTTTATGGCCCCTTTAATCTTGTCTCTTGATGACTTGATCTTTTGGTCCTCCAAAAACTTCTTAGAGAGAGAGAGTTGATTGCTTTGAAAGAGAGAGTTAGAGAGTGTAGAGAGAGTAAGAGAGTTGCATGATTTTGTGAGAAATGAGAATGGGAGGGTGAGACTATTTATATAGACTTTGTAAAATTAAAAAAGACACAAAATACCCCCGATATGACAATTTTATGGTTGCAGGGGGTAAAATGGTATTTTTAAAAGACAATAGTTGATTTTTACCGTTAGGCCCATCAGATGGGCCTTATGGGCCGTGTCGTGTCCAACTGGACTTCTCGTGCCAGGCACCTTGGCCCCATGGGCCGTGCCGTTGACCGTGTTGAGTCGGGCCATGGGTCATTGACTCCCGTGCTAGGCCGTGCCGTGCTGTGTCGGCCTAGCCCATTTGACGTCTCTAAATTATGACCTTCCTATGTCACCTTCTAAATGTGTGGATGATCCATCATGGGCCAAAATACAATAAGGTCATTCATAAATCATGTCATACCATCATGGTCATTATCCGGATCAACTTAGCCCTAATGAATCTCTAGGATTAGATTAATGCGTTCTACTCATAAGAACAAAACACGCCATATATCATCATCATCATCATAAGCAACATTTGTTAGTTTTAAGAAAAAGTTAGTTCAGCATGATGCATTGTCCTAGTTCAAGGAAAGTACCTTCAACAATCATACTATATCATTCTTATATAATGTATACAATATTAAGAAAACCAAATCCCAATATTTAATATTAAGAAACAAAATTGAAAACCACAAGAAGAAAGTTAAGCCACAAAGCTTGCAAATTAAATATTTTAATTCGTCCTAGTCATGACCTATGAGCTATGATGCCCAAATATGGCATCACTATATCATGGATATGGCAAGGACATAGATTTTCCATATAAAAAGTGATGTATTGAATATGAAATGTTGCCTATTTTGAAGTATCGATCTGGGTCTTATTGCTAGACTTACCCATCCCTTAGGATCAAGGTATAACTTGGATCTAATATGAATAATGTTCATTACAATATCTTAAGATGAAATTAAATAATACCTCCAAGATCCATGGCTTCTTAATTAGTTGAAAGATGGGGTTTACAACTCTCTTCTACTTCCCTTTCTGCAAGTTTCAGTGATGGCTGTTTACAAGTATTTCAAGTGTAGAGAGTTACCCAAGGTATTCTCTTTTATAGGCTTTCCTAAAAGCATCCCTTCCATCAAGGGACACTAGGCATTATCTTTTCTTTAATAAGAGTGAATGAGGAAGAAGGAAAAAAAGGGAAGGCAAAAACTCATTCATGCATACGTCCTTTCATATGGAGAGAGGAGAGAATATTTTTGTGGTCATGTGGACCACCTTAAATGGTGTTCCAACAGTCTCCCACTTGGTCCATGTGACCACATGCATATAACTCGAATTATTATTAGTTAGATAAAAATAATTTTAAAAGAAACTCAAAAATTAAAAAAGAAGACTTTTACTGGTGCACCACTTTGAAAAATAATTCTCATTCAACTTTAAAAATGCCATTCTTTAATTTGTGATTAGTCAAAAATACTAATGTGAATCGTTGCGGTCACATATCATTATTGATATATTTCCTTCCACAATCACAACATCAATATTCTTCCCTAATCAAGTCTTTAACAAGGATTAAAATAGGATCTTAACACGATAATCTTATTTTAGCGGATACTTTAATGCCATAACCTTACATTCTCACTTTATCCACATTAATCACATGTGATGACAAAATAAAGTAGGAATGACGAAATCGTTTCTTTTAATGCGACTGTAATGATAAAAGTACATGGTGTCAATTAAACATAAATATATAGATCCTAATAAGGTTGTTCATACAAGCTCATATTTAATACATATCCATTATAAACCATCAAAGGTAGTGGCTTCGTTAGTGGATCTGCAATCATGGGGTCTGATGGAGCCTCAACAATAGACACTAAATGATCTCGTACTTTCTTTTTAAAGACAAGATATTTAACTTTCAAGTATTTAGATTTACTTGAACATTCGTCAATTTGGGAAAAATGACTCGCTGCATCATTATCGCAGTAAAATTTTAGAGGCTCGGAGATTTGATCCATCATCCTAAGTCTTGATATGAAATTACGCAACCACATAGCATGACATGATCAGTCTACAAAATTAGGTCATTAGGTAATCATTTCATGAGCATTTGTGGACTTAATTATATTTAATTGCATAGAATTGCACTTAATTTCATGATTACATGTATTTGGGGATATTTATGGGAAAATTTTCAAAATTCATTGAATTGCATGACTTTTGTGAAATTAAGGTTTTCCATCTCATTTATCACCCCAAAATTAGTTTTTTTTTTTTTTTTTTTTTTTTTTTTTACTTCATCAATGTATACCTACTATTTTTGGCACCATGTGCTATTTTTGCAAAGTTTGTCGTTTGGGTGCATCATTAGGCATGTAGGGTCCCATGCATGGTTCATATTTATTTTCTTACATATGATTAATGTTAAAATTGCCTTTTTCAATTTCTAGGAGAAATCAAGAATTGGGGCCTGTGCACTGGTGGAATTTGAGAGATCGAGATAAAGAGAATATTTGTCAAGCCATGGACCCACTCTTAAATCCAACTTCAAAGTGGCGCTCAGGAATCCATGAGTTATGGCTCCCACCACTAAAACTCATGCTCACGTGGTGGATTTTATGAAGCTCACACATGTTCATATGGTGGATTACATGAGAAAAGAATACCATTATTTTATGCAATTTCCTTTGCCTTGTCATCTACAAGACCCTAGATGGGACACACATGAGATCTCATCTCTCCATGATTGTCATAAGAGGAAAAGATCAGCTAAGTGCACATGCCTTGGACGTCCACTAGATGAAAGCATCATTCATGGCAAATTTCGAAACTATTTTGGAAAATTCTCACGTGCAATATTTTGGAGCTCTACTTGGCAAGACTTGCTCCTAAAGAGAACTATTTTGGAAGGCAATATTTTCCTACGCAAGAAGTTTCTTGGAACCTAAGCTAGTAGTCTTTGCAGGGAAGGAAGGAGAGCCTAACTAGGAAACAACTCTTAGCAAACCTATGGGCACAAAAATCTACATAAGCAGCCGGCCACTACATGGAATGGGGGACACCAGCCCTCCCTCCACTTCACACGTCCATACCTTGGAGGTTCTCTCTCCATTCTTCCCCATCCATTCCCTTTCTCTATAATCCCTTTCTTCTTCTTCTTCTTCTTCTTCTCCCTTCTAGTTCTTTAGACATAGGTTGAGAGATCATGTTGAGAGAATGAAAAGGATAGGAGAATCTTAATTTTTTTTGTACTTCAAGATCAAGGAATAAGACACAACTTTGATTAATTCTGTGTGCTCAAGTTCTTCTTAGAGTAAGTGATTTATGTTTTCCTTGTCTAGTATCTAATATGTTATAATTGGAGACGATATAGCATATGCTTAGATCTAGGGATTGAAAATATAAGAGGCGAATCAGAGTCGAGAGAAATCACGTAATTCTAAGGTCACTTACATCTTTCCCTACTCTGAGAAGAGAGGAGAAGAACTACACAGCCCGTATTTTCAATGCTTAGACCTATGTCAAGTTTTTAGATCTTGGGGCATAATTTCGCACTTTATTTTTTTTCCACCATTCTTATTTTTTTTATTTTTAGTTATTTACATGAATGTTTATGCAAATATTTTTTCTGATTTAGAAGTTTAGAACTGCATTTTCTTAGGTTTAGTAGAAACCTTCTATTTATGTCTTTTCATAGTCTATGGTTCGAAAGTACCCATTGCATGCATTAGGTTTAGGGATTTCATTTAAACTTGTGTTTGGTTGCTAGAAACCAAAGATTATTGACTGATTAGAAAGATCAGATTCGGACCTTATACGTGAATAGTGAAGAAGACAGCATTATTACAGCAGTTTCAAGCAGTTTTTCTCTCAAAAGTGCACGATTTGAAAATTAGGCAAACGAGCTTAGTTTCCATCGAAACTTTGCAGAATTAATATTTGGAAACAAGTCTTTGCAACCTCAGAGTTTCAAAGAAAAATAATTTTGGGAAGTGGGGTAAACATCAGCCTAAACAGAGGTAGTCAAACAGCCTGCAATCAGATTTCCAGCACAAAACTGGTTCAACTAGACATCTTTAGGTGATCATATCTTTTCCGTTTTAAGATTTTTTCATTTTTATTTTTTTGTTGTGTTCATACATCATCATAGTATTGACTCCAGCCATTAGATTTAGGTTTAGATCATTCTAGACAGGTCGTACAGTCGAGCAAAACTGGGCATGTGCAATAGTTTCCATATTTAACAATTTTGCAACATGCATCAGATTTTTAGGAACTTGTCTAGAATTGCAGTTTTTTCATGTAGGGTCTCATAAATCATTCATATTTACTTTGTAATTTGTTTTAAGAAGTTTTGTTTTGATTTATCTTATATTAAATTGGTTGTTTTGATGAGTTTGTTACTTTTGCAGGTTATAGTTAGAATAGGGTTGAAAAATCTAGGTTTCTTTACTTAGTTTAGGTTTATTTTTTATTTGGAAAGTTGTAATTGTTAATTTTCAGCTTTTAGGAATTTTCTTGTAATTTGATTAGTTTCTTTATTATGTTAGATTTAGTTTCAAAATTAAGACAGGTTAAAGTTAGAAAGTTTCTTAAAAAGCATTGCTCCCTATGGATCAACTTGGACACTCACCAAATTATTACTACATCGCGACCCTACAATTGGGGTTCGATCATGACCCGTGGCTTCAAAGCAT
Organism: Cinnamomum chago; assembly: GCA_038049695.1. Lineage (NCBI taxonomy): Eukaryota > Viridiplantae > Streptophyta > Magnoliopsida > Laurales > Lauraceae > Cinnamomum > Cinnamomum chago. The sequence continues at coordinate 66,839,088 of CP142451.1, forward strand.
GCCACGTACTCTACATGAAGTGTAGAAGGAGTGGTTAGCATTTTCTTTGCACTTCTCCACGAAATTGTCCCACCGAATAATAGGAATATGTATCCTGAAGTTGACCTTCTAGTGTTGAGAAATCTAGCAATGTCTGAATCTAAGTATCCTATCACCTCTAAATGATCAGATCTCTTGTATGTGAGTAAGCATTTGCTAGTACCACATAGATACCGTAGAATCTTCTTGGCCCCGATCCAATGTGCCATGTCCGGATCACTTTGGTATTTACTTAACATTCCGACTTCAAAGTTGATTAAATGATCGGATCTCTTGTATGTGAGCATGTATTGGCTAGTAACACATAGATACCGTAGAATCTTCTTGACACCGATCCAATTTGCCATGCCTGGATCATGGTATCTACTCAACATTTCGACTACAGAGCTGATATTAGGTTTGGTACAAGTCTGTGCGTACATCAGACTTCCTATTGCATCCGCATATGGACATTTGCTCATTTGTTCCCTTTCTATTTCATTCCTTGCACGTTGATCCTGAAAGTTCATGCTATAGAGATCTGAACTTGGACGTCCATGGCTGATATGGTTTTTCTTGTCTTAAAACAAAACCAAATCTGATTATTCAGCCATGAAACATGCATAAAAACTCCATGAAATCATGATCAACATGTGTATAAAGCAAGGAGATGATAGAGGACTAATACCTTGATGATATGAATGCCTCAAATCTCTGAAAAGAAAGCTACAAAGGTCTGATCTCAGCCTGCAATCAGCAATGTAAGTTGCAGGAATTTCTGCAGCAGATTTTTCCTTTGATCTTCTCTTCTATTCCACAACCCAATCTGATTGGCTCTGATTGTGGGATCAAAATATGGATTCCAAGAAGGGTTTTCTGAACTACACTTTGTGGAAAAAGTCCAGGACCTGACCAGGACCTGATCTCCTCTCTCCAATGAAGAAGAAGAGAGCAATGGGCTGGGCGTGAGTTTTTCTTCTTTACTTGGACGGCCAATGGAGCTCCTATTAATCCACGCCTAGGGTTAATTCCTCTCTCCTTTTTTTCATGTGTTGCACGCCCAGGGTAGTGTCTCATATATTTATAAAGTTCACATTCCTTTATGAGTCCTCTCTCTAATAGGAATAACAATCCCATAAAATAAGCAACCAGCCACCTTAGTTGTGCAACACTTTCTAATTAAAGATACTAAAAAAATTAGTAAACTTTAATTATAGGAATTCTTACCCAAAGAGGAGTTCTTCCTTCCAAGTAAAGATACCTAGTTAAACTTGGAAACCTCACACAAGGGGCTCCCCTTATGGCTGGCCCACAAGATAGATAAACACACCATGGCCCACAAGTTAATAATTTAGCTAGAGTTAAATTCATGTATGCCATCAAAAGCCTATTTGAATTTAAACTCAAAATTATTCTTTCACAAAATTAATTCAACCACATATCATTTAATTAAATTAGGAAACCATGCCAATATAGGAAGATGGCTAGAAGAGGGACCAAAAGACATATTTGCCCTTGGCTCCCAAAATGACCAAAATGTCCATGCTAACCCCATAGCAACATTAAGATCATTTTAACCCTAACTCATTCCACTAAAGAGTTATGGTTGCACTCCAGGGACAAATATTAAATTGCAAATTAAGCTCATCATAAACTGACGATTGTCTTTGACCTACCAAGTACAATGACCACAATGCCCCTCAATGTAACATCCATAATCAAGTAGGTTAACCGATGTACTATCTACCTTCTTGATTACATCTCATCCTTAGAACTTCATACCCTTGACTTAATCATCATCCGGATATCATTCTCTTGATCCAGGGAGCGACCCACAAGTTCAATATCCATATGGAACATCCATATACGAAGATCTTAGATTCTGATGATTAATCGGATAATTCTAAGGGGACGATCATTCCATCACACGATGGCATAGATTCCATATTGCATTTGCACGTCCCAACTAATCAAGCCCGAGTACCCAAAACACAGAGCTGTTGACCCATGAACAGGATCTCACCCATAGTGAATTAAAGTACAAGAACTCGACTTCGTCAGTTCATCCACAAATGCTCAAGATTAAGAGCACTGGTCACTCAGTAGCAAGAGGTGACTTGATCTCTCTCTGTGATAGTACTATTTTAGAGATCACACCTTTAATGGTCCTGTTCAATGCATGACACATGCACTAGTGAGATATATCCGGGAAAGACCTCCCGTGACTAAGGTAAGTCACCCTGAACACAGGAGAGTTTCTCACTATAACTTATACCAAGATGAAGTGCCCAACTCCATCTCTCAGTTATGAACAAGTTTATTGTTTCAAGTGTCCATGACTCAGACCTTTCTGTGTGTAGCCACTACACACCCAAGTCATTTACTAGAAAACAATGGGCCTTACACAACCATACATATACACAAGTAATAAGAGAAAAATGTCATTCTATTAAATAACCAATAAATATCCAGTAACAGAGATGTGAGTGCAGTCAGTGGGCTTTAGGGCATACACCAATCCCAACAGATCCATACTAAATTTATCTCCCTTAATAATCGACGTATTTTGTGGCCTACACCCTTCTATATGAAATGTTTTAAGAATAATATTGGTGTAGGCTTCCTGAGATAACCCAAGTAATCCTCAAGATCTGTCCCGAAAGATCTCGATTCCTATTACAAATTAAGGTTGCTTCGCCCATATTTTTCATATCAAAATTATTGTCAAGATAACCTCTGGTCTCACGAATCATACCAAGGTCATTACGAGCCAATAAGATATCGTCAACATAGAAGACTAAAATCATAAACATGCTCCCACTGATTTTAAGATAGATGCAATGGTCAAAAACATTTTCGGTGAAACCAAACGCTGTGATAATGTTGTTGAACAAGATAACATTGTCTAGAAGCTTGTTTAAGACCATATATTGACTTCTTTAATTTACAGACTAGTTTATTGTTGCCTTGTTCGACGAAACATTCAGGTTGGTTCATGTATACTTCCTCTTCCAGACTCCCATTTAGAAACGTAGTCTTGACGTCCATTTGATGTAACTCTAAGTTAAAATGAGCTACAATGGTCATAACAAGTCGGGCTTTGAATCGTTTAACTTTTCCTTTGGAATCTTTTTTGGTCTTAAAGTCCGATTTACATCCAATAGTTTGGATCCCTTCGGAAGTTCAACAAGATCCCAAACTTTGTTTTCAACCATGGATTTTAATTCATCTATCATAGATTTTATCCATTTATCAGAATTGTCACTGTTGATGGCTTCTTTGAACGTTCCAGGATCTTCTTTTATTCCAATATCTGCCTCTTCCAAATACACAACATAATCATCTGTAATAGTAGGTCTTTTTACTTGAGTTGACCTTCTCAATTCTTCTATATTCATTTCACTTACATTTGGTTGTGTAATATATGGAGTTTGATCACCTTCAACAGTTTGTCCAAGGAGTGTTTCAATGTTGATGGGTTGTTGTTCCACTTGAGTATCAATGTTCATGTTATCAAGAATAACATCTCGTTCATTCGGTGGTAGTTATACCTCTTGAATACCAACATCAAGTGGGACAACTATTCAAGTGGGGCAACTATGCCACTTCTATCATGTAATATTACATCCCTGACTATTTCATAATTGATTTTCCTTGTGTCGCAACCCTCACTGTTTTGGTGATTCTCTAAAAATTCTGCATTATTGGATTCCACAATCCTAGTGGTATGATTAGGACAGTAAAACATATACCCCTTGGACCTTTCCAGATAACCGAAAAAATACTCACTTACTGTTCTATGGTCTAATTTCTTTTCTTATGAGTTAAACACTTTCACTTCAGATGGACATCACCAGATTCGAAAATGGTTTAGGCTGGGTTTTCTGCCAGTCCATAACTCAAAAGGAGTTTTAGGAACTGCTTTACTAGGCACATGGTTCAAAATGTACATTGCCATCTTTAGTGCTTCAGCCCACATAGATTCTGGTTATGTGGTATTACTGACCATACTCCTAATCATATACATCAACGTCCTATTTCTTCTCTCAGCAACACCATTCTGTTGAGGCATTCCAAGCATTGTGTATTGGACAACAATGCCTTCTTGTTTAAGGAATCTTTCAAATGGACTCGGGTTATGACCTGATTCGTTGTATATATCTTCCATAATATTCCCCACTTCTATCCGACCTCACAACTTTAATTCGTTTATCTAATTGCTTTTCTACTTCAGCTTTGAATATTTTGAAAACATTCAAACATTCAAGGCTTTAGATTTTTCTTTAATTAGATAAATGTAACCATAACGTGAGTAGTCGTCAATGAAGGTGATGAAATATGCTTAACCCATAAAACAAGGTAATATTTCCAAAAGTAGCCCTGAATGCATGAAATTATGAAATTCTTTGAAATTAAATGTAAATTTCTCTAATTAAGTCCACAAAGTCACATAAAGTGATGAATGAAAGCTACAATTTTGTGGACTTATCAACGACCCATAATTTCTCACATGGAGGCGATCAAATAGAGTCATGGTCGTTTACCATGACCGACGATAACACTTTTTATCGTTCCGAGGGTTTGTCGGGAATCATCAAAATTGGTTGGTACTTTCAAGCATCACTACATATAACATTGTGTTTCCACCATTTATCGGGGCCAGAAATCGCGTCTGGCACTTCCATCACATTCATCGATGACATAACCATCAAACATAATCAATACCTTGTTGTGCTCTTTTTTTCAATCTGAAAATAAATTAAAGTGTATTTGGTTATGTCTTCACTGAAAGGACTTCATGAGACGGTTTGGATTGAGCAAAACAAAATCCACATTGGATATTTCAAATGAATACACCCCTCTTTGTATTGTATCCAAATACACAAAACATTTTTTTTATGCAACACACAAATTTATAAGTCTTGGACCCTAGGCACTACCTAGACTATACATTGAAAAATATTGTACTTATAGATGGCCATCCACATTGGGCAAAGGTACAACATGGGTCCAGACAAACCTGAATATACAAGAAAATGCTATTCCGAGTTTCATTTGGGCTTAGTGTCATGACACGGGCCCGAAATATGATTACTCCGAACAAACCCCAATTCAGGATCCAAACTTACTCCTGTAAACTCCGAATTAATCGAAGTTAAATCGAAATCCACAAGGGATAACCATACATTCATACCTGTCAAATGTACACTTTTGCGGAAATATATACATTGACTATACCCATTAAACTGTACAAGTCCTTTACATTAAAAGTAAAGTTCAATATACACATTTCATTTTTCTATTTACATCAACCACTTCATATTCAAATACAATGCAGGTGACCACTATTTACATTCAAAATGAATATACAAAAGTATTTCTCAAAACATTTTCAAAAGGTTCTAAACCATTTTATCCAAAAAGTTTCTATCTCTAGTCTCGCACTCGGATATCAATATCAAACGATATCCCGTCAAGTCCATTCTATCAATCCTCCTGGGGGAATCTGATTGGCCTCCTCCGCAAGCAGCGCGGCCTCTGTAGGACTGGCACGGGCAACTGAGCCTGTAATGTCATCAATAACACATGTGAACACGACTGTTCAACAATATATATACAGATCTATGATAGTACATGCTATCATTCATAATAAATCTGTTCAATTTACCAATTAAACAATTCTATAATCAATTATCAATTCTAGACAATTCTAATCCATACAATAACTTGTACAATCAGAGTCAAGTAATAACAGTTACTAGATGGCAACTACAATAGCATTCATTTTATTTATTCCAAAAAGAAGCATTCATTGTATTTGTAAATACAAATACTAGTCATTCATTCATTTTCAATCAGTGCGTTACATTCAGTAACCTTTCACTCAATAATAATGTGGGATCTACCAGTGTCTAGATCAGAGATCACTAGCATCACCTCGGAGCTGTGGAATACCCCCAGTCCATCTACTGCAGTAGGATTGTTCGTTAATTCTTTATTAATTCATTTCAGCTCATAACGAGCTTAAGAAACTACTATGTAGTGCAAGACTCAAGAATCAAATCATTTCATAGAATTAGACCACTAAACAAGCATTAATCTCTATGATTTCCACACTTTCAAACCAAACATTTAGGTGAAACGTTCGTAATCTAATGTATGTGTTATTCCACATGAACATCACTTTAATTGTAATTTGTACATTATGATATCCTTAGATAACACATATGAAGGTTTAGGTATAAACACCATTAACACTAGCCTGAGTCAATAGGCTTTTATTCAGAAAAATCAGACCTCAATCTGCAATTTTTCTCACGTTCGGTTACCTGTCGGTTAACTGAACTCTTAAAATACGGCTAACCGAACCACAAGTTGGTTAGCTTTCCAGAACCTTGCAATTTCTGATACAATTTCTGACAACTCTTTCAATTCGATCACCTATTCGGTTGGCCGAATTCTCGAACTCGGCTGGCCGAACCCTTTTCGGCTACCTTACAGTCAACTTTCCATAAGCTTAACTTCTGATGGGAAATCTTGACAAAAAACTTTGGTCACCTTGCGGTCACCCTTCGGCTGGCCGAATTCACGAATTCGGCTAGCTGAACATTGTCAATCAGCTCACAGTCAGCTTTTTAGAAGCTGAACCTCTTGGTGAAAATCAACCTAGATGGGTTCGGTTAGCCAAACTGCTCCTAGAACTTCAGAATTTCTGAGTCCAGAACTTTAGAATTTCTGAAGTGAAGTTCTGAATTTGAACTCCATGAGTTCTAACAACTTCCATAACATCCTAAATCAATAGAAGTGAGTGTACTTGCCTTAGCTTGAGGTTAATCCATGAAATCCCTCTTTGATAGTTTGCCTTTGAGATGAAATATCTCAAATGGAAACCCTCTTTCAACCTAAAACCAAGACTAATTGACAAATAGAGCTTCAATGAGCTATTTGTGCTAGAATACACTCCAAAACATCCCATAAAACTTGAAAACTCTAAAAGGAGTTCAAGCTACTTACTTGAGACCTTATGAAGAGAAAACTTAAGCTTTCTCTCAAGCTCCAACTCCAAGGAAAAGAAAATAATTGAGGAAGAAGATGAAGTCCTCTCTTCAAAACCATATGCAAAGCTCCAAACCTTCACACTTGATGGAGAAAATGGAAGGAAGAGGGAAGAAGAATGAACTCATTTCAGGTTCAATTAGAGCCTTATAAGCTCCCTTTTTGCTCACAGCAACCCCCCCCCCCCCCCCTCACTTCACTCATTTACAATTCGAGTCAAATGAAGGGTCATTTGATTCAATTCACGTCGAATGAACTCAAGTCTATTATGAAAGTTAATGTACTCTTTGAGATATGCGCGTTGGTATCAAGAGTGACTATATTTGACAAAATACGCGATAATTCATATTTACGGAAAAGTCCTTATCTTTCCTTGTTTGATTCTAAAACCAATTCAATCAGTTCAATTTCATTCATTTTCATTTCATTAAGCCCAAATCAATCATTTGAGACTAATTCCATTGAATTTGGTCATTAACCATCATTAGTTTATTTAAACATGGTTAATTAGCATTAATTCCAATAAATTAGAGTTAATCTTGATTAACTCGGGACGGGGTGTAACACTTGGGCAAGGACTTTGACATTCAACAAGAATCCGATTCAGGTGTAGGCTTGGGCTTCAGGTACTTAAACTAGACCTGGGTCTCCAAAACACATATATTATGCTAATATCTTATACAATAATATGGACACATATCGCCCAGATTTTTGCTTGGGCTCGGGCTTGGGTACAATCTCTTGAATTTGGGTCTAGGCTCCTCCCTCACATTTCGGTTATAATTTAGGCTTGATCTTGACAGATTCACTTTGATGAAGAGTTGCAGATGATTGAAGAAGAACTGTGTGAGAAGAAGAAGAAGGAAGGAAGAGAGAGAGAGAGAGAGAAGACTTATTGAAAAAGAAAACTATATTATGTTACTTGTCAATTATAGAGCGGAATACATACATACATATATAAGGGAATCATTCCATCCTCCACTTGCATTCAACAGTCTCTAACAGACTGAGTTTGTTGTGACAACTGTCATTTGTTCAATTATAGTTGGCTGAGTTTGACTCATTGAGAACAACTCCGGACTTCTGAGTGGACTCATGGCTAACATCCCCCCTCAAGTTGATGGGTCGATCAGAGACAAACAACTTGGACCTTAGGAGGTGAAACCTCTTCAGATGAATGTCGTTGGTGAAGATGTTTGCTACATTACCCTGAGTGGAAACGTGATGAACAGAGAGGTCTTTGCAAAGCACCATTTTTCGGATGAAGTGGTAATAAACTTCAACATGCTTTGTGGAAGCATGAAACACCGGATTCGAAGCTAAGGCAATAGCAGAAATATTATCACACCAAATGGAGGGGCAGGTGGGAAGACAAATTTGAAGATCAGTTTATTCTTTGATTCAAATTTTTTGGTCCGGGGGCACCCGCCGAGGGACACCCCCGGACCCCCTTTGCGAAGTGCATGTTTTAAAAGGGTGGCAGCCTTTGGCATCTTGTTTTTCAATTGTAGTTCGGTAACCTAGTTTTGTGAGATGCTTTGTTTTATGAGATACTAACTTGCAGGTGATAATGTCCTCTCCATGTGGCTCACAAGACTTTTACTTTCTTTTTATGGTTATTGGTTTATTTGAGGCTAAGTGTAAAGGGCATCATGGTTTCCTTGGTTTCCCGTGAAAGGGAAAGGCATGGTGGATTTTCCTATAGCCCTTTTATTTCCATGTTTAGATTGCCATGTAAGTCTCATAATAGAGACATAGGAATTTATATAATTTTTTCAAAATTTGTAAATTCTGGAGATGTCCGAGATGAAGAATGAAGTGAAGATGGACTCCTAATCAAAGAGTTTGAAGACTACCAAAAGGATCTTGGAGATGCCCAAAGAGTTTGAGGAATCCCTAAGTTTTGGATAGTCTAGAAGTCCAAGAGATCTATTCTGCATGGGCCATGTGGAGGAGAGGACTAGTTTCTAATTTTAGCACTTTCTATTTATGGATGAATGCTTAATTTAGATAGTATCAAAATCTGGTCCAAACATAGCAATTACCAAAATTGGTCAAATCAAATTAATTTTTGGAAAGAGTTCTAATTAGAGTTGGTGGGCCCATGAGATGGATCCATTGGTAACACTAATTTAAGAAACTGAACTTTCCATAAAATAACTTGACTTGGAACCAATCATTGGACATATCATGAGATGATTAAATGTCTATATATGTGGACCTAATATACCTAAAAAGAAATCCTCAATTCTAAAATATTAAGTGTGAGTGGGGCATTTAAATTTAGAAATCCCCAGGTTTTCCACCATAGGTCCATTGTAAGGAAAGTATTGGCCTCGCACCATCTTGAGAATAATCGTTCCCTACGGAGGGCTTTTACTTGTCTGGTTACTAGATATGGATCTCCTATGGATAGTGTTGGTGAGAAGGGGCGGGGGCACACTCCCCAAGGAGGAGCTGCTCGCAACAGTTGTCATGTAATGCTAGTTGGTGGGTCACACTTAATTAAAATAATGATGTAGTATCCCCAAGGATTTGCCTCATGTATTTTAGAAACCGAAGCTAATCGGGAGTCATTCATTATTTGGTATGAGATACCTAGATAATAATGAATGAAGGGGATCATGGATAGTTAGTCTTAATCCTAGTTTTGACCAACTTTGATCCACGCCAATCTAGGTGGTATTCGCACTCCCCAAGGAGGCATACCCCGGGGATTGGGATTCCGATGTATTCTAAATTTAGTGGTTATGAGGATTCCCACATAAATTTAGTAGAATACTAAACCTTAATGTCATTTAAATTCATTAATTGAATGTATGGTTATGTGCTACAGTATTTCAAGTATAAATTCAAATATTTTCAATCCACTTACGACCATCCTCAACCAGAATAAGTTGGCGGGATCGAACTATGTAGACTAGAAACAGACCCTGGATATTGTCCTGATAGCTTCAGGATATAAATATGTCCTTACCAAAACCCCCCTTGATGAGCCTAGCCTGGATGCATCAGAAGAAGAAAATGAACTTTACACCAAATGGGCCAAAGACGATGAGATGGTCAGATGTTACATTCTGGCATCCATGTCTAGTGTTTTGCAACACCAACATCAATCCTATAAGACTGCATACAATATTATATCGAACTTAAACGAGATGTTTGCGGAACAGGGCAGGCCTGCTAGGCAGGCAGCTATGAGGGTGCTCATCAACACCAAGATGGCTTAAGGTACATCAGTACAGGAACACATGTTAAAAATGATGGACTCATTAAATGAGATAGATGTACTAGAGCTGCGATTGATGCAGAATCGCAGATCGACATAATCATTGAGTCACTACCTGAGTCATTCAATAATTTTAAGGTTAATTATAATATGAATAGGATGAATTTGACTCTGGCTGAGCTGTCTAGCCAGCTGGTGGTGACTGAAGGGATTATGAAGAAGAAGCCAATTGCCCTAGTAACAGAAAAGTCAGATGCCAAGTCCAAGCCAAAAGGTAAAGGGCGGAAAGGCAAAATGAAATCAGTTCTGAAAGGTCCTAAGGTGGAGAATGGTCCTAATGGTGGCGTGGCCAAGGCTAAAGGTTCAGGGTCAAAAGGAAAGTGTTTCCATTGTGGTAAGACAGGACACTGGAAAAGGAATTGTCTAGAATATATGTTTAAGAAGAATACCTCAGGTATGATTGAGTCACTTATTTCTAAAGTTAGTTTTGCAACTAGTACTTCAGAATCTTGGTGTGTGGACTCCGAGACAACTAATCACATATGTAATTCGTTGTAGGGGTTTAGGGAAACCAGGAGGCTTAGTGACGGAGAAATCATTGTCAACCTAGGATCTGATGCTAAGGTAGAGGCGTTTCAGTGGGAGTTATTACTTTATGTTTTTCAAACAATAAATTGGTTTTGTCAGACACATTATATGTACCGTCTTTACAGCGGAATTTAATTTCAATTTCTAGTTTGGTGAATAATAATTATTCCATTACTTTTGGTACTGAAGTTGTCATAAAGAGGAATGGTACTTTTATATGTTCTAGCAAGGTAACCAATGGGCTTTATTTATTAACTCCTGCAATGTATGAGATACATGATACTGAAACAATTAATAGACCATCATTAAAGAGGAAGTCACCTTCATCTAATCCAACAAAACTTTGGCACTTGAGGCTAGGTCATATAAACCTAAACAAGATTGACAGGCTAGTGAAAGATGGTATCTTGCCTTCATCGGTGGTAGAACCAATGCCTGTCTGCGAGTCCTGTCTGGAAGGCAAAATGACCAAAAGACCTTTTTCATCTAAGGGCAATAGGGCCAAAGATTTATTGAAATTAGTGCATACTGATGTGTGTGGACCCATTAATGTCAGGGCCAGAGGAGGATATGAGTATTTCATCACTTTCACAGATGATTACTCAAGATATGGATACATATACCTTATGCACCGCAAGTCCGAGGCTTTTGAAAAGTTCAAAGAGTTTCGAGCGGAAGCGGAAAAGCAATTAGGTAAAAGTATCAAGACTCTTCGATCACATCGAGGAGGGGAATATCTCTCTGCTGATTTTATGGGATACTTATCAGAAAATGGGATTCTATCCTAGTTGTCTGCTCATGGTATGCCTCAACAGAATAGAGTAGCAGAAAGAAGGAACATGACTCTTTTAGAGATGATCAGGTCTATGCTGAGTTTCTCATGATTACCTATATCCTTTTGGGGATACGCCTTGGATACTGCAATGTACATACTAAATCTCGTACCATCTAAGTCTGTACCTAAGACTCCCCGGGAGTTGTGGTCCGGGCGAAAGCCTAGTCTACAACATTTACATATTTGGGGTTGTCATGCACATGTGCTAAAGGTTAAGACGGATAAGTTGGAAATGAAGTTGGAAGTGGGCACGTTTGTAGGATATCCTAAAGGAACTAAAGGTTGGTTATTCTATAATCCCATAGAGCAGAAAGTGCTGGTGAGCACTAATGCGGTTTTTCTGGAGGAAGATTATATGATGGACCGGAAATCTTTAGAAAAGGTGATCTTGGAAGAAATTCAAGAGCAAACAATTCCAAATCCAAGTATGACCGAACTTGAGGAAGAACCGCCCTTACCGGACCCAGTAGTTACACCAGTGCCTTGTCGTAGTGGGAGGATTGTCAGAGCCCCTAACAGGTTCTCGTTCTTGGGAGAGTCTTACGAGGCAATCCCGGAAGAACCGGAATAAGATCCATGTAACAATGATGAAGCAATTAATGACATAGATTCGGGACGTTGGCAAGATGCTATGAAAGCTGAGATGGAGTCTATGTACTCCAATTAGGTTTGAACACTTGTGGACTTGCCTGCCAATATTAAACCTATTGGGTACAAGTGGGTCTATAAGAGAGAGAGGACCAGATGGTAGAGTGGAGACCTTTAAGGCCAGGCTTGTTGCGAAAGGGTATACTCAGAAAGAGGGTATCGATTATGAGGAAACCTTCTCGCCGGTAGCCATGCTCAAGTCCATCAGGATACTTTTATCCATTGCGACTCATCTCGATTACGAGATTTGGCAAATGGATGTTAAGACGGCGTTTCTTAACAGTCATCTTAAGGAAGACATCTATATGGTGCAACCAGACGGTTTTGTAGCTAAAAACCAAGAGCAAAAGGTTTGCAAGCTGCAAAAGTCTATTTATGGACTGAAGCAGGCATCCCGAAGCTGGAACATCCGTTTTGATCAGGCAATCAAGTCATTTGGTTTTTGTCAAAATCCGGATGAGTCATGTGTGTACACGAAAAGTGAAGGTGATAGGGTAGTCTTTCTGGTTTATATGTCGACGACAGCCTACTCCTTGGAAAAGACGTGCGAATGTTATCAACAGTAAAAGTTTGGTTAGCCAAGACTTTTGATATGAAGGACTTGGGAGAAGCTAGCTACATCCTAGGGATAAAACTCCATCAAGACCGGAAAAATAAGATGATTGGCTTATCCCAAGCTACATACATAGATAAGATACTAGTACGGTTTGCCATGAAGACTCCAAGAAGGGTATTACACCTTTCAGGCATGGAGTGCACCTTTCCAAGGATCAGTGTCCTAAGACACCTGAGGAAAAGGAGCAAATGAGGTCGATACCATTCGCTTCGGCTGTTGGTAGCCTCATGTATGCTATGCTATGTACTAGACCGGATATCTGTCATGCAGTGGGCCTAGTCAGCAGGTATTAGTCTAACCCAAGACCTGAACATTGGATTACTGTAAAGTGTATTCTCAAATACTTGAGAAGGACTAGAGATTACATGTTAATTTATGGCAGTGATGAGCTGATTCCAGTCGAATACACAGATTCTGACTTCATGTCAGATAAGGATTCCTGAAAATCCACCTCTGGTTATGTATTTATGCTTGGTGGCAGAGTTATCAACTGGAGGAGTATAAAACAGGATTGTACTGTTGATTGCACCTCGGAGGTTGAATATGTAGCGGCTTGTGAAGCGGCTAAGGAAGCAGTATGGCTCAAGAGATTCCTTATGGAACTTGGGGTGGTACCTTTGGCACGACAACCGCTCACAGTTTACTGTGACAGCAACGGGGCAGTCGCTTAATCCAAGGAGCCTAGAAGCCATAAAAACCAAAAGCATGTACAGAGGAAATATCATTTAGTCAGAGAGATTGTGCAGAAAGGTGATATTGCTATTACCAAGATAGCCTATGTGGACAATCTAGCAGATCCATTTACTAAGCCTTTGACTACCAAAGTCTTTGAGCAACATGTAAATGGGATGGGCATGAGATATAAACCTAACTGGAATTGAGCCCAAGTGGGAGATTGTTAGAATGTATGGTCTCAATCCATCAGTTGATGTAATAAATTGATTAATTTCTTTATTTATCAATAAAATCATGCTTTCCCTTCATGAGATGAATGGTGTTTTATTACTTAATGCACATGACCAATACATATGACATAATGGTTCATGAGATAAATTGGGTCCCATTAGTATATTAGATGTGATATATGTATATGGATGAGATCCACATACGGGAGACATGTGTCACAAATCTTATACTTAAAAATATCTTCACAACCAGTGATAAGACTGTGCATCTCATCTGATAAGGTTGCAGCACTTTGATCACTATGAGATAGTGTGATTTGTCTCGATCATCAGAATGTAAGATTCTGGATCATAGTGCTGGTACATTGGATGTATTGAAGGACCATGAGTAGCACCTTATGAATACTGTCTCGATTTTAAGGTTTGCTCTCATTATTCCCTAGCAAAAGGCTCTCAATCCTGAGACATTGATGAACTCAAGTTTCTATCTATTCATTTGCTTTGAGTCACCAATGAGTGAGGCCAACTGTAGGTCAACACCTCGGTGTCTTGGGTACATGGTAGTAGGACTGTTGGAACATCCAATAATCAAGATGGAATCTATCTATATTATCCCCTTGTGCCAATTAATGGATTTATCATTAGTAAGTGCACACCCATCTTAATTAAGAGTTAATTGGATGGTACTGATGATCACTGTGATTAATTGGGGCTCAAGGATAATAAGATGTGGATCTCAGATTGGATGGGACGGATTTATTCCAATTGATCCATGGATAATGATGGAGGAACCTACTTATGGTAATTGGGAAGTATGGGGTCTTCATTGTAATTTATTCCTAAGACTGGAGTGCAATTGCATTTATATAGTGGTGTTATTTGCAATTAACTGTGTGCCCAAATTGCACATGGGATGTGGGGTCGCGAGTCCCAGTTGGAGCCAACTTTCTAAGGAATCCCTAGTGGTCCCCACGCTAGCCCAAGTTATTAGATACTAATCCTACTTGAACTCCAAAAGGAAGGAATTAGAAAGTTACTATTTCTATTTGAAGTGGGACTTCTAATAGTGGTAATAGTAAGCTACTAATTAGTGTGGAAGTGAGACTTCTAATTCAATTAGTAAGAGAGGTAGAGAGGAGATTGTTTTAGGGCTATAAATAAGGGTTGCATCCCCTTGGACGTCCTTACACATTGATTCACGCCCAAGGCCCTTTTGTGCAAGTGTTGCACAATTCTATTTCTCCTCTTCTCTCTCCTCTAGTTCTCTTCTAGTTTCTTGCAGTTTCTAGTAGAGTTTTCTCTTAGAGATTCCACCATCTTCTTAAGAAAAGAGATTCTAATTAGAGGGTCATAGCGTGGAAGATCAAAAGGTTTTGGAGATTCTTGTTTGATAGGTGAAAGAGTTTTATCATCAAAAAAAGACGTAACTTCTCCATTAGAGCACAACCAAGCTCCTAAGGTATAATCTACTTCCTTGCATGTTGTCGATTTTTATGGATGCTTATTGGCTGCTGTACTATCTTCTAGATAGGTTTATTTACTGATCATGATGGCTGAGATTGAGGACATGGATCCTGGATTGGGTTTTATAGCCTTCTGAATAGTTGATCCTTGAGTCAAGTGGGTCAAAAGTTTTGAAAACCTATCCTCGAGGCCCACCTATTTCCAACACCCATGACAGCTCAGTTGTGGTATGAGCTAAGGAGCGATGCTCGGCTTCAATGGAGGATCGAGCAACTATATTTTGCTTCTTGGCAGACCAAGGGACAGGAGTTGGGCCAAGGTAAACATAGAAGCCTGTGGTTGAGTGACGATCAAGAGAATCCCCTGCCCAGTTTGCATCCAAAAATGCAGTAAGTTGAAGACGTCCTCGCTGGATATGAAGCCCAGACATCAAAGAGCCTTCAAATATCGCAAGATGCGTTTTAAGGCTATAAAATGATGTCCAGTAGTCTGATGCATGTGCTGGCAGGCTTGATTAACTGCAAAAGTAAGATCTGGGCGAGTGAAAGTGAGATATTGAAGCGCGCCAGCAATGCTCCGATAGAGTGTAGGATCACCCAAAGCAAATGGGGACTCATCCGTAACAGAGTTCTTGGAGCAGCAGGGAGAGCTAATACACTTACAATCAAGCATAGAGGTGCGCTGCAAGAGGTCCTTGGTATACTTAGTCTGAGATAGAAACAAACCACCTGAGGTATATCACACTTCAACACCAAAAAAATGGTGAAGATGGCCCAGATCCTTCATTTCAAATACTAGATTAAGTTGAGAAATCGGTTTTGAAATATAAGGTTTCTCATTCCCAGTGATGATAAGATCATCAATGTAAAGAAGAATAGCAATGATGGAATTTGGGCGATGATGAATGAACAAAGAAGGATCAGCATATGTAGCCATAAAACCCAACCCAAGAAGACATGAAGAAAACCTCTCAAACCAAGCCCGTGGCGCCTGCTTGAGCCCATATAATGATTTGTGAAGCTTGCAAAGACAGTTTGGAAAAGCAGGATCGACAAATCCAGGAGGTTGAACCATGTATATATCTTCATTGAGAATGCCATGGAGAAACGCATTTGTAACATCGAGCTGCAGATGTTCGAAACCAAGAATGTTGAGTAGTGTGTGATAATGTTGAGTAGTGTGTGATAGAAGATTATGCAGTCATGTTGGCAGTCATGAAGCAACACAGAGCAATTCAAGCAAATTTCAAGAACAGAACGATCTCAATAGAGTAACACAAATCAATACAGATCAATCAAGAATAGAACGATCAGATCTATCAAAGAGTAGAACAATCAAATCTATCAACATAGGCAAATTCGCCAACAAACAATTCCAGATCTAACAAAAAAATTATAGAGAAAAGGAAGACTTAGCAAGAAAAGCTGAGAGAATCAATGTAGCGGGATTGTTTAACGTTAGTCTTCAGCTCTAATACCATGACAGATTCACTTTGGTGAAGAGTTGCAGATGATTGAAGAACTATGTGAGAAGAAAAGGAAGGAAGGAAGAGAGAGAGAGAGAGAGAGAGAGAGAGAGAGAGAGAGGACTTGTTCAAGAAGAAAACTATATTATGTTGCTGGTCAATTACATAGCGGAATATATATATATATATATATAGACACACACATACATATATATATATATAGGAGGGAACCATTCCATCCTCCACTTACTTTCAACAGTTTCTAACAGACTGAGTTTGTTGTGACTAACTGCTGTCACTTGTTCAATTACAATTGGCTGAGTTTGCCTCAGTGAGAACAACACCAGACTTTTGAGTGGACTCATGGCTAACAGATCTTCCCACATATAACTCTATCCAGGCTTGGATTAGGTCAATATACCCATTCCGACCAGCGCACCGAGTTGCACCGCCAAAGGAAGACCAAATGAAAAGATCAATCATATGAGGTAGGCAGCTTTTATAGGACTTGTTTGTGCGACTAGAGGATTTCATGCTCCACAGATTTCTATTTCCATAGGAAAACTACCCTTTCCTTAGAAAACCAAAATCCTCTACAGCGTGGAAGATGAGTTCACTTTTTTTTTTTCTTTTCCGCAACAAAGGAGAGTCCACCCCATGTGAGCTACTCAAAGAATCAGAACAATCTTCGAGGTGGTTCCTTGGGGGATTGGGATGTGGACTCAATTAGTTTAGTATGTACCTGAGGTTGGACCTAGGCCCGAGAGTGGTACAAAAGCTGGTCCCAACTCCTATGGTCTATATTGGATCTGGACCTAACTCAAGCTTTGATATATTATTATTTATGACATCTTTGCTTGTCCAAGCCCAGGGGATTTTGGTTATCAATCCTAATATTCAGGTCCAAATCAAATTACCGGTCTCAAAATAGTCATACTCAAGCTGGGCCCATTTAGAAACTCTACCTATATCCATGCGCTAAATGTGTTAGGCTAGGCTGGACATTTTCCCATTCAAGTATTGGGCCAAAGTCTGCACTAATTGGAGTTGGGTCCACTATTAAATTGATTGTGTTTAACACATTGATGAATTTTTCCATTTTGCCCCATCTCTGATTGGATCAAAATTTGGCCCCTTAAGAAATGGCTTGTTTTTTTGAGCGGTCTATATTAATTTATAATGGTAGGGGCCAAGATGTACAGATCCATCCTCCTCACAGTCAATCAATTTGAATTAAAAAGATGGGCCCTACCTGACAGAGCTACAGATAAAGACCACATAAAAGAAGCCTTCATTATCATAAGAAGGTGATCCCATCATACCCAATTTCAATGGCCATATTAAATTAATCATTAAAAAAAAGAAATCTCAAATATTAGATCCATTGTAATGGTAGAAGAAACCAATATATATATATATATATATATATATTAAAGTAAAACAAAAACCATGTCGCATATAAGGGCCAGCCATTCATGAGATACTCTCTCATGCAACGAAGATTCTAAGCCCTTGTGAGACCCATTTAGATGCAAACCAATGATAGGAGGATAGTGTGATGAAAAGTTCTCATCGTGTACATGATTTTGGACAAAAACCAACATTACCATTTAATTAGGTGCCTTTAATTTTAACGGTTCTTAAATTACTCCTTTTGTGAAATTCAATACAATGGTAATTATAATTTGGATTAGTATCAAGTTAAAATCAGTATATATTCATGGGGGTAAGTGAGTGTGAGGGGGTTGATTTGATTACAAGCAGTCCATATGGTAGTAAGAAAGTTCACTCTCATGCAAGGTTTATTAAGAGAAATCTCTATTGCATGCACACACGACCTAAAGAGAACAATTCAGTCACACGAATGCCATATCACAAAATTCAAGCAATAAATGACATGTTCAGAATGTATAGCTTAGGATCTTCTCATTTGTGGGATTTAAGTGTTACAGAGAAGAGAGACTCATCAACCCGGACTTCTTAATTAAAAAGAAGATGGCCTTCTTATTTGAACGAAAAATTGGAGTAATGCACTTATTAAGCCTGTTTGTTTCATTTAATTGGGTGCTTATTACTTCTTGAGAGGGAAAATTTCTGTAAGAGGTTAAAAATAAAGAATCTAAGCAAATACCAAAAAATGACCATGAAACAGTCTAACCTTTAACCATAAAAGGAAGAAGGGAAATAAATACAAAGCCATCACCCAAGTATTTCAAATCCTAGTTAAGTCAGGATCAGTCTACATCCCTACTACATATCCACTACCCCCCACATCTTTAATATTACTTTGGTGGAGCTAATTTGACAATAAATTCCTATGTAATCAAGTCATATATTCTCGTTTTACTCAAAAAAAAAAGAAGAAAGTCTTATGTACTCGATGCAAAACAAGTAGGCCATCTGGGAAGAGAGGTAACTTATTATACTTACAGATTACTAAGGGAGAGACAGTAGTTAATACAACTCTTACCCATGAGGAGTTGGGAGGTTAGTTTAAAACATAAATAAATAAACCAGTTAGCGTATAAGGATGCGTCACACAAACTTGTCATGAGGGAGGGAGGGAGGACCAAAGAGCCACACATGCTAAAGGAAAAGAAATGTTGCACAGTGACAATTGTTTTACTTACTATTCAAAACAGGACTCATATCATGACCCAAGTATTGAGAGAAAATGTGTAATCATAGGAGGGTAAGCACTAGTACATATGAAGCGCGAGGAAAGGATCTATGATGTTGCTGGATTGAGCTTCTCAGTGGATGGTGAGGCATCAAATGGGTCAGAAATGGTGGTCAGCTTGGGGCTGGTCTCAGATGTTTCAGCAATATTTTCCCCCATCTTTCTCTCTGTAGCATCCATATCTGCGTGCTTGTTATCTTCATCAGCCTTTTGAACTGCCATTTCCTCATCACCATCACTTATCACGGCTTCAACAACATTTTCAATTTCATTCGGGTGAGCTTGGGGTCCCTGATTGCCTTCTTCAGGTTCAACTGTATTCTGCATTGTTGTTGATGGATATGGTTCAGTACATACAATCAAAGTAGATGTAACCAGCAGATTCTGCAAACAGAAAAAAAAAAAAAAAATTGTTGATGGATATGGTTCAGTACATACAATCAAAGTAGATGTAACCAGCAGATTCTGCAAACAGAAAAAAAAAAAAAAAAAATGAGATAAATCAACATCATCATCATAGCCTTCATCAAAAGAGATGAAACCTAGATCAATAGTAAATGGCTAAAAGGAACAAGGTGGTCAAAAAATGAAAATGCTTGGTGTGGAAGCCTGGAAGGTAATGCTGTTGAAAAACGAATGTTAAATGTGACTTGTGGAAATGCTCTAGTTGTAGGATAGTAAAGCCTAGTCATTTTTCTTCCATCTTCTAAGGCACAGATTTCATTTGTGATCTGAAAATATAAGGTTGGTCATGGACACCCACAAATGGAGTGTTAGGCAGAGACAGTTAAAACCACTGCAACAGCCTCCTGCATAAAGGAAGAAAGAGGGTTACAGTACCACCCAGCCTTCAGCCGGAGTGGAATATATGCTCAGCCCTTTCATGAGGCTGGGCAGAGCAGAAGTTCAGGCCCCCACTATTGTTAAGAAGGGAGATTCAATGAAGGTAACACAATACTAAAGGAATCCACGGCATGGTACACAGACATGCACTCAAGACTCAAGAGTAGCATAGGATAGTCAGTAGGATGAACTGGCTTCAGACCTTATCTCAACCAGCAATGTCAATTTTGGTCTGCCTAAATCGATGAGTGTGTTCAGTTTTAAAATAGAATGTTAAAAATGTATTTTAGAAATGATGAATCAGCATTTGTTGTAACTAACTGCAAACTAATGATGTGGGTTCAACTCCTGCCGTAGGCTTCATATTGATTGTTATGATGCAGAATTGATTTGGATGTCCTTAAAATCTTTCCACCCCATACAATCTGATTCTTTTTTATCTGAAAGGAGAAATGTAAGAATGTGAAAGAGCTCTTCCACACAATAAAAAGACAAAAAGAAAAAGAAAAAAGAAAAAAGAAAAAAGAAAAAAGAAAAAAATAAGAATGTGATAGAGATTGGAACAAAAAGCATCCACTGTCTAATGGATACGAAAGAGCTCTTCAAAACCTTTTGGCTTTAGGTTCAAACCCTGTTGGACTCAATTTATCTCCATCTATTTTTATAGGTTACAATACCAAGAAACATATTTTGGATTGATTCAAATCAGAAACATTTTTCACCCATTCATCTTGTACTAAGAGTGGTCAATTTCTTTATGTTTGTTTATGAAGTAGAAACAGTTTGTATCTATGGTCACCCAAAAGGGGAGGAGAAAAGAATCGAGGGTTTGAGTACTGTTGATGGGTGCAAACATCTAAATCGGGTCTGAAAATGCATGTCAATCCCAAACAGAAAAGCAAATGGGTTGGTACATCTCACTGCATATACCATCCAAAGGTCTTTAACCTGAAGTGGGGCCCACTTGCCAGGGGCATTTGCATGAGGAACAAGACTTTCAATGAACTTGCCCCCCTCTATCAAGTTGCTCACAATGGGACAAAATGCAACCAGTTATAAGATTCTCCCAAACAGTACCGTTCAATCAAATTTGGCCCAACGGCCTACTTTCAGGCATTTGATGATTAGTTTGCCAAAACGTTGAAGAGAAGGGGCATGGGCGTCCAAGGTGGACACTATCTATCCAACAGTGCACCCAGCTCAAAGGTGAGTGTCTGCTTCCAGTAAATCAAAGGGCTGATTCTACCATGCCTATAATCAGACTGCAGGAACATTAAGATTTGTAAGAAAAGACCTTTTCATAACGAGTGATAACATCTGTTTCATTCCAACAATATGTTGGCGGTTTGAAAGACATGCCCCCTTCTTAGTGACTGAAACAGGTAGTGATATAGAGATTGAGATTCCAAAGCTTTTGATAATTTCAAGTAGGAGAGCCATACTCTATAAAGGAAATTGCCAACTGATGAATATAGATCACAGATCTTTCATGGAGCAAGGCTTAAGCAGGCATGTTATCGATTCATAGACTAACTGTTTGAAATATGAGTCACCTTCCTAGTGCTAGTGAAATAGAGAATGAAATCCCAAAGCCTTTGATGATATCAAGGAATCGGAGAGCCATTAGTTACCATGAACCTAGCAACTAGAGAATATGGTCCATATAATCTTTTGATATGTGGAGAGCATGAACCTAAGCAGGCAACCTGTGGATTACTAGAATGTAGAATGAAGAACGCATTTGCATGCATGCACGCACACATGATGGGACCTCACAATTGACCGTGTGGGTCACCAAACCTCACCAAGTACAAACCAGTGGGAGGACTGCAAGTCCACAAATGAAAAAAAAACAGTTGAGGAAAAAGCTTCTGCCAAGTGCCAACGTACCTTCTCTAATGCCAGAGCAAGTTTTGAGAGAGTAGAATATATGCTTTGTGGAGTCAATAGAATCTGTTTAAAAGACAACAATCAGATAAAGCACAAGACAAGCTTACACTTTAAGCATGAGAATTATGAAAAAAAAAAAAAAAGAGTAGAAAATCATTAGATTCAGATCGTTGAAAAGAACCCTAAAAACTACAAATTAAATGGAATGACAGCTTAAAAACCTAAAATGCCATCAACATGCAAAAGCTGATCTCATTTGGCCATGAGAGTTTTGGAACTCATGGTTGTTCCTTGGTTCTTAGTCGTTCGGCCTCATTTAGCATTGATAGTTACAACTCTTGGTTAGACTATTCTGCTTTTATTTATAAATTTTACCTCATCCTCGAGCAGTTGCTTGTTTGGCCTCCCTCAGCTCAAGTTTCAATTCAGTTGTGTCTCTGACTATCATGCATTTATCTATGTATTAGCTGATCAATTACTCCAACAACCAATCCTCATTTTTTGGCCAAATATATGTTTCGCATGATGCACGGATACTTAAAAATGGGTAACGTATCGTGTTGTATTATGATACTTCACTTTTTATGTGTAAAATCCATGTCATGGCATGTCCTTGCCATATCCATGTCATATCGGGGCATCATAGTATGTTTCTATGTTATGTTGAATGGATAAGGATCAAAGAATCTACGAGTCATCTATTTGTTTATTGGAGTCATGTCTGCTCCTTTTGCTAATATTTTCAATGTTACCTCAATTCTTGGTTACTGCCTTTTTTTGATCTCTCAATCATTTTGGGTGTTCAACACATCATGAGAATTGGCTAAATTATTTTTGGAGCAATTAGCATAGGATAGAACTTGTGGAGAATGATATGCACCTGAACTATCACGGAAAGCTTGGAACAAAAGAAATAGAACTGCTTTACAAGGGAAGGATTCTTCTACAAGATGAAATTTTAGCCTCTGGAGTGGGGGCTAAGGCAACAAAAAGTTTCAAGCATCCCTATGTCAGAGTTGATTGGGGAACCCTCCGCGGAGAGGTTTCTAACTCAATCTTGATGGAAGCTTGTAAAAGAACCCAAATGTGTCCAGAATGAAAGAAACCATAAAAGCAAGAAATGTGAAACAATCAATAATCTAGGACAATTGGACAATTGGAATTGGGGATCGAAATGGGGGCTGAAATGATGCCCAACAAAGGATGGGCTAAAATTTTCAAGTTGAAATTTCATCTGCTCGTTTCTTGGAGGCTCAAGGAATGTAGTCTCTTGAATGAGTGGTGCAACATACACATGGCAATTCACTAAGGGCACATTCGGAAGGTGCGGTGAAAGTCCACACAAAGCTTTTCCGCCACGTCAGCAAATTCCTTGAAAAGCTTGAAAATGGAATTCCTATTGGGGGGGTATCGGACTTCTATTTCTATGGTAAACTGCTTGGACGAATGAATCTCTCTCTCTCTCTCTCTCTCTCTCTCTCTCTCAAACTGTCTGGGTGCCTCTTTGTGTCTCCTCTAATAAGCCCACCGACTCTCTGATGCAAGACAAGAAAACCCAAATTCTACCTGCAAGCTGATTGACGCATACCCTAACATCTGGGTAACACCTTTCTTCTCTGGTGACAATCTGCAACAGACAGCCCTGCTGTACATGGCGTGGAGCCCACCTGAGATCAGAATCCATCTGCTACTTCTATGATTTGAGCCCATCTGCATCTTCATTTTTTCCCTACAATCCTCCAATTTCCACACTTCTGTGTAGTTGCTTCACAGATCTACACTAGGCATGACTAGCTGATCTCATTTTCTGCACTTTTGTGCAATTTCATTTTATTTTGATTGGTGTGATTCAATAGTTGGATTTTGTATTTGGTAAATTTGATTAATTGTGATTGGTTGGGATTAGTTTTATATATTTTTTCAATTTATTTACCAAGGAATAGGCATCCGCACCAACCAACAAAACGATTGTTTCACTGAAGAAAATATTTTTGCACCAAACATAATTTTTCATCAACCACAGAAATCCTTTTCTACAGAATTCTTCTTCGATAGATTTTGCTGATGTGGAAAATACCTCTTTCCTTGGAAAAAGGCCGTACAGAAACGTGCAAATCTTTAATGAAAAACTTTGCCACAAAAATTACTAGAAATGTATCCTTTTGTCATATCAATAAATAATTCAGAAACACAAACTGGCAATAGTTGGATCTTCAATTAAGTTACTGATAATGAATGTTCCTTGAGCCTAAAAGTTGATTAATTTGCACAATTGTATTATGTATAGCTGCCTAGCTGGTCCTTTTACATTGTTCATTATCTTAATGACCAGTCTTGAGCTTACCTAAGAACAATTTTGTGCATTTCCAAGCTAGTTTGTGTGGAAAGGGAAGGGATGGCATGTTAATAATAGGAGTGTCAAATACATGGGATGGAAAAATCATGGAGTGGATTATAAGTTTTCTGATGAAAATAAATCTCCACCCTCCACTAATAAGAATAAAATTAGAGATTAGATCCTTGTATCTTGTAATGATGAGGGAAGTCACTGCATGCTGAAAGAAAATGGCCACGATTCACAATTTGAGGGCAACTATTCTTGATATTGGAGGGCTCAACAAGCAAAGTGCCTTGGTAGATCTCCTTTCCTCACCCTTCACCCCTCTCCCATTAATTAAAGCATTCTCCCTAACTCCTGCGGAAATTAGGACCAAGATGTGATTGTGCTCGTACTTCCAATAGATTTGTTCTTTTGAAAAATTCCTGCTTTTGATAGATAATCATTATTTCTAAAGCAAATATCATTTACATTTACATAGAGAAATTCAAGTGTTCTTTTTTTTTCTTTTTCATTTTCTGTGTTTGCAACCACATTAGTTGGCAAAGGTTTCTCAAGGTCATCATCATTGCAAACCAGAGTTTGTACCCTGTACCTCCTCCATCGAGGAAGGCATGCCTAAACAATGCACAAGTTTTGATGATAAAGACTTCAAACCAAATGAAAGGAGTAGATGCTGGAATCACCTCGCAGATTCTCTGTAGGGTAAATGGAGGACCTTCAATAAAGCTAAGAAGAGCTGCACATCCAAATAACAACTAGTGAGCTTCCACATTCCACTTAACAGAACCCCATTCAGAGAACTCATTATGAGTAAATACACCATCAGCTCTAATGTTAGAAGCAATCTTGAAGAGAGAAGCTCTTTAATCATGTTTTTATAGGTACAGTTCAATGTTCTCCCAAAAAGTAGAATCTGATTATATAACTTATATTAACAGGAAATACCATCAGATGAACAGATTAAAGGATGCGGGTGCTGTGAATCCAGCTAGAAATGCACATGCTGGCTAAATATCACAGCCAGGTAAATGGGACGGCATTGAAAACGTGAGATCAAATTTATTGTCAGTTTCATCATCAACCAAATAGGCAACCAAGGCATGGAACAGCAAAAAAGTTTCTTGTACAGACATTTAAGCAAATTGCATGTGATGACACAGCTTATGTAGACCAATACAGCATGAATATATCCAAGAACATGCTAACAGTCAATATGAACAAGGAAATTCAAATGGATGGATACAAAAATAAATAAATAATCATTATGAATTTTTTACATATCTGAAGTCTTAAACAAACCAGTAATGAAATTACTGAGATACAAACCAGTAATCAAAGCAATAAACTATTCTGAGTCTGAACTTGCAGAAGATACAAGCTTTTGCCAACACGCAAGTTGCATAATGCCCCATTGGACATTCAGTAATCAGTGCTACATTTCTACTTGGAATGACCAACGACCAGTCTTAAATAAAGATGAAACCACTAGAACACCAAAGTTCACCTGTAGGGCCTGAGTGAGTGCATGAGTTCTCAAGTCTCATCTTCTCAAGCAAAAATAAAAAATAAAAATAATAATAATAATAATAATAATAAAAAAATAAAAAAATAAAAAAAGATGAATGAAATCACAATATATATGCACATTGATGCAGGCCAATAGGGGCTTCCCTTTTGGATCATGGACTAAATCCATGTTGAGGCCCATTGGGCCAAAGTGCTTCCGCTAGCTAGAGGCCCATTTGACCTAGACCTTGTCAATCCAGCCCATGCCCATCTGGGCCCAATACTTGTATTTCTAATTTTAGCTATTGTATCTTAGTTAATCTACAACTAGTCTAATCATAACTCTTGTACAATTAGGTAACTATAATTTAGGATTTGAGTTGTAATAGGATTCTGTTAATTAGGCTTATATAATAAGAAGAGCTGGAACCCTAAGGGATACACACGTACACGTTTACAGCAACTTCTCTCTCTCTCTCTCTCTCTCTCTCTCTGCATGTCATATCAAACTGACATGGTATCAGAGAAAAGTTGTTCATCTGTGATCATCTCGTAGTCATCTTCCAAGCCTTGGAAGCCAGTCTGATCATCTGTGATCATCTCCTTCAACCAGATCCTCTCTGATCATCCATGATCATCTCAGATCAGACGTGGCCCACTTCAGATCGTCATCAGCCCTTCTGCCAATCCCTTCCATCCTGGTCGACTGGAGTTACCCAACTTTCTAGTGGTTTTTCCAAGATTTTTTGAACATCAGAGGTAGGCCATCTGCTAATTTCTAGGATTTTTCACTTTGCCATCCAGAATCTCGGATCTAGATTCTTTTTGAGGAGTTCTTCTATCAGTTGCGAAATTTACATCTCATATCATCCCTAGCCTCTGATCTGTCCAAAGATCATCTCGTGGGGCCCCTGTGGAGGATCTTACACTGACGACACTGGACGCCAGGGTTGCTTTGACGCCTCTGCTTCTGGTTCTTTGCATCTTATATATTGCTGCTGCTATTTGCTGACTTGTGCCTATCTGCTATTTGTTCTTTGCTATTTGCTGTCTACTGCTGCTCTTTGTCTATTTGCTATTCCACTCCTGCTGTTGTGCTAACGTGCCCTACTGCTGCTATTGCTGTGTCCGCTGCTCTTTGTTATCACTTGGCAGGGTCCACATCCCTAATTATCACTTGGTAGGGCCCACATCCCTAATTATTTGTTCTCACCTGCAGTCCAGGCCCAACCTAATTATCATCTTTTATTGCCCTTTTTTTACTGATCTCTCAAGCAATGGAGAAATCTGAAATTGCCCTGGTTCGCCTTGATGGAAAAAATTACACCTCTTGGGCCTTCCAGTTTCAAATTTACTTAGAAGGAAAAGAACTGTAGGGATATATTGATGGGTCTGAAAGTAAGCCGGAGGAAGACGACAAAAAGATTTCCGCCTGGAAAACCAAGGATGCCAAAATCAAAACTTGGCACTTGGGCTCTGTTAGAACCACATTTGATCCTCAACCTAAAACCTTGCAAATCTGCCCATGATATGTGGGAATACCTTAAAAATATTTCTCAGCAAGGCAATGCCGCTCGCCAATTTCAATTGGAACTTGACATCTCTCAGTTTACCCAAAGCACCTTATCCATCTAAGAATATTACAATGGGTTTCGAAGACTATGGTCTGAATATGATGAGATCAAATTTACTACTGTGTCTGAAGCACTTCTACTCGAACTCCTTCCATTACAGCAAAATAGTCATCGAGACCAGTTTCTCATGAAACTTCGTCCGGAGTATGAGACTGTTAGATCAAACTTGATGAGCCGGGCTTCGCTTCGCTTCCCAGCTTAGATGACTATCTTCAAGAACTTCTGTGGGAAGAACCTTTGGTTACCAAAACTTCTATGGAACAACTGCAATCTGCTAAGGCTCCACTTGCTTATGCTACTACCACCAGACCACCTCCCAGGGACGTCAATAAAATTCAGTGCTATAATTGTAAAAAATATGGTCATTATGCAAACCAATGCAAAGCAAAGATCTGCAAGTATTGTAAAGCCATTGGTCACGTTATTAAAGAATGTCGAAAGAAGGGTCGCAATTCTACTTCCCGCACCTCTACGTCGTCAGCTCCTGATACTTACACAGTACAATCCGCTCCTAGTGCTTACACAGCAAGCTCTCAACAATTTGCACCCTCTGACTTCAATGGTTCCCTCCAATATGAGTCTTCTTCACTGCCTGGTTCCTCATCACAATCTGCATCCCCTGCTTCTCTCACTCCTGACATGGTAAATCAAATGATTATCAATGCCTTGGCATCTATGAACATCTCATGTACCGATTTGTTTGTCTCAAACATGGTACTTAGATTCCGGAGCAAGTAACCATATGACATCTTCACCCACCGCACTACAAAATGTTGTTCCTTACACTAGTCCTCTTACCGTTCAAACTGCTAATGGAGACCATCTTCCTATCACCTCTATTGGTGATATCCCTGACCCCTTACCATTAACCAATGTTTTCGTGTCCCCTCATCTTGCTACAAATTCGGTTTCTGTGGGTCAACTTGTTGAGAATAATTACAATGTTTCTTTTTCTTCTTCTAGTTGTGTTGTGCAGGACCAGGAGTCGGGGGAAGTGATCGCGAGGGGGCCTAAGCGTGGCAGACTGTTTTCCCTTCCAGTTTCTACATTTACTCGGAACAAATTTATACACCAGTTGTTTTGTTTTTTTATTCAGAATAATTCTCAGTTGTGGCATAATAGACTCGGTCATTCGAATGCTTCTACGATGACTACGTTGTTTAAATCTTGGATTATTAAACAAACCTATTGATTCTATTTCTTTTGAATGTGATGCTTGTAAATTAGGAAAAAGTAAAACTTTACCTTTTCCTCATTCCACAACACGGAGCACTGAATGTTTTGAATTAAGTCACAGCGATGTTTGGACCATTGCCCCTCACCTTTCACATGTTCATTTCAGGTACTTTGTTACGTTTATTGATGACTAAAGCAGGTTTACTTGGATTTATTTATTGCATTCTAAGTCTGATGTCCTTAATGCATTTCAATTTTTTCTTAGCTATGTTGAGACTCAATTTTCCAAATGCATTAAAACTTTGCGCCCCGATTCAGGGAGAGTGTATGTTTCCAATGATTTCCAATCTTTCCAAAAGACTAAAGGAATTATTTCTGAGCGTACCTATCCATATACTCCGCAACAAGATGGAGTCACAGAACGGAAAAGCATGCATCTTCTTGATGTAACTAGAACTCTACTGATTGAATCATCAGTTCCTCCTCATTTTTTGACTGAAGCTCTCACCACAGCAGTACATTTAATAAACTGTCTTCCATCACCTACCATTGATCAATTAACACCTCATTTTAAATTGTTTGGTCATCATCCTGTATTTGATCATCTACACACCTTTCGCTGTGTTTGCTTCGTTCATCTACCACCCACAGAACGAACAAAATTAACCACACAATCTCGCCGATGTGCATTTCTGGGTTATGCCACTAATCAAAAAGGTTTTGTTTGTTATGATCCCATTGGTCGTCACATCAGAGTTTCTCGCAATGTTATTTTCTTTGAAAATCAGTATTTTTTTTCAAACTCACTTGGATTGTCCTCATCCATCTTCTCCTACTCTCTTACCGGGTTTTTCAGATTAAACAACTATTACTAGGTTTCATCCTGACTTTGTTTATCGTCGTCGGGAAAGGCCTATCACTGCAGTGCACGTCCTCCTGATCCTCTGCCGGCAACTGGTTCCACAACTACTCCTATCCTGTGTCGCTCCTCCAGAACTTTTACACCACCTGAGCAATATGGATTCACACACACTTCCTTGATGAAAACCCTTTCTTCTGTCTATATCCCAAGTTCTTATTTGTAGGCAGTTCAACATGATAGTTGGAACCAGGCCATGAAGGACGAATTGGATGCATTGGATCAGAATCACACATGGGACATTGTGGCTTGTCCTTTTGCAGTTAAACCCATCGGTTGCAAATAGATCTATTCCATCAAACTTAAATCCGATGGCTCCTTGGATCGATACAAAGCTCGACTTGTGGCACTCGGTAACAGGTAAGAATATGGCATTGACTACGAGGAGACGTTTGCACCTGTGGCTAAAATGACATCTATTCGGTTACTTCTCGCCATTGCTGCCTCTAATTCTTGGCCTTTATACCAAATGGATGTTAAAAATGCCTTTCTCCATGGGGATTTGAAGGAAGAGATCTACATGAAGATACCGCAGGGTGTCACCTCTCCATCTAAAAAATGTTGTTTGTCGCCTCCGGAAATCTCTTTATGGTCCAAAGCAAGCTCCTCAGGCGTGGTTTGAAACTTTTAGGGGGCGGTTATGCACAACCGGCTTTACTTAGAGCTCTTACGATCCCTCTCTGTTCCTGCAAAGAACATCTACTGTGTGACTATTCTACTTGTGTATGTTGTGATACCATTATTACTGGCACTGATGATAGTATGATCAATTATGTCCAGGCCTCTCTCAGGGATTACTTGCATATGAAGGATTTGGGTCCTTTACATTATTTTTGGGGCTTAGAAATGCATCAATCTCCCAAAGGCTTGTTTCTCAATCAACACAAATACACATCTGATATTATTGAGCTTGCTGATCTGTGACGCCCCGGAGTCCCACATCGACTATAGAGAGGAAAGTGAATGGGGTTATATGTAAGAGCTTACACCCTTACCTTGCATGAGGCTTTTTGATGGGTTGAGGCCCATCAGAAGCAAAACCGTGAGGCCGGTGGGCCAAAGCGGACAATATCATGCATGCGTGAAGGGTGGGGAGTGACAGAATGGTATCAGAGCCGACTCTCGACTAGTTCGAGTGTGGGTCCCCTGTCGTGGCCTGGTGCAAGTGGGCGGGTCTCTATGTGGGCGGGCCAAGAGGGCTGGCAGGCTACAGAGACTGGCAGCTACTGCACAGGGACGTGCAGCCTTAAGGGGGGTGGAATGTGACGCCCCGGAATCCCACATCGACTATAGAGAGGAAAGTGAATGGGGTTATATGTAAAAGCTTACACCCTTACCTTGCATAAGGTCTTTTGATGGGTTGAGGCCCATCAGAAGCAAAACCGTGAGGCCGGTGGGCCAAAGCGGACAATATCATGCATGCGTGAAGGGTGGGGCGTTACATGATCTACATGAATATTCGCCCATTGATACCCCTGTAGAGGTCAACCTCAAATTGAGTAAAAATGATGGTGACCTTCTTCCTAATCCTCATACCTACAGGCACCTAGTGGGCAGCCTTGTCTATCTCATATTTACTCAACCGGATATCTCTTATGCTATCAATCTTGTGAGCCATGACATCTCCTAGACACCTCCATCTGACTGTTGTCAAGCGCATAATCCAGTATTTGTTGGTCACTGTCACTCATGGTTTATATTATCCCAATGATATTCCTCTTCAGTTAACCGCTTATGCATATGCTGATTGGGCGGGCTGTCAGGATACTCGTCGATCTACTACTGGTTGGTGCATGTATCTTGGCAATTCTTTAATTTCTTGGAAATGCAAGAAACAAGAGCGTGTTTCTCGATCTTCTACAGAGGTGGAGTATAAGGCGATGTCTTTTGCATGTTTAGAAATCTTATGGCTACAGAGACTTCTTTCGGAACTCGGATTTGCACAACCATCTCCTACATCCTTGCATGCGGATAATACTGGGGCTATCCGGATCACTGAAAACCCTGTCTTTCATGAACGCACCAAACATATTGAAGGGGACTGTCACTTTATTTGGGATGAATTGAAGCGTGATGTCATTTCTTTACCTCATGTCCCTACTGACCTTCAGTTCTCTGACATCTTCACAAAAGGACTTCCTCGGCTTCGGCATCAGTTTCTGGTTACAAAATTGCTGCTATATGACTCCCACGGATCAATTTGAAGGGGGTGTCAATCCAGACCCCTCTGGCCCAATACTCGTATTTCTAATTTTAGCTATTGTATCTTAGTTAATCTACAATTAGTCTAATCATAACTCTTGTACAATTAGGTAACTATAATTTAGGATTTGAGTTGTAATAGGATTCTATTAATTAGGCTTATATAATAAGAGATGGAACCCTAAGGGGTACACACGTTTACAGCAACTTCTCTCTCTCTCTCTCTCTCTCTCATATATTGTGTTTCTCAAACCGACAGACCTATATCCCAAAGGAAGTTCCTTAGGCCCAGCCTGTTGAATCTCATCTTGGTCAATTTATAATAATTGTGTGGGTGCTTCCCCTAAGAACGGGATTACACTAATCTCAGTAGAATTACCAACTTGGCTTATCTCGGTCTCGGTATCCAAGCTCGGCAGGAGTATCGCATTTAGTTCGGCAACAGTGTCAGCTGGCATCCAACTTGGGCTAGCTTCGGTAAAGGTACCAGTTAGCCTCATCTCGGTCTCGACAGCAGTGCCATGACTCTTCCATCTCGGCATCATCCCCAGTTCGACACCGCCAGCTAGGACGGGTACAAGGCCATAATTGTACCCCATGACGCTACGGCTACGTTGCAGAACGTACTGACAGACAAGATGGGCGGCGGACTATGATAAGGAACCAGCCTTATCAGGCGATCACCTCCACATTAATACGAGGATTCGGCGCATGATCCGATGGGATGTTTCCACACCTACCGCCATTAAGGAGGCATGGCGTGGGGCCTCTACCTACTTCCATGGAAGGAGCTCTCCTCTATATATATGCATGAGGTAAACCCACAAAAGATAGACACTCCATTACTCTGCATCCCCTTCTTCCTTACTCACACATCCTTTGTCTAGTTACTGCACTAACTTAGGCTTCGGAGTGCCTCCGGCTGATAGCAGCCCGGGCCTCTGACCTTTCTCTTCTTCTCTCCTTTTCAGGTCCCAGGTGGTTAATCTTTCCCCAAAGAAGCTTTACAACACCACCTTAAACTAAACTCCAAGCCCGTAATATTTAGGCACACACAATAACTATAAAGACTTGTGAGTCTTATCTGAGTAAATCAATAAATATTAACTTCCTTGAGTATTGTTAGTATCTTAGAATCATATCATAATTAGTTGTTCAAAGAATCCAACCATATCAGTATTTAGAGAAAACAAACAAAAGGGAAGAAAGAAGAAAAATTCAACCACGTGAAGATATTTGTTCATTATAAAGGGATGTATTCTCTCTCTCTCTCTCTCTCTCTCTCTCTCTCTCACACACACACACACACACACAATTTTGATTTTGAATGTCTGTTTGTGTGTGAACTTGATGTGGGAATGCACTTTAGGCTTTGGCTTATAGTCAATTGATTACATTTTCCTTATTTGATTTTCCATTGCCGTCTTTCCCTCTTATTCTTCCATCCTTTTCTTTCTCAATTTTCTTTCAATTTCCATCACTCAAGAAAAATCCTCAAATCCAACCACAAAAACCCCCATAGAATCTTTCAAAATCCCAAATCAACCCGGATCCATATACCCAACAAAAAAAAACCCAGTTTCCCAACCAAATTTTCTTCTATCTGAATTCTAAATCTCTCCTAAACTGAAGCCTAAATTCCACAATTTGCAAAAACAGCAAACTTATTAGTTATTGAATTCTCCCTTT
This sequence comes from Cinnamomum chago, assembly GCA_038049695.1. Lineage (NCBI taxonomy): Eukaryota > Viridiplantae > Streptophyta > Magnoliopsida > Laurales > Lauraceae > Cinnamomum > Cinnamomum chago. The sequence goes on from CP142451.1 coordinate 66,872,792, forward strand.
AATCCTACACCCAAAACCATCCAATCTTACCGTAACTCCCCCTGATCAGTATCCTAAAATCACCAAAATAGTCCCCTCAGTCCTGATTAAACCTGCCCCTCACCTGTGCATATAGCAAGAAGTTCCTATTCGTCAAAGTTCACCTCAATTCGGTTCCAGGTTTTCCCTTGCAGTAAACCTTAATAGCAAACTTGTCCTCAACAAAATCTAGTCCCATCCAATCCTTCGACTCTGAACAGTGCAGAACCTGTTTTCAGATTACAGCAGTCCCCAAACAGCACTTGTTCATCCTAAAATAAGTCCCCAAACACCAATTAAACTGAACTAAACCATACCAAGTTTAGCCAAAACCTTTATGAGCCAACCCATACCGATCCCATTCCGAATCCATATTTCTTCCTAGCCTCTACAAGAAAGTTTAAAATTTTCAACCAAGTTGCCGGTTGCACCTGGTACAGCAATTGTTTGCAATTTGCCACAGAGCCAAACCTTTCTGGTCCCTCTCATACCTTAATACCAATCCCTTATATAAATAGGTCACCCTTACCTTCCCAAAACAATCCTTATCCCTTCCATACAGTAAACTAACAATTGTTGCCCTTGTCATCATACACATAGCAGCAGTATATTTTATTCAGCATTTTAAAACTCGTGACTGAGTCAATTCGTAAGGGACTCCATGGAGAGAGAGAGAGTATTCTGCATGGCAAATTTTCAGCAATTTTGGCTGAACCGAACCAAATAGGACTATTATGCATGGAATTGAATTTCTTGAAATTCATGGTTAAATGGGTCCCAAAGAAAGAATATAAAAGAGGTGAAGAATGAAGGACATTAGGTGGATGTAGATACGACCCTAAATATCTTAGGATTTGATTTATTATGGTCACCAATAGATATTCATTTTCCATCAAAACAGTGATATGGATTGAGATGGAACACAAGAAAATCTCATAATGGGACATACTTTAGCATATAGAGAGGCCTTTGATTGAGCACATAGGGTCCAAACCCATGTGTGAAAGGTCCAGATCGCTGGGAAGCCATAAGAGTTCCATGGATGTCATGAATTTTAAAGGGGGGCTGTTTCTGCAATTTGGAGAAATCCAGTTTTGCAGAAACAAACAGCAAACTGGCTGTTTCATTGGGCCTTAATAAATGGGTCAAACTGGCTCAAACACACTAGGGTACAATACCAATTGGGTCGCCCTAGGGTGGCCTCGAAACAGGTGGGTTCATATTTCCAGAAAGTGGGTACTGTGGGATCCACTACTCTGGAGATCCAGCCTAGCAGTTTCTATGTTTTCTTTCTGATTTCTTTCCTTTCAGTACTTAATAATTAAAAAGTCTATTATCTTTATATTAGGAAGTGATTGCAATTTGAGTGGGAAGAGGATTTGATTGCTTTCTAGGGAATTCTAGGATTTAGAAAGGATTTTACTACTAGCAATAGTCAACTGTTATGGGTGCAAACAAAGTATATTCAGTTTCAGCAACTCCTTCTTAAACCTCTATCAGAGAGAGACTATATTAAACAATGATGATAATTACTTGCAAAATATAAGCAACAGATAAAAAGTTGGGTATAAATTCTAAAGCATAAATTCAAAGGGAAACAAAAATATTAGCATGCCAAAAATAAAGGATTGCCACATTCTATGTTAAAATGAAACTTTAAACAAATTAAGGATTCAAATGAAGCCAACACCTCATGTTTTATCATTCTAGATACAATGTGCTGGTAGGATAAAAATTAGCATTTACAAGCCCATTACTTAATCATTAATCATTGTTTAATATCCAACAAAAAAAAAAAGCAAATTACAAAAATTGAACAAATTACAATAAGTAAAGAAAATAAAATAAAAGATAAGCATTGAAAATTACCTTCATCCAACCGTTTTACCAACTCTTGATATGTTTCTCCTGATAAAGAGCTCAGTTGTGGCCCAATTACATCACTGGCCGTTTGAGATTCAGGATACTGTGCCAAGACCTTGATATTTACAATTTGAAATGGGCTTTAGGATGAATCCACTTCGATCAATAGACTTCAAGAAAATTAACTGAAAAGTCCAGTCTACACAGATCCCAAAACACCTGGAGACTAACAAGAGGGCATTCCTCCCCATACCTGCTTCAACCGAGATGACAGAATCTCTTTCAGAATGTCCCAATCATGCCTGAATTATCAAAAAAAGGAAAAAGGACCCTTAAGATTTTCCAACAATCAAAGATTGTCATAAGTTTATCGTGATAGCATCCATCTTAGGTTTCTTTTTTTTTATGTAATGGAGGGCGTCCCAGCCCTTTGAGCCGGACTAATAATCCCTACAGGCCCAGGGGGAGCTGGGTAAATCCCCTATGGCCCTAGTGTGGTAACGTAGTTTCGAACCCTCAACCTCCGGGAGCAAACCGTGGTCCTAGGCCAACTGAGCTACCCCTCGGGGTCATCTTAGGTTCCTTTCCATCATATAAAATCAGCATAATATACAGACAATAATCATAGGTCACCAAGAAAATATATAATACATGCATTATCAAATTTCTTTTTCCTTCACAACTCAAAGAACAATGAAATTCAAGGGTGACTACTCCTATATCACTACAAAGAGAAAAGCAAGGGAATTCATAATGCAGTCAGCCCTTTACTTTCAGATGAAGTCTACGATAGAAAAAGAGTAAACTAAGGGTACAGAAAGCCGAGGAAGAATCCAGTTGGTTTTCATGAAAGAGAAAAACCAAGATGCAAAAATGTTGAAGTTCATAACTAGGTTTCTATCCTTTTTAGACATCCAAGAAAGAGTCTCAAACAGGTCCATATCCTAGAAACAAAAACCACATATGATAGCAAATCATTCATCTGCCAAAAGTAAATTGGGTGACATCAAAGACTAGAGAAAGGATACAGATTTTAAATTTTACATAAAATATAAACAACATACCAAAACTTTCCAGTAGAAGCGATAACTTCCAGAATACTTCTAACTTCTTCTTCAGTGAATTCACGCTTTGGCTCTGTCTCTCTAGAATTCCAAAACAAAATCAATTACTAGATCATTCATCATATTTAACATAACAAAATATCTTCACACTAAAACCCTTAATTTTTGTTTCATGCGAAAATCAACGACAAAAAACTAATGCCAACTCAAAAATTGTTAACCAAAGCAGAAGATGTCTAAATGAAACATCTACTGATAGCCAAGAATTACAAATATAGGAATATCTTAAAGGATTGGGGTATTGACCCTTTACCTGAGGTTTTCAAGTTTCAAAAGTACCTTCAAGCTTTCAAATTTGAACATGTTGATTCATGATAAGGTGACCCAGACCATTAAAGATCATGGATCTGGTGAGGCACAATGGATGAGCCATATCAGCAATATTAATCCAGATGCTGATAAAATTAAATGACTAAGAGCCTTGGATCTCAAAATCCAGAAGTGAACAAGGTGTTTACAGAATGGAAGTTCTTTGGGTTTTTGTTTTTTTTTTTTTTTCAATAGTACAAAATGGAACTTATTCTCCTCCTAAGGTGCCCTTTAAGACGATGCAAGTCCTAGGAAGAAGCTAAAAAATGAAAATGAAAGGTTATTCATGATGTCAAAAGATCTAGCTTCAAAAATCAAAACATGTATGACTTTTATAGAGGCTGAAATGAACAAAGAGGCATCGTTCAATTTTAAATAAATAATAATAAAAATAAAAGAAACAGACAAATAAAAATAAAACATTAGATCTTTAATGAAAACTTTCCACATCTGTAATGACCAAAAAGACAATGCCCAGTTACTAATAACTTCTCAAATATTCTTTTGATGGAGGATATCTTCTTTTTTCCTTTTTCTATTCCTCGTTCTCTTTTTTTGAATGGTAACTTTCACTAAATTAGCTTAACAATAGTTTGACGGAGGATCTCACCAAAGATGGTCACGACTCACGACAATGATGCATATTTCATTTGTTATATAGTTCCTGTCCCTGGTACCTCAACAATATTGAAAATAAGTACACTGCTAAACAAGGTTTAGGTGATTCTACCCCTCAAATAACTCCTCTTAACTCTTATTCTCTTCTTTCTTCATCCTATTCTTTCTCCTACCTTATTAGTTCCTTAATTTTTCTGGCAGTAAGAACAACTGAGCATCATCCCTCACCTACTTCATCAACTATACTGCTAATAATGTCAACAACCATATGGGATTGATTTCAGTTGGAAATCGCTTCCTTTCCTTGACCAAAGAAATCTGATTTAAATTCTTGGGATGTGTCATGCATTTTTGGATGAAGATCGAATATAAGTTTTTCTTTTTTTCTGGATTTTGTTCCAGGGAATATTCCTTTATAGTTTACATGTGTACACAGTGCAGCAATTGTATAATCATTATTGCATTTTCTTGTCTGCCGGTGTAATAGTTAATGGTGTACTGGTGTGTCATAGTTTTGGTCTCCAGTGACTGAATGGAGTTGTCCAAGGTAGTTGTGGCACTTAAGGTTTGAGACATATACAAGTGATCCAAGTGGGTGTCCCACCTTCTGGACCGTCTGGAGTGGTGGTATACATAAAGTTGTCAAACTACAACCATAAGTTTAATGGTTCAAACCGGAATTACAAAATCTTGATAGAATGTGTTGGATTTTGGCTTCCAATGACACTTCAAATTGGCCATAATTAATGTGCTGCAAATGACTTGTAACGTTTTCAGCCTTCTTTTTTCCTGCTCCCTGGAGAAAGCTTTGTTCTCTCCTGCAGCCGTACTCAGGAAGGTTGTAAAAAACTGGAATAAAAGAGTGAGTAGGCCCCCATTGATTCAAGTAAACTCAGACGAGTCGCATGGACTCAGCCGAGTCAGGATGAACGCAGTCTAGGACCAATATCACTCAAAATTATGAAAAATAGCAAGGAATAGTCTTAAAGATATAGCTCTATGAATTTAGCATTTTAAGAACTTTTGTGTTTCATTCATTAGTAATGAATTGAAGTTGTCGAATGTTTTTTGTTAGGATAAGATACGGTCTCAATAAAGATTGCAATAGTACCACGAGTTTGAAACTATCCCTCATCCCCATTGCCCAGAAAGCAAAGAGGAAAGAGGACACAGATAACTGACTACTCTCATCCCCATTGTCATAGGTAATATGTATTGCATTCAGTCACATGAATAGTACCAGGGTGGGGGGTTGTGGTGGTAGTTTTGATCTTCAAGAATCAATGTAAAATATTCATATTAGTCTCCTACGTCTTTTTCTAATAGAAAAATAGAAAATGAATGCCGAAAATCATGGGAATCAGCCAAGTAGGTGACTTGGGGGTGCTCCAATAGGTACCTACAGAGTCCAATCAACTCAGACTCCACCAAGTTTTAGAACCAAGGTCCTCAGTCTGTGTTTCTTCGGCCACCTCATGGAAACAAAAAACTACCAAGTACCACCTGCAAGCTCCTTTAGAAGCTTTCGGTGAGAAGTGCCGCCTTGATGCCTTGCAGCACTTTTGCAATTATGTTTGACTCTCACCTTAGAAAATCAGATCATGCTCAGAGTAAGGCACTGCTGCACTCAACGGTCTGTGATAACTTTTGGTTTGGTTGGTTTTCAACTTGTTTCAATATTACACTCAGACAGTGCAAAGAGGTAAAGAAACAATCCTCATGAACACTTCCTAAAAGAATGGAGGTACAATGAAATATCAATAAAATTTGATGAGGTAAGATTGTACGGCTAAGGATTTTATCCCAAATAGGAATGGTCATTTCAAAATTGGGGGTTTCACTTTTGTGAAAGTTCAGAATGAGGAGGATGGAAAAAGAGATCAACATCAAGGGTTTAAAAAAAAATAGAAAAGTTTCGGAGGACATATCAGCCACCCCAAAAATGACACTTATCGGGTGAAAGTGTTGCCGCTAAGCGGTTTTCCACTTGTCTTTCTCCATAGTTCTCTCTTACCAATAACTTGCGTCTTCGACTGACAAATGAGTGATCCATCTTCTGCGGACAACATACACCATGGGACTTTTACTTTAATAGGTTACACCATGGGACTTCATCTTAAATATCTTTAGTTAACTTGTCCATAATCAAGGCAAATAGCTAAGGAGTAAAAGCAGACCCACAGTGAAATCCGACTTTAACTTAGAACTCCATCGTCACTCCCACATAGCTCTTGCACTCAATACTTGCCCTTCAAGGGTATGCCTTTTCCGCATACATAATTCTCCAACAATAAATGATCTTTGTAGACGCTTGCCAAATAGCAATATCCACTTCAATCAAAATCTGATGGCACATCATACTCTAAATGTTGCAATTACCAACTTTTAAAGACATAAGTACAGTCATTAAACACAAATGATGAGGTCATGAAATATCTAAAAGAATAGAAGAAAGGTACTAAAAAGGTCAGAGCCCTGGTTATCTGATTCATAATTCGCATTTGAATTCGCAGTTCATAGTTCGTTACTTAATCAAATTCAAAAATTCGAGAGTGTATGCTCATTTAGTTCGCTTTTCAATTTGATTAATTTGAAGTTCGAGTTCAACAAGTTCGACGCATTAATTCGAATTTGCAAGTTGATACATTTGGCAATGATTCATAGGTCTAATATAACATGCATACACAGAAATATTCAGATGAGGATCATCCTCAAAGTTCTTATAAGTGGTCCATCCTATTTTCCTGCCAACCTGGTCCACTTACAATCAAGATATCCCCTTCACACACACATTACTCACTCTACATTGCCATAATCCCAAGTTTTTAGTTCATCCAACCATTACTTGCCGTTAGATTAAAATCCGAAAAGAACGGCGACTTCCAAAACTATTAAATTTGAGCAATTTGGATTTTAGATGGAGAGGGCATTGATGATTTGATAGGGAGGAATACCCAATATTCTCTATGACATTAAAAAATGATACAGATTCAAAAGGAATACATTACATGGTCAAATACCATCTTTCAGCAGACACAAATATCCAGCCAGTAGCTCACAAAGTAAAGGCTTCCCCCATACCTGCACTTGTTAAAAGAAATTCGCTTGCTTGGTGAGACGGTGGACATGTGGCATTGAGGAGTGACCCAATGGTCTCGCCATACTAAAGATAGCTTGATTGATTAACCATGTAAAAAGATAGGCTGAGAAGGACATTTCAGTTATTCAATTAAAGGCAATAATTTATAGCCATCCAATGTTTTTATATTCATCGTCCATTTCAGTTTCTTTGATCAGATGATTAGTAATATCTGATAAGACTGATTTTTAACAGATAATTAATCTAATATGCCATTCTTTCTGTGGTGGGTCCACTAGGACAACATCTAGTCTAAATAGAATGTATTGCACTTTTGCATGGTAATTCGGTATTATCCTCTCATAATTTTCATTGTCACCATCTGCATTAACGTGAGACTGTAACTAACCCTCTCTTTAGTATTCTTTCCTGAATTCCAGAAATCAAAAAATTTTAAACCTCCGAACAGAACGAACCAGATCCCGAATAATTCGAAATGAACTACTCAAAATTCGACACACAATTCAGCGAATAAGGTAAGTATGGTCAGTGCAAGTTTTTAAAACAGATTTTATTCCACAACGACAAAATGAGAGTGTATACCATCAGCTTCCCTAATGCATGAATCTTTCAATGACACTTCCCTGAATTGCTCACTTCCTAGAAAAATAATTTCCAGTGAACTCACAATCTATTAGAAAAGAAAATATAAAAAAGGGACACACACACAAGTCTTACTACATCATAGAGTAAAAAGATAATTACAAACAAAGCTAGCATATACCCATGATTCAGAAGACTTGAGGCTGACTTCTCCGGATGATCATCCACATCCACATTACTGGAGGAAAGCGCTGATGATTGTGAATTTTCTACGGACGTCATCTTTAGCTCAAGATCTTCACTGCCTGCATAAACATATAAAGCATGATAATAAGATATCTTTTACATTTACTGAAGTAAATCAGTACCATTAACACCTTCTCAACGATAATTGAGAATTGGCATAGCCACAGGTTTAACTTCCTTGAATATGTAAAAAAGTGATCAACTGTGAGCCTATAGTCAAATTTACTCTTACCAATCTGTTCCTATGTTTTCACTTTTGTCCATACAGTGATACTTACAAAAAGGAAATGGAGATGAACTTCAGTAAACACGCAGTTTATAAATGCCCCATTTCCATGCATTCTGCATGTCATTTCTGCCAAACCCCACCACAAAAGGACGTGTCCCCATGATCCTAATTAGAGGACCATCAACATCAGCAGAGGGCCTATGAAATGGCCAGTGAGAGGAAAAATAAGTTTGACCATCCATCTTTCAAGGTCTCCATCAGATGACTATCGTGGTCCAGTCAAGGTGAACGAAAGCCCATATGCAATGCATCCCTCTTCAACACAAGCAATGATAGTGGGTGTAGCCAGTAGGTCCAAGTCCAACTTTGTCTCTATTGTAGTTCGAGGTTGTCACTATTACAATTCAAAGCGGAAAGGAAAAGATGTTTTATGAATCGTGTGTGTCTGAATCAAATGTCCAATTCCTTTATATAAATGAATTACAATGATAAAAGGGGAACTATGTCTCTAAGATTACATGATAGACAAGATTGCTAAAATTACAGTAATAAAATCTATTGTTCTTATCTACACTAAATTACAATAGATTTATAGGTTTTGGTCCTGTAGACTTTGAGCCTCCGAGCCTTGGGCCCGAGAGCCTTGTGGATCATGGGCCTGTGGGCCTTTGAAATTCTTATAATAAGGTCAACACTAGGCAACGTGACACAGGAGCTGAAGGTCCAGATTTTGCGGATCCCGTGGTTGATCAAGCCCTCAATTATTTGGTAAACTTTGGTCGATCAAATCACCTTTATAGAGTTTAGGCCAATCTCAATCGGTGCTGAATCAAGCATATGATAAGGGATCAAATCTAAACTGAAACGGAGTTAATTTGGATTTCAAATTAGATTATAAAAATGCTGAATTTAAAGTGGGCCCAAATCAAAAGCCAGATGAGTTGTAACCAGGACCATAATGAAAATGTAGGGTCAGCCCATGTGTACACTTCTATACTTGGCCCTATATGCTAAAAAATGGGGGCCCATAGCCCACAAAATGTGGGGCGTCCAGTGACCCCCAATGCAAGAAAGTTAAAAATTGTCAACTTTCCAGTGAAGACGCCAAGAGAGGGAAGGCTTCAGAAGAAGTTTAAAGAGGCAGGAGAAAATAAAACTTCTGCATAAGGGGCATCCAATTTAAATTTGAATCAAGCAAAAACTTTTTAATTTTAACAAATTCCTTCTTTTTAGAAATTTGCTGAATTCTATAAGGACATTTATTTAAAAAGTTTTCTTAATTAGTTAGGTTAATTAGATGGCTAGGCTTTAGCAGAGATTAGGGCTCTCTTTTGTTGGAAAGCACTATTTATTGTATAAACAAAAAGATGGGACATCCAACCCCATGTTAGCTTGTTGCATGCTTATGCTCTCTTCTCCATTGGTTTGAATGAGTCCTCCCAAAGGATTAAAGACCCAATGGAGTGATGGATTAGCAATTTGGAGTAAGCGATCTTCTACGTTGCTTCTATTTTTGCTTGTTTGATTGTTGATCCAGGTAGAGTTGATCTTTCATTTTGAAATTTTTTTTAATCAATCGAGATTTATAGTCCAAAATTTTACAAATTGGGACCCCATTATAATGGAAACCTGTGAAGCAATAATCCTTGAACATGCACAAAATCAGGTCTGAATGCCATCAAAAACTGAACCAATTGAATTCTTTGTCGGTATCGTTCAAAAATGAAAGAGTATTGATACATACAAATTGTGATCCCAAACTTAGTATTTTCAAACTAAAATCATATGAACATACAGTCGAGCCAGATAATCTCATGCCCCTTTAAGATGCTTAAATTTGGCCAACTGATATCCTATTGATAGATCTACCATTCTACCTGATTGGAAATCCAAGAACTTATCTTACTGACATCAAATTCTCATTCCTCAAGTTTAGAAACTACTTGTATATTGATTGTAATCTTCCACAGCCTTTTGCCTTGTAAAAAAATCTTGCATTAGTGTGATGCAGCTTATGCATCCAAACACATCCTACACAAAATTTCAACTTAAAAGAATAAATGCAGAAAAAACACCCACCGAGCTTCGATCTTTTTCAAATTTCGTATAGAATGAACTCAGACTCCACAAGCAAGAAGCCTCTCTCGCTCAAACACTAGTTTGAAGTCGCCAATGTCAGATAGAAATTGCAGTTACCAGCGCTGTATGTCTATGCCGGAGCTGGGAGTCAGAGAGAGAGGAGGAGAGGGTTTAGCCGTTTAGGGCTTCGGTGGGAAAAGAAGACGAGGGTTTTTCGAAGTAGTTGGCTTCTTTGGAGGATGGGGCGAAGAATAAAACTGTTCATGGATGGGTCGTCTGCCCAATAAGGCTTTTGGGCTTCTCCGAGGATGGGGCGAAGAATAAAACTGTTCATGGATGGGTCGCGTGCCCCATAAGGCTTTTGGGCTTTTTCCAGGGTCCATTATATGTAGGTGTGGACAATGGTGATGGTGATGGTGATGGTGATGGTGATGGTGATGGTGATGGGAGGGTCGTGGTCGTGATGATGTCCAAGATGGTGATGATCGTGGTGAAAGTTTTTTAATTAGAAAGTATACATACTTCAAGAGTTTGGATTTTAAAGGATAAAAAGGAAGGCTCCGTCGATGGATGTTGAAGTGATAAATCACATATAAATGAAAATATTTTATAAATAATTAATCTAATAATGAACTTTAATTTAGAGGTTTTTAGTGGAAAAACGACTTTATGTGATCAGTACACCAAATATGAAACATTAGGCAAACATGCACCTAACTGGGAATCCGTACAGGATTCCTAATTTTTTTTTTAGAGGATTTAACTGGAAAAAACACTTAATACGGACGTGTTACGCAATCTAACACTTTAGTCATTAATGCACCAATTAGAGCAATTGGGCCCAATTTTCATTTTTTTTTACCAAATTGTCACATCGTCGGCATCGGCCTTATTTAAACTAAATATGGTCGGCGATGACCCTGTCACGAGCTCTATATAATCCGATTTTGAGCTTCATTTGTCCCATTTCACCAAAAACGCAGAGGCCGCCTTCCTTCAGTATTGTATAGCTGTGAAACATGATGACTGGTGTATTTTTCCACCATTAATTTTCAATCGATCTCCTCTTGCCATTGATAGGGTCTACACAAAGGAGGTAATGAAAAATTTTCTCTTCTCTTCACATGATGGAACCCTAGAAATCAATCTCCTCTTTCTATTGACAACATATAATACATATACTATCATTCAATGCATGGATACATGTTCTCTTTCATTGTATGGTGTTTATAGTCTGTTTCATTGAATACGGTATACGTTGCACAGGAGCCCTATTTACTATTTTGCACTATTCAAAGCACTTTATACATAATTAGTTTCTAATAAGGAGGAAAATGTTCAGAAACTTAATCTACACCCCATGCATTATTGCGTGAGAAGGATGGTCCAAGTAATTTATATTTTTTATGATGTTCTAATAGCATGGCAGACGTTGAGCACCTCGTAATCTTTCACTATGATGGTGAGTTTGAATTTGAGCTCAATCGTCCTCATTACAAGGGTGGAAGGCAGAAGATGAGATATCTCTCGAGCAATGTTACGTTTAAGGAGCTGTCCAAAATTGCTTTGGAAGCATCGAGTTGGGCAACAACTTCCGATGAGTTAATTCTGAAGTATCTTCTACACAATGGCAATTTTTTTTCGTTGATAGATATCGACGATGACAATGATATTAATGGTTTGTTAAAATTGTCAAGAAGCAAAGCAAAGCGGATATTATTATTCGTTTCAAGAAGGCTATGCGATGAAGATAGTTTCCAATACACCCGTGACAATAGGTATGTTCTGAAGTTAAAACTATATTTTAACATTTTCAGCCTGGATCGAAAGTAATTTTTTATTTTCATAACTCTATATTGCAGGTCTTTACAGGATAAAAGAAACGAAATCACTCGAGACGCTCCTAGCATTGAAAAACCTGATAATAAATTAAAGGGCAAGCTACCACCGTCACCTCCACCTTTGAAAAAGTTTCCCACAATCGATATACAGGAGGATGACAATATAAAATTCCCAACAACATTGTCTTATTTTGCAGACGATGATAAATCCATGTTCGAAGAAATCAATGTAGAAATGCTTCATGGGCATGGAAGCGAAAGTGTGCACAGCTTCATAGGTGCTCCCACAACTAATGTGGTTGGGAATGGAAGTTCAGCAGCCGCCGAGCTAATTAAACCAGGTGTCGAAAGAGATACTAGAAGCAAAAATGAAGAAGACAGCTTTTCAAAAGCTCCCCTCGTGGACACGATGGTCCCTGATAATGTCGTGCTCGAAGAAGGGACCGGTTCAGATAGGGAGATGTGGCTAGGTATGGAGTTTCCTGGTCATGGGGCTTTTAGAAGAGGTATAGAAAAGTACGCAATATACAACAACTTCACCTTGAAACACGAGAGGACTAACATGAAGATGGTGACAGTGAGTTGTAAAGGAGTAGATTGTCCCTGGTGTATACATGCCTCCATGGTAGATTTTGGTCCACACTTCAGAGTTCGAAAGCATAATTCCAAACATTGTTGCTCTAAACCACTCATGGGAATTGCACATCGGCAAGCAACCGCGAAGCTAGTAGCAGAGTTCATTGAAGAGAAGGTGCTATGTGTTAGACCCCGACCCAGACTATTTCGATTATTGTGCGATTAGTGTGTGTTTAGTCCTAAGTGGGTTTAGTTGTCGTTGGGTTAGAATAATTAGTTTAGTCTTGGACATAGCTTTGGAAATTTTGAGAACGTTTAGTATTAGTCAGACACACTCAGGAAGGCCTGAGTGCACGTGTAAGCTTGAGAGGATCGTGTCAGTTTCCGTGTAATTGTGATTTTGATTTCATTTGACTGATTTTACTATGTGTTACAACTTTCGTTTTCAGCCCATTCATGTTTGAAGCCCAAAAACCCAAGTTCTAGCCCAAAAAGGATAAAGTTGTCTTTTATACATAAATCTGGACACAAATTTCGAGATCTCAAAACCATGTCAAAAATATACTTTTTGGAAACTAGATATTTCGAGGATTGTTTTATCCTTCTTCGTCAAAGTCATTCGAGGCCCGCAAGATCATGTTTTTGTCAATACAAGGTTCAAGTTCATTGGGCCCCATTTGCTAGGGTTTTAAGTCAACCCTCTTCCTCCTTTACTCTTTTCATTCTAAAGCCAAACCCTAGAGCAGCCAAAGGAGAGGAAACCCTCTTTCTCCCATCTTCCTCACCTTGCATAATCAAGGTAGAAGTCTACAAATGGAATTTTAAGGCCATCATCTCCTTCCTCTCATCTCAAGCTTTCTATTGATGTCATTTTCTTGAAAGTTAGAAGTGAACAAGCTCTCCATTGTCTTCATTCCTCTTTGTTTGACCTTTTCTAGATAAGAGCTCTAACCCATCTTCTTAATAAAGTCGTTAAGTTCCTTAAAAATCTTGTTTTTCATGTTTACAAACCCTTTTGTAAAAATGGGTTCTTTGTTTTCATTTTTGTTGAGTTTGAGTGGTTTTTCCCTTGGGATTCTTGTAGTGTTGGAATAGCTTGAGTGAAGTACTTGAAGAGGATTGTTTAGCTTTTAGGCAAAGGCAAGTAATCTCTATAGGATCATTGTTGCATGTGTATTTTAGGTTTCATTGTTATCCTAGAAATTTTGCATATGAACATGTTTATAAGCTTCATGATCATGTTTTCCTTGGATTGAATGTTTGAAATTGTGAAAAATGTATGTTTTATCCCTTGGAGAGCATGTAGGCTCAGGGTAGTGCAGGTTGAATGAGAAACCAGAAGAAGGGAAGAAGAAAATGTAAAAATCTGAACTGAACTGCACTGCCCGTGCAGTTTCGGCCAGCCGCGGGTCGGCTGGCGGCTAGCCGAAATCCCCATTTCGGCTAACCGCGAGCTGACCGAGTTCGGCGGTTCCTTTTCCAGTAGCTGGCTTCTGCATCAGGGTTCAGCGGTCAGCCCTACGGTCAGCTTACGGCTAGCCGCCATTTTCCATTTCGGCTAATCGTAAGCCAATCGAAATCATTACGGTTCCTTTTCCAGAGAGCTGCATCTGACCTGGGTTTTTAGCGGTCAGCCCTACGGTCAGCTTACGGCTAGCCGCCAGGTTTTATTTCGGCTAGCCGCCATCTGACCTCAAGCTGACCGAAATTGACAATATGCTTGTTTTGAAGAAGTTTTGCAAGAATGAAAACTAGAACATGTTAAGTGACCTTTAGCCTGATATTGTGCACTCGAACCTAAGATGTCTTTGAACTTCCGGGGCACCAATTCTACTTTATATTCCAACATTTGGGTTCAATTGCATAAGGATCAATCAAAGGTCCTTACCTGTGCTTGTCAGGCTTTGTATTCGTACGTTGGCTTGACGCAACGAATATCATTGTGTACTCATTTTGAAGTTTAAGTACAAGCTCGTTTTGAAGAATTGTTTCAAGAAAAAGGGGATCACTTCCTAAGCGTGTTATGCATATTAATTATGCCTTTTGCTAGTCGTGTTTTGATAAGTGATTTTCCCCTTTTTTATCTCGACATATTTAGACCGTGTTTCGCGTGTTTTGTGCATTCATGAATCTAAGTGAACATCACTGAGCTTGGACTGCCCTTTCAGTTTGATCCACTGTCTGGGGGTCCTTAAACATGTGGACTGTCTGCAGACTGGTCGTGTATTTTATTACATGTAAGACCCCGACCCAAGTGAACCCGATTAGTGCTAATTAAGTTGTGTGTTAGTGCTAAGCTTGATTAGTGTTTTTGGCTAAGTTGGGTTTGAAATAGCTTCTGATATAGTTTTGGGGATTTTGATTTGCTTTGTATTAGTAGGGCCCTTTGGGGGTTCCCTTTCATGACATTGCATATGTTTGAGGATTTATCGGAGGTTTTTACATTCATGATTTTAATCCCGTTTTACTCGTTTTGATGATCCCTACAACTTTCATGTTGATCCCGTCTCCGTTTGAGATCCCGAAACCCGATTTCATAGCCTTGAGGGTAAAACAGCCATTGCACTCCAAATCTGTACCCAAAACTTGATATTCCCGAAACCCGCGAAACATATACTTTTTGGAAACTAGATATTTCGACGATTATTTCTTCCTTCTTCGTCGACTTCGTCCGAGGTACCGAAATAGATGATTTCAGCCAAACTAGTTCCTTAAGTTGTGGGACCCAACCTCTCATTGTTAACAAAGGAGACCCTTCCCCTTCTTTTTCCATTTTCATTTTTCCAGCACAAGAGAGGGAACTAGGGTTTTGGTGAGCAACTCTTTCTTCTTCTTGCTTCTCCTTCTCCAATCCTCACCAATCTTGCACCAAACTCGAAATGGAGATCATCAACCTCTTCCTCATCTTGCAAGTTTCATCTTGATACCATTTTTGGAGAAATCTTCCAACCTAGAGACCTTCCTTGAGGTAGCTCTCTTCATTTGAAGGTCATCCAAGTAAGTGTTCTTCTTCATCTTCTAGATTTGTAGTCTTCTAGCCTTAGGGAAGCTACATTTGCATTATTGTTAGTTCATTCATTTTCATTCCTTGTGTAACCCATTTTAGGGTTGTTTTGGGGGTTTTTTTTATTGTAGCTTGGCTTTGAGCTATAGAAGTGAATAGAGGCTTGATTTCAGCTAGCTTGGACTTGAGGCAAGTGAATGATGAAGTGTTTTTAAGTTTCAAATGGTTTGGTGAAGCATTTATGGAATTTCATGTTTTCATTGATTCCTTTTATGGTTGAAATAAATGATCTTTATGCATCTTGATAGCCTCATTTAATGTCTTGGAAACATGTGTTTAAGTCATCTTGTTTATAGCTATATGTGGTTGTTGATGTGCTGGAAGGAAAGGAAACAAAAAGGAAAAAAATCAAGTTCCCGGACCTGCTACATGCCCAGGTCCGATCGATCGGACGTGCAGGCCGATTGATCGGACTGTCTTTAACTGTAAGGCTTTTTGAGCCGATTGATCGGACTGTAAGGCCGATCGATCGGACCTGTCCGTATTTGGGACAGAAATTCTATTGGGGACCTTGGCTACCCTCCTTGGACTCATTTGACCATATGTGAGGACGTCTTGAGCCGATGCTCTTCACGGTTGGTTCGGAGGCATCGAAGTTCAATCTATTTCAATCTTGAACAGGATGGAACGACACAATATCTTCTTCATACCTAAATGCAAAGTCTATTTCCTTGGGTATCACGAATTCTATTCCTTTCGGTGACTGAGTAGGTTGCTCGATGGTTCCGGGTTGACATCATACTTAGGACGGACCGTTTATAGTCTTGATTTTTCTATCATAGCATCTAGTACTATCCATAAGCTCATTTAAAGTTTTGAAAAGCGTAAAAGTGCATAAGGAGCCCGGAATGTCTTCAAACTCAAGGAGTACCAAGTAATGACTATAATTGATATACGGGACCCCTATTCACTTAAATAGATCTTGAAATTAATATTTTTCCCGGAATTGTTATAGTTCATTTTATTTCTTCATTTCCAAGATTTACTTTACATGATCTGTTTTCCCGAAAGCTTGATGGTTACACTAGTAACATTGACTTGTCCCGAAGAGTATTGCCCGATATGAAATGAAAGTTATGCATTTGAATATTCTTGCTCGTTCATTGATTTACTTGTACTTGATTTACTTGCATATGTATCGATGTGTTATTTAACCTATGAGTCGGCATCACTAAGCTTGGATACCTTGTCGGTTTGATCCACCGACTTGGAAATTCCTCTCCCGTCCCGCCAGCTGCAGTTTGGATCCCAATACCCGGTCATTACCGTGGTCCCGTCCCGATACCAGGTTCGCTACCGTGGTCCCGTCCCGTATATTTATATTGTATATATGATTTGCGTTGAATCTCCTCACCTTGTGTGACTGAGATCAACATCCCGTGATACTGTTGTCACTTTAGTGACAGAGGACTTAGCTTTATGTGATTGCCATCTTGTTAGTTCCTGATTCCTTGGTTACCTCATATGTTTTATCTTGTTTATACATTTTCTAGCAAATGATTGATCTATTTTATAAGAGTTATTGCTTAAACAGATTTCCTTGCTTTCCGAGATATTTCATCTATTATTTGTGGTTGTATCTTTTCACTCTCTTGCCAGACCGTCGTGTCTGACCCATTTGCTTTGGTACTCAGGTCTCGTTGCCGGTTTCCTTGAGGAGGAGCCAGAGGAGGCGGTAGGTGAGCCGCAACCTCTAGTTGAGTGGCGTGCTGAAGATGTCATGTAGACATCGGGTTGCTACAAGAGGCGTAACATTTTGGGGAGAACTTATTAACCATTCTTTTGGGTTATTATTTTGTCATATTGGCCTTTGTTGGCTTCTAATTTTGGGAAATGTAACTAAAATATCTTTTGATAAACTTTAACTATTTTTGGGAAACATGCTATAGATCATTGCTCATTCTGATATAGTTTTGATATTTGATGTTAATGCTTACATGACTAGAGATAGTTGTCTATTTGATTTGCTACACGCTTCCGCACTAAAAAGAAATATTCATGCAAGGTTGTGATATCCTCACCGCGGACACCTGTGGGAAATTAAATAAGTTGTATATTGTTGATGTAGATAATCATCATTAATCATTGTTCACTAATGTCCCGATCCAGGATTTCCGATCCGGGGTCGCGACATTACACATCGTGCGTGTCCGGTTCCGTGGCCGGAATCCCCGTATATGTGGGAATCGTGTCGTGATTATATTATGTATATCGTGCTTGTCATGCATGCTTGCTCTTTTCATTATAAATGATAGAGAAAGGATGGGCTCTTTGTGGGTTGTAACTATTCATGATATTATATGTACTCATGCTAGTTTGTTTTAGTATCTCAACTTTGTTATGTATTCTCGGAAATGTATCTCAGTCATTGTGGTATTTCAAATAAGAGATTTGCCCTTTTATGTTTTATTAGAACGTTTATCGTTTCATGCTCATGCCTAAATTGATTACCTGCCAAACCGTTGTGTTTGACTCTTGTTGTTGGTGCCTAGGTGCAGGAGACGTTACCTTTGAGGAGGAGCGTCCGGAGGAGGCTTTTGAGCCAACCCTAATTAGAGAGTGGCAGCCGGACGATGTCAACTAAACGTCGGGTGGGTTCTTGAGTTTCACCAATTTTTGTCATGGGGTTCCTTTATTGTTTTGAGAATTGTATTGGCCTGTGTTGGCCTCTTTAACTTACTTGTGTAGTCTCGTAACTTGAATTCTAATGGGAATGCCATGTTAACTCCTTTCTTTTGATACTATGTCTTGTCATTATTTGTCATAGCACTTAAAGACTTATTGGTGCTTATCTTGATGTGATTTTGCTACACGCTTCTGCAAACTTGATCGTGTGAGACAGATTCCGCGTGCTTAGGGAATCCTCACTGCGGGAACCTGTGGGAAAACATAACAATCTTAGAAACAACACGTCGCGGGCCCGGGGATCTGTTCCGGGGTTGCGACACGATGTAATAACGATCTTAGGCCAAAGGAGATCATCAATGAATGTCAGATTGAGTTTGAGACCCTCATTACATACAGGAGAGCACATATGGCAAATGAGCTTGTACTGTGCAAAGTGCGTGGATCGTATGAGGAGTCTTTTATGATATTGCCACTCTATTGCAATGAGCTTCATAGAACCAACCCCGGTTCGTATACTGCGTTGGACATCAGGGAGGATGAACGATTCAGATGCTTCTTTTGGTCCTTCGGTCCATGCTTAAGGTCATTCCAAACCTCTCTAAGGCCATTGATAACGGTGGATAGATCACACCTTCGTGGCAAATATCCAGGAGTGTTAATGGTGGTCGTAACACATAATGCAAATCATCAATTGTTCCCCATTGCATTTGCCTTCGCTAAAGCGGAGCGACGTGATAGTTGGAAGTGGTTTCTTGTACACTTGTCCTTGTTGTTGGGTGAGCAAAAAAATCTGACAATCGTATCCGACTGTTAGAAAGGTCTGATTCCTGCAGTACAAGCCATAATGTCAAGCGCAAAGCATTGTTTTTGTTACCATCATATACCGAAAACATAAAGGCAGCTTTCAACAACCACGACATTATAAGAAAGTTTTGGAGCGCAGCGATGGCATACCGACCTTGTGAGTACGATGCTTGCATGGACCACATAAAAAGTGTAGATGAGCGAGCATATAATTACATCCACGCGATCGCCCATTAGTTCTGGTCAACGGCATTTTCTCATGGACGCAGGTATGACATGCTTACCATCAATGCTGCAGAGTGCACAAATAGTCTCCTTAAAAGACACCCGAGTGCTCCCGATTACAAAATAAGTGGAAGAGATACGTGCAAAACTCATGTAATTCTTTCAGAGATAGTCAACTCAAGTACAAAGCATCACTTCAATAGTAACACCGTATGCAGAGAAGTACCTAGCCACAGAGATGGAAGAATCGTGAAGGATGATGGTACGAATAACGGCATTGAATGAATATCAAGTGCAATCTTCAAAGTATGTTGATGTAGTTAATCTAGATCGCAGGTCATGCTCGTGCCGCAAATGGGACGTGATTGGGATCCCATGTTGCCATGCTGTTGCCACTATGAAAGCGCGAAATATAAATCCATATGAGTATTGCGAGCACCGGTACCTCACAAGCACGTACCAGAAAACGTACAGTGATGTCATTCATGCATCCCATGATAAAAAGCAATGGGAACAACATGTAACCACCGGGAGAGTCCTCCCACCATTGGCTAGCAAGCAACTGGGTCGACCAAAGAAGAACAAGATACGAGTTGAAGATCGACATCGCAAGCGAAGAGTGGTAACTTGTTCGTGTTGTAAAGAGAGGGGTCACAACCGTGGCAGCTGTAAAAATCCGCCAATTCAACAATGACGTTGATGGATTTTCTGTTTTGGGGCTGCTCATGTAATTTTTTTTGTTTTGGGGTATGTTTTTGGATAGTTTTTTTTTTTTTTTTGTATGTATGTTTATGGGTTGTCTTATTAATATGGAAGTATTTTTTTTTGTTGCATTTTTAGAAGTTTGTGTATATAAATTATCATTTCTTTTGAAACAATGTTTTGCACTTTTGGATGCTTTTGTATAATTTATCATTTCTTTTGAAAAGAGGTGTGGAACCCAATTTTTTATTCTCGAAGATGATGTAATGTAGTTATGCAATGTAACAATTCTGCATGGATTTTTATATAATGCACGTGGAATGTTTCATTACAAGGTCGGTGATGACCTTAGTAGTGTTAAATAAGGTCACCACCGACGCAGGTTAGCTATTTTTTTAACAAGAAGTTGTAACTTTTCAGGAGAGTAATGTGAAAAAATTGATTACAGGGTTGGCGATGACCTTACCTTTGTAAAATAAGGTCATCACCGACGCATGTTTCCCTTTTTTTATACCAGAAGTTGTAACTTTTCCAGAATATTTGTGTCAAATTTTCTAAGTATGGGTCGGCGATGACCTTACCTTTGTAAAATAAGGTCATCATCGACACAGATTTTCCTATTTTTTAACCAAGAGTTGTAACTTTTCCAAGAGGATTTTGAAAAAATTTCTAAGTACGGGTCGGCGATGACCTTACCTTTGTAAAATAAGGTCATCACGACGCAGGTTTCCCTATTTTTTAACCGGGAGTTGTAACTTTTCCAAGAGGATTTTGGCAAAATTTCCAAGTACGGGTTAGCGATGACCTTACCTTTGTAAAATAAGGTCATCACCGACGCATGTTTCCCTTCTTTTTTTTTACCAAGAGTTGTAACTTTTCCAAGAAGATTTTGGCAAAATTTTAAGTACGGGTCGGCGATGACCTTACCTTTGTAAAATAAGGTCATCACTGACACATGTTTCCCTTTTTTTTTACCAAGAGTTGTAACTTTTCCAGGATATTTATGTCAAATTTTCTAAGTATGGGTCAGCGATGACCTTACATTTGTAAATAAGGTCATCACTGACGTAAATAAGCTAATATAAACAATCACTACAAAAGCAAGCACCACAACACAAAGGTTTATAGTGGTTCGGCCACAATGCCTACGTCCACTACCGGCTTGTGATCCAATCACCCCACCGGATTTCCACTATTTATGCTTTTCAATAGGCTAAGCAATAACCCTTACAATGAAGTTTTTCTAGGCTAAACAACAACCTCTTAATGTGCTTTTCTAGGTTAAGCAATAACCTTTACAAGATGCTTTTCTTAGGCTAAGCAATAACCTTTACAAATGAGATTTCTCTAAGAAGGTGTCTTCACAAAAGATCACTCTAAGAGATACAATAAGCACAATTGAATTGCCTCTAAATAGGCTAATATGAAAGTGTAAATCAAATTACAAACATACACTAAAGAAGCTAAGGTGTGTGCACAAGTGTATGAATGCTTTACTTCAATCAATTTCTACAATGAAGCTCCTAAATGAATGCTTGATGCATTTTAAAATCAAAGCTTAGAAAATGATGATTGAAGATAAAACTAATCACATATAAGATTCAAACAACTTTGAAGAAATGAACTAAACAAGTTGTATGAATATTTAAAGTCTAAGGGCATGTGAATTAGTCAAGAGAGTTTGCAAACCATTCTTAATATTCCAAAGATGATAATGAGTTTGCAAAACAACTCTTTAAAAACTAGAAATCATGCATAAAAGAAAATACAAAGATTTAAACATGCATAGATTCTAATTTTAATGGAAATAAAAAAGACAAGTAAGATGTATCTTTTTAAAACTCAACCATTTGATTTCCAAAAAGCCCTCTAGCCTTTACAACTTCATCCCCTTTCTTTGGCTCCAAAATGGTCTCAAAAGTTCATCATTCAAGCCTCTTGAAAGATGGGAAATGAATGGACTTTATACAAGAAAACAGTCCAACGGCTAGTCCCCGGCCGACCTGGAAACAGGTCTCGGTCGACCGGGTTCACACAACGGTCATATTTCTGACCGTTGGTGCTTCAGGGACCAGTCGGCCTGCAGTGTGGCCGGTCGACCGGGTCCCCTGGGCCGGTCGACTGGCAACACTGCTGGTCGACTCCCTGGGACCAAAATTCCCAAAAATGCATATCTTCAAAGTATTTCTTGGGGGAGCTTTTGGCCACTAAATCAAGCTTGAATAGCATATTTTAAATCAAACTAAGATGTTTAAAAACATGAAACACAAAAAGCCTAAAGAGATTCGAAACTTTAAAACCAATGGCTTGCTTGATTTCTAAAAACTCTTTTCACATTTAAATGCATACAAAAATGATTCTGAAAAAGATGAATGTATGCAAGGCACAAACCTAAATCCTCAATTTGATTTCTCAAAAGTAATGCACAGAGAATTAGGTTTTCAAAAGAGTTTGGATTCTAAAACAAATGCATCCAAGTTTAAAAGCAAAACATGCATAAATCATTAATTCTACAAGTCTAAAATCCTATGCATGTATAAAACCAGATTTCAAGATTTTCTAAAACAATACATGTGTGAAAATTCAAATGATGCTAAAGTGAAAATGCATCCATCAAATTGCAAATACAAAATCCCTAACAATTCTTACCTAGAGATGGTCAAACAAAAGGAATGAAAACAAATGGAGAACTTTCCCAACTTTAGCTTTCAAGAAGAAGATTTCAATAGGAAGCTTGAGATGAGAGGAAGAAGATGATGGCCTTGGAATCTTCTTTGGAGATCTATAGCTAGAGCATGCAAGATGAGGAAGATGGAAAAGAAAGAAGGGTTTTCAGCCCTAGGTCAAGAAGTTGCAGGGATTTGGGGGAAATGAATGAAAAGAGAGGGAGAGGGGGATTAAGTGATGACAATGCCCCCCCCCCCCACCCCCCAATTAGCTTGAACCTTGAAATGGCCAAAACACGATCTTGTGGGCCTCGACGAAGAAGGATAAAATGATAATCGAAATATCTAGTTTCCAAAAAGTATATTTTTGACATGGTTTTGAGATCTCGAAAATTGTGTCCAGATTTGTGCATAGAAGACAATTTTACCCTCTTTGGGACAGAACTTGGGTTTTTGGGCTTCAAACATGAATGAGCTTAAGACGAAGTTGTAACACATAGAAAAATCATTCAAATGAAATCAAAATCACAATCACACGGAAACCGATACGATCTTCCCAAACTTACACATGCACTCAGGCCTTCCTAAGTGTGTCTGACTAATACTAAACGTTATCAAAATTCCCAAAGCTATGTCCAAGACTAAAACTGATTATTTCTAACCCAACGACAACTAAACCCACTTAGGACTAAACACATACTAATCGTACACTAATCGAATTGGCCTGGGTCGGGGTCTAACATCCTCCACCCCTTAGGATATTTGGTCCACCAAATAAATCAAACAATTACCTCTGGTAAAAGCTGTGGATACTTCATCTGCACTTGCTCTCTCAATTCCCAGGTGGCTTCCTCTGGCTCGTGATTCTCCCAAAGTACCTTGACCCAATGAATAGTCTGATTTCTCAACTCTTGCTCTTTGGTATTAATTATCTTGATCTGTCTTTCCACATACGAGGCATCTTCCCGAATCTCCAAAGGCTCATGCTGTAGTATATGTGAAGGACTAGAAACATATTTCTTGAGCATAGAAACATGAAAAACGTTGTGTACCCCGGAGAGTTCCGGCAGTAACGCAAGTCTATAAGCGACATCTCCAATTTTGCTCAAAATCTCATACGGACCAATAAACCTTCTAAACAATTTGCCCTTCTTGTTAGGGATTTTGTATTTTCAATTTGATGGATGCATTTTCACTTTAGCATCATTTGAATTTTCACACTTGCGTTGTTTTAGAAAACCTTGAAATCTGGTTTTATACATGCATTGCTTTTAAGATTTGAAAAAGTATAGTTTTATGCATGTTTTGTTTCTAAACTTGGATGCATTGATTTTTAATATCCAAACTCTTTTGAAATCCTAATTCTTTGTGCTTTACTTTTGAGAAATCATATTGAGGATTTAGGTTTATGCCTTGCATACTTTCATCATTTTCAGAATCGTTTTTGTATGCATTTTTATGAGAAAAGAGTTTTATCAAATCAAGCTAGCCTTTGGTTTTAAAGTTTCAAATCATTTTAGGCTTTTTGTGTTTCATGTTTTTAAACATCTTCGTTTGATTTAAAACATGTTTCCTAGCTTGGTTTATTGGCCCAAAAATCCCCACAAAGAAATACCTTCAATTATGCAAAATATGGGATTTTTTGATCCAGGGGGTGTTCCGGTAGTGTCGCCGGTCGACCGGCCCAGAGGTCCCGGTCGACCGGGAACACTGCAGGCCATCTGGGGCCCTGGAGCCCCAACGGTCATTTTTCTGACCGTTGTGTGATCCCGGTCGACCGAGACCTGTTTGCAGGTCGACCGAGGACTAGCCGTTGGACTGTTTTTCATTATAAAGTCCATTCATTTCCAACCTTTTTGAAGGCTTGATACATGAACTTTTGAGACTATTTTGGAGCCAAAGAAAGGGGAAGAAGTTGGGAAGGCTAGAGGGCTATTTGGAAATCAAATGCTTGAGTTTTAAAAAGGTACATCTTACTTATCATTTTGATTTCCATTAAAATTAGAATCTATGCATGTTTAAATCTCTGTATTTTCTTTTATGCATGATTTCTAGTTTGAAAAGAGATGTTTAGCAAACTCAAAATCACCTTTGGTAAATTAGATTGGTTTGCAAACTCTCTTAACTAAATCACATACACTCTTAGATCTTATTATTCATACAACATGTTTTAGTTCATTTCTTTAAGTTGTGTGAATCTTTCATGTGATTAGCATTTATCTTCAATCATCATTTTCTAAGCTTTGATTTTAAAATGCATCATGCATTCATTTAGGAGCTTCATTGTAGAAATTGATTGAAGTAAAGCATTCATACACTTGTGCACACACTTTAGCTTATTCTAGTGTATATTTGTAATTTGAATTACACTTTCATATGAGCCTATTTAAGAGGCAACATCATTGTGCTTAAATTGTATCTCTTAGAGTGATCTTTTGTGAAGACACTTTCTTAGAGAAATCTTTATTTGTAAAGGTTATTGCTTAGCCTAAGAAAAGCATCTTGTAAAGGTTATTGCTTAGCCTAAGAAAAGCATTTTGTAAAGGTTATTGCTTAGCCTAGAAAAGCACATTGAGAGGTTGTTGTTTAGCCTAGAAAAACAACATTGTAAGGGTTATTGCTTAGCCTATTGAAAAGCATAACTAGTGGAAATCCGGTGGGGTGATTAGATCACAAGCCGGTAGTGGACGTAGGCATTGAGGCCGAACCACTATAAACATTGGTGTTGTGGTGCTTGCTTTTGTGGTGATTGTTTATATTAGCTTCCGCATATTGTTTGATTAATCATCACATGTGACTAGTTTTTGTTAAGAAGTTAAAATTGGTTTTAAATTGGTCACATTTGTAGCTCACCCTATTCACCCCCCCTCTAGGGTTAGGATCCCAAGGACTTTCAGTTGGTATCAGAGCGGGTTACTCCATTTTAGGGCTTAACAACCCGGAGTTGATCCTTGCTAGATTTGAACCCTAGTGTTGTGATTTATTGCATATCTTTTTAAAGATTTCCACTATGATTGAAAATTGAATTTTCCCTAGCCTCATTGCACCACTCTAAGACTTTTTCAAGTTATATCTTCAAGAGTTGGTGAGTCCTCAAAGTGATCTCTCAAGGACATCCTTTTCAAGACCTTAGGTGAATCTTCATTGGTACACATTTAAACTAATCTTAAGGCCTTGATCCCCCTAGACCAACCTATTCTTTAATAGTTAAATCATATTGTTGGTCATGTTGCATTTGCATTTTGTTTCTATATAGTTACATCTATTAAAATGCATTGTTTCTTTATGATCATTTGACTTTGTTTTCATGCACCATTCTAAGTTACATGTCATGGTTTTCAAAATCTTTTGATTATAAATTCATCATGATTAGATTTGCTTTTTGCTCACATTTAGTTTTATGTTTTGCATTGCATTTCTACATGATCAATTGATTGTGATTTCAAAAGCTTTCATAGCTAGATTATTCATGATCAATTGTTGTTGCAAAATCATTTGTGTAGATGTCATAGTAAGATTTTTTGAACAAATGATTTGAATCAATTTAAGTTTTCCATGGATTCCTAAGTTATACTTTTATATGGAAAGTCATTGTTTTGAAAAATCAACTTGTATGTGTTTCATTTAAGTCATATCTTTTAAAATACAATGTTGAAAATTGATCTTCAAAATCATTCTAAGTCATATCTTTTAAAATACAATGTTGAAAATTGATCTTCAAAATCATTCTTTTTATGCTTATTGTTGGATTTTGTTTATCAAAATGATTTGAAGATTGTTTGAATGGAAATGCACTATAACATCATTAGTTATATTCATCTAAGCATGTTCCATGTTCTCATTTCCTTTTCTTTTGGTTTCATTATCTTAGAAATGGAGATGTATGTTGTTTGCATCCTTGCTTAGTTGTTTACATTCTTTTTATATGCAAATGACTATTGGTTCCATGTATGGTTGTGTTCTTAGTTATATTTGTAGAAACCATATTAGAACCCAAATCCATCCTCTATGCCTTATAGTCATTTCTTTTTGGATGGTTATGATGTTGATTCATGTAGATTCTCTTGGTGTCATCCTTATACATGTTTCAACTTCGTAAGTAGTGATCTTAATCATATGAAACTCTTTGAAATCCATTCCTCGTATTTCTATATGTTTGATGGATATCTTAGATGTTGAATTCATATGATTTTGACACTTTGGAAATTGCATGCCTTACCAAGTCATATCCTTTAGTATTGCAATTTACCTTGTTCATCTCTATGCTCATTAGTCATATCTTTAAAAGTGATGAATATCTATTTATGATGCTTGATGGAATTCTGTGTTTGTCACATCCTTGCTTTTAATCATATTGTCATATTCAATTGGTTTCATTTGGTATAACCTTCCATTGATTACATCTCCAATTGATATCTTATCTTGTGTATGTGATAGACCTTGTGTACATTGGATTGAGCATGATAGTTACATATTTGTTCCATGTCACACACCATTAGCATCATAAATTTCATGTTGCCACCTCTCTTGCTCATATAGGTATATCTCATGACCTCCATATTTATGTGTTCATAATATTGGTTGGTTATTAGTTGAGGTTGGCTTCATGCTTGAATTTCATTTCACTCATTCTTGCACATTAATAGTCATATTTATTGTTTGAATGAAATGATTTCAAAACCTTTATAGCATATGCTTTCCATAGTTAAATTATTTAATGCTATGTTTAGTAAACCCCATTGCATCATGGATAGCTCTAATTTAGATTTTTCCTAATATTTATATTTTTAAATCCATTTTAGAGTGATTGTGTTTAAAAGTCTTATCTTTGAATCTCAATTGGTACTCTTTGTTTTTCCAATTGGTATCCATGATTGCTTTTCCCATTGACCTTGCTTTCTTTTGGCAATTTGATCATATTGAGCCTTATAGTTAAATGAATCTAATCATTTCCTTCAAGTTGACCCTCATTTGGTTAAACCATCTTCTTCTTGCATCTAATAGTTAAATCTTTGTCAAATGTTTGACAAAAGAAGAGAATGGATTGAGGGGGAGTGTAAACCTTCATAGGAAGTATTAGTTTTGATCAAATTGACCATTGGATTGCCTTTGAGCCCTTAGAGATATCTTCCATACATGATAGCCCGTTATGTATTTCATTTTCGATTTCATTTGTTAACAGGTGCTACTAAAGGTATTCTCCTTATCTCATGTGTGTAGGTAGTTCAAGTACTCAAAGGGGAGAGAGCATTCAAGTTAAGCTTCCTAAGGAGAGTTGTATATGATCTTCTACAAGGGAAGAGAATGCATACCTTGCCAAAGGGAGAGAGAGGCATGGTCAAAGGGGGAGAGCTAATAGAAGAAAGAAAGCTTGGAGCTAAAGAAGATGCTTGGCCATAGAGAGGAAGATGAAAAGAAAGCTTGAAGAATGATCAAGCTCCAAGCATCAAGAAGTTTGAAGAAAAGAGCCCAAGAGCCCAAGCTAAGAGGAGGAGCATCCAAGAAGATTTCAAGACTTGTCCAGCTGAGGGGGAGCTGAAGACTTGGTGTGTTATTTCAATGATGAGTAAGTTGCCATCAAATTGCAAAGGGGGAGATTGTTAGGGATTTTGTATTTGCAATTTGATGGATGCATTTTCACTTTAGCATCATTTGAATTTTCACACTTGCATTGTTTTAGAAAACCTTGAAATCTGGTTTTACACATGCATTGCTTTTAAGATTTGAAAAAGTATAGTTTTATGCATGTTTTGTTTCTAAACTTGGATGCATTGGTTTTTAATATCCAAACTCTTTTGAAATCCTAATTCTTTGTGCTTTACTTTTGAGAAATCATATTGAGGATTTAGGTTTATGCCTTGCATACTTTCATCATTTTCAGAATCGTTTTTGTATGCATTTTTATGAGAAAAGAGTTTTATCAAATCAAGCTAGCCTTTTGTAAGACCCCGACCTGAGTGAACCCGATTAGTACTAATTAAGTTGCGTGTTAGTGCTAAGCTTGATTAGTGTCTTTGGCTAAGTTGGGTTTGGAATAGCTTTTGATATAGTTTTGGGGATTTTGATTTGCTTTGTGTTAGTAGGGCCCTTTGGGGGTTCCTTTTCATGACATTGCATATGTTTGAGGATTTATCGGAGGTTTCTACATTGATGATTTTAATCCCGTTTTACTCGTTTTGATAATCCCTACAACTTTCATGTTGATCCCGTTCCCGTTTGAGATCCCGAATACCGATTTCATAGCCTTGAGGGCAAAACAGTCATTGCACACAAAATCTGTACCCAAAACATGATATTCCCAAAACCCGCAAAACTTATACTTTTTGGAGACTAGATATTTCGACGATCATTTCTTCCTTCTTCGTCGAATCCATTAGAAGCCCCGAAAGCCATGTTTTCAGCTTAAGTAGATTGTTAGTGGTGGAGCCCACTCCTCACTTGCTACAAGAGGAGACCCTTTCCTTCCATTATCATTTTCCAGCACAAGAGAGTGAGAACTAGGGTTTTCTCCTTCTTCTTCTTGCTCTTGCCCTCCATCACTCAATCCATTCCCAAGCTTGCACCAAGAGGAGATTGGAGGCCACCATCTTCTTCATCTCCTTGAGAGCTTTCTTTCCATAGCTTTTGTGGAACACACCAACCATTACAAGATTTCCTTAGAGCTTACCATTGCCATTAGAGGACCTTGCAAGTAAGTATTTCCCTTCATCTTCTAGATTTGTTATCTCCTAGCCCTTGAGAAGCTTCACTATCATCCTTGGAACATTTCCTTGCTATTTCATTGTTTTGACTCTTTTAGGGTTTGTTGTATTTGGGGTTTTTGCATTGTAGCTTGGGCCATTGATTTGAAAGACTTGTTAGAGCTTGGTTTACTTGATTTGAAGACATAAGGCAAGTGGATGAATGACTTTTCCAAAGCTTTCATTTATTTTGAATATTTCCATTAATGCACATTTAATGTTTTGTTTTGAAATGAATGCTTATGATGGAGTATTGATGGCACATTTATGAGCATAGTGAAGTGGTAGTTCATGGCATTGAATGTCTTATTGTTTTGTTCAAATGTATATGTTGTGAAATGGTTTCCTTCTTCCTTTTTCCTTGTATTAAATGTATGGTTGATGGAGGAGAATGGGATGGATAATGTTAGAGATTTGAAGTAGATGGAATGGGATTTTAGGCTCCTCATTTGATGTGTAAGAAGGGCTAAAAGGAGGTTGTAAAAAGGAAGAATTTCTGTGGAGCTGAACTGGTCCGAATTCAAGATTTGGACAGTTCGCTCGAGCGACCATGACAGTTCGCTCGAGCGAACTGTCCAGGGAAGAGTTCGGGCATTCCAGTAGCTCGTTCGCTCGAGCGGACCCCCTGGTCGCTCGAGCGGACATCCCAGCACTCGTTCCAGAGAGTTGTCCGTTCGAACGCATTTAAATATCCGCTCGACCCAATGAGTTCGTTCGAGCGACGTCAAATTCGCTCGAGTGGACCCACCCAGACACCATTCCAGCGAGCGGTGCGGGTCGTCTGGCATGGGTTGTGTTGGGGAAAATGTTCAACTGTTTCGATGTTTGGGTCTATCCTCTGGAACCCCTCTATGTCTAGAAGATTTATTTAAGTATTGTATGAGGCCAAATGGGAAAGAAACCATATCACAAAGATTTCATTCGAAGGTTTGAAACTTCAAAGTGTATAAGGAGCCCAGGATGTCTTCAAACTCGAAGAGTACCAAGCCTTTATCTTAATCGACATACGGGGTCCCTATTCACTTCAATAGATCCTGAAACCCGTGTTTTCACCCGATAGCGTTATAGCTCATTGTTTACTTCATCCCAAGATTTAATTTATATGATTTGTTTTCCCGAAAGCTCGAAGTTACACTAGTAACAGTTATTTGTCCCGAGATGTATTGCCCGATATGAATTGACAGCGTGCCCTTGAGCACCCCCGTTTTACTCGTTTATTTATTGTACTTGAATTGCTAGCATATGTCTCGATTTGTTATTTGACCTATGAGTCGGCATCACTAAGCTTGGATAACCTTGTCAGTCTGATCCACTGACTTGGAAATCCCTCTCCCGTCCTGCCAGCTGCAGTTTGGATCCCGATACCCGGTCATTACCGTGGTCCCGTCCCGATACCCGGTTCGCTACCGTGGTCCCGTTCCCGTATATTTATATTGTATATATGTTTACGTTGCTTCTCCTCACCTTGTGTGACTGAGATCAACGTCCCGTGATACTGTTGTCACTTTAGTGACAGAGGATTTAGCTTTATGTGATTGCCACCTTGTATTCCCGATTTCCTTGGATACCTCATATGTTTTATCTTGTTTACTTGTTTTCTAGCAAATGATTGATCTATTTTATAAGAGTTCTTGCTTAAACAGATTTCTATGATTTTCAAGGTATTTCATCTATCATATGTGGTTTTGTCTTTTCACTCTCTTGCTAGACCGTCGGGTCTGACCCGTTGCCTTGGTACTCAGGTCCCGTTGCCGGCTTCCTTGAGGAGGAGCCAGAGGAGGCGGTAGGTGAGCCGCAACCTCTAGTTGAGTGGCGTGCTGACGATGTCATGTAGACATCGGGTTGCTACAAGAGGCGTAACATTTTGGGGAGAACTTATTAACCATTCTTTTGGGTTATTATTTTGTAATATTGGCCTTTGTTGGCTTCTAATTCTGGGGAATGTAACTAAATGATATTTTGTCTAACTTTAACAACTTTTGGGAAACATGCTATAGATCATTGCTCATTCTGATACATTTTTGATATTTGATGTTAATGCTTGCATGACTAGAGATAGTCTAACTATTTGATTTGCTACATGCTTCCGCACTCAAAAGAAATATTCATGCAAGGTTGTGATATCCTCACCGCGGACACCTGTGGGAAATTAAATAAGTTGTATATTGTGGATGTAGATCAATCCTCATTAATCATTCACCACCATTAGTCCCGATCCTGGATTGGGATCCCCGGTCCGGGGTCGCGACACCATTGGTTTTAAAGTTTCAAATCATTTTAGGCTTTTTGTGTTTCATGTTTTTAAACATCTTCGTTTGATTTAAAACATGTTTCCTAGCTTGGTTTATTGGCTCAAAAATCCCCACAAAGAAATACCTTCAATTATGCAAAATATGGGATTTGTTGATCCAGGGGGTGGTCCGGCAGTGTCGCCGGTCGACCGGCCCAGAGGTCCCCGTCGACCGGGAACACTACAGGCCATCTGGGCCCCTGGAGCCCCAACGGTCATTTTTCTGACCGTTGTGTGATCCCGGTCGACCGAGACCTGTTTGCAGGTCGACCGAGGACTAGCCGTTGGACTGTTTTTCGTTATAAAGTCCATTCATTTCCAACCTTTTTGAAGGCTTGATACATGAACTTTTGAGACTATTTTGGAGCCAAAGAAAGGGGAAGAAGTTGGAAAGGCTAGAGGGCTATTTGGAAATCAAATGCTTGAGTTTTAAAAAGGTACATCTTACTTATCATTTTGATTTCCATTAAAATTAGAATCTATGCATGTTTAAATCTCTGTATTTTCTTTTATGCATGATTTCTAGTTTGAAAAGAGATGTTTAGCAAACTCAAAATCACCTTTGGTAAATTAGATTGGTTTGCAAACTCTCTTAACTAAATCACATACACTCTTAGATCTTATTATTCATACAACATGTTTTAGTTCATTTCTTTAAGTTGTGTGAATCTTTCATGTGATTAGCATTTATCTTCAATCATCATTTTCTAAGCTTTGATTTTAAAATGCATCATGCATTCATTTAGGAGCTTCATTGTAGAAATTGATTGAAGTAAAGCATTCATACACTTGTGCACACACTTTAGCTTATTCTAGTGTATGTTTGTAATTTGAATTACACTTTCATATGAGCCTATTTAAGAGTCAACATCATTGTGCTTAAATTGTATCTCTTAGAGTGATCTTTTGTGAAGACACTTTCTTAGAGAAATCTTTATTTGTAAAGGTTATTGCTTAGCCTAAGAAAAGCATCTTGTAAAGGTTATTGCTTAGCCTAAGAAAAGCATTTTGTAAAGGTTATTGCTTAGCCTAGAAAAGCACATTGAGAGGTTGTTGTTTAGCCTAGAAAAACAACATTGTAAGGGTTATTGCTTAGCCTATTGAAAAGCATAACTAGTGGAAATCCGGTGGGGTGATTAGATCACAAGCCGGTAGTGGACGTAGGCATTGAGGCCGAACCACTATAAACATTGGTGTTGTGGTGCTTGCTTTTGTGGTGATTGTTTATATTAGCTTCCGCATATTGTTTGATTAATCATCACATGTGACTAGTTTTTGTTAAGAAGTTAAAATTGGTTTTAAATTGGTCACATTTGTAGCTCACCCTATTCACCCCCCCTCTAGGGTTAGGATCCAAGGACTTTCACTTCTGTCCGAACCTCAAAGTCCCTCTAACTGGTGAGATCTTCAAGAACACTTTGTCACCCACTTGAAACTGCAACTCTCTTCTACGAGTATTTGCATAACTCTTCTGCCTACTTCGGGCGATCTTCAACCGTTCCTGAATCAACTTGACCTTGTCACTTGTCTCTCCAACTATCGTCGGTCCATGAAAACTATGTTCACCGACTTCTTCCCAGCAAACCGGAGTTCTACATCTTCTACCATAAAGTGCCTCAAAAGGTGTCATACCGATGCTCGAGTGATAACTATTGTTATAAGCAAATTCACAAAGAGGTAAGCACTCATCCCACTGAACTTTGAAATCCAATACACAAGCACGCAACATGTCTTCGAGAGTCTGTATCGTCCTTTCTGATTGACCATCGGCCTGAGGATGATAAGCTGTACTGAACTGGAGTTTGGTACCCATCGACTCATGAAGAGTTTTCCAAAACTTTGAAACAAACCTACTGTCTCTGTCTGAAGTAATGGAGACGGGCTGGCCCTGTTTACTAACAATTTCATCAACAAATAACTTCGCAAGAGGTGCCATATGCATCATATTCCCTGTCTTCATCGGAATGAAATGAGCAGATTTTGTCAGACGATCTACAATAATCCAAATTGCATTATTTCCCTTCTTGGTATTCGGCAAACCGGAAACGAAATCCATGGTGATGTGCTCCCATTTCCACTCCGGAATTTCCAACCGTCGTAACAAACCTGGGGCCTTCTGATGCTCTGCCTTAATCAACTGACAAGTTAGACAACGAGACATAAAAGCTGCTATCTCCCTCTTCAGTTGTTCCACCAAAATCTATTCTTCAAATTGTGGTACATCTTCGTGCTACCCGGATGCATAAAATATCTCGTGCTGTGAGCTTCGTTCATTATTTCACTCTTCAAATTATCCACATTTGGCACACACAACCGGTCCTGAAAATACAATATCCCATTCACCATCTTGAAATCTGGACGTTCTGTAATAACCTCTACTATCTTAGCCAAGTCTGGGTCTTGCAACTGATTTTCCTTGATCTTCTGAATGAAGGTAGGTTCTGAATCGATCCTAGAACAGGGTTGCAATTATAAATTATTCTCCGCTATTATCTCTGCTTGAAGAAGCAAAGATGTTAACCGAGTATCGTATCCACTGGGACAAAAAGGCTAAGTTGTGTTGTTTCCTAAATTCCTAAACTAATCCTATTAGAAAACAAAGTTTTGATTATTAAACTAATCCTATTAGAAAGCGAAGAGTTGGGTTGATGGGTTTGCAATTCCTAAATTAACAAATTAAAAGACAAGTTTTTGATCCAATTAGAGAAAAGTCTTAGGGTATGAATCCACCGTAGCCTCGTGCAATGGCGAATATAGGTCTAGGGTTTCACTGTCAATGCTTTCCAGACTCGTTCTGGTTACAAACCTTCACAGAGTCAACAAATAAGGGGAGTGGATGCAAATCAGGGCATAACCTATCTCTATGGCATAGATTATCCTAGATCTAACAAACACATTCATTCAAACATCATGTTATATGACTTGGTATTCCAAACTACAAGAATAAAACACCAAGAGAGATATTGCATTAATAAACGAATCCAATCAATGGATTAAATCAATTTCATATAATCAAAGCATTGAAAGTAAATCCCTAGAACCTATACATTGCCATAAACACAAAACTAAAGTTTCAACACAACCCTAAGATGGAGATTTAGTTACTCATGGAAGACGATTGACGAAGAGTTCTTGACGAAACCCCCATTGATGCTCTTCCCCAAGCTCCCAGAAAGCCTCCCAAAACTTCTCCCAAGATGTGAATATCCCCAAAAACGAGTTTGGGCTCTTATTTATAAGTTTTGGGGTGAAAAAGGTCTTTAATTCGTGCAGGAGATGGATTCCCGTCGGGTCCGGGCCCACTGGTCATTACAGCGAACTTCGCGAGGTCATATCTCCCTCGATATAGCTCCGATTTCTACAATCTTAGACTCCACGGATATCTACTCGAAAAGATCTTTCCAACGGTACATAGAGTTCATGAATCTGACACTCGAGTTGAAAGTTATGACCATTTCAAGTTGCTGCCTCTGAAAATTCCGAGAATCATGGTACAATTAGAAGACCTTCCATGTTGGCATGCTATGGGGTGAGTGGGACCCATGTTGGATGTCCAAGGCATGTTTGGACTCTTGCTTTGCTTTCTTATTTGAGTCTCTTCCCATATTTGGCAGCTTTCTTACTTGCAACTCCGGTTTGTCATGCTTTGTGGGATTTCTTCCATTTTAGCTCTGAATTTCACTCCTTGCATTTGTAATACCTACAAACAATAAAATAACATAATTAAGCTAATTAATCTCTATCGACGGTATAACCAAGTCCTCATTAAGGGGCCTAAAATGTATCTTTTAGGCTCTCATTAGGACCCCAATGTCGGAATGTACAAGAATTGGTGTCCCTGAAGTTGGGTTGCATTTTGAAGTTCCATTTACACAATGTCAAGTTAAAACCCTTAACATAGTCTAGTTTTTCAACCCTCAAGAAAATACACAAACAAAATAATTCTTCTTCCTGAATCTGGCAGGTTCGCTCGAGCGGACTTTATAAGGCGATGACACTTCGCTCGAGCGGATAATAAGTGCGCTCGAACGGACAGCTCTCTGTCTTGCTCCAGATTATACAGAGGGCAGTTCGCTCGAGCGGACAATAATGTTGCTCGAGCGGACAACTCTCTGTCTGCGCTCGGACCAAACAGAGGCTTGGTCGCTCGAGCGGACAAGCTTCTGCCTGTGCTCGCTGAGTGCAGAAAAGCCTTTCTTCTTGTACAACTTTCACTACATTTTTCTCCTCCTTCTCATCCATAAATCACATACAAATCCCTTGAGCCTTCATGCTCACCAAGGGTTCATTTCCACCATTTCACACATTTAATCCAATGAAAATAAGGTAATGAAATTTATAAACAATTCATATACACAATTTCTAAGATAACAATTTAATCAAAATACATATGCATCAATGAACCTATAAAGATTACTTGCCTTGCCCAATACTAAACAATCCTCTCAAGCACTTCACTCAAGCTATTCCAACACTACAAGAAAACCCATGAAAACCACACAAACTCACTCAACCTTGAAAGCAAGAAACCCATTTTACCAAAGGGGTTTGTAACATGAAAAACAAGATTTTTAAGAGGCTAAAAGACTTCAAGAAAAGTATGGGTTGAAGCTCTTACCCAGAGATGGTCAAACAAAAGGAATGAAAAAAAATGGAGAGCTTTCCCAACTTTAGCTTTCAAGAAGAAGATATCAATAGGAAGCTTGAGATGAGAGGAAGAAGATGATGGCCTTAGAATCTTCTTTGGAGATCTATAGCTAGAGCATGCAAGATGAGGAAGATGGAAAAAGAAGAAGGGTTTTCAGCCCTAGGTCAAGAAGTTGCAGGGATTTGGGGAAAATGAATGAAAAGAGAGGGAGAGGGGGATGACAATGCCCCCCCCCCCCAATTAGCTTGAACCTTGAAATGGCCAAAACACGATCTTGTGGGCCTTGAATGACTTCGACGAAGAAGGATAAAACGATAATCGAAATATCTAGTTTCCAAAAAGTATATTTTTGACATGGTCTTGAGATCTCGAAAATTGTGTCCAGATTTGTGCATAGAAGACAATTTTACCCTTTTTGGGACAGAACTTGGGTTTTTGGGGTTCAAACATGAATGGGCTTAAGACGAAGTTGTAACACATAGAAAAATCATTCAAATGAAACCAAAATCACAATCACACGGAAACCGATACGATCTTCCTAAACTTACACGTGCACTCAGGCCTTCCTGAGTGTGTCTGACTAATACTAAACGTTCTCAAAATTCCTAAAGCTATGTCCAAGACTAAAACTAATTATTTCTAACCCAACGGCAACTAAACCCACTTAGGACTAAACACATACTAATCGCATACTAATCGAATTGGCCTGGTTCGGGGTCTAACAATTATGCTGCCAAGGGAGGAGCAAATATGTAACTACGAATCTTTGACCGGTTTTTTGGCCCCATATCTCTCCCTTTGAACTGTTATAGTACTCTCAGCGGCTCTCATCGACATATCCAATGAGTAAGGACCAATGGTTGTGAGCGTGAATCACGTAGACTAGAGTTTTGCACTCCATCGCGTCCATTACACATTCTCCCTTTGGCCCAAAGGCCATGTCATCCTCAGTCTTTAGACCCTTTTCCCAGTAACTCTGCAAGACAAGCATCTTAGACATCAAACAAGAGAAGACATTTAACTAAGTGAGTAAAAAGTCAAAGTGGCTTTCATTTTTTATCAAACTTACGCATATACTAGGGTCAGCCAAGTATGCATCCTTGCACATTTCCCGTAACAGTTCAAACAAAAAATATATGATACTTGAGTCCATCCAAGTGCCCTCGTCCAATAAATCTCTTAGGGACTTAGAATCGACGCATGAGATTATCATATCCAGCTCATCTTTCCTGTCAATGCAATGAGTATTTCGACGTTGAATTAGTAAAAAACCAAACAAAGACTGCATTACTACGGAACTGTTTTCAACAATTGCAGTTACCTATGCATGTAATATTTATAGAAATCCATCAGCAGTTCCTTCTCCACATCTGTCAGAACATAACCCGTTTGGGGCAATGGATGTTGATAATCCAGAAACCTAACCGGGATCTTCCTTAGCCTCGGTATATGCTTGCACCTCCATATCAATGAATCGATTGTAGCCTGTGTAAGGGATACTGTTAGACCCCGACCCAGACCAGTTCGATTAGTGTGCGATTAGTATGTGTTTAGTCTTAAGTGGGTTTAGTTGTGGTTGGGTTAGAAGTGATTAGCTTTAGTCCTGGACATAGCTTTGGGAATTTTGAGAACGTTTAGTATTGGTTAGACACACTCAAGAAGGCTTGAGTGCACGTGTAAGCTTGGGAAGATCGTATCGTTTTCCGTGTGAGTGTGGTTTTGATTTCATTTGAATGATCTTTTTATGTGTTACAACTTTCGTTTTAAGACCATTCATGTTTGAAGCCCAAAAACCCATGTTTTGGCCCAAGGAGGGTAAAATTGTCTTTCTTGCACAAATCTGGACACAATTTTCGAGATCTCAAAACCATGTCAAAAATATACTTTTTGAAAACTAGATATTTCGATGATCATTTTATCCTTCTTCGTCGAAATCATCCGAGGCCCACAAGACCATGTTTTAGTCACTTCAACTTCAAGCCAAATGGGGCCCATGAGTCATCACTTAATCCCCTTTCCCCTCCCTTTTCATTCATTTCCCAATCTCTGCAACTTTTGAGTCTAGGGCAAGTGAGAAAACCTCTTTTCTCCTTCCATCTTCCTCTCCTTACTTGATCTAGCTAGAAGGCTCCAAAGAAAATTCTAAGACTACCAATTTCTTCCTCTCATCATAAGCTCTCCATTGATGCAAGTTTCTTGAGGTTCTAAGTTGGGCAAAAGCTTCATTTCATTCTCTTTCTCTTGTTTGACCCCTTCTAGGTAAGAGCTTCAACTCATGTCTTTCATAGAGTTATTTTGGTTCCTCAAGATTATGTTGTTCATGTTTTCAAACCCTATTTGAAAAATGGGTTCCTTGTTTCCATTTTGAGTGAGTTTTGTGTGTTTTCTTGTTTTTGCTTGTAGTGTGAGATTAGCATGTGTGAAGAGCTTGGAGGAGAGTGTTTAGCATTTGGGCAAGGCAAGTAATCTCTATAGGACCATTGTGCATGTATATTTTAAGCTACATTGTTGTTTTCGGAAATTTTGCATATGAAAATGTTTATAAGCTTCATGATCATGTTTTCCTTGGATTGGATGTTTGGGATTGTGAGAAATGTGTATTTTATCCCTTGGAGAGCATGGAGGCTCAGGGAGTGCAGGTGGAATGAAAAACAAGAAGAAGAGAAGAAGGAAATGTGGAAAATCTGCACTGAACTGTACTTCCCGTACAGTTTCGGTCAGCTGGCGGCTAGCCGTAATTCCCATTTCGGCTAACCGCGAGCCAACCGAAATCAGCGGTTCCTTTTCCAGTAGCTGACTTTTGCTTCAGGGTCCTGCGGTCAGCCCTGCGGTTAGCTCACGGCTAGCCGCCAGTTCCCTTGCGGCTAACCGTAAGCCAACCGAAATTATTACGGTTCCTTTTCCAGAGAGCAACATCAGACCTGGGTTTTCAGCGGTCAGCCCTATGGCCAGCTTACGGC
This sequence comes from Cinnamomum chago, assembly GCA_038049695.1. NCBI lineage: Eukaryota > Viridiplantae > Streptophyta > Magnoliopsida > Laurales > Lauraceae > Cinnamomum > Cinnamomum chago. The sequence goes on from CP142451.1 coordinate 66,912,104, forward strand.
TAGCCGCCAGTTTCTATTTCGGCTAGCCGCCAGCTGACCGCAAGCTGACCGAAATTGACCAATTCCTAGTTTTGAAGAAGTTTTGCAAGAGTGAAAACTAGAACATGTTAAGTGACCTTTAGCTTGATATTGTGTACTCGAAACTCGAGATGTCTTGAACTTCCGGGACACCAACTCTATTCCAAATTCCAACATTTGGGCTTCGAATACACAAAGATCAATCAAGGGTCCTCACATGTGCTTGATAGGCTTTGTGTTCGTACCTTAGTTTGATATAATGAATATCGTCGTGTACTCATTTTGAAGTTTAGTACAAGCTAGTTTTGAAAATGTGTTCCAAGAAAAAAGGGGATCACTTCCTAAGCGTGTTATGCATATTAATTATGCCCGTGCTAGTCGTGTTCATCGTGTTTCTATAAGTGATTTCCCCCTTTTTCTTATCTCGACGTGTTTAGACCGTGTTTCGCGTGTTTTGTGCATTCATGAATTAAGTAAACACCACTGAGCTTAGACTGCCCTTTCAGTCTGATCCACTGCCTGGGGGTCTTTAAACATGTGGACTGTCTGCAGACTGGTCGTGTATTTATTACACATCGTGCGTGTCCGGTTCCGCGGCCGGAATTCCCGTCTTTGTGGGAAATCGTGTCGTGCTTATATTATGTATATCGTGCTTGTCGTGCGTGCTTGCTCTTTTCATTATATAAATGATAGAGAAAGGATGGGCTCTTTGTGGATTGTAACTATTCATGATATATTATGTACTCATGCTAGTTTGTTTTGGTATCTCAGCTTTGTTCGTATTCTTGAAAATGTATCTCAGCTTTGATAGTACTTCATACCAAAGATTTGCTTACATGTTTTCTCTAAATGTTATTGTTCATGTTCATGCCTACATTGATTACCTGCCAAACCGTCGTGTTTGACCCTTGTTTATTGGTGCCCAGGTACAGGAGACGTTGCCTTTGAGGAGGAGCGTCAGGAGGAGGCTTGTGAGCCAACTCCCATGAGAGAGTGGCAGCCCGACGATGTCATTTAGATGTCGGACTGGTCCTCGAGTTTCGTCACCTTCAGTCTTGGGGTTTCTTTTGGTTATTTTGAGATTGTATTGACCTTTATTGGTCTCTTATGGGTTGTACTAAACTTAACTTGTTTTTGTATTAGTTCTATAACTTGAATATTAATGGGAATGCTTGTTAGCTTCTTTCTATGATACCATGCCTTGTGATCATTTGTTATGGCACCCAAATGTTTTGTTGGGCTCATCTTGATGTGTTTTGCTACACGCTTCCGCAATCGTGTACGTGTGCGTCAGATTCCGCGTGTCTTTGGGAATCCTCACCGCGGGAACCTGTGGGAAAATAATGAACCATTGAGCATAAACATCATCACCAACGTCGCGGGCCCGGGGATCCGTTCTGGGGTCGCGACAGATACAATGATTGCTTGGCTAGTGACCTTCAGTGGAGTGTTGTATCCTTGAGGATCGGGCGAGACACAGATAAGATCCTTGATAGGGATGTCATCCACATCACCAAAAGCTGCGTCAAAATTGCTGGCATCAGCTTCATTCTTTTGCTATTCATCCAAAGTGTGGGAGGCTAATGCCTTCATGATGGAGTCCTCTATCATCGAGGGAGCCTCGATACTAGGTCCAGGCTTCTTTACGGGGCTTTTTGAGTACTTCCTCTTAATCCTTGCACGTTTTTGCTATTTGACGGTCTGCAAAATGAAGCAAGTTATTGTGAGAAAATCACAAAAAACATTCATCAATTCACAAAATGAAATGCTCGAATTTAATTATATCCTTACGGGAGTATCATTAACTTCCTCATCGGATGAACCACATGTCTCGACATAGTCCTGGTATGTAGTCCCAAATGTGGACCTAAACCTGTTGACCTTTCTCTTAATCGAAGTTATGAAGGTGAGTAGGTCCACATTTGCAGCGATCGAACGATCGCATGACCGTACCACTTGGTCGAGGAAGAGAGAGACCTGCAGTGGACATATTGAAAGGATCTTGTTAGAACATTTATTAACTAAATCAATGTGAAGCAAAGTAAGGAATGCAAAAGGTGTGAACGTCATACTCGGGTCTGTGGGACTGTAGGAGCTTGGGCATCGGGCTCTGGGGGAGGATCCCTTTGTGGCTCGTCGCGTTGCCTGACACGGCCAATATGCATGATGGTATTCTCTTCATACCATCTCATGTATTCCTCTTCATCCTCCCCCCCACCCTTTTGATTTTTTTCCTTTTCTCTTGAGCACATTATTTGCCCGAACTTCCCATGACTTCACCTCCTCCTCATTCACTAGACTTCAATCTATCACAGATCTTCCCTTATTTTCTTTCCGCAATATGGGCCTGACGAAGCGTGGAGGCACCGTCTGTCTCAGGCCAAACTACCTCATAACCCTAGGGGTAGGTAACGCTCCAACACTCAATATGATATAAGGGGAGAATCTATTGTGAAGAGTGCTCTGTCAGTCTTCGAGACATGCTTCAAAAAATGCTTTCCGTATTTCTTATACGGCTGTCACTCAAACTGTGAATGAAGCATTGAGTGAGTTAGAGCTATTAAAGTAAGTATGAAAATTAATGGAAAACTGAAATGAAATCTTTCTACCTCTTTAGACGTGATGTAATTGAGTTGCTTTCGCACTTCTCTCAAGGTCGTAAGATAGGTCATTCCTAAAAGTCGGTTGGCCCATGTAACCATGATGGGAAACTGTATGTCATGGTTTAAGCAGTTGGTTGGACTTAAAACTCTACCAATCTTCATTCTGGTATAAGCTCAGATCTGTTAAAAGAGAGGGATTCATTAGAACATTAAGGACTAAATAGTGAAAGTATGATGGGGAAATATATCAAGCTCACCTGAAGAAGCTGGAGGGGGCCAGAAAGAGACTTAAACTTCTTTTCCACAGCATCCCCCTCATCAATAGGGTCGGGCTTCTCACTCCTCTGGACCCTTTTCCAATATACACCCTTGTTTAACATTCTATACAGGTTCGCTAAACAAGCAGAGGCCCATGAGTATGGCCTAAACTCTCTAAACAACTCTAAAATATAAAAGGGGCCTCGTGCCCCTGAAGAATTGCAAAGAATCTGTCCCTCCACAAAAAAAAAAAAAAACAAATAGGCCCAAGTTAAATATATATCCTTGGCCTCTGTTGTCTTTTTATTCGCATCTCCTTTGCCTTTTTTCTTCTTTCCCTTTGGCTTCGGCTTCTCTTTCTCCCTCAACTCCTCCGGAGAGGGACGGAAGATGCGTTCCAGCCATGTGAACTTAAGGAAGACCCCATTGTAGTCTTCTTTCATTTGGGGCACCACACCAAGAACCTCCAGACAGAGATCATCGATCTCGTAGTGGGTGTATGTTCGGCCCGTTATGGGCAGACCATCAATAGGTGGGCTGTAGATGTATGCTACGTCCTCTAATGTGATGATCGCCTCGCCGGATGGGAGATGAAATGTGTTCGTCTCCGGCCTCCACCGTTCGATCAGCCCTATGATCAATGCTTGGTCTATCCTCATCCACCTCATCTGAGCCAGATGATACAGGCCGACATCGGCAACCCACTGCATTTGTCGCTCGTTGAGGTCCCACTGCCCACAGTCGGGGTTAGTGGGAAAGCATCTGTAAGTGCCCAACTCCTGTGAGCAAAATGAAAGTTTGAATAACGTTAGCCATAGATCGAAAGGAAATTAAATTGATTACTGGTTGTGTGGAAGAGAGTATACCAAACCGCGTTGAATAGCGGTGGAGATATGATGCTCTTGCTCGCATAAAAGAACTACTGGTTGTGCATTTGAGGTACTAGCCTCATTTGAGGTAGTAGCCTCATTGCGGGGCACTTCAGGCTCCTTCTGCATGTTTGACCAAGTGAAATCTGCTCCTCTCAATGGCAAATCAACAAGACACATAAATCATTATGTAAGATTGAAAATGATTGATTAACCAATTTATTAAACAAAAACTTGAGTAGAAGAAAAATGCCCAATTAATGGAGCACTTTGGTCTCTTTTTGTAAGAACAAGAAGATATTTAGATCTTTGCAAACTATGAACTATCAAACTTATTCATCATATGATGGTACTTTGTGACTGAGCAATGCTTATAATTCATGCAAAAGTATAAAAAGAGAGGAAGAATATACAAAGTGTTTTCATTACTTTCAAAAAGAAGTCGATGAAGATTGCATCACTAATTGTTATTTGATCTAATGGATGTAGCAGAAAATCTCAGTTTAGATAAAATCTACCCACATTGAGTTGAGCTGCCTTAACTAAGTGGTTATCAAATAGTTATACAAGGACACTCTGCCCCTACTTTTCAACTCATTATCCACCTAATGGAATTTCTCTAGTTGTCAGATTCTCTGCTACATCCATTAGATCAGCCCCTAAGAATAAAAATTAAGAATGACTGAATGATAAAGGAAGTGAGTCTATTGTTAAAATAGAAGCCGCAAACCACCTTTTATTCTCTGTAGACTTTGTATTTAAGTATGAACAAATCACAGTACTTTGGAACATCACAGTACTTTGGAACCTCCATTATCTTAAACACAAAAATCAATGGAGTTCTCACCACGTTAGTTTGATGCTTTAAGCACAAAGATACTATTCCTCCTGGCCACCTTGTCTATATCTATACGATTCCATTAACAACAATCTTTTGTTAGAATTTGATGCAAAAATACAAGGTTACAGATATTTATTCTTGTCTATACGTAGAAGCATTGCAAGTAAATGTTTTACTTTTGTACTTTATTATTGTTTCCCATGTTTTGTGGAAAGTTGTTTCAAGGAAAGATGTTTATCTTTCTACTTTATATACAGAGTAACAAGGGGCGTGAAAAGTACTTTGCGTGTAAGGGGTGGAGTCATAATATTTCTAGTAAAGTCAAGAAGGAAAAGCGCGCATTTTAGTGAAACTCTCTTTGCGTAAAGCAGACTACTCAGAGCTTTTCATCTTCTTTAGTGAACAAAGAGCTGTGAATCACCATTTGAAACCATGACTTCATTTGTCGATTTGGTTAGGCACATCATGTTGATGAAATATATATATATATATATATATATATCGCTTATCATGTTAGTTGACAAAGTCAAGATTGAAGTCTTAGCATGGTTTGACATTGTAAAGTTTAATTTCTCTCTCTCTCTCTCTCTCTCTCTCTTTTCTTTACCCCAGCTTAGGAGGTTGGGATCTAAGAGAGCCCATGTGAGAACTCGACCCCTAATTTCCTGGATTAGTGTTGTTTTATTTGTGAATTAGTTTCTCTGAGTGAGATTAGTGTTTGTTTGGTTGAGTTTGTGAGCTATAATGGTTTTTCACTAGTTTTGGGGAATTTTGAGAGCTAGTGAACCTCGACAGTGACCATAGGGTCCTACTTGTTTTACATGATCAGCTTGGAGAGGTTCTTAGTGATTCCCAAAAATTTCCATTTTAGCTTCGTTTGACGAATCTCATCGTTCCCCACAACTTTCGTGTTCACTCCGTACCCATTCAAAGCTCCGAAAATCAGTTTTTCCAGCCCTGGGGGCAAAATCGGTCTTTTCACATTGAATCTGGACCCAAATTTCGAGATCCCAGAACCATGCCAAAATTATACTTTTTGAAAACTAGATTTTATGAGAAACTTTTTTCCCTTCTGCGTCAATCGCACCCGAAGCCCATAAATCGATGTTTTAACCCTTGGAATCCCAAATTTTCCATTATTTTGACCCCTTTGACCAAAAGTTGACTTTTTCTGTGGACCTCGGAAGTATGTCAATATTGACCTTGTTGGAAACATAATCTTATACCGGACACTTTTCATGTTTTAAGTTTCTTGATCCGAGGTCTGGAAAGCCCTCTAATTTCCATTACAAGTTCTACTTAGTGTGGACCCCACCTCCACTTATTATATAACACCACCCTCTCTTTCGCCCTCGTTTTTCCACTCTCCATCGACTACAACTCTATAGCTACAGTACCAGCAGCCATCCTTATTCTTTTTCTTCCATTTCTCTTGCTTTAATGGAGCCTCCAAGCCACTAATCCGACGAGGGAACTCCGACAACTTCTTCCCTTTCACCTCCTCTCTCGTTTGACATCATTTTCATGGGAAACCAAGGTGGGCAGCCCCTATTTCAATCTTCTTCTTGTTGATTGATGACCCTAGAGGTAAGGACTCCTTCCCATTTTCTTCTTTTGTGCAATGGCATCCCCTTAAGTTCTATTTCCTAGTTTGGTTTGAGCTCATTCCTTGTCTTTCATTGTTTGACCCATTTTAGGGTTTGTTTTGGGGGTTTTGCTTGTAGCTTTGGAGTTTGGATGTGGAAGAGTGTTTAGGCTTGATTTCTTGATTAGAAGATCCAAGGCAAGTTGATGAATGTATAAGTTTTGAACACTTACATGTTTCATGGAAATTTCTTGTTTTTGGCATTAATTGTTCTTAATGATTATTACATATCTTTTCATAGTCTTCCTGTCTTGATTTTATCACTTTTGAAATGCATATTTATTAGTTGATTTCTCTATTATACATCTTGATGAATGCATCTATTATGTTATTAAGTGTAGATGAATCTTATGAATTGTGGTTTCTCTCTCTCTTTTTGGTGATTGAATGTGAAGAGAATGGAGGTGTTTGTTGTGGAAGTTTGTGGAAATTTTAATGATGAATTGGAGGAGTCTTGGACTCATTTTATTGCAGGAATGTAGGGGGAGTTATGTGAGGAATGGTTTAAGGGAGAAAGGGCCCAAATCTGAACACAGTGGGGCTTTTCCCGCACCTGGCGGTAAGCCAGCGGTCACCTGTCGGCTAGCCGCCTAGTGACCGGCGGCTAACTGCCAGCTGACCGAACCATCACGGTCACTTTTCTAGAGAGCACCTCTTTCCCCTGAACCCAGTGGTCACCCCCACGGTTATCCAGCGGCTAACTGCCGAACCCAACGGCGGCTAACCGTCAGCTAACCGCACCATGGAGGTTACTTTTCCAGTAAGCTGCAATTTGCAGCCCAGCCGCGGTCATCTAGCGGCTAGCTGCCTAACCCAGCGGCGACTAACCACCAGCTAACCGCCATGTGACCGAAATTACCCAGAAACATGGAAATGGAGAGAAATGAAGAGGATTTCTATCCCAATCATTTGTGAACTCTTTTTGAGAATGATGGGGACTATTCATCTGGAGATGCGCATGGAGCCTGTTTGAGAAAGAAACCATATTACGAAGATTCATTTGAAGTTTCGAAAACCCCAAAGTGTATAAGGACCCCGAAATGTCCCCAAACTCAAGGAGTACCAAGTTTTATATATATTGACATACGGGATTCCTATTCACCTTGAACTAGTTTTGAACCCCGATACTTGTCCTGAGATTTCAAAAGTTCTATAGTATTTCATTGTTCCCGAATTTACACTACTTGACTTGTTATTTCCGAAAGTATTGAAAGTGTACTTGTAATAATTGCTAGCCCTGAAATTTATTGCCAGACATGAAATGACAGTTGTGCCTTTGAGAACCCAGTCTCGCCCGTTTATTTACTTGTACTTGATTTATTTGCACATGTCTTGATTTTTTATATTTGACCTATGAGTCAGCACCACTAAGCTTGGATAACCTTGTTAGTTTGATCCACTAACTTGGAGATCCTCCTCTTGTCCTGCCAGCTGCAGTTCGGATCCCACTACCTGGTTATTACCGTGGTCTTGTCCCGATGCCGCAGATTGCTACTGTGGTTCCCAATGTCCGGCTCGCTACCGTGGTCATGTATAGTATATTATATGTATATGTATATGTATATTTCGTTGTACCTCCTCACGACAGTGACTGAGGTCAACGCCTTGATCTTGCTCTGTCACTTCGGTGATAGAGGACTTAGCTTCGTGTGGTTGTCACCTTGCTTGTTTCCTGATTTCCTTGGATACCCGTACATGTTTTCTACAGCATTTATGTTTTCAGTAAATGGCTCGTTTCTTTTATGAAAGTTATTGATTGAACACGTTGAATGCTTTTACAGACGTTTTACATGAATATATGATTTGTCAGATATCTATGTTTTACACCCGTTTTACATGAATATTGATTTGTCAGATATCCATATTTTACAGACGTTTTACATGAATATATGATTTGTCAGATATCCATGTTTTACACCCGTTTTACATGAATATATGATTTGTTAGATATACATGGTCTTTCCACCCGTTTTAATTATATGCAACATTTGATCAAATAACATGATTTATCACATGTTTTATTCTTTAGTATATTTATTATCTTTTCACCCACTTGCCAGACCGTCGTGTTTGACCCACTATTTTGGTACTCATGTTCAGATTTCTTCGTCCCGCGCTGAGTGTTTTTGTTGGCTGTGGAGCCATGAGTTGCAGGTTGTTTTTTGGCTATGTCATGTAGACATTGAGCTTGACATCGGAGTTGCGTCACGTATGGGTAATGGTTATTAGCTTGTTATTGTATGGCTTTTATTAGCCTTTTGTTGGGATTTTTAATTAATGCACATTGATAATTTGTAACTTGAATATATATGGGAATACAATATCCTGTTATTGTCAGCTCTGTACTTTGTTATGGTGATGTATTCCAATCTGATATGGTTCTTGATATGATAACTTTATGCTAGCGGTTGAGTGCGACGCGGAATCCGAAGGCCACAGACTCCGGGTCGTAACACCACAAAAGCTTCCACAAAATGTTCAGAGTGTGTTGGATTGTGTCGTCTTCACACACGCGGAATCTGGGAGAAAAATATAATTATCCTTAATCCCATTCACGCCCCGAGGTTCTGGTTTGGGGGTGTGACAACCCACACAAGTAGAAAGAGGAAGCCCACAACATGGTGGGGTTGTGATATGATTTAATGTATTTTTTTTAAAGCATCGGCTTAAAATATGGAAAATCGGTATCACTCGCGAATCAAAACTATTACATAATGGCCAAAATCACTTTAGTTTCAGTTGAGCTTGAAACAACAATATGCTCCAGAAATTGTATGCTTCATGGAAACAGAAAATAGACTGATCTGAAGTTTCATACATTTTCATCACCATACATCGTTGGATTAAATCACGATTAAGGATGCACTCACTAACCCATTAAACTTTGAGTTCATCTATAAATAGGGAAAAGTCGCAGTTCTGCCATCAAGACCAGAATAATCAAATCATCATAGAAATAGATCAATCCCAATTCCCATCCCAGATAGTATAGCTCTTAAACAAACATAGATAGGAACAAGATATATCCCAGACAATGGTTCCCTATTAAATTGTGCTGAGTACAGTAAGGCGTACAGGTGAATGCATGGATATATCCCTATTTGGCCTCTGCTATTGGTGCCATGTTACACGATTTTACTTGGAATTCCACTTGTGATCTCATGACGACGACTACTACCATAATCCAAAAAAATTTACACTGAAAATACCCTAAATTTGGAATCTACAAACCCTAATCAAAGCAAACAAACAATGCACAAATTGAATATGACATTGAAGATAACAAACCATGCACTTCGATATCATATGCGGGATGGCGGGAAAACAAAATGGAGGGAAAATACAAAAACATTGAAAAGGATTCAAAAAGGAAGGAGATTTATACCTCTGGAGTGTCGATTGAAATCAAGGACGATGGAAAAAAGGATGGAAGCAAAGAGAAGCACTTGAGGAATTCGGTTTGAAGGCTAGTGGTTGTGGAAATGGAAGTAACCGCTCCTCGTCGCTCGCCCAAGGTCAGTCTTGATGGTAGGCTGGAAGAGAGAAGAAAAAAAATGAGAATAAACAGGGATTTGAGCCCTAATAGTGATCGTGGACAGGGTCATCGCCGACCTTATTTAGTGTAAATAAGGTCGATGCCGACGATGTGCCAAATAGGTAAAAAAAAAGAAAAAAAAAATCGGGCCCAATTGCTCTAATTGGTGCCCACTTGCTAAAGTGTTTGATTGCGTAACATGTGCGGATAAAGTGATTTTTCGGGTTAAATCTTCTTTTTTTTACCTTTTTTTTTGTGATCGGATTCAACCTTCAGTTTCAGCGCTGGAGGTCGAATTCAACCCTGAGATAGAAAGTGAACTTAATATATTTTAGTTATCTACGTCAAATTCGACCTTATAAGAAACACCCGAAGGTCGGATTCGACCGGAAATGTACTTAAGTTTTTTTTACTTTAGGTATTGGGAGGGCAATAGATTTTTTTAAAACATAAAAATATCCCTTATTGTGAGTCTTACGAGGGTAAACAAAAACATAAAAATAAAGGCAAAGGATGTCGTATAATTTTTTTTTTATGAAAATATCCCCTATTGTGAGTCTTTGTAAAAATTTTCTATAAGAAATTAATTTGCATTTAATTAATCATATTTATAACGATATTAGACGTTGTAGAGGTTTAGAACCAAGTTAGTTATACTTTTCCACCTCGTGTAAAAATTAGATGGTCTAATTTGCATATATGGGTTGTGATATGGCAGGCCATTTCCTATCCTTCTACTACTACTTCTTTCCTCTTATTCTCTTATTCATTTTCTCTCATTCTTTTCTATTTCACCATCACCTATGTTTCTTCTTTTTGTGTTTTTTTTCCCTATCTGCTCTCTTCCTTCTTTAGGATGCTCAAGAATGACACTGGTTATTGATTTGCTCTTTTAATGAACGTCTCTAGAATTCAAACAAGAGGGATCCAAGTGGGAAGAGTAGAGCTTCCTCTCTTGGGTTCACTTAGAACACGAATTCCTAAAAATGGCAGCCCTCCTAGTACCTAAAGTCAGAAAAACTCTTGTACATTTTCGGTCGAATGCGACCTTCGGGTGTTTCTTACAAGGTCGAATTCAACGCAGAGAACTAAAATGTATTAATGCCACTTTCCTATCTTAGGGTCGAACTCGACCTCCAGCGCTGAAACCGAAGGTCAAATTCGACCACAAAAGAAAATGATAAAAAAAATTAGGACTCCTGTACGAATTCCCTATTAGGGGCATGTTTGCCTAATGTTCCATGTTTCGTGTACTAACCACATAAAGTGGTTTTCCGGTAAAAACCTCTTACTTTTATCAATAATATGAAAGTTTAATTATTTTATTTTTTTAATATATATTATAATCTGTTGCAGCAGCCAGATAGCTCAATTTAAAATCTTCAAAACTTGCCGAGCAGTAAAAATATTACACTATTTAATTTTAGAAACTTTAAATTTGTTAATATTTCATTCTATAGATATCCAAATGAGCCTTAGGGGGTGTTTGGATAACTGCATAATATAATATCAACAAATTTAAATATTGTAAGATTTCATTATATATAATAAAATAGTGTCATATTATTATTTTGTGTCACTTCTGGTGTTTAGCAAATTTTACAAATTTCAGTATACCTTTGAAGTGTTTGGCAATTTATAAAAAATCTCACAAGATGATATACTAAATAAGAAATTAAATGAAAGTAATCAATTGACCCAATGTAGGACCCACTAATTTATAATCACATGTGTTAATAATCATGGTAGGACCCACTATTGTTAAAAAAAAATCACCGGATTAAATGTTAAAACCTTGATATCCAGGCAATGTTGTTTGATTAAGGTAGGTCCACCAAATGTAAATAGCCATAGTGTACTACAACTAATGGTGATTATCACAAATGGGCCTATCTTTTTTTTAGTAAAACCTTTTCTAATGTCAAGCATCATTGATGAATCTATCTATGAGAAATCATTGTGGGACCCATTTGATATTAGCAGTCATATTAACACAAGGGGAGCTATCAAATAGTGGGGCCCATTTAATAATGACAAACTTTTAACTATAAATCACGCAATTCAATCTTGGTAATTAATAAAAAAAACCCAGCTAATTTTGGTAGTATGGGACCCACGTAATGTTGGTAATGACGATGAAGGGTCCCTAGTGTGACATTAGTAAGACCCTCTTAATATTTATAATTAACAAGGGCTATGTAATTGTGACATAGTTATAGGACCCCACATTAAATTTGTAAGCATTGTGGGGCCACTCTAATATTGGGAGTCATAGTTACAATAAGGATCATTAATATTAAAACTTATGGGTCACTAAAATTAATGGTTGCCCATGAGTTCTTTTGTATATAGAAAAGATTTTGTAGCAAAAGATTATCTTATACAGCATATCCTTGAATAATGTAATATGAAGGTTTTTAGAAGAAAATGAGATATTGTAATATACTTTCTAAATTATCCAAGCACCTCCTTAGGGTCCATTTCTTTTCTGGAATCCAGAGAGTTCCTATCTGAGAAATTTCTAAATTTCTAAACATATTAGAATTCTTGGATGCTCCATTATACAACAACATTCAGGAATTCACCAATCCTGGCAAGACAAAGAGACGTTTTAGGTGGTTGGGATTTTAAAAGGGACATTCTACTGGTACACAAGAAAAATCTCTTCACACACAATTGTTTTTAAAAAAACATTGCCTAAACTACCCTTCTTCATTCCCACTCCCCCCTTTTTCCGCCTTCAACCCTCCTCCCTCTCTCCATCTTAGTTGCCGGCTGGGAGGGAGACCACAACGGTAGCCCCGGCCTCTTACTCCCTCTCCCTCTCCCTCCCCCTCCCCCTCCCTTCTTCTTCTCCTTCACGCCTCTTGCTGCCACCGAACATCGTCGCCGCCGCCGTCGACTGCCACTGCCACCACCCTCGTCGTCGTCGATTGCTACCCGCCACCACCTGACCCCCTTCTTCCTCTCCACTTCAGTGCCGCCCCATCTCTCGCTCATTTCCCCCTTTCTCTTCCGTCCTCTCTCACTCCCCATTGTTGTCCCATGTCATCACACCTTCACCGTCATCATCGGCGACATCCAGCACCACCGCCGACCACCACCAAGCTCCCTTCTTATTTCTCTCTATTTCCCCCATTTTCCCTCTCTATGTTTCACTCTTAAATTCTTTTTCTCTCTCTCCCATCTCCTTTCTACCACGTGAATCAGGCCCCCCTACCCATCTCATTCTCTCTGTCGCTTTTTCTGTTCTTTCTTTCTTCTTTTTCTCTTTCCCCTCCTCCTCCTTCTTCTCCACGAGAGGGAATGGGGTGACTGGTGTCACGCCCCAAAACCGGGATCCTGCTGCGATCCAATCTCGGGGAGCGTGATTTGGGGTTAATTAAAATTTTTGTTTTCCCTAGGATCCGCGCGTGTGAGGATTTCAAAATTCCACACGACTTGAAATTTTCGCAGAAGCTGATGTCGCGTTGTGACTCGGAGCCCATGGCCATCGAGTTCCGTGTTGCACTCAACCGCTAACATAAATCCATCAAATCAAGGCTCATAATCAGACTGGAACAAATCAAGAACCATAAAATACTGAGCTGGTAGTAACAGGACAATTCATTTCCCACATATGTTCAAGTTACAAATTATACAGATATAATCACGAGAAATTCCAAAAGAAAAAGGCTAATAAATACCATCCAAAAATAACCAACTAAACAAAATGCTACCCCAAATTACGTTACGAACTCCGGCGCCAAAAGCGACGTCTAGATGACATCATTGGGCAGCCACTCACGTCCAACCGACGACTCAACCGCCTCCTCTACTCAAACCGTCTAAATGGCAACATGGTCGAAATCTGGCGCCAAACAAGAGAGTATCAGACACGACGGTCTGGCAAGTGAATAAAGCAGATAAAAAGTGACAAGTATTTATAAAACATTATGAGTAAAACAATTAAAAGTCCAAACATAAAAATATTGATGAAATAATTAAACAATTTCTAAACCATTAACCATTTTAAAGAGATATAATAAACTGAGTAAAAACATTGGCAATCCACATATAGCTATATTCTCCTATTACCGAAGTAACAAGAGCAAACAGAAACCGTGGCAACTACCTGTGGGACCGGAATAGAACCGTTGCCACTACCCATGGGACCGAAAACAGACAGAATCTAAACTGTATTTGGCAAATAATTTTAAGATCCTAAGCCGCGTGATCAGCCCAACTAGGTGACCTAAGCTTAGTGGTGTCATTCAAAGCCAAAACCTGAATCAATGTACAAATCAAATCATTGCAATACATTTCCAAAATCGATAAAAGGAACTACTCCAAACAAATACATACTGACAAACTCGAACGAATCAGATGAGTAGCCTTACCGATGTTTTCGAACGTGGCAAACACTCAAATCTATTTCAAAACAATTTGTAGAACATATACAAATTTCCCTAACTTAGAATGAATTAATGTAAAATGGTTTAATGGCTTACCACGGGTTGTCTTGACATACACTTAGACCCTTAATGTCGATAATATATGCGGAGCTTGGTGTCACTGAAGATCTACGACAATTAAGGATATAAAGTGTGTATTAAGACTTAAATAAATTCCCGGGTAATTCTAACATCAAACAACTCCATCATTTTTCCCATTTAAATTTCACGGTTTAAGGTAATTTGATTCAATGGATACATCTCATGCTACTATGCTCCAATGAGGTTTAAATGGGCTTCAAATAGTGGGGAAAAAGGGCTGGAAATAGAGCCTGATATGGGCTGGAAAACAGCCCAGAAAATGGGCAGAAAACAGCCCAGAAATTGGGCCTAATACAGGCCAGAAATTGGGCAGAAAACAGGCCTAAAATGGCCTTGAAAACAACCCAGGAATTGGCCCAGAAAACAGCCCTGAAATGAGCCTGAAAGCAGCCCTGAAACAGGCCTGAAAACGGCCCAGGCCCGCCCTGCTGCCATGCAGAGACTGGTCCGGTTCAGTGCAGGATTCTGCACTCTTCTTTCCTTCTTATTTCTGATTTTTGAATCATTTCCCTCCTTATTCTCCCACCTGAACTCTTATACAAACGGAGTGTTTCCTTGTTTCATCAAACATCCATTTAGACATCAACACACTAATTCATTCCATCTCTTCCAAAAATCCTGATATGAACATCAATTGGACACAAAAACCACATAAATTTGTACACAATTTGAACACAAAATGTGCAGAAATCTGAGCCCATTTGTATATAAAAATCCTGCTGAAATCTGAACTCATTTGCACATCAAAATCCTGCAGAAATCTGAACCCATTTGTATATAAAAATCCTGCAGAAATCTGAACCCATTTGTATATAAAAATCATGCTGAAATCTGAGCTCATTTGTACATCAAAATCCCGCTGAAATCTGAACCCATTTGTATATAAAAATCCTGCAGAAATCTGAACCCATTTGTATATAAAAATCATGCTGAAATCTGAACTCATTTGTACATCAAAATCCTGCTGAAATCAAACTTTACATAGCCAAAATAAACAATAAAATGCAGTAACAAGTTCAAATCAGAATTTTAAGAAAGACAAGATTCAGATTGCATGCATTCTAAGATCTGGTTATTCACTTGCCTCTACTCCCAAAAAGATCCACAATCTACTCCAAGAACACTCGACTCAGCTGCACCAAATCTTTTAAGAGCTCTAGGCAAGAAGATGAGCTTGGAGAAGAGATGGGTTCCAGCTGAAATTCCTCAAAAATGGTATCTTCGAAAAGCTTGAGATGAGGAGAAGGGATTTGTGAAATCAAATCTTTAAATAGCACTCAAGAAATATACATGCAAGAGGAGAGAAGGGGCTGAAAATGGAGGAGAAGAAAACACTCAGGTTCAGCTGTGTTGCAGGAAAAAATGAAATGAAGAAGAACCCAACGTGGGTTTATGGGTTTAAGTTGAGGAAGTGGGCCCCAATGGCCTTCAAATCTTCACATAGCTGGATCTATCCTTTGTGGGTCCCGAATGAGATTGACGAAGAAGACAAAGTTGGTCATCGACCCTCATGAATTTCAAATTTCGAAATCTCAGCACAGATTTGGGTGAAAAGGCTGTTTTGTCATTTTTCTCGAAAAAACGCGATTTCTGGATTTCAAATGCAAGCGGATAAAACACGAAAGTTGTTAAGATAAATAAAACAGTGCAAAAGGAGTAAAAATTGAAATATTTTCGAAATCAAGAATAAATACTCCCAAAAAAACACGCGTCACCCGACGCCCGGGCCCGCGTCAAACTAAGTCTAACGCCTCTCCAAATTCTCGAAAGCTATTCAAAAGTCTAATCTAGCTTAAAAATCAACTAATCGTCCTCTAATCCCATTTAGATACTATTCACGGCTTAATAAAGAATTAAAGATACTAAACCTGGGTCGGGGTCTAACATCCTCCATCCCTTAGAGCATTTGGTCCTCCAAATGAACTAAACCAAATTAAAATTTTAAAACTCAAAAGACCGATCAAAACACTGACACCCTACGCCGACCTCGGCAAATATGATACCCCCTGATCTAACCTGAAGGTGAGATACGGCTGCAAACAACTTACCTGATTCGGTTGAAGGCTTCACACAATCCCACACAGCTACTCAACAACAGGGGTGTAAAGGAAAACCGAAAAACCGTCTAACCGAACCGAACCGAACTGAATCGCGGTTAATAATCGTATTTCACGGTTCGGTTACGGTTAATAAAATCTAAAAATCGCACGGTTCAGTTCGGTTACGGTTTCCCATAATAACTCACGGCGGTTAACCGAACTGAACCATAAAATACAGTTCGGTTAACCGCACACGGTTAACCATACCGTTATGCAAATAAAAGAAAAAAAAAGAAGCTGAATGAAAATTTTCTTAACTTATGTATAAGTAGGTAAGTAACAAAACAAAGTAACCCTAGCCCCTTTCTCTCTTGCCTCTTCCTCTCAACTCCCAATCCCAGCCGGCCAGCCCCTTTCTCGCCTCTCTGTCTCCACACATGAAGAAGAAGACGCCTCTCTCTCTCTCTCTCTCGCCTCATTCGCCAGATCCAGGTTTGGTGGTGATGATTTCAGGTTAAGCATATATTATGAACAAAATCTGTTCGGCAGCTTCTTTCTCGATCTCCTTCTTTTCTTTTTGGTTTATTTCGGTCCCATTTGAGTAGAGGGATTTCATTGACTTGATGGAATCTACTGTTGCTTTGGCTCAGGTTTTTTATTTTTATTTTTGTAAGAATTCGAACATTGTGCAGAAAGATAGTTTTGGTCTTCTCCTTCTGGAATCGTGTATTCTACTCGGGATTTAATAAAATTGCTGGTTATTTTTGTACTATATGGGTGTGATGCCTGGCAGCAGCAAAGGCTTGGATTTGGAGTTTTGGACTTTGCATGGAAAAGTATACGGTGCAGATGTGTTGCTCCTTGTTTACTGAAGTACACGGTGCATATGTGTTGCTCCTTGTTTAAAATTCAAGTTATGGAATGGAATGGAGAGAGAACACGCAGGAAGGTGTGAAAATGGTGCATGAATAAAATTTTCCACGGTTATTAACCGTAACCGAACCGTCTAATACGGTTAACCGCGGTTCGGTTTTCCACGGTTTTTGTGGATACGGTTACGGTTACGGTTTTAAAAGATAGAAAACCGCGATTACTGTTCGGTTAACGGTTTTCCCAAAAACATCGGTTAACCGAACCGTTACACCCCTACTCAACAACATGCTCCTCTGACAAAACCGATGTTCATAATTTCCTCTAGTCATCCCATGGTGGTCATCTGGCGTCCTTACACTGGATCGATTCTTTTACTCGCCTTGTCAATCATGGTCGGTCCAAGAAACTGTAAGTTCTGTCTCCTTCTATCATCCTGGAATTATGTGCCTTAAGTCATACAAAGCTGCAGGCGGTGATCCTGACACTTGCATGAAGTTGTGGTTGTAGACAAGCTTGCATCAAAGTAATCTCCATCCCGGAGAATCTTGGAATTACATATACCTGCTCTTATTATACCATTCGGATACTGATTCAACCCTTCTATTTGGTCTGCATCATCTGTTTCTGGCCTCCAGACATATCGTCAATCCTTCCTTGTCCTGAAATCACAAACCCCAGAATTCTATAGGTCTCCGACCTCTGACTTGGTCTGCTACAAACTAGATGCTACACTGCTACAAACCAAATGCTACGCTGTTCTATGTGTTGAAACTTCACATGGCTTGCCTCCTTCAGATTTCACTCTTCAGGTTTTCTACCCTTGACATGTATATCCGATCTTAGAAATCCAATATGTGTTTAAAAGTCCAATCTTTCTTCGCTGTACTTTGAAGTTCATGCTCGCTTTGATTCTACCTGCTTGTTGTTCTTGATCTTCTGCCTGAAAATGTGTTATCAACAAAAACATACCTGCCAAGCTGGCGTCATTCCATGAAAAGCTAAAACTTTCAATCCAGAACTCGAAACAACTCCACCACTTCCTGTTTGTCCTACACGGTTCACCAAGAATAATCGAATCCTTGCTCGATGCGTGGGTAAAGTCATTTTCTTGGATGGTACTTAACTGAAAATTTCATAATTCGGAGTTTGCTCAATCTTTTGCCTCTGCTTCATGCTCTACCTTTCCTACAAGAATGATTATTTCATCCACATCCGAGTGTCCTGTCGTGAGTTATGTTCACTGTCTCATAAATCCGACTTTGTTTTCAACTTTCTTCCACGCAACCAATGCACCTCCATCGATAGTGTAGACAAAATTATAACCAACTTGTGACATTTCTTTAGTTTGCATCTATACACTATCCAATCCAATAACTCATAAGTCGGCAAAATCCGTAAAATCTCTTCTATTATGCTATCAGGCCAGGCTCTTTTCTGCATAATACTTCTTCTACTGCTGAAATTTGACCTTGAATACACCCTTCACAGAATCAATAACCAATACGGCTCCTGCAGTCCTTCGTCCCAGAAAATTGCTCCAAGTTCACCTAAGAATCCACACTTACTTACCTTGACATGCTGCATGACGATCTTCGATTAGCTGAAAGGGGGTCTTCAAGTACTACTTACGCTCTTCCCTAGCAAGCAAATGCACGCATTTTCTCTCATTAACCACATTGGTGATGCTGAAAGGTTGAAAATCTATCGAAGTTCTTCGAAAACAACACGCTAGGCCCACAAAGCTCTCAATCACTGGTGCGAACCTCTCAATCTCTGGTGTAAACACAAGTGAAAGACACTAAATGTGGATATGGAGACTTTAAATCCTCCCCACTAAAGTAGAATTTGGTCCTCCAAATTCCCTAACAACAAGCACGAGAAGAAAAGAGAAGGAGAGTTTCCCCCACAAAAAGAAAAGCAAACCCGAACTCAAAGAAACAAAAACTAGACAAAACAAACCCACATGGTCTAACGAGTCCTCACCACACGTCTTAATGTTTCTAGAGTGTTTTATTTCCTAAAACCTTGCCTGCTCTTATACCAGTCTGTCACGCCCCAAAACCGGGATCCTGTAGCGATCCAATCTCGGGGAGCGTGATTTGGGGTTAATTAAAATTTTTGTTTTCCCCAGGATCCGCGGTGTGAGGATTTCAAAATTCCACACGACCTGAAATTTTCGCGGAAGCTGATGTAGCGTTGTGACTCGGAGCCCGTGGCCATCGAGTTCCGTGTTGCACTCAACCGCTAACATTAATCCATCAAATCAAGGCTCATAATCAGACTGGAACAAATCAAGAACCATAAAATACTGAGCTGGTAGTAATAGGACAATTCATTTCCCACATATGTTCAAGTTACAAATTATACAGATATATTCATGAGAAATCCCAAAAGAAAAAGGCTAATAAATGCCATCCAAAAATAACCAACTAAACAAAATGCTACCCCAAATTACGTTACGAACTCCGGCGCCAAAAGCGACTTCTAGATGACATCGTTGGGCAGCCACTCACGTCCAACCGACGACTCAACCGCCTCCTCTACTCAAACCGTCTAAATGGCAACATGGTCGAAATCTGGCGCCAAACAAGAGAGTATCAGACACGACGGTCTGGCAAGTGAATAAAGCAGATAAAAAGTGACAAGTATTTATAAAACATTATGAGTAAAACAATTAAAAGTCCAAACATAAAAATATTGATGAAATAATTAAACAATTTCTAAACCATTAACCATTTTAAAGAGATATAATAAACTGAGTAAAAACATTGGCAATCCACATATAGCTATATTCTCCTATTACCGAAGTAACAAGAGCAAACAGAAACCGTGACCACTACCTGTGGGACCGGAATAGAACCGTTGCCACTACCCGTGGGACCGGAATACAGAACCGTTGCCACTACCCGTGGGACCGGAATAGAACCGTTGCCACTACCCGTGGGACCGGAAACAGACAGAATCCAAACTGCAGTTGGCAAATAATTTTAAGATCCCAAGCCGGGTGATCAGCCCAACTAGGTAACCTAAGCTTAGTAGTGTCATTCAAAGCCAAAACCTGAATCAATACAAATCAAATCATAGTAATACATTTCCAAAATCGATAAAAGGAACTACTCCAAACAAATACATATTGACAAACTCGAACGAATCAGATGAGTAGCCTTACCAATGTTTTCGAACGTGGCAAACACTCAAATCTATTTCAAAACAATTTGTAGAACATATACAAATTTCCCTAACTTAGAATGAATTAATGTAAAATGGTTTAATGGCTTACCACGGGTTGTCTTGACATACACTTAGACCCTTAATGTCGATAATATATGCGGAGCTTGGTGTCACTGAAGATCTACGACAATTAAGGATATAAAGTGTGTATTAAGACTTAAATAAATTCCCGGGTAATTCTAACATCAAACAACTCCATCATTTTTCCCTTTTAAATTTCACGGTTTAAGGTAATTTGATTCAATGGATACATCTCATGCTACTATGCTCCAATGAGGTTTAAATGGGCTTCAAATAGTGGGGAAAAAGGGCTGGAAAAAGAGCCTGATATGGGCTGGAAAACAGCCCAGAAAATGGGCAGAAAACAGCCCTGGAATGGGCCTAATATGGGTTGGAAAACAGCCCAGAAATTGGGCCTGATACAGGCCAGAAATTGGGCAGAACACAGGCCTAAAATGGCCTTGAAAACAACCCAGGAATCGGCCCAGAAAACAGCCCTGACATGGGCCTGAAAGCAGCCCTGAAACAGGCCTGGGCCCTGTCCAGGCCCGCCCTGCTGCCATGCAGAGCCTGGTCCGGTTTAGTGCTGGATTCTGCACTCTTCTTTCCTTCTTATTTCTGATTTTTGAATCATTTCCCTCCTTTCTCTCCCTCCTGAACTCTTATACAAACTGAGTGTTTCCTTTTTTCATCAAACATCCATTTAAACATCAACACACTAATTCATTCCATCTCTTCCAAAAATCCTGATATGACCATCAATTGGACACAAAAACCACATAAATTTGTACACAAAATGTGCAGAAATCTGAGCCCATTTGTATATAAAAATCCTGCTGAAATCTGAACTCATTTGTACATCAAAATCCTGCAGAAATCTGAACCCATTTGTATATAAAAATCCTGCAGAAATCTGAACCCATTTGTATATAAAAATCATGCTGAAATCTGAGCTCATTTGTACATCAAAATCCCGCTGAAATCTGAACCCATTTGTATATAAAAATCCTGCAGAAATCTGAACCCATTTGTATATAAAAATCATGCTGAAATCTGAACTCATTTGTACATCAAAATCCTGCTGAAATCAAACTTTACATAGCCAAAATAAACAATAAAATGCAGTAACAAGTTCAAATCAGAATTTTAAGAAAGACAAGATTCAGATTGCATGCATTCTAAGATCTGGTTATTCACTTGCCTCTACTCCCAAAAAGATCCACAATCTACTCCAAGAACACTCGACTCAGCTGCACCAAATCTTTTAAGAGCTCTAGGCAAGAAGATGAGCTTGGAGAAGAGATGGGTTCCAGCTGAAATTCCTCAAAAATGGTATCTTCGAAAAGCTTAAGATGAGGAGAAGGGATTTGTGAAATCAAATCTTTAAATAGCACTCAAGAAATATACATGCAAGAGGAGAGAAGGGGCTGAAAATGGAGGAGAAGAAAACACTCAGGTTCAGCTGTGTTGCAGGAAAAAATGAAATGAAGAAGAACCCAACGTGGGTTTATGGGTTTAAGTTGAGGAAGTGGGCCCAATGGCCCTCAAATCTTCACATAGCTGGATCTATCCTTTGTGGGTCCCGAATGAGAACGACGAAGAAGACAAAGTTGGTCATCGAAATATCTAGTTTTCAAAAAGTATATTTCCCTCATGAATTTCAAATTTCGAAATTTAAGCACAGATTTGGGTGTGAAAAGACTGTTTTGTCATTTTTCTCGAAAAACGCGATTTTTAGGTTTCAAATGCAAGCGGATAAAACACGAAAGTTGTTAAGATAAATAAAACAATGCAAAGGAGTAAAAATTAAAATATCTTCGAAATCAAGAATAAATACTCCAAAAAAAACACGCGTCACCCGGCGCCCGGGCCCGTGTCAAACTAAGTCTAATGCCTCTCCAAATTCCCCAAAGCTATTCAAAAGTTTAATCTAGCTTAAAAATCAACTAATCGTCCTCTAATCCCACTTAGATACTATTCACGGCTAAATAAACAGTTAAACATACTAAACCTGGGTTGGGGCCTGACAATTGGGCTGGGGAGGGGGAGGAGGGTGGAAGGGGGAAGGGGCTGGGCCCATAAAAATAGTATTTAAGCTTTGATCATGTAGAGGCAACTTTAGTGTGGGCTCAATCAATGAGGGGTTGTTTGTTTGCTCTCATTTACCCATAGGTTATGAGTTTGAATCAATTTAGCCATTGATTTTTCCCCAAATTCATGACCCAAGTTGTAGATTTTGAGAATTCCTTAATGGCATAGATTTGATGATTCCTCACTAAGGATTTGTATATATAATTGAGGATCTCACATCAATATCGGTGTGTATTGGTGTATATAGCTAAGAAAATTTTGTAACAGTACTCAAACCCACAAAATTGAGGATTTCCAAATCCTAAAGGTCAAATTTGAAAAATCCTCAAGCTCTGCACCAACTATGTTGGGTGCTCTGATCTACCTCTTCACCTTATATATCCTTCAACCCTCACCTTTAATAAGCCTCTCCTAAAGGCCACTTGACCATGAATTTGAGTGCTCGTAGATTGGATTAAAATGAAATGAATATGAGTGGTCAAAATGAAGAGAAAAAGAAAGTGGAGGGAGTTGGTAGTAAAAGCACAAAATGATAAAAGAAAAATGAAATTTTTGTTGCACAAAATGACAAAAATTTATTATTAAAGACAAAAATTATGCATAAAAAAAGTTCCTTTTACTTCCAATATTCTCTACTTTCTTTTTTCCTTGATTTGACACTTAATTTAATTACATTTTTACTCAACCCTGCAAACAAATAGGCCAACTGCTAACATTGGATGTATCCAGATGACCCCTTATGCCTTGCGGGTTGTTCCATCATAGCAGGGGTGGACCTATATGTAAGTAACTTGGGCCGGTGGCCCTATGTCTATTTTGAAATTGTTAGATATTCGAATGGGCATGGACCTGTCTCACATATATCTAATAAATGGTCACCCCATATTTAAACCTTGTGATCACCCTACGTCACAAAACCTTGGTGAAAATACTCATATTCTCTTTCGACATTTCTTCCCTCCGAGAGCATCAGATCCTCTTCACGCCGTTCTTTTTCGACATCTTCTTTCTATTGAGAGTGTGATATCCTCTTCGCGGCGATTAATCTTCTCGTCGTCAGTACTCTCGTGATTAGTATCTCTCTCATCAAATAACCCTAATTAAAGCAATCACCGTCCCTCCTCCCTGGATGTAGTATAATCATAATCACCTTATACTTAAATTTGAACCCTTAATCTCCAGATCCTATTCTCAAATCCTAACCCAAACCCCAAGCCATAAATTGCCAAATTTGAGCATATCTATAAGTCCCAAGATGACCAAATCACCATTAGACACAATTTAATCTTCAATTCATACATAAATCGGGTCTTAGAGTTCATATGTTTGGATAATTTGAGTTACATTTAAGTGACAATTATTCTTCTTTGCCAAGAGCCATGACCAACTATAGGGAATTTTTTTAGAGCTAAGGTAAGTGCATACAACCAAACTCCTTAGATCCAAATGAAACCCATTTGGGAACCCAAATTGTGTAATTGGGTGCTCACCCAAATCACCATTTCAAGGCATCCAAACAATCAGGATTAAAGGAAAAATATTATCTTAGGTTGTTTTGATGATGATGAATTGATGATCATGATCACCTGAATTTGGGAGACATAGTAGGAAGACTCTTCAATTGGGCTAGAGATCTGAGAATGGAAAAAGTTTTTGTGTCTATTAAAATCTAATAAAATCTCTTTTGGTATTGTTCATGTGAAAAAAGCTAGTAAAGTCGAGCGACTGTTTAGCCCCATGCAAACAAAAATCCTAGGTCCGCCCCTGCATCATAGGATCTTGTAAAGCCAAAAGAATATGATAAATTATCATCATCATCATATCATTATTAGAGCTTTATTCAGTCAATTTCGGTCCACCAGACCAATATGATCTACGTCCAACCTAAAGTCAAGGATCTATTTAGGGTATCAAACTCATAAGATGATAAATTTGTTGTTCAATCCAGATGCACCGAATTAGGGACCTTTATTGGATTCAACCAAATGCATTAAATTTCATTTTTATATAAATTGAGTTACCTGTATTGGCTTTACAAAAACCAATGGTCCCAAAGGGACCTTGGGGCATCTACAAAAAATGTTGTAAACAATGCCCCAAAAATATCCAAGAACAAAAGATCCATACTAGAAATGTAAAATGGGCTATGACGGTCTGAAATGGCTAGCCTAGCCTTGCCTTGGCAGTTAGAGCTGTTCAAGGAATTCAAGCCCTATGCATGGGGTCCAATATGCCTTGCAAGTTTGTACAATGCTTGCAAGGGTTACAAGGTTATTAAAAGGTGAAGCTGAGGCGGAGGAGGAGGAGGGTGAAGAAAAACATAATAGTGGGAAGATTACCCTCTTGAAGATCTAACAGCCCCCCTACAGTTGCTGCAAGTGATGAAAAGAGATTCCTAATTTAGTTTCCATTGTTCATCATTGTATATTATGTGCTAAATGAGTTTTATTTTTGAATTGGCTTGCAAATATGGGCATATTCAAGAATGTCGATGAGGAGATGTCCTACACCCGATCCTAGCTGGAAAAAAGACCTTCAATTCCCATTGTTCATGACATGGGAATTAAGATTGAGAGATAGGAAACAAGTAACAAACATGAAAGAGATTTGGAGGCACATCAACAGTCTACCCGAGGACGTGTTAATAATATTGGCTATGGCCCATTAATATATTTTATTGATGCATTTATTCAAAACATGATTAAGTTGGTCCAATTTTGCAGTTCACGGGCGGCGGCCATATGCTAAAATGCCTAAGAAGTTGTTCCAACATATACCGAAAGTAGACAAGGCATTGTTCACTTCTATAACAGTCCTTCTACATTACTTGATTAGTGAAAGGCACAATCCCGAGCATGTAATTAACAAAGCAGTTTGACATTAAACAAGTTGTCCCCCCACCCTTCTATTTGCTTACCAGGGTTGAGCGTCTAGAAAGGTTTGTGATGGACTGTAATCAGTATGAAGATGAAGTTATTGGCCCATGGGAGGCAAGGCAAAGGAATGTCCTCACCGGGCAGAATATTCCTCAAACATTCATAAGTCTACCTATCACGTTTGGTATTCATTCAATACCATCAATGAGATTGTTTATGGGATGGGCAATCAAGGTAGACAATCACCCGATAAGATCCAGACGACAACACCAAAAGCCAAGGTGTAAAAGAAGGAACAGTCCAAGGCCACGGGTAGCTCCCACAGTAAAGAGACATCCACCACCGAAAAACATGTGAGTGCCCGTTATATTGGAGTTTACTCAACTTTATCCTATTACTTATTCACTTTTAATGAATTTATTACCTTGAACTCATCCTTAATTGCAGTACCATTTTATCTCAGGTAAATGCTTTATTGGACCACTTAGAGCGGTCATCGTACTGGGCGGTCCAGAGGAAAATAAAATTAGAAGATTTCGCGGCGTGTTTGCGGAATAAAATCAAAAAATTTAAAGATGCATACAATTCTGCATTCGATAATTTTGGGGATGAGTCGTGTAATGACCCAAACTCGGATTCACCATTAGGCCTAACCCTAGACCCACTAGAGACCCATGACTAGGGTGCATTTCAATTTATTTCATGGTAATTATTTTAATAGAAATTTAATTATTATTATGATTATTACATGTATTTAATCCATTTTTTTCATGTATTTAATTATGACTTCATGCATTTTATTTAATTGCCCATGCACTTCATTTTCTTCATTTTCATCAATTATTATTCATTCTTATGTTGCTAATTAAAGTCTCATTTTAATTAGATTTGATTTTTATAATTAATGCTTAAATCCAATTTAGCGGACCCTCACACATTATTAAAATAATAAAATAATAAAAACAATTAATGCTAATTTCGGAAAGTTCTTATAAATGGTGTGTTTAGGGCCACACTTTGACTTGTGCCAAGTGGAGGATGATGTGGCACTTTGTTTCCCTCCTCTTTACTTTCCATTTTATTTCGAATTTCAAACTTAATTGGAAACCCTATAATTAATTGTTAATCATTAATCTAATTGAGGAATTGGGGCACTAAATTATCCCTAATTGGTTTGACCTAACTATAATTGAGAGAATGGAGATTTCTCTCCAAATTGGACACCCCTTGATTAGTTGCAAATGGAGATGATTGGGGATCTATGGAGAATAATATAGGGTTAGGATCTTTAGAAAATTTAAATGGAGGGGTATGATAGACTACATATCTAATCAAGGGAATGTAATTATATTTAGTTCTTTAAAGGGAGGGAGTGGTTAGATTCTTTTTAGTTAGGACTATTTTCCATCTCCATCGTGTGGTGTTTTAGAATGAGAGAGAGAGAGAGAGAGAGAGAGAGAGAGAGAGAGAGAGAGAGAGAGAGAGAGAGAGAGGAAGTGGACGTGTGGCTTAAGGGAAGAAAGAAAAAGGAAGAAAGAGAGAGAAGAGAGAAGGAAGAAGCTTGCTTGGAGGTGGACTTCTTTGAGGTAAGTTTCTTTTCATTTTCTTACATATTTTATTATTTATTTTCTTTCACCATTTTCTTCTCTAATGTCTTCTCTCTTCCATATTTATTGATGGCCATTATGGTATTTTAGCACCATGATGAAGGAACCCATATCATTTTCTTTACCGAGATTGGCCAAAGGAAGAGGGGATCCAAGTTCATGGTTTCGATTATTGATTAGGCTTGGGTCATCACCAATGTTTGGATAGGAAAATGGTGAAATCTTAATTTATGGTTTAGATGTATTTTGGGGACTAGATTTTTAAAGATTAGATTCATTTTGTGTTTTTTTTAATAAGTCATTAGAGTTAGTTTTACTAGTTGTAATGATCATATAGTTTAATAATTATCGTATTTCATCTTTTTCTAAAATCTATTTTTTTTATGAAAGAAATTGTTATGCTTTTAGCCATTATATTGTAATCTAGTTTATTTTAAAGATCCATATCATGGGGATAAAAAGGGATAAATAAAAGGGGATTTTGGATATCCTAAATATCCATGATAAAGGAAAGATATTTTTGAACCCTTGGATTTGACAAATCAATGGTCGGATCGGACCCAAAAGTTCTAGGGATATTCTCATCTATATAAGCAAAGTTTTTAATAGTTTGGATCTTTGAAATAACTAAAAATCGAGGGTTTTAATTAAACTTTTAGTTTCTGTTTTAGTCATGATTTTAGGTGTTGGATCATTGGGACCCTTTTTGGGTTAACCGGTTTGACTCTATATGACCCATTGGTGCACCAATTGTAGATCTTGGGTTAGACATTAATTTTGGTATAAATATAAATAAATTCCAACAACCATAAGGTTCTGTTTTAATGATTTTAAGGTGCCGGAATGGTGGATTTAAATCTAAATGAGTCTCGGTTTAATGGACTAAGCCCAAAACCTAACCCTCGTGCATCAATTGATCACATATGGACAAATTGTAACGTTATAATTTTCTATTATTTATATGCTAAATTTAATTAAAGGACCAAATTAAATTTTAATACTTGTTTAAATGAATTAGGAAGTGTGGTCACACCCTTGGCTAAGTTGGAAGCCATTTTGGCTAGACTAGTTGACTAGTCTAGTTGGTTATGCTAGGTCTATGTGTTATGGTGGCTAAAATAGGTTTTTATGAATTAAATGGGGCCATAACCAGTAGCTATATACTTTAATTAAGTAGCTGGTCAGTAGGTTAAATCCCTTTATTAGTGGAGATTAATAGGCTCGAATAAATATTTAAAGGGGCCTTAGCCATCAAACCTAGACTAGGGCCTGGTAATTGGCTAGTTGGTTAGTTAGTGTGGGTGTGGTTTAGTGACTGATGTGTCATGCTTAATTCCTCCTTATGCTACTGTTAGGTGTTGTTATGGACCTTAGGACACTTTATCAATCATGTGGACCCCACCTTAAATCATTAGATTTAATAATTAATAAATTTAGAATGTTAAATGGCTAGAGTAGGTTCCCTAGTGGACCTTGGTGGGTTAGTTTTCACTTAGATGATTAATTGGTTAAGAAATTGGATTTTGTTGATTCTAAAATATGGTTAATAATTAAGATTTAAATAATTAGTGTTTAATAATTATAATTTATTTTTGCAGCATAATTCACATTGTAACACCCTTTTTCTCAAGTGGTTAGTAAAGCTCCATATAAGGCAAGTTTCAATTACTTTCTAAAAATGTATATACGTAATTGGTGATATGATAATAGTGTTATGGACATTATGGTATGTTGCCTAGCATTCAAATTATGAAAATTTCTATATATTGTCGTTTATGGCAAGTTTTGCATAATGTGCTATTTATGGAAAGTTTGTATGGAATTTTTTTTTAATATTGAAAAATGTATGATAATACCCTCATGTGTTGATGATAAATGATTGTAACACCCACTCCATAAAATATTAATTAATAAT
This sequence comes from Cinnamomum chago, assembly GCA_038049695.1. Lineage (NCBI taxonomy): Eukaryota > Viridiplantae > Streptophyta > Magnoliopsida > Laurales > Lauraceae > Cinnamomum > Cinnamomum chago. Next base: position 66,941,040 of record CP142451.1, read on the forward strand.
ATTGATCGAAAGGGATGAACCATAAGAGTGCATATGGAAGCCAAGTGGCATGGGACGCTTGAGGATAAGTATGCATATAATATGCTTTATTCTAATTAGGTCTAAACTAATTAAAATAAATGAAATGTTAGAAAACAAATGAAAGTAGGGACCCCAGTTCCACAGCCCCACTACGTTGTATAACCCCCACGGGAAGATGTCTTACTGTGTGGTGGTCCAGTGCAGTGTAGTGATTAGTGATCGGTTACCTATAACGGGTATTCCGAAAATGATCTTTGTCTTGGAGGGGTTAAATTCTGAGACACTTCGTAGATGGGTGCACTGTTGGACTGGTCAGTGACACAAAAACCCAACCTAGTGTAGGGATTGATATTTTGTAATGATTTTTAAGTGAGTGATTTGCCAATATGGAACGAAAGGTCTCAAAGTAATTATAATGGCCAAGTGACAAGTGAATAGTGCCAAGTGTAGTATATTGTCACATGGGTTCTAATGAATGGTTCAAATGTAGTGCTGGGACCCTAAATTCCATATCAGGAAGTCACTTATATTGTATGACATTTCAAGAAATGTTGGTGCCCCAATATTTATTTTATGAAATATTGTCATTATGGTAATGTCATGTCATTTATTGCTTATCATATGCACATCCTCATTATCTTATACCTCTTATAATATATGTTAGGGTTTGTAATTGTTATATTGCGGAGTACCGTTGTGCTCATTACATTCCACCACCACAGATGATGTGCAGGAGAGTGAGGATGTATAGGACCCCGGGATTGAGGGTGAAGAGGAATATGAGCCTGTGCCACAGTATGGCTATGACGATGCCATTCTGGATGTCAAAATGAAGATATTTAAATTATGTGAATTTATGACATTAAGTTTAATTATGCCTAAGACTTTATTTAGTTTATTTTGGGATTGATGTATTTATTTAATTTTCGTACTTGGTTTATTTGGTGTAATAATTGTTGGATTTTTATTTATGGTTATGATCTTGGCTTACCTGATATAGGGCTGGGCAATGTGGTTTACGCATAATTATTAGTAAAAAATAAATAAATTTGGCCCACTATTTGAACAATTGAGTGGCCTTAGATAACTGGGTCATCTGGCATCACGTCGGATCCATGTTATCGGATCTTGGGGCGTGACAAGTCGTGTTCCACCTACCATTCAGAAGATGAGAAGAAGAAGGTAATATATTTATTTCATGGTTCATGAACTTTTCCACTACACCCTCATGTATGACATGACTTGTTAGTATTTTTATGTTGGCTAATTCATGGGTTGGACAAAACTCTGGGTCCATTGGATTATATTTTCTATTTTATTTAGAATGGACTATGGTTGTGTCATCGGAAGAGCTAAAGCGAAGAAGAGAAGAAAAAAGAGAAGACTGGGTGAACCTCCACAGGCCCGATCGATCGGACTGGAAAAGCATCCAATTATTTAGTTGGTCCGATCGATCGGATGCACTGTCCAATTGATCAGACAGGTCAGCAGAAAACGGGAAAGTCTCCTATTTTGATCCGAATTAGTTTCCCTTTGAGGCTATGTTTCCCAATTTGCGTCCTTCTTGTGCACTAAGTCTAAGGCACGAATTTGGGGCTATATATAGGATGTTACTCTCAACCCTATAAGTGACCACCATGACCACTATCATTAATCTGAGTCAGAGAGATCTTAGAGAGAGTTTATTCTTTAGAGCCATTGAGAGACTATTCTGAGGGTTGCTCTAGAAGGTCATTGTTGCTTCTACCTTTCTTGTAGAAGATAGTTCATCTTGACTGGCAAGGTGCGAGGAGGTCAAGTAAGGAGAACGGGGCACGGTGGATGTCATGTCAGTGGATTCTTCGCAAGAATAACTGCAATCCTTAGGTCGAGGTATAGACTGAGGTAAAGGAACTTGTGAGTATATCTTGTAACTGTTCGTTAACTCTTGATTTCTGGTTTGTGGTTTTTCTCCCTTGATAGGGTTTCCACGCTAAATATTGTATCTGCCTTCTTGTGGTGTGTGATTGGTAGATAGCTAGTTCTATATTGTCTGACTAGTTATTTCCGCTGCATTAATTGATTAAATTAGAACTAGTAATCTATTTTGGTAGCCCCCAAAAACTTTCATGACTCATCTTCAATTAATTGGACTTTAGGATTCATCTTCTACAACATTGAAATGAGTTGTGCCAAAGGCTAGGCAAAGGATGGGGATATCGCTAGCTGTAAAGAAGCCAGAGTATTTAGATGAGCCTATACCCGTGGACTCCATTACATCATCCCCTTCGCTCGCTACTGGATTCGCCTATCCATAGGCGTATGATATCTTCACTACACCAGTTAATGCACCTCCTAAGATGTCGATTGTTGTACACAGTTCGAAGTCAGATATCAACACATTGGTTTTCGGGATAAAGTAGTTGCATCATGAAAAAAAGATTCCTCATTATTTTGAGGACTACAATCATTTGTTATCAAGGTTGGAGTATGTACTTAGCGAGAAATAGTCGACCCTACTAGAGGGATTCCTTGGCTTCTTTGCTAAAAATTATTGTCTATACATTTGATATGCTTATACTTACTTGATGACTAAAATCATAGTTATTGATCATTTCTTTCTTTTTGAAAGATAATGTATCCTAACTTCCCTGCATGTTGTTGTTTCTACAGACCAGACGAGCTTGATATTTACTACACACTTGTATTCGGAAAGTCCTTGAAGAAGGTCCTCAATGAGGGTACATGGTTAGACACAAACCTGATGTATTGGCGGCCTGTGTAAGTTGATTAATTTCCAACTTTTTCAGTAACATGAATAAGATTTTCCACTTATTATTGTATTGACTCATGGTTCTTTCATGCTTTTTATTAACAGATCTGGTGGCAAAACAACAATATAAAGGCATTACAAAAGAATGTCTTTGGGAGGGATGGTGTCAAAGTTTGGGAGGCTTAGGAGAAGAGGATGTTGATCTTTATCCTATGGCACGATGCACATTTCACATTATTAGTCGGGAGAGGAGGTGGGAGTTTTACAATAGTTTAAAATCTGACCGGAGTTCAATTATGATATGCCAAGAATTTATGAGTTCCTTAATATGCTTGCCCATACATGCACTGATACCACTTTAAAAATCAATTTAATCAAAATGAGCCCCCTTTTTTTTTCTACCAGATTGTTTTCTTAGGCAGAAAGTTCTCTAACTATGGACGGTATGACACCCATATGTGGCATTTGCTCGTCAAGACGAAAATACCTTACCAGGATAACGGGAATGATTGCGGTGTTTTTGCATTGGCCTTCGCTGAACATTGTGTGGCCCGTCGCATGATCAACTTTAAACAATCAGACATAATGTATTTTAGGAGCAAGATTGTAGTCGACATCTATGGTTATAGTTGAGAGCTTACCAGTCACTATTTGGACATTGATCCCTTGACTCAATGAAGGATTGGTAATTTTGGATGTTATTTTTTAGAGTGCCTTGTTGAATATTGGTTGTAAAAATATGGAATGTTAATTGGGTGTATGTGTGGAACGTTTGTAGGTATCATGTATGGAAATGATGTGATTTTAGTTGTGTAGAATGATGTGATTTTGGTTGTATGGAAATGATGTGAACGTAACGATCATTGGTTGTATGGAAATGATGTGATTTTGTTTGAATGGAATGTTGATAAACAGGTTGTTCATATAGAAATATATGTAAGAGCACTATTGCAACCACTTTAATATATATATATATAGCAATTAGCGATGCTAGCATCTCTTAACTGGAGGTTTTAAGTGATGCTAGCGTCGCATCTATGTAACAGATATGTCACGAACTAGTATTAAGAAACGCTAGTGTCGTTTAACTGGATGTTTTAAGTGACGCCCCATCCTTTAAAAAAAAAAAACATTTATGCATCTTCCTTTGGTCCCCTCTACATTTGAATATATTGGATAATATTGCTGAATCAAATAATAACATAGTTGTCAAACACCATATCCTAAATTGCATGGCTACAAACACTATCAAAATATCTTGGGCATTAATTCATTACAAATGAAATTTCTTGTTCAAAACATCAAGAAGACAACTTTGTTCAAAACAAAACCAAAAAGTTATATCCTTAATACATCCGTGATTATCCACACAACAAACATCATAAAAAAGGAGATTTTTTTTTTCTGTCAATGTATTATGTTGAGGGGGCGGATTCCGTCATGAGGCTCGATTATGACCTTGTGCATTATAGTGAGAGCAAGCGACAACCCTATGCTGCCTGTAGCGGTCTTCTGTATGGATTCTATTCTTTTTTGGTCTTCTGGGCTGCTTTGAAGAAAGAGGAGGCAACACCCTTTCATTTGATATGTGCTCCCATTGATTGCTATCATGGGTAGCATGAATATTCTCTTTTTATGTAGATTGATAAACACTTGTACGATACCAATCGTTGCAAAAATCATATGGATTTTTACTCCTCACCCTCATACCTGCGATGGCATGTGAGCACGGGATCCCAAGAACTTGTCATTTGTGGCACGTGCAAGACCGACGATAGAGGTGAACAACTTCCACATAGCTAGTGGACTAAACTTCAAACTCTTCTAGCCCGGCAACACGTACATGCAACCTATGTGCTTCTTTTGTTTCATGGCTCAATGGTTTCTTAGCATATGAAGTCAAACGAATGCTGACGCTTAAAGATTTGGCCTGCTGTTTTTGGAAGAATTCCATCAATTTGGCCCTTACCTCCTCAACCTGTTTTATAATTGGAAGAACTCTAGTATCCTTTAACATGCTATTGTTGCATTCGCCGGCATTGCTTGTAAGCATGTAATACCGTCGGCCCTCAACAAAAGCATTTGCCCAATGCTGCCTGTCAAATGTATGTATATAATTGTATGCCTCAATATTAACGCCTTAGTATCTTCCATATACGCATTGTGTTCACATGCCCTGTAAGCCTTTGTAGCACACCAAAACTTCATCACAATTGTCGAATCATTGAATTTTGACTTAATGTTTTCCGCGAGATGGTGACAATAGTAGAAATGAGATACAGTAGGCATAACATTTGCAAGCGTAGGGACAAGTCCCTTTTGTCGATAAAAAATGATGGTAAGATTTGTAGGTTCCATAAGGGCTATTGACACATTTGTTAGGAACCCCTCCCAACTGTCACGTAGATCAGCTTTCATGAATGCAAATGCTATTGGAAAGAGTTTGTGATTTGCATCTAGTGTTACGATTACGAACAACACACCTGGGTACTTACCACGAAGATGTGATCCATCGACCACAATCATTTGCCTAAGAGACGAAGTGAAAGAATGGTTGCAAGGAACAAATGCCCAAAAAAATCTCCTGAATCTGTCATCGTTCGACGTCTTGATATAGGTCACACTACCTGCGTTCATCATTTTCAACTCAGCACAATACAGTGGAAAGATTTTGAAGGAATCTTCGTATGAACCTTGACCTATACGAAGTGCAATTTCTCTGGCGATATGTGCCTTCTTATACGAGATAGTAACCCCAAACTTGATTTGATAATCATTTATTATCTCTTTCGGTCTCAAGTTATTATTTAGATGGACTTTATAGAAAATGTACTCCGCAATTAGCTCTGATGACGCCTGCCTATGTGCCGTTCCCATCATTGGCTTTGAACATTTATGGACTGGGTTGTAGGTTCAAACTTTAAAGTGTGGTCCACTCTCAATTATAGACGCGTGGATGCGCCACGGACAATCCCGATCCTTGCAATCTGATGTGACTTTGAACTAACTTGTCTTTAGTTGCTCGAGGGTGAAGTTGTCGTATATTGACTTGGCTATAGTCCTCACGAAATTTTCGCGATCCAGAAATTCGCGCCCTATCCACATCTCCCACAAAGTATTGTGATCCATGTTTGTAACAAACTCCTCTAGAACCATGTTATCTTAAAAAATAACTTCACACCCGTGGACTGATGGCTCCTCAACATTTAACGTCGCATGAACATTCGCTCTAAGGCATGCACCTCCATGAATACTACTTCCAGGGTGTTCGGATTCTGTGTTGACGGCTTGTATCCCATCATCACTCTCTATTGCGTCAAGGCCACGCCAAAGACGAAGTCAATCTCTTAGGACAGTTCGTCACTTGCAATGTTCAATCTGGAAGGGAAGTGCATGTCGTTGTCTTCGCTGAGGTTTATAGTACAATATCCTGTGACTCAGACAGATGGTGCCTTCCGCTTTGCATCATGATTGCTAGCTGTTCCAGCACATTTCTTGTTTCGCAGTAGATGCATATTCAACCCAAGCGACCTTCAATAAGCACATGAGAAATTTCAACATTAGTATCGAATTAAAAATGTATACTTATACCACTACTCTGACATGAATGTGCTTCTTAAGAAAATAACATCAATTGGCGTACCTTGGTTGTTCTCCACTATCAAGAGTAGAACCAACTGGTCTTCTGTTGATATATAAATCTATCCCATTTGTTTCAACTCTTGAGAGTGTCAAAATGCACTTAATATTGTTATCATCTTCAACGGAAACCAATGAAAACACTTTACCATTGTGATGTAGATAATGTATACTTATGTCTTCGCAGCTACCCTCCAAATGTGATGCTTCAAGTGCAACTTTAACCTGGAAATCAAATGTTATCTCACTTCGAATAAACATCGTCTTCTGTTTTCCACCTTTGTATAACGGGTGAATCATATGAAACTCAAGGTCCCCATCAAAGTGAAATATTACTATTAATTCATCACTTGACATCCTAATCATGAAAACAACATATCCATTGGAGAGAATTGTAGTAGCAAACTATACAAAACATTTCATTTGTATGCCAATTAATGTTTCACCTCGTGCAATAAACAATTAAAAAAATGAATAGGCCTTCAGACAGTGAACATTGTAATATAGATGACATTACACTTGTATGTTACATCTTAAGCCACAAGACAAAATAAAAGGGTGTAAATGCAAATAGACAAGAGTAAACGCATAGTGGGGTCGAAAACATTAAGGGAAGTTTCATTGCTCTTTTATGAAATCAACATTTATTTGTTCCACATGGTCAATACAAATTTTGTTCGATTTATGTAAATCCATTCCTATTTCCACAGACATAAACACATTGGTGGCTGGGATAAACACTAACAAGTTCAAATTGGAGGAAAGGGGTAGGTTGGTGGCTTCTTAATATTAGCCTATATTAGTCATGTAAATCAAAGGCCAATTTGGGATTCAAAGGCCATTTAGTCCATATGGCGCTCATCATTGCCGTCCATATTAGCCATCTGTGATGAGGCTTGTACAAAGCAAAAGGAAATGGATCACAAATAAGAGACCTATTATTCATAGTTTAATGTAAAACATCCATAAATGTACAAATCATGCACCAACCTCTTAAATGGAGGCCAACAACCTCTAAGATGGGCAATAGGTGTGGTATATGTGTATGGAAGGTATACAGTGCTATTGTGCGAAAAGAAGTAGGTAGAAAGAAGACGCTGACAGAAAGAGATGAGAAAGGGGGGGGGGGGGGGGGTGGGGTTCGTAGGTGGGTATATGTAGCGAAAAGGGACTATAGCGTCGCTAAATCTTATGTGAAGTGACGCTATCGTTGCTATGAGAAATACTATAAAAAAAAAAAAGAAAACTGGTGGGAGGAATCCATCTGTGTTGCCCAAGTTACAAGGCACTATTTCATGCAACAACCACATAATGGGAATTTTCTAGTAAAATTCTCTAAAAACTTTTACTTAGCAAGGTACTATTGGACAATGTTAGGATGGTAAAGTTTCTGGCATTGCCGATCCATTATGTCACCAATCTACGCCAAAAACCTATAGATCCTACTTGTAGCTTCTACTTGGACTCCGATTAATGGTGATGAATATTAGGGGTGACAAATTTTTGTTAGTTTGATGGTCTCAATACCAAGTATATGATGTAATAAATTGATTCATTTCTTTATTTATCAATACAATCATGCTTTCCTTTCATGAGATGAATGGTGTTTTAATTATATACTTGCACATAACCAATACGAATGACATAATGGTTCATGAGATGAACCGGAGTCCATAAGTATACTAGATGTAATACATGTGTATGGATGAGATCCACATACAGGAGATATGTATTGCAAATCTTATACTTAAATATCTTCACAACCAGTGATGAGATTGGACATCTCATCTGACAAGGTTGCAACACTTTGATCACTATGAGATAGTGTGATTTGTCTCGATCATCAGAATGTAAGATTCTGGATCATGGTACTTGTACATTGGATGTATTGAAGGACCATGAGAAACACCTTATATACACTGTCTTTACTTTAAGGTTTGCTCTCATAATTCCCTAGCAATAGGCTCATAATCCTGAGACATTAATGAACTCAAGTTTCTATCTATGCATTTGCTTTGAGTCACCAATGACTGAGGCCAATTGTAGGTCAACACCTCGGTGATTTGGGTACGTGGTAGTAGAGCTGTGGGAACATTCAATGGTCAAGATGGAATCTATCTTTAATATCCCCTTGTGCCAATTAATGGATTTATCATTGGTAAGTGCACACCCATTCCAATTAAGAGTTAATTGGATTGGTACCAAATGATCACTATAATTAATTGGGGCTTAAGGATAATAAGATATGGATCTATTTTGGTGGACAGGTCCAATTGATCCATGGATATAGATGGAGGGGCCTACTTGTGGTACCGAGGAAGTTTAGGGTCTTCATTGTAATATATTCCTAAGACTGGAGTTCAATTGCATTTATATAGTGGAGTTATTTGCAATTAACTGTAGGCCTGGATTGCACGTGAGATGTGGGGTCGCGTATCCCAGTTGGAGCCAGCTTTCTAAGGAATCCCTAGTGGTCCCCACGCTAGCCCAAGATATTAGAAAGATACTAATTATAGTAGAACTCTAAAAAGAAATAGAAAGTTACTATTTCTATTCGAATAGTGGTAATAGTAAGTTACTAATTATTAATGGAAGTGAGACTTCTATTTTAATTAGAAAAGGAGGAAGTTACTAATCATATTTGAAGTAAGACTTCTAATTGTGATTTAGTAAGCAACTAATTGTTATGGAAGTAAGACTTCTATTTCAATTAGTAAGAGGAGGTTGCTTAAGTGCTATAAAAGGAGGAGAGGAGCCCTTGGACGTCCCATGCATAATCCCATCTTGGAATTCACGCCCAAGACCCTTAGTGCAAGAGTTGCACACGCCCATCTCTCTTTCTCTCTTCTAGTTTCTCTTCTAGTTTCCTCTAGGGTTTTACTCTTGGAGATTCCACCATCTTCTTGAGAAAAGAGAAATCTGATACGGGTCATAGCTTGGAAGATCAAAAGGTGTTGGAGATTCTGATTTGATTAAGTGAAGGTGTTCATCAAAGAAAGAATTCAAATTCTCCATTAGAGCACAACTAAGCTCCAAAGGTATAATCTACATCTTTGTATATTGTAGATTTCGTTGTTGCATGTTTAGATGCTATTTTCTATCTTCTAGATTGGATATATTGTTGTACATGATTTATGAGTTTGAGGGAATGCATCCTGGATTGAGTTTTTGTTGCCTTCTAGATAGTTGATCCTTGCATCAAGTGGGTCAAAAGTTTTGAAACCTATCTGAATGGCCCACCTATTTCCAACAATTTTGACCCAGCTTACCAACCTAACCCAAACCCTATTTGATAGTTAGTTATTTTGGGTTGAATGTTTTTTACTTTAGGGTCGGGTTTAGATTGAAATTCTGAGTCTCTGACCCAAATATTAAACGGTTTAGTTACGTTGAGTGAATTATTGCTATTCAACCAACCAGATCGATCCTAACCTGACTAATTGAATTATGCTTTGACAACCCAACCTGAGTTGTTTTAAGGGTTTGGGCTGACCCTCTTAACTTCTACCTCGGGTTAGGGTCGACATTTTCAACCTAAACTGAAAGTCCAAGACCGAATCCTAGAGGGGGGGGGGGGGGGGTGAATAGGATGAGCTCTAAAAACCTAGGCCAATTTGAATTCTTTTAACTTTTAAGTCAATTAAGGTTTGATGAAGATTAATTATCTTGTGATAGATATGAATCTCTAAGATAAGCATACACAAGGAATCATCAACTACAAACTTCATACAACCCAAAAGTAAATCATTCAAGCAAAGAGAGTAAAAGATCAATCACCATGACAAGCTCATTTATAGTGGTTCGGCCAACTTGCCTACATCCACTCCCGATACACTTATCGGTATTCACTAACTTCAATTAAGGTTTAGGATCACCTCAAACCTTACAATCAACACTATGCTTTTCAAGGCTTAGCATAAACCTTTACAACATATGCTTTTCAAGGCTAAGCATGAACCTTTACAACAAAGAACTTTTCTCTTAAGAAAAATGCCTAAGAATGCATGGATAAAGAGAACAATGAGGTGCAATTGAGTGCCTCTAATTAGGCTAATTAGAAAGTGAAAACTTAAGTTCTAGAAACATGCATGTGAATGGCAAAGTTTATGTAAAATGCATTTTCTAGAAATTACTCTTTCTCTTTTTGAAAAGATACAATCTTAAAAGATTCAAAGATGATAAACAAGTTTGAGAAAGAGTGATTTGTCTAACACATGAATTTAACAAGGTAAACTAACTTGATTTCAAAGAAAACAAAATCAAGTCTAACATGTTTATATTGAAACAAGAAAACAACTTCATGTGAAACAATGACAACATGTTGTATTCATAGCATATGAGATTTCTAAGATATTAGGCATCTTATGAAAGACAACATTCTAAAAGAAAAGCAACTTGTTAATCATGTTTAGAAAGAGATCAAAGATTTGAAACAAAACATGATTTCAAAAAGACTAGGATTAAAGAAAGCACACCCATTTGAAGATCAAAGGTTGGTTTAATGGAATGGCTTCATAATCCCCTTAGAAATGCTCTTGAGAAGTTGCAAACAAATGGCCTCAAAAGTCCCTCCAAGGTCAGCAACTTTCTTCAACCAAAAAGTCACTTTTTATAAAGAAAAAGTTGCCAACGGCTAGTCCTCGGTCGACCGGCAAAGGGGTCTCGGTCGACCGAGAAAGCACAACGGTCATATTTCTGACCGTTGGCAAGATACAGTTCAAAAACTGCTGACTCGCCCGACAGTGTTCCCGGTCGACCGGGAAGCTGGTCTCGGTCGACCGGCGACACTGGCAAAAACAACCCAGATTTTAGAAACTTGAATTTTTGAGGGCACCTTCAAGGGGGACTTTGAGACACATATCCAAGCATTAAATCATGACTGAAAGAAGATGAAAACTGAGATTTTAAAGTCATGAAAACTCCAAAACAAAATAATGATTTTAAAGATAGAAACTTTGGAAAGCTTGGATGGATTTTGAAATAAAAAACTCTATGATCTTAAGAGATAAATCTGAAATGAAAACCATGCATATCAAATGATAAAAACAATGATTCAAGAAGTAGAAATATGCATGATGATCTTATGATTACAACCATGAAAGAATGAGAGGACAAGCTTTAAGAAAGTGAATGCATCCTATCAAATTGCAACAAAACAAAAACTCTAACAATCTCCCCCTTTGCAAATTGATGGCAACTCTTGAAGCTTGAACTCTCTCTCAATCTCCTCTTAAACTGAACAGCAACAACTTTGGATATTTAAGGAGCTTTGGATATTAAGGAGCTTTGGATATTTGGGAGCATTTGGATCTTTTGGAGCTTTGGATTTTCCTTGCGGGAGCGACGACAAAAGACGACCAACCTAGAAGCTAACACTCTAGCCAAAGCTACTCCCCCTCAAACAAAGCAACCCTTGAAATCTTCTCCCCCTCAATTGGAGAACTCTCCCCCCCTTTGACATCTAATTGCAAAGAAGCCTGCCCATCAAAGATAAAACACATAACCTTGATAGTAGCACCTGTTTATAAGAGATATATAAAAATAAGATAAGGAACAGGTGAGAAGCCAACAAGAAGTTAGAATTCAGGGCAAGGGCCAATGCCCAATTGATGTCTCAATTTAATGAAACGATCATTTCCAAGGGGCTTAGTGAAAAAAATCAGCCAATTGGGTATCTGTAGGAACAAACAATAGCTCAATAGTGCCTTGGTCAGCATGATCACGCAAGAAATGATAGCGAATGTCAATGTGCTTGGTGCGTGAGTGCTGAACAGGATTTTTTGAGATACTGATGGCACTAGAGTTATCACACATAATAGGCATGCATTGTTGTGGAACATTATAATCTAATAAAGTTTGTTTCATCCACAACAGCTGGGCACAGCAGCTACCTGCAGCAATATATTCAGCTTCTGCAGTAGACAAGGATACAGAATTTTGCTTTTTGCTATGCCAGGCTACTAAACAGTTCCCTAAGAAATAGCAGCAGCCACTAGTGCTTTTCCTATCATCTATAGATCCTGCCCAATCTGTATCACTATATCCAATTAATTGCAGAGTTGAGTCATGAGGATACCAGATACCATAATGAGAAGTCCCATTAATGTATTTTATGATACGTTTAACAGCTTTAATGTGAGACTCTCGGGGGTCAGATTGATACCTAGCACATATTCCAACGCTAAACGAGATATCAGGGCGGCTAGCAGTGAGGTAGAGAAGGCTTCCTATCATGCTCCTATAAAGTTTCTGGTCAGCTTTCTTACCCTTAAGGTCACTAGATATTTTAGTAGTGGAGCCCATAGGATTGCAACTAGTCTTAGATTCTCCTAAGCCGAACTTTTCACTATTTCTAGGGCAAACTTGGATTGACTAAGGAAGATACCATGGTCAGTTTGACTAACTTGTAATCCTAGAAAGAATTGCAGGGGACCGACCAGACTCATCTCAAAAGTGGAGCTCATTAATTCTGAAAATCCTTGAGCTAACTTTTCTAAAGTAGATCCAAAAACGATATCATCAACATAGATTTGACCTACAAGAATGTTTTGATCAATCTTCTTGATAAACAGGGTCTTATCAACTTTCCCACATTCAAAATCATTTTCAATCAGATGATTCGTAAGCTTTTCATACCATGCCCGAGGTGCTTGTTTTAATCCATAAAGGGCTTTCTTGAGCTTATAAACATACTCAGGATGATGAGGGTCTTCAAAGCCTTCAGGTTGAGTAACATAAACATCTTCTTCAATTTCTCCATTCAAGAAGGCACTTTTAACATCCATCTGAAAAAGTTTGATCCTCATGCTACTAGCATAACTCAATAGAATTCTTATGGACTCCAAACGGGCTACAGGGGCAAAAGTCTCTTCAAAATCAATTCCTTCTATTTGAGCATATCCTTTTGCTATAAGTCTAGCTTTGTTTCTCACTACATTTCCAGATTCATCTGACTTGTTCTTGAAAATCCATTTAGTGCCTATGGGATTTTTCTCTGCAGGCAATGGGACAAGATCCCAAACATCATTTTTCTTGAATTGATTCAATTCCTCTTGCATAGCTTCCATCCATTCAGACTTTGATTTAGCTTCAGTAAAATTCTTAGGTTCGATTTGAGAGACAAAGGAGTAATGAGCACATAGATTTTGAACTTGTCTCCGGGTCATAACCCCACTGCTGATATTTCCAATAACATTATCCAAGGTGTGATTTTTCATTAATTTAGTTGGGACAATGGCTTTGGAAGGAATGCTCACATCACTATCTTTTGGATTAGATTGATCAATATTCATTTCAATTTCATCATCATCTTGAAGGATTCTTCCAACTTGATTCGCGTCATCAATGACAACATGAGCTGACTCCATTATGGTCATGGTTCTATGATTAAAAACTCTATAAGCTTTGCTCCTTTCAGAATAGCTTAGAAAAATTCCTTCATCAGATTTAGGCTCAAATTTTTCTAACTGCTCCCTATCTCTTAGAATATAACATTTGCTTCCAAACACTTTCAAATACCCCAAATTTGGTTTTCTTTCAAAATAAAGTTCGTAAGGGGTTTTGTTGGTATTCTTAGTGAGATAGACTATGTTGATGAGATAACAAGCAGTATTCACAGCTTCAGCCCAAAGATTTCGAGAGAGATTCTTTTCATTAAGCATGGTCCTAGCCATTTCTTGAATAACTCTATTTCTCCTTTCAGCTACTCCATTTTGCTGAGGAGTTTTAGGAGCTGAGTATTGATGATTAATTCCATGACTCTCACAAAATCTAGCAAACTTTTCATTTTCAAACTCTCCCCCATGATCACTTCTGATCTTCTGAATTTTGCAGTCCCTTTCTACTTGAATCTTATTGCAAATTCTTATGATATTGTCCACTGCATCCGATTTGGCATGAAGAAAGGCAACCCATCCAAAACGAGAATAATCATCGACCATAACCAGGATAAATTTCTTTCCTCCAATACTTTGCACTGGTGCAAGTCCAATTAAGTCCATGTGGATTAGCTCAAGAGGACGAGAAGATGATATATCCTTTAAACCTTTAAAGCTCTTTTTGATTTGTTTTCCCAGTTGGCAAGCCTTGCAGAGTTCAGCTTTTTCATCACTTAACTTGGGAATCCCTTTCACAATTTCATTCTTTGACAAAGTTTTCATCAATTTGAAATTTATGTGACCCATCCTTTGGTGCCATAAGTAATTCTCTTGATCTTTAGTTATCAAGCACCTAGATTCATTGTCATCACATTCTTCTATAATGTAAATGTTTCCTTTTGTCCTTGATCCAGTAAGAATAACTTGATGGGTTTTATCATTTACCACTTTGCATGATTGACTGTCAAAGACTACCTTGTTTCCTTTGTCACATAGTTGACTAATGCTAAGAAGATTATGTTTCAATCCTTCCACAAGAAATACATCATTTAAAGTGGGTATTTGATCTCCTTTCACACTTCCCTTGCCAATGATTTGAGCTTTACTATTATCTCCAAATGAAACATTCCCTCCATCATACTCCACTATAGAGCTGAATCTAGATCGGTCTCCTGTCATATGTTTAGAACAACCACTATCTAAGAACCAAGTAGGGTTTTCTTTTGCTTTTAAAGCGGTTTGAACTAGGAGACTCTCAAAGTTTGTTCCTTTTACCATCCAAGTAGATAAAGGAGATTTATAGGGAATGGTTTTGGGGACAAATTTGAAGGGTAATCTAGAGGGATTTTTGAGAGACAACCTAACTTTTGTATGGGCAATTAGGGACCAAATGTCCACTACGATTGCAAAAGTGACAAGTCCATTTAGGTGTATAATTTCTCTCAACTATAGGTTTGTGGGGACTCTTAGTAGAAGATTGGAAACTATTCTTCATGACACTAGGGGAACCTTCAAAACCTATTCCTTTCTTATCACCATAAATTTTATGCATGCCCAACATTTGATAAAATTTGTCATTTCCCAAGGTGAATTTGTCAACAATGAATTTTCCTTTATTAAGTTTTATTTGGAGAGAGCTTGTTTCAAGTTGACTGGATTCAAGTTTGGATTGTAAATTATGAATTTGATTTTGAGCATGAGTTAAATCTACATTAAGAGTGGCGACTTGATGTTCCAAGATGTTTTTCTCATTGATTGTTAATTTCAATTCATCTTTTATGATACTTACTTCATTTACAAGCTTTTTGGAATCTTCTTTTAAAATTTTATTTTTCTTAAGAAAGATTTCACAATTTTCATATAGTTCATCATAAGCTTGTTGAATTCCATTATCCTCATCTTCTTCATTAGTTTCTTCTTGCCCTAATGTGTCATCTATTAAAGTATTATGCTCATTTGGATCTTCAATAGAAGAGAGTAGAAGCCAATTAGGATAATTTTCATCTTCATCATTAGAGGATTCATTTTTGTCACACTCTTCATCTTCCTCATCCCAAGTTATGTTTAGAGCCTTTTTTCCTTTCTTATCTCCTTTTTCAAATTCTTTAGGGGTGGAGCAATTTTGGGCAATGTGTCCAAACCCCTTGCAATTGTAGCATTGCACATCCTTTTTAATAAATGTTCCTTTGGGATTTCTTTGGAATCTAGGACTTTTGCTTTCATCAAACTTTCTATTGTTCTTGTTGTTCTTAAAGAAACTTTTAAATTTTTTAACAAATAAAGCATTGTCCTCATCACTATCAACATCACTTTCATTTTCTTTAGAATGAGAGGAAAAAGATACTCCTTTCTTTTTGTCTTGAACTTCAAAGTCTAATTCATATGTAAGGAGATTTCCTCTTAGTTCTTCAATTTTGATTTTATCAACATCCTTGCTTTCAGTTATGGCAACAATTTTAGGTTTGAATCTTTTTGGGAGAGATCTTAAAATTTTTCTAACAGCTTTAGATTTATCCATCTTTTCTCCTAGACCTATAAGAGAATTGACAATTTCCATAAATTTAGAGTAGAATTCATCAAATGTTTCTTCTTCAAGCATCTTAATGTCTTCTAACTTAGAGGTTAACATTTGAATTTTGGCTATCTTGACTTGATCCGTGCCTTCATGGGTGATCTCTAGGGTATCCCAAATTTCCTTAGCAGTGTTGCAATTAACTACTCTATTAAACTCTTCTTGAGATAGAGCACAATATAGAGAATTTTTAGCCTTAGCATTTAAGTTAGCTCTATCCTTTTCTCCTTGAGTCCAAGTATTTTTAGGTTTGGTTTTTATGGATATAACATTCCCTTCAGAGTCTTTTTCAATGGTAGTGGGAGGATGATAGCCATCTTCAATGATGCTCCACACATCTACGTTTTGGGATTCTAAGAACACTTGCATTCTAATTTTCCAATAGCGATAGTGTGTTCCATTAAACAGAGGAGGTCTATTGGTGGCATTTCCTTCACCCAATTGAGATTGCATGGTGGCAACAAAATAAAAACACTCACTAGGATTCTAACTCTAGGTGATTAGACCTAAACAAGAGCACCTAGGCTCTGATACCAATTGAAAGTCCAAGACCGAATCCTAGAGAGGGGGGGGGGGGGGGGTGAATAGGATGAGCTCTAAAAACCTAGGCCAATTTGAATTCTTTTAACTTTTAAGTCAATTAAGGTTTGATGAAGATTAATTATCTTGTGATAGATATGAATCTCTAAGATAAGCATACACAAGGAATCATCAACTACAAACTTCATACAACCAAAAGTAAATCATTCAAGCAAAGAGAGTAAAAGATCAATCACCATGACAAGCTCATTTATAGTGGTTCGGCCAACTTGCCTACATCCACTCCCGATACACTTATCGGTATTCACTAACTTCAATTAAGGTTTAGGATCACCTCAAACCTTACAATCAACACTATGCTTTTCAAGGCTTAGCATAAACCTTTACAACATATGCTTTTCAAGGCTAAGCATGAACCTTTACAACAAAGAACTTTTCTCTTAAGAAAAATGCCTAAGAATGCATGGATAAAGAGAACAATGAGGTGCAATTGAGTGCCTCTAATTAGGCTAATTAGAAAGTGAAAACTTAAGTTCTAGAAACATGCATGTGAATGGCAAAGTTTATGTAAAATGCATTTTCTAGAAATTACTCTTTCTCTTTTTGAAAAGATACAATCTTAAAAGATTCAAAGATGATAAACAAGTTTGAGAAAGAGTGATTTGTCTAACACATGAATTTAACAAGGTAAACTAACTTGATTTCAAAGAAAACAAAATCAAGTCTAACATGTTTATATTGAAACAAGAAAACAACTTCATGTGAAACAATGACAACATGTTGTATTCATAGCATATGAGATTTCTAAGATATTAGGCATCTTATGAAAGACAACATTCTAAAAGAAAAGCAACTTGTTAATCATGTTTAGAAAGAGATCAAAGATTTGAAACAAAACATGATTTCAAAAAGACTAGGATTAAAGAAAGCACACCCATTTGAAGATCAAAGGTTGGTTTAATGGAATGGCTTCATAATCCCCTTAGAAATGCTCTTGAGAAGTTGCAAACAAATGGCCTCAAAAGTCCCTCCAAGGTCAGCAACTTTCTTCAACCAAAAAGTCACTTTTTATAAAGAAAAAGTTGCCAACGGCTAGTCCTCGGTCGACCGGCAAAGGGGTCTCGGTCGACCGAGAAAGCACAACGGTCATATTTCTGACCGTTGGCAAGATACAGTTCAAAAACTGCTGACTCGCCCGACAGTGTTCCCGGTCGACCGGGAAGCTGGTCTCGGTCGACTGACGACACTGGCAAAAACAACCCAGATTTTAGAAACTTGAATTTTTGAGGGCACCTTCAAGGGGGACTTTGAGACACATATCCAAGCATTAAATCATGACTGAAAGAAGATGAAAACTGAGATTTTAAAGTCATGAAAACTCCAAAACAAAATAATGATTTTAAAGATAGAAACTTTGGAAAGCTTGGATGGATTTTGAAATCAAAAACTCTATGATCTTAAGAGATAAATCTGAAATGAAAACCATGCATATCAAATGATAAAAACAACGATTCAAGAAGTAGAAATATGCATGATGATCTTATGATTACAACCATGAAAGAATGAGAGGACAAGCTTTAAGAAAGTGAATGCATCCTATCAAATTGCAACAAAACAAAAACTCTAACATAAACAAATATGAGCGTTGGTTTTGAATTGAGTCTATGTGTGGGGTGTTTTTCTAAGAGAATGATTACGCTAGTCTCGATAGCAGTACCAGCTCAGCTCATCCCGATCTCGGTATCCAAGTTCGGCCAGAGTGCCAAGATTCATCTAGCTCGGTAACGGTACCAGCTAGACATCTCATCTCAGCTCGGCAAATAGTGCCAGCTTGTGTTGGAAATAGGTGGGCCTCGTGGATAGGTTTTCAAAACTTTTGACCCACTTGACTCGGGGATCAACTATCTAGAAAGCTATAAAACCCAATCGAGGATCCATGTCCTATATCTCAGCCATCATTATCGGTAAATAAACCTATCTAGAAGATAGAACAGTAGCCAACAAGCATCCATAAAAATCTACAGCATGCAATGACGTAGATTATACCTTTGAAGCTCGGTTGTGCTCTAATGGAGAAGTTGCGTCTTTCTTTGATGATAAACTCTTTCACATATCAAATCAGAATCTCCAAGACCTATTGATCTTCCATGCTATGACACTCTATCAGATCTCTTTTCTCAAGATGATGGGTGGAATCTCCAAGAGAAAACTCAACTTGAAACTCCAAAGAACTAAAAGGGAACTAGAAGAGAAAGAGGAGAAGAACAATTGTGCAACTCTTGCACTAGAGAAGGAGCTGGGCGTGGGATCCTATATTGGACGTCCAAGGGGGATTCTTCCCCTTTATATAGCCCTCAAAACTCCTTTTCTTTCTCTCTTACTAATTATATTAGAAGTCACACTTCCACATTAATTAGTAGCTTACTATTACCACTATTAGAAGTTTCACTTCAAATAGAAATAGTAACTTTTTAATTCCTTTCTTTTGAAGTTCAAGTAGAATTAGTAATGATCCAATCTTGGGCTAGCATGGGGACCTCTAGGGATTCCAAAGAAAGCTGGGTCCAACTGGGACACGCGACCCCACATCTCATGTGCAATCCGGGCCCACAGTTAATTACAAATAACACCACTATATAAATGCAATTGCACTCGAGTCTTAGGAATAAATTACAATGAAGACCCTAAACTTTCTAATTACCACAAGCAGGCCTCTCTATCATTATCCATGGATCATTTGGAATAAATCTGTCTCATCCAATCCTAGATCCACATCTTATTATCCTTGAGCCCCAATTAATCACAGTGATAATTAGTACCATCCAATTAACTCTTAATCGAGATGGGTGCGCATTTACTAATGATAAATCCATTAATTGGCACAAGGGGATAATATAGATAGATTCCATCTTGACCATTGCATGTTCCCACAGTTCTACTACCACATACCCAAGACACCGAGGTGTTGACCTACATTTGGCCTCACTCATTGGTGACTCAAAGAAAATGAATAGACAGAAACTTGAGTTCATCAATGTCTCAGGATTGAGAGCCTATTGCTAGGGAATTATGGGAACAAACCTTAAAATCGAGACAATGTTCATAAGGTGCTTCTCATGGTCCTTCAATTCATCCAATGTACCAGCACTATGATCCAGAATCTTTTATTCTGATGATCGAGACAAATCACACTATCTCATAGTGATGAAAGTGCTGTAACCTTATCAGATGAGATGCCCGGCCTCATCACTGGTTGTGAAGATATTTTTAAGTACAAGATTTGTGACACATATCTCCCGTATGTGGATCTCATCCATATACATATATTACATCTAATATACTAATGGGACCCGGTTCATCTCATGAACCATTATGTTATATGTATTGGTTATGTGCATTAAGTAATAAAACACCATTCATTTTATGAAAGGAAAGCATGATTTTATTGATAAATAAAGAAATTAATCAATTTATTACATCAACTGATGGACTGAGAGCATACAATCTAACAATCTCCCACTTGGGCTCAATGCCAGTCAGGGTTGCATCTTATGCCCATCCCAGCTACATGTTGCTCAAAGACTTTGGTAGTCAAAGGCTTAGTAAATGGATTTCCCAGATTGTCTGCAGAATCTATCTAGGTGATAGTAGTATCACCTTTCTGCACAATCTCTCTGACCATTTGTTACTCCTCTGTACATGCTTTTGGCTCCTGGGTTCCTTGGACTTATCGACTGCCCTGTTGTTATCACAGTAAACTGTGAGCGGCTGTCTTGCCAAAAGTACCACTCCAAGTTCCATAAGGAATCTTTTGAGCCAATCTGCTTCTCAAGCAGCTACAGCATAGACACATACCCAGAAGTTGATTTCCTGGAATCCTTATCTGACATGAAGTCAGAATCCGTGTAACCAACTGGAATCAGTTCATCACTGCTATATATGTAATCTCTAGTCATTCTCAAGTATTTGAGAATACACTTTACAACAGTCCAATATTTAGGTCCTGGATTAAACTGATTTTTGCTGACTTGGCCCACTGCATGATAGATATTTGGTCTAGTACTAAGCAAAGCTAACCGTACCGGCACCTCATCTATGTACGCATATTGGGATAAGCCTATTATCCTATTTTTCTGGTCTCAATGGAGTTTGATCCCTAGGATGTGACTGGTTTCTCCCAAGTCCTTCATATCAAAAGTCTTAGCCAACTAAACTTTTACTATTGACAACATCCATATATCACTCTCTAAGAGAAGGATGTCGTCGACCAGAAAAATTACCCTGCCTCCTTCACTTTTCATATACACTCATGACTCATTCATTTTTGGCAAAAACCAAATGACTTGATTGCCTGGTCAAAATGAATGTTCCAGCTTCGGGATGCCTGCTTCAGTCCATAAATAGACTTATGCATCTTGCAAACTCTTTGCTCTTGGTTTGTAGCTACAAAACCGTTTGGCTGCACCATATAGATGTCTTCCTCAAGATGACCGTTGAAAAACACCGTCTTGACATCCATTTGCCAAATCTCGTAATCGAGATGAACCGCAATGGATAAGAGTATCTGGATGGACTTGAGCATGGCTACCGACGAAAAGATTTCCTCATAATCGATATCTTCTTTCTGAGTATATCCTTTCGCAACAAGCTTGACCTTTAAAGGTCTCAACTCTTCCATCTGGTCATCTCTTTCTCTTGTAGACTCACTTGCACCCAATAAGTTTAATATTGGTAGGCAAGTCCACAAGTGTCCAGACCTGATTGGAGTACATAGACTCCATCTCAGCTTTCATAGCATCTTGCCAACGTCCCGAATCTATGTCATTAATTGCTTCATCATAGTTACAGCGATCTTGTTTGCGGTTCTTCCGGGACTGCCTTGTAAGACTCTCCTAAGAATGAGAACCTATCAGGGGTTCTGACAATGCTCCCACTATGATAAGGCACTGGTGTAATTACTAGGTTAGGTATGGGTGAATTTTCTTCAAGTTCGGTCATATTTGGATTTGGAATTGATCTCTCTTTGAATTTCTTCCAAGATAACATTTTCTAAAGATTTTCAGTCAATCATATAATCTTTCTTCAGAAAAACCGTATTGGTGTTGATAAACACTTTCTACTCTCTCTGGGATTATAGAATAGCCAACCTTTAGTTCCTTTGGGATATTCTATAAAAGTGTATACTTCCGACTTCGATTCCAATTTATCCGTCTTAACCTTCAGCACGAGTGCCTGACAACCCTTATGTTGTAGACTAGGCTTTCGCTCGAACCACAACTCTTGGGGAGTCTTAGATACAGACTTAAATCGAACGAGGTTTAGTATATACTTTGTAGTATCCAAGGCATATCTCCAAAAGGATATAGGTAATCCTGAGAAACTCAGCATAGACCTAATCATATCTAAAAGAGTCATGTTCCTTCTTTCTGCTACTCCATTATGTTGAGACATACCAGGAGCAGACAACTGGGATAGAATTCCATTTTTTGATAAGTATCCCATAAAATCAACAGAGAGATATTCCCCTCCTCGATCTGATCGAAGAGTCTTGATACTTTTACCTAATTGCTTTTCCGCTTCTGCTCGAAACTCTTTGAACTTTTTAAAAGCCTCGGACTTGCGGTGCATAAGGTATATGTATCTATATCTTGAGTAATCATCTGTGAAAGTGATGAAATACTCATATCCTCCTTTGGCCCTGACATTAATGGGTCCACACACATCAATATGCACTAATTCCAATAAATCTTTGGCCCTATTACTCTTAGATGAAAATGGTCTTTTGGTCATTTTGCCTTTCAGATGGGATTCGTAGATAGATATTGGTTTTACCACCAATGAAGGCAAGATACCAACTTTCACTAGCGTGTCAATCCTGTTTAGGTTTACATGACCTAGCCTCAAGTGCCAAAGTTTTGTTGGATTAGATGAAGGTGACTTCCTCTTTAATGATGGTCTATTAATTGTTTCAGCATCGTGTATCTCATACATTGTAGGAGTTAACAAATAAAACCCATTGGTTACCTTGCCAGGCAATTTTAGTACCAAAAGTAATGGAATAACTTTTATTCACCGAACTAGAAACTGAAATTAAATTCCGCCGTAAAGACGGTACATATAACGTGTTTGAAAAAACCAATTTATTATTCTAAAAACATAAAGTAATAACTCCCACTGAAACAACCTCTGCCTTAGTGTTATATCCTAGGTTAACAATGATTTCTCCGTCACTGAGACTCCTGGTTTCCATGAACCCCTGCAACGAATTACAAATGTGATTAGTTTCCTCTGAGTCCACACACCAAGATTCTGAAGAACCAGTTGCAAAACTAACTTCAGAAATAAGTGACTCAATCATACTTGAGGTCTTCTTCTTAGACAGATACCCTTTGACAATTTCTTTTCCAATGTCTTGTCTTACCACAATGGAAACATTTTCCTTTTGACCCTGAACCCTTAGCCTTGGCCACGCCACCATTAGGACCATTCTCCACCTTAGGACCCTTCGGAATTGATTTCTTTTTACCTTTCCGCCCTTTGCCTTTCGGCTTGGATTTGCATCTGACTTTTCTGTCACTAGGGCGGTTTGCTTCTTCATAATCCCTTCCGTCACTACCAGCTAGCTAGACAGCTCAGCCAGAGTCAGACTCATCTTATTCATATTATAATTAACCTTGAAATTATTGAATGACTCTGGTAGTGACTCAAGGATTATGTCAATCTGCGATTCTGTATTAATCGCAACTCCTATACATCTAACTCATTTAATGAGTCCATCATTTTTAACATGTGTTCCTGTACTGATGTACCTTCAGCCATCGTGGTGCTAATGAGCACCATCATAGCTGCTTGCCTAGCAGGCCTGCCCTGTTCCGCAAACATCTCCTTTAAGTTCGATATAATATCGTATGCAGTCTTATAGGATTGATGTTGGTGTTGCAAAACCCTAGACATGGATGCCAGAATGTAACATCTGGCCATCTCATCGTCTTTGGCCCATTTGGTGTAAAGTTCATTTTCTTCTTCCGGTGCATTCGGGCCAGGCTCATCAAGGGGGGTTTTGGTAAGGACATATTTATATCCTGAAGCAGTCAGGACAATATCCAGGTTCCGTTTCCAGTCTACATAGTTGGATCCCACCAACTTATTCTGGTTGAGGATGGTCGCAAGTGGATTGAAAGTATTTGAATTCATGCTTGAAATACTGTAGCACATAACCATACATTCAATTAATGAATTTAAATGACATTAGGGTTTAGTATTCTACCAAATTTTTGTGGGAATCCTCATAACCACTAAATTTAGAATACATCGGAATCCCCATCCCTGGGGTATGCCTCATTGGGGAGTGCGAATACCACCTAGATTGGTGTGGATCAAAGTTGATCAAAATTAGGATTAAGATTAACTATCCATGATCCCCTTCATTCATTATTATCTAGGTATCTCATACCAAATAACAAATGACTCCGATTGGCTTTGGTTTCTAAAATACATGAGGCAAATCCTTGGGGATACTACATCATTATTTTAGTTAAGTGTGACCCACTAACTAGCATTGCATGACAACTGTTGCGAGCAGCTTCTCCTTGGGGAGTGGGCCCCCGCCCCATCTCACCAACACTATCCATAGGAGATCTATATCTAGTAACCAGACAAGTAAAAGCCCTCCGTGGGAAACGACCATTCTCAAGATGGCGCAAGGCTAATACTTTCCTTACAATGGACCTATGGTGGAAAACCATAGGGATTTCTAAATTTAAATGCCCCGCTCCCACTTAATATTTTAGAATTGAGGATTTTCTTTTAGGTATATGGGCCCCCCAAATATAGACATTAAATCATCTCATGATATGTCCAATGATTGGTTCCAAGTCAAGTTATTTTATGGAAAGTCCAGTTTCTTAAATTAGTGTTACCAATGGATCCATCTCATGGGCTCATCAACTCTAATTAGAACTCTTTCCAAAAATTAATTTGATTTGACCAATTTTGGAAATTCCTATGTTTGAATCAGATTTGGAAACTTTCTAAAACAAGCATTCATCCATAAATAGAAAGTGCTAAAATTAGAAACTAGTCCTCTCCTCCACATGGCCCAAGCGGAATAGACTTCTTAGACTTCTAAACTTTCCAAAAATTTGGGATTCCTCAAACTCTTTGGGCATCTCCAAAAGGCTTTTGGTAATCTTCAAACTCTTTGATTAGGAGTCCAACTTCACTTTCCTTCTTCGTCTCGAACATCTCCAGAATTTACAAATTTTGGAAAAATTACATAAATTCCTATGTCTCTACAATGAGACTTACATGGTAATCTAAACATGGAAATAAAAGGGCTATAGGGAAATTCACCATGCCTTGCCCTTTCACGGCAAACCAAGGAAACCATGATGCCCTTTACACTTAGCCTCAAATAAACCAATAACCATAAAAAGAAAGTAAAAATCTTGTGGGCCACATGGAGAGGACATTATCACCTGCAAGTTAGTATCTCATACAACAAAGCATCTCACAAAACCAGGTTACCAAACCATAATGGAAAAACAAGATGCCAAAGGTTGCTGTAGACACCTCATTTTGGCCCCCTATGATAGCCTTAAACACTTATCATATATAATGATGCCCCCATTTCACCCATAATTGAATGGTTAATGGCATAATTCAAATTAATTAATGACGATGAAAATGCTTGTTGATAATTTTAGACTTAGTTCGATGATTCATAGAAATTGTGAGAGAAAAAGCCAAATCGTGTCGAGATCCCAAGTCAAACCCATTATTCACATAAGGGCCAGACACTGACACTACTCGAACCTTTTTCGGACCACTTAAGACATGCTTAGGCCAATTCCCACAAAGATCACACTTAACTTGCCTAAGTATCATATGACTAACACAAATTAGGAGGTTAGAATCGTTGATCCGAATATCCCTTCTTCTTTCCGACATCCGATCACTATTACATATGAACCAATAGATTCTACGCTCCAAGAGCTTTCCGACCATATATAGAATATCCAAATCCGATCAACGGGTCGAAAGTTATGAACTTCCGAAGTTAAGAAATGACGAAATCCGTTTAGGCACTACCCAAGACACCTGGTCACCACTCTCTTGGCGCCCATCCTATCCCATCACTAAGGAACCCTTAATTAAAACTGAAAGTCCGGGGATCCGAACCCTAGAGGGGGGGGGGGTGAATAGGGTGAGCTCCATTTATGACCAATTTTAATCAATTTTAACTTCTTTAAAACAAACTAGTCACAAGTGATGATTATCAAACAAAATGCGGAAGCTTAATGAAAACAATCACCACAAAGCAAGCACCATCACACAAGGGTTTATAGTGGTTCGGCCTCAATGCCTACATCCACTACCGGCTTGTGATCCAACACCCCACCGGATTTCCACTATTTATGCTTTTCAATAGGCTAAGCAATAACCTTTACAATATGCTTTTCAAGGCTAAGCAATAACCTTTACAATGATGTTTTTCAAGGCTTAACATCAACCTATACATTATGCTTTTCTTAGGCTAAGCAATAACCTCTTCAACCAAATGGTTGGTTATCTCTCTAATTAGTGTCTATCATACACTTGATGGAGATTCAATTAAGCTCATTACATTTGCCTCTAAAATAGGCGAATATGAAAATGAAAATCTAATACACACACACACTATGAATGCAAAGATGAAAGCACATGATGTGTGTGTGTGATGTCCTCAATCATTTTTAAAATGAAAGCTCATAGATGTATGCCTAAGGCTTTTGAAAGTTTTAGCTCATAAAACATTTATGATTGAGGAAATGCTAATCACATGTTAAAACTAACTTGTAAAAGATATACAATATTTGTATCCTAAACAAGTTGTGAAAATTCAAAGACCAAAACATGTGAAGCATAGGGATGTCAATCAAATCAACAATGTAGCTCATAAAACATAAAAATAGATTTGATTGAAATAAGGGGACAAATCATGTGTAATTATAAATACAACTTGAATATGATATACCAATCAATGCAAAGCAAGTTGTGAAACTTTAAAACAAGGTTACATATGATTTGTAAAGATGTTGAATCCAAAACATAAGATATATTTTGAAAGAGATTTTCTTACGATGAAAAACAACAACCAAAGATTCAACCAAGTATATGAATCATGTTACATATAATTTCAAAGATTCTTTCATTAACATGATCTACTTAGATTTACCAAATAAAGTACTACTTGGATTGAATCAAATGGTGATGCATCCAAAACAATAGACCTATTCAAAACATAAAACATGTTAAGGACACAACAAATCATAGTTTATCATGCTAGAAAGGATTTACCAATAATTAGAGCAAAACATGAAAACATATGATTTGTAACAATGTTGAATCCAAAACATAAGATATATTTGAAAGTGATTTTCTTATGATGGAAAACAACAACCAAAGATTCAACCAAGTATATGGATCATGTTACATATAATTTCAAAGATTTTTCCATTAACATGATCTACTTAGTTTTACCAATTCAAGTACTACTTGGATTGAATCAATGGTGATGCATCCAAAACAATGAATCAATTTAAAACATAAACATGTTAAGGATACAACAAAACATAGTATATCATGCTACAAAAGATTTACCAACAATAAAACAAAGCATGACAACATATGGTTAAGGAAAGTAGAGCTTACTTGGTGATTTAACTCATTAATCCAAGCTTTAGCTTTCCTAATGATCCCCTTCATCCCTTAGTTCATTTCCCTTTGATTTGCCTCAAAACCCCTCAAGGAGGGCCTTAAAATTCCCAACATTTGGCAAAGGAAAGAACTAATATTTATAGCCAAAACCGCCCAACGGCTAGTCCCCGGTCGACCTGGCAACAGGGCTCGGTCGACCTGGCCTTCACAACGGCTATATTTCTGACCGTTGGAGCTTCAGAGACCCTGTTGACCTGCAGTGTAGCCGGTCGACCGGGTCCCCTGGGCCAGTCGACCGGCCACACTGCTGGTTGACCCCCTGGGACCAAAATTCCCATAATTGCATATTTTTAAAGTATTTCTTGGGGGAACTTTTGGGCCACTAAACCAAGCTTGGAAACATGTTTTAAATCAACCTAAGATGTTTAAAAACATGAAACACAAAAAGCCTAAAATGATTTGAAAGATTTAAAACATAGGCTAGCTTGATTTCTAAAACTCTTTTAAAAAACAAATGCATCCAAGTTTTAAAAGCAAATCATGCATGAATTGATACTTTTACAAATCTTAAAAGCAATGCATGAATAAATCAAGATTTCAAGTTTTTATAAATCAATGCATATGTGTGTAAATCAAATGATGCTTGAATGATTATGCATCCATCAAATTGCAATCTACAAAATTCCTAAAAAAAACTTCTAATTAATCACAACCCAAATTTAATCCTAATTAACATAATAAAACACTTTTAGACTTAAGAAACCTGAAACCCTAATCAATTCGAACTCGAATCAACTTAAAAGCACAAGACCAACACGAAACCAAAAACCAGACACCTGGGCACCACCCCCTAGGCGCCCAGCCTATCAATCCGCTTAGGCACCACCCCTGTGGCGCCTATCCTACCCCATTTCCTTGGAGACCATCAATTGAAATTAAAACTTAACTAATTAGACCAGAATCAATACATTAAAACACTGTCAATTTAAAAGACTTGAAACCTCAATCAATTTGATCTTGAATTCACTCAAAACATAAAACCAATTCGAACCATAAAAACAAATACCTGGGCGCCACCCCCTGTGCGCCCATCCTTCCACATCCACTTGGGCACCACCCTCTGGGCGCCTATCCTACCCAATCACTAGGAAACCCCACTTGAAACTAAACCCGAATTCAATCATAATCAACACTTCAGAATTCCATTGAATTTAAAACAATTGAAGTCAGAAGTCGAACTTCAAATTAACTTAAAGATCATTGAACCAACTCAAAACTTAAAAAACTATCCGCCTGGGCGCCACCCCTTGGGTGCCTATCCTGCCATATCCACCTAGGCACCACCCTCTGGGCGCCTAGCCTCCCGAATCACAAAGATACCTAATTAATTAGAACCTAATTTAATCCTAACAACACAGCAAAACACTTTTATTTTAAAATACATCAAACCATAAAAGTTCAACCTCAAATCCACCTAAAAAATACGAAACCGACTCGAACCATAAGACAGCCACTTGGGCATCACCCCCTGGGGCGCCTACGCATTCTTAGGAAATCCCCCAAATTAATAGTTTAACCTAATTAATATTCAAACTAACCCCAATTAACACATTAAAACACTTTATTATCAACAGACTTGAAACCTTAACCAATTCGGACTTAAATTCACCTAAAAACATAAGACCAACCCGAACCACAGAACAGTCCACTTGGGCGCCACCCCCTGGGCGCCTATCTTCCATTTCCACCTGGGCACCACACCCGGGGCGCCCAGCCTACTTGTTTTCATAAAACACCCCGACCAACAACTTAGCCTAATTAATTAACATTCAAACCAATCCCAATCCACATATTAAAACACTTTTAACTTAAAATACTTAAGACTTTAATCGATTCGGACTTAGCACCCAAAACCCTTATGAACCAACAAACAACTACCTAGGCACCACCCCTGTGGTGCCTATCCTACACTTTCACCCCGACATACTACCTCGACTAAAAACAAATAACTAAACACCTTATAACTTAAATTAACTAAAACCAGAACCCAACATAATCCCTAGACCCCAAAAACCGAAAACTTGGTCCCATCTGGAATACCTAAAGATCATAAGCCATCAACTGGGCGCCACCCCCTTGGCACCTATCCTTTCATTTGCACTAAAACGCGAATTCTTGGTTTTGTTTCAAAATCCGGATCCGAATAATTTTGACAGGTGAACACCAGAGAATTAAAACAATTTGGAACATTAAAATTCATCAAGTAAGAATCCCCAGGATTCCGAGGATAACAACGATACCACCACCACTAACCAAACCACCAAGAAACAACCACTTGGGCGCCACTGCCTGGGTGCCCAAGTCACCAGAGTGACCTAGGCGCTCCCCCTGGGCGCCCAAGTCCTCTGCCAACCCTGTTCGTCGATTTTGACATCATTTCACTTTTCGAATTAAAACTTGAAATCCCATAGCCTTAAACGACTTAAGCAAAACCTTAAAACATCCTTAAGTCACTCTTAATCAACTCATAACTTAAAACAAACCGAATCGACTAAAACCTTAATTAACAAACTGTTTAGGCGCATGAACCATCAAACTTAGGCTATTTGCACCCTAGGATTAGATCGGATTTCCCCATTAGGTAGCTTAGAGCATTAGGTTTCGCTCCATCACTTTTCCTGTTCCGTTAGGGGTCTGGGAGAGCTGATGAGGACGGTCTAGGACCTTAGGTTAGGGTTAATCCGATGATCAGTGATAAAGCATTAATCACGTAAATCCAAGTAAAATCCTGTAGTTAGGCCCTTCTAGCCCAATATAAAAAATCTCTAAAAATTATAAAACCAACAAAATAAACCCAAAAAGATTTTTCCTTTATTTCTTCCTCCACCTAAGGTGCCAGATATTCAATCGAACTTAATGATAAAAGGGAATAAAGAGTTGATTTCTAAAATTGAATAAATGAGAATAATAAGATGAGATGAGTGATTTCACACACTTTGCATATTTTTATTTTGGCCCATCAGCCACCCTCTAAATCAATTTCGGCCCATTGGCCTCTCTAAAACAAACACCAGCCCATTGGCCACTTTCAATCAATTACAGCCCACCGGCTTTTCACTTTATCACTCGTGTATCACACACGAAAAACACAGAAATCACAAGTCAAAGTCTCATTTGCATCATCATCTTGATTTTAAAAATCAGCTTTTAAACCCTATTTTGCCAAGGGATTAGAAGGGGGTACCCGGGAACGGGGCCGATCCTCTTCTTAAATATTTGGCACCTCCCCCCTTTTGTTTTCTTTATTTTAATTATTTCATTTCA
The DNA here is from genome assembly GCA_038049695.1 of Cinnamomum chago. Taxonomy (NCBI): domain Eukaryota; kingdom Viridiplantae; phylum Streptophyta; class Magnoliopsida; order Laurales; family Lauraceae; genus Cinnamomum; species Cinnamomum chago. The sequence continues at coordinate 66,971,962 of CP142451.1, forward strand.
CTTGGATACACCATGATTATGCTATGTGAGGATTAACCTTATTTAGACTTTGACTCATAACCCTGAATTGACCCAATATTAAGGAGACCCAAAGAGACCCAAATTAATGTGATAGGAAAACCGTCGTGTGTTGCCGGCAGCACATTAGACGAGAGAAGAACCCACCCATTTATTTTCTCCCATTTTTCTTCGGCTTTTGTCGAAGAACGGTGTTACGACCGTTACCGTAGCTGGCGATCGTGATCCGTCGATTTTGAGGGTAGTCGGAATCCTCATTTTCGATGTAAAATTTAAATAGCACATATAGATGAATGGTGATTTCCCTCCCCTGGGGGGGATCAAAATTCACGTCCGACAGCCTGGCGATCGTGATGGGACCCCTTGTGCTTTCCTGTCACTTGTTTGGGTATTTCTTGAGTATTGTTCTAGGACACGAACATCCATTCAATTATCAGATGTCCATGTCCCGTTCAGTTTAGGGTTGTTATGAGTCTAGTCCGAAACTAAACCTAAGGTCCGAATGCACTGTCCACTAAGCAAGCTTTCCCCCATTACATCATAAGAAACAAACCTTCACCAACAAAATTACATAACGCGTGCTCTTCTCTTCCCTTCACTCTTTCTCTTCTCGTCTAAGCATTTCTTCACAAATGGAGTGCCAGACATTCGGAATGTCCGACTTTCAACCCCTTTCACCCCCACTAGTGATCCGCACCACTGGCGGGTCACACCAAACCCTGTAGAATCCAGAACCCTCTAGGGTATTAGCTGGATCCTTAGCAACTTCAAGCTATGACCCACAACAGATAAGACGGTCCCTCTTCGAAGGGGGGCCGCTACCAGCTAATACCATTACAATGGGGAGGAATCATTCCAATACGTCAACCCCTTCTCCTTCGTCAGGGGAGAATCAACATTCCTCGCATTCAGGGGTTACTTACACGGACTTAGTCAGTCCCACTGGCCAGGTTATAAGATATAGGGTCCACGATAATACTTCGTTGAGAGATCACTCTCATCGCCCGAGTAATCCTATTGTCTCGCAGGTTGTACCCTATTCTTCCCTGATCAGCCAGACCGAGCCAATTACGTCTTCTATCCCACAGTACGGGATGCCTACTGATGCACCTTGTTGACACCAAAAATGTCACTTTGCCTCCTCACACCAAAAGCTACACGGAGCCGCATCCTACCAAAAATAGGCAGGCGCTACTTCAAGCATCAGATATTGTCAGAATCAAACAAAAACTGCAAGGTCATTCAAAACAACCAAAAGAGAGGTACACATGAAGTTTCGGGCCATTCCGACATCATTCGGCCTAACTTCACTTCTCCAACAGCTGAACAGCAGCTCCCGGCGGCGATAGTGTCGAAGACTTCAAATCTTCGATCAGAGCCTACGGATGGTTACAAAATACCTCCAAAAGGCTCCATGTCGAATTTCAGGTCAATCGGGCATCGTTTGACCAAAAGTCAAAGCTCGGCATTTCCCTCGCGGTGAAATAAAGGCAAGCGTTTGCATGACTCCAAATGGCTTCAAAACTCAAACGAAAGCCTATGGTTGGTCTTATCTACTGATGAGGGAGTCACACGTCGAATTTCAGGTCAATCGGGCATCGTTTGACCAAACGTCAAAGCTCGGCATTTCCCTCGTGGTGAAATAAAGGCAAGCGTTTGCATGACTCCAAATGGCTTCAAAACTCAAACGAAAGCCTATGGTTGGTCTTAACTACTGATGAGGGAGTCACACGTCGAATTTCAGGTCAATCGGGCATCGTTTGACCAAAAGTCAAAGCTCGGCATTTCCCTCGCGGTGAAATAAAGGCAAGCGTTTGCATGACTCCAAATGGCTTCAAAACTCAAAATAAAGCCTATGGTTGGTACTATCTACTGATGAGGAAGCTACCCATCAAATTTCAGGTCAATCAGACATCGTTTGACCGAAAGTCAAAGCTCGGCATTTCCCTCGCGGTGAAATCAAGTCATGCATTTGCGGGCCACCAAACGGCTTCAAAACTCAAACAAAAGCCTATGGTTGGTCTCGTCTATTGCTCAAGAAGCTACACGTCGAATTTCAGGTTGTTCTAACATCGTTTGACCTAGTTTCGACGCTTGACAAAAAATCGACAGTTCTCCACGGCAAAGTCTTCGGCTTTTCCGGAAAATAGGAAACTTTGCGATCTGATTTGCACGGATTCTCGTCAGGTTTTCTTGAGAGAAATCCAACCAATAAATGAGAGGAAATTCCAAGAAAAATGTAGAAGAAAACAGAAGCGAAAACGGACGAAAAACGGCGGAGAAACGGCGACCGAAAGTCGGCCAAAAAATGGGCCAAGGCCCATGGTCGCCGGCCCCATGGTCGCCGGCGACCATGGAACTCCGGGTCGCCGGATTTCGCCCAAAATGCCCGTTTTTCGGGTACTTTTCGCGTTTCGAGAATTCCGGCCCCTGTGATTTTCTGAAAATCTGATTTTTGGTGCTCGGAATCAGCTGATCTTCGCCAACATCTCAGATCTACCATCAAAAGCATGTGATCATCATCGCACGCCTCAAAATTACCAAACGGCTAACCAAGAAAGCACACTTTCTGCCCGCCCGATCGCAAAATCGACTGGATAGATGTTGCTGGCCCGCTGACATCAACCAATGTTTGAAATTGGATCACCATTCGACATCAAATAGCATGTGGGTCCATTGGTGATCATCGCAAGAAGAATCCCAAAGGACGCGGCACGGCTCGCGACTCTTCAAGCGCCCGGGCAATCAATTAATGAAGTTAAAATGACCCGTTTATGGCAAGTTAATGCGGTCATTAACTCATTATTTTGAACGGCCCAATCAAAAGCAAGCAAATGGGAGTTACAAATCCAAGTATTCATGGCATTAAAACCATGAAACTCCCCTCATCATGGAGATTAAAGGCAACTAAATGCCCATTATCCTCCACCGGCCAATCAGAAGCCAAGAAAAAGGAGTTACAAAACAAGTAAATTAAAACTTGTAACTCCTTCCATTATGAGCATTAATATAAATCAATGCTCATAAACTCTCCTAAATGGCTACCAAAGGCCTATAAATAGGAGGGTCATTCCAAGGGAAAGGGATCTAGAAAAATCGCTGGAAAATCATTCAAAGATCCAGAAAAATCGCTGGAAAATCATTCAAGGATCCAAAAACTCTCCGAAAAATCCAAGAAAAATCCAGAACCTCTACAACAAACTCTCCTCTATTGAAGAAAACTCTGCTGTAACAAGCACTACATGGTGATCAAAGCCCCTTGGGGGGGGGGGGGGGGCACCCCCCCCAAGGCCACCTCTCCTTCTATCCAACATGGCTAGATGCGGCTTTTCAACCCGTCTACTCTCTTTTTTACCGGATATAGGACCTTACCTTGGTCCTTATCCTCTAAAAATCTGAGGTTGGAGCCAAGCCAAGAAATCAAGCACTATGTTCTCATCTGAAGGACGATGGCGGAGCGCATACATGACTCACGATCGTCGATCTGAACGAGCCCTCCCACAATCGCATGAGAAGTCAGATTCCTTTTTCTTACTTTTCTGTTGTAAATTGTATTTTTTTTAAGAGACAAAAAAAATCACAATTCTTGTCTTTTCATTTTGATGAGATTTGTAAATCGCCTTTTACGGCAAAATCGCCTTCAACGGCACCAAACCGCCTTCTACGGCACAAAAATGCCTTTCACGGCAAACAAATGAAAAACGCCTTTCACGGCATTCAAAAATTGTCTCTTTCATTAAAGTATATTTGCAATGGAAAACTAGAAAAAAGTTTCATTTCCCTTTTTACTTGTGATGGTGGATCTCCGGATCACCATTTCTAAATTCCAAGTATAAAAGAGAAATTGGCATACCCGTACAAAAAAAAAAAACCGATGCCCGCTTTTCCTTTCTTTCCCTCCACCGTACCCCGTCAGCCCCGGGGCGGAGGCAGCTTTGGAAAAAGAGAAAAGTGCGGTCCATCAAGCTGGCACACCCGGTGGGACCTTGTTCATTTGAGAACACGATGCTTGGATTCTTTGGCTCCGTTTTAGTTGGTGGCCTATGTTGGATCTTGCATCTAAAAAAAAAACACATGAGATGGGATTCTTGGAAATTTCTTCTTTTGAGTTTATTTCCAGTCTTTCTTGTTTCTAAAAAAAAATTCTCAAAAAGAAACAAAATCTGATTTATAAAAACTTCAGATTTCTCTCTTTTGGGTTTAAGTTGAGAAACTTTGGTTTCTTCCTTTTCGGACTTCGAGATCGCAGAAATGTTGAACTCATTTTCGGAATGGAACACCATTCGCTCTCTTCTATGAAAAAAAAAATCGATTTAAAAAAAAAACTTCAGATTTCTCTCTTTTGGGTTTAAGTTGAGAAACTTTGGTTTCTTCCTTTTCGGACTTCGAGATCGCAGAAATGTTGAACTCATTTTCGGAATGGAACACCATTCGCTCTCTTCTATGAATCCACAAAAAAAAAATCGATTTAAAAAAAAAACTTCAGATTTCTCCCTTTTGGGTTTAAGTTGAGAAACTTTGGCTTCTTCCTTTTCGGACTTCGAGATCGCAGAAATGTTGAACTCATTTTCGGAATGGAACACCATTCACTCTCTTCTATGAATCCATAAAAAAAAATCTTTCAAAAAAAAAAAAACCACTAAGGTTGCACCAATTGCGTTCTTTGACCAAAGTGGATCTAAGAAAAGCCTTGTCCAGAGTGTGGAGACAGCTAGACTGTTCTAGGCAAGGGTCCTCCAAACGGGTTCATTAAGTAATCCTACCCTTACCTGGGGGCTGATCTATCAACTGAGGTTTCATAAGATCGAATTGGAGATCTATGTGAACTCTTTTTTTTAAAAAAAAATTTCAAAAAAAAAAAAAAAAAACTTCTATCATTTTTGGATTTATATTTGAGAAATCCTGGTTCCTTCCTTTTCGGACTTTCGAGCTCGCAGAAATGTTGAGCTCATTTTCGGATTGGAATACCATTTGCTCTCTTCTATAAAGTCCAATCTTGACACTTTCAAAATAAAAAAAAAAACTTCCGTCACTTTTGGATTCACACTTGAGAAATCTTGGTTCCTTCCCTTTCAAGATTTCGAGCTCGCAGAAATGTTGAGCTCATTCTCAGAATGGAATACAATTTGCTCTCTTCTATGAATCCAATCTTGACCTTTCAAAAATCCCATCTCGTGTCCTTTCCAAGGATGCGCTTTGCAACATTTGTGCCTAGCGGTGCTAGTACGCCCTTTTGGGTCTACTGTATTCGTAACCGACACATTTGTATCTCAACCTTATATCATTTTACCTCGAGTGAGCTTTGCTTCTCGGTAATTTGAATTAAGGTTCACAATTGCTTCTAGCAGTCACTAGGACGCTCATTCTGAGCTGACCCTACCTGCGTTTAGAACAATTGTGCCCTCTATGGCTTTTCTGCCTTCCTCATGTTGCTTGGGCTGGGCCAAGTCCCCTCGGGCGACTTGAAGAGGCGAAACCATAGTATTTTCCACTTATGATCACCATATTCTTGTGATTACTAATGGATATGGTCTTGTTTCAGAAGTTTTTCAAAAAAACTAACAATGGCAGCTTCGTTAACCATCACCTTCGATGAGAACAAGTACCAGCTCATGCTCCAAGACAAACAAACCAAGCGCACTTACAAGCGCCCTGCCAGCTGCCGAAGCGTCATCTCCCTCGGCAACTCAGAAGACACCGGGTCAAACTCTACTCCCCGGACCATTGTCTTCGGGTCATTGGGACCATTCCCACTACCCGCAGAAGAAACCGCACCTGCCAAGAAGCAGAGAACCGCCCCTCAACGTATCACTACAGTGATACCAAGGGCGATCATCAAGAAGTCTGAGGCCCGTAGCGCTCCTGCGAAGCCTCAACCAGCAAGAAACCAGGTCTACTCAAAGACTTAGTCCCCAAGACCTTCATCCAAACAAAGAAGGTCACAAAAATCTGCAAAGCCAGCCTACCTGGCCCCGCTAAAGGAGAACCGGTTCTACCCTCTTGCATACATGAAAGAGGAGAAGCCTACCATCCGCAAAACAAAACCAACTCAGCATGAGCCGGCTTGCTCCTACAAGCCCAAAATCAAGTCATGCATCATCAGGCCTCCGCAAGAACCTGCCAAGGCCTACATTCCTGCGAGTCGACCCTTCCTCTCAACAGGAGCCGAACTCGCAAAATTCAAAGCTTCGCTACGACAGGCCAAGGACCGCGTCCAGATCCTGTCCCTGCCAGTCTTCAAAGAAGACAAGCTCGGTTGCTGCGCACCAGGGATTACGTCCTTCATTGCCAGAGCACAACCAGAGCTAACTGAAGCTCAAATCGCTCGTCGTATGCGCCGCCGTGCGGCATATCGACAAAAGAGACTAGAGAAGCAAAGAACCCAAGATTCTGCACTTCAGGTATCCCAAAAATGGGTCGAAAAAGAAAGACCCGACCAAGTTGCTGCTGTCCATGTGGTTGGCAAGACCAGAAGACGTCAGAAGTCAGCAACAAAAATCCATGTCAGGCGTCCGGTGACTCGCAGCGTCTCCCGGACACGAAGACATAAAGAAAACTCTCCCGCTCCTTCAAGCCAAGGACATCGGAGTGACCACTCTTCGAGCTCTTCATCTAAAAGAATGAGCTCTAGCTCAGTCACCAAGACAATATCTTCATTCAACTCTCGAGGAATGAACGTCCTGGTCACAAATGCTGAGCAACCTCCGCCGCATGATGACGTAACCGCACGCATCCAGCAGCTGGAGCAAGGGCAGCAGAGGATAGAGACTCTAATAGAGAACCTAATTCTCAATCTTCAGCGTCCACAAAACAATGAAGCTCCTCCGAGCCATCAAGGCGATGAGGAAAATGCGAAAAACAGTGAGTCACGCGCCCTTACCAAAAAGGACGTTGACGATATCCTCGCCAAAGCAAAAGAAGAGGATACACTAAAGGAGCATGGGATCAAGCCACCATATCCCTTGTGGATGGACTCGGTCCCGTTCCCTACAAAATTCAAGCAACCTACTCTCCAAACATATACGGGGAAAGGTTCAACCAGACAGCACGTCATCCATTTCAAGATCCTGACGGGAGCTATTGCGGATCAAGATGCCCTCAAAATCCGCCTCTTTGCAAGTACCCTAAAAGGTACGGCCTTTGAGTGGTACTCCACTCTGCCGGAGGATTCCATTCAAAATTGGGCAATGCTGGAGATACGCTTCCTAACCCACTTCAAAGGCGAGGATCATCCTGTTACTATGGCTCAGCTCTGCAGCCTAAAACAGGGAGAGAATGAGTCAACATATGACTTCATTCACAAGTGGAAGGCAATGGGATACAAATGCTCCGATGTACTGCCACAAGCGTCACTGGTCGACATCTGCCGAAACATTATGAGAGCAAGAATCCGCTCCATGATCATCGGCAACAAATCAAAGAACCTGGGAGAACTCCTGGAAGCAGCTATGGAAGCTGAAACGGTGATCAAAGACCTCAATAGTCAGAAATCATCAAAGAAAGAGCCGACTGCCATTGCAACCTCAAAACCAAAGAAAAAAGAGGTTCTCAATGTGCAAACCAAGTCAGCTCCTCAGCAGCCAAAGAAAGCTGAAAACAAAACTGCAGGTAAAAAGCCTGAACTCTTTGATGCCTTCAAAGAACGAGTAGAGAAGAAATACCCGTTCGATGAAGATGTTGAAGAAATCTTTGGGGCACTTCTCGCAAACGGTAAACTCACCTTGCCTGACCCCAAAAGACCAGGAGATGTTGGCAAAACCAACGATCCTCGGTACTGTCCATACCATCAGATGGTTTCGCATCCTCTCAGTCAATGCTTTGTTGTGAGAGAGAAGATAAATGAGATGTGGAAAAACGGAGTCATTACCTTCGACAAGAACTATGGGTCTGCCTCCGTCAACATGGTGTCGTGTGGACAAAAGCAAAAATCACCAAAAGAGAAGATCACTGCTTCTTTCAAGGTGATAAAGATGACCCAAATGTCCCAAGAGTTGGTTCCATATCCAACATCAGACGGACAACCCATATGGGTACACCCCGATATCCTAGAAGATGAAAATTGGGAGGTCGTCAAAACAAAGCCAACCGCTCGACAGCGAAGGCAAGCCAGGAGACAACTCCGCAAGCTCAAACAGTAGGAGAAAGCTCCGAAAAAGCAAGAAGTCACTGAAAAGGCAGAGACCTCCTCTACTGCTTCACTGGGGGCAACAGAAGAGTCTCCTCCCAAGACTTCAAACGCGGCAAGAAGATCCACTCTTGGTGATTTCATGCCACCACACCTCAAAGATGAAACTATGCAAGGGGCATCATACTCTTGCAACTCGGTGGTCGGATTCCCCATGGATGGATACGAGTCCAGTGACACCGCCAGTGACATCGATGAATGGGAGGAATCCCTCGAAACAGGAGAATATCTCTCTGACGAGGAATGGATCCCTGAATCTCATCTTATGCCAGTAATCTGGTATAACCCATTATAGCCGCAAGGATCCTAGTCTGATGATGAAGAAGACCAAGAGGTTGTTCAAGAAAACACTCCAGTGGAACCCAGCCATGTTGAACCACAAGGAGCAGACGAAGAAGAAGATTTGGCTCCTGTGCCTGATCTCGATGAATACGCAAGGATCTTGCAGCACCTTGCTATAGAGCAAGAACAAGGTCGCATCAATCAGCTTCGTCACAACCCAGCACCGGAAGTTCCTGAAAATCTACAGGAATCTCCTCCGGTAACCCCGGAAAATGAAGAAAGTTGTTGGATCGATGATCCTCCTACATCTGAGGACGAATCTGATTCCCAACAGTTCATCTTGGAGGCATCTTCCGTTAAAGTTACTTGCAATGCAATAGCTCAGGATGATAATTCCTCACCTTCTCAGGCTTCGTCTCCTGGAACAGTGACATCGGAACTCAAACCTCTTCCGACTGATCACCTTGAAGAAATTCCAGCCGGTGAAATCTTCTTCAGAGAAAATCCGGTCAATTGGTCCCAAATGCCCGATCTCATCGGTGATGACTGGACCGACAAAATATTCGATAAAGAAGGAAAGTTGCTGGATGCTGTTCAGGACTTGCTCCCGGAAAATGCTCCATGCAACACAATTACTAAAGATGGCAATGCTGACACAGAGACATCTTCAGCAAATGAGAAGGAACAACCCCTCGATCTCGAGGGTGATCTTCCAAACAAAGACCCTTCTCCAGAAGCTCTTGAAGTTGGTAGAGGTACCCGTTCTGGCCGGGATTACCATAAAAACTACAACCAACCTTCTGCTTCTTATGTAAATCCTTCGGGAAAACAAGCTGTAAACGCCCCTAGTGGCAAGAATAATGAAAATGCAAGCCCCAAGGAGGCTTTCAAGTACGACTTGATTCAGCACTTCAAACACATACCTGCACGTCTGCACATCCTAGACTTATTATGAATGTCACCACAGACTCGTGATAGTTTCATTTCAGAACTACAAATGCTGGATGCGGATGTCGACAAACATGCCCCACAAGTCCTACAAATTGAAATGGACTATAGGGTCAAAAAATCAAAAACTCCCTCAAAAGGAGAAAAGAAGAAAACTGAGGGATCCTGCATCGAATGCCTCTCGGTTCAAAAAGCAGCAAGTGCAACCATCGCCTTCACCAAGGAAGACCTCCTGCTAGGCGAGACAAAGCACAACTGACCCCTGTACTTCACCGGGTATATCAAAGAGGTGCCAGTACGCAGAATCCAGATCGATCCAGGTTCTGCACTCAACCTCATCTCCACTTCGGCACTCGAAGAACTGGGCATTCCACCTAGCAAGCTAAGCCACACGTCTGTGTCCATCTTTGGATATGATGGCAGCGCTCAAAGGCCGATCGGCAAAATCAGGTTCAAGTTGCAAATCGGTGATCTTATCTCCGAGGTCACTGTCTATGCAATAAAGACCCCTTCATGCTACAACATCCTTCTCGGACGCCCCTGGATACACGAGAATGGTGTTGTCCCTTCGACTTTACATCAGTGCATCAAGTTCGTTGGCAATGACGGCTTGATACATCGAGTGTTTGCAGACAAAAAGCCCTTCAAAGGCAAAAAAGTCTATTTAGCAGATGCTCAGATGTACAAAGATGAAAAAGAAGAAAGGGAGGAAGAAACAACACCCTTTGCCAAAAATCTCCAGAAAGACAAAGGCAAGGCTCCTCAGCAATCACCGGAAGAAAACAAACCTTCTATCAAAACCGAAGAGAATAATCAATCTCCCTTCATGGTCTCCCTCAAGTCTTCAAAGCCTCTAGTGATCACCACCAAAGCAAAGAAGACAAAACAAAAGACTGGGGGCAAGTTTGCTATCTCCTTCGTGTCTATCTTGCAAGACACGGATTCGGACTCAGAGCCGGAAGACGACACATCGTCAAGCCAAGCTGATGATCAACAAGTCCAGCCCGCTCTCACTCCGATGGAGACAACCGTTGACATAGAAGATCCGGCATCTGCTTCCTTCGTTGTTCCAGCAACATCAGCAGAAGAAAAGCCAATCTTCTTCCATAAATCGGGAGTTTCTTCATCAAATTCTTCACTTGAACCTTTCCAAAATGAAGGTATGCCTCAACTATCCCTGTATAGTCCAAAGGCACAAGCTATCATGAAGAAAATGGGCTACGACGCTCAGAACCCAATCGGTTTGGGAGGTGGCCGTGGTATTATCACGTCATTGGAACCAACCTTGACCAAAAGTCAACTGGAAGGTTGGAAACCCCACCGCCACATAGAAAAGTCTTCACATGGGCTGGGGTATGATCCTGACGCCCCCTTGAGACAGTTGACACAAAGGCTGCAAAGTCATCCTGCCGACCAAGCCTCAACATCTCATATTAATGAAGACATCGATCTCCCTGGATATCTCTTTGAAGAGTTGACCGTCAAGGATCCAGGAAGTTCATCCAATTGGTACGATTCCTCTGATGATGAAGAGGAATTGTCCGATAATACAGACACACGGTTCTCTGACCCAGAAGAACCACTGTCTCCAAAACAAGTGCCCTACTTCGACCTAGTTTCAACAGGTGATTGGGACCATCTCATAGCAAATCTTGAGAAAAGTACCAATCAAGAAGACCCATGGACAAAAGCAGAGCCGTGGTCTGTAGATACCTTTGGAACTCCAGAAGGCTTTGTTGGGCTGGAAGCCTCCGAAAATATTATGGAGGAACCACCTTCAAACCTTCCAACTGAAGATTCTGTTCAAAAGATAGACTTGGGAACACCTGATAACCCACATCCTGTATTCATAAGCAAGAATATAAAGGATGATGAGTTACCCGAGTATATCGCGTTTTTTCATGAGTTCGTTGATTGTTTTGCATGGTCTTACGCTGAGATGCCTGGCTTAGACCCCAAAATAGCAGTCCACAAACTCAATCTTCAAAAAGATATCAAGCCTGTCAAACAAGGCCAAAGAAGGTTCCGTCCTGACGTGATGGACAAAATTGAACAAGAAGTTCAAAAACTCAAAAGCGTTGGCTTCATCCGTGAGGAACAGCATCCTGAATGGTTGGCCAACATCGTCCCCGTGACGAAGAAAAATGGGCAAATCAGGGTCTGCATTGATTACAGAGACCTGAACAATGCATGCCCAAAAGATGAATTCCCGCTCCCTATACCGGAGGTGATGATCGACAACACCTGTGGGTTCGAGCGAATGACATTCATGGATGGCTTCTCTGGCTACAATCAGATAAAGATGCATCCTGAAGATGAAAAACACACAGCATTTCGAACCCCGTTTGGCGTGTATTGCTACACTGTCATGCCATTCGGTCTGAAGAATGCCGGCGCTACATATCAGAGGGCTATGATGAAGATCTTCCAAGATATGCAGCACAAGACGAATGTTATGTCGATGACCTCGCCGTCAAAAGCAAAAGAAAAGAAGACCATCTCAAAGATCTTCGAGAAGTCTTCCTCCGACTTCGCAAACACAAACTACGAATGAATCCCCTCAAATGCTTCTTCGGTGTTTCATCGGATAAGTTTCTCGGATTCATAGTACGGAAAGCTGGCATAGAGCTTGACCCCACCAAAGTCAAGGCTATCATAGAAATGCCATCTCCAAGAACCTTAAAGCAATTAAAAGGGCTCCAAGGAAGATTGGCATACATTCGACTGTTCATCTCCAACCTATCAGGGAAGTGCCGTCCATTCTCTCGGTTAATGAAGAAAGGTGTCGATTTTGTCTGGGATGCTGAATGTGAAGCCGCGTTCCAGGACATCAAGTCATACCTGACTAAACCTCCAGTGTTGGCTGCCCCCACAACTGGAAAACCATTCCTCTTGTACACAAGAACCCTTGACTGTTCTTTAGGCGCTCTACTCGCACAAAAGAATGACGAGGGAAAAGAAGCTGCTCTATATTACCTTAGCCGCATGTTGATAGGTGCAGAGCATCGCTACTCTCCAGTCGAAAAAGAATGCTTGGCAGTGATGCTCGCCGTACAAAAACTGCGTCACTACCTGCTATCCAACACAGTGTACCTGATTTCGAGGATCAACCTCCTAAAAGTCCTTGTCACAAAAGCAGGTTCTCTCAATGCCCGACTGGCAAAATGGTCCATCCTCCTGTCACAATTTGACATTAGGTATGTACCACAAAAAGCAATCAAAGGCCAAGCTCTAGCAGACTTCCTCGCGGAGCATCCATTGCCTAAAGATTCTCCACTCAGGGATGACCTCCCAGACGAATCGGTCTACAGTGTGGAGACTTCCTTATCAAATGCTTCCTGGCACAAGTACTTCGATGGCGCAACCAGGACAAATGAAAAGGGAAATCAAATATCGGGAATTGGCATTCACTTTGTTAGTCCCGACAAATACATGATTCCACACGCATTCTCGCTACTGGAACCATGTTCAAACAATGCAGCTGAGTACCAAGCCCTCATCGTAGGATTGGAGCTCGCCCTTGAATCCGGCATCACTACGCTGGAAGCTTTTGGAGACTCTCAACTGATCGTCAACAAGATGAATCAGAAATTTGAAGTCAGGAAGCCCGATCTGTTGCCTTACTACAACAAGGCACAATCGCTTCGACAAAAGTTCGACATCTGTCACATCACCCACATCCTCAGAGGTGAAAACATTCGTGCAGATGCCCTGGCTGGACTTGCTGCGTCTATGGCAATCCAAGAAGGGGAAAACATGCAAGTTACAGTGTGTCAAAAAAGGATTCTCCCTCCTCTCAACACACATCAAGCAGTTGCTGAATGCCACCAAGTGGTTGGAAGTCGGATCTCCATTCTTAAACCTCTGATCGGCGACTGGAGGGATCCGTTCATTGATTACATCATGTTCGGAATCCTACCTGAGGATCCAAAAGAGCGGGTAAGCATCCAAAGGCGAACCCCAAACTTTCATTTGGATATTCCTTCAAAAATGCTTTATAGGAAATCCTACAATGGAGTACTTCTACGCTGCTTGCACAACAAGAGACTGAGGAAACACTCAAAGAAGTACATGCTGGTCTTTGTGGAGCCCATCAGGCTGGGCCTAAGCTCTACGATCAGATAAAAAGGTTAGGTTATTATTGGCCTACCATGGTGGCTGATGCAATGCAATTTGCTAAGCGCTGCCAACAATGCCAAGTTCATGGAGATTATGTCCACATGCCTCCGGAATGGCTACATCCTACAGCAATCTCATGGCCTTTTGAAGCCTGGGGCATGGACATCATAGGTCCTATCTCTCCCCCATCAAGCAAAGGTCATCGCTTCATTTTCGCTGCTACGAATTATTTCTCCAAGTGGTCAGAAGCATTCGCGCTCAACGAAATGAAGACCTAGTCAGTCCTTCAATTCTTACGCACTAATATAATTTGTCGCTTCGGCATACCTAAAAGATTCGTCCATGATAACGGACCACAGTTCCGCGATCACCGATTCTACAGGTTCTGCGACAAATACAAAATCCAAAGTTGTCCTTCAACTCCGTACAATCCGGCAGCGAATGGACTAGCAGAGGCTTTCAACAAAACGCTCTGCAAAATCCTCAAGAAAATGGTCTCTAGTCACAAAAGAGATTGGGGCGATAAACTGCCTGAAGCTTTGTGGGCCTATCGAACCACCGTTCGAGGACCAACCCATAGCACACCATTCTCCTTGGTCTATGGATGCGAAGCTGTTGTCCCTTTGGAAGTTCAAATTCCTTCCTTAAGGGTATCTCTGCAAAATGACATGACGCAAGAAAGTAATGTCAAATTGAGACTCCAAGAGCTGGATAACCTCGATGAGAGACGGCTCGAAGCTCTACAAAGCATTAAACTCTACCAAGCACGCATGGCAGGATCTTTTGACAAGAAGGTCAGGCAACGCGCCTACAAAAAGGGAGACTTGGTTCTTACAGTAAAAAGACCAATGGTTTTTGCCAACAAATCCAAAGGCAAATTTGAACCAAAATGGGAGGGACCTTTCGTCATCGACAAAGTCTTCTCCAACGGCGCATACGCTCTTCTAAACATGGAGGGTGACAGATGTATGCTCCCCATCAATGGAAAGTTCTTGAAGCGGTACTACCCTTGAAGGCTTCTTCCATCGGGTCAGAGCGACGCCTGCACGGCCAAAGCCTATTCCTAGGTATCTGCTCGTCAAACCCACTCCTTTTGGAATTTTCATCCTCTTGTTGAAATTTCTAAAAAAAAAAACCTCAAAACAATGTCTCTTTCATCGCTTCATTGTTAAAAAAAAAAAAAACAAATCCAAAAATCCAAGTTTAGGAGCCTCTTCCCAAACTTGACCAAACTTTTCGACCCTTGAACCCAAAATTCATGGTTTGAAACAAAATAAGGACCTAGGGATTTCAGCCCTAGTCCACCCCGACTTTTACCACCAAAATGGTTTTGAGTCAAAATTTACGACCCTCGTGTCTTTAAACAAAAAATGGTTTTTCAAAAACCGCAGGGAAGCAACGTTCAGTCGATACTTGCAAAACCCAAAATCGGAAGGATGCGAACCCCATTCGATACTTCCAAAACCCCAAAATTTCAAAAATCGTGGAGACGCAACGTTCCAATTGATATCCACAACCCAAATTTCAAAACAAACAAAAAACAAAACAAAGGTTCGAAAAAACCTCAAACTTCAAAAATCACGAGGAAGCGACATTCCATCGATACCCACAAAACAAAATTTTTGAAGACAAAAGCAGGGAAGCGACGCTTAGTCGATACTTGCACCCAAATCTGCGAGGAGGCGACATTCCATCGATACTTGCAACCGAATGAGCAAGGAGGCGACATTCCATCGATACTTGCAATACCATTCAGCAAGGAGGCAACTTTTAGTCGATACTTGCATTTTTGAAAACCAAAAATCCAGCTTTCACGCCAAAAAACCAAAAACCTGGCTTTCACCCCAAAAACTCGGCTTTTATGCCAGAAATCAAAATTCGGCTTCCATGCCAACAAAACAAAACTTGGTTTTCAAAAATTTTTGGCTTTCATGCCAAAAACAAAAAATCTGGCTTTCATGCCAAAAAGAAATTTCGGCTTTCATGCCAAAAACAAAATCTGGTTCTTACACCAAAAACAAAACCGGCTCTCATGCCACAAACCAAATCTTGGCTCTCATGCCACAAAAAAAATCTTTGGCTCCCATGCCATCTCAAATTCGGCTTTCATGCCACCTCAAAAAACGGCTTTCATGCCATCTCAAAAAAATTGGCTCTCATGCCATCCAAAATTTTGGCTCTCATGCCATAAACCCAAATTCGGCTTTCATGCCATCTCAAAACTGGCTTCCATGCCACCAAAAACTTGGCTCTCATGCCAAAAAGAAAATTTTGGCTTTCATGCCATAAACTCGGCTTTCATGCCATCTCAAAATTCGGCTTTTCAAGCCATAAAAAAACCAGGCTTTTTGCCATAAAATCAGGCTCTCATGCCTAAAACAACCCTTTTGACAAAAGATTTTCACAAAATGGCAACCTTTTGATCAAAATTTTCAAACAAACATTCTCATCCAACCTTTGCTTATTTTCATCAAAAAGAATTTAAGTAAAAGGTACACAGAATACAAAAAATGTTTTACATAGAGGTACCAAAAAAGAAGAAGAGAGAAAAGAAGAAAAGAGTTTGTTATAAAGAGCTCAGTCTAGCATGGTCTTCAACCAAAGATCCAGTTCCTCAAGCAGACTCTTGGCCTTAGCCTCCAAAGCTTCAAGACCGCGCTTCTTCAAGATCTTGCCATAAAACGCGGCAGAACGCCGCGACCCATCTTCAGCACGAGGAAGCTCTTCCCAGAGAATTTGCCACTGCTCATACTCCTGAGTCTTTCTCTGAAGGCTGCTACCGACTTCTTCAACTTGGCGAATTAGAGTTCCCTCTTTAGCACGGGCTTCTACAATGGCAGTCCATTTGATAGCATTTTGTTCTTGCAATTGCTCAAGGCGCTGCCTAGCTTCTGTGACGTCCCAATCAAGACGGCGCAGGTCCTGTGTTAGCTCGATGATAGCCAACTCGGTAACGTTCCTCTCCCGAACGAATTGCTTCCGAGCCCGTGAGATCTCATCCATTTCAGATTTGATCTTACCGGATGGCTGCAAAAACATCTCATTGAAAAAGTCACTGCTTGGGAAATTCTTGGTCTTAGTCCATTTGTCGCCTAAAGCAATGACTTCATCAACAAAGGCCTTGGCACTTGCAATGTCCAGACCGACCTCTGCACTGTCAGCAAGGATGTCCTGTACATGCTTGACCATGCCAAAACCAGCTTCCAAATGGCCAGAAAAGAGAGTTTCAACCCATGAGCTCAGCACACTCTTCAACACCTTCTTTGCATATTGAAGGGATGGTCCGGATGGAGATTCACCACGCTCTGTTGGCTGACTGCCCACGTCAGGCCGTGGTGGAGAAGAAATCAAAAGTCTCTTTCCAAGCGGAGCCACTGAAGAAGCAATATCACCACAAAGTCCCGCCTCTGCCGTGACGGGACTGGTAGAAGAAACCCCTACTTCTGGATCGGCTGCTGGCATCTCCTGCTCTGGCCCTGAGGAAGGCGAAGGAACTTCTCCTGTTGCTTCACAACCTGCTGGCAAAAACACAAGAAAAGGTATGAATATGATCTTGTCAAAAAAAAAAAATCAATGTCAAGATTATCACTATGGAATACCTTCTTCCATGATGGGTGGAGTACTTTCTGTCTCCATTTGCTCATCTGAGGCATCGTCAAAAGCTATATCCATAAACGTCTCGAAGTCGGAATCCTCTGGCAAGTCAGCTGACAAGAAAACAAAAATATGTGTCAGCAAATAAAAAAAAAAATAATAATAAAAAATCATCATCCTCATACCAGGTGGAGATTCTGGGTCCTCCCCAGAGTCCCTCAATGCTTCTTCAGATGCCGCAACTGGATCCATCACCGCCTCATCGACAGGAACCTCGGGCATCACCAAGTTTTCATCTTCTGCAAAAGAAAGAAAACAGCAGATAAAAAAAAATCCCTCATAAAAGGAAAGAAGCGGAAATAGAAAAGAAGGAGAATCATACCAACATCGGCGGTCTCTTCTTCACGACTCCTCTTCTTTGGAGGCTCACCAGCATCTCCTGATACCTCCTCAGCAATAGTAGGAGGGACTTCCAGATTATTAGAGTCTTCGTGACGTCTCTCAATGCGACGCTGTCCTCTCCTCCTCTTTTTTCTACGAGCCGGTCTACTTGAAGTACCTGCCTCACTGTCAAAGTCAGGACTTCCACTTGGCTCCTCACTGGATGGCCCGCTCCTACCAGTAGACCCCATGGAAGCCTTCATTTGCTCTGCTTGCATCCAAGTGTCGATCTCGGCTTCCTCCTCCGCGAGCTGTCTCAAGACCTCAATAGGTATCTCTTGTGCGGCCCCGGATCTGATGACATCCTGTTCCTCGAGAAAGCCTATCCTATGCTTCTCTCCAGAAAGGAAGAACAAAACTTCCTCTCGACGGACGCCATCTGATCTACCAAGACCCTTCCCAAGAGATTGCTTGACATTCAGCTCCTTCTCGGAAAGCCCTCGGTACACAGCAAAGCTCTCCACGAACCACTTCGTGAAGCTAGCAGTCCGGAAAGTGGGCAACTCAGGATAGGAAATCATGGCAGTAGTGTCCTCCGCACTATAGAAAGCCCTTGCATTTCTCCCGTCCTGCAAACCTCCAAAACGCTTCACCATGCTCGAAGGCGCTCCAACAACGCCTTGAGAGAAGCCTAACTGCAACGCAAAACGCGAAGGGACATACGGCTGGATGTCAACAAAAAGATGTCTGCGGTACACCATCGTGCCAACACGTATGTTTAAAAGCCACCTCTTCTCTGCGTTGGTCAAAGAATAGTGTCTTCCCGATCCTGCCCTGGTGGAATCACGGGAGACACCAAAATCAAAAGCCTTCTTCCGCAAATCTGGAGAAAGATTTACTGAAGATTGCCCAATCTCGACATCCCTGAATCGTCGGATTCTCAAGCGGGCGGACAGAAGTGAATCGGAAACGGCTTTTTCCCTAGCCAACCGAATCATAAAAGGGTCATCATCCTGTGCAACGCCTAAACGGTGAAAGTCAGGACAGTGGTACACATACCACGAATAGAAAATATGGGCTGAAAATACTCTGTTCATGGGGAGACAAGCCGGACCAAGAAAGCAGCAGCCTGAAGTTCGGTACATAAATAGGAGTAAAGAGCCGGTACCAAAGCTAGCTGCTCTCCAAACGCCATCTGACAAGCCGGAAAAATACAATGCGGCCTGATGTGCGTCCCATCTCCTCCAGCAAAGACAGCCTCACCTAGCCAGTAAGTGAGGTACATAGCGAGATCTCTTCGCAGCGCGATGTCGGAACAAATGGCGCTTGTGCTTACAAAGAATTCCTTCAGATTTTCTCGCATAACGGAGATCTTCTTCGAAGCCAGATTCTTATCAGAAGATTCTCCACTGCCAAAGAAGTTGGGAGATAAAGAGCCAAAATTCTTCCAACTGCTGCACCGGACTTTCAAGCCCTCCTTCTCCTTCAAAAAATCATAGAAGGCGACGAGCTGAAAGTACAAAATCCTGAACTCCTCGGACTGTTCCTTAAGGACGCTGTCGATCAGCATAAATTCCTCATAGAGTTTGCCGAGGATGGGCAACCCGGTAATGGCTCTCAGCTCCTTCAAAGAAAAACCAATCTCACCATTCGTAACAATGAAGGTGTTGGTTTGTGGAAGGAAGGACTCCAGCATGGCCATAAAAGCCTCATCGGAGAAAACTACGGTTTGCCTAAAAGCGCGAACCGCATCAAAAATCTCGGCCTCCTTCAGAATGGCACCGCCGATCTGCAGGATGTGATCAGTCCACGACTCCCAGCCTGGGTCTGCACTGAAGCGACCACGAAGCCGAAATGGCTTTACCCAATTGCTGCCATCACCCCTGAAAATGCCAAGGCCCACCGGCCTCAAATCAACCGATGGATGATCAGATCCTTGGTAGCCGCTGGCCGGCATCAACATGTCTAGACGGACAGGCGACTTCTCTGGATAACCAGAAGGACCGCCAACAAAAACCCCGGTCTTGACCACATTGGTCCTCTTCACCCAGCTTGGAGGATCTTCTCTCTTAGAGCATGTGGGAGAAAGACTCATGATCGAAATAGTACGATCAAAAGGCGATCGGGTAGAAATGGTTCTCTCCTCACCATCAGCTGTGTAAGAGAATTGAAAGCATCTCCTTTGGTATGACGAGTCATCAGGGGGTGCATCACCAAAGAAAAAAGTAGGCTTGGGCACAACGCTCTGATCGTCCATGACCCAAGGACGATTGCTTGCCATAATCTTGTAGAACTCCTCATCCTTGAAAGCGATCAGTCGCTGTCTCATCTCATCTCGGTTGAGCGAGTCACACTCTTCCAAGTTTCTCTCCACATACTGGACCTTCTCCCAGGCCTGCTGTACGGCCGCATTGGAAGATTTGGCAGATCGACGAGGTGCATTGGTAACTGGTTCCTTACCCTTGTTCGTTCTGGAGGAACTGCCTGCAAAGATTGAAAGAAAGAAATCAATCAACAGAATGACAGAATTTTGCTAAAAAAAAAATCCTAGCGAAATTTTGGCATGACTCCGGGGCAATTCCGAAGAAAAGGGAATCACCCCGAAAAGAAAGGAAGCCTGAAGATGAGCTCAACATCGCCGCGAGCTCATGATCAATGAAGGATTCTCAAAGAAGACGTGAACTCAAACATTGCTGTGAGATCAAGACAGTCTTCTCAAATTTCCGCAAGAATCGGAAAAGAGCTCAACATTGCTGCGAGCTTCAAATCCCAAAACTTGCAAAAAGCTCCTTGAAACCCCCGCAAGACTAAAGAAAGAGCTCAACATTGCTGCGAGCTTCAAATCTCGAGACTTGCAAAAGATTTCCAGGTGTGCATCATCATCATGCTCCCAATTCAATTTACCAAAAATCATGCATAAAAGAAAATCATCATGCACTAGATGCTAGGAAAACCTTGACAAAATTTGACCAATTCCAACCCAATTTGGTCAAAATCAAACTTTGTCTAAGTCAAAATTCATGTTGGCTTAGCATAGAAATTCTAGCCTTCTATCTTGATGCATAAAAAAAAAAGGAATGCATGAGCATCTTGGATTGTATAAATCTCATTATCATGGAGAGCAAAAAGAGGGGAAAAGAAAGTTTTCTTTCTTAAAAAGAAAGAGAAAAAAAAAGAGAAAAAAAAAGAGAAAAGAAAATTTCTGGGCTGGCCCACAAGCTGAGGCCCACAGGCCGTGGCCCATGGGCCGCATGGCCGTACTGCCCAGGCTGTACGGACATGTCCATACAGTAGCAAAAAAAAAAGAGAAGAAAGAGAGAAGAAAAAAAAAAAGAAAAGGGCGTGTAAAAAAAAAAAAGGAAAACAACACGTGCAAAAAAAAAAAAAAAAGAGAAAAAAAAAATGATGATGAAACTTTCTTTACATGGAATTTCTTGTAAAAAAAAGAAAAAAAAAACTTACTTGAAGCCATGGATGGAGAAGAAAGAAGAACTTGAAGACTCTTGAAGAAGGAGGATTCTTGATCTTAGAGCAACTCTTGAAGACTTTTGCAAAAAGAAAGCAATAGGAGCAAGAGATCCCACCTCCCTTGCTTTTATAGAAGAAAGCAAACCAAAAGAGGAAAGAGAAGAAAACTAAGGAGGCAAGTGCTAAAAATTGGCAACCTTCCCAAAAGAAAAGGAAACTTGGGATATTCTCTCCCAAAACAAAGATTCCTTGAGAAATTCTCTCCAAAAAGAAAAGGAATGATAGATATTCTCTCCCAAAGAAAGATATTTTGAGAGAATCTCTCCCAAAATCAAGGAAACTTGAAAAAAATCTCTCAAAGTAAAGATATTTTTAGATATTCTCCACCCAAAAGAGACATCTTTAGATATTCTTTATGAAAATGACACCATATGAGATCTAAGCCATCTTCAAAGCTTAAGGTCCCATGGGTTAGCCCATATGAGCCAGGTTTGACCACCTAGGCACTAAAAGTGGCTTTTAGTCAAAATTTCTCTTACCAAGAGCATACAAAAAATGGTCCCATGCCTCTTTTGAGTTGATTGGACCATACCATACAAAAATCCAAGCTTCATGAGTTTCCAAAAATCCAAACCATCCCACCTCATGAACCAAATTAAGCCAAAATCTTGAAATTGACATTCCACAAAAGCCCAAACCACTCCAATGGACCCAAAATTGTCCCAAAGAGTGAACCAAAACACCAAACCATGGTCCCCTAACTCGCCACATACAGCTTGTTAGGTCACAAGACCAAAACAAAAAATCAAAACCCGACCCCCTAACTTGTCACATACAGCCTGTTAGGTCACAAGGTCAAAACCAAAACCAAAAACCTGACCCCCTAACCTGCCACATACAGCTTGTTAGGTCACAAGGTCAAAATCAAAACCACAAAACCAAAACCAAATCCAAATCCAAATGTCATTCTCAAAATCTTGCCTTGAGATGGTACGTGATCCCTCTCACTACCATAAAATCCCCAGGAAGCTCAAAAGGTTACTAAAAAAAAAAAAAAGCTCAAAGACTCTTGGTCAAGCCAGAAGCTCTTCTTCAAAATTCTCTTCGAGGCACATCGACTGCAAAAACCATATCGTCGCTGTACCTCGAGGGGGCATTTGTTGACACCAAAAATGTCACTTTGCCTCCTCACACCAAAAGCTACACGGAGCCGCATCCTACCAAAAATAGGCAGGCGCTACTTCAAGCATCAGATCTTGTCAGAATCAAACAAAAACTGCAAGGTCATTCAAAACAACCAAAAGAGAGGTACACATGAAGTTTCGGGCCATTCCGACATCATTCGGCCTAACTTCACTTCTCCAACAGCTGAGCAGCAGCTCCCGGCGGCTACAGTGTCGAAGACTTCAAATCTTCGATCAGAGCCTACGGATGGTTACAAAATACCTCCAAAAGGCTCCATGTCGAATTTCAGGTCAATCGGGCATCGTTTGACCAAAAGTCAAAGCTCGGCATTTCCCTCGCGGTGAAATAAAGGCAAGCGTTTGCATGACTCTAAATGGCTTCAAAACTCAAACGAAAGCCTATGGTTGGTCTTATCTACTGATGAGGGAGTCACACGTCGAATTTCAGGTCAATCGGGCATCGTTTGACCAAAAGTCAAAGCTTGGCATTTCCCTCGCGGTGAAATAAAGGCAAGTGTTTGCATGACTCCAAATGGATTCAAAACTCAAACGAAAGCCTATGGTTGGTCTTATCTACTGATGAGGGAGTCACACGTCGAATTTCAGGTCAATCGGGCATCGTTTGACCAAAAGTCAAAGCTCGACATTTCCCTCGCGGTGAAATAAAGGCAAGCGTTTGCATGACTCCAAATGGCTTCAAAACTCAAATGAAAGCCTATGGTTGGTACTATCTACTGATGAGGAAGCTACCCATCAAATTTCAGGTCAATCAGACATCGTTTGACCGAAAGTCAAAGCTCGGCATTTCCCTCGCAGTGAAATCAAGTCAAGCATTTGCGGGCCCCCAAACGGCTTCAAAACTCAAACAAAAGCCTATGGTTGGTCTCGTCTACTGCTCAAGAAGCTACACGTCGAATTTCAGGTTGTTCTGACATCGTTTGACCTAGTTTCGACGCTTGACAAAAAATCGACAGTTCTCCACGGCAAAGTCTTCGGCTTTTCCGGAAAATAGGAAACTTTGCGATCTGATTTGCACGGATTCTCGTCAGGTTTTCTTGAGAGAAATCCAACCAATAAATGAGAGGAAATTCCAAGAAAAATGCAGAAGAAAACAGAAGCGAAAACGGACGAAAAACGGCGGAGAAACGGCGACCGAAAGGCGGCCAAAAAATGGGCCAAGGCCCATGGTCGCCGGCCCCATGGTTGCCGGATTTCGCCCAAAATGCCCGTTTTTCGGGTACTTTTCGCATTTCGAGAATTCCGGCCCCTGTGATTTTCTAAAAATTTGATTTTTGGTGCTCGGAATCAGCTGATCTTCGCCAACATCTCAGATCTACCATCAAAAGCATGTGATCATCATCGCACGCCTCAAAATTACCAAACGGCTAACCAAGAAAGCACACTTTCTGCCCGCTCGATCGCGAAATCGACTGGACAGATGTTGCTGGCCCGCTGACATCAACCAATGTTTGAAATTGTTTCACCATCCGACATCAAATAGCATGTGGGTCCATTGGTGATCATCGCAAGAAGAATCCCAAAGGACGCGGCACGGCCCGCGACTCTTCAAGCGCCCGGGCAATCAATTAATGAAGTTAAAATGGCCCGTTTATGGCAAGTTAATGCGGTCATTAACTCATTATTTTGAACGGCCCAATCAAAAGCAAGCAAATGGGAGTTACAAATCCAAGTATTCATGGCATTAAAACCATGAAACTCCCCTCATCATGGAGATTAAAGGCAACTGAATGCCCATTATCCTCCACCGGCCAATCAGAAGCCAAGAAAAAGGAGTTACAAAACAAGTAAATTAAAACTTGTAACTCCTTCCATTATGAGCATTAATATAAATCAATGCTCATAAACTCTCCTAAATGGCTACCAAAGGCCTATAAATAGGAGGGTCATTCCAAGGGAAATGGATCAAGAAAAATCGCTGGAAAATCATTCAAAGATCCAGAAAAATCGCTGGGAAATCATTCAAGGATCCAAAAACTCTCCGAAAAATCCAAGAAAAATCCAGAACCTCTGCAACAAACTCTCCTCTATTGAAGAAAACTCTGTTGCAACAAGCACTACAAGGTGATCAAAGCCCCTTGGGGGGGGCCACCCCCCCCAAGGCCACCTCTCCTTCTATCCAACATGGCTAGATGCGGCTTTTCAGCCTGTCTACTCTCTTTTTTACCAGATATAGGACCTTACCTTGGTCCTTATCCTCTAAAAATCTGTGGTTGGAGCCAAGCCAAGAAATCAAGCACTATGTTCTCATCTGAAGGACGATGGCGGAGCGCATACATGACTCACGACCGTCGATCTGAACGAGCCCTCCCACAATCGCATGAGAACTCAGATTCATTTTTCTTACTTTTCTGTTGTAAATTGTATTTTTTTTAAGAGACAAAAAAAAATCACAATTCTTGTCTTTTCATTTTGATGAGATTTGTAAATCGCCTTTTACGGCACCAAATCGCCTTTTACGGCAAAATCGCCTTCAACGGCACCAAACCGCCTTCTACGGCACAAAAATGCCTTTCATGGCAAACAAATGAAAAACGCCTTTCACGGCATTCAAAAATTGTCTCTTTCATTAAAGTATATTTGCAATGGAAAACTAGAAAAAAGTTTCATTTCCCTTTTTACTTGTGAAGGTGGATCTCCGGATCACCATTTCTAAATTCCAAGTATAAAAGAGAAATTGGCATACCCGTACAAAAAAAAAAATGATGCCCGCTTTTCCTTTCTTTCCCTCCACCGTACCCCGTCAGCCCCGGGGCGGAGGCAGCTTTGGAAAAAGAGAAAAGCGCGGTCCATCACACCTATCATAACCCCAATTAGGACCATCGCCCCTTCTCAGACCCTTGCGATAATTGAAAACCCATATCATCAGGTGAGTCATGGTCCAGTGAACGTAGGTCAGTTGGCAACATCTAACACCTTGCACCAAAACTCTTTAATCCATGCAGGGACACTAGATACCTACCGACAATATGAGATGGCCCGACCCCAATTCCAGGTAATGACTCCTCCACCAATGAACCAAGCCCGTTACAACCCTGTAACGGTCGACACTGGTATGTTATATCCCCAGCCGATTCAATACGAGGGGGGGCCTCCCACTTATCAAAACCAAACAGTCCCGATCTATCAGGTGCCCAATACGGACCAGAATCCCCCGATCCAGAACGTGCAAGTTACTAACCCCACGGGCCTCAGAAATTCTTATCAAGAACCGCGCTATCAGCAGGCTTATCCGCCGCCTACCTTAAGCCTGATAGTTGACCCATACAGAGGACAATCGGTTACTCATGGGGGAGCTCAGTTGAACCAAAGCTATCAGCTCATCCCATAACCGTATTTCCAGGGCCAATTCCAAGAACTAGCCTATGCCTCTACTTCGCTAGAACCACAAAGAGAGCATCAGTCGCAGACAATTCAATACCTGGATCCTTTAGCATTCAAAGAACTGCAGAAAAACGTAGAGGAGCTTAAGAACGAAATTAAAAAGAAGTCCTCGAGCTCAACTGGTAAGAAATTAGGATTTTACGACTTTACCAAAAAGGAAGAAAAAGAGAAATCACCTTTCCCTGTTAGGACTCCTAAATTCATACCTTACGATGGGACAACTGACCCTCAACACCATCTAGTCTCATTCTGCAACAAATGTCGTGCCATCGCTGACAATGACTCCATGCTTATAAACTATTTTCAGGAGTCATTAATCGGGGATGCATTGACTTGGTATACGTCCGTACCTTCCCACGGAATTAATACCTTCGAAGATGTAGTGGAAAAATTCCTGGCACGATACCAGCACCTGACTAAAAACAAACCTCTCTGGCATGACTTAGCAAACCTCAAACAAAAGAGCAACGAGGATTATGAGGAATTCACAGTGAGGTGGCAAAACCAATTCGCACGATCGGACTGCAACATGCAAGAAGAAGAACAAATGAGAATGGCCATATCAAATATGAAGAATCCGATGAGAGCTTTGATGACAATCGGAGAGGTTGTTAGTTGGAGTGGCCTATACCGTAGGTTGTCTAGGATGAAACAAAACTTAGACGAGGGTGTGTTGAACACCATCATTGACCATAAGAAGAACATACGTAGGGCAGGCACAACCGCCCAACCAGAGAGCCACGCAACTCCTGAGGTAAGCTTGAATCAGGAAGAGGTCTACCGACCGTACCAAGAGCGTACCAATGTTAGCTTTAACCAACATCAAAACCAAGGGCAGAATGACAATCCCAGTTTCTAAGGTGGTAACCCAAATTACCAAAGGAATAATCAGAATTTTCAGCGGAACAATCAGAACTACCGGAACCTTCCGAGGAATAACCAAAGTTATGACCAACCGGCAAGGAACCAAGGACCTCTAATGAATCAAAATCAGAATCCTAATCCTATACAACCGGTCCAAAATCCGACGGCTCCGCCGCAAAATCGAAACGTGAATCCTCAACCCAACTATGGTACTGTCCCCTTCAATTACAATAGAGACAACAACGGCAACCAAAATAACCCGAACAACGGAAATAGAAGAAGATTCGGACCTAAAAGGGCAAACTACCCATCCCTTCCTCAACCATGGACTGCTGTCTTCTGGTCTCTCTTAAGCCAGAACGCCCTCCAACTCCCACCGGAACGACTGCAGGCATGGTCCGAACACCTGGACAAAACCAAGTTTTGCGCCTACCATAGGATGCCGGGTCATCACCTCACCCAATGCTACATGGTTAGAGATTTGATCTATGACCTCAATGACGAAGGTAGAATTG
Organism: Cinnamomum chago; assembly: GCA_038049695.1. Lineage (NCBI taxonomy): Eukaryota > Viridiplantae > Streptophyta > Magnoliopsida > Laurales > Lauraceae > Cinnamomum > Cinnamomum chago. The sequence continues at coordinate 66,998,922 of CP142451.1, forward strand.
ATTAGGGTAACATTAGGCCAATAGGCGGGAATGACCTGCGAAATGCCCCTCCTAATCAAAAGTCATCCGCCAATCTAGTGCAGAATATTCCCAACATGCAGATCTATACGAACCCGTTACCTCAGCATGGAGCATCAACCTCTGGACAGGGCCCACAGACCCAATTAATAAACATTGCCGTAATAGAGCACAAGCACATTGATGTCCCAGCTTAAGGGAGTATACACCATAGCCAACCATGTCATGATGATTTCTTTGAAGAGGAGGATTATCGAAAATACATTACGCCATGGGATGGGAAGACCAAATTCAAAATCTTTAACTCAAGGATGGATGCGGTCGTTGACTCCCCTGACCTTTACAAGGTAAATTATGACGAGCCAGACGACCAAGGATCACCCATCATCATGAATTCGCAGCCAGATCCTCACCCAGATACAAATGCACCTCAGGCTCTGGTACGATCTGGACGGATCCGTCCTCCCCGGCTACCTCCTCACCCAGTTACTCAAAACTTAGATTCGCAAAATCCCAATGATCTGGTTGAGGAGACAGTTGATGAAAGAGCTTATACTTCGATAGAAACGGGGACAGAGTATGACCTCTTAGGACACCTCACTAAGATCCCAGCTAAGGTGTCCATCCTTGATTTAATTAAGACATCCCCAAGCATCAGCAACAACTACTCAAGGCTATTACGCGCTTACAAGTCCCGGTAGGCATAACTCCAGAGGAATTAAGGACATCAATCACGGCCTTGGCCCCGGGAGCTTCACTCCCTGCCGTCACTTTTACTGAGGAAGAATTAAAGGAGATACCACCTGAGGGGAGGACGTCTCCTCTACATCTGACAATCAAGATAGCGGGGAAGGAGATGTCAGGAGCTTTGGTTGACACTGGCGCATCACTGAATATTTGTCCGTTGAAAACCTACAAAGCTTTAGGGCTCACAGTAAAAGACCTAACTCTAGCCCCTATGGTTGTGACCGGTTACGACGGGAATAAGAAAACGGTTTGTGGGAAAATTATGTTATTAGTGCAAGCGGGCCCGATCTCAATGCCGGAAGAATTTTATATTATGGATATCCCCGCCACTTTTAACTTAATCTTGGGACGCCGATGGTTGAATCATATGAATGCCGTCATGTCAAGCAGGCATCAATGCGTCAAATTCCCCTACTTAGGCAAGATCATGAAACTAATGGGGGACCCGCCTGTCATTGAACTGGAAGAACTTCAGATACTCCCAACCCTACAACCCGCTCCTATTACGCCAGAAGTCAAAATTCATGGATACAGGGTCGACCCTCTCATCTCCTTGATGGATATGGACCTGATGCAAAATATGTTCTCCGAACTATCTTGCCTGCAGAATCCTACAGTAGACAACGAAGGTCGAGATCGAGGATGGACTCTAATGAAAAAGATAGGGTATCAACCTGGATTTGGGCTAGGAAGGAACACAGAAGGAATTATCGACCCCTACATACCAGACCCCAGAGCGAGAGCAGGAGGGCTAGGGTACGACACGCACGATGACATAAGGCATAAACGGGAGGACTGGACCTTAAACGAACATTTTGTGAAGTACGACAAGGCCCAGGGAGGGATGCTACAATTTAGACCCGAATGATAAAAGTAAGTTCGTTTTAGTAGAGGATTGGGGAGATTCGACATCTTCCGAAAGTGAGACTTACGAGGAAATCTTTGGCACTTGGAGAGAGCTCCATCCGCTAAAGGAAGTGAACAATATAGACCACACCATTGACCTGAGGTTCCATACCCTATCATGTAACATATTGAGTGTGAGTGAGTCAACTCATTTACCCAAAAAAAAACTCCGATTGCCAAAATCCCGAAAAGTCACGAAACATGGGAAATTGAGGACCCTACTAACGAAGAAGTGGTATATTGGCCCGTTGCCTGGCGCCACTGGCGAGAAGACCCCTCTCAAGAAGACCACAAAATCTGGGAAACCGATGACCTCAATGATCACGAAGTGGTATACCGCCCCACCACCTGGCTACGCCAGCGGGGAGGATCCTCCTCGGTAGATAACCCATCCTCGATCCCATCTGTACCATATCATTCCAAAAATCCCAAAAAAATAGAAAACCCCAAAACCCCAAAAAAATTAGAAAATAGAAAACCCAAAAGCATAGGAACCGTCGGAGTAGAAGACTTTAGTCATCATCAGAATATGGGCAACCTAAGGCGATGGAAGATACCACTGGTAGAACAGTCTCGACTAGAGGAAATTATGACCAACATCAATAAGTAAGGCTGCGAATCTCTACCTGTCGTTTCAGAGCCCGAGCATTCCACAGAACATGCAAACATTAATGATGAAATGGGTGTTTATGAACTAGTGGACGCCGAAGAAGGGGATGATGAAGTCTCTGAGGAATTTAGGAGAGTAATCAAGAAGTTTTATGAGGAAACATAAGCAGCAGCTGAAAAGAAAAAAAAGATAAACCTGGGGACTGAAGAGAGATCCAAACAAGTCCAAATCAGTGCATGTCTAGAACCTAACGAAGAGAGTAAGATCCTTGAAGTCCTAAGAAAATACCAAGACGCGTTCGCATCAGATTATAACGACATGCCCGGACTTGCACCCGACCTGGTAGAACACAGGATCCCATTAGAGGAAAATGCTAGACCTGTCAAGCAAAAGTTGAGAAGAATGCTCCCCGATGTTGCGCTGAAAGTGAAGGAGGTTGACAAACTCCACCAGGCTAAGTTCATCAGGGTTGTGTTGTTTCCTCAATGGGTCGCCAATATAGTCCCGGTGAAGAAGAAAGACTGACGCATCCGAGTCTGTATTGATTTTCGGAATTTGAACAAGGCGTCTCCCAAGGACGATTTCCCCTTACCTCACATCGATGTGCTTATTGACAATACCGCAGGGCACGCTATGCTATCATTTATGGATGGTTATTCGGGATACAACCAAATCAGGCTATCACCAGAAGATCAGGAGAAAACCTCGTTCACTACACCCTGGGGAACTTACTGTTATGTTGTTATGCCCTTCGGCTTGAAGAATGCCGGCGCCACTTATCAAAGGGCCATGATGGCAATATTTCATGATATGATACACGATTGTGTGGAGGTCTACGTGGATGACATTCTAATCAAATCCAAAACCCGTGACGCCCATGTCATGGCCCTCAGGAGAGTCCTTCAACGATCTAGGGACACCCAACTGAAGATGAATCCGAAGAAATGCGTTTTTGGAGTATCCTCTGGCAAACTCCTGGGCTTTATGGTGAGCAATCGAGGAATTGAAGTCGATCCTTCTAAGGTAAAAGCCATTCTTGAAATGCCGCCCCCGAAAAACCTAAAAGAATTGAGGGGCCTCATAGGACGACTACAGTTCGTTAGAAGATTCATTTCACAGCATTCACAAAGATGTGAACCATTCTACAAATTGCTAAAAGGAGGTGTGGAGTACCACTGGGATGACGACTGCTAGAAGACATTCGAAGATTTGAAGAAATATCTATTGAGTCCTCCCGTTCTGAAGCCCCCTACTAAAGATAAGCCTCTCATTTTATATGTATCGGGGACAGAATCCGTAATAGGCATAGTCCTGGGTCAACACGATGAGACTGGCCAAAAGGAGAACGCGATTTTTTACCTGAGCAAATCTCTCCTGCCCTACGAAAGAAAATACTCCCCGATGGAGAGAACCTGCTTAGCAGTTGTTTGGGCTGCTCAGAAATTGAGACACTACTTCCTAGCCCACCAAGTCAAACTCTTAGCTAGGATGGACCCTTTGAAGTACATTTTCGAGAAACCCGTTACTTCGGGAAGAGTCGCGCGATGGAAAATGCTCTCGGCAGAATTTGACATAACCTATGTTACCCAGAAGTCTATAAAGGGACAAACAATCGCCGACCATCTGGTACACCTCCCTTTGCCACTGTACGAACCAGTCAGAACCGACTTCCCCGACGAAAGCGTCTTGTTGGCAGATATTGAAGAAGCCAAAGATGATGATTTATGGACCATGTACTTTGATGGAGCTTTGAATCAAAACGGAAAAGGAGTCGGAGTAGTTCTATTATCCCCGGAAGGAGTTGTCATCCCAAGGGCCTACAAAATCTGATTTCCGGCAACCAATAATACGATGGAGTACGAAGCCTTACTGGCAGGACTGAGAGAAGCCCAGGCCCTAGGTGTTGAGAAGCTAAGAGTCTTTGGTGATTCTAAAGTCGTTATTTTCCAAATAGCCGGAGAATGGAAGGTTAGTGCCTTCAAACTTGCGCACTACCACGAGAAAGCCAAAGAACTAATGTCTGAATTTAAGAAGATTTCATTTCTCTACATCCCACGCGCCTTGAACCGATTGGCTGACTCATTAGCAATTTTAGCCTCAATCATAGAGATGCCCTTTGATAAGGATTCCAAAGAATTCTTGATTAAAAGGCTAGATTCTCCGTCCGTCAAACCAATAGACCTGACCAAAGGGGACCCTGCCGAAGTCCTGCCAAAAGTTTCAAAAGATAGGAGTAAGAAAGCCAAGAACAGAGAGTCTGATCATGAGGAGAAAACCAAGCCTGAAGGGGTCCTAGCCCGCATACAACATGACGATGACTTGGTAGACGATCACCCATGGTACTACGATTTTGGAATTACTTGCACGATGGCTACATCCCTGAATACGCCACCCGATCGGACAAAAAAGCATTGAAAGAAATGGTTCAGAGATATGTTATAGTCGCGAGACTATTGTACCGTAGATCATTTAGTGGAGTTCTCCTACGATGTGTGACCACAGAAGAAGGGCAAGAGATAATTGAAGAAGCACACTCTGGAGAGTGTGGAGGACATGTCAATGGCCAGATGTTGGCTAAGAAGATTATCCGTTTAGGTTATTATTGGCCATCCCTAGAGAAGGATTCAGTCCATTATGTTAGGAGATGCAAAGAATGTCAGCTGCATGCCGACCTAATACTTGCCCCCGCATCATCCCTTCACCCTACCATAGCTCCATGGCCTTTTTCGACATGGGCCTTTGACATCATAGGACCCCTGGCCCCTACACTAGAAAACACACAAAATAAGGCATTCATATTAACAGCTACAGAATATTACACTAAATGGGCAGAAGCAGAGGCATATGTTAATATTAAGGCTACCTCTGTAGTTAAATTCATCAAGAAGAATATAATAGCCAGGTTTGGCATCCCTAAGGTATTCATAACAGACAATGGCCCCCAATTTATATCTCAACAAATGAATGAGTTGTGCACAAAATATAACATAGAATTACATCATTCAACCCCATATTATCCCCAAGCAAATGGTCAAGCCGAAGCCACCAACAAGACCTTACTGAAGATCATCAAGAAGACTGTGCAAACCGCCAGAGGTAATGATTGGCCAGACCGTTTAGTTGAAGCGTTGTGGGCGTACCGGACTTCTATAAGAACTCCTACAGGAGAAACCCCATACTCTTTAACCTACGGAACGGAAGCAGTCCTTCCACTCGAGGTCCTTCACCCGTCACTGCGTGTCCAGTTAGATGAAGATATAACAGAAGACCAGAGGAGAGAAGCACTACTACTTCAGCTAGACCTACTCGATGAGAAAAGAATGAAGGCAGCAGAGCATGCACAAGTGTATCGGAAGCGGATTGCTAGAGCCTACAACAAGCATGTCAAAGAACGAAGACTCAAAGTTGGTGATTTCGTACTAAAGCGCATCACTCCATCCCAACTTCTGCATCCCAGAGGTAAGTTACGACCCAATTGGGAAGGCCCTTATGTAATTAAAGAAGTATATTCTGGAAATGCATACAGGCTAGTAAATGCAGAACGGGGGGAGCTCCCCGATCCATGGAACGCTATGTACCTGAAAAGGTACACAATTGGACCCTTCCCTACTTCTTGCGGAATATGACCCTCCTTGCCCCTTATCGTAGTTGAAGAAATCCCGTAGGAGGACCGAAGAGATGCACTCTGATCAAACTTGGAACTCAAACACACACCAGCACCTAAAAACACACGAAATGGTGAGTCTACCCCACACAAATTTCGGACGGCTAAAGGCACCCAATGTAAGGGTTTGAAGGTGGGATCGCCCGTGTCATGAAAGCGTTTTGATTTCAAAAAAAAAAAAAAAAATGGTGACTAGTTTGGGTTTGTGGCCTTTTTAACCTGAGCCAGTAAGCCCGTAGAGGTATTTACATGCTCAGTGCCCTAAAGCCATCTGGTTTGGGAGTCATTGGCTGAATGCTCGTTACATGGGTTAATTAGAAAGCTTAAGAGACCTGGGCATTGCACAGTCACATGTTAAAAAAAAAAAAAAAAGAGAAGAAAAAAAAAATTTAGTTAGAAGTCTTGAAAAGAATAAAAGTTTTTTGACTAGTCTGGGTTCGTAGCCTTTTCAACTCGAGCCAGTAAGCCCGTAGGGGTATTTACATATCTAGTGCCCTGAAGCCACCTAGTTTGGGAGTCATTGGCCGAATGCTCGTTACATGGGTCAATTAGAAAGCTTAAGGGACCCAGGCATTGCACAGTCACATGACAAAAAAAAAATCTATTAGGATTAGGCCTGCTGAAATGACATGGGTACTCACCAGATAAACTAAGCAGAAGGTGGTCGAAAACCACAACACCAAAGAAACACGATGACTTGCTACTCCCACACACAGACACAATTGACGAATGAGCCCCAGGGGTGGTCAAGTGCTTTCCAAGTCCAGCCGAAAAGACTAAGCAGCTACAAAAAAGGGGGCCTGTGAGGGCTCGACCTCCAAATGATAGTTAGGGAAGAACACGTTACCGCCATGGTGACAATCATGGAACGAGGGTACATCCTACCCACAGCCAAAATGAACACTAGTCTTATGCTGGGGCATTTTTTTTATATATACATTCTTATTAATATCTATCTATCTTACACGGCCTCCCAATTTGGGTCCTCATCGCATACACGATTGTCACGAGCACTCACTAGCCTGCACACACACACTCACCTCATGCATACTTTCGTTACTAACAACTTTTGATTGAATGCAGGAAAGAACACATCCCCTAAGGTATCGATTCCATTTTGTTCTTTCCCAAAGCTTAAATGCCAAAACGGCCCCCTGGCATTTTTACCGAGAAAGAAAGATACCACCTTAGCCGAACTATGCAGGGGGCCTAAAAATATTAAACTAACGAGTTTGTTTCGAGACCTTGCAGGGAACCCAACCCCGATCACATCCAAAACATCCCACAAGCTGGGGCATTTTTTTTATTTTACATGCATAATTTTGCACACAACTCCTCATGGTTTGAAAAGAATACAATGGTGGTAATTAAATTTGAGATATATAAATTATGTCTGTTACGATACTTTATGATGAATTTAATTATAAATGCCTATCGTTCACACCTTTCTATGATATCACATGTTGTGCTATTTAAAAAAATGCAGTTATCTTGAACCTCTGTCTTTACATTTGTAGCTAGCAATGTGAATGCCTTAAAACATAGAACTGTTTAGGCCACAACATCACACACCCAAGCACTCCCATTGTCTGAGAACCCTAAGTCTATATTACATCTCCAGTACGAAATTGTAGTCATTTGGTCTATTATATAGGTTTCATTCCGGCTATCTCTGATTACCAATGACCTTCCATATGAGATCCATGCCTAGAGCACGAATTTCGAGAAATTCTAGAAAAATTTCGGCAACATCTCCCCTTGTTTTTTTGGCCCCCCGAAAAATTTCCGGATACAAAAAACCTGTTGCCTGTGAAGAAAAACACTTCATATATTCCCCGACATCCCCAGAAAAGCTCCTCATCAATCAACCACATCAACCATAACACTTCTAAGGCATTAAACATACTATCTCAACTACACATACATGGCATATATGTTGGGATTGGTGTATGCCCTAAAGCCCACTGACTGCACTCACATCTCTGTTACTGGATATTTATTGGTTATTTAATGGAATGACATCTTTCTCTTAATACTTGTGTATATGTATGGTTGTGTAAGGCCCATTGTTTTCTAGTAATGACTTAGATGTGTAGTGGCTACACACAGTTAGGTCTGAGTCATGGACACTTGAAACAATAAACTTGTTCATAACTGAGAGATGGAGTTGGGCACTTCATCTTGGTATAAGTTGTAATGAGATACTCTCCTGTATTCAGGGTGACTTACCTAAGTCACGGGAGGCTTTTCCGGATTTATCTCATTAGTGCATGTGTCATGCATTGAACAGGACCACTTGTAGGTGTGATCTCTAAAATAATACTATCACAGAGAGAGATCAAATCACCTCTTACTACTGAGTGACCAGTGCTCTTAATCTTGAGCATTTGTGGATGAACTGACGAAGTCGAGTTCTTGTACTTTAATTCACTATGGGTGAGATCCTGTTCATGGGTCAACAGCTCTATGTTTTGGGTACTCGGGCTTGATTAGTTGGGACGTGCAAATGCAATATGGAATCTATGCCATCGTGTGATGGAATGATCGTCCCCTTAGAATTATCCGATTAATCATCAGAATCTAAGATCTTAGTATATGGATGTTCCATATGGATATTGAACTTGTGGATCGCTCCCTGGATCAAGAGAATGATATCCGGATGATGATTAAGTCAAGGGTATGAAGTTCTAAGGATAAGATGTAATCAAGAAGGTGGATAGTACATCGGTTAACCTACTTGATTATGGATGTTACATAGAGGGGCATTGTGGTCATTGTACTTGGTAGGTCAAAGACAATCGTCAATTTATGATGAGCTTAATTTGCAATTTAATATTTGTCCCTGGAGTGCAACCATAACTCTTTAGTGGAATGAGTTAGGGTTAAAATGATCCTAATGTTGCTATGGGGTTAGCATGGACATTTTGGTCATTTTGGGAGCCAAGGGCAAATATGTCTTTTGGTCCCTCTTCTAGCCACTTTCCTATATTGGCATGGTTTCCTAATTTAATTAGATGATATGTGGTTGAATTAATTTTGTGGAAGAATAATTTTGAGTTTAAATTCAAATAGGCTTTTTATGGCATACATGAATTTAACTCTAGCTAAATTATTAACTAGTGGGCCATAGTGTGTTTATCAATCTTGTGGGCCAGCCATAAGGGGAGCCACTTGTGTGAGGTTTCCAAGTATGAGCAGGTATCTTTACTTGGAAGGAACAACTCCTCTTTGGGTAAGGATTCCTATAATTAAAGGTTACTAAATTTTAGTATCTTTAATTAGAAAGTGTTGCACACTAAAGGGGGCTGGTTGCTTATTTTGTGGGATTGACATTCCTATTAGAAAGATAACTCTTAAAAGGGAATGTGATCTTTATAAAGAGAGAGGGAATTGCCCTTGGACGTGCAACATAGAAAGAAAGAAAGAAACACCAAGGAAACCCATTGGCCGCCCAAGACAAGTAGACAGAAACCCACGCCCAGCCCATTGCTGCCTTCTTCTTCTTCATTGGAGAGAGGAGATCAGTTCCTGGGTTGTTTCCATAAATTGTAAGTTCAGAAAACCCATCTAAGAAAGCATACTCTGATCCCACAATCAAAGCCAATCAGGTTGGGAAGTGGAATAGAAGAGAAGATCAAAGGAGAAGTTGCTGCAGAAAATTCCTGCAACACACATTGCTGGTTGCAGGCTGATTTCAGTCCTTTGAAGTCTTTCTTTTCAGAGTTTTGAGGCATTCAAATCATCAAGGTAATAGTCCTCTATTATCTCCTTGCATTATACACATGTTGATTATGATTTCATGGAGTTTTATGCATGTTTCATGGCTGGAAATCAGATCTGGGTTCTTGTTTTTAAAACTTGAAAAACCAGAATCAGCCATGGCAATCCAAGTTCAGATCTGTAATGCATGAACTTTCAATATACACACATATGATACATCTCAGACCAAATACATGCGAGCCCACGCCATGAGCCAAGTACAACATGAAATAACATAAATACATGGCCAGCACATATGAATACAATATAGGACAGAGATACACAAGAGATGGGTCCCTGGGAGATCAGTCGAAAAACGATAACCCTACGGAGCAGCTCCATTATGACGAGCCGATGAAGCAAATGAAGACGGACCAGGAGCATGCTGAGAAAGAGCTCGCATCGAGTCCGAAAATGCATATCCTCTCTCTTCCGCCCTCTGGCGATATTGATTGAGGCGCCTTCGCAGATCAGCAACCACCTCCTCATGACATCGCGCCATGCAATCCATGCGCTCGTTGTACTGATCAAGGATAAGAGCCCTCTCCTCTCCCGGACTGAGACGTGGAGGAACAGAAGCAACGATAGCACCACTCTGCAAGACGACATTTTAAAGAAACGTTACATTCAACAAACCTTGTAGCAACAAATAGAGGACTTAAAAGGGAGAAAGGGCCCTCACTTGCGTAGAGGCCTCATAGCTCACAAGCTTGGCATGTAGCTCGTTAACCTGCAAATCTACCTGGACGCAAGCAAGCCTACCTGGACCTCCCTCGCTCCTTTCCTTTATCCACTCCACTCCTAGCTCCTTACTCTCCACCTGAACTCACGTCCAAAAGAGAAAGAAGAAGTGAAGAAACGAAAGAAAGAAGAGAGGGAAAGAGAGAATGAAAAAATGAATAAGGGGAAAAGACCCCAGCCATTTTGACCTAGCGCCCAAGGCTGGGCGTGTGATGGCCCAGCACCATCACGTCGTGAGGCCCCCTTGAACAGGACCCACCCAAAACGTGGGCCTATTGCTCTCGCCCAGGAGGTCTAAAAAAAAAACTGAATTGAAATCTAATCTAAATAAATAATAATAATAATAATAATAATAAAAAGATGAAAAAAGATCAAACCTGACATTTATTCAAACATCAGTGGGGATGAAGTTGAAACATAATCCACCCACAGCTCATGTTAAAAAAGAAAAAAGAAAAAAATCAATCTTTATTAGTAATTGTGATCCAGCCTTAGCAAGATTCAACTCAGCTTGACTGCCAACCTCGGCACTAGACAAGATTCACGATTATCAGCAGCACAACAGTGGTCCATTTCAACCTACAAGGAAAAGCAGCACAAACGACGTACAAAGGTCAGTTGATTAAGCTTTAACATAAACCATGGACTCATCATGTAAGACCCCGACCCGAGTGAACCCGTTTAGTGCTAATTAAGTTGCGTGTTAGTTCTAAGCTTGATTAGTGATTTTGACTAAGTTGGGTTTGGAATAGCTTTTGAATTAGTTTTGGGGAATTTTGATTGCTTTGTGTTAGTAGGGCCCTTTGGGGGTTCCTTTTCATGACATTGCATATGTTTGAGGATTTATCGGAGATTTTTGCATTCATGATTTTAATCCTGTTTTATTGGTATTGTTAACCCCTTCAACTTTCATGTTGATCCCGTCCCCGTTTGAGATCCCGAAACTCAATTTCATAGCCTTGAGGGCAAAACAGTCATTGCACACAAAATCTGTACCCAAAACTTGATATTCCCGAAACCCGCGAAACATATACTTTTTGGAAACTAGATATTTCGACGATCATTTCTTCCCTCTTCGTCGAATTCATCCGAGGTCCCGAAAGAGATGATTTCAGCCCAATTAGATTTGTTGGTGGTGGAGCCCACTCCCCACTTGTTTATAAGGAAACCTTTCCCTTCCATTTCCTTTTTCCAGCACAAGAGAGTGAGAACCTAGGGTTTCCATTGCCTTCTTCTTGCTCTTGCCTTCCATCACCCAATCCACCACCAACCTTGCACAACTTGAGAAGTGGAGATCATCATCTTCTTCCTCATCACCCTAGCTCTCCATTGACACCATTGCTAGAGAAAATCATTCATCACAAGACTCTCTTTGAGCTCACCATTGCCATTAGAGGACCTTGCAAGTAAGTGACCCTTCTCTTCTTCTAGATTTGTGTTCTCCAAGATTTAGGGAATCTCCATCCTTGTTATTGAAGTTTCTCTCTTCCTATTCTATGTTTTTGACTCTTTAGGGTTTTATTTTGGGATTTTCCTTGTAGCTTGGACCCTTGATTTGAAAGACTTGTTAGAGCTTGATTTACTTGATTGAAGACCTAAGGCAAGTGGATGATATGATCTTTTAAGAGTTTTCATTGTGTTTATGAGAAGTGTAGTTGGTTTTATTAAATTTCACTCATGCCTATTTATTGTTGTCTTGCTTTGAAATAAATGCTCATGAAGAGCCTTATTAGTGCATTTATGGTCATAGAGGAGTGTTGGTTCATAGTATTTAATCCCCCTTGTTTTGTCTCAAATATATATATTATGTGTGAAATGGTTTCCTTCTTTCTTTCCTTGTATGGAATGTGATATGGATGGAGGAGAATGAGATGGATATGATGAAGGATTTGATGTAGTTTGAATGAAGTATTAGACTCCTCATTTGATGTATAAGAAGGGCTAAAAAGGAGGTTGTAAAAAGGAAGAGTTATAGAGGAGCTGAAACCATATCACAATATTTAACTATTTCAATGTTTTGGGACTACTCTTTGGGAAACCCTCTATGTCAAGGAGATTTGTTAAGCATTGTATGAGGCCATTTGAGGAAGAAACCATATCACAAAGATTTCAATTGAAGTTTTGAAAAATTCAAGTGTATAAGGAGCCCCGGGATGTCCCCAAACTCGAAGAGTACCAAATTGTAATTTGATTGACATACGGGGTCCCTATTCACTTTAAACAAAAAATTTTGAACCCGATACTTTACCGAAATTCCATTTGGTTATTATACTTCACTGATCCCGAGATTTATACTACATGTCTCGTTTTCCCGAAAGCATTGAATTACACTTGAAACTGTTACTTATCTTGAAGTGCATTGCACCACATGAAATGATAGTGTGCCCTTGAGCACCCTCGTCTTGCCCGTGTATCTATTGTACTTGATTTACTTGCATATGTATCAATTGTGATTTGACCTATGAGTCGGCACCACTAAGCTTGGATAACCCTGTTGGTCTGATCCACCGACTTGGAGATCCCCCTCTTGTCCCGCCAGCTGCAGTTTGGATCCCGCTACCCGGTCATTACCGTGGTCTTGTCCCGATGCCGCAGATTGCTACTGTGGTCCCCGATGCCCGGCTCGCTACCGTGGTCATGTATAGTATATGTATATGTATATGTATTTATATGAGATCCACTGTTTCTCCTCACCTCGAGTGACTGAGATCAGTGCCTAGTTATTGCTCTATCACCTTAGTGATAGAGGACTTAGCCTCGTGTGGTTGTCATCTTGCTTGTTTCCGTTTCCTTGGTCACCTTACATGTTTTACATTGCATCCCTGTAATTGAATAAATGTTTTATCTCGTTCATAGAAATTGTTATTTGAACAGGTTTACATGTTTTGAAGGTAAATTCATTTATTATCATATTGTCGTTGTATTTTCCTCCATTTGCCAAACCGTCGTGTTTGACCTACTCTTTGGTACTCAGGTCCCGTTGTCGGTTATCCCGAGGAGGAGCTTGAGGAGGCGGTCGTAGAACCGCAACAGTTAGTTGAGTGGTGTGCTGATGACGTCATGTAGACGTTCGCTTGCTATGAGAGACTTATCATTTTGGGAAACTTTTTAACCATTCTTTGAATTGGTATTTTGTTTATTGGCTTTTGTTGGCCTCTATTTTTGGGAAATGTAATTAAATGATATTTGTATAAACTTTAATTTACTTTGGGTAACATGCTAACGATCATTGTTCATTCTGATACAGTATTTTATACTTGTGATATTGTCTTTATGACCAAGGATGGTTTGACCATTTGATTTGCTACACGCTTCCGCACTTAATAGAAATGCTCATTTATGGTTGTGATATCCTCACCGCGGACACCTGTGGGAAATTAAATAAATCGTATGGTATTATTAAACAGATGTGTGGTTCTCATCATCCCAAACAGTCTCGATCCCGGAGTAGTCCTTCGGGCCCGGTCCGGGGTCGCGACACATCATATATGCATCATGCATTAATTGTTCATGCATCATTCCAAAATCCAATTCCATGCATTTACTCATGTATCCCACATCATTATATGTCAATTAACATGCACACACATCTAATAAAAAAAAGGGGGGTACAAACGTAAAATCATAATCATGATTACCACCACCATAATCAAACATCAATGACAAATAGCTAACCATCATAATTCATCATTAAATCCCATAACTCGTCATCACTAATATTGTCATAAAAAATCATTACCACATAAGAATCTATAAAAAAAAGAAAAAGAAAAAAGGAATGGGCAAGAGTAAAAATATAAATCAACTTTTGTTAAACTCCAATCAGAGTCTTCAAACAATAACTATAGCAATAAACTGAATCAACCAAATCCTAAACATTGACTAAAACAGAGGTCACCACCTTTGCCCCCAATACCCTAGATGGAGCCTATAACTAACTAAGATGGTCCTAATGACCCGACCTCACATTTATTTAAAGGGAAAACCTAGCCTAAAGTAGAAGCTCCCAAAGAATCAGCTAGAGTGGATGGACCATCCCGTTAAAGACAGGGAAGCGAGCTAGCCGCGCTTCCATTCCGACGATGTAAGCTTCAAGTTGCCTTTGCGTTTCTTTAAAATTATCTGGAGGACCCTGGAAAGCACCACAAATCTCCCGAATACGCTCAAAGTCATTCAGATAAGCAGTGTACACCGGGTGGATAAGTGCGGAAAGGCTAGTATTTTGCATCTCGAAGTACTTTCTGTAGCGCCGAGGAACGGACGACTCAACTTCGTGGGGGCAAGACATCACCATGAGCTCCAATTGATCCATCCGCCTATGTAAGGTATTAAAATCATCAATGGGAGCCCGTACATTGGCAGCCTTTGTAGCCTCCCATACCTCAAACATTCCCCTGACATCCAACATGCTCCATAAAAGAAATTGGAGCACGCTGCTGATGAAAGCCGGTAGATCCTCTAGAAGCCCATCATAACTATTCAACCTATTCAGAGCGGTCCTGCCCACAATACACAAGTCACCATACAGCCCACAGATGCCTTTGTACTTCATAACCAATAAATCATATCTGCTGCGTCTAATATCCACAATGTGCTTGTCCATCATTTCTTCAAATTGAAATATACAATCATAGGTAGCAGGAAGGGAAGATTCATGTTCAATGTAGAATTCCACCCGTTCTTCAGAGCTGTAATATCCCGTCTTTTCAGCCCCAGGAGACCAATATTCGTCCCCTGGCGAATAAGGCATGCAGGCGGAAGGGCCCCCGACACCATCAACCACAAACGAGGATACTGGAGCCCCAGCCATTGAAATGGAACAAGACCTGTAGATACACATACAAAGATTTAAAAATCTCTCACATAATGAAAGCAAGTCAAAAAGCTTAGACTTCAAGAATTGGAAGGGTCCCAAAGACGACATAAAAAAAAGTAAAATCAAGGGGCCACTTGGGCGCCCCTGGGGTGGCGCCCAGGTCTGTTTCGAGGCATTCACCCCGAAGAGTACGGGTTCGGCTTTGGTCATTCTACCATGCCTTCTTAAATCTATGGATGATATTCTCAGAGGTACTGCACACTGTCCTAAACCCTTTTGAGAACTAAGAGGTCCAAACTACATGCCCATATAATACATCATCTTAACACAAAGGAACGAAGCTAACACAATGTTAACAAAAGAAACTCCATGAGATTGAAAATAATGCAATAGTAACCAACTAAAAGTGTAAGTCCATGGGGATCCGAACCCTAGAGGGGGGGTGAATAGGGTGAGCTTCAACTATGACCAATTTTAACAATTTTAACTTCTTAAAAACAAACTAGTCACAAGTGATGATTATCAAACAAAATGCGGAAGCTTAAAGAAAACAATCACCACAAAGCAAGCATCATCACACAAGTATTTATAGTGGTTCGGCCTCAATGCCTACATCCACTACCGGCTTGTGATCCAACACCCCACCGGATTTCCACTATTTATGCTTTTCAATAGGCTAAGCAATAACCTTTACAATATGCTTTCCAAGGCTAAGCAATAACCTTACATTGATGTTTTTCAAGGCTTAACATCAACCTATACAATGTGCTTTTATAGGCTAAGCAATAACCTCTTCAACCACAAGGTTGGTTATCTCACTAAGATAGTGTCTTTAATACACTTGATGGAGATTCTATTTAGCTCATTACAATACCTCTTAAATAGGCGGATATGGAAGTGAAAAACTAATACACACTCACACTATGAATGCAAAGATGAAAACATATGAAGTGTGTGTGTGTGGTCCTCAATCATTTTGAAAATGAAAATTCATAAATGTATGCCTAAGGCTTTTGAAAGTTTTAGCTCAAAAACATTTATGATTGAGGATGTAATGCAATCACATGTTAAAAGTAACAACTTGTTAATGATATCAAAGTTACACAAGTTGTATGAAATGGATTAGCTCTAAACATGTGATGCATAGGGATGTCAATCAAATCATCAATGAAGCTCAAAACATAAAAATAGATTTGATTGAAATTAGGGGACAAATCATATGTAATTATAAAGACAACTTGAAAATGATTTGCCAATCAAAGTAAGGCAAGTTGTGAAACATTAAAACAATAATACACATATGATTTGTAATGATGTTGGATCCAAAACATAAGATACATTTGAGAGAGATTTTCTTATGATGGAAAAACAACAACCAATGATTCAACAAAGTATATGAATCATGTTACATATTTCATTAACATGATCTACTTAGATTTACCAAAGATAAAGTACTACTTTGATGAATCAATGGTGATGTATCCAAAACAATAGATCTATTCAAAATATAACACATGCTAAGGATACAACACATCATAGGTTAACATGTTACTAAGATTTACCAATGATAAAACAAAACATGAAAACATATGATTTGTAAAGAAGTTGAGTCCAAAACATAAGATACTTTTGAAAGTGATTTTCTTATGATGGAAAACAACAACCAAAGATTCAACCAAGTATATGGATCATGTTACATATGATTTACCAAGTTCTTTCATTAACATGATCTACTTAGATTTACCAATTCAAGTACTACTTGGATTGAATCATATGGTGTTGTATCCAAAACAATAAATCAACTCAAAACATAAAATATGTTAAGGACACAACACAAACATAGTTTAACATGCTAGAAATGATTTACCAAAAATAAAACAAAAGCATGAAAACATATGATTAAGGAAGGAAGAGCCTACTTGGTGGTTTAACTTCATTAATCCAAGCTTTAGCTTTCCTAATCATCCCCTTCATCCCTTGGTTCTTTTCCCTTTTGATATGCCTCAAATCCTCTCAAGGAGGGGTTAAAAATTCCCAACTTTTGGCAAGGGAAAGAACTCATATTTATAGGGAAAAGTGGCCAACGGCTAGTTCTCGGTCGACCGGCAAACAGGCCTCGGTCGACCGAGAACACACAACGGTCATATTTCTGACCGTTGGTGCTCCCAGGCAATTTTTGCCTGCAGTTGTCTCGGTCGACCGAGACCTGCCTCTCGGTCGACCGGCGACACTGCCGGGACAGCCCCCTTTTTGCAAAATTTCCAACTTTTGCACATTTCAAAGTTATTTCTTTGGGGGACCTTTTGGCCACTAAATCAAGCTTGAAAAACATGTTTTAAAGATTTTAATGGTTTTTAAAACATGACATAAAAAGCCTAAAAAGATTCAAAACTTTTAAAACAAAGGCTTGCTTGATTTCTTGAAAACTCTTTTCTAAAAACTAATGCATCCAAGTTTTAAAAACAAATCATGCATAAATCAATACATTTACAAATCTTAAAACCAATGCATGAATAAAACAAGATTTCAAGTTTTCTAAAACCAATGCAAGTGTGTAAATCAAATGATGCTTGAATGAAATGCATCCATCAAATTGCAATCTATAAAAACCCTAACAATCTCCCCCTTTGCAATTTGATGGCAAACACACTCACCACTGAAAATACACACTTAGTCTTCAGCTCCCCCTCAGCTGGACAAGGCTTGAAATCTTCTTGGATGCTCCTTCTCATAGCTTGGGCTCTTGGACTTCAATCTTCATGATGCTTGGAGCTTGATCAACCTTCAAGCTTTCTTTCTTCTTTCTTTCTTTATCCAAGCATCTTCTTTAGCTTCCAAGCTTTCTTTCTTCTATTAGCTCTCCCCCTTTGACCATGCCTCTTTCTCCCTTTGGCAAGCTATGCATTCTCTCCCTTTGTAGAAGATCATACACAACTCTCCCCTTAGGAAGCTTGGACATTCTCTTCACCCTATTGAGAACTTGCATAATTTCTCCCCCTTTGCCATTAAATTGCAAAGGTACCTACACACATGAAACAAGGAAAATACCATTAGTAGCACCTGTTAACAAATGAAATCGAAGATGAAATACATAACAGGCTATCATGTGAGGTAGTAGTCTCTAAGGGTTCAAAGGCAATCCTAGGGTCAATTTGATCACAACTAATACTTCCTATGAAGGTTTACACTCCCCCTCAATCCATTCTCTTCTTTTGTCAAACTTTTGACAAAGATTTAACTATTAGGTACAAGAAGAAGATGGTTTAACCAAGTGAGGGTCAACTTCAAAGAAAGGATTAGATTCATTTAACTATCAAGCTCATATGATCAAATTGCCAAAAGAAAGCAAGGTCTATGGGAAAAGCCATCATGGATATCAATTGGAAAGACAAAGAATACCAATTGAGATTTAGGATATGACTATTTAAATCAATCACTCTAAAATGGATTTAAAAATATACCTATTAGGAAAAATCCAAATTAGAGCTATCCATGATATGGGGTTTACTCAAACATAGCATCAATCAATATTACTAATGAAAATCATATGCTATGTAAGAGTTTGAAAATCATTTCATTCAATCAATAAATATGACTTATTAAGGTGCATGAAAGAGTGAAATGAAATTCAAACATGAAGCCAACCTCAACTAATAACCAACCAATATTATGAACACATAAACATGGTGGTCATGAGATATACCTATATGAGCAAAGAGAGGTGGCAACATGAGCATAATGATGCTAATGGTGTGTGACATGGAACAACCATATTACTTATCAAGTTCAATCCAATGCACACAAGATTTATCACATTCACAAGAAATCAAATCAATCAAACATTATACCAATTGAATCCAATTGAATTTGATAACATGATAAAGAGCAAGAATGTGACAAAATTCCATCAAGCATCATAAATGCATATTCATCACTTTTAAAGATATAACTATAGAGCATAGTGATGAACAAGGTAAATTGCAATGCAAAAGGATATTACTTTGAAATGCATGCAATTTAAAAAGTGACTAAATCATATGAATTCAACATCTAAGTTATCCATCAAACACATAGAAATATGAGGAATGGATTTCAAAGAGTTTCATATGATCAAGATCACTACTATGAAGTTGAAACATGTCTAAGGATGATATCACTTAGAGAATACACATGAATCAACATCATAACCATCCAAATAGAAATGACTATAAAAGCATAGAGGATGGATTTTAGTTCTAGTATGGTTTCTACAAATGTAATAAATAACACAACCATACATAGAACACTTTGACATTTGCATAGAGAGGATCAATCAACACTCAAGATCTAACTCATACCAATCATTAAAAAGAATATTACTATTTAGGCACAAGAAGGTATGAAGTTAAAAAGGATCAATCTATCATGTAACATCTCCACTCTTAGCAAATGTACTAAGCTTACAATGCAATGGACAATAGATATGAGGTTTATACCAAATGAACTTAGCACATAAAATCACATATGTACCAAAAAAAGTTCAAATACAAGATTTTACTATAAAGCACATAAACACTCATTAATTTGCATTAATGAAACTATATACCAAAATAGGCACAAACATGCAAATCAATGAAACCATATCCAACCATGCAATGTAAGACAACAAAATCAATTTGCATAAAGAATGTAACTCAAAGAGCAAAGATGCAAATTGTTTGTAAAAATTATTTCATTTCAAATGATACAATCATAATTAGGCACAAGGAAATAAATTCAAGGAAAATGCTTCAATAAATACAACCAATAAAGCATAGAACATTTTCCAAAGTTTCTCAAATCACTTCAATTTATGAAAGAATCATTTATAGAATTAAGAGCAAGTGATTTTGAAAAACAAGAAGTGTACTATTGTAAATTTTCAATTTGTAAAACAATAGACACTCACAAAGTTTCCATACCAAGAGATATAACTTGAAAATCAATGGAAAACTTAAATAGATTCAAATCATTTGATTCAAAAAGGATATAACTATGACAATCATCAAATGATTTTCCAACATCAATTGATCATGAAAAACTAGCTATGAAAGCATTTGTAATCACAATCAATTGATCATGAATAGATATGCACTACAAGAGATATAACTATATGAACAAAATGCAAATCCATCATGAAAGTAATGCAACCAAAGGATTTTGAAAACCATGAGATATAACTTAGAAGCTCATGAATACAAAATCAAATGATCACAAAGAAACATTGCATTTTAAAAGAAATGTGACTATAAAGCAACAAAATGCAAATGTATCAAGACCAACAAATAGATATAACTAAAAAGCATAGGCTGGTCTAGGGGTATCAAGGCCTTAAGGTTACTCAAATAGTCTACCTTTGAAAATTCACCTAAAGCCTTGAAAAGGTTGTCCTTGAAAGATCACTTTGAGGACTCACCAACTCTAGAAGATATAACTTGAGAAAGTCTTAGAGTGGTGCAATGAGGCTAGGGAAATTCATTTTCAAACATAGTGGAAATCTTTAAAAAGATATGCAATAAAAACACAACACTAGGGTTCAAATCTAGCAAGGATCAACTCCGGGTTGTTAAGCCCTAAAATGGAGTAACCCTCTCTGATACCACTTGTAAGTCCATGGGGATCCGAACCCTAGAGGGGGGGTGAATAGGGTGAGCTTCAACTATGACCAATTTTAACAATTTTAACTTCTTAAAAACAAACTAGTCACAAGTGATGATTATCAAACAAAATGCGGAAGCTTAAAGAAAACAATCACCACAAAGCAAGCATCATCACACAAGTATTTATAGTGGTTCGGCCTCAATGCCTACATCCACTACCGGCTTGTGATCCAACACCCCACCGGATTTCCACTATTTATGCTTTTCAATAGGCTAAGCAATAACCTTTACAATATGCTTTCCAAGGCTAAGCAATAACCTTACATTGATGTTTTTCAAGGCTTAACATCAACCTATACAATGTGCTTTTATAGGCTAAGCAATAACCTCTTCAACCACAAGGTTGGTTATCTCACTAAGATAGTGTCTTTAATACACTTGATGGAGATTCTATTTAGCTCATTACAATGCCTCTTAAATAGGCGGATATGGAAGTGAAAAACTAATACACACTCACACTATGAATGCAAAGATGAAAACATATGAAGTGTGTGTGTGTGGTCCTCAATCATTTTGAAAATGAAAATTCATAAATGTATGCCTAAGGCTTTTGAAAGTTTTAGCTCAAAAACATTTATGATTGAGGATGTAATGCAATCACATGTTAAAAGTAACAACTTGTTAATGATATCAAAGTTACACAAGTTGTATGAAATGGATTAGCTCTAAACATGTGATGCATAGGGATGTCAATCAAATCATCAATGAAGCTCAAAACATAAAAATAGATTTGATTGAAATTAGGGGACAAATCATATGTAATTATAAAGACAACTTGAAAATGATTTGCCAATCAAAGTAAGGCAAGTTGTGAAACATTAAAACAATAATACACATATGATTTGTAATGATGTTGGATCCAAAACATAAGATACATTTGAGAGAGATTTTCTTATGATGGAAAAACAACAACCAATGATTCAACAAAGTATATGAATCATGTTACATATTTCATTAACATGATCTACTTAGATTTACCAAAGATAAAGTACTACTTTGATGAATCAATGGTGATGTATCCAAAACAATAGATCTATTCAAAATATAACACATGCTAAGGATACAACACATCATAGGTTAACATGTTACTAAGATTTACCAATGATAAAACAAAACATGAAAACATATGATTTGTAAAGAAGTTGAGTCCAAAACATAAGATACTTTTGAAAGTGATTTTCTTATGATGGAAAACAACAACCAAAGATTCAACCAAGTATATGGATCATGTTACATATGATTTACCAAGTTCTTTCATTAACATGATCTACTTAGATTTACCAATTCAAGTACTACTTGGATTGAATCATATGGTGTTGTATCCAAAACAATAAATCAACTCAAAACATAAAATATGTTAAGGACACAACACAAACATAGTTTAACATGCTAGAAATGATTTACCAAAAATAAAACAAAAGCATGAAAACATGTGATTAAGGAAGGAAGAGCCTACTTGGTGGTTTAACTTCATTAATCCAAGCTTTAGCTTTCCTAATCATCCCCTTCATCCCTTGGTTCTTTTCCCTTTTGATATGCCTCAAATCCTCTCAAGGAGGGGTTAAAAATTCCCAACTTTTGGCAAGGGAAAGAACTCATATTTATAGGGAAAAGTGGCCAACGGCTAGTTCTCGGTCGACCGGCAAACAGGCCTCGGTCGACCGAGAACACACAACGGTCATATTTCTGACCGTTGGTGCTCCCAGGCAATTTTTGCCTGCAGTTGTCTCGGTCGACCGAGACCTGCCTCTCGGTCGACCGGCGACACTGCCGGGACAGCCCCCTTTTTGCAAAATTTCCAACTTTTGCACATTTCAAAGTTATTTCTTTGGGGGACCTTTTGGCCACTAAATCAAGCTTGAAAAACATGTTTTAAAGATTTTAATGGTTTTTAAAACATGACATAAAAAGCCTAAAAAGATTCAAAACTTTTAAAACAAAGGCTTGCTTGATTTCTTGAAAACTCTTTTCTAAAAACTAATGCATCCAAGTTTTAAAAACAAATCATGCATAAATCAATACATTTACAAATCTTAAAACCAATGCATGAATAAAACAAGATTTCAAGTTTTCTAAAACCAATGCAAGTGTGTAAATCAAATGATGCTTGAATGAAATGCATCCATCAAATTGCAATCTATAAAAACCCTAACAATCTCCCCCTTTGCAATTTGATGGCAAACACACTCACCACTGAAAATACACACTTAGTCTTCAGCTCCCCCTCAGCTGGACAAGGCTTGAAATCTTCTTGGATGCTCCTTCTCATAGCTTGGGCTCTTGGACTTCAATCTTCATGATGCTTGGAGCTTGATCAACCTTCAAGCTTTCTTTCTTCTTTCTTTCTTTATCCAAGCATCTTCTTTAGCTTCCAAGCTTTCTTTCTTCTATTAGCTCTCCCCCTTTGACCATGCCTCTTTCTCCCTTTGGCAAGCTATGCATTCTCTCCCTTTGTAGAAGATCATACACAACTCTCCCCTTAGGAAGCTTGGACATTCTCTTCACCCTATTGAGAACTTGCATAATTTCTCCCCCTTTGCCATTAAATTGCAAAGGTACCTACACACATGAAACAAGGAAAATACCATTAGTAGCACCTGTTAACAAATGAAATCGAAGATGAAATACATAACAGGCTATCATGTGAGGTAGTAGTCTCTAAGGGTTCAAAGGCAATCCTAGGGTCAATTTGATCACAACTAATACTTCCTATGAAGGTTTACACTCCCCCTCAATCCATTCTCTTCTTTTGTCAAACTTTTGACAAAGATTTAACTATTAGGTACAAGAAGAAGATGGTTTAACCAAGTGAGGGTCAACTTCAAAGAAAGGATTAGATTCATTTAACTATCAAGCTCATATGATCAAATTGCCAAAAGAAAGCAAGGTCTATGGGAAAAGCCATCATGGATATCAATTGGAAAGACAAAGAATACCAATTGAGATTTAGGATATGACTATTTAAATCAATCACTCTAAAATGGATTTAAAAATATACCTATTAGGAAAAATCCAAATTAGAGCTATCCATGATATGGGGTTTACTCAAACATAGCATCAATCAATATTACTAATGAAAATCATATGCTATGTAAGAGTTTGAAAATCATTTCATTCAATCAATAAATATGACTTATTAAGGTGCATGAAAGAGTGAAATGAAATTCAAACATGAAGCCAACCTCAACTAATAACCAACCAATATTATGAACACATAAACATGGTGGTCATGAGATATACCTATATGAGCAAAGAGAGGTGGCAACATGAGCATAATGATGCTAATGGTGTGTGACATGGAACAACCATATTACTTATCAAGTTCAATCCAATGCACACAAGATTTATCACATTCACAAGAAATCAAATCAATCAAACATTATACCAATTGAATCCAATTGAATTTGATAACATGATAAAGAGCAAGAATGTGACAAAATTCCATCAAGCATCATAAATGCATATTCATCACTTTTAAAGATATAACTATAGAGCATAGTGATGAACAAGGTAAATTGCAATGCAAAAGGATATTACTTTGAAATGCATGCAATTTAAAAAGTGACTAAATCATATGAATTCAACATCTAAGTTATCCATCAAACACATAGAAATATGAGGAATGGATTTCAAAGAGTTTCATATGATCAAGATCACTACTATGAAGTTGAAACATGTCTAAGGATGATATCACTTAGAGAATACACATGAATCAACATCATAACCATCCAAATAGAAATGACTATAAAAGCATAGATGATGGATTTTAGTTCTAGTATGGTTTCTACAAATGTAATAAATAACACAACCATACATAGAACACTTTGACATTTGCATAGAGAGGATCAATCAACACTCAAGATCTAACTCATACCAATCATTAAAAAGAATATTACTATTTAGGCACAAGAAGGTATGAAGTTAAAAAGGATCAATCTATCATGTAACATCTCCACTCTTAGCAAATGTACTAAGCTTACAATGCAATGGACAATAGATATGAGGTTTATACCAAATGAACTTAGCACATAAAATCACATATGTACCAAAAAAAGTTCAAATACAAGATTTTACTATAAAGCACATAAACACTCATTAATTTGCATTAATGAAACTATATACCAAAATAGGCACAAACATGCAAATCAATGAAACCATATCCAACCATGCAATGTAAGACAACAAAATCAATTTGCATAAAGAATGTAACTCAAAGAGCAAAGATGCAAATTGTTTGTAAAAATTATTTCATTTCAAATGATACAATCATAATTAGGCACAAGGAAATAAATTCAAGGAAAATGCTTCAATAAATACAACCAATAAAGCATAGAACATTTTCCAAAGTTTCTCAAATCACTTCAATTTATGAAAGAATCATTTATAGAATTAAGAGCAAGTGATTTTGAAAAACAAGAAGTGTACTATTGTAAATTTTCAATTTGTAAAACAATAGACACTCACAAAGTTTCCATACCAAGAGATATAACTTGAAAATCAATGGAAAACTTAAATAGATTCAAATCATTTGATTCAAAAAGGATATAACTATGACAATCATCAAATGATTTTCCAACATCAATTGATCATGAAAAACTAGCTATGAAAGCATTTGTAATCACAATCAATTGATCATGAATAGATATGCACTACAAGAGATATAACTATATGAACAAAATGCAAATCCATCATGAAAGTAATGCAACCAAAGGATTTTGAAAACCATGAGATATAACTTAGAAGCTCATGAATACAAAATCAAATGATCACAAAGAAACATTGCATTTTAAAAGAAATGTGACTATAAAGCAACAAAATGCAAATGTATCAAGACCAACAAATAGATATAACTAAAAAGCATAGGCTGGTCTAGGGGTATCAAGGCCTTAAGGTTACTCAAATAGTCTACCTTTGAAAATTCACCTAAAGCCTTGAAAAGGTTGTCCTTGAAAGATCACTTTGAGGACTCACCAACTCTAGAAGATATAACTTGAGAAAGTCTTAGAGTGGTGCAATGAGGCTAGGGAAATTCATTTTCAAACATAGTGGAAATCTTTAAAAAGATATGCAATAAAAACACAACACTAGGGTTCAAATCTAGCAAGGATCAACTCCGGGTTGTTAAGCCCTAAAATGGAGTAACCCTCTCTGATACCACTTGTAAGTCCATGGGGATCCGAACCCTAGAGGGGGGGTGAATAGGGTGAGCTTCAACTATGACCAATTTTAACAATTTTAACTTCTTAAAAACAAACTAGTCACAAGTGATGATTATCAAACAAAATGCGGAAGCTTAAAGAAAACAATCACCACAAAGCAAGCATCATCACACAAGTATTTATAGTGGTTCGGCCTCAATGCCTACATCCACTACCGGCTTGTGATCCAACACCCCACCGGATTTCCACTATTTATGCTTTTCAATAGGCTAAGCAATAACCTTTACAATATGCTTTCCAAGGCTAAGCAATAACCTTACATTGATGTTTTTCAAGGCTTAACATCAACCTATACAATGTGCTTTTATAGGCTAAGCAATAACCTCTTCAACCACAAGGTTGGTTATCTCACTAAGATAGTGTCTTTAATACACTTGATGGAGATTCTATTTAGCTCATTACAATGCCTCTTAAATAGGCGGATATGGAAGTGAAAAACTAATACACACTCACACTATGAATGCAAAGATGAAAACATATGAAGTGTGTGTGTGTGGTCCTCAATCATTTTGAAAATGAAAATTCATAAATGTATGCCTAAGGCTTTTGAAAGTTTTAGCTCAAAAACATTTATGATTGAGGATGTAATGCAATCACATGTTAAAAGTAACAACTTGTTAATGATATCAAAGTTACACAAGTTGTATGAAATGGATTAGCTCTAAACATGTGATGCATAGGGATGTCAATCAAATCATCAATGAAGCTCAAAACATAAAAATAGATTTGATTGAAATTAGGGGACAAATCATATGTAATTATAAAGACAACTTGAAAATGATTTACCAATCAAAGTAAGGCAAGTTGTGAAACATTAAAACAATAATACACATATGATTTGTAATGATGTTGGATCCAAAACATAAGATACATTTGAGAGAGATTTTCTTATGATGGAAAAACAACAACCAATGATTCAACAAAGTATATGAATCATGTTACATATTTCATTAACATGATCTACTTAGATTTACCAAAGATAAAGTACTACTTTGATGAATCAATGGTGATGTATCCAAAACAATAGATCTATTCAAAATATAACACATGCTAAGGATACAACACATCATAGGTTAACATGTTACTAAGATTTACCAATGATAAAACAAAACATGAAAACATATGATTTGTAAAGAAGTTGAGTCCAAAACATAAGATACTTTTGAAAGTGATTTTCTTATGATGGAAAACAACAACCAAAGATTCAACCAAGTATATGGATCATGTTACATATGATTTACCAAGTTCTTTCATTAACATGATCTACTTAGATTTACCAATTCAAGTACTACTTGGATTGAATCATATGGTGTTGTATCCAAAACAATAAATCAACTCAAAACATAAAATATGTTAAGGACACAACACAAACATAGTTTAACATGCTAGAAATGATTTACCAAAAATAAAACAAAAGCATGAAAACATGTGATTAAGGAAGGAAGAGCCTACTTGGTGGTTTAACTTCATTAATCCAAGCTTTAGCTTTCCTAATCATCCCCTTCATCCCTTGGTTCTTTTCCCTTTTGATATGCCTCAAATCCTCTCAAGGAGGGGTTAAAAATTCCCAACTTTTGGCAAGGGAAAGAACTCATATTTATAGGGAAAAGTGGCCAACGGCTAGTTCTCGGTCGACCGGCAAACAGGCCTCGGTCGACCGAGAACACACAACGGTCATATTTCTGACCGTTGGTGCTCCCAGGCAATTTTTGCCTGCAGTTGTCTCGGTCGACCGAGACCTGCCTCTCGGTCGACCGGCGACACTGCCGGGACAGCCCCCTTTTTGCAAAATTTCCAACTTTTGCACATTTCAAAGTTATTTCTTTGGGGGACCTTTTGGCCACTAAATCAAGCTTGAAAAACATGTTTTAAAGATTTTAATGGTTTTTAAAACATGACATAAAAAGCCTAAAAAGATTCAAAACTTTTAAAACAAAGGCTTGCTTGATTTCTTGAAAACTCTTTTCTAAAAACTAATGCATCCAAGTTTTAAAAACAAATCATGCATAAATCAATACATTTACAAATCTTAAAACCAATGCATGAATAAAACAAGATTTCAAGTTTTCTAAAACCAATGCAAGTGTGTAAATCAAATGATGCTTGAATGAAATGCATCCATCAAATTGCAATCTATAAAAACCCTAACAAAAAGTACAGAGTGAGAGTTAAACAAATACCTATGACAAGCAAGCCAACAAACAAAAAAAAAAAGAAAGAAAAATAAAACCATCTGGGAGCCACCCAGCCTTGAAATATCTCCCATGAAGAGATCATTATTTGACCAAGTAAAGGCTCTTAGTATCTCTGAGTCGTGTCTTTATAATATACTGCGAGGTTGGAGAGAACCATAATGTGAAAAGACACCCCAAAATCCGGGTTCACAAGTCCTTAGTGTAAACCAGGAAGATAGGCACCACAAGGGTGGCGCCTACCCTCTCCTATTGATCCTTTTTTAATTAAGACACCCCAATTCTAACCATGAAGGATTTGCCTATAACATAAAACATTCTTGACAAAGTAAATAAAGAAAACGTGGGACAAAGCATCATCACACCAAGACAAAAGCCAACATTAACACAAGAGCATAAGACTAGTTTCAAATTCAAATCAAAGATTGTGCACGTGTGTGACAATAACTACAAGTCAAAAGAACTAACAAACTGAACATAATTATGAAATATCAAACAAAAAAAAATCGCCAAACACAAAAAAAAAGCAACAAAAAGGCAAAAACATGATCACGGAGATAAAAAGAATGACCAGCCATATAAATCTAAGAGAATAAAAGCAAATTGAACATTAGAATAAGAGTAATTGAAAGAACAAAAAAAAAGAAAGATGCTTTAATTTGAAATTATATACCAAGTTGATCAACGAAACTATTCAGACAATTAGAGATACGTACATGAGACGTGCCATTCATCCCAAAAGAAAGAAGGGTGGAGAGGAAGCTTACTTTGGAGCAAAGAAGAGCTTGCAAATTCTGAGATTCGAAGTCTGAAAGAGCAGGAGTTGTGGGAAATCCGTAGCCTTGATTCACTTATATAGATGAGAGTTCGAACCCCATGAGGACTTTAAAAGGACCCAAACTGCAACTTGGGCGCCACTCCCTGGGCGCCCAGGTCACCTGTTTCTCCTAGAATTTGGGGCTTCTCTTTGACAGGGACTCTAAGTGCCAAATATGCAGTCCCACATGGGCACCACACCCTGGGCGCCCAGATCACCTATTTTCTAGAAATCCAGCCTTCATTCCGACAAGGATTCCTAGTGCGATACGCTGTATACAAATCCTACTCCGAGACTAACTCAAAATTCAGTCTGGGCGCCACCCCTTTGGCGCCTAGGTCACATGCTTCCCAGAATTCGGAGTTCTACCTTGAGACCAACTCAAAATGCAGTTTGGGCACCACTCCTTGGGCGCCCAGATCACTTGTTATCCTGAAATCGGAATTCTACTTCGAAACCAACTCAAAGTGCAACCTACTTCCCTGAAGTCAAAAACTCCACTCTAAGACGGACTAGGACTGCATCTTGCGTGCCACTCCTCAAACGTTTAGGTGACTTGTCTTCCAGATTCAACATTCTACTTCGAGACGGATTCTGTCTATGCAACTCCACCTAGGGGCCATCCCCTGGGCGCCCAAGCTGTCTTCTTTCACAGTCCTTGAACCAAGGTCCAAACAGGCTGGGCACCACCCCTGCGGTGCCTATCCATCGCCTTAGAAAACCAAATGCCCCTTTGAGCCAAACTGTCCTAGAACTTTGAAAAGTTGAACCCGAACAAGAATTGATGATGATCATTGATAAAAATAATAATGAAAATCATAATAAAAAAACCCAACAACAAAAAAAAATAAAAAAATAAAATAAAAAACTGATAAAAAAAGGGAGAGAGAGAAAGGAAGGAAGTTAAGAGAGGCACACACAAAGACACGACGCACCTTGTTAAACCAAATATTATCCCATCACATAAGGTCCCGTCACATGCACAACATTAGTCCCATCACGCATACATCCATCATCGTGCATTGCACCTCGTGTCGTCTCCATCGATAAAATTGAAGTAATATTTTTGCAAGATGCTGTTACTAAATATTAATGACAAAAAATGCAGAATCTTCTAGTGTTTGTTCAATACCGGTTCCCAAAGAGAAATTGAAAACACCAAAAGTGGAAGACCTTCAAGTACACTAATGAGGATGAACGACATAAGCTTCAGCGAACAAACAACACAAAAGCGGCAATGATCCCCAACATTGGATTTACGTAAAGCTCTTGAGGTAAGTATCCCTAACTACGATTTTCATGATTTTACCTCACGTATGGAAAATTGAGTCACCGTAGGCCTCCCTTAAGCGCCTATAATCGGTACGGCAACCATAATACCATGTTCTCACGAATTGTGGTGTTCGCTGACTCAAATCTTGACGTTGGAAGATGGAAACCGTGCAATTCGAAACTCTCCATGACAAGCATCAAAAAGATGATCGAATCTATCCTAGGTTCTCATCTAGGCCTGGGTGAAGACCAAGATCCCTAGAGAGTGACAGTTATTCTGGTGACCGTCTTCCATTGATTTAGCTTTTTCGATGCATACCTGAGTTTCAAAATAAAAATCTCTTTTCAAAAAGAAATGCATCTCATTCTCACATGCACTCACACTATTGCTTGAACTATGTTTATGATTGCCATGAAAGTTAAAAGACGTTATATATGACCATTTGAAATAAATTCTATTCCAAGAACAAATGAAATTCTAATAGTGACTTAGCCAATCGAAAGATCGACTCCTGATTCAGACCACTGGGGCACAGTTCCCACCATCAACTCAAATTAAACAACCGGGGCACAATTCCCAACCCGCCACGTGGCAATACCACGGGCACCGAGGCACAGATCTCGGGTTTCCAATCAAATCAAAAGGCACATAACTTCTTGTTTTTTATTTTTCTCCCCTGAATCAGATCGACCCTAGAAAAGTGAACCTCACCTTTAGAACAAGTTTACAATTGCATACATCCATAGGCGGCCACTCCCGCGAGCTCAAAAGCTCCCGTGAATCATGAGTGGTGTGTCTACTTTCTTTGGAGCACAACTCTGCACGTGTTGCTCTCCAAAGAGGGGCATACTGTAGACACCTCATTTTGGCCCCCTATTTTAGCCTTAGACACTTATCATATATAATGATGCCCCCATTTCACCCATAATTGAATGGTTAATGGCATAATTCAAATTAATTAATGATGATGAAGATGCTTGTTGATAATTTTAGACTTAGTTCGATGATTCATAGAAATTGTGAGAGAAAAAGCCAAATCGCGTCGAGATCCCAAGTCAAACTCATTATTCACATAAGGGCCAGACACTGACACTACTTGAACCTTTTTCGGACCACTTAAGACATGCTTAGGCCAATTCCCACAAAGATCACACTTAACTTGCCTAAGTATCATATGACTAACACAAATTAGGAGGTTAGAATCGTTGATCCGAATATCCCTTCTTCTTTCCGACATCCGATCACTATTACATATGAACCAATAGATTCTACGCTCCAAGAGCTTTACGACCATATATAGAATATCCAAATTGGATCAACGCGTCGAAAGTTATGAACTTCCGAAGTTAAGAAATGACGAAAACTGTTTAGGCACCACCCAAGTGGCGCCCCACCCTACTGAAAACCACATAGGCGCCCTAGGCTGGGCGCCCACAGTTTCCAAAATCACATAGACGCCCTAGGCTGGGCGCCCACACTTCTCAAACCCTAATTTGCCCTAACATCACCTGATTAGCCTAAGTTACGAAGCCGGTTCCTTTGGTCCATAGGTTCCCCCTTTTTTTTTGCAGCCCCTAATCATCAGGACATTTAGACCATTGGATTCTTGAATCCGAGAGCTTTCCGACGATATATAGAACGTCCAAATCCGATAAATGGGTCAAAAGTTATGAGCTTCCAAAGTTTGTCCCAAGAGGAGGTCAAAATCACCTAGGCACCATCTAGACGCCCCATGCTGGGCGCCCATACTGCCCAGGGCCACCTAGGCACCTCATGGTGGGCGCCCACCCTCCAAATTCCACTAGTTGGTCTGAAAACAGACCTGGGCCATTCAACATAGGCCACCTGATCTCGACTCCAAATGGGACCAAGTTCCAAAAGCGAAACCCAAACCATCCGGGCATCTACACCCTCCAGGACTACCTAGGCACCACCCTGTGGGCGCCCAGACTGCGCAGGCCATGTGGGCGCCACCCCATGGGCGCCCACCCTCTCTCAAACCCTAGTTCACCCTAAAATGACTTAAGTCGCCTTGGGATGCGTGAGACCTTCTAAAAGCACGAATTAATGAAGCCCTAGCCCTCCTAAACTCGTCTCAAAGCCTGTATATAATCCCTCTTAACTCCATATGCAAAAGGAGCTACCCTAAAGAAAAAGTGAGAAAATAGAGAATAAGGAAGAAGAAAAAAGGTAGCCTCCATTAGAGAAAGAGTTTCAGATCTAGAGAAGAAGGAGAAGAGGTAAAGAAGGAGGATTCCATATCTTCAACTAGGGCTATGGGATTTCGCGAAAGCTTCGTTCTAGGAACTTGAGAAACGCGTCATATACCGGTATTCCTAGATCTCTCCTTTCGATTACTGCATTCCATTGGCATAAATGCTTAGAAATATGTTTAGGATCATTTGAGCATCATAGATCTACATTAGCTTGTGTTAAAACTGATATTAGCATCTCATCATACTAGAAACATGCTTAGGTTCATTCTAATATAGTAGATCTGCATTGATTTCGTAATTCTAATTGCATATCTAGGTTAGATCTCGCATTAACAGTATCATTATTATCATTTATATCAAAGAGATCGCGAAAAGCCCTTGGCAGAAAGGCTGGGCGCCTGCCCTCTCCCGGATAGGCTGGGCGCCACCCCCTGGGCGCCTACCCTTCTGAGACTGGGTCCGGGTTCTACATCTTCGCCCGTTGCATCGTTTCCTCATAGATTTGCTAGCTACATCATTAATAGTTCGCATTAGGAATTCACATCAGTCGCTGAATATCGGAAATTGTGTTGGAAATACTAAGATTTTTTTGTGCATTCATTGTGATCCATTGAAAGCCCTGACTGAGCAGGGTAGGCACAGCAGGTGTGGCGCTCAAGTGGATTTTTTCCACCTTCGTGCATAACTTCCGATCTTCCGCATTTAGTTTACTTAGAAACTGTTTGATAATGATATGTTTGGTTGTTTGATGTGTTCTGAACTTCGAATTACCATTTTTGTCACACTTCACATCATATCATTTGAATCGTAGAGTCATACAAAAAACCCAAAAAAATATCATAAAACATAAAACAAAAAGTCTACTTGGACAAACTTTTTGGCCAGAATTTTGGCCAACCCATATGGTTTCCATTGAATATCACTATGATATTCAATGGAAACCATATGGGTTGGCAAAAATTCTGGCCAAAAAGTTTGTCCAAGTAGCATCACTCAACATAAAATCACTTCTTCTCTTTCCTTACTTTTTAGTAAATTAGAGGGGAACCCAAAAATAATAGTTAGATAGTCTAGGTTATCGAATTTAGCGCCTAAGTAGGATAAACCCTAAGATTAATTAGAACATCATAATTAGTTAATTTAAGAACCATCAAATCATTAAGAACACCTTTAATCCCCTTAAGGGCCTAGTTAATTCGGATTAAAAGCAACTAAGAACATAAAACACCTAAAACTCAAAACACAGTCACCTGGGTGCCCATCCTTCCACAGCCACTTGGGCGCCACCCCCTGGGCGCCCAACCTCTTCATTCTCTAAGATACCCCGATTAAAGCTTAAACCAATTAATTAAGACCTTAAACTAATCCGAATCAACACCGTAAAACATTTTAAACCTGAAATAACTAAAACCCTAATCAACTCAACCTCTAATTAACTCGAAAACACAAAATCAACAAAACCCAAAACAGTCCACCTGGGCGCCACCCCCTGGGCGCCCATCCTTCCGAGACACCTGGGCACCACCCTCTTGGCGCCCATCCTATCCCATCACTAAGGAACCCTTAATTAAAACTTCTAATTAATCACAACCCAAATTTAATCCTAATTAACATAATAAAACACTTTTAGACTTAAGAAACCTGAAACCCTAATCAATTCGAACTCGAATCAACTTAAAAGCACAAGACCAACACGAAACCAAAAACCAGACACCTGGGCACCACCCCCTAGGCGCCCAGCCTATCAATCCGCTTAGGCACCACCCCTGTGGCGCCTATCCTACCCATTTCCTTGGAGACCATCAATTGAAATTAAAACTTAACTAATTAGACCCGAATCAATACATTAAAACACTGTCAATTTAAAAGACTTGAAACCTCAATCAATTTGATCTTAAATTCACTCAAAACATAAAACCAATTCGAACCATAAAAACAGATACCTGGGTGCCACCCCCTGTGCGCCCATCCTTCCACATCCACTTGGGCACCACCCTCTGGGCGCCTATCCTACCCAATCACTAGGAAACCCCACTTGAAACTAAACCCGAATTCAATCATAATCAACACTTCAGAATTCCATTGAATTTAAAACAATTGAAGTCAGAAGTCCGACTTCAAATTAACTTAAAGATCATTGAACCAACTCAAAACTTAAAAAACTTTCCACATGGGCGCCACCCCTTGGGTGCCTATCCTGCCATATCCACCTAGGCACCACCCTCTGGGCGCCTAGCCTCCCGAATCACAAAGAGACCTAATTAATTAGAACCTAATTTAATCCTAACAACACAGCAAAACACTTTTATTTTAAAATACATCAAACCATAAAAGTTCAACCTCAAATCCACCTAAAAAATACGAAACCGACTCGAACCATAAGATAGCCACCTGGGCATCACCCCCCTGGGCGCCTACGCATTCTTAGGAAATCCCCCAAATTAACAGTTTAACCTAATTAATATTCAAACTAACCCCAATTAACACATTAAAACACTTTATTATCAACAGACTTGAAACCTTAACCAATTCGGACTTAAATTCACCTAAAAACATAACACCAACCTGAACCACAGAACAGTCCACTTGGGCGCCACCCCCTGGGCGCCTATCTTCCATTTCCACCTGGGCACCACACCCGGGGCGCCCAGCCTACTTGTTTTCATAAAACACCCCGACCAACAACTTAGCCTAATTAATTAACATTCAAACCAATCCCAATCCACATATTAAAACACTTTTAACTTAAAATACTTAAGACTTTAATCGATTCGGACTTAGCACCCAAAACCCTTACGAACCAACAAACAACTACCTAGGCAACACCCCTGTGGCGCCTATCCTACACTTTCACCCCGACATACTACCTCGACTAAAAACAAATAACTAAACACCTTATAACTAAAATTAACTAAAACCAGAACCCAACATAATCCCTAGACCCCAAAAACCGAAAACTTGGTCCCATCTGGAATACCAGAAGATCACAAGCCATCACCTGGGCGCCACCCCCTTGGCGCCTATCCTTTCATTTGCACTAAAACGCGAATTCTTGGTTTTGTTTCAAAATCCGGATCCGAATAATTTTGACAGTTGAACACCAGAGAATTAAAACAATTTGGAACATTAAAATTCATCAAGAATCCTTGGGATTCCGAAGATAACAACGATACCACCACCACTAACCAAACCACCAAGAAATAGCCACTTGGGCGCCACTGCTTGGGCGCCCAAGTCACCAGAGTGACCTAGGCGCCACCCCCTGGGCGCCCAAGTCCTCCGCCAACCCTGTTCGTCGATTTTGACATCATTTCACTTCTCGAATTAAAACTTGAAATCCCAGAGCCTTAAACGACTTAAGCAGAACCTTAAAACATCCTTAAGTCACTCTTAATCAACTCATAACTTAAAACAAATCGAATCGACTAAAACCATAATTAACAAACTGTTTAGGCGCATGAACCGTCAAACTTAGGCTATTTGCACCCTAGGATTAGATTGGATTTCCCCATTAGGTAGCTTAGAGCATTAGGTTTCGCTCCATCACTTTTCCTGTTCCGTTAGGGGACTGGGAGAGCTGATGAGGACGGTCTAGGACCTTAGGTTAGGGTTAATCCGATGATCAGTAATAAAGCATTAATCACGAAAATCCAAGTAAAATCCCGTAGTTAGGCCCTTCTAGCCCAATATAAAAAATCCCTAAAAATTATAAAACCAACAAAATAAACCCAAAAAGATTTTTCCTTTATTTCTTCCTCCACCTCAGGTGCCAGATATTCAATCGAACTTAATGATAAAAGGGAATAAAGAGTTGATTTCTAAAATTGAATAAATGAGAATAATAAGATGAGATGAGTGATTTCACACACTTTGCATATTTTTATTTCGGCCCATCGGCCACCCTCTAAATCAATTTCGGCCCATTGGCCTCTCTAAAACAAACATCGGCCCATCGGCCACTTTCAATCAATTACAGCCCATCGGCTTTTCACTTTATCACTTGTGTATCACACACGAAAAACACAGAAATCACAAGTCAAAGTCTCATTTGCATCATCATCTTGATTTGAAAACTCAGCTTTTAAACCCTATTTTGCCAAGGGATTAGAAGGGGGTACCCGGGAACGGGGCCGATCCTCTTCTTAAATATTTGGCACCTCCCCCTTCTTGTTTTCTTTATTTTAGTTTTTTCATTTCACTTGGATACACCATGATTATGCTATGTGAGGATTAACCTTATTTGGACTTTGACTCATAACCCTGAATTGACCCAATATTAAGGAGACCAAAAGAGACCCAAATTAATGTGACAGGAAAACCGTCGTGTGTTGCCGGCAGCACATTAGATGAGAAAAGAACCCACCCATTTATTTTCTCCCATTTTTCTTCGGCTTTTGTCGAAGAACGGTGGTACGGCCGTTACCGTAGCTGGCGATCGTGATCCGTCGATTTTGAGGGTAGTCGGAATCCTCATTTTCGATGTAAAATTTAAATAGCACATATAGATGAATGGAGATTCCCCTCCCCTAAGGGGATCAAAATTCACGTCTGACAGTTGCCACCCTTTTAAAACATGCACTTCGCAAAGGGGATCCGGGGGTGTCCCCCGGCGGGGATCGACCTGCCCAGTCAGCTCGCGGGGGCCCAGGGGGCAGCGCACCTGGTGGGGGCTGCTACCCCCGAACCAAAAATTTGGATAAAGAACAAAGTGATCCTGTGTGTTCGGTCGACCGGCCAGAGGGCTCAGTCGACAGGCCTTACAGGCACCCGGTCGACCGAGCACAGGGCCAAGTCGACCCGCCTGCGAAGGCAGAAAATTGAGTTTTCTCAATTCGAGTCCAAACACCTCCAAAACACTTCTGAAGGCTCTCAATGGCTTCCTACCATCCTTCCATCATTATTAAACCCTTTTGCGACTATCCAAACATAGACTCACTTACAAGCAAAGCAAATCCTTAAAAAACTGATCCGTACATAGCCCTTGTTCTATCCTCTTCGCATCTCATGCAAGGATTAGAACAAGTTTACTGATCTAACATGATTAAAGATGAGGTATGGTTCTGATACCAATTGTTGAAATAGGTTGGCCTCGTGGATAAGTTTTAAAACTTTTGACCCACTTGACACAGCGATCAACTATCTAGAAGGCTATAAAACCCAATCCAGGATCCAAGTCCTCTATCTCAGCCATCATGATAAGTAAATAAACCTATTTAGAAGATAGAACAGCAGCCAACAAGCATCCATAAAAATCTACAACATGCAAGGAAGTAGATTATACCTTTAGAGCTCGGTTGTGCTCTAATGGAGAAGTTGAGTCTTTCTTTGATGATGAAACTCTTTCACGTATCAAACAAGAATCTCCAAGACCTATTGATCTTCCACGCTATGACCCTCTATCAGATCTCTTTTCTCAAGATGATGGGTGGAATCTCCAAGAGAAAACTCAACTAGAAACTCCAAGGAACTAAAAGGGAACTAGAAGAGAAAGAGGAGAAGAAGAATTGTGCAACTCTTGCACTAGAGAAGGAGCTGGGCGTGGGATCCTATATTTGACGTCCAAGGGGGATTCTTCCCCTTTATATAGCCTTCAAAACTCCTTTTCTTTCTCTCTTACTAATTATATTAGAAGTCACACTTCCACATTAATTAGTAGCTTACTATTACCACTATTAGAAGTTCCACTTCAAATAGAAATAGTAACTTTCTAATTCCTTTCTTTTGGAGGTCAAGTAGAATTAGTAATTGAAAGTCCACGAGGATCCTAACCCTAGAGGGGGGGGGGGTGAATAGGGTGAGCTACAATTATGACCAATTTACACCAATTTTAACTTCTAAATATAAACTAGTCAAATGTGATGATTAAACAATCAATATGCGGAAGCTAATAAACAATCACCACACAAACAATCACCACAACACAATATTTATAGTGGTTCGGCCAACGTGCCTACATCCACTACCGGCTTGTGTCTCCAACACCCCACCGGATTCCACTAATTATGCTTTTTACTAGGCTAAGCAATAACCCTTACAAAGTTGTTTTTCTAAGGCTCAACAACAACCTTTACAAGATGCTTTTCAAGGCTAAGCAATAACCTATCAAGATGCTTTTCTTAGGCTTAGCAATAACCCTACAATATGCTTTTATTAGGCTAAGCAATAACCTTACAAGTTGCTTTTCTTAGGCTTAGCAATAACCTTTACAAATAAAGATTTCTCAAAGAAAGTGTCTTCACAAAAGATCACTCTAAGAGATACAATTTTAGCTCAATGTAATTGCCTCTTCAAATAGGCGGATTTGAAAGTGAATAACAAACTCACACAAACACTCTAAGAATGCAAAGATGTATGCTAATGAGGTGTGTGTGTGATGACTTCAATCAAGATTAAAAAGGAAGCTTAATCAAATGTATGCCCAAGGCATTTCAAAGTTTAAGACTCATAAAAGACTTGATTGAAGTTTAATGCAAATCACATGTATGTTTAATAACTTGTTAATGATATGAAAATCAAAGAATCACAAGTTGTATGAAAATGACTAACTTAGAACATGTGATGCATGTGCAATGTTGTTTTCAAAACCAAATAAATTTTACTAATGCTTAAATGAATGAAAACAACAAGCAATGTTTCAACCAAGTAAAAGACTCATGCTATGAAAGAAAAACAAGGATTTTGTCTAAGCATGATTAACAAAGTTAACAACTTGGATTGAAAACAAAGGTGAAGAATCCAATCTTAATTAGACCAAAGATTAGAAAAAGAAGGGATTCAACACATCATAGTTATTATGCTAAATATCATATACCAATAGTTTAAACAAAGCACATAACTATGATTAATAAAGGTAGAGCTTACTTGGTGGTTTAACTTAATAATCCAAGCTTTAGCTCTCCTAATTGCCTCCTAGCCTTTCCAACTTCATCCCCTTTCAATGGCTCCAAAAGGCTCTCAAAGGTTCAAGTTTCAAGCCTTGAAAAAGGTTGGAAATGAATGGACTTTATAGCCAAAAAGTTGCCAACGGCTAGTCCTCGGTCGACCGGCAAAGAGGTCTCGGTCGACCGAGAAAGCACAACGGTCATATTTCTGACCGTTGGGGCTTCAGTTCAGAAAACTGTCCATTTGCCCTGCAGTGGTCTCGGTCGACCGGCGACACTGCCGGGACACCCCCAAAAATTCCAACTTTTGCATTTTGAAGATTTTCTTTGTGGAATTTTGTGGGTCACTAAACCAAGCTTAAAAACATGTTTTAAAACATTTAAAAACATGAAACACACAAAGCCTAAAATGATTCAAAGGTTTAAAACCAAAGGCAAGCTTGATTAGTAAAAACTCTTTTCAAATCAAATTGCATACAAAACTGATTCTAAAGGTGCTGAATGTATGCAAAGCTCAAACCTAAATTCACAAGAAGATTTTCCAAATCTAATGCACAAGGAATTTGGTTTTCAAAAGAGTTTTGGGTTCTAAAACCAATGCATCCAAGTTTAGAACCAAACCATGCATAAAACACAAACTTTTCCAAATCTAAAAACCAATGCATGTATAAAGCTAGATTTCAAGATATTTTAAATCAATGCATGTGTGTGAATTCAAATGATGCCAATATGCAAATGCATCCACCAAATTGCAAAAACAAAATACCTAACAGTAATGATCCAATCTTGGGCTAGCATGGGGACCACTAGGGATTCCAAAGAAAGCTGGCTCCAACTGGGAGACGTGACCCCACATCTCATGTGCAATCCGGGCCCACAGTTAATTGTAAATAACACCACTATATAAATGCAATTGCACTTGAGTCTTAGGAATAAATTACAATGAAGACCTTAAACTTCCCAATTACCATAAGTAGGCCCCTCTATCATTATCCATGGATCAATTGGAATAAATCTGTCTCATCCAATCCTAGATCCACATCTTATTATCCTTGTGCCCCAATTAATCACAATGATCATTAGTACCATCCAATTAACTCTTAATCGAAATGGGTGCGCATTTACTAATGATAAATCCATTAATTGGCACAAGGGGATAATATAGATAGATTCCATCTTGACCGTTGCATGTTCCCACAGTTCTACTACCATGTACCCAAGACACCGAGGTGTTGACCTACAGTTGGCCTCACTCATTGGTGACTCAAAGCAAATGAATAAACAGAAACTTGAGTTCATCAATGTCTCAGGATTGAGAGCCTATTGCTAGGGAATTATGAGAGAAAACCTTAAAATCGAGACAGTGTTCATAAGGTGCTTCTCATGGTCCTTCAATACATCCAATGTACCGGCACTATGATCCAGAATCTTTCATTCTGATGATCGGGACAAATCAGACTATCTCATAGTGATCAAAGTGCTGTAACCTTATCAGATGAGATGCCTAGTCTCATC
Source organism: Cinnamomum chago (assembly GCA_038049695.1). Lineage (NCBI taxonomy): Eukaryota > Viridiplantae > Streptophyta > Magnoliopsida > Laurales > Lauraceae > Cinnamomum > Cinnamomum chago. The sequence goes on from CP142451.1 coordinate 67,039,974, forward strand.
TCTGGTTGTGAAGATATTTTTAAGTATAAGATTTGTGACACATGGATGGACCCGATTTTCCTTCCTTTCCTCTCCCATCCGTCCCCGGGGTCACTGATAGGATCCAAATGGAGGGAAGAAAGGGGGAGAAAAAAGGGTATCAACATTTTTGTACGGGTATGCCAGATTTTCTATTATACTTGGAATTTAGAAATGGTGATCCGGAGATCCACCTTCGTAAGTAGAAAGGAAATCAACATTTTTCCTAACTTTCCATTGGACATATATTTAAGAAAAGAGACAGTTTTTTTTTAATGCCGTTAGGGGCGATTTTGTTTGCCGTGAAAGGCGATTTTGCGTGAAAGGCGATTTACAAATCTCATCAAAATGAAAGACAAGAAATGTGATTTTTTGTCTCGAAGAAAATACAAAGTACAATAGAAAAGTAAGAAAAGGAATCTGTCTTCTCAAGAGATTGTGGGGTTTCATTCAGATCGACGATCGCAAGTCATGTATGGACTTCACCATCGTCCTTCAGATGAGAACGCTTGATGCTTTGATTATTTGGCTTGGCTTGGACTTCGGTTTTTTTAGATGATAAGGACCAAGGGAAGGTCCTATACCCAATAAAAAAATGAACAGACGGGCTGAAAAGCCGCGTTTTGGCCATGTTGAATAGGAGAAGAGAGGGCTTTGCCTTGAGGGGGAGTGCCCCCCAAGGGACTTCAATCACCTTTTGGTGTTTGTTGCAGCAGAGTTTCTTCAGAGTAGCAGAGCTTCTGGATGATCTTCCTGGCTAATTCTCTCCGATTTTTCTGGTTGGAGTTCTGGATTTTTTCTCTCTCTAGATCCGTTCTTCTTGGAATGATCTCCTATTTATCGGCCTTTGGTAGCCATTTAGGAGTGTTTATGAGCTTTGATGGCTTTAAAGCTCCATGATGGGAGGAGTTACAAGTTTTTATTTCTTGATTTTGTAACTCCTTTTTCCTTGAATCTGATTGGCCGATGGGGAATGATGGGCTTTTAATCGCTTTTAATCTCCATGATGAGAGGAGTTTCATGGCTTTAATGCCATGATGGCTTTGACTTGTAACTCCCATTTCCTTGCTTCTGATTGGGCCGTCCAAAATAATGAGTGAATGACCGCATTTAGTTGGGTCAATTAACAATATTAAGTGGTCGCCGGGGATTTGAAGAGTCGTGGGCCATGCCGCGTCTTTTGAAATTCTTCTTGCGATGATCGACGATGGATCTTCATGTTGATCGATGTCGGATGACCATGCAACTTCAGACATAAATTGCTAATAGCGGGCCGGTACCATCTGTCATGTCGATTTCTAGATCGGTCGGACAGAAAGTGTACTTTCTTGATCGGCCGGTTGGAGATCTTGGAGCGATCGATGACGATTTCATGCTCTTGATGGCGGATCCGAGATGTCGATGAAGATCAGTCATTTTCGAGCGTTGAAAATCAGATTTTCAGGAAATAACAGGGGCTGGAACTCCCGAAACGCAAAAAGAATCGAAAAAAGGGCCTTCCGGCGGAAATCCGGCGACCCGAATTTCCATGGTCGCCGGTGTAAGACCCCGACCTGAGTGAACCCACTTAGTGTTAATTATGTCGTGTTTTAGTCCTAAGCGTGTTTAGTGGATTTTGGTTAGGTTGGGCTCGGAATAGCTTTTGAAATAGTTTTGGGGAATTTTGATTGCTTTGTGATAGTGGGGCCCTTTGGGGGTTCCCTTTTATGACCTTGCATGCGCTTGAGGATTTATCAGAGATTTTTGCATTCATTGTTTTAATCCCGTTTTATTTGTATTGTTAACCCTTACAACTTTTATGTTGATCTCGTCCCCGTTTGAGATCCCGAAACCCGATTTTATAGCCTTGAGGGCAAAACAATCATTGTGCACAAAATCTGTACCCAAAACTTGATATTCCTGAAATCCGCGAAACATATACTTTTTGGAAACTTGATATTTCAGCAATCATTTCTTCCTTCTTCGTCGAATTTATCCGAGATCCCGAAAGACATGATTTCAGCCCTTGAATGTCTTAAGTAGTGGGACCCACTCCCATTTGCTTATATAAGGAGAACCCATCTTCCCCATTCCCTTTTTCCAGCATAAAAAGAACCTAGGGTTTACTTGGCAACTTTCTCTTCTTCTTCTTGCTCTCTCCATCTCAATCTCCTACTAATCTTGCACCAACATCAAAATGGAGGTCATCATTCTCTTCCTCATAACCATAGCTATCTTTTGATACCATTTGTGAAGAAAATCTCCCATTCCAAGACCTTCTTTGAGCTCACCTTGCAATTTGGAGAACCTACAAGTAAGCAACCTTCCCCATCTCTTAGATTTGTGCTACTTTGATTTTGAAGAAGTCCCATTCTCATTATTGTAAGGTTTCCCTTTCTATTTCATTATTTGACCATTTTAGGGCTTGTTTTTTGGGATTTTGTTCATAGCTTGGTTCGTTGGCTTGGAAGAGTATTAGAGCTTGATTTCCTTGATTAGAAGACCCAAGGCAAGTGGATGAAATGATAGTTTGAACATTTAATGGTTTTATGAAGAAGGTGGTTGGTTTTGCTATTCATATCCATATTTATTAGCTTGCATTCATTGTGAAATAAATGCTCATGAAAGGTTTTTGTTAGCTCATTTATTGTCATGGAAATGTGATTTATTGCCTTTATTTTATCTCTTGTTTATGGCTCAAATGAACCTTTGTGAATGTTGGGGTTTCTTCTCTTTCTTTGGTGTTGAGTGTAAAGAAGAATGTGTTTAGATTTAATGTTTATTGGAGTTTTGATGAAGGTTTTTATATGATCGTTTGAAGAGAATGGTTGTTATTGGGAGGCAAGAAGGCCTTTTGTTGCAAGAAAAATATTTTGGAGATGAATGAGAAAAAGGCCAGAATGGCCATTCCCGGGCAGCAGAAATGACTGCCCGCTCGAGCGCGCAGTCATTCTGACTGCAACTCAGGCAGCAGATTGGTTGGCCGCTCGAGCGCGTTGTTGGCCGCTCGAGCGCGTTGTTGGCCGCTCGAGCGCACCATTGGCCGCTCGAGCGCGCAGACGTTCTGTCTGCCCGTTCGTCTGTGCAGCCCAGGTCCGCTCGAGCGTACCCCCTCTTGGGTATGGACCATTTTTGGAGCTCGGGAAAGGTTTTTAAGGGAACCCCTTGATATCGGGGAGAATTATTAGGCAATGTATGAAGCCTATTCGAGAAAGAAACCACATCACAAAGATTCATCGAAGTCTTAGTAATCACCAAGGTGTGCAAGGAGCTTGGAATGTCCCTAAACTCAAAGAGTACCAAGTTATATCGAAATTGACATACGAGACCCCTATTCACCTTGGGCTAGATTTGAATCCCGATACTTGTTCCGAAACTTCAAAAGATCAACTATGTTTTCAATTATTTTGAATTGTCACATGTACTCCTGAAAATTCATGAATTATGGTTTATCATTCCCGAAAGCATGGAAATTGTACTTGTATTAATTGCGAGCCTTGAGATGCATTGCCCGACGTGAAATGACAGTGTGCCCTTAAGCACCCCCGTCCTGCCCGTTTATTTACTTACATTTGGTTTACTTGTACATGTCTCGATTGGTGTTTGACCTATGAGTCGGCACCACTAAGCTTGGATAACCTTGTTGGTCTGATCCACCGACTTGGAGATCCCCTTCTTGTCCCACCAGTTGCGGTTTGGATCCTGCTATATTACCGTGGTCTTGTCCCGATGCCGTAGATTGCTACTGTGGTTCCCGATGCCCGGCTCGCTACCGTGGTCATGTATAGTATATGTATATGTATTTATAAGATCCACTGTTTCTCCTTACCTCGAGTGACTAAGATCAGTGCCTAGTTATTGCTCTGTCACCTTAGTGATAGAGGACTTAGCTTCGTGTGGTTGTCATCTTGCTTGTTTCTCGTTTCCTTGGTCACCTGTACATGTTTTATAATGCATACTTGTATTTGAATAAATGTTTTATCTAGTTCATAGAAACTATTATTTAAACAGGTTTAAATGCTTTTGGAGGTAAATTCATTTATTATCATATTGTCATTGTGTTTTACCCATTTGCCAAACCGTCGTGTTTGACCCACTCTTTGGTACTCATGTCCCGTTGCCGGGGCTACCTTGAGGAGGAGCCAGAGGAGGCGGTCGATGAACCGCAGCACTTAGTTGAGTGGCGTGCTGATGATGTCGTATAGATATTCGATTGCAAAGAGAGACATAATATTTTGGGGAAACTATTAACCATTCTTTGGGAATTGATATTTTGTTTATATTGGCCTTTGTTGGCCTCTATTTTTGGGAATGTAATTAAATGACCGTTGTATAAACTTTAACTTACTTTTGGGAAACATGCTAATGATCATTGCTCATTCTGATACAGTATTTATACTTGTGTATTGTCTTTATGACTAGAGATGGTTTGAATATTTGATTTGCTACACGCTTCCGCACTTAAAAGAAATGTTCATGTATGGTTGGAATATCCTCACCGCGGACACCTGTGGGAAATTAAATAAATGTATGGCATTAAACCGATGATGTGGTATTTTATCATCATTAATGTCCCGATCTCAGATTGGCTCAGTGGACCCGGTCCAGGGTCGCGACAGCCGGTGACCATGGGGGGATTTTCCACTTTGGTCGCCGTTTCGTCTGTCGTTTTTCGAGTTTTTTTTTATTTCTTTTTATTTCTCCTGTATTTTCTTGACATTTTATCCTCATTTTTTGGCTTGGTTCTCCTGAAGAAAATCCGATGAGAAGTCGTGCAAATCAGTGCACAAAGTTTCTTATTTTTTGGAAAAGCAAAAGACTTTGTCGTGCAGAGTTGCCGATTTTTGTCAAGAGTCGAAACTAGATCAAACGATGTCAGAATTACCTGAAATTTGACGTGAAGCCTCCTGAGGAGCAGATAGGACCAACCATGGGCTTTTGTTTGAGTTTTAAAGCCGTTTGGGGTCCCGTCGCTGCTAAGCTTGATTTCACCGCGAGGAAGATGTCGCGCTTTGATGTGCGGTTAACAGATGTCCAATTGACTTGAAATTTGATAGGGAGCCTATTGGAGTAATTTTGAGATGATCCAATAGCTCTGATTTGGATGTCATGGTCCCGAGGTGCTCCACCACTGGTAGCCTTGATTTTCTTTAGGAGTGTCAAAGTCGGGTCAAACATTGTCGGAATGACCCGAAATTTGACGTGCAGCCCTTTTGAAGCATATTGAAGCCGCCCATGTGCTCTGTTTGATGAGTAATGGTCCTGGTGGTTCTCGCCGCCAGGAGATTTAATTTTCTTTCGGAGCGTCAAAGTCGGGTCAAACGTCGTCGGAATGACCTGAAATTTGATGTGGAGCCTTTTGGAGGTATTTTGAAACCATCCGTAGGCTCTGATCAAAGTTTTGATGTCTTTACCGCCGCCGCTGCCAGGAGCACCTGTTTGGCGGTCGGAGGAGTGAAGTTAGGCCAAAAGATGTCAAAATGACATGAAACTTGATGTAGAGCCTCCTAGTGGTATCTTGGGGCCAGTTGTGTACTTTGTTTTTTTATGTCAGGGTCTTTGGCTTTACCGCTGCCGGGAGCTCCTGCTCAGCTGTTGGAGGAGTGAAGTTGTGTCAAATGATGTCGAAATGGCCCGAAACTTCATGTGAACTCCTCTTTTGGTTGTCTTGAAGGATCTTGCAGTTTTTGTTTGATTCTGACAAGATCTGAAGTAGCATTGCCGTTTGTAGTAGGATGCGGCTTCATGTAGCTTCTTGATGTTTGAAGAGGCAAAGTGACATTTTTGGCGTCAACAAATGCCCCCTTGAGGTACAACGACAAGTAGCTTTTGTAGTCGATGTGCCTCGAAGAGAAACTTGAAGGAGAGCTTTCAATTTGACCAAGAGTCTTTGAGCATTTTTTTTAATAGCCTTTTGAGTTTCCAAGGGGATCTTATGGTAGTGAGAAGGATCACGTACCATCTGAAGGCAAAGTTTTGAAAATGACATGAGGGAGTTGGATTTTGGGTTTTCCTTTCGACCTTGTGAACCTAAGGGCTGTATGTGGCGCATCAGGCGATCAAGAAGGATTTTTTGGTTTTTGACCTTCTGACCTAACAAGCTGTATGTGGCAGGTTAGGGGGTCGGTGTTTGATTTTTTTTTTTTGGATTTTGACCTTGTGACCCAATAAGCTGTATGTGGCAAATTGGGGGGGTCAGATTTGGTTTTGACCTTGTGACCTAACAAGTTGTATGTGGCAAGCTAGGGGGTCAGGTTTGGATTTTGTTGAATGTCAATTTCAAGATTTTGGCTCAATTTGGTATATGAGGATGGATGGTTTGGTTTTTTGGAAACTCATGAGGCTTTCTCTCTGTTTTTTTTTAATGGTTCAATCGACTCAAAAGAGGCATGAAACCATTTTGTATGCTCTTGGTAAGAGGAATTTTTTTTGAAAGGAAGCCCCTTTTAGTGCCTAGGTGGTGAAACCTGACTCATGTGGTCTAGCCCATGGGACCTTAAGCTTTTAAAGATGGCTTAGATCTCACAAGATGTCAATTTGTAAAGAATATCTAAAAATATTTCTTTTGGATAGAGAATATCTAAGAATATTCTTACTTGGAGAAAATCTCTCAAGTTTCCTTTCTTTTGGGAGAGATTTTCTCAAAGTATCTCTCTTTGGGAGAGAATATATCTCATTCCCTTTCTTTTTGGAGAAAATTTCTCAAAGAATCTTCTCTTTGGGAGAGAATATCTCAAATCTCCTTTCATTTGGGAAGGTTGCTAATTTTTAACACTTACCTCCTTTCTTTTCTCCTTGTTTCCTCTTTTGATTTTCTCTCTTCTATAAAAGCAAGATTAGATTGGATATTTTCTTCTTTGTTTTCTTTCTTTGCAAGAGTGCTCCAAGATCAAGAGTTCTTCTTCTTCTTCAAAGATCTTCAAGCTTTTCTTCTTCTTCTCCATCAATGGCTTCAAGTAAGTTTTCTTCCTCCACAAGAAATTCCATTTAGATGTAGAATTCCTTTTCTCTTCTTTCTCCTTCTAATTTTTTTCTTTTCCCTTTTTTTCTCACGTGTTTTCTTTTTCTTTTTTTTTCACGTGTTGTTTTTTTGTTTTTTTTTTGTTTTTGTTTTTTTCTTTTCCTTTGCTGTACGGACAGGTCCGTACTTCCACGTGGCAGTGGGCCACGGCCTGTTGCTCAAATTTTTTTTTTTTTGAAACTTCTCTCTCCTTTTTCTTTTTTGTTTCTCTCTTTTTTTGCTCACCAAGATAATGAGGTTTATGCATTCCAACATGTTCATGCATATTTCTTTCTTTCTCTCTTTTTGTTGGTGCATCAAGATAAAAGGCTAGAATTTCTAGGTCAAGTCAACATGAATTTTGACTTTGACAAAGTTTGATTGGTTTTGACCAAGTTAGGTTGGAATTGATCAAACTTTGGTTAAATTTCTCCTAGCATCTAATGCATGATGATTTTTTGGATGCATGCTTTTTAGTAAATTGATTGGGAGCATGATGATGCATACCTGGAAATCTTTTGTAAGTTTTGGGATTTGGAGCTCGCAGCAATGTTGAGCCCTTTCCTGACCTTGCTGGATTTTGAGGAGGTTCGCAAGTTTTGGAGTTTGGAGCTCGCAGTGATGTTGAGCCCTTCTTCAAACTTGCGGAGATTCGATAAAATTGGTTTGATCTTGAAGCAATGTATGAGTTCAAACCTTCTTTGAGGATGCTTTGTTGAGCTTATCTTCAAGCTTCCTGTCTTCTTCGGGATGTCTCCCTTTTCTTCGGAATTGTCCCGGAATCATGCCAAAATTTCGCTAGAATTTTTTCTTAGCAAAATTCGGTCACTTTAATGATTGATTTTTTCCTTTTTCATCCTTTGCAGGTAGTTCCTCCAGAACGAACAAGGGCAAAGAGCCTGCTACTGATGCACCTCGTCGGTTTACCAGGTATTCTAATGTGGCCGTACAGCAGGCCTGGGAGAAGGTTCAGTTTGTGGAGAGAAACCTGGAAGAGAGTGACTCCCTCAACCGCGATGAGATGAGACAGCGATTAATAGCTCTCAAGGATGAGGAGTTTTACAAGATTATGGCTAGCAACCGTCCTTGGGTCATGGACGATCAAAGCATTGTGCCCAAGCTTACCTTCTTCTTTGGCGACGCAGTCCCTGACGACTTGACGTACCAAAGAAGATGCTTTCAGTTCTCTTACACAGCTAATCGTGAGGAGAGAACTATTTCTACCCGGTCGACTTTTGATCGGACTGTCTCGATCATGAGTCTTTCTCCCTCGAGTCCTAAGAGGGAGGATCCTCCAAGCTAGGTGAAGAGGACCAATGTGATAAAGACCGGGGTTTTTGTTGGCGGCCCTTCCGGATATGTGGAGAAGTTGCCCGTCCGTATGGACATATTGATGCCCTCTAGTGGCTACCAGGGTTCTGACCATCCGTCGGTCAATTTGAGACCAGTTGGCCTTGGCATTTTTCGGGGTGACGGCAGCAGTTGGGTGAAGCCTTTTCGACTTCGTGGCCGTTTCAGTGCTGATTCGAGCTATGAATCATGGACTGATCACATCCTGCAGGTTGGCAGAGCCATTTTGAAGGATGCCAGGATCTTCGATGCGGTTCGCGCTTTTCGGAAGACCGTGGTTTTCTCCGATGAGGCCTTCATGGCCATGCTAGAGTCATTCCTTCCACAAACTAACACCTTCATTGTGACGAACGATGAGATTGATTTTACTTTGAAGGAATTAAGCGTCATCACCGGGCTGCCCCTCCTTGGCAAACTCTATGAGGAGTTTATGCCCATCGACAGCGTCCTTGAGGAGCAATCTAAGGAGTTTAGGCTCTTGTACTTTCTGCTTGTCGCCTTCTATGATTTTTTGAAGGAGAAGGAGGGCTCGAAAGTCCGGTGTAGCAGTTGGAATAATTGTAGCTCCAACTTCTTTGACGGCGGAGAGTCTTCTGATGGTATGGCCCAAGATGCTAGGGCCAAGAACCCAGGTTCGAAAAAGATCTCCATTATGTGAGATGACTTGAAGAAGTTCTTTGAGAATACAAACGCCATTTGTCCTGACATTGCACTGCGAAGAGATCTCGCTGTTTACCTCACTTATTGGTTGGGTGAGGCTGTTTTCGCTGGAGGAGATGGAACACACATCAGGCCGCATTGTATTTTTCAGGCTTGTCAGATGGCGTTCGGAGAGCGGTTGGCTTTGGTGCCAGCTCTTTACTCCTACTTGTGTACCGAACTGCAGGCTGCTGCTTTTCTGGTTCGGCTTGGGCTCCCTATGAACAGGGTATTTTCAGCCCATATTTTTTATTCGTGGTATGTTTACCACTGTCCTGGCTTCCACCGCTTAGGAGTTGCGCAGGATGATGACCCTTTCATGATTCGGTTGGCTAGAGGGACAGCCGTTTCCGAATCTCTTTTGACTGCCTGTTTGAGGATCCGACGGTTCAGGGACGTCGAGATCGGGCAATCTTCAGTGAAGCTTTCCCCAGGTTTGCGGAAGAAGACTTTTGATTTTGGAGCCTCCCGTGATTCCACCAGGGCGAGATCGGGAAGACATTACTCCTTGACCAATGCCGAAACGGGGTGGCGTTTTAACATACGTGTTGGTACGATGGTGTACCGGAGACATCTTTTTGTTGATATCCAGCTGTATGTTCCCTCACGTTTCGCGCTGTAGTTGGGCTTCTTAAGGTGTTGTTGGAGCGCCTTCGAGCATGGTGAAGCGCTTTGGAGGTTTGTAGGATGGAAGGAATGCATGTGCCTTTTACAGTGCAGAGGACACAACCGCCATGATTTTTTATCCTGAGTTGCTCGCTTTCCGGACTACTGGCTCCACGAAATGGTTTGCGGAAAGATTTTCAGTGTACCGGGGGCTTTCCAAGAAGGAGCTTGATGTCAAGCAATCTCCTGGGAAGGGTCTTGGAAGATTAGATGGAGTCCGTCGAGAGGAAGTTCTGGCTTTCCTTTCCGGAGAAAGCAGGACATCATCAAACCAGGAGCTGTACAAGAGATACCTAGTCAGGTGTTGGAACAGCTCGAAGAGGAGGAAACCGAGATCGAGGCTTGGATGCAAGCGGAACTGAAGAAGGCTTCCATGGAGTCCACTGGGAAGAATAGACCATTCGGTGAGGAATCAAGTGAATCTCCTGACTTTGACAGTGGGGCTGGTACATTAAGTAAACCAACCCATAGAAGCAAGAGGAAGAGAGGGCAGCGCCGTAATAAGAGACGGCATGAAGACTCTCCTGATTTAGAAGTCCCTCTCACCACTGTTGAAGAAACGTCAGGGGATGTTGATGAGCCTCCGGAAAGAGGAGTCGGGAGGAAGAAACAGTTGATGAAGGTATGATTCCTCCTTTTTCCCTTTTCGTTTCTTTCTTTGAGATTTTCTTGTTTTGATTTGCCTTTTCTCCCTTTTCAGTGGAAGATGAGGACTTGATCTTGCCTGAGGTTCCAGCCAATGAGGCAGCGACGGATCCGGTTGCAGCATTTGAAGAAGAACCGAGGGATCCTGGAGTGATTCTAGAATCTTCACCTGGTGTGACTTCTTTGTATTTTCGTTTCATTTTTTTGTCTATGCTGTCATATGCTAACATGTTGCTTGTTTTCTTGTCCGCTGACTTGCCACAGGATTTTGACGATTTCGAGCCATCCATGGACGCGGCCTTTGACGACACTTCGGATGAACTCATGGAGGCAAAAAGTATTCCGCCAATCGTCAAAGAAGGTATTTGTAGCAATAATCCTGATGATGATGAAAATCTTTAACAGGATCATATTCCTACCACTTTTTTGTTTTGTTTTGCTCGTAGGTTTTGAGGTAGCAAAAGAAGTTCATCCGTCTTTCTCAGTGCCAGAGCAGGGGATGCCTGCAGTTGAACCAGAAGTAGGGACTTCTTCTTCCAGTTTTAATGCAGCAGAGAAGAAAGCATCTGAGCAGATTCCTTAGCCAGTGTCTCCGGTTAGAAAGAACTTAATGATCACTCCTCTAGCAGGACATGACATGGGCAGTCGACCAATGGAGAGGGGCGAGCCTTCATCCGGGCCATCTCTTGAGTATGCGAAGAAAGTGTTGAAGATCGTTTTGAGCTCATGGATCGAAACTCTTTCTTCTGGCCATTTAGAAGCTGGCTTTGGCATGGTTAAGCATGTATAGGAAATCCTTGCTGATAGCGAAGAAGTCGGCCTGGACATTGCAGATGCAAAGGCTATCATTGATGAAGTCATAGCTTTAGGGAGCAAGTGGAATGAAACCAAGAGCTTCCCAAGTGGTGACTTCTGCAATGAGATGTTTTTGAAGCCTTCTGGTGAGGTCAAGTTTGAGCTGGACGAGATCTCGCAGACTCGGAAGCAATTCGTTCGGGAGAGGAACGTTACCGAGTTGGCTATCATCGGGCTGACAGAGGACCTGCGCAGTGTTGATAGAGAGGTTGTTGAGACCAGGCAGCGTCTTGAGCTATTGGAGGAACAAGCTGCTGCAAAATGGGCTGCCATTGTGGAAGCTCGTGCTAGAGAAGGGACTCTGATTCGCCAAGTCGAGGAGGCTGAAAGCAATCTTCGGATGAAGAATCAAGAGTACGAGCAATGACAGATTCTTTGGGAAGAGCTTCCTCGTGCTGCAGATGGATCGCGGCGTTCTGCCGGATTTTATGGGAAGATCTTGAAGAAGCATGGTCTGAAAGCTTTGGAGGCTAAGGCCAAGAGTCTGCTTGAGGAGTTGAGTCTTTGGCTGAAGACTATGTGAGACTGAGCTCCTAATTCTTGTAACAAACCTTTTTTTTCTTCTTCTTTTTGGTACTCGTGTATACACACACTTATTTTTTGGTACTCTTTCTTTTGTAGTGCCTGTGGACATTTTTTTAGCACTTCCTTTTTTGTATTCCCTCTTTTCACTCAAATTCTTTTGTGATAAATTCAAGCAATAGTTAAATGGGAACGTTTTTTTGGAAATTTGATCAAAAGTTTTTCATTTTGTGAAAAACCTTTTATCAAATGGTTGTTTTGGCGTGAAAACTGAATTTGGGTCGGTATGGAAGCCGAATTTTGAGATGGCATGAAAGCCAAAATTTGGGTCGGCATGGAAACAGGAATTTTGTGGAGCAAAAGCCAAAATTTGGGATGGCATGGAAGCCGGTTTTGTTTGTGGCATGGGAGCCAAAAATTTTGAGATGGCGTGAAAGCCAATTTTGAAATGGCATGAGAGCCGGATTTTGTGGCATAAGAGCCGAAGTTTGGGATGGCATGGAAGCCAGTTTTGTTTGTGGCATGGGAGCCAAAATTTTTGAGATGGCGTGAAAACCAATTTTGAAATGGCATGAGAGCTGAATTTTGTGGCGTAAGAGCCGAAGTTTGGGATGGCATGGAAGCCGGTTTTGTTTGTGGCATGGGAGCCAAAATTTTTGTTTGTGGCATTGATAGCCGAGATTTGTTTTTTGTTGGCATAGAAGCCGAAATTTGTTTTTGGCATGGAAGCTGAATTTGTGGCATTGATACCGATTTTGTGGCGTTTATAGCCGATTTTTTTTTAAAAACCAAGCTCTGTTTTGTTGGCATGAAAGCTGAATTTTGGCATGAGAGCCGGGTTTTGTGGCATTTATAGCCAATTTTTGTGGCATAAGAGCCGGGTTCTTGGCATTTATAACCGATTTTTGTGGCATTTATAGCCGAGTTCTTGGCATGGGAGCCAATTTTTTTTTTTGAAAACCAAGTTTTGTTTTGTTGGCATGAAAGCCAAATTTTAAATTGGCATGAGAGCCAGATTTTGTGGCATTTATAGCCATTTTTGTGGGGTTGATAACCGAGTTCGTGGTGTGAGAGCCGGGTTTTTGGCATTTATAGCCAATTTTTGTGGCATTTATAGCTGAGTTTTTGGTTTTAAAAAATGCAAGTATCGACTAAAAGTCGCCTCCCTGCTTAATGGTCTTGCAAGTATCGAAGAAATGTCGCCTCCTTGCTCATTCGGTTGCGAGTATCGATGGAATGTCGCCTCCTCGCGAATTTGGGTGCAAGTATCGACTAAGCGTCGCTTCCTTGCTTTTTTCAAAAAATTTATTTTTGTGGGTATCGATTGAATGTCACTTCCCCACAATTTTTGAAATTTGAGGTCTCTTTTTTTTTTGGACCTCGGTGTTTTGTTTGAATTTTGGGTTTGTGGATATCAACTGGAATGTTGCGTCTCCACAATTTTTGACATTTTGCAAGTATTGACAGAGTGTCGCTTCCTTGCGATTTTGAAACTTGAGGTCTCTTTTTTTTTTGGACCTCGATTTTTTGTTTGAATTTTGGGTTTGTGGATATCAATTGGAATGTTGCATCTCCACGATTTTTGAAATTTTGCAAGTATCAACAAAGTGTCGCTTCCTTGAGATTTTGAAATTTTGGAAGTATCGAATGGGGTTCGCATCCTTCCAATTTTCGGGTTTTGCGAGTATCGACTGAGAGTCGCTTCCCTACGGTTTCTGAAAAACCTTTTTTTTGTTTAATGACACGAGGGTCATAAATTTTGACTTAAAACCATTTTTGGTTGTAAAAGTCAGGGTGGACTAGTGAGGAAATTCTTAAGTCCTGATTTTGTTTCAAACCATGAATTTTGGGTTCAAGGGTAAAAAATTTGGTCAAGTCCGGGAAGAGGCTCCTAAACTTGGATTTTTGGAATTTTTTTTTGAACAATGAAACTATGAAAGTAAGCATTGTTTTGAAATTTTAGAAATCTCAACATAAGGATGAAAATTCTAAAAGAGGCGGGTTTGACGAGCAAGTACCTAAGAATAGGCTTTTGGCCATGCAAGCATTGCTCTGACCCAATGGCGTAAGTCTTCAAGGGTAGTACCGCTTCAAGAACTTGTCTTTGATGGGCAGCATACATCTGTCGCCCTCCATGTTTAGAAGTGCGTATGCGCCATTGGAGAAGACTTTGTCAATGACGAAGGGTCCCTCCCATTTTGGTTCGAGTTTGCCTTTGGATTTGTGGGCAGAAACCATTAGCCTTTTTACTGTAAGAACCAAGTCACCCTTTTTATAGGTGCGTTGCCTGACCTTCTTGTCAAAAGATCCTGCCATGCGCGCTTGGTACAACTCAATGCTTTGTAAGGCTTCGAGACGTCTTTCGTCGAGATTGTCCAGTTCTTGGAGTCTCAGTTTGACATTGCTTTCTTGCGTCATGTCATTTTGTAAAGATACCCTTAAGGAAGGAATTTGTACTTCCAAAGGGACAACAACTTCGCATCCATAGACCAAAGAGAATGGTGCGCTATGGGTTGACCCTCGAATGGTGGTTCGATAAGCCCACAAAGCTTCAGGTAGTTTGTCTCCCCAGTCTCTTTTCTGACTAGAGACCATTTTCTTGAGAATTTTGCAGAGTGTCTTGTTGAAGGCTTCTGCGAGTCCGTTTGTTGGCGGATTGTACGGAGTCGAAGGACAACTCTGGATTTTGTATTTGTCGCAAAACCTGTAGAATCGGTGATCCCAAAATTACGGTCCGTTATCATGAACGAGTCTTTTAGGTATGCCGAAGCGACAAATAATGTTGATGTGCAAGAATTGAAGGACTGATGAGGTCTTCATTTCACTGAGTGCAAATGCTTCTGACCACTTGGAGAAATAATTCGTAGCAGCGAAGATGAAACGATGGCCTTTGCTTGACGGGGGAGAAATAGGACCTATGATGTCCATACCCCAAGCATCGAACGACCATGAGATTGCTGTGGGGTGTAGCCATTCTGGAGGCATATGAACATAGTCTCCATGAACTTGACATTGGCGGCAGCGTTTAGCAAATTGCATGGTGTAAGCTACCATGGTAGGCCAATATTATCCTAGCCTTTTTATCAGATCATAGAGCTTGGGACCAGCTTGATGAGCTCCACAAAGACCAGCATGAACTTTGAGGGTTTCCTCAGCCTCTTGTTGTGACAAGCAACGCAGAAGTACTCCGTTGAAGGATTTTCTATAAAACATTTTTGAAGGTATATCCAAATGAAAGTTTGAGGCTCGTCTTTGAATCTTACCCGTTCTTTTGGATCTTTAGGGAGGATTCCGAACATGGTGTAATCAATGAACGGATCTCTCCAGTCGCCGATCGAAGGTTTGAGGATAAAGATCCGACTTCCGGCCAATTGGTGGCATTCAACAACTGCTTGGTGTGTGTTAAGAGGGGGGAGAATCTTTCTTTTACACACTTTGATTTTCATGTTTTCCCCTCCCTGGATCGCCATGGATGCGGCAAGTCCGGCCAGTGCATCTGTACGGATGCTCTCACCTCTGAGGATATGGGTGATATGACAGATGCAAACCTTTGACGAAGTGATTGGGCCTTGTTGTAGTAAGGCAACAGATCAGGCTTCCTGACTTCAAATTTCTGATTCATCTGGTTGACGATCAGTTGAGAGTCTCCAAAGACTTCCAGCATGGTGATGCCAAATTCGAGGGCTAGTTCCAATCCTACAATTAGGGCTTGGTACTCAGCTGCATTGTTTGAGCATGGTTCCAGTAGCGAGAAAGCATGTGGAATCATGTGCTTGTCGGGGCTAACAAAGAGGATGCCAACTCCTAAGATCAACTTTCATTTTTCATTTGTCCTGGTTGCACCGTCAAAGTACATGTCCCAGGAGGCATTTAGTGAGAAAGTCTCCACGTTGTAGACAAGTTCGTCTGGGAGATCATCCCTTAGTGGGGAATCTTTAGGCAACGGATGCTCTACAAGAAAGTCTGCTAGAGCTTGGCCTTTGATTGCCATTTGTGGTACATACCTGATATCAAATTGTGATAAGAGGATGGACCATTTTGCCAGTCGGGCATTGGGAGAACCTGCTTTTGTGACAAGGACCTTTAAGAGGTTGATCCTCGAAATCAGGTAGACTGTGTTCGAAAGAAGGTAGTGACGTAGCTTTTGTACGGCGAACATCATTGCAAAGCATTCTTTCTCGACTGGAGAGTAGTGATGCTCCGCACCTACCAGCATACGGCTGAGGTAGTATAGAGCATCTTCTTTTCCCTCGTCATTCTCTTGTGCGAGCAGGGCGCCCAAGGAATGGTCGAGAGCTCTTGTGTACAGGATGAATGGTTTTCCAGTGGTAGGGGCAGCCAACACTGGTGGTTTGGTTAGGTATGACTTGATATCTTAAAATCTGCTTCACATTCAGCAACCCAAACAAAGTTCACACCTTTCTTCATCAATTGAGAGAAAGGACGACATTTCCCCGAAAGATTGGAGATGAACCGTCTGATGTAAGCCAATCTTCCTTGAAGTCCTTTCAGTTCTCTTAAGGTCCTTGGAGAAGGCATTTCAAGAATAGCCTTGACTTTGATGGGGTCAAGTTCTATTCCAGCTTTCCGAACTATGAATCTGAGAAACTTACCCGATGAGATGCCGAAGAAGCATTTCAGGGGATTTGTAAGACCCCGTCCCGAGTGACCTCGATTAGCATTAATTAAGTTGTGTTTTAGTTCTAAGCGTGTTTAGTGGATTTTGGTTAAGTTGAGCTTGGAATAGCTTTTGAAATAGTTTTGGGGAATTTTGATTGCTTTGTGATTAGTGGGGCCCTTTGGGGGTTCCTTCTTTATGACCTTGCATGCGCTTAAGGACTTATCGGAGATTCTTGCATTCATTATTTTAATCATGTTTTATTTGTATTGTTAATCCCTACGACTTTCATGTTGATCCCGTCCCCGTTCGAGACCCCGAAACCCGATTTCATAGCCTTGAGGGCAAAACAATTATTGTGCACTAAATCTGTACCCCAAACTTGATACTCCCGAAACCCGCGAAACATATACTTTTTGGAAACTAGATATTTCGACGGTCACTTTTCTCTTCTTTGTCGAATTCATTAGAAGCCCCGAAAGCCAAGATTTCAGCCCTTGAATGCCTTAAGTAATGGGACCCATTCCCATTTGCTTATATAAGGAGAACCCATCTTCCTCATTTCCCTTTTCCAGCACAAGAGATAACCTAGGGCTTCTTGCAACTTTTTCCTTCTTCTTATTGCTCTCTCCATCTCAATCCACCACCAACCTTGCACAAATTGAGAGGTTGAGATCATCGTCTTCTTCCTCATCACCATAGCTCTCCATTGATATCATTGCTAGAGAAAACCCTCCATTCCAAGACTTCCTTTGAGCTCACCTTGCCCATTTGGAGAACCTACAAGTAAGCAATCTTCTCCATCTTCTAGATTTGTGTTCTTCTAGTCCTAGAGAAGCTTCATCTCCATTATTGTGAGTTCTATCTTCTTCATTCATCATTTGACCCATTTTAGGGTTTGTTTTTAGGGATTTCGTTCATAGCTTGGATCTTTGGCTTGGAAGAGTATAAGAGCTTGATTTCCTTGATTAGAAGACCCACGGCAAGTGGATGAGTTAATATTATGAGCTTTCAGTGGTTTTAATGAGGAATGTGGTTGATTTGTCATTTTCATTCATATTTATTGGCTTGCATTGATTTTTGAGATAAATGCTTGAATGAACCTTTGCTAAGTCATTTAATGTTTTGGAAACATGTTAGTTATAGTACTTGTTGTCTTTTGGATATATCTTAAATGAATGTTTGTGAATTGGTTTCTCATTCCTCTTGTGGTTGTTATGGTTAAGAAGGAGGTGATGGAATGAACACATATTAGAGTTTTGAAGAAGTGTAGATAGGGGTATTGGAGGAGCTCTTAGCTCAGTTTTATCACAGGGATTAAATGAAAGTGAGGAGAATGGTTTTGAGGAGGAAAAATGGCTCAATCTTAACACAGTGGGTGTTTTCCGCACCTGGTGGTCAGCCAGCGGTCACCTGTTGGCGAGCCGTTTGGTGACTGGCGGCTAACGGCCAACTAGCCGAACAGTCGTGGTTACTTTTCCAGAGTGCAACACTTTCCTCCTGAAAACACGGTTAGCCTCACAGTTAGCAAGCGGCTAACCGCCTCACCCATCGGCGGCTAACCGCCAGCCAACCGACCCATTCGGTTACTTTTCCAGAGAGCAACATTTTCCTCCTAAAAACAGGGCCAGCCTCATGCTTAGCAAGCGGCTAACCGCCAGCCAACCGACCCATTCGGTTACTTTTCCAGAGAGCAACATATTCCTCCTGAAGGCATGGTCAGCCTCACGGTTAGCAAGCGGCTAACTGCCTAACCCATTGGAGGCTAACCGCCAACCAACCGAACCGTTTCAGTTACATTTCTAGTAATCTGTCTTTCTGTCAAGCCAACCGCGGTCAGCCAGCGGCTAACCGCCTAACCCAACGGCGGCTAACCGCCATCTGACCGCTAGGTAACCGAAATCACCCAGACAACCATCCCAGAGAGCTCCTCACTCGAGCGATGAGCTTTGTCGGTCAAAGGCTATGTTGGGACAATGATGAACTATTTAAATGTTTTGGGACTATTCATTGAAAACCCCTCTATGTCAGAGAGATTTACTAAGCAATGTATGAGGCCATCTGAGAAAGAAACCACATTACGAAGATTTTATTTGAAGTTTTGAAAATTCAAAGTGTATAAGGAGCCCGAGATGTCCCGAAACTCAAAGAGTACAAAATTATTATTAGATCGACATACGGGATCCCTATTCACTTCAAATAAATCTTTAACCCGATACTTTACCCAAAATTTCAATTGTTTATTGTACTTTATAGATACCGAGATTTATACTACATGCTTAGTTTGCTTGAAAGAGTTGAAGTACACTTACAATGGTTACTTGTCTTGAAGTGCATTGCACCACATGAAACGACAATGTGCCCATGAGCACCCCCGTCCTGCCCGTTTATTTGTTTGTACTTGATTTACTTGCACATGTCTCGATTTATTATTTGACCTATTAGTCGGCACCACTAAGCTTGGATAACCCTATTGGTCTGATCCACCGACTTGGAGATCCCCCTCTTGTCCCGCCAGCTGCAGTTTGGATCTCGTTACCCAGTTATTACCGTGGTCTTGTCCTGATGTCGTAGATTGGTACTGTGGTTCCTGATGCCCAGCTCGCTACCGTGGTCATGTATAGTATATGTATATGTATTTTATAAGATCCACTGTTTCTCCTCACCTCGAGTGACTGAGATCAGTGCCTAGTTATTGCTCTGTCACTTTAGTAATAGAGGATTTCGCTTCGTGTGGTTGCCATCTTGCTTGTCTCCCGTTTCCTTGGTTACTTTTACATGTTTTACAATGCCTACTTGTATTTGAATAAAAGTTTTATCTCGTTTATAGAAATTGTTATTTAAACAGGTTTAAACGCTTTTGAAGGTAAATTCATTTATTATCATATTGTCATTGTATTTTACCCATTTGCCAAACCGTTGTGTTTGACCCACTTTTTGGTACTCAAGTCCCATTGTTGGTTATCCCGAGGAGGAGCACGAGGAGGCGGTCGGAGAACCGCAACCGTTAGTTGAGTGGCATGTTGTTGATGTCATTTAGACATTGGATTGCTAGAGAGAGATAACATTTTGGGAGAACTTCTAACCATTCTTTTGGGGATTGGTATTTTGTTCATATTGGCCTTTGTTGGCCTTTATTTTTGGGGAAATGTAATTAAATGATCTTTTTATAAACTCTAACTTACTTTTGGGTAACATGCTAATGATCATTGCTCATTCTGATATAGTACTATACTTGTGTCATTATCTTTATGACTAGAGATGGATTGAATATTTGATTTGCTACCCGCTTACGCTCTTAATAGAAATGTTCTTATATGGTTGTGATATCCTCACCGCGGACAACTGTGGGAAATTAAATAAATGTATGGCATTAAACCGATGTGGTACATCATCATCATTAGTGTCCCGATCCCGGATTTGTCCTTTAGGCCCGGTCCGGGGTCGCGACAGACTGGTATCAGAGCGAGACGTGTTTCAAGCAATTAAAAGAAACTAGAAATCCTAAGGACGTGGCGAGGATTCGTTAGCTAGTATCGTGTGAGCAATGTGACCCTTTATTTGATTATTATGTGCTAACAATTTGTTTTGCAGCATCATGCCACCTCGTAAGCGACCGATAAACGACAACCCTTCTGCAAGCAATAGTGATCATACAGGGCCACTTGAAGAGGATAGGGTTGATAACAACACGCCAAATCAATTCCAACCAATGATGCAAGCAATGCTTGACCAACATCGTCAGGCCAATGAGAATCAAGCTAGATTGCAAGAGCAAATGCTTAAGAGGGAGGAAGATCATGCAAGAGAATTGGCAGAAATGCAGAGGCAGTTGTTAGAGGTATTACAGAGAAGGCCCGAACCGGTTCAACCTCAACCCGCTATTGTCATCAATCAGAGGCAACATGACCCAAATGCATTATTTGAGTGGTTTCGGAAGAGGGCTCCAAAAGAGTTTCTTGGGATAGAAGACCCATTAGTTGTAGATGACTGGCTAGAGCATACAGAGAACATCTTTGAGATCTTCCAGTGCACCGGAGGAGAAAGAGTAAAACTTGCATCATCTCTCTTTAGCGGTACAGCGGACAAATGGTGGAAGACAGTTAGGGAGGAATACAGGACTATGGCTGATGCAGAGATTTGGGCAACTTCAAGAGGTAATTCCATGATAAGTATGTACCCGCCCACATCAAGAGACAGAAGGCAATAGAATTCCAATAGCTTGTGCAAGGGAATATGACAGTCCTAGAGTACCTCACCAAGTTTGAGAGACTATCAAGATATGCTCCAGAGTTAGTGGACACCGTTGAGAAGAAGATTGCAAAGTTCCTTGAGGGATTAACCCTTTCATTGAGAGAAATGCTACCGGAGTTGTACCACCTACAACTTTCGATGAAGCTGTCAAGAGGGCCTACAAGTTTGAGAATTTCCATTACAAGATCCTTAGAGTCCAAGGCAAGGGACAAGCTCATCAACAGAACTACCAGCACATGAATCATCAGAACAAGAAGCAGAGGACAGAACCGAGTACTCAGAATCCATTGGTGTGTGCCCACTGTGGGAAGAACCATGAGAGTGCATAGTGCCGTACACTGACAGGAGCGTGCTTCAGATGTGGTTCCATGACCCATCAGATGAGAGACTGTCCAAGGCAGAATAGACAGAATTAGCAGCAGCAGCAAGGGGCACATCGTCCAGCAGCACCACAGAATGCAATCATTGTCCAGAATCAGGTAAGGCCACTCCAGCAACAAGCACCACAACAGCAGCAGCATAGACCACATCAGCAACAACAACAGGCTCATCAGCAGGGACAGAACCAAAATCAGCGTGCACCGCAACAACATAGGAATGCACAACAAGGCAGGCCACAACAAGCTCCAAACAGGCCACAACATTGAGGGCAAATCTATGCGGTCAATAGAGCTGATGCAGAGGCAGCGGGAAATGTAGTGGACACTAAAAAAAAAAGGACTTTTAGTCTCGCTTTTGAAACGAGCTTTTGTGTCGCTTTTACAATAAAGTGACACAGTATGGTCTGATGTGTCACTTTAGAGGAGGAGTTAACGAGGAGGAGGCTTGTTGGGTCACTTTTCTATAACGCGACTCACAAAACAAATTTATGATTTTCCCCCACTAAACAAAAGTGACACAAAAAGTTTAATTGTTATTTTCTTTCATGAAATAGGAAAGAAAAGCGACACATGAACTTGCCAAGTGATAATTTGGGTTCCCTCCATCGTAAGCATTTCATTCCCTCACTCCAACCCTAATCGACTTTTAGCCCACTCAAGTGCATACCATTTCCAGCGCCCCCTCTGCCTCTTCTCAGTCCCTCATCTCTTCCTCATCTCTCTGACCCTCTCTCGCCCAGCAATCCCTCATCTCTTTGACCCTTTCTCGCCTGTCATCCCTCCATTTCCTTCGCCCTCACGACCTCAGCCCTCTCCTCCCAGGAGACCTGCGCTCCTCCATCTCCCAGGTGCAGAAGCTCCTCTATCTCCCAGGAGACCTGCGCTCCTCCATCTCCCAGGCGCAGAACCCCCCTCTCCTCCATCTCGATCACCCTCTGCATCTCTCTCGGTGTGCCACCTCTTCTGTTTTTCTGATTTATGGTTTTGTTGATTTGAGCTTACTGGTGCTCTTGTATTTCTTCATTTTTTTAGTGGTAGAAATAGAAAGGAATGATCTTGCCGTGTCTTATCTTGTTATTTCAAAGGAATGGTTTGGCTTCTGTGAAGTGCTGCTACTTGGAAGTGGGCTGGTGTTGGTTTGGGGACAAAGAAACAAGGGTTTAGGGTTGTGATTTGTGTTTGGCTACTGTGTATTGGATAGATGAGTTATGTGGTTGGTGTATCAGGGGCAATGAGCTGTCGGCCAATATGTATTGGGTTTTATGAGCTGTCGACCAATATGTATTGGGTTTATCAGGACGGAAATTCGGTGTGCCTTGCGTTTGGGCCCGATTGAAATTTTAAAGTGGGGGTTGCATCAAACAGTTTTTTCTTTTAATGCCATTTGATCTGATGTTTTTGAGTAATTCCTGAATATTCTCAGTATTGGTCTGTCTATTCGATCACACATTATCTTGATTCTTGAAGCTCTGGAACTTAAACTATATTGTCAATTTGAACTGTGGACTGCTTCTGTGTTCTAGAGAAAGGAACAAATTATTTCTAGACTCTCTCTCTCTCTCTATGTGGGTGTGTGTTTATATGTTTTCACTTAAACATAGGGGCGCTTTGTGGGCAAGTCAAATATGCATGCATGAAAAGCTACAGTTCAAATTTTGTTTGATTTGTTTTGGTTGATGAATACCTCATTTCTTTTATTGACAGGTGTGAAATATTCTGAAGGAGTGCCAATGTATCCTTTATACAGGCATCTTGCATTAACTTTACACGATTGTATAACCTCTGGAACTTTTTGTAAATCATCCAACACAATGGCACAGAGTCAGGAAAACGAAGTTTTGAATCAGAAAGAGAACGAATGGAGTAAGCTGATTATGGATAAGGGATCTGAACTGATAAAAGTAAGATAACAAGTGTTATGCGATCTAAATATGTTCTTCAGACTATTGGTTGGAAAGTGCATGTTTTAGTTACCACAATATCAATGAACATGTGCTTTGTTAGATGGTGAAGGCAGTTGGTTTTGAGCTTCATGTCCAGGAACCTTTTTTCTCACAACTAAGAGGTAATACATAACCATTGATCAATCTAGTTACTTTTTCCTTACTATGAAGATTTTATGGGAGCCCATGCTGTACTTTCTTATATGGGTAAATTTGATATTGGTTGGCTTGGACCGTGGTAAAAATTGTGTTAGAGATTTGTCACTGCCAGTCATAACTAGATTTTGTTAGATCCCCACTTCTCTGCATAGTGGAACAACCATAACCCCTTGATTGACTCTGTAAATACATGGTTAATAATGGAAAGTACAAGTGGTTCATATAATAATAAAACAGAAAGGCCTCATTGGTGATTAAGATCTTCCAATCTGGGCTATTTATGGGTCATATTGTAGGTTCAATTAGTTCAACAGTACAGGCCAACGGGTTTCATGTTTACATACCAGAGCCTTGATGGTACTTCGGTATCCTCAATTAAAGGATCACATAAGCCCTCTTTGTTTAGGTAAATTTCACTATTTTCTGCTTCAAACCAACATCTGCTAGGAATGTATGGTCCAATTAAAAGCTGTAGTTTAGCCAAATATTGAATTTGGGTTGAATCCTGCTCTCCCCACAGTTTTAAAGACACCAATGCAAGGCCTTAGTCCATCACTTAATTATTTCTGAATCTAACATTTGCTAATTCTCCTCTGTCTCTCTGTGTGTATATATAGAGATGGATTCAATTGGAAATCTCATTGGGGGAGATTAAAATCTCAATATTTTTAATTTTTAATTATTTTTTATGTTGTGGGTAATTTTTTTTTTAAATTGGTATGAATTGGAAATTGCAAAATAGTTGCTTTATGACTTGTTAGCTGTATAGGGTTGGGTTCTTTTACTAGTTCCATCTTTCTTTTGCTTGTTGGAAATGTTACATGCTTTGGTAGATTAGATTTATGTGAAACAGTAAATCACCTTTCTAGAGAGAGAGGAAATTAAATGCTTTGATTGAAAAAAGATATTACAAATGGAAAAAGAAGATTTTATGAGCTTAGATGAGAACCCCATTTAAATGCTACTGGTGATGGAAGTCACCAAAGTCTGATGTAGTTGGAGCACATATATGAAATGAAGCTGAATGGACTTCATTATTAATTGAATGTAACAGTTTTAGAATATTACAGGTTGTAGACATTGTTGAATGGAATGAAATGAATGACACTAAAAATGTTACGAATTTTGTTTCAGGTTATTACGAATTATGGAATTTGTTTCATGTGCTTAGTTACGTGTAACTGACAGTTTGATCTGTTATTTGTCCATAACCAATTAGTTGTAAACAGACTTGAAAGAGTTAATAGGTAAACCGAATGTGTGGGGAATCTGAGCTCTGAGGATCCCCATGGGGCCTTACTTGGGACAAAATAATGCCAATACTAAGACAAGGCACCTAATAAAAGATCCCATTGTCAATGCACACTCTGACCCTAGATATTTCCAAAGACAATGCAGCTCCATATAAGGAACAAAGTAGGCCAACTACTGTACTTCTGGATTCAGCTGAATCCTCAAGGGATTTAAACGAAATAGATCAACTCCATAGGAGGGGGTTGGCTGAATTCCTCTAGGGGATGGGATTCGACATACAAGCATTCTCAATCGAAGATAATCACTCACAAGTCACAACCATAGGGAAACCAAAAACAAATTTTTAAACCTGCATCTCCTAACGGAGGGTTGACATATCTATAGAAAAGATTGGACTTACCCCTTTCCTAGTAGTGTCACATGCTGTGCAGGAGAATAACAAGGATACACTGTAACACTGATTGGATGAGCCAGCAAGCAGATGTCCATTGATCAGATGGACGGGATTGACCAATCAGTGTCGGTGTCCATCATTTGAACTGTTTAGATTCCGCACACATGTAATGCAACATGTAAGTAACTGTCTGCGTGTGTTTGTGCGTATGATCCTCCATCTCTCTGTATAATTCTCTCAGTGATATGATTTCTTATATTTTTCTTTGCACCTGTTATACCATGGAAGGTTGCAGAATTTCCTCATCACTACAAAATTGGCGATGAAGCCTGTCCGACACATGTATGAAATTCCATTACTTGATTGTTTCTCTTTGGTCGATCTTATCACATTCTTCACTCAGTTTAATACTTTTAACTCCTTTGAATGTTTGGTTTATGCACTGCAGGTGACTTGCATGCCTCATTATGTAAGGAGATCTCCTGTTCAAAGGTGAGTTTGTTGCTATATGCTTATAGAGACTATTCATGAAGGGAAGCTTTCCAGTTATGATTGTTACATGCTGACATGCATCTTACTGCACCTTGAGATCCTCCAAATTCTGAATTTGAACTTGAGCTTGACTTAGTGTGTGAGATCCTTCGACTTTTGAGTCTGAATTTGAGCTGCACTTCGTGTGTGAGTTTATATTTGGTTTCTATTCACTTGATTTTGGCTTTGGCTT
Source organism: Cinnamomum chago (assembly GCA_038049695.1). Classification (NCBI taxonomy): domain Eukaryota; kingdom Viridiplantae; phylum Streptophyta; class Magnoliopsida; order Laurales; family Lauraceae; genus Cinnamomum; species Cinnamomum chago. The sequence continues at coordinate 67,065,434 of CP142451.1, forward strand.
TTCCATCATATGTGGCTCGTTTGAGAAAATGAGATTAACAATATTCAGAACTTCATTGACATCTCTTATTTTCCTGTGTAACCATGACCATCATCACCATCATCAAAGCCATATCCCATCTAGTTTGGCATGGCTATGGTAATTCAAGATGCACTTGAACAATAAAAAGTGGTCACTGCTGTAGCTTTTACATAGTTCTTGTAATAGAATTTGTGGCTATTTCTACTGGAGAAAAAGTCGTTGCTTCAACTAGTGTTACTGGAGAAAGTTGGAGACTCCATCAAATAAAATAGACTCCATCAAGTGAATAATGGCTACTCTCTTCATCCCTCTGTTCTTGAACAGGAATGAAGAGGAGCATTCCTAGTTAATTAGTGACAAACATATCATCCTGTCAATTCTATTATAAGCTGTGCTACTACTTGAAAAAAGAACAAAGAGAAACTGAATTATTTATGTATTTACAAAACTGGTGTTGTATACAAAGTACAGTAATCATCATTATTTGCTTGAAATATATAATTATTGTTGGGGGCTATGCAGGTTCATGGAGATTACTCTGAAGATGTGGGAGTAAAGTTGGAGAGGCCCGCTGAAGAAACCGTGGTTGAGGTTATGTCGTGACGCTTTGGTTACGAATTCGAAGGTTAATGTAAATAGTTTGGATTATGGATGGATTCAAATTGACTATGTTTTGAATAATTTGTTTGATTTAGTGCGTGGACGAGCAAGTACGTTCTTTAATGTAAATGGTGATTAATTTCCAATTAATGAAATGGTTCTCATTGAATGTTGCTATCTATATTTTTTTGCATCTTTTGTAAGGCAGGTTTAGTGATTTGAAAGTGTATCCATACTGCAGCATGTTATTAGTAATGTATATATTGCATTTTTATTTAAAAAAAAATGGATGGTATCTCGCTTTTACGAAAACTGTCACAACTGATGACTATTTGTGTCACTTTTGGTCCGAAAACAACATATTGATCACTGTTTTTGAAAAGGGAGACAACAAAGTTATCTTTCTTGTGACGCTTTTAAGTTATTTCAGTGTCACTTTTGGGTTTAAAGTGACACAAGTAACCATTTTTTTGTGTCACTTTGATAACAGAAACTGACACAACAAAGGTATTTCTTGAGACGCTTTTACGAACTTTTAGTGACGCCGGCAGATAAGACACTTGCATAGTCATCAGAAAAGCGACACAAACCACTTTTTAAGACACTTTAAAAGTGACTCATTAAGACATTTTTTTTGTAGTGGGAAGGTACACTTCTTGTTTGTGGGATAAAAACTAGGATTTTATTTGACCTTGGCTCTACACATTCATTCTTATCCCATGAATTTTCTAAGTTGATTGATATGCATTCTAGAGAACTTGAGTTCATTTTGACTGTGGCAACCCCAGTAGGCAAACAAATTATCTGTAGAACATATTACCCTAGTTGCACAGTTCAGATAGGAGAAGTGGTTTTAACCGCAGATCTCATTCTATTAGAGATGTTTGATTTTGATGTCATCCTAGGGATGGATTGGCTGGCAAGATACCATGCCACAATGGATTGTTTCCATAAGACCCTGACTTTCAAGTTAGATGAGACACCAGTAGGGGTGTTGTTTCAGGGAGAGAGGAGGAGTCCTTGTACAGGGTTGGTCTCAGCATTGAAGGCTGATAGACTATTGAGAAGTGGTTGTGAAGCATATTTGGCGTTTATCATGGAGGATATACGGTCCCAAGGGGTGGAGGAGATCCCAATTGTTTGGGAATTCCCGGATGTTTTTCCGGAGGGGATCCCAGGTTTACCACCCATCAGAGAGATTGATTTCACTATCGAGTTGTTACCAGGGACCGCTCCGATATCTATTGCACCATATAGAATGGCTCAGCAGAGTTGGGGGAATTGAAGACTCAGTTACAAGAATTATTAGGCAAAGGTCTTATGAGACCGAGTATTTTACCATGGGGAGCTCAAGTCTTATTTGTCAAGAAGAAGGATGGTTCGATGAGAATGTGCATAGATTACAGAAGATTGAATCAAGTGACCATCAAGAACAAGTATCCATTGCCAAGGATACATGAATTGTTTAATCAGTTACAAGGTGCATCATGCTTTTCGAAGATTGATTTGAGATGCGGTTACCATCAGCTGAGAGTCAGAGAATCAGATGTGTTGAAAATAGCTTTCCGGACAAGATATGGCCACTATGAGTTCCTAGTGATGCCATTTGGGTTGACTAATGCACCGGCAGTGTTCATGGTGTTGATGAATAAGATATTTGCAGAGTATCTGGATCAGTTTGTTGTAGTATTCATAGATGACACTTTGGTGTACTCCAAGACTAGAGAAGAGCACGAAGAGCATTTGAGGATAGCACTGCAACTCTTGAGAGAGAATCAGCTGTATGCGAAGCTCAACTAGTGTGAATTTTGGTTGGAGCAAGTAACATTTTTGGGACGCATCATCTCCAAAGAAGGATTATCAGTAGATCTGTCCAAGATTGAAGCAGTTATGAGTTGGGAAAGACCGAAGAATGCATAAGAAATCAGAAGTTTTCTAGGTTTAGCAGGTTATTACAGGAGGTTTGTGCAGGGATTCTCATCGATTGCGTCACCTTTGACGAAGTTGACAAGGAAGAATGTTCCATAAATGTGGACAGATCAGTGTGAAGATAGTTTTCAAGAGTTGAAGAAGAGATTGACTACAACACCAGTCCTTTACCATCCGGGAGCGGCGGTTTTACCATTTTTACCGATGCTTCGAATATTGGACTTGGTTGTGTGTTGATGCAAGAAGGTAAAGTGATTGCATATGGATCCCGACAGTTGAAAGATCACGAGAAGAATTATGTCACCCATGATCTTGAGTTAGCAGCGGTCGTTTTCGGGTTGAAAATGTGGAGACATTACCTCTATGGAGAGAAGTTCGAAGTCCACTCCGACCACCGCAGCTTACAATATTTGTTTTCTCAGAAGAAATTGAACACGAGGCAGAGAAGATGGATGAAATATATCAAGGACTATGATTTTCCAATCAAGTACCACCCGGGGAAAGCTAATGTAGTTGCCGATGCCTTGAGCAGAAAATCAGTAGGCTTGGCAAATCTAAGTGGCACTTGTATCTTTGAGCAATTTGAAGAATTGAGTATAGACCTGCAGCCACTAAGGAAGGGTGTTTTGTTAGCTAACATGACAGTGTCAGAGCCTTCTTTTATTCAGAAGATCAAGGATAGTCAGTTGCAAGATCCAGAGTTGGCCAAGATTTTAGAGCATATAGCAGAACGTCCTGACTTCCGTATTGTTGATGGAGTTTTGTACTACCGTGACCGTTTATGCGTGCCAAATATTGAAGATTTGAGGAATGATATCATGACCGAAGCTCACAGTACGAAGTACTCTATGCATCCAGGCAGCACAAAGATGTATCAAAATCTGAAGGGCAAATTTTGGTGGAATAACATGAAGAGAGAGATTGCAGCGTTTGTCTCCCGTTGTATGACTTGTCAGTTGATAAAAGCAAAACATTAGAGGCCTCTAGGATTATTACAACCGTTAGAGACCCCGGAATGGAAATGGGAATACATTACCATGGACTTTATTTCGGGACTACTGAGGACTAGCAGAGGCAACGATGCGATATGGGTCATTGTGGACCGTCTCACCAAGTCAGCTCATTTCATTCCTATGAGGACAGGGAAGAAGATGCACATGCTACCTTTGGCAGAGTTATTTGTCAACGAGATTGTCAGTCGACATGGACAACCGGTCTCTATCACTTCGGTCAGGACAACAGATTTGTCTCGAGGTTCTGGAAGATATTGCATGAGTCTATGGGTACAAAACTACAGTTTAGCACGACTTATCACCCGCAGACAAATGGTCAATCAAAGAGGACAATTCAGACCCTAGAGGATATGCTCTGTGCTTGTGTGTTAGATTTCAAGACTCAATGGGATGAGACTCTACCATTGTGTGAGTTTGCTTACAACAGTAGTTACTCGAGCATTGGGATGGCTCCTTTTGAGGCTTTGTACTGCAGAAGGTGTAGGACACCTGTTTGTTAGGAAGAGGTCGGAATTCGCAGTTTCCATGGACCGACCATAGTGAGTGAAACCAGCGACAAAGTGAAGTTGATCCAAGAAAGTCTGAAAGTAGCCCGGAGTAGACAGAAAAGCTATGCAGATTCTCATAGAAGGGATTTACAGTTCAAAGAAGGAGACAAGGTTTTCCTGAAAGTGTCACCTACGAGAGGAACATTGAGATTTGGACAGAAGGGCAAGCTATCACGGAGATACATTGGACCATACGACATTGTGAGCAAGATTGGTGAGGTGGCTTATAGGTTAGCCTTACCACCTGAGCTATCTGGCGTACACAACGTCTTCCATGTGTCTATGTTGAAGAAGTATGTCCCCGATCCTTCACATGTACTTCGGTATGAGCCATTGGAGATTTGAGAGGATGCTACCTATGTTGAGAAGCCCATTCAAATCATTGATACGAAAGAACAAGAGTTGAGGACACGGACTATTCAGTGGGTAAAGGTACTATGGGAGAATCATGGACGGAATAGGCCACATGGGAGTTACGAGATCAAGTTCAGAGGAAGTATCCTCATCTACTACCTGAGGTGAGTTTTATATTTCATTTGGAGGACCAAATGCCCTAAGGGGTAGAGGATGTAAGACCCCATCCCGAGTGACCTCGATTAGCATTAATTAAGTTGTGTTTTAGTTCTAAGCGTGTTTAGTGGATTTTGGTTAAGTTGGGCTTAGAATAGCTTTTGAAATAGTTTTGGGGAATTTTGATTGCTTTGTGATTAGTGGGGCCCTTTGGGGGTTCCTTCTTTATGACCTTGCATGCGCTCGAGGACTTATCGGAGATTCTTGCATTCATTGTTTTAATCCCGTTTTATTTGTATTTTTAATCCCTACGACTTTCACGTTGATCTCGTCCCCGCTCGAGACCCCGAAACCCGATTTCATAGCCTTGAGGGCAAAACAGTCATTGTGCACTAAAATCTGTACCCAAAACTTGATATTCCCAAAACCCACGAAACATATACTTTTTGGAAACTAGATATTTCGACGATCACTTTTCTCTTCTTCATCGAATTCATTAGAAGCCCCGAAAGTCACGATTTCATCCCTTGAATGCCTTAAGTAGTGGGACCCATTCCCATTTGTTTATATAAGGAGAACCCAACTTCCTCGTTTCCCTTTTCCAGCACAAGAGATAACCTAGGGCTTCTTGCAACTTTTTCCTTCTTCTTATTGCTCTCTCCATCTCAATCCACCACCAAACTTGCACAAATTGAGAGGTTGAGACCATCGTCTTCTTCCTCATTACCATAGCTCTCTATTGATACCATTGCTAGAGAAAACCCTCCATTCCAAGACTTCCTTTGAGCTCACGTTGCCCATTTGGAGAACCTACAAGTAAGCAATCTTCTCCATCTTCTAGATTTGTGTTCTTCTAGTCCTAGAGAAGCTTCATCTCCATTATTGTGAGTTCTATCTTCTTCATTCATTGTTTGACCCATTTTAGGGTTTGTTTTTGGGGATTTTGTTCATAGCTTGGATCTTTGGTTTGGAAGAGTGTAAGAGCTTGATTTCCTTGATTAGAAGACCCAAGGCAAGTGGATGAGTTAATATTATGCGCTTTCAATGGTTTTCATGAGGAATGTGGTTGATTTGTCATTTTCATTCATATTTATTGGCTTGCATTGATTTTTGAAAAAAATGCTTGAATGAACCTTGCTAAGTCATTTAATGTTTTGGAAACATGTTAGTTATAGTACTTGTTGTCTTTTGGATATATCTTAAATGAATGTTTGTGAATTGGTTTCTCTTTCCTCTTGTGGTTGTTGTGGTTAAGAAGGAGGTGATGGAATGAACATATATTGGAGTTTTGGAGAAGTGTAGATAGGGGTATTGGAGGAGCTCTTACCTCAGTTTTATCGCAGGGATTAAATGGAAGTGAGGAGAATGGTTTTGAGGAGGAAAAAGGGCTCAAATCTGAACACAGTGGGTGTTTTCCGCACCTGGAGGTCAGCCAGCGGTCACCTGTCGTCTAGTCGTTTGGTGACTGGCGACTAACCGCCAACTAGCCAAACAGTCGCGATTACTTTTCCAGAGAGCAACACTTTCCTCCTGAAAACACGGTCAGCGTCACGGTTAGCAAACGGCTAACCGCCTAACCCTTCGGCGGCTAACCGCCAGCCAACCGACCCAATCGGTTACTTTTCCAGAGAGCAACATTTTCCTCTTGAAAACACGGCCAGCCTCACGGTTAGCAAGCGGCTAACCGCCAGCCAACCGACCTATTCGGTTACTTTTCCAGAGAGCAACATTTTCCTCCTGAAGGCACGGTCAGCCTCACGGTTAGCAAGCGGCTAACCGCCAGCCAACCGAACCATTTCGGTTACATTTCCAGTAACATGTCTTTCTGTTAGGCCAACCGCGGTCAGCCAGCGGCTAACCGCCTAACCCAACGGCGGCTAACCGCCATCTGACCGCTAGGTAACTGAAATCACCCAGAAAACCATCTCAGAGAGCTCCACGCTCGAGCGATGAGCTTTGTCAGTCAAAGGCTATGTTGGGACAATGATGAACTATTTAAACATTTTGGGACTATTTGAAAGTCCACGAGGATCCTAACCCTAGAGGGGGGGTGAATAGGGTGAGCTACAATTGTGACCAATATCGACCAATTTTAATTTCTTAAACTAAACTAGTCACATGTGATGATTAAACAAACAAGATGCGGAAGCTAATACAAAATCAATCACCACATAGCATGCACCACAACACCAATATTTATAGTGGTTCGGCCAACGTGCCTACATCCACTACCGGCTTGTGTCTCCAACACCCCACCGGATTCCACTAATTATGCTTTTTACTAGGCTAAGCAATAACCCTTACAAAGTTGTTTTTCTAGGCTAAACAACAACCTCTCAATGTGCTTTTATAGGCTTAGCAATAACCTTACAATATGCTTTTCTTAGGCTAAGCAATAACCTTACAATATGCTTTTCTTAGGCTAAGCAATAACCTTACAATATGCTTTTCTTAGGCTAAGCAATAACCTTACAAGTTGCTTTTCAAAGGCTAAGCAATAACCTTTACAAATGAGGATTTCTCTAAGAAGGTGTCTTTACAAAAGATCACTCTAAGAGATTACAATTTAAGCACAATGGAATTTGCCTCTTAAATAGGCTAATAGGAAAATGAAATTCCAATTACAAACATACACTAAAATAAACTAAAGTGTGTGCACAAAGTGTATGTATGAGTTTCTTCAATCAATTTTAACAATGAAGCTTTTAAATGAATGCATGATGCATCTTAAAATCAAGGTTTATAAAATGATGATTGAAGAGAAAACTAATCACATAAAAGATTCAAACAACTTTGAAGAATTAAGATAAACAAGTTGAGTGAAAGTTAAAGTCTAAGAACATATGTGATTAGGATAAGAGTGTGTGCAAACTAATCTAATTTACCAAGAAAGATATTGAGTTTGCAAAACAACTCTTTAAGGGCTTGAAATCATGCATAAATGAAAATACAAAGGATTTGAACATGCATGAATTTCATTTGAATGGAAATCAAAATAACTTAGAAGATGTACCTTTTAAAAACTCATGAGATTGATTTCCAAATAGCCCTCTAGCCTTTCCAACTTCTTCCCCTTTTTTTGGCTCCAAAATGCTCTCAAAAGTTCATAGTTCAAGCCTTGAAAAAGGTTGGAAATGAATGGACTTTATAGCCAAAAAGTTGCCAACGGCTAGTTCTCGGTCGACCGGCAAACAGGTCTCGGTCGACCGAGAAAGCACAACGGTCAAATTTCTGACCGTTGGAGCTACAGAACAGGTTCTGGAAAAAATGACTTCCAGTTGTCTCGGTCGACCGAGACCTGTGTCTCGGTCGACCGGCGACACTGCCGGGACACCCCCTTTTTGCAAAAAATGCAACTTTTGCCATTTCAAAGGTATTTCTTTGGGGGACCTTTTGGCCACTAAAACAAGCTTGGAAAACATGTTTTAAGATATTCTAAGATGTTTAAAAACATGAACACACAAAGCCTAAGAAGATTTGAAAACTTTAAAACCATAGACTAGCTTGATTTGTAAAAACTCTTTTCAAGTGAAAATGCATACAAAAATGAATCTTTTTGTGAAGAATGTATGCAAGGCTCAAACCTAAATTCTCAACAAGATTTACCAAACATAATGCACAAAGAATTAGGTTTTCAAAAGAGTTTGGGTTTCAAAACTAATGCATCCAAGTTTAAAACCAAAACATGCATATAACAAATACTTTTCCAAATCTTAAAAGCTATGCAAGTATAAAACTAGATTTCAATGTTTCTAAAAACAATGCATGTGTGAAATATCAAATGATGCTAAAGTGCAAATGCATCCATCAAATTGCAAATACAAAATCCCTAACACTATTCATTGAGAACCATTGTATGTCAGAGAGATTTACTAAGCAATGTATGAGGCCATCTGAGAAAGAAACCACATCACGAAGATTTCATTTGAACTTTTGAAAATTCAAAGTGTATAAGGAGCCCGAGATGCCCCCAAACTCAAAGAGTACCAAATTATTATTAGATCGACATACGGGATCCCTATTTACTTCAAATAAATCTTTAACCCGATACTTTACCCAAAATTTCAATTGTTTATTGTACTTTATAGATCCTGAGATTTATACTACATGCTTAGTTTGCTTGAAAGCGTTGAAGTACACTTACAATGGTTACTTGTCTTGAAGTGCATTGCACCACATGAAACGACAATGTGCCCTTGAGCACCCCCGTCCTACCCATTTATTTATTTGTACTTTATTTACTTGCACTTGTCTCGATTTGTTATTTGACCTATTAGTCGGCACCACTAAGCTTGGATAACCCTGTTGGTCTGATCCACCGACTTGGAGATCCCCCTCTTGTCCCGCCAGCTGCAGTTTGGATCCCACTACCCGGTTATTACCATGGTCTTGTCCCGATGCCGCGGGTTGCTACTGTGGTTTCCGATGCTCGGCTCCCTACTGTGGTCATGTATAGTATATGTATATGAATTTATAAGATCCACTGTTTCTCCTCACCTCGAGTGAATGAGATCCGTGCCTAGTTATTGCTCTGTCACTTTAGTGACAGAGGACTTAGGTTCGTGTGGTTGCCATCTTGCTTGTGTCCTGTTTACTTGGTTACCTGTACATGTTTTACAATGCCTACTTGTATTTGAATAAATGTTTTATCTCATTTATAGAAATTGTTATTTAAACAGGTTTAAACGCTTTTGAAGGTAAATTCATTTTTTATCATATTGTCATTGTATTTTACCCATTTGCCAAACCGTCGTGTTTGACCCACTTTTTGGTACTCAGGTCCCGTTGTTGGTTATGTTGAGGAGGAGCACGGGGAGGCGGTCGGAGAACCGCAGCAATTAGTTGAGTGGCATGCTGATGATGTCATTTAGACATTGGATTGCTAGAGAGAGATAACATTTTGGGAGCACTTTTAACCTTTCTTTTGGGGATTGGTATTTTGTTCATATTGGCCTTTGTTAGCCTCTATTTTTGGGGAAATGTAATTAAATGATCTTTGTATAAACTTTAACTTACTTTTGGGTAACATGCTAATGATCATTGCTCATTCTGATATAGTACTATACTTGTGTCATTATCTTTATGACTAGAGATGTATTGAATATTTGATTTACTACACGCTTCCGCACTTAATAGAAATGTTCTTATATGGTTGTGTTATCCTCACCGCGGACAACTGTGGGAAATTAAATAAATGTATGGCATTAAACCAATGTGGTACATCATCATCATCATCATTAGTGTCCCGATCCCGGATTAGTCCTTCGGGCTCGGTCGGGGTCGCGATAGGATTCATTCGCAGTTTGTGTTTGCGAAGTCGGAGGAAGACTTCCCGAAGGTCTTTCAAATGGTCTTCTTTTCTTCTGCTTTTGACAGTGAGGTCATCAACGTAACATTCAACCGTCTTGTGCTGCATATCTTGGAATATTTTCATCATTGCCCTCTGATATGTTGCACCGGCATTTCTCAGACCAAATGACATGACTGTGTAGCAATACACGCCAAATGGGGTTTGAAATGATGTGTGTTTTTCATCTTCAGGATACATCTTTATCTGATTGTAGCCAGAGAATCCATCAATGAATGTCATTCGCTTAAACCCACATGTATTGTCAATCATCACCTCTAGTATGGGGAGCGAGAACTCATCTTTGGGGCAAGCGCCATTTAGGTCTCTATAATCAATACAGACCCTGATCTACCCATTTTTCTTTGTCACTGGGACAATGTTGGCCAACCATTCAGGATGTTGTTCCTCGCGGATGAAGCCGACGCTTTTGAGTTTTTGAACTTCTTGTTCAATTTTGTCCATCACATCCGGACGAAATCTTCTTTGGCCTTGTTTGACAGGCTTGATATCTTTTTGCAGATTGAGTTTGTGGACTGCTATTTTGGGGTCTAAGCCAGGCATTTCAGCATAACACCATGCAAAACAATCAACGAACTCACGAAGAAAAGAGATATACTCGGGTAACTCATCATCCTTTATATTATTGCTTATGAATACAGGACGTGGGTCATCTGGTGTTCCCAAGTCTATCTTTTGAACAGAGTCTTCTGTTGGAAGGTTCGAAGGTGGTTCCTCCACAATATTTTCGGAGGCTTCCAACTCAACGAAACCTTCTGGAGTCTCAAGGGCATTTTTAGGCCAAGACTTTGTTTCTGGCCATGGGTCTTCAGGATCAGTGATCCTCTCAAGGCTTGCTATGAGATGGTCCCAATCGCCTGTTGAAACTGGGTTGAAGTAATGTACTTTTTTTGGAGATGATGGCTTTTCTGGGTCAGAACGCCACATGTCTGTATCACCGGATAATTCCTTTTCAGAAAAATCGTACCAATTGGTAGAGCTTCCTAGATCCTTGACGGGTGATTCTTCAAAGAGTTATCCAGGGAGATCGATGTCTTCAAGGACATAAGATGTTGAGGCTTGGTCGGTAAATCAACTCCTTAGCATTTGTGTCAACCGTCTCATGGGAGTGTCGGGATCATACTCCAACCCATGTGAAGATTTTTCTACATGACCGTAGAGTCTCCAATCTTCCAGTTGACTTTTGGTTAAGGCGGGCCCCAGTGGTGTGAGAATACTGCGACCTTGCCCCAGACTGACTGGGTTTTGAGTGTCATAACCCATTTTCTTCATAATAGCTTGTGCCATAGGACTATATAGAAATAATTGAGGCATACCTTCGTTTTGGAAAGGTTCAAGCATGGAATTTGATGAAGAAGCTTCTGATCTATGGAAGAAGATTGACTTCTCTTCGGCTGAAGTTGCCGGAACAACAAAGGAAGCAGATATAGGATCTTCTACATCAGCAGGTGTCTCTATCGGAGGTAGAGTAGGCTGAGCTGAGTGTCAGCTTGGCTTGATGGTGTGTCGTCTTCTGGCTCTGACTTTGAATCTATGTCTTGCATGATAGACACGAAGGAGACAACAAGCTTGCCCCCGGACTTTTACTTTGTCTTCTTTGCTTTGGTTGTTATGACCAAAGGATTTGAAGATTTGATAGAGACAACGAAGGGAGATGGATCTCTTTCTTCAGATTTACCGGAAGGTTTGTTTTCTTCCAATGATCGCTGAGGAGCCTTGCCTTTATTTTTCTGAAGATTTTCAGCAAAGGGTGTTATTTTTTCCTCATTTTCTTCTTTTTCATCTTTGTACATCTGACCATCTGCAAAATAGACTTCTTTGCCTTTGAAGGGCTTTTTGTCTGCAAACACTCGATGTATCGAGCCGTCGTTGCCGACGAACTTAATGCATTGATGTAGAGTTCAAGGGACGACACCATTCTTGTGTATCCAGGGACGTCCAAGAAGGATGTTATAGCATGAGGGGGTTCTTATTGCATACACAGTGACTTCAGAGATAAGATCACCAATTTGCAACTTGAACCTGATTTTGCCGATAGGCCTTTGAGTGCTCCCATCGTATCCAAAGATGGATACAGACGTGTGACTCAGCTTGCTAGGTGGGATGCCCAGCTCTTCAGGTGCCGAAGTAGAGATGAGATTGAGTGCAGAACCTGGGTCAATCTGGACTCTGTGTATCGGCATTTCTTGAAAGTCCTGGGATCTAACCCTAGAGGGGGGGGTGAATAGGGTGAGCTACAATATGTGACCAAATGTGACAAGTTTTAATTTCTTAAACTAAACTAGTCACAAGTGATGATAAACAATCAAAATGTGGAAGCTAATAAAACAATCACCACAAGCAAACACCACTACACAAAGATTTATAGTGGTTCGGCCTCAATGCCTACATCCACTACCGGCTTGTGATCTAATCACCCTACCGGATTTCCACTATCTATGCTTTTCAATAGGCTAACCAATAACCTTTATAATGTTGTTTTTCTAGGCTAAAGAACAACCTTTACAAGATGCTTTTCTAGGCTAAGCAATAACCTTTACACAATGCTTTTCTTAGGCTAAGCAATAACCTTTACAAAATAAAGTTTTCTCTAAGACAGTGTCTATATAAGAACACTCTAAGAGATACAATTTAAGCTCAATGGAATTGCCTCTTAAATAGGCTAATGTGAAAGTAAAAAACAAACTCACACAAACACTATATGAATGCAAAGATGTATGCTCATGATGTGTGTGTGTGTGATAACTTCAATCAAGTTAAAAACAAAGCTCAATTAATATATTGCTTAAAGCATTTCAAAGTTTAAGGCTCATAAAAGATTTGATTGAAGTTTAATGCAAATCACATCTATGAATATCAACTTGTTAATGATATGAAAATCAAAGATTCACAAGTTGTATGAAAATGACTAACTTAGAACATGTGATGCATGTGCAATGTTGTTTTCAAAACTAAACAAATTTAACTAAAGTTCAAATGAATGAAAACAACAATTGAAGATTCAATCAAGTAAAAGAATCATGCTATAAAAGAAAACAAATTTTTTGGCTAAGCATGAGAAGGAAGATTTTAAAACAACTTGAATTGAAATCAAGGGTGAAGAATCCAATCCAACATAAATCAAAGATTAGAAAAAGAATGGATTCAACACATCATAGTTATAATGCTAAAATTAATTTACCAATAATTTAAACAAAGCATATAACATATGATTAATAAAAAGTAAAGCTTACTTAGAGATTTAACTTCATTGATCCAAGCTTTAGCTTCACTAATGACCCTTTGATCTCTCTTAGTTCATCCCCTTTTCTTTGTCTCAAAACACCTCAAAAGAGTCTTCAAAATCTCTAACTTTGGAAAAGAAATGAACTTCATTTTATACTCAAAAGTTGAGTTTCTGCGTCTCCCCGGTCGACCTGCCATACCCCCGGTCGACCTGGCCTTCAACGGTCATAAAAATGACCGTTTGAAAAAAGGAGCCAACGGCTCTTTACCCGGTCGACCCGCAGCGCCCACTGCGGGTCGACCCGGGCCTCTGGGCCAAAATTCCCTAAAATGTGTTTTTTCAAAGTATTTCATGAGGGAACTTTTGGGTCACTCAATCAAGCTTGGAAACATGATTTAAATCAAACTAAGTGGTTTAAATTTATGAAACACAAAAAGCCTAAAATGATTTGAAAGATTTAAAACATAGGCTAGCTTGATTTCTAAAACTTCTTTTCAAAAACAAATGCATCCAAGTTTAAAAACAAAACATGCATAAATCAATACTTTTACAAGTCTTAAAAACAATGCATGTATAAATCAAGATTTCAAGATTTTCAAAATCAATGCATGTGTGAAAATTCAAATGGTGCTAATATGATAATGCATCCATCAAATTGCAAATACAAAAACCCAAACATTTCTTTGATGTACCCTGTGAAGTACAGGGGTCGGTTGTGCTTCGTCTCGCCTAGCAGGAGGTCATCCTTACCGAAGGTGATGGTTGCACCTGCTACTTTTTGTACCGAGAGGCATTTGGTGCCTGAGAGGATGATCCAGCGAGTTCAAGTGCTTCTGAGAGGACCAATTTGGAGCAGTCCTTTGAGGTTTTATTTTTGAAGTGTGGGATTAATGTCCCCACTTGTTTTTGGATTTGTTTAGTTCATTTGGAGGACCAAATGTTCTAAGGGGGGGAGGATGTGAGAACCCGACCCCTAATTTCCTGTATTAGTGGTGTTTTATTTGTGGATTAGTTTCTTTTAGTGGGATTAGTGTTTGTTGGGTTGAGTTTGTGAGGTAGAATGGTTTTTCACTAGTTTTGGGGAGTTTTGAGTGCCTTTGTGATTAGTGGGACCCTTTGGGGGTTCTTTTAGTGACTTTGCGGGTGATTGAGAGATTATTCAAAATTTCCGATAATTCTTGTTTTGGTCTCGTTTGACTTATTTTGTTAATCTCTACAACTTTCATGTTAACTTCGTTCCCGTTCGAGACCCCGAAACCCTACTTTCCTAATGTTAGGGGCAAAACAGTCTTTTCACACCAAATCAAGACCCAAATTTCGAGACCCCAGAACCATGCCAAAATTATACTTTCTGAAAACCAGATTTTATGAAAAACATTTTCCTCTTCTTCGTCGATTGCATCCGAGGCCCAGAAATTGATGTTTTACCATTGGCAAGTTTTTTGTGTGGTGGGGCCCACACCCACTCATTATAAAAAGATAACTCTCCCCTCTTCTCCCTCATTTGTTACAGCCCAAAGGGGGAGCTCTGCAACTGAGCCTCCCCTCCCTTTTCTTCTTGTTTTCTCCTCCCCATTCATGGAGGAAACCCTTGCCATTTGGAAACCCAACAATGCCATCTTCTTCCTCATCTCTCTAGCTTTTCATGGATGCTATTTTTGTGCAAAACCAAGGTGGGCAGCCCCTATTTCAAGCTTCTTCTTGTTGATTAATGGCCCTAGAGGTAAGGACTTCTTTCCATCTTCTATTGTTGAGCTATGGCTTTCCCTTAAGTTCTATTTCCTAGTTTGGTTGGAGCCCATTCCTTGTCTTTCTTGATTTGCCATTTTAGGGTTCTAAATGGGTTTGTTTTGGGGGGTTTTTGGCTATGCTTGTAGGGTTGCTTGAGAATGTTTGGAGAGCTTGATTAGCTAATTGGAACCCAAGGCAAGTGGATGAATGGATGGTTTGAATGTCATCAAGTTTTATGAGAAAATCCTAAATTTTGTTACTTGTTCTTGATAATTTGATACATGTTTTCACATATGCTTCTTGCCACATTTCTATTGATTTCGAAAATGCATATTAATGGGTCTTTCCCTCTTGTTAAATCTCTTGGAAAGGTATGCATTTTATTTGGTCAAAGTTTGTTCATATGGTTTTATAGAAATGTGGTTGATTTTATTGTTTTTCCATACATGCTTATTTATTACTTTGACTTGAGATGAATGCTCATGAAGAGCCTAGATAATGCATTTATTGTCATAGAGATGTATTGGTCCATAGCATTTAACTTTCCCTTGTTTTATCTCAAATGTACTCTTGTGTGTAGTGGTTTCCTTCCCTCTATTCATTGTATTTGAATATGATATTGTTAAAGGAGGTTAGAATGGATGTTGTTGGAAAAATTATGTTGATTTGGATGAAGTTTTGAGCCCCTCTTGTGGTGTATATAAAGGGGTTAAAAAGTGGTTGTAGAAGGAAGAGATAGAGAGGAGCTGAACTGGTCCGGAATCAGTTTCTGGACAGTTCGCTCGAGCGAAGTGTCCAGAAAAGGGTTCGGAGCATTCCAGTAGCTTGGTCGCTCGAGCGGACCCTCGGTCGCTCGAGCGGACATCCCAGAACTTGTTCCAGAGAGTCGTTAGTTCGAACGCACTTAATAATTCGCTCGAGCCAATGAGTTTGCTCGAGCTACCTTAACTTCGCTCGAGCGAACCCACCCGGACACTCACGATGTGTAATAAATACACGACCAGTCTGGAGACAGTCCACATGTTTAAGGACCCCCGGACAGTGGATCAAACTGAAAAGGGCAGTCCAAGCTCAGTGGTGTTCACTTAAATTCATGAATGCATAAAACCCACGAAACACGGTCTAAACATGTCGAGATAAAAAGGGGGAAAATCACTTATCAAAACACAACAAACACCTAGCACAAGGCATAATCAATATGCATAACACGCTTAGGAAGTGATCCCCTTTTTCTTGAAACAATTCTTCAAAACGAGCTTGTACTTAAACTTCAAAACGAGTACACAATGATATTCGTTGCATCAAAGCCAACGTACGAATCCAAAGCCTGACAAGCACAGGTAAGGACCTTTGATTGATCCTTGTGCAATTGACCCCAAATGTTCGAATATAAAGGAGAATTGGTGCCCCGGAAGTTCAAAGACATCTCAGGTTCGAGTGCACAATATCAGGCTAAAGGTCACTTAACATGTTCTAGTTTTCATTCTTGTAAAACTTCTTCAAAACAAGCATATTGTCAATTTAAGCTGACCGTAGGGCTGACCGCTGAAAACCCAGGTCAGATACAGCTCTCTGGAAAAGGAACCGTAATGATTTCGGTTGGCTTACGGTTAGCCGAAATGGAAATTGGCGGCTAGCCGTAAGCTGACCATAGGGCTGACCGCTAAACCCTGATGCAGAAGCCAGCTACTGGAAAAGGAACCGCCGAACTCGGTCAGCTCGCAGTTAGCCGAAATCCCCATTTCAATCTTAGAAAAATAGGCCGCTCCTTGCAATTGATCAAATAATTCAGCTATCCTTGGCAATGGATACTTGTTCTTCACGGTCACATGGTTCAACTTCCTGTAGTCGATGCACATTCTCAAACTTCCATCCTTTTTTTTCACAAACAACACCGGTGCTCCCCAAGGTGAAACACTTGGCCTAATAAAGCCTTTGCTCAACAAATCCTGCAACTGGAGTTTTAGTTTACCCATTTCTGATGGAGCCATTCTGTATGGTGCAATCGAGATCGGAGCCGTCCCTGGTAGGAGCTCAATTGTGAACTCAACTTCTCTGATTGGTGGTAATCCCGGGATTTCTTCTGGAAAAACATCCAGAAATTCACACACAATGGGGATATCCTCCACCCCTTGGGACTGTTTATCCTCCTTGATAAACGCAATAAATGCCTGACATCCACTCTAAACTAATTTGCTTGCCTTCAATAACGAAATAAACCCTGCCTGAGTTTTCCTCTTGTTCCCCTGACATATCAATTCTGCCTGTGGTCCTTGGAATCTGAATGTTATGGTTTTACTAAAACAATCCATGGTGGCATGATATGCTTCTAACCAGTCCATGCCTAAAATGACATCAAAATCATGCATGTTTAAAACAATGAGGTTAGCTGGTAAATTAACATCTCCTAACAAAACTGTACAGCTAGGGTAATAGGTTCTACACACAACTTGTTTTCCTACTGGAGTGGTTACTACTAGAATATAATCCAATTCACTACATGGTGCATCAATCATCTTAGAAAAACTAGGGGATGAAAAGGAATGCGTGGATCCAGGGTCAAATAAAATCTGGGCTTCTACCCCACAAACAAGAAGTTTACCTTCTACCACGTCTCCTGCAGCTTCAGCATCTGCACGGTTGAGATAATATAAACGTCCATGCATCTGTAGTCTATTCGGTGCTTGATTTTGCCTTCTTTGGCCCTGTCTGTTCTGTTGTGGAGGACGAGTATTCTGATCCTGTGCTGGTGGCCTAGCCTGCTGCTGCTGCTGAGGTGGTCTAACTTGATTCTGAACTGCTGCTTGATTCTGAAGAGCTGCTTGTCTCTGCTGTTGGTTTCTGTTCCCCTGATTCTGAAGTAGTGGGCAATCCTTGATTGCATGATTCATAGCCCCACATTTGAAACAGGCACCCATGGCCTTACGACATTCATGAGTTTCATGATTCTTGCCACAATGTCCACAACCCTGTCTCACTTGACCTTGTTCTTGCCTTGGTTTCTTGTTCTGCTGTTGCCTCTGATTCTGCTGCTGATAGTGCTGCTTCCTGTCTTGAACGATCAAGTTGTTAATATCTTCAAACATATATGCCCGCTTGACTGCCTCATCATATGTAGCTGGTGGAACTACTCCTATGGCATCTCTCATGATGATCGGATTCAACCCTTCCAAAAGCTTCGTTATCTTTTTCCGTTCCGAGTCAATCAACTCGATAGCATATCTAGCCAATCTTTCAAACTTGGTGACATAGTCTAGCACCGTCATGCTACCTTGCTTGAGCTGCTGAAATTCAATAGCCTTCTGCCTCTTGACATGAGAGGGGATGTACTTATCCTGAAACTGTGTCTTAAATGCTGCCCACGCCTCTTCGTTAGCCATCACTGCATATGGATCCTTAACTATTTGCCACCACCTATCTGCAAGCCCATAAAATAGTGAAGCTGTAAGGTTGACCTTCTGTATTCCCGTGCACATAAAGACATCGAAGATTTTCTCGGTATTAACTAGCCAGTCATCTGCCACTAACGGGTCCTCATTGCCCAAAAATTCCTTCGGTGCTCTCTTCCTGAACTTCTCAAATAACGCATTAGGATCATGATCCCTATTATGGATAACAATCTGTGGACCCAAAGGAGGTGGAACTACGTTCCTGTTCTGAAGAACTTCTAAGAGTTGCCTCTGGACTTGTGCCATTTCGTCATCTTTCTTTGCTAACTGTTCCTGAAATCTTGCTTGGTTTTCATTAGCCTGCCTTTGTTGTGCTATCATAGCTTACATTAGTTCTTGAAACTGTGTAGCTGTTGGGGTATTAGATGTGTCTGACTCATTCTGATTACTGCCTGAAGCATGATGGTGTGGAGCTTTTCTTGGAGGCATGGTGCTGTAAAACAAGGAGTTAGTACACAATAATCAGGGTATAAGGGTTTCTAAGGTCCTATACCAACGAATCTATCGAACTCACGAATCCTCGCCACGTTCCTAAGACCTTTCTAGTTTCTTATAAGTGCCTGAAACAAGTCCCGCTCTGATACCAGTCCTGTCGCGACCCTGGAACGGATCCCCAGGCCCGCGACGCGTTGTTTCTAAGATTGTTATGTTTTTCCCACAGGTTCCCGCAGTGAGGATTCCCGAAGCATGCGGAATCTGACTCACATGATCAAGTTTGCGGAAGCTGAAAGTCCACGAGGATCCTAACCCTAGAGGGGGGGGGTGAATAGGGTGAGCTACAATTGTGACCAATTTAAACCAATTTTATTTTCTTAAAGTAAACTAGTCACATGTGATGATTAACCATACAATATGCGGAAGCTAATAAAAGAATCACCACAAATGCAAGCACCACAACACCAAGATTTATAGTGGTTCGGCCTCAATGCCTACGTCCACTACCGGCTTGTGATCCAATCACCCCACCGGATTTCCACTATTTATGCTTTTTCAAAGGCTAAGCAATAACCTATACAATGTTGCTTTTCAAGGCTAAACAACAACCTCTCTATGTGCTTTTTTCTAGGCTAAGCAATAACCTTTACAAAATGCTTTTCTTAGGCTAAGAAATAACCTTACAAGATGCTTTTCTTAGGCTAAGCAATAACCTTTACAAATATAGATTTCTCTAAGAAGGTGTCTTTCCAAAAGATCACTCTAAGAGATTACAATTTAAGCTCAAATGAAATTGCCTCTTGAATAGGCTAATATGAAAGTTTAATACAAATTACAAACATACACTCAATTAAGCTAAAGTGTGTGCACAAGTGTATGAATGTGTTTCTTCAATCAATCTCAACAAAGAAGCTCTTAAATGAATGCATGATGCATTTTAAAATCAAAGCTTATAAAATGATGATTGAAGAGAAAACTAATCACATGAGAAATTCAAACAACTTTAAGAAATGAACTAAACAAGTTGTATGAATGTAAAAGTCTAAGAAAGCATGTGATTTAGTTAAGAGAGTTTGCAAACTAATCTAATTTACCAAGGATGATTTAGAGTTTGCAACACAACTCTTTAAAAGCTAGAAATCATGCAAATATGAAAATACAAAGATTTAACCATGCATTGATTCTACTTTTAATGGAAATCAAAATGATAAGTAAGGTCTACCTTTTTAAATCTCAAGCATTTGATTTCCAAATGGCCCTCTAGCCTTTCCAACTTCTTCCCCTTTCTTTGGCTCCAAAATGCTTTCCAAAGTTCATGTGTCAAGCCTTGAAAAAGGTTGGAAATGAATGGACTTTATAGCCAAAAAGTTGCCAACGGCTAGTCCTCGGTCGACCGGCAAAGAGGTCTCGGTCGACCGAGAAGGCACAACGGTCATATTTCTGACCGTTGGAGCTTCAGGTCACTGGGACCCTGCAGTGTCCTCGGTCGACCGAGACACAGGTCTCGGTCGACCGGCGACACTGCCGGGTGAGTGACCTGTTGGTCCAAAAATCCAACTTTTGCTCTTTTGAAGGTATTTCTTTGGGGGGATTTTTGGGCCACTAAACCAAGCTAGAATACATGTTTTAAGACATTCTAAGATGTTTAAAAACATGAAAAACACAAAGCCTAAAATGATTCAAAGGTTTAAAACCAAAGGCTAGCTTGATTTGATAAAACTCTTTTCAAATGAAAATGCATACAAAAATGATTCTTTTTGTGATGAATGTATGCAAAGCTCAAACCTAAATTCACAAGATGATTTTCCAAATATAATGCACAAGGAATAAGGTTTTCAAAAGAGTTTTGGGTTCTAAAACCAATGCATCTAAGTTTAGAACCAAAACATGCATAAAACAAAAACTTTTCCAAATCTTAAAAACTATGCATGAATAAAACTAGATTTCAAGGTTTTCTAAAACAATGCTAGTGTGTGAATTCAAATGATGCTAAAGTGCAAATGCATCCATCAAATTGCAATTACAAGATCCCTAACAGAAGCGTGTAGCAAAGCATATCACGATGAGCACCAATAAATCTTTAAGTGCTACGACAAATAATAACAAGACATAGTATCAAAAGAAAGGAGTTAACGTGGCATTCCCATCAGAATTCAAGTTACGAGACTATACAAAGTAAGTTAAGTTTAGTTACATCCCATTAGAGGCCAACAAAGGCCAATACAATTCTCAAAATGATAAAAGAACCCCATGACAAAATTTGGCGAAACTCAAGAACCCGTCCGACGTCTAGTTGACATCGTCAGGCTGCCACTCTCTAACTGGGGTTGGCTCAAAAGCCTCCTCCTGACACTCCTCCTCAAAGGCAACGTCACCGGTACCTGGTCTCCAACAAACAAGGATCAAACACAACGGTTTGGCAGGTAATCAATTTAGGCATGAGCATGAAAGTAGTAACGTTTAAAGAAACATATAAAGACTAAGGTACGTTTCAAAATACAAACGAAACTAACATGCATACTTGTATATCATGAACAGTTACAATCCACAAAGAGCCCATCCTTTCTCTATCATTTATAATGAAAAGAGCAAGCACGCACGACAAGCACGATATACATAATATAATCACAACACGATTCCCACATATTACGGGGATTTCCGGCTGCGGAACCGGACAGGCACTGTCGCGACCCCGGAACGGATCCCGGGCCCACGACGTGTTGATTGCGTTTATTGTTTGTTTTCCCACAGGTTCCCGCAGTGAGGATTCCCGAAGCATGCGGAATCTGACTCACATGATCAAGTTTGCGGAAGCGTGTAGCAAATCACATCAAGATAAGCACCGATAAATTGTTAAGTGCTATGACGATTAATAACAAGACATAGTATCAAAAGAAAGGAGTTAACATGGCATTCCCATCAAGATTCAAGTTGTCAGACTAACACAAAAGTAAGTTAAGTTTAGTTACATCCCATTAGAGGCCAACAGAGGCCAATACACTTCTCCAAATAATAAAAGAATCCCATGACAAGATGTAGCGAAACTCAAGAACCCGCCCGACGTCTAGTTGACATCGTCGGGCTGCCACTCTCTCACTTGGGGTGGCTCAAGAGCCTCCTCTTGACGCTCCTCAAAGGCAACATCTCCTGCACCTGGGCACCAATATACAAGGGTCAAACACAACGGTTTGGAAGGTAATCAATTTAGGCATGAGTATACAAATAGTAATATTTAAGAAAACATATAAAGACATTTTTACTGAATTGCAAACAGTTACATGACTAAGATATACTTCAAAAATACTATCAAAACTAGCATGAATACTTATTATATCATGAATAATTACATTCCACAAAGAGCCCATCCTTTCTCTATCATTTATAATGAAAAGAGCAATCACGCACGACAAGCACGATATACATAATATAATCACGACACGATTCCCACATATACGGGGATTTCGGCCGCGGAACCGGACACACACGATGTGTAATAAATACACAACCAGTCTGCAGACAGTCCACATCTTTAAGGACCCCCAGACAGTGGATCAAACTGAAAGGGCAGTCCAAGCTCAGTGGTGTTCATTTAAATTCATGAATGCACAAAACACGTGAAACACGGTCTAAACATGTCGAGGTAAAAAGGGGGAAACACTTATCAAAACACGACAAGCACGGCTAGCAAAAGGCATAATTAATATGCATAATAAGTTTAAGAAGTGACCCCTTTTTCTTGAAACAAATCTTCAAACGAGTTTATACTTGAAATCGAAAACGAATATACGATGGCACTAATTGTACCAAAACGGAAGTTCAAACGCAAAACCCATCAAGCACGTGTTAAGGTTATTAATTGACCTTTGTGTAATTGGAACCCAAATGTCAGAATTATACATAGATTGGTGCCCCCGAAGTTAGGGTGCATTTCAAAGTTCCATTTACACAATGTCAAGCCAAAGCCCTCAATATAGTCTAGTTTTCAACCTTCAAGAAAATACATAAATGGAAACAATTCTTTTTCCTGAATCTGGCAGGTTCGCTCGAGCGGAATTGACACATCGCTCGAGCGAGACAGTTCGCTCGAGCGGACCATAAGGTCGCTTGGACGGACAACTCTCTGCCTTACCCCAGACTAAACAGCGGGCAGTTCGTTCGAGCGGACATAAGGTCGCTCGAACGGACAGCTCTCTGTCTGCGCTCGGACCAAGCAGTGACTTGGTCGCTCGAGCGGACAAGCTTCTGCATGTGCTCGCTGAGTACAGAAAAAGCCTTTCTATTGTACAATTTCTAATACATTTCTCCCCTTCTTCTCATCCTTAAACCACATACAATCCCTTGAGCCTTCATGCTCACCAAGGGTTCATTTTTCACAATTCCAAACATTCAATCCAATGAAAACAAGATCATGAAGCTTGTAAACAAGTTTATATGCACAATTCCTAAAATAACAATGAAATCAAAGTACACATGCAACATTGAACCTATAGAGATTACTTGCCTTTGCCCAAATGCTAAACAATCCTCTTCAAGCACTCTTACTCAAGAGCTAAGCCAACACTACAAGAATCCCATGGAAAACCATTCAAAACTCAACAAAAATGAAAACAAAGAACCCATTTTCACATAAGGGTTTGAAATATGAAAAACAAGGTCTTTAAGAACCAAAAAGACTTCATGAAAAGTATGGGTTGAAGTTCTTACCTAGAAATGGACAAACAAGAATAGACGAAGAAAATGTAGAGCTTGTCCCACAAGAAACTCCAAGAAATTTGTATTAGTAGAAAGCTTGCAAGGAGAGGAAGAAGATGATAGTCTTGGAATTCTATTTGGAGATCTCTAACTAGAGCATGCAAGAGGAATGAAGGGGAAGGGAAAAATGGGTTTTTAGCCCTAGGTTAAGAAAGTTGCAGGATTTTGGGGAAGTGAATGAAAAGAGGTGAAGATGAGGTTTAAGTGATGACAATGGAGCCCAATGAACCTAATCCTTGTATTGACAAAAACATGATCTTGTGGGACTCGAATGAACTCGATGAAGAAGGATAAAATGATCCTTGAAATATCTAGTTTCCAAAAAGTATATTTTTGGCATGGTTTTGAGATCTCGAAAATTGTGTCCAGATTTGTGTAAAAAGACCACTTTACCCTTTTTGGGTCAAAACTTAGGTTTTGGGCTTCAAACATGAATGGGATGAAAACAAAAGTTGTAACACAGAGAAAAATCAATCAAATGAAATCCAAATCACAAATACACGGAAACCGATACGATCCTCCTAAGCTTACACGTGCACTCAAGCCTTTGTGACTGTGTCTAATAACACTTAACGTCCTCAAAATTCCCAAAACTATATCCATGACTAAACTAATTATTTCTAACCCAACAACAACTAAACCCACTTAGGACTAAACACACACTAATCGAACACTAATCGAATTGGTCTAGGTTAGGGTCTAACATGCACGATGTGTAATAAATACACGACCAGTCTGCAGACAGTCCACATGTTTAAGGACCCCCGGACAGTGGATCAAACTGAAAAGAGCAGTCCAAGCTCAGTGGTGTTCACTTGAATTCATAAATGCACAAAACGCACGAAACACAGTCTAAATATGTCGAGATAAAAAGGGGGGAAATCACTTATCAAAACACAACAAACACCTAGCAAAAGGCATAATCAATATGCATAACACGCTTAGGAAGTGATCCCCTTTTTCTTGAAACAATTCTTCAAAACGAGCTTGTACTTAAACTTCAAAACGAGTACACAATGATATTCGTTGCATCAAAGCCAACGTACGAATACAAAGCCTGACAAGCACAGGTAAGGACCTTTGATTGATCCTTGTGCAATTGAACCCAAATGTTGGAATATAAAGGAGAATTGGTGCCTCGGAAGTTCAAAGACATCTCAGGTTCGAGTGCACAATATCAGGCTAAAGGTCACTTAACATGTTCTAGTTTTCATTCTTGCAAAACTTCTTCAAAACAAGCATATTGTCAATTTCGGTCAGCTTGCGGTCAAATGGCGGCTAGCCGAAATGGAACCTGGCGGCTAGCCGTAAGCTGACCGTAGGGCTGACCGCTGAAAACCCAGGTAAGATACAGCTCTCTGGGAAAGGAACCGTAATGATTTCAGTTGGCTTACGGTTAGCCGAAATGGAAACTGGCGGCTAGCCGTAAGCTGACCGTAGGGCTGACCGCTAAACCCTGATGCAGAAGCCAGCTACTGGAAAAGGAACCGCCAAACTCGGTCAGCTCGCAGTTAGCCGAAATGGGGATTTCGGCTAGCCGCCAGCCGACCAGCGGCTGACCGAAACTGCACGGGAAATGCAGCAGAGTTCGGATTTTTCACTTTTTCTTCTTCCTTTCTTCTTGTTTCCCATTCCACTTGCACTCCCTGAGCCTCCATGCTCTCCAAGGGTAAAACACACATTTCAAAACACAATTTGAGACATTAAAATCCCATTCTCCAAATCATAACAAAAACCCCAAATTTTTCAATGAATGAGAAGAGTGCAAGGAAAACAAATGCAATGCACATATGCTAACATCCATCCTAGATTGGTTACCTGCCTTAGATCAAAGATGCCACAAACCTCTCCAAGCACTTCACTCAAGCTAATCCCAAGAACTACAAAACCCATGAAAACCACACAAAACTCACTCAATCTTGAAAACGAGAAACCCGTTTTAACAAAAGGGTTTGTAAACATCAAAAACAAGATTTTAAGGAACTAAAAAGACTCTATTAAATAGATGAGTTGGAGCTCTTACCTACACAAGGCAAAACAAGAGGGAAGGAAGAAAATGGAGCTCTTGCCCAACGAGAAGCTTCAAGAAAGTTATGTCAATGGAAAGCTTAGGATGAGAGGAAGAAGATGATAGTCTTAGAATTCCATTTGGAGGCTTATGGCTTGATCGTTCAAGAGGACAAAGTGGAAGGAAAAGACTTTCTCTCCTTTGGCTGCTCTAGGATTAGGGTTGAGAGTGAAAAGGAGGGAAAGAGAAAAAGGAGTTGACTTAAAACACTTGCAATGAGGCCCAAATGACTAAATCTTGTATTCATGAAAGCATGATCTTGTGGGCCTCGAATGAACTCGACGAAGAAGGATAAAACGATCCTCGAAATATCTAGTTTCCAAAAAGTACATTTTTGGCATGGTTTTGAGATCTTGAAATTTGTGTCCAGATTTATGTATAAAAGACAATTTTACCCTCTTGAGCCAGAACTTGGGTTTTTGGGGCTTCAAACATGAGTGGGCTGAAAACAAAAGTTGTAACACATAGTAAAATCACTCAAATGAAATTGAAATCACAAATATACGGAAACCGATACGATCTTCCCAAGCTTACACGTGCACTCAGGCCTTCCTGAGTGTGTCTGACTAATACTAAACGTTCTCGAAATTCCCAAAGCTATGCCCAAGACTAAACTAATTATTTCTAACCCAACGACGACTAAACCCACTTAGGACTAAACACGCACTAATCGAAATGGTCTGGGTCGGGGTCTAACATATACTATCAGGCGTAGCCGGAGAGTACGTTTCTTCGATAGATGATGCTTCAGAGGCGCTATCATCCTGAACTATCGCATTGTAAATTGCCCTGATGGGAGATTCCCCCAGAATGGATTGTTGGGAGTCGGACTCATTTTCGGATGTGAGAGGATCATCTATCCAGCAGTTTTCTCCATTTTCAGGAGTTGAAGGAGGAGGTACCTGTTGATTTTCAGGAACTTTCGGTTCTGGATTTTGATCGCGAAGATCTTGCTCTTGTTCTAAGGCAAGGCGCTGCAAGATCCTCACATGCCCTTCAAGATCAGGCATAGGAGCCAAATCTTCTTCTTCGTCCGCCCCTTGTGGTTCAACATGGTTGGATTCCACTAGAGCGTTGACGGGTGCTGAGTCAACATCATCTTCTTGAACAGCCTCTTGGTCTTCTTCATCATCGGACCAGGATCCTTGTTGCAGATATGGGTTATACCAGATTACCGGCATAAGAGGAGATTCGGGAATCCATTCTTCGTCGGAGAGGCATTCTCCTGCTTCAAGGGATTCCTCCCACTCGTTCGGTGTCACTGGACTCGTATCCATCCATGGGGAATCCAATTACCGAATTGCAAAAGTATGATGCCCCCTGTGTAGTTTCATTTCTGAATTGAGGTGGCATGAAATCACCAAGGGTGAATTTTCTCTCCACCTTCGAAGCCTTGGATTCTTCCGTTGCCCCCAGCGAAGCAGTGGAAGAGGTCTCTGCCTTTTCAGGGACTTCTTGCTTTGATTGAACTTTCTCCCGCTGTTTAAGCTTGCGGAGTTGCTCTTGGCTTGCCTTCGCTGTTGAGCGGTAGGCTTTGTTTTGACGATCTCCCAATTTTCATCTTGTAGGAGATCGGGATGTACCCATATAGATTGTCCGTCTGATGTTGGATAAGGAACCAACTCTTGGGACGTCTGGGTCATTTGTATCACCTTAAATGAAGTAGTGGTCATCTCCTTTGGTGATTTTGAAGTTTGTCCATATGACACCATGTTGACGGAGGCAAACCCATAGTTTTTGTTAAAGGTGATGACTCCATTTTTCCACATCTCGTTGATCTTCTCTCTCACAACGAAGCATTGATTGAGAGGATGCGAGATCATCTGATGGTATGGACAATACCGAGGATCATTGGTTTTGCCAACATCTCCCGATCTTTTGGGCTCCGGCAAGGTGAGTTTACCATTTGCTATGAGAGCCTCGAAGATTTCTTCAACATCTTCGTCGAACGGGTATTTTTTCTCTGAAGGCATCAGAGAGTTCAGGTTTCTTACCTGCAGCTTTATTTTTAGCTTTCTTTGGCTGCTGAGGAGCTGGCTTGGTTTACACATTAAGCACCTCCTTTTTCTTTGGCTTTGAGGTCGTAATGGTAGCCGGCTCTTTCTTTGATGACTGCTGACTGTTGAGGTCTTTTATCACCGTTTCAGCCTCCATAGCTGCTTCTAGGAGTTCTCCCAGGTTCTTTGATTTGTTGTCGATAATCATAGAGCGGATTCTCGCTCTCATGTTGTTACGACAGATGTCGACGAGTGACGCTTGTGGCAGCACATCTGAGCACTTGTATGCCATCGCTTTCCACTTGTGAATGAAGTCGTAAGTTGACTCGTTCTCTCCCTGTTTTAAGCTGCAGAGTTGTGCCATTGTAACAGGATGATCCTCAACTTTGAAGTGGGTCAGGAAGAGTGTCTCTAGCATGGCCCAATTTTGGATGGAGTCCTCAGGCAGAGTGGAGTACCAATCGAAGGTTGTACCTTTTAGGGTACTTGCAAAGAGACGGATCTTGAGAGCATCTTGATCCGCGATAGCTCCCGTCAGTATTTTGAAGTGGATGACGTGCTGTCTGGCTGAACCTTTCCCCGTATATGTTTGGAGAGTAGGTTGTTTGAATTTTGCAGGGAACGGGACCGAGTCCATCCATAAGGGATATGGTGGCTTGATCCCATGCTCCTTCAGTGTATCCTCTTCTTTTGCTTTGGCGAGGATATCATCAACGTCGTTTTTGGTAAGGGCGCGTGACTCATTGTTTTCTGCCTTTTCCTCGCTATCTGGAGGAGGTTGGTTGTTTTCTTGACGCTGAAAAGCGAGAAAAAGATTTTCCATCAGAGCCTCAATCCTCTGCTGACCTTGCTCCAATTGCTGGATGCATGCGGTCGTTTCATCAGGAGGTAGATTACGAGGTGGCTTAGAGTATGTAGCCAAGATGTTCATCCCCCGTGATTTGAATGAGGAGATCGTCCTGGTGACTGAGCTAGGGCTCATTCTTGAAGAGCTTGAGGAAGGATTACTCCGTTGTCCTTGGCTTGAAGGAGTAGAAGAATCTTCCAGGTGTCTTCGTGTCTGGGAGACGCTTCATGTCACTGGTCGTCGGACATGAATTTTGGTTGCTGACTTCTGAGGTCTTCTGGTTTTGCCAACCATATGGACAGTAGCAACTTGGTCGGGTCTTTCTTTTTCGACCCATTTTTGGGAGACTTAGAGGATAGGATGTTGGGTCCTTTGCTTCTCTAGTCTCTTTTGTCGATACGACATGCGACAATGTATGCGACGGACAATTTGAGCTTCTGTCAGCTATGGCTGGGCTTTAGCAACGAAGGATGTACTCCCTCGAGCGCAGCAACCAAGCCTGTCTTCTTTGAAGCTGGGTATAGACAGGATTTGGACTTGGTCCTTCGATTGTCATAGCGAAGCTTTGAATTTTGCGAGTTCGGCCCCCATCAAAATAAAGGGTCGAACTACAAGAGTGCAGGCCTTGGCAGGTTCTTGCAGAGGCTTGGTGACGTATGATTTGATTTTTGGCTTGTAAGAGCAAGCCGACTTATGATGGGTTGCCTTCTTTGTCAGGCAAGAGGCTGGTTTCTCCTCCTTCATGTATGCAAGAGGATAGAATCGGTTTTCTTTGAGAGGGGCCAGGTATGCTGGCCTTGCAAATGTTCGGGACCTCCTTTGTTTTTGCGAAGGTCTTGGGGACTAAGTCTTAGGGTAGACCTGGTTCTCTGTAGGTTGAGGTTTCGTGGGGTTGCCACGGGCTTCATGTTTCTTCGCGTTCGCCCTTGGTGTCATGGCAGTGACACGTTGCGGGGCGGTCTTTTGCTTCTTAGCAGGTGCGGTTTCCTCTACGGGAAGTGGGAACGGCCCTAGTGATCCGAAGATGATAGTCCGGGGGGTAGAGGTTGACCCAGTGTTCTGAGATTTGCCGAGGGAGGTGACGCTTCGGCAGCTAGCAGGGCGCTTATGAGTGTGCTTGTTCTGCTTCTCCTGGAGCATGAGCTGGTACTTGTTCTCATCGAAAGTGATGGTTAATGAAGCTACCATTGTTAGTTTTGGAAAACTTCTGAAACAAGACCAAGTCCATTAGTAATCACAAGAACATAGTGATCATAGATGGGAAAGAACTATGGTTTTGTCTTTTCAAATCGCTCAAGGGAACATGGCCCAGTCCAAGCGAGGTGAAGAAGGCAAAAAGCCATAGAGGATACAATTGTTCTAAATGCAAGTACAGGAGGCTCAGACCGAGCATTCTAGTGACTGCTAGAAGCTATTGTAGACCTTAATTCAAATTACAGAGAAGCGAGGCTTACTCGAGGTAAGATGATATAAGGTTGGAGATACAAATGTGTCGATCGCGAATACAGTAGACCCGGAAAGGCGTACTAGCACCACTAGGCACAAATGTTGCAAATTGCATCCTTGGAATAGACACGAGATGGGATTTTTGAAAGGTCAAAATCGGATTCATAAAAGAGAGCAGATGGTGTTCCAATCCGAATAAGGGCTCAAGCATTTATGCGAGCGCTAAATCAGAGAAGGAGGGGACCAAGATTTCTCAGATGTAAACCCGAAGATGATGATTTTTTTTTTAAGTTTTTTTTTTTGAAAATTTTTTGTTTTTTTTTTAAAAGGAACACAAAGGTTTTCAATTCGGCCTTATGAAACCTTAGTAGATAGATCAACCCCTAGGGAAGGGTAGGATTACTTAATGAACCCGTTTGGAGGACCCTTGCCTTGAACAGTCTAGTTGTCTCCACACTCTGGACAAGGCTTTTCTTAGATCCACTTTGGTCAAAGAACGCAATTGGTGCAACCTTAGTGGGTTTTGAAAAAAATAATTTAGTGGATTCATCAAAGAGAACGATTGGTGTTCCTATCCGAATAAGGGCTCAAACATTTCTGCGAGCGCTAAATCCGAGAAGGAGGGGACCAAACTTTCTCAAATTTGATTCCAAAAGAAATTTTATTTTTTGAAGGAGTTTCTTTTTGAAGGGTTTTTTTTTTTGAAATCCCTATCGGACTCATTAAAGAGAAAAGATGGCTCATTCCCCGATAAGAACAATAGCTGCGAACATTTCTATGAGCTATCAAGTTCAAAGAGGAGAGGATCAAAGTTTTTCAAAATTGAATCCAAAAAAAGAAATCAGATTTTTTTTTGAAATCTTTTTTGAAAATGAGAAAGAATGGAAATAAGTTCAAAGGTAG
This sequence comes from Cinnamomum chago, assembly GCA_038049695.1. Taxonomy (NCBI): domain Eukaryota; kingdom Viridiplantae; phylum Streptophyta; class Magnoliopsida; order Laurales; family Lauraceae; genus Cinnamomum; species Cinnamomum chago. Next base: position 67,096,277 of record CP142451.1, read on the forward strand.
AAATTTTCCAAAAATCCCATCTCATGTTTTTTTTTTTTTGGATGCAAGATCCAACATAGGCCACCAACTAGAAAGGAGCCTAAGAATTCAAGCATCGCGTTCTCAAATGAACTTGTCCCACCGGGTGTGCCAGCTTGATGGACCCGATTTTCCTTCATTTCCTCTCCCATCCGTCTCCGGGGTCACCGAGAGGATCCGAATGGTGAGAAGAAAGGGGGAGAAAAAAGGGCATCAACATTTTTGTGCGGGTATGCCAGATTTTCTATTCTACTTGGAATTTAGAAATGGTGATCCAGAGATCCACCTTCGCAAGTAGAAAGGAAATCAACATTTTTTATAACTTTCCATTGCACATATATTTAAGAAAAGAGACTGTTTTTTTTTTAATGCCGTTAAAAGCGATTTTGTTTGCCGTGAAAGGCGATCTTGCTTGCCGTGAAAGGCGATTTACAAATCTCATCAAAATGAAAGACAAGAATTGTGTTTTTTGTCTCTTAAAGAAAATACAAAGTAAAATAGAAAAGTAAGAAAGGGAATCCGACTTCTCAGGAGATTGTGGGGTCTCGTTCAGATCGACAATCACAAGTCATGTATGGACTTCGTCATCGTCCTTCAGATGAGAACGCTTGATGCTTTGATTCTTTGGCTTGGCTTGGACTTCAGTTTTTTTAGAGGATAAGGACCAAGGGAAGGTCCTATACCCAATAAAAAAAATGAACAGACGGGCTGAAAAACGCGTCTTGGCCATGTTGAATAGGAGAAGAGAGGGCTTTGCCTTGGGGGGGAGTGCTCCCCAAGGGACTTCAATCACCTTTTGGTGTTTGGTGCAGCAGAGTTTCTTCAGAGTAGGAGAGCTTCTGGATGATCTTCCTGGCTAATTCTCTCCGATTTTTTTGGTTGAATCTCTGGATTTTTTCTCTCTCTGGATCCGTTCTTCTTAGAATGATCTCCTATTTATAGGCCTTTGGTAGCCATTTAGGAGTGTTTATGAGCTTTGATGGCTTTAAAGCTCCATGATGGGAGGAGTTACAAGTTTTTATTTCTTGATTTTGTAACTCCTTTTTCCTTGAATCTGATTAGCCAATGGAGAATGATAGGCTTTTAATCACTTTTAATCTCCATGATGAGAGGAGTTTCATGGCTTTAATGCCATGATGACTTTGACTTGTAACTCCCATTTTCTTGCTTCTGATTGGGCTGTCCAAAATAATGAGTTAATGACCGCATTTAGTTGGGTCAATTAACAGCATTAAGTGGTCGCCGGGGATTTGAAGAGTCACGGGCTGTGCCGTGTCTTTTGAAATTCGACGATGGATCTTTGTCGGATGACCATGCAACTTCAGACATAAATTGCTAATAATGGGCCGGTACCATCTGTCTTGTCGATTTCTTGATCGGTCGGATAGAAAGTGTACTTTCTTGATCGGCTGGTTGGAGATCTTGGAGAGATCGATGACGATTTCATGCTCTTGATGGCGGATCCGAGATGTCGACGAAGATCAGTCGTTTTCGAGCGTCGAAAATCAGATTTTCAGGAAATCACAGGGGCTGGAACTCTCGAAACGTGAAAAGAATCGGAAAAAGGGCCTTCCGGCGGAAATCTGGCGACCCAGATTTCCAGGGTCGCCGGAGACCATGGGGGGATTTTCCCCTTTGGTCGCCGTTTCGTCAGCCGTTTTTCGAGTTTTTTTTTTGTTTTTTTTTTTTCTCCTATATTTTCTTGATATTTTATCTTCATTTTTCGTCTTGGTTCTCCTGAAGAAAGCCCGATAAGAAGTCGTGCAAATCAGAGCACAAAGTTTCCTACTTTTTGGAAAAGCCGAAGACTTTGCCGTGCAGAGTTGTCAATTTTTGTCAAGAGTCGAAACTAGGTCAAACGAAGTCGGAATGACCTGAAATTTGACGTGAAGCCTCCTGAGCATCAGATAGGACCAACCATGGGCTTTCGTTTGAGTTTTGAAGTCGTTTGGGGTCCCGTCGCTGCTAGGCTTGATTTCGCCTCGAGGAAGATGTCGTGTTTTGATGTGCAGTCAACCGATGTCCAATTGACTTGAAATTTAACAGGGAGCCTATTGAGCCATTTTGAGATAATCCATTAGCTCCGATTTGGATGTCATGGTCCCGGGGTGCTCCGCCGTCGGTAGCCTTGATTTTCTTTCGGAGCGTCAAAGTCGGGTCAAACGTTGTCGGAATGACCTGAAATTTGATGTGCAGCCCTTTTGAAGCATATTGAAGCCGCCCATGTGCTCCGTTTGATGAGTAATGGTCCCGGTGGTTCTCGCTGCCGGGAGGCTTAATTTTCTTTCGGAGGGTCAAAGTCGGGTCAAACGTCGTCGGAATGATCTGAAATTTGATGTGGAGCCTTTAGGAGGTATTTTGAAACCATCCGTAAGCTCTGATCAAAGTTTTAATGTCTTCGATGCCGCCGCCGCTAGGAGCGCTTGTTTGGCTGCTGGAGAAGTGAAGTTAGGCCAAATGATGTCAAAATGGCCTGAAACTTGATGTAGAGCCTCCTGGTGGTATCTTGGGGCCAGCTATGCACTTTGTTTTATATGTCAGGGTCTCTTGTTTCACCACTGCCGGGAGCGCCTACTCAGCTGTTGGAGGAGTGAAGTTGGGTCAAATGATGTCAAAATGACTCGAAACTTCATGTGAACTCCTCTTTTGGTTGTCTTGAAGGATCTTACAGTTTTTGTTTGATTCTGACAAGATCTGATGCTTGAAGTAGCATTGCCCATTTTTAGTAGGATGCGGCTTCATGTAGCTTCTTGATGTTTGAAGAGGCAAAGTGACATTTTTGGTGTCAACACACATATCTGCTGTATGTAGATCTCATCCATATACATATATCACATCTAATATACTAATGGGACCCGGTTCATCTCATGAATCATTATGTCATATGTATTGGTTATGTGCATTAAGTAATAAAACACCATTCATCTTATCAAAGGAAAGCATGATTTTATTGATAAATAAAGAAATTAATCAATTTATTACATCAACTGATGGATTGAGACCATACAATCTAACAACTTGCGCCAAGCTTGAACCAGCCTCTGTAAGAGTACCGATTGGGCTCATCTCGGTCTCGATATAAGGCACCTCGGCAATAGTGCCAGGATGCATCCGAATCTGGTCTTAGTATCACCTTCAGCTCGGTACGTCCACAGAGATAGGTACTAGACCATGATTGTTCTTCCACAAAGTTACGGCTACGTTACTGAACGTGCTGATAGACAAGACAGGCGCCGAATAATGATCAGGTGTCGCCTTGATCAATCACATCCACATTAATATGAGAGGTCATCTCTTGATTCGACCAGACAGTATCTCCACCTACCCCCACTAAGAGAGAGCCAGGTGAAAACCTCTACATATATAAGGGTAAGGATCCCTTCGGAGGTATGTTTTTTACAACATCGTGCAATACTAGCATAATTGCCTCTCATCTCCATCCTTTATTCAGTGATAGCACTAACTTAAGCATCGGAGAGCCTTCGGCCGACGGCAGCCAGGGTCTCTGATTTCTATTTCTCCTTCCTGTTAGACCCCGACCCAGACCAATCCGATTAGTGTGTGATGAGTATGTGTTTAGTCCTAAGTGGGTTTAGTTATGGTTGGGTTAGAAGTGATTAGTTTTAGTCTTGGATATAGCTTTGGTAATTTTGAGAACGTTTAATATTAGTTAGACACACTCAGGATGGCCTGAGTGCACGTGTGAGCTTGGGAAGATCGTATCGATTTCCGTGTGATTGTGATTTTGATTTCATTTGATTGATATTTCGACGTGTTACAACTTTCGTATTAAGCCCATTCATGTTTGAAGCCCAAAAACCCAAGTTTTGGCCCAAAGAGGGTAAAATTGTCTTTCTTGCACAAATCTGGACACAATTTTCGAGACTTCAAAACTATGTCAAAAATATACTTTTTGGAAACTAGATATTTCGACGATCGTTTTATCCTTCTTCGTCAAAGTCATCCGAGGCCCACAAGGTCATGTTTTAGCCATTTCAAGTTCAAGCCCAATGGGCCCATGAGTCATCACTTAAGTCTCCTTTCTTCCTCTCTTTCATTCACTTTCCCCAATCTCTGCAACTTCTGAACCTAGGGCAAGAAAAACCCTTTTTCTCTCCCTCCTCATTTCCCCTTGCATGATCTAGTTAGAGAGCTCCAAATAAAGCTTCAAGTTCATCATCTTCTCCATCTCATTGCAAGCTCTCTATTGGTACAAGTTTCTTGGAGTTTCTTTTGGGACAAGATCTACATTTCCTCTCTTCTCTCTTGTGTGACCATTCCTAGGTAAGAGCTTCAACCCACATCTTTCATGGAGTCTTTTTAGTCCTTTAAGATCATGATTTTCCTAGTTTCAACCCTTTTTCTAAATGGGTTTCTTGTTTTCAAGATTTAGTGAGTTGTGTGGTTTTCTCTTGGATTTTCTTGTAGTGTTGATTAGCTTGAGGAAGTACTTGAGGAGGAGTGTTTAGCTTTGGTCAAGGCAAGTGATCTTTATAGGCTTCATGTGCATTGTATTTTGATTCTATTTCGTTTTAGGAATTGTGCATGTGATTTGTCTACAAGTTTATGATTTTATCTTACTTGATTTGGATGTGTGGATGATGATAAATAAACCCTTGGTGAGCATGAAGGCTCAAGGGATGATATGTGGTTGGTGGATGAGAAGAAGGGGAAGAATGTAGTGAAAGATGTGCAAAGAAAGGGAAATTTCCGCACTCAGCGAGCTCAGGCAGCAGCCTGTTCGCTCGAGCGACCCCTGGGTCCGCTCGAGCGAACATGCCACTGTCTCCTATGGAGCGAGGCAGTGAGTCGTTCGTTCGAACGCATTTTATTATTCGCTCGAGCCAACATTCGCTCGAGCGAACTGTCTACGCCTTGTAAGGTCCGCTCGAGCGAAGTGTCTCGCTCGAGCGAAGTGTCATCAACGTGACAGGTTCGCTCGAGCGAACCTGCCAGTTGCAGGAAGATGAGTTTCTTTCCATTTTGTGTATTTTTCTTGAGGTCCAAAAACTAGACTATGTTAAGGGTTTTGACTTGACATTGTGTAAATGAAACCTCGAAATGCCACCCAACCTCTAAGGACACCAATTCTTGTATATTCTGACATTTGGAGTTTCAATTACACAAAGGTCAATTTGTAGCCTTAGCACATGCTTGTCAGATTTCGTATTTGAATTTTCGTCTTGGTACTATAAGTACAAACGTGCACTTGTTTTGTATTTCAAGTATAAGTTTGTTTTGAAGTTTTGTTAAGAAAAAGGGGATCACTTCCTAAGCGTGTTTTGCATAAATATTATGCCTCGTGTCAGTCGTGCTCGTCGTGTTGTGATAAGTGATTTCCCCCTTTTTATCTCGACGTGTTTGATCGTTTGTGATCATTTGTTATGGCACCCAAATGTTTTGTTGGGCTCATCTTGATGTGTTTTGCTACACGCTTCCGCATACTTGTACGTGTGAGCCAGATTCCGCGTGTCTTTGGGAATCCTCACCGCGGGAACCTGTGGGAAAGCAATTAACAACACCGAATGCAATGCAACACTCGTCGCGGGCCCGGGATCCGTTCCGGGGTTCGCGACACTTCCCTTTTAGGTTCTAAGGCGATCTATCTCCCCCAAAGAAGCTTAAACAGCATCATCATGAGTGCCACACTCACCTTATCTAAGTCCGTAATTTTTAGGCACTCACAATTGGCGCCATCTGGGGGGAATGATCAACAAAGCCATGCCTCTAGAAGCGGCGAAGCATCTGTAAAGCCCCGCCACCATCATCGACAACCCACTATCGAATGAGATCCAAGGAAAGTCTGATGCGACAGGCGTGGGACAACCTCTAACTCAGACATGTTCATCAGCAAAGGGGGTGATAGCACCTCCCTAGCAAAGCGCTCCTCCACTGAAGCACCCCCAACAAAGTGTTGTCCTGCTGGAGACTCCCCTGCGGAGCAAAAGTTCTAGCAGCAGGCAGGTCTCGTCATTTCCTCCACCAGGTGGATCGCGGCAGCGATCATGATAAAGATCCATCCCTTATTGATACCAGGACCCGAAGCCGTGGCCCTCACATCCTTCAAACAAGCTCTGCTGCCAAGCAGTGTGCTTCAAAGGGACCTCTTTCGGTTCCCAATGGTCATGGTGAAAGCACTGATCGCCAGGGCGAACCAAGATGAAGCTCGAGCTCACGAGAGCTTCAATCTTTGGTGGGAAAAGTTCCCCCAAAAAAGAAACGACAGTCTCGGAAATAATTCCTTGAATAGCCATGTAGTCTTCATCCCCAGCTCCCGGTTCGGTGATAGCACCAGCCATAGCTCGGACAGTTCCAATTGCGACAGCTCCAGCAGCAGCCTCGGCGATATCACCAGCCACGACTCGGGTAGAAGCACAACCCAACAAGAGTTTCAGCTGTGGCCTCAGTGACTGCACCGACCACAGCTCAGCTCCTTCAATTGATAACCCCAGCAACGGCCTCGGTGATAACACCAGCTGCTGCTCGGACAATCTCAATCATGACAGTTCCAGCAAAGGCCTCGGTGATAGCACCAGCCACAGCTTGGACAATTCTAATCTTCACAGCTTCGGCCACGACCTCGGTGACAGTACCAGCCTCAGCCCAGCTTCTTCAAACATGAAACAAAGTGTCAGCAGCAGCCTCAGTGACAGCACCGGCCTCCGCTACACAGCTTCAGCGTCGGGCCTCGATGGCAACACCAACCTCAACTTATAAAGTCTCGGCAATGGCCTCGGTGATAGCGCCAGCCATGACTCGAATGACTTTACTCACGATAACTCCGATCCTCGCCAAGTTACAGAACTCGGCAACAGTCCCAGCTAGGTGACAGCACCAGCACAGAAGATACGACAACTCGGTTACAGAACCAGCTGTAAAAAAGTGTCGTAGTTATGCAACTCAGCAAAGGTCTCAGCTCGGTGACAGCACCAGTATGGAAAAGACCACAGCTCGGTTACAGAACCAGCTGCACAAAATGCCGCAGTTATGGAACTCGGCAGCAGTCTCAGCTTGGTGACAACACCAGAACAGAAGAAACGACAGCTCGATTACAGAACCAGCTGCACAAAAGTGTCGTAGTTATGGAACTGGGCAAAGGTCTCAGCTCGGTGACAACACCAGCATGGAAAAAACCACAACTCGATTACCGAACCAGCTGCACAAAATGCCACAGTTATGGAACTCGGCAACAGTCTCAACTCGGTGACAGTACCAACACATAAGAGACGACAACTTGGTTACAGAACCAGCTGCACAAGAGTGCCGCATTTATGGAACTCGGCAAAGGTCTCAGCTCGGTGACATCAGCAGCATGAAGAGACCACAACTCGGTTACAGAACCAGCTGCACAAAATGCCGCAGTTATGGAACTTGGCAGTAGCCTCAGCTTGGTGACAGCACCAGCACAAAAGAGACGACAACTCGGTTACAGAACCGGTTGTACAAGATTACTGCAGTTATGGAACTTGGCAGCAGTCTCTGCTCGGTGATAACACCAGCAAAGAAGAGACTGTAGCTCGAGTACAGAACTAGCCAACCTGGTCACAGGACCAAACAAGCAACACGCCATTTTATGGAACTCGATGGCTATCCTAGTTCAGTTATAAAACCAAACTATGCAGTTGAAGAACCTGATCGCTTCCTGTGAAAGTTTAGTTCGGTTGCGGAACCAGCTAAAGTTTTCTATCCCAAAGGTGCAAGTACTTCTTAAAGTTATTTAAACTTCAGTGCAATTAGAATTCCTGTTGACCCGAGTTCGATTAGCCTGAGTCACTTCTGGCTATGGAACCAAAGTCGTTTGCCTAGTGGTCTCTCAGTTCCGGTTACTGAACCGAACTCAACTACTAGGTGAAAAATTGGGCGTTTGTGTTAAGAACCCGGTTGTGGAACAAAAGTAAAGCACACATGTTATTTTCAAGAAAGAAGGCAAGTATGAATGTAAAAAAAACCCCGTGAAAAACCATTCAAAATCCATTCAAATATGAAAACAAGAACCCATTTCGAAATAGGTGTTGCATGTTAGAAAAATAAGCTCTTTAGGAGTAGAAAGGAATCCATGGAAAAGATGGATTGGAGCACTTACCTAGAGATGACCAAACAAGAAGAGATGAAGAAAATGGAGAGCTTGCCCCACTAGAAACTCCAACAAATTTGTATCAATCGAAAGCTTGCAAGGAGAGGAAGAAGATGTTGGTCTTGGAATTCTATTTGGAGATCTCTAGCTTGAGTATGCAAGAGGGGAAAAGTGAAGAAGAAAAAGGGTTTCTCAGCCCTAGGTCTTGAAAGTTGCAGGATTTGGGAAAGTGAAAGAGAAAGGAGGAGTTGACTTAAACACTTGCAAAATGAGGCCCAATGAGTCTAATCCCTGCATTGACAAAAACATGATTTTGTGGACCTCAAATGAACTCGACGAAGAAGGATAAAATGATCCTTGAAAAATCTAGTTTCCAAAAAGTATATTTTTTACATGGTTTTGAGATCTCGAAATTTGTGTCCAGATTTGTGTATAAAAGACAATTTTACCCCTTTTTGGGCCAAAACTAGGATTTCTGGGGTTCAAACACGAACGGGCCGAAAATGAAAGTTGTAACGAATAATAAAACCATTCAAATGAAATAAAAATCATAATTAAAATGAAAATCAAAACAATCCTCCGAAGCTTACACGTACACTCAGGCCTTCCTGAGCGTGTCTGACTAACACTAAACGTTCTCAAGATTCCCAAAGTTATGTCCAGGACTAAAACTAATTATTTCTAACCGAACGACAACTAAACCCACTTAGGACTAGACACACACTAATCACACACTAATCGAATTAGTCTGGGTCGGTGTCTAACATCCTCCACCCCTTAGGATATTTGGTCCACCAAATAAAATAAACATTTACCTCTGGTAAATGTTGTGGATACTTCCTCTGCACTTGATCTCTCAATTCCCATGTGGCTTCCTCTGGTTCGTGATTTTCCCAAAGTACTTTGACCCAATGAATAGTACGATTCCTCAATTCTTGCTCTTTGGTATCAATGATCATGACCGGTTTTTCCACATATGAGGCATCTTCTGGAATTTCCAAAGGCTCCTGCTGTAGTACATGCGATGGACTAGAAACATAATTTTTGAGCATAGAAACATGAAATACGTTGTGCACCCCGTAGAGTTCCGGTGGTAACACAAGTCTATATGCGACATCTCCAATCTTGCTCAAAATCTCATATGGACCAATAAACCTTCTTGACAATTTGCCTTTCTGTCTGAATCTCAAAGTTCCTCTAACTAGTGAGATTTTCAATAACACTTTGTCGCCCACTAGAAACTGCAATTCTCTTCTGTGAGTACTGCATAACTCTTCTGTCTACTTCGGGTGATCTTCAAACGTTCCTGAATCAGTTTGACCTTGTCACTTGTCTCTCCAACTTTCGTCGGTCCATGAAAACTACACACACCGACTTCTTCCCAACAAACCGGAGTTCTGCATCTTCTGCCATAGAGTGCCTCAAAAGGTGTCATACCGATGCTAGAGTGGTAGCTATTGTTATAAGCAAATTCACAAAGCGGTAAGCACTCATCCCACTGAACCTTGAAACCTAATACACAAGCACGTAACATGTCTTCGAGAGTCTGTATCGTCCTTTCTGACTGACCATTTTTCTAAGGATGATATGCAGTGCTGAACTGGAGTTTAGTACCCATACACTCATGAAGAGTTTTCCAAAACTTTGAAACAAACCTGCTGTCTCTATTTGAAGTAATGGAGATGGGCTGACCATGTTTACTAACAATCACATCAACAAATAGTTTTGCAAGTGGCGCCATGTGCATCATATTCCCTGTCTTCATTGGAATGAAATGAGCAGACTTTGTCAGAAGATCTACAATAATCCAAATTGCATTATTTCCCTTCTTGGTATTCGGCAAACCGGAGACGAAATCCATGGTGATGTGCTCCTATTTCCACTCTGAAATCTCCAACGGTTAGCAAACTTGGGGGCTTCTGATGTTCTGCTTCAATCAACTGACATGTTAGACAACGAGACACAAAAACTGCTATCTCTCTCTTCATGTTGTTCCACCAAAATCTATTCTTCAAAATGTGGTACATCTTCGTGCTGCCCGGATGTATGGAATATCTTGTGCTGTGAGCCTCATTCATTATTTCACTCTTCAAGTCATCCACATTTGGTACACACAACCAGTCACGGAAATACAGTATCCCATTCACCATCTTGAAATCTGGACGTTCTGTGATATGTTCTACTATCTTTGCCAAGTTCGGGTCTTGCAACTGACTTTCCTTGATCTTCTGGATGAAAGTAGGTTCCGATACTGTCATGTTTGCTAACATTGCACCTAGCTTTAGGGTTTACACCTCCACACCCAACTCTTCAAACTGCTGTAAAACACCAAATCCCTCTCAAACTGGCCATGATCACTGATTTTCTGCTCAATGCATCAGCTACAACATTCACTTTGCCTGGATGATACTTGATTGGGAAGTCATAATCCTTGATATACTCCATCCACCGTCTCTGTCTCATATTTAAGTCCTTTTGCGAGAATAAGTATTGCAAACTTCGGTGATCTGAATGGACTTCAAATTTCTCCTTGTAGAGGTAATGTCTCCACATCTTCAAGGTAAATACAACTGCTGCCAATTCCAAGTCATGAGTTGCATTGTTCTTCTCATTTAATTGCATTGTTCTTCTCATGATCCTTCAACTGTCTCGAGCCATAAGCAATCAACTTGCCATCCTGCATCAGTACACAACCCAGTCCCACATTCGAAGCATCTATATAAACAATAAACCCGCCGCTGCCCGATGGCAATGTAAGGATTGGAGCTGTGGTTAACCTTCCCCTTCAACTCTTGAAAACTTGTTTCACACTGTTCGGTCCAAACAAATGGAACATTCTTCCTGGTCAATTTAGTTAACGGTGCTGCAATGGATGAAAAACCTTGGACAAATATTCGGTAATAGCCTGCTAACCCCAAAAAGCTTCTGATTTCTGTCACACTGCTTGGTCTCACCCAATTAACAATTGTTTCTATCTTGGTTGGATCAACAGCTAAGCCTTCTCTGGAGATGTTGTGGCCTAGGAAAGCAACCTGTTCTAACCAGAATTCGCACTTACTGAGTTTTGTATAAAGCTGGTTGTCCCTCAAAAGTTGTAATGTTGTCCTCAAATGTTCTTCATGCTCCTCCTTACTCTTAGAATACACAAGGACGTCATCAATGAATACCACTATAGAGTGATCCAAATACTTGTTAGATAGTATGGTCTCAATACCAGTATATGATGAATAGATTGATTAATTTCTTTATTTATCAATATAATCATGCTTTCCTTTCATGAGATGAATGGTGATTTATTACTTAATGCACATGACCAATATATATGACATAATGGTTCATGAGATGAACCGGGTCCCATTAGTATATTAGATGTGATATATGTGTATGGATGAGATCCACATACGGGAGATATGTGTCACAAATCTTATACTTAAAATATCTTCACAATCAGTGATGAGATTGGGCATCTCATCTGACAAGGTTGCAGCACTTTGATCACTATGAGATAGTGTGATTTGTCTCGATCATCAGAATGTAAGATTCTGGATCATAGTGCTGGTACATTGGATGTATTGAAGGACCATGAGAAACACCTTATATACACTGTCTTTACTTTAAGGTCTGCTCTCATAATTCCCTAGCAATAGGCTCATAATCCTGAGACATTAATGAACTCAAGTTTCTATCTATGCATTTGCTTTGAGTCACCAATGAGTGAGGCCAATTGTAGGTCAACACCTCGGTGATTTGGGTATGTGGTAGTAGAGCTGTGGGAACATTCAATGGTCAAGATGGAATCTATCTTTAATATCACCTTGTGCCAATTAATGAATTTATCATTGGTAAGTGCGCACCCATTTCAATTAAGAGTTAATTGGATCAGTACCAAATGATCATTATAATTGATTGGGGCTCAAGGATAATAAGATATGGATCTAATTTGGTGGACATGTCCAATTGATCCTTGGATATAGATGGAGGGGCCTACTTGTGGTAATGTGGAAGTTTAGGGTCTTCATTGTAATTTATTCCTAAGACTGGAGTGCAATTGCATTTATATAGTGAAGTTATTTGCAATTAACTGTGGGCCCGGATTGCACATGAGATGTGGGGTCGCGTGTCCCAGTTGGAACCAGCTTTCTAAGGAATCCCTAGTGGTCCCCACGCTAGCCCAATATATTAGAAAGATACTAATTATAGTAGAACTCTAAAAGGAAATAGAAAGTTACTATTTCTATTTGAAGTGAAACTTCTAATAGTGGTAATCGTAAGTTACTAATTATTAATGGAAGTAGGACTTCTATTTTAATTAGTAAAAGAGGAGGTTACTAATCATATTTGAAGTAAGACTTCTAATTGTGATTTAGTAAGCAACTAATTGTAGTGGAAGTAAGACTTCTATTTCAATTAGTAAGAGGAGGTGGCTTCAATGCTATAAAAGGAGAAGAAGAGAGCCTTGGACGTCCCTAATGTTACTCCATGTAGGGATTCACGCCCAGCCCATTTAAGAGTGCAAGAGTTGCACTCCTCTCTTCCTCTCCCTCTTCTAGTTCTCTTCTAGTTTCCTTTAGGGTTTTTCTCTTGGAGATCCCACCATCTTCTTGAGAAAAGAGAATCTGATATGGGACATAGCTTGGAAGATCAAAGGGTGTTGGAGATCTTAATTTGATTAGTGAAGGTGTTCATCATCAAAGAAAGAGATCAACTTCTCCATTAGAGCATTACAAAGCTCCAAAGGTATAATCTACATCCTTGTATGTTGTGGATTTCGTGGTTGCTTGTTTATGTGCTATTTTCTATCTTCTAGATAGGTTATATTGATGTACATGGTTTATGAGTTTGAGGGATTGCATCCTGGATTGGGTTTGTTGCCTTCTAGATAGTTGATCCCTGCATCAAGTGGGTCAAAAGTTTTTGAAACCTATCTGAATGGCCCACCTAGTTTCCAACAATATTGTGCGGAGACTTTGTTCATAAGAGCCATAAAGACTGTGGGTGCATTTGTCAAACCAAAGGGCATCACTAAGAACTCGTAATGCTCATATCTTGTTCTAAAAGCCATTTTCTGAACATCTGAGTCTCTAACTCTCAACTGATGGTACCCTGATCTCAGGTCTATCTTGGAAAAATAGGTTGCTCCTTGCAATTGATCAAATATTTCGTCTTTCCTTGGCAATGGGTACTTGTTCTTGACGGTCACATGATTCAATTTTCTGTAATCTATGCACATTCTCAAACTTCCATCTTTCTTTTTCACAAATAACACTGGTGCTCCCCACGGTGAAACACTTGGCCTAATGAAGTTTTTGCTCAACAATTCCTGTAATTGAAATTTTAGTTCACCCATTTCTGCTGGAGCCATCCTGTATGGTGCAATAGAGATCGGAGTTGTCCCTGGAAGGAGCTTAATTGTGAACTCAACTTCTTTGATTGGTGGTAATCCCTGGATTTCTTCTGGAAAAACATCCGAAAATTCACACACAATGGGGATATCCTCCACCCCTTGGGACTGTTTATCCTCCGTGATAAACGCAATAAATGCCTGACACTCACTCTAAACTAATCTGCTTGCCTCAACACTGAAGTAAATGATGCCTGAGTTTTCCTCTTGTTCCCTTGAAATATCAATTCTGCTTGTGCTCCTTGGAATCTGAATGTTATGGTTTTACTAAAACAATCCATAGTGGCATGATATGCTTCTAACCAATCCATACCTAAGATGATATCAAAATCATGCATGTCCAAAACAATGAGGTTGGCTGATAAATTAACATCTCCTTACAAAACTGTACAACTAGGTAATAGGTTCTACACACAACTTGTTTCCCTATTGGTGTGGTGACAATTAGAATATAATCCAATTCACTATGTGGTGCATCAATTACTTAGCAAAAGTAGTAGATAAAAAAGAATGTGTGGATCTATGATCAAATAAAATCTGAGCTTCAACCCCACAAATTAGAAGTTTACCTTCCACCACGTCTCCCGCGGCTTCAGCATCCGCACGGTTGAGGTAATATAAGCGTCCATGCATTTGTAGCCTATTCGGTGCTTGATCTTGTCTTCCTTGGGCATGTCTGTTCTATTGTGGAGGACGAGCATTTTGATTCGGTGCTTGTGGCCTGGCCTGCTGCTGTTGCTGTGGTGGTCTAGTTTGATTCTGAACTGGTGTTTGATTCTGAGGAGGTACTCGTCTCTGTTGTTGATTTCTATTGCCTTGAGTCGGAAGTTGTGGGCAATCCTTGATTACATGGTTCATAGCCCCACATTTGAAACAGCCACCGGTGGCCTTACGACATTCATGAGTTTCGTGGTTCTTACCACAATGGCCACAACCTTGCCTCACTTGACTCTGTTCCTACTTCGGTTTCTTGTTATGATGCTGCTTCTGATTTTGCTGCTGGTAGTGTTTTTTCTTGTCATGAATGATCAGGTTGTTAATATCTTCAAACTTATATGCCCATTTGACAGCCTCTTCATATGTAGCTGGTGGAACTACTCATATGACATTCCTCATGATAATCGGGTTCAATCCTTCCAAGCATATTGTTATCTTTTTCTGCTCAGTGTCAATCAACTCGGTAGCATATCTAGCCAATCTCTCAAACTTGGTGACATAGTCTAGCACAGTCATACTGCCTAGCTTTAGCTGCTGGAACTCAATAGCTTTCTGCTTCTTGACATGGGAGGGAATGTACTTATCTTGAAACTGTGTCTTGAATGCTGCCCACGCGTTTTCATTAGCCATTGCCATATATGGGTCATTGACTGTTTGCCACCACTAATCTGCAGGCCCATAGAATAGTGAAGTTGTGAGGTTGACCTTCTGTCTCCTTGTGCATGTAAAGACATCAAAGATTTTCTCGGTATTAGCCAACCAGTCATCTGCAACTAACAGGTCCTCGCACTACTACAATTTAGCCTTTTTGCGACGCCAAAAAAGCATCACAGATAATATAAAAAGCGTCGCAATAAGTAATTGCGACACAAAAAACTAAGCGTTGCAAAGGGGTTGCAAATAATGGGTCGCAGAAAGATTAGCTACACTAAAGACTGCAGCGTGGCAATAAGAGTGAGTATTTGTGATGGTTTCAAAGAGTTGCTAATTACGTATCCATTGCGACGTATTATTGAAAGTCCGGGGATCCGAACCCTAAAGGGGGGGGTGTCATGTCCCCCAAAATAAGAATTGGGAAAAAACGTGACAAATAAATTAAATTCAAATTTTCCTGTGTTTAATACAACACAAGCTTCTAAAAAGTGGACCCACAAAAAAAAATTTCATCCTGTGGTGAGTCAAGATATATTTCATTAAATGCAACGGAAGCTTATTCAATTGGTATTCAATGATCATAAATAAGATTCAACACGAAAATCAAATAAACATTAAATGTTAAAGTTGCAGGAAGAATTGTAAGTCCATGGGGATCCGAACCCTAGAGGGGGGGTGAATAGTGTGAGCTTCAATCATGACCAATTTTAATCAATTTTAACTTCTTTAAAACAAACTAGTCACAAGTGATGATTATCAAACAATATGCGGAAGCTAACAAAAGAATCACCACAAAGCAATGACCATCACACAAGGATTTATAGTGGTTCGGCCTGAATGCCTATATCCACTAACGGCTTGTGAATCAACACCCCACCGGATTTCCACTATTTATGCTGTTCAATAGGCTAAGCAATAACCTTTACAATATGCTTTCCAAGGCTAAGCAATAACCTTTACAATGATGTTTTTCAAGGCTAAACATCAACCTATACATTATGCTTTTATAGGCTAAGCAATAACCTCTTCAACCAATGGTTGGTTATCTCACTAAATTAGTGTCTAACATACACTTGATGGAGATTCTATTTAGCTCATTACAATGCCTCTTAAATAGGCGGATATGGAAGTGAAAAACTAATACACACTCACACTATGAATGCAAAGATGAAAGTACATGAAGTGTGTGTGTGTGGTCCTCAATCATTTTGAAAATGAAAGCTCATAAATGTATGCCTAAGGCTTTTGAAAGTTTTAGCTCATAAAACATTTATGATTGAGGAAGTAATGCAATCACATGTTAAAAGTAACAACTTGTTAATGAGATCAAAGATTTACAAGTTGTATGAAATGAATTAGCTCTAAACATGTGATGCATAGGGATGTCAATCAAATCAACATGAAGCTCAAAACATAAAAATAGATTTGATTGAAAAGAGGGGACAAATCATATGTAATTATAAATACAACTTGAAAGTGATATACCTATCAAAGTAAGGCATGTTGTGAAACTTTAAAACAATAATACACATATGATTTGTAAAGATGTTGAATCCAAAACATAAGATACATTTGAAAGAGATTTTCTTATGATGGAAAAACAACACCCAAAGATTCAACAAAGTATATGAATCATGTTACATATTTCATTAACATGATCTACTTAGATTTACCAAAGATAAAGTACTACTTTGATTGAATCAAATGGTGATGCATCCAAAACAATAGATCTATTCAAAATATAAGACATGCTAAGGATACAACACATCATAGGTTAACATGTTACTAAAGATTTACCAATGATAAAACAAAACATGAAAACATATGATTTGTAAAGAAGTTGAGTCCAAAACATAAGATAGTTTTGAAAGTGATTTTCTTATGATGGAAAACAACAACCAAAGATTCAACCAAGTATAGGAATCATGTTACATATAATTTCAAAGGTTTTTTCATTAACATGATCTGTTAGGAATTTTCTAGATTGCAATTTGATGGATGCATTATCATTCAAAGCATCATTTGATTTACACACTTGCATTGGTTTTAAATAAACTTGAAATCTTGTTTTATTCATGCATTGCTTTTAAGATTTGTAAAAGTATTGATTTATGCATGATTTGTTTTTTCATCTTGGATGCATTTGATTTAGAAAAGAGTTTTCAAGAAATCAAGCAAGCCTTTGTTTTAAAAGTTTTGAATCTTTTTAGGCTTTTTATGTCATGTTTTAAAAACCATTAGAATCTTTAAAACATGTTTTCCAAGCTTGATTTAGTGGCCAAAAGGTCCCCCAAAGAAATAACTTTGAAATGACAAAAGTTGGATTTTTTGTCAAAAGGGGGGTTGTCCCGGCAGTGTCGTCGGTCGACCGAGAGGCAGGTCTCGGTCGACCGAGACAACTGCAGGCAAAAATTGCCTGGGAGCACCAACGGTCAGAAATATGACCGTTGTGTGTTCTCGGTCGACCGAGGCCTGTTTCTCGGTCGACCGAGAACTAGCCGTTGGCCACTTTTCCCTATAAATATGAGTTCTTTCCCTTGCCAAATGTTGGGAATTTTTAACCCCTCCTTGAGAGGATTTGAGGCATATCAAAAGGGAAAAGAACCAAGGGATGAAGGGGAAGATTAGGAAAGCTAAAGCTTGGATTAATGAAGTTAAACCACCAAGTAGGCTCTTCCTTTCTTAATCATATGTTTGCATGCTCTTGTTTTATTTTTGGTAAATCATTTCTAGCATGTTAAACTATGTTTGTGTTGTGTCCTTAACATATTTTATGTTTTGAGTTGATTTATTGTTTTGGATACAACATCACATGATTCAATCCAAGTAGTACTTGAATTGGTAAATCAAAGTAGATCATGTTAATGAAAGAACTTTGGTAAATCATATGTAACATGATCCATATACTTGGTTGAATCTTTGATTGTTGTTTTCCATCATAAGAACATCTCTCTCAAAACTAACTTATGTTTTGGATTCAACTTCTTTACAAATCATATGTTTTCATGTTTTGTTTTATCATTGGTAAATCTTTGTAACATGTTAATCTATGATGTGTTGTATCCTTAGCATGTGTTATATTTTGAATAGATCTATTGTTTTGGATACATCACCATTGATTCATCAAAGTAGTACTTTATCTTTGGTAAATCTAAGTAGATCATGTTAATGAAATATGTAACATGATTCATATACTTTGTTGAATCATTGGTTGTTGTTTTTCCATCATAAGAAAATCTCTTTCAAATGTATCTTATGTTTTGGATTCAACATCATTACAAATCATATGTGTATTATTGTTTTTAAAGTATCAACTTGCTTTACTTTGATAGGTATATCATTTTCAAGTTGTCTTTATAATTACATATGATTTGTCCCCTTCTTCAATCAAATCTAATTTTATGTATTGAGCTTCATTGATGATTTGATTGACATCCCTATGCATCACATGTTTAGAGCTAATCCATTTTATACAACTTGTGTAACTTTGATATCATTAACAAGTTGTTACTTTTAACATGTGATTGCATTACATCCTCAATCATAAATGTTTTTGAGCTAAAACCTTCAAAAGCCTTAGGCATACATTTATGAGCTTTCATTTTCTAAATGATTGAGGACCACACACACACACTTCATATGTTTTCATCTTTGCATTCATAGTGTGAGTGTGTATTAGAATTTCACTTCCATATCCGCCTATTTTAGAGGCATTGTAATGAGCTTAATAGAATCTCCATCAAGTGTATTATAGACACTAATTTAGAGAGATAACCAACCTTGTGGTTGAAGAGGTTATTGCTTAGCCTTTAAAAGCATCTTGTATAGGTTGATGTTAAGCCTTGAAAAACATCATTGTAAGGTTATTGCTAAGCCTTGGAAAGCATATTGTAAAGGTTATTGCTAAGCCTTGGAAAGCATATTGTAAAGGTTATTGCTTAGCCTATTGAAAAGCATAAATAGTGGAAATCCGGTGGGGTGTTGGATCACAAGCCGGTAGTGGATGTAGGCATTGAGGCCGAACCACTATAAATCCTTGTGTGATGGTGCTTGCTTTGTGGTGATTGTTTATATTAGCTTCCGCATATTGTTTGATAATCATCACTTGTGACTAGTTTGTTTTAAAGAAGTTAAAATTGTTAAAATTGGTCATAAAAGAAGCTCACCCTATTCACCCCCCCTCTAGGGTTCGGATCCCCATGGATTTACATGATCTACTTAGATTTACCAATTCAAGTACTACTTGGATTGAATCATATGGTGTTGTATCCAAAACAATAAATCAACTCAAAACATAAAACATGTTAAGGACATAACACAAACATAGTTTAACATGCTAGAAATGATTTACCAAAAATAAAACAAAGCATGAAAACATATGATTAAGGAAAGTAAAGCCTACTTGGTGATTTAACTTCATTAATCCAAGCTTTAGCTTTCCTAATGCTCCCCTTCATCCCTTGGTTCTTTTCCCTTCTATTTGCCTCAAAACCCCTCAAGGAGGGCCTTAAAATTCCCAACTTTTGGCAAAGGAAAGAACTCATATTTATAGCAAAAAGTGCCCAACGGCTAGTCCTCGGTCGACCTGCACACAGGCCTCGGTCGACCGGGAAGGCACAACGGTCAAATTTCTGACCGTTGGAGCACTTTTGGCCCTGACGGCCTGCAGTGTTCCCGGTCGACCGGGACCTCTGCGCCGGTCGACCGGCGACACTGCAGGGATCCCAAATTCCACTTTTGCAATTTCAAACTTATTCTTTGTGGAACTCTTTGGGCCATTAAATCAAGCTTTAAAAAACATGTTTTAAATCATTCTAAGGGTTTTAAAACATGGAACATAAAAAGCCTAAAACATTTTGAAAGATTTTAAAACTCATAGGCTAGCTTGATTTTCTAAAACTCTTTTCAAATCAAATGCATCCAAGATTTAAAAACAAATCATGCATAAATCAAAACTTTTTGAAGTCTAAAAACCATGCATGTATAAAACAAGATTTCAAGTTTATTTAAAACAACGCAAGTGTGTAAATCAAATGATGCTTGAATGATAATGCATCCATCAAATTGCAATCTATAAAATTCCTAACAATCTCCCCCTTTGCAATTTGATGGCAAACACACTCACCACTGAGATTATACACTTAGTCTTCAGCTCCCCCTCAGCTGGACAATGCTTGAAATCTTCTTGGATGCTTCTCTTAGCTTGGGCTCTTTTCTTCATTCTTCATGATGCTTGGAGCTTGATCATTCTTCCATCTTTCTTTCTTTAGCCAAGCATCTTCTTTAGCTTCCAAGCTTTCTTTCTTCTATTTGCTCTCCCCCTTTGACCATGCCACTTTCTCCCTTTGGCAAGGTATGTATTCTCTCCCCTTGTAGAAGATCATACAAAACCTCCCCTTAGGAAGCTTGGAAATTCTCTTCACTCTTTTGAGAACTTGCATACTTTCTCCCCCTTTGCCATTAAATTGCAAAGGTACCTACACACATGAAACAAGGAAAATACTTTTAGTAGCACCTGTTAACAAAGGAAATCGAAAGTGAAATACATAACAGGCTATCATGTGTGGTAGTAGTCTCTATGGGCTCAAAGGCAATCCAAGGGTCAATTTGATCAAAACTAATACTTCCTATGAAGGTTTACACTCCCCCTCAATCCATTCTCTTCTTTTGTCAAACTTTTGACAAGGTATAACTATTTGGTTCAAGAAGTAGATGGTTTAACCAAATGACGGTCAACTTCAAGGAAAGGATTAGATTCATTTAACTATAAAGCACAATTTGATCAAATTATCAAAAGAGAGCTAGGTCAAAAGAGAAAAGCAATCATGGATACCAATTGGAAAAATAAAGAATACCAATTGAGATTTAAAGATAAGTCTATTAAAACACAATCGCTCTAAAATGGATTTAAAAGTATAACTATTAGGAAAAATCCAAATTAGAGCTATCCATGATGAAATGGGGTTAATAAATCATAGCATCAAATAATCTAACTATGGAAAGCATATGCTATGAAAATTTTGAACTCATTTCAATCAATCAATAAATATGACTATTAAAGTGCAAGATGAGTGAAATGAAATTCAAACATGAAGCCAACCTCAACTAATAACCAACCAATATTATGAACACATAAACATGGTGGTCATGAGATATACCTATATGAGCAAAAGAGGTGGCAACATGAAAATTTATGATGCTAATGGTGTGTGACATGGAACAATCATATTACTAATCAAGTTCAAACCAATGCACACAAGGTTTATCACATTCACAAGAAATCAAATCAATCAAAAAAAATATACCAATTGAAACCAATTGAATTTGATAACATGATAAAGAGCAAGAATGTGGCAAACACAAAATTCCATCAAGCATCACAAATGCATATTCATCACTTTTAAAGATATAACTATTGAGCATAGTGATGAACAAGGTAAATTGCAATGCAAAATGATATGACTTTGAAATGCATGCAATTTCCAAAGTGTCAAGATCATATGAATTCAACATCTAAGATATCCATCAAACATATAGAAATATGAGGAATAGATTTCAAAGAGTTTCATATGATCAAGAACACTACTATGAAGTTGAAACATGTATAAGGGTGACATCATTTAGAGAAAGTACATGAATCAACATCATAACCATCCAAATAGAAATGACTATAAGGCATAGAGGATGGATTTGAGTTCTAGTATGGTTTCAACAAATATAATCAATACCACAACCATACATAGAACGATTTGACATTTGCATAGAGAGGATTAATCAACATTCAAGATCTAACTCATACCAAACATCAAAAAGGAATATAACTATTTAAGCACAAGAAGGTATGAAGTTAAGGGTAGCAATCTATCATGCAACATCTCCACTCTTAGTAAATGTACTAAGCTTACAATGCAATGGAAAATGGATATGAGGTTTAAACCAAATGAACTTAGCACATTAAATCACATATGTACTTATTAGGCTCAAATGATAATAGAACAAAAGATTTTACTATAAAGCACATAAACAATCATCAAAATGCATTAATGAGAATATACCAAGTTAGGCACAAACATGCAAATCAATGAAACCATATCCAACCAAGCAATGTAAGTCATCAAAATCAATTTGCATAAAAAGAATGTAACTAAAAGAGCAAAGATGCAAATTGTTTGTAAAAATTATTTCCTTTCAAATGATATAAACATAATTAGGCACAAGGAAATAAATTCAAGGAAAATGCTTCTAAAAATACAACCAATAGAGCTTAGAACATTTTCCAAAGTTTCTCAAATCACTTCAATATATGAAATTCCAACAAAGAATCATTTATAGAATTAAGAGCAAGTGAATTTGAAAAACAAGAAGTGTACTATTGTAAATTTTCAAATTGTAAAACAATAGACACTCACAAAGTTTCCATACCAAGAGATATAACTTGAAAAATCAATGGAAAACTTAAATAGATTCAAATCATTTGATTTACAAAAAGGATCTAACTATGAAAAACAACAAATGATTTTCCAACATCAATTGATCATGAAAAAACTAGCTATGAAAGTATTTGTAATCACAATCAATTGATCATGAATAGATATGCACTACAAGAGATATAACTATATGAACAAAATGCAAATCCATCATGTAAATATTGCAATCAAGGGATTTTGAAAACCATGAAATATAACTTTAAAGTTCATGAAGACAAAATCAAATGATCACAAAGAAACATTGCATTTTAAAAGATGTGACTATAAAGAAACAAAATGCAAATGTAACATGACCAACAATTAGATATAACTAAAAAGAATAGGTTGGTCTAGGGAGGATCAAGGCCTTAAGGTTAGTCTAAATGTGTACCAATGAAGATTCACCTAAGGTCTTGAAAAGGATGTCCTTGAGAGATCACTTTGAGGACTCACCAACTCTTGAAGATATAACTTGAAAAAGTCTTAGAGTGGTGCAAAGAAGCTAGGGGAAAATTCATTTTCAAACATAGTTGAAATCTTTAAAAAGATATGCAATAAATCACAACACTAGGGTTCTAATCTAGCAAGGATCAACTCTGGGTTGTTAAGCCCTAAAATGGAGTAACCCTCTCTGATACCACTTGTAAGTCCATGGGGATCCGAACCCTAGAGGGGGGGTGAATAGGGTGAGCTTCAATCATGACCAATTTTAATCAATTTTAACTTCTTTAAAACAAACTAGTCACAAGTGATGATTATCAAACAATATGCGGAAGCTAACAAAAGAATCACCACAAAGCAATCACCATCACACAAGGATTTATAGTGGTTCGGCCTGAATGCCTACATCCACTACCGGCTTGTGAATCAACACCCCACCGGATTTCCACTATTTATGCTTTTCAATAGGCTAAGCAATAACCTTTACAATATGCTTTCCAAGGCTAAGCAATAACCTTTACAATGATGTTTTTCAAGGCTTAACATCAACTTATACATTATGCTTTTATAGGCTAAGCAATAACCTCTTCAACCAATGGTTGGTTATCTCACTAAATTAGTGTCTAACATACACTTGATGGAGATTCTATTTAGCTCATTACAATGCCTCTTAAATAGGCGGATATGGAAGTGAAAAACTAATACACACTCACACTATGAATGCAAAGATGAAAGTACATGAAGTGTGTGTGTGTGGTCCTCAATCATTTTGAAAATGAAAGCTCATAAATGTATGCCTAAGGCTTTTGAAAGTTTTAGCTCATAAAACATTTATGATTGAGGAAGTAATGCAATCACATGTTAAAAGTAACAACTTGTTAATGAGATCAAAGATTTACAAGTTGTATGAAATGAATTAGCTCTAAACATGTGATGCATAGGGATGTCAATCAAATCAACATGAAGCTCAAAACATAAAAATAGATTTGATTGAAAATAGGGGACAAATCATATGTAATTATAAATACAACTTGAAAGTGATATACCTATCAAAGTAAGGCAAGTTGTGAAACTTTAAAACAATAATACACATATGATTTGTAAAGATGTTGAATCCAAAACATAAGATACATTTGAAAGAGATTTTCTTATGATGGAAAAACAACACGCAAAGATTCAACAAAGTATATGAATCATGTTACATATTTCATTAACATGATCTACTTAGATTTACCAAAGATAAAGTACTACTTTGATTGAATCAAATGGTGATGCATCCAAAACAATAGATCTATTCAAAATATAAGACATGCTAAGGATACAACACATCGTAGGTTAACATGTTACTAAAGATTAACCAATGATAAAACAAAATATGAAAACATATGATTTGTAAAGAAGTTGAGTCCAAAACATAAGATAGTTTTGAAAGTGATTTTCTTATGATGGAAAACAACAACCAAAGATTCAACCAAGTATAGGAATCATGTTATATATAATTTCAAAGGTTTTTTCATTAACATGATCTACTTAGATTTACCAATTCAAGTACTACTTGGATTGAATCATATGGTGATGTATCCAAAACAATAAATCAACTCAAAACATAAAACATGTTAAGGACACAACACAAACATAGTTTAACATGCTAGAAATGATTTACCAAAAATAAAACAAAGCATGAAAACATATGATTAAGGAAAGTAAAGCCTACTTGGTGATTTAACTTCATTAATCCAAGCTTTAGCTTTCTCCCCTTCATCCCTTGGTTCTTTTCCCTTCTATTTGCCTCAAAACCCCTCAAGGAGGGCCTTAAAATTCCCAACTTTTGGCAAAGGAAAGAACTCATATTTATAGCAAAAAGTGCCCAACGGCTAGTCCTCGGTCGACCTGCACACAGGCCTCGATCGACCGGGAAGGCACAACGGTCAAATTTCTGACCGTTGGAGCACTTTTGGCCCTGACGGCCTGCAGTGTTCCCGGTCGACCGGGACCTCTGCGCCGATCAACCGGCGACACTGCAGGGATCCCAAATTCCACTTTTGCAATTTCAAACTTATTCTTTGTGGAACTCTTTGGGCCATTAAATCAAGCTTTAAAAACATGTTTTAAATCATTCTAAGGGTTTTAAAACATGGAACATAAAAAGCCTAAAACATTTTGAAAGATTTTAAAACTCATAGGCTAGCTTGATTTTCTAAAACTCTTTTCAAATCAAATGCATCCAAGATTTAAAAACAAATCATGCATAAATCAAAACTTTTTCAAGTCTAAAAACCATGCATGTATAAAACAAGATTTCAAGTTTATTTAAAACAATGCAAGTGTGTAAATCAAATGATGCTTGAATGATAATGCATCCATCAAATTGCAATCTATAAAATTCCTAACAAGAATAAAACAGTTACTAAAGAAATGTTTATCATTAAGAAAGTTCATCTAAAGAATTGCTAAGATGACGTTCACTCTCATGCAGGCTCAGACGGCTCCGAAACCGTCTCCGGCATCCCACTCGGGTTCATCAGTTGGCTCAAACGTTTGAAACGCTTGATCCTCCTCCGTCTCCTGGGTAAAGTAGGGCTCGGTACCTATGCACCAAATATTACAGAGTAAATAGCAAGTACATAATCATAATTCGAAATTTAATACACAACGAGAAGAATATAAACGAGAGTGATCATATAACAGTAATGACAATAATAATGACAAGAAAGGACGTATAGCCTAATCCAAATAAAACAAAATGAGCAATATGATTCACACGAAGACAAGTGTCCCCGTTTTGGGTGGTCAGCCCTAAATAAATCGGGAGAGCCCGTCCATAACGTCGGTGGTCATAAACCGATCGAATTAAAAACAAATCAGGATAACCTGTTCACATTCAAAGCGGATTATAAGTGATCCGGTCACATCGGTGATCAACCGTCCATATATCGAGCTGCAGTCGTCCATAAATGACCCACATAAACATAAACACATAAGCATAATAGACCTGAATAATAAAGCTCCAACACAACAGTCCTAAGTCAAAGTAAAGTGCTGGCCATTCTAGATTCCATATCATAATCAAATCGTCATACAAAAATTGCCAAGCCACTTTATAGTCCATAACACACAATAGGGCATGCATCTAAAGGAGTACATATCCTAAATCGACATATATATGCACGCGAAGAATAAGACATAGATACGAATCGATCCTAAGGTCAAACATAAGGTCTCGTACCCCACAACCATAGAAAAATCTCTAATAAATATAAGATCAACGCATCCGTTTTCCATTAATGGTGCATAAACCCAATTAGGGGTTTTCCAATAATGATGGGGTTGACTCGAATCCATTAGGATTTCCCCGAGGTCATTCGAGGCATTAAACCCCATGTTGGTAATATACCGTTGCCCGGACGGTATTTACTCGGTCCAAAGATTCAATTAATAAAAATATAATTTTAACACATTAAAAACTAAGATGTCATTTAATATTAATTTGCAAATAAAAATAATCTTGGTCTATAATTTTAGAAACTCAAGGACCCACCTAAGATATTTTCCAAATCAATTCTTTATAAACTAAGTTAAAGGGGTCTAATTTGAATTCATTAAAACTAATGGTTCTCTTTGTAAATCCAAGATCTAATGGCAATAAGTTTTAAAAGTCAAGGCATGTACTGTCACCACAGATGTACAGGACTCATCACTCCTTTTATTATTTTTTTTATGGCCAAGTGTTAGCTAATCAACCTACCTCATGTATCCCACCCCCACACGTCTTCATCATTTTAGTTACTCCATTCCCACACACATCACCTCCCAGCATCTCTTTTCACTCAAGCCTACACGTCATCACCATCAACATTTTCTTCCCATCCCAGAACAGGTTCTGTAATGGAGTCGAGTCCAGCTTCTGGGCACTTGGGATAGCAGCCCACTAATCGAAAGGCCCACGATCAGACCCCACCAACAGCGTCGCCCAAAACCCCTCTACAAGATGTAGGGACCTAATCAAGATTTAATGGTCCATGTGGGTCCCACAGTCCCAAAAACGAAAATAACCCAAACCCTCTTCAATACCTTCAACCCTCCTCTTCAGTTGCTGGATGGTGGACCAAACCAGGCCCACCTCACACGGGTCCGTCATCTATAGGGTCGCCCAAAGGTCCACAAGTAGATCCATGGACTGGATCTCCAATCAGATGGCCCACCTGGGCCCCACAGTCCAAAACACACATACAATTTCTCACCATTTTGAGTTTGGGAACCTGTTGCAGGATCAGGCACTCCTTAATGGTAATCTGACCATCTTAATATACAAATATCAAGAATCACAGAAGTTGAAGAAAGGGTTTTGAAATTCAAATAGGGGTGGGCGGTGGCCAACAGTGATAAGTAAAATTAAGGAAATCAATTCAATCATCCCCAATATTTGATCTTACCACAAAAACAATTAAAATTATCAAAAGGGTATCAAAGGTTTCTACATGCACCACACTGGAATCAATGAAAAACACATATATTAAATTCACAAAAATTATGTTTAGGTACTTGCCTTTCACCGGGGTTGAAAAATGCACAGATCCTAACCAAAACCCAAACCGAGATTCCCACAGCGCTCAAGAATAACCCTATCACCAATCTGACATAGAAGATGGAATAAGATTGTTCAGATGAACAGATCCATTGTATTCCTACCCAAAACCTCATATTGGAAAGATTAAGAATGTAACATAAAAGTACAGATCTACTCCTAGTAATTTGAGGAGAGGGTTACTTGAGATGAGAAAATTGAGCCAAGAATGTTGGTATCCTCTGATCTTGATTCTGATGGCTGGATCCTAAAGCTGGAATGGCTTGGGAAGTTGAAAGAGGAAGAAGACGGAGTTACGGGAGGAGTTGCAGAGATAAGTGGGAAGGGATAAAGACGTGCGATTAGTTAAAATAGGGATTAGGTTAAAAGGTGGGCTTAAGTCATTGGGTCAAAACTACGGGTCAGGTCATCTACCAACTAACCCAACTCACTAAACCACGCATCTAATCTAACATGTGCCCCACTTAATCCTACCCACTTAAATAACTAAAATACATTAAATTAATATAATACTAATATTTTAATAATAAATATAATTAGTGGCGGGGCCGGATCTTACAGGGGGTGAATAGGGTGAGCTTCAATTATGACCAATTTTAATCAATTTTAACTTCTTTAAATTAAACTAGTCACAAGTGATGATTACAAATAAAATGCGGAAGCTTAATAAAAACAATCACCACAAAGCAAGCACATCACACAAGGATTTATAGTGGTTCGACCTCAATGCCTACATCCATTACCGGCTTGTGATCTAACACCCCACCGGATTTCCACTATTTATGCTTTTCAATAGGCTAAGCAATAAACTTTACAATGATGTTTTTCAAGGCTCAACATCAACCTATACATTATGCTTTTCTTAGGCTAAGCAATAACCTCTTCAACCAACGGTTGGTTATCTCTCTAATTAGTGTCTATAATACACTTGATGAAGATTCAATTTAGCTCATTACATTTGCCTCTAAAATAGGCGGATATGAAAATGAAAATCTAAAACACACACACACTATGAATGCAAAGATGAAAGCACATGATGTGTTTGTGTGATGTCCTCAATCATCTTGAAAATGAAAGCTCATAACTGTATGCCTAAGGCTTTTGAAAGTTTTAGCTCATAAAAAAAACATTTATGATTGAGGAAAGAATGCAAGTCACATGTTAAATAACAACTTGTAAAAGATATGAAAATCAAAGGCTCACAAGTTGCATGAAACTAATTAGCTCTAAACATGTGATGCATAGGGATGTCAATCAAATCAACAATGTAGCTCATAAAACGTAAAAATAGATTTGATTGAAATAAGGGGACAAATCATATGTAATTATAAATACAACTTGAAAATGATATATCTATCAAAGTAAGGCAAGTTGTGAAACTTTAAAACAATAATACATATGATTTGTAAAGTTTGTTGAATCCAAAACATAAGATACACTTGAAAGAGATTTTCTTATGATGAAAAACAACAACCAAAGATTCAACCAAGTATATGAATCATGTTACATATAATTTCAAAGATTCTTACATTAACTTGATCTACTTAGATTTACCAAATAAAGTACTACTTTGATTGAATCAATGGTGATGCATCCAAAACAATAGATCAATTCAAAACATAAAACATGCTAAGGACACAACACATCATAGTTTAACATGCTACTAAAGATTTACCAAAGATAAAACAAAAACATGAAAACATATGATTTGTAAAGATGTTGAATCCAAAACATAAGATAGTTTTGAAAGTGATTTTCTTATGTTGAAAAACAACAACCATAGATTCAACCAAGTATAGGAATCATGTTACATATAATTTCAAAGATTCTTTCATTAACATGATCTACTTAGATTTACCAAATAAAGTACTACTTGGATTGAATCAATGGTGATGTATCCAAAACAATAAATCAATTCAAAACATAAAACATGTTAAGGACACAACACCTCATAGTTTATCATGCTACAAAAGATTTACCAAAAATAAAACAAAGCATGAAAACATATGATTAAGGAAAGTAGAGCCTACTTGGTGATTTAACTTCATTAATCCAAGCTTTAGCTTTCCTAATGTCCCCTTACATCCCTTAGTCCATTTCCCTTTGATTGGCCTCAAAACCTCTCAAGGAGGGCCTCTTGATCATCAATATTTTCAAAGGAATGAACCACTATTTATAGCCAAAAAGTGCCCAACGGCTCTTTCCCGGTCGACCTGGCCCATCCCCGGTCGACCTGGCCTTCACAACGGTAAAAAAACAGACCGTTGACAGGAGCCCCAACGGCTCATTCCCTGTCGACTTGCTTGGGCTCGGTCGACCGGGTCCCTGTTGGGCCGGTCGACCGGGCCCACTGCGGGTCGACCGAGCCTGGGGACCCAAATTCCCTAAAATGCATATTTTGCATATTTTTCAAAGTTTCTCATGAGGGAACTTTTGGGGCCACTGAATCAAGCATGGAATCATGTTTTAAATCACATTAAGAGGGTTAAAAACATGAGACACAAAAAGCCTAAAAGATTCGAAACTTTTAAAACCAAAGGCTTGCTTGATTTCTAAAACTCCTTTTTCAAAAACAAATGCATCCAAGATTAAAACAAATCATGCATAAATCAAAACTTTTACAAGTCTTAAAAATCAACGCATGTATAAATCAAGATTTCAAGTTTTCTTAAATCAATGCATATGTGTGTAAATCAAATGATGCTAGAATGATAATGCATCCATCAAATTGCAATCTACAAAATCCCTAACAATTATAAGCGTCGCAGATAATGATTTATTTGCAATGGCAAAATTGCATCACCGATAATTTATATTTGCGACGATTAAAAAAGGTCGTTAATAAATCATTAAGGGCGACACTCTTATAAAATTGCAAATAATCTTTTTTTGCAACGCTTCTGTGGTGTCGTAAATATTCTTCATCTTGCAACATTTGATTATTTGCAACGCAATGAAAGCGCCGCAAATAATAATTTCTCAGAAAAAAAATATTTTTTAATATTTTCAAAAAATATAAATTTTTTTCTTGTTTTGATACTCAATCAATAGAAATATAATCTCATCATCCATTCACAATCCATCAATTCACAAATCTTTAATGCAAAGTCATCCTAAGGTCATCACAATCATTTATCTCTAAGTAGAAATTCAGGTATGAAAATAACACTCCATCGATGTCAAAACATAAACTAAATTAATTCATTGAATTTGAGTGCAATGAAACAGTTATCCTCATCACAAATTCTTATTGAAGATACTGATAAAATTATGTTAAACATAAATCTATATAATAGTTGGTCTCAATATAATATAGAAACAATGACTGAAAGGCGGTCTTCGATATGTATCATGGAGAGACAACAAACAATTTTCACGATAAAATGTAACATCCTCAAATTGATCTGCGCCATCCAAACGGGTCCAAAAAATGTTGCTTGTTCTTATTTTCTCTTCATCTCCCATTTCGATCTGTAATAAATAAAGCAAGATAGATGTTATAATCTATAAAAAGAAATCGAGACCGAGACCATTGATTTTGTTTGAAATTGAATGGTAGCACTCCTTTTTACATAAGTTAGACATTTCACCAAGGTGATGGTTGCACTCTTTTTTATGGTATATATACTAAATCAACTAATATCTGAGTTTTAATTGCACCAAATATTGAACAACTATATAAGCAAAAATTCATAAAATATATATATCTATATATATATATATAGAAGTAGGAGGTGGGAACAAAAATAATAAATCCAAATCACAACTTTAAATCTATAAAAGTAGCAATAAAATCTAAACATAATCCAAAGCTAGATGTGTTTGGCAGCAACATCCCACTGGTAAGTGTTTAACAATAGTAACATGTACTTATGTTATCCTTTGCTTGGTCAACTAAAACAACTTCAAGAATTGGTTTTGCTCCACAATTGATCGGTTATGGAGATTATCCAGAACAATGGTTTTGTTCCCAATCTGCCACTAAATCTGATGTCCTATGGTGGAGGCTAGCACTTTTTGCTGAGTTTGAATGTACTGTCTAGTTCATCACTTCAGAAAAACACTTCAGATCAATGCAAACATAACAAGTATTTTCATCTTCATAATGAATATGTTCCATTGCAGTGCATAAGGCCTTCTCCCTCAGCATGGAACCAGGCCAATGCAATAGTAAGGGCTCAATGATCTTACGAAAAGTTGCCCATAGGATATCCTTTACAAGTGGATGAGGGTAGTATAGATCTTCCTGCCACAAGGGAACAATGAAAGTTCCGATTTACATTAACTTTAAAGGGTATAATCTTTATAACATAAAAGTGCTACACAGATTATGTCATGTCCCCCAAAATAAGAATTGGGAAAAACGTGAAATATTAAATCAAATTCAAATTTCCTGTGTTTAATACAACACAAGCTTCCAAAAGTGGACCCACAAAAAATTTCAACCTGTGGTGAGTCAAAATGAATTTCATTAAAAGCAACGGAAGCTTATTCAATTGGTATTCAATGATCATAAATAAGATCCAACACGAAAATCAAATAAACATTAAATGTTAAAGTTGCAGAAAGAATAGAACAATTACTAAAGACATGTTTATCATTAAGAAAGTTCATCTAAAGAATTGCTAAGATGACGTTCACTCTCATGCAGGCTCAGACGGCTCCGAAACCGTCTCCAGCATCCCACTCGGGTTCATCAGTTGGCTCAAACGTTTGAAACGCTTGATCCTTCTCCGTCTCCTGGGTAAAGTAGGGCTCGGTACCTATGCACCAAATATTACAACGTAAACAGCAAGTACATAATCATAATTTGAAATTTAATACAACAACGAGAAAAATATAGAGGAGAGTGATCATATAGAACTAATGACAATAATAATGATAAGAAAGAACGTATGGCATAATTCAAATAAAGCAAAAGGAGCAATATAATTCACACGAAGACAAGTGTCCCCGTTTTGGGTGGTCAACCCTAAATAAATCGAGAGAGCTCGTCCATAACGTCGGTGGTCATAAACCGATCGAATTAAAAACAAATCAGGATAACCTGTTCACATTCAAAGCGGATTATAAGTGATCCGGTCACATCAGTGATCAACCGTCCATATATCGAGCTGCAGTCGTCCATAAATGACCCACATAAACATAAATATATAAGCATAATAGACCTGAATAATAAAGCTCCGACACAAGAGTCGTAAGTCAAAGTAAAGTGCTGGCCATTCCACATCCCATATCATAATCAAATCATCATTACAAAATTTGTCAAGCCACTTTATAGTCCATAATACACAATAGGGTATGCATCTAAAGGAGTACATATCCTAAACCAACATAGATATGCATGCGAAGGTTAAGACATAAATACGAATCGATCCTAAGGTCAAACATAAGGTCTCGTACCCCACAACCATAGAAATCACTAATAAATATAAGATCAACGCATCCCTTTTCCATCAATGGTGCATAGACCCACTTACGGGTTTTTCAATAGAGATGGGTTGAACTTGAATTCATTAGGATTTGTCCGAGGTCATACGAAGTACTAAACCCTGTGTTAGTGATATACCGTGTGCCCGAACGGTATTTACTTGGTCAAAAGAAATAATATTAAAGTACAAAAATATAATTTTAACATATTAAAAACCTAAGATATCATTTAATATTAATTTGCAATAATGACAAATAACCTTAGTTTACAACTTTTAGAAAACTTGAGGACCCCATCCAAAACATTTTCCACATTCAAATAGTCAAAGGATTTAATTTGAGTTCATAAAACAATCAGGGTCTTTTTCCTAATTTTCATAAACTAAAAGGGCCGGTAAATGATTAATGAAACTCAATGGCAAATGGGATGACATCACCCCTAATCACTATTGTCTCTCCTATTCACCTAACTACAACAACAGGTCCTTTATTAATACCACATGGGATGACATCATCAGTCATCACCACCACTCTTCCTTTCTTTTATATCAAGTCAACCCACATGTCATCCTCTCTTTTTCCAAACGTACCTAGGTGAGTGCATGTCTAGTTTGTCTACACTTACACATACACCCCTGGGTCACCGAGTTCCATTCCTTCTTCATCTACACTTTCTGTATCAGAACGTCTGCAACAACTTCTCTCGCCTGGGACATGGAGGCTTCTAAAATCGTGGGTCCTGGTGATGGAGACCTAAATCAAGCCCTACCATCATGGTCGCCCGACCCTGTATGGCAAAAGGGTCGGCCCAGATCTACGATCACACCACCCAGTGGGTCCCACAACCTGATTAAATACCAAGGGCCTCTACAAAGTGACTGTGCACAGTTCAGTGAATCAATTCCCGTGGAAAATCTTGGACGATTAGAAAAGTGTTTTGAAAAACAATTTGAGTAGGTAATGGCAGAAAGTAGAGCCGATTGAATTGGCCCCAAATCTCCAATCTCATATAACATAAATAATAACATTACGTAATGTGAAGAAGGGGCATGAACAAGGGTTTTCTACATGAATCAACATACTGATCAACAAGAAACATATGTATTAAATTCACAAATTATGTTTTGATACTTGCCTTTCACCGGGGTTTGAGGAAAAAGCAACAGATCCTCACCAATACCCAATCTGAGATTACAACGGTACTCAATCACAATCCTAACACCAATCTGATATAAGAGATGAGAAAGAAATACCCATATGATCAGATCTATGATATTCCTACCCAAAACCTAGCATTGGAAAGAAAAAGGGGATAACCCAAGAATATAGATCTACTCCTAATGATTTGAGGAAAGGGTTACCTGAGATGAGAAAGTTGAGCCAAGAATGCTGGTATCCTCTGATCTTGATTCTGATTGATGGATCCTAAAGCTGGAATGGCTTGGGAAGTTGAAAGATGAAGAAGACGAAGATGTTACGGGAGGAGTTGCAGAGAGATAAGTTGTAAATAATAAAATTAGTGATTAGGTTAAGAAGATATCCTCTGGGCTTAAGTCATTGGGTCAAAACCACGGGTCAGGTCATCACCCACTAACCCAACTCACTAACTCAGGCATCTAATCTAACGTGTGCCCCACTTAATCCTAACCACTTAAATAACTAAAATACATTAAATTAATATAATAATAATATATTAATAATAAATATAATTAGTGGCGGGGCCGGATCTTACAGATTAGGGGAAGAATGGAAGGTAAGCTGAACTTGCATTACTAAATGTGAACTGTGCTACAGGTTCTCATCCCAACAGAAAAATAGATTTAACCCAAAGCGAATAATGTATGTTTGGATATATTCATGTTGATTAAATCAACAAGAAAAGTGATAATGTGTAGACCAGATAGTAAACTTCCATGTGGCCAATTGCAATCTGCATTGTGGGGACCGCTACTCAAGTAATCAAATTAACCCTCCCCCACCCATTCACTTTCATCAAAGTGATATTAAGGTATGCTACCTATAATGACCCTTGTCTCCTAGCCTTGGGCCAGAATTTGATGAACGCCCATCAACCATTCAGGGTGACTGATACATACAAAACGTGTCAAGTGCACTTGCAGTTATGCGCATGTGCCTGTGCACACAGAATGCAGCGTCAATTCATTCCACACCAAATAACACCAGCTAGTACATCTCCCTCCCATGTGTTGAAATGATAATGATGGATGTTTGAAACATTCAACTGTGGGACCCACGTATAAAAACTACAAATTAGAGAGATAGTGATGCAATTGATCCTTAGACACTGCAGAAGAGCCTATGATAATTTTATTGAAAGAGGTGGTCGTTGTTTCTACTAAAAATGTGTTGAGGAAGAAAACAATGAGACGGTGATAAGAACTTGCTGAGTTCGCTAATATATGAACTGACTTACCTCACTTGTGAGTGCGGCAGTTCTCCCATTTAGTCACCTCTCATTAGTAAAACTATGCAACTAATCAGAGAGGAAGTATCAAATACGTGCAGTGTGCCAATTTTATCAATGGAACTTCGCAACCACCAGCATGGCAAATCTCAACTTTACCGTATGACAAATCTATTCCTGAAACAGAGTTCAAACAAGCTCAATCTTTCTATATTGAAGCAGAATATGAATGGATTAAAAAACAAAAATTATCATTCAGATGTGCAAAAACATCATCTGATATTTTAGAACTTCTCAAGAATCTTGAATTCTACTTCTGTATTGAACTAGGTGACAAGAAAATGTAAAATGAACATCATATTGAAAGAAGCCCCATGATAACCATCTCACTACTTCCTTCAAAGTTACCAATATATTCATCAAATAATTATTAGGAGGGGTCATCAGCCAATCAAATTGGAGAAATCGGATAATTTAACTCATAAAAAAAGGCCCTTTTTAGTCCACCCTCTTTTTAATCATATTCATGAGAACAATAATTCAAAAAAAAAATCAAAACATTATTCATTCCACTACACAGTAAAGAAAGAAATCCACCAATCAAGTTATAGGAATCACCCTCAACAATATCTCAGATAGGAGATAAATTAATAAGATCTTAAAGTCTGATCAAAAGTGAAACAAAGATCTCCACCTCATAAAAGTCCCAAGGCCCAAGAGATTTCAAAAGACATCTCTGTCGCATGCTCATTCATTTGTAGATAAATAATCAATGGAACGCAATCCAAACAAATGGAAAATGACCCATTACCAATGGAACGCAATACTAATGGTTCAAATGAAAGCCCACTTAAAAGCCCCCAAGATCTATGAAAAATCAAAGAGCCAAATCGGACAGTAACCAGATGCAAACAGATTGAATCTTGGAAGAACAACAAATAGCAACAATCAGAGATGCATATATAGACATGTCCATCTAAGCCTTGTGAAAATACCTAACTGAACTTGATGAAAAGGAGAAACGGAGGAGATTATCCAATCAACCCCAGAATCGACCAACACAGCCAAAAACCCAATGACTCAAACAAAAATCCCAAACTAATAGAAAAAACCCAGGATCTACCAAAACCCCACAACCAAATCGAAACCAAACACAACAAAAATACCCAACCCAAATACAACCAACCCAATTACAAACACATCGAATCTCAGAAGAAGAACAAAACCCTAGTACGCAAACAGATCGAATCTTATTGAAAACCAACAAATAAAAAACACCCCAGTAATCAGAATAGGCATATAAACATGTAGCGAAGTTGATAGTGAAGTTTTAGACATCCCCGTGGGATGGTTAAGGTCAACCGTCCACTCAATGGATTTCTCCATTGCCAATAAACAGTAAGACCCCATATGGATTTACAGTCCAACCATAAAATTGATCCACATGTCCAAACTGAGAAGAAAAAACCCATTCCTCTTCCTCTCTCCTTTTTTCTTCCTCTTTTCCTCCTCTTCTTCGTTCCCTTCCTTTGTTTTATGTTGCCCGGAAACCGAGAGAGAGTCTGAAACACTTTTCATTTGGGGGTTTTCGAATGGAGAGAGTTTTCGATGATGGGATGGACGATGGTTCGAGAGAGACGAGGGTAAGGGTTGGAGATTTGGGGATTTTTGAATGGAGAGGAATTTCAATCCTCGGACGATGGTCGAGAGAGAGGGATGAGTGTAAGACCCCGACCCGGGTGAACTCGATTAGTACTAATTAAGTCGTGTGTTAGATCTAAGCTTGATTAGTGATTTTGGCTAAGTTGGGTTTGGAACAGCTTTTGATATAGTTTTGGGGATTTTTGATTGCTTTGTGTTAGTGGGAGGCCCTTTGGGAGTTCCTTCTTTATGATCTTGCATGTGTTTGAAGATTTATCAGAGATTTTGCATTCATTGTTTTAATCTCGTTTTATTTGTATTGATAATCCCTACAACTTTCATGTTGATCCCGTCCCCGTTAGAGATCCCGAAACGTGATTTCATAGCCTTGAGGGCAAAACAGTCATTGCACACAAAATCTGTACCCAAAACTTGATTTTCCCGAAACCCGCGAAACATATACTTTTTGAAAACTAGATATTTCGACGATTACTTTTCTCTTCTTCGTCGAATTCATTAGAAGCCCCGAAAGCCAAAATTTCAACCTTTGAATGTCTTAAGTAATGGGACCCATCTCCATTTGCTTATATAAGGAGACTCATCTTCCTCATTTTCCCTTTTTCTAGCACAAGGGAGAGTCTAGGGTTTGTTTGGGCAACTTTCCTTCTTCTTCTGGCTCTCTCCATCTCAACCTCCTACTAATCTTACACCAACATCATATTGGAAGTCATCATTCTCTTCTTCATCACCATAACTACCTATTGATACCATTTGTGAAGAAAACCCACCATTCTAAGATATTCATTGAGCTTACTCTTGCCATTAGAGGACCTTACAAGTAAGTAATCCTTCCCATCTTCTAGATTTGTGTTCTTCTAGTCCTAGAGAAGCTTCATCTCCATTATTGTGAGTTCTATCTTCTTCATTCATTGTTTGACCCATTTTAAGGTTTGTTTGTTTTGGGGATTTTGTTCATAGCTTAAATCTTTGGCTTGGAAGAGGATAAGAGATTGATTTGTTCATTAGAAGACCCAAGGCAAGTGGATGATTTCATTTTTATAAGCTTTCAATGATTTTGGTACTTTCCACTCATGCCTATTTATTGCTTTGTTTTGAAATAAATGTTCATGATAGAGTATTAATGGTGCATTTATATCATAGAAGTGTATAGGTGCATAGCATTTAATTTCCTCTTGTTTTGTCCTAGATGTATTCTATGGTGAAATGGTTTCCTTCTTTCTTTATTTGTATTGGATTTGATGTTAATGGAGGAAGTGATGGAATGAACCCACATTGTAGTTGTTGAGAAAGGTAGATAGTGCATTGGAGGAGCTTTTAGCTCAGTTATATGGCAAGGAATAAGTGGAAGTGAGGAGAATGGTTTTGAGGAGGTAAATGGCTCAAATCTGAACACAGTGGGTGTTTCCCGCACCTGGCGGCTAGCCGTCTGGTGACTGACGGCTAACCGCCAGATAACCGAACAGTCGCGGTTACTTTTCCAGAGAGCAACATTTCCCCCTGAAAACTCAGTCAGCCTCACAGTTAGCCAGCGGCTAACCGCCGAACCCATTAGCGGCTAATCGCCAGCCAACCGACCCATTCAGTTACTTTTCCAGAGAGCAACATTTCCACCTGAAAATACGGTCAGCCTCACGGTCAGCTATCGGCTAACCGCCGAACATATCAGCGGCTAACCGCCAGCCAACCGAATCATTTCGGTTACAATTCCAGTAACCTGTCTTTCTGTCAGGCCAACTGCGGTCAGCCAGCGGCTAACCGCAGAATCCATCGGCGGCTAACCGCCATCTGGCCGGAAGGTGACCGAAATTAACCAGACGGCCATTCCGGAGAGCTCCTCGCTCTAGCGAACTCTCCAGTTCGCTCGAGCGCTGAGCTTTGTCGATCAAAGGAGATTCACTAGGCTTTGTATGAGGC
The DNA here is from genome assembly GCA_038049695.1 of Cinnamomum chago. Lineage (NCBI taxonomy): Eukaryota > Viridiplantae > Streptophyta > Magnoliopsida > Laurales > Lauraceae > Cinnamomum > Cinnamomum chago. The sequence continues at coordinate 67,135,064 of CP142451.1, forward strand.
CATTCGAGAAAGAAACCATGTCACGAAGATGTCATTCAAATTTTTGAAAATTCAATGTGTATAAGGAGCCCGGAATGTCCCCAAACTCAAAGAGTACCAAATTATTATCAGATCGACATACGGGATCCCTATTCACCTTGAACTAGTTTTGAACCCCGATACTTGTCTTGAGATTTCAAAGGCTCTATAGTATTTCATTGTTCCCTAGATTTATACTACATGCCTTGTTTTCCCGAAAGTATTGAATTACACTTGAAATACTTACTTGTCTTGAAGTGCACAGCACCACATGAAATGACAGTGTGCCCTTGAGCACCCCCGTCTTGCCCGTTTATTTATTGTACTTGATTTACTTGCATATGTCTCGATTTATTATTTGACCTATTAGTCGGCACCACTAAGCTTGGATAACCCTGTTGGTCTGATCCACCGACTTGGAGATCCCCCTCTTGTCCCACCAGCTGCAGTTTGGATCCTGTTACCCAGTTATTACCATGGTCTTGTCCCGATGCCGCAGATTGCTACTGTGGTTCCCGTTGCCCGGCTCGCTACCTGGTCATGTATAGTATATGTATATGTATTTATAAGATCCACTATTTCTCCTCACCTCGAGTGACTGAGATCAGTGCCTAGTTATTGCTCTATCACTTTAGTGATAGAGGACTTAGCTTCATGTGGTTGCCATCTTGCTTGTTTTCCGTTTCCTTGGTTACCTGTTCATGTTTTATAATGCATACTTGTATTTGAATAAATGTTTTATCTTGTTTATAGAAATTGTTATTTAAACAGGTTTAAATGCTTTTGAAGATAAATTCATTTATTACCATATTGTCATTGTATTTTACCATTTGCCAAACTGTCGTGTTTGACCCACTTTTGGTACTCAGGTCCCGTTGTTGGTTATCCCGAGGAGGAGCTTGAGGAGGCGGTCGGAGAACCGCAACAATTAGTTGAGTGGCGTGCCGATGACGTCATTTAGTCGTTTGGTTGCTATAAGAGACTTATTACTTTGGGAAACTGTTTAACCATTCTTTGGATTGGTATTTTGTGTATATTGGCCTTTGTTGAGCTCTATTTTCGGGAATGTAATTAAATGATCTTTTGTCTAAACTTTAACTTACTTTTGGGTAACATGCTAATGATCATTGATCATTCTGATACGGTACTATACTTGTGTTATTTATCTTTATGATTTGAGATGGATTGAATATTTGATTTGCTACACGCTTTCGCACTTATAGAAATATTCATATATGGTTGTGATATCCTCACCGCGGACACCTGTGGGAAATTAAATAAATGTATAGCATAAATCCGATGTACTGTCATTATCATCATCATTATTAGTCCCGATCCCGGATTCCCGGTCCGAGGTCGCGACAGACTGGTATCAGAGCGAGACGTGTTTCAAACAATTAAAAGAAACTAGAAATCCTAAGGACGTGGCGAGGATTCGTTAGATTCTTCATTAGGTAGTATCGTGTGAGCAATGTGTAACCCTTTATTTGATTATTATGTGCTAACAATTTGTTTTGCAGCATCATGCCACCTCGTAAGCGACCGATAAATGACAACCCTTTTGCAAGCAATAGTGAGCACACATGGCCACTTGAAGAGGATAGGGTTGATAACAACCCACTGAATCAATTCCAGCAAATGATGCAGGCAATGCTTGACCAGCAGCATCAGGGTAATGAGAACTAGGCTAGGCTACAAGAACAAATGCTTAAAAGAGAGGAAGATCATGCTAGAGAATTGGCAGATATGCAGAGGCAGTTGTTGGAAGTACTACAGAGAAGACCCGAGCCGGTTCCACCTCCACCCGCAATCGTTATTAATCAGAGGCAATATGACCCGAACTCTTTGTTTGAGCGGTTTCGGAAGAGGGCTCCGAAGGAGTTCCTTGGAATAGAAGACCCATTAGCCGCAGATGACTGGCTAGAACATACAGAGAACATCTTTGAGATCTTCCAATGCACCAGAGGAGAAAGAGTGAAGCTAGCATCATCTCTATTTAGCGGCACATCGGACATGTGGTGGAAGACGGTTAGAGAGGAATATAGGACCATGCTTGATGCAGAGGTTTGGGCAAACTTCAAGAGGCAATTTCATGATAAGTATGTACCCGCTCACATCAAGAGACAAAAGGCCATAGAATTTCAGCAGCTTGTATAAAGAAGTATTACAGTCCTCGAATACCTAACTAAGTTTGAGAGGCTATCCAGATATGCCCCGGAGTTGGTGGATACTATGGAGAAGAAAATTGCCAAGTTCTTTAACGGACTTAACCCTTTCATTGAGAGAGATGCTACTGGAGTAGTACCACCTGCAACTTTTGATGAAGCGGTTAAGAGAGCCTATAAGTTTGAGAACTTTCACAACAAGATCCTTAGAGTTCAAGGCAAGGGACAAGCTCATCAGCAGAACTACCAGCAAAGGAATCATCAGAACAAGAGACAGAGGACAGAACAGAATGCTCAGGGTCCTTTGGTTTGCACCCATTGTGGGAAGAACCATGAGAGTGCACAGAGCCGTACACTGACCGGAGCGTGTTTCAGATGTGGTTCCATGACCCATCAGATGAGAAACTGTCCAAGGTCGAATAGACAGAATCAGTAGCAGCAGCAAGGGGCACAACGTCCAGTAGCACCACAGAATGCAATCGTTGTTCAAAATCAGGCAAGGCCACTCCAGTAACAGACACCACAACAACAACAGCATAGACCACAGCAACAATAACAACAGGCTCGTCAGCAGGGACATAACCAAAATCAGCGTGCACCGCAGCAGCATAGGAATGCACAACAAGGCAGGCCACAACAAGCTCCAAATAGGCCACAACATCGAGGGAAAATCTATGCGGTCAATAGAGCCGATGCAGAGGCAGCGAAAAATGTAGTGGAATGTACACTTCTTGTTTGTGGGATGAAAGCTAGGGTTTTATTTGACCATGACTCTACACATTCATTCTTATCCCATGAATTTTCTAAGTTGATTGATATGCATGCTAGAGAACTAGAGTTCATTTTGACTGTGGCAACCCCAGTAGGCAAACAAGTTATCTGTAGAACATATTACCCTAGTTGCAAAGTTCAGATAGGAGAAGTGGTTTTAAGCGCATATCTCATTCTATTAGAAATGTTTGGTTTTGATGTCATCCTAGGGATGGATTAGCTGGCAGGATACCATGCCACAATGGATTGTTTCCATAAGACCCTGACTTTCAAGTTAGATGAGACACTAGCAGGGGTGTTGTTTCAGGGAGAGAGGAGAAATCCTCGTGCAGGGTTTGTCTCAGCATTGAAGGCTGATAGTCTATTGAGAAGTGGTTGTGAAGCATACTTGGCGTTTATCACGGTGGATAAACGGTCCCAAGGGGTGGAGAAGATCCCAATTGTTTGGGAATTCCCGGATGTTTTTCCGGAGGATATTCCAGGTTTACCACCCATCAGAGAGATTGATTTCACTATTGAGTTGTTACCAGGGACCGCTCCGATATCTATTGCACCATATAGAATGGCTCCAGCAGAGTTGGGAGAGTTGAAGACTCAGTTGCAAGAATTGTTAGATAAAGGTTTTGTGAGACCGAGTATTTCACCTTGGGGAGCTCCAGTTTTGTTTCTTAAGAAGAAGGATGGTTCGATGAGAATGTGTATAGATTATCGAAGATTGAATCAAGTGACCATCAAGAACAAGTATCCATTACCAAGAACAGATGAATTGTTTGATCAATTGCAAGGTGCATCATACTTTTCGAAGATTAATTTGAGATCCGGTTACCATCAGCTGAGAGTCAGAGAATCAGATGTGTTGAAAATAACTTTCCGGACAAGATATGGCCACTATGAGTTCCTAGTGATGCCATTTGGGTCGACTAATGCACCGGCAGTGTTCATGGCGTTGATGAACAAGATATTTACAGAGTATCTGGATCAGTTTGTTGTAGTGTTCATAGATGACATTTTGGTGTACTCCAAGACCAGAGAAGAGCATGAAGAGCATTTGAGGATAGCACTGCAACTCTTGAGAGAGAATCAGCTATTTGCGAAGCTCAACAAGTGTGAATTTTGGTTGGAACAAGTAGCATTTTTGGGGCACATCATCTCCAAAGAAGGATTGTCAGTGGATCCGTCCAAGATTGAAGCAGTTATGAGTTGGGAAAGACCGAAGAATGCAACAAAAATCAGAAGTTTTCTGGGTTTAGCAGGTTATTACAGGAGGTTTGTGCAGGGATTTTCGTCGATTGCGTCAACTTTGACGAAGTTGACAAGGAAGAATGTGCCATATGTGTGGACAGATCAGTGTGAAGATAGTTTCCAAGAGCTGAAGAAGAGATTGACTACAACACAGTCCTTACTTTACCATTCGGGAGCGGCGGTTTTACCATTTTTACCGACGCTTCGAATATGGGACTTGGTTGTGTGTTGACGCAGGAAGGAAAAGTGATTGCATATGGATCACGGCAGTTGAAAGATCACGAGAAGAACTATGCCACCCATGATCTTGAGTTAGCAGCGGTTGTTTTCGCGTTGAAAATGTGGAGACATTACCTCTATGGAGAGAAGTTCGAAGTCCACTCCGATCACCGCAGCTTGCAATATTTATTTTCTCAGAAGGAATTGAACATGAGGCAGAGAAGATGGATGGAATATATCAAGGACTATGATTTTCCAATCAAGTACCACCCTAGAAAGGCCAATGTAGTTGCCGATGCTTTGAGCAGAAAATCAGTAGGCTTGGCAAATCTAAGTGGCACTTGTATCTTTGAGCAATTTGAAGAGTTGAGTTTAGACCTGCAACCACTAAGGAAGGGTGTTTTGTTAGCTAACATGACAGTGTCAGAGCCTTCTTTTATTCAGAAGATCAAGGATAGTCAGTTGCAAGATCCAGAGTTGGCAAAGATTTCAGAGCATATAGCAGAACATCCCGATTTTCGTATTGTTGATGGAGTTTTGTACTACCATGACAGTCTATGCGTGCCAAATATTGAAGATTTGAGGAATTATATCATGACCGAGGCTCACAGTACAAAGTACTCTATGCATCCAGGCAGCACGAAGATGTATCAAAACTTGAAGGGCAAATTTTGGTGGAACAACATGAAGAGAGAGATTGCAGCGTTTATCTCCCGTTGGATGACTTGTCAGTTGATAAAGGCAGAACATCAGAGGCCTCCAGGGTTGTTACAACCGTTAGAGATCCCGGAATGGAAGTGGGAGCACATTACCATGGACTTTATTTCGGGACTACCTAGGACTAGCAGAAGCAACGATGCGATATGGGTCATTGTGGACCGACTCACCAAGTCAGCTCATTTCATTACTATGAAGACAGGGAAGAAGATGCACATGCTACCTTTAGCAGAGTTGTTTGTCAGCGAGATCGTCAGTCGACATGGGCAACCAGTTTCTATCACATCTGACAGAGACAGCAGATTCGTCTCGAGGTTTTGGAAGACATTGCATGAGTCTATGGGCACGAAACTACAGTTTAGCACAGCCTATCACCCGCAGACAGATGGTCAATCGGAGAGAACGATTCAAACTCTTGAGGATATGCTCCGTGCTTGTGTGTTAGATTTCAAGACTCAATGGGATGAGACTCTACCATTGTGTGAGTTTGCTTACAACAACAGTTACCACTCGAGCATTGGGATGGCTCCTTTTGAGGCTTTGTATGGCAGAAGGTGTAGGACACCTGTTTGTTGGGAAGAGGTTGGAATTCGCAGTTTCCATGGACCGACGATAGTAAGTGAAACCAGCGACAAAGTGAAATTGATCCAAGAACGTCTGAAGGTAGCCCGGAGTAGGCAGAAAAGCTATGCAGATTCTCATAGAAGGGATTTACAGTTCAAAGAAGGAGACAAGGTTTTCCTGAAAGTGTCACCTATGAGGGGAACATTGAGATTTGGACAGAAGGGCAAGCTATCACGGAGATACATTGGACCATATGACATTGTGAGCAAGATTGGTGATGTGGCATATAGGTTAGCCTTACCACCTGAGCTATCCGGCGTACACAACGTTTTCCACGTGTCTATGTTGAAGAAGTATGTCCCCGATCCTTCACATGTACTCCGGCATGAGCCATTGGAGATTCGAGAGGATGCTACCTACGCTGAGAAGCCCGTTCAGATCATTGATACAAAGGAACAAGAGTTGGGGACACGGACTATTCAGTGGGTGAAGATTCTATGGGAAAATCATGGACCGGAAGAGGCCACATGGGAATTACGAGATCAAGTTCAAAAGAAGTATCCACACCTACTACCTGAGGTGAGTCTTATATTTCATTTGGAGGACCAAATGCCCTAAGGGGTGGAGGATGTAAGACCACGACCCGAGTGAACTCGATTAGTACTAATTAAGTCGTGTGTTAGATCTAAGCTTGATTAGTGATTTTGGCTAAGTTGGGTTTGGAATAACTTTTGATACAGTTTTGGGGAATTTTGATTGCTTTGTGTTAGTGGGGGGCCCTTTGGGGGTTCCTTCTTTATGATCTTGCATGTGTTTGAGGATTTATCGGAGATTTTGCATTCATTTTTTTAATCTCGTTTTATTTGTATTGATAATCCCTACAACTTTCATGTTGATCCCGTCCCCGTTAGAGATCCCGAAACGTGATTTCATAACCTTGAGGGCAAAACAGTCATTGCACACAAAATCTGTACCCAAAACTTGATATTCCCGAAACCCGTGAAACATATACATTTTGGAAACTAGATATTTCGACGATTACTTTTCTCTTCTTCGTCGAATTCATTAGAAGCCTCGAAAGCCAAGATTTCAAACCTTGAATGTCTTAAGTAATGCGACCCATCTCCATTTGCTTATATAAGAAGACTCATCTTCCTCATTTTCCCTTTTTCCAGCACAAGGGAGAGTCTAGGGTTTGTTCGGGCAACTTTCCTTCTTCCTCTTGCTCTCTCCATCTCAACCTCCTACTAATCTTGCACCAACATCATATTGGAAGTCATCATTCTCTTCTTCATCACCATAGCTACCTATTGATACCCTTTGTGAAGAAAACCCACCATTCCAAGATATTCATTGAGCTTACTCTTGCCATTAGAGGACCTTACAAGTAAGTAATCCTTCCCATCTTCTAGATTTGTGTTCTTCTAGTCCTAGAGAAGCTTCATCTCCATTATTGTGAGTTCTATCTTCTTCATTCATTGTTTGACCCATTTTAGGGTTTGTTTGTTTTGGGGATTTTGTTCATAGCTTAAATTTTTGGCTTGGAAGAGGATAAGAGTTTGATTTTCTCATTAGAAGACCCAAGGCAAGTGGATGATTTCATTTTTATAAGCTTTCAATGATTTTGGTACTTTCCACTCATGCCTATTTATTGCTTTGTTTTGAAATAAATGTTCATGATAGAGTATTAATGGTGCATTTATATCATAGAAGTGTATAGGTGCATAGCATTTAATTTCCTCTTGTTTTGTCCTAGATGTATTCTATGGTGAAATGGTTTCCTTCTTTCTTTATTTGTATTGGATTTGATGTTAATGGAGGAAGTGATGGAATGAACCCACATTGTAGTTGTTGAGAAAGGTAGATAGTGCATTGGAGGAGCTTTTAGCTGAGTTCTATGGCAAGGATTAAGTGGAAGTGAGGAGAATGGTTTTGAGTTGGTAAATGGCTCAAATCGGAACACAGTGGGTGTCTCTAGCACCTGGCGGTCAGCCAGCGGTCACCTGGCGGCTAGCCGTCTGGTGACTGGCGGCTAACCGCTAGATAACCGAACAGTCGCGGTTACTTTTCCAGAGAGCAACATTTCCCCCTAAAAACTCAGTCAGCCTCACGGTTAGCCGCGGCTAACCGCCGAACCCATTGGCGGCTAACCGCCAGCCAACCGACCCATTCGGTTACTTTTCCAGAGAGCAACATTTCCACCTGAAAATACGGTCAGCCTCACGGTCAGCTAGCGGCTAACCGCTGGACATATCGGCGGCTAACTGCCAGCCAACTGAATCATTTCGGTTACAATTCCAGTAACCTTTCTTTCTGTCAGGCCAACCGCGGTCAGCCAGCGGCTAACCGCCGAATCCATCGGCGGCTAACCGCCATCTGGCCGGAAGGTGACCGAAATTAACCAGACGGCCATTCCGGAGATCTCCTCGCTCTAGCGAACTCTCCAGTTCGCTCGAGCGCTGAGCTTTGTCGATCAAAGGAGATTCACTAGGCTTTGTATGAGGCCATTCGAGAAAGAAACCATGTCACGAAGATGTCATTCAAATTTTTGAAAATTCAATGTGTATAAGGAGCCCGGAATGTCCCCAAACTCAAAGAGTACCAAATTATTATCAGATCGACATACGGGATCCCTATTCACCTTGAACTAGTTTTGAACCCCGATACTTGTCTTGAGATTTCAAAGGCTCTATAGTATTTCATTGTTCCCTAGATTTATACTACATGCCTTGTTTTCCCGAAAGTATTGAATTACACTTGAAATACTTACTTGTCTTGAAGTGCACAGCACCACATGAAATGACAGTGTGCCCTTGAGCAACCCCGTCTTGCCCGTTTATTTATTGTACTTGATTTACTTGCATATGTCTCGATTTGTTATTTGACCTATTAGTCGGCACCACTAAGCTTGGATAACCCTGTTGGTCTGATCCACCGACTTAGAGATCCCCCTCCTGTCCCGCCAGCTGCAGTTTGGATCCCGCTACCTTGTTGTTACGGTGGTCTTGTCCCGATGCCCGGCTCGCTACCTGGTCATGTATAGTATATGTATATGTATTTAAAAGATCCATTGTTTCTCCTCACCTCGAGTGACTGAGATCAGTTCCTAGTTATTGCTCTATCACTTTAGTGATAGAGGACTTAGCTTCGTGTGGTTGTCATCTTGCTTGTTTCCCGTTTCCTTGGTTACCTGTACATGTTTTATAATACATACTTGTATTTGAATAAATGTTTTATCTTGTTTATAGAAATTGTTATTTAAACAGATTTAAATGCTTTTGAAGATAAATTCATTTATTACCATATTGTCATTGTATTTTACCATTTGCCAAACCGTCGTGTTTGACCCACTTTTGGTACTCAGGTCCCGTTGTTGGTTATCCCGAGGAGGAGCATGAGGAGGCAGTCGGAGAACCGCAACAGTTAGTTGAGTGGCGTGCTGATGATGTCATTTAGACGTTTGGTTGCTATAAGAGACTTATTACTTTGGGAAACTGTTTAACCATTCTTTGGATTGGTATTTTGTGTATATTGGCCTTTGTTGGCCTCTATTTTCGGGAATGTAATTAAATGATCTTTTGTATAAACTTTAACTTACTTTTGGGTAACATGCTAATGATCATTGCTCATTCTGATACGGTACTATACTTGTGTTATTTATCTTTATGATTTGAGATGGATTGAATATTTGATTTGCTACACGCTTCCGCACTTATAAAAATATTCATATATGGTTGTGATATCCTCACCGCGAACACCTGTGGGAAATTAAATAAATGTATAGCATAAATCCAATGTGCTGTCATTACCCGATCCCGGATTCCCGGTCCGGGGTCGCGATAATGAGTGAAAGAAGAAGTGGATCGGTTGAGAGGGATGAGTGAGAGAAGAGGTGGATCGGTGGAGAGGGATGGCGTGAGAGAGAAGGAGAAATGAAGAAGGTCGAGAGATGGAGGGCTGCTGTGTGCGCAGAGGAAAAACGGTGACAAAGTGAGAGAGTGAGAGAGATGGAGGGCTGTTTCGTGCTCAGGGGAAGGAGAGACGTTGAGAGAGTGAGGGAGATGATGGGTGAGAGAATGAGAGAGCGAGAGAGGGATGTGGAGTGACAGACGGTGAGGGAGACGAGCGAGAGGGATATTCGAGCGGGGATTAGGTCTAAAGCTTTGACCGTCGGGGCCACGCATGGCCGCTGCAGCAAATAATTTCCAGTGTCAACCAACCCTTGACTCTACAAAGACCATTTACCCTCCAAAATATTTCCTCGAAAATATTCGGTGCTGCAATATGTTCGACGGTAAAAACAAAAAATTTCCCGCGAAACCTTGGTGCCATTGGATCAATGTTTTAGCGGCGGACATAGCGAAGGCCGCCAGTAAAAGTAGCTTAAAAATTGCGTTATCGCGTGGGTCGGCTTTGGCCATCGCTATAAGTTCGACACTAAAAGTGTATTTTCTTGTAGTGAACGGTTTATGCGCTTGGAAGTGGGGGATGGCTTGTGCAGGGAAAAAAGAGGTGGGAAGGAGAGATGAAGGTGATTGCAGTGAGGGAGATGAGCGAGAGAGGGATATTAGAGCGAGAGAGGGATATTAGGATAAAAAGGTGGATATTGTAATAAAACTTTTAGCGGGGGTCACTTATGGCCGCCGTAAAAATAATTTTTAGCGGCTAGTTATAAATTGCGCTACAGTGGGGGACCAGCTTTGGCCGCTGCTATAAGTGTCTTATAGCGACGAGTTTGACCAGTCGCCGTTATAAGTACGAAACTAATAATGTATTTTCCTGTAGCGGGCATAGAGACTTGAGTTTATAAAACACTATTAACAAAATGCGGAGGATCGACTAAAAAAAATGAAAGGTGGGAGATGGAACAAAGTGGGAAAATTAGACTTTTTTTTTGCAACACTATAAAATAATGTTGCTAATAAAAAATTATCTATGACACATATAAATCCATGTCGCGAATGAACTCATTATCTGCGACGCATTAGGTATACTGTCGCAACTAAATATTATTTGTGACGTCAAAATTGCGTCCCAAATAATTTTTTTTTCTTCATAATGGCGGCGGAGAGAAGAAATTAGTGACTTTTTTAGCTTAAATTTTTTATGACACCATATGATGGAGGTCGCTAATAATTATCTGTGACATGAAGACATCAGCGTCGCGAATAAGATATTATGTGCGACACAAAAAAGGAAACTGTTGCAAATAACCTTAACTTTTCTACGACATAAAACTATTTGCAACGCAGGGATTGTGTCGCAAATAGAGTAACTTATTTACAACATATGATTGTGTTGCAAATGTGTATCTAGTGTCGCGAATAATTTTACCGCCATTTGGCGCTGTAAGACCCCGACCCGAGTGAACCCGATTAGTGCTAATTAAGTTGCGTGTTAGTGCTAAGCTTGATTAGTGTTTTTGGCTAAGTTGGGTTTAAATTAGCCTTTGTTATTAGTTTTGGGGGATTTTTGATTGCTTGGTGCTTAGTGGGACCCTTTGGGGGTTTCCTTTTCATGACATTGCATATGATTGAGGTTTATCGGAGATTTCGCATTCATTGTTTTAATCTCGTTTTATCGGTATTGTTAAGCTCTACAACTTTCATGTTGATTCCGTCCCCGTTTGAGATCCCGAAACCCGAATTTTGACCTTGGGGGCAAAACAGTCATTGTGCACCAAATCTGTACCCAAAACTTGATATTCCCGAAACCCGCGAAACCTATACTTTTTGGAAACTAGATATTTCGACGAACATTTCTTCCTTCTCCGTCGAATTCATCCGAGGTCCCAAGAGAGATGATTTCAGCCTAAGTAGATTGGTAGTGGTGGAGCCCACTCCTCACTTGCTACAATAGGAGACCCTTCCCTTCCATTTTCATTTTCCAGCACAAGAGAGAGAGAGAGAGAGCTAGGGCTTTGTGAGCAACCCCTTCTTCTTCTTGCTTTCCATCACTCAATCCACTCCCAAACTTGCACCAAGAGGAGATTAGAGGCCATCACCTTCTTCATCTCCTTGAGAGCTTTCCTTCAATAGCTTTTGTGGAACAAACCATCCATTTCAAGATTTCCTTTGAACTCACCATTGCCATTAGAGCACCTTGCAAGTAAGTATTCCCCTTCATCTTCTAGATTTGTATTCCTTTGGCCATAGAGAAGCCCCACCTTTATTATTGGAAGGTTTCATTTTTATCTCATTGTTTGACCATTTTAGGGCTTTATTTTGGGGATTTTGCCTTGTAGCTTGGACCATTGTCTTTGGAGATTGTTAGAGCTTGATTTCTATTGTTAGAAGACTTGAGGCAAGTGGATGAATGATTTTACAAAGCTTTCATGGATTTTGGTTACTTTCCATTAATGCACATTTATTGTTTTGTTTTGAAATGAATGCTCATGCTAGAGTATTAATGGCATAATTATGATCATAGAGAGGAGGTAGCTCATAACATTGAATGTCTTCTTGTTTTGTTTCAAAAGTTTATATTGTGAAATGGTTTCCTTCTCCCTTCATCCTTGTGTTGAATGTATTGTGATGGAGAAGAATGGGATGGAAGTTATTTGAGATTTGAGGTTGTTGGAATGGGGTTTTTAGACTCCTCACTTGATGTGTAAGAAGGGCAAAAAGGTGGTTATAAAAAGGAGAAATAGAGAGGAGCTGAACTGGTCCGGAATCTGTTCCTGGACAGTTCGCTCGAGCGACCATCACACTTCGCTCGAGCGACCTGTCCAGAAATGGTTCGGAGCATTCCAGTAGCTGGGTCGCTCGAGTGGACCCTTGGTCGTTCGAGCGGTCATCCCAGAACTAATTCCAGTGAGTTGTTCGCTCGAACGCATTTAAATAACCGCTCGACCCAATGAGTTTGCTCAAGCGAATTCACCCAGACAACCTTCCCAGCGAGCGACTCGCTCGAGCGAACCCTACAGTCCGCTCGAGCGATGCGGGTCGTCTGGCTTAGGTTATGTTTTGGACAACGTTCGACTGTTTCAACGCATTGGGACTATTCTTTGGGAACCCCTCCATATCAAGGGGGTTTGTTAGGCATTGTATGAGGCCATTTGAGGAAGAAACCATATCACAAGGTTTTCATCCATAGTTTGGAAAAGATCGAAGTGTATAAGGAGCCCGGAATGTCCCCAAACTCAAAGAGTATCAAATTGTTATGTGATCGACGTACGGGGTCCCTATTCATTTCAAATAGATGTTTTTCCGAAATGTCAATTGTTTACAGTACTTTACTGATCGCAAGATTTGCACTACTTGTCTTGTTTTCCCGAAAGCATGGTTGTACACTTGAAATGGTTACTTGACCCGAAGTGCATTGCACCACTTGATATGATAGTGTGCCCTTGAGCACCCCCCCCGTCTTACCCGCTTGTTTATGTACTTGTACTTGATTTCATTGCATATGTCTCGATTGTATTTGACCTATGAGTCGGCACCGCTAAGCTTGGATAACCATGTTGGTCTGATCCGCCGACTTGGAGATCCCCCTCTTGTCCCGCCAGCTGCAGTTTGGATCCCGCTACCCGGTCATTACCGTGGCCTTGTCCCGATGCCGCAGATTGCTACTGTGGTCCCCGATGCCCGGCTCGCTACCGTGGTCATTTATATGTATATGTACTTATATGAGATCCCCTGTTTCTCCTCACCTCGAGTGACTGAGAACAGGGCCTAGTTATTGCTCTATCACCGTAGTGATAGAGGACTTAGCTTCATGTGGTCGCCATCTTGATTGTTTCCACGTTTCCTTGGTCACCTTACATGTTTTACATTGCACACGTATATTTGGAATTAATGTTTTATCTTGTTTAGAGGAATTGTTATTCAAACAGGTTTTCATGTTTTGAAGGTAAATTCATTTATTTTCATATTATTGTTGTATTTGCCTCCATTTGCCAAACCGTCGTGTTTGACCTACTTTTTGGTACTCAGGTCCCGTTGTCGGTTATCCCGAGGAGGAGCTTGAGGAGGCAGTTATAGAACCACAGCAGTTGGTTGAGTGGCGTGCCGATGACGTCATGTAGACGTTTGATGGTTTTGAGAGACTTACCCTTGTGGGGAACTGTTTAACCATTCTTTGGAATTGGTATTTTGTATATTGGCCTTTGTTGGCCTCTATTTTTGGGGAAATGTAATTAAATGTTAATTGTATAAACTTTAACTTACTTGGGTAACATGCTATAGATCATTGCTCATTCTGATACAGTGTTTAGACTTGTGTTATTGTCTTGATGACCAAGGATGGATTGACTATTTGATTTGCTACACGCTTCCGCGCTTAAAAGAAATGTTCATTATGGTTGTGATATCCTCACCGTGGACACCTGTGGGAAATTAAATAAATTGTATCTTCTGGATGTAGATAATCATCATTAATCACCATCACACTAATGTCCCGATCCCGGATTAGGATCCCCGGTCCGGGGTCGCGACAGGCGCCAACCATTTTGTGACGCATTTGTTTGCGACACACAATATTCATTGCTGAAAGTATCTATTTGCTACGTATCGAGTCTTGTGTGGCAAATACTTAACTTGTTGCGACGGGTCTAGTTTTACGTTGCAAAAAGTCTTTTTTTTGCGACACTTTTGGTTGCATCGCAAATATTTTCGTCGCTGAAAATCCCATTTGTTATAGTGTCGTGACCCGAGAATTCTTTCGGTGCTCTCTTCCCGAACCTCTCGAATAGCATATTAGGGTTGAGCTTGTGGAGCTTGAGGCCTATTCTGAAGAACTTCCAATAGTTATCTCTGAACTTGAGCCATTTCCTCATCTTTCTTTGCCATTTGTTCTTGAAATTTTGCTTGGGTCTCATTTGCATGCCTTTGTTGTTCTAACATAGCTTGCATAAGTTATTGAAGCTGTGTAGCTATTGGTGTATTAGTTGTGTCTGACTCATTCTGATTACTCCCTGAAGCATTATTGTTTGGAGCTTTTCTTGGAGGCATGATGCTGTAAAACAAGGTGTTAGTACACCATAAACATGGTTTGAGGGTTCCTTAGGTCCTATACTAAACGAATCTACCAAACTCATGAATCCTCGCCACGTTCCTAGGATTTTCTAGTTTCTTTTAAGTGCCTGAAACAAGTCCCGCTCTGATACCAGTCCTGTCGCGACCCGGGAACGAACCCCGGGCCTACGACGTTGTTTTCCCACAGGTTCCCGCGGTGAGGATTCACGAGACACATGGAATCTAGCCCACACGATCAAGTTTGCGGAAGCGTGTAGCAAATCACATCATGAAAAGTACGAATAGAATTTCCAATGCAAGAATAATAATATCAAGACATAATATCATAAGTAAGGAGTTAACATGGCATTCCCATCATAAATTCAAGTTTTTGAAGGTTAACACAAAAGTAAGTTAAGTTTTGTTACAACCCATAAGAGGCCAACAAAGGCCAATACAATTCTCAAAATGACAAAGAGAACCCATGACAAAATGAAGCGCAACTCAAGAACCCGCCCGACGCCTAGTTGACATCGTCGGGTTGCCACTCTCTCACTGGGGGTGGCTTAAGAGCCTCCTCAGGACGCTCCTCCTCAAAGGCAACGACACCTACACCTGGGCACCAACATACAAGGGTCAAACACGACGGTTTGGCTGGTAATCAATTTAGGTGATAGTATGAAACAATAGATGTTTTAAGAAAATCATAATAAACAATTTTTTGACTGAAGTACATTTCCAAAATATAAACAAAACTAAATGCAACAAGTTAAGATATCAAAACAAACTAACATGAATACTTAAAATATCATGAATAGTTGAATCCACATTGAGCCCATCCTTTCTCTATCATATATGATTATAAGAGTAAGCACGCACGACAAGCACGATATACATAATATAAACAAGACACGATTCCCACATATAAGGGGATTCCGGCCGCAGAACCGGACACGCACGATGTGTAATAAATACACGACTAATTTGCAGATAGTCCACAAGTTTTAAGGACTCCCGGACAGTGGATCAGACTGAAGAGGCAGTCCAAGCTCAGTGGTGTTCACTTGAATTCATGAATGCATAAAACATGTGAAGCACGGTCTAAATACGTCGAGATAAAAAGGGGGAAAATCACTTATCGAAACAAAACAAGGCATGACTTGCAAAAGGCACAATTATGTGCATACAAACTTAAGAAGTGATCCCCTTTTTAATACCTAAAATCAATCTTCAAACGAGCTTATACTTGAAATTCAAAACGAGTACACTGTGTACTTATTGTATCAAAACTAAAGTTAGAGAGTAAGGTCTATCAAGCACATGTGAGGACCTTTGGTTGACCCTTGTGTAATTAAAACTAAAATGTTGAAGTTTAAAAGAGAATTGTTGCCCCCGAAGTTAAAAGACATTTCAGGTTTTCAAGTATACAATATCAGGCTAAAGATCCCTAGACATATTCTAGTTTTCACTCTTACAGAAAATCCCTCAAAGCAAGTCATTTTTCTAATTCGGTCAGCATGTCGGTCACCTGTCAGCTAGCCGAGATGGGGAGTGTCGGCTAGCCGTCAGCTGACCGCCTGAATCCATATCAGCAAAAATGTAGCATTCTGGAAAAGGGACCGACAGAGTTCGGTTGGCTGTCGGTTAACAGAAATGGGCATGTCGGTTAGTCGACAGCTGACCGAGAAATCCTTAACGCGATGTGTCACTTCTGGAAAAGGAACCGACAAAGTTCAGTCACCGACAACTGACCGACGTTGCCGGGCAGTGCGTTTCAAGTCAGATTTTCACGATTTTTCTCCCCTTCTTCTCACAACTAAGCACCTACACTCCCTTGAGCCTTCATGCTCTCCGAGGGTTCATTTTCACATTTCCGTGTCATTTAATCCCAAAATCTAAACATTCAATCTCCATCAAAACAAATCCAAATCTCATAATGAACAAGGGCTTGAAGCCAAATAGAAATATAGAAGTTTGGAAAAACACTTGACATTAATGCATATACTTGACTAGAGGTCACATAAGGAGAAATCTCAAGAAAACATAACAAGTTATATGAAATTTTCAAGAGTAACAATGAAATCTTCAAACACACATACAACATTCAACCTATAAAGATTACTTGCCTTTTTGCCCAAATGCCTAGGAAACACTTCTTCAAGCACTCCCACCCAAGAGCTAAGCCAAACACTACAAAAAACCCCATGAAACACCCTTCAAAACCCATTCAAATCTGAAAACAAGAACCCATTTCGAAATAGGTGTTGCATGTTAGAAAAACAAGCTCTTTAGGAGTAGAAAAGACTCCATGGAAAAGATGGGTTGGAGAACTTACCTAGAGATGCCCAAACAAGAAGAGATGAAGAAAAGGGAGAGCTTGCCCCACTAGAAACTCCAAGAAATTTGTATCAATAGAAAGCTTGTAAGGAGAGGAAGAAGATGATGGTCTTGGAATTCTATTTGGAGATCTCTAGCTTGAGTATGCAAGAGGGGAAAAGGTGAATAAGAAAAAGGGTTTCTCAGCTCTAGGTCTTGAAAGTTGCAGGATTTGGGAAAGTGAAAGAGAAAGGAGAAGGAGTTGACTTAAATACTTGTAAAATGGGGCCCAATGAGTCTAATCCTTGGATTGACAAAAACATGATCTTGCGGACCTCGAATGAACTCGATGAAGAAGGATAAAATGATCCTTGAAAAATCTAGTTTCCAAAAAGTATATTTTTGACATGATTTTGAGATATTGAAATTTGTGTATAAAAGATAATTTTACCCCTTTTGGGCCAAAACTTGGATTTCTGGGCTTCAAACACGAACGGGCTGAAAACGAAAGTTATAATGAATAATAAAACCATTCAAACGAAATAAAAATCATAATTAAAATGAAAATCAAAACGATCCTCCCAAGCTTACACGTACACTTAGGCCTTCCTGAGCGTGTCTGACTAATACTAAACGTTCTCAAAATTCCCAAAGTTATGTCCAGGACTAAAACTAATTATTTCTAACCCAACGGCAACTAAACCCACTTAGGACTAGACACACACTAATCACACACTAATCAAATTAGTCTGGGTCGGGGTCTAACAACAGGCAAGGTGGAGAATGAGAGGAAGGGGAAGAAGAAGAAAGAGAAAGAGGAAGAAGATGGGATGTGCAGGTGATGCAAGGTGTGCGTAGTGACACAGTGGTGTGGCACACAGGGAAGAGAAGAAGACAGGAGGAGAAGGAGAATAGAGAAAGAAAAGAAAAGGAGAAAAGAGATAAGGATGAGGAAAAGGAGGATGATGGGCGGCTGGTTGTTGGACATATGCAGGTGTAGGTGGGTGTAGGGAAGAGGGATATGAGATGAGAAGAAGGAGGAGAGAGAAAGGAGGAAGAGAAGAAGGAGAGCGCTGGGCGTGTGCAGGGGAGTGCGCCGATGATGGAGGAAGAACGGAGATGGGCTTAGTGACACAGGGAGGAAGGAGAGAAGAGAGGGAGGAAAAGGGAAAACAAAAAGAAAGAAGGAAGAAGGTGGAGATGGAGGGTGTTGTGAGTGGTGGATGCTGGGGTGCAGGTGATGGCAGGGAAGGAGAAGAAGGGAGATGAAGGTGGAAGGGAAGAAAGAAAGAAAGAAAGAGAGAAGAAAAAACAAGCGGGTATATCACCGCTCGTATATGTAGGTGAGCGAGGATATCGCCACTCGACAAAACAACAAGAAAATGAACCGGAAAGGTCCCCTGGGACTAATACCGTCATTTCATATCATCTAAGGCTTTTTTGCTCTATAGTGAGTCCAATGAGATTTTTCCGGTTAAATCCCCTAAAAGAATTATCGGATTTATACATGAAAACCTTGTCGTTTCGTATCTCCCTCATCCGAACTCGTATGAATGCATATGAGTAGTCGATTTCACTTAGAATTCCACGTCCAATGCATTGATGTAAAGAGACGACGTCATTTATAGCTAGGGCCTTTGAATTTGATTTTGCAAAGTACTTTTCAAGTTTTACTCTCTCTGAACCCCACATCAACTTATTTTTATGTATTACAAGTTACAAAAGAAGGTTGTTAATTAGATTTTGATTGATGCCTTTTCAATTTTGATTATCACTGAACCCTGCATCGCAATATTAAATGTTTAAGTGATGACCGCCTTAATAATTGTCACAATTTCATAAAAAATTTTGAGACTAAAACTTGATTTGCAATCAATTTTAAATAATTTTTTTTCCAAATCAACAGAAGAGGCTTCCATATTGAAGTTAACCACTAATATACATTTCTATCAGGGCCTTAGCTTAGTCGGCCCTGCTCAGTAAATACAAAAACTATTGAGTGATATTCAGCACAGTCCATGGTTAGATGGACTAATGGAAAAGTCTGCTTTCACCATATCCATAGTCGAAAACTTGGGTTCACTTGTCCTGAGTCCTAACTCGGCCAAATTGACTCAATGTAGGGGGCATGAGATTAATAACTTGGGGTTATTTGACTCGGTTTCCTTTCAACTCACTAGGGTATATCAGCCCAGCCTCTGGTTGGATGGGCTAATTTAAAAGTTTGCTTTTACCACTTCTATAGTTAAAAAACTCGAATTCACTCGTCCTGAGTCATGACTCGATTGAGTCAGCTCAATGTAGACTTGACCTGGATATCCTTCTCACTCGGGTGAGTCCAGTATTAAAATGATGATCACATCCAAATGCCTAGGCCAAGCAACATGCTGGCATCTGATGTATGTGTCACTGAACTTAGGTTGAATACTCACCATCATGGCCCACCTTTACCATACATCCAAGGACCCCTTACCTAACACATGGTTATAGCCTCAGGGCTAGGCCATTCTAGATGAGATGGGAACATCCACAGTCCAGTACTTCCTGGGCTTCTCTGCCTGGTTAGACTGAATCTGACCCAACCTACCCTTGGATGTAAGTATATAATATTGTGGTCCTTATTTTCTATTCCAATATGGGTTGATGATTGGCTTGGGACATGGATCGTCAAAACCAGGGTTGATCATCATCCTTTCTAGAATAACTAGAAGAATGCACTAAAGAAACACTTTTGGCATTTCTGACATAAGATAACACTCACTCCCTCTTTTGCCCGGCTATTTATATTCTCCCTCTCTGGCCACCTCCCCATGGCCACCAAGGTAAGTCTCCTCTCTTGTGCACATTCTGTTCAATGATTTTGAAAGTTGATAAGGTGCTAGAAAACCATCCTGCAAAAGTTCTCTCCAATTTGACAATCCTAGCCCTTCAATCTTTTTTTTTTTCACAGAGAGATGGCCCACATTGATGATCTGGTTACTTTAGAAATGGTTCATGTTCAATGGGTAAGACAAGATTATCTATTTTGATCAAAGATCATGAACCCCAACATCACATGAACCATATTCTCTTATATAGGGAGCAATGTGACATCGAAATATGATGTATTCTATTGTACTTGGACATTTTGATGGCAGGCAGTATATGTTGTGGAGAAGAATCAATGGTGGTGAGTGTTTATGTGGAGAGGCCAAGGAGGAAGGTCTCATCATCAGATCCAAACCGTTCTCATGGTGGACACCATCATCACCATCATAAGGTTGGTGGTGGGCATAATCGGAGGCCCAACCTTCTTCTTTATTCACAACAATTGAGGGAAGCTGCACGAAGTAGATCAGCAGGCCCCACGCCAGAACAATGCCCTCAATTGGCAACCAATCACCCAACAACCAAGGTAGACAAGCTCCTGGTTCCCCAGAACTAGGGCAATGCCACCGGAGTCCCCTTCTTCTCCACCTACTCCTCCCTTCCAACTCACTCACCTTCGCCTTCCCCCTCTTCTCCCCCTCCCTCCTCCAATCCATCCTCCTCCAACTCCCAAACATCTCCCCAGCCAGCTACCCCAGTCAGTTTCCAACAATGACTTAGGTCATCCAAATGCAAAGTCACCAGAGCCCCCCTCCCTTCCTCCTTCGACTCCTCCCTTCCAACCTTCACCTCTTAGACCTCGTCCTCCTCACCTTCCCCCTCTTCTAAACCAGTCTTCTCTCTTGCCTTTTTCTTCAACTATTCAAATCCCCCCGGTTCCCGCCCATTTCCCCCCTTTGTCCAACTCAGTCCCCATCCATTCCGACCACTTCCCCCCTCTTCCCAGCCAGCTCTCAGGCCATTCTCCGGATCCGACGGCTTTCCTTCCCCTGTCTGGCACAAGCCCCTTCCAGCAACCTCTCACCCAACCTCCCCCATCCTTTGCTAACCTATTTGCTGCCTTGACTCCCTACTTCCACGTCCCTAACTATCCCCCAACCACCTGGCAAAATGGTAGACCATCCCTAACTATCCCTCAATCTAAGCTCTCCTCCAGCAAAGAATCCTTCTCCTTTGCAGTTATCGAAAAATTTGCAGGGAAACGCCCTTCCCTTGAATGGGTTGAAGAGAAGGCAAAGTTCTAGTCCCTCTCTAGACCCTGTCTGGTCTCCCTCACCATCAAAGGTAACTTCAGCTTCCGCTTCAACTCCCCTATTAATAAAGCCCACATCCTTGGCCTGTCCCCTTTATCCATTGATAGAAAGAAAATCTTCTTCCTCTCATGGTCACCTGGACAAGATGAATCGATCTGGCCCTCTTTTGCTCCTGTTTGGGTGAGGTTTTCAGGTCTCCCTTATCACTGCTGGAGCCAACACATCATTTTCTCTTTAGCCAACTCCATTGGCCAACCCATCAAGCTAGACGACATCACCTCTTCCCAATGGATTCTTACCTTTGCTAGGGTCTTGATTAATATTGATATATCCAAACCTAAACTCCAATCCATTCTAGTGGACCTGGAAGGAGAAAATGAATTGGAAGTTGTAGTATCCTATGAACATAGCCCTTGCCCTCTCTATTTTCAACCTGTCCACCCCCATCACTCTTGTCTTTTGGCTTCTCAGTTTGGCAAACCTCCTCAAGGCAATGCCCAATTTATTCATGTTCCCCATACCACCATGCCTACCCCTCAGCCCCTTCTACACACCCCCATCCCCCCCAGGAGGAACCTCTTCCTATTGTTCCCCTCTCTGCAAGCCTCTCTCTGTCATCACACAACATCTCTGTCCCCAACCTGTTGGAAAATAGGTGGGCCATTCAGATAGGTTTCAAAAACTTTTGACCCACTTGATGCAGGGATCAACTATCTAAAAGGTAACAAAACCCAATCCAGGATGCAATCCCTTAAACTCATAAATCATGTACAGCAATATATCCTATCTAGAAGATAGAAAACAACACATAAACATGCAACCACGAAATTTACAACATACAAGGATGTAGATTATACCTTTGGAGCTTTGTAGTGCTCTAATGGAGAATTTGAATTCTCTCTTTGATGATGAACACCTTCACTAATCAAATCAGAATCTCCAACACCTTTTGATCTTCCACGCTATGACCCGTATCAGATTCTCTTTTCTCAAGAAGATGGTGAAATCTCCAAGAGAAAACCTAACTAGTAACTCCAAGGAACTAGAGGAGGAAAAGAAGAGAACTAGAAGCGGGAAGGGAGGAAGAGATGCAACACTTGCACTCAAATAATGGGCTGGGTGTTAATCCCTATGGAATTGCATGGAGGACGTCCAAGAGGGATTAAATCCTCTTTATATAGCCCTCAAGCCCACCTCTTTTCCTATTTGAAATAGAAGTTTAACTCCCATTAAAAATTAGTAACATTCTCCCTTGCTAGTTGCCATAGAAGTCTCACTTCCACAATAATTAGTGGTTTTCTCATTTCTAATTAAAATAGAAGTCCTACTTCCATTAATAATTAGTAACTTACTATTACCACTATTAGAAGTCTCACTTCAAATAGAAATAGTAACCTTCCAATTCCTTCCTATTAGAGTTCAAGTAGAATTAGAATCTTTCTAATATCATGGGCTAGCGTGGGGACCACTATTTAAGTCCTGGGGATCCGAACCCTAGAGGGGGGGGGGTGAATAAGGTGAGCTTCATTTATGACCAATTAAAACCAATTTTAACTTCTTTAAAACAAACTAGTCACATGTGATGATTAATCATACAAGATGCGAAAGCTAACAAAAGAATCACCACAAAGCAATCACCATCACACAAGGATTTATAGTGGTTCGACCTCAATGCCTACATCCACTACCGGCTTGTGAACCAACACCCCACCGGATTTCCACTATTTATGCTTTTCAATAGGCTAAGCAATAACCTTTACAATATGCTTTTCAAGGCTTAGCAATAACCTTTACAATGATGTTTTTCAAGGCTTAACATCAACCTATACAATATGCTTTTATAGGCTAAGCAATAACCTCTTCAACCACAAGGTTGGTTATCTCACTAAGTAGTGTCTAACATACACTTGATGGAGATACAAATTTAGCTCATTACATTTGCCCCTAAAATAGGCAGATATGAAAATGAAAATCTAATACACACACACTATGAATGCAAAGATGAAAGTACATGATGTGTGTGTGTGATGTCCTCATTCATTTTGAAAATGAAAGCTCATAAATGTATGCCTAAGGCTTTTGAAAGTTTTAGCTCATAAAACATTTATGATTGAGGAAACGCTAATCACATGTTAAAATTAACTTGTAAAAGATATACATTAGAATCCTAAACAAGTTGTGAAAATTCAAAGACCAAAACATGTGAAGCATAGGGATGTCAATCAAATCAACAATGTAGCTCATGAAACATAAAAATAGATTTGATTGAAATTAGGGGACAAATCATATGAAATTATAACTACAACTTGAAAAAGATATACCTATCAAAGTAAGGCAAGTTGTGAAACTTTAAAACAATAATACATATGATTTGTAAAGTTTGTTGAATCCAAAACATAAGATACATTTGAAAGAGATTTTCTTATGATGGAAAACAACACCCAAAGATTCAACCAAGTATATGAATCATGTTACATATAATTTCAAAGATTCTTTCATTAACATGATCTACTTAGATTTACCAAATAAAGTACTACTTGGATTGAATCAATGGTGATGCATCCAAAACAATAGATCAATTCAAAATATAAAACATGCTAAGGATACAACACATCATAGGTTAACATGCTACTAAGATTTATCAAAGATAAAACAAAACATGAAAACATATGATTTGTAAAGAAGTTGAATCCAAAACATAAGATAGTTTTGAAAGTGGTTTTCTTATGTTGGAAAACAACAACCAAAGATTCAACCAAGTATATGGATCATGTTACATCTAATTTCAAAGATGTTTCCATTAACATGATCTACTTAGATTAACCAAAGATAAAGTACTACGTGGATTGAATCAATGGTGATGTATCCAAAACAATAAATCAATTCAAAACATAAAACATGTTAAGAATACAACACAACATAGTTTATCATGCTACAAAAGATTTACCAAAAATAAAACAAAGCATGAAAACATATGATTAAGGAAAGTAGAGCCTACTTGGTGATTTAACTTCATTAATCCAAGCTTTAGCTTTCCTAATGATCCCCTTCATCCCTTAGTTCATTTCCCTTTGTTTTGCCTCAAAACCCCTCAAGGAGGACCTTAAAATTCCCAACTTTTGGCAAAGGAAAGAACTCATATTTATAGCAAAAAGTGCCCAACGGCTAGTCCCCGGTCGACCTGGAAACAAGTCTCGGTCGACCGGGAACACACAACGGTCAGAAATATGACCGTTGGTGCTCCAGGGCAAATTCTGCCTGCAGTGTTCCCGGTCGACCTGGCCCTTCCCGGTCGACCTGGAACACAGCGTTTCTGGCCCGGGACCAAAATTCCCAAAATTGCATATTTTTTGCATATTTCAAAGTCTTTTTGGTTGGGAATTTTTTGGGCCATTAAATCAAGCTTAAAAACATGTTTTAAATCATTCTAAGGGTTTTAAAACATGAAAAATAAAAAGCCAAAAAAGATTCGAAATTATAAAACTAATGGCTTGCTTGAATTCTAAAACTCTTTTAAAAAAACAAATGCATCCAAGTTTTAAAAGTAAATCATGCATAAATCAATACTTTTACAAATCTTAAAAGCAATGCATGAATAAAACAAGATTTCAAGTTTTCTTAAATCAATGCATATGTGTGTAAATCAAATGATGCTAGAATGATAATGCATCAATCAAATTGCAATCTACAAAATTCCTAACACACTAGGGATTCTTTAGAAAGCTGACTCCAACTGAGACACGTGACCCCACATCTCATGTGCAATCCGGGCCCACATTTTATTGCAAATAACTCCACTATATAAATGCAATTGAACTCCAGTCTTAGGAATATATTACAATGAAGACCCTAAACTTCCCAATTACCACAAGTAGGCCCCTCCATCTATATCCATGGATCAATTGGACATGTCCACCAAAATAGATCCATATCTTATTATCCTTGAGCCCCAATTAATTATAATGATCATTTGGTACCGATCCAATTAACTCTTAATCGGAATGGGTGCGCACTTACCAATGATAAATCCCTTAATTAGCAAAAGGAGATATTAAAGATAGATTCCATCTTGACGATTGAATGTTCCCACAGCTCTACTACCACGTACTCAAATCACTGAGGTGTTGACCTACAATTGGCCTCACTCATTGGTGACTCAAAGCAAATGAATAGATAGAAACTTGAGTTCATTAATGTCTCAGGATTATGAGCCTATTGCTAGGGAAGTATGAGAGCAGACCTTAAAAGTAAAGACAGTGTATAAAAGGTGCTTCTCATGGTCCTTCAATACATCCAATGTACCTGCACCATGATCCAGAATCTTACATTCTGATGATCGAAACAAATCACACTATCTCATAGTGATCAAAGTGCTGCAACCTTGTCAGATGAGATGCCCAATCTCATTACTGGTTGTGAAGATATTTAAGTATAAGATTGGCAATACATGTCTCCTGTATGTGGATCTCATCCATACACATGTATTACATCTAGTATACTTGTGGACTCCGGTTCATCTCATGAACCATTATGTCATTCGTATTAGCTATGTGCAAACAAGTAATAAAACACCATTCATCTTATGAAAGGAAAGCAATAATATATATTGATAAATAAAGAAATTAATCAATTTATTCATCATATATTGGTATTGAGACCATAGAACTAACAATCTACCACTTGGGCTCAATGCCAGTCAGGGTTGCATCTCATGCAAATCCCATCTACTTACTGCCCAAAGACTTTGGTAGTCAAAGGCTTAGTAAAGGGATCTCCCAGATTGTCTGCAGAGTCTATCTAGGTGATAGCAGTATCACATCTCTGCCCAATCTCTCTGACCATTTGTTATAACCTCTGTACATGCTTTTGGCTCCTGGGTTCCTTGGACTTATCGACTACCCTGCTGTTATCACAGTAAACTGTGAGCGACTATCCTGCCAAAAGTACCACTCCAAGTTCCATAAGGAATCTATTGAGCCAATCTGCTTCTCTGGCTGCTTCTCAAGCAGCTACAGCATAAACACATACCCAGAAGTTGATTTCTTGGAATCCTTATCTGACTGGAAGTTAGTATCTATGTAACCGACTCATTATTGCCGTAAATCAACATGCGATATTTAGTCATTCTCAAGGATTTGAGAACACATCTTACAGCAGTTCAATGGTTAGGACCTGGGTAAGACTGATATCTGCTGACTAAGCCCAATGCATGACAGATATCCGATCTAGTATATAGCATAGCATACATGAGGCTACCAACACCCGAAGCGTATGGTA
Source organism: Cinnamomum chago (assembly GCA_038049695.1). Classification (NCBI taxonomy): domain Eukaryota; kingdom Viridiplantae; phylum Streptophyta; class Magnoliopsida; order Laurales; family Lauraceae; genus Cinnamomum; species Cinnamomum chago. Next base: position 67,161,428 of record CP142451.1, read on the forward strand.
TCGACCTCATCTGCTCCTTTTCCTCAGGTGTTTTGGGACACTAATCCTTGGAAAGGTGCACTCCATGCTTGAAAGGTGTAATACCCTTCTTGGAGTCTTGCATAGCAAACCGTACTAGCACCTTATCTATGTACGCATATTGGGATAAACCTATTATCCTATTTATCCGGTCTCAATGGAGTTTGATCCCTACGATGTGGCTAACTTCTCCCAAGTCCTTCATATCAAAAGTCTTAGCCAACTAAACCGTTTACTGTTGACAACATCCATATACCACTCTCTAGGAGAAGGATGTCGTCGACCAGAAAAATTACCCTGCCTCCTTTACTTTTCATGTACACTCATGACTCATCCCAATTTTGACAAAATCAACTGACTTGATTGTTTAGTTAAAACGAATGTTCTAGGTTCGGGATGCCTGCTTCAGTCCATAAATGGACATCTGCATCTTGCAAACTCTTTGCTCTTGGTTGTTTAGCTATAAAACCGCCTGGCTGCATCATATAGATGTCTTCCTCAAGATGGCCGTTGAGAAACGTCGTCTTGACATCCATTTGCCAAATCTCGTATTCGAGATGAGCCGCTATGGATAAGAGTATCCGGATGGACTTGAGCATGGCTACCGGCGAGAAGGTTTCCTCATAATCGATACCCTCTTTCTGAGTATACCCTTTCGCAACAAGCCTGGCCTTAAAGGTCTCAACTTTTCCATCTGGTCCTCTCTTTCTCTTGTAGACCCACTTGCACCCAATAGGTTTGATATTGGCAGGCAAGTCCACAAGTGTCCAGACCTGATTAGAGTACATAGACTCCATCTCAGCTTTCATAGCATCTTGCCAATGTCCCGAATCTTTGTCATTAATTGCTTCATCATAGTTACAGGGATCTTGTTCTAGTTCTTCCGGGACTGCCTCGTAAGACTCTCCCAAGAATGAGAACCTGCCAGGGGGTCTGACAATCCTCCCACTACGACGAGGCACTAGTGTAACTACTGGGTCCGGTAAGGGCGGTTCTTCCTCAAGTTCAGTCATACTTGGATTTGGAATTGATTGTTCTTGAATCTCTTCCAAGATCACCTTTTCTAAAGATTTTCGGTCCATCATATAATCTTCCTCCAAAAAACCGCATTAGTGCTCACCATCTCTTTCTGCTCTCTGGGATTATAGAATAACCAACCTTTAGTTCATTTAGGATATCCTACAAACGTGCATACTTCCGACTTCGCTTCCAACTGATCCATCTTAACCTTTAGCACATGTGCCGGACAACCCCAAATGTGTAAATGTTGTAGACTAGGCTTTCGCCTGGACCACAACTCCCGGGGAGTCTTAGGTATAGACTTAGATGGTACGAGGTTTAGTATGTACATCACAGTATCCAAGGTGTATCCCTAAAAGGATATAGGTAATCCTGAGAAACTCAGCATAGACTTGATCATATCTAAAAGAGTCTGGTTCCTTCTTTCTGCTACTCCATTCTGTTGAGGCATACCAGGAGCAGACAACTGGGATAAAATCCCACTTTCTGATAAGTATCCCATAAAATCAGGGAAGAGATATCCTCCTCTGGCCCTGACATTAATGGGTCCACACACATCAGTATACACTAATTCCAACAAATCTTTGGCCCTATTGCCCTTTGATGAAAAAGGGCCTTTTGGTCATTTTACCTTCCAGACAGGACTCGCGGACAGGCATTGGTTCTACCGCCAATGAAGGCAAGATACCATCTTTGACTAGCCTGTCAATCCTATTTAGGTTTATATGACCTAGCCTCAAGTGCCAAAGTTTTGTTGGATCAGATGAAGGTGACTTCCTCTTTAATGATGGTCTATTAATTGTTTCAGTATCATGTATCTCATACATTGTAGGAGTTAACAAATAAAGCCCATTGGTTACCTTGACAGAACATATAAAAGTACCATTCCTCTTTATGACAACTTCAGTACCAAAAGTAATGGAATAACTTTTATTCACCAAACTAGAAACTGAAATTAAATTCCGCCGTAAAGACGGTACATATAACTTGTCTGACAAAACCAATTTACTATTTGAAAAACATAATGTAATAACTCCCACTGAAACAGCCTCTGCTTTAGCATCAGATCCTAGGTTGACAATGATGTCTCCATCACCGAACCTCCTGGTTTCCCTGAGCCCCTTGCAACCAATTACATATGTGATCAGTTGCCCTGGAGTCCATACACCAAGATTCTGAAGTACCAGTTGCAAAACTTACTACAGAATTAAGTGACTCAATCATACCTGAGGTTTTTTTCTTAGACATATATTCTGGACAATTTCTTTTCCAATGTCCTGTCTTACCACAATGGAAACACTTTCCTTTTGACCCTAAACCGTTAGCCTTGGCCATACTACAAGTAGAACCATTCTCCACCTTAGGACCCTTGATGACTGATTTCTTCTTGCTATCTCGGTCTTTGCCTTTTGGCTTGGTCCTAGCAAATGACTTTTCTGTCATGAGGGAATTTTGCTCTTTCTTCATGATTTCCTCAAGCACTACCAGCTGGCAAGACAGCTCAGCTATGGTCATTTCCAATTTATTATAATTGATCTCGAAATGATTGAAAGAATCCGGTAGTGACTGAAGGATCATGTCGATCTGTGATTCTTTATCAATCGTAACACCCAGTACATCTAACTCATTTAGTGCGAGACTCATTTTCAACAAATGTTTTTGTACATGGTTCCCTCAGCCATCGTAGTATTTATCAGCACCTTCATAGCAGCTTGCCTAGCAGGTCTAACCTGGTCCGCAAACATCTCCTTTAAGTTCGATATAATATCGTATGCTGACTTATAGGATTGATGTTGGTGTTGTAAAACACTAGACATGGATGCCTGTATAAAACATCTGGCTACCTCATTGTCTTTTGTCCATTTGGTGTAAAGGTCCTTTTCATACTGAGGTACATGAAGCTCAGGCTCAGGAAGGGAGGGTATGGTAAGGACATATCTGCATCCTGAAGCTGTCAGGATAATATCCAGGGTCCTTTTCCAGTCTATAAAGTTGGATTCCATCAACTTATTCTGGTTGAGGATGGTCGTAAGTGGATTGAAAGTATTCATATTCATGCTTAAAATACTGTAGCACATAACCATACATTCAATTAATGAATTTAAATGACATTAGGGTTTAGTATTCTACCAAATTTATATGGAATCCTCATAACTACTAAATTCAGAATACATCGGAATCCCAATCCCCGGGGTATGACTCCTTGGGGAGTGCGAATACCACCTAGATTGGTGCGGATCAAAGTTGGTCAAAATTAGGATTAAGACTAACTTTCCATGATCCCCTTCATTCATTATTATCTAGGTATCTCATACCAAATAATGAATGACTCCCGATTAGCTTCGGTTTCTAAAATAAATGAGGCAAATCCTTGGGGATACTACATCATTATTTTAGTTAAGTGTGACCCACCAACTAGCATTGTATGACAACCGTTGCGAGCAGCTCCTCTTTGGGGAGTGGGCCCCCGCCTCGTCTCACCAACACTATTCATAGGAGATCCATATCTAGTAACTAGACAAGTAAAAGCCCTCAGTGGGAACGGCCATTCTCAAGATGGCGCGAGGCTAATACTTTCCTTACGATGGATCTATGGTGGAAAACCATGGGGATTTTTAAATATAAATGCCCCGCTCGCACTTAATATTTTAGAATTGAGGATTTCCTTGTAAGGTATTAGGGCCCACATATATATATGAACATCAAATCATCTCATGATATGATCAAAGATTGGTTCCAAGTCAAGTTATTTTTAGGAAAGTCCAGTTTCTTAAATTAGTGTTACCAATGTGTCCATCTCATGGGTCATCAACACTAATTAGAACTCTTTTCAAAAATTAATTTGATTTGACCAATCTTAGTAACTTGCTATGTTTGGATCAGATTTGGAAACATTCTAAATTAAGCATGCATCCATAAATAGAAAGTGCATAAATTAGAAACTAGTCCTCTCCTCCACATGGCCCTAGCGGAATAGACTTCTTGGACTTCTAGACTTTCCAAAACTTTGGAATTCCCCAAAATCTTTGGGCAACTCCAAAACTCTTTTGGTAATCTTCAAGCTCTTTGTTTAGGAGTCCAACATCGCTTTCCTTCTTCGTCTCGGACATCGCCATAATTTACTAATTTAGAAAACTTACATAAATTCCTATGCCTCGATTATGAGACTTACATGGTTATCTAAACATGGAAATAAAAAGGGCTATAGGGAAATTCATCATGCCTTGCCCTTTCACGGGAAACCAAGGAAACCATGATGCCCTTTACACTTAGCCTCAAATAAACCAATAAACATAAAAAGAAACTAAAAGACTTGTAGGCCATATGGAGAGGACATTATCACCTGCAAGTTAGTATCTCATACAACAAAGCATCTCACAAAACCAGGTTACCAAACCACAATGGAAAAACAAGATGCCAAAAGTAGCCACCCTTTTATAATACATGCACTTCGTAGAGGGGGTTCGAGGGTGATCCCCGGCGGGGGTCGAGCTGCTAGGTCAGCTCGCGGGGGCCCAGGTACCCGGTCGACCGCCCAGAGGGCTCGGTCGACCGAACCTACAGGTACCTGGTCGACCGAGCACGAGGCCAAGTCGACCCGCCTGAAGAAGGCAGAAAATTGGGTTTTCTCAATTCGAGTCCAAATACCTCCAAAACACTTTTGAAGGCTTTCAATGACATCCTACCATCCTTCCATCATAATTAAACCCTTTTGTGACTATCCAAACATGAATCTACTATCAAACCAAGTAAATTCATCAAAACTGATCCTTACATAGCCCTTGCTTCATCTTCTTCGCATCTCATGCAAATATTAGAGCAAGCTTACTGATCTAAGATGAATAGAGATGAGGTATGGCTCTGATACCAATTGTTGGAAAATAGGTGGGTCATTCAGATAGGTTTCAAAAACTTTTGACCCACTTGATGCAGGGATCAACTATCTAAAAGGCAACAAAACCCAATCCAGGATGCAATCCCTTAAACTCATAAATCATGTACAGCAATATATCCTATCTAGAAGATAGAAAAAAATACATAAAATGCAACCACGAAATTTACAACATACAAGGATGTAGATTATACCTTTGGAGCTTTGTAGTGCTCTAATGGAGAATTTGAATTCTCTCTTTGATGATGAACACCTTCACTAATCAAATCAGAATCTCCAACACCTTTTGATCTTCCACGCTATGACCCGTATCAGATTCTCTTTTCTCAAGAAGATGGTGGAATCTCCAAGAGAAAACCTAACTAGTAACTCCAAGGAACTAGAGGAGGAAAAGAAGAGAACTAGAAGCGGGAAGGGAGGAAGAGATGCAACACTTGCACTCAAATAATGGGCTGGGCGTGAATCCCTATGGAATTGCATGGAGGACGTCCAAGAGGGATTAAATCCTCTTTATATAGCCCTCAAGCCCACCTCTTTTCCTATTTGAAATAGAAGTTTAACTCCCATTAAAAATTAGTAACCTTCTCCCTTACTAGTTGCCATAGATGTCTCACTTCCACAACAATTAGTGGCTTTCTCATTTCTAATTAAAATAGAAGTCCTACTTCCATTAATAATTAGTAACTTACTATTACCACTATTAGAAGTCTCACTTCAAATAGAAATAGTAACCTTCCAATTCCTTCCTATTAGAGTTCAAGTAGAATTAGAATCTTTCTAATATCTTGGGCTAGCATAGTGACCACTAGGGATTCCTTAGAAAGCTGGCTCCAACTAAGACACGTGACCCCACATCTCATGTGCAATCCGGGCCCACATTTTATTGCAAATAACTCCACTATATAAATGCAATTGAACTCCAGTCTTAGGAATATATTACAATGAAGACCCTAAACTTCCCAATTACCACAAGTAGGCCCCTCGATCTATATCCATGGATCAATTGGACACGTCCACCAAAATAGATCCATATCTTATTATCCTTGAGCCCCAATTAATTATAATGATCATTTGGTACCGATCCAATTAACTCTTAATCGGAATGGGTGCGCACTTACCAATGATAAATCCCTTAATTGGCACAAGGGGATATTAAAGATTGATTCCATCTTGACCATTGAATGTTCCCATAGCTCTACTACCACGTACCCAAATCACCGAGGTGTTGACCTACAATTTGCCTCACTCATTGGTGACTCAAAGCAAATGAATAGATAGAAACTTGAGTTCATTAATGTCTTAGGATTATGAGCCTATTGCTAGGGAATTATGAGAGCAGACCTTAAAAGTAAAGATAGTGTATATAAGGTGCTTCTCATGGTCCTTCAATACATCCAATGTACCAGCACCATGATCCAGAATCTTATATTCTGATGATCGAGACAAATCACACTATCTCATAGTGATCAAAGTGCTGCAACCTTGTCAGATGAGATGCCCAATCTCATTACTGGTTGTGAAGATATTTAAGTATAAGATTGGCAATACATGTCTCCTATATGTGGATCTCATCCATACACATGTATTACATCTAGTATACTTGTAGACGCCGGTTCATCTCATGAACCATTATGTCATTCGTATTAGCTATGTGCAAACAAGTAATAAAACACCATTCATCTTATGAAAGGAAAACAATAATATATATTGATAAATAAAGAAATTAATCAATTTATTCATCATATACTGGTATTGAGACCATAAAAATAACACAACCCACCTACTACTTCCCTTCCTTCTCAGCCTAAGCCCCACCTCATCACTAAATCTCCTAAGGCTACAATTAGCACACGTGGTAAGCTCCACACTAAGGCCAAGAATCCCACCCAATCCTCAACCAAGCCCCCTCAGAACTCACCCTCCCTTTCCGACCTACCCTATGATGTCGTCTCAATTATCCTAGAGAACACCACATCACCAACCATTGATACCTCCAATCCATTTGACATTCTGGAAAACTATTCCTTTCTGGATCCAATCTCCAATCCTAACATCTATGGACGCAATCTCCAAAGTCTCTCTGAGGATAACTCCTCAGAGCCTCCCCCAGGTTTCGAGAATCCCCTACACCCCTCTTGTCCAACCCCCTCTGAATCTTTGGCAACTCCTGTTTCTCCCCCTCTGCCAATCATTGCTCTACCCCCTCTGGAAACTCCTGTTTACCTCCTCTGCCAACCATTGCTCTATCCTCTTTGGCAAATCCTTATCTACCCCCTCTGGTTAAACTCCCCTAGGCTAAAACTCCAAAGTCCTCTCCTGCAAACCCCCCAGGCATCCCCCAAAGTTAAAGGGAAGCTCAACTATTCAACCTCTGGCATTGGCCCGATCACTAGGAGGTTTAAAAGTAAGCGCACCTCCCCAACCCTTATCCCATGTTGCAGGTCCTTTACTGGAATTGTAGGGGAATTGCCAACCCCCCTACCATTAGAGCTCTGGCTAATCTGGTCCGAAATCACCACCCTGACTTGATTTTTATTTCTGAACCAATGACCAACTTCTCCTCCACCCACTCCCTTGGTCTATCTAATTTTGGCTTTGATACTTTCCACTACAACTTCTCTTCTCCAACCTCCCCCAAACTTGGTGTTTTTCCAAATCATCCCATCAGCTCCTAGCCTCGATCTTCAATGCTTTCTCTCAACATCTCACAATGTCTCTCTTTAGTCCAACTTCTGGTCTCTCATCCCTCATCATAGGAGTTTATGTCTCCACCAACCCAAACATTAGGAAAGACCTTTGGAAAGTCCTAATTGATACCTCCCCAACTACCCTGCCTTGGTGTGTCCTAGGGGACTTTAATGCCATTCTTGCCCATCATGAAAAGCTCAGTCTTTGCCAGGCCACTCCCTCCTCTCTTCAAGACTTCCAAACAGTGGTGATGCAAGCTAACCTCTCTGACATTCTCTTCTTGGGCAGCAAATTCACCTGGTCCAACAACAGACAAGGCCTCTCCTATGTTACTGCTAGACTAGATAGAGTTCTGGTAAACTCCCAGTGGCTGGCATCCTTCTTAGACCCTACTGTCCACCACCTCCCTAGACTATCCTCAGACCACGGCCCCCTCCTGCTGGACCACTCAAATCTCCACCCTGCCCCTAAAGCTCCCTTCAAATTTGAAAACAAATGGCTCCTACATCCCACCTTCCTTGAGGTTGTTGAATCCAGTTGGGGGTCTTCCATTGATGGGAATCCTTAATCCATCCTGGCCAAAAACTCAAGGCCCTCAAGCAAACTCTAAAATCCTGGAGCAAGGTAACCTATGGCCAAGTTCACCATAATATCCTAACTACTGAAGCATCAGTCCTGAGGTGCCAACAGATCTATGACTCCTCTCCTTCACATTGCCTTAGGACTGCTCTTATGACAACAAAGCTTAGTCTCCATGATGCCCTCAAAGCTCAAGAGATCCACTGGCAGCAGAGGTCCATGATTTCTTGGCTAAAGGAGGGAGACCTGAACACAAAGTTCTTTCATTAATCTGCTAAAGCTAGAGGCTCATTCAACAAAATTAAACACATCTCTGTCAACGACAAGCTTACTGATGACCCTCTTATCATCCAAGATCAAGCTGTGCAATTCTTCTCCAACCTCTTCAAACCCCATGACAGCCAGCCTAACCACATTCTCTTTCAGACTGCTAGCCCCAAGGTTATAGAGTCTGAAAACTCTACTCTTGTCTCCATCCCTACTGATTCAGAGATTAAAGATGCTGTCTTTGCTCTCAAGAAGAACAGTTCTCCTGGCCCCGATGGCTTCAACAGTGCTTTCTTCATCTCAGCTTGGGATATCATAGGCCAATCAGTCATCAAAGCAATGCATCACTTCTTCCTAACCAGAAAACTGCTCAAAGCCTCCAAAAAATTTTTCCTTGCTCTCATCCCAAAGTCAAACTCAAAAATCTTCTCTGTTATTCTTCCGGTTCAATGACGATGGCAGAGATAATGGAAGCCCTTTGTGCTTCAAATCCAGTCTACAATCCGGAATCAAGAATCCCTCTCCAGCGATGGTGATGGACACCAAATCTACTCCGGTCATTTGCAGTCTTCAAAACCGATCACAGACTTGTCTGCCGAGCATCTGCAACTTCGGATTTCTGTACAAATCCGATTAGTGTGGCCCTCTCGAGATCGAAACCGATCTCTCTCCTATTCCTGCAATGAAGATCCACGTGCAGAAGTCTGGATAAAAAAACCTTGATCCAATCCGTCGATCGCAAACGCAGTACAATCCAATCCTGGAAACCCAAGGCTCTCTCCATGTCCGGATTGAAGAATAAAAAGAGGGAGAATGGAAGATTTAAAATTTAAAAATTTAAAATTTTATGTCTAATTAGTTAAAAGGGCAAATCAGTCATTAAAATGTATGAGGTGGCGTGTCTAGGGACTTCTCTCCATGAGGTGACGTGTCTAGGGACCTCTCACCGAAATATGTCCAAGCTGCATGGACTACAGGTCTTAAAGGAAAAGTTGATGGACTAGAGGCCTTAGAAGTCCTATATGAGGGACTTTTCGCTAATTATCTCTTAAAGTTTTGAATTTTAAAAATCGTTTCCATCTGTCCATGTTCATATCAGAATGAGACTCAAAACTCATCTTTATGTGAAGCATTTTCTATACAAACTAAAAGTATAAGAGTGATTCACTTGTTTGTACGTCCATGTTGATTTTTTTTAAATTCTCATGGTATAAGATAAAGGTAATTTTTGCTATTTGGACCTTATTGTAAAGGTAGAGAACCGTTTTATGCTGTCCTTAAACAAGGTGCAAAAAATATTTGTAACATGTAAATTATGAAGCCAACTATGATTGAAAATATTTATTGAAGAAAATGGTTGAATACAAACATGCCCTCCTGGTCCCATGGATATAAAGCCTATGATTTAATGATCCAGATTATTGATTTGATGGTGCCACTGTGGATAGAAAGATATCTCAAAAGGGCTTCCTATAATTAAACACCTTTATCCATTATTCCTATAAAAATTTATATAGCTGGCGAATGTTGTTAGGATGAAACAATATCTCCCTATTTCAATGAGACAAGGTATCCATACTCCTGGAATTATAATTTGTAAAGCATTTAATGTTGTATCATTCTTCCTTCCTTACCCATACATTATTGGCCCAGTGATTGAACTATTAGGCATTGGACTACTTTGGGCCTCATGATATGAGGCAAGTAGAGTTGTAAACGGGTCGGTTCCAGGGACCTGGACCCAGGTTGGAACTAGTTTCTTGGTTCTGGAACCGGAACCCATTCTGTATATGGGATGGGTATGGTAAAGAACGAATTATAAAAAAACTAGCTAGATTATTTTTTTTAAAACTAGCTTTTAGGAGATTTTTTTTTGAAAATTGATGTAATATGTCGGGTCTCGGGTCCATGTGTCGGAACCAAGGTAGAACGACCCTGTGCCTCTTTACTTATCGGAACCTAAATAAGGACCCAAACCTGGTTATTAACAGGTCAGAACCTTCAGGTAATCAGGGACACATTTACATCCCTATCATCAAGTAGTAGGGTTGTAAAAGGGTTGTTTCCGGTCCGGGTCCATGGTTGAGTTTGTGTGAGAACCCGACCCCTAATCCCTTGGATTGGTGTTGTTTTATTGGTGGATTAGTTCTTTTAGTGGGATTAGTATTTGTTGGGTTGAGTTTGTGAGCTAGAATGGTTTTCTCTAGTTTTGGGGAATTTTGAGGGCCTTGTGATTTGTGGGACCCTTTGGGGGTTCTTTTAGTGACTTTGCGCGTGATTGGGAGGTTATTCTAAATTCTCGATAATTCTTGTTTTAGCCTCATTTGACTTTTTTTGGTAACCTCTACAACTTTCATGTTGATCCCGTATCCATTTGAGAACCCGAAACCCGATTTCTTGGCCTTGAGGGCAAAACAGTCATTTCACACCAAATCTGTACCCAAATCTCGATATTCTCGAAATCCGTGAAATATGTACTTTTTGGAAACTAGATATTTCAACGATCATTTCTTCCTTCTTCGTCGAATCCATCCGAGGTCCCGAATTAGATGATTTCAGCCACCCAAGTTCCTTAAGTTGTGGGACCCAAACCTCCTTGCTTATAAGAGGAACCCATCCCCTTCCTCTTCCATTTTTCATTGTTCCAGCACAACCCTTTTGAGTCTAGGGTTTTCTTGCTTTCTCCTCTTCTTCTTGCTTCTTCATCTCCAAGCCACACCAATCTTGCACCAAACTAGAAATGGAGATCATCAATCTCTTCCTCTCCTTGCAAGCTGCATCTTGATAGCATTTTTGGAGAAATCCATCAACATTGAGACCTTCCTTGAGCTTGTTCTTCTCATTTGAAAGTCATCCTAGTAAGTGTTCTTCTTCATCTTCTAGATTTGTAATCTTCTAGCCTTAGAGAAGCTCCACCTTGATTATTGAGAGGTTTCCTTGTCATTTCATTGTTTAACCCATTTTAGGTTTTTTTTTGGGGGGTTTTTGTAGAGATTGTGGATCTTGAGCTTGAGAGGTGATTAGGAGCTTGTTTTGCTAGATTGGAACCCAAGGCAAGTGGATGAATGGATGGTTTTAATGTTATCAAAGTTTTATGAGAAAATCCCAAGTTTATTTCTTGTTTTTGATCATTGGATACATGTTGCACATATGCTCCTTGTCACATATATATGGATTTCAAAATTTGTACATTAATGGTTGTTTCTATCTTGTTAATCTCTTGGAGAGGTATGCATTTCATTTGATCAAGTTTACTCATATGGTTTTATAAAGAATAGGATTGGTTTGGCTAATCATGGTTATGTTTATGAGTTACATTGATTTGAAATTGATACTCATTTTTAGAGTTTTGCTAAAACATCTTTGGTTATGGAAATGTGATCAATAGACTTTGTTTATCCATAGAGTTTGGCTCAAATGAACCCTTGTATATGATGGGAACTCCTCTCCTTGTTTGGGGATTGAATGTGAAGAAAGAGGTTGGATTTAATGATTCATTGAAGTCTTGATGGGAGTTTTATTGTGATTAGGATGTTGTTGAAGTAAGGAAAAACTCATTTGTATAAGTGTTGGAAAGGAAAAAGGAAGAGAAAGAGAGGAACTGAACTGCCCGAATTCAGTTTCTGGACAGTTCGTTCGAGCGACCATGACAGTTCGCTCGAGCGACCTGTCCAGAAAAGGTTACGGGTTTTCCAGTAGCCCGGTCGCTCGAACGCATTTTAATAACCGCTCGACCGATGGGTTCGCTCGAGCGAACTCTTCGATTCTCTCGAGCGATGCGGTCTGCCTGGCATAGGTCACGCTGGTGCAGAAATTTCGGCCAATCGATCGGCCCTTCGGTCCGATCGATTGGAGGACTCAGTTTGAGTCCAGTGAAATTTGATATTGTTTATTTTTGGAAACCTTTGGGCTTTCTATGAGTCCTATGGGTATATACCTTAGTGTTAAGACCAATTATGCCCTAATCTAAGGTCTTTAAGACTAGGGAACTAAAAGAAAAGAATGGTGTTGATTTAGACACTAATTCGTGGTTTTAGGTGGGACCCTAACTACCCTTTTTGGACTGTTTGGACCATGTGTGAGAATGTCTTGAGCCGACACGCCTCACGGTTGGTTCGGTGGCATCGAAGTGCAATCCATTTCAATCTTGAACGGGATGGAACGACGCGATATCTTCTTTATATCTAAACACAAGTCTTTCCCTTGGTTATCGCGGATTCTATTCCTTTCGGTGACTGAATCGGTTGCTCGATGTTTCCGGATTATTGTCATGCCTAGGATGGACTGTTTATAATCTTGATTTTTGCTATTGTAACATCTAGTACTACCCATAAGCTCATTTAAGTTTTGAAAGTAGTAAAAGTGCATAAGGAGCCCGGAATGTCTTCAAACTCAAGGAGTACCAAGTAATTGTTATAATCGACATACGGGACCCCTATTCACTTAAATAGATCTTGAAACCGATATTTTTACCCGAAATTGTTATAGTTCATTGTTTCACCTCTTTTCCCGAGATTTGCATTACATGACTGGTTTTCCCGAAAGCATTGGAGTTACTCTAGTAACAGTCATTTGTCCCGAAGTGCATTGCATCACATGAAGTGACAGTGTGCCTTGAGCACCCCCGTTTTACCCGTTTATTTACTGTACTTGATTTACTTGCATATGTCTCGATTGGTTTTGACCTATGAGTCGGCATCACTAAGCTTGGATACCTTGTCGGTTTGATCCACCGACTTGGAAATCCCTCTCCCGTCCCGCCAGCTGCAGTTTGGATCCCGATACCCGGTTATTACCGTGGTCCCGTCCCGATACCCGGTTCGCTACCGTGGTCCCATTCCCGTATATTTATATTGTATATATGATTTGCGTTGAGTCTCCTCACCTTGTGTGACTGAGACCAACATCCCGTTATACTCTTGTCACTTCGGTGATAGAGGACATAGCTTCTTGTGATTGCCATCTTACCAGTTTCCGATTCCTTGGATACCCGACATGTTTTATATTGCTTTTATGTTTTCTGATAAATGATTCGTTTCCTTTATGAAAGTTGTTATTTAAACAAGTGTTAATATTCTCCAATGTAAATTCAGTTATTATTATATTGCCTTCTGTTCTTTGTACCCGCACATGTTTTAAATAAATGCCGGTTAGGCGAATACCCATGCTCTTACATATGTTTCACACGATCAATGATTTTACTTGATTTGTACGATTGCCCATGTTTTAAATGGATACCCGTATTATTAAATATCCGTGCTTTGCTTTAAACGACACGCGTTTGCTAGATTCCTATGTTTACACCTGTTTCAAATGATTACCCGAGTTATTTAATATCCATGCTCCGAAATATGTTTCAAATGACACTTGTTTTGCCAGAACACTATGTTTATACCAGTTTCACATGAATATCCGATTTGCTAAATATCCCTGCCTTGAAATATGTTTTAAATGAACCTTAGTTCGCCAGATTTCTTGGTTACACATTTGTTTTAAATGAACGTTTGTTTGTCAAACTTCTATACTTACACATGTTTTAGACGAACACCCGATTGTCAAATATCTATGCTTTTATAGATGATGTAAATGAACATATGCTTTATTAGATTTTCATGTTTTAACCATGTTTGAAAAGAATACATGTTTTGTCCGAGATTCATGAGTTTTCACCCGTTTAATTATATGCAGCATTTTGAGCAAATAGCATGATTTATCATTTGTATTATTATTCGCTATATTGTGTTCTTTTCATCCACCTGCCAGACCGTCGTGTCTGACCCACTACTTTTGGTACTCAGGTTCAGAGTTCTTCGTCCCGAGTTGAGAGCTTTGTTGGCTGTGGAGCCATGTTTTACAGGTTGTTTTGTCGGCTATGTCATGTAGACATTGAGCTTGACATCGGAGCTACGTCATATTTGGGGTAGCGTTTATGGCTTATTGTTGTATGGCTTTTATTAGCCTTTTCTTGGGATTCTTAATTAATGTACATTGATAATTGTAACTTGAACATATATGGGAATGTAATATCCTGTTACTGTCAGCTCTGTAATTTATTGTGATGGTTTATTCCAGTCTGATATGATTCTCGATATGATAGCTATATGCTAATGGTTGAGTGCGATGCGGAATCCGATGGCCACGGACTCCAGATCGCAACGCCACAAATGCTTCCGCAAAATATTCAGAATGTGTTGTCTTCACACACGCGGATCCTGGGAGAAGTAAAATATATTTTATGCTTAATCCCATTTCCCGCCCCCGAGGTTCTGGTTCGGGGGCGTGACAGTTTGTGAGCTAGAATGGTTTTTCTTCTAGTTTTGGGCTTTTGAGTGCTTTGGTAGCTTGTGGGGCCCTTTGGGGGTTCCCTTTTCAGCTTTGCATTTACTTGTGAGATTTTCCCGATTTGTTTCGTATTGTGTTTTTGGCCCGTTGCATTCATCTTGAGGAATCCTACAACTTTCATGTTGATCCCGTATCCATTTGAGAACCCGAAACCCGATTTCTTGGCCTTGAGGGCAAAACAGTCATTGCACACCAAATCTGTACCCAAAACTTGATATTCCCGAAACCCACGAAACATATACTTTTTGGAAACTAGATATTTCTACGATCATTTCTTCCTTCTTCGTCGAATCCATCTGAGATCCCGAATTAGATGATTTCAGCCAAACTAGTCCCTTAAGTTGTGGGACCCAACCTCCTTTGTTAATATAAGAGAACCCACCCCCTTCATTGCATCCCATTCTCCATTTTTCCAGCACAGCCAGCTGAACCTAGGGTTTTCCCTTGTGTTTCTCTTCTTCTTCTTGCTTCTCCATCTCCAAGCCACACCAAGAGTTCATCAATCAAGAAATGGAGATCACCAACCTCTTCCTCATCTTGCAAGCTTTCCATTGATACCATTTGTGAAGAGAACCCTCCATCACAAGACTTCCTTTGAGCTTACCTTGTCCATTAGAGGACCTTGCAAGTAAGTGTTCTTCTTCATCTTCTAGATTTGTAATCTTCTAGCCTTAGAGAAGCTCCACCTTGATTATTGAAAGGTTTCCTTGTCATTTCTTGGTTTAACCCATTTTAGGGTTTGTTTTGGGGGTTTTTGTAGAGATTGTGGATCTTGAGCTTGAGAGGTGATTAGGAGCTTGATTTGCTAGATTGGAACCCAAGGCAAGTGGATGAATGGATGGTTTTAATGTTATCAAAGTTTTATGAGAAAACCCTAAGTTTATTTCTTGTTCTTGATCATTGGATACATGTTTGCACATATGTTCCTTGTCACTTATATATGGATTTCGAAATTTGCATATTAATGGTTGTTTCTATCTTGTTAATCTCTTGGAGAGGTATGCATTTCATTTGGCCAAGTTTGCTCATATGGTTTTATAAGGAATAGGATTGGTTTGGCCATCCATGGTTATGTTTATTAGTTACATTGACTTGAAGTTGATACTCATTTAATGAGTTTTGTTAAATCATCTATTGTGATGGAAATGTGATCAATAGACTTTGTTTATCCATAGATTTTTGGCTCAATTGGACCTTTGTATACATTGGAGATTCTTTCCTTTGGTTTGGTTTTTTATTAAATGGGAAGAAAGAGGTGTTTAAAGTTAATTTTTCATTGGAGTTTTAATGAGGATTTTAAGTGAATATGGAATAAAAATGTTAGTGGTTTATGTGTTGGAAGGAAAGGAAGAAGAGGAGGAAAAAAATTCAGTTTCCCGGACCTGCTACACGCCCAGGTCCGATCGATCGGACCTACAGGCCGATCGATCGGCCTGTCTTTAACTGTAAGGCTTTTTGAGCCGATCGATCGGCCGATCGATCGGACTCTGTGCATAACTGAGTCCAGTGAAATTTGATATTGTTTTTTTTTTTGGAAACCTTTGGGCTTTCTATGAGTCCTAGGGGTATATACCTTAGTGTTAAGACCAATTATACCCTAATCTAAGGTCTCTAAGACTAGGGAACTAAAAGAAAGAATGGTGTTGATTTAGACACTAATTCTTGGTTTTAGGTGGGACCCTGGCTACCCTTTTTGGACTGTTTGGACCGTGCGTGAGAATGTCTTGAGCCGACACGCCTCACGGTTGGTTCGGTGGCATCGAAGTTCAATCCATTTCAATCTTGAACGGGATGGAACGACGCGATATCTTCTTTACATCTAAACACAAGTCTTTCCCTTGGTTATCGCGAATTCTATTCCTTTCGGTGACTGAATAGGTTGCTCGATGTTTCCGGATTAATGTCATGCCTAGGATGGACCGTTTATAATCTTGATTTTGCTATTGTAACATCTAGTACTACCCATAAGCTCATTTTAAGTTTTGAAAATAGTAAAAGTGCATAAGGAGCCCGGAATGTCTTCAAACTCAAGGAGTACCAAGTAAATTATTATAATCGACATACGGGACCCCTATTCACTTAAATAGATCTTGAAATCAATATTCTTCCCGAAATGGTATAGTGCATTGCTTCACCTCATTTCCAGGATTTGCATCACATGACTTGTTTTCCCGAAAGCATTGAAGTTACATTAGTAACAGTTATTTATCCCGAGATGTATTGCCCGATATGAAGTGACAGTGTGCCCTTGAGCACCCCCGTTTTACCCGTTTAATTACTGTACTTGATTTACTTGCATATGTCTAGATTGGTTTTGACCTATGAGTCGGCATCACTAAGCTTGGATAACCTTGTCGGTTTGATCCATAGACTTGGAGATCCCTCTCCCGTCCCGCCAGCTGCATTTTGGATCCCGATACGCTGTTTATTACCGTGGTCCCGTCCCGATACCCGGTTCGCTACCGTGGTCCCGTTCCCGTATATTTATATTGTATATATGATTTGCGTTGAGTCTCCTCACCTTGTGTGACTGAGACCAACGTCCCGTTATACTCTTGTCACTTCGGTGATAGAGGACTTAGCTTCTTGTGATTGCCATCTTGCCAGTTCCCGATTCCTTGGATACCCGACATGTTTTATATTGCTTACTTGCTTTCCGATAAATGATTCGTTTCCTTTATGAAAGTTGTTATTTAAACAAGTGCTAATATTCTCCAATGTAAATTCAGTTATTATTATAATGTCTTCTGTTCTTTGTACCCGCACATGTTTTAAATGATTACCCGATTCGTTAAATACCCATGCTTTTACATATGTTTCAAACGATCAATGATTTTGCTACATTTATATGATTACACATGTTTTAAAGGAATACCCGAATTGTTAAATATCCGAGCTTGCTTTAAAGGACATTTGGTTTGTCAGATATCTATGTTTATACCTGTTTTTAAATGATACCCGATTTGTTAAGTATCCATGCTTTGAAATATGTTTCAAATGACACTTGTTTGCCAGATTCCTATGTTTATACCTGTTTTAAATGATTACCCGATTCGTTAAATATCCATGCTTTGAAATATGTTTCAAATGACACTTGTTTGTCAGATCCCTACGTTTATACCAGTTTTAAACGATATCCGGTTTGTTAAATATCCGCATTTCTACATAGGTTTCAAATGGACATTGGTTTTGCTAGACTGCTATGAATACCTGGTTTGTTGTATACTTATGTTTTTACCTAAGTCTCAAATGAACGTTTGTTTTGCTCGGCCACTATATTTATAAATGTTTTAGACGAACACCCGATTGACAAATATCTATGCTTTTTACGGATGTTGTAAATGAATATATGTTTTATTAGATATTCATGTTTTACCCATGCTTGAAATGAATACAGGTCTTCCCCGAGATTCCCGATTTTTGCACCCGTTTAATTATATGCAGCATTTGATCGAATAGCATGATTTATCATATGTTTTATTCTTCAGTATATTTGTTATCTTTTCATCCACCTGCCAGACCGTCGTGTCTGACCCACTACTTTTGGTACTCAGGTTCAGATTTCTTCGCCCCGAGTTGAGTGTTTTATTGGCTGTGGAGCCATGCCTTGCAGGTTGGTTTGTCGGCTATGTCATGTAGACATTGAGCTTGACATCGGAGCTACGTCACATTTGGGTAGTAGTTTATAGCTTATTGTTGTATGGCTTTTATTAGCCTTTTCTTGGGACTCTTAATTAATGTACATTGATAATTGTAACTTGAACATATTTGGGAATGTAATATCCTATTACTGTCAGCTCTATAATTTATTGTGATGGTTACTCCAGTCTGATAGGATTCTTGATATATTGGTTATATGCTAAAGGTTGAGTGCGACCCGGAATCCGATGGCCAAGGACTTCGGGTCGCAACGCCACAAAAGCTTCCGCAAAATATTCAAAATGTGTTGTCTTCACACACGCGGATCCTGGGAGAAAAAATATAATTTATGCTAAATCCCATTCCCGCCCCCGAGGTTCTGGTTCGGGGGCGTGACACTAATGTAAATTTTACATACATTGAACCCATTTTCATATTTCATGTGTAATTGTGAAAATGAGTCCTAAGGATTAGGTATTTACTCAAATCTTATAAACAAGGGATTAAAAGTATCTAGAATGATCAATTTGAGGAGTGGCACAAGGGTCTAACTCTAGTATTTTTCTTTTCTCCATGTGGATCTCTCCTTTCACTGGAGTATTGGTTTGTTTATGTATAGTGGTCATGCCAATCAGATGCTTCCACAATGCGCTTCCAACCAATATTAGTGATGGATTTGGATATGGAGACGGCGACATGCGGCCGAAGATGTATGTGCGTTTCGGCGATTGGGAAGCTTTATGGATCTCTTCGCATTGTATAATCTATGAGAAAGGAGAGTTTCTAACCCTAGGGCTCTCTTATCTTATATAGACAAGTCCTAAAGAGTCACACTTATTGGAGACTTCTTCACCAAGAAACTCACCCGCATTGATCCTATTGGGAGTCTTATTTGTGGGGACAAATCAAGTTATATATATTAAGTGAGATTGTATTCTCTGTAGGCCTCTGCCCTGCTTGATCTGACGTGGGACCCTTGGCATGCGGGCCACATGACCCATATCTGATTACCTCAATAGTCTATATTACTCATACATGGCTTTGACATATAGGGGTGTTCATGGACTGGGCCAGTTTAGGCTAAGGCAGATCAAGTCTTTATCGGACTGCAGAAACACAAACCCATATCTGGGCCAAGGCCAACATGGGCGTAAGTGCCTAACCTACTGAAGCATGTCAGGCTTGAGCCGACCCATTTAGTCAGTCTGGCTAGGCTGGGCCTGACATTCTATCACCTATTCAAGCTTTCTATTACTTGTTTGGACATATCGGTCACTAACCTACAAAGTCCTCTTGTTCTTACTGGATGAACCGAGCTTCAGGCTTCCTGTCATTTAATCTAAGCCTAGGACAAATATTTAATGGGCCCAAATTTTAGCGACAAACCAACCTGTACACTTAAATCTCAGGTCTAAACCGGCCCAAACCAGGTCGGCCCCAGGCTAGCCTAGCCTGTGACCAACCCGCGAGCACATGGGCTTTCCGTTATCTTATGGTCCATTACGAAATATTTGATATTTATTTATTTTTTGAATTGCGTGTATATTATGAATAAAGCAAATAGTCATTCATTCATCTACCTACGTCTTCATAGATCATAACTGTTGTACGCAATCGAAAATATTTAAAAACTCCAACTTGCTTGGACACAGATCGTAAGGAAATAGAACCAGGATTCTACACGGACTGGCCTCTGAGAATTCCGAGTCCAGCTACAAATCCATCACTGGGGGTCATATTTGAAATCTTAGTCCCTCAAAAATCAATGTCTACCCTTGGATTAACTTTGGGTCAAATTACACTCCAACTAAAGTTGTGATTCTACGATGATATTCAATGCTAATTGGCAATGAAACACTAACTGAGAGCAAATACAAGAGGAAATAATGCTTTTGATTTTAAATATGGGCTCCACTGATGGATTTATATCAAATAGAATCTTGTTCAGAGAATTCCATGATGAAAGCCGTAAGAGGTTCCTAAGAAATTTCTAACTGTGTTTATGCGACGAGAGGTTTCCTTGATAAAGAGGAAAATTATTCTAATTTTTCATCCAGGCCACGGTGAGACTCGTTTTCCTTGTGAAAAATGGAAAAAAATGAAGTGATTTTCCTTAATTGGCAGGATCTTGGTTTTCTAAGGGAGGGGCATAAACGAGGGGTTCATCTCTCCCATTGAAACAACATTAATCCATGTAGACTGAAGAGAGGTATTACTAGAGCTCTAAGTCTCTAAGGACTCGTTTGTGCAACTAGGTTTGTGCATAAAAGGTGTAAACCTTGTTATCTTTTCTACTCTCACCCCTATCCTTCCATTTGGTGCAACGAGACTTTGGAGACAAAACATTAAAAATCATGTTGATTTTATGTTGGAGCAAAGAATGTCGAATCCAACGTAGTCGGCGGGAATTGAGTTGCTGCAGAAAAGGACACCTGATTTCTTCTTCCGCGGCGGCTGCACAAACAAGCAATAGTAGTTTTGTTCTTATTCACAACAAGAATTTTGTCCCAGCAAAAGCATAATTTAGTTCTAGGTACTTTCCGAAAAGGAAATGAGAGAAGTTTGCACTTTCTAGTCCAAAGCAATTGATAATTTAAAAAGGGGATGCAGACTTCATGTATATACTTCATTCAACTAATATTCTTTATTAAGAAAGAAAACCTTAGGTGAGCCTTTTCTCATTCTGGTTATAAACCATGTGAATGCAACATTTCCTATGAAATAATGACCCATAAGCAAATGTAACATTTCTTTTTGTAATCCCTGCCCTTTCTTTTGTAAACCTTATCCTAGTTTATTAGTTATGAGAGGAGGTAGGTATACAATGGTGGATCAAAAAATAACCCTCAAATGTCTATACTCAGGGCCTAATTGTATGCAAGATATCGTAGAATTCTTGATGATGTATCTGCTATCTCACACAAAGAAAATAGGGTACTCCAAATGCTGGGGGATGACAGAAAGTCCCAACATGGAATTCTCGTATAAATTATTCCAAACAGTCACCCCCTTAGCATGACAAGTTGGGTTAGTACGGCTAGAATTGTAGTTTAATGACTCAAGTTTTTTTATTTTTTATTTTTTTATCATGAAGCATCATGCAAGCTCTAGATCAAATTTCACATGCTCGATACGTGTTCGAGAATAATCAATAAGATAGATGAGATCATATAATATCGAAAGGCCTAAATGAGATTTACTAGAAATCACCCTATGATGCAGTGAGATCCAATATCAGGACCTACAAGCCCTAATGGACCACTTGACAGACATGATCTCTGTTGATACCAAAAATGTCACTTTGCCTCTTCGTACACTTTCAACATCAAGAAGTTACATGAAGCCGCATTATACTACAAACATGCAATCCTACTTCAAGCATCAAATCTTGTTAGAATAAAATAAAAATTGCAAGATCATCAAAACAGCCAAAAGAAGAGTACACATGAAGTTTCGGGCCATTTCGATGTTATTTGGCATAACTTTATTCATCCAGCAGCTGAACAAGTGTTCCCGGCGGCAATGAAGAGGGAGACCCTGATTCACAAAACAGAGCATACAGTTGGCCTTAAAATGCCACTAGAAAGCTCTCTCGGTGGCGACAACAACGAAGACATCAGATCAGAGCCTATGAATGGTCTCAAAATACTTCTAAAAGGCACCACGTCAAGTTTTAGGTCAGACCGACAACGCTTGACCCTACATCTACCCTCAAGCAACAAAATCAAGCATCTCGGCAGCAAGAACCACCGTGGCCATCCCCCATCAAACAGACCAGATGGGTGACTTCAAAATGCTTCCAAGGGGATACACGTCAAGTTTCAGGTCATTTCAACAACATTTGACCAGACCTTGACTCCCGGAAGCTAAATCAGGCATCCCGGCGGCGGAGCCCCTCGAGACCATGATTCCCAGATCAGAGCTAATGGATCATCTGAAAATCACTCCAACAAGCTCCCTGCAAAATTTTAGGTTAATCGGACACCGAGTGACCGTACATTAAAGCGCAACATCTTCCTCGCGACAAAATCAAGTCTACTAGCGACAAAACTCCACACGGCTTCAAAACTTAAACGAAAGCCTATGGTTGGTCTTATTTATAGCTCAGGAGGTGTCACCTCAAATTTCAAGTCATTCCGACATCATTTGACTTCTAACAGCAAATCGACAACTCTATGCAACGGAGTTTTCAGCTTTCTTGGAAAATCGGGAACTTTGCACTCTGATATGCAAGGCTTTTCGTCAATTTTTCTGCAGGAAAATTAGGCCAATACAAGCGCAAAAATGCCAAAAAAATACCAAAGAAGAAAGAAGTAGAAAAAACCAGAAAACTACCGAAAATCGGTGACCAAAAGGGGTAAAAACCCCCACGGTCGCCGCCGGATTTTCAATGGAAACCCATTTTTGGGTCCCTTTTTACATTCCGAGATGTTTGGCCGCTTTGGTTTTTCAAAAATCTGATTTTCGGGGCACAAAATCCGTTGATCTTCGTCAACAACACGAATCCACTGCCAAAATCTTGAGATTGTCATCGGATGCTTCGATATCTTCAACCGGCCGACCAAGAAAGCACACTTTCTGCCTGATCGATCGAGAAATCGACAGGACAAATGGTACCGGCCCACTGATAGGAATTAATGTCTGAAATTAACATGAAGATCCATCGGCGATCATCGCAAAAAGAATTTCAAAAGACGCGGCGCGGCCCACGACTCTTCAAATGCTTTGGTGACCACTTAATGCAGTTAATAACCCATTTCATGACAAGTTAATGCGGTCATTTACTCATTATTTTGGACAACCCAATCAGAAGCCAGGAAACGGGAGTTACAAGTCAAACATAATCATGGCATTAAACCATGTAACTCATCCCATCACGGAGTTTAAAGGCAGTTAAAAGCCCATTATTCTTCAACGGCCAATCAAAAGCCAAGGAAAAGGAACACTACACCAAAAATTGAAATTTGACATGGTGGTTTGAAATGGCCTTTGCCCGTTTCAAATTTGAGGCGGTCTCAAACCGCTCGATTAGCAACAAACCGCTTCAAATGAATAAAAACCCATTCTAACAAAATAGGGCATCGTTCCCTCCATCTTTTATCCCTTTTGTGCCAATCTTCTAAAACGTACCATATCCCATCCCTTCACTCCCTCCATACCTCATTCCCTTGGCGCCCAAATACCCGAACGAATCCAACTGATCTCTTTGAGGAGTGTCTGAGACGATCGACAAGTGCAGGTCCTTCTTCTCTTTACTTCTTCTTTTTTCAGCTATTTATCGTTCTGTTATCTGGGTTTCAAATGATGGAGATTTAGTGTTTCTGCTGGAGTGTGGGAGTGGGTTCCATGGTGTTGGGAGATTTTGGGGGTGGATTGTGGGAGTGGGTTCCATGGTGTTGGGAGATTTTGGGGGTGGATTGTGGGAGTGGGTTCCATGGTGGGAGGATGTTGACGATGGGGAAGATGGAGATTTTGGGTTTCTGCTTGATTGTGGGAGTGGGTTCCTGCGATGCTCCTCTTCCTCTCTCTTTTTCCTCTCTCTTCTGCTACTTTATTCCTTGCCAGCACCTCCTGCATATCTTGTACATGCTTTGGGGTATTTTGATAAGAAACCATGCTCTTTTTTCTTCTTGCATTTCTTCCTCAGTTGCCTCCACTGCCACATCTTTGGCTACAAAGCTGCATTCTTTTCTTTCTCCTTTTCCTTATTCTTAGCAGCAACAAGAGTCATCACCACCTTCCTTTTCTTCCACTTCAGTACTATTCTCCCTGAGGAGAAGAGCCTTATCATAATCATCCATCAAGGGGGCAGAGACACCAGGAGTTTATTCCACATCAATGCTTTTTCCGCAGGGGAATAATGGGCTCCCATCCGAGGAGTTCCTTTTCCTTGGAGATGTCGAGCTTCCTCTTGTGAGGGTCATCCTCCGTGTTGGGTCGGAACACAATTCGGGCATTCGGTTCTATTGTTTCCTGGACCACCTGAGCGATCGTAAGAGTAGATTAGTCACTAGGAAATCATGAGAAGGATGCTGTTCATTGCCCACTCCATGTATGGGTAGTTGGTTCATTCAAAGAGTTCCAACCCCAGCATTCCACATGCAAGGTATCTTGTTCACTACATAGTCAAGACTTAAGAGTCTAGGCTTGAACCCATGTAAAATCTGCTTCGATTTTCATTTGGCTATGTAGGCCAAGTTTGATGATTCAAACAGTTGAAATTATGACCATTGTGAATGGAAAATCTCCCAGATTGGAAGATCCTAGCCATCTAATCTGCAGTCTTCTTTGTCGATTTTTCATCACTGTTTGTGGTATTTTATTCCCTGACCACATCTTGTAAGTCACAAATTAAGGAATTGGGATTGTTCCATGAAGAAGAGTTTTGGTGCATAGGTGGGGCCAAGCATGTCAATTAGGTTCTCGAGCAAATTAAGAAGAAAAAAGATGCTGAAATGTAGTTGAATTGCTTTGTTCTGCGTTGGACCCCAATTTCAAGTTGGTGTCCAGTTTACATCTGAATTCTAAACCTTTGTATTTTTATTATAACTATAGAGTATACTCTAAAAAATATTCAGTGTGTGTGTATTCTAAATATTGCACCCTTAGGAATAATTGGGTACTTGAATATACCTGACTCAACATGGATTGCACTCAGGTGGGGAGTTTGTAATTTGGATCAGGTCAGGATGGGTATGTAGTGTGCCACGGATTTTATTTGGTTCGGTCGAATCTACCATGAATTGGCCAAATATATCTATAAAACTTGTGTCTTAATTTATTAGACAAGTTGTTTTGTATAAGACAAAACCTACCTTCACCATAATATTATCCAGCCACAATATTCACTGTCATGAGATCATGAACAGTAACTTATGTGTTTTTTTTCATGAGTTTCCATTCATGGAATGGACGAAATCTGTTGCTCCTACCCAAGAGCTTAATAAAAGAATGTGGATATACGCCCACACTTAGGTGGTTGATCAAAACTTTTTAGCTTAGCAAGGTTTATTTCATTGTGGCCTAAGTCCAGGATACACCCACAGTCTGGTTTGTGGAATGTGGATACGTCCTTATGCACACTTAATTTTTTTTTTGTAGCCAGTACAAACTCATTTGAAGGATGTTGAGGCTTAGAAGTCATGTTGTTTTAGAAGGTTTCATTCCTTATACCGAAAGAAGGTCTGATTATTGACCTAGCTACATCTCTTAACATGTCTTTGATCGTGTCTAGTTGGCAAACCATCTCTCTATGTATAACTGTAACTTACGTTTCTGAGACTTCATATTCCTCATTCATATTCCAATGACTTCCTTACATATAGGAAATAAGTTTGCGAATATTTATGTTATGATAGTTTTATCTTTTGAATTGTAGTATATGCATTAATATAAAAGCTAAGCCACTCTAGACGTTACCTGCTTTATTTCCAAGGCCGCACTTCAACTACAGTGAAGAAGAGGGATTTATCTGCAGGTTACATTTCTGCACAATACAAATACAAGAACACCACGATTGATGTCAAAGTCGACACTGATTCAAATGTATGTGCTCTTCCCTTCTTTCTTACCTTTGAACCAACTTCGAATTTCTCTTACTTTTAAGCTTATCTTCTATTATTTTCTTTGCAGATCTCTACAACCCTCACTATTTCAGAAATTGTCCTTGTACAAAGACCATTGCTACAATAGAGCTTCCAGATTATAACTCCAGCAAGGTACTAAGCTTTACCATCCCTAAGCTGATCATGACTCCATGTTCGTGAGGATGTAAGATTTGAAACTTGACATCTAAGGTTTCTAGGTGCTTAGAGAATGATGAATGACTTCAATTAGAGTTTAGATTCACTACTAAAAAATAAAAAAGGGATCCACTAATAGATTACATAGCAGGTTTTAGGTGTTTGATCTAATTTTTCAGGAATGGATTCAGGTTCTTGCATAAATTTTAGGGGCCTAATAGATTAAGTCCTATCACCTTGCATCACCTAAATAAATAGATGATAACCAATACAAATGCCCTTTAATCAAAGTGGCACAAGACATCTACATATCAATCGCACTAGCTTGTAAGGCCATACGTTGTCCACCCTGCATTAATCCTATAATGGAGCTATCACCTTATTAAGGAAATAACCTTTAATGAAAGTGGCACCCAACAATCACAGAGCGCTCCTCCTGTTTGTCTATATTCTACCCACCTTGCACTCTAATCTTATATGAAACATCCAACTCAAACCCGCCGATGTGTTCTATAATTCTTCTTTTCTACAATAAACATTGTTTTTTAACTTAAATGATACCATCATTTATTTATGTGCCATCTATTTGACTTATCTGAGGTTACCTTTGCTAGATCCATTTAACTTATGTGAGGTAAGTTGTTGTAGAATGTTATCCTCGAGCAACAAAGCATGGATGAACAAACACAGGTTAAGTCCGGAGTATTTAAATGGAATTGTGCATTTCCTTGAGTTTACAAAGAAACATGGGGGGTGGATTTAAGCATTTTCCCTGTCCATCTGCTAAATGTCGAAATGGGAGTGGAATGATCACCCTTAATATGATTCATGAGCACTTGCTCATTAACGGTATTGATGAGTCATATACACATTGGATTCTACATGGAGAATGTGTTGCAACAATCCGTAAGAAAACATCAATATCAAATCCTAATGAACAACCCAATGATATGTATCCTAGAATGGAGGAACTCGTTAATGATGCATTTGGAAGAATTGGTGAAAATGTTGATGCTCTCATGGATGATCTCATAAGGAACATAGATATTCATGAAGGGTCCCAAGAGTTTCAAGGTGAAGACGAAGGAGAAGAAAAAAGATATAAGTCTTTATTTGATGAAGCAAGACAATCTTTGTATCCTTCTTGTCCTAGGAAACCCACAAAATTGTCAGCTACTGTTGAGTTTTACAGTTTAAAGGTACAAAAAGGTTGGTTGGACAATAGTTTGAATGATCTCCTTTAATTGGTGAAGAAGTGGCTTCTGGTAGGAAACATGTTACCAGAAAGCACATATCAAGCTAAGAAGATGATCAACTCGTTGGGAATGACCTACGATTGCATACATGCATGCCCAAATGATTGTATTCTTTATTGGAAAGAGTACAAAGACAAACAAAGTTGTCTAATATGTCATACATCCAGATGGAGGTCAGATTACTTGGCAAAAAAAAAAGTGTTAGAGTTCCATTAAAGGTTTTAAGGTATTTTCCATTGACACCAAGGTTACAGAGGCTTTATAGGTTAGATTTCAAGGTTAATGAGTCATTCTATTTGCCTTTGATTCTTAATTTTAATATCTAATTATTATTTTTACATTGTTATGTAGTGTGCCATGGATAACAAACCAAATGACTTGGCATGCTCAACCAAAAGAGATTGGTGGTGTTATGCAGCATCCATCTAATTCATCAATTTGGGTGGTAGTAAATACCAAGTGGCCAAGTTTTTTTGAGGAACATCAAAATGTTTGTTTAGGACTTGCGACTGATGGGTTCAACCCTTTTGGACATCTCGGTAGCATCTATAGTTGTTGGCTTGTCATTATAGTGCCCTACAATCTCCACCCCCCCCCCCCCCTCATTATGCATGAAAAAAGAATTTTCAATGTTGACAGTATTGATACCAGGTCCAAAAGGACCGAGTAAAGACATTGATATTTACCTACAACCATTGGTTGACGAGTTGAAAGAGCTATGGCTTAATGGAGTGTCAACGTATGATTCTCATTCGAAAACAATTTTTAATCTGAAAGCTATGTTGATGTGGGGAATTCATGATTTTCCTGCATATGGGAGTTTATCGGGTTGTGTAACACATGCACAGTTTGCTTGCCCTATTTGCGCTGAAGGAACCGTTTCCGAACGTCTTAAGAGCGGGAAAAAGTACTCTTATCAAAGTCATCGAGGATTCCTTCCTGTTAATCATGTTTTTAGGACTCAAAAGGCAGCTTTGAACAATAAAACAGAAGAAAGAAGAGCTCCTCATCGATTGAGTAGCTCAGAGGTTAAAGACAAGGTGGGCAGTATTCAGATGGATATTGGAAAATCGAATGGAAAGAAATTAAAGAGTTATGATGATGAATCGGCTGATAATATAACTGCCTGGTACAAGAGATCGATTCTTTTCAACCTACCATACTGGAAGGTGGTTTTCCCAATTTGGTACTACATTCCATATTCTTGTATTTTAATAAACAGACAAGTAGAAATTTTCTTTGTTTTAATGCTTTGACAGGATTTACCAGTTCGTCACAACCTCGATGTGATGCATGTTGTGAAGAATGTTGGTGACCACCTTTTGTCAATGATCCTAGATGTCAAAGATAAAACAAAGGATGGCACAAGTGCACGCGAGGATTTGAAAAGAATGAACATTAGGAAAGAACTATGGTTACAAGAATCAGATGGGAGAACTATTAAACCGAAGGCACCATTTGTTCTAAGTCATAAGGAAAAGGAATTATTCTGTCATACTTTGCATGAATGGAAGGTTCCAACGAGGTATAGTTCGAGATTTAAACATCTCGTGAACATGCAAACCCTAGAAATAAAGGGGCTTATATCACACGATTATCATGTCATAATGCAACAGTTATTACCTAGAATTGGGTGATTATTCAACTCCAGTTCTCATCTAGAAGTGAACAACTAGTTCGTACCATTGTCCCTATCTCATACAAGGATTGGTGTGCAGCACCAAATGAGAGAAAAAGATGAGCTCTGGAAGCTCCTGCTAGTATGAAATTCTTAGCCTGTATATCTTTGAAATGGCTTGATATTTAACTTGTTCTTTATTTAGTTGTTAAGCCTAAACAACCTCTATTTTTTTTTTTTTTTATAAAGGAAGATCTTGATGTTCTTCAGTCATACAAAGACAAATGCCTTAGAAGAATGGCCGAAAGTATGAGGAAATACAAGACAAATTTGAGGATGCAATATCTCGATCCGCATAGAACTCATGAAGATAAATTGAACAATCATCCTCCAAGAGTTAGGCCTGAAGATTGAGAGGCGTTTATCAAACATAATGCAGATCCGAAAACTATAGAACAACGTCAAAAGAATACGAAGATCAGGAAGAAAATGAAAATTTATCATATGTGTGGCAAGCATGGCCACGCGAGACTAGAGGAAAAGATGGTAAGTATTGGCACTTTTATGAAACACGAAAACATTGATTATTTTATTCCATAAAAGCTAATAATGTGTAGTTCTTGCAAATATAGAAGCGTAAAAAAAATGAAGATGCCCCCCCCCCCTCCCCCCCCCCCCCCCCCCCCCGATTACTAGGGCTGAAGTGTGGATCGAAGCACATAAAAGAAAGGATGGTTCTATCCCCATTGATGTGTCTTCAGACATGGTGAGTTCATCATTTTACATTTAAGTCGATGGGATAGAAAACAACATACCAACTTTACTTATGTGATGATTATTTAATTTGACAGAAAAGAGTACAAGACTTACTTTCCAGCCAAGAAGTTGATTCCCAAGACATCTGAAATGATCCTTTGACTAAAGTATTTGGCGTTGATAAGAGGGGGCGTGTTTGGGGTGTTGGGAACATCATATCAAGATCTCAAATTCTATTGTCCTCACCTACTCTAGAAAAAATAGCCGTCAAGGATAAGGAAGTAACTGAACAGTCGTCAATGGTTAAAAATTTGGAGTCCCAAGTAGACTGCATAAGGGCAGAACAAAAAGGCCTAATGGAAGAATTTAAGGGTCTTAAACAATTGATTGAGGTATTAATGCTTTTATGGATTTTTATTTATTTATATAAGGTTTCTTAATATCAGATTTTTTCTACATTTACATAATGAATAACACGTGCATTGGAATATTATTGTAGCATAGCATGACTTCAGGATCACAAGCAACTGCAACAGTTCCACTAAAGAACAGAGAGTCAGTTGTGGTTTCCAACCCAATAGGAACGATCAATCTCCATTGACATTGTGGTCATGCAAAACGATGTCTTGGTGTCAAGAGGTGGTCGCTCTTGGAAGAGCTTATATCGGGGATGGGCCCCAACAGATTCACTAAAAATCTATTCCAGCAGGTTATCATAAGGTTTCTGTTGACGTCATTGAAAAAGCAGATGTTGAATTGATTTATCTAGATGGATTTCATTCGACTTTAGGCGAGGTCGGGAATGGATCTTTTGTAGCATGGCCTGTGATTTTTACCATATTCACGGATTAGGCTGATCAAACATATCTCTTAGATTTTTTTGTAAATCCAGTTGACAACAAGTTCAATGTGTTGGATTAGGTTTATCTTGGAAACTCATTTTGCTACTTTTGTTTATGTTACTTTTTTTCTTGGAACATTGAAATGGTAAATGGATGTAGAGTTACACACAATTGGAATGGGCCCAACATGATACATGGCATGTTACTTACACTTGTCTTCAGATTTATGATTTAGAGTTACTTATACCTGTCTTCAGATTTATGGTTTACTTATACATGGCCTGTTACTTATACTTGGAATCGGCACAACATGCTACTTTTTGTCTTTCTTTTGTTTAAGCTCTCTGCTCTAGCAACAAAAAAAAAAGAAGGAGAAATTAGAGAAAGTGAATGAAATAATAGTAGCATTGCAATTTCAATGGCGATGATGATAAGGACCTCAGCAGAACTGTCTCTGCCACTGCCACAGGTAAAAAACAAGGCAACACCTTCTTTGTTTAGTAGGTTAAGGGCTCTGTTATTTTCTCTGACTCGCATATTTTTATCCATCTTGTTCATATTCTATTCTTTTGCACTTTATGTTGTGGTTACACACTAACACTTCTCAGTCCATTTTTGGAATGTATCATGTTGACTTTTATAACTACAAACCTATCTTGACTTTTGTAACTACAGAGTTCTCTCTCACCCCAAAGTAGTTTCATCATTTAAAAAATTTCCATGAAGGAAAAAAACCCTGAAGTAGGTTTTTGAATTGAAGGGCCATGAAGGAGAAGTTACTGTTGTAGATTGGTATGTATTTGTTATAAAGACAATCTGCCAATGCATTCTATGTTTCCATGAGCTTCATTTCTCTCTCTCTCTCTAATGTCTCGTAGATGTCCATCAGAAACTGGAAAGATTGCTACTTCATCTGATCTTCCTGGTATGTGTAGCAGTTATCATTTATACTATTTGTCTTCCATCTCTTCTTTCAATCACTGAAAATTATCATGCATGATTCACTATTCTTGTAACTTGCTTTGAATCCTTCTATGAGGAAGATCTCCTCACTCCATAGGAAACTTCAGAGATATGTTGGTACCTTTGATGATTGAATATCTGAGTAGGGCAAAATATCTCAAAGTTTACACATGTCATATATGGCAATGTTAAAACAGTCGGCTCCAAGCTAAAAATTTTTAACATTCAACATTTGGTGAAAAAAAGTTTGTTCCTGATATAAAAGGCTTTTGTATTTATCAATAATGAATCTCAAAGAACATTTTTTTCCTTGAAGCAAATGGCACAAACAACCACTACACCAAAAATTAAAAACAGAGATGATGGTCTGGAGCGGTTAGCGACACTTCGTAATATGGGGTGGTTTTGATCCGTTTTGAATGAGGATGATACCCAAATTCTCACTACTTCTGGTGATCAAACTGTAAGTTGGAAATTTGTTTTGTTTCTATTTCTTCCCATGTATCACTTTTATAGTGAACACTAGTTACTTTCATATTCGTTGTATCTACTTACTTACAAATCTATTAATTTACTTGTTATGTTAGCCAATGATAGCTATGTGCTCTTCTCAATGATAGCTATGTGCTCCACTTGATCTTGCCAAGTAAAGTAGGTCCTTTTGTGAATCTTATGAAGGTTCAAAAGGTTCTTGATTCAACATATGACATGATTGGTGGTCTTGACCAGGAAATTAAAGAGATAAAAGAGGTTTGTGGGCTTTTAAGATCTTGTTTCAGGCTTTATATGCCACCATATTCCTATGATAATATGATATGCATCAGTGTTCATCTTTTTTTTTTCTTCTTTTATTTTAGCCTAGTATGTATGGGTAGTTGCAACTAAGCATCTGAATCTTTTCAGGTCATTGAGCTTCCAATCAAACATCCTGAATTGTTTGAGAGTCATGGAATAGCTCAACCAAACATACTAATCTTAGTTACCATCTTTTTGTAATTTTCACTGTTAATGTGCATTGGGATTAAAAATAATGTGAACTGGAAATTAATTTCTTTTACTGAACTGACCAGGAGTCTTACTTTATGGGCCACCTAGTACCGGAAAAACTCTATTAGCAAGAGCTGTGGCTCATCATACTGATTTGCACCTTTTTATTTGCTTTTCTTTTGTTCTTAGTATAGATGGTGGATTTTAATTGATCAATTTCTTATTAAAATGGTGTTGACTTCTATTCTTACAAATGCAATTTAAAGACTGTTTAATTATGGCTTGTGCCTTAGCCCTTAGGTAGGTCCATATGGATGGTTGAATGGATTGATATGTTTGTGGATATTAAATTTGTATATGCTTGTGTTGTTAGTTGCATGTGCATATGTAAGTTCAGTTGGATGTGTCAGGCATTTAATAATATATTTAATTGGATGTTTATTCATGTCATGTGTTTTCATGTTAGGTGCCCAATCATCTCAATCGTTTCATGTTATATGCAATTTATTAGAGTGGATTCAACTGAATGCATTCGTGATGTGAGTTGTGCTTTGTAGTTAAGTTTGTTGAATGTGTTCTTTATGATTATTTGAGCACCTTTTTTAGCATGCTTATGTAAGCCAATGTGGAATGATGCTATTTTGCTTTGTTGAGGTCCAAACTCCCAACATTTGGCATGCTAGATCAATATTGCATGTTAGTTCTGGATGGTTTGAAACCCTTATTATGCTAGACTCAGCTAGACTCGGACCCATTTTTATGGTTTGAAACCCTTATAATGCTAGACCTGGTTTTTGGCATCCAACCTTCTTATCAGTCTAGGGCCCTTATGAGGATGCAACCATTATTGAGTGCATTCGGCCTTCCAAGAACCATGCCCCATAATGGGCAGGATTA
This sequence comes from Cinnamomum chago, assembly GCA_038049695.1. Lineage (NCBI taxonomy): Eukaryota > Viridiplantae > Streptophyta > Magnoliopsida > Laurales > Lauraceae > Cinnamomum > Cinnamomum chago. Next base: position 67,194,934 of record CP142451.1, read on the forward strand.
GATCCCGGTTCCAGTGTCTGTTTTGGACCCACTTGCACCGTGATCCAGTCATTCAGGCCTTGAAATCATTTCTGAGTCCATGCACGGGCCCATTGAGTTGTTAGGAATTTTTTGTATTGCAATTTGATGGATGCATTAACATTTTTAGCATCATTTGAATTTTCACACATGCATTGTTTTAGAAAATCTTCAAAATCTTGATTTACACATGCATTGTTAGAAATATTGATTTATGCATGTTTTGTTTTTTAACTTGGATGCATTTTTATTTGAGAAGAAGTTTTATGAATCAAGCAAGCCTATGAGTTTTAAATCTTTCAAATCATTTTAGGCTCGTTATGTTTCATGTTTTTAAACCTCTTATTTTAATTTAAAACATGATTCCAAGGTTGATTCAGTGGCCCAAAAGTCCCCATATGAAAATACTTTGAAATATGCTAATTTAGGGGAATTTGGTTGCTGGGCCCAGGTCGACCCGCAGTGTGCTCGATCAATCGAGCCCGTGGACCCAGTCGACTGAGCACACATGTTAAAGAGTCGTTGTCTCTTCCAATGCTCATTTTTCTGACCGTTTGAAGCCATGTCGACCGGGCTCTGTACCAGGTCGACCGGGCACTCGCAGAAACCCATTTTTTGGGTATAAATAGTGGTTCATTCCTTTGAAAAAAATTTGAGGAACTAAGAGGCCCTCCTTGAGGTGTTTTGAGGCCAATAAAGGGAAATGAGCTAAGGGATGAAAGGGGTCATTTGGAAAGATAAAGCTTGGTTTCATTGAGTTAAATCACTAAGTAAGCTTTACTTTCCTTAACCATATGTTGTCATGCTTTGCTTTATTATTGGTAAATCTTTTCTATCATGATAAACTATGTTTTGTTGTGTCCTTAACATGTATATGTTTTGAATTGATTTATTGTTTTGAATGCATCACCTTGATTCAATCCAAGTAGTACTTAAATTGGTATATCTAAGTAAATCATGTTAATGAAAACATCTTTAAAATTGTATGTAACATGATTCCTATACTTGGTTGAATCTATGGTTGTTGTTTTTCATCATAAGAAAATCTCTTTCAAATCTATCTTATGTTTTGGATTCAACAACTTCACAAATCATATGTACTTTTGTTTTAAAGTTTCACAACTTGCCTTGCTTTGATAGGTATATCATTTTCAAGTTGAATTTATAATTACATATGATTTGTCCCCTAATTTCAATCAAATCTATTTTTATGTTTTATGCTTATAGCATACACATATTGAGCTACATTGTTAATTTGATTGACATCCCTATGCATCACATGTTTTGTTTTTAGAATTTCACAACTTGTTTAGAATACATATGTATATCTTTTACAAGTTATTTTTAACATGTGATTAGCATTCTTTCCTCAATCATAAATGCTTTTATGAGCTAAGACTTTCAAAAGCCTTTGGCATACATTTATGAGCTTTCATTTTCAAATTGATTGAGGACATCATACATACACATTGTGCATTCATCTTTGCATTCATTGTGTGTTTGTGTGAATTAGATTTTCACTTTCATATCCGCCTAATTAAGAGGCATTGTAATGAGCTATTAATTGTATCTCCATCAAGTGTATTATAGACACTACTTAGAGAGATAACCAACCTTTTGGTTGAAGAGGTTATTGCTTAGCCTAAGAAAAGCATAGTGTAGAGGTTATTGCTTAGCCTTGAATAGTGGATGTAGGCATTGAGGCCGAACCACTATAAATCCTTGTGTGATGGTGCATGCTTTGTGGTGATTGTTTTTGTAAGCTTCCGCATTTATTTACTTAATCATCACTTGTGACTAGTGTAATTTAAGGAAGTTAAAATTGGTTATAATTGAAGCTCACCCTATTCACCCCCCCCCCCCCTCTCTAGGGTTCGGATCACGGACTTTCAATTGGTATCAGAGCGAGGTTACTCTATTTTAGGGCTTAACAACCCGGAGTTGATCCTTATCCGTTATGATCTAGATTAGAACCTTAGTGTTGTGTTTTATTGCATATCTTTTTAATGATTTCCACTATGATCGAAATTGAAATTTCCCCAAAGTATCATTTCACCACTCTAAGACTTTTTCGAGTTATATCTTCAACAGTTGGTGAGTCCTCAAAGTGAACTCTCAAGGACAACCTTATCAAGACCTTAGGTGAATCTTCAAAGGTAGACTATTAGACTAACCTTAAGGCCTTGAACCTCTCTAGACCAACCTATTCCTTTTAGTTATATCTAATTGTTGGTCATGTTACATTTGCATTTTGTTTCTTTATAGTCACATCTCTTAAAACGCAATGTTTCTTTGTGATCATTTGATTTTGTCCTCATGAACTTTTAAGTTATATCTCATGGTTTTCAAAATCCTTTGATTGCAATTTTATCATGATTGATTTGCATCTTTGCTCATTTAGTTACATTCTTTTTATGCAAATTGACTTTGATGTCTTACTTTGCGAGGTTGGATATGGTGTCATTAATTTGCATGTTTGTGCCTAACTTGGTATATATTTCATTAATGCAAATTGATGATTGTTTATGTGCTTTATAGTAAAATCTTTTGTTTTATTATCATTTGAGCCTAATAAGTACATATGTGATTTAGTGTGCTAAGCTCATTTGGAATAATCCTCATATCCATTTCCCATTGCATTGTAAGCTTAGTACATTTGCTAGAGTGGAGATGTTGCATGATAGGTTAATGGATCATTTTAGATGAATTGGAATTAATTCATTGTTCTTAATAGGTATACCCATATATGAGATCCATCTTCATCTATATGCGATCCATGATGTCCCTCTAACTCCATACCTTCTTGTGATTGCATAGTTATATTCTTTATTGATGATATGGTATGAGTTAGATCTTGAGTGTTGATTGATCATCTCTATGCAAATGTCAAATCGTTCTATGTATGGTTGTGATCTTAGTTATTTGTAGAAACCATACTAGAACTCAAATCCATCCTCTATGCCTTCTAGTCATTTCTTTTTGGATGGTTATGATGTTGATTCATGTATATTCTCTAAGTGATGTCATCCTTATATATGTTTCAACATCATAGTAGTGATCTTGATCATATGAAACTCTTTGAAATCCATCCCTCGTATATCTATATGTTTGATGGATATCTTAGTTGTTGAATTCATATGATTTTGTCACTTTGAAAATTGCATGCATTACCAAGTTACATCCTTTTGCATTGCAATTTATCTTGTTCATCACTATGCTCATTAGTTATATCTTTAAAAGTGATGAATATCCATTTATGATGCTTGATGGAATTTTTTGTTTGTCGCATCTTGCTCTTAATCATGTTTTCAAATTCAATTGATTTCAATTAGTATCGATTGATTTGATGTCTTATCTTGAGTATGTGATGACCTTATGTACATTGGATTGAACTTGATAGTAATATATTTGTTCCATGTCACACTCCATTAGCATCATAATTTTCATGTTTGCCACCTCTCTTGCTCATATAGGTATATCTCATGACCACCATGTTTATGTATTCATAATCTTGATTGGTTATTAGTTGAGGTTGTCTTCATGTTTGAATTTCATTTCACTCATCTTGCACTTAATAGTCATATTTATTGATTGAATGAAATGATTTCAAAACTTTCATAGCATATGATTTTCATAGTTAAATTATTTAATGCTATGTTTAAGTAAAACCCCATTTCATCATGGATAGCTCTATTTTGGATTTATCTTAATAGTTATATTCTTTATAACTCCATTTTAGAGTGATTGTTTTAATAGACTTATCTTTGAATCTCAATTGGTATTCTTTGTCTTTCCAATTGGTATCCATGATCGCTTTTCTCCCTGACCTTGCTCTCTTTTGGTAATTTGATCATATTATGCTCTATAGTTAAACGTGTCTAATCCTTTCCTTGAAGTTGACCCTCAATTGGTTAAACCATCTTCTTCTTGCACCAAATAGTTAAATCTTAGTCAACATGTTGACAAAAGGAGAGAATGGATTGAGGGGGAGTGTAAACCTTCATAGGAAGTATTAGTCTTGATCAAATCGACCATTGGATTGGCTTTGAACCCTTAGAGATTTCTAACCATACATGATAACATGTTATGTATTTCATTTTCGATTTCTTTTATTAACAGGTGCTACTAAAAGGTATTTTCCTTATTTCATGTGTGTAGGTACCTTTGCAATTTAATGTCAAAGGGGGAGAGAACATTCAAGTTGTCTAAAGGGGAAGAGAAAGTCCAAGCTTTCTAAGGGGAGATATTGTATGATCTTTTACAGGGGGAGAGAATGCATATCTTGCCAAAGGGAGAGAGTGTGCATGGTCAAAGGGGGAGAGTTGAAAGAAGAAAGAAAGCTTGGGAGCTAAAGAAGATGCTTGGCTATAGAGAGAAAGATGAAAAGAAAGCTTGAAGAATGATCAAGCTCTAAGCATCAAGAAGAATGAAGAAAAGGACCCAGAGCCCAAGCTAAGAGAAGGAGCATCCAAGAGATTTCAAGACGTGTCCAACTTAGGGGGAGCTGAAGACTTAGTTTGTAAAATTCGGTGTTGAGTAAGTTGTCATCAAATTGCAAAGGGGGAGATTGTTAGGAATTGTGTATTGCAATTTGATGGATGCATTAACATTTTAGCATCATTTGAATTTTCACACATGCATTGTTTTAGCAAATCTTGAAATCTTGATTTACACATGCATTGTTAGAAATATTGATTTATGCTTGTTTTGTTTTTTAACTTGGATACATTTTTATTTGAAAATAAGTTTTATGAATCAAGCAAACCTATGAGTTTTAAATCTTTCAAATCATTTTAGGCTTTTTATGTTTCATGTTTTTAAACCTCTTATTTTGATTTAAAACATGATTCCAACCTTGATTCAGTGGCCCAAAAGTCCCCATATGAAAATACTTTGAAATACCCTAATTTAGGGGAATTTGGTCCCTGGGCCAAGGTCGACCCGCAGTGTGCTTGGTCGACCGAGCCCATGGACCCGGTCGACCGAGCACACATGGGGTCGACCGGGGCAAAGAGCCGTTGGTTCTTCCAACGGTCATTTTTCTGACCGTTTTGAGCCAGGTCGACCAGGCTCTGTACCAGGTCGACCGAGCACTTGCGGAAACCCATTTTTTGGGTATAAATACTGGTTCATTCCTTTGCAAAAAATTTTAAGGAACTAAGAGGCCCTCCTTGAGGTGTTTTGAGGCCAATCAAAGGGAAATGAGCTAAGGGATGAAAGGGGTCATTTAGAAAGCTAAAGCTTGGCTTCATTAAGTTAAATCACTAAGTAAGTTTTACTTTCCTTAACCATATGTTGTCATGCTTTGCTTTATTATTGGTAAATCTTTTCTATCATGATAAACTATGTTTTGTTGTGTCCTTAACATGTATATGTTTTGAATTGATTTATTGTTTTGAATGCATCACCTTGATTCAATCCAAGTAGTACTTAAATTGGTATATCTAAGTAAATCATGTTAATGAAAACATCTTTGAAATTATATGTAACATGATTCCTATACTTGGTTGAATCTATGGTTGTTGTTTTTCATCATAAGAAAATCTCTTTCAAATCTATCTTATGTTTTGGATTCAACAACTTCACAAATCATATGTACTTTTGTTTTAAAGTTTCACAACTTGCCTTGCTTTGATAGGTATATCATTTTCAAGTTAAATTTATAATTACATATGATTTGTCCCCTAATTTCAATCAAATCTATTTTTATGTTTTATGCTTATAGCATACACATATTGAGCTACATTGTTAATTTGATTGACATCCCTATGCATCACATGTTTTGTTCTTGGAATTTCACAACTTGTTTAGAATACATATGTATATCTTTTACAAGTTATTTTTAAAATGTGATTAGCATTCTTTCCTCAATCATAAATGCTTTTATGAGCTAAGACTTTCAAAAGCCTTTGGCATACATTTATGAGCTTTCATTTTTCAAATTGATTGAGGACATCATACATACACATTGTGCATTCATCTTTGCATTCATTGTGTGTGTGTGTGAATTAGATTTTCACTTTCATATCCGCCTAATTAAGAGGCATTGTAATGAGCTATTAATTGTATCTCCATCAAGTGTATTATAGACACTACTTAGAGAGATAACCAACCTTTTGGTTGAAGAGGTTATTGATTAGCCTAAGAAAAGCATAGTGTAGATGCTTAGCCTTGAAAAGCATATTGTAAAGGTTATTGCTTAGTCTATTGAAAATCATAAATAGTGGAAATCCGGTGGGGTGTTGGATCACAAGCCGGTAGTGGATGTAGGCATTGAGGCCGAACCGCTATAAATCCTTGTGTGATGGCGCATGCTTTATGGTGATTGTTTTTGTAAGCTTCCGCATTTATTTACTTAATCATTACTTGTGACTAGTTTAATTTAAAGAAGTTAAAATTGGTTAAAATTGGTCATAATTGAAGCTCACCCTATTCACCCCCCCCCCCCCATCTAGGGTTCGGATCACGGACTTTCATGGGTTTGGCCTTGATTTGTCCTTTGACAGCCCTACTGTCGCGACCTCGGAACGGAACCCCGGGCCCGCGACGTGTTGATTTGGTGATTGTTATGTTTTCCCACAGGTTCCCGCGGTGAGGATTCCCAAAACACGCGGAATCTGTCTCACTTGATCAAGTTTGCGGAAGCGTGTAGCAAATCACATCACGATAAGCACCAATAAAATTTTAAGTGCTATAACAAATAATAACAAGGCATAGTATCAAAGAAAGGAGTTAATATGGCATTCCCATCAAGATTCAAGTTCTGAGACTAACACAAAAGTAAGTTAAGTTTTAGTTACATCCCATAAGAGGCCAACACAGGCCAATACAATTCTCAAAATAATAAAAGAACCCAAATGACAAAATGTCGAAACTCAAGAACCCCCCCGACGTCTGTTGACATCGTCGGGCTGCCACTCTCTAACTGGGGGTGGCTCAAAAGCCTCCTCCGGACGCTCCTCCTCAAAGGCAACGTCACCTGCACCTGGGCACCAACAAACAAGGATCAAACACAACGGTTTGGCAGGTAATCAATTTAGGCATGAGCATAAAAGTAGTTGTTGGAATATAGGTGGGCCTTCCAGACAGGTTTCAAAACTTTTGACCCACTTAATGCAAGGATCAATTGTCTAGAATGCAACAAAAACAATCCAGGATGCAATTCCCTCAATCTCATAGCCATGTACAGCAACAACTACTATCTAGAAGATAGAAAACAGAACATAAACATGCTTCCATGAAATACACAACATACAAGGATGTAGATATACCTTTGGAGCTTTGTTGTGCTCTAATGGAGGATTTGATTTCTTTACTTTGGTGATGAACAACTTCACAATCCAAATCAGAATCTTCAACTCCTTTTGATCTTCCAACGCTATGTCCCGTATTAGATCTCTTTTCTCAAGAAGATGGTGGAATCCTCAAGAGAAAACCCTACTAGTAACTCTAAGGAACCAAAGGTGAAAGAGAGGGGAACTTTGAGAGGAAGAAGACTTGTACAACTCTTGCACAAGGGGGCTGAAAGTGCTCCTATTATTATGCACGAATTTGAGAGGAGTATTCCTCTATTTATAGCCCTCCATAACTCCTCTTTTCCTATTTGAAATAGAAGTTTAACTCCCATTACAAATTAGTAAACATCTCCCTTACTAATTGCCATAGAAGTTTTACTTCCACAACTATTAGTAACTTTCTCCTTTCTAATTAAAATAGAAGTCGTACTTCCATTATTAATTAGTAGCTTACCATTACCACTATTAGAAGTCTCACTTCAAATAGAAATAGTAACCTTCCTTTTAGAGTTTAAGTAGAATTAGTATCTTTCTAATATATTGGGCTAGCGTGGGGACCACTAGGGATTCCTTAGAAAGCTGGCTCCAACTGGGACACGCGACCCCACATCTCATGTGCAATCCGGGCCCACAGTTAATTGCAAATAACTCCACTATATAAATGCAATTGCACTCCAGTCTTAGGAATAAATTACAATGAAGACCCTAAACTTCCACAGTACCACAAGTAGGCCCCTCCATCTATATCCATGGATCAAATGGACCTGTCCACCAAATTAGATCCATATCTTATTATCCTTCAGCCCCAATTAATTATAACGATCATATGGTACCGATCCATTTAACTCTTAATCGGAATGGGTGCGCACTTACCAATGATAAATCCATTAATTGGCACAAGGGGATATTAAAGATAGATTCCATCTTGACCATTGAATGTTCCCACAGCTCTACTATCAAGTACCCAAATCACCGAGGTGTTGACCTACAATTGGCCTCACTCATTGGTGACTCAAAGCAAATGAATAGATAGAAACTTGAGTTCATTGATGTCTCAGGATTATGAGCCTATTGCTAGGGAATTATGAGAGCAGACCTTAAAATAAAGACAGTGTATATAAGGTGCTTCTCATGGTCCTTCAATACATCCAATGTACCAGCATTATGATCCAGAATCTTATATTCTGACGATCGAGATAAATCACACTATCTCATAGTGATCAAAATGCTGCAACCTTGTCAGATGAGGTGTCCAATCTCATCACTGGCTGTGAAGATATTTAAGTATAAGATTTGTAATACATATCTCCTGTATGTGGATCTCATCCATACACATGTATTACATCTAGTATACTTGTGGACTCCGGTTCATCTCATGAACTATTATGTCATTTGTATTAGTTATGTACAAGTATATAGAACACCATTCATCTCATGAAAGGAAAAGCATAAATTGTATTGATAAATAAAGAACTTAATCAATTTATTACATCATATACCCATGGTATTGAGACCATAAACTAACAATCTCCCACTTGGGCTCAATGCCAATCAGGATTGCATCTCATGCCCATCCCGTCTACATGCTGCTCAAAAACCTTGGTGGTCAAAGGCTTAGTAAATGGATCTGCCAGATTGTCCGCAGAGGCTGTCTTGGTAATTGCAATATCACCTCTCTGCACAATCTCTCTGACCAAATGATACTTCCTCTGTACGTGCTTTTGGCTTTTATGGCTCCTTGGTTCCTTGGACTGACCGACTGCCCCGCTGCTGTCACAGTAAACTGTGAGCGGCTGTCGTGCCAAAGGTACCACTCCAAGTTCCAAAAGGAATCTTTTGAGCCATACTGCTTCCTTAGTTGCTTCACAAGCTGCTACATATTCAGCCTCAGAAGTGAAATCAGCGGTACATTCCTGTTTAATACTCCTCCAACTGATAGCTCCTCCGCCAAGGATAGACACATAACCAGAGGTAGATTTCCTTGAATCCTTATCTGATCACATGAAGTCAGAATCTATGTATCCGACTGGAATCAGCTCATCACTGCCGTAAATCAACATGTAATCTCTAGTCCTTCTCAAGTACTTAAGGATACATTTTACAGCAGTCCAATGATCAAAACCTGGGTTAGACTGATATCTGCTGACTAAGCCCACTGCATGACAGATATCCGGTCTAGTACATAGCATAGCATACATGAGGCTACCAACAGCCGAAGCGTATGGAATTGCTCTCATTTGTTCCTTTTCCTCTGGGGTCTTGGGACCCTGATCCTTGGAAAGGTGCACTCCATGCCTGAAAGGTGTGATACCCTTCTTGGAGTCCTGCATAGTAAACCGTACCAGTACCTTATCTATGTATGCAGCTTGAGACAAGCCAATCATCCTATTTTTCCGGTCTCGATGGAGTTTGATCCCTAGGATGTAACTAGCTTCTCCTAAGTCCTTCATATCAAAAGTCTTTGCTAACCAAACTTTCACCGTTGACAACATTCCTATATCTTTCCCAAGGAGAAGGATGTCGTCGACGTATAATATCAGAAAAACTACCCTGTCACCTTCATTTTTCATGTACACACATGACTCATCCGGATTTTGACTAAAACCAAATGATTTGATTGCCCGGTCAAAACGGATGTTCCAGCTTCGGGATGCCTGCTTCAGTCCAAAAATGGATTTCTTTAGCTTGCAAACTCTTTGCTTTTGGTTACTTGCTATAAAACCATCTGGCTGATCATATAGATGTCTTCCTCAAGATGGTCGTTGAGAAACGCCGTCTTGACATCCATTTGCCAAATCTCGTAATCGAGATGAGCCGCAATGGATAAGAGTATCCGGATGGACTTGAGCATGGCTACCGGCGAGAAGGTTTCCTCATAAACGATACCCTCTTTCTGAGTATACCCTTTCGCAACAAGCCTGGCCTTAAAGGTCTCAACTCTTCCATCTGGTCCTCTTTTTCTCTTGTAGACCCACTTGCACCCAATAGGTTTGATATTGGCAGGCAAGTCCACAAGTGTCCAGACCTGATTAGAGTACATAGACTCCATCTCAGCTTTCATAGCATCTTGCCAATGTCCCGAATCTATGTCATTAATTGCTTCATCATAGTTACAGGGATCCTGTTCTAGTTCTTCCGGGATTGCCTCGTAAGACTCTCCCAAGAACGAGAACCTATCAGGGGGCCTGATTATTCTCCCACTACGGCGAGTGTGAGAACCCGACCCCTAATCTCTTGGATTAGTGTTGTTTTATTTGTGGATTAGTTCTTTAGTGGGATTAGTATTTGTTGGGTTGAGTTTGTGAGCTAGAATGGTTTTTCTTCTAGTTTTGGGCTTTTGAGTGCTTTGGTAGCTTGTGGGGCCCTTTGGGGGTTCCCTTTTCGGCTTTGCTTTTACTTGTGAGATTTTCCCGATCTGCTTCGTATTGTGTTTTTGGCCCATTGCATTCATCTTGAGGAATCCTACAACTTTCATGTTGATCCCATATCCATTTGAGAACCCGAAAACCGATTTCTTGGCCTTGAGGGCAAAACAGTCTTTTCACACCAAATCTGTACCCAAAACTCGATATTCTCGAAATCCGTGAAACATATACTTTTTGGAAGCTAGATATTTCGACGATCATTTCTTCCTTCTTCGTCGAATCCATCCGAGGTCCCGAATTAGATGATTTCAGCCACCCAAGTTCTTTAAGTTGTGGGACCCATTCTCACTTGTTTACAAAAGGAGACCCTTCCCCTTCCTTCTCCATTTTCATGTTCCAGCACACATTTGAGCCTAGGGTTTTCTAGCAAGTTTCTTCTTCTTCTTCTTGCTTCTCCATCTCCAAGCCTCACCAAGAGCTCATCAATCAAGAAATGGAGACCATCTTCTTCTTCCTCTTCACCATGGCTCCCCATTGATACCATTTTTGGAGAAATCTCCCAACCTAGAGACCTCCCTTGAGCTTGTTCTTCTCATTTGAAGGTCATCCAAGTAAGTGATTCTTCCCATCTTCTAGATTTGTAATCTTCTAGCCTTAGAGAAGCTCCACCTTGATTATTAGAAAGTTTCATTGTCATTTCATTGTTTAACCCATTTTTGGGTTGTTTTGGGGGTTTTTGTAGAGATTATGGATCTTGAGCCTAAGAGGTGATTAGGAGCTTGATTTGCTTGATTAGAGTCAAAGGCAAGTGGATGAATGGATTGTTTTGATTATTAACATGTTTTGTGATAAAAATCTTGATTCATTAATGGTTTTGGTGATTTTTAATAGTTGTCTTTAATATGATTAATATTGATTTCAAGATGTGCTTATTGATGAGTTATTTCTCCCTTGTTAATCTCTTGGAAATGTATGTATCATATTGTCAAGGTTTCAAATGATTTCACATGAATGAGTTTTCTCCACCTTGTGATTAATTGTGAATGGAAAGAATGGAAAGAATGGAAAGAGAGGAAATTGAAATGAGAAGCTCTTTAGCTCATGATATTGTCTTGGAAACATGTATTTAAACCATCTTGTTTATGGTTCTTTGTGATTGATTATATGTTGGAAGGAAAGGAAACAAAGAGGAAGAAAAATCAGCTTTCCCGGACCTGCTGTACCCAGGTCCGATCGATCGGACCTACAGGCCGATCGATCGGACTGTCAGTAACTGTAAGCCCTTTTGGGCCGATCGATCGGACCCTGTACATTCTGGTACAGAAATTTCAGTTTGAGTCCAGTGAAATTTGATATTGTGTTTTGTTGGAAACCTTTGGGCCTTCTATGAGTCCTAGAGGTATATACCTTAGTGTTAAGACCAATTGTACCCTAATCTAAGGTCTCTAAACTAGGGAACTAAAAGAAAAGAATGGTGTTGATTTAGACACTAATTCTTGGTTCTAGGTGGGACCCGACTACCCTCTTTGGACTGTTTGGACCATATGTGAGAATGTCTTGAGCCGACACGCCTCACGGTTGGTTCGGTGGCATCGAAGTTCAATCCATTTCAATCTTGAACGGGATGGAATGACGCGATATCTTCTTTATATCTAAACACAAGTCTATTTCCTTGGTTATCGCTAATTCTATTCCTTTCGATGACTGAATCGGTTACTCGATGTTTCCGGAGTAATGTCATGCCTAGGATGGACCGTGTATAATCTTGATTCTTGCTATTGTGACATCTAGTACTACCCATAAGCTCATGTTAAGATTTTTGAAAGTAGTAAAAGTGCATAAGGAGCCCGGAATGTCTTCAAACTCAAGGAGTACCAAGTAATTGTTATAATCGACATACGGGACCCCTATTCACTTAAATAGATCTTGAAACCGATATTTTTTACCCGAAATTGTTATAGTTCATTGTTTCACCTCTTTTCCCGAGATTTGCATTATATGACTTGTTTTTCCCGAAAGCATTGGAGTTACTCTAGTAACAGTCATTTGTCCCGAAGTGCATTGCATCACTTGATATGACAGTGTGCCCTTGAGCACCCCCGTTTTACCCGTTTATTTATTGTACTTGATTTACTTGTTTCCCCGAAAACATTGAAGTTACACTAGTAACAGTTATTTGTCCCGAAAAGTATTGCCCGATATGAAGTGACAGTGTGCCCTTGAGCACCCCCGTTTTACCCGTTTAATTACTGTACTTGATTTACTTGCATATGTCTCGATTGGTTTTGACCTATGAGTCGGCATCACTAAGCTTGGATACCTTGTCGGTTTGATCCACCGACTTGGAAATCCCTCTCCCGTCCCGCCAGCTGCAGTTTGGATCCCGATACCCGGTTATTGCCGTGGTCCCGTCCCGATACCCGGTTCGCTACCGTGGTCCCGTTCCCGTTCCCGTATATTTATTATTGTATATATGATTTACGTTGAGTCTCCTCACCTTGTGTGACTGAGACCAATGTCCCGCTCTTGTCACTTCGGTGATAGAGGACTTAGCTTCTTGTGATTGCCATCTTGCCAGTTCCCGATTCCTTGGACACCCGACATGGTTTATATTGCTTACTTGTTTTCAGATAAATGATTCATTGCTTTTATGAAAGTTGTTATTTAGATAAGTGTTAATGCTCTCTATTGTAAATTCAGTCACTATTATATTGTTTTATGTCCTTTGCACACGTACATGTTTTACATGAATGCCGGTTGGGTGAATACTCGTGCTTTTACATATGGTTCTAACGATCGATGGTTTTGCTAGAGTTATAGGATTACACATGTTTTAAAATGAATACCCGAGTTATTAAATGTCCATGCTTTGGAATGCGTTTTAAATGACACTCGTTTTGTTAGATCCCGATGTTTATACACGTTTTAAGTGAATACCCGAATTGCTAAACATTCGTGCTTTGTTTTAAATGATCCTTGTTCTGCCAGGTCACTATGTTTATACCGGTTTCAAATGAATACCCGATTTGTTAAATATCCCTGTTTTGAAATATGTTTTAAATGACATGTGTTTTGTCAGGTTTCCATGTTTATACCTGTTTCAAATGATTACCCGAGCTATTTAACATCCATGCTTAAGAATATGTTTTAAATGACACGCGTTTTGCCAGATCCCTATGTTATACCTGTGTTAAAGGAATGCCCGATCTGTTGAAGATCCATGCTTTGAAATATGTTTAAATGAACGTGGTTTTGCCAAACTTCCATATTCATACATGTTTTCCACGAACACCCGATTGTCAATTATCTATGCTTTTATAGATGATGTAAATGAACATATGCTTTATTAGATCTTCCTGTTTTAACCATGTTTGAAAAGAATACATGTTTTATCCGAGATTCCTGAGTTTTCACCCGTTTAATTATATGCAGCACTTGACCGATTAGCATGATTCATTATATGTTTTATTCTTTAGTATATTTGTGATCTTTTCATCCACCTGCCAGACCGTCGTGTCTGACCCACTACTTTTGGTACTCAGGTTCAGATTTCTTCGCCCCGAGTTGAGTGCTTTTGTTGGCTGTAGAGCCATGCTTTGCAGGTTAGTTTGTCGGCTATGTCATGTAGACATTGAGCTTGACATCGGAGCTACGTCACATTTGGGTAGTGGTTTATAGCTTCTTGTTGTATGGCTTTTGTTAGCCTTTTTCTTGGGATTCTTAATTAATGTACATTGATAATTGTAACTTGAACATATTTGGGAATGTAATATCCTGTTACTGTCAGCTCTGTATTTTTATTGTGATGATTACTCCAGTCTGATATGATTCTTGATATAATAGCTATGGGCTAAAGGTTGAGTGCGACGCGGAATCCGATGGCCACGGGCTTCGGGTCGCAACACCACAAATGCTTCCGCAAAATATTCAGAATGTGTTGTCTTCACACACGCGGATCTTGGGAGAAGTAAAATATAATTATACCTTAATCCCATCTCCCGCCCCCGAGGTTTCGGTTCGGGGGCGTGACAACGAGGCACTGGTGTAACTACTGGGTCTGGTAGGGGCGGTTCTTCCTCAAGTTCAGTCATACTTGGATTTGGAATTGATTGTTCTTGAATATCTTCCAAGATCACCTTTTCTAAAGATTTCCGGTCCATCATATAATCTTCCTCCAGAAAAACCGCATTGGTGCTTACTAGCACTTTCTGCTCTCTGGGATTATAGAATATCCAACCTTTAGTTCCTTTAGGATATCCTACAAACGTGCATACTTCTGACTTCCTTTCCAACTTATCTGTCTTTACCTTTAGCACGTGTGCCGGACAACCCCAAATGTGTAAATGTTGTAGACTAGGCTTTCGCCCAGACCACAACTCCCGGGGAGTCTTAGGTACAGACTTAGATAGTACGAGGTTTAGTATGTACATCGCAGTATCCAAGGCATATCCCCAAAAGGATATAGGTAATCCTGAGAAACTCATGATAGACCTGATCATATCTAAAAGAGTCTGGTTCCTTCTTTCCGCTACTCCATTCTGTTGAGGCATACTAGGAGCAGACAACTGGGATAGAATCCCATTTTCTGATAAGTGTCTCATAAAATCACCAGAGAGATAGTCCCCTCATCGATCTGATCGAAGAGTCTTAATACTTTTACCTAATTGCTTTTCCGCTTCCACTCGAAACTCTTTGAACTTTTCAAAAGCCTCGGACTTGCGGTGCATAAGGTATATGTATCCATATCTTGAATAATCATATGTGAAAGTGATGAAGTATTCATATCCTCCTCTGGCCCTGACATTAATGGGTCCACACACATAAGTATGCACTAATTCCAATAAATCTTTGGCCCTATTGCCCTTTGATGAAAAGGGTCTTTTGGTCATTTTGCCTTCCAGACAGGACTCACAGACAGGCATTGGGTCTACCACCAATGAAGGCAAGATACCATCTTTCACTAGCCTGTCAATCCTATTTAGGTTTATATGACCTAGCCTCAAGTGCCAAAGTTTTGTTGGATTAGATGAAGGTGACTTTCTCTTTAATGATGGCCTATTAATTATTTCGGTATCATGTATCTCATACATTGTAGGAGTTAATAGATAAAGCCCATTGGTTACCTTGCCAGAACATATAAAAGTACCATTTCTCTTTATGACAACTTCAGTACCAAAAGTAATAGAATAACTTTTATTCACCAAACTAGAAACTGAAATTAAATTCCGCCTTAAAGACGGTACATATAGAGTGTCTGACAAAACCAACTTATTATCTTGAAAGCATAAAGTAATAACTCCTACTGAAACCGCATCCGCCTTAGCATCAGATCCTAGGTTGACAATGATTTCGCCGTCACTAAGTCTCCTGGTTTTCCGGAACCCCTGCAACGAATTACATATGTGATTAGTTGCCCCGGAGTCCACACACCAAGATTCTGAAGTACCAGTTGCAAAACTAACTTCAGTAACAAGTGACTCAATCATACCTGAGGTCTTCTTCTTGGACAGATATTTTGGACAATTCCTCTTCCAATGTCCTGTCATACCACAATGGAAACACTTTCCTTTTGTCCCTGCTCCCTTAGCCTTGCCAACACCACCATTAGGACCACTCTCCGCCTTAGGACCCTTCGGAACTGATTTCTTCTTGCCTTTCCGCCCTTTGCCTTTCGGTTTGGACTTGGCAAATGACTTTTCTGTCATCAGGGCAGTTGGCTTTTTCTTCATAATGCCTTCAGTCACCACCAGCTGGCTAGACAACTCAGCCAGAGTCAGACTCATTTTATTCATGTTGTAATTAACCTTGAAATTGTTGAATGACTCTGGTAGTGACTCAAGTATTGTGTCAATCTGCGATTCTGCATCAATCGCAGCCCCCAGTACATCTAACTCATTCAATGAGTCCATCATTTTCAACATATGGTCCTGTACTGGTGTGCCTTCAGCCATCTTGGTGCTTATAAGCACCCTCATAGCAGTCTGTCTAGCAGGCCTGCCCTGTTCCGCAAACATCTCCTTTAAGTTTGATATAATATCATATGCAGTCTTAAAGGATTGATGTTGGTGTTGTAAAACACTAGACATAGATGCCTGTATGTAACATCTGGCCATCTCATCGTCTTTGGCCCACTTGGTGTAAAGTTCCTTTTCTTCCTGTGATGCTTCTGGCAATGGCTCATCAAGGGCGGGTTTGGTAAGGACATATTTATATCCTGAAGCTGTCAGGACAATATCCAGGCTCCGTTTCCAGTCTACATAGTTTGATCCCACTAACTTATTTTGGTTGAGGATGGTCGCAAGTGGATTGAAAGTGTTTGAATTCATGCTGAAAATACTGTAGCATATAACCATATATTCAATTAATAAATTTAAATGACATTAGGGTTTAGTATTCTACCAAATTTATATGGAATCCTCATAACCATTAAATTCAGAATACATCGGAATCCCAATCCCCGGGGTATGCCTCCTTGGGGAGTGCGAATACCACCTAGATTGGTGCGGATAAAAGTTGGTCAAAATCGGAATTAAGACTAACTATCCATGATCCCCTTCATTCTTTATTATCTAGGTATCTCATACCAAATAATGAATGACTCCCGATTTACTTCGGTTGCTAAAATAAATGAGGCAAGTCCTTGGGGATACTACATCATTATTTTAGTTAAGTGTGACCCACCAACTAGCATTGCATGACAACCGTTGCGAGCAGCTCCTCCTTGGGGAGTGGGCCCCCGCCCCGTCTCACCAACACTATCCATAGGAGATCCATATCTAGTAGCCGGACAAGTAAAAGCCCTCCGTGGGGAACAGCCATACTCGAGATGGCGCGAGGCTAATACTTTCCTTACAATGGACCTATGGTGGAAAACCATGGGGATTTCTAAATATAAATGCCCCGCTCCCACTTAATATTTTAGAATTGAGGATTTCTTTGTAAGGTATTAGCGCCCCATATATGAATATATGAATATCAAATCATCTTATGATATGATCTAAGATTGGTTCCAAGTCAAGTTATTTTAAGGAAAGTCTAGTTTCTAAATTAGTGTTACCAATGTGTCCATCTCATGGGTCATCAACACTAATTAGAACTCTTTCCAAAAATTAATTTGATTTGACCAATTTTAGTAACTTGCTATGTTTGGATCAGATCTAGAATTATTCTAATTTAAGCATGCATCCATAAATAGAAATAGCAAAAATAAAAACTAGTCCTCTCCTCCACATGGCCCAAGCGGAATAGACTTCTTGGACTTCTAGACTTTCCAAAAATTTGGAATTCCTCAAACTCTTTGGGAAACTCCAGAACTCTTTTGGTAATCTTCAAACTCTTTGATTAGGAATCAAACATCGCTTTCCTTCTTCGTCTTGGACATCGCCAGAATTTACAAATTTAGAAAAATTACATAAATTCCTATGCCTCATATATGAGACTTACATGGTAATCTAAAACTGGAATTAAAAGGGCTATAGGGAAATTCATCATGCCTTGCCCTTTCACGGGAAACCAAGGAAACCATGACGCCCTTTACAATTAGCCTTAAATAAACCAATCACCATAAAAGAAAGCAAAAGACTTGTGGGCCATATGGAGAGGACATGATCATCTGCAAGTTAGTATCTTATACAACCTTACAAATCACAAAAATAGGCTGCCAAACAATGCTGGAAAAATAGGAAGTAAAAGTAGACCCGAAACCTGAAAAATCAATTTCTGCAAAAATTGGCACAGAAGGCCCGGTCGTCCGACCTGCAAGCACCCGGTCGACCGCTGGTCGACCGGACTGACGAATTTCTGCAACTTGGGTTTTTTGTTTCGTGTCCATTCTTTCCCAAATCACTTCCAAAGTGTCCCAATGGCTTCCTATGATCCTTCCATCATTATTAAACCCTTTTGTGACTATCCAAACATGAATTTACTATCAAACCAAGTAAAATCATCAAAACTGATCCTTACATAGCCCTTGCTTCATCTTCTTCACATCTCATGCAAAGATCAGAGCAAGCTTGTTGGTCTAACATGATTAGAGATGAGGTTAGGCTTTGATACCAATTGTTGGAATATAGGTGGGCCTTTCAGACAGGTTTCAAAACATTTGACCCACTTAATGCATGGATCAATTGTCTAGAATGCAACAAAACAATCCAGGATGCAATTCCCTCAATCTCATAGCCATGTACAGCAACAACTACTATCTAGAAGATAGAAAACAGAACATAAACATGCTTCCACGAAATACACAACATACAAGGATGTAGATATACATTTGGAGCTTTGTTGTGCTCTAATGGAGGATTTGATTTCTTTACTTTGGTGATGAACAACTTCACAATCCAAATCAGAATCTTCAACTCCTTTTGATCTTCCAACGCTATGTCCCGTATTAGATCTCTTTTCTCAAGAAGATGGTGGAATCCTCAAGAGAAAACCCTACTAGTAACTCTAAGGAACCAAAGGTGAAAGAGAGGGGAACTTTGAGAGGAAGAAGACTTGTACAACTCTTGCACAAGGGGGCTGAAAGTGCTCCTATTATTATGCACGAATTTGAGAGGAGTATTCCTCTATTTATAGCCCTCCATAACTCCTCTTTTCCTATTTGAAATAGAAGTTTAACTCCCATTACAAATTAGTAAACATCTCCCTTACTAATTGCCATAGAAGTCTTACTTCCACAACTATTAGTAACTTTCTCCTTTCTAATTAAAATAGAAGTCGTACTTCCATTATTAATTAGTAGCTTACCATTACCACTATTAGAAGTCTCACTTCAAATAGAAATAGTAACCTTCCTTTTAGAGTTTAAGTAGAATTAGTATCTTTCTAATATATTGGGCTAGCGTGGGGACCACTAGGGATTCCTTAGAAAGCTGGCTCCAACTGGGACACGCGACCCCACATCTCATGTGCAATCTGGGCCCACAGTTAATTGCAAATAACTCCACTATATAAATGCAATTGCACTCCAGTCTTAGGAATAAATTATAATGAAGACCCTAAACTTCCACAGTACCACAAGTAGGCCCCTCCATCTATATCCATGGATCAAATGGACCTGTCCACCAAATTAGATCCATATCTTGTTATCCTTCAGCCCCAATTAATTATAATGATCATATGGTACCGATCCATTTAACTCTTAATCGGAATGGGTGCGCACTTACCAATGATAAATCCATTAATTGGCACAAGGGGATATTAAAGATAGATTCCATCTTGACCATTGAATGTTCCCACAGCTCTACTATCAAGTACCCAAATCACCGAGGTGTTGACCTACAATTGGCCTCACTCATTGGTGACTCAACGCAAATGAATAGATAGAAACTTGAGTTCATTGATGTCTCAGGATTATGAGCCTATTGCTAGGGAATTATGAGAGCAGACCTTAAAATAAAGACAGTGTATATAAGGTGCTTCTCATGGTCCTTCAATACATCCAATGTACCAGCATTATGATCCAGAATCTTACATTCTGACGATCGAGATAAATCACACTATCTCATAGTGATCAAAATGCTGCAACCTTGTCAGATGAGGTGTCCAATCTCATCACTGGCTGTGAAGATATTTAAGTATAAGATTTGTAATACATATCTCCTGTATGTGGATCTCATCCATACACATGTATTACATCTAGTATACTTGTGGACTCCGGTTCATCTCATGAACTATTATGTCATTTGTATTAGTTATGTGCAAGTATATAGAACACCAGTCATCTCATGAAAGGAAAAGCATAAATTGTATTGATAAATAAAGAACTTAATCAATTTATTACATCATATACCCATGGTATTGAGACCATAAACTAAGGTTCAGTTTGGCAACTCTATTCACTGCCTCTATTTAACTTAAAACTTTTTCAAACCACATTAAGCTTGTTTGGAAAGTTAATTGGGGGGGCTGCTTGAATCCACTTTAAGCTAAAACATGTCAGTTTCAAATATGTTGATAAATCTGGATAATTGGAATGGAGGGAGTTGTCTGAAGCGGAAAGACAAACAATGTCCATTTTTGGACAAGTTTGCCATCATATTTTTTTTTATAATGACAAGTTTACCCATGGTCATTTTCTCAAGTTCCTTTTCTTAACTTGTCAAACGAACAGTGCCTGGTAGCTCTCCTCTTCCGGTGAACAAGATAGAAAAGCCTTATCTTCCTTGGATCTTCTTCCCCACACAATAGAAGAAAGGATTCAAGGGTTTTTGAAAAGCTCTTGAGGTTTCATCATCTTCAAACACTTGTCTCTCTTTCCAGGTATGAATTCAAACACATTTTTCACAAGCTTCCCTCATCTAGGGTTTTGATTCCAAATTACAAATGAAATTATTTTGTTTATGGAGATGCCTTGAAGGAATAGTGCTTGTTCTTTGTGCATTTTGGTTTGATCATGAGCTTTGTGTAGAATACCCACGTCTTTGTGTAGAATGATAATAATTAAGCCTTGGTTTTCTTCCCAAAATCAGTAAGAAAGGTAATATTCTGCAAATCAGATGAACCTTCTTTATTAATGTTGGATAAGTCATTATCACAAAAGAGAGACAGGATGCATAGAAACTTGAAGCTGAAAATGCATCAGGTTTTTTTGTTTATTTTTTATTTTGTGTGTTATGCAGTATCCTTTTTCTGTTTTTTGGGTTTTAATCTAAATAAACTCTAGTAGTACTGAAATCTGAAATCTGAACAGGAGGGAAATGGGAAAGGGGGTTTGAGATGGTTGAAATTCTGAGCAGGAGAATAATATTCTGGAGGTAGAGTTGGACAAATTTGAAATCTTTTTATTGTATTGCTGCCATCCTTGTGATAGAATAATAATGGCAGCCAGCAGAGAACTCCTCCAACAAGTATAATTATAATTGTATAAATGGGATCCCTCCAAATGAAGGTCCCAGTGTTAAAAGTCAGCATCCGTGTCGGTCCAACTATGAGGCTACTGCTTGGTGGCACAGTGCCCGAAACCCTTCATGCCCATCCGTTTCTAATTCTTTCCTGGAAAAGAGTTTCCTCACTGGAAGGCTCTCATGAGTCATGATCTACTAACCTCTGAATGTTTGACTAGTGTGAAGTATTTGTAAAATCATATGACTAATAAACACAAATTTTTTTAGGGATTTTTAGATGGCCGAAATAATGGCTCCATCTCATAAGGGTAAGGAAAAAGCTGAGACCAGTAGGGCTGTTTGGTCAGAAAATATGAAGAAGATTTTCTTGGATCTATGTATTGAAGAAGTATTGCAAGGTGGAAGACCAGGGTCAAATTTTAAAGCACAATCATGGACAAAGATTATCGAGGGTTTTAAGGTGAAAACCGGGCTATTGTATGGACAAAAGCAATTAAAGAATCAATGGGATCTAATGAGAAAACAGTACAATGCTTGGACAACCTTATGTGGGCAAACTGGTGTAGGTTATAACGAAGCAACTCAGACAGTTACAATGGAACCTGAGAGATGGGATGAATATCTAAAGGTAATATATTTTTACATTTTATAGAATTTATAGTATGTAAAATCCTCTTTTATATTAATTAACTAAATTTATATCATTTGATGTAGGGACACCCTGATGCAAAGATATTTAGGACTAAGTCTTTGTCATTTCCCAATGAAATGACCACTCTCTTTGGTGGAACCCAAGCTAGGGGAGAAGATGCTTGGACACCGTCTTCAGGTTCTTTTCCAAAAGACTTGAGTGTGCAAATGGCCTCTCAATTACCCGATATAGGCAATACTCAAAATGTTGTTGAACATGAGACTTATGAGGATGTCGAAATGGAAGAAATAATGCTAATGTCAAATGTGAGGAGTAAACGACCCTGTCCTTCACGAAGCAGGAAGAATGCTAAGATTAGTAAGTTTGATGAGAGTCTTGAGCGCATAGTCATTATACTTGAAGGAGAGAAGAATGAAGAAGAGAGGAAAGAGAGGGAGAGGAAAGAAGAAGAGATGAAAGAGAAAGAGAGGAAAGATGAAGAAAGGAAGGAAGAAGAGAGAAAAGAGAAAGAAAGGAAAGAAGAAGAGATGAAAGAGAAAGAGAGGAAAGATGAAGAAAGGAAGGAAGAAGAGAGAAAAGAGAAACAGAGGAAAGAAGAAGAGATGAAAGAAAAAGATAAAGAGAGGAAAATGGAAGAGATGAAGCAAGGTCCTACAATGCAGGAATGTATTGTTACTTTAAAACTGATACCAAATATCAAAGAGACCTCAGAATTGTATTTTTTTGGTACAAGGGCATTTAAGGATAAAGACAATAGAAATATATTCATGTCGTTTGAGAGTGATGATGCTCGCATCTATTGGCTGAATATGATACTGAAACATGGGCCTTGATAAGTTTTATTTGAATATAGTGGGATTTTTGGAGGAGTATGGAATCACTTTTGGATGTAAGAACTTAAGACTCTTCGCTTTTGAATACATTGAATGTAAGAACTTCTGACTCGTCACTTTTGAGTATACCAAATGTAAGAACTTATGACTCGTCACTTTTGAATATATATACAGAATGTAAAAACTTATGACTATTGACTTTTGGCACAGTATCTTTTTTGAGGAGTATAGAATCAATGTAAGAACCCCACCAATTGTTTTGATGTGGGATGGAATGAATATATAAACTTGGCTTTCTTTCTTATTGTAAGATACCAAATGGATGCAAGAAGTTTATATATATTTGGTGCAATTATAGGATGAAATGAATGAATGAACTTGTGATTTTATTCTTTTTAGTGTGGGATGGAATGAATGTAGTAACTTACGTTTATTTTTTTTTATTATGGGTGGAATTAATCTAGGACCTTACCCTAGGAACTTATGATTTTTTTTTTGTGGGATGGAATAAAATTATGAAATTTGGTTGTTTTTTATTCTTTATTGTGGGATGGAATGAATGCAGGAAACTACGACGCCAAGGAGGCGAAGATTGATAGCATTTCTCACTTTTTTACTTCTAAAGAAGCGAGGGATGTACATATCTAAGGAGCCATGTAGGACCTCAATTCTATCAGGTCATGTATTTGTTCAAGGCATTTTGGAGGGTAATAGAACAGTATGTTTGGAGCTATTGCGTATGGAGAAACATGTTTTCTTACGATTGTGTATAGTATTACGACGAAAGAGTCTACTTGAAGACAGCCGATATGTTTCATTAGAGGAGCAAGTGGCTATATTTTTAATGACAATTGGGCAAAATCATAGGAATAGGATCCTGCAAGATAGATTTCAACACTCAGGTGAAACTATCCATCGTCACTTTCATTCAGTTTTAGTGGCAATGATTCACCTCTCGATGGACATTATAAAGCCCCCTTCATATGACCAAACACCAAAGGAGATTTTGCATAACCCTCGATTTCATCCATATTTCAAGGTATAATCTTACTCTTAATCATATTTGCAAGTACTTTCACCAATGAAATTAACTTTACTTTTTTAAATCTTTTGTCTTTTTTTGAAGGATTGTATTGGGGCAATAGATGGTACACTTGTAAATGCTGTGATTCCCATTGAGAACCAGGTGCCTTATAGGGGAAGAAAAGGAGAATGCCAACAAAATGTTTTAGCAGCTTGCTCATTTGATATGCAATTTACTTTCGTTATTGCTGGGTGGGAAGGCACAGCACATGATTCACGCATCTTATTGGATACTATTTATAAACCACAAATGAATTTTCCACATGCACCTCCAGGTACCTATGATTAGTAAATTATGAATCAAATATCATGTAAGAATCATGATATTAATTTTTTCTATTTTCAGGTAAATATTATATTGTTGATGCTGGGTTTACGAATATGCGTGGCTTTCTTGCTCCATACCGTAATGTTCGGTATTGGCTATCAGATTTTCGGGGTGGCAGTCATCCTCGTGATAGGAAGGAGCAGTTCAATTATGTTCATTCATCATTAAGAAATGTAATTGAGCGTTCTTTTGGAGTATTGAAGGCGCGTTTTCCGATTTTGAAAAGGATGCCTCCCTACCCATTCTCTGTACAAAGGAGTATAGTAATTGCTGCAATGACTGTGCACAACTTTATCAGAAAAGAAGCTATTGCAGACGCACTCTTTCAACAGTATGAGAATGAAAATATATCTTTAGATGTGAGTAACGATGATGACAATGGTACCATCGACACCGATACAACTGTAGATATTGCAGATCAGATGGAGATGTCAGAAGTTAGAGATGCAATGGCAGATGCCCTCTTTCAATCATGATGTTCTGTGTTTTTATTCTTATTTTCTTTTTTTCCTTTTTTGGTAAAGACTGTAAGCAACAAATATTTTGCTTGGTAGTTGGGATTTTAGTTAGACTCTTTGGAGAGTTATTAGTAGTTACAATGAACTTTCAGTAAAAGTTCTCAGTCCATTGGTCTAATATAATATTGGAGAATTTTTTGCATTTTCCTGGCTCTTTGTATAGATGTTTCTTGATTTGCAAATAGTTCGGCGGTATCTAAACATGGAGGCTGATAGGGTGAAGAAAGAGAATGATAGTGCTTTAATAGTGAAAGTGGACACTCTTATCTCCACTCTTGTCTCTATTGATGAATGTTTTTTATCACAGCCTGTTTCATCTCTTTTTGCTTTTCCTTTCTCTAAGTAAAAATCTCATTTTATGAGGATTGGTTGGAAAAAAAATATTCTTTGGGCAGTTGGGAATGGTTTGTTCTGTTGCTTTGGGCTTCTTGGATCTTCTGTGTGGGTGGGAAGCTCCAATTCAGAGGTCTTGTAGCTGCTGGAGTAGTTGGGTTGTAGTAGTGAAGTTGAAGGCAGCACTCTCTGTTCTTGCAGCTTCCCTGTGGAGAAGGTCATACAGATGTGCTGCAATTTTTATATCTATGAAATTAATACTAGTAATACTAGTAAAATTGTTTCTGCTCATGGGACCCTCTAGTCAAGGTAGAGCATCATGGATGGCATCCTCTTTGGCAAATTTCAAGCCCAGTTAGAACTCCAACCAGATTGGTGTTTGCTCTTGCAGAATCATCACCCTCATCTTAGTCTGTATGTATCTAATTCATTTTGTAGTCTGGAACTACAGATTGAAGTGATGTTAAATAATATTGTGAGTGCTAATATTCCCTTAATTAAATATGTATCTTTTTATTTTCTTTTCTTTTCTTTTTTGCTTGTGCTTTGTTCTTGTTTAGTACTGAATAACCTGTCAATTTCAAACAAAAACAAAAAAAAAGGGGGGAAAAGCCACAATATCTAATATATGAACACCTTTTTTACATTGCAATTTATTCATCCTTTACTCTGTGTTGCACTTTTTATTCTAATTTTTTGTTGGGAGTTTGGCTCGTGCAGATTCTTGAATTGGAGAGGTAAAATTATGCGGTATAGCCCAATATGCATCGCTTTGGGGAACTCTGATCGGGTACACTATTACATCAGCTACAAGTATGATGTGAGTTGTTTCTACAGTCTACACTTACTTTGCTCCAGGATCATCTCTGAGTTTAAATTTGTATGGTATATATTCATTAGGGAAGGATCCCCTGCTAGATAAAGAATACCAACTGAGATATATATGGGCTAGCACTGGATCTTTTTTCTGATTATGAATATACAGTTGGTGTTCTCTACTCAACTAAACTGCAATATCTAATCTTAATTGAATAAAGGATGGATGTTTGCATTGAAAAACAGGTATGTGGAGGTTACAGATTGTTACCATTTAAATGGGCACAACGCAGGATGTCGAGTAACAGGAACTTCATATTTGATCATTTTTGGTGCAATGGAAGTTATTTTATCGCAGTTCCCAAACTTGGAGGAAATAGCTTTTCTTTTAGTGCTAGCAGCTGTGATGTCATTTGCATACTCCTTCATTGGACTGTATTTGTCTACAGTAAAATTCGCATCAAACCATGTGGCTAGAGGGACCATAACTGGAGTTAAGATTGGGGCCATGGGTGTCTCTTCAACCACCAAGACTTGGGTCTCCTTCCAGGCTCTCGGGAACATCGCATTCGCCTACAGTTATTCTTCTATTCTTCTAGAAATACAGGTATATGTGCTACAACTGAAGGTTGTTATCACTTTGAATTTCCAGTATGTGTTTACTCACATTGAATTTTCAACGTATTCAAAGGACACTCTGAAATCGCCCCCACCGGAGAATAAAACAATGAAGAAAGCAACTACTTTTGGGCTTGGAATAACCACATTATTCTACATTTCTCTGGGGTGTATGGGTTATGCAGCTTTTGGAAATGACTCCCCTGGAAATGTTCTTACTGGATTCTATGAACCCTTCTGGCTCGTTGATATCGGACACCTCGCTGTTCTTATACATTTAATTGAAGCTTATCAGGTATGTGTGTATATATATATGATATATATCAGCTTATCAATGATTCAGTGATATGTTACTGTTGATACCTTGGGCACTTTGCTGGATACAACATGCCCCCAGAAACTTCTCAGATTGGATGATTGTTGCCATCCAATCACTGAACTTTACTCATGATGCTTTTTCACTCCATTGAAATGGATTGTTTCAAATTTGAGGCATTGATCCGGTGGGTTCACTATTGATTGACCACAGCCAAAAATTTAGAAAATCAAATGATCCAAATTGTTTAATTATATGGAGTCTTTTCAAGTCATATATGCACCCTATGTCGTGATATATTTTTTATAATCAACTTATAGGGCATCTTATATCAACAGATAAGAATTATTAATGAAATTACCCATATTCTCCTATAAATTATCAGATCACTGCTTGTTATTCTACCTTGACTTTGTCTCAGGTATTCGCCCAACCAATCTTTGCCCGAAATGAGAAATGGCTATCGTCGAAATGGCCAACCGCAGGCTTCTTTCACACCGTGCATACAATAAGGTTGCCATTTGCCAAAAGGCGCTCTTACCGCTTCACACTCTGTAAGCTTATTGGGCGAACAATTTTCGTTGTTTTTACAACTTTAGTGGCAATGATGTTGCCTTTCTTCAACTCAATTGTGGGTTTGCTCGGCGCAGTGGCCTTCTTCCCACTGACCATATACTTTCCTGTGAGCATGTATATGGTGCAAGCAAATATCAAGAAATGGAGTGGCAGATGGTTGATGCTGCAGATCATGTGCATAACTTGTCTGCTTGTATCAGTTGTTTCTGTGATTGGTTCTGTTGCAGACATAGTCCTGAAGCTCAAGAAAGCGAAACTATTTGAGATCAAGCTCTAGGTAGTGTTTATGATCTCTAATTTGCAAAAGCTTGATTGTTCCAATGGTGCTGGTCACTTGTATGTCTGGGACTGTGTTTCATCACTTTTCCTGCTTCAATAGTTGAATATGAATGTATTGTTTTGTGGTGCCTATTTCATTGCTTTTGCCTCTTGATTATGAATCCTTGGACTTGTGATCAAGGGACTTTTCTAGAAACAAAAACCTGAGGTTTGTGATTATTTGGAAAAATCCACCATAGTGTCAGTCAAGGTGGATGTTTAGAAATGTTTTTGTTGTCATGGGTTTCAGAACTATCAAAAGGTCTGGGGGTTTTAGAAAATTCCCTTTCATGGATTATTAATAGTCTATTTTTAGCCTAATTTACAAGAAGAAATATGCAGAAGATAGGATGGGGCTCTTGCTGGAAATGCATATTGATCTTGATCAGACAATCTTAATTGTCCAAAACAGGTCCACCAAGATCCAGGTGATCAAATTGGGGTGAGATCTGACCACATTTTCAAGCTCTCATTTACCTCACCTTCTGTTCCCTAAGAAAGGCTGCTCCAGGGTTGGGCCAGTACAAGCCCAACCCTCATTGGATTGGATTGGCCTTTGTTTAATTGGCCCACATTCAACTTATCTAATGGTCACCAATAAGTCCTCTTGAGAAAGGCACTCCAGCAGAGGTCTATCTAGTAGGGTTTAGTCAGAACTCAGAACCCACTTTTAAGAGAGACTGAAAAGAACTATTCAAGGTACACCATTTTATGCTTCGGGTAGACTACTGAG
This sequence comes from Cinnamomum chago, assembly GCA_038049695.1. Lineage (NCBI taxonomy): Eukaryota > Viridiplantae > Streptophyta > Magnoliopsida > Laurales > Lauraceae > Cinnamomum > Cinnamomum chago. Next base: position 67,223,583 of record CP142451.1, read on the forward strand.
AACAGCTTGAAAGCATAATTTTAAAACTGGTCAAAATCCAGTCTTATTGCCCAATGAAATTCTGTCTGGTATGTATCTTTGAGTGCTCATTTAGATGAGAGAACAAATTTGGAAAATGGTCATTATTTCCCATGGAGAGATTAGATTTGTTGATTACAGGGTCTATTGAAAACCTTGATCATTATTTCTATCATTCTTGATGATGCCTTCCTTCTAAGACTGCAAAAATCTGTTCGGTAATCAAGAACTTCCTGAAGCCAAAGAAAGATATTGCTTGGAATTGTCCTCTGGAATAAAAGGCGTTGGCTTTCAATAGCCATGGAACCCTTGCCAGCTCTATTGGGGAAGGTGAAGATTGATTTTTTCTTTTTTTTTATAGTGATCATATTATTTATTCTCTACTGTGTATGAATGAGAACTGCTTTAGGGTACAACCTTCATTTTCCTCCCATAGTATGTGCATCTTGGATAGAAAATTCATCTCCACACTTAAAATGTAAAAAATGAAATCACCACAAATTAAGGCACAACACAAACACATCTACATCAGAAAACTTGGGTACATTAGATGATGTATGGCTGATTATGTACTTCTTTCACAACTCTATTCCTTTTACATTCAATCAGCTTCTCCTATGAACAATTTGGTTGCTTGTTCTACCTTGTGGCAATGATTCTGCCATACTTCCAACTCAATTGTGAGTTTAGTTAATTCCATCTCCTCTGCCAAACTCTCCAAGGAGCATGTATATGGTATAAGCAAATGTCAAAAGAGAGGAAGCCATTAAATAATAGTGCTACTTGTAAAGACAAAGCAGAGGGGATCAATTTCAAAAGTGCATTTCAAAGTCCACAATCCAGAGTTCCAAGGAGTGGAAGGTCACTCTCACTGTACTCACTTTTATGAGTTTTACATTGCCTCAATTAGATAAGAAATCATTTATAATGGATATCAAGTTGAATTTCTATTCTAAATTACCCTTTTTTTAAAAGACAAAAAATGCCCCTGTAATAAGCTCTTATTTGAAAATTTACCAAACATATTTTTTCACATAGATCCATTTAAGTTAGATATATTGCATGTGTTACCAAACGGTCTATTTGAAAAGAGTCTATATCTCACAGATCTATTTCTCGCAGATCTGTTTGAGACAGATCTATTTCAAACACATAAGATTTGCCAAATGTTGAGTTCATGAATTTGCACAATTACGCATCATATTAAGATGAATTAGAGATTTAATTTGGTGAATTGCATCATTATTCATCTAATTTCATCATTTCATGCATTTTCACCTAGGAATCTAAATTTTCATACTTTTCATACATTTTCTGCATTAACTTAGATTGTTTTGCAAATTTTCTCCGAAGAGTCCCAATTGGAGTAGGACTCTGTCTGGATGGGTCCCGCTTCAATATGGGCTCTTCACTATTTAATGTGTTAAATTAGAATGTGCAGAAAATGAGAATTGCAGACCTCTGTCACGGAGCCCACTTTCAAGCACATTGTCATCCTGGGCCCTACATTGCTTAATTGAAGTAAATTGAAGAATTCAACACATGGGTCCACACACAAGCCATATGTAAATAAATCAAAGGAGGGGTCCACTCATCATATCACTTGAAGAATCCTAACTACAGTAGAAGACTTCTCATAGGGCCCACTACTCAAACAGATGAAATGTCTCACATGGCAGGGTCCACAGTGGTTGCAAATTTGAAATTATTAATGGATAATTCAAAGAGTATCATTCTGATTAGAACAAAAGAAGAAGAGTTTGAATCATCCACATCTGATATCCTTTCAAAGAAGAAAGTTGTTAGAGATAGAATCCATTGCAAATCAAATTCTAGAAGTTAATCTCGTTTTTCTCAGGACAACTAATCTTCAAATGGCCATAACTTTCAATCCGACCGTCGGATCGATGAAATTTACCTACCGTTGGAAAGCTTATTCAGAGTAGATATCCGTGGAGCCCAAGAACGTGCAAATCAGAGCTATATTGACAAAGTTATGAGTCCGGAGATTTTCATGTTCATTTTTAGACGGGATTGCAAATTAAATCCACACCATTTGCCAAAGCTTTGCTACAAATTCAATTTCAGATTTGAACTTATCAAAGAGAGTGGGCCATAGCATGGGAAATTTCCAAGTGAAGAGAATTTAAGAGGAAGTCCTTGTTGGCTAGGGAATCTAACTAAGCAAGTCTTGTCCAAAAAGTTAATATCTCTCCAAAAGTTACTAAGAAACTCACCTTAACTTGGAAAGCAAGAAGAAGACTTACCAAAGAAGGAAGATTCTTTTGCTAAAAAAGAGGATCTAGAGAGAAAGAATAGGGAGCTCATGCCCTATTTAAAGAAGGCTTTGGATGTCAAAGAAAAAAAAAGCCTCTTCTCCAAAAGAATTGTCTCACGTGGAACTCTCTCTCTCTCTCATATATTCCCTTCTTTATTTCTTCTTTTCCATTTTTAGCTAGTTTCTTTTCTCTTTTATTCTTTTGGTAGCCTTGGGCCATGTCCAAGGATTTATTTTGAAGGAGAATCTTTGTGAAGGAGAAGTTGTAATTGCCATGAAGTATACAATGAAAATCATATCTTTGGCAATGGAGGAGTAAAATCTTTTGGATTGGAGCATAAAGACGAAGCTAAGTAGATTTTTAATTTAATCTATGTTATTTTTCTATTACCATTTTGTCTCTTTTAAACGCATGCTCTATTAGAATAATAGATCTGTCTTCATGCCTTAGGCAACTTCTGTTTTGATTTCTAATGAAAATAATTTGATGATTTATACTTATTTTGATAGATTATGCTTAGGGCTGAGATCCTTTGATAGTTTATGCTTAATTTGATGAGTCATGCTTATGATTTTTCATTCTTTTATGAGGTGAAGGAGGTCTTGGGTTGGAAACTTATTCTTTTTAAAAATTGATTTTTGCGAAAGACAAATCCTCCGGATCCGAAACATTGATTTGTTTCTGATCTGAGTTATTTTGAGACAAATAGTAGAATAATTGCATGGATGGATTAATTATCTTGCTTAGTGGATTCTGGATGCTCTGATCTGTTTTATATATTTGATTGGTTTGTGTTTTGAATTTTGTCTAGTTTTTCTTACATCTCAATTATTTATTAATCCTTAATTAAAAAAAATTAAAAAAAATTCATATTTTTAAATTTTAACTTAGTAGTGCTCCTTGTGGGATCGACCTGTAATTGTCACTATCTCAACAAGATAACTGTGCACTTGCAGTAATTTTAATGGATTGATTTAATTCACATCAAGTTTTTGGCGCCGTTGCCGGGGAGCCAAATCTGAGTTTTTATTAAAATCTGATTTTTTTTATTTTCATTAGATTCATATGCATGCTCATATTTAGGTTGTATCAGTTATTTAATCATTTAATTTGCATTAGTAGTGTTTTTTGGAATTTCTATTAGTTAGTATTTCACCTTGCTGGTTTTTCAAACTTTTCTGATTTTTTCTGATTTTTCTGATTTTTTTAATTGAATTTTCGGAATAATTAATTCATTAATTAAAAAAAAATTAATTTGATGGTTATTCAGGTTACAATCAAATTCCAATTGCACCCGAGGACCAGGAAAAGACCACCTTCACATGTCCGTTTGGCACTTTTGCTTACAGACGCATGCCCTTTGGGCTATGCAATGCACCGGCCACCTTTCAAAGGTGCATGTTGAGCATATTTTCTGACATGGTAGAAAGATTCATTGAGGTTTTTATGGCAGATTTCTCGGTCTTTGGCAATTCTTTTGAGGAGTGCTTACATCATTTGTCCCTGGTGCTTAAAAGATGCAAAGAAAAGAATCTAGTCTTAAATTGGGAGAAATGTCATTTTATGGTAAAAAGGGGCATAGTTCTGGGACACATTATTTCTGATGATGGAATTGAGGTGGACAAAGCAAGAATTGATTTGATCTCCAAATTGCCACCACCAAAATCAGTTAAGCAGATTCGATCATTCTTAGGCCATGCTGGTTTTTATCGCCGATTCATCAAGGATTTTAGTAAAATTGCTAAACCTTTGTGCCAATTGCTGACAAAAGAGGCCCCGTTTGAATTTGATGAGAAGTGTCTAAAGGCCTTTGAGAGACTAAAAAAGGAACTAACTTCAGCCCCTATAATTCAGCCACCTGACTGGACCATTCCATTTGAGCTAATGTGTGATGCATCCGATACAGCTATTGGAGCTGTTTTGGGTCAACGGGTTGGGAAGCTACCTCATGTGATTTACTATGCAAGTAGGACCCTCAATGATGCACAGCTAAATTACACAACCACTGAAAAAGAATTGCTCGCTGTGATTTTTGCCTTGGAGAAATTCCGGTCCTACTTGATAGGGTCCAAAGTTATCATCTACACAGACCATGCAGCTTTGAGATACCTTCTGTCCAAAAAGGATGCAAAAGCCCGATTGATCCGGTGGATCCTTCTGCTACAAGAGTTTGATTTGGAAATAAGAGATAAAAAAGGATGTGAGAATGTTGTAGCAGACCATCTTTCGAGGATACCTTTAGAGCCATCAAATGAGGTCCCACTGAATGAAAGTTTTCCTGGTGAACAATTGCTCAGTTGTTCTCAAATCCCCTGGTTTGCAGACATAATCAATTATCTTGTTACAGGGGAGATGCCCACCCATTGGTCAAAACAGGATCGATCAAAATTTCTAGCTGCGGTCAAGTACTTTTTCTGGGATGACCCGTATCTTTTTAAGTACTGTCCGGATCAGATCATCAGGAGATGCATTCCTGATCATGACCATTACTCGGTCATTTCCTTTTGCCATGATCATGCTTGTGGGGGCCACTTTAGTTCGAAAAAGACAGCTGCAAAAGTTTTGCAGTGTGGATTTTACTGGCCCACTATCTTTAAAGATTGTCACACCTTCTGTTTGAACTGTGAGAGGTGTCAAAAGCTTGGTAAGCTCCATTGAAGGAACATGATGCCCTTGAATCCCATACTTGTGGTGGAAATTTTTGATGTGTGGGGAATTGACTTCATGGGGCCATTTCCACATTCCTTTGGAAATCTTTACATTTTGCTGGCAGTAGACTATGTTTCCAAATGGGTAGAAGCCATACCGACAAAGAAGAATGACCACCATGTAGTGATTAAGTTCGTGAGAGATCATATCTTTTCTCGCTTTGGTACACCTAGAGCGATCATTAGTGACGGAGGCACTCACTTTTGCAATCGTCCCTTTGAGCATTTGTTGAAAAAATATTCTGTCACCCATAAGGTTGCTACACCTTATCACCCACAAACAAGTGGCCAAGCGGAAATTTCAAATAGGCAAATTAAACAAATTCTGGAAAAGACGGTCAATCCCACTTGGAAAGATTGGTCTTTGCGATTGATTGACGCACTGTGGGCCTATCGAACCGCTTACAAGACACCTATCGGGATGTCCCCATATAGGTTGGTCTATGGGAAGGCATGCCACTTACTTGTTGAATTGGAGCATAGAGCTTATTGGGCCATTAAGAAGTTTAATTTTGACTTACCCACTGCGGGCACTCTGCGCAAATTGCAACTCAATGAGTTGGAAGAACTTCGAAATGATGCCTATGAGAATGCCAAGATCTACAAGGAAAGAATGAAGTTGAACCATGATAAGTCAATTCTAAGAAAATCCTTTGAACCGAGTATGAAAGTCCTTTTGTATAATTCCCGGTTACACTTGTTTCCAGGGAAGTTACGAACCCGGTGGACTGGTCCATTCATTGTCAGAACTATTTACTTTCATGGTGCTGTAGAAATTGAAAATCCCAAAAATGGAGATGTTTTCAAAGTGAATGGTCAACGGTTGAAACCGTTTTTGGAACTGAAGGATAAGAACATTGAGGATATCCTTCTGGAAGACCCAATGTACCAGGACTAATCATTTTTGGTCACGTCGGGCTGACGACATTAAACTTAGCGCTGATTGGGAGGCAACCCAAATTTGGAAGGTAATTGAGCTGGTTGATCACATTCTTTTGAAATCACCCTACATGGTAAGATATTCCAATTTTCCTTATTGTTCATTTTCACATTACACATGCATTCATAACATTGAGGACAATGTTGAATTTAGGTTTGGGGGTGTGAGTTAGAACATAACATGTGATCATTTGTTCAATTTTCATTCTACATTTTCTTTTTCGCTTTGCTTTGGTTTTTAGGAGACTAAAAAAAAAAAAAAAAAAATTTTTGCTACTGTTAGGTTAGAGGGAAACTTTCAAGAGAATTTTTATTGGTTGAAGATATTTATTTTGGACAAAAGAAAACAATGGTTCACTATTTTATTTACGGAAAGAGTTTTTGGAAAAGTGCTGAGTTTTGATCCCTCACTTTTACACAGAGTGTATACGTTTTCAAGGTTTTGAATGTGAAGCTATGATTTCCGTTTTTCTTTGATGATTGAAAAAAATGGAAAATCGACCCTTAGTGCACAGAGCTTCCTAGTTTGATGGGTGGATACATGAAAATGGCTGCCTATTGTTTGGGGATCGCAAAAAAAAAAAAAAAAAAAGGAAAATCGACCCTTAGTGTACAAAGCTTCCTGGTTCAATGGGTGGATACATGGAAAAGGCTGCCTATTGTTGGGGACCGCAAAAAAAAAATATTAAAAAAAAAATGTAAAGAATAAAAGTTTTGTGACTAGTTTGGGTTTGTAGCCTTTTTAACCCGAGTCAGTAAGGCCGTAGGGGTATTTACATACCTAGTGCCCTAAAGACATTTGTTTTGGGAGTCACTGGCCTAATGCTCGTTACATGGGTTAATTAGAAAGCTTAAGGAACCTAGACATTGCACAGTCACATGTGTGTGTTTGAAAAAAAAAATGCGGCCTTTGAAAAAACAGTAGTGCGAAAGCCATCATTATTGCCTTGAGAGGAAGACTGATTTTTTTTACTAAGATTAGGCAACCCAAATTTTAAAATAAAATAAAATATATTAACGGAAATTATTAGTGGATCATTTGATGCTTATTACGTATACATACTTTTCACCGTGCACGATCAATTAGCATGATTTCGAGAATTTCTGACCAAAAGATAGGATTGGTGAACTAAATTTAAGATTTCGAGAACCGAGAATAGTCAGTGTCTAAAGATTTTCTCTTGGAAGAAGTTTCCCTGGATTTTGATAGTTTTTAAATATCTTTTGCAAAAAAAAAAAAAAAAAAAAAAAAAAAAGGAAGAAAGAATTTTGTGGGTAGATTCACTGCAAACCCTCACGAGGCACAACTCGTCCACTAGGGGGAACCTAGGGGTTTAAGGGCTTGTTGCAAAAGCTAAATGCAACCGAGAACACCAGCGAAAGTGGTTTTGTTTTCATATTTACTTTTTTTTTTCTAGATTATGTCAAAGAACTTCAAACCTTTTTGCTTGCAACTTTTGCTAAGGGACTAGCAAAATGCTGGTTCGGGGGTGTGTTGAGTTCATGAATTTGCACAATTACGCATCATATTAAGATGAATTAGAGATTTAATTTGGTGAATTGCATCATTATTCATCTAATTTCATCATTTCAAGCATTTTCACCTAGGAATCTAAATTTTCATACTTTTCATACATTTTCTGCATTAACTTAGATTGTTTTGTAAATTTTCTCCGAAGAGTCCCAATTGGAGTAGGACTCTGTCTGGATGGGTCCCGCTTCAATATGGGCTCTTCACTATTTAATGTGTTAAATTAGAATGTGCAGAAAATGAGAATTGCAGACCTCTGTCACGGAGCCCACTTTCAAGCACATTGTCATCCTGGGCCCTACATTGCTTAATTGAAGTAAATTGAAGAATTCACCACATGGGTCCACACACAAGCCATATGCAAATAAATCAAAGGAGGGGTCCACTCATCATATCACTTGAAGAATCCTAACTACAGTAGAAGACTTCTCATAGGGCCCACTACTCAAACAAATGAAATGTCTCACATGGCAGGGTCCACAGTGGTTGCAAATTTGAAATTATTAATGGATAATTCAAAGAGTATCATTCTGATTAGAACAAAAGAAGAAGAGTTTGAATCATCCACATCTGATATCCTTTCAAAGAAGAAAGTTGTTAGAGATAGAATCCATTGCAAATCAAATTCTAGAAGTTAATCTCGTTTTTCTCAGGACAACTAATCTTCAAATGGCCATAACTTTCAATCCGACCGTCGGATCGATGAAATTTACCTACCGTTGGAAAGCGTATTCAGAGTAGATATCCGTGGACCCCAAGAACGTGCAAATCAGAGCTATATTGACAAAGTTATGAGTCCGGAGATTTTCATGTTCATTTTTAGACGGGATTGCAAATTAAATCCACACCATTTGCCAAAGCTTTGCTACAAATTCAATTTCAGATTTGAACTTATCAAAGAGAGTGGGCCATAGCATGGGAAATTTCCAAGTGAAGAGAATTTAAGAGGAAGTCCTTGTTGGCTAGGGAATCTAACTAAGCAAGTCTTGTCCAAAAAGTTAATATCTCTCCAAAAGTTACTAAGAAACTCACCTTAACTTGGAAAGCAAGAAGAAGACTTACCAAAGAAGGAAGATTCTTTTGCTAAAAAAGAGGATCTAGAGAGAAAGAATAGGGAGCTCATGCCCTATTTAAAGAAGGCTTTGGATGTCAAAGAAAAAAAAGCCTCTTCTCCAAAAGAATTGTCTCACGTGGAACTCTCTCTCTCTCTCATATATTCCCTTCTTTATTTCTTCTTTTCCATTTTTAGCTAGTTTCTTTTCTCTTTTATTCTTTTGGTAGCCTTGGGCCATGTCCAAGGATTTATTTTGAAGGAGAATCTTTGTGAATGAGAAGTTGTAATTGCCATGAAGTATACAATGAAAATCATATCTTTGGCAATGGAGGAGTAAAATCTTTTGGATTGGAGCATAAAGACGAAGCTAAGTAGATTTTTAATTTAATCTATGTTATTTTTCTATTACCATTTTGTCTCTTTTAAATGCATGCTCTATTAGAATAATAGATCTGTTTTCATGCCTTAGGCAACTTCTGTTTTGATTTCTAATGAAAATAATTTGATGATTTATACTTATTTTGATAGATTATGCTTAGGGCTGAGATCCTTTGATAGTTTATGCTTAATTTGATGAGTCATGCTTATGATTTTTCATTCTTTTATGAGGTGAAGGAGGTCTTGGGTTGGAAACTTATTCTTTTTAAAAATTGATTTTTGCGAAAGACAAATCCTCCGGATCCGAAACATTGATTTGTTTCTGATCTGACTTATTTTGAGACAAATAGTAGAATAATTGCATGGATGGATTAATTATCTTGCTTAGTGGATTCTGGATGCTCTGATCTGTTTTATATATTTGATTGGTTTGTGTTTTGAATTTTGTCTAGTTTTTCTTACATCTCAATTATTTATTAATCCTTAATTAAAAAAAAATTAAAAAAAATTCAGATTTTTAAATTTTAACTTAGTAGTGCTCCTTGTGGGATCGACCTGTAATTGTCACTATCTCAACAAGATAACTGTGCACTTGCAGTAATTTTAATGGATTGATTTAATTCACATCAAGTTTTTGGCGCCGTTGCCGGGGAGCCAAATCTGAGTTTTTATTAAAATCTGATTTTTTTTATTTTCATTAGATTCATATGCATGCTCATATTTAGGTTGTATCAGTTATTTAATCATTTAATTTGCATTAGTAGTGTTTTTTGGAATTTCTATTAGTTAGTATTTCACCTTGCTGGTTTTTCAAACTTTTCTGATTTTTTCTGATTTTTCTGATTTTTTTTTAATTGAATTTTCGGAATAATTAATTCATTAATTAAAAAAAAACAATTTTTTTTTGAAGGATTTCTTTTAATTCCGAATTTCAGTAAATAAAAACAAAAAAAAGTTATTTTAGATTGGTTTAACTAGTGTCCTGATTAGATTAGGATTGGTAAGATAAAGTTTAAAATCTTTAGGATTAGTTGTTTTGATTAATATGCTAACTTTTGAATTCTGAAATTAGGTAGTTAGAAATTTTAAAATTCTATCTCCTAAGTTGTTTAGATTAGTTAGAGTTTTAAAATCTAAAATTTGAATTGGATAAGATTGGATTACATATAATTGAAAGCTTTTTGAAAACTCTAACCATATCTAGACACTTGTTTGGATAATTTAGAATTTCTGATTTTTTTTATTTTGTTGATAGGATTTTTGATTTGTTTCAATAACTTAGAATCTACTTTGATAGAGTTTTTATTAACTTGGTGTCTTTTGAATTTTTTTTAAAATTAGGATATGATAGAATTTGTTTTGGTTTCTTAACTTAGGAATTACTAACAAGAGTTTTTTTTATATAGGTTACCTTGCTAAGAGGAGAGTTGCACAAAAATAGGAAACTACGTGGATTTGCTCTAAGCAAACAAGTTGCTCTCAGATTGCTCTAAGAATTGCAAAATCTGTCAAAAGAGGTTAAGCTTACACAATTTAAGGATTAGCGTGGGCCCGCTGTAAGAGTTTCTAAACTGTACCCCACGAACCTTTTACTTGCAAGTGGGGCTTGGGTGATTTAAATTTTTGCAAAGTGTGAATGCGTGATTGACACACCATCTAATTGGACACACACTTAGTTAAGGGCAATCCACCCCAAAAAGATAAGGTCTGGATTTCATCACCAGATCCTTGCCCAATTAGGCTTAACCACCTCTCACATAGTAACTTAAATATTAATTAAAATCTAGTAGAAACGAGACCATAGGACTCGAGCTCAGTAGGACGAAGACCACAAAAGGTTGCACCAGTTGCGCTCTTTGGTCAAGTTGATGTCTAGGTAAGTCCTGTCCCTACCAAAAGGGGTGGCAGTCTCTGTTCTAGGAGTTTGGTTCTTAAGCGGGACCCTTGCCAAGCGCATTGTGACCCCACCACTCATCCTGGGGACTTACCTGGTCAATTTGGCTTCATAAGACCGGATTGGAGGCCTTAGTGCACTCTTCAAACCAGTTAGGAGCTGTCTAGTGAGTTAGGCTAACCTTAGGATATTTTCTTATGCTCAATCTTTGTGCTTGACTGCTTGTGCATCATCTAGTAAGACCATTAGGACCCCGCATATAGATTAGGCTTGCATTTCTTTAAGGTTGAACCCGATGCATGCGCTCTAGACCTGAGAGAGAGAAACTGTGGGTACGCAAGGGTAAAAGGTTAGTCAGGATAGAGCCCGAATTAGCCTTAACCATTGTTGGAAAGTCTTCTATCTTTGAAGAAATTAGTAGGATGGCTGATCAAATGGACCCACCGATGACTTTGAAGGACTATATGTACCCCACCAGGACAACTCAACCGTCTTGCATCATCCTGCCTCAGACCAATGCTACATTTGAACTGAAATCTGGCATGATCCAGATGCTCCAAGTATTCCGTGGGCTAGACCGGGAAAATCCATATCAACATGTTAGGGAATTTGAGGACATCTGTGGGACCATGAGAATCAATCACATGACTGAGGAGGCTCTTAAACTTAGATTATTTCCTTTTCCCTTAAAAGAGAAGGCTAAAGCTTGGCTTTATGCCTTACAGGCCGGGTCCATCACTACATGGGCCAAGCTAGTCGAAGAATTTTACAAAAACTTCTACTCCAAGCAAAAAACTGCTTCGATTAGGCAGGCCATAAATGGATTCCATCAAATGGAAGGGGAGACACTTTATAGTTCTTTGGAACGGTTCAAGGACCTCTTAATCCAGTGTCCCCACCATGGATTTGAAAAAATTCGATTGGTCCAGATCGTGTATGAGGGTTTGGATTACCTTACTAAGCAAATGGTGGAATCTTTCTGTGGTGGGAAGTTTACACAGAAGACAGCGGATGAAGCATGGACATTTTTGGAAGAAACCGCTGAAAACACATTACAGTGGGCCCCTATCGAGAGGGAGCCCATCAAACTCACCATTCCTGAAAAAGGGGGGATGTTTAAGATTGAACCCAAAATTGAGGCAAAAGTCAAATTGGCCACACTGGTGAGGATAATAGAGGCCTTAGAACTGAACCAAAAGCCCACTCCAAACACTTTGGAGTCATTGAAATATAACCAAGCCATAAATGGAGGGACTGACCCAACAACTTTGGGTCAGATTGAGTCTATTGAGGAGGTGAATGCGCTTTATCAAAACACTCGTTTTGATAATTGTCAAAGGTATGACCCTTACTCCAACACATACAATCCAGGATGGAGGGATAATCCGAATTTTTCTTGGACCAAGGGTCCAACTCAAGGTGGCCCATCACAATCCCATCAACTTCAGTCCAGTGCCCCACCCGGTTTCCAAAAGCCCAATTTCACCCCCAATCCGCAAAATCAGCGAATAGGTTCTCTTGAGGAAACCATGAAACTGTTAGCTCAGAATACCCTCCAGTTCCAGCAAAGCACTGTTCAAAGCTTAAATGCTAACACACAATCAATTGCAAAACTGGAATATCAGATGGGCCAATTGGCCAACTCCATCAATGCCAGAGAGAAGGGAACCTTCCCTAGTCAACCCGAACCTAATCCCAAGGGCCAAGTCGTTCATGATCCTAAAGGAAAAAGCCTAGAACAAGTCCAATCCATCATCACTCTTAGGTCGGGTACACAGGTTGATAACAAGGTGGAACTACCTAAGGAAACTGAGGAACTAAGTGCGAATGCTGAACCCATATTAGAACTAGAGAACTCAGTCAATGCTAAACCATCACCTAGTGAGCCCACTCCTAAGACCTATATTCCCAAGGCACCATATCCACAGAGGCTAGGCCCAACAAAATCAACTGTTCAATTGGATAAAATGCTAGAAGTATTCAAACAAGTCAGGATTAACATCCAACAAATTCCTGCCTATGCCAAGTTCCTGAAGGACCTTTGCACCTTCAAAAGGACTACCAATGTGCCCAAGAAGGCTTTTCTAGCCCAACAAGTTAGCTCAATCATTTCCTGTCCAACCCCAATCAAATATAAGGACCCAGGGTGTCCTACCATTTCTTGCCAGATAGGGGACCATCACATAGAGAAAGCTTTGCTAGACTTAGGTGCTAGTGTGAACCTTCTTCCGTACTCTGTTTATGAAGAATTAGGTTTGGGGGAGTTGAAAAAGACCCATGTAACCTTGCAATTGGCTGATGCATCGATTCGATACCCCAAGGGAGTAATCGAAGACGTTCTTATCAAAGTCGGGGAATTTGTGTTTCCTGTTGATTTTGTTGTCTTAGATACCAAACACACATCTGGGGCTGAACCCAAAATTCCAGTAATTTTGGGAAGACCATTCCTAGCCACCTCTAATGCCTTGATCAATTGTAGGAATGGAGTGATGCAAATTTCTTTTGGGACCATGACAGTCCAAGTGAACATTTTTAATGTCAGTAAGCAACCTCCTCATGAGGATGATGATATTTTTGAAGTTAGTTACATTCATGAATTGGTGGAAAATCACTTACCCCATTTCAAACTTGAAGATCCACTAGAGGCTTGTCTGGCCCACTTTGGAAGTGATTTTGATGTAGATGGACATATTGAGGAAGTCAATGCACTGTTAGACTCAACCCCATCCATGGAATGCTCAAGGTGGCAACCGAAGCATGAGATTCTGACTCCATCTGCTTCCCCACCCGTCCCATCAATTATAGAGCCCCCTAAGTTAGAACTCAAGCAGTTGCCAGATACCTTGAAATATGTGTTTTTAGGCCCGCTAGAAACCCTTCCAGTGATTATAGCTTCAGACTTGGACCCTGTCCAAGAGGAAAAACTCGTGAAAATTTTGGATACACACAAGGAAGCTATAGGGTGGTCCATTGCAGATATCAAAGGAATTAGCCCATCTGTGGTCCAGCATAGAATCCATTTGGAAGAAAATGCAAAAACTTCTCGTGAACCACAGAGGCGACTGAACCCTGCAATGAAAGAAGTGGTTAGGTCAGAAGTGTTAAAATTACTCGATGCAGGGGTTCTTTACCCCATATCTGATAGTGCATGGGTGAGCCCGGTTCAAGTGGTACCAAAGAAATCTGGAATAACAGTGGTTAAAAATGAGGGCAATGAATTGGTCCCCACTCGGATACAGACTGGATGGAGGGTATGCATTGATTATAGGAAGTTGAACTCAGTCACTCGAAAAGATCATTTTCCCCTCCCATTCATGGATCAGATGCTCGAAAGGCTAGCCGGTCATGCATATTATTGTTTTCTTGATGGTTATTCAGGTTACAATCAAATTCCAATTGCACCCGAGGACCAGGAAAAGACCACCTTCACATGTCCGTTTGGCACTTTTGCTTACAGACGCATGCCCTTTGGGCTATGCAATGCACCGGCCACCTTTCAAAGGTGCATGTTGAGCATATTTTCTGACATGGTAGAAAGATTCATTGAGGTTTTTATGGCTGATTTCTCAGTCTTTGGCAATTCTTTTGAGGAGTGCTTACATCATTTGTCCCTGGTGCTTAAAAGATGCAAAGAAAAGAATCTAGTCTTAAATTGGGAGAAATGTCATTTTATGGTAAAAGGGGGCATAGTTCTGGGACACATTATTTCTGATGATGGAATTGAGGTGGACAAAGCAAGAATTGATTTGATCTCCAAATTGCCACCACCAAAATCAGTTAAGCAGATTCGATCATTCTTAGGCCATGCTGGTTTTTATCGCCGATTCATCAAGGATTTTAGTAAAATTGCTAAACCTTTGTGCCAATTGCTGACAAAAGAGGCCCCGTTTGAATTTGATGAGAAGTGTCTAAAGGCCTTTGAGAGACTAAAAAAGGAACTAACTTCAGCCCCTATAATTCAGCCACCTGACTGGACCATTCCATTTGAGCTAATGTGTGATGCATCCGATACAGCTATTGGAGCTGTTTTGGGTCAACGGGATGGGAAGCTACCTCATGTGATTTACTATGCAAGTAGGACCCTCAATGATGCACAGCTAAATTACACAACCACTGAAAAAGAATTGCTCGCTGTGATTTTTGCCTTGGAGAAATTCCGGTCCTACTTGATAGGGTCCAAAGTTATCATCTACACAGACCATGCAGCTTTGAGATACCTTCTGTCCAAAAAGGATGCAAAAGCCCGATTGATCCGGTGGATCCTTCTGCTACAAGAGTTTGATTTGGAAATAAGAGATAAAAAAGGATGTGGGAATGTTGTAGCAGACCATCTTTCGAGGATACCTTTAGAGCCATCAAATGAGGTCCCACTGAATGAAAGTTTTCCTGGTGAACAATTGCTCAGTTGTTCTCAAATCCCCTGGTTTGCAGACATAATCAATTATCTTGTTACAGGGGAGATGCCCACCCATTGGTCAAAACAGGATCGATCAAAATTTCTAGCTGCGGTCAAGTACTTTTTCTGGGATGACCCGTATCTTTTTAAGTACTGTCCGGATCAGATCATCAGGAGATGCATTCCTGATCATGACCATTACTCGGTCATTTCCTTTTGCCATGATCATGCTTGTGGGGGCCACTTTATTTCGAAAAAGACAGCTGCAAAAGTTTTGCAGTGTGGATTTTACTGGCCCACTATCTTTAAAGATTGTCACACCTTCTGTTTGAACTGTGAGAGGTGTCAAAAGCTTGGTAAGCTCCATTGAAGGAACATGATGCCCTTGAATCCCATACTTGTGGTGGAAATTTTTGATGTGTGGGGAATTGACTTCATGGGGCCATTTCCACATTCCTTTGGAAATCTTTACATTTTGCTGGCAGTAGACTATGTTTCCAAATGGGTAGAAGCCATACCGACAAAGAAGAATGACCACCATGTAGTGATTAAGTTCGTGAGAGATCATATCTTTTCTCGCTTTGGTACACCTAGAGCGATCATTAGTGACGGAGGCACTCACTTTTGCAATCGTCCCTTTGAGCATTTGTTGAAAAAATATTCTGTCACCCATAAGGTTGCTACACCTTATCACCCACAAACAAGTGGCCAAGCGGAAATTTCAAATAGGCAAATTAAACAAATTCTGGAAAAGACGGTCAATCCCACTTGGAAAGATTGGTCTTTGCGATTGATTGACGCACTGTGGGCCTATCGAACCGCTTACAAGACACCTATCGGGATGTCCCCATATAGGTTGGTCTATGGGAAGGCATGCCACTTACTTGTTGAATTGGAGCATAGAGCTTATTGGGCCATTAAGAAGTTTAATTTTGACTTACCCACTGCGGGCACTCTGCGCAAATTGCAACTCAATGAGTTGGAAGAACTTCGAAATGATGCCTATGAGAATGCCAAGATCTACAAGGAAAGAATGAAGTTGAACCATGATAAGTCAATTCTAAGAAAATCCTTTGAACCGAGTATGAAAGTCCTTTTGTATAATTCCCGGTTACACTTGTTTCCAGGGAAGTTACGAACCCGGTGGACTGGTCCATTCATTGTCAGAACTATTTACTTTCATGGTGCTGTAGAAATTGAAAATCCCAAAAATGGAGATGTTTTCAAAGTGAATGGTCAACGGTTGAAACCGTTTTTGGAACTGAAGGATAAGAACATTGAGGATATCCTTCTGGAAGACCCAATGTACCAGGACTAATCATTTTTGGTCACGTCGGGCTGACGACATTAAACTTAGCGCTGATTGGGAGGCAACCCAAATTTGGAAGGTAATTGAGCTGGTTGATCACATTCTTTTGAAATCACCCTACATGGTAAGATATTCCAATTTTCCTTATTGTTCATTTTCACATTACACATGCATTCATAACATTGAGGACAATGTTGAATTTAGGTTTGGGGGTGTGAGTTAGAACATAACATGTGATCATTTGTTCAATTTTCATTCTACATTTTCTTTTTCGCTTTGCTTTGGTTTTTAGGAGACTAAAAAAAAAAAAAAAAAAATTTTTGCTACTGTTAGGTTAGAGGGAAACTTTCAAGAGAATTTTTATTGGTTGAAGATATTTATTTTGGACAAAAGAAAACAATGGTTCACTATTTTATTTACGGAAAGAGTTTTTGGAAAAGTGCTGAGTTTTGATCCCTCACTTTTACACAGAGTGTATACGTTTTCAAGGTTTTGAATGTGAAGCTATGATTTCCGTTTTTCTTTGATGATTGAAAAAAATGGAAAATCGACCCTTAGTGCACAGAGCTTCCTAGTTTGATGGGTGGATACATGAAAATGGCTGCCTATTGTTTGGGGATCGCAAAAAAAAAAAAAAAAAAAGGAAAATCGACCCTTAGTGTACAAAGCTTCCTGGTTCAATGGGTGGATACATGGAAAAGGCTGCCTATTGTTGGGGACCGCAAAAAAAAAATATTAAAAAAAAAATGTAAAGAATAAAAGTTTTGTGACTAGTTTGGGTTTGTAGCCTTTTAAACCCGAGTCAGTAAGGCCGTAGGGGTATTTACATACCTAGTGCCCTAAAGACATTTGTTTTGGGAGTCACTGGCCTAATGCTCGTTACATGGGTTAATTAGAAAGCTTAAGGAACCTAGACATTGCACAGTCACATGTGTGTGTTTGAAAAAAAAAATGCGGCCTTTGAAAAAACAGTAGTGCGAAAGCCATCATTATTGCCTTGAGAGGAAGACTGATTTTTTTTACTAAGATTAGGCAACCCAAATTTTAAAATAAAATAAAATATATTAACGGAAATTATTAGTGGATCATTTGATGCTTATTACGTATACATACTTTTCACCGTGCACGATCAATTAGCATGATTTCGAGAATTTCTGACCAAAAGATAGGATTGGTGAACTAAATTTAAGATTTCGAGAACCGAGAATAGTCAGTGTCTAAAGATTTTCTCTTGGAAGAAGTTTCCCTGGATTTTGATAGTTTTTAAATATCTTTTGCAAAAAAAAAAAAAAAAAAAAAAAAAAAAGGAAGAAAGAATTTTGTGGGTAGATTCACTGCAAACCCTCACGAGGCACAACTCGTCCACTAGGGGGAACCTAGGGGTTTAAGGGCTTGTTGCAAAAGCTAAATGCAACCGAGAACACCAGCGAAAGTGGTTTTGTTTTCATATTTACTTTTTTTTTTTCTAGATTATGTCAAAGAACTTCAAACCTTTTTGCTTGCAACTTTTGCTAAGGGACTAGCAAAATGCTGGTTCGGGGGTGTGTTGAGTTCATGAATTTGCACAATTACGCATCATATTAAGATGAATTAGAGATTTAATTTGGTGAATTGCATCATTATTCATCTAATTTCATCATTTCAAGCATTTTCACCTAGGAATCTAAATTTTCATACTTTTCATACATTTTCTGCATTAACTTAGATTGTTTTGTAAATTTTCTCCGAAGAGTCCCAATTGGAGTAGGACTCTGTCTGGATGGGTCCCGCTTCAATATGGGCTCTTCACTATTTAATGTGTTAAATTAGAATGTGCAGAAAATGAGAATTGCAGACCTCTGTCACGGAGCCCACTTTCAAGCACATTGTCATCCTGGGCCCTACATTGCTTAATTGAAGTAAATTGAAGAATTCACCACATGGGTCCACACACAAGCCATATGCAAATAAATCAAAGGAGGGGTCCACTCATCATATCACTTGAAGAATCCTAACTACAGTAGAAGACTTCTCATAGGGCCCACTACTCAAACAAATGAAATGTCTCACATGGCAGGGTCCACAGTGGTTGCAAATTTGAAATTATTAATGGATAATTCAAAGAGTATCATTCTGATTAGAACAAAAGAAGAAGAGTTTGAATCATCCACATCTGATATCCTTTCAAAGAAGAAAGTTGTTAGAGATAGAATCCATTGCAAATCAAATTCTAGAAGTTAATCTCGTTTTTCTCAGGACAACTAATCTTCAAATGGCCATAACTTTCAATCCGACCGTCGGATCGATGAAATTTACCTACCGTTGGAAAGCGTATTCAGAGTAGATATCCGTGGACCCCAAGAACGTGCAAATCAGAGCTATATTGACAAAGTTATGAGTCCGGAGATTTTCATGTTCATTTTTAGACGGGATTGCAAATTAAATCCACACCATTTGCCAAAGCTTTGCTACAAATTCAATTTCAGATTTGAACTTATCAAAGAGAGTGGGCCATAGCATGGGAAATTTCCAAGTGAAGAGAATTTAAGAGGAAGTCCTTGTTGGCTAGGGAATCTAACTAAGCAAGTCTTGTCCAAAAAGTTAATATCTCTCCAAAAGTTACTAAGAAACTCACCTTAACTTGGAAAGCAAGAAGAAGACTTACCAAAGAAGGAAGATTCTTTTGCTAAAAAAGAGGATCTAGAGAGAAAGAATAGGGAGCTCATGCCCTATTTAAAGAAGGCTTTGGATGTCAAAGAAAAAAAAGCCTCTTCTCCAAAAGAATTGTCTCACGTGGAACTCTCTCTCTCTCTCTCATATATTCCCTTCTTTATTTCTTCTTTTCCATTTTTAGCTAGTTTCTTTTCTCTTTTATTCTTTTGGTAGCCTTGGGCCATGTCCAAGGATTTATTTTGAAGGAGAATCTTTGTGAATGAGAAGTTGTAATTGCCATGAAGTATACAATGAAAATCATATCTTTGGCAATGGAGGAGTAAAATCTTTTGGATTGGAGCATAAAGACGAAGCTAAGTAGATTTTTAATTTAATCTATGTTATTTTTCTATTACCATTTTGTCTCTTTTAAATGCATGCTCTATTAGAATAATAGATCTGTTTTCATGCCTTAGGCAACTTCTGTTTTGATTTCTAATGAAAATAATTTGATGATTTATACTTATTTTGATAGATTATGCTTAGGGCTGAGATCCTTTGATAGTTTATGCTTAATTTGATGAGTCATGCTTATGATTTTTCATTCTTTTATGAGGTGAAGGAGGTCTTGGGTTGGAAACTTATTCTTTTTAAAAATTGATTTTTGCGAAAGACAAATCCTCCGGATCCGAAACATTGATTTGTTTCTGATCTGACTTATTTTGAGACAAATAGTAGAATAATTGCATGGATGGATTAATTATCTTGCTTAGTGGATTCTGGATGCTCTGATCTGTTTTATATATTTGATTGGTTTGTGTTTTGAATTTTGTCTAGTTTTTCTTACATCTCAATTATTTATTAATCCTTAATTAAAAAAAAATTAAAAAAAATTCAGATTTTTAAATTTTAACTTAGTAGTGCTCCTTGTGGGATCGACCTGTAATTGTCACTATCTCAACAAGATAACTGTGCACTTGCAGTAATTTTAATGGATTGATTTAATTCACATCAAGTTTTTGGCGCCGTTGCCGGGGAGCCAAATCTGAGTTTTTATTAAAATCTGATTTTTTTTATTTTCATTAGATTCATATGCATGCTCATATTTAGGTTGTATCAGTTATTTAATCATTTAATTTGCATTAGTAGTGTTTTTTGGAATTTCTATTAGTTAGTATTTCACCTTGCTGGTTTTTCAAACTTTTCTGATTTTTTCTGATTTTTCTGATTTTTTTTTAATTGAATTTTCGGAATAATTAATTCATTAATTAAAAAAAAACAATTTTTTTTTGAAGGATTTCTTTTAATTCCGAATTTCAGTAAATAAAAACAAAAAAAAGTTATTTTAGATTGGTTTAACTAGTGTCCTGATTAGATTAGGATTGGTAAGATAAAGTTTAAAATCTTTAGGATTAGTTGTTTTGATTAATATGCTAACTTTTGAATTCTGAAATTAGGTAGTTAGAAATTTTAAAATTCTATCTCCTAAGTTGTTTAGATTAGTTAGAGTTTTAAAATCTAAAATTTGAATTGGATAAGATTGGATTACATATAATTGAAAGCTTTTTGAAAACTCTAACCATATCTAGACACTTGTTTGGATAATTTAGAATTTCTGATTTTTTTTATTTTGTTGATAGGATTTTTGATTTGTTTCAATAACTTAGAATCTACTTTGATAGAGTTTTTATTAACTTGGTGTCTTTTGAATTTTTTTTAAAATTAGGATATGATAGAATTTGTTTTGGTTTCTTAACTTAGGAATTACTAACAAGAGTTTTTTTTATATAGGTTACCTTGCTAAGAGGAGAGTTGCACAAAAATAGGAAACTACGTGGATTTGCTCTAAGCAAACAAGTTGCTCTCAGATTGCTCTAAGAATTGCAAAATCTGTCAAAAGAGGTTAAGCTTACACAATTTAAGGATTAGCGTGGGCCCGCTGTAAGAGTTTCTAAACTGTACCCCACGAACCTTTTACTTGCAAGTGGGGCTTGGGTGATTTAAATTTTTGCAAAGTGTGAATGCGTGATTGACACACCATCTAATTGGACACACACTTAGTTAAGGGCAATCCACCCCAAAAAGATAAGGTCTGGATTTCATCACCAGATCCTTGCCCAATTAGGCTTAACCACCTCTCACATAGTAACTTAAATATTAATTAAAATCTAGTAGAAACGAGACCATAGGACTCGAGCTCAGTAGGACGAAGACCACAAAAGGTTGCACCAGTTGCGCTCTTTGGTCAAGTTGATGTCTAGGTAAGTCCTGTCCCTACCAAAAGGGGTGGCAGTCTCTGTTCTAGGAGTTTGGTTCTTAAGCGGGACCCTTGCCAAGCGCATTGTGACCCCACCACTCATCCTGGGGACTTACCTGGTCAATTTGGCTTCATAAGACCGGATTGGAGGCCTTAGTGCACTCTTCAAACCAGTTAGGAGCTGTCTAGTGAGTTAGGCTAACCTTAGGATATTTTCTTATGCTCAATCTTTGTGCTTGACTGCTTGTGCATCATCTAGTAAGACCATTAGGACCCCGCATATAGATTAGGCTTGCATTTCTTTAAGGTTGAACCCGATGCATGCGCTCTAGACCTGAGAGAGAGAAACTGTGGGTACGCAAGGGTAAAAGGTTAGTCAGGATAGAGCCCGAATTAGCCTTAACCATTGTTGGAAAGTCTTCTATCTTTGAAGAAATTAGTAGGATGGCTGATCAAATGGACCCACCGATGACTTTGAAGGACTATATGTACCCCACCAGGACAACTCAACCGTCTTGCATCATCCTGCCTCAGACCAATGCTACATTTGAACTGAAATCTGGCATGATCCAGATGCTCCAAGTATTCCGTGGGCTAGACCGGGAAAATCCATATCAACATGTTAGGGAATTTGAGGACATCTGTGGGACCATGAGAATCAATCACATGACTGAGGAGGCTCTTAAACTTAGATTATTTCCTTTTCCCTTAAAAGAGAAGGCTAAAGCTTGGCTTTATGCCTTACAGGCCGGGTCCATCACTACATGGGCCAAGCTAGTCGAAGAATTTTACAAAAACTTCTACTCCAAGCAAAAAACTGCTTCGATTAGGCAGGCCATAAATGGATTCCATCAAATGGAAGGGGAGACACTTTATAGTTCTTTGGAACGGTTCAAGGACCTCTTAATCCAGTGTCCCCACCATGGATTTGAAAAAATTCGATTGGTCCAGATCGTGTATGAGGGTTTGGATTACCTTACTAAGCAAATGGTGGAATCTTTCTGTGGTGGGAAGTTTACACAGAAGACAGCGGATGAAGCATGGACATTTTTGGAAGAAACCGCTGAAAACACATTACAGTGGGCCCCTATCGAGAGGGAGCCCATCAAACTCACCATTCCTGAAAAAGGGGGGATGTTTAAGATTGAACCCAAAATTGAGGCAAAAGTCAAATTGGCCACACTGGTGAGGATAATAGAGGCCTTAGAACTGAACCAAAAGCCCACTCCAAACACTTTGGAGTCATTGAAATATAACCAAGCCATAAATGGAGGGACTGACCCAACAACTTTGGGTCAGATTGAGTCTATTGAGGAGGTGAATGCGCTTTATCAAAACACTCGTTTTGATAATTGTCAAAGGTATGACCCTTACTCCAACACATACAATCCAGGATGGAGGGATAATCCGAATTTTTCTTGGACCAAGGGTCCAACTCAAGGTGGCCCATCACAATCCCATCAACTTCAGTCCAGTGCCCCACCCGGTTTCCAAAAGCCCAATTTCACCCCCAATCCGCAAAATCAGCGAATAGGTTCTCTTGAGGAAACCATGAAACTGTTAGCTCAGAATACCCTCCAGTTCCAGCAAAGCACTGTTCAAAGCTTAAATGCTAACACACAATCAATTGCAAAACTGGAATATCAGATGGGCCAATTGGCCAACTCCATCAATGCCAGAGAGAAGGGAACCTTCCCTAGTCAACCCGAACCTAATCCCAAGGGCCAAGTCGTTCATGATCCTAAAGGAAAAAGCCTAGAACAAGTCCAATCCATCATCACTCTTAGGTCGGGTACACAGGTTGATAACAAGGTGGAACTACCTAAGGAAACTGAGGAACTAAGTGCGAATGCTGAACCCATATTAGAACTAGAGAACTCAGTCAATGCTAAACCATCACCTAGTGAGCCCACTCCTAAGACCTATATTCCCAAGGCACCATATCCACAGAGGCTAGGCCCAACAAAATCAACTGTTCAATTGGATAAAATGCTAGAAGTATTCAAACAAGTCAGGATTAACATCCAACAAATTCCTGCCTATGCCAAGTTCCTGAAGGACCTTTGCACCTTCAAAAGGACTACCAATGTGCCCAAGAAGGCTTTTCTAGCCCAACAAGTTAGCTCAATCATTTCCTGTCCAACCCCAATCAAATATAAGGACCCAGGGTGTCCTACCATTTCTTGCCAGATAGGGGACCATCACATAGAGAAAGCTTTGCTAGACTTAGGTGCTAGTGTGAACCTTCTTCCGTACTCTGTTTATGAAGAATTAGGTTTGGGGGAGTTGAAAAAGACCCATGTAACCTTGCAATTGGCTGATGCATCGATTCGATACCCCAAGGGAGTAATCGAAGACGTTCTTATCAAAGTCGGGGAATTTGTGTTTCCTGTTGATTTTGTTGTCTTAGATACCAAACACACATCTGGGGCTGAACCCAAAATTCCAGTAATTTTGGGAAGACCATTCCTAGCCACCTCTAATGCCTTGATCAATTGTAGGAATGGAGTGATGCAAATTTCTTTTGGGACCATGACAGTCCAAGTGAACATTTTTAATGTCAGTAAGCAACCTCCTCATGAGGATGATGATATTTTTGAAGTTAGTTACATTCATGAATTGGTGGAAAATCACTTACCCCATTTCAAACTTGAAGATCCACTAGAGGCTTGTCTGGCCCACTTTGGAAGTGATTTTGATGTAGATGGACATATTGAGGAAGTCAATGCACTGTTAGACTCAACCCCATCCATGGAATGCTCAAGGTGGCAACCGAAGCATGAGATTCTGACTCCATCTGCTTCCCCACCCGTCCCATCAATTATAGAGCCCCCTAAGTTAGAACTCAAGCAGTTGCCAGATACCTTGAAATATGTGTTTTTAGGCCCGCTAGAAACCCTTCCAGTGATTATAGCTTCAGACTTGGACCCTGTCCAAGAGGAAAAACTCGTGAAAATTTTGGATACACACAAGGAAGCTATAGGGTGGTCCATTGCAGATATCAAAGGAATTAGCCCATCTGTGGTCCAGCATAGAATCCATTTGGAAGAAAATGCAAAAACTTCTCGTGAACCACAGAGGCGACTGAACCCTGCAATGAAAGAAGTGGTTAGGTCAGAAGTGTTAAAATTACTCGATGCAGGGGTTCTTTACCCCATATCTGATAGTGCATGGGTGAGCCCGGTTCAAGTGGTACCAAAGAAATCTGGAATAACAGTGGTTAAAAATGAGGGCAATGAATTGGTCCCCACTCGGATACAGACTGGATGGAGGGTATGCATTGATTATAGGAAGTTGAACTCAGTCACTCGAAAAGATCATTTTCCCCTCCCATTCATGGATCAGATGCTCGAAAGGCTAGCCGGTCATGCATATTATTGTTTTCTTGATGGTTATTCAGGTTACAATCAAATTCCAATTGCACCCGAGGACCAGGAAAAGACCACCTTCACATGTCCGTTTGGCACTTTTGCTTACAGACGCATGCCCTTTGGGCTATGCAATGCACCGGCCACCTTTCAAAGGTGCATGTTGAGCATATTTTCTGACATGGTAGAAAGATTCATTGAGGTTTTTATGGCTGATTTCTCAGTCTTTGGCAATTCTTTTGAGGAGTGCTTACATCATTTGTCCCTGGTGCTTAAAAGATGCAAAGAAAAGAATCTAGTCTTAAATTGGGAGAAATGTCATTTTATGGTAAAAGGGGGCATAGTTCTGGGACACATTATTTCTGATGATGGAATTGAGGTGGACAAAGCAAGAATTGATTTGATCTCCAAATTGCCACCACCAAAATCAGTTAAGCAGATTCGATCATTCTTAGGCCATGCTGGTTTTTATCGCCGATTCATCAAGGATTTTAGTAAAATTGCTAAACCTTTGTGCCAATTGCTGACAAAAGAGGCCCCGTTTGAATTTGATGAGAAGTGTCTAAAGGCCTTTGAGAGACTAAAAAAGGAACTAACTTCAGCCCCTATAATTCAGCCACCTGACTGGACCATTCCATTTGAGCTAATGTGTGATGCATCCGATACAGCTATTGGAGCTGTTTTGGGTCAACGGGATGGGAAGCTACCTCATGTGATTTACTATGCAAGTAGGACCCTCAATGATGCACAGCTAAATTACACAACCACTGAAAAAGAATTGCTCGCTGTGATTTTTGCCTTGGAGAAATTCCGGTCCTACTTGATAGGGTCCAAAGTTATCATCTACACAGACCATGCAGCTTTGAGATACCTTCTGTCCAAAAAGGATGCAAAAGCCCGATTGATCCGGTGGATCCTTCTGCTACAAGAGTTTGATTTGGAAATAAGAGATAAAAAAGGATGTGGGAATGTTGTAGCAGACCATCTTTCGAGGATACCTTTAGAGCCATCAAATGAGGTCCCACTGAATGAAAGTTTTCCTGGTGAACAATTGCTCAGTTGTTCTCAAATCCCCTGGTTTGCAGACATAATCAATTATCTTGTTACAGGGGAGATGCCCACCCATTGGTCAAAACAGGATCGATCAAAATTTCTAGCTGCGGTCAAGTACTTTTTCTGGGATGACCCGTATCTTTTTAAGTACTGTCCGGATCAGATCATCAGGAGATGCATTCCTGATCATGACCATTACTCGGTCATTTCCTTTTGCCATGATCATGCTTGTGGGGGCCACTTTATTTCGAAAAAGACAGCTGCAAAAGTTTTGCAGTGTGGATTTTACTGGCCCACTATCTTTAAAGATTGTCACACCTTCTGTTTGAACTGTGAGAGGTGTCAAAAGCTTGGTAAGCTCCATTGAAGGAACATGATGCCCTTGAATCCCATACTTGTGGTGGAAATTTTTGATGTGTGGGGAATTGACTTCATGGGGCCATTTCCACATTCCTTTGGAAATCTTTACATTTTGCTGGCAGTAGACTATGTTTCCAAATGGGTAGAAGCCATACCGACAAAGAAGAATGACCACCATGTAGTGATTAAGTTCGTGAGAGATCATATCTTTTCTCGCTTTGGTACACCTAGAGCGATCATTAGTGACGGAGGCACTCACTTTTGCAATCGTCCCTTTGAGCATTTGTTGAAAAAATATTCTGTCACCCATAAGGTTGCTACACCTTATCACCCACAAACAAGTGGCCAAGCGGAAATTTCAAATAGGCAAATTAAACAAATTCTGGAAAAGACGGTCAATCCCACTTGGAAAGATTGGTCTTTGCGATTGATTGACGCACTGTGGGCCTATCGAACCGCTTACAAGACACCTATCGGGATGTCCCCATATAGGTTGGTCTATGGGAAGGCATGCCACTTACTTGTTGAATTGGAGCATAGAGCTTATTGGGCCATTAAGAAGTTTAATTTTGACTTACCCACTGCGGGCACTCTGCGCAAATTGCAACTCAATGAGTTGGAAGAACTTCGAAATGATGCCTATGAGAATGCCAAGATCTACAAGGAAAGAATGAAGTTGAACCATGATAAGTCAATTCTAAGAAAATCCTTTGAACCGAGTATGAAAGTCCTTTTGTATAATTCCCGGTTACACTTGTTTCCAGGGAAGTTACGAACCCGGTGGACTGGTCCATTCATTGTCAGAACTATTTACTTTCATGGTGCTGTAGAAATTGAAAATCCCAAAAATGGAGATGTTTTCAAAGTGAATGGTCAACGGTTGAAACCGTTTTTGGAACTGAAGGATAAGAACATTGAGGATATCCTTCTGGAAGACCCAATGTACCAGGACTAATCATTTTTGGTCACGTCGGGCTGACGACATTAAACTTAGCGCTGATTGGGAGGCAACCCAAATTTGGAAGGTAATTGAGCTGGTTGATCACATTCTTTTGAAATCACCCTACATGGTAAGATATTCCAATTTTCCTTATTGTTCATTTTCACATTACACATGCATTCATAACATTGAGGACAATGTTGAATTTAGGTTTGGGGGTGTGAGTTAGAACATAACATGTGATCATTTGTTCAATTTTCATTCTACATTTTCTTTTTCGCTTTGCTTTGGTTTTTAGGAGACTAAAAAAAAAAAAAAAAAAATTTTGCTACTGTTAGGTTAGAGGGAAACTTTCAAGAGAATTTTTATTGGTTGAAGATATTTATTTTGGACAAAAGAAAACAATGGTTCACTATTTTATTTACGGAAAGAGTTTTTGGAAAAGTGCTGAGTTTTGATCCCTCACTTTTACACAGAGTGTATACGTTTTCAAGGTTTTGAATGTGAAGCTATGATTTCCGTTTTTCTTTGATGATTGAAAAAAATGGAAAATCGACCCTTAGTGCACAGAGCTTCCTAGTTTGATGGGTGGATACATGAAAATGGCAGCCTATTGTTTGGGGACCGCAAAAAAAAAAAAAAAAAAGGAAAATCGACCCTTAGTGTACAAAGCTTCCTGGTTCAATGGGTGGATACATGGAAAAGGCTGCCTATTGTTGGGGACCGCAAAAAAAAAAAAATATTAAAAAAAAAATGTAAAGAATAAAAGTTTTGTGACTAGTTTGGGTTTGTAGCCTTTTTAACCCGAGTCAGTAAGGCCGTAGGGGTATTTACATACCTAGTGCCCTAAAGACATTTGTTTTGGGAGTCACTAGCCTAATGCTCGTTACATGGGTTAATTAGAAAGCTTAAGGAACCTAGACATTGCACAGTCACATGTGTGTGTTTGAAAAAAAAAATGCGGCCTTTGAAAAAACAGTAGTGCGAAAGCCATCATTATTGCCTTGAGAGGAAGACTGTTTTTTTTTACTAAGATTAGGCAACCCAAATTTTAAAATAAAATAAAATATATTAACGGAAATTATTAGTGGATCATTTGATGCTTATTACGTATACATACTTTTCACCGTGCACGATCAATTAGCATGATTTCGAGAATTTCTGACCAAAAGATAGGATTGGTGAACTAAATTTAAGATTTCGAGAACCGAGAATAGTCAGTGTCTAAAGATTTTCTCTTGGAAGAAGTTTCCCTGGATTTTGATAGTTTT
This sequence comes from Cinnamomum chago, assembly GCA_038049695.1. Taxonomy (NCBI): domain Eukaryota; kingdom Viridiplantae; phylum Streptophyta; class Magnoliopsida; order Laurales; family Lauraceae; genus Cinnamomum; species Cinnamomum chago. The sequence continues at coordinate 67,251,969 of CP142451.1, forward strand.
TAAATATCTTTTGCAAAAAAAAAAAAAAAAAAAAAAAAAAAAGGAAGAAAGAATTTTGTGGGTAGATTCACTGCAAACCCTCACGAGGCACAACTCGTCCACTAGGGGGAACCTAGGGGTTTAAGGGCTTGTTGCATAAGCTAAATGCAACCGAGAACACCAGCGAAAGTGGTTTTGTTTTCATATTTACTTTTTTTTTTTCTAGATTATGTCAAAGAACTTCAAACCTTTTTGCTTGCAACTTTTGCTAAGGGACTAGCAAAATGCTGGTTCGGGGGTGTGTTGAGTTCATGAATTTGCACAATTACGCATCATATTAAGATGAATTAGAGATTTAATTTGGTGAATTGCATCATTATTCATCTAATTTCATCATTTCATGCATTTTCACCTAGGAATCTAAATTTTCATACTTTTCATACATTTTCTGCATTAACTTAGATTGTTTTGCAAATTTTCTCCGAAGAGTCCCAATTGGAGTAGGACTCTGTCTGGATGGGTCCCGCTTCAATATGGGCTCTTCACTATTTAATGTGTTAAATTAGAATGTGCAGAAAATGAGAATTGCAGACCTCTGTCACGGAGCCCACTTTCAAGCACATTGTCATCCTGGGCCCTACATTGCTTAATTGAAGTAAATTGAAGAATTCACCACATGGGTCCACACACAAGCCATATGCAAATAAATCAAAGGAGGGGTCCACTCATCATATCACTTGAAGAATCCTAACTACAGTAGAAGACTTCTCATAGGGCCCACTACTCAAACAGATGAAATGTCTCACATGGCAGGGTCCACAGTGGTTGCAAATTTGAAATTATTAATGGATAATTCAAAGAGTATCATTCTGATTAGAACAAAAGAAGAAGAGTTTGAATCATCCACATCTGATATCCTTTCAAAGAAGAAAGTTGTTAGAGATAGAATCCATTGCAAATCAAATTCTAGAAGTTAATCTCGTTTTTCTCAGGACAACTAATCTTCAAATGGCCATAACTTTCAATCCGACCGTCGGATCGATGAAATTTACCTACCGTTGGAAAGCTTATTCAGAGTAGATATCCGTGGAGCCCAAGAACGTGCAAATCAGAGCTATATTGACAAAGTTATGAGTCCGGAGATTTTCATGTTCATTTTTAGACGGGATTGCAAATTAAATCCACACCATTTGCCAAAGCTTTGCTACAAATTCAATTTCAGATTTGAACTTATCAAAGAGAGTGGGCCATAGCATGGGAAATTTCCAAGTGAAGAGAATTTAAGAGGAAGTCCTTGTTGGCTAGGGAATCTAACTAAGCAAGTCTTGTCCAAAAAGTTAATATCTCTCCAAAAGTTACTAAGAAACTCACCTTAACTTGGAAAGCAAGAAGAAGACTTACCAAAGAAGGAAGATTCTTTTGCTAAAAAAGAGGATCTAGAGAGAAAGAATAGGGAGCTCATGCCCTATTTAAAGAAGGCTTTGGATGTCAAAGAAAAAAAAAGCCTCTTCTCCAAAAGAATTGTCTCACGTGGAACTCTCTCTCTCTCTCTCTCATATATTCCCTTCTTTATTTCTTCTTTTCCATTTTTAGCTAGTTTCTTTTCTCTTTTATTCTTTTGGTAGCCTTGGGCCATGTCCAAGGATTTATTTTGAAGGAGAATCTTTGTGAAGGAGAAGTTGTAATTGCCATGAAGTATACAATGAAAATCATATCTTTGGCAATGGAGGAGTAAAATCTTTTGGATTGGAGCATAAAGACGAAGCTAAGTAGATTTTTAATTTAATCTATGTTATTTTTCTATTACCATTTTGTCTCTTTTAAATGCATGCTCTATTAGAATAATAGATCTGTCTTCATGCCTTAGGCAACTTCTGTTTTGATTTCTAATGAAAATAATTTGATGATTTATACTTATTTTGATAGATTATGCTTAGGGCTGAGATCCTTTGATAGTTTATGCTTAATTTGATGAGTCATGCTTATGATTTTTCATTCTTTTATGAGGTGAAGGAGGTCTTGGGTTGGAAACTTATTCTTTTTAAAAATTGATTTTTGCGAAAGACAAATCCTCCGGATCCGAAACATTGATTTGTTTCTGATCTGACTTATTTTGAGACAGATAGTAGAATAATTGCATGGATGGATTAATTATCTTGCTTAGTGGATTCTGGATGCTCTGATCTGTTTTATATATTTGATTGGTTTGTGTTTTGAATTTTGTCTAGTTTTTCTTACATCTCAATTATTTATTAATCCTTAATTAAAAAAAAATTAAAAAAAAATTCAGATTTTTAAATTTTAACTTAGTAGTGCTCCTTGTGGGATCGACCTGTAATTGTCACTATCTCAACAAGATAACTGTGCACTTGCAGTAATTTTAATGGATTGATTTAATTCACATCACCAAACAGGCCCTAACAGTAGTAACGTTAAAGGAAACATTTAAAGACGTTTTGCTGAATTGTAAATAGTTACATGAGTAAAGTACATTTCAGAATACGAGCGAAACTAACATGCATACTTATATATCATGAACAGTTACATTCCACAAAGAGCCCATCCTTTCTCTATCACATTCCACAAAGAGCCCATCCTTTCTCTATCATATATAATGAAAAGAGCAAGCACGCACGACAAGCACGATATACATAATATAATCACGACACGATTCCCACGTATACGGGGATTCCGCCCGCGGAACCGGACACGCACGATGTGTAATAAATACACGACCAGTCTGCAGACAGTCCACATGTTTAAGGACCCCCAAGCAGTGGATCAAACTGAAAGGGCAGTCCAAGCTCAGTGGTGTTCACTTAGATTCATGAATGCACAAAACATGCGAAACACGGTCTAAACATGTCGAGATAAAAAGGAGGAAAATCACTTATTAAAACACAACAAACACGACTAGCAAAACGCATAATTAATATGCATAACACGCTTAGGAAGTGATCCCCTTTTTCTTGAAACAAATCTTCAAAACGAGCTTGTACTTAAACTTTCAAAACGAGTACACAATGATATTCATCGTGTCAAAACCAAAATACGGATACGAAGCCTAACAAGTACATGTAAGGACCTTTGGTTGATCCTTGTGTAATTGAACCCAAATGTTGGAATTTAAAAGAGAATTGGTGCCCCGGAAGTTCAAAGACATCTCAGGTTCGAGTGCATAATATCAGGCTAAAGGTCACTTAACATGTTCTAGTTTTCATTCCTACAAATACTCTTCAAAACAAGCATATTGACAATTTCGGTCAACTCGCGGTCAGGTGTCGGCTAGCCGAACTAGGATCTGGCGGCTAGCCACCAGTTGACCGACAGGCTGACCGCTGGAAATCCAGGTCCAAACGCAGCTCTCTGGAAAAGAAACCGAACTGACTTCGGTCGGCTTACGGTTAGCCGAAAAGCGACCTGGCGGCTAGCCGTAAGCTGACCGTAGGGCTGACCGCTGGAACCCAGGTCTGAAACTTAGCTCTCGGGAAAAGGAGCTGAAAACGTTCGGTTGGCCAGCGGTTAGCCGAAATGGGAAATGGCGGCTAGCCGCTAGCTGACCGTCAAGCTAACCGAAACCCACTGTCGAAAAGCAAGCTTATGGAAAGGGAACCGCCGAGCTCGGTCAGCTCGCGGTTAGCCGAAATGGGGATTTCGGCTAGCCGCCAGCCGACCAGCGGCTGACCGAAACTGCATGGGAAGTGCAACTGAGTTCAGATTTTTCACATTTTCTTCTAGTTTCTCATTCCACCTGCACTCCCTGAGCCTCCATGCTTTCCAAGGGTAAAACACAATTTGAGACATTAAAATCCCATTCTCCAACCAAAACAAAATCCCTAAATTTTTCATTGAATGAGAAGAGTGCAAGGAAAACAAATGCAATGCTCACATGCTAACATCCATCCTAGATTGGTTACTTGCCTTAAATCAAAGATGCCACAACCTCTTCAAGCACTTCACTCAAGCTAGTCCCAAGAACTACAAAACCCATGAAACCACACAAAACTCACTCAATCTTAAAAACAAGAAACCCATTTTCACAAAAGGGTTTGTAACATGAAAAACAAGATTTTTAAGGAACTAAAAAGACTTCATTAAGGAGATGGGTTGGAGCTCTTACCTAGAAAAGGTCAAACAAGAGAAATGAAGACAAAGGGAGATCTTGTTCACTTCTAACTTTCAAGAAAAGGACATCAATAGAAAACTTGAGATGAGAGGAAGAAGGTGATGGTCTTGGAATCTTCTTTGGAGTCTTCTAGCTTGATCATTCAAGAGAACAAAGTGGAAGGAAAAGGTTTCTCCTCTTGGCTGCTCTAGGGTTAGGGTTGAGAGTGAAGGAGGGAAAGAGAAGAGTTGACTTAAAACACTTGCAAGTGGGACCCAATGAACTTGAACCTTGTATTGACAAAAACATGATCTGGCGGGCCTCGAATGACTTCGACGAAGAATGATAAAATGATCCTCGAAATATCTAGTTTCCAAAAAGTATATTTTTGACATGGTTTTATGATCTCAAAAATTGTGTCGAGATTTGTGCATAAAAGACAACTTTACCCTTTTTGGGCCAGAACTTAGGTTTTTGGGCTTCAAATATGAATGAGATGAAGACGAAAGTTGTAACACATAGTAAAATCATTCAAATGAAATCAAAATCACAAATACACAGAAACCGATATGATCCTCCCAAGCTTACACGTGCACTCAGGCCTTCCGGAGTGTGTCTGACTAATACTAACTGTTCTCAAAATTCCCAAAGCTATGTCCAAGACTAAACTAATTATTCTAACCCAACGACAACTAAACCCACTTAGGACTAAACACACACTAATCGCACACTAATTGAAAAAGTCTGGGTCGGGGTCTAACACCTACACTCTCGTTTGAAGACTTCCACATACTTCCATGCTCAATGCTTGCTTGATCAATTAATCTTCTTCACTTTGAGAATATTTTCTTTTTCAAGACATCCTAAAAGTATACCTCAAGAAGAAAAAAAAAATAAAGAAAAATGACAACTTAAAAATAGCTTACAAATTAGATGATTGGGAGCACCATAACTTGCAGATAGGGCTCTAGCAACATTAGCTTGCTGCACCATTCTTTGGCAAAAGTCTTGAACACTTAAGCATCTCATGTTCAGTTTGCATGGTCAATGATGATGTTTTTTCTATTTAGAATATTCACCTCTTTTCTGATATTACTCAATTCATGTCAACTGGTGTTAATGTATGAATCTGGATTTTTCCTTTGGCAACAGCTAAGAAATAGTTTGGTTTTGTAAATTTTGAATTTCAGGTGGCAGTCGACGGCACCTCATACCACAAGCCTTGTTTCAAATGTTCTCATGGAGGCAGTGTGATCAGCCCATCAAATTATGTTGCACATGAAGACTGTACTGCAAGCACATCACTCTCAGCTCTTCAAGGCAAAAGGGAATTTCAGCCAACTTGGCAAACATGAACCCTCTAAAGAGGTGACTACGAATAAAGTGTCTGAGTGATTTCATGAAGTCTTGTCTGTGCACCTATGAATGCACACTGTGCATTTGATCTAGTCACATTAAAAGTGGGACCTACCCTCTAAACTTCATGTATACAATCTAGATTAGCCGGTGTTCAGAGTGTTAGAGCACAGGTTAATGTTTCTTATTAGTCATGAAGGTCACATACATGTAACATAGGGGTTCACATGCAAAACAACCCCCATTTGTGTTTGCTTTTGATTTTTGTGTTATATTTTTATGTATTTCTAAATATTGTAAATTGTACATTTAACTTAATCAAGGTAGTATATTGATTTTTTTATATAAACTGATGATGTGTGATATTAATGTGTAGATGAGAATGCTACAATTTATGGGCTTTAATTTTTTTTGTGATTTTAAAAAATGAATTTAATGGCAAATAAAAAAATTATGGGAAAATTATTTAAAAAAACAATGATAATTAATTAGGGATGGTTCAAAATTTTCATTTAACATAGTAAAAACCGTTCAATATGGAACGATTTTGAACCCTTCCTGAACGGACTAGTAATTGTTCTAAAAATTAGAATTCGAAACGGTTTTAGAAAATTTGGAAGTTGGTTAAAACCATTCCAAAATAAATACTAATTCTATCGGACACTTAAATTTGGAACAGTTTTAGAACATTTAGAAGTGTTTAGAACCGTTCCAAAAAGGACTATAATAGTTCCAAATATTTGAATTTGGAACGGTAAAGTTAAATCTGGCACTGTCTAGGACTGTTGCAAAATTCATAATTTGGAACGGTTCAAAGAAAACTGGAACGGTTTGAGACACTTTCAAAATTTTTAATTTGAAATGGTTTTAAACCGTTTCTGAAAGTCTTGGGATCCTAACCCTAGAGGGGGGGGGGGGGGGGGGGGGTGGGGGGGTGAATAGGGTGTGCTACAAATATGACCAATTTAAACCAATTTTAATTCTTTAAGATAAACTGGTCACATATGATGATTTACCAGACAAGATGCGGAAGCTAAGAAAACAATAACCACAAGTAAACACCACTACACAGAGATTTATAGTGGTTCGGCCTCAATGTCTACGTCCACTACCGGCTTGTGATCCAATCACCCCACCGGATTTCCACTAATTATGCTTTTTACTAGGTTAAGCAATAACCTTTACAATGTTGTTTTTCTAGACTCAACAACAACCTTTACAAGATGCTTTTCCAAGGCTAAGCAATAACCTTTACAATGTGCTTTTCTAAGGCTAAGCAATAACCTTTACAAATGTAGGATTTCTCTAAGAAGGTGTCTCTTCAAGAACACTCTAAGAGATACAATTTAAGCACAATTGAATTGCCTCTTAATAGGCTGATATGAAAGTGAAATTCAAATTACAAACATACACTAAATTAAACTAAAGTGTGTGCACAAAGTGTATGAGTGTTTTACTTCAATCAATTTCTAATGTGAAGCTCTTAAATGAATGCTTGATGCATTTTAAAATGTAAGCTCAGAATAATAATGATTGAAGATAAATGCTAATCACAAGAAGGATTCAAACAACTTAAAGAAATGAACTAAAACAAGTTGTATGAATATTAAAGTCTAAGAACACTTGTGATGTAGACAAGAGTGATTGCAAACCATTCTAAAATTCCAAAGATGATAATGAGTTTGCAAAACAACTCTTTAAAAGCTAGAAATCATGCATTTATGAAAATACAAAGATTTAAACATGCATTGATTTTAATTTGAATGGAAATCAAAATGACAAGTAAGATATACCTTTTAAAAACTCAAACATTTGATTTCCAATGGTCTTCTGGCTCTCTTGGTTTATTCCACTTCTTTTGGCTTCAATGGAGTCTCAAAGATTCATAAATCAAGCCACCAGAAAGGATGGAATAGAATGGACTTTAAAGAAAAAAACAATCCAACGGCTAGTTGGTCAGGTCGACCTGGGCCTGGCTCGGTTGACTTGGCCCAACGGTCGAAAAGGCCCAACGGCTAGTTGCCCGGTCGACCTGAGCCTGGCTCGGTCGACCGGGTACACTGGCCATTTTCCAACAGGCCAGTTGGGCCGGTCAACCGGGCACAGGGGCAGGTCGACCGACCAAACTGGCCTGGGTAGAGTTCTGCTGATTTTTCAAAATCCAAAAGATGCAATCTTGAACTCAAGGCCAGTGTGCTTCATGCACACAAAAATGATTCTTAAAATGAAATATGTATGCATAACACAAACCTAAAAACTCAATTTGATTTTCCAAAATAATGCACAAAGAATTAGGTTTTCAAAACCGAATAAGAATTCTAAAAACATGCATGAGAAATTCATTTCAAAACCATATGCACATGCAAGTAGAATTCTAGAATCCAAAGTCAAAGACTAGTAGCATGAGTGTGTGATCATTTGAAAGTGAAGGTGAAGGTGCATCCATCGAAATTGCAACAACAAGAACCTAACAGTTTCAATGGTTAAGGAACATGGCCATTTGCAGCGGTTTTGGACCGTTCCTATTTTTACTAGGAACGGTTTTCAACACTTCCCGTTTGCTGTTTTTGGTGCAGTGGAGTTACAAAATAAATGGATTAAAAACTTATAACTCCTTCCATCATGGAGCGTTAATGCATTTAACGCATTTAAGGCTCATAAACCCCCTCTTGGCCACCAAAAGCCAATAAAAGGAGGCCATTTCCACCATTTCAAGGATCCAAAAGATCAATTGAAAAATTAAAAACTCTGCAACATTGCTACGACGCTCCAATGACAAACTCATAGATTTACATTCTTTATTCTTTACATTCTAATTGTAATTACTGTTGATTATTAGCATGTGATTAGGGTTAATTTGATTATAAAATGGTTGGTCGATCCTCTATTGAGGGATCCACTTTTCCTCCAAACTCTTCTCTTCCTCTCTCTCTCTGTGTAAGACACCGTCCTGAGTGTCATCGATTAGTGTTAATTAAGTGGTGTTTTATTTCTAAGTGTGTTTAGTGTGTTTTGGGTAAGTTGGGATTAGAATAAATTTTGATATAGTTTTGGGGAATTTTAAGTGCCTTTGTGACTAGTGGGGCCCTTTGGGGGTTCCTATATGACTTTGCGTGTACTTGGGGATTTATCTGAGATTCTTGTATTTATCGTTTTAATCTCATTTTAGTTATCTCGCTAATCCTTGCAACTTTAAGTTGATCCCATGCCCGTTCGAGGTCCCGAAACCTGACTTTCCTAGCATTGAGGGCAAAACAGTCTTTTTACACTAAATCTGTACCCAAAATTTGATATCCCCAAAACCCGTGAAACATATACTTCTTGGAAACTAGATATTTCGACGATCACTTTTCTCTTCTTCGTCGAATTCATTCGAAGTCCCGAAAGTCGTGATTTCAGCCCACAAAGATTTCACTAGTGGAGCCCACTCCCCACTTGCTTTATAAAGAAACCCTTCTTTCTCACTTCCCTTTTTCCAGCTCAAACCAAACCCCAAGCTAGGGTTTCCCTTCCTTCTTCTTCTTATTGCTTCTCCATCCTCAATCCACTCCCAAACTTGCACCAATAGAAGATTTGAGACCATCATCTTCTTCATCTCTTTGAAAACTCTCTCTTAATAGCATTTGTGGAGGAAACCACCTACTCCAAGGCCTCCTTTTGAACTAACTTAGCATTTTGAAGAACCCTCATGTACGTAATCTTTCACCTCTTTTGATATTGTGTTCTCCTAGCCTAAGGGAATCTCCATTTCCATTATTGAAGCCTCTTCCTCCCCATTCCATGTTTTGACTGTTTTAGGGTTTTGTTTTGGGGGTTTTGCTCGTAGCTTGGAACTTTGGCTTGGAAAGCTTGATTAGAGCTTGGATTGCTTGTTAGAGACTCTAAGGCAAGTGGATGAAATGATAGTTTGAGCATTTAATGGTTTTATGAGAAATGTGGTTGGTTTTATCATTCTTATTCATGTTTATTAGCTTGCATTGATTTGAATTAAATGCTCATTAAAGAGTTTTTCTTACTCATTTATTGCAATGGAAAGGTGATTTATAGTCTTTCATTTATGTCTTGATTTTAGAAAATGACTCCTTGTGTATGGTGGTTTCCTTTTCTCTTTCTCTTATGGTGGAATGAGGTGAAGAAGATGGAGATTTGATGTATGTTTATGGATGTTCCTACGGTGTTTTGGAGGATGTTTGAAGGGAGTTTTGAGCCTCCCATTTTGACGTAGAAATGAGGCTCAAAGGGTATTGTGAGAAGAGGAAAAGGGGAAGAACAGAATTGTCCCGGAACCAATTTTTGGACAGTTCGCTCGAGTGAACTTGACTTTACTTGAGCGAACCTGACTTCGCTCGAGCTAACCCTCCCAAAACCCATTCCAGAAAGTGGTTAGCTCGAGCGCACGGATTGTTCGCTCGAGCCAATCCGAACTAGACGAGTTCACTCTAGCGAACTCAATTTTGCTCGAACGAATCCTCCCAGAAGACCATTCCAGAGACCACGTCGCTCGAGCAAACTCTCCAATTTGCTCGAACGATGTGCTCTGTCGGTCAAGGGCTATGTTTGAGGCAGTGATGAATCGTTTAAAAGTTTTGAGGACTATTCATTGAGAACCCCTCTATGTCAGGGAGATTTACTAGGCAATGTATGAGGCCATTTGAGAAAGAAACCACATCACAAAGATTTCATTCGAAACTTTGAGAATCCTAAGGTTTATAAGGAGCCCGGAATGTCCCCAAACTCAAAGAGTACCAAGTCGTTATTAAATCGACATACCGGGACCCCTATTCACCTTAAACAAATCTTGAACCCCGATACTTGTCTTGAGATTTCAAAAGATTCATTTGTATTTCATTATTCCCGAATTTCTTATGCATTCTCGAAAATATTGAAATTGAAATTGTAGCATTTTGTTAATCCCGATAAGCATGCCCCGATTGATATGACCATTGTGCATTTGAGTACCCCGTCCCGTTTATTTATGTACTTGCACTTGATGTATTTCATACATGTATTGATCTTGTTATTTGACCTATGAGTCGGCACCACTAAGCTTGGATAACCCTGTTGGTCTGATCCACCGACTTGGAGATCCCCCTCTTGTCCCGCCAACTGCAGCTTGGATCCCGCTACTCGGTTATTACCGTGGTCTTGTCCCAATACCTCGGATTGCTACCGTGGTTCCCGATGCCCGACTCGCTACTGTGGTCATGTCCCGTATATTATATGTATATGTATAATTCATTGTTTCTCCTCACCTCGCGTGACTGAGATCAACGCCTTTATATTGCTTTGTCACTTCGGTGATAGAGGACTTAGCTTCGTGTGGTTGCCATCTTGTTCGTTTCCCGTTTCCTTGATTATCTTTACATGTCTTACAAAGCATACTTGTATTTGAACAAATGATTTATCTGTTTTATGGAAATTGTTATTTAAACAGGTTTGAATACTTTTAAAGGTAAATTCATTTATTGTTATATTGTTATGTCTTTTCACTCGTTTGCCAAACCGTCGTGTTTGACCCACTCTTTGGTACTCAGGTCCGGATATTGCCTATCCCGAGGCGGAGCTTGAGGAGGCGGTCGGTGAACCACAACGCCTAGTTGAGTGGAATGCTGATGATGTCGTTTAGACATTTGGTTGCTATGAGAGAAGTAACATTTTGGGGAACTTTTAACCATTCTTTTAGGGATTGGTATTTTGTCTATATTGGCCTTTGTTGGCCTCTATTTTTGGGAATGTAACTAAATGATCTTTTGTATAAACTTTAACTTTTCTTTTGGGAAAGCACTAATGATCATTGCTCATTCTGATACTTGATTTATACATATGATTTTATCTTGTGACTAAAATTGAAATTTATCAATTTGATTTGCTACACGCTTCCGCACTTAACAAAAATGTACTATGTTGTTGTGATATCCTCACCGCGGACACCTGTGGGAAATTAAATAAATGTATGGCATTAAACTAAGTATGTGATTCATACATTAGTCCCGATCCCGGATTAGGACCTCGGTGACTCGGTCCGGGGTCGCGACACTCTGTATGCTCGTCTACATTGTAACATGGTATCGGAGCCAAGGTTCTGAGAGATTCCTTCATTCTGAGAGATTTCCTTCGTTAGTCTAAGAGTTTTCCAACCATCATCGAGTCCTTCTCCCTAATATCTCTTCTTTTCTTCTCTTCTCTCTGCTGACACTGCCTAGAGAACCTTTGATCAAGATGGCCCATTTCGGGTCAATCACTTGTAACCAGCAACCTACATGGAGATGATCGACTACTCTTTAGAGTTATTTTGAATATTTTTCTAGATTTTTTGTCCATCCGTGAAGGTGTTGTCTACCCTCTTCTTCATCTATTGAAGTTGGCTCCTTTTTCTCAAAAGGATTTAATCACAACGTACAGATTTGTGGATATGTATCCAAATCCCATCAAAATTGGACTACAAGATGTGAAGGTGGATCTACGGACCACTGCTTGTCAATTCCAAGTAGAGTAGAAAATTTGGCATACCCGTACACAAAAAGTTGATGTTCACTTTGTCTCTGGTCACGAAAGGGTTGGACCCAACGCACTTTCACGTCCACTGACCCCGGTAGTCCCGCGAAAGGAAAAGCGAGACCATCAAGTTGCCATGCTCGGTTGGACTCATTCATTTGAGAACATGATGCTTAGAAAAGAAATATTTGCATATCATATTTTTTGCTTTATGCTTTGTTTCTTATCTAGATTCCTTGGCTCCTTTCTAGTTGGTGGCCTATGTTGGATTTTTCATCTAAAACAAATGAGAAGTGATTTTTTGGAAATTTCTAATTCTATATTTGACTGTATTTCCACTCTTTCTTTTTTCAAAACAAATTCTTTTTCAGATTTCTCTTTTTGGACTCAATTTTGAGAAACCTTGATCCTTTCCCTTTCGGACAATCACTCGTAGAAATGTTTGTATCGGGGAATGGGCCATCTTTTATCTTTGATGAGTCCATTACTGATCTCTAAAAAAAAATTTAATTTTTTCAAATTTCTCATTTTGGATTCAATTTTGAGAAACCTAGATCCTTTCCCTTTCGGACAATAGCTCGTAGAAATGTTTGAAGCTAACGTTTGTATCGAGGAATGGGCCATCTTTTCTCTTTGATGAGTCCACTAGTGATCTTTAGAAAAGAAACAACAATTTTTTTCAAATTTCTCATTTTGGATTCAATTTTGAGAAACCTTGATCCTTTCCCTTTCGAATAATAGCTCGCAGATATGTTTGAAGCTAACGTTCGTATCGGGGAATGGGCCATCTTTTCTCTTTGATGAGTCGATTAGTGATCTTTCAAAAAAAAAAATAACAACAATTTTTTTTTCAAATTTCTCATTTTGGATTCAATTTTGAGAAACCTTGCTCCTTTCCCATTCGGACAATAGCTCACAGAAATGTTTGAAGCTAACGTTCGTATCATGGAATGGGCCATCTTTTCTCTTTGATGAGTCCACTAGTGATCTTTAAAAAAAACACAACAAATTTTTTTTCAAATTTCTCATTTTGGATTCAATTTTGAGAAACCTTGATTTTTTCCCTTTCGGACAATAGCTCGCAGAAATATTTAGCTAACATTCGTATCGGGGAATGGGCCATCTTTTCTCTTTAATGAGTCCATTAGTGAGCTTTCAAAAAAAAAATAACAACAATTTTTTTTTCAAATTTCTCATTTTGGATTCAATTTTGAGAAACCTTGCTCCTTTCCCTTGCGGACAATAGCTCACAGAAAAGTTTGAAGCTAACGTTCGTATCGAGGAATGGGCCATCTTTTCTCTTTGATGAGTCCACTAGTGATCTTTAAAGAAAACACAATTTTTTTTTTTCAAATTTCTCATTTTGGATTCAATTTTGAGAAACCTTGATTTTTTTCCCTTTCGGACAATAGCTCGCAGAAATATTTGAAGCTAACATTTGTATCGGAGAATGGGCCATCTTTTCTCTTTGATGAGTCCATTAGTGAGCTTTCAAAAAAAAATAACAATTTCTTTTTCGGATTTCTCATTTTGGAATCAATTTTGAGAAACCTTGATCCTTTCCTCTTCGGACAATAACTCACAGAAATGTTTGAAGCTAATGTTCGTATCGAGGAATGGGCCATCTTTTCTCTTTGATGAGTCCATTAAGGATTTAAAAAAAACCAAAAAAAGAGGCGATGATCACTAAGGTTGCACCAATTGCATTCTTTGACCATAATTGATTCAAGGAAAGCTTTGTCCTGAGTATGGAGACAACTAGACTGTTCTAGGAAAGGGTCCTTCAAATGGGTTCATTAAGTAATCCTACCCTTTCCTTGGGGTTGATCTATTAACTGAGGTTTTATAGGACCGAATTAGGAGGCCTAGGTGTACTCTTCAATCTTTAGATATTTTTTTAAAAAAGAAAAGAAAAATCTTCAAAAAAAGAACCTTTCAAACAAAAACAAAACTTCCGTCACTTCTGGGTTCAGATTCGAGAAATTCTGGTTCCTTCCCTTTCGGATAGAAGTTCGCAGAAATGTTTGAGTTGGCCTCCGGATCGGAATACAATTTTCTCTCTTTGACGAATTTGATTTTGACCTTTCAAAATAAATTTTCCATCACTTTTGGGTTCAGGTTTAAGAAATTCCGGGTCCTTCCTTTTCGGATAGAAGCTCGCAGAAATGTTTGAGTTGGCCTCCGGATCGGAATATCATTTGCTCTCTTTGATGAATTCAATTTTGACCTTTCAAAAAAACCTTTCGTCACTTTTGGGTTTAGATTCGAGAAATTTTCGTTCCTTCCCTTTCGAATAGAAGCTCGCAGAATTGTTTGAGTTGGCGTCCAGATCGGAATACCATTTGCTCTCTATGATGAATCCAATCTTGGCCTTTCAAAAATCCCATTTTGTGTCCATTCCATGGATGCAATTTCCAACATTTGTCCCTGGTGGTGCTAGTACGCCCTTTTGGGTCCACTGTATTTGCGACCGACACACTTGTTTTCTCTAACATTTGTGCCTAACGGTGCTAGTACGCCCTTTCAGGTCTACTATATTAGCAACCGACACATTTGTATCTCCAACCTTATATTCATCTTACCTCGGGTGAGCCTTGCTTCTCGGTGATTTGAATTAAGGTTTACAAATGCTTCTAGCAGTCATTGGAACGCTCATTTTGGGCCTACCATACCTGCGATCAAAATAATTGTACCTTCTATGGCTTTTTGCCTTTTTCACATCGCTTGAGTAGGACCATGTCCCTCGAGCGATTTAAAAAGACAAAACCATAGTTTTTCCATTTATGATCATTATATTCTTGTGATTACTAATGGATGTGGTCTTGTTTCAGAATTTTTTTGAAACTAGCAATGGCAGCTTCTTTGATCATTACCTTTGATGAAAATAAGTACCAACTCATGCTTCAACAGAAGCAAAACATGCGCACTTGCAAGTGCCTTGCCAGCTGCCGAAGCATCATCTCTCTCCGCAACTCTCTGAACACTGGGTCGACCTCTACTCTCCGGACCTTTGTCTTCGGGACGCTAGGACCATTCCCACTTCCTGTAGAAGAAACCGCACCTGTTAAAAAGTAAAAAGTCACCTCTAAATGTGTCATTGCCATGACACCAAAGGCGAGCACCAAGAAACTCGAAGCTCGCGGCACTCCCGTAAAGCCTCAACCTACAAGGAACCAGGTCTATCCCAAGACTTGGTCCCCAAAACCTTCACCAAAACAAAGATGGTCCCAAGCATCTACAAGGCCAGCATACCTGGCCCCTCTCAAGGAGAACAGGTTCTACCCCTTGCCTACATGAAGGAGGAGAAACCCGTCTTGCACCAGACAATGAAGTCAACCCAGCACGAGCCGGCTTGTTCCTACAAGCCTAAAATCAAATCTTGCAACACAAGGCCTTTGCGAGAACCTTCTAAGGCCTACATTCTTTCAGTTTGACCCTTCATCTCAAAAGGGGCCGAACTTGAAAAATTCAAAGCTTCACTGTGACAGGCAAAGGACCGGGTTCTGATCCTGTCCATCCTTAGCTTTAAAGAAGACATGCTTAGCTGTTGCGCTCGAGGGAGCACATCCTTCATTGCTAGAGCCCAACCAGAGTTGACCAAAGCTCAAATTGCTAGTCGCATGCGTCGTCGTGTGTTGTATCGACAAGAGACTAGAGAAGCAGAGGACCCAGCATTCTACACTTCAAGTCTCTCATAAATGGGTAGAAAAAAAAAGACCCGACCAAGTTGCTACTGTCCATATGGTTGGAAAAACCAAAAGGCGCCAGAAGTCAGCAACCAAAATTCATGTCCGACGGCCGGTGACTCGCAGCATCACCAGGACACGAAGACATCCGGAAGAATCCCCCACTCCTTCAAGCCAAGGACATCAGAGTAATCCTTCCTCGAGCTCTTCATCCAAAAGAATGAGCTCTAGCTCAGTCACCAAGACGATTTCTTCGTTTGAATCCCGAAAGGATGAACGTCCTGGTTACAAACTTTGAGCCACCTCGCGATCCACCTCAGGATGACGCGATCACATGCATCTAGCAATTGGAGCGACGTCAGCAAAGGATCGAGACTCTGATGGAAAACCTTCTTCTCACCTTTCAACGTCAAGTAAATAATGAATCTCCTTCGAATCATCAACATGACGAGGTAAATGGAGAAGACAATGAGTCGCGCGCCCGCGCCCTTACCAAAAAGGATGTGGATGACATTCTCGCCAAAGCAAGAGAAGAGGATACACTCAAGGAATATGGGATTAAGCCACCATATCCCTTATGGATGGAATCGGTCGTGTTCCCTACAAAATTCAAGCGCCCTACTCTCTAAACATATACGAGGAAATGTTTAGCCAGACAGCACGTCATCTACTTTAGAATCCTGATGGAAGCTATTGCGCATCAAGATGCCATCAAGATCCGTCTCTTTGCAAGTACCCTAAAAGGTACGGCCTTTGACTGGAACTCCACTCTGCTAGAGGACTCCATCCAAAACTGGGCCATGCTAAAGACACGCTTCCTGACTCGCTTCAAAGGTGAAGACCACCCTGCTACTATGGCTCAGCTCTGTGGCCTAAAGCAGGGGGAGAATGAGTCGACATACGACTTCATTCACAAGTGGAAAGCAATGGCCTACAAATGCTCAGACGTACTACCATAAACGTCGCTGGTCGACATCTACCGTAACAACATGAGAGCAAGGATTCGCTTCATGATCATTAGTAACAAACAAAAAAACCTAGGAGAACTCCTAAAAGCGTCCATGTAGACTGAAACGGTAATCAAAGACCTCAACAGTCAGAAATCACCAAGGAACCGACCGCCAGTACAACCTCAAAACCAAAGAAAAAGGAGGTTCTCAATGTGCAAACCAAGTTAGCTCCTCAACCGCCAAAGAAAGGTGAAAACATAGCTGTGGGTAAGAGACCTGAATTCTCTGATGCCTTCAAAGAGCGAGTAGAGAAGAAATACCCGTTCGATGAAGATGTTGACGAAATCTTCGGGGCTCTTGTAGCAAACGACAAACTCACCTTGCCTGACCCCAAAAGACAGGGAGATGTTGGCAAAACCAACGATCCTCGGTATTGTCCATACCATCGAATGATCTCGCATCCTCTTGTTGACACCAAAAATGTCACTTTGGCTCTTCAACATTTAGAAGCTACATGAAGCCGCATCCTACCACAAACAGGCAATGCTACTTCAAGCGTCAAATCTTGTCAGAATCAAACAAAAACTGCAAGATTCTTCAAAACAGCCAAAAGAAGAGTATACATGAAGATTTAGGCCATTTCAACATTATCTAGCCTAACTTCACTCCTTTAGCAGTTGAATAGGAGCCCCCGGCTGCAACAACGTTGAAGACATCAAATCTTCGATCGGAGCTTATGGATGGTCTCAAAATACCTCCAAAAGGCTCCAGACAAGTTTCAAGTCAAACAAACAACGTTTGACCCCACATCAACCCTTGAACAGCAAGATCAAGCCTCTCGGGGGAGAGAACCACCGAGGCAATCACTCATCAAACAAAGCACATGGGTGACTTCAAAAGGCTTTCAAAGGGCTACATGTCAACTTTCAGGTCATTTCGACAACATTTGACCGGACTTTGACTCTCGGAAGCCAAATCAGGCCTCCCGGCGGCGAGCTCTCCGGGATCATGACTTCTAAATCGGAGTTAATGTATCGTCTCAAAATGACTCCAATAGGCTCCCTGTCAAATTTCAGGTCAATCGGACAACGATTGACCACACATCAAAGCGCGACATCTCCCTCGCAACAAAATTAAGTCTACTGGTAATGGGACCCCACACAGCTTCAAAACTCAAACAAAAGCCTATGGTTGGTCTTATCTATTGCTCAGGAGGCTTCACCTCAAATTTTAGGTCATTCCGACATCATTTGACCTAGTTTTGGCTTCTGACGGTAAATCGGCAGCTCTGCACAACAAAGTCTGCGGCTTTTCTGGAAAATTGAAAACTCAATGAGAATATGCGAGGATCCTACAGCATCTTGCCATAGAACAAGAGCAAGATCACATCAACGAGCTTCGTAGTAACCAAAATCCAGAACTGGAAGTCCCTGAAGACCAACAGGTACCTCCTCCCTCAACTTCTAAAAATGGAGAAAATTGCTGGATAGATGATCCTCTTACATCCGACGATGAGTTCAACTCCCAACAGTCCATTCTGGGGATGTCTCCTATTGTGAGAACCCGACCCCTAATCTCTTGGATTAGTGTTGTTTTATTTGTGGATTAGTTCTTTTAGTGGGATTAGTATTTGTTGGGTTGAGTTTGTGAGCTAGATTGAGTTTTCTTCTAGTTTTGGGCTTTTGAGTGCTTTGGTAGCTTGTGGGGCCCTTTGGGGGTTCCCTTTTCGGCTTTGCATTTTCTTGTGAGATTTTCCCGATTGGTTTCGTATCGTGTTTTTCGCCCATTGCATTCATCTTGAGGAATCCTATAACTTTCATGTTGATCTCGTATCCATTTGCGAACCCGAAAACCGATTTCTTGGCCTTGAGGGCAAAACAGTCTTTTCACACCAAATCTGTACCCAAAACTCGATATTCTCGAAATCCGTGAAACATACACTTTTTGGAAACTAGATATTTCGACGATCATTTCTTCCTTCTTCGTCGAATCCATCCGAGGTCCCGAATTAGATGATTTCAGCCACCCAAGTTCTTTAAGTTGTGGGACCCATTCTCACTTATTTATAAAAGGAACCCATCTCCTTCATTGCTCATTCTTCACCATTGTTCCAGCACAACCATGGAGTCTAGGGTTTTCCTTGCTCCCTCTTCTTCTTCTTGCTTCCCATCACTCAATCCACTTCCAAGCTTGCACCAAGAAGAGATTGGAGGCCACCATCTTCTTCATCTCCTTGAGGACTTTCTTTCCATAGCTTTTGTGGAGCTCACCAACCATTACAAGACTTTCCTTGAGCTTACCTTGTCCATTAGAGGACCTTCCAAGTAAGTGATTCTTCCCATCTCCTAGATTAGTGTTCCTCTAGCTCTTGAGAAGCTCCATTTGTATTATTGAAAGCTCTTTCATTTTCATTCTTTGTGTAACCCATTTTAGGGCTTTTTGGGGGTTTTTGTAGAGATTGTGGATCTTGAGCTTGAGAGGTGATTAGGAGCTTGTTTTGCTAGATTGGAACCCGAGGCAAGTGGATGAATGGATGTTTTTAATGTTATCAAAGTTTTATGAGAAAATCCCAAGTTTATTTCTTGTTTTTGATCCTTGGATACATGTGTGCACCTATGCTTCTTGTCACACATATATTGATTTCGAAATTGCATATTAATGGTTGTTTCTATCTTGTTAATCTCTTGGAAATATATGCTTTCATTTAGTCAAGTTTGTTCATATGGTTTTATAAGGAATGAGGTTGGTTTGGCTATTCATGATTATGTTTATGAGTCACATTGATTTGAAATTGATACTCATTTATGGAGTTTTGCTCAAACATCCTTGGTTATGGAAATGTGGTCAATAGACCTTGTTATCTATAAATGTTGACTCAAATGAACCCTTGTCTATGATGGGAACTCCTCTCCTTGTTTGGGGATTGAATGTGAAGAAAGAGGTTGGATTTAATGATTCATTGAAGTCTTGATGGGAGTTTTATTGTAATTAGAATGTTGTTGAAGTAAGGAAAAACTCATTTGTATAAGTGTTGGAAAGGAAAAAGGAAGAGAAAGGAGGGAACTGAACTGCCAGAATTCAGTTTCTGGACAGTTCGCTCGAGCGACCATGACAGTTCGCTCGAGCGACCTGTCCAGAAAGGGATACGGGCGTTCCAGCAGCCTGGTCGCTCGAACGCATTTAAATAACCGCTCGAACGATTAGTTCGCTCGAGCGAACTCCCAGATTCGCTCGAGCGATGCGGTCTGCCTGGCCTGATGCGCGGGTACAGAAATTTCAGTTTGAGTCCAGTGGGTTTTGAGGTTTATTTTCTTCGTGGACCTTGGCTAACCTCCTCGAACTCACTCGACCATATGTGAGAGCGTCTTGAGCCGATGCTCTTCACGGTTGGTTCGGTAGCATCGAAGTTCAATACATTTCAATCTTGAACGGGATGGAACGACGCGATATCTTCGTTATATCTAAACACAAGTCTTTCCCTTGGTTATCGCGAATTCTATTCCTTTCGGTGACTGAATAGGTTGCTCGATGTTTCCGAATTAATGTCATACCTAGGATGGACCGTTGATAATCTTGATTCTTGCTATTGTAACATCTAGAACTACCCATAAGCTCATGTTAAATTTTGGAAGTAGTAAAAGTGCATAAGGAGCCCGGAATGTCTTCAAACTCAAGGAGTACCAAGTAATTGTTATAATCGACATACGGGACCCCTATTCACTTAAATAGATCTTGAAATTAATACTTTTCCCGAAATTGTCATAGTTCATTGTTTCACCTCTTGTCCCGAGATTTGCATTACATGACTTGTTTTCCCGAAAGCATTGAAGTTACATTAGTAACAGTTACTTGTCCCGAAATGTATTGCCCGATATGATATGACAGTGTGCCCTTGAGCACCCCCGTTTACCCGTTTATTTACGTGCCCTTGAGCACCCCCGTTTACCCGTTTATTTACTGTACTTGATTACTTGCATATGTCTCGATTGGTTTTAACCTATGAGTCGGCATCACTAAGCTTGGATACCTTGTCAGTCTGATCCACTGACTTGGAAATCCCTCTCCCGTCCCGCCAGCTGCAGTTTGGATCCCGATACCCGGTTATTGCCGTGGTCCCGTCCCGATACCCGGTTCGCTACCGTGGTCCCGTTCCCGTGTATTTATTATTGTATATATGATTTACGTTGAGTCTCCTCACCTTGTGTGACTGAGACCAACGTCCCGCTCTTGTCACTTCGGTGATAGAGGACTTAGCTTCTTGTGATTGCCATCTTGCCAGTTCCCGATTCCTTGGACACCCGACATGGTTTATATTGCTTACTTGTTTTCAGTTAAATGATTCATTGCTTTTATGAAAGTTGTTATTTAGATAAGTGTTAATGCTCTCTATTGTAAATCCAGTCACTATTATATTGTTTTATGTCCTTTGCACACGTACATGTTTTACATGAATGCCGGTTGGGTGGATACCCGTACTTTTACACATGTTTCTAACGATCGATGGTTTTTGCTAGAGTTATATGATTACACATGTTTTAAAATGAATACCCGAGTTATTAAATGTCCATGCTTTGGAATGCGTTTTAAACGACACTCGTTTTGTTAGATCCCGATGTTTATACATGTTTTAAGTGAACACCCGGTTTGTTAAATATCCGTATTTTCACATATGTTTCAAATGGACATTGGTTTTGCTAGACTGTTATGGATACCTGATTTGTTGTATACTTGTGTTTTACTTAAGTTTCAAATGAACGTTTGTTTTGTCAAACCACTATATTTATACATGTTTTAGACGAATACCCGATTGTCAAATATCTATGATTATAGATGATGTAAATGAATACATGTTTTATTAGATGTTCATGTTTTGCCCGTGCTTGAAATGAATACAAGTTTTCCCCGAGATTCCCGACTTTGCACCCGTATAATTATATGCAGCATTTTGAGCAAATAGCATGATTTATCATTTGTATTATTATTCGCTATATTGTAATCTTTTCATCCACCTGCCAGACCGTCGTGTCTGACCCACTACTTTTAGTACTCAGGTTCAGATTTCTTCGCCCCGAGTCGAGTGCTTTTGTTGGCTGTAGAGCCATGCTTTGCAGGTTAGTTTGTCGGCTATGTCATGTAGACATTGAGCTTGACATCGGAGCTACGTCACATTTGGGTAGTAGTTTATAGCTTATTGTTGTATGGCTTTTGTTAGCCTTTTCTAGGGATTCTTAATTAATGTACATTGATAATTGTAACTTGAATATATTTGGGAATGTAATATCCTGTTACTGTCAGCTCTGTAAATTTATAGTGATGGTTACTCCAGTCTGATATGATTCATGATATAATAGCTATATGCTAAAGGTTGAGTGCGACGCGGAATCCGATGGCCACGGACTTCGGGTCGCAACACCACAAATGCTTCCGCAAAATATTCAGAATGTGTTGTCTTCACACACGCGGATCCTGGGAGAAGAAAAATACATTTATGCTTAATCCCATCTCCCGCCCCCGAGGTTTCGGTTCGGGGGCGTGACACCTATCGAAGTGACTTGCAATGTGATAGCATGGGATCATAGTTCCTCCGAAGCCTTGTCTGCTGAGGCCACCTACTCTCAGACCATGTCTGGCAGTATATCCTCTGGAGCTACTTCTTCTCGAGTAACTTCCATTGAGATGTCGCCTTCTCAGACTTCGTCTCCTGAGACCGTGACATCAGAATTCATACGTACCCTTCCTGACTGATCATCGTTAAGAAGCCCCAGCTAATAATGCTTGGACTGATGAATTGATCAACAAAGAAGAAAAGTTGCTGGATGCTATTCAGGACTTGTTCCCGGAAAATGCTCCATGCAACGCAATCACTGAGGACGGCAACTCTGCTGCAGACACATCTTCAGCAAATGAGAATGATCAATAGTTGGATCCCAAGGACGATCTTCCAAACAAAGACCCTTCTCAAAAAGCACCCGAAGTTGGTAGAGGTACCTGTTCTGGCTGGGATTACCACAAAGATTACAACCAATCTTTTTCTACTTATGTAAATCCTTCGGGAAAAGATGTTGTAACCGCCCCAAGTGGCAACAATAATGAACATGTATGCCCGGATGAGGCTTTTAAGAACGGGTTCATTAAGCACTTCAAATACATGCCTGCAAGACTGCACATCCTAGATTTATTACGAATGTCTCCACACACTCATGATAATCTAATTTCAGAATTACAAATGTTGAATGCGGATGTAGACAAATATGCCCCACAAGTCTTACAAAAAGAAATGGACTATTGGGTCAAAAAATCAAATACTTCCTCAAGGAGGAAAGGAGAAAACTGAGGGATCTTGCACTGAATGCCTCTCATTTTAAAAAGTTGCAAATGTAACAATCGCCTTCACTAAGGAAGACCTCCTACTTGGCGAAACAAGGCATAACCGACCCCTATATTTCATATGGTACTTCAAGGAAATGCCAATATACAGAGTCCAGATCGACCCAGGTTCTGCACTCAATCTCATCTTCACTTCGGCTCTTGAAGAGTTGGGTATCCCACCCAGCGAGCTGTGCCACACATTCCTATCTATCTTTGGATACGATGGGAGCACTCAAAGGCCTATTTGCAAAATCAGGTTCAAGTTGCAAATCGGTGACCTTATCTCTGAAGTCACTATGTATGCAATAAAAACCCCTTCATGCTACAACATCCTTCTCGGACGCCTTTGGATACATGGGAATGGTGTTGTCCCTTCAACTCTACATTAATGTATCAAGTTCGTTGGCGACAATAGCATGATACATCAGGTGTTTACAGACAGAAAACCCTTCAAAGGTAAAGAAGTTCATTATTCAGATTCCCAGATGTACGAAGGTGAAAAAGAAGAAGAGGAGCAAGAAATAACACCTTTTGCCGAAAATTTCTATAAAGATATAGGCAATGCTCCTCAACAATCACCGGAAGAAAACAAACCCTCCGGCAAATCCGAAGAGAGTAGTCAATCTCCCTTCGTCATCTCCCTCCTCTTAACATAGACCAACCAGTTGTTGAATGCCACAAATTGGTTGGAAGTCGGATCTCTATCCTCAGACCTCCAATCGGTGACTGGAGGGATCCATTCAATGATTACAGCATGTTCGGAATCCTCCCTGAAGGTCCAAAAGAACGGCTAAGCATTCAAAGACGAGCTCCAAACTTTCATTTGGATATTCCTTCAAAAATCCTTTACAGAAAATCCTTCAATGGAGTACTTTTGTGTTGCTTGTCACAACAAGTGGCTAAGGAAATGCTCAAAGAAGTTCACGATGGTCTTTGTGGAGCTCATCAGGCAGGTCCTAAGCTCTAAGATCAGATAAAAATGTTAGGTTATTATTGGCCTACCATGGTAGCTGACTCTATGCGATTTGCTAAGCGCTGCCGACAATGCCAACTTCATGGAGACTATGTTCATATGCCTCCAGAATGGCTATACCCCATAGCAATCTCATGGCCTTTCGAAGCCTGGGGTATGAACATCATAAGTCATATCTCTCCTCTGTCAAGCAAAGGTCATCGCTTCATCTTTGCCGCTATGGGTTATTTCTCCAAGTGGTCAAAAACATTTGCGCTCGGCGATATGAAGACCTCATTAGTCCTTTAGTTCTTGCGCACCCATATTATTTGTTGTTTTGGCATCCCTAAAAGATTTATCCATGATAATAGACCACAATTCCGGGATCGCCGATTCTACAGGTTTTTTGATAAATACAAATCCAAAGTTGTTCTTCGACTCCATATAATCCAGCAGCAAACGGATTAGCAGAAGCCTTCAACAAGACACTCTGCAATATCCTCAAGAAAATGGTCTTTAGTCACAAAAGAGACTGGAGCGAAAAACTTTCTGAAGATTTGTGGGCCTATCGGACTTGGTCTATGGATACAAAGTTGTCGTGCCTTTGGAGGTACAAATTCCTTCCCTAAGGGTGTTGTCAGATGTGAATTTTGATCCACCCGGGGAGGGAGATCGCCATTCATCTATGTGTGCTATTTAAATTTTACATCGAAAATGAGGATTCCGACTACCCTCAAAATTAACGGATCACGATCGCCAGCTACGGTAACGGCCGTAACACCGTCCTTCGACAAAAGTCAAAGAAAAATGGGAGAAAATAAATGGGTGGGTTCCTCCTCTCGTCTAATGTGCTGCCGGCAACACACGACGGTTTTCCTATCACATTAATTTGGGTCTCTTTAATATTGGGTCGATTCAGGGTTATGAGTCAAAGTCCAAATAAGGTTAATCCTCATACAGCATAATCATAGTGTATCCAAGTAAAATAAAATAATTAAAATAGAGAAAATAGAAAGGGGGGAGGTGCCAAATATTTAAGAAGAGGATCGGCCCCGTTCCCGGGTACCCCATTCTAATCCCTTGGCAAAATAGGGTTTAAAGGCTGACTTTTCAAATCAAAATGATGATGCAAATGAGACTTTGACTTGTAATTTCTGTGTTTTTCGTGTGCGATAACGAGTGATAAAAAGTGAAAGGCCGATGGGCCGTAATTGATTGGAGGTGGCCGATGGGCCAGTGTTTGTTTTAGAGTGGCCGATGGGCCGAAATTGATTTGGAGGGTGGCTGATGGGCCGAAAAAAAAAATGCAAAGTGTGTGAAATCACTCATCTCATTTTGTTATTCTCATTTATCCAATTTTAGAAATCAGTTCTTCATTCCCTTTTATCATTAAGTTCGATTAAATATCTGGCACCTGAGGTGGAGGAAGAAATAAAGGAAAAATCTTTTTGGATTTATTTTGTTTGTTTTGTAGTTTTTATGGATTTTTTATACAGGGCTAGAAGGGCCAATCTAGGGGATCTTACTTGGATTTACGTGATTAGTGCTTTATTATTGATCATCGGATTGACCCTAACCTAAGGTCCTAGACCACCCACATCAGCTCTCCCGGTCCCCTAACGAAACAGGAAAAGTGATGTGACGAAGCCTAATGCTCTAATCTATCTAATGAGGAAATCCGATCTAATCCTAGGGTGCTAATAACCTAAGCTTGACAATTCTATGCCTAAACAATTTGGTTGAGTATGGTCTTAATTGATTCGGTTTATTTTGATTTATGTTAAAGGTTGGTTAAGAGCGATTTAAGGATGGATTAAGGTTTTGATTAAGTTGTTTTAAATATATTGTGGTTCTGTTTTAGTTGTTGAAGGTTCTATAGTTTCAGGTTTTGTTTCAAATGATGGAAAGATGTCAAAATCGGTGAAATAGGACTGACGGAGAACTTGGGCGCACTTGTGGTTGCGCCTAGGTTATTTTGGTGACTTAGGTGCACAAATGGTGGCGCCCAAGTGCCAGGTCTCATGTGGCATGGTCGTTGTTGGTTTGGTAAGGATTCTGAGATGTTGATTGAGGTCAAGGTTGGAAGTGAATAAGGATTTGGTGGTCTTAGGGAATGGAGATGAACTTGGGCGC
Source organism: Cinnamomum chago (assembly GCA_038049695.1). Taxonomy (NCBI): domain Eukaryota; kingdom Viridiplantae; phylum Streptophyta; class Magnoliopsida; order Laurales; family Lauraceae; genus Cinnamomum; species Cinnamomum chago. The sequence goes on from CP142451.1 coordinate 67,277,994, forward strand.
ACTTGTGGTTGGGCCCATGTTCCCTAGGTGACTTGGGCGCACTTGTGGTGGCGCCCAAGTGACTGGTTCGTGTGTTTCGGTGCTCTCCAGGATTCGTTCACTTAGGCTTGGAGTTTGAGGTGTTCTATGTTAATTAATCTATATCTCGGGTTAGCCTTGAGTCTATAAACCTTAAATGTGGCAGTGGTTTGTGTTCAGGAGTTGAAGTACAACCGAACCGCGCTTCGGGATTGGAACAAGGAGTTGGGCACACTTATGTGTGCGCCCAGGTTCCTGGGGTGACTTGGGCACACCTGTAGGGGCGCCCAAGCATTTGTCTGTTGAGTGATTCCAGGTTCGTTCGATTCTAGGGTGTTTCAAAGTCGGATTCGTATCTCGGTTGGGGAATGTCTTTATTCTCTGGATGTGGCTTAGTCTTATCGTCTTTAATTAGGTTTCGATTGGGGTCTTAATTAGGGATTGATGGCTAGGGTTTTGTTTGTTAGGGTTTGATTTAAAGGTTTGTTGGCTAGGGTTTTATTTATTAGGGATTGCTTAAAGGTTGTTGATTAAGGATTTTAGTTAAGGTGTTTTATTAGGGTTGATTTATTAGGGTTTAATTAATTAGAGTTTGGAAATTAGGATTCAGGTCAATGGTTTTAATTAAAATTGATTTAGGCGTTTTAATTAGATGTTTTTAATTAAGGTTAAGTTAGGTGTTTTGATTCAGTATTATTTTTTTCAGTATACTAATTTGCTTAGGCGCGAATGCAATAACCTAGGTTTATCTACTTACTATCTACTCTTTTTTGGATGTTTCTATTTCTTTTTCTTTTTTTTTGTTCTCTTCTCTAATTAATAAAGAGTAAGATGAGAAGGGAAGAGTTTTATGGTTTATGATTTTTTTTGGTGTTTTTATGCAATAGCAATGCAACCTAATCTAAAGAGCAAATTATGATCCTCTACTTAGTGTCTATTGTTTTTCTTCTACTACTTCTTTTAATTACTTTTTTTTGTGTTCTCTTCTCTAATTACTGGAGAGCAAGATGAGAGGAGAAGTGTTTTATGATTTTGTGATTTTTTTTTTGGTATTTTATGCAATTTATCCTAACCTAAAATGACGATGACTCGAAGTCTAGAAGTTCAGTAGTCAATTGAAATCACCACAAAGATAAAACAACAAGCTAAATGGAATGCAAAGGTATGGAAAATGCGGCTTGGAAATTAAGCCAGGGACTTGGGCGCACCTACAGGGGCGCCCAAGTCTCTCTGTAGGACTTGGGCGCACACAAAGTGGCGCCTAAGTGTTTCCTCTACGAGTTGTGATACACTTGCAATTTTCAGCGATATTCCAATTCGATTTTCGACACTTCGTGACTAAATATGAGGTCCTAATATGAATTATTGATATAATAACCTTTGGATTTGAGAGTAATGACACGAGGACCAAAGTCCAAGAGGCGGCTCTCTTTGGCAGGAACTTGGGTGCACCCACAGTGGCACCCAAGTACACTGTTTTATTTTTCTTTACCTTTTGGTAATATATCTCGGTATTCCTTCGATTATTTCAACGCTTTTTAGGGATCCGAAGGTTTTGAGATCAATGTATATGAAGATAGACTCGGGTCTAAGAACCAAAATGCGCGCGAAATGGGAAATCGGGGCCAAAGACCTATCCAGAAACTTGGGTGCAACTGTGTGTTTTCCTGCACCTTTCTTCCTCTTTTGTTTCTTTTCTCAATACTTTTCCCGCGATTTGGAATGCAAAGTTACAGATCCGAAGGTCCCGATATCAATATGTATGAAAACGAATTCGGATCTAAGAAATAAAATATGCTTAATATGAAAATCGGGGTTGGAACCCAACGCAGACACTCGAGCGCACCCACAGTTGTGCCCAAGTGTTCTGTTGCACTTTTTTTTTCTTTTTCAGATTTTCCTTAATGAAGATGAGATGGATGCAAAGTCTACCCTGATCACGAGTTCAGAATGCTAAAAATAATGTAGATCTACAGAGTAGGAATGATCCTAAGCATGTTACTAATGATAGATGACTACTAAGTATTAGATCTACTGAAAAGCACTACTATGAATGTAGATCTACAATGCATGCATGATCCTTAGCATGTTTCTAACCATTAATGATGTTGAATATCAATTGAAGATAACCTAATCTAGAAATACCGGTTTGAGTTGTATCCTTCAAGTCCTAGATTGAAGCTTTCGCGCAAATCCATGGCTTCCGCAAGCCTTCTTCATTGCTAATCTTGGAAACTAGAAAGCTCCTTCTTCTCCTTTCTTCTAGATCCAATGCTCTCTCTTTGGTTATGGTGGCTACTCTCTCTTTCTCTCTTTTCTTCTAGTTTTTATATTCTGTTTTTGGTAGCCCCCTTTGTAAATGGTATAAGAGATCCTTATATAAGGGTTTTCTCGTGGAGAAGGGGTTAGGGCTGTTGTTTGCATGAATTTCTAGAGGCTTCCCGCAAACCAAGGTAGAGTTAGGGTTTTGGGGACTTGGGTGCACACATAGGTGTGCCCATGTTGGTCTGGGGACTGTGTGCGCCCATGTGTTGTTTTGGGGCTAAGTGGGCTCAGGGTTTGGTTTGGATTGTTTTCGGATCAAATTCGGACCGAAATAGAGGAAACTTGACATAGGCACACTTGTGGGGGCGCCCAAGTGGATTTTTAGAACTTGGGCTCACACAAAGGTGCGCCCATGTCATTTTTCGGGTCGAATGGGCTTGGGGTTTGGTTTTGGATTATTTTCGGATTGAGATTAGGTCAGAACTATGAAGAGTGGAGCGGAATCAACCTAAATATGCACTAAAGTGCTTTCTAGGGCAACCAGGGACTTGGGCGCACCTGTGTGTGCACCTAAGTGTGACCTTGGAACATGGGCGCACCTGTGTGTGTGCCCAAGTGCAGTTTGAGATTTGGGCGCACCTATATTGGCGCCCAAGTGTGTCCCTAGTGCGGGACCACTTGTGTAGCCTTCCGAGGGCCATATCTTTTGATCCGTTGGTCGGAATTGGACGTTCTATATATCGTCGGAAAGCTCTCAGAACGTAGAATCTTTTGGTCTATAGATCCTAATGGTCAGAGGTCAGGAAAAGTAAGGGATACTTGGATCAATGATTCTAACCTCCTAATTCGTGCTAATCATATCGTGCTTAGGCAAACTAAGTGCGATCTCTTTAGGAGTGAACGGAGTGTGTTCTATGTAGTCTAGAAGGGGCTTTGGTAGCGTTGTAGTCCATTCCTTGTTTGAATAGCGGGTTAAACTCGAGATCCAGACGTGATTCGGCCTTTTCTCTCACAAATTTCTATGAATCGTCGAACTAAGTCTAAACTTATCAACAAGCATCTTCATCGTCATTAATTAATCTGAATTATGCCATTAACCATTCAATTGTGGGTGAAATGGGGGCATCGTTATATATGATAAGTGTTTAAGGCTATCATAGGGGGCCAAAATGAGGTGTCTACAGTATGCCCCTCTTTGGAGAACAACACATGGGGAGTTGTGCTCCAAAGAAAGTAGACACACCACTCATGACTCACGGGAGCCTTTGAGCTAGTGGGAGTGGCCGCCTACGAATGTATGCAATTGCAAACTTGTTTTAAAGGTGAGGTTCACTTCTCTAGGATCGATCCTGATTCAGTGGAAAAAAAATAAAAAAGGAGAAGTTACGTGCCTACTGATTTGATTGGAAACCCGAGATCTGTGCCTCGGTGCCCATGGTATTGCCACGTGGCGGGTTGGGAACTGTGCCCCGGTTGCTTAATTTAAATTGATGGTGGGAACTGTGCCCCGGTGGTCTGAATCAAAAGTCGATCTTTCGATTGGCTAAGTCACTATTAGAATTTCATTTGTTCTTGCAATAGAGTTCTATTCAATTTGTCATATATAATGTCTTTTGACTTTCATCCACAGTTGAATGTTTAAGGCATAGTTAAAACTAACTAGCAATAATGGAGATCTTGAAGGCAATTATAGACATAGTCCAAGTAATGGTGTGAGGTGCATGTGAGAATGAGATGCATTTTTTTTAAAGAGATTTTTATTTTGAAACTCAGGTATGCATTGAAAAAAAGCTAAATCAATGGAAAATGTCCACCGGAATAACCGTCAATCTCTAGGGATCTTGGTCTTCACCTAAGCCTAGATGCGAACCTGGAATAGATTCGACCATCATGGAGAGTTTCAAGTTACACGGATTCCATTCTCCAACATCAAGATTTGAGTTGGCAAACACCATAATTCGTGATAACACGGTATTATAGTCGCCGTACCAATTATAAGCGCTTAAGGGAGGCCTACGGTGACTCAATTTCCAAACGTGAGGTAAAATCATGAAAATCCATAGTTAGGTGTACTTACCTTAAGAGCTTTCCATAAATCCGACGATGGGGATCATTGCCGCTTTCTTTCGTTGTTCATTAGCCGAGGTTCGTGCCTTCATCTCCATCAGCGTGCTTCAATCACCTTTGGTGTTCTCATTTTTGGGTTGGAAATCTGCAGTGGACAAACACTAAAAGATTTTGCACCCTTGCCAGTTAGTACTCAATTTTATAACTTGCAAAAATAATAATTTTAATTTCTACTGATGGAGATGACATAGAATGCAATGCACAATGTTAGATGTATGTGTGATGGGACTAGAGTGTATGCAATGAGTTTCCATGTGAAGGGGTGATGTCCAATGAGCAATTTTTTTTTGGCTACTCAGTCACTTTCATTACTCTCTTTTGGTTGTTATTTGTTGTTGCCTTTTTTGATTTGATTACTAATCATCAGATAACCATTTTGGTTTTGAGTCTATGGATTGCAGGGTTTTTTGGGTTAAAGATAGGGTTGGGCGCACATGGAGGGGCTCCCATGTGTTCTTGTGCACTTGGGCGCACCTAGAGTAGTCCTTCCTACTCGGTTTAGGATTCTCATGAGGTGGTTATGTGAGGTGCCCCTTGTGGGACGGAATTGAAAAGTGGGGAACTTGGGCGCCACTAGGAGTGCGCTCAAGTGGCGTTCTTCTTCTTCTGAAATTAGGACATCAATCTATTTAATGGAAGGACTGTTTATGGGTTTCCCCACGTTTTCCACTCCTTAAACTCCGAATTCCAGGGTCTTTGGTCTCCCTCTTGTCTTCAAGTAAGCACTCTTTTCTCTCTTTTGGTCTTGAAGTATGCAACATGCTTTCTAGTTGCTTTGTTCTTCTTTGAGACATGATGGGATGTTCTCTTATGTTTCAGTCTCAGATTGGTTTTGATTCTAGCCATGCTATGCCCTTGTTTCTTTTCTTAGACTAGGTCATCTTCCTCATTCTTTTTCTCTTTCTCTTTTCAAAATAAAGGTGTTTCTTTCCTCCTTTTTTTTTTGTCAGATCATTATTTTTGCCAATTTCTTAGGCTCTCAGGGCAGAAATGGGTGTAAGCGTGGTTGGCACCCAACCTTTCAAAGTTGTTTTTCCACATTTTGTGTGCAGAGAGCCCCTTTATTCTCCTTTGCATATTTTCCTTCAATTCCGAACTCTGAATGTGAGATCTTTCAACTCATCTTTTATCTGAGTGGTGTTTCTTGTCTAAGTCGATTAGTTTGTTTGTTTTTAGATTAATCGTTTTAATTATGTTGTTTTATCATGTGTGTTGGTGGGATTTATCATATTTATATTCAGGTTTAAGTTCCTTAGACTTTTTATTCATTTTAGTGTTGTTTTGAATCGGTTTGTGATTTTTAGGCTGTTTGTGTTTTAGTTCTTGAATTGGACATGGTCCCCTTTCTTTCACTTTTCATTATTTTTATCCAAAAATCTTGAACCCAAGTGGTCCGGTCCTAATTTTGCAAAGAGGATAATTATTGATCAAAGATAACTTTAGGAGTAGACCATGGATTAGGTTTGTTCAAATTCTATGGCATAAACCTCCAAGTTTTCTATCTCCTTTCCTTTTCCTTAAATGAAGTTCTAAGATGTGGAATGAGGTTCGACCATTGACCGAGATGGCCATAGAGGTGATGGATCTACATAAAAATGGTGGGGCATGTCCGTTTCAGCCTGGGGATGAAGGTCCTACCCTCTGATTTCATTAAAAATGGACATGTTGATGGGGAGATCAATGCCTAAAAGGATTTAGGCAAAATTTGGGGGAAAACGGGGATTTTGTGCAATTCGTGGAAATTAATGAATTAGTTGGTGTGATTGGGTTTGTTGAGAGTTTTAGTTAATTTAGATTCAGTTTTTGGTGATTTTTTTATGTTTTATTATTTTTTTGTGGATTTAAGGGGGTAGTTTTAATTCTTCTGTGTGTGTGTGTGTGTGTTTAAGTGTGATATGTGGTGCTTGATGAGTGATGTATTATAGATGTGGTCATGGTGTAATGAGGTGAAGTGAAATGGAGTGAGATGTAGTGGTAAAGATGTTAAGGAGTATGGAATAAAGTGATGTGTGGAGGAGTGGTAAAGTTCTATTTCCTATGAATGATGTATGCATGCAAGCCATAGAAATGTGTGTTTTATTATCATTTCTTGTTGATTGTGGTTATGAGGTGTGTTTTAACTTTTTCTTTTATCTTAGTTGTGGATTAATTGAATTTTAAAATTGGTTTTGTTTAGTTTTAATTTGCTTTTGTTGGTTGGTTTGTTTTGTTTTGTTTTGGGTTGGTTGTGAATTTATTTTTTTATGTGGCCTTAGTTGGCTGGTTGGGTCATTTGTTTATTCGTTGCTTTTTCTTTTTCTTTTTTTTTGTTTTATCATTGGTGAGTTGGTTTTTATTATCTTTTTTGTTGTGTCTTTTTGTTTTTAAATTAATTTCGTTGTTATTGGTTGGTTGGTAGATTTTATTGATGGTTAATCTGTTGTTTTCGCAGAGAAAACCAAAAAGAGGGTGGAGGGTGTTCTACGACAACCTCGATTGATTTTGGTATGGAGAGGCAAGGAGGAGTGCAACGGAGCTACCATTTCATCTTGAATGAGCCGAGGAACCACAAGGTACGCACCCCTTTTCTCTACTTTGTTGGGTTAAGTCTTTAATTTACGTTTAAGTTTAAGTTTAATTTTAATTTTAAGTATTTTAGTTTTCTTATTTTAAGTTCAAGTTTGGTTTTAATTTTAAATTTGAGTTCGGTCTTAGTTCTTCATTTAGTGAGTTGATTTCTTTTATGGAATTTAATATGGCAGGTCACTTGGCTCCCCGATTAAAATGGCTCAAATGACGAGTTGATTGTGGTGTAGGAGAACATTATTTATTTGAAAGGATATATGATTCCATGTTCCAAAGATCGCAGATAGGCTTGTCGTTTGCGGCATTGTGTGACAACTAGATTGTCATTACACTATCCTAATCGATGAGGCTACCATGAGCTGGTTATATCCGGGATGGATCCCTAAAGGATTTAGGCGCGAATTCGGAGCATCGAGGAATTACGTGAGTTGTTGGAGGGATTTTCCATAACGGTACATACTCTCAGAGTTATACTCTTGCGAGGCCTCCTATTCTATTGGAAATTGTGCAGAGACGATCGAGGCGCTATATTGTTATTGTTACGGTTATGATTAGTGTTTGTTATCTTTTGATGTTGATTATTAGTTGTTGAACATTGGTGTTGTATATATATGATAGAGGGATGTTATTTTTAACTACAACAAAATACAGTTTTGCCAACGCAGTCACCGCGTCTTGAAAAATCAGAATTGTGTCTGGACAGGCTTTACCGATGTAGTACAATGCGTCGGCACCACGTCGGCAACCTAATGCCTGGAAAACCATTCCTGACGTAATAATGTTCAGCTTCGGCTAAAAAGGGTCATTCACCGATGCAATGGTGCGTCATCCCAAACGTCGGCAATGTCAACTGCGTCGGGAAAAAATCGAACTTAGTGGTCAACCTCACCTTACTGTCGACGCATAACAACGTCGGTTATACATTTGCCAATGCACATAATAATGTCGGAATACATATTTGATGACGCATATACAACGCCGGTAATACATATCCTGACGTGTTGAAGCGTCGGGAAATGTCTTCAATGACGCAGGAAAATTACTTTTGGCGACGCAGAGAATGCGTCGGGAAATAGATTTACCTCACCGCCGACGCATAATAACGTCGGTTATACAATTGCCAACACACATACTAACGTCAGAATACATATTTGACGACGCATATAGAACGCCGGTAATACATATCCCGACGTGTTGAAGTGTCGGGAAATATCTTCAACGATGCAGGAAAATTACTTTTGGCGACGTCAGAGAGTGCGTCGGGAAATACATTTAACCCACTGCTGACGCATAATAACATTGGTTATACATTTGCCAACACACATACTAATGTCGGAATACATATTTGCGACACATATACAACACTGGTAATACATATCCTGGCGCATTTGAAGCGTCAAGAAACGTATTCAACGATGCAGGAAAATTACTTTTGGCGATGCAGTGAGTGCGTCGGGAAATAGATTGACCTCACTATGACGCATAATAACATCGGTTATACAATTGTCAACGCACATACTAGTGTCGGTGTACATATTTGACGACGCATACACATCGTCGGTTATACATATTATTATTTTTAAATTAAATTTTCATTTCTCCCTGTATACCACAAATAAGAATCTGAATACCTGTTCAAACAAAAACTTGATGCACAACCCAAATTAAAATAGGTTCACCAACAATTCCAAAATAACATCCACAACCAAATATCCAACATCCATAAACCAAAATAAACCCACAAATCTCTAAAATACACAAATATTATTACTTGATCATTTCCAAAAATCTTTAACATCCACAAATGTCTGTGATCGAAATAAACAAAATAATCCCTAAGAGGAAAACTATAAAATCTTCACTTCAAAATTCCATTCAAATTAAAAATATAAAAACAATAATAACAGTTCCAAAATTATGCCCATAATCTTTTACACGCTACAATGACGTAGCTACGATCTACTTCCTCAGAGTTACTTCATCATCACCATCTTCAAAGACTTGTCTCACCTATGTTGGGGTCGGCTACATGAATTTTGTTTCTCCATTCCGAACTATCTTGAGTCAAATCCTTGGATAAGTTACAGGTCTTTGATCTAATTTTACTACCTCTTGAGTACCTGAAATTTTGAAAAAGAAAATACAATTAAAACAACAATGTGACTAGTATCTATTCCAATAAGCACCATTTGATTGTGAAGAAGTAAACAACCACAAGAGATATTTCTCATGAGTACTTGTATTGTACATGGATATCCACTACCAGTACAAGGTTTGAAACATAAAGTATGTTTTGTATTTTATTTACATCTACAACACTCTAAAACATATTAAAGAAGATCGGTGATTTCATATGGAGGTAGCTGTAAATGTGCCTCAATCTCTTGGTTATGTAACTGGTTGGGTCTTGGAAATCGAGTTTGAGTCTATGACCATCATTTGGGGGTAGCTGTAAATGTGCCTCAATCTCATGGTTGATTGTTTGCTGAAATTCAAAGAATTTCTATGAGGAAGAAGTCTAAATTCTCCAAATGACAAGGAGTACCAACCCATGACTTCCACAAAGAAAAGGCCTCCTTTGGAATTCAATTGAAATTAAACATGCAACCCCTAACTTTTTAGTGCCTAAGAACCTTTAAAAAACAGGTCCCCCACTCCACAAAATAATTGTCATAACTTTTATGCCCATGATGTGGGGCCATATGATATTTGTGCAGACATCAATTCAGCCGGTTTGCATGCAAGTGCACGGAGGAGATGCTCGTCAGAACAAGGCCCCATGTTCGGGTCTACCTAAATATATATCACATGCAAACTGCTGAATGCTAGCTGAAAAAAAGCTCTCCATCTTTGTAACCATCAAATTAAGATTTCTTTGAGAAGAAGAGTGTCCAAACATGAGACGTTGAATATCTGATGATACCAAAATTCATTGCAACAACATTGTGTGTATGAATGTTAACCTTCTCCATTTATGTTCTAGTGACAATTGTGTATGGAATGATGTAATATTAAGACTATAATGTGAATGGCTTACTGAATATTAGAAGCCTATATCATGGACTAAAGTATGTATGAAGTGTGTACGCTTGATATATATGATATAAAAAGAAGATGAGGCTTGGAAGATTTATTTTTTTGCAAGAATAATGTATGAAAGTATCTATGAATGTCTGAATATGAATAAAGTGTGTAATGTATGGAATTATAAATGGAAGCTATAGTTGTCAAAAAAGAAACCAATGAATTTTGATGGGCCAGGCCCAAATGACTCGGCCCACGATGGCGGGTCAGGTCAAAGTGACCCAAGTCTGTGATGAGCCTGGGTCTAAATCCACCCATTAAGGGCTGGGTCCAGATCCACTGAATGATAAAGTCAGCGTGTCGTTCCATCTACCTGCTTTACCAAGTCGTGCGGAGGAGTTCTTACCTGCTCTTCTGTTGAGGGCGGTTCGGAAGACTCCACCAGAATGGAGCGTACATCGCTGGAGAATCGTCCCCATCCGTTAGGGGAAGATTATAAAAAGAGAGTCCTACCAACACTGGAAAGCAAGCAACTCTTATCTACTTTTACACCCTCGTTGTACTCTTCTGAAGTGTAATCTTTACATTGGAGATTAGTAAATCACCAAATTTGAAGTGGACGTAGGTCACACTGACTGAACCACTATAAACCCTCTCTCTCTCTCCATTAATTTTCACATTAATTGTTTTAATCTTGACCGGTGGTGCCCGAAAACTACTTTTTGGCATCATCAGTTTGGCGCCGTCTGTGGGGACGAAAAGAATTTCCTTTTTCCAAAGCCATGCCGATCACCACAAAGTCAACAAGGCGACAAGATGGTAATCCCTCACGGGAGGGTGAGGGTAATCCTCCACCGACTAACCCTGCACCGAATGCTCCTACTCCCTCTCCTCAACAGATGCTGGAGACCATGCAGCAGCTGGTAACTCAGAACCAGCAGATATTGCAGCTCATGCTTGCAGGGCAGGGAGGAGCACTAGCTGGTGCAGGACCACAGGAAGTACCGCGCCCAGAGCAACCGGTTGCTCCACGCAGAGGGACACCTCACCCAGGTGCCCGTCCACATGGTGCCCGGGGCCGAGGCGCCGTCCGACACCATCCTCACCTGGGCGCCCAGGGTCAAGGAACAAACTTGGGCGCCCACGCCCTGGGCGCCCATCCTCATGGCACCCTGGGCGCCCACGCCCAGGGCACTTCTACTGGAGCTCCCCCTGTCCTCCCACACGGAAGACTCCTGGTCGACCCTCAAGGTCGTGCTCATCTCGACGTGCCTCCACCCCCAGGTGGAGCCCCAGGAGGGTCGCATCGCGGTGGACTTCCACCTCCTCCCTCTGCTCCCAATGATGAGGATCCTTCTTTTCAGGAGGGGGGAAGTGAAAACCATAGCCTAGAAGATGAGAGTTATCTCCAAGGCCAGTCCAGAGAGGCCCCCAATTGTTGGGATGAAAAGATAAAGGAAATGCAAAATCAGATTGGAAATGTCTTCAACGCCATGAAGGCACAGGTACCAGAATCAATAGACTACCTAGTACAACGAACGAACACACCGTTCAAAACCAGCGTGGCGAACTACCCACTTCCAAAAAAGTTCAAGATGCCAACCATGGAAACCTTTGACGGGACAAAAGATCCACTGGACCACCTGGAGACTTACAAAACTCTAATGCAACTACACAACATCTCCGACGAGATCATGTGTAGAGCATTCCCTACCACGTTGAAGGGTTCCGTAAGGCAATGGTTCTCCAGTCTCGCCCCAACCTCCATTTCCACCTTTGCAGAATTGAGTAAGTCCTTCGTGTCACATTTCATTGGAGGACGTCGCCACCAGAAGCCCGCTACACACCTGCTCAGCATAAAGCAGGACAAAAATGAAAGCCTCAGGAGCTATCTCACTCGTTTTAACGAGGAGGTACTCCAAGTAGAAGAGCCCGACGACAAGGTCTCCATGACAGCCTTCCTGGGAGGCCTTCGTTCTTCAAGCTTCCTCTTCTCGGTGATGAAGCGCCCGCCAAAGAGCTTTCCTGACTGCTGTTAAAAGCCCAGAGGTACATGAATGCTGAGGAAATCACCAGGGCTAGGCGAGGAGAGTCCTCCAGATCAGAGGGCAAGGGGAAGGAGCGAGACAGAGACGACAGAAAGGAGAACAGCAACAAGCGAAGCAGGACGGAGAGGATACTCGTCAAAGAGAGGCTCGGTCCAGCTCCTCAGAGAGACAGACAAGCCTTCACCCCCCTCAATGCCGTAGTCGGATACATCTTGTTACAGATCCAAGATGACCCCACGGTCAAATGGCCAGGGAAAATGAAGTCTTCCCCAAACCGCAGAAATCCAAACAAATACTGTCGCTTTCATCGCGACCATGGCCATGACACCGACGACTGCTATGAACTCAAGAAGCAGATCGAGGACCTCATCCAGCGTGGACACCTGCGCCAATATGTCGCTAGAAGGGCCCAAGCACCGTCACCACCTCGTCATCAAGAAAATCAACAGCCCTTCGGAGAGATTCAAACTATCTCCGGGGGATCGGCGGAATCGCTCTCAGCAATGAAGGCCCATGCTAGAAAGGCCAGACACACTGATGAAGCACGCCCGTCCAAAGCGCCTAGACATGGTGACGGCGAGGTCATTTCCTTCTCAGATAGGGACCTAGAAGGAGTACAGCTCCCCCACGACGACCCATTGGTAATCACCCTGACCATCGCCAATTTCTAGGTGCGTAGGATCTTGGTGGATAGTGGCAGCTCCGCTGATATACTATTCGCAGAGGCTTATGACAAGTTGAGCCTAGGCAGGGAAAGGCTACGACCTGTCAAGTCACCTCTCATTGGTTTCTCAGGGGAGAAGATGTACCCCCTGGGAGCAATTACGCTTCCAGTCACCGCGGGAGTAGCACCTCGAAGCTCCACGATCATGGTCAACTTTCTGGTGATAGACTGCCCGTCAGCTTACAACGTCATATTGGGACGACCTGCTCTCAACACGTTGAAAGCTGTCCCCTCCACCTATCACCTCATGCTCCGCTTTCCAACCTCTAATGGAGTCGGAGAGGTCAGGGGAAACCAGGTGGCTGCCAGGGAGTGCTATGTCTCCTCAATAAAGGACAAAAAGCAACAAGAGGCATTGCAAATAGAGACCCTTGATCCAAGGGATGACGCCACCATTGAGAGGGGAGAACCAGTCGAAGCACTCACCCCTATGGTCTTAAATGAAGACCTCCCTGATAGGAGAGTATACATTGGCTCTTTTCTTCCTGAAGATCTGGTCCGCCGTTTGACCAACTTTCTGAAGAACAACATGGACATCTTTGCATGGTCGCATGCGGATCTTGAAGGAATTGATCCCGAAGTCGCCACTCACCGCCTCAATGTCGACCCCCGCTACAAGCCTATCCGACAAAAGCTACGCGGCGCCTCCACTGAAAGGGCCCAAGCAATGGACAAAGAGGTCGGGAAGCTGATAGAGAATGGAGTTGTGAGGGAGGTGGCATACCCCGAATGGCTCTCGAATGTTGTGATTGTGACAAAGGCAAATGGGAAGTGGCGCCTATGCGTCGACTTCACTGACCTTAACAAGGCGTGCCCGAAGGACTGCTTCCCGTTGCCCCGGATTGATCTCCTCATCAACGCCACAGCGGGACATGAACTCCTCTCCTTCCTGGATGCTTATTCTAGATACAACCATATCAACATGCATCCCCCAGATCAAGAGAAGACGTCGTTCATCACCCCGAAGGGGACCTATTGCTACAGGGTCATGCCCTTCGGGTTGAAGAATGCAGGTGTAACCTACCAACGCCTGGTGAACAAAATGTTTCACTCACAGATTGGGCGGACCATGGAGGTTTATGTGACCGACATGCTGGTGAAGAGCCTCACCACCGCAGATCACATCAACCATCTCCAAGAAACTTTCAGTATTCTCAGGCTCTATCGCATGACGTTGAATCCTAAGAAGTGTGCCTTCGGCGTAGGGTCGGGAAAATTCTTGGGCTTCATGGTCAACCAAAGGGGGATAGAGGCGAATCTCGATAAAATCAAGGCTATACTGGACATGAGGTTGCCCACCTCCACCAAGGAGCTACAGCGCCTGAATGGAAGGGTGGCAGCACTCAGCAGATTTGTCTCCAAGTCTGCAGACAAGTGTTTGCCTTTCTTTAAAATCCTCAGAAAAGCTTTCGAGTGGGGACCTGAGGCTGAGGAGGCATTCCAAAAGCTTAAAGCATACTTGGCTGCCCCCCCTCTTCTTTCACATGCTGCACCCGGAGAAGTATTATATTTGTACCTCTCTGCTTCCCCCTCAGCAGTCAGCTCTGTCCTCATCAGAAATCATGATGGAGTGCAGAAGCCCATCTATTATGTAAGCAGAGCATACCGAGGGGCAGAGCCCAGATACTCGGAGCTGGAAAAACTGGCGCTCGCCCTCATCTCGACATCAAGGCGGTAGCGACATTATTTCCAGAGTGATACAATTGTTGCAGTGACTGATCAACCTTTGAAGAGAATACTAGGAAAGCCGGATGTATCCAGGAGACTCGTCAAGTGGGCAGTAGAGCTAGGAGAGTTTGATATCCAGTACCAGCCAAGGGCGGCCGTAAAAGCACAAGCCCTAGCGGATTTTGTAGCTGAGTTTACACAAATAGAAGAGGAGGCTGATGAACTCACCTCGCCCCTCCAAGGCGGCTCGCCACCATGCGAGGACAACCAAGGGGTAGCCTGCACATCTCCAGATCTCCAGGCCTCCGCGGGGGACCAGGCACCGCTGGGTACCCAGGGCAGTCCCAGCAGCCCTGGGCGCCCAGGCACCCCCGACTGCCCTAGGCGCCAAGGCACTCTCAACCAATGGCAATCAAGCAACTTCTGCCTCGAGCACCCCGTTGCTCCCTGTTTCTCAGTCTGGCGCCCAGAGTCCCTCGGTACCACTATGGAAACTTTATGTTGATGGCTCCGCGACCAGTAATGGAGGTGGAGCGGGCCTCGTTTTGATCAGTCCCGATGGCACACCCCTCAAGTATGCAGTGAAGTTCCACTTTACAGCTTCCAACAACGAAGCTGAGTATGAGGCTCTCCTCTCTGGTTTGAAGTTGGCCCTAGAAATGAACGCCCGATACCTCACCGCTTACAGCGATTCTCAACTGATAGTGAATCATGTAAAGGGCGAGTTCGAAGCAAAGGAAACAAGAATGCAAGATTATCTCAGCATAGTAAAAAAGTTGATCCTGCAATTCCAGCACTTCAAAATCAGTCATATCCCTCGGGAGAGTAACATTGTTGCCGATGCACTTGCCAGGCTCGCCTCATCCATAGAGACATCACCAGGAGAACCAGCATTCTTGGACACCAGCTCGAACCAAGCTAGTTGAATGAAAGCACTGCAAACATCAACTGTGCTACAGCTGAAATGAGTTGGATGGTCCTAATAAGGGCGTACCTTCAAGAGGGTACACTGCCAGAGGACCCCCTTGAGGCGAGGAAGCTGAGGATGAGAGCTTCCAAGTTTACACTCTTGCAAGATATCCTCTACGAAAAAGGCTACTCTTTACCACTGTTGAGGTGCCTCTCTCCCGAAGAAGCTGATTATGCCCTGCGGGAAATCCACGATGGGATTTGTGGGAACCACTCAGGCGGGCGTTCCCTTGCTCACAAAGCACTTAGGCAAGGTCTCTTTTGGCCCAGCATGCTAGCAGACGCCAAAGAATTTGCCAGAAAATGTGACAAGTGACAGCGCTTTGCCACTGTGTCAAGGCAGCCCCCTGAGGAACTCACTACCATCATGAGCCGATGGCCTTTCTCCAAGTGGGGAATCAACATCCTAGGTCCCCTTCGTGTGGGCAAAGGACAATGCAAATTTGTGGTGGTCGCCATCGACTACTTTACAAAGTGGGCGGAGGCGGAGCCCTTCGCGAGGATCACAGACTCCGAAGTGAAGGACTTTGTCTTGAAAAACATAGTTTGCCGCTTTGGGATCCCGCATGCGATCGTCAGTGACAATGCAAAACAATTCGACAATAGACTTTTCAATTCGTTTTGCTCCGATCTTCAGATAAAGCAGCCCCATTCTAGCCCGGCACATCCACAAGCAAACGGACAGGCAGAGGTCATGGTGAGAATGGTCCTGCGTAACCTGAAGACAAGGCTCGAAAGAGCGAAGGGACTTTGGGTAGACGAGCTTCCGGGAGTACTATGGGCCTATCGGACCACGCCAAGAGCTCCAACCGGGGAAACCCCTTTCTCTCTCGCCTTTGGGACTGAGGCAGTCATCCCGGTTGAGATTGGGGTCCACTCTCTTAGGGTCCAGTACCACGACCACGACACCAATGAGAAGGGGCTTCGCATCAACCTCGACTTGATGGATGAAGCAAGGGAGATGGCCAACGTCCGCAATGCAGAATATAAGCAGCGCTTGGCAAAATATTATAACTCAAGAGTAAAGCCTCGCCCCCTCCAACCCGGAGATCTGGTCCTTAAAAAGGTAATCCTTGCCACGAAGGATTCTCGCGAAGGCAAACTGGGCCCGAATTGGGAAGGTCCTTACCTCATAACAGAGGTGGTAAGACCAGGCACTTATAGGATTCAGAATTCGGAAGGGAAAGTCCTACCTCATCCAATGGCCAACGTCCACAATGTAGAATATAAACGGCGCATGGCAAAATATTATAACTCAAGAGTAAAGCCTCGCCCCCTCCAACTCGGAGATCTGGTCCTTAAAAAGGTAATCCTTGCCACGAAGGATTCTCGCGAATGTAAACTGGGCCCGAATTGGGAAGGTCCTTACCTCATAACAGAGGTGGTAAGACCAGGCACTTATAGGATTCAGAATTCGGAAGGGAAAGTCCTACCTCATCCATGGAATGCAGAGCACCTGAAGAAATATTACCAGTGACACATGAAGGGGAAAAAACAGTAAAAAAAGGGGAGTTCAATTTTTTTTAGCACTTTGTAAAATGTTCTTTTATCATGAGCAGTGGATAAATAAAGTTCTATATTTTATTCATTCCAATAGTTAGGCCACAAAATTGCCTTCTCAAAAAAAAAAAAAAAAAAAAAAAAAAAAAAAAACTACATGTAATGAAACGTATCAAAGTCTCCTATACCCTAGTCACTCTCATGGCTCCCCTCCTCCTCGCCATCCTCTTCATCCTCCTCGCCATCCTCTGTGTCATCAGGCTCCTCGGTTGGCAAAAAGCCTGAAAGGTCGAGGTCAGGGAAAGCAGCAGAAATCTTCCCTCGAAGCTCCCCATACCCATCAATGAAGGCATAGGCGACGCCCTCTGCTAGCTCCTTCTCAGCCTGAGAAGCTTTATCACACGCCACCTTCATCTCTGTCGCCACGACAGTCTCTCTGAGCGACGCCCTCTCGTGGGTCTGTGCAAGCTCAGCCTCCATGAGCGAAGCCCTCTCGAGGGCCTTCACCAGCTCAGTCTCTGCCCTGGTCGCCCTCTCGCGGGATGACAAGAGCTCATTCTCTGTCCTTGTTGCCCTCTCGCGGGATGACAAGAGATCAGCCTCTGCCCTGGTCGCCCTCTCGTGGGCGGACGAGAGCTCGGTCTCGAACCTGGTCGCCCTCTCACGGGCCGTCGCAAGATCAGCCTCGAAAGCTCCCCTGGCAGCTTCAAGAGCAACAATCTTCCTCTGAGCAATGGAGAGCTCCTTTTGCATGCTCTCATTCTCCTGCTTCAGCTGAGTGTTGTGTCGGGCCCTTGACAATAAGCAGACGGACGCAGTGCAAGTCTGGAGCCATAAGAAACAAAGAAAATGAGAGCACACACATAAAAAAAAGTCTGGAGAAAAGGAAACAGAAAGCCTTTACCTGAGCCAGACCCTCTAAGAACGTATCAATGACCCTCTCGGTACCCAAAGAATTGATCTGCGTGACCTCAGGAGGAAACACAAATCTCCCAAGCTTTTCTCGAATCACCAGCGGGTTACCCAGCATGGGACCAGTCCAAGTTGGTGCCCCTGCAGAAGTCCACGAGCGTGAGGGACACGAAGGAGGGGCAGAAGGTACAGCTGGAGAGGAAGACCCCGGAGCAGCAATGGCAGAAGAGGTCGCTGGCAGGGGCAACACTGTGGGAGAGGCCGCCCGACGGGAACACAGCCGTGCCCCCGCTGAAGGGGTAGATGCGAGAGAGTTGGCCCTGAAAGACACTGGCAGGGAGTTCCCCCTTATGGTGCTGTCTACCCTCGCCGCCTTAGAAGGAGGGGCACTCCTACTCAAAGGGCGAGCTCCAGAAGGATGGGTACTCTTACTTGAAAGGAGAGCCCCGATCATCTCTCTATCTACTGCTGCAGAAGCAAAAATGTCATTTAAGCATGGAATATCAATAAAAAAAAAGGAAAGGAAAGCAGAAGTGAAGAAGTACTTTTTCTTTTCACGGGAGGTATCTGAGAGGGGCCACTAGCCCCACTAGCTCCGCTGACTCCATCACTCTCTTTGGGTAAGAGAACCCCCAAGTCTTTTTCAGGATAATCCCTCACGGCCTGCAGCTTCCATTCCTGACTCATGGAGAGCACCGGCGTATCTACAAAAGGGCAACGGGTAAGCACATAAAGAATATTAATAAAGGGAAAGAGTACAAGTGAGTGGCTTACCAAGTCTCCTGGCGTCTCCCCATCGAGTTGGCACCAAAGCCCGGTCTGTCTCGGAAGCCCACTCTCCGCCAGCAAATAAGAAACGAGATTTCCAGCTATGGCAGTTAGAGCGCAATCCTGTAAGCAACTTGTCGCCCCTCGAGGTGAAATAATACCATCCCCTGTTAGGGGCCGGGGACTCGCTCAAGTTATAAGCCGCGTGGAACTCCACTGGTGAAGCGTCCTCGTCATGCACTCTCCTCCACAATGCAAGGAAACCCAGCAAGACTCTCCATCCATTTGGTGCTAACCGCCCAGGAGTCAGATAAAAGTAGTGGAGAATACGGCAAATGGAAGAGAGCATGGGAAACCTCAATCCTACCTCAAGCATCTCCTCGTAAATTACAATGTCGCCCGACGAATCGTCACAAGCGGACTCATCCGCCTCAGCCCAACGGCATAACACCGTGGGGGGAATGTGATAGGCAGCCACAATTCTAAAAACATCACTATCAGTAGTGAGCAAGCTGAAAAGAGTACTCACCTTGGACCCGTCGTCGTCGACGACCACCTTTCCTCGATATTTTTTACGACGAGAACGTGCCGTGCCCACCTCCGTGGCGCCAGTACTCACCTCTCCATCAATTGTAGGCTGGGTCGGACTCCCCACTGCCGGAGTGGGGGCGCCCAAGGAAGGGGCTTCCTGTCCACCACGCCCAACAGCAGCAGGGGCTGCACGCCCAGCACCAGTAGCAGGGGCTGCACGCCCACTAGTAGCGAAGGCTGCACGCCCAGCAGCAGGGGCGCCCAGGCCCCTGCCTTGCTCGCCGCCCGCTATCTCGTCGCCGGCGGCCGGGGCACCCCCGCCTGGGGCACCCTATCCAGCCACCACGCCAGCGATGCCAGCAGGTCCAGTAGCAGGGGCGCCCAGGCCCCCGCCCGACGTCAGCAAGTGCAGCAGTAGGGGCACCCCTTGCCTGGGTGCCCCGTCTCTCCACAGCAGCAAACACGGCAGCAGGGGCGCCCCCTGCCTGGGCGCCCCGTCTTTCCTCGACAGCCACCGGGTGAGCAGCATGCACAACAGGCTCGGGCGCCCCGGACGTAGCCACCAGGCGAGCAGCAAGCACGGCGGGCGACGCAGGCGCTGGCCGCCCAGGCTCGGTCGTCCCAGGCGCAGGCCGCCCGGGTGCGGGCAGACTGGCTCCTCGTGCAGGTCCGGCGACGGCGGGCGACGCAGAGGGAACAGTCGCGCGGGCTGCTCCTTTTCTCCCTCCATTGCCCAGTTCTTCCACTTCTTCTTGGCACCCCAGGGTGGCTGCCTCTTCTTCCATGATGTTTTTTTTTTTTTAGGAATAAGAAGAAAATGCAAGTAGCTGCCCCTTCTCCTTTATTTCTTTGAACAACAAAGGAATGCAAGTGGCTGCCCTCTCTCCTTTTTGACAGGCAGAAGATAAAAAGCTCTCTTAGGAAGAAGATGAACAACTAACAAGAAGAAGATAAAAAGAAAAAGCCCCAAATGAAAAGCAAAATGGGCAAAAGCCCTCTCTATTTATAAACTCTTGCTCTAGGGTTTTCAAAGGAGAAAGAACACTAAGCCAGGAGAACAAAGGAGAAGAGACCTGAGCCACAAGAACACTTCTGAAAAAGTTAAAAAGGGAAAGAATCGTCGGAAGCACTCTTCTTTGGAACCCCGAATGCGGAGATGGATAGTGTTTGGGAAAACAGTAAACGCTCAGCATGAAAAAGCCTGGATATTCAAAATATCTCCTGTCACTCCCCCGAACCAGAACCTCGAGGGCGGGAATGGGATTTAGCATAAATATATTTTTCTCCAAAGATCCGCGTGTGTGAAGACAACACATCCCAACACATTCTGAATATTTTGAGGAAGCATTTGTGGCGTTGCGACCCGAAGTTCGTGGCCATCGGATTCCGCGTCGCACTCAACCTTTAGCATATAGCTATCATATCAGACTGGAGTAACCATCACAATAAATTACAGAGTTGACAGTAACAGGATATTACATTCCCATATACGTTCAAGTTACAATTATCAATGTACATTAATTAAGAATCCCAAGAAAAGGCTAATAAAAGCCATACAACAAAAAGCTATAATCACTACCCCAAATATGATGTAGCTCCGATGTCAAGCTCAATGTCTACATGACATAGCCGACAAAACAACCTGCAAGGCATGGCTCCACAGCCAACAAAACACTCAACTCGGGGCGAAGAAATCTGAACCTGAGTACCAAAAGTAGTGGGTCAGACACGACGGTCTGGCAGGTGGATGAAAAGATAATAATATACTGAAGAATAAAATATAAGATAAATCATGCTATTCGATCAAATGCTGCATATAATTAAACGGGTGCAAAGTCGGGAATCTCGGGGAAAACCTGTATTCATTTCAAGCATGGGTAAAACATGAATATCTAATAAAACATGTGTTCATCTACATCATCTATAATCATAGATATTTGACAATCAGGTGTTCGTCTAAAACATGTATAAATATAGTGGTTTGACAAAACAAACGTTCATTTGAGACTTAGGTAAAAACATAAGTATACAACAAACCAGGTATTCATAGCAGTCTGGCAAAACCAATGTCCATTTGAAACATATGTGAAAATACGGATATTTAACAAACCGGGTGTTCATTTAAAACATGTGTAACCAAAGAAATCTGACAAAACTAGTGTTCATTTAAACATATTTCAACACATGGATATTTAACAAACCGGGTATCATTTAAAACAGGTATAAACGTAGGGATCTGGCAAACAAGTGTCATTTGAAACATATTTCAAAGCATGGATATTTAACAATCGGGTAATCATTTAAAACAGGTATAAACATAGGAATCTCACAAGCCAAATGTCATTTAAAACAAAGCACGGATATTTAAGAATTCGGGTATTCATTTAAAACATGTGTAATCACATAAATCTAGTAAAACCATCGATCGTTTGAAACATATGTAAAAGCATGGGTATTCGCCCAACCGGCATTCATTTAAAACATGTGCGGGTACAAAGAACAGAAGACAATATAATAATAACTGAATTTACATTGGAGAATATTAACACTTGTTTAAATAACAACTTTCATAAAGGAAACGAATCATTTATCGGAAAGCAAGTAAGCAATATAAAACATGTCGGATATCCAAGGAATCGGGAACTGGCAAGATGGCAATCACAAGAAGCTAAGTCCTCTATCACCGAAGTGACAAGAGTATAACGGGACGTTGGTCTCAGTCACACAAGGTGAGGAGACTCAACACAAATCATATATACAATATAAATACACGGGAACGGGACCACGGTAGCGAATCGGGTATCAGGACGGGACCACGGCAATAACCGGGTATCGGGATCCAAAATACAGCTGGCGGGACGGGAGAGGGATCTCCAAGTCGGTGGATCAAACCGACAAGGTATCCAAGCTTAGTGATGCCGACTCATAGGTCAAATAACAAAGTGGGACATATGCAAGTAAATCAAGTACAATAAATAAACGGGTAAAACGGGGGTGCTCAAGGGCACACTGTCACATCATGTCGGGCAATACATTTCGGGACAAATAACTGTTACTAGTGTAATTTCAATGCTTTCGGGAAACAAGTCATGTGATGTAAATCTCGGGAAATGAGGAAATATAATGCACTATACCATTTCGGGAAGAATATTGATTTCAAGATCTATTTAAGTGAATAGGGGTCCCGTATGTCGATTATAATAATTACTTGGTACTCCTTGAGTTTGAAGACATTCCGGGCTCCTTATGCACTTTTACTATTTTCACAACTTAAAATGAGCTTATGGGTAGTACTAGATGTTACAATAGCAAAAATGAAGATTATAAACGGTCCATCCTAGGCATGACATTAATCCGGAAACATCGAGCAACCTATTCAGTCACCGAAAGGAATAGAATTCGCGATAACCAACGGAAAGACTTGTGTTTAGATATAAAGAAGATATCGCGTCGTTCCATCCCGTTCAAGATTGAAATGGATTGAACTTCGATGCCACCGAACCAACCGTGAGGCGTGTCGGCTCAAGACATTCTCACACATGGTCCAAACAGTCCAAAAAGGGTAGCCAGTGTCCCACCTAAAACCGAGAATCAGTGCCTAGATCATCACCATTCTTTCCTTTTAGTTCCCTAGTCTTAGAGACATTAGATTAGGGTACAATTGGTCTTAACACTAAGGTATATACCCCAAGGACTCATAGAAAGCCCAAAGGTTTCAAAAAAAACAATATCAAATTTCACTGAGGTCCGATCGATCGTCCTGAAAAGCCTCCCAGTTAAAGACAGTCCGATCGATCGGACCTGGGCGTGCAGGTCCGGGAAACACTTGATTTTTCCTTCCTTTTTCCTTTCCTTTCCAACACTTAAACAATGACATAGAACTATAAACAAGATGACTAAAATACATGTTTCCAAGACAATAATATGAGCTAAAGAGCTCCTCATTTCAAATTTCTCCCTTTCCATTCTTTCCATTCACAACAAATCTCAAGGTGGAGAAAACTCATTCATGTGAAACCATTTGAAACCTTGACAATATGATGCATACATTTTCCAAGCATGAACAAGAGGGAAATAAACTCATCAATAAGCACATTTCGAAATCAATATTAATCATAGTGAACACTTACTTGGATGACCTTCAAATGAAGAGAGCTAGCTCAAGGGAGGTCTCTAGGTTGGGAGATTTCTCCAAAAATGGTATCAATAGGGAGCCATGGTGAAGAGGAAGAAGAAGATGGTCTCCATTTCTTGATTGATGAACTATTGGTATGGCTTGGAGATGAAGAAGCAAGAAGAAGAAGAGAAGCACAAGGAACCCTAGGTTCAGCTGGTTTGTGCTGGAGCAATGGAGGGTGAAATGAACAATGAAGGGGGTGGGTTCTCTTATGTTAACAAAGGAGGTTGGGTCCCACAACTTAAGGGACTAGTTTGGCTGAAATCATCTAATTCGGTACCTCGGACGAAGTCGACGAAGAAGGAAGAAATGATCGTCGAAATATCTAGTTTCCAAAAAGTATATGTTTCGTGGGTTTCGGGAATATCAAGTTTTGGGTACAGATTTGGTGTGCAATGACTGTTTTGCCCTCCGGGCTGGAAAACTGATTTTCGGAGTTTCGAATGGGTATGGAGTGAATACGAAGGTTGTAGAGAATAACAAAACAAGTCAAATGAGGCTAAAACAAGAATTATCGAGAATTTAGAATAACCTCCCAATCACGCGCAAAGTCACTAAAAGAACCCCCAAAGGGCCCCACTAATCACAAGGCCCTCAAAATTCCCCAAAACTAGAGAAAACCCATTCTAACTCACAAACTCAACCCAACAAATACTAATCCCACTAAAAGAAACTAATCCACAAATAAAACAACACTAATCCAAGAGATTAGGGGTCGGGTTCTCACATCTCCCTTTCAAAGTTTTCTTTGGCGCGAGACATTGAGAGGAAAATGATGGGCTAGGCCCAAATGACTCGGTCCACGATGGCGGGTCAGGTCAAAGTGACCCAAGTCTGTGATGAGCCCGGGTCTAAATCCACTCATTAAGGGCTGGGTCCAGATCCACTGAATGAAAAAGTCAGCGTGTCGTTCCATCTACCTGCTTTACCAAGTCGTGCGGAGGAGATCTTACCTGCTCTTCTATTGAGGGCGGTTCGAAAGACTCCAACAGAATGGAGCGTACATCGCTGGAGAATTGTCCCCATCCGTTAAGGGAAGATTATAAAAAGAGAGTCCTATCAACACTGGAAAGCAAGGAACTCTTATCTACTTTTACACCCTCGTTGTACTCTTCTGAATTGTAATCTTTACATCGGAGAATAGTAAATCACCAAATTTGAAGTGGACGTAGGTCACACTGACCGAACCACTATAAACCCTCTCTCTCTCCATTAATTTTCACATTAATTGCTTTAATCTTGACCGGTGGTGCCCGAAAACTACTTTTTGGCATCATCAAATTTGATACTTTAAAGTCAGGTATTGATAATGTGGCATTAGGTTGTGTTTTACTCGGGCAAAATGGAGAAATGGACATGATAGATGAAGCAGATTATGGAAAGGCTTCTTATAGAACCAAAGTACCCAGCCTGTTAGAACAGCATGTTAATGAAGTTACTGCAATGGAAGATATCACGATGTCTCTTTGTCAGGAGAGGTATGTGTCTACACTTCTACCAAACAGTCCTATCACAACTTTAGGAGAGATGCCTCTAATTGACCAAGAAGGATTTCCTAGATCTATGGATGATGCAGATTATGGGAGGTGTCGCGACCCCGGACCGGAAATCCGGGATTAGGACTAATGAATAATGATTAATGATGATTATCTACATCAAGAATATACCATTTATTTAATTTCCCACAGGTGTCCGCGGTGAGGATATCACAACCATACCTGAATATTTCTTTTAAGTGCGGAAGCATGTAGCAAATCAAATAGACAACTATCTCTAGTCATGCAAGCATTAACATCAAATATCAAAACTGTATCAGAATGAGCAATGATCTATAGCATGTTTCCAAAAAATAGTTAAAGTTTATCAAAAGATATTTTAGTTACATTCCCCAAAATTAGAAGCCAACAAAGGCCAATATGACAAAATAATAACCTAAAAGAATGGTTAATAAGTTCTCCCCAAAATGTTACGCCTCTTGTAGCAATCCGATGTCTACATGACATCGTCAACACGCCACTCAACTAAAGGTTGCGGCTCACCTACCGCCTCCTTTGGCTCCTCCTCAAGGAAACCGGCAACGGGACCTGAGTACCAAAGCAAAAGGGTTAGAGACGACGGTCTGGCAAGAGAGTGAAAAGATACAACCACAAATAATAGATGAAATATCTCGGAAAGCAAGGAAATCTGTTTAAGCAAGAACTCTCATAAAATAGATAAATCATTTGCTAGAAAACGTATAAACAAGATAAAACATATGAGGTAACCAGGGAATCAGGAACTAACAAGATGGCAATCACATAAAGCTAAGTCCTCTGTCACTAAAGTGACAACAGTATCACGGGATGTTGATCTCAGTCGCACAAGGTGAGGAGATTCAACGCAAATCATATATACAATATAAATATACGGGACGGGACCACGGTAGCGAACCGGGTATCGGGATCCAAACTGCAGCTGGCGGGACGGGAGAGGAATTTCCAAGTCGGTGGATCAAACCGACAAGGTATCCAAGCTTAGTGATCACTACACCAAAAATCGGAAATTGGAACGGAAAAGCGTTCCTAATCCTTCTGTTCCTAATCCGTTAAAGTGTTCCAATTTCCGTTCCAATTTGGATTAGGAACGGTTGGTACCAAATTGGAACGGAAATTGGAACACTTTAACGGATTAGGAACAGAAGGATTAGGAACGCTTTTCCGTTCCAATTTCCGATTTTTGGTGTAGTGGATGCCGACTCATAGGTTAAATAACACATCGATACATATGCAAGTAAATCAAGTACAAGTAAATCAATGAACGGGCAAGAATATTCAAATGCATAACTTTCATTTCATATCGGGCAATACTCTTCGGGACAAGTCAATGTTACTAGTGTAACCATCAAGCTTTCGGGAAAACAGATCTTGTAAAGTAAATCTTGGAAATGAAGAAATAAAATGAACTATAACAATTCCGGGAAAAATTTTAATTTCAAGATCTATTTAAGTGAATAGGGGTCCCGTATATCAATTATAGTCATTATTACTTGGTACTCCTTGAGTTTGAAGACATTCCGGGCTCCTTATGCACTTTTACGCTTTTCAAAACTTTAAATGAGCTTATGGATAGTACTAGATGCTATGACAGAAAAATCAAGACTATAAACGGTCCATCCTAAGTATGATGTCAACCCGGAACCATCGAGCAACTTACTCAGTCACCGAAAGGAATAGAATTCACGATACCCAAGGAAATAGACTTCGCATTTAGGTATGAAGAAGATATCGTGTCGTTCCATCCCGTTCAAGATTGAAATAGATTGAACTTCGATGCCTCCGAACCAACCGTGAAGAGCATCGGCTCAAGACGTCCTCACATATGGTCAAATGAGTCCAAGGAGGGTAGCCAAGGTCCACAAAAAAAAATAATATCAAAACCCACTCGGTCCGATCGATCGGCCAAATTTCTGTCCCAGATACGGACAGGTCCGATCGATCGGCTCAAAAAGCCTTACAGTTAAAGACAGTCCAATCGATCGGCCTGCACGTCCGATCGATCGGACCTGGGCGTGTAGCAGGTCCGGGAACTTGATTTTTTTCCTTTTTGTTTCCTTTCCTTCCAACACATCAACAACCACATATAGCTATAAACAAAATGACTTAAACACATGTTTCCAAGACATTAAATGAGGCTATCAAGATGCATAAAGATCATTTATTTCAACCATAAAAGGAATCAATGAAAACATGAAAATCCATAAATGCTTCACCAAACCATTTGAAACTTAAAAACACTTCATCATTCACTTGCCTCAAATCCAAGCTAGCTGAAATCAAGCCTCTATTCACTTCTATAGCTCAAAGCCAAGCTACAATAAAAAAAAACCCCAAAACAACCCTAAAATGGGTTACACAAGGAATGAAAATGAATGAACTAACAATAATGCAAATGTAGCTTCCCTAGGGCTAGAAGACTAGAAATCTAGAAGTTGAAGAAGAACACTTACTTGGATGACCTTCAAATGAAGAGAGCTAGCTCAAGGAAGGTCTCTAGGTTGGAAGATTTCTCCAAAAATGATATCAAGATGAAGCTTGCAAGATGAGGAAGAGGTTGATGATCTCCATTTCGAGTTTGGTGCAAGATTGGTGAGGATTGGAGAAGGAGAAGCAAGAAGAAGAAAGAGTTGCTCACCAAAACCCTAGTTCCCTCTCTTGTGCTGGAAAAATGAAAATGGAGAAGGAAGGGAAGGGTCTCCTTTGTTAACAATTGAGAGGTTGGGTCCCACAACTTAAGGAACTAATTTGGCTGAAATCATCTCTCTCGGGTCCTCGGATGAATTCGACGAAGAAGGAAGAAATGTTCGTCGAAATATCTAGTTTCCAAAAAGTATATGTTTCACGGGTTTCGGAAATATCAAGTTTTGGGTACAGATTTGGTGTGAAATGACTGTTTTACCCTCAAGGCTATGAAATCGCGTTTCGGGATCTCAAATGGGGACGGGATCAACATGAAAGTTGTAGGGATCATCAAAATGAGTAAAACGGGATTAAAATCATGAATGTGAAAACCTCCGATAAATCCTCAAACATATGCAATGTCATGAAAGGGAACCCCCAAAGGGCCCTACTCACACAAAGCAAATCAAAATCCCCAAAACTATATCAAAAGCTATTCCAAACCCAACTTAGTCAAAAACACTAATCAAACTTAGCACTAACACGCAACTTAATTAGCACTAATCGGGTTCACTCGGGTCGGGGTCTTACTGGAGGGCTTCTAATAAGACAGAATTAGTAAACCCTCATGGTAAGAGTGTTAAGGAAGTTACTGTATCGAAAGTTATAGCGGCACCAATTTTTCAGGAGAGCTCTGAGTGTGAGGTTTTGCACAATAGTGCAGTCAGTGCAGTGGAGGATCCTCCTGTAGCTCCTATAGTTGTCGAAGAAGGATCCGAGGAGTCTGATATTTTGAAGTCAGGTGCCCTTGATGCAACCTCAAAGAGAGATTCGAAGATTAATTTTCACTCACATAAGGACAAGCATATCAATCTCATCGAGTCTTCTAGTCAGGATGCTACATATGAGGTAGATGGTGAGAAAGCTTCTGATAAAGCTCCAAAAGCAAGTCCACTTGAAAGGACTGTTAAGGAAGTTGACACTTGGAGACCAGTTTGTCCAGAGAGCTCTGTATCCTAGCTTTTGCAGATTAGTGCGGTTGCAGAAGTTGTGCAGAAGCCTGTTTCCTGTTTGATTGTTGAAAAACGATCCCAGGAGTATAATCTTCTGAAGTCAGGTATGCCTAATTTGGCCTCAAGGAGTCATTTGAGAAGGAATTGCCGCTCTATCTTTCGTAGAGATATCGATTTTGTTGATTCCTCTAGTCATGGTACTGAATTGAGTTGTGGAATGCTGAAGCAATCCAGAGAAAGGGACATCATAGATGAAGTAAATGATGGGAAAGCTTCTAGTGACATTGAAGTAGCCAGTCCATGTGGAATGGATGTTGCGATAGCTAACAAACAGAGAGCTATCAGGTTATCTGTTCCTCAGGACAGTTCTGCATTCACGCTTTTTCTGACTGGTGCAATCACTTCTGTTGAAGGGAAGTGTAGAGCTCTTACAGGTATCAAAGAAGGATCTCAGGAGGTTGCCTTGAAAGAGGATCATATAAGGGATCTCCGGCCTCGTCTCCGTGAGCATATCAATCTTGTTTTGACAGCTGTTGGATGGGGGTTGTTACACGGGAAAGGAAGTATAGGCCTTCTTATTTTGATACCGTTTTTTCCACACCGAAGGAGAAACTTATTTGTAAACTTCCTAAGGCTTGAAGATCATGTGGTAAGAGCTTGTTTCGTGGTGGCATACGTTCAGTACAAAAAGAAAACATGCGGGAATGGGCAGATGTCAATGAGCTTTGGAGTGACTTGTCAATTACCCTAGCGTACATTGAAAAAGAAATGCAGGAAATCAAAACGTCTCTGTCATTGGCACAACAGTGGATTCTTCTGGATCCTTTTGTTACTGCTGTGTGCATTGACCGAAGGATTGGTGTCCTGAGATCAGGAAGGCCAGTAAGAGCTGTTAAAGGTGTTTCTATCGTCTTGAAAAAAGAATGTGACATATTTTTTAAAGCTAAACGAAAGGGTAGAATGAAAAATCAGCTTGTTGGAATCTGTGGAGATCATGTTGGCAGAATAAATGAGAGTTCGGGAGCAGCTCTTCAGTCAGCTATTATGAGTAACCAAATGGATACTTGCTTCCATATTACTCCATTAGTTACTAAACATAGCGAGTGGAATTTGTCAGCCAATGAGCTGAAGAGAATAACAACATTATTCGGTGATGACTCAGCAACACTATATTTGAAGCAATCAAAGCCTCATGATATAAAATTGGATGAAAGTGTTTGTATGGACAAAATTGTTGCGTGCAGTTGCACAACACAAGGGGAACTAACAGCCCTTGATTTGAATCTTGAAATTGATGAGATGGATAAACGGGAGATAAAGCAACAGATTGATAAAAGTATAATGCCTTATGAACATACTCAACAAAGTGAAAAACCAATTACTATCAATCAGATGATATATCATCATCCCCAAGAGGAGAAGGCATGCCATAGAATGATTGAGCTGTATAAGGATGAGGTGCTTCATCAGGGGAGCACTCAAGATATTTTTGAGGTTTCCATGCTTCCAAAATTGCAATCTTCCCTTTTCCGGAGAGACTTTAACACAGGGGGCTTAAAGCGGGCTAGTCATCTTGATGATGTGACTGGGAGTGCCTTTGAAGGTTCAAACTTCAAGATGGAGTATGCATCCACAGCCGTCCGAGGAACTGTTTATGTAGAAGAGAGATAGAAGAAGCCCAAAAAGAAGTATGGGCATGCAAGGAAGAAGCTAAAAAGAACTTATAAAGTGAAAGCAATCAATTCCAGTGGGGAGCACCAGAAGATTGGTCAAGCTGCATCACAAAGCATTGAATCACAATGTTCCAATTTCATAAATTTAGATGGGGGGCAAGAAGATACCACCCCAGTTAATTTGAAGAAATGCCGGAAATGCTATGGTAGTATGATAGCCTCTTTACACAAGGGAAAGTTGCTTTTAGTAAATCAGCAGTCTGAAGGTTCCATGGCTGAGCAGCAGATATCTTTTATTTATCCACATGGGAATTTGTGTCATAGGATGGATGGGAACTTCCATGAAGATGTGCTTGCTCATGAGAAGACGCAGCCAGCCAAAAAAATTTCTGGTATGGACGATGAGATTGATAATAATCTAGAGTTTTCATCCCGCCCAGAAAAGCCTATTATTACATATGTTTCAAAATTTGCCAGAGGTGCTGCATCTGCTGGAGGACTAGAAATTGGTTTGACAAAACCAAGAAGTAAGAAGTCTAGGAGGATATCAGAAATTAAAGCTGCCAAACCATACAGTGAGCACAAGTTCGGTCTACCCATGCCTCAGATGGTTGATTCATAAGATGTTGATTTCACAAATTTTGATAAAGTAAATAATGACATAAACCATGGTCAATTTAGAAACAGCCAGAAATACCTTATGAGTAATATCAGGAAAGGGAGTGCCAAAGCATCATTTGTCAGTTCTACCCAGTGCCAATGCATGAACTCGTCTAAATTTACGAGTTCTCAAGCCCTGGGCTCTGCTTTCAAAGATTTGTTTGCTGTCACACATAATGGAAAGAGCCAATTAAAGCTCAAATGTGAGAACACTATTGATGAAGTCTCTTTTTGTTGTGCAATTGATGAGTCTGTGCATCCTCAAGCTAACAGAAAATTTTCTAAGATGAAAAAAATCTATATTTCGCAATAAATATGGACACAACAAATTGAGTGCATGCCGATTGATGATGATGATCTGTTGATTTCAGCTATCATAGGAAACAAATATTTCAGCTGTAACAGTAAACTAAAGGGTGCAAGAAATCCCAAAAGTCAAAAGGGTAGTCGCAAATTGCTTGTACAAATTCCTAGGAAAGGTGCAAAGATGGGTGGGAAGCTTTCTATAGGAACAAGAATAGTACTGTCGTGGTTGCTTGATGTTGGTGTTTTGTGCGTGAATGATGTGATCCAGTATCAGAACCCAAAGGATGGTGAAGTGGTAAAACATGGGCGGATAACTCGGGATGGACTGTTCTGTAATTGTTGCAACAGGTTGCTTTCTGTTTCTGAGTTTAAGGTTCATGCAGGTTTCAAGCATCCAAACAACTCCATCAACAAGAGCAACAAGAAAGTGGTTTAAGTAGATTAATATCATCTAAATAGTGTTGTCATAATATATACAACTTGTACAATGCTTTACTTCCGACCAAAAGGCCATGCAAGGCCAGCATTTGCACTGCTCGACTATTGCACTGCTCGACTTAGTGGAAATCTCTTTAAAAAAACTCAATTGATGATATGGTCATCTGAGATGACGATATCATTAATCAATATGGAGGATTGGGCACCAATTTCTAATCACAAGTTAATTTAACTAACTGATGCAAATCTAGATATATTCAAATTCTAAATGAATCAGAATTTCAAAGGAAAAACATTGCAAAATTTATGATGTTTGAAAGAGTTGACGATATCATGAACTGAGTTGACGATATCGTCAACTCCGAGATGACGATATCGTCAGCTGAGTTGACGATATTGTCAACTAGGGTATTTTCGTCAAAATAAAAGGTACGAACAACTCATATGTAGTTTTGTTGTTTTTCTTCATAAAACTGTTAAACCAAAATATAATCTTAATTATTTCATAAAAATTCCTATTTTATAACTATATATCTGAAATGTATTATTATACAGGGATACATTATATACCTGGGTAGTATAGGTTTATTTGGATTCAAACTCGATCCATTCCACCCAGTCCAATTATCAATTGGACCCAAAATGTGTACTCACAATTCACTCAAAATGTGTCTGTGCTCCATGGCATCTCTATTCTCTACTCCCACTTCTGGCCCTTCTTCCAGTAGTGATGTTTCTACCCAAAAATATATATGTTAGCCCCCTTTTAATCAGGTGTTGAGCAAAATGGTTTTTCCTTTTTCTTTATAGAAAAATAAAAAAGGGTTTCCTTCTCTCCCATTGGAATATCAAAAGGGATCAGTGCCCCCACCACACAGTCGCCAGCACTTTATTGGAGTTAGCCAATGCATATTCCATGAAAACTACTTACCCTCAATCCCTTATAGGAAAACATGAGTGATGCATCCATCACTACACAGTTTTACTCCAAATCAACCTTGGGGGCACAAACCGTCCTTCTCAAGAGATTGAGCCCCACAGTCACCTCTCCAAACGGTTTGGCATGTGTACATTTTATTAATTTACTGCTCTATACTCCTTTCAAAGCAGATAAACAAGCATACATGGAAAGAAATTTCAACAGATAAACAAAAGAAGAGGAAGAGATCGAACCTCTTCAATCACGGCTGTTTTGAAGAAGAAATCGAATGAAGACTCCTCCACAAGTAGCAGCCACTAGTCTGAAAACCAGAACCAATTGTAAAGAAGACCTGAAGAAGATGGGCGCAGATAGTAGAACGAAGTCAAAAGTTAGGACACGTTTGCATGTATGGGAAATAAAAACCCTTGAGATTTAGAAGGATTGCATATATATACCTTGGAGGAGATTGGGACGGATTTCTCAATTTCTCTATTGTTTGTAGAGGATCATCGAAATCTTGGACTTTGGTTTGGATTTAGGGTGG
The DNA here is from genome assembly GCA_038049695.1 of Cinnamomum chago. Taxonomy (NCBI): domain Eukaryota; kingdom Viridiplantae; phylum Streptophyta; class Magnoliopsida; order Laurales; family Lauraceae; genus Cinnamomum; species Cinnamomum chago. Next base: position 67,311,000 of record CP142451.1, read on the forward strand.
AGAGATAGAAAGAGGGAGTAGAGCGCAAAGAGACAGAGAGGCCAAAGAGACTTCTTCGTTCATAAAAGACTAACAAAGAGGGCAAAGACATAACAGGACATACTTCCGTTTATAAAAGACTCTTAACAAAGGTGGGTGATCGATTAAAAAAATAATAAAATAAAAGGCGGGAGATGGAAATAATTGGAAAACTTTTTTTTTTTGTAATGCTATAAAATAATGTTGCTAATAAAATTTTTATTTACGACGTATTTAAGTCTACGTTGCAAAAAAACTCATTATCTACGACGCAGCAGGTATACTGTCGCAACTAAATATTATTTGTGATGTCAAAATTGCATCCCAAATAAATAGTTATTTTTTTAGCTTAAAATTTTTATGACACCATATGATGGAGGTCGCTAATAATAATTATCTACGACGTAAAGACATTAGTGTCACGAATAAGATATTATGTGCGACGCAAAAAGGAAACTGTTGCAAAAAACCTTAACTTCTCTACGACATAGCTCAAACTAAAAATTATTTGTCATGAAGGAATTGCGTCACAAATAGAGACACTTATTTATGACAAATGATTGGGTCGCAAATGTGTATCTAGCGTAGCAAATAATTTTACCGCCATTTGGCGCCAATGATTTTATGACGCATTTGTTTGTGACACACTATATTCGTTGCTGAAAGTATCTATTTGCGACTCATGGAGTCTTGTGTCGCAAATACTTAACTTGTTGCAACGGGTCTAATTTTATGTTGCAAAAAAATTATTTTTTGCGACACTTTGGGTTGTGTAGCAAATATTTTCGTCGCTAAAAATCCCATTTGTTGTAGTGACTTTTACCAACGCGAATTTTCACTGCGTCGGCAAATAGTGTCGGGAAAGGTTTTTCATAGCTTTTGCCAACGTGGTCTTACTTGCATCGGTAAAAGTAGCGATTCTTTGTGACTTTTGCCAACGTAGATATTTTTACTGCGTCGAAAAATAGTGTCGGGAAAGGTAAGTTTGTCATAAATTGGGCTTTGCGGACGCAGCAACTGCGTTGGCAATGGTGCAAAAAAAAACTCAGAGCTTTCCCAGCGCATACATGTGCGTCGCCAGTAAGTAAGATAATTGCCAACGCATTATTGCGTTGCCATTAGAAAAACACACATTGGCAAAACTTTCCCTCTCTTTTGAGGGGATTTTTTATTGGCGCCAATGTGGTTTCCACAACTTTTGCCAACACGGTCTTACTTGCGTCGGTAAAAGTAGCAATTTCTGTGACTTTTGCCAACGTGGTCCAATATATGCGTTGGGAATAAGACTTTCACCAACACAAATTTTCACTACGTCGGCAAATAGTGTCGGGAAATGTGCAGTTTGTTGTAGTTAGGCTCATTTTTTCACTTTGATATATGTATTATGACGTATAAGATGTGTACAAGTGCATGTAGCATTTATAATGTGAGTGCATGCTTTGTAGTTTGACTTAGAAGTTCCTTGGTTAGGTGTATGATGATGGAATGGGCTCCTTGAAGGGCACCAAGGGATCATGTGAAGTGTATTTTTTTTCCTTAAAGGCGACGGGTTTTATACCCGATGAATTTTCAGGGTCTAAAAAAAATAAGGGAGACTTTGGCGAAATCTCTTCATATTTCCTCGAAATTCTTGCCTAGGCATTGAGTCTCACAGAGGGAGCATTAGTAGTTTAGAGTTAATAAAGCGAGATTTCATATAATAAAAAGAGAATAAGCACCATCCCTCATCAATCTAAACTTAGTAAGCAACATAGAATGAGGTTCTCAAACAACGGGGATTGCCTGAGTGTGTGACATTTGTGACCTATGCAACTCTATGTTTCGAGGCATTCACAACATCAGCTATAGATATGAAGGCGTATGCTAACGATCATCATATTTTATCATGAAATCCCATGGCATACATCGTCCATGGTATATAATTGTAGTCAAATTCAGTATACGCATCGAATAGACATGATCCATAATTTCTATCAATCCTTATCTTATTTCAAGTCACATGGAGTTGTGCACAAAACAATACCCATAAAAAAATGCCCCAGCTTGTGGGATGTTTTGGATGTGACCGGGGTTGGGTTCCCTGCAAGGTCTCAAAACAAACTTGTTAGTTTAATATTTTTAGGTTCACCGCATGGTCTGGCTAAGGTAGCATTTTTCTTTCTCGGTAAAAATGCCAGGGGGCCGTTTTGGCACTCAAGCTTTGAGAAAAACAAGATCGGGAATGGGACCTTTGGGATACGTGTTATTTTTTTCTGCATTCAACCGAAGGTCATTAGTAATGAAAGCATGCATGAGGTGAGTGTGTGTAGGCTATTGAGTGCTTGTGGCAACCGTGTATATATGAGATGAGGACCTAGATTGGGAAGCCGTGCGAGATAAAAATATATTCGTATGTATATATATATATATATAAATGCCCCAGCGTAAGACTAGTGTTCATTTTGGATGTGGGTGAGAATGTGAAGGTGGATTAGCCTCTCAATCCATGAATGACACCTTGGTGGCAACGTAATCTTCCCTAACTTTCCTTTGGAGGTCAAGCCCTCACGGGCCCCCTTTTGTTGCTGCTTTGTCTTTTCGGCTGAACTTTGGAGAGCACCTGACTGCCTCCGGGGCTCATTTGTGAGTAATGTTCGTGTGTGGGGTGGTGAGTCACTGTGCTACCTTAGTGTTGTGGTTTTCGACCACCTTCTTCTTAGTTCGCCCGATGAGTACCCATGTCACTCCAACGAGCCTAATTCTAATAAAAAAAATTCTCTTTTTTTTTTCTTTTTGACATATGACTGTGCAATGCCTGGGTTCCTTAAGCTTTCTAATCCACCCATGTAACAAGAATTCGGCCAATGACTCCCAAACCAGGTGGCTTTAGGGCACTAGGCATGTAAATACCCCTACGGGCTTACTGGCTCGACTTAAAAAGGCTACGAACCCAGACTAGTCACAAAATAAAACTTTTATTCTTTTCAAGACTTCTAACTAAACATTTTTTCATCTCTTTTTTTTTTAACATGTGACTGTGCAATGCCTAGGTCTCTTAAGCTTTCTAATTAACCCATGTAACAAGCATTCAGCCAATGACTACCAAACCAGGTGGCTTTAAGGCACTGTGTATGTAAATACCTCTACGGGCTTACTGGCTCGAGTTAAAAAGGCTACAAACTCAAACTAATCATGATTTTTTTAAGGACTCCTAACTAAAAAAACTATTTCTCTTTTTTATTTTATTTTATTTTTTGGGAATCAAAAAGCTTTCATGACAAGGGCGATCTCACCTTCAAACCTTTACATTGGGTGGCTTTTACTGTGCAAATTTTGTGTGGGGCAGACTCACCATTTTATGTATTTTTCAGTGTTGGTGTGTGTTTGAGTTCCAAGTTTGATCAGAGTGCATCTCTTCGGTCCTCCTACGGGATTTCTACAACTACGCTAGGGAGCAAGGAGGGTCATACTCCGTAAGAGATACGGGAGGGTTAGACTGTGTACATTTTCAGGTACATAGCGTTTCATGGATCGGGGAGCTCTTCCCCTTCTGCATTTACTAGTCTGTATGCATTTCCAGAATATACTTCTTTAATTACACAAGGGCCTTCCCAATTGGGTCGTAATTTACCTTTGGGATGTGGAAGCTGGGATGGAGTGATGCGTTTTTGTAAGACCCCGATCCGAGTGAACCCGATTAGTGCTAATTAAGTTGCGTGTTAGTACTAAGCTTGATTAGTGATCTTGACTAAGTTGGGTTTGGAATAGCTTTCGAATTAGTTTTGAGGGATTTTTGATTGCTTGGTGCTTAGTGGGACCCTTCGGGGGTTTCCTTTCCATGACATTGCATATGATTGAGGTTTATCGGAGATTTCGCATTTATTGTTTTAATCTCGTTTTATCGGCATTGTTAAGCTCTACAACTTTCATGTTGATCCCGTTCCCGTCTGAGGTCCCGAAACCCGATTTCATAGCCTTGAGGGTAAAACAGTCATTGCACACCAAATCTGTATCCAAAACTTGATATTCTCGAAACCCGCGAAACATATACTTTTTGGAAACTAGAAATTTCGACGATCATTTCTTCCTTCTTCGTCGAATCCATCCGAGGTCCCGAAATAGATGATTTCAGCCAAACAAGCTCCTCTAGTTGTGGGACCCAACCCCTCATTTGTTAACAAAGGGAAGCCCATTCTCATTTCCCACTCACTCTCCATGTTCCAGCACTAACCAACTGAACCTAGGGTTTCTTGCTTTTCTTTTCTTCTTCTTCTTTCTTCTCCATCTCCAAGCCACACCAATAGTTCATCAATTAAGCAATGAAGATCACCAACCTTTTCCTCATCTAGCAAGCTCCACTTTGATACCTTTTGTAGAAGAATCCATCAACTTTGAGACTCCCTTTGAGATAGCTCTCTTCATTTGAAGTTCATCCAAGTAAGTAATCCCCCCCATCTCCTAGATTAGTGTCCCTCTAGCCCTTGAGAAGCTACATTTGCATTATTGTAAGTTCTTTCATTCTCATTCTTTGTGTAACCCATTTTAGGGTTTGTTTTGGGGATTTTGTTATAGCTTGGACCTTTGGCTTGGAAGAGTATAGGAGTTTGATTTCTTGAATTGAAGACACAAGGCAAGTGGATGTTTTGATTTTTATAAGCTTTCAATGATTTTGGAAATTTCCACTCATGCCTATTTATTACATTAGTTTGAAATAAATGCCCATGATAGAGCTTTGGTAGTGCATTTATGTCTTTTAAGGTGTATTGGTGAATGTCATTTAATTTCTTCTTGCTTATATCAAAGGTACCCTATTGTGAAATGGTTTCCTTCTTTCTTTAATTTCATTGGATTTGATGTTGATGGATGAGGTGATGGAATGAACCCATATTGGAGATTTGGAGAAGTGTAGATAGAGGCATTGGAGGAGCTCTTAGCTCAATATTATTACAGGGATTAAGTGGAAGTGGAGAGAATGGTTTTGAGGAGGAGAAGGGCTCAAATCTGAACTCAGTGGGTGATTCCCGCACCTGACGGTCAGCCTGCGGTCACCCGGCGGCTAGCCGCCTGGTGACTGGCGGCTAACTGCCAGCTAGCCGAAATGTCACGGTTGCTTTTCCAGAGAGCACACTTCTCCACCTGAAAACTCGGTCAGCTCCACGGTTAGCCAGCGGCTAACCGCCGAACACATCGGCGGTTAACCGCCAGCTAACCGCACTTGGCGGTCAGCTTTCCAGTAAGCTGCATTTCTGCAGCCCAGCCGCGGTCAGCCAGCGGCGGCTAGCTGCCAGCCCCAGCGGCGGCTAACCGCCAGGTAACTGAAATTCCCCAGGTTTCGAAAAGTTCCTCGCTCGAACGAACTCTCCGGTTCGTTCGAGCGCTGAGCTTTGTCGATCAAAGGAGATTCACTAGGCATTGTATGAGGCCATCCGAGAAAGAAACCATATCACAAGGATTTCATTCATAGTTTTAAAAGGATCGAAGTGTATAAGGAGCCCGGAATGTCCCCAAACTCAAAGAGTACCAAATTGTTATGTGATCGACGTACGGGGTCCCTATCCATTTCAAATATATATTTTCCCAAAATGTCAATTGCTTACAGTACTTTACTGATCCCAAGATTTGCACTACTTGTCTTGTTTTCCCGAAAGCATTGTTATACACTTGGAATGGTTACTTGACCCGAAGTGCATTGCACCATTTGATATGATAGTGTGCCCTTGAGCACCCCCGTCTTGCCCGCTTGATTATTTACTTATCCTTGATTTGCTTGCATATGTCTCGCTTGTATTTAACCTATGAGTCGGCACCACTAAGCTTGGATAACCCTGTTGGTCTGATCCACCGACTTGGAGATCCCCCTCTTGTCCCGCCAGCTGCAGTTTGGATCCCGCTACCTGGTCATTACCGTGGTCTTGTCCCGATGCCGCAGATTGCTACTGTGGTCCTCGATGCCCGGCTCGCTACCGTGGTCATGTATAGTATTGTATATGTATATGTATTTATATGAGATCCCCTGTTTCTCCTCACCTCGAGTGACTGAGATCAGGGCCTAGTTATTGCTCTATCACCGTAGTGATAGAGGACTTAGCTTCGTGTGGTTGCCATCTTGCTTGTTCCCCGTTCCCTTGGTCACCTTACATGTTTTTACATTGCATCCTTGTATTTGAATAAATGCTTTATCTCGTTTAGAGAAATTGTCATTTAAATAGGTTTTCATGTTTTGAAGATAAATTCATGTATTCCCTTATTGTCATTATATTTCCTCCATTTGCCAAACCGTCGTGTTTGACCTACTCTTTGGTACTCAGGTCCCGTCGTCGGTTATCCCGAGGAGGAGCTTGAGGAGGCGGTCGTAGAACCGCAGCAGTTGGTTGAGTGGCGTGCCGATGACGTCATGTAGACGTTTGATGGTTCTGAGAGACTTATCATTTTGGGGAAATGTTTAACCATTCTTTGGAATTGGTATTTTGTATATTGGCCTTTGTTGGCCTCTATTTTTGGGAAATGTAATTTGTATAAACTTTAACTTACTTGGGTAACATGTTATAGATCATTGCTCATTCTGATACAGTGTTTAGACTTGTGTTATTGTCCTGATGACCAAGGATGGATTGACAAATTGATTTGCCATACACTTCCGCACTTAAAAAAAAAAAAAGAAATGTTCATTGATGGTTGTGATATCCTCACCGCGGACACCTGTAGGAAATTAAATAAGTTGAATATGGTTGTGGTTTTATGACACTAATGTCCCGACTCCGGATCGGTCCTACGGGATTCTCGGTCCGGGGTCGCGACAGTTTTAGCACGAAATCACCAACTTTGAACTTTCTTTCTTTGACATGTTTGTCGAAGGCTCTAGTGATTCACTTCCAGTATACTTGTGCATGCTCTGCTACTTTCATTTTTTTCTCGTCAAGTAGGTTTAGCTGAAGTAGAAATGCTTCTCTCCTTTGGTCTTCTGTCATATCTTCGTTTAGCTGGACGCGCAGTGATGGATGAAGGACTTCGAGGGGAAGGATTGCTTCTATTCCGTAGGTCAAATAGTATGGGGTTTCTCCCGTAGGAGTTTTTATAGAAGTTTGGTATACCCACAATGCTTTGACCAAATGGTCTGGCCAGTTACTATCTTTGGGGGTAATATGGGGTTAAACGATGCGGATCTATGTCATATTTTGTGTACAACTCGTTTATTTGTTGGGATATGAATTGTGGACCATTGTTTGTTATGAATACCTTGGGGAGTCAAGCTATTTTGTTCTTTTTAATGAATTTGACTACGGAGGTAGCTTTAATGTTGACATATGCCTTAGTTGCTGCTGTTAATATGAATGCCTCGGGCAGTTCTTAAATTTCCTAATGTGGTCAACCACGCTACCCTCTTTAGGACCCACCAATTTAGAGACATCCATTCATCATTAATAATCGTGGTTCATAGGGCAGTCCCGGTTTTGAATCAATAGGTAAAATCTGCAACCGATCTCATTAATTCTACTCGTGACCTTTTCTAGTTGCGATTGTTCTACTAGAGGGATATTCCACCGCTTTGGCTCGCCTATTCCTTTTATGATGATCAGACAATTGTGTTTCTATATTGTTTATACTTCTTTCTTTTTGGGTTTGTAATTTTTTATATTTTTTTGGGTTTTTAGGGTTTTTTTTTATTTTTTTGCATAAACCTACGTAGTAACTAATTCATTCGGGTTTGCTTGAATTTGCAGCCCTTCATTGGCATGAAGCCTAGGGTCTGCCTAGCACGATTGTGATTTTCCATTGTGTGTGCTAATGATGTGTTGTGCATTTTGAATATTTTGACTATTCGAAAACGTGCGCGTTTAAGACCTCTTGACCTACGTGTTTTTATTAGTGGATATTTGGTCTGGGTCTTATCATTTTTGCTCTCTTCGGAAACGAGAGCGTTGAAATATTCTCAACCTCTGCCATTTGGGCTTTGGTCTGATGACGACATATCTCACTTGTATTTTATTATGGTGTCTTCTTTTATACCTGTGATTTGTTATTTGTAGTTCAAGTCCTAAAATGATGCATTTAGTCCATAAGTTTTTATTTTGGTTCATTCGGAACCGAGACCGTTGAAATATTTTAGACCTATGCCATTTGGGCCTTGGTCTCATATTAAAGAGTTTCATATCTGTCTCATTATGTTGATTTCTTTGAGAATGTGGATATGACTTCGCTTGTTGATGCATTAAGATAAGGCTCTTATATTTGGGACCTTTAGTTTGCTCTTGCCGAAAACGAGAGCGTTGAAATGTTTTAGACCTCCACCATTTGGGCCTTGGCCTTAAAAAGTTTGAACAATTAGGAGAATTGTGATCTTTGAATGATGATTCCTTATTTTTACTTGATGATCTCCGGTCTTTTGTTTTCCTAATTGTTCGACCCTTATCTTTTGTGTGAACCATATGATTTTTCCTTTTTATTTGGGTTCTAGGTTTTGTTGTAGTGCGTCTAGCTTCCTTAAATGTAGTTCGTCCATGTTTTGGAAGGTGTGCTCTAAATTTTCTTTGTAACATAGCAGACTTACATCGTGAAAGTCTTTGAGCAAGGGTGTAATCTTGAAGTTTTGGTTGTGTCATTACTAGATGGTCATGTGGGATAAGAATTTCTTCAGTCGTGTGGATTTTTACATTGTTCTTTGAGACTATTGGAATCTTAGGTGGCACGTTTGGGTTAACACCTGAAAGTTCTTCTACAGTCAAATCTCCGAAAGTCTTTCCTAAGGCTTTGGGAGTGGTCTCAATTCTTTCATGGAAACTAATTGGACCAAACTCTATTTGCCTTTCTAGTTTGGGAATAATCTCTGTTGTTGTGCTTGGATTTTGATCTTTATGGGAGGGTACCATTCTAGGTGAAGGATCAGAATTGGATCAACTCTTGGTAGTTGTCTCTTCTCAAAGTATTCTATGTAATCTTGGCTCATGATTATTGGATTGGTCAAGGGCGGGCATGGTAAACCTTTTAGAATACTCTGAAGTCTTAGTCTCGCATTTAAATGGGCCTTGATCAGGGCAAATACAGGACTAGGCTCTATCTCATTGTGAAAATTATGCTTGTCCTCTAAGGTTGATTTAATTATATTGTTATCCTTTGATCTTCTAAGAGGGTTTGACCTATGAGGCTCACTAGTCAAGACACCATTTGATTGTGGTTCCTCCTCTAAGGTCTTTTCTAATGAGATGGTAGGACCTATGCGAGAGCTTCCTCGTTGGATTTCAATGGTAGGCCTAGCAGTCTCTCGGTACTGATTCTGAAGTAACGCTTTGGTTTTTATGATAGATTCGGATGACTTTATTCGATCTAATGGCATGCTCGACCTAATCGGCATCTTTCTAACCTCAGATTTGAGTTTCTCTATATCCTCTTGTAATTCGTTAAACTTTTTCGTATTTAGAAATTCAAATCTAGACTCTTTGTCAACCTTTCTTGATTCAGCTGGTGTTGGAATGGGGTAAAGATGCATTGGTTTGGGTTTAGGAAAGTCTTGTTCATCATTTGGTTGCATGTTTATTTGTCTTTGGGTCATGATTTGGGTTTTGCATGATGGTATGGGATTCAAGTTCTTTCGTTTGTATTGCGGTCTATGTCTTTTAGTGGTATTCGTCTTAGATTGAGATTCTGGATCTTGTATGATTTTGTTCGTATGGGTTTGGTATTTTATTTTAAATGAAGATGGTTTAACCAGTCTATGAGTTTCCACACTTGATTCTAAGTCATTCGATTCAAACCTGACAGGTTCGTGTGTTTCAAATCTTATGACATCAAAATCTTTAAGTAATTCATCCACTCGATCCATTTGATGGTCAAGTATCTTCATTGTCGTCATGAATTCAGATTCTTTGCGTGGGTCATTAGGTTGTACGGTCTTGTGTGTCTTCGATTGAATCGTCATGTCTTTTATTTATTGTGTTGAATGATCTTCATTTGGTTGTGTTTGGGGTAGCATTTGTGGTGTTGGTATTTCTGATGGGATGGCTGTTTGTGATTGATTTGGTTCGTTCATTTGATGCGTAGTGATCTGGGTTTTACCATCGCAAGGTGTTTCATGTTGTTCACAATCTTCATTAAGCATATCATAAAATTGCTCAGGAGGCATGTCTTTAAAGATGGGATCGTAGATCTCATCGAAAGATTCAGACGTTTGGTCATTTGGTGGATAATAGGTTACTTTAGGGGCTAAAGTTGTCAAATATGGAGGATCATAGGTCCGATTCTTGAGAACATGATCTATTGGGTAATTAACTATGGGATATGGCGTGTCTATGACTGCTTCGTTTTCGAGTTGATTGAAGGGAGAAAAATATGTTCTAAGAATTTGTATCCCCTCTTCTACCTCGTAACCTTTCCATAATGTTGGGATCTTGATCTCTTCGGTCATAAGTCTTCTTAGAGTTTCTGAGATTAATCCAAGTTCCATTCTAGATATTCACCACCTATAAATTGTTCTTCTAGGAGCTTCCCTGTGTTTGCATATGGATCATTCTTTGGAGTGATACTCTTAAACCAGTCTAGGTCGAGCAACTCTAGCTCACTTATGTCCACCATCCTAGCAAACTCATCTTGGATCTGTTTTCGAGATACTTTGGTTTTACGAGGTAAAAATGGATTTTGTGTTCTAGCGTCTGTGGTTGAGTTTCTGTTGTGGTTCTGATTGGATGTTTGACTAAGTTGGTCTGTCGGAGCGTGAGTGGATTGTTGATTTATGATCGTTGGAGATTGGGTTGGTGGATGGATCGAGTTGGATGGCATGGTTGGGTGTGGCTAGAATGGGTCAACGATCATGGTAGGTGGTGTTGTTTGGTTAAATGGTGAGGGTTGGGTGGGATGATGGCTTTCATTGGATGGCGTGGATTGGAATGGTTGATAGGTTGGATAAGGATGCATGGTTATGGAAGGTTGGATAGGTTGGTAAGGTTGATTGGATTGGATGATTTGGATTGGTGAGGGAGTTTGATTGGGTGAGATGGTCATGGGAGGTTGGATGGTTTGGATTGGTGAAGGAATTTGACTGGATGGGATGATTTGGATGGACTGGTTGGCCGGAATGGGTGAAGGAGTCTGATTGGATGGAATGACCTGGATGGATTGGTATGTTCGAATGGGAGGGGGAGTCTGATTGGATGGAATGGTTTGGACGGATTGGTAGGTTTGATTAGGATGGATTAAGATTTGGTTTGTTGTTATATATTGTGTGTTTTGGATGTAGATTCGTTGATTATTAAGGTTTAAATTTTGATTTATGTCATGATCAATGTTTTGATTATTTAAATTTGTGTGCATTGTGTTTTGATTTGGTTGAGTGTAATATTGTCGAGTTGGTTGGGAAGTAGTTTGACATGATTGGGGATTATGGATTGGGCCATGGTTTGGTCTTGTGTGTTCGTAAGAGATGTGATTGTTTAAGTCTTCATTCGCATAAAAGTGTCATGTAGATTTAAGGGAAGAAGTTTGAGTTGTTATAGTTTGGTTGGAAAGGTATCAATAATTTTATGTTTCGTTGTGGTAGTGTTGGTTTATATTCGTGTATGAGTTGTTTAAGTTATGAAAATCTTGAGTCGTGTGGTTCGTGTAAGATTGGTAATTTGAGTCGAGCATGTATGATATTTGGGATGCAATTGTTCGATGTGAATTTTGATAGGCCATCTTATATTTGATTTCCAAGGAATTATCAAACACTGTCATGTAACACCAAGAGAATTTTTTGCTTCAAAATAAAAGGGAGGGAAGAGGAGAGAAAGTTTTTTTTTTTTTGTTTTGTTTTGTTTTTTGTCTTTTTATTGATGAAAGGGGAAAGTTTTAATGATGGTTTTTTTATTATGTTATAATTAGGGAAGGTTTCAGTAGGCGGTATATTCAGACCTCAAGTTTAATTTGATTTTCGGATTATACTCATAATGACCCTAAACTAAATAGGACACGGGCATCTGATCATTGATTGGATGTTCGTGTCCAAGAATAAAACTCCAGAAAGACCCAAATAAGTGACAAGACAACACAAGAAGTCCTATCACGATCGCCAGGCTATCGGATGTGAATTTTGATCCCCCCGGGGAGGGAAATCGCCATTCATCTATGTGTGCTATTTAAATTTTACATCGAAAATGAGGATTCCGACTACCCTCAAAATCGACGGATCACAATTGCCAGCTACGGTAACGGCCGTAACACCGTTCTTTGACAAAAGCCAAAGAAAAATGGGAGAAAATAAATGGGTGGGTTCTTCCTCTCGTCTAATGTGCTGCCGGCAACACACGACGATTTTTTTGTCACATTAATTTGGGTCTCTTTGGGTGTGAGGTCCCACCCTTGGTGGGCCCTCTAAGGGCTATTTTATAGGCTAATTAATCTTAATTTATCTTAATTATTGTTTAATTATGTTAATCTTCGCTAATCTTCACTAATCTTTGCTAATTACTACTAATTATTGCTAATCTTTGTTAATCTTGGTTAATTACTGTTTTAATTGGGCTAGTTTGGGGCTAATTATATTGACTAGTGAGATTTCCTAAGTTAGTTAGGTTAACTTAGTAGGTTAGTGTTTTTAATTAGTTGGGTGCATGAATTAATCTTAGGCTTAGTTAGTAGTGTCTAATTAATCAAGTTAATTAGGTTGGGTTAGCTAAAGGTGCTCTCTAGAACCTTCTTTCCTAATGACCCAACTACCCTCAAACCCTAACCCTAATCCCATTAAACCCTAGGGCTAAACAAGTCATTAGCTACCCCACTAATCCTATAAAATGTCTCTTAACTCTTGCAAACCTAAAACCCTAAACCTAATCTCAGCCCCCATTCCCAAGAAAACCTCCAGCCCTCTTCCCAAGAAAACTGCCCCAGCCCATTACTGTTCCTCCCAACTACCTCCATCTCCATTGCAACACTCTTCTCCTCCTTCATTTCCTCTCATACGTTGGAGAGAGACAACCAGCTACTGTTGCTGGGATTTTGGTGAGAAGCTGCTGCACCCCATCTTCCTTCTCCCTCTCTTCATTCCTCTCATCCGTGACTCTGCTGGAATTCCACCTGGAAGCTACAGCAGAGCTGCTATTGCTGGAACCACATCATACTGCTGCCTTCTTCCTCTTCTTCACTTCATATGGAGCAGCCACCCCCCCCTCCATCTTTCCCATTCCACTACCAGCTACTGTTGTGCTGAATTCGAGCTGGGACATCTTCCCAGCAGCAGCAGCTGCTACCACATCTCCATCTCCCCTGTTGTGCTGGAAAACCCATCTTGAAGCTCTGCTGCTGTCTTCTTCATTTCCAGCTACTGCTACAGCCACTCCATCACTTCCCTCATCTCCTTCTCTCCATTTCCCTACTGTTACTCTGCTGAAAGTTTCCCCGGGCTGTGCTGCAACTACTTCTTCTCTGCTGGAATATTTCCTCTGTGACTGTCTTTCTAGAGGCAGCAGCTACATCATCTTCTTCCTTTTCAATTCCTCACCTGGGAGGCCCAGCTGTTGCTGGAATCTGGTTTAAAGAGCTGCTGTGTCTTCTTCCCTTTCATTCCTCTCTTCTTTCCATTGCTGGAACTGTGCTGGAGGCTGCTGTTATTATTGGAAACAACTCTTAAGAGCTGCTACAACAGCTGTGCTTCATCTTCTCCTCATCTCACAGCTGGAACTTGGATCTCTACTGTTATCTCTCTATTTCTCTCTACAAATCTCTCTCAATTCAGCTAAAAGGCAAGTGCATCAAACTACTAACTTAGGATATGTGTTTTATTCTGTGATTCCCTTGTTTTCAGTTCTTATTATGTTCAGTTTAGTCTAGATTTCACATGAGCTTTGTTTTATGTTTTTGGATGGAAAGGTCACTGATGGATGGGGGTTTCCACCCCCCATTTGGAAGATCAGTGGGCCATAAGGTGATGGATGGATGGTTTTTGTGTTGTTAATTGATTAGAAGTGTTTGGGTGAAGTTTGGAAGAGATTGGAAGTAGTTTGGGTGGAAATGGAGCCAAAACAGAGTGACTGCAGAAACTGGGTTTTGTCCCAGTTTCGTGTAACCGGTTAACCGGTTGGTTAACCGGCAGTGTAGCCGGTTAACCGGGCTTTGCAGGCCGGTCAACCGGCCACACTGAAATTGCAGAAATGGCAGCTCCCAGTTATTTCTTCTGCAGGAAGTGCTGCAGTGCAGCCGGTTAACCGGACTATGCAGGCCGGTTAACCGGCCACACTGAGATTTCTTGGAAAACTGGCCCTTAGCCATTTCTTGCACAAATTTCATTTCAAATAGTCGGGTTGACCTGGTCTCGCACCGGTTGACCCGATTCACGCTGTTTGTGCAGGAAGTGACTGAAAGTTGGTTCTTCAATCAAAACTCAGACTCCTTACACCCAAATGGACTTGATACTTAGGATTTTACTTTAGAAAGTGTTTAAAGCTGGATCATCAATCTTTCTAAGGTTTCAGAGTATGCGGTCAATCACCTAGGCCTGGTTGTTTGACCGGACACGCTGTAAGCCTTTAGAAACGATATAAGTTGTCCAGGAAGCCTGATTCAGATTAGTTAGTGCACTCGGTTGATCTTCCCGGCCAGGAAATCCACCGAGCTCACAACACATCAGGTTCACCTGGAAAACCCTGATTGTTCCAGTTTTCAACACTTAGGAGATATGATCAGTTGTGGGGCCCATTGACCATCCAAATGAGCATTTGTCAGTGTCCTAAGCCCGAGTCAACGGTGTGGCTCAACCTTGACTCGCGGGGACCACTGTTTAGAGTTTTGGTTGATAATCTAAGATGATTCGACCTCCAAGAGTTGTCATAGATGCCATTAACTAACTAAGCACCAAATACAATATTTTACGGCATTAATGACATCGTTTAGAGATCGAATTACCGGAGATAGACCCGAACCTAAAGTGGCCCATTTACCTAGGATTGGACCGTTGCTTTTCCCGTTGATTCTCTGATTGAAGTTTATACTTCACTGTGATTTTACTCTGTCATTCTTAGATCTTTAGATAGTTGTTTACTGTTAATTAAACATAATTGGAAGACCTGAACCTAGGGTATCTAGAGGTGACCCGATGGTGTGATTTCGGAGATCATTGACCTGTGTCTGTGTCTAGGCGGGCCCTTAATGGGCCTAAGAGTTGAGATGTGAACCATTTAGCTTGAAGAGGTAGTTTCTATTGGCTGTTAAGCTGTTATGGATTGTAATGGAACTGTTTGTCAGTAGTAGATGGATTGGTTGCCTCGTTTGGACGGTTTTAGACCAGGCCATGTACTGATGGGCCTTGGTATGGATCCAACGAGTGGGCCTGGATCTTGAATGAGATCCAGAGTCTGTATTGAGATGTGTGGACCTTATAGAGGTATTGTTAGGACCTTGTTCACGCAAGGCAAAGCCTAGACAGACACAGACCTTAGAGTTATTCTCGAGTCGGCATGAACATTCACTCGGTTGATTTAAGCTCAGCCTGTGGACTGATCATCCCCGGTAGGAGCTAGTTGAGTATGGTGAAGCTATCATGATGAGCTGTGTGGTTAAGACGGCAAGGTGTCATACCGTGCCGATCTGGAGTGATGAGATGATGAGTTGATGAGTGATATTCGGGGTTAGTTATTCCCTGGTGAGATTCCCCACCGCGACTGTGTTCAGTATGGGAGGGCCGCGGCATAATATCCCGCGGTATTCCAGCTCGTGTGAATGTGCCACATTGTTTATAGTAGTTTAGATGTTTCTATTTATACTGAATCTTTATGATTTAAATGCACAACTGCCTAGTTCATTTCCTTGTTACTCATTTAATTTATGCACCTGTCTTTACTTCCTTCGATATATATGTGCTATGTTAGTAGTATGCTGTATCTTGCAAGATCGTTTAGATCTGACCCATTCTATGGTGCTTAGGCCTTGACCCAGAGATTCCCGACGACGCACTAGCCCTCGTGGAGGCACCTGTAGCCAGAGAGTACGCTTGGGGCTCGGCCGACACGGATGTCGAGCCGGAGGGCGAGGAGTACATTCCAGGGTTCTGAGAGTTTATGTTATTTTGGGTTTTGAGTGACATTTGTAGTGAGAAGGGTAGAATGAAAAATGTATAACTTTAAATTTACATTGAATCATTTTAATTAGACCACTGTTCTGCTTTCCTTTAATATACATGATACCTATTGCTTCCGCTCTACTTAAATGTTATGCTTCCGCAAGTTTTAACCATTGAATATTATTCGGTTCAAAAAGTTTTAAATTGGACCTCACTGCGGCCTACGATCTTGGAAGTTCTCGGATTTTCCGGGAAGTAGCGCGCCAATTTCGGGTGATCGAACGAGTATATCGGTATCCGGAATTGGGGCGTTACATTTTATGGTATCAGAGCCAGGTTGGTCTCTAGGAAATAAAACACACTAGAAACCATAGGACGTAGTGAGGATTCGAGCGATGGGATACGTGTAAGGACGATGGATTGGGTAGAATCAGTGTAGTCTTAGGTCTTGACTTAACTGACGCAAGTTCTTCTTCATGACAGATGTCTGGAGGCAGTGCACCACGAGAGACGATAGCTATCGACGAGCTGTCCGCCCATGAACGTCGTTTCGAGAGATTTCTCCAGGCCTTCCTTGCTTCTCAGGAGGCCCAGACCGCAGCTCACCAGAGGCAGACAGAGGATTTTGCGGAGTTTCAGGCGCAGGTCCTGGATGTTATTGATAAGGTGGCTCCGCCAGCCCCCGAGGATGTGCTGGTTCGGGGGGCAGACCCGAACCTTATCTTTGAGAGGTTCCTCAAAAGGGGACCGCCTGAGTTCACGGGAGCAGACGACCCTATGGTGGCGGACGACTGGATCGTCCGGATGGAGAAGATCTTCCGAGTCTTCGAGTGCTCGGGGCGCCAGAGAGTGCAGTTAGCGGCTTACATGTTCCGCGGCGTCGCGGAGGATTGGTGGAGGACCATGCAGAGGCCCTATGAGGAGATTGGGGACGAGGTAGCATGGACTGCCTTCAAGACTGACTTCCTTCGGAAGTTCATCCCCACCCATGTCAGAGAGCGTAAGCTCCGGGAGTTCCAGACTCTCGTCCAGGGTAACGTGACAGTCTCGTAGTACGAGGTTCGCTTCACCCAGCTGTCCCGGTTTGCAGAGGCGCTGCTCACTTCAGAGGCCGAGAGGGTTCGGCGGTTCGTCGACGGTCTCAGCGAGGAGATTCAGATCGCCATGACCTGCATTGAGCTGCCTACCTACGAGGAGGCTTTGAGGAGAGCTTTCTGGGCAGAGGAGCATCTCCAGCGGCTAGAGTCCACTTGCCAGCAGAAGCGACTCCGGATCACTCCGATCAGGCAGCAGCCCATGCCTCTACGACAGCTACAGCCATTTCAGAGGTAGAGGCTGGCCGGGCAGTTCCAGCCTCCGCATCAGCATCGTCAGCAGCAGCAGCCACAGCATGGACCCCGAGTGTGCTACGACTGTGGAGAGCCAGGGCATATCTCCAGGTATTGCCCGCTCCGTGGAGGTCAGCCTCAGATGCTTCGACTTCCCGCACCTCCGGCAGCTCCAGCCCCAGCTCCAGCGGCTCAGCCCGCACGTCAGGCTGCACTTCCACCTCAGCAGCAGCAGTACCGTGCTCATCAGCAGCAGGCACGGGGACCTCAGCAGCCTAGAGGGCAGCCCTTTCACCGTGGACGTCACCAGAGGCACCAGGGCCAGCAGCATCATCAGCAGAGACCCCAGGCTGTGGGTCGAGCTTTTGCACTCACTCATGAGGATGCAGAGGCTGCAGGCGACGTCGTCGAAGGTACCCTTTCTATTTGTGATCACCCTGCTAGAGTATTGTTAGATCCAGGGGCGACACATTCGTTTGTGTCGTCTGCCTTTACTTTAGTCTTTGGTGGAGTAGGTGAGGCTATGCCCTGCACCTTAGTTGTGTCCACTCCGATGGGTAGGAGTGTGGTGTGTCAGACTTACCACCCCAGATGCCGAGTGCAGATCGGGGAGTGCATTTTGCTTGCAGATCTGATCGTGCTACCCATGCATGACTTCGACGTCATTTTGGGGATGGATTGGTTGGCTAGATATCGAGCAGTGATGGATTGCTTCAAGAAGACAGTCAGATTCTCCATCGAAGGTTCAGACGACACGATCGAGTTTGTGGGTGAGAGGAGATCACCTAGCACTCGGATGATTTCGGCACTGAAGGCCGAGAGACTGATGAGATCAGGTTGCGAGGGCTACATCGCTTTTGTCTCAGAGGACAAGGAGTCTAAGAGAGTCGAGAAGATTCCAGTTGTTTGCGAGTTTCCAGATGTATTTCCCGACGAGATCCCGGGATTGCCGCCTATTCGAGAGATCGACTTCACCATCGAGCTTGCACCAGGCACGGCACCGATTTCGAGAGCTCCCTATCGCATGGCTCCAGCAGAGCTGCGAGAGTTGAAGACTCAGTTGGAGGAATTACTAGAGAAAGGCTTCATCAGGCCGAGCGTATCGCCATGGGGCGCACCAGTTCTCTTCGTGAAGAAGAAGGATGGATCGATGAGGATGTGCATCGACTACCGGCAGTTGAACCAGGCAACAGTAAAGAATAAGTATCCTCTTCCCCGGATCGACGAGCTTTTCGACCAGCTTCAGGGTGCGCAGTTCTTTTCGAAGATAGACTTGAGATCGGGATACCATCAACTGCGAGTCAGAGATCAGGATGTGCAGAAGACAGCGTTCCGATCCCGCTATGGCCATTATGAGTTTCTCGTGATGCCGTTCGGGTTGACGAATGCACCAGCAGTGTTCATGTCTTTGATGAACAAGATCTTCGCACCGTACCTCGATAGCTTCACGGTGGTCTTCATCGACGACGTGTTGGTCTACTCAAGGACCAGAGAGGAGCATGAGCAGCATTTAAGGACGTCTCTCCAGTTGTTGCGCGACAACCAGTTGTACGCGAAGCTCAGCAAGTGCGAGTTTTGGTTGGAGCAGGTAGTCTTCCTTGGACACATCATCTCCAAGGATGGGCTAGCAGTGGACCCGGCGAAGATAGAGGCAGTGACAAACTGGGCCAGACCGAAGAATGCCACAGAGATCAGGAGCTTCCTCGGATTAGCAGGCTACTACCGCAGATTCGTCAAGAGTTTCTCCACGATCTCAGTACCGTTGACCAAGCTGACACGGAAGGATGTGCCGTTCGTTTGGTCCGATGCTTGCGAGAACAGCTTTCAAGAGCTGAAAGAGAGATTGACGACAGCACCGATCTTGTCTTTACCTTCCGGCAGTGGTGGATTCGTAGTCTTCACCGACGCTTCAGGGACCGGTCTTGGATGTGTTCTGATACAGGAGGGCAAGGTTATTGCCTATGGATCGCGCCAGCTGAAGGAGCACGAGAAGAAGTACGCCACTCACGACTTGGAGCTTGCAGCAGTCGTTTTTGCCTTGAAGTTGTGGCGGCACTATCTCTACGGCGAGAAGTTCGAGGTGCACTCAGATCACCGCAGTTTGCAGTACCTGTTCACGCAGAGCGACCTCAACAACCGGCAGAGGAGGTGGATGGAGTACATCAAGGACTACGACTTCCCCATCAAATACCATCCTGGTAAGGCGAACGTCGTAGCAGACGCTTTGAGCAGGAAGACCGCCCTCGTCAGTTTCCTAGCAGCAGAGGGTGTGTGGACCGACGTCTTCAGCAGTTTAGACGTCCAGTTTCAGCCACTCAGCGAGAGAGTGTTGCTTGCCACCATGACAGCGTGGGAACCAGAGTTGCTGGGCAAGGTCAAGGACAGTCAACGCAACGATCCGAAGCTTGTCAGAGTGATCGAGCAGATTGACCAGAGGCCAGAGTTCAGACTGATTGGAGGAGTGCTCTACTACCAGGACAGATTGTGCGTGCCAGACATCCAGGAGCTGAAGAACGAGATTCTTGCAGATGCACACCACAGCAGATACTCGATTCACCCCGGCAGCACCAAGATGTACCAGAACCTGAGGAGCTACTACTGGTGGAACAACATGAAGAAGGAGATAGCTCGTTATGTCTCCAGGTGTTTGACGTGCCAGCAGATCAAGGTCGAACACCAGAAGCCGCCAGGACTACTTCATCAGCTTGAGATTCCCCAATGGAAGTGGGAGCACATCACCATGGACTTCATCGCAGGACTTCCAGCCACCAGGAGACGCCACGACGGCATTTGGGTGATCGTGGATCGGCTGACCAAGTCAGCTCACTTCTTGCCAGTGTCGATGAGAGCAGGACTCGACGTCCTTGCTAAGCTGTACGTGGACCGGATTGTCTCGTTGCACGGAGTTCCAGCTTCGATTGTTTCAGACAGAGACCCGAGGTTCACTTCTCATTTCTGGGAGAGTCTTCAACAGGCTTTGGGCACCAAGTTAAGCTTCAGCACAGCCTATCATCCTCAGACAGACGGCCAGACAGAGCGCACCAACCAGACACTAGAGGACATGTTGAGAGCCTGTGTCTTGGATTTCAAGGAGAATTGGGAGGATTCCTTGCCACTTTGTGAGTTCGCCTACAACAACAGCTTCCATGCGAGCATCAAGATGGCACCGTTCGAGGCTTTGTACGGGAGGAGATGCAAGACCCCAGTTTGCTGGGAAGAAGTTGGTGTCAGGAGCTTCCATGGTCCATCCATTGTCAGCGACACCAGCGAGAAGGTTCGGCAGATAGTTGAGAACCTGAAGGTCAGCCGCAGCAGACAGAAGAGCTATGCAGACAACCGGCGCAGACCGCTCGAGTTCGAGAAGGGAGACAGAGTTTTCCTGAAGGTTTCTCCGGCTAGAGGTACCCTGAGGTTTGGTGAGAAGGGTAAGCTAGCGCGGAGATATGTTGGACCCTTCGAGATCAGATCGAGAGTTGGAGACGTCGCCTACAAGCTTCAGCTACCGCCAGAGCTTTCAGGAGTGCATGACGTGTTCCACGTCTCCATGCTGAAGAAGTATGTGGAGGACCCGACCCACATTCTTTATCACGAGCCACTCAACATCCAGCCAGATGCTTCGTACGTCGCCAGGCCAGTCGCGATTATCGACACCAAGGATCAGGTGCTCCGAACCCGAACCATTCATTGGGTGAAGGTTCAGTGGGAGCATCACACTCCGGAGGAGGCTACGTGGGAGCTACGCAACCAGGTGGAGAAGGACTATCCGCATCTTCTACCCAGGTATGTTCTACTCTTGTTTTACATTTGGGGAGAAATGTTTTTAAAAGGAGGGAATGATGTGAGGTCCCACCCTTGGTGGGCCCTCTAAGGGCTATTTTATAGGCTAATTAATCTTAATTTATCTTAATTATTGTTTAATTATGTTAATCTTCGCTAATCTTCACTAATCTTTGCTAATTACTACTAATTATTGCTAATCTTTATTAATCTTGGTTAATTACTGTTTTAATTGGGCTAGTTTGGGGCTAATTATATTGACTAGTGAGATTTCCTAAGTTAGTTAGGTTAACTTAGTAGGTTAGTGTTTTTAATTAGTTGGGTGCATGAATTAATCTTAGGCTTAGTTAGTAGTGTCTAATTAATCAAGTTAATTAGGTTGGGTTAGCTAAATGTGCTCTCTAGAACCTTCTTTCCTAATGACCCAACTACCCTCAAACCCTAACCCTAATCCCATTAAACCCTAGGGCTAAACAAGTCATTAGCTACCCCACTAATCCTATAAAATGTCTCTTAACTCTTGCAAACCTAAAACCCTAAACCTAATCTCAGCCCCCATTCCCAAGAAAACCTCCAGCCCTCTTCCCAAGAAAACTGCCCTAGCCCATTACTGTTCCTCCCAACTACCTCCATCTCCATTGCAACACTCTTCTCCTCCTTCATTTCCTCTCATACGTTGGAGAGAGACAACCAGCTACTGTTGCTGGGATTTTGGTGAGAAGCTGATCCACCCCATCTTCCTTCTCCCTCTCTTCATTCCTCTCATCCGTGACTCTGCTGGAATTCCACCTGGAAGCTACAGCAGAGCTGCTATTGCTGGAACCACATCATACTGCTGCCTTTTTCCTCTTCTTCACTTCATATGGAGCAGCCACCCCCCCCCCTCCATCTTTCCCATTCCACTACCAGCTACTGTTGTGCTGAATTCGAGCTGGGACATCTTCCCAGCAGCAGCAGCTGCTACCACATCTCCATCTCCCCTGTTGTGCTGGAAAACCCATCTTGAAGCTCTGCTGCTGTCTTCTTCATTTCCAGCTACTGCTACAGCCACTCCATCACTTCCCTCATCTCCTTCTCTCCATTTCCCTACTGTTACTCTGCTGAAAGTTTCCCCGGGCTGTGCTGCAACTACTTCTTCTCTGCTGGAATATTTCCTCTGTGACTGTCTTTCTAGAGGCAGCAGCTACATCATCTTCTTCCTTTTCAATTCCTCACCTGGGAGGCCCAGCTGTTGCTGGAATCTGGTTTAAAGAGCTGCTGTGTCTTCTTCCCTTTCATTCCTCTCTTCTTTCCATTGCTGGAACTGTGCTGGAGGCTGCTGTTATTATTGGAAACAACTCTTAAGAGCTGCTACAACAGCTGTGCTTCATCTTCTCCTCATCTCACAGCTGGAACTTGGATCTCTACTGTTATCTCTCTATTTCTCTCTACAAATCTCTCTCAATTCAGCTAAAAGGCAAGTGCATCAAACTACTAACTTAGGATATGTGTTTTATTCTGTGATTCCCTTGTTTTCAGTTCTTATTATGTTCAGTTTAGTCTAGATTTCACATGAGCTTTGTTTTATGTTTTTGGATGGAAAGGTCACTGATGGATGGGGGTTTCCACCCCCCATTTGGAAGATCAGTGGGCCATAAGGTGATGGATGGATGGTTTTTGTGTTGTTAATTGATTAGAAGTGTTTGGGTGAAGTTTGGAAGAGATTGGAAGTAGTTTGGGTGGAAATGGAGCCAAAACAGAGTGACTGCAGAAACTGGGTTTTGTCCCAGTTTCGTGTAACCGGTTAACCGGTTGGTTAACCGGCAGTGTAGCCGGTTAACCGGGCTTTGCAGGCCGGTCAACCGGCCACACTGAAATTGCAGAAATGGCAGCTCCCAGTTATTTCTTCTGCAGGAAGTGCTGCAGTGCAGCCGGTTAACCGGACTATGCAGGCCGGTTAACCGGCCACACTGAGATTTCTTGGAAAACTGGCCCTTAGCCATTTCTTGCACAAATTTCATTTCAAATAGTCGGGTTGACCTGGTCTCGCACCGGTTGACCCGATTCACGCTGTTTGTGCAGGAAGTGACTGAAAGTTGGTTCTTCAATCAAAACTCAGACTCCTTACACCCAAATGGACTTGATACTTAGGATTTTACTTTAGAAAGTGTTTAAAGCTGGATCATCAATCTTTCTAAGGTTTCAGAGTATGCGGTCAATCACCTAGGCCTGGTTGTTTGACCGGACACGCTGTAAGCCTTTAGAAACGATATAAGTTGTCCAGGAAGCCTGATTCAGATTAGTTAGTGCACTCGGTTGATCTTCCCGGCCAGGAAATCCACCGAGCTCACAACACATCAGGTTCACCTGGAAAACCCTGATTGTTCCAGTTTTCAACACTTAGGAGATATGATCAGTTGTGGGGCCCATTGACCATCCAAATGAGCATTTGTCAGTGTCCTAAGCCCGAGTCAACGGTGTGGCTCAACCTTGACTCGCGGGGACCACTGTTTAGAGTTTTGGTTGATAATCTAAGATGATTCGACCTCCAAGAGTTGTCATAGATGCCATTAACTAACTAAGCACCAAATACAATATTTTACGGCATTAATGACATCGTTTAGAGATCGAATTACCGGAGATAGACCCGAACCTAAAGTGGCCCATTTACCTAGGATTGGACCGTTGCTTTTCCCGTTGATTCTCTGATTGAAGTTTATACTTCACTGTGATTTTACTCTGTCATTCTTAGATCTTTAGATAGTTGTTTACTGTTAATTAAACATAATTGGAAGACCTGAACCTAGGGTATCTAGAGGTGACCCGATGGTGTGATTTCGGAGATCATTGACCCGTGTCTGTGTCTAGGCGGGCCCTTAATGGGCCTAAGAGTGGAGATGTGAACCATTTAGCTTGAAGAGGTAGTTTCTATTGGCTGTTAAGCTGTTATGGATTGTAATGGAACTATTTGTCAGTAGTAGATGGATTGGTTGCCTCGTTTGGACGGTTTTAGACCAGGCCATGTACTGATGGGCCTTGGTATGGATCCAACGAGTGGGCCTGGATCTTGAATGAGATCCAGAGTCTGTATTGAGATGTGTGGACCTTATAGAGGTATTGTTAGGACCTTGTCACGCAAGGCAAAGCCTAGACAGACACAGACCTTAGAGTTATTCTCGAGTCGGCATGAACATTCACTCGGTTGATTTAAGCTCAGCCTGTGGACTGATCATCCCCGGTAGGAGCTAGTTGAGTATGGTGAAGCTATCATGATGAGCTGTGTGGTTAAGACGGCAAGGTGTCATACCGTGCCGATCTGGAGTGATGAGATGATGAGTTGATGAGTGATATTCGGGGTTAGTTATTCCCTGGTGAGATTCCCCACCGCGACTGTGTTCAGTATGGGAGGGCCGCGGCATAATATCCCGCGGTATTCCAGCTCGTGTGAATGTGCCACATTGTTTATAGTAGTTTAGATGTTTCTATTTATACTGAATCTTTATGATTTAAATGCACAACTGCCTAGTTCATTTCCTTGTTACTCATTTAATTTATGCACCTGTCTTTACTTCCTTCGATATATATGTGCTATGTTAGTAGTATGCTGTATCTTGCCAGATCGTTTAGATCTGACCCATTCTATGGTGCTTAGGCCTTGACCCAGAGATTCCCGACGACGCACTAGCCCTCGTGGAGGCACCTGTAGTCGGAGAGTACGCTTGGGGCTCGGCCGACACGGATGTCGAGCCGGAGGGCGAGGAGTACATTCCAGGGTTCTGAGAGTTTATGTTATTTTGGGTTTTGAGTGACATTTGTAGTGAGAAGGGTAGAATGAAAAATGTATAACTTTAAATTTACATTGAATCATTTTAATTAGACCACTGTTCTGCTTTCCTTTAATATACATGATACCTATTGCTTCCGCTCTACTTAAATGTTATGCTTCCGCAAGTTTTAACCATTGAATATTATTCGGTTCAAAAAGTTTTAAATTGGACCTCACTGCGGCCTACGATCTTGGAAGTTCTCGGATTTTCCGGGAAGTAGCGCGCCAATTTCGGGTGATCGAACGAGTATATCGGTATCCGGAATTGGGGCGTTACATTGGGTCTCTTTAATATTTGGTCAATTCAGGGTTATGAGTCAAAGTCCAAATTAATAAGGTTAATCCTCACACAGCACAATCATAGTGTATCCAAGTAAAACAAAATAATTAAAATAGAGAAAATAAAAGGGGGGGAGGTGCCAAATATTTAAGTAGAGGATCGGCCCCGTTCCCGGGTGCCCCATTCTAATCCCATGGCAAAATAGGGTTTAAAGGCTAACATTTTAAATCAAAATGATGATGCAAATGAGACTTTGACTTGTGATTTCTGTGTTTTTCGTGTGCCATACACGAGTGATAAAAAGTGAAAGGCCGATGGGTCGTAATTGATTGGAGGTGGCCGATGGGCCAGTGTTTGTTTTAGAGTGGTCGATGGGCCGAAATTGATTTGGAGGGTGGCCGAAGGGCCGAAATAAAAATATGCAAAGTGTGTGAAATAACTCATCTCATTTTATTATTCTCATTTATCCAATTTTAGAAATCAGTTCTTCATTCCCTTTTATCATTAAGTTCAATTAAATATCTGGCACCTGAGGTGGAGAAAGAAATAAAGGAAAAATCTTTTTGGGTTTATTTTGTTGGTTTTGTAGTTTTTATGGATTTTTGATATTGGGCTAGAAGGTCCTATCTAGGGGATCTTACTTGGATTTACGTGATTAGTGCTTTATTATTGATCATCGGATTGACCCTAACCTAAGGTCCTAGACCGCCCACATCAGCTCTCCCGGTCCCCTAACGAAACAGGAAAAGTGATGGGACGAAGCTTAATGCTCTAATCTATCTAATGAGGAAATCCGATCTAATCCTAGGGTGCTAATAACCTAAGCTTGACAATTTCTATGCCTAAACAATTTGGTTGAGTGTGGTCTTAATTGATTCGGTTTATTTTGATTTATGTTAAAGGTTGGTTAAGAGCGATTTAAGGATGGATTAAGGTTTTGATTAAGTTGTTTTAAATATATTGTGGTTCTGTTTTAGTTGTTGAAGGTTCTATAGTTTCAGGTTTTGTTTCAAATGATGGAAAGATGTCAAAATCGGTGAAATAGGACTGATGGAGAACTTGGGCGCACTTGTGGTTGCGCCTAGGTTACTCTGGCAACTTGGGCGCACAGATGGCGGCGCCCAAGTGCCAGGTCTCGTGTGGCTTGGCTGGTTGTGATGAATCGACTTGATCTTCGGAGTTCGTAGGGTTTCTATTTGATAAAAGTCTCTGTTTTAATGTTGCTTTAGGTTCTGGATTGATTTTATTTTTATAATCTTGAGTCCGGAACTCGAAATGTAACCAAGATTCACAACTTTGGGCTAGACAGGAAACCTGGGCGCACCTATGTGTGCGCCTAGGTGTTTCTGTGAACTTGGGCGCACCTGTATGGGCGCCCAAGTGGTGCCTTGATGTTCTTCAACCGTCCGACTTTGATTCGAGGTTCCAGATGGGTTTAAGTTGATTAAAATTTTGATTTTAAGGTTGTTGTTGGTTCGGTAAGGATTCTGAGATGTTCATTGAGGTCAAGGTTGGAAGTGAATAAGAATTCGGTGGTCTCAGGGAATGGAGATGAACTTGGGCGCACCTGTGGTTACGCATATGTTCCTTGGGTGACTTGGGTGCCACCACAGCGTCTGGTTCATGTGTTTTGGTGCTCTCCGGGATTCGTTCACTTAGGCTTGGAGTTTGAGGTGTTCTATGTTAATAAATCTATATCCCGGGTTAGTCTTGAGTCTATAAACCATAAATGTGGCAGTGGTTTGTGTTCGGGAGTTGAAGTGCAACCGAACCGCGCTTCGGGATTGGAACAAGGAGTTGGGCGCACTTATGTGTGCGCCCAGGTTCCTGGGGTGACTTGGGTGCACCTGTAGGGGGGCCCAAGTGTCTGTCTGTTGAGTGATTCCGGGTTCGTTCGATTCTAGGGTGTTTCAAAGTCGGATTCGTATCTCAGTTGGGGAATGTCTTTATTCTCTGGATGTGGCTTAGTCTTATCGTCTTTAATTAGGTTTCGATTGGGATCTTAACTAAGGATTGATGGCTAGGGTTTTGTTTGTTAGGGTTTGATTTAATGGTTGGTTGGCTAGGGTTTTATTTATTAGGGATTGCTTAAAGGCTGTTGATTAAGGATTTTAGTTAAGGTGTTTTATTAGGGTTCAATTAATTAGAGTTTGGAAATTAGGATTCAGGTCAATGGTTTTAATTAAAATTGATTTAGGCGTTTTAATTAGATGTTTTTAATTAAGGTTAAGTTAGGTGTCGCGACCCCGGAATGGACCCCTGGCCCGCGACGTGGTTGATTTGGTTTGTTATGTTTTCCCACAGGTTCCCGCGGTGAGGATTCCTGAAACACGCGGAATCTGACTCACATGATCAAGTTTGTGGAAGCGTGTTGCAAATCACATCAAGGTAAGCACCAATAAATTTTTAAGTGCTATGACAAATAATAGCAAGACATAGTATGAAAACAAAGGAGTTAACAAGGCATTCCCATCATAATTCAAGTTATGAGACTACACAAAGTAGGTTAAGTCTAGTGACATCCCATAAGAGGCCAACAGAGGCCAATACAATTCTCAAAATAATAAAAGAACCCCATGACAAAAATGGCGAAACTCAAGAACCCGCCCGACGTCTAGTTGACATCGTCGGGCTGCCACTCTCTAACTGGGGGTGGCTCAAAAGCCTCCTCCGGACGCTCCTCCTCAAAGGCAACGTCACCTGCACCTGAGCACCAACAAACAAGGATCAAACACAACGGTTTGACAGGTAATCAATTTAGGCATGAGCATAAAGTGATAAACGTTTAAAGATACATATAAAGACATTTTGCTGAATGGTAAATAGTGACATGACTAAAGTACATTTCAAAATACGAGCAAAGCTAACATGAATACTTATAATATCATGAATAGTTACATTCCACAAAGAGCCCATCCTTTCTTTATCATATATAATGAAAAGAGCAAGCATGCACGACAAGCATGATGTACATAATATAATCACGACACGATTCCCACATATACGGGGATTCCGGCCGCAGAACCGGACACTCACGATGTGTAATAAATACACGACCAGTCTGTAGATAGTCCACATGTTTAAGGACCCCCAGACAGTGGATCAAATTGAAAGGGCAGTCCAAGCTCAGTGGTGTTCACTTAGATTCATGAATGCACAAAACACGCGAAACACGGTCTAAACATGTCGAGATAAAAAGGGGAAAGTCACTTAACAAAACACGACAAGCATGACTAGCAAAAGGCATAATTAATATGCATAACACACTTAGGAAGTGACCCCTTTTTCTTGAAACAAATCTGCAAAACGAGCTTGTACTTAAACTTCAAAATGAGTACACGATGATATTCATTGCATCAAAGTCAGAGTACGAATACAAAGCCTAACAAGCACATGTAAGGACCTTTGATTGATCCTTGTGTAATTGAACCCAGATGTTGGAAATTTAAAAGAGAATCGGTGCCCCGAAAGTTAAAGGACATCTCAGGTTTGAGTGCACAATATCAGGCTAAAGGTAACTTAACATGTTCTAGTTTTCATTCTTGCAATTACTATTCAAAACAGGCAATTTGTCAAAGTCGGTCAGCTCGCGGTCAGGTGTCGGCTAGCCGAACTAGGATCGGGCGGCTAGCCGCCAGCTGACCGACAGGCTGACCGCTGGAAATCCAGGTCCTGATGCAGCTCTCTGGAAAAGGAACCGACTGACTTCGGTTGGCTTACGGTTAGCCGAAAAACAACCTGGCGGCTAGCCGTAAGCTAACCGTTGGAACCCAAGTCTAAAACTTAGCTTTCGGGAAAAGGAGCCGAAAACGTTAGGTTGGCCAGCGGTTAGCCAAAAAGGGGTATGGCAGCTAGTCGCTAGCTGACCGTCAAGCTGACCGAAACCCACTGTCGAAAAGTCAGCTTCTGGAAATGGAACCGCCGAGCTCGGTCAGCTCGCGGTTAACCGAAATGGGGATTTCGGCTAGCCGCCAGCTGACCGACACTGCACGGGAAGTGCAGTTCAGTCCAGATTTTTCACATTTCCTTCTTCCTTTCTTTTTGTTTCTCATCCCACCTGTACTCCCTGAGCCTCCATGCTCTCCAAGGGTAAAACACACATTTCAAAACACAATTTGAGACATTAAAATCCTATTCTTCAATAAAAAAAAAATCCCCAAATTTTTCACTGAATGAGAAGAGTGCAAGGAAAACAATTGCACTGCACACATGCTAACATCCATCCTAGATTGGTTACTTGCCTTAGTTCAAGATGCCAAAAACTTCTCCAAGCACTTCACTCAAGGTAATCTCAAGAACTACAAAACCCAAGAAAACCACACAAACTCACTCAATCTTAAAAACAAGAAACCCATTTTCACAAAAGGGTTTGTAAACATGAAAAACAAGATCTTTAGGAGCTAAAAAGACTTCATGAAGGAGATGGGTTGGAGCTCTTACCTAGAAAAGGTCAAACAAAGAGGAATGAAGACAATGGAGAGCTTGCTCACTTCTACCTTTCAAGAAAATGACATCAATGGAGAGCTTGAGATGAGAGGAAGAAGATGATAGTCTTAGAATTCCATTTGGAGGCTTCTAACTTGATCATTCAAGAGGAATAAAATGGAGGGAAAAGATTTCTCCTCTTGGTTGCTCTAGGGTTTGGTTTGAGAGTGAAAGGAGGGAAAGAGAAGAGAGTTGACTTAAAGCACTTGCAAATGGGACCCAATAAACTTGAACCTTGTATTGACAAAAACATGATCTTGCAGGCCTCTGATGAGTTCGACAAAAAAGGATAAAATGATCCTCGAAATATCTAGTTTCCAAAAAGTATATTTTTGGCATGGTTTTGAGATCTCGAAAATTGTGTCCAGATTTGTGTATAAAAGACAATTTTACCCTTTTTGGGCCAGAACTTGGGTTTTTGGGCTTCAAACATGAATAGACTGAAGATGAAAGTTGTAACACATAGAAAAATCATTCAAATGAAATCAAAATCACAAATACATGGAAACCGATACGAACCTCCCAAGCTCACACGTGCACTCAGGCCTTCTTGAGTGTGTTTGACTAATACTAAACGTTCTCAAAATTTCCAAAGCTATGTCCAAAACACAAACTAATTATTTCTAACCCAACGACAACTAAACCTACTTAGGACTAAACACACACTAATCATACACTAGTCGAAATAGATCTGGGTCGGGGTCTAACATTGGGTGTTTTAATTAAGTATTACTTTTTTAAGTGTACTAATTTGCTTAGGTGCGAATGCAATAACCTAGGTTTATCTAGTTACTATCTACTCTTTTTTGGGTGTTTCTATTTCTTTTACTTTTTTTTTGTTATCTTCTCTAATTACTAAAGAGTAATATGAGAAGGGAAGAGTTTTATGGTTTTATGTTTTTTTTTTTTTGGTGTTTTTATGCAATAGCAATGTAACCTAATCTAAAGAGCAAATTATGATCCTCTACTTAGTGTCTATTGTTTTTCTTCTATTACTTCTTTTAATTACATATTTTTTTTTGTGTTCTCTTCTCTAATTACTGGAGAGCAAGATGAGAGGATAAGTGTTTTATGATTTTGTGATTTTTTTTTGGTATTTTATGCAATTTATCCTAACCTAAAATGACGATGATTCGAAGTCTAGAAGTTCAGTAGTCAATTGAAATCACCACAAAGATAAAATAACAAGCTAAATGGAATGCAAAGGTATGGAAAATGCTGGCCGAAAATTAAGCCAAGGACTTGGGAGCACCTACAGGGGCGCCTAAGTATCTCTGTAGGACTTGGGCGCACACACAGTGGTGCCCAAGTGTTTCCTCTGCGAGTTGTGATACACTTGCATTTTTCAGCAATATTCCAATTCGATTTTCGACACTTCGTGACTAAATATGAGGTCCTAATATGAATTATTGATATAATAACCTTCGGATTTGAGAGTAATGACATGAGGACCAAAGTCTAAGAGGCGGATCTCTTTGGCAGGAACTTGGGTGCACCCACAGTGCCGCCCAAGTACACTACTTTTTTTCTTTACCTTTTGGTAATATATATCTCGGTATTCCTTCGATTCTTTCAACGCTTTTTGTGGATCCGAAGGTTTTGATATCAATGTATATGAAGACAGACTCGGATCTAAGAACCAGAAAGCGCGCGAAATGGGAAATTGGGGCCAAAGCCCTATCCAGAAACTTGGGAGCACACACAATTGCGCCCAAGAGTTTTCCTGCACCTTTCTTCCTCTTTTGTTTCTTTTCTCAATACTTTTCGCGCGATTTGGAATGCAAAGTTACAGATCCGAAGGTCCCGATATCAATATGTATGAAAACAAATTCGGATCTAAGAAATAAAATGTGCTTAATATGAAAATCGGGGTTGGAACCCAACGCAGACACTCGAGCGCACCCACTTGAAAGCTTTCTCCCCCTTTGATGGATAGGAGATCTTCGAGTACTTGAACTCTCGAACTCTCTCCCCCTTTGCCATTAAATTGCAAAGGTACCTACACACATGAAATAAGAAAAATACCTTGAGTAGCACCTGTTAACAAATGAAATCGAAAATGAAATACATAACAGGCTATCATGTATGGAAAAAGTCTCTAAGGGTTCAAAGGCAATCCTAGGGTCAATTTGATCAAAACTAATACTTCCTATGAAGGTTTACACTCCCCCTCAATCCATTCTCTTCTTTTGTCAAACTTTTGACAAGATTTAACTATTAGGTGCAAGAAGAAGATGGTTTAACCAATTGAGGGTCAACTTCAAGAAAAGGATTAGATTCATATAACTATAAGGCACAATATGATCAAATTACCTAAAAGAGAGCTAGGTCTAATGAGAAAAGCAATCATGGATATCAATTGGACAAACAAAGAATACCAATTGAGATTTAGGATATGACTTAATAAATCAATCACTCTAAAATGGATTTAAAAGTATAACTATTATGAGAAATCCAAATTAGAGCTATCCATGATATGGGGTTTACTCAAACATAGCATCAATCAATATTACTTATGAAAAACATATGCTATGTAAGATTTTGAAAATCATTTCATTCAATCAATAAATATGACTTATTAAAGTGCAAATTGAGTGAAATGAAATTCAAGCATGAAGCCAACCTCAACTAATAACCAACCAATATTATGAACACATAAACATGGTGGTCATGATATATACCTATATGAGCAAAAGAGGTGGCAACATGAACATTATGATGCTAATGGTGTGTGACATGGAACAATCATATTACTTATCAAGTTCAATCCAATGCACACAAGGTTTATCACATTCACAAGAAATCAAATCAATCAAACATTATACCAATTGAATCCAATTGAATTTGATAACATGATAAAGAGCAAGAATGTGACAAAACTTCCATCAAGCATCATAAGTGCATATTCATCACTTTTAAAGATATAACTATAGAGCATAGTGATGAACAAGATAAATTTCAATGCTAAAGGATATGACTTTGAAATGCATGCAATTTATAAAGTGACTAAATCATATGAATTCAACATCTAAGATGTCCATCAAACATATAGAAATATGAGGAATGGATTTCAAAGAGTTTCATATGATTAAGATCACTACTTATGAAGTTGAAACATGTATAAGGATGACACCAAGAGAATCTACATGAATCAACATCATAACCATCCAAAAAGAAATGACTATAAAGCATAGAGGATGGATTTGAGTTCTAGTATGGTTTCTACAAATATAATAAATAACACAACCATACATAGAACAATTTGACATTTGCATAGAGAGGATTAATCAACACTCAAGATCTAACTCATACCAATCATTAAAAAGAATATAACTATTTAAGCACAAGAAGGTATGAAGTTAAAAGAATCAATCTATCATGTAACATCTCCACTCTTAGCAAATGTACTAAGCTTACAATGCAATGAAAAAGGATATGAGGTCTATATCAAATGAACTTAGTACATTAAATCACAAATGCACTTAAAAAGCTCAAAAACAAGATTTTACTATAAAGCACATAAACACTCATTAATTTGCATTAATGAAACTATATACCAAAATAGGCACAAACATGCAAATCATATCCAACCATGCAATGTAAGACAACAAAATCAATTTGCATAAAGAATGTAACTCAATGAGCAAAGATGCAAATTGTTTGTAAAAATTATTTCCTTTCAAAAGATACAATCATAATTAGGCACAAGGAAATAAATTCAAGGAAAATGCTTCTATAAATATAACTAATAAAGCTTAGAACATTTTCCAAAGTTTTTCAAATCACTTCAATGTATGAAATTCCAACAAAGAATCATTTATAGAATTAAGAGCAAGTGATTTTGAAAAACAAGAAGTGTACTATTGTAAAGTTTTCAATTTGTAAAAACAATAGACACTTACAAATTTTCCATATCAAAAGATATAACTTGTAAATCAATGGAAAACTAAGGTTGCTTCAAATCATTTGATTTCCAAAAAGGATCTAACTATGACAAACATCAAATGATTTTCCAACATCAATTGATCATGAAAAACTAGCTATGAAAGCATTTGTAATCACAATCAATTGATCATGAATAGATATGCACTACAAGAAATATAACTATATGATCAAAATGCAAATCCATCATGAAAAGGTTGCAATCAAAGGATTTTGAAAACCATGAGATATAACTATAAAAGTTCATGAAGACAAAATCAAATGATCACAAAGAAACATTGCATTTTAAAAGATGAGACTAAAAAGAAACAAAATGCAAATGTATCATGACCAACAAATAGATATGACTAAAAAGAATAGGTTGGTTTAGGGGGATCAAGGCCTTAAGGTTACTCAAATAGTCTACCTTTGAAAATTCACCTAAAGCCTTGAAAAGGTTGTCCTTGAAAGATCACTTTGAGGACTCACCAACTCTAGAAGATATAACTTGAGAAAGTCTTAGAGTGGTGCAAAGAGGCTAGGGAAAATTCATTTTCAAACATAGTGGAAATCTTTAAAAAGATATGCAATAAATCACAACACTAGGGTTCAAATCTAGCAAGGATCAACTCCGGGTTGTTAAGCCCTAAAATGGAGTAACCCGCTCTGATAGCACTTGTAAATCCATGGGGATCCGAACCCTAGAGGGGGGGTGAATAGGGTGAGCTTCTTTTATGACCAATTTTAACAATTTTAACTTCTTTAAAACAAACTAGTCACAAGTGATGATTATCAAACAAAATGCGGAAGCTTAAAGAAAACAATCACCACAAAGCAAGCACCATCACACAAGTATTTATAGTGGTTCGGCCTCAATGCCTACATCCACTACCGGCTTGTGATCCAACACCCCACCGGATTTCCACTATTTATGCTTTTCAATAGGCTAAGCAATAACCTTTACAATATGCTTTCCAAGGCTAAGCAATAACCTTACATTGATGTTTTTCAAGGCTTAACATCAACCTATACATTATGCTTTTATAGGCTGAGCAATAACCTCTTCAACCACATGGTTGGTTATCTCACTAAGTTGTGTCTTTAATACACTAGATGGAGATTCATTTTAGCTCATTACATTGCCTCTTAATTAGGCGGATATGGAAGTGAAAAACTAATACACACTCACACTATGGATGCAAAGATGAAAGTACATGAAGTGTGTGTGTGTGGTCCTCAATCATTTTGAAAATGGAAGCTCATAAATGTATGCCTAAGGCTTTTGAAAGTTTTAGCTCAAAAACATTTATGATTGAGGAAATGCTAATCACATGTTAAAAGTAACAACTTGTTAATGAGATCAAAGATTTACAAGTTGTATGAAATGAATTAGCACTAAACATGTGATGCATAGGGATGTCAATCAAATCAACATGAAGCTCAAAACATAAAAATAGATTTGATTGAAATAAGGGGACAAATCATATGTAATTATAAATACAACTTGAATATGATATACCAATCAAAGTGATGCAAGTTGTGAAACTATAAAACAATAATACACATATGATTTGTAAACATGTTGAATCCAAAACATAAGATATATTTGAAAAGGATTTTCTTATGATGGAAAACAACAACCAAAGATTCAACAAAGTATATGAATCATGTTACATATTTCATTAACATGATCTACTTAGATTTACCAAAGATAAAGTACTACTTTGATGAATCAATGGTGATGTATCCAAAACAATAGATCTATTCAAAATATAACACATGCTAAGGATACAACACATCATAGGTTAACATGTTACTAAGATTTACCAATGATAAAACAAAACATGAAAACATATGATTTGTAAAGAAGTTGAATCCAAAACATAAGTTAGTTTTGAAAGAGATGTTCTTATGATGGAAAACAACAACCAAAGATTCAACCAAGTATATGGATCATGTTACATATAATTCCAAAGGTTTTTCCATTAACATGATCTACTTAGATTTACCAAAGTTAAGTACTACTTGGATTGAATCATATGATGTTGTATCCAAAACAATAAATCAACTCAAAACATAAAACATGTTAAGGACACAACACAAACATAGTTTAACATGCTAGAAATGATTTACCAAAAATAAAACAAAGCATGAAAACATATGATTAAGGAAGGAAGAGCCTACTTGGTGGTTTAACTTCATTAATCCAAGCTTTAGCTTTCCTAATCATCCCCTTCATCCCTTGGTTCTTTTCCCTTTTGATATGCCTCAATACCTCTCAAGGAGGGGCTTAAAATTCCCAACTTTTGGTAAGGGAAAGAACTCATATTTATAGCAAAAAGTTGCCAACGGCTAGTCCTCGGTCGACCGGCAAAGAGGTCTCGGTCGACCGGGAAGGCACAACGGTCAGATTTCTGACCGTTGGAGGTTTCAGTTCAGAAACTGCAGGTTTTACCTCCAGTTGTCTCGGTCGACCGAGACCTGCCTCTCGGTCGACCGGCGACACTGCCGGGACAGCCTCCCTTTGACAAAAAATGCAACTTTTGCATATTTGAAGGTTTTTCTATGGGGGACATTTTGGCCACTAAATCAAGCTTGAAAAACATGTTTTAAAGATTCTAATGGTTTTTAAAACATGAACATAAAAAGCCTAAAAAGATTCAAAACTTTAAAAACAAAGGCTTGCTTGATTTCTTGAAAACTCTTTTCTAAAACAAATGCATCCAAGTTTTAAAAACAAATCATGCATAAATCAATACTTTTATAAATCTTAAAAGCAATGCATGAATAAAACAAGATTTCAAGTTTATTTAAAACCAATGCAAGTGTGTAAATCAAATGATGCTTGAATGATAATGCATCCATCAAATTGCAATCTAGAAAATTCCTAACAATCTCCCCCTTTGCAATTTGATGGCAAACACACTCACCACTGAGATTACACACTTAGTCTTCAGCTCCCCCTCAGCTGGACAAGTCTTGAAATCTTCTTGGATGCTTCTCTTAGCTTGGGCTCTTTTCTTCTCTTCATTCTTCATGATGCTTGGAGCTTGATCATTCTTCAATCTTTCTTTCTTTAGCCAAGCATATTCTTTAGCTCCAAGCTTTGTTTCTTCTATTGGCTCTCCCCCTTTGACCATGCTTCTTTCTCCTCTTGAGAACTTGAAAGCTTTCTCCCCCTTTGATGGATAGGAGATCTTCGAGTACTTGAACTCTCGAACTCTCTCCCCCTTTGCCATTAAATTGCAAAGGTACCTACACACATGAAATAAGAAAAATACCTTGAGTAGCACCTGTTAACAAATGAAATCGAAAATGAAATACATAACAGGCTCTCATGTATGGAAAAAGTCTCTAAGGGTTCAAAGGCAATCCTAGGGTCAATTTGATCAAAACTAATACTTCCTATGAAGGTTTACACTCCCCCTCAATCCATTCTCTTCTTTTGTCAAACTTTTGACAAGATTTAACTATTAGGTGCAAGAAGAAGATGGTTTAACCAATTGAGGGTCAACTTCAAGAAAAGGATTAGATTCATATAACTATAAGGCACAATATGATCAAATTACCTAAAAGAGAGCTAGGTCTAATGAGAAAAGCAATCATGGATATCAATTGGACAAACAAAGAATACCAATTGAGATTTAGGATATGACTTAATAAATCAATCACTCTAAAATGGATTTAAAAGTATAACTATTATGAGAAATCCAAATTAGAGCTATCCATGATATGGGGTTTACTCAAACATAGCATCAATCAATATTACTTATGAAAAACATATGCTATGTAAGATTTTGAAAATCATTTCATTCAATCAATAAATATGATTTATTAAAGTGCAAATTGAGTGAAATGAAATTCAAGCATGAAGCCAACCTCAACTAATAACCAACCAATATTATGAACACATAAACATGGTGGTCATGATATATACCTATATGAGCAAAAGAGGTGGCAACATGAACATTATGATGCTAATGGTGTGTGACATGGAACAATCATATTACTTATCAAGTTCAATCCAATGCACACAAGGTTTATCACATTCACAAGAAATCAAATCAATCAAACATTATACCAATTGAATCCAATTGAATTTGATAACATGATAAAGAGCAAGAATGTGACAAAACTTCCATCAAGCATCATAAGTGCATATTCATCACTTTTAAAGATATAACTATAGAGCCTAGTGATGAACAAGATAAATTGCAATGCTAAAGGATATGACTTTGAAATGCATGCAATTTATAAAGTGACTAAATCATATGAATTCAACATCTAAGAGGTCCATCAAACATATAGAAATATGAGGAATGGATTTCAAAGAGTTTCATATGATTAAGATCACTACTTATGAAGTTGAAACATGTATAAGGATGACACCAAGAGAATCTACATGAATCAACATCATAACCATCCAAAAAGAAATGACTATAAAGCATAGAGGATGGATTTGAGTTCTAGTATGGTTTCTACAAATATAATAAATAACACAACCATACATAGAACAATTTGACATTTGCATAGAGAGGATTAATCAACACTCAAGATCTAACTCATACCAATCATTAAAAAGAATATAACTATTTAAGCACAAGAAGGTATGAAGTTAAAAGAATCAATCTATCATGTAACATCTCCACTCTTAGCAAATGTACTAAGCTTACAATGCAATGAAAAAGGATATGAGGTCTATATCAAATGAACTTAGTACATTAAATCACAAATGCACTTAAAAAGCTCAAAAACAAGATTTTACTATAAAGCACATAAACACTCATTAATTTGCATTAATGAAACTATATACCAAAATAGGCACAAACATGCAAATCATATCCAACCATGCAATGTAAGACAACAAAATCAATTTGCATAAAGAATGTAACTCAATGAGCAAAGATGCAAATTGTTTGTAAAAATTATTTCCTTTCAAAAGATACAATCATAATTAGGCACAAGGAAATAAATTCAAGGAAAATGCTTCTATAAATATAACTAATAAAGCTTAGAACATTTTCCAAAGTTTTTCAAATCACTTCAATGTATGAAATTCCAACAAAGAATCATTTATAGAATTAAGAGCAAGTGATTTTGAAAAACAAGAAGTGTACTATTGTAAAGTTTTCAATTTGTAAAAACAATAGACACTTACAAATTTTCCATATCAAAAGATATAACTTGTAAATCAATGGAAAACTAAGGTTGCTTCAAATCATTTGATTTCCAAAAAGGATCTAACTATGACAAACATCAAATGATTTTCCAACATCAATTGATCATGAAAAACTAGCTATGAAAGCATTTGTAATCACAATCAATTGATCATGAATAGATATGCACTACAAGAAATATAACTATATGATCAAAATGCAAATCCATCATGAAAAGGTTGCAATCAAAGGATTTTGAAAACCATGAGATATAACTATAAAAGTTCATGAAGACAAAATCAAATGATCACAAAGAAACATTGCATTTTAAAAGATGAGACTAAAAAGAAACAAAATGCAAATGTATCATGACCAACAAATAGATATGACTAAAAAGAATAGGTTGGTTTAGGGGGATCAAGGCCTTAAGGTTACTCAAATAGTCTACCTTTGAAAATTCACCTAAAGCCTTGAAAAGGTTGTCCTTGAAAGATCACTTTGAGGACTCACCAACTCTAGAAGATATAACTTGAGAAAGTCTTAGAGTGGTGCAAAGAGGCTAGGGAAAATTCATTTTCAAACATAGTGGAAATCTTTAAAAAGATATGCAATAAATCACAACACTAGGGTTCAAATCTAGCAAGGATCAACTCCGGGTTGTTAAGCCCTAAAATGGAGTAACCCGCTCTGATACCACTTGTAAATCCATGGGGATCCGAACCCTAGAGGGGGGGTGAATAGGGTGAGCTTCTTTTATGACCAATTTTAACAATTTTAACTTCTTTAAAACAAACTAGTCACAAGTGATGATTATCAAACAAAATGCGGAAGCTTAAAGAAAACAATCACCACAAAGCAAGCACCATCACACAAGTATTTATAGTGGTTCGGCCTCAATGCCTACATCCACTACCGGCTTGTGATCCAACACCCCACCGGATTTCCACTATTTATGCTTTTCAATAGGCTAAGCAATAACCTTTACAATATGCTTTCCAAGGCTAAGCAATAACCTTACATTGATGTTTTTCAAGGCTTAACATCAACCTATACATTATGCTTTTATAGGCTGAGCAATAACCTCTTCAACCACATGGTTGGTTATCTCACTAAGTTGTGTCTTTAATACACTAGATGGAGATTCATTTTAGCTCATTACATTGCCTCTTAATTAGGCGGATATGGAAGTGAAAAACTAATACACACTCACACTATGGATGCAAAGATGAAAGTACATGAAGTGTGTGTGTGTGGTCCTCAATCATTTTGAAAATGGAAGCTCATAAATGTATGCCTAAGGCTTTTGAAAGTTTTAGCTCAAAAACATTTATGATTGAGGAAATGCTAATCACATGTTAAAAGTAACAACTTGTTAATGAGATCAAAGATTTACAAGTTGTATGAAATGAATTAGCACTAAACATGTGATGCATAGGGATGTCAATCAAATCAACATGAAGCTCAAAACATAAAAATAGATTTGATTGAAATAAGGGGACAAATCATATGTAATTATAAATACAACTTGAATATGATATACCAATCAAAGTGATGCAAGTTGTGAAACTATAAAACAATAATACACATATGATTTGTAAACATGTTGAATCCAAAACATAAGATATATTTGAAAAGGATTTTCTTATGATGGAAAACAACAACCAAAGATTCAACAAAGTATATGAATCATGTTACATATTTCATTAACATGATCTACTTAGATTTACCAAAGATAAAGTACTACTTTGATGAATCAATGGTGATGTATCCAAAACAATAGATCTATTCAAAATATAACACATGCTAAGGATACAACACATCATAGGTTAACATGTTACTAAGATTTACCAATGATAAAACAAAACATGAAAACATATGATTTGTAAAGAAGTTGAATCCAAAACATAAGTTAGTTTTGAAAGAGATGTTCTTATGATGGAAAACAACAACCAAAGATTCAACCAAGTATATGGATCATGTTACATATAATTCCAAAGGTTTTTCCATTAACATGATCTACTTAGATTTACCAAAGTTAAGTACTACTTGGATTGAATCATATGATGTTGTATCCAAAACAATAAATCAACTCAAAACATAAAACATGTTAAGGACACAACACAAACATAGTTTAACATGCTAGAAATGATTTACCAAAAATAAAACAAAGCATGAAAACATATGATTAAGGAAGGAAGAGCCTACTTGGTGGTTTAACTTCATTAATCCAAGCTTTAGCTTTCCTAATCATCCCCTTCATCCCTTGGTTCTTTTCCCTTTTGATATGCCTCAATACCTCTCAAGGAGGGGCTTAAAATTCCCAACTTTTGGTAAGGGAAAGAACTCATATTTATAGCAAAAAGTTGCCAACGGCTAGTCCTCGGTCGACCGGCAAAGAGGTCTCGGTCGACCGGGAAGGCACAACGGTCAGATTTCTGACCGTTGGAGGTTTCAGTTCAGAAACTGCAGGTTTTACCTCCAGTTGTCTCGGTCGACCGAGACCTGCCTCTCGGTCGACCGGCGACACTGCCGGGACAGCCTCCCTTTGACAAAAAATGCAACTTTTGCATATTTGAAGGTTTTTCTATGGGGGACCTTTTGGCCACTAAATCAAGCTTGAAAAACATGTTTTAAAGATTCTAATGGTTTTTAAAACATGAACATAAAAAGCCTAAAAAGATTCAAAACTTTAAAAACAAAGGCTTGCTTGATTTCTTGAAAACTCTTTTCTAAAACAAATGCATCCAAGTTTTAAAAACAAATCATGCATAAATCAATACTTTTATAAATCTTAAAAGCAATGTTTGAATAAAACAAGATTTCAAGTTTATTTAAAACCAATGCAAGTGTGTAAATCAAATGATGCTTGAATGATAATGCATCTATCAAATTGCAATCTAGAAAATTCCTAACACCTATTGCCCTTGGATGAAAAGGGTCTTTTGGTCATTTTGCCTTCCAGACAGGACTCACAGACATGCATTGGTTCTACAACCAATGAAGCCAAGATACCATCTTTCACTAGCCTGTCAATCCTATTTAGGTTTATATGACCTAGCCTCAAGTGCCAAAGTTTTGTTGGATTAGATGAAGGTGACCTTCTCTTTAATGATGGCCTATTAATTATTTCGGTATCATGTATCTCATACATTGTGGGAGTTAACAGATAAAGCCCATTGATTACCTTGCCAGAACATATAAAAGTACCGTTCCTCTTTATGACAACTTCAGTACCAAAAGTAATAGAATAACTTTTATTCACCAAACTAGAAACTGAAATTAAATTCCGTCTTAAAGATGGTACATATAGAGTGTCTGACAAAACCAACTTATTATCTTGAAAACATAAAGTAATAACTCCTACTGAGACCGCATCCGCCTTAGCATCAGATCCTAGGTTGACAATGATTTCGCCGTCACTAAGTTTCCTGGTTTCCCGGAACCCCTGCAACTAATTACATATGTGATTAGTTGCCCCAGAGTCCACACACCAAGATTCTGAAGTACCAGTTGCAAAACTAACTTCAGAAACAAGTGACTCAATCATACCTGAGGTCTTCTTCTTAGACAGATAATCTGGAACATTCCTTTTCCAATGTCCTGTCATACCACAACGGAAACACTTTCCTTTTGTCCCCGATCCCTTAGCCTTGCCAACACCACCATTAGGACCATTCTCCACCTTAGGACCCTTTGGAACTGATTTCTTTTTGCCTTTCCGCTCTTTGTCATTCGGTTTGGACTTGGCAAATGACTTTTCTGTCATCAGGGCAGTTGGCTTCTTCTTCATAATCCCTTCAGTCACCACTAGCTGGCTAGAAAGCTCAGCTAAAGTCAAATTCATCTTATTCATATTATAGTTGACTTTGAAATTGTTGAATGACTCTGGTAGTGACTCAAGGATTATGTCAATCTGCGATTCTGCATCAATCGCAACCCCCAATACATCTAACTCGTTCAATGAGTCCATCATTTTCAACATGTGGTCCTGTACTGGTGTGCCTTCAGCCATCTTGGTCTAATAAGCACCCTCATAGCAGCCTGTCTAGCAGGCCTGCCCTATTCCGCAAACATTTTCCTTAAGTTTGATATAATATCATATGTAGTCTTAAAGAATTGATGTTGGTGTTGTAAAACACTAGACATGGATGCCTGTATGTAACATCTGGCTATCTCATCGTCTTTGGCCCACTTGGTGTAAAGTTCTTTTTCTTCCTGTGATGCTTCCGGCAATGGCTCATCAAGGGGGGGGGTGTTTGGTAAGGACATATTTATATCCTGAAGTTGTCAGGACTATATCTAGGTTCCGTTTCCAGTCTACATAATTGGATCCCACCAACTTATTCTGGTTGAGGATGGTCGCAAGTGGATTGAAAGTATTTGAATTCATGCTTGAAATATTGTATCACATAACCATACATTCAATTAATGAATTTAAATGACATTAGGGTTTAGTATTCTACCAAATTTATATGGAATCCTCATAACTACTAAATTCAGAATACATCGGAATCCCAATCCCCGGGGTATGCCTCCTTGGGGAGTGCAAATACCACCTATATTGGTGCAGATCACAGTTGGTCAAAATTAGG
Organism: Cinnamomum chago; assembly: GCA_038049695.1. Lineage (NCBI taxonomy): Eukaryota > Viridiplantae > Streptophyta > Magnoliopsida > Laurales > Lauraceae > Cinnamomum > Cinnamomum chago. The sequence goes on from CP142451.1 coordinate 67,354,359, forward strand.
ATTAAGACTAACTATCCATGATCCCCTCCATTCATTATTATCTAGGTATCTCATACCAAATAATGAATGACTCCCGATTACTTTGGTTTCTAAAATAAATGAGGCAAATCCTTAGGGATACTACATCATTAATTTAGTTAAGTGTGACCCACCAACTAGCATTGTCTGACAACCGTTGCGAGCAGCTCCTCCTTGGGGAGTGGGCCCCCGCCCCGTCTCTCCAATACTATCCATAGGAGATCCATATCTAGTAACCAGACAAGTAAAATCCCTCCGTGGGGAACAACCATTCTCAAGATGGCGTGAGGCTAATACTTTCCTTACAATGGACCTATGGTGGAAAACCATGGGGATTTCTAAACATAAATGCCCCGCTCCCACTTAATATTTTAGAATTGAGGATTTCCTTGTAAGGTATTTAGGGCCCACATATATATATATATATATGAACATCAAATCATCTCATGATATGATCAAAGATTGGTTCCAAGTCAAGTTATTTTAAGGAAAGTCCAGTTTCTAAATTAGTGTTGCCAATGTGTCCATCTCATGGGTCATCAACACTAATTAAAACTCTTTCCAAAAATTAATTTGATTTGACCAATTTTAGTAACTTGCTATGTTTGTATCAGATTTGGAAATATTCTAAATTAAGCATGCATCCATAAATAGAAAGTGCTAAAATTAGAAACTAGTCCTCTCCTCTACATGGCCCTAGCAGAATAGACTTCTTGGACTTCTAGACTTTCCAAAACTTTGGAATTCCTCAAACTCTTTGGGCAACTCCAAAACTCTTTTGGTAATCTTCAAACTCTTTGATTAGGAGTCCAACATCGCTTTCCTTCTTCGTCTCGGACATTGCCAGAATTTACAAATTTAAAAAAATTACATAAATTCCTATGCCTCGATTATGAGACTTATATGGTAATCTAAACATGGAAATAAAAAGGGTTATAAGGAAATTCATCATGCCTTGCCCTTTCACAGGAAACCATGACGCCCTTTACATTTAGCCTTAAATAAACCAATAACCATAAATAGAAAGCAAAAGACTTGTGGGCCATATGGAAAGGACATGATCATCTGCAAGTTAGTATCTCATACAACCATACAAATCACAAAAACAGGCTGCCAAATAATGCTGGAAAAATAGGATGTAAGATAAGACCCGAAACTGAAAAAATAGTTTCTGCAACATCCTGTGCAGAAGGCTCAGTCGACCGGCCAGGGGGCCAAGCACGGGCCAGGTCGACCGGACTGACGAAAACCTACAACCTGGGTTGTTCTGTTTCGTGTCCATTCTTCACCAAATCACTTCCAAAGTGTTCCAATGGCTTCCTACCATCCTTCCATCATTATTAAACCCTTTTCGGACTATCCAAACATGAATCTACTTTTAAACCAAGCAAATTCATCAAAACTGATCATTACATAGCCCTTGCTTCATCTTCTTCGCATCTCATGTAAAGATTAGAGCAAGCTTACTGACCTAACATGATTAGAGATGAGGTATGCCTCTGATACCAATTGTTGGAAGTAGGTGTGCCTTCCAGACAGGTTTCAAAGACTTTTGACCCACTTGATGCAGGGATCAACTGTCTAGAAAGGCAACAAACCCAATCCAGGATGCATTCCCTCAAACTCATAAATCATGTACAACAACAAATACTATCTAGAAGATAGAAAACAACACCTAAACATGCAACCACTAAATCTACAGCATACAACGATGTAGATATACCTTTGGAGCTTTGTAGTGCTCTAATGGAGAATTTGAGTTCTTTCTTTGATGATGAACACCTTCACTAACCAAATCAAGACATCCAACACCTTTTGATCTTCCACACTATGACCCTTATTAGATCTCTTTTCTCAAGAAGATGATGGAATCTTCAAGAGAAAACCCAACTAGTAACTCTAAGGAACTAAAGGAGAAAGAGAAGAGAACTTAGAGAGGAAGAGAACTTGTGCAACACTTGCACAAAGGGGCTGGATTCTCTCACACTATTATGGACGTCCAAGAGGGGATATCTCCCCTATTTGTAGTCCTGCATTCCACCTCTTTACCTATTTGAAATAGAAGTTTAACTCCCATTGCAAGATAGTAACCTTCTCCCTTGCTAGTTGCCATAGAAGTCCTACTTCCACAACCATTAGTAGCTTTCTCCTTTCTAATTAAAATAGAAGTCCTACCTCCATTAATAATTAGTAACTTACTATTACCATTAATAGAAGTCTCACTTCAAATAGAAATAGTAACCTTCCTATTAGAGTTCAAGTATAATTAGTATCTATCTAATAATTTGGGCTAGCGTGGGGACCACTAGGGATTCCTTAGAAAGCTGGCTCCAACAGGGACACGCGACCCCACATCTCATGTGCAATTCGGGCCCACCGTTAATTGCAAATAACTCCACTATATAAATGCAATTGCACTCCAGTCTTAGGAATATATTACAATGAAGACCCTAAACTTCCTCAGTACCACAAGTAGGCCCCTCCATCTATATCCATGAATCAATTGGACTTGTCCACCAAAATAGACCCATATCTTATTATCCTTGAGCCCCAATCAATTATAGTGATCATTTGGTACCGATCCAATTAACTCTTAATCGGAATGGATGCGCACTTACCAATGATAAATCCATTAATTGGCACAAGGGAATATAAAAGATAGATTCCATCTTGACCATTTAATGTTCCCACAGCTCTACTACCACGTACCCAAATCACCGAGGTGTTGACCTACAATTGGCCTCACTCATTGGTGACTCAAAGCAAATGCATAGATAAAAACTTGAGTTCATTAATGTCTCAGGATTATGAGCCTATTGTTAGGGAATTATGAGAGCAAACCTTAAAGTAAAGACTGTATATAAGGTGCTTCTCATGGTCCTTCAATACATCCAATGTACCAGCACTATGATCCAGAATCTTACATTCTGATGATCGAAACAAATCACACTATCTCATAGTGATCAAAGTGTTGCAACCTTGTCAGGTGAGATGCCCAGTCTCATCACTGGTTGTGAAGATATTTTAAGTATAAGATTTGTGACACATATCTCCCGTATGTGGATCTCATCCATATACATATATCACATCTAATATACTAATGGGACCTGGTTCATCTCATGAACCATTATGTCATATGTATTGGTTATGTGCAAGTATATAATTAAACACCATTCATCTCATGAAAGGAAAACATGATTGTATTGATGAATAAAGAAATTAATCAACTTATTACATCATACTCTTGGTATTGAGACCATAAAACTAACAAAGTCTACCCTAATCACGAGTTCAGAATGCTAAAAAAATGCAGATCTACAAAGTAGGAATGATCCTAAGCATGTTACTGATGATAGATGACTAGTAAGTATTAGATCTACTGAAAAACACTACTATTAATGCAGATCTACAATGCATGCATGATCCTAAGCACGTTTCTAACCATTAATGATACTAAATATCAATTGAAGAGAACGTAATCTAGCAATACCGGTTTGAGTTGTATCCTTTAAGTCCTAGATCGAAGCTTTCACGCAAATCCATGGCTTCCGCAAGCCTTCTCCATTGCTAATCTTGGAAACCAGAAAGCTCCTTCTTCTCCTTTCTTCTAGATCCAAGGCTCTCTCTTTGGTTATGGTGGCTACTCTCTTTTTCTCTCTTTGCTTCTAATTTTTCTATTCTTTTTTTGGTAGCCCCCTTTGTAAATGGTATAAGAGATCCTTATATAAGGGTTTTCTCGTGGAGAAGGGGTTAGGTAGATTTAGGGTTTCGGGGACTTGGGTGCACACATAGGTGCGCCCATGTTGGTCCGGGGACTTGGGTGCACACATAGGTGCACCCATGTGCTGTTTTGGGGCTAAGAGGGCTTACGGTTCGGTACAGATTGTTTTCGGATCAAATTCGGACTGAAACAGAGGAAACTTGACTTAGGCGCACTTGTGGGGGCACCCAAGTGGATTTTTAGAACTTTGTGTGTGCCCATGTCATTTTTCGGGTCGAATGGGCTTGGGGTTTGGTTTTGGATTATTTTTGGATTGAGATCGGGTCAGAACTATGAAGAGTGGAGCGGAACCAACCTAAATATGCACTAAAGTGCTTTCTATGGAAACCAGGGACTTGGACGCACCTGTGTGTGCGCCCAAGTGTAGTTTGAGATTTGGGCGCACCTATATTGGCGCCCAAGTGTGTCCCTGGTGCGGGACCACTTGTGTAGCCTTCCGAGGGTCATATCTTTTGATCCGTTGGTCGGAATTGGACGTTCTATATATCGTCAGAAAGCTCTCGGAACGTAGAATCTTTTGGTCTATAGATCCTAATGGTCAGAGGTCAGGAAAAGTAAGGGATACTTGGATCAATGATTCTAACCTCCTAATTCGTGCTAATCATATTGTGCTTAGGCAAACTAAGTGCGATCTCATTGGGAGCAAACGGAGTGTGTTCTATGTAGTCTGGAAGGGGCTTGGGTAGCATTGTAGTCCACTCCTTGTTTGAATAGCGGGTTGAACTCGAGATCCAAACGTGATTCGGCCTTTTCTCTCACAAATTTCTATGAATCGTTGAACTAAGTCTAAAATTATCAACAAGCATCTTCATCGTCATTAATTAATCTGAATTATGCCATTAACCATTCAATTGTTGGTGAAATGGGGGCATCGTTATATATGATAAGTGTTTAAGGCTATCATAGGGGGCCAAAATGAGGTGTCTACAGGTGTCTTTGCAAAGTGACATGACTCAAGAAAGCAATGTCAAGTTGAGACTCCAAAAGCTGACAATCTCGACGAGAGACGGCTTGAACCTCGACAAAGCATTGAGTTTTACCAAGCACACATGGCAGGATCTTTCGACAAATGGGTCCGGCAATGCACCTACAAAAGGGGTGACTTGGTCCTTACGGTAAAATGACCAATGGTTTTCGCTCACAAGCCCAAAGGCAAATTTGAGCCAAAATGGGAGGGACCCTATGTCATCGACAAGGTTTTATCCAACAGCACATATGCTATCATAAACACGGAGGGTGACAAATTTATGTTCCCCATCAACGGCAAGTTCTTAAAGCGATACTACCCTTGAAGACTTACGCCACTGGGTCAGAGCAATGCCTGCACGGCCAAAACCTATTCCCAGGTACTTGCTCGTCAAACCCATTCCTCTTAGATTTTTCATCCTTATGTTGAAATTTCAAAAAAAAAATTTCAAAACAATGTTTACTTTCATCATTTCATTGTTAAAAAAAATTCCAAGTTTAGGAGCTTTTTCCTAACTTGACCAAATTTTCGACCCTTGAACTCGAAATTCATGGTTTGAAACAGAAATCAGGATTCAGGGCTTTCCACCCTAATCCGCCCTGACTTTTACCACAAAAAATGGTTTTAGGTCAAAATTTACAACCCTAGTGTCTTTAAACAAAAAAAAATGGTTTTTCAAATAAACCACGGGGAAGAAATGCCTAGTTGATACTTGCAAAATCTAAAATTGGAAGGATGCGAACCACATTCGATACTTCCAAAATCTCAAGGAAGCGACATTTCGTCGATACTTGAAAATTTTCAAAAATCGTGGAGACGCAACAATTCAGTTGATATCCACAACCCAAATTAAAAAAAAAATGGAGGTCCAAAACACCTCAAAATTTCAAAAATCTCGGGGAAACGACATTTCAGTCAGTACCCACAAAACTAAATTTTTGAAAAACAAGGAAGCGACATTCCATCGATACTCACAAACCGGATGAGCAAGGATGCGGCATTCCATCGATACTTGCAAAACCATCCAGCAGAGAAGCTTTGCTTAGTCGATACTTGCACCCAAATTCGTGAGGAGACGACATTCCATCGATACTCACAACTGAATGAGCAAGGATGCGACATTCCATCGATACTTGCAAGACCATTCAGCAGGGAGGCGACTTTTAGTTGATACTTGCATTTTTGAAAACCAAGACCCGGCTCTCATGCGAAAAAACCTGGCTCCCATGCCAAAACCCGTCTTTCAAGCCAAAAATCGGCTCTCATGCCAAAAAAACCAGGCTCTCATGCCAAAACATGGCTTTCATGCCAAAAATCGGCTTTCATGCCACACAAAACCTGGCTTTCACGCCAACAAACCAAAACTTGACTTAAAAAAACGTAGCTTTCACGTCAAAAATCAGCTTTCATGCCACAAAAGCCTAGCTTTCATGCAAAAAAATCGGCTTTCATGTGACAAAAACCTGGCTTCCACGCCAAAAATCGGCTTTCATGCCACAAAACCTGGCTTTCAAGTCAAAAACAAAATCTTAGCTCTCATGCCACCAAACAACAAATCTTGGCTTTCACGCCAAAAACAAGATTTTGGCTCTCATGCCATAAATCCAAATTTGGCTTTCATGCCACAAACAAAACCTGGCTCCCCTGCCAAAACAACCATTTGACATAAGATTTTCGCAAAATGACAAACTTTTGATCAAATTTTCAAACAAACATTCCCATTTAAACTATTTCTTAAATTTATTTTATCACAAAAGAATTTGAGTGAAAGGAGGGAAAACCAAAAAAAAAAGTGCTAAAAAAAATGTTCACAAGCACTACAAAAAAAAAAGGAAAAACAAAAAGAGTACCTAAAAAAATGTGTTTATTTACATGGGTACCAAAACAAATAGAGAGAAAAGAGAGTTTGTCACAAGAGAAGTCAGGAGCTCAGTCTAACATGGCCCCCAAAGATTCAACTCCTCAAGAAAACTCCTGGCATTAGCAATCAAAGCTTCAAAGGCACACTCCTTCAAAAATTTGCCATAAAATGCAGCAGAATGATCTAACCCGTCTTCAACATCGGGAAGCTTTGCCTAAGCAGTTCGCCATCGCACGTGTTCTTGAGTCCTTTCTTGGAGAACATGATTGGTGTCTGCAACCTGGCGAACCAAGATCCGCTCCCTGGTTCGAGCCTCTGCTAAAGCATCCCACTTGGCTGCAACTTGCACCTTAGACATCCCCTGGCTTCAATGACCTCCCTATCGAAGCGTTCAATGTCATGCCTTAGTTTAATGATGGCCAACTCGGTGATGTTCCTTTCCCTAACAAACTATTTCCTACTCTGCTTGGTCTCATCCTTCACAGACTTGGATTTGTTAGCAGGGTCCAAAAACATCTCTTTGATGAAGTCATCATCAGGAAAGTCCTTGGTCTCGGACCACTTGTAGCCTAGAGCAATGATCCTGTCAACGATCGCCCTGGCACCTGTGACATCCAGACCGACCTCTTCGCTATCATCGAGAATCTCTTGCACATGCTTGATCATGAGAAATCCAGCATGCAAGTGACCAAAAAGGAGACTCTCAATCCAGGAGCTCAAAATGCGTGCCAGCACCTTTTTCGCAAACCAAAGGGATGGCCCAGATGAAGATTCTCCCCGCTCCATTGGTCGGCTACCCATGCCATCCCCCGTTGGAAAAGTAATCAGAAAACTCTTTCCAATCGAAGTTACTGGGGGAGGAATCTCAGCACGAGGTCTCGCCTCTGCCGTGTCAGAATTGGTTGAAGAAGCCGCTACCTCTGGAAGAACCTCTGGCACTCCTTGTTCCAGTTCTGAAGAAGGCGATGGGACCTCTCCTGTCACTTCAAAACCTACTAATGAAACACAAAAAGGTATGAATATGAACCTGTTGAGAAAGTCATTTTCACCAGGGTTATTATTACAAAGTACCTTCTTTGACTCTGCCTCCATGAACTCATCCGAAGCATCACCAAAAGTCGCATCCATGGATTGTTCAAAGTCGTCAAAATCCTATGGCAAGTCAGTTGACAAGAAAGCAAGCAACATGTTAGCAAATGACGGCACAGTCACAAAAAAGAAACACAAAGAAGTCATACCAGGTGGAGATTCTGAAATCACTCCAGAGTCCCTCGGTTCTTTTTCAGATGCCACAATCAGATCCGTCACTGCCTCATTGGCTAGAACCTCAGGCATCACCAAAACCTCATCCTCTGCTGAAAAAGGGGGAGAAGGCAAATCAAAACGAAAATCTCAATGAAAGAAACGGAAAGAGAAAGAGGAAGAATCATACCTTCACCAATGGTCTCTTCTTCTTTACTCCTCTTTTCCGGAGGCTCGTCAGAATCCCCTGACACCCTCATCATTGATGATAAGAGGACTACGAAACCAGAAGAGTCTTCGTGCCATCCCATACTCCAGCGCTGCCTTCTCCTCCTCTTGCCTTTGTGGGTTGGTTTGCTCGAAGAACCTGCGCCACTGTCAAAGTCAGGTCTATCACTTGACCCCTCACTGGATGGTCTGTTCTTGCCAGTAGACTCCACGAAAGCTCGTCTCTGCTCCACTTGCATCCAAGCATCAAGCTCAGCTTCCTCCTCCTCCAACTGTTCTAAGGCCTCAACAGGTACTACCCGGACAGCTTCAGAACCAATGATGCCCTGCTTACCGAGAAAGCCTATCTTATGCTTTTCTCTAGAAAGGAAGGACAAAGCTTCCTCTGACTAGATGCCATCTGATTTCCTAAGGCCCTTCCCAGAAGATTGCTTAACATCAAGCTACCTCTTGGAAAGCTCCTGATATGTAGAAAAGCACTCCACGAAGCACTTCATGAAGCCGGCAATCTGGAAAGCAGACAGCTCAGGATAAGAAATCATCGCAGTAGTGTCTTCCTCACTATATAAAGCCCATGCATTTCTGCCATCCTGTAAACCTCCAAAATGCTTCACCTTGCTTGAAGGCGCTCCAACAACGCCTTGAGAGAAGCCCAATTGTAGCGCAAATCAGGATGGGACATACGACTGAATGTCGACGAAAAGATGTTTACGGTACACCATTGTGCCGACACGTATGTTAAACAACCACCCTTCTCTGCATTGGTCAAGGAGTAATGCTTCCTGACCCTGCCTTGGTGGAATTACGGGGGGGCGGGGGGGGGGCACCAAAATCAAAAGCCTTCTTCTGCAACTCCGGAGAAAGCTTCACTAAAGATTTCCCTATCTCGACGTCCCTGTATCGTCGGATCCTCATCAGGGCAAATAAAAGAGATTCGAAGACGGCTTTACTCCTAGCCAACTGAATCATCAAAGGGTCATTATCCTGCGCATCACCCAGCTAATGGAAGCCATGACAGTGGTATACATACCACGAATAAAAGATATGGGATGAAAAGATATGGGAGCCCAAGCCGAATCAAGAAAGTAGCAGCTTGCAGTTCGGTGAACAAATAGGAGTAAAGAGCTAGCACCAAAACAAGCCGCTCTCCGAACGCCATCTGACAAGCCAGATAAATACAATGCAACCTGATGTGCGTTCTATCTCCACCAGTAAAGACTGAAAGTCCGCTATGGATCCTAACCCTAGAGGGGGGGTGAATAGGGTGAGCTACAATTATGACCAATTTCGACCAATTTTAATTTCTTAACTTAAACTAGTCACAAGTGATGATTAACAATCAAAATGCGGAAGCTAAACAAACTCAATCACCACATAGCATGCACCACAACACCAATGTTTATAGTGGTTCGGCCTCAATGCCTACATCCACTACCGGCTTGTGAATCCAATCACCCCACCGGATTTCCACTATTTATGCTTTTAACTAGGCTAAGCAATAACCCTTACAAAATGCTTTTCAAAGGCTAAGCAATAACCTTACAAGATGCTTTTCAAAGGCTAAGCAATAACCTTACAAGATGCTTTTCAAAGGCTAAGCAATAACCTTACAAGATGCTTTTCAAAGGCTAAGCAATAACCTTTACAAAGTTGATTTCTCAAAGAAGGTGTCTTTCCAAAAGATCACTCTAAGAGATTACAATTTAAGCTCATATGAAATTGCCTCTTGAATAGGCTAATATGAAAGTTTAATACAAATTCACACAAACACTCTAAGAATGCAAAGATGTATGCTAATGAGGTGTGTGTGTGTGATGACTTCAATCAAGATTAAAAAGGAAGCTTAATCAAATGTATGCCCAAGGCATTTCAAAGTTTAAGACTCATAAAAGACTTGATTGAAGTTTAATGCAAATCACATGTATGTTTAATAACTTGTTAATGATATGAAAATCAAAGAATCACAAGTTGTATGAAAATGACTAACTTAGAACATGTGATGCATGTGCAATGTTGTTTTCAAAAACAAATAGATTTGACTAAAGTTCAAATGAAAGAAAACAACATATTAGGTTTCAACCAAAACAAAGAATCATGCATTAAAGGAAATCAAAGACTTTAGCTAAGCATGATTGAGTAAGGTTTAAAAAACAACTTGGATTGAAACCAAGGTGAAGAATCCAATCTTAATTAAATCAAAGATTAGGAGAAGAAAGGATTCAACACATCATAGTTATTATGCTAAATATCATATACCAATAATTTAAACAAAGCACATAACTATGATTAATAAAGGTAGAGCTTACTTGGAGGTTTAACTCATTAATCCCAAGCTTTAGCTCTCCTAAAGACCTCCTAGCCTTTCCAACTTCATCCCCTTTGTTTGGCTCCAAAATGCTCTCAAAGGCTCATTTTTTTCAACATTTGAGAAGTTGGAAATAGAATGGACTTTATAGGCAAAAAACAGTCCAACGGCTAGTTGTCTCGGTCGACCTAGAGGGGTCTCGGTCGACCGAGAAGGCACAACGGTCATAAATCTGACCGTTGGAGGCTTACAGTTCAAAAACTGCACAGGGCCCTGCAGTGTCCTCGGTCGACCGAGACCCAGGTCTCGGTCGACCGGCGACACTGCCGGGACACCCCCAAAAATTCCAACTTTTGCATTTTGAAGATTTTCTTTGTGGAATTTTGTGGGTCACTAAACCAAGCTTAAAAACATGTTTTAAAACATTTAATAACATGAAACACACAAAGCCTAAAATGATTCAAAGGTTTAAAACCAAAGGCAAGCTTGATTAGTAAAAACTCTTTTCAAATCAAATTGCATACAAAACTGATTCTAAAGGTGCTGAATGTATGCAAAGCTCAAACCTAAATTCACAAGAAGATTTTCCAAATCTAATGCACAAGGAATTTGGTTTTCAAAAGAGTTTTGGGTTCTAAAACCAATGCATCCAAGTTTAGAACCAAACCATGCATAAAACACAAACTTTTCCAAATCTAAAAACCAATGCATGTATAAAGCTAGATTTCAAGATATTTTAAATCAATGCATGTGTGTGAATTCAAATGATGCCAATATGCAAATGCATCCACCAAATTGCAAAAACAAAATACCTAACAATCTCCCCCTTTGCAATTTGATGGCAACTTACTCATCATTGAAATTACACACTCTGTCTTCAGCTCCCCCTCAGCTGGACAAGTCTTGAAATCTTCTTCTTGGATGCTCCTTCTCTTAGCTTGGGCTCTTGGGCTCTTTTCTTCAATCTTCTTGATGCTTGGAGCTTGATCATTCTTCAAGCTTTCTTTCCATCTTCCTCTCTTTAGCCAAGCATCTTCTTTAGCTCCAAGCTTTCTTTCTTCTATTTGCTCTCCCCCTTTGACCATGCTTCTTTCTTCTCTTGAGAACTTGAAAGCTTTCTCCCCCTTTGATGGATAGGAGATCTTCGAGTACTTGAACTCTCGAACTCTCTCCCCCTTTGATGAGTAGGAGATCTTTGAGTACTTAAACTCTCTCCCCCTTTGACATTAAATTGCAAAGGAACCTACACACATGAAATAAGGAAAATACCTTTAGTAGCACCTGTTAACAAATGAAATCGAAAAAGAAATACATAACAGGCTATCATGTGAGGTAAAAGTCTCTAAGGGCTCAAAGGCAATCCAAGGGTCAATTTGATCAAAACTAATACTTCCTATGAAGGTTTACACTCCCCCTCAATCCATTCTCTTCTTTTGTCAAACTATTGACAAGGTATAACTATTTGGTTCAAGAAGTAGATGGTTTAACCAAGTGAGGGTCAACTTCAAGGAAATGATTAGATTCATTTAACTATAAAGCTCATATGATCAAATTACCAAAAGAAGGCAAGGTCTAATGGGAAAAGCAATCATGGATATCAATTGAAATAAACATATCAATTGAGATTTAAGGATGTGACTATTAGCACAATCACTCTAAAATGGATTCAAGAATTTTACTTATTAGGAAAAATCCAAATTAGAGCTATCCATGATATGGGGTTTACTCAAACATAGCATCAATCAATATTACTTATGAAAATCATATGCTATGTAAGATTTGAACTCATTTCATTCAATCAATAAATATGACTATTAAAGTGCATGAATGAGTGAAATGAAATTCAATCATGAAGCCAACCTCAACTAATAACCAACCAATATTATGAACACATAAACATGGTGGTCATGAGATATAACTATAAGAACAAAAGAGGAGGCAATCATGAGCAATATGATGCTAATGGTGTGTGACATGGAACAAATATATTACTAATCAAGTTTAGTCCAATGCACACAAGGTCTATCACATACACAAGATAAGATATCAATTGGATATGAAATCAATGGAAAGTTATACCAAATGAAACCAATTGAATATGATAACATGAGTAAAAGCAAGGATGTGATAAACTTCCATCAAGCAACACTAATGCATATTCATCACTTTTAAGGATATAACTATTGAGCATAGTGATGAACAAGGCAAATTGCAATGCAAAAGGATAAAGCTTTGTAATGCATGCAATTTCCAAAGTGTCTAGATCATATGAATTCAACACTAAGAAATCCATCAAACAAGAGATATAACTATGAAATACAAGAAATGGATTTCAAATAGGTACATATGATCAAGAACACTACTATGAAGTTGAAACGTGTATAAGGATGACTCCAAGAGAATCTACATGAATCAACATCATAACCATCCATAAAGATATGACTAGAGAGCATAGAGGATGGATTTAGGTTCTAGTATGGTTTCTACAAATGTTACAAGTTCACAACCATACATGGAACCAATTGTCATTTGCAAATAAAAAGAATGTAAATAAACAAGCAAGGATGCAAACAACATACATTTCCATTTCTAAGATAATGAAACCAAAAGAAAAGGAAATGAGAATCATGGAACATGCTTTGATGAATCTAACTAATGAAGTTATAGAGCATTTCCAATCATCCACTCTTCAAATCATTTCAATAAACAAAATTCAACAATGAGCATAAAAGGAATGATTTTGAAGATCAATTTTCAACATGTATATTAAAAGATATAACTTAATTGAAACACATACAAGTTGAATAATTCAAAACAATGAATTTCCATATAAGGGTATAACTTATAAATCCATGGAGAAACTTGAATTGAATCAAATCATTTGATTTACAAAAAGGATCTAACTAAGACATACATCAAATGATTCAACAATTGATCATGAAGAGTCTAGCTATGAAAGCTTTTGAAAACACAATCAATTGATCATGTAAAGAAATGCAATGCAAGGCATATGAGTGCAAAAAGCAAATCAAACATGATGAATTTATAATCAAGAGATTTTGAAAACCATGACATGTAACTTAGAAAGGTGCATGAAAACAAAATCAAATGATCATAAAGAAGCAATGCATTTTAAGAAATCTAACTAAAAGAAACAAAATGCAAATGCAATCATGACCAACAAAGTGATTTAACTAATAAAGAGTAGGTTGGTCAATGAGGTTCAAGACCCTAAGGTTTGTCTAGGTAAATGACTTTGGGAATCCACCTAAGGTCTTGAGAGGGTTGAACTTTGAGGTCTATTTTGGAATTCTCACCAACTAAAGGAGATTTAACTTGATAAATTTTCAATTTGAACTTATCACCATGATATTTAGATTTTACTAAATTTGGCTTAGAATGGTGATTAGTCTTTTGATGTTGGTGAGTTTTCTTCTTAGGGGATAGATTCATTTTTCTTTTCTTCTTACTTTCTCCCTTTACTTGACTTTTGAATTTTAGATTTAACTTAGCAACTTTCTTCAAAAGTTCTTTCATGGGTTCATATAAGGGAGGTAGGTTGAGAAGCTTTTTGTTTTTAGATTCTTTCAAGCTTGGTTTAACTTGTTTAAGCTTTTTAGAATCTATCTTGGGAGACTCCTTTTTAAGAGATTTAACTTGTTTAGACATTTTGGAGTCTTTCTTGATTTTTAGTGTCTTACCCTTCATAGGTTTTGATTCTCCATTTTTTAGTTCAAAGATGGGTTTAGACACATGGCTTCTCTTTCTTAGTTTGCACTCAAATGTAAAATGTCCTTCAATGCCACAATAATTACATTTAGACTTGGGCAAAGAAGTGTGAGTGCTAGAGAATGAGGACTCACCTTTCACAAAAGTGTTGGTGAATTTAGGGTTATAAGACATATTCCTATTAAATCCAATACCCGTCCTATCTCCATGATGTTTACCCAATTTAAATAATTTTTCAAGTCTATCTTCACTTTGGGTAAACTTGCACTCATACTTTTGTTTATAGGTTTCAAGTTGAGTGACTTTGGTTATAAGGATTGAATTTTCATTTTTGACTTTTGAAAGTTCATTTTCAAGTTCCTTATATTTGATTAGCTCTTCATTGGCAAGTTGTAATTTATGTTTAAGGTCATTAACAACATTAGTTCCAAGCTCTTGAGTTTTTAACTTACTTTTGATCAACTTGGCTTCTAAGTTGTTAAAGTCTTTATCTTGTCTTTTAATTGTATCTCTTAGGTTTAAATTTTCATTTTTAAGTTCATCACAATTTATCTTAATCTCATTTAATTCATCTTGAGCATTAGATAAATTTTCCTTAGAGATAGTCAATTTAGATTCAAGATTGTTAAAGTCTTTATCTTGCCTTTGTAATTGATCTCTTTGTTTTAGATTTTCCTTATTGACATTATCATAATCCATCTTTAATTCTTTTAGTTCATCTTGAATGTTAGATAGATTATTTAAAGAGATCATGAACTTAAAGTCTAGACATTTTATTACTTCTTCTTTCTCTCTAAGTTCATCTTTTGAAGAGGCTAGATCTTTGGTTAGATTCATAGATTCTTCTCTTAAGCTTTTGTTTCTTTTATCAAGCTTTGTAGATAATGTATATAATTCATTGTAGGCTTGTTGAAGATCATCTTCATCATACTCATTTTCTTCCTCTTTTGAGTCAAATTGATATTCATTTAATTGATGGTTTGAATCTCTAATAGAAGGAAGAGTGAGAGGTCTAGAAGAATCTACAAAGTCTATCCTAGTGGAGTCCATTCTAAAGATTTTCAAATAAGCACAACTCTAGGGTTTTAACTCTAGGTTTTTACACCTAATCAAGAGTTCCAACTACTTGATCCTAAGGGATTAGAGCACTTGGCTCTGATACCAATTGAAAGTCCGCTATGGATCCTAACCCTAGAGGGGGGGTGAATAGGGTGAGCTACAATTATGACCAATTTCGACCAATTTTAATTTCTTAACTTAAACTAGTCACAAGTGATGATTAACAATCAAAATGCGGAAGCTAAACAAACTCAATCACCACATAGCATGCACCACAACACCAATGTTTATAGTGGTTCGGCCTCAATGCCTACATCCACTACCGGCTTGTGAATCCAATCACCCCACCGGATTTCCACTATTTATGCTTTTAACTAGGCTAAGCAATAACCCTTACAAAATGCTTTTCAAAGGCTAAGCAATAACCTTACAAGATGCTTTTCAAAGGCTAAGCAATAACCTTACAAGATGCTTTTCAAAGGCTAAGCAATAACCTTACAAGATGCTTTTCAAAGGCTAAGCAATAACCTTTACAAAGTTGATTTCTCAAAGAAGGTGTCTTTCCAAAAGATCACTCTAAGAGATTACAATTTAAGCTCATATGAAATTGCCTCTTGAATAGGCTAATATGAAAGTTTAATACAAATTCACACAAACACTCTAAGAATGCAAAGATGTATGCTAATGAGGTGTGTGTGTGTGATGACTTCAATCAAGATTAAAAAGGAAGCTTAATCAAATGTATGCCCAAGGCATTTCAAAGTTTAAGACTCATAAAAGACTTGATTGAAGTTTAATGCAAATCACATGTATGTTTAATAACTTGTTAATGATATGAAAATCAAAGAATCACAAGTTGTATGAAAATGACTAACTTAGAACATGTGATGCATGTGCAATGTTGTTTTCAAAAACAAATAGATTTGACTAAAGTTCAAATGAAAGAAAACAACATATTAGGTTTCAACCAAAACAAAGAATCATGCATTAAAGGAAATCAAAGACTTTAGCTAAGCATGATTGAGTAAGGTTTAAAAAACAACTTGGATTGAAACCAAGGTGAAGAATCCAATCTTAATTAAATCAAAGATTAGGAGAAGAAAGGATTCAACACATCATAGTTATTATGCTAAATATCATATACCAATAATTTAAACAAAGCACATAACTATGATTAATAAAGGTAGAGCTTACTTGGAGGTTTAACTCATTAATCCCAAGCTTTAGCTCTCCTAAAGACCTCCTAGCCTTTCCAACTTCATCCCCTTTGTTTGGCTCCAAAATGCTCTCAAAGGCTCATTTTTTTCAACATTTGAGAAGTTGGAAATAGAATGGACTTTATAGGCAAAAAACAGTCCAACGGCTAGTTGTCTCGGTCGACCTAGAGGGGTCTCGGTCGACCGAGAAGGCACAACGGTCATAAATCTGACCGTTGGAGGCTTACAGTTCAAAAACTGCACAGGGCCCTGCAGTGTCCTCGGTCGACCGAGACCCAGGTCTCGGTCGACCGGCGACACTGCCGGGACACCCCCAAAAATTCCAACTTTTGCATTTTGAAGATTTTCTTTGTGGAATTTTGTGGGTCACTAAACCAAGCTTAAAAACATGTTTTAAAACATTTAATAACATGAAACACACAAAGCCTAAAATGATTCAAAGGTTTAAAACCAAAGGCAAGCTTGATTAGTAAAAACTCTTTTCAAATCAAATTGCATACAAAACTGATTCTAAAGGTGCTGAATGTATGCAAAGCTCAAACCTAAATTCACAAGAAGATTTTCCAAATCTAATGCACAAGGAATTTGGTTTTCAAAAGAGTTTTGGGTTCTAAAACCAATGCATCCAAGTTTAGAACCAAACCATGCATAAAACACAAACTTTTCCAAATCTAAAAACCAATGCATGTATAAAGCTAGATTTCAAGATATTTTAAATCAATGCATGTGTGTGAATTCAAATGATGCCAATATGCAAATGCATCCACCAAATTGCAAAAACAAAATACCTAACAAAGACAACCTCACCCAGCCAGTAAGTGAGGTAAATAGTGAGATCTATCCGCAACGCGATGTCAGAACAAATGGTACCTGTGCTCGCGAAGAAGTCCTTCAAGTCTCTTGCATGAAAAAAAGTCTTCTTCGAACCTGGATTCTTAGCTCTGGCTTCCTGGGTCATGCTATCAGAAGACTCTCTGTTGTCAAAGAAGTTAGGGAACCAAGGGCTAAAACTCCTCCAGCTTCTGGACCTGACTTTCGAGCCCTCCTTCTCCTTAAAAAAATCATAGAAGGCGACAAGCTGAAAGTACAGAAGCCTAAACTCCTCAGACTGCTCCTCAAGGACGCTGTCGATAGGCATAAACTCCCAGTGATTGCGCTCAGCTTCTTTAGAAAAAATCCAATCTCACCATTCGTGACAACGAAGGTGTTGGTTTGTGGAAGGAATGACTCCAACATAGCCATGAAGGCCTCAATGGAAAAGATCACGGTCTCCCTAAAAGCGCGGACCGCATAAAAAATCCTGGCTTCCTTCACGATGGTGCCACCAGTCAGCAGGACGCGGTCAGTTAATGACTCCTAATCTGGTCCAGTACTGAAATGGCTACGAAGTTGAGAGGGCTTCACCCAATTGATGTCGTCACCGCTGAAAATACCAAGGCCCACCGGTCTTAAATCGATCAACGGATGATCAGAACCCTAATGACCACTGGCCGGCATCAACAAGTCCATATGGGTAGGCTACTTCTTCGCATATCCGAAAGGACCACTAACAAAAATCCCGGTCTTGACCACATTGGTCCTTTTCACCCAGCTGGGAGGATCTTCCCTCTTAGGGAACGTGGGATAAAGGCTCATGATCGAGATGGTACGATCAAAAGTAGATCAGGTAGCAACAATTCTTTCCTCACCGTCAGCTGTATAAGAGAACTGAAAATATCTCCTCTGGTATGTCATGGTGTCATGGACTACATCACTAAAGAGAAAGGTAGGCTTAGGCACAATGCTCTGATCGTCCATGACCCAAGGACGATTGCTTATGATAATCTTGTAAAACTCCTCATCCTTGAGAGCGATCAATTGCTGCCTCATCTCAGCCTAGTTGAAGGAGTCACACTCTTCCAAGTTTCCCTTCACATATTGGACCTTCTCTCAGGCCTCCTGAACGACCACATTGAAAGATCTAGCAGATTAGCGAGGTGCGCCAGTAACAAGCCCCTTACCATTGTCAGTTCTGGAGGAACCACCTGCAAAGGGTTGGAAAAGAAAATGATCAATTATCAACATGACATAATTTCACTAAAAGATCTAGCGAAATTATGGCATGATTTCAGGACGATTCCGAAGAAAAGGGAAACACCCCGAAAGAGATAGAAAGCTTGAAGATGGGCTCAACATTGCTGGGAGCTCCAAAACTTGCAAAACTTCTCAGATCTCCGCAAGATGGAGAAAGGGCTCAACATTGCTGCAATCTCCAAACTCCAAAACTTGCAAAGATTTCCAGGCATGCACTATCATATCATGCTCCCAATTCAATTTACAAAATTCATGCATAGAAAGGAATCGTCATACATTAGATGCTAGGAAACCCTTGACAAAAGTTTGACCAATTCCAACCTAACTTGGTCAAAACCAATCAAACTTTGTCCAAGCCAAAACTCATGTTGGATTGACCTAGAAACTCTAGCCTTTTATATGATGTGTATAAAAAAAATGCATAAACATCTTGATTTGCATAAACCACATTATCACGGTGAGCAAAAAAAAAAAAAAAGGGAAATAAACCTCCTAAAAAGGGGGGGGGGGAGAGAAGGAAAAAAAAAGAAAAAAAAAGGGGACTGGCCCGCATGACGTGGCCCATGCTACGTGGCCATACGACCCTGTCCGTATGGCCACAAAAAAAAGATAAGAAAAAAAACCACGTGAAAATAAAACGGAAATAAAAAGAAAAAGAAAACCGTGAAGAACAAAAAAAAGGAGAGAGAAAGATGAAAAAAGGAAAGAAGAACTTTTTTTGGCCATCCTACTTCTATAATGGAGTTTTCTTGAAAGAGAAGACTTACTTGAAGCCATTGATGGAGAAGAAGAAGAAATGCTTGAAGATCCTTGAAGAAGAAAAGCTCTTGATCTTGATGCACTCTTGAAGGTTTTTACAAAAGAAAGCAATAAAAGAAAGAGATCCAATCACCCTTTGCTTTTATAGAAGAGAGCAAGCCAAAGAAGGAAACAAGGAGAAAAGCAAGGAACTAAGTGCTACAAATTAGTAACCTTCCCAAAAGAAAGATAATTTGAAGGATTCTTTCCCAAAAGAAAGATACTTTGAGAGATTCTCTCCCAAAAGAAAGGGAATTAGAGAGATTCTCTCCTAAAAGAAAGGGAATTAGAGATATTCTCTCCCAAAGAAAGATACTTTGAGATATTCTCTTCAAAATAAAGGGAACTTGAGAGATTCTCTCAAAGTAAGGATATTTTTAGATATTCTCTATCCAAAGGAGATATTTTTAGATATTCTCTATCCAAAGGAGATATTTTAAGATATTCTTTACAAAATGACACCACATGAGTTCTAAGCCATCTTTAAAGCTTAAGGTCCCATGTGTTAGTGTCGCGACCCAGGACCGGGAATCCGAAGGACGGATCCGGGATCGGGACATTATGATGATCCACATTACATCTGCGTAATAGCAACATACATTTTATTTAATTTCCCACAGGTGTCCGCGGTGAGGATATCACAACCATAATTGAATATTTCTTTTAAGTGCGGAAGCTTGTAGCAAATCAAATAGTCAGACTATCTCTAGCCATGAAATCATTAACATCAAGTATAAAATACTGTATCAGAATGAGCAATGATCAAATAATATGTTTCCCAAAAGTAAGTTAAAGTTTTACAAACGATCACTTATTTACAATCCCCAAAATTAGAGGCCAACAAAGGCCAATATAAACAAAACAGTAATCCATAAGAATGGTTAAATAGTCTCCATCAAAATGTTATGCCCCTATTAGCAACCCGATGTCTACATGACATCGTCGGCACGCCACTCGACTAGAGGTTGCGGCTCACCTACCGCCTCCTCTGGCTCCTCCTCAAGGTAGCCGGCAACGGGACCTGAGTACCAAAGCAAATGGGTCAGACACGACGGTCTGGCAAGAGAATGAAAAGATACAACAACATAAAATAATAAAGGAAATACCTTGCAAAGCATAGAAATCTGTTCAAACAAAACTCTCATAAAGTAGATAAATCATTGTTAGAAAACGAGTAAATAAGATCAAACATATAAGGTATCCAAGGAGTCGGGAACTAACAAGATGGCAATCACATAAAGCTAAGTCCTCTGTCACTAAAGTGACAACAGTATAACGGGACGTTGATCTCAGTCACACAAGGTGAGGAGTTTCAACGCAATTCATATATACAATATAAATATATGGGACGGGACCACGGTAGCGAACCGGGTATCGGGACGGGACCACGGTAATAGACCGGGTATCGGGATCCAAACTGCAGCTGGCGGGACAGGAGAGGGATCTCCAAGTCGGTGGATCAAACCAACAAGGTATCCAAGCTTAGTGATGCCGACTCATAGGTTAAACAACAAATCGAGACATATGCAAAATACATCAAGTTCAAGTAAGTAAATAAATGGGGCAAGAATACTCAAGTGCATAACTCTCATTTCATGTCGGGCAATACTCTTCGAGACAAGTCAATGCTACTAGTGTCACTATCATGCTCTCGGGAAAACAAATCATGTAAAGTAAATCTTGGAATGAAGTGAAACAATGAACTATAACAATTTCGGGTAAAATACTGGTTTCAAGATCTATTTAGTGTATAGGGGTCCCGTATGTCGATTATAATAAAGACTTGGTACTCCTCGAGTTAGAAGACATTCCGGGCTCCTTATACACCTTGAAGTTTCAAAACTTCGAATGAAATCTTTGTGATATGGTTTCTTCCTCAAATGGCCTCATACATTGCTTGATAAATCTCCTTGATATAGAGGGGTTCCCAGAGAATAGACCCAACCATTGAAACAGTTGAACATTGTCCCAAACATAGCCTATGCCAGACGAACCGCATCGCTCGAGCGGACTGGAGGGTTCGCTCGAGCGAGTCGCTCGCTGGAATGGTTGTCTGGGTGGGTTCGCTCGAGCGAAGTGGAGGTCGCTCAAACGAACTCATTGGGTCGAGCGAATATTTAAATGCGTTCGAACGAACAACTCTCTGGAATGAGTTCTGGGATGTCCGCTCGAGCGACCAAGCTACTGGAATGCTCCGAACCCTTTCCTGGACAGGTCGCTCGAGCGAAGTGTCATGGTCGCTCGAGCGAACTGTCCAGAACCTGAATTCGGACCAGTTCAGCTCCACAATAACTCTTCCTTTTTACAACCCCTTCTTAACCACTTTCATACATCAAATGAGGAGTATAAATCTCCATTCAAATGACCTCAAATCTCCAACCACATCCATCACATTCTCCTCCATCCATATCACATTCCATACAAGCAAAGAGGAGAAGGAAACCATTTCACACAATATACATATTCAAGACAAAACAAGAAAACATTAATTGCTATGAGCTAACATGTCTTTATGACCATAAATGCATCCTTTAATACTCCATCAAGAACATATATTTCAACCATAAACATATTAATGAAAACATGAAAATCCATAAATGTTTCACCAACCATTTAAAACTTAAAACACCCAATCATTCACTTGCCTTATGTCCAAGCTAGCCAAAAATCAAGCCTCTAATCACTTCTCAAGCTCACTTCCAAGCTACAATAAAAAAAACCCCCAAAACAACCCTAAAATGGGTTACACCAGGAATGAAATTGAAAGAACTAACAATACTGCACATGGAGCTCATCAAGGGCTAGGAGACAACAAATCTAGAAGATGGAGGGGATTACTTACTTGCAAGGTCCTCTAATGGCAATGGTAAGCTCAAAGGAAGTCTTGGAATGGAAGGATTTCTCCACAAAACTATCAAGAGAAAGCTCTCAAGGAGGTGAAGAAGAAGATGACCTCAACTCTCCTATTGGTGCAAGCTTGGGAGTGGATTGAGGATGAAGAAGCAAGAAGAAGAAAGAGTTGCTCACAAAACCCTAGGTTCTCTCTCTTGTGCTGGAAAAAGAAATGGAATGAATGAAGGGTTGAGTTCCCCTTTGTTAACAAATGGGGTTGGGTCCCACAACTAAAGAAGGTAGTTTGGCTGAAATCATTTCTTTCGGGACCTCGGATGGATTCAACGAAGAAGGAAGAAATGATCGTCGAAATATCTAGTTTCCGAAAAGTATATGTTTCGCGGGTTTCGGGAATATCAAGTTTTGGGTACAGATTTTATGTGCAATGACTGTTTTGCCCTTAAGGCTATGAAATCGGGTTTCGGGATCTCAAACGGGGACGGGATCAACATGAAAGTTGTAGAGCTTATCAATACGAATAAAACGAGATCAAAACAATGAATACAAAAATCTCTGATAAATCCTCAAACATATGCAATGTCATGAAAAGGAACCCCCAAAGGGCCCTACTAGTTACCAAAGCATTCAAAGTAGCCCAAAACTAGAATCAAAGCTATTCCGAACCCAGCTTAACCAAAATCACTAATCAAGATTAGCACTAATACGCAACTTAATTAGCACTAATCGGGTTCACTCGGGTCGGGGTCTTACAGTTAGCCTACATGAGCCAGGTTTTGTTGGAAGTAGGTGGGCCTCGTGGATTGGTTTTCAAAACTGTTGACCCACTTGACTCAGGGATCAAGTACCCATAAGGCCATAAGCCACATCCAGGATGCAATCCCCTCGTCTCATCAATCATGTACAACAATAAACTCTATCTAGAAGATAGAAATCCGCAACACTATGCAGCCAAAAACAATCCACAACAATTAGAGAAGTAGATTATACCTTTGGAACTCGGTAGTGCTCTAATGGAGAAGAAGACTTGTTTGATGAAGAAACTCTTTCTTTTAAGCAACTTAGGATCTCCAAGACCTCTTAGCCTTCCATGCTATGACCAGTATCAGATCTCTTTTCTCAAGAAGATTGGTGGAAACACTAAAAGAAAACCCAACTAGAAACTCCAAGGAACTAGAAGAGGACTAGAGAGAGAGAAATTGTGCAACTCTTGCACAAAGAGGAGCTTGGGCGTGGATTCCTTGTGTAGGACGTCCAAGGGGGTTGTGTTCCCATTTATAGCTTTAAGACACCTCTTTTTTCTAATTAAAATAGAAGTCCAACTCCCATTACAAATTAGTAACTTTCTCCTTCTTAATTATTATAAAAGTCTCACTTCCACAACAATTAGTAACTTATTATTATCACAAATAGAAGTCTCACTTCAAATAGAAATAATAACTTTCTAATTCCTTCCTTTTAGAGTTCAAGTAGGATTTGTATCTTTCTAATAACTTGGGCTAGCGTGGGGACCACTAGGGATTCCATAGAAAGTTGGCTCCAACTGAGATACCGCGACCCCACATCTCATGTGCAATCCGGGCCCACAGTTAATTACAAATAACAGCACTATATAAATGCTATTGCACTCCAGTCATAGGAATAAATTACAAAGAAGACCCTAAACTTCCCGATTACCACAAGTAGACCCCTTTATCAATATGCATGGATCAATTTGAATAAATCTGTCTCTTCCAATCTTAGATCTACATCTTATTATCCTTGAGCCCCAATTAATCACAGTGATCATCAGTACCATCCAATTAACTCTTAATTGAGATGGGTACGCACTTACTAATGACAAATCCATTAATTGGCACAAGGAGATAATATAAATAGATTTCATATTGACCATTGGATGCTCCTACAGTTCTACTACCGTGTACCTAAGACACCGAGGTATTGACCTACAAATGGCCTCATTCATTGGTGACTCAAAGCAAATGAATAGACAGAAACTTGAGTTCATCAATGTCTCAGGATTGAGAGCCTATTGCTAGGGAATTATGAGAGCAGTCCTTAAAATCAAGACAATATTCCATAAGGTGTTTCTCATGGTCCTTCAATACATCCAATGTACCAGCACCATGATCCAGAATCTTACATTCTGTTGATCAAGACAAATCACGCTATCTCATAGTGACCAAAGTACTGCAACCTTATCAGATGAGATGCCTAGTCTCATCACTGGTTGTGATGATATTTAAGTATAAGATTTGTGACACATGTCTCCCGTATGTGGATCTCATCCATACACATATATCACATCGAATATACTAATGGGACCCAGTTCATCTCATGAACCATCATGTCATATGTATTGATTATGTGCATTAAGTAATAAAACACCATTCGTCTCATGAAAGGAAAACATGACTTTACTGATAAATAAAGAAATTAATCAATTTATTACATCATCTGATGGATTGAGTCCATACAATCCAACAATCTCCCACTTGGACTCAATGCCAGTCAAGGTTGCATCTCTTGCCCATCCCGTCTACATGCTGCTCAAAGACTTTCGTAGTCAAAGGCTTAGTAAAGGGATCTACCAGATTGTCTGTAGGGCTTATCTTGGTAATAGCAATATCACCTCTCTGTACAATCTCTCTGACCAAGTGATACTTCCTCTATACATGCTTTTGGTTTTTATGGCTTCTAGGCTCCTTGGACTGAGTGACTGCCCCGCTGTTGTCACAGTAAACTATGAGCGGCTGTCGTGCCAAAGGTACCACCCTAGGTTCCATAAGGAATCTCTTGAGCCATACTGCTTCCTTAGATGCTTCACAAGCGGCTACATATTCAGCCTCCGAGGTGGAATCAACTGTACATTCCTGTTTAATTCTCCTCCAGCTGATAGCTTCGCCACCATGTATAAATACATAACCAGAGGTGGATTCCCTGGAATCCTTATCTAACATGAAGTCAGAATATATGTATCCGACTGGAATCAGCTCATCACTGCTATAAATCAACATGTAATCTCTAGTCCTTCTCAAGTATTTTGAGAATACACTTTACAGCAGTCCAATGTTCAGGTCCTAGATTAGACTGATATCTGCTGACTAGGCCCATTGCATGACAGATATCCAGTCTAGTACATAACATAGCATACATGAGGTTACCAACAGCCGATGCGTATGGTATCGACCTCATCTGCTCCTTTTCCTCATGTGTCTTGGGACACTGATCCTTGGAAAGGTTCACTCTATGCCTGAAAGGTGCAATACCCTTCTTGAAGTCATGCATAACAAATCGTACTAGTAACTTATCTATGTATGCAACTTGGGATAAGCCAAATATCCTATATTTTTTGGTCCCGATGGATTTTAATCCCTAGGATGTAGCTAGCTTCTCCCAAATCCTTCATATCAAAAGTCTTGGCCAACCAAACTTTCACCGTTGACAACATTACTATGTCTTTCCCGAGGAGAAGGATGTCGTCGACATATAAAACCAGAAAAACTACCATGTCACCTTCACTTTTCATGTACACACATGACTCATCCGGATTTTGACCAAAACCAAATGACTTGATTGCCTGGTCAAAATGGATGTTCCAGCTTTGACATGCTTGCTTCAGTCCATAAATAGACTTTTGCAACTTGCAAACTCTTTACTCTTGGTTTTTAGCTACAAAACCATCTGGCTGCACCATATAGATGTCTTACTCAAGATGGTCGTTAAGAAACGCCGTCTTGACATCCATTTTCCAAATCTCGTAATCGAGATAAGCCGTAATGGATAAGAGTATCCGGATGGACTTGAGCATGGCTATCGGTGAGAAGGTCTCCTCATAATCGATACCCTCTTTCTGAGTATACCCTTTCATAACAAGCCTGGCCTTAAAGGTCTCCACTCTACCATCTGGTCCTCTTTTTCTCTTGTAGACCCACTTGCACCCAATAGGTTTAATATTGGTAGGCAAGTCCACAAGTGTCCAGACCTGATTGGAGTACATAGACTCCATCTCAGTTTTCATAGCATCTTGCCAACGTTCCGAGTCTATGTCATTGATTGCTTCATCATAGTTACAGGGATCTTATTCCTGTTCTTTCGGGACTGCCTCGTAAGACTCTCCCAAGAATGAGAACCTGTTAGGGGGTTTGACAATCCTCCCACTACGACGAGGCACTAGTGTAACTATAGGGTCAGGTAAGGGCAATTCTTTCTCAAGTTCGGTCATACTTGGATTTGGAATTGATTGCTCTTAAATCTCTTCGAAGATTACCTTTTCTATTCCGGTCAATCATATAATCTTCCTAAAAAAAAAACTGCATTAGTGCTCACAAGCACTTTCTGCTCTCTGGGATTATAGAAAAACCAACATTTAGTTCCTTTAGGATATCTTACAAACGTGCATACTTCCAACTTCGTTTCCAACTTATTCGTCTTAACCTTTAGCACGTGTGCCGGACAACCCCAAATGTGTAAATGTTGTAGACTAGGCTTTCGCCCGGACCACAACTCTCGAGGAGTCTTAGGTACAGACTTAGATGGTATGAGGTTTAGTATGTACATCGCAGTATCCAAGGTGTATCCCCAAAAGGATATAGGTAATCCTGAGAAACTCAGCATAGACCTGATCATATCTAAAAGAATTTGATTCTTTCTTTCTGCTACTCCATTCTGTTGAGGCATACTAGGAGCAGACAACTGGGATAGAATCCAATTCTCTGATACGTACCCCATAAATTCAGCAGAGAGATATTCCCCTCCTTAATCTGATCGAAGAGTCTTGATACTCTTACCTAATTGCTTTTCCGCTTCTGCTCGAAACTCTTTGAACTTTTCAAAAGCCTCGGACTTGCGGTGCATAAGGTATATGTATCCATATCTTGAATAATCATCTGTGAAAGTGAGGAAGTATTCATATCCTCCTCTGGCCCTGATATTAATGGGTCCACACACATCAGTATGCACTAATTCCAATAAATCTTTGGCCCTATTGCCCTTGGATGAAAAGGGTCTTTTGGTCATTTTGCCTTTCCAGACAGGACTCACAGACATGCATTGGTTCTACAACCAATGAAGGCAATATACCATCTTTCACTAGCCTGTCAATCCTGTTTAGGTTTATATGACCAAGCCTCAAGTGCCAAAGTTTTGTTGGATTAGATGAAGGTGACTTCCTCTTTAATGATGGCCTATTAATTGTTTCAGCATCATGTATCTCATACATTGTGGGAGTCAACAAATAAAGTACATTGGTTACCTTGCCAGAACATATAAAAGTACCGTTCTTCTTTATGACAACTTCAGTACCAAAAGTAATAGAATAACTTTTATTCACCAAACTAGAAACTGAAAATAAATTCCGCCGTAAAGACGGTACACATATTGTGTTTGACAAAAGCAATTTATTATCTAAAAAACATAAAGTAATAACTCCCACTGAAACAACCTCTGCCTTAGTGTCAGATCCTAGGTTCACAATGATTTCTCCGCCACTAAGCCTCCTGGTTTCCTTGAACCCCAGCAACGTATTATATATGTGATTAGTTGAACCAGAGTCAACAAACTAGGATCCTGAAGTACCAGCTGCCAAAAAAACTTCAGAAATAAGTGACTCAATCATACCTGAGGTCTTCTTCTTCGACGGGTAATCTGGACAATTCATTTTCCAATGTCCCGTCTTACCACAATGGAAACACTTTCCTTTTGACCCTGAACCCTTACCCATGGCCACGCTACCATTAGGACCATTCTCCACCTTAGGACCTTTCGACACTGATTTCTTTTTGCCTTTCCGCCCTTTCCCTTTCGGCTTGGGTTTGGCATCTGACTTTTCTGTCACTAGGGCAGTTGGCTTCTTCTTCATAATCCCTTCAGTCACCACCAGCTGCCTAGACAGCTCAGCCAGAGTCAGATTCATCTTATTCTTATTATAATTAACCTTGAAATTGTTGAATGACTCTGGCAGTGAGTCAAGGATTATGTCGATCTGCGGTTCTGCATCAATCACAGCTCCCAGTTGTTAGATCCCGACCCAGACTATTTCGATTAGTATACGATTAGTGTGTGTTTAGTCCTAAGTGGGTTTAGTTATCGTTGGATTAGAAATAATTAGTTTTAGTCTTGGACAAAGCTTTGGGAATTTTGAGAACGTTAGTATTAGTCAGACACACTAAGGAAGGCCTAAGTGCACGTGTAAGCTTGGGAGGATCGTGTCGGTTTCCGTGTATTTGTGATTTTGATTTCATTCGAATGATTTTTCTATGTGTTACAACTTTTGTCTTCAGCTCATTTATGTTTGAAACCCAAAAAACCCAAGTTCTGGCCCAAAAAGGGTAAAGTTGTCTTTTATACACAAATCTGGACATAAATTTCGAGATCTCAAAACCATGTCAAAAATATACTTTTTGGAAACTAGATATTAAGAGGATCGTTTTATCCTTCTTCGTCGAGTTCATTCGAGGCCCGCATAATCATGTTTTTGTCAATGCAAGGATTAGATTCATTGGGCCCCATTGGCATTGCTTAAGCCTTATCTTCTTCTCTTTTCATTCACTTTCCCAAATCTTGCAACTTTCTTAACTTAGGGTTGAAAACCCCCTTTTCCTTTCCACCTTATTCCTCTTGAATGCTCTACCTAGAGATCTCCAAATAGAATTCCAAGACCATCCTCTTCTTCCTCTCCTTGCAAGCTTTCTATTAATACAAATTTCTTGGAGTTTCTAATGGGACAAGCTCTTCATTTTTTTCATCTCTTCTTGTTTGGCCATTTCTAGGCAAGAGCTTCAACCCATATTTTTCATGAAGTCTTTTTAGTTCCTTAAAATCTTGTTTTTCATGTTACAAACCCTTTTGTTAAAATGAGTTTCTTGTTTTCAAGATTGAGTGAGTTTTTGTATGGTTTTCATGGGTTTTGTAGTTCCTGGGACTAGCTTGAGTGAAGTGCTTGTAGAGGTTTGTGGCATCTTTGATTTAAGGCAAGTAACCAATCTAGGATGGATGTTGGCATGTGTGCATTTTATTGTTTTCCTTGCACTCTTCTCATTCATTGGAAATTTATGACTTGAATGGAAAATTTGGGGATTTTGTTTTGATTTGGAGAATGGGATTATAATGTCTCAATTTGTGTTTTGAAATGTGTGTTGTATCCTTGGAGAGCATGGAGACCCAGGGAGTGCAGGTGGAATGAGAAACAAGTAGAAAGGAAGAAGAAAACGTGAAAAATCTGAACTCGGCTGCACTTCCCGTGCAGTTTCGGTCAGCTGCTGGTCGGCTGGCGGCTGGCTGAAATCCCCATTTCGGCTAACCGCGAGCTGACCGAGCTCGGCGGTTCCCTTTCCAGAAGCTGGCATTTCGACAGTGGGTTTCGGTCAGCTTGACGGTTAGCTAGCGGCTAGCCGCCATACCCCATCTCGGCTAACTGCTGGCCAGTCGAACGTTTTCGGCTCCTTTTCCCGAGAGCTGAGTTTCAAACCTAGGTTCCAGTGGTCAGCCCTACGGCCAGCTTACCGCTAGCCGCCAGGTCGCATTTCGGCTAACCGTAAGCCAACCGAAGTCAGTTCGGTTTCTTTTCCAGAGAGCTGCGTTTGGACCTGGATTTCCAGCGGTCAACCTGTCGGTCAGCTGGCGGCGGCTAGCCGCCAGATCCTAGTTCGGCTAGCCGACACCTGACCGCGAGCTGACCGAAATTGTCAATATGCTTGTTTTGAAGAATAATTTGTAAGAATGAAAACTAGAACATGTTAAGTGACCTTTAACCTGATATTTTGCACTCGAACTTGAGATGTCTTTGAATTTCCGGAGCACCAATTCTCTTTTAAATTCCAACATTTGGGTTCAATTACACAAGGATCAACCAAAGGTCCTTACATGTGCTTGATAGACTTTGTGTTCGTGCTTTGGTTTTGACACGATGAATATCATTGTGTACTCGTTTTGAAAGTTTAAGTACAATCGCGTTTTGAAGATTTGTTTCAAGAAAAAGGGGATCACTTCCTAAGCGTGTTATGCATATTAATTATGCCTTTTGCTAGTCGTGCTTGTTGTGTTTTGATAAGTGATTTCCCCCCTTTTTATCTCGACATGTTTAGACCGTGTTTCGCGTGTTTTGTGCATTCATGAATCTAAGTGAACACCACTGAGCTTGGACTGCCCTTTCAGTTTGGTCCACTGTCTGGGGGTCCTTAAACATGTGGACTGTCTGTAGACTGGTCGTGCATTTATTACACATCGTGCGTGTTCGGTTCCGCGGCCGGAATCTCGGTATATGTGGGAATTGTGTCGTGATTATATTATGTATATCGTGCTTGTCGTGCGTGCTTGCTCTTTTCATTATATATATGATAGAGAAAGGATGGGCTCTTTGTGGAATGTAACTATTCATGATATAATAAGTATGCATGTTAGTTTCGCTTGTATTTTGAAATGTACTTTAGTCATGTAACTGTTTACAATTCAGCAAAATGTCTTTAAATGTTTCCTTTAACGTTACTACTTTCATGCCCATGCCTAAATTGATTACCTGCCAAACCGTTGTGTTTGATCCTTGTTTGTTGGTGCTCAGGTGTAGGTGACGTTGCCTTTGAGGAGGAGCGTCCGGAGGAGGCTTTTGAGTCACCTCCAGTTAGAGAGTGGCAGCCCGACGATGTCAACTAGACTTCGGGCGGGTTCTTGAGTTCGTCATTTTGTCATGGGGTTCTTTTATTATTTTGAAATTGTATTGGCCTCTGTTGGCCTCTCATGGGTTGTAACTAAAACTTAACTTACTTTTGCGTTAGCCTCATAACTTGAATCTAGATGGGAATGCCATATTAACTCCTTCTTTTGATACTATGCTTCGTTATCAAAATTTATTGGTGCTTATCATGATGTGATTTGTTACACGCTTCCGCAAACTTGATCATGTGAGACAGATTCCGCGTGTTTCGGGAATCCTCATTGCGGGAACCTGTGGGAAAAACATAACAACCACTAAATCAACTCGTCGCGGGCCCGGGGTCCGTTCCGGGGTCGCGACAGGACTAGTATCATAGCGGGACATGTTTCAGGCAATTAAAAGAAACTAGAACGGTCTTAGGAATGTGGCGAGGATTCGTGAGTTCGATAGATTCATTGGTATAGGACCTTAGAAACCCTTATACCATGTTTATTGTGTACTTACTCCTTGTTTTACAGCACCATGCCTCCAAGAAAAGCTCCAAACCATCATGCTTCAGGCAGTAATCAGAATGAGTCGGACACATCTAATACGCCAACCGCTACACAGTTCCAGGAACTTATGCAAGCTATGATAGCGCAACAAAGACAGGCTAATGAAAACCAAGCAAGATTTCAGGAACTGTTGGCAAAGAAAGATGACGAAATGGCTCAAGTTCAAAGGCAACTCTTGGAAGTTCTTCAGACCAGGAATGTTGCTCCACAGCCTTTGGGTCCACAGATTGTTATCCATAATAGGGATCATGACCCTAATGCACTATTTGAGAAGTTCAGGAAGAGAGCGCCGAAGGAATTTTCGGGCAAAGAGAACCCGTTAGTTGCAGACGACTGGCTAGCTTATATTGAGAAAATCTTCAATCTCTTTACATGCACGGGTAGGCAAAAAGTCAACCTCACAGCTTCACTATTCTATGGGCTTGCAGATCGTTGGTGACAAATAATTAAGGATCCATACACGGTAATGGCTAACGAAGAGGCGTGGACAGCGTTCAAGACATAGTTTCAGGATAAGTACATTCCCTCCCATGTTAAGAGGCAGAAGGCTATTGAATTTCAGCAGCTCAAGCAAGGCAGCATGACGGTGCTAGACTATGTCACCAAGGTTGAGAGATTGGCTAGATATGCTACCGAGTTGATTGACACTGAGCAGAAGAAGATAACGAAGTTTTTGGAAGGGTTGAATCCCATTATCATGAGAGATGCCATAGGAGTAGTTCCACCAGCTACATATGATGAGGCAGTCAAGCGGGCATATAAGTTTGAAGATATTAACAACATGTTCATTCAAGACAGGAAGCAGCACTACCAGCAGCAGAATCAGAAGCAGCAGCACAACAAGAAACCAAGACAAGAACAAGGTCATGTGAGACAGGGTTGTGGACATTGTGGCAAGAATCACGAAACTCATGAATGTCGTAAGGCCATGGGTGCCTGTTTCAAATGCGGTGCTATGAACCATGCAATCAAGGATTGCCCATAACTTCAGAATCAAGGGAACAGAAACCAACAGCAGAGACAAGCAGCCCCTCAGAATCAAGCACCAGTTCAGAATCAGGTTAGACCACCTCAGCAGCAGCAGCAGGCTAGGCCACCAGCACAAAATTAGAATGCTCGTCCTCCACAACAGAACATATATGGCCAAGGAAGGCAGAACCAAGCACCGAATAGACTACAGATGCATGGCCGTTTGTATTATCTCAACCGTGCGGATGCTGAAGTTGCAGGAGACGTGGTAGAAGGTAAACTTCTTGTTTGTGGGGTAGAAGCCCAGATTTTATTTGATCCTGGATCCACACATTCGTTTTCATCTCCTAGTTTTGCTAAGATGATTGATGCACCACATAGTGATTTGGATTACATTCTAATAGTAACCACTCCAGTAGGGAAACAAGTTGTGTGTAGAACCTATTACCCTAGCTGTACAGTTTTGTTAGGAGATGTTAATTTACTGGCCAACCTCATAGTTTTGGACATGCATGATTTTGATGTCATCTTAGGCATGGATTGGTTAGAAGCATATCATGCCACTATGGATTGTTTTAGTAAAACCATAACATTCAGATTCCAAGGACCACAGAAAGAATTGATATTTCAGGGGAACAGGAGAAAAACTCAGGCAGGGTTTATTTCAGTTTTGAAGGCAAGCAGATTAGTGCAGAGTGGATGTCAGGCATTTATTACGTTTATCATGGAGGATAAACAGTCCCAAGGGGTGGAGGATATCCCCATTGTGTGTGAATTTTCGGATATTTTTCCAGAAGAAATCCTGGGATTACCACCAATCAGAGAAGTTGAGTTCACAATTGAGCTCCTACCAGGGACGGCTCCGATCTCGATTGCACCATACAGAATGGCTCCAGCGGAAATGGGTGAACTAAAACTCCAGTTGCAGGATTTGTTGAGCAAAGGCTTTATTAGGCCAAGTGTTTCACCTTGGGGAGCATCGGTGTTGTTTATGAAAAAGAAGGATGGAAGTTTGAGAATGTGCATTGACTACAGGAAGTTGAACCATGTGACCGTGAAGAACAAGTATCCATTGCCAAGGATAGACGAATTATTTGATCAATTACAAGGAGTAGCCTATTTTTCCAAGATAGACCTGAGGTCAGGGTACCATCAGTTGAGAGTTAGAGACTCAGATGTTCAGAAAACAGCCTTCAGAACAAGATATGGGCACTACGAGTTCTTAGTGATGCCCTTTGGTTTGACAAATGCACCCACAGTCTTTATGGCTCTTATGAACAAAGTCTTTGCACCCTATCTGGATCACTCTACGGTAGTATTCATTGATGATGTCCTTGTGTATTCCAAGAGTAAGAAGGAGCATGAAGAACATTTGAGGACGGCGTTACAGCTTTTGAGGGACAACCAGCTTTACGCAAAACTCAGTAAGTGCGAATTCTGGTTAGAGCAAGTCGCTTTTCTAGGTCACATCATCTCCAGAGAATGTTTAGCAGTTGATCCAGCTAAGATAGAAGCAGTGGTTAATTGGGTGAGGCCAAGCAGTGTGACAGAAATCAGAAGCTTTTTAGGGTTAGCAGGCTATTACAGAAGATTTGTTCAAGGTTTTTCGTCCATTGCAGCACCGTTGACAAAATTGACTAGGAAGAATGCCCCATTTGTTTGGACCGAACAGTGTGAAACAAGTTTTCAAGAGTTAAAAGGAAGGTTAACCACAGCCCCAATCCTTACATTACCCTCGGGCAACGGCCGTTTTATTGTTTATACAGATGCTTCGAATGTGGGACTAGGTTGTGTATTGATGCAAGATGGCAAGGTGATTGCTTATGGCTCGAGACAGTTGAAGGACCATGAGAAGAACTATGCAACTCATGATTTGGAATTGGCAGCAGTTGTTTTTGCTTTGAAGATCTGGAGACACTATCTCTATGGAGAGAAGTTTGAAGTCCATTCAGATCACCGAAGCTTACAATATTTGTTCTCGCAGAAGGATTTAAATATGAGACAGAGACGGTGGATGGAGTATATCAAGGATTATGACTTTCCAATCAAATATCATCCAGGCAAAGTGAATGTTGTAGCTGATGCATTGAGCAGAAAATCAGTGGTCATGGCCAGTTTGAGAGGAATTGGTGTCTTATAGCAGTTTGAAGAGTTGGGTGTAGAAGTGCAAACCCTGAAGCTGGGTGCAATGTTAGCAAACATGACAGTGTCAGAACCTACCTTCATCCAGAAGATCAAGGAAAGTCAGTTGCAAGACCCGTACTTGGCTAAGATAGTAGAGGTTATTACAGAACGTCCAGATTTCAAGATGGTGAATGGAATATTGTATTTCCGTGACCGGTTGTGTGTGCCAAATGTGGATGACTTGAAGAGTGAAATAATGAATGAAGCTCACAACACGAGGTATTCTATGCATCCGGGTAGCACAAAGATGTACCACAATTTGAAGAATAGATTTTGGTGGAATAACATGAAGAGAGAGATAGCAGCTTTTGTGTCTCGTTGTCTAACTTGTCAGTTGATTAAGGCAGAGCATCAGAAGCCCCCATGTTTGTTACAACCGTTGGAGATTTCGGAGTGGAAATGAGAGCACATCACCATGGATTTCGATTTCGGTTTGTCGAATACTAAGAAGGGAAATAATGCAATTTGGATTATTGTAGATCATCTGATAAAGTCTGCTCATTTCATTTCGATGAAGACAGGGAACATGATGCATATGGCACCACTTGCAAAGTTATTTGTTGATGAGATTGTTAGTAAACATGGTCAACCCGTCTCCATTACTTCAGACAGAGACAGCAGGTTCGTTTCAAAGTTTTGGAAGACTCTTCATGAGTCTATGGGTACCAAACTCCAGTTCAGCACTGTATATCATCCTCAGACCGATGGCCAGTCAGAAAGGACGATACAGACTCTCGAAGACATGTTGCGTGCGTGTGTATTGGATTTCAAGGTTCAGTGGGATGAGTGCTTACCGCTTTGTGAATTTGCCTATAACAATAGTTACCACTCTAGCATCGGTATGGCACCTTTCGAGGCACTTTATGGTAGAAGATACAGAACTCCGGTTTGCTGGGAAGAAGTCGGTGAGTGTAGTTTTCATGGACCGACGATAGTTGGAGAGACAAGTGACAAGGTCAAGCTGATTTGAAAACGTTTGAAGATCGCCCGAAGTAGGCAGAAGAGTTATGCAGACACTCGCCGAAGAGAATTGCAGTTTCAAGTGGGTGACAAAGTGTTCTTGAAAATCTCACCAGTTAGAGGGACTTTGAGATTCGGTCAGAAGGGCAAATTGTCTAGAAGGTTTAGTGGTCCGTGTAAGACCCCGACCCGAGTGAACCCGATTAGTGCTAATTAAGTTGCATGTTAGTGCTAAGCTTGATTAGTGATTTTGGCTAAGTTGGGTTCGGAATAGCTTTGATTCTAGTTTGGGCTACTTTGAATGCTTTGGTAACTAGTAGGGCCCTTTGGGGGTTCCTTTTCATTACATTACATTTGCTTGAGGATTTATCGGAGATTTTTACATTCATGGTTTTAATCTCGTTTTATTGGTATTGTTATTCCCTACAACTTTCATGCTGATCCCGTGTCCATCTGAGATCCCGAAACCCGATTTCATAGCCTTGAGGGCAAAACAGTCATTGCACACAAAATCTGTACCCAAAACTTGATATTCCCGAAACCCGCGAAAGATATACTTTTTAGAAACTAGATATTTCGACGATCATTTCTTCCTTCTTCGTCGAATCCATCCGAGGTCCCGAAAGAGATGATTTCAGCCAATCTAGCATCTTTAGTTGTGGGACCCAATTCCATTTGTTAACATAGGGAACCATTCTTCCTCATTTCTCCTTTCATTTCCTTTCTCCAGCACAAGAGAGGAAGCTTAGGGTTTTCTTGCAACTTCTTCTTCTTCTTGCTTCTCCATCTTCAATCCACCCCAAGCTTGCACCAAGAAGAGATTAGAGGCCATCATCTTCTTCACCTCATTGAAAGCTTTCTTACAATAGTTTTGTGGGGAAAAGCCTCCATTTCCAAGACTTTTTTTGAGCTTATCATTGCCATTAGAGGACTTTGCAAGTAAGTGATCACCCTCTTCTTCTAGATTTGTATTCCTCTAGCCATAGAGAAGCTCCACCTTCATTATTGGAAGGTTTCCTTGTTATTTCATTGTTTGATCATTTTAGGGTTTTATTTTGGGATCTTCCTTGTAGCTTGGACCTTTATTTTGAGAAGACTTGTTAGAGCTTGAGCTACTTGATTTGAAGACTTAAGGCAAGTGAACGATTGGAGTGTTTTGGATTTTGAATGGGTTGGTGAAGCATTTATGGATTTTCATGCTTTCATTAATGTGTTTATTGTTGAAATAAATGTTCTTGATGGAGTATTAAAGAATGCATTTATGATCATATATGTCACGCCCCCGAACCGAAACCTCGGGGGCGGGAAATGGGATTAAGCATAAAATATATTTTACTTCTCCCAGGATCCGCGTGTGTGAAGACAACACCTTCCAACACATTCTGAATATTTTGCGGAAGCATTTGTGGCGTTGCGACCCGAAGTCCGTGGCCATCGGATTCCGCGTCGCACTCAACCTCTAGCACATAGCTATTATATCAAGAACCATATCAGACTGGAGTAACCATCCCAATAAATTACAGAGCTGACAGTAACAGGATATTACATTCCCAAATATGTTCAAGTTACAATTATCAAAGTACATTAATTAAGAATCCCCAGAAAAAGGCTAATAAAAGCCATACAA
The DNA here is from genome assembly GCA_038049695.1 of Cinnamomum chago. Taxonomy (NCBI): domain Eukaryota; kingdom Viridiplantae; phylum Streptophyta; class Magnoliopsida; order Laurales; family Lauraceae; genus Cinnamomum; species Cinnamomum chago. Next base: position 67,391,431 of record CP142451.1, read on the forward strand.
CAATAAGCTATAAACTACTACCCAAATGTGACGTAGCTCCGATGTCAAGCTCAATGTCTACATGACATAGCCGACAAACCAACCTGCAAGGCGTGGCTCCACAGCCAACAAAACACTCAACTCGGGGCGAAGAAATCTGAACCTGAGTACCAAAAGTAGTGGGTCAGACACGACGGTCTGGCAGGTGGATGAAAAGATCACAAATATACTAAAGAGTAAAACATATAATAAATCATGCTAATCGATCAAATGCTGCATATAATTAACCGGGTGCAAAGTCGGGAATCTCGGGGAAACCTGTATTCCTTTCATGCATGGGTAAAACATGAATATCTAATAAAACATGTGTTCATTTGAAACTTAAGTAAAAACACAAGTATACCACAAACCAGGTATTCATAGCAATCTAGCAAAACCAATGTCCATTTGAAACCTAGGTAGAAATGCGGATATTTGACAAATCGGGTAATCATTTAAAACATGTGTAATCATATGAATCTAGCAAAATCATTGATCGTTTGCAACATAGGTAAAGGCATGGGTATTCACCCAACCGGCATTCATTTAAAACATGTGCGTGTACAAAGGACATAAAATAATATAATAATAACTGAATTTACATTGGAGAATATTAGCACTTGTTTAAATAACAACTTTCATAAAGGAAACGAATCATTTATCGGAAAGCAAGTAAACAATATAAAACATGTCGGGTAACCAAGGAATCGGGAACTGGCAAGATGGCAACCACACGAAGCTAAGTCCTCTATCACTAAAGCGATAGAGCAATAACTAGGCCCTGATCTCAGTCACTCGAGGTGAGGAGAAACAGGGGATCTCATATAAATACATATACTAGGCACTGATCTCAGTCACTCGAGGTGAGGAGAAACAGTGGATCTCATGAATGCATATACATATACTATACATGACCACGGTAGCGAGCCGGGCATCGGGGACCACAGTAGCAATCTGCGGTATCGGGACAAGACCACGGTAATAACCGGGTAGCGGGATCCAAGCTGCAGCTGGTGGGACAAGAGGGGGATCTCCAAGTCGGTGGATCAAACCAATAGGGTTATCCAAGCTTAGTGGTGCCGACTCATAGGTCAAATACAATCGAGACAATGCAAGTAAATCAAGTACAAATACATAATCAAACGGGCAAGACGGGGGTGCTCAAGGGCACACTGACATATCATGTGGTGCAATGCACTTCGGGACAAGTAACTGTTACCAGAGTAACTTCAATGCTTTCGGGAAAACAAGTCATGTGATGCAAATCTCGGGAAATGAGGTGAAACAATGAACTATGACAATTCCGGGAAAAATATAAATTTCAGGATCTATTTAAGTGGATAGGGGTCCCGTATGTCGATTATAACAATTACTTGGTACTCCTTGAGTTTGAAGACATTCCGGGCTCCTTATGCACTTTTACTACTTTCAAAACTTAAAATGAGCTTATGGGTAGTACTAGATGTTACAATAGCAAGAATCAAGATTATAAACGGTCCATCCTAGGCATGACAATTAATCCGGAAACATCGAGCAACCTATTCAATCACCGAAAGGAATGGAATTCGCGATAACCAAGGGAAAGACTTGTGTTTAGATATAAAGAAGATATCGCGTCGTTCCATCCCGTTCAAGATTGAAATGAATTGGACTTCGATGCCACCGAACCAACCGTGAGGCGCGTCGGCTCAAGACATTCTCACACATGGTCCAAACAGTCCAAAAAGGGTAACCAGGGTCCCACCTAAAGCCAAGAATTAGTGCCTAATCAACACCATTCTTTTCTTTTAGTTCCCTAGTCTTAGAGACCTTAGATTAGGGTATAATTGGTCTTAACACTAAGGTATATACCCCTAGGACTCATAGAAAGCCCAAAGGTTTCCAAAAAACACAATATCAAATTTCACTGGACTCAAATGGATCGATCGATCGGCCCAAAAAGCCTTACTGTTAAAAGACAGGACGATCGATCGGCCTGTAGGTCCGATCGATCGGACCTGGGCGTGCAGCAGGTCCGGGACACTGATTTTTCCTCCTCTTTTTCCTTTCCTTTCCAACACTTACACAATCACATAGAACTATAAACAAGATGGTTTAAATATATGTTTCCAAGACATTAAAGTGAGCTAAATAGCTCCTCATTTCAAGTTTCTCCTTTTCCATTCTTTCCATTCACAATAAATCTCAAGGTGGAGAAAACTCATTCATGTGAAACCATTTGAAACCTTGACAATATGATGCATACATTTTCCAAGCATGAACAAGAGGGAAATAACTCATCAATAAGCACATTTTGAAATCAATATTAATCATAGTGAAGACAACCACAAAAATCACCAAAACCCTTAATGAAACAAGATTTTTCTCACAAAACATGTTAATAATCAAAACAATCCATTCATCCACTTGCCTTTGACTCTAATCAAGCAAAACAAGCTCCTAATCACCTCTCAAGCTCAAGATCCACAATCTCTACAAAAACCCCCAAAACAAACCCTAAAATGGGTTAAACAATGAAATGACTATGAAACCTTTCAATAATCAAGGTGGAGCTTCTCTAAGGCTAGAAGATTACAAATCTAGAAGATGGAGAAGAACACTTACTTGCAAGGTCCTCTAATGGACAAGGTAAGCTCAAAGGAAGTCTTGTGATGGAGGGTTCTCTTCACAAATGGTATCAATGGAAAGCTTGCAAGATGAGGAAGAAGAAGGTGGTCTCCATTTCTTGATTGATGAACTATTGGTGTGGCTTGGAGATGAAGAAGCAAGAAGAAGAAGAAGAAGTTGCAAGAAAAGCCCTAGGCTCAGCTGGAACAATGGTGAATGAAATGAATGAAGGAGATGGGTTCCTCTTATAAGCAAGTGAGGTTTGGGTCCCACAACTTAAAGAACTTGGGTGGCTGAAATCATCTAATTCGGAGCCTCGGATGGATTCGACGAAGAAGGAAGAAATGATCGTCGAAATATCTAGTTTGCAAAAAGTATATGTTTCACGGATTTCGAGAATATCGAGTTTTGGGTACAGATTTGGTGTGCAATGACTGTTTTGCCCTCAAGGCCAAGAAATCGGGTTTCGGGTTCTCAAATAGATACGGGATCAACATGAAAGTTGTAGGATTCCTCAAGATGAATGCAACGGGCCAAAACACAATACGAAACAAATCGGGAAAATCTCACAAGTAAATGCAAAGCCGAAAAGGGAACCCCCAAAGGGCCCCACAAGCTACCAAAGCACTCAAAAGCCCAAAACTAGAAGAAAAACCATTCTAGCTCACAAACTCAACCCAACAAATACTAATCCCACTAAAAGAACTAATCCACAAATAAAACAACACTAATCCAAGAGATTAGGGGTCGGGTTCTCACAATATATATGTGTTAGCTCATGGCAATTAATGTTTTCTTGTTTTGCCTTGAATATGTACATTGTGTGAAATGGTTTCCTTCTCCTCTTTGCTTGTATGGAATGTGATATGGATGGAGGAAAATGTGATGGATGTGGTTGGGGGTTTGAGGTTATTTGAGTGGAGATTTATACTCCTCATTTGATGTATGAAAGTGGTTAAGAAGGGGTGGTAAAAAGGAAGAGTGATTGTGGAGCTGAACTGGTCCAAACTCAGGTTCTGGACAGTTCGCTCGAGCGACCATGACACTTCGCTCGAGCGACCTGTCCAGGAAAGGCTTCGGAGCATTCCAGTAGCTTGTTCGCTCGAACGGACCCCTGGTCGCTTGAGCGGACATCCCATAACTCATTCCAGAGAGTTGTTCGTTCGAACGCATTTAAATATTCGCTCGACCCAATGAGTTCATTCGAGCGACCTCCACTTTGCTCGAGCGAACCCACCCAGACCACCATTCCAGCGAGGGACTCGCTCGAGCGAACCCTCCAGTCCGCTCGAGCGATTCGGTTCGTCTGGCATAGGCTATGTTTGGGACAATGTTCAACTGTTTCAATGGTTGGGTCTATTCTCTAGGAACCCCTCTATGCCAAGGAGATTTATTAAGCATTGTATGAGGCCATTTGAGGAAGAAACCATGTCACAAAGATTTCATTCTAAGTTTTGAAACTTCAAGGTGCATAAGGAGACCGGAATGTCTTCAAACTCAAAGAGTACCAAGTCTTTATTATAATTGACATACGGGACCCCTATTCACTTAAACAAATCTTGAAACTAGTATTTTACCCGAGATTGTTATAGTTTAGTGTTTCACTTCATTCCAATATTATACTATATGATTTGTTTTCCCGAAAACATGATAGTTACACTAGTAACAGTTATTTGTCCAGAAATGTATTGCCCGACATGAAATGGCAGTGTGCCTTGAGCACCCCCGCCTTGCTCGTCTATTTATTGTACTTGATTTACTTGCATATGTCTCGATTTGCTATTTGACCTATGAGTCGGCATCACTAAGCTTGGATACCTTGTCGGTTTGATCCACCGACTTGGAGATCCCTTTCCCGTCCCGCCAGCTGCAGTTTGGATCCTGATACCCGGTCTATTACCGTGGTCCCGTCCCGATACCCGGTTCGCTACCGTAGTCCCGTCCCGTATATTTATATTGTATATATGATTGCGTTGAATCTCCTCACCTTGGGTGACTGAGATCAACATCCCGTCATACTGTTGTCACTCTAGTGACAGAGGACTTAGCTTTATGTGATTGCCATCTTGTTAGTTCCCGATTCCTTGGTTACCTGATATGTTTTACCTTATTTACCTGTTTTCCAACAAATGATTTATCTATTTTATGAGAGTTCTTGTTTAATCAGATTTCTATGCTTTTCAAGATATTTCATCTATTACATGTTGTTGTATCTTTTCACTCTCTTGCCAGACCGTTGTGTCTGACCCATTTGCTTTGGTACTCAGGTCCCGTTGCCGGTTTCCTTGAGGAGGAGCCGGAGGAGGCAGTAGGTGAGTCGCAACCTCTCGTTGAGTGGCGTGCCGACGATGTCATGTAGACATCGGGTTGCTAAGAGGGGCGTTTCATTTTGGGGAAAACTATTTAACCATTCATTGTTTTGTTATATTGGCCTTTGTTGTCCTCTAATTTTGGGGATTGTAATTAAATGACCTTTTGTTAACTTTAACTACTTTTGGGAATCATATTATTGATCATTGCTCATTCTGATACAGTATCTTTATTCTTGTGATATTGTTTTATAACCAAGGATGGTTGACTATTTGATTTGCTACATGCTTCCGCACTTAACAGAAATATTCATTGATGGTTGTAATATCCTCACCGCGGACACCTGTGGGAAGTTAAATAAAATGTATGTTAATCATTTTTATAGATGTTGTGGTTTTATGACACTAATGTCCCGACTCTGGATCCGTTCCTTCGGAATTCCCGGTCCGGGGTCGCGACAGTCCGTATGAAATTTTGAGCAAGATTGGAGATGTCGCTTATAGACTTGCGTTACCGCCGGAACTCTCCGGGGTGCACAATGTATTTCATGTTTCTATGCTCAAGAAATATGTCTCTAGTCCTGCACACATTCTACAACACAAACCTTTGGAGATTCGGGAAGATGCCTCGTATGTGGAAAGGCCGATCAAGATCATCGACACCAAAGAGCAAGAATTGAGAAATCAGACTATTCATTGGGTCAAGGTACTTTGAGAAAATCACGAGCCAGAAGAAGCCACCTGGGAATTGAGAGAACAAGTGCAAAGGAAGTATCCACAGCTTTTACCAGAGGTAAATGTTTGTTTTATTTGGTGGACCAAATATCCTAAGGGGTGGAGGATGTTAGACCCCGATCCAGACAATTTCGATTAGTATACGATTAGTGTGTGTTTAGTCCTAAGTGGGTTTAGTTATCGTTGGGTTAGAAATAATTAGTTTTAGTCTTGGACATAGCTTTGGGAATTTTGAGAACGTTAGTATTAGTCAGACACACTCAGGAAGGCCTAAGTGCACGTGTAAGCTTGGGAGGATCGTGTCGGTTTCCGTGTATTTGTGATTTTGATTTCATTCGAATGATTTTTCTATGTGTTACAACTTTCGTCTTCAGCTCATTTATGTTTGAAACCCAAAAAACCCAAGTTCTGGCCCAAAAAGGGTAAAGTTGTATTTTATACACAAATCTGGACACAAATTTTGAGATCTCAAAACCATGTCAAAAATATACTTTTTGGAAACTAGATATTTCGAGGATCGTTTTATCCTTCTTCGTCGAGTTCATTCGAGGCCCGCATAATCATGTTTTTGTCAATGCAAGGATTAGATTCATTGGGCCCCATTGGCATTACTTAAGCCTTATCTTCATCTCTTTTCATTCACTTTCCCAAATCCTGCAACTTTCTTAACATAGGGTTGCAAACCCCTTTTTCCTTTCCACCTTATTCCTCTTGAACGCTCTAGCTAGAGATCTCCAAATAGAATTCCAAGACCATCCTCTTCTTCCTCTCCTTGCAAGCTTTCTATTAATACAAATTTCTTGGAGTTTCTAGTGGGACAAGCTCTTCATTTTCTTCATCTCTTCTTGTTTGGCCATTTCTAGGTATGAGCTTCAACCCATATTTTTTATGAAGTCTTTTTAGTTCCTTAAAATCTTGTTTTTCATGTTACAAACCCTTTCGTTAAAATGGATTTCTTGTTTTCAAGATTGAGTGAGTTTTTGTGTGGTTTTCATGGGTTTTGTAGTTCTTGGGACTAGCTTGAGTGAAGTGCTTAAAGAGGTTTGTGGCATCTTTGATTTAAGGCAAGTAACCAATCTAGGATGGATGTTGGCATGTGTGCATTTCTTTGTTTTCCTTGCACTCTTCTCATTCAATGGAAATTTATGACTTGAATGGAAAATTTGGAGATTCTGTTTTGATTTGGAGAATGGGATTATAATGTCTCAATTTGTGTTTTGAAATGTGTGTTGTATCCTTGGAGAGCATGGAGACTCAGGGAGTGCAGGTGGAATGAGAAACAAGTAGAAAGGAAGAAGAAAACGTGAAAAATCTGAACTCAGCTGCACTTCCCGTGCAGTTTCGGTCAGCCGCTGGTCGGCTGGCGGCTAGCCGAAATCCCCATTTCGGCTAACCGCGAGCTGACCGAGCTCGGCGGTTCCCTTTCCAGAAGCTGGCATTTCGACAGTGGGTTTCGGTCAACTTGACGGTTAGCTAGCGGCTAGCCGCCATACCCCATCTCGGCTAACTGCTGGCCAATCGAACATTTTCGGCTCCTTTTCCCGAGAGCTGAGTTTCAAACCTGGGTTCCAGTGGTCAGCCCTACGGTCAGCTTACCGCTAGCCGCCAGGTCGCATTTCGGCTAACCGTAAGCCAACCGAAGTCAGTTCGGTTTCTTTTCCAGAGAGCTGCGTTTGGACTTGGATTTCCAGAGGTCAACCTGTCGGTTAGCTTGCGGCGGCTAGCCGCCAGATCCTAGTTCGGCTAGCCGACACCTGACCGCGAGCTGACCAAAATTGTCAATATGCTTGTTTTGAAGAATAATTTGTAAGAATGAAAACTAGAATATGTTAAGTGACCTTTAACCTGATATTGTGCACTCGAACCTGAGATGTCTTTTAATTTCCGGAGCACCAATTCTCTTTTAAATTCCAACATTTGGGTCCAATGACACAAGGATCAACCAAAGGTCCTTACATGTGCTTGATAGACTTTGTGTTCGTGCTTTGGTTTTGACACGATGAATATCATTGTGTACTCGTTTTGAAAGTTTAAGTACAATCGCATTTTGAAGATTTGTTTCAAGAAAAAGGGGATCACTTCCTAAGCGTGTTATGCATATTAATTATGCCTTTTGCTAGTCGTGCTTGTTGTGTTTTGATAAGTGATTTTCCCCCTTTTTATCTCGACATGTTTAGACCGTGTTTCACGTGTTTTGTGCATTCATGAATCTAAGTGAACACCACTGAGCTTGGACTGCCCTTTCAGTTTGATCCACTGTCTGGGGGTCCTTAAACATGTGGACTGTCTGTAGACTGGTCGTGCATTTATTACACATCGTGTGTGTCCGGTTCCACGGCCGAAATCTTGGTATATGTGGGAATCGTGTCGTGATTATATTATGTATATCATGCTTGTCGTGCGTGCTTGCTCTTTTCATTATATATATGATAGAGAAAGGATGGGCTCTTTGTGGAATGTAACTATTCATGATATAATAAGTATGCATGTTAGTTTCGCTCGTATTTTGAAATGTACTTTAGTCATGTAACTGTTTACAATTCAGCAAAATGTCTTTAAATGTTTCCTTTAACGTTACTACTTTCATGCCCATGCCTAAATTGATTACCTGCCAAACCGTTGTGTTTGATCCTTGTTTGTTGGTGCTCAGGTGTAGGTGACGTTGCCTTTGAGGAGGAGCGTCCGGAGGAGGCTTTTGAGCCACCCCAAGTTAGAGAGTGGCAGCCCGACGATGTCAACTAGACTTCGGGCGGGTTCTTGAGTTCGTCATTTTGTCATGGGGTTCTTTTATTATTTTGAAATTGTATTGGCCTCTGTTGGCCTCTCATGGGTTGTAACCAAAACTTAACTTACTTTTGTGTTAGCCTCATAACTTGAATCTTGATGAGAATGCCATATTAACTCCTTCTTTTGATACTATGCCTCGTTATCGTTTGTTATAGCACTTAAAAATTTATTGGTGCTTATCGTGATGTGATTTGCTACACGCTTCCGTAAACTTGATCATGTGAGACAGATTCCGCGTGTTTCGGGAATCCTCACCGCGAGAACCTGTGGGAAAAACATAACAACCACTAAATCAACACGTCGCAGGCCCGGGGTCGCGACACCAGTACATCTAACACATTTAATGAGTCCATCATTTTTAACATGTGTTCATGTACTGATGTACCTTTAGCCATCTTGGTGCTAATGAGCACCCTCATAGCTGTCTGCCTAGCAGGCCTGCCCTGTTCCGCAAACATCTCCTTTAAGTTTGATTTAATATCGTATGTAGTCATATAGGATTGATGTTGGTGTTTCAAAATGCTAGACATGGATGCCAAAATGTAACATCTGGCCATCTCATCGTCTTTGGCCCATTTGGTGTAAAGTTCATTTTCTTCTTCCGGTGCATCCGGGCCAGGCTCATCAAGGGGGGTTTTGGTAAGGACATATTTATAACCTGAAGCGGTCAAGACAATATCCAGGTTCCGTTTCCAGTCTACATAGTTGGATCCCACCAACTTATTTTGGTTGAGGATAGTCGCAAGTGGATTGAAAGTATTTGAATTCATGCTTGAAATACTGTAGAACATAACCATACATTCAATTAATGAATTTAAATGACATTAGGGTTTAGTATTCTACAAAATTTATGTGGGAATCCTCATAACCACTAAATTTAGAATACATCGGAATCCCAATCCCCGTGGTATGCCTCCTTGAGGAGTGCGAATACCGCCTAAATTGGTGCGGATCAAAGTTTGTCAAAATTAGGATTAAGACTAACTATCCATGATCCCCTTCATTCATTATTATCTAGGTATCTCATATCAAATAATAAATGACTCCCGATTAGCTTTGGTTTCTAAAATATATGAGACAAATCCTTGGGGATACTACATTATTTCAGTTAAGTGTGACCTACCAACTAGCATTGTATGACAACCATTGCGAGCAACTCCTCTTTGGGGAGTGGGCCCCCGCCCCTCTCACCAATACTATCCATAGGAGATCCATATCTAGTAACCAGACAAGTAAAAGCCCTCCGTGGGGAACGACCATTCTCAAGATGGCGCGAGGCTAATGCTTTCCTTACAATGGACCTATGGTGGAAAACCATGGGGATTTCTAAATATAAATGCCTCGCTCCCACTTAATATTTTAGAATCGAGGATTTCCTTTTAGGTATATGGGCCCACATATATAAACATCAAATCATCTCATGATATGACCAATGATTGGTTCCAAGTCAAGTTATTTTATGGAAAGTCTAGTTTCCTAAATTAGTGTTACCAATGGACCCATCTCATGGGTCCATCAACTCTAATTAGAACTCTTTCCAAAAATGAATTTGATTTGACCAATTTTGGTAATTGCTATGTTTGGATCAGATTTGGAAACATTCTTTAAAGGCAACCATCCATAAATAGAATGTGCAAAATAGAAACTAGTCCTCTCCTCCAAATGGCCCAAGCGGTATAGACTTCTTAGACTTCTAGACTTTCCAAAACTTTGGGATTCCTCAAACTCTTTGGGCATCTCCAAAACGCTTTTGGTAATCTTCAAACTCTTTGATTAAGAGTCCAACTTCACTTTCCTTCTTCATCTCGGACTTTGCCAGAATTTACAAATTTTAGAAAAATTACATAAATTCTTATGCCTCAATTATGAGACTTACATGGTAATCTAAACATGGAAATAAAAAGGGCTGTAGGGAAATTTGCCATGCCTTGCCCTTTCACGGGAAACCAAGGAAACCATGATGCCCTTTACAAGTAGCCCAAAATAACCATCAACCATAAAGAAAGTAAAGAACTTGTGGGCCATATGGAGAGGACAAGATCACCTGCATGTTAGTATCTCATACAACCATACAAATCACAAAAAATATGCTGCCAAACAATGCTTGAAAAATAGGACATCAGAGAAGACCCGAAACTAAAAAATCCAAATTCTGCATTCCTGAAGCATTGTCCTCGGTCGACTGAACAAAAGGCTCGGTCGACAGACCTACATGTGCTCGGTCGACCGAGCACGAGTCTCGGTCGACTGGACTGACGAAACCTGCAAGTTTGGGTTTCTGCAGTTCGTGTCCAATCTTCACCAAATCACTTCCAAAGTGTTCCTATGGCTTCCTATCATCCATCCAACATTATTATACCACTTTGTAATTATCCAAACATGGATTTACTAATAAACAAAGCAAATCCATCAAAAATTGATCCGTACATAGCCATTGCTCTATCCTTTTCGCATCTGATGCAAAGATTAGAACAAGTTTACTGATCTAACATGATTAGAGATGAGGTATGGCTCTGATACCAATTGTTGGAAGTAGGTGAGCCTGGTGGATAGATTTTCAAAACTTTTGACCCACTTGACTCAGGGATCAAATATCCATAAGGCCATAAAACCCAATCCAGGATCCATGTCCTCAATCTCAGCCATCATGATCAATAAATAAACCTATCAAGAAGATAGAACAGTAGCCAACAAGCATCCATAAAAATCTACAACATGCAAGAAAGTAGATTATACCTTAGGAGCTCAGTTGTGCTCTAATGGAGAAGTTGCGTCTTTCTTTGATGATGAAACTCTTTCACTTATCAAACAAGAATCTCCTAGACCTATTGATCTTCCACGCTATGACCCTCTTATCAGAGCTCTTTTCTCAAGAAGATGGGTGGGATCTCCAAGAGAAAACCCTAATAGAAACTCCAAGGAACTAGAAGAGAACTAGAAGAGAGAAGAGAGGAAAAAGAGTTATGCAACACTTGCACTAGAGGGGTTTGGGCGTGGGATCCAAGACATAGACGTCCAAGGGAATGCTTCCCCTTTTTATAGCACAAAGACTCATCCTTTTCTTTCTCTCTTACTAATTGCTATAGAAGTCTCACTTCCACACTAATTAGTAACTTACTATTACTACTACTAGAAGTCCTACTTCAAATAGAAATAGTAAATTTCTAATTCCTTCCTTTTGGAGTTTAAGTAAGATCAATATCTTTCTAATATCTTGGGCTAGAGTGGGGACCACTAGGGATCCCTTAGAAAGTTGGCTCCAACTGGGACACCGTGACCCCACATCTCATGTGCAATCCGGGCCTACAGTTAATTGCAAATAACACCACTATACAAATGCAATTGCACTCCAGTCATAGGAATAAATTACAATGAAGACCCTAAAGTTTCCAATTACCACAAGTAAGCCCCTCTATCAATTTTCATGGATCAATTGGAATAAATCTATCTCATCCAATCTAAGATCCACATCTTATTATCCTTGAGCCCCAATTAATCACAATGATCATCAGTACCATCCAATTAACTCTTAATCGAGATGGGTGCGCATTTATTAATGACAAATCCATTAATTGGCACAAGGGGATAATATAGATAGATTCCATCTTGACCATTACATGTTCCCACAGTCCTGCTACTACTACCCAAGACACCGAGGTGTTGACCTACATTTGGCCTCACTCATTGGTGACTCAAAGCAAATGAATAGACATAAACTTGAGTTCATTAATGTCTCAGGATTGAGAGCCTATTGCTAGGGAATTATGAGAGCAGACCTTAAAATTGAGACAGTATTTCATAAGGTGCTTCTCATGGTCCTTCAATACATTCAATGTACCAGCATTATGATCCAAAATCTTTCATTTTGATGATCGAGACAAATCACACTATCCAATAGTGATCAAAGTGTTGCAACCTTATCAGATGAGATGCCCGGTCTCATCATTGGTTGTGAGGATATTTTTAAGTATAAGATTTGTGACACATGTCTCCTGTATGTGGATCTCATCCATATACATATATCACATCTAATATACTAATGGGACCCGGTTCATCTCATGAACCATTATGTCATATGTATTGGTGATGTGCATTAAGTAATAAAACACCATTCATTCATGAAAGGAAAGCATGATTTTATTGATAAATAAAGAAATTAATCAATTTATTACATCAACTGATGGATTGAGATCATACAATCTAACATCCATCACCTCTCAATCAATGCTTCATTGTAAGAGGGAAGATCAACGAGATGTGGAAAAATGGAGTCATTACTTTTGACAAAAACTATGGGTCTGCCTCCATCAACATGGTGTCATGTGGACAAACATCAAAATCACCAAAGAAGAAGATCACTACTTCCTTCAAGGTGATAAAAAGAGTTCAAGCGTCTGAAGGGTTGGTTCCTTACCCAACACTAGACGTACGACCCATATGGGTGCATCCCGATCTCTTGGAAGATGAAACCTGGGAGGTTATCAAAACAAAGCCGACAGCCCAAGAGCGTAGGCAAGCTAGAAGACATCTCATCAAGCTCAAACGGCAAGAGAAGACCCGGCCAAAACAAGAAGTCCATGAAAAGGCAGAGACCTCCTCATCGCTTCACTTGGGGCAACAGAAAAGTCCCTTCCCGAGACTTTAAAGGGGCTGAGAAGATTCACTCTTAGTGACTTCATGCCACCTTATCTCAAAAATGAAACTACGCAGGGGCATCAGACTCTTACAATTCGGTAGTCAGATTCTCCATGAATGAATATGAGTCTAGTGACACCGATGAGTGGGAGGAATCCCTTGAAACATGAGAATACCTCTCCAATGAAGAATGAGTTCTCGAACCACACCTCATACCGGTAATCTGGTATAATCCTTTATAGCCACAAGGATCCTGGTCTGATGACGAAGAGGACCAAGAGGCTATTCAAGAAAATGTTGTTGACCTAGCACCCGTTGATGCTTTAGTGGAACCCAACCATGTTGAACCACAAGGAGCAGACAAGGAAGAAGATTTGGCTCCCATGCCTAATCTTGAAGAATATGCGAGGATCCTGCAACATCTTGCCATAAAACAAGAGCAAGATCACGTCAATGCGCTTCGTCACCAGCACCATCCAGAACCGGAAGTCCCTGAAGACCATCATGTACCTCTTCCAAGAAAGCTGCTAGATTGGAGATCCTCTTACATCCAAGGATGAGTCTGACTCCCAACAGTCCATTCTGGGGACGTCTCCTATTGGAGCGACTTGCAATGTGATAGTTCGGGATGATAGTTTCTCCAAAGGCTCGTCTGCTGAGGCATCTTCTGGAGCTACTTCTCAAGTGACTTCCACTGAGATATCACCTTCTCTGACTTTGTCTCCTGAGACCGTGACATCAAAATTCACTCCCCTGCCTCCTCTTAACACACACCAAGTAGTTGCTGAATGCCACCGAGTGGTTGGAAGTCAGATATCTATCCTTAGACCTTCAATCGGCGGCTGGAGGGATCTGTTCATTGATTATACTATGTTCGGAATCCTACTTGAAGATCCAAAAGAACAGGTACGCATTCAAAGACGAGCCCTAAACTTTCATTTGGATATTTCTTTAAAAATCCTTCAACGGAGTACTTCTACGCTGCTTGTCACAACAAGAGGCTGAAGAAACACTCAAAGAAGTTCATGCCAGTCTTTGAGCAGCCCATCAAGCTGGTTATAAGCTCTACGACTAGATAAAAATGTTAGGTTATTATTGGCCTACCATGGTAGCTGATGCTATGCAATTCACTAAGCGCTGCCAACAATGCCAAGTTCATGGAGATTATGTTCATATGCCCCGAGAATGGCTACATCCTACAACGATCTCATTGTCTTTTGAAGCCTAGGGTATGAACATCATAGGTCCTACTTCTCCCCCATCGAGCAAAGGTCATCGCTTTATCTTCGCCGCTATGGATTATTTCTCCAAGTGGTCAGAAGCATTTGCGCTCAACAAACTGAAGACCTCATCAGTCCTTCAGTTCTTGCGCACCAACATCATTTGTCATTTTGGCATACCTAAAAGATTCGTCCATGATAACGGGCTATAATTTCGAGATCATCGATTCTACAGGTTCTGCGACAGATACAAAATCCAAAGTTATCCTTCGACTCTATATAATCCAATAGCAAAGGGATTAGAAAAAGCATTTAACAAAACACTCCGCAAAATCCTCAAGAAAATGGTATCTAGTCATAAAAGAGACTGGAGCGACAAACTAACTGAAGCTTTGTGAGCCTATTGGACCACCGTTTGAGGACCAACCAATAGCACACCATTCTCTTTGGTCTATGGATGTGAAGTTGTCGTGCCTCTGGAGGTACAAATTCCCTAAGGGTATCTTTGCAAAATGAAAGCCATGTGAAGTTGACAATCCAAGAGCTGGACAATCAGGACGAGAAATGGCTCGAAGCTCAACACAGCATTGAGTAAGCATGGCAGGATCTTTCGACAAAAAGGTCCGACAACATGCCTACAAAAAGGGTGACTTGGTTTTTGTGGTAAAAAGGCCAATGGTTTTCGCCAACAAGTCCAAAGGTAAATTTGAGCCAAAATGGGAGGGACCCTATGTTATCGACAAGGTTTTCTCCAGTGGCATATATGCTCTCCTAAACATGGAGGGTGACAATGTATGCTGCCCATCAATGGTAAGTTCTTGAAGTTGTAATATCCTTGAAGACTTACCCCACTGGGTCAGAGCGATCCCTGCATGGCCAAAGCCTATTTCAAGGTAATTGCTCGTCAAACCAGCTCCTTTTGGAATTTTCATCCTTATGTTGTAATTTCTAAAAATTCAAAAAATGCTTACTTTCGTCGTTTTATTATTCAAGGAAAAAAAATCCAAGATTAGGAGCCTCTTTCCTAACTTGACCAAAATTTTCGACCATTGAACCCAAAATTCATGGTTTGAAACAAAAATTAGGATTCAGGGATTTCCACCCTAATCCGCCCGCCCTGCCTTTTACCGCCAAAGTGGTTTTAGGTCAAAATTTATGACCATTGGGTCTTTAAACAAAAAATGGTTTTTAAAAAAACTGCGAGGAAGCGACACTTAGTCGATACTAGAAAATTCAAAAAATCCGGAGAATACGAACCACATTCGATACTTCCAAAATCGCAAGGAATCGACATTTCGTCAATTTTTGCAAAAATTCAAAAATCGTTGAGAAGCAACATTTCAGTTGATATCCACAACCCAAATAAAAAAAACACCAGAGGTCCAAAACCCTCAAATTTCAAAAATCGTGGAAGCGACATTCAGTCGATACCCACAAAATATATTTTTTGGAAAAAAGCAAGGAAGCGATATTCCGTCGATACTTGCAACCAAATGAGTAAGGAAGCGATATTCCATCGATACTTACAAAACCATTTAGCAAGGAAGCGACGCTTAGTCGATACTTGCACCCAAATTTGGAAGGAAGCGACATTCCATTGATACTCGGAACCGAATGACCAAGAAAGCGACATTCCATCGATACTAGCAAAAGCATTCAGCAGGAAGGTGACTTTTAGTCGATACTTACATTTTTGAAAACCAAAACCTGGCTTTCATGCCAAAAAAAAAAAAGAACACCTGGCTCTCATACCAAAAAAATTGGCTTTTACACCAAAAATAAAAAAACCTGGCTTTCACGCCAACAAACCAAACCCTGGCTCTCATTTTAAAAACCAGACTTTCACGCCAACAAACCAAAACTTGGCTTTCAAAAAACCTAGCTCTCACACCAAAAACAAAAACCGGCTCTCATGCCACAAAAACCTGGCTTTCATGCCAAAAATTGGCTCTCATACCATAAAACATAGCTTTCATGCCAAAAACAAAACCTTGGATCTCATGCCACAAAAACTTGGCTTTCACGGAAAAAATTGGCTCTCATACCATAAAACATAGCTTTCATGCCAAAAACTAAATCTTGGCTCTCATGCCATAAAACAAAAATCGGCTCTCATGCCACAAAAACCTAACTTTCATGCCAAAAATAGGCTCTCATGCCACAAAACCTGGCTTTTATGCAAAAAATAAAATCTTGGCTCTCATGCCATAAAACAAAAATCGGCTCTCATGCCATAAAAACCTGGCTTTCATGCCAAAAATCGGCTCTCATGACATAAAGCCTAGCGTTCATGCAAAAAATAAAATGTTGGCTCTCTTGCCATAAAATAAATTTAAGCTCCCATACCACAAAAAAAAAATCTTGACTTTCATGCAAATTTCTTTTTTTTTGGCTCTCATGCCGCAAACAAAATCTGGCTCCCACGCCAAAACAACCATTTGACAAAAGATTTTCACAAAATAACAAACCTTTTGATCAAACGTTCAAGTAAACATTCCCATTTAACTGTTGCTTAAATTTTCTTTCATAAAAAAAGGGGGGTTTAAGTGAAAAGGGGCAATAAAAAAAAGAGTGCCAAAAAAATATATGTGTATACATGGGGTACCGAAAAAGGAATAAGAGAGTTTGTTACAAAAGAAACCAAAAGATCAGTCTTACATGGCCTCCAGCCAAAGATTCAACTCCTTAAGCAATCTCCTGGCCTTGTCTATCAAAGCTTCTAGGCCATGCTTCTTCAGAAGTTTACCATAAGATGTGGCTGAATGTCGTGACCTGTCTTCGGCTTGAGGAAGCTTTGCCCAAAGAGTTTACCATCGCTCGTATTCTCGAGTCCTCTCTTTGAGAACACGATCGACATCTGCAACCTGGGGAATCAGAGTCCTCTCCTTGGCACGAGCCTCTACTAAGGTGGTCCACTTGGCCACAACTTGCACCTCTAATTGCTTAAGAGGCCACTTGGCTTCGATGACCTTTCTATCAAGGTGATCAATGTCTTGTCTTAGCTTAATGATTGTCACGCCCCCGAACCAGAACCTCGGGGGCGGGAAATGGGATTAAAGCATAAATGTATTTTACTTCTCCCAAGATCCGCGTGTGTGAAGACAACACATTCTGAATATTTTTGCGGAAGCATTTGTGGCGTTGCGACCCGAAGTCCGTGGCCATCGGATTCCGCGTCGCACTCAACCTTTAGCACATAGCTATTATATCAAGAATCATATCAGACTGGAGTAACCATCACAATAAATTTCAGAGCTGACAGTAACAGGATATTACATTCCCAAATATGTTCAAGTTACAATTATCAATGTACATTAATTAAGAACCCCAAGAAAAAGGCTAATAAAAGCCATACAACAATAAGCTATAAACTACTACCCAAATGTGACGTAGCTCCGATGTCAAGCTCAATGTCTACATGACATAGCCGACAGAACAACCTGCAAAACATGGCTCCACAGCCAACAAAAGCACTCGTCTCGAGACGAAGAAATCTGAACCTGAGTACCAAAAGTAGTGGGTCAGACACGACGGTCTGGCAGGTGGATGAAAAGATAACAAATATACTGAAGAATTAAAACATAAGATAAATCATGCTATTCGATTAAATGCTGCATATAATTAGACGGGTGTAAAGTCGGGAATCTCGGGAAAACCTGTATTCATTTCAAGCTTGGGTAAAACATGAATATCTACTAAAACATGTGTTCATTTACATCATCTATAATCATAGATATTTGACAATCGGGTGTTCGTCTAAAACATGTATAAACATAGCGGTATGGCAAAACAACGTTCATTTGAAACTTAAGTAAAAACACAAGTATACAACAAACCAGGTATTCATAGCAGTCTAGCAAAACCAATGTCCATTTGAAACCTATGTAGAAATACGGATATTTAACAAACCGGGTGTTCATTTAAACGTATTTCAAAGCATGGATATTTAAACAAATCGGGTATCATTTAAAACAGGTATAAACGTAGGGATCTGGCGAACAAGTGTCATTTGAAACATATTTCAAAGCATGAATATTTAACAAATCGGGTAATCATTTAAAACAGGTATAAACATAGGAATCTCACAAGCCAAATGTCATTTAAAACAAAGCACGGATATTTAACAATTCGGGTATTCATTTAAAACATGTGTAATCACATAAATCTAGTAAAACCATCGATCGTTTGAAACATATGTAAAAGCATGGGTATTCGCCCAACTGGCATCCATTTAAAACATGTGCGGGTACAAAGAACAGAAGACAATATAATAAAAACTGAATTTACATTGGAGAATATTAACACTTGTTTAAATAACAACTTTCATAAAGGAAACGAATCATTTATCGGAAAGCAAGTAAGCAATATAAAACATGTCGGGTATCCAAGGAATCGGGAACTGGCAAGATGGCAATCACGAGAAGCTAAGTCCTCTATCACCGAAGTGACAAGAGTATAACGGGACGTTGGTCTCAGTCACACAAGGTGAGGAGACTCAACGTAAATCATATATACAATATAAATATACGGGAACGGGACCACGGTAGCGAACCGGGTATCGGGACGGGACCACGGTAATAACCGGGTATCGAGATCCAAACTGCAGCTGGCGGGACGGGAGAGGGATTTCCAAGTCGGTGGATCAAACCGACAAGTTATCCAAGCTTAGTGATGCCGACTCATAGGTCAAAACCAATCGAGACATATGCAAGTAAATCAAGTACAGTAAATAAATGGGTAAAACGGGGGTGCTCAAGGGCACACTGTCATTTCATATCGGGCAATACATCTCGGGACAATTCACTGTTACTAGTGTAACTTCAATGCTTTCGAGAAAACAAGTCATGTGATGCAAATCTCGGGAAAAGAGGTGAAACAATGAACTATAACAATTTCGGGAAAAATATTAATTTCAAGATCTATTTAAGTGAATAGGGGTCCCGTATGTCGATTATAATAATTACTTGGTACTCCTTGAGTTTGAAGACATCCCGGGCTCCTTATGCACTTTTCGATTTTCCAAACTTAAAATGAGCTTATGGGTAGTACTAGATGTTACAATAGCAAAAATCAAGATTATAAACGGTCCATCTTAGGCATGACATTAATCCGGAAACATCGAGCAACCTATTCAGTCACCGAAAGGAATAGAATTCGTGATAACCAAGGGGAAGACTTGTGTTTACATATAAAGAAGATATCGCGTCGTTCCATCCCGTTCAAGATTGAAATGGATTGAACTTCGATGCATCCAAACCAACCGTGAAGAGCATCGGCTCAAGACGCTCTCCCATATGGTCAAGTGAGTCCAAGGAGGGTAGCCAAGGTCCACAAAGAAAAATAAATATCAAAACCCACTGCGTTTAAACAGTTCAACGTTATCCCAACCTGGCTTATGCCAGGCAGACCGCATCGCTCGAGCGAATCGAAGAGTTCGCTCGAGCGAACTCATCGGTCGAGCGGTTATTTAAATGCATTCGAGCGACCAAGCTACTGGAAACGCCCGAATCCTTTCCTGGACAGGTCGCTCGAGCGAAGTGTCATGGTCGCTCGAGCGAACGGTCCAGAAATGGATTCCGGACCAGTTCAGCTGTCCTCTTTCTCTTCCTTTCCTTCCAACACATAAACCATTAACATTTTTATTCCATATTCACTTAAAATCCTCATTAAAACTCCAATGAAAAATTAACTTTAAACACCTCTTTCTTCCCATTTAACAAAAAACCAAACCAAAGGAAAGAATCTCCAATGTATACAAAGGTCCAATTGAGCCAAAAATCTATGGATACACAAAGTCTATTGATCACATTTCCATCACAATAGATGATTTAACAAAACTCATTAAATGAGTATCAACTTCAAGTCAATGTAACTAATAAACATAACCATGGATGGCCAAACCAATCCTATTCCTTATAAAACCATATGAGCAAACTTGACCAAATGAAATGCATACCTCTCCAAGAGATTAACAAGATAGAAACAACCATTAATATGCAAATTTCGAAATCCATATATAAGTGACAAGGAGCATATGTGCAAGCATGTATTCAATGATCAAGAACAAGAAACAAACTTAGGGTTTTCTCATAAAACTTTGATAACATTAAAACCATCCATTCATCCACTTGCCTTGGGTTCCAATCTAGCAAATCAAGCTCCTAATCACCTCTCAAGCTCAAGATCCACAATCTCTACAAAAACCCCCAAAACAAACCCTAAAATGGGTTAAGCAATGAAATGACAAGAAAACCTTTCAATAATAAAGCTGGAGCTTCTCTAAGGCTAGAAGATTACAATTCTAGAAGATGAAGAAGAACACTTACTTGGAAGGTCCTCTAATGGACAAGGTAAGCTCAAAGGAAGTCTTGTGATGGAGGGTTCTCTTCACAAATGGTATCAATGGAAAGCTTGCAAGATGAGGAAGAGGTTGGTGATCTCCATTGCTTGATTGATGAACTATTGGTGTGGCTTGGAGATGAAGAAGCAAGAAGAAGAAGAAGAAGTTGCAAGAAAGCCCTAGGCTCAATAGTTGTGCTGGAACAATGGAGAATGGGATGCAATGAAGGAGATGGGTTCCTCTTATAAGCAAGTGAGGTTTGGGTCCCACAACTTAAAGAACTTGGGTGGCTGAAATCATCTAATTCGGGACCTCGGATGGATTCGATGAAGAAGGAAGAAATGATCGTCGAAATATCTAGTTTCCAAAAAGTATATGTTTCGCGGGTTTCGGGAATATCAAGTTTTGGGTACAGATTTGGTGTGCAATGACTGTTTTGCCCTCAAGGCCAAGAAATCGGGTTTCGGGTTCTCAAATGGATACGGGGCCAACATGAAAGTTGTAGGATTCCTAAAGATGAATGCAACGGGCCAAAAACACAATACGAAACAAATCGGGAAAATCTCACAAGTAAATGCAAAGCCGAAAAGGGAACCCCCAAAGGGCCCCACAAGCTACCAAAGCGCTCAAAAGCCCAAAACTTGAAGAAACCCCATTCTAGCTCACAAAATCAACCCAACAAATACTAATCCCACTGAGAGAAACTAATCCACAAATAAAACAACACTAATCCAAGAGATTAGGGGTCGGGTTCTCACAATGATGACCAACTCGGTGATGTTCCTATCACGGACAAACTGTTTCCTACTTTCGTGAAGTCTCATCCATTTCTAGTGGAAGGTTCCAGAAACATTTCCCTGAAGAAGTCACCATTGGAAAAAGTCTTGGTCTAAGACCACTTGTCGCCCAGCGCAATGATCCCATCAACAATCGCCCTGTCACCTAGGACGTCCAGACCAACCCCATCACTCTCAGCGAGAATCTCCTGCACATGCTTGATCATGCCGAATCCAGTATCCAAGTGACCAGAAAAGAGAGTCTCGATCCAGGAGCTCAAGACACTTTTCAGCACCGTCTTCGCAAACTAAAGGGATGGCCCAGATGAAGGTTCACCCCGCTCCATCGATCGACTGCCCATGCTGTGCCCATTCGAAGAGTAATAAAAAAAAACTCTTTCCAATTGGAGACACTGGGGAAGGAATCTTAGTACGAGGTCTCACCTCAGCCATATCAGAACCGGTTGTAGAAGCCCCTACCTCTGAATCAACTGCGGGCAATGAACTCTCCTGTCAATAGAAGCCCCTTGCTCTGGTTTTGAAGAATGCAATGGGATCTCTCCTATCACTTCACAACCTACCAATGAAACACAAAAAGGTATGAATATGATCCTGTTGAAAAAGTCATTATCATTAGGGTTATTACTACAAAGTACCTTCTTCGGCGACTGGCGAAATACTTTCTGCCGCCATGAACTCATCCAAAGCACTGTCAAAAGTTGCATCCATGGATGGTTCAAAGTCGTCAGAATCCTATAGTGAGTCAGCTGACAAGAAAACAAGCAATATGTTAGCAAACGACGGCACAGAGAAAAAAAAAACACAAAAGAAGTCATAACAAATGAAGATTCTGGAATCATTCCAGAGTCCCTTGGTTCTTCTTCAAATGTCGCAATCGAATCTGTCATAGCCTCATTGGTCGGAACCTTGGGCATTGCCAAGCCATCATCCTCTGCTAAAAAAATGGGAGGGGGGGGGGGTTGCGTGGGGAAGGTAAATCAAAACATGAAAAACTCCATGAAAGAAACGGAAAGAGAAAGTCAAAGAATCTTACCTTCACCAACGATCTCTTCTTCTCCACTCCTCTTTTCCGAAGGCTTATCAGCATCCCCTAACACCTCCTCATTAATGGTGAGAGGGACTTTCAAATTAGGAGAGTCTTCGTGCCGTCCCTTATTACGGCGCTGCGCTCTCTTCCTATTGCCTCTGTGAGTTGGTTTTCTTGAAGAACCTGCCATGCTGTCAAACTCAGGTCTCTCACTTGACCCCTCACTAGATGGTCTACTCTTTCCAGTGGACTACATGGAAGCTCGCCTCTGCGCTGCTTGCATCCAAGCGTCGAGCTCAGCTTCCTCCTCCAACTGCGCTAAGGCCTCGCCAGGTACTTCCTGGACAGCTTCAGATCCGATAACGCCCTGCTCACCAAGAAAGCCTATCTTATGCTTTTCTCCAGAAAGGAAGGCCAAAACTTCCTCTCACTGGACACCATCTAATCTCCGATGCCCTTCTCAGAAAACTACATAACATCAAGCCCTTTCTTGGAAAGCCCCCAGTATGCCTAAAAGCTCTCCACAAACCACTTCTTGAAGCCAGTAGTCCGAAAAGTAGACATCTCAGGATAAGAAATCATGGTGGTAGTGTCCTCCGCTCTATAAAAGGCCCATGCATTTCTGCCATCCTGCAACCTCCAAAGCACTTCACCATACTCAAAGGCGCTCCAACAATGCCTTGAGAGAAGCCCAGCTGCGGAGCAAAGCGGGAAGGGACATATGGCTAGATATCAAGAAAAAGATGTCTATGGTACACCATTGTGCCGACACGTGTGTTAAAAAGTCACCCCTTCTCTACATTGGTCAAGGAGTGATGTCTTCCAGACCCTGCCCTAGTGGAGTCATGGGAGGCACAAAAACCAAAGGCCTGTTAGGTTTTTGTAAGATTGCTAATTTGATGGATACACTATCACTTTCACCGTCATTTGATCACACACTCATACATCTTAGTTTGGACTTTGAAATCTAAGTTTCTTGCTTGCATTTGCATTTGGTTTTCAAATGATTTAATCCTACATGTTTTAGAACTTAAATGCTCTTTAGAAAACCTAGTTCTTCATGCATGATTTTTGGAAAATCAAGTTAGGCATCTAGGTTTGTTATTTGCATACATTCCTCATTTTTAGAATCTTATTATTATGCATAAATCATACTGGCCATGATTTCCAAGTTTCAGCTTTTAGAAAATTGAAAATTCAGCAGGAACTCCTCACAGGCTAGTGTACTCGGTCAACCGACCCTGCACCCAGTCAACTGAGCCAACTAGCCGTTGGGAAATTCAGCCAGTATACCCGGTTGATCGAGCCCTGTCCAGGTCGACCGGGGAATCTAGCCATTTGCTAATATGACCATTGGGCCCGGTCGACCTGAGGGTCATGGGGTCGACCGAGTCAACTAGCCATTGGACTGATTTTCTATGTAAGTCCATTTCATTCCTCTCTTTCTAGGGGCTTGTTTTAGTGAATCTTTGGAACCATATTGAAGCTTAAGGAAGAGGAATAAGCTTAGAAAGATAGAGGGCAAATGGAAATAAAAATATTTGATATTCAAAGGTATATCTTTCCAAGTTAAGATTGATTTCCATTTCATTTAAAATCCATGCATGTTTAACTCTTTGTAACTTCATATTTGCATGATTTCTAGCCTTAACTGAGTTTTTTTGAAAACACCAAATCTTTTAAGCATATTAGATTGTTTTGCAAACACTCATGTCTCAATCACATGTGTTTTAGTCTTTAAACTTCATACAACTTGTGTAGTATGTCTTTCCAAGTTGTTTTGAATATTTCATGTGATTAGCTTATCACTTCAATCATCTACTTCTGTACTTAGATTTTCAAATGCATCAAGCATTCATTTAAGAACTTCATTTTAGAAATTGATTGAAGT
The DNA here is from genome assembly GCA_038049695.1 of Cinnamomum chago. Classification (NCBI taxonomy): domain Eukaryota; kingdom Viridiplantae; phylum Streptophyta; class Magnoliopsida; order Laurales; family Lauraceae; genus Cinnamomum; species Cinnamomum chago. The sequence continues at coordinate 67,415,797 of CP142451.1, forward strand.
AAACATTCATACACTTTGAGCACACACCTTAGCTAATTGTTTGTGTATGTTTGTATCTTGTTTTTAACTTTCATATCAGCCTATTTAAGAGGCAAATGTATTGAGCTTAAATTGTATCTCTTTGAGTGTTTGTGTAGACACTACTTTGAGAGAAATATTTCCTATTGTAAAGGTTATTGCTTAGCCTAAGAAAAGCATAGTGTAGAGGTTGTTGCTTAGCCTTGGAAAAGCATCTTGTAAAGGTTATTGCTTAGCCTAGAAAAGCACATTGATAGGTTGTTGTTTAGCCTAGAAAAGCATTGTTGTAAAGGTTAATGCTTAGCCTTTTGAAAAGCATAGATAGTGGAAATCCGGTGGGGTGTTGGTTCACAAGCCGGTAGTGGATGTAGGCATTGAGGCCGAACCACTATAAATCATTGTGTGATGGTGTATGGTTGTGGTGATTGTTTTAATTAGCTTCCACATTTTGTTTGATAATCATTACTAGTGGCTAGTTAATTTTAAAGAAATTAAAATTTTCCTTAATTGGTCACTAACTTGTAGCTCACCCTATTCACCCCCCCCCCTAGGTTTAGGATCCCGGACTTTCAATTGATATCAGAGACTTGTGCTATATTTTAGGATCAAGTGTTTTGAAACTCTTGATTAGGTGTAAAATCCTAGAGTTAAAACCCTAGTGCTGTGTTTGAATGAATATTATTAGAATGGATTCCACTATGTTAGATTGTTTAGATTATTGTATAGATTCCTCTAGACCCCTCTTTCTTCCATCTATTTGAGATTCAAACCTTCAAATTAATAAATCTTAATTTGACTTAAAAGAAGAAGAAAATGTTGAAAATGAAGATGACCTTCAACAAGCTTATGATGAATTGTATACATTGTCCTTAGAGCTTGTTAAGAAAAATTATAAATTAAAAGAAGAATCTAAAAGGCTAAACAAAGAATTAGTTTCTTCAAAAGATGAACTTAGAGAGAAAGAAAAAGTTATACATTATTTAGACTCTAAGTTTATGATCTTTTTACATAACCTATCTAATATTAAAGATGAACTAAATGAAATTAAGATAAGTTGTGATGAACTTACTAAAGAAAATTTAAATCTAAGAGATCAATTACAAAGGCAAGACAAAAACATTAACAACCTAGAATCCAAGTTAACAATTTCTAAGGAAAATGTATCTAATGCTCAAAATAAGATAAAAACTCTGGAACTTGGATCTAATGTTATTAATGAACTTAAATTTGATTTAAAACTTGCCCATGAAGAACTAAACAACAATAAGGAAATTTAAAATGAATTACTAAAAGTTAAAAATGAAAATTCAATCCTTATAAACCAAGTTACTCAACTTGAAAGCTACAAACAAAAGTATGAGTGCAAATTTACCCAAGGTGAAGAGAAATTTGAAAAATTATTTAGATTGGGTAAATCTCAAAGAGATAGGATGGGTCTTGGATTTGATAGGTATACTTCATATGGCCCTAATTTCACCAACACATTTGTGAAAGGTGAGCCCTCTTTCTCCTTTGCCCAAAACAAAATGACATTATTGTGGTAAGGAAGGGCATTTCAAATTTGAGTGCAAATTAAGAAAAGTCATATGTCTAAACCCATTTTTGAACCTAAGAAAGCAAAATCTAATTCTATGAAGGGTAAGACATTGAATTCCAACGAAGACTCTAGCAAGTTCAAACAAGTTAAAACATTTCAACAAGAGTCATCTAAGATAGACTTTAAAAAGACCAATAGTAAAAATAAATCTATCAAAAAGAAACTTCTCACTTTACCTCCTCTAACTTTGGAAATGAAAGAACTCTTGAAAAAGGTTGAAAAGTTAAACTTAAAGTTCAAAAGACAAAAAGAGGGAGGAAAAGCTAAAAGAAATGAGAAGAATAAAAATAAAATGAAACACCAACTTCCAAAGACTAATCATCAATCTAAATATAAAATAGTCAAACCTCAAAGATATGTTGTCAAGTCTAAAAGAACTCAATCTTTATCTCCTCTAGTTGGTGAGATTTCAAACATAGACTCCAAAGTTCAAGACCTTAGATGGATACCTAAGGTTAGACCTTTAGACAAATACTAAGTTATTTAAGTTAGATAGGACCAACTTTTTTCTCATTGTTATATGTGTAGTTGGTCTTTAGTCTAGTTCTTTCTACCTGTATTAGTATCCTCTATAGGTTTCAAGTTCATTTGGTTGAGTCTTACTTGTCTAAAATGCATTTTGAATTTAAAAAGGTATGTTATGATAAAATGCATGTTAATGATCAATTTGATTTGAAAAAGTTTTTAAAAGTTATACTTTCGTAGTCAATTGATTTGTTTTTCAAATTTGTTTAAATTTGAATGGATTTATAGTCAAACCATTTTTGTCAAAATTAAATGTTTTTGAAAAATGATTTTAGTCTTACAAGTCTTCATTATTTTAATGGAATTACTTAGAATTGATTTCATAAAATCTCTTTTCTAAAATTTATTAAGCTTGTATGATAGTTGGGTTAAGGGCAGATTGCTTGTAGATTGACCCATGATTAGTCAGGCCTTTTTACTCTGAACCTGATCAGAAATCAAGTTGTCCCAGTTTGGCCGGTCGACCGCGTGAAGTGGCCGGTCGACCGAGCATGCGCACCCAGCAACATAAAATGTTGCACTGGGCTGGTTCTGTTTGAAACAGAATTTCTCCCTTTTGTGCAGGTCGACAATAGTGTGTGTGCTTAGGTTTCCTCTTCCTCTTTCTCCTTGTTTCCTGAGTTGGTCTCTTCCTTCTTCAACGTGATTCAGCTATTGTACTACCTTCTCCATTCTCCTAGTTGATTACAAATTTCGTCTCAGGCAGCCATTCATCTTCTCCCATCAGCTTCTCTAGGCTCCATCAGATCTCCAAGTCTGTAGCTTACTGGTTTTAACTTCTTGTATTATTTTTTTTCTTGCCAGTAATTCCAGAAATCAATTTTTCATTCAGTCCCTATGCTGTAATTTTGAGATCCAGCAGACTGTGCATCCAAAGCTCATTCACAGTCCATTCCCAACCTTGGTTTTAGTCTCTGTTGTCTGTGGCTGATTAATTTCTTGGATTTGTGTCTTCTACCTTTTTTAAGGAGTACTTGTAGTCTTCTGTATACATCTCTTTGGCATCATTCTTCTGTGAAGTACTTAGCTCCAATATTTGCACTCCAAGTGTTTGACAGTTTGCCTAAACCACACCATTTTTCAATCAGTTGTAGCAGTGCCCATTTTCAACTCTTCTCTTTTGTCTTGAGCATCCTACTCATTGAAATCTTCAAAAATGGCACGCACAAAGCAAACCTTTAGGAGGCCAAGCAAAAAGTCCAAAACAGGCCAAGCTTCTTCTTCCCATAGATCTCCCTCATCCTCTCCTGAAGCTCCTCCTCCTCCACAGATTCGATTCAATCACATTCCTTCTCCATCCTCAGTTGTCAAATCTTTCCGGAGCAAAGGGATAATCGTTGAGAAGATGTGCATAGTCAAAGATTTAGTGGACTATGATGTCCCAGCCATCCTTGAAGCCATTGGATGGGGTAGTATCCTAACATGGAGTGGCAACACCTATGCTTCTTCTGTGCATGGCCTTTATGAGTCTATATGTGCCTCCACTGCAAATTCATTTACTATCAGATTCCTTCATGGTGAAGAGGTGGTCACTATTGATATGATCTCCTCCATCTTAGGCATACCTAGGTCTGATGGACCAAGGTTTATTTCAGAAGTTTTGCCTCTTGATGAGAGAGAGTCAGTGACTCAAGCTCTTTGTGGTAAACCTGAGAACTGGTCTGCCAAAATCTATCTTCAAGCCTCCTCTATGATCCCTTCCCTTCATAATAAGATTTTTTGTTTAACATTAGATAATTGTAGTACAAATGATTATATTGCAAGAGTACTTAAAACCCATCTTACAACAAAAGATTCCCTCATATTAAATGGTGATCTATTTCATATGCGTTGTTCTTCGCATATTCTTAACCTTATAATGCAAGACGGGTTGAAAGAAATAAATTTAATTATTCAAAACATTAGGGATACAATAAGATACACTAAGAATTCAACTAATCGCATTCATAAATTTAGAGCGATTGTTGGTAAGTTAGAGCTTAGTACTAGTAAGGGGTTACCTCTAGATGTTTCTACCAGATGGAACTCAACCTACTTAATGTTAGAGTCAACAATTTATTTTTGAGAAGCGTTTTCTCGATTGGGATTATTAGACCACAACCATAAAGCGATTCCATCAGATGATTATTGGGAGAGTGAAAGTTCAGGGATCCGAACCCTAGAGGGGGGTGAATAGGGTGAGCTTCAATTATGACCAATTTTAGTCAATTTTAACTTCTTTAAAATAAACTAGTCACAAGTGATGATTATCAAACAAAATGCGGAAGCTTAATAAAAACAATCACCACAAAGCAAGCACCATCACACAAGGATTTATAGTGGTTCGGCCTCAATGCCTACATCCACTACCGGCTTGTGATCCAACACCCCACCGGATTTCCACTATTTATGCTTTTCAATAGGCTAAGCAATAACCTTTACAATATGCTTTTCAAGGCTAAGCAATAACCTCTACAATGATGTTTTTCAAGGCTTAACATCAACCTATCCATTATGCTTTTCTTAGGCTAAGCAATAACCTCTTCAACCAAAGGTTGGTTATCTCTCTAATTAGTGTCTATAATACACTAGATGGAGATACAATTTGTAGCTCATTACAATGCCTCTTAATTAGGCGGATATGGAAGTGAAAAACTAATTCATACACACACACACTATGAATGCAAAGATGAATGCTCAATGTGTATGTATGATATCCTCAATCATTTTTAAAATGAAAGATCATAAATGTATGCCTAAGGCTTTTGAAAGTTTTAGCTCATAAAAACATTTATGATTGAGGAAAGAATGCAAGTCACATGTTAAAAATATCAACTTGTTAATGATATGAAAATCAAAGGCTCACAAGTTGTATGAAATTAATTAGCTCTAAACATGTGATGCATAGGGATGTCAATCAAATCAACAATGTAGCTCATAAAACATAAAAAAAGATTTGATTGAAAATAGTGGACAAATCATATGTACTTATAAAATCAACTTGAATATGATATACCTATCAAAGAAAAGCAAGTTGTGAAACTTTAAAATAAAGTTACATATGATTTGTAAAGATGTTGAATCCAAAACATAAGATATATTTGAAAATGATTTTCTTATGTTGAAAAACAACAACCATAGATTTAACTAAGTATAGGAATCATGTTACATATAATTTCAAAGATTCTTTCATTAACATGATCTACTTAGATTTACCAATTAAAGTACTACTTGGATTGAATCAAGGTGATGTATCCAAAACAATAGATCAATTCAAAACATAAACATGTTAAGGACACAATAAATCATACTTTATCATGCTAGAAAAGATTTATCAATAATTAAAGCAAAGCATGAAAACATATGATTAAGAAAAGTAAAGCTTACTTAGAGATTTAACTTCATTAATCCAAGCTTTAGCTTTCCTAATGACCCCTTTCATCCCTTAGCTCATTCCCCTTTCATTGGCCTCAAAACCTCTCAAGGATGCCTCTTGATCATCAAATTTTTCAAAGGAATGAACCACTATTTATACCCAAAAAGTGGGTTCCTGCGTCTCCCCGGTCGACCTAGCCTTCAACGGTAATAAAAATGACCGTTTGAAAAAGCAACCTAACGGCTCTTTACCCTGTCGACCTGGCCTTTAGTTGGCCCGGTCGACCTGGCCTTCCCCGGTCGACCTGGCACACTGCGGGTCAGGCCTGGGACCAAAATTCCCAATTTAGCATTTTTCCAAAGTATTTCTTTGTGGGGATTTTTGGGCCATTAAACCAAGCATGGAATCATGTTTTAAATCACACTAAGAGGGTTAAAAACATGAAACACAAAAAGCCTAAAAAGATTTGAAAGATTTAGACCATAGGCTTGCTTGATTTCTAAAACTTCTTTTTAAAAACAAATGCATCCAAGTTTAAAAACAAAACATGCATAAATCAATACTTTTTCAAGTCTAAAAACCAACGCATGTATAAATCAAGATTGCAAATTTTTCTAAATCAATGGATATGTGTTTAAATCAAATGATGCTAGAATGATAATGCATCCATCAAATTGCAATCTACAAAATCCCTAACAATCTCCCCCTTTGCAATTTGATGGCAACTCACTCACCACTAAATATTACACACTAAGTCTTCAGCTCCCCCTAAGCTGGACAACTCTTGAAATCTCTTGGATGCTTCTTCTCTTAGCTTGGGCTCTTGGTCTTTTTCTTCATTCTTCTCGATGCTTGGAGCTTGATCATTCTTCAAGCTTTCTTTTCTTCTTTCCTTCTTTAGCCAAGCATCTTCTTTAGCTCCCAAGCTTTCTTTCTTCTACCTCTCCCCCTTTGACCATGCCTCTCTCTCCCTTTGGCAAGATATGCATTCTCTCCCCCTGTAGAAGATCCTACAATATCTCCCCTTAGGAAGCTTGGACATTCTCTTCCCCTTTAGAGAACTTGAATGCTCTCTCCCCCTTTGACATTAAATTGCAAAGGTACCTACACACATGAAACAAGGAAAATACCTTTTAGAAGCACCTGTTAACAAAAGGAATTAAAAATGAAATACATAACAGGTTATCATGTATGGAAGTAGTCTCTAAGGGTTCAAATCCAATCCAAGGGTCAATTTGATCAAAACTATTACTTCCTATGAAGGTTTACACTCCCCCTCAATCCATTCTCTCCTTTTGTCAAACTTTTGACAAAGATTTAACTATTAGTTACAAGAAGAAGATGGTTTTACCAATTGAGGGTCAACTACTTCAAAAGAAGGATTAGATTCGTTTTAACTATAGAGCTTAATATGATCAAATTACCAAAAGAAAGCAAGGTCAATGAGAAAAGCAATCATGGATACCAATTGGAAAAACAAAGAATACCAATTGATATTCAATGATAAGACTATAAAATCAATCACTCTAAAATGGAGTTATAAAGAATATAACTATTAAGATAAATCCAAATTAGAGCTATCCATGATGAAATGGGGTTTATTAAACATAGCATCAAATAATTTAACTATGAAAATCATATGCTATGAAAGTTTTGAAATCATTTCATTCAATCAATAAATATGACTATTAATGTGCAAGAATGAGTGAAATGAAATTCAAACATGAAGCCAACCTCAACTAATAACCAACCAATATTATGAACACATAAACACGGTGGTCATGAGATATACCTATATGAGCAAGAGAGGTGGCAAACATGAAAATTATGATGCTAATGGAATGTGACATAGCAAGTTCAATCCAATGTACACAAGGTCTATCACATTCACAAGAAATCAAATCAATCGAAAATTATACCAATTGAAACCAATTGAATTTGACAACATGATTAAGAGCAAGAATGTGACAAACACAAAATTCCATCAAGCATCATAAAAGGATGTTCATCACTTTTAAAGATAAGACTATTGAGCATAGTGATGAACAAGGTAAATTGCAATGCAAAAGGATATAACTTTGAAATGCATACAATTTTCAAAGTGACTAAATCATATGAATTCAACATCTAAGATATCCATCAAACATATAGAAATACGAGGGATGGATTTCAAAGAGTTTCATATGATCAAGACCACTACTATGATGTTGAAACATGTACAAGGATGACATCACTTAGAGAATATACATGAATCAACACATAACCATCCAAAAAGAAATGACTAGAAGGCATAGAGGATGGATTTTAGTTCTAGTATGGTTTCTACAAATATAACTAAGATCACAACCATACATAGAACGATTTGACATCTGCATAGAGAGGATCAATCAATACTCAAGATCTAACTCATACCATATCATCAATAAAGAATATAACTATGTAAGCACAAGAAGGTATGAAGTTAAAGGGATCAATCTATCATGCAACATCTCCACTCTTAGCAAATGTACTAAGCTTACAATGCAATGGAAAATGATATGAGGTTTATACCAAATGAACTTAGCACATTAAATCACATATGTACTTATTAGGCTCAAATGATAATAAAACAAAAGATTTTACTATAAAGCACATAAACAATCATCAATTTACATTAATGAAAAAATATACCAAGATAGGCACAAACATGCAAATCAATGAAACCATATCCAACCAAGCAATGAAAGACATCAAAATCAATTTGCATAAAGAATGTAACTAAATGAGCAAAGATGCAAATTGTTTGTAAAAATTATTTCCTTCCAAATGATATAATCATAATTAAGCACAAGGAAATAAATTCAAGGAAAATGCTTCTATAAATATAACCGATAAAGCTTAGAACATTTTCCAAAGTTTTTCAAATCACTACAATATTTAAAATTCCAACAAAGAATCATTTATAGAATTATGAGCAAGTGATTTTGAAAAACAAGAAGTGTACTATTGTAAATTTTCAATATGTATTCTCAATAAGACAATAGACACTCCTACAAATTGAACGCATATTTTCCATACCAAGAGATATAACTTTGAAAACTCAATGGAAAACTTAAATTGCTTCAAATCATTTGATTTACAAAAAAGATCTAACTATGACATTCATCAAATGATTTTCCAACATCGATTGATCATGAAAAATCTAGCTATGAAAGCTTTTGTAATCACAATCAATTGATCATGAATAGATATGCACTACAAGAGATATAACTATATGAACAAAATGCAAATCCATCATGAAAATATTGCAATCAAAGGATTTTGAAAACCATGAGATATAACTTAGAAGTTCATGAAGAAAAAAATCAAATGATCACAAAGAAACAATGGATTTTAAAAGATGTGACTATAAAGAAACAAAATGCAAATGTAACATGACCAACAAATATATATAACTAAAAAGAATAGGTTGGTCTAGAGAGGATCAAGGCCTTAAGGTTAGTCTAAATGTGTACCAATGAAGATTCACCTAAGGTCTTGATAAGGATGTCCTTGAGAGATCACTTTGAGGACTCACCAACTCTTGAAGATATAACTTGAAAAAGTCTTAGAGTGGTGCAATGAAACTAGGGGAATTATCATTTTCAATCATAGTGGAAATCATTACAAAGATATGCAATAAAACACAACACTAGGGTTCTAATCTCATAAAGATCAACTCCGGGTTGTTAAGCCCTAAAATGGAGTAACCTCGTTCTGATACCAATTGAAAATCCGGGGATCCGAACCCTAGAGGGGGGTGTAAGACCCCGACTTGAGTGAACTCGATTAGTACTAATTAAGTCGTATGTTAGTTCTAAGCTTGATTAGTGATTTTGGCTAAGTTGGGTTTGGAGTAGCTTTTGAAATAGTTTTTGGGGAATTTTGATTGTCTTGTGTTTAGTGGGACCCTTTGGGAGTTCCATCTTTACAACCTTGCATACGCTTGAGGATTTATCGGAGATTTTTCATTCATTGTTTTAATCTCGTTTTATTGGTATTGTTAATCCCTACAACTTTTACGTTGATCCCGTCCCCGTTCGAGATCCCGAAACCCGATTTCATAGCCTTGAGGGCAAAACAGTCATTGTGCACTAAATCTGTACCCAAAACTTGATATTCCCGAAACCCGTGAAACATATACTTTTTGGAAACTAGATATTTCGACGATCACTTTTCTCTTCTTCGTCGAATTCATTAGAAGCCCCGAAAGCCATGAATTTAGCCCTATTAGTTTGCTAGTGGTGGAGCCCACTCCCCACTTACTTTATAAGGAGATCATCTTCCTCATTCCACTCTTTTAGCAAACAACAACTTCTCAAAGCTAGGGTTTCCCTTCCTTTTTCTTGCTTCTCCATCTTCAAACCACTCCCAAACTTGCACCAATAGGAGATTTGAGGCCATCATCTTCTTCACCTCCTTGAGAGCTTTCTCTTAATAACTTTTGTGGAGAAAACCTCCCATTCCAAGATTTTCATTGAGCTCACCTTGTCCATTAGAGGACCTTACTAGCAAGTAATCCTTTTCTTCTTCTAGATTTGTGTTCCTCTAGCCTTAGAGAAGCTTCACCTTCATTATTGTAAGGTTTCCTTTTCTATTTCATTGTTTGACCATTTTAGGGTTTGTTTGTTTTGGGGATTTTGTTCATAGCTTGGATTCTTTGCTTGGGAGAGTATTAGAGCTTGATTTCATTGACTAAAAGACCCAAGGCAAGTGGATGATTGATTTTTATAAGTTTTCAATTATTTTAGTATTTTCCACTCTTGCCTATTTATTGCTTTGTTTTGAAATAAATGTTCATGATGGAGTATTAATGATGCATTTATATCTTAGAGATGTGTTGGTTCATAGCATTTAATTCCTCTTGTTTTGTACCAAATATATCTTATGTGGAATGGTTTCCTTCTTTCTTTCCTTGTATTGAATGTGATATTGATGGAGGAGAATGGGATGGATGTGGTGAAAGATTTGATGTTATTTGAATGAAGTTTTAGACTCCTCATTTGATGTATGAAAGTGACTAAAAAGAGGTTGTAGAAGGAAGAGATAGAGAGCAGCTGAACTGGTCCGGAATCAGTTTCTGGACAGTTCGCTCGAGCGAACATAACACTTCGCTTGAGCGAAGTGTCTGTTGGGATTGGTGTATGCCCTAAAGCCCACTGACTGCACTCACATCTCTGTAACTAGATATTTATTGGTTATTTAATGGAATGACATCTTTCTCTTAATACTTGTGTATATGTATGGTTGTGTAAGGCCCATTGTTTTCTAGTAATGACTTAGGTGTGTAGTGGCTACACACAGTAAGGTCTGAGTCATGGACACTTGAAACAATAAACTTGTTCATAACTGAGAGATGGAGTTGGGCACTTCATCTTGGTATAAGTTATAATGAGATACTCTCCTGTATTCAGGGTGACTTACCTAAGTCACGGGAGGCTTTTCCGGATTTATCTCATTAGTGCATGTGTCATGCATTGAACAGGACCACTTGTAGGTGTGATCTCTAATATAGTACTATCACAAAGAGAGATCAAATCACCTCTTGCTACTGAGTGACCAGTGCTCTTAATCTTGAGCATTTGTGGATGAACTGACGAAGTCAAGTTCTTGTGCTTTAATTCACTATGGGTGAGATCCTGTTCATGGGTCAACAGCTCTGTGTTTTGGGTACTCGGGCTTGATTAGTTGGGACGTGCAAATGCAATATGGAATCTATGCCATCGTGTGATGGAATGATCGTCCTCTTAGAATTATCCGATTAATCATCAGAATCTAAGATCTTAGTATATGGATGTTCCATATGGATATTGAACTTGTGGGTCGCTCCCTGGATCAAGAGAATGATATCCGGATGATGATTAAGTCAAGGGTATGAAGTTCTAAGGTTGAGATGTCAAGAAGGTGGATAGTACATCGGTTAACCTACTTGATTATGGATGTTACATAGAGGGGCATTATGGTCATTGTGTAAGTCCATGGGGATCCGAACCCTAGAGGGGGGGGTGAATAGGGTGAGCTTCAACTATGACCAATTTTAATCAATTTTAACTTCTTTAAAACAAACTAGTCACATGTGATGATTAATCATACAAGATGCGGAAGCTAACAAAATAATCACCACAAAGCAAGCACCATTACACAAGGATTTATAGTGGTTCGGCCTCAATGCCTACATCCACTACCGGCTTGTGAACCAACACCCCACCGGATTTCCACTATTTATGCTTTTCAATAGGCTAAGCAATAACCTTTACACTATGCTTTCCAAGGCTAAGCAATAACCTTACAATGATGTTTTTCAAGGCTTAACATCAACCTATACAATGTGCTTTTATAGGCTAAGCAATAACCTCTTCAACCATATGGTTGGTTATCTCACTAAGTTGTGTCTTTAATACACTAGATGGAGATTCATTTTAGCTCATTACATTTGCCTCTAAAATAGGCGGATATGGAAGTGAAAAACTAATACACACTCACACTATGAATGCAAAGATGAAAACATATGAAGTGTGTGTGTGTGGTCCTCAATCATTTTGAAAATGAAAGTTCATAAATGTATGCCTAAGGCTTTTGAAAGTTTTAGCTCAAAAACATTTATGATTGAGGATGTAATGCAATCACATGTTAAAAGTAACAACTTGTTAATGATGTCAAAGATACACAAGTTGTATGAAATGGATTAGCTCTAAACATGTGATGCATAGGGATGTCAATCAAATCATCAATGAAGCTCAAAACATAAAAATAGATTTGATTGAAATTAGGGGACAAATCATATGTAATTATAAAGACAACTTGAAAAAGATTTACCAATCAAAGTAAGGCAAGTTGTGAAGCATTAAAATAATAATACACATATGATTTGTAATGATGTTGAATCCAAAACATAAGATACATTTGAAAGAGATTTTCTTATGATGGAAAACAACAACCAAAGATTCAACAAAGTATATGAATCATGTTACATATTTCATTAACATGATCTACTTAGATTTACCAAAGATAAAGTACTACTTTGATGAATCAATGGTGATGTATCCAAAACAATAGATCTATTCAAAATATAACACATGCTAAGGATACAACAAATCATAGATTAACATGTTACAAAGATTTACCAATGATAAAACAAAACATGAAAACATATGATTTGTAAAGAAGTTGAATCCAAAACATAAGTTAGTTTTGAGAGAGATGTTCTTATGATGGAAAACAACAACCAAAGATTCAACCAAGTATATGGATCATGTTACATATGATTTACCAAAGTTCTTTCATTAACATGATCTACTTAGATTTACCAAAGTTAAGTACTACTTGGATTGAATCATATGATGTTGTATCCAAAACAATAAATCAACTCAAAACATAAAACATGTTAAGGACACAACACAAACATAGTTTAACATGCTACAAATGATTTACCAAAAATAAAACAAAGCATGAAAACATATGATTAAGGAAGGAAGAGCCTACTTGGTGGTTTAACTTCATTAATCCAAGCTTTAGCTTTCCTAATCTTCCCCTTCATCCCTTGGTTCTTTTCCCTTTTGATATGCCTCAAATCCTCTCAAGGAGGGGTTAAAAATTCCCAACTTTTGGCAAGGGAAAGAACTCATATTTATAGCAAAAAGTTGCCAACGGCTAGTCCTCGGTCGACCGGCAAACAGGTCTCGGTCGACCAGGAAGGCACAACGGTCAGATTTCTGACCGTTGGAGGTTTCAGTTCAAAACTACAGATTTTACCTCCAGTTGTCTCGGTCGACCGAGACCTGTGTCTCGGTCGACCGGCGACACTGCCGGGACTCCTTCCTTTGACAAAAAATGCAACTTTTGCATATTTGAAGGTTTAGCTTTGGGGAACCTTTTGGCCACTAAATCAAGCTTGGAAAACATGTTTTAAAGATTCTAATGGTTTTTAAAACATGACATAAAAAGCCTAAAAAGATTCAAAACTTTTAAAACAAAGGCTTGCTTGATTTCTTGAAAACTCTTTTCTAAAACAAATGCAACCAAGATAAAAAGACAAATCATGCATAAATCAATACTTTTACAAATCTTAAAAGCAATGCATGAATAAAACAAGATTACAAGATTTCTTTAAAACAATGCAAGTGTGTAAATCAAATGATGCTTGAATGATTAATGCATCCATCAAATTGCAATCTAGAAAATTCCTAACAATCTCCCCCTTTGCAATTTGATGGCAAACACACTCACCACTGAGATTACACACTTAGTCTTCAGCTCCCCCTCAGCTGGACAAGGCTTGAAATCTTCTTGGATGCTCCTTCTCTTAGCTTGGGCTCTTTTCTTCTCTTCATTCTTCATGATGCTTGGAGCTTGATCATTCTTCAATCTTTCTTTCTTTAGCCAAGCATCTTCTTTAGCTTCCAAGCTTTCTTTCTTCTATTAGCTCTCCCCCTTTGACCATGCCTCTTTCTCCTTTTGGCAAGGTATGTATTCTCTCCCCTTGTAGAAGATCATACACAACTCTCCCCTTAGGAAGCTTGGACATTCTCTTTACCCTTTTGAGAACTTGCATAATTTCTCCCCCTTTGCCATTAAATTGCAAAGGTACCTACACACATGAAACAAGGAAAATACCTTTAGTAGCACCTGTTAACAAATGAAATCGAAAATGAAATACATAACAGGCTATCATGTGAGGTAGTAGTCTCTAAGGGCTCAAAGGCAATCCAAGGGTAAATTTGATCAAAACTAATACTTCTTATGAAGGTTTACACTCCCCCTCAATCCATTCTCTCCTTTTGTCAAACTCTTTGACAAAGATTTAACTATTAGGTACAAGAAGAAGATGGTATAACCAAGTGAGGGTCAACTTCAAAGAAAGGATTATATTCATTTAACAATAGAGAACAATATGATCAAATTACCAAAAGAGAGCTAGGTCAAAAGAGAGAAGCAATCATGGATATCAATTGGAAAAACAAAGGCTACCAATTGAGATTTAAGGATATGACTATTAGCACAATCACTCTAAAATGGATTTAAGAATATACCTATTAGGAAAAATCCAAATTAGAGCTATCCATGATATGGGGTTTATTAATCATAGCATCAAATAATTTAACTAAGAAAAACATATGCTATGAAGGTTTTGAAAATCATTTCATTCAATCAATAAATATGACTTATTGAAGTGCAAGATGAGTGAAATGAAATTCAAGCATGAAGCCAACCTCAACTAATAACCAACCAATATTATGAACACATAAACATGGTGGTCATGAGATATACCTATAAGAGCAAAAAGAGGTGGCAACATGTATTTTACTTCTCCCAGGATCCGCGTGTGTGAAGACAACACATTCTGAATATTTTGCGAAAGCATTTGTGGCGTTGCGACCCGAAGTCCGTGGCCATCGGATTCCGCGTCGCACTCAACCTTTAGCCCATAGCTATTATATCAAGAATCATATCAGACTGGAGTAACCATCACAATAAATTACAGAGCTGACAGTAACAGGATATTACATTCCCAAATATGTTCAAGTTACAATTATCAATGTACATTAGTTAAGAATCCCAAGAAAAAGGCTAATAAAAGCCATACAACAATAAGCTATAAACTACTACCCAAATGTGACGTAACTCCGATGTCAAGCTCAATGTCTACATGACATAGCCGACAAAACAACCTGCAAGGCATGACTCCACAGCCAACAAAACACTCAACTCGGGGCGAAGAAATCTGAACCTGAGTACCAAAAGTAGTGGGTCAGACACGACGGTCTGGCAGGTGGATGAAAAGATCATAAATATACTGAAGAATAAAACATATGATAAATCATGCTATTCGATCAAATGCTGCATATAATTAAACGGGTGCAAAGTCGGGAATCTCGGGGAAAAACCTGTATTCATTTCAAGCACGGGTAAAACATGAATATCTAATAAAACATGTGTTCGGTTACATCATCTATAATCATAGCTATTTGACAATGGGGTGTTCGTCTAAAACATGTATAAATATAGCGGTATGGCAAAACAACGTTCATTTGAAACTTAAGTAAAACACAAGTATACAACAAACCAGGTATTCATAGCAGTCTAGCAAAACCAAAGTCCATTTGAAACATATGTAAAAATACGGATATTTAACAAACCGGGTGTTCATTTAAAACAGGTGTAACCAAGGAAATCTGACAAGGCTAATGTTCATTTAAACCTATTCCAAAGTATGGATATTTAAACAAATCGGGTATCATGTAAGAATAGGTATAAACATAGGAATCTGGCAAAAAAAGTGTCATCTAAAACATATTTCAAAACAGGGATATTTAACAAATCGAGTATTCCTTTAAAACACGTGTAATCATATAAATCTAGCAAAATCTTTGATCGTATGGAACATATGTAAAAACACGGGTATTCACCCAACCGGCATTCATGTAAAACATGTACGTGTGCAAAGGACATAAAACAATATAATAGTGACTGAATTTACAATAGAGAGCATTAACACTTATCTAAATAACAACTTTCATAAAAGCAATGAATCATTTATCTGAAAACAAGTAAGCAATATAAACCATGTCGGGTGTCCAAGGAATCGGGAACTGGCAAGATGGCAATCACAAGAAGCTAAGTCCTCTATCACCGAAGTGACAAGAGCGGGACGTTGGTCTCAGTCACACAAGGTGAGGAGACTCAACGTAAATCATATATACAATAATAAATATACGGGAACGGGAACGGGACCACGGTAGCGAACCGGGTATCGGGACGGGACCACGGCAATAACCGGGTATCGGGGTCCAAACTGCAGCTGGCGGGACGGGAGAGGGATTTCCAAGTCGGTGGATCAAACCGACAAGGTATCCAAGCTTAGTGATGCCGACTCATAGGTCAAAACCAATCGAGACATATGCAAGTAAATCAAGTACAGTAAGTAAACGGGTAAAACGGGGGTGCTCAAGGGCACACTGTCACTTCATATCGGGCAATACATTCGGGACAAATAACTGTTACTAGTGTAACTTCAATGCTTTCGGGGAAACAAGTAAATCAAGTACAATAAATAAACGGGTAAAACGGGGGTGCTCAAGGGCACACTGTCATATCATGTGATGCAATGCACTTCGGGACAAATGACTGTTACTAGAGTAACTCCAATGCTTTCGGGAAAACAAGTCATGTAATGCAAATCTCGGGAAAAGAGGTGAAACAATGAACTATAACAATTTCGGGAAAAGTATTAATTTCAAGATCTATTTAAGTGAATAGGGGTCCCGTATGTCGATTATAGCAATTACTTGGTACTCCTTGAGTTTGAAGACATTCCGGGCTCCTTATGCACTTTTACTACTTTCAAAACTTAAATGAGCTTATGGGTAATACTAGATGTCACAATAGAAAAGAATCAAGATTATAATCGGTCCATCCTAGGCATGACATTAATCCGGAAACATCGAGCAACCGATTCAGTCACCGAAAGGAATAGAATCCGCGATAACCAAGGGAAAGACTTGTGTTTAGATATAAAGAAGATATCGCGTCGTTCCATCCCGTTCAAGATTAAAATGGATTGCACTTCGATGCCACCGAACCAACCGTGAGGCGTGTCGGCTCAAGACATTCTCACACATGGTCCAAACAGTCCAAAAAGGGTAGTCAGGGTCCCACCTAAAACCACGAATTAGTGTCTAAGTCAACACCATTCTTTTCTTTTAGTTCCCTAGTCTTAAAGACCTTAGATTAGGGCATAATTGGTCTTAACACTAAGGTATATACCCATAGGACTCATAGAAAGCCCAAAGGTTTCCAAAAATAAACGATATCAAATTTCACTGGACTCAAACTGAGTCCTCCAATCGATCGGACCGAAGGGCCGATCGATTGGCCGAAATTTCTGCACCAGCGTGACCCATGCCAGGCAGACCGCATCGCTCGAGCGAATCTGGGAGTTCGCTCGAGCGAACTCATCGGTCGAGCGGTTATTTAAATGCGTTCAAGCGACCAGGCTGCTGGAAAACCCGTATCCCTTTCTGGACAGGTCGCTCGAGCGAACTGTCATGGTCGCTCGAGCGAACTGTCCAGAAACTGAATTCTGGCAGTTCAGTTCCCTTCTTTCTCTTCCTTTTTCCTTTCCAACACTTATACAAATGAGTTTTTCCTTACTTCAACAACATTCTAATTACAATAAAACTCCCATCAAGACTTCAATGAATCATTAAATCCAACCTCTTTCTTCACATTCAATCCCCAAACAAGGAGAGGAGTTCCCATCATAGACAAGGGTTCATTTGAGTCAACATTTATAGATAAACAAGGTCTATTGATCACATTTCCATAACCAAAGATGTTTTAGCACAACTCTATAAATGAGTATCAATTTCAAATCAATGCAACTCATAAACATAACCATGATTAGCCAAACCAATCCTATTCTTTATAAAACCATATGAGTAAACTTGATCAAATGAAATGCATACCTCTCCAAGAGATTAACAAGATAGAAACAACCATTAATGTGCAAATTTCGAAATCCATATATATATGTGACAAGGAGCATATGTGCAACATGTATCCAATGATCAAAAACAAGAAATAAACTTGGGATTTTCTCATCAAACTTTGATAACATTAAAAACATCCATTCATCCACTTGCCTTGGGTTCCAATCTAGCAAAACAAGCTCCTAATCACCTCTCAAGCTCAAGATCCACAATCTCTACAAAACCCCCAAAAAAAGCCCTAAAATGGGTTAAACAATGAAATGACAAGGAAACCTCTCAATAATCAAGGTGGAGCTTCTCTAAGGCTAGAAGATTACAAATCTAGAAGATGAAGAAGAACACTTACTTGGAAGGCCCTCTAATGGACAAGGTAAGCTCAAGGAAAGCCTTGTGATGGAGGGTTCTCTTCACAAATGGTATCAATGGGAAGCTTGCAAGATGAGGAAGAAGATGATGAGTTCCATTTCTTGGTTGATGCCAATCTTGGTGTGGATTAGAGGAGGAGAAGCAAGAAGAAGAAGAAGTTGCACAAGGGAAAACCCTAGGTTCAGCTGGAACAATGGTGAAGAATGAGCAATGAAGGAGATGGGTTCCTTTTATAAACAAGTGAGAATGGGTCCCACAACTTAAAGAACTTGGGTGGCTGAAATCATCTAATTCGGGACCTCGGATGGATTCGACGAAGAAGGAAGAAATGATCGTCGAAATATCTAGTTTCCAAAAAGTGTATGTTTCACGGATTTCGAGAATATCGAGTTTTGGGTACAGATTTGGTGTGAAAAGACTGTTTTGCCCTCAAGGCCAAGAAATCGGTTTTCGGGTTCTCAAATGGATACGAGATCAACATGAAAGTTGTAGGATCCCTCAAGATGAATGCAACGGGCCAAAAACACAATACGAAACCCATCGGGAAAATCTCACAAGAAAATGCAAAGCCGAAAAGGGAACCCCCAAAGGGCCCCACAAGCTACCAAAGCACTCAAAGGCCCAAAACTAGAAGAAAAACCATTCTAGCTCACAAACTCAACCCAACAACTACTAATCCCACTAAAAGAACTAATCCACAAACAAGACAACACTAATCCAAGAGATTAGGGGTCGGGTTCTCACAAAGACCTTGTTGTCTTCCACACTATGACCCGCTTATCAGATCTCTTTTCTCAAGAAGATTGGTGGAAACTTCAAGAGAAAACCCAACTAGAAACTCCAAGGAACTAGAAGAGAACTAGAAGAGAAAAGAGATGAGGAGAAGAATTGTGCAACACTTGCACAAAGGAGCCTTGGGCGTGAGATACTATTAGTGGACGTCCAAGGGTGTGTTTGTCCTCTATTTAAAGTCCTCAAGCCTCCTTTTGTAACTCTCTTACTAATTGTATTAGAAGTCTCACTTCCATACTAATTAGTAACTTACTATTACCACTATTAGAAGTCTCACTTCAAATAGAAATAGTAACTTTCTAATTCCTTCTTTTTTGGAGTTTAAGTAGAATTAGTATCTTTCTAATATCTTGGGCTAGCGCGGGGACCGCAAGGGATTCCAAAGAAAGCTGGGTCCAACTGGGACACCGCGGCCCCACATCTCATGTGCAATCCGGGCCCATAGTTAATTGCAAATAACACCACTATATAAATGCAATTGCACTCCAGTCTTAGGAATAAATTACAATGAAGACCCTAAACTTCCTAATTACCACAAGTAGGCCCCTCTATCAATATCCATGGATCAATTGGAATAAATCTGTTCCATCCAATCTTAGATTCACATCTTATTATCCTTGAGCCCCAATTAATCACAGTGATCATCAGTACCATCCAATTAACTCTTAATCGAGATGGGTGCTCATTTACTAATGACAAATCCATTAATTGGCATAAGGGGATAATGTAGATAGATTCCATCTTGACCATTGTATGTTCCCACAGTCCTACTACCACGTACCCAAGACACCGAGGTGTTGACCTATAGTTGGCCTCACTCATTGGTGACTCAAAGCAAATGAATAGACAGAAACTTGAGTTCATTAATGTCTCAGGATTGAGAGCCTATTGCTAGGGAATTTTGAGAGCGTACCTTAAAATTGAGGCAGTATTGCATAAGGTGCTTCTCATGATCCTTCAATACATCCAATGTACCAGCACCATGATCCAGAATCTTACATTCTGATGATCGAGACAAATCACACTATCTCATAGTGATCAAAGTGCTACAACCTTATCAGATGAGATGCCCAGTCTCATCACTAGTTGTGAAGATATTTTCAGGTATAAGATTTGTGACACATGTCTCCCGTATGTGGATCTCATCCATATACATTATCACATCTAATATACTAATGGGACCCGGTTCATCTCATGAACCATCATGTCATATGTATTGGTGATGTGCATTAAGTAATAAAACACCATTCATCTCATGAAAGGAAAGCATGATTTTATTGATAAATAAATAAATTAATCAATTTATTACATCAACTGATGGATCGAGACCACACAATCTAACACCCCAAACTTTAATTTGGATATTCCTTCAAAAATCCTTTATAGAAAATCCTTCAATGGAGTACTTCTGCGTTGCTTGTCGCAACAAGAGGCCGAGAAAACACTCAAAGAAGTTCATGCTGGTCTTTGTGGAGCCCATCAGGCTGGTCCTAAGCTTTACAATGAGATAAAAAGGTTAGGTTATTATTGGCCTACCATGGTAGCTGACGATATGCAATTTGCTAAGCGCTGCCGACAATGCCAAGTTCATGGAGGTTATGTCCACATGCCTCCAGAATGGCTACACCCCACAGCAATCTCATGGCCTTTTGAAGCTTGGGGTATGGACATCATAGGTCTTATATCTCCCCTATCAAGCAAAGGTCATCGCTTCATCTTCGCCGCTACTGATTATTTCTCCAAGTGGTCAAAAGCGTTTGCGCTCAGTGAAATAAAGACCTCATCAGTCCTTCAGTTCTCGCTTACCAACATTATTTGTCGCTTCGGCATACCTAAAAGATTCATCCATGATAACGGACCACAATTCCAAGATCACAGATTCTACAGGTTCTGCAACAAGTACAAAATCCAAAGTTGTCATCGACTCCATATAATGCGGCAGCGAATGGACTAGCAGAAGCCTTTAACAAGACACTCTTCAAATTTCTTAAAAAATTGGTATCTAGTCACAAAAGAGACTGGGGAGACAAACTACCAGAAGCTTTGTGGGCTTATCGAACCACCGTTCGAGGTCCAACCCATAGTACACCATTCTCATTGGTCTATAGATACGAAGTTGTTGTCCCTTTGAAAGTACAAATTCCTTCCCTAAGGGTATCTTTGCAAAATGACATGACGCAAGAAAGCAATGTCAAATTGAAACTCCAAGAGCTAGATAATCTCGATGAGAGACAGCTTGAGGCTCTACAAAGCATTGAGCTTTACCAAGCACGCATGGCAGGATCTTTCGAAAAGAAGGTCAGGCAACGTGCCTACAAAAAGGGAGATTTGGTTCTTGCAGTAAAAAGGCCAATGGTTTTCTCCCACAAATCCAAAGACAAGTTCGAACCAAAATGGGAAGGACCCTTCGTCATCGACAATGATGGTCCCGGCTTTTGTCTTTTTCCAAAGCTGCCTCCGCCCCGGGGCTGACGGGGTATGGTGGAGGGAAAAAGGAAAAGCGGGCATCAGCTTTTTTGTACGGGTATGCCAATTTCTCTTTAATACTTGGAATTTAGAAATGGTGATCCGGAGATCCACCTTCACAAGTAAAAAGGGAAATGAAACTTTTTTCTAGTTTTCCATTGCATACATATTTTAATAAAAGAGACAGTTTTGTTTGAATGCCGTGAAAGGCGTTTTTGTGCCGTAGAAGGCGGTTTGGTGCCGTTGGAGGCGATTTTGCCATGAAAGGCGATTTACAAATCTTATCAATAATGAAAGACAAGAGATGTGATTTTTTGTCTCTTTAGAAAAAATACAATTTACAACAGAAAAGTAAGAAAAAGGAATCTAACTTCTCATGCGATTGTGGGAGGGCTCGTTCAGATCGATGGTCGCGAGTCATGTATGGGCTCCGCCATTGTCCTTCAGATGAGAACATAGTGCTTGATTTCTTGGCTTGGCTCCAACCTCAGATTTTTAGAGGATAAGGACCAAGATAAGGTCCTATATCCGGTAAAAAACTGAGTAGACGGGCTGAAAAGCCGCATCTAGCCATGTTGGATAGAAGGAGAGGTGGTCTTTGGGGGGGTGGCCCCCCAAGGGGCTTCAATCACCTTGTTGAACTTGTTGCAGCAGAGTTTTCTTGAAGGAGCAGGGTTGTAGAGATTTCTCCAAGGATTTTTGAATGATTTTCTGGCGATTTTTCCGGATCTGTGGCGATTTTCCCGGATCCTTCTGTGTGTGTCCCCCTCCTTGAAATGCTTGGAGGGGACTCCTATTTATAGGCCTTTAGGTAGCCTTTAGGAGTGATTTATGAGCCTTTATGGTAATAAAGCTCATTAAGGGAGGAGTTACGAGTTTAATTGCTTTTTGTTTTGTAACTCCTGACCCTTGGATTTCATTGGCCGGAGGAGAGTCATGGGCATTTAATCGCCTTTAATCTCCATTATGTTAGGAGTTTCATGGCTTGAATGCCATGATTGCTTGGACTTGTAACTCCTGAACGGAGGCTTCTGATTGGGCCGTTCAAGATAATGGGTTAATGACCGCATTAACTTGCCATAAACGGGCCAATTGATTGCACTAAGTGGCCACCGTGGTAGCTGAAGAGTCGCAGGCCATGTTGCGTCTCTTGGAATTCCCTTTGCGATGATCATCGATGGATCCTTATGTAAATCAACATCAGATGATCATGTAGTTTCAGACATTGGTTGATACCAGCGGGCCGACAGCATCTGTCCAGTCGATTTCGCGATCGGGCGGGCAGAAAGTGCACTTTTTGGTTGTTCAGCTGGCGATCAACGAAGTCTTTGAAGTTCTTGGAAGGATTCCTGTGATCTTGGCGAATATCGGCGAATTTGGAGCCTCAAAAGTCTGAATCTGGAAAAATCACAGGGACAGAACAACTCGTCTCGCGAAAACGGACGAAACGGGGGGTCCCAGGGCGAAATCGGCGCCCCGGACCTCCCAGGGTCGCCGGCCCCATGGTCTCTGGCGACCATGGGCCATGGTCGCCGGCGACCATGGCCCAGGGTCGCAGGCCTGGCCCAGGGTCGCGGGGCTCTGCGACCCTGGGGGGAAAATTGCTTCCCGGGGCCCGTTTCTTGCCGTTTTTCGTCGTTTTTCGCTTCCGTTTTTTTTGTTTGTTTTCTATGACATTTCTCCACATTTTTTGCTTGATTTCCCTCTGAAAAACATGATGAGAATCCTTGCAAATTGGTTTGCAAAGTTTCTGATTTTCCGGGAAAAGCCGAGCGCAGAACTGCTGATTTTCCGCCAGAAGCTGAAACAGGGTCAAACGATGTCGGAATGACCTGAAATTTGAGGTGAAGCTTCTTGAGCATTAAATAAGACCAACCATGGGATTTCTTTTGAGTCTTGAAGCCGTTTGGGGTCATGCAAATGCTTGCCTTTGA
Organism: Cinnamomum chago; assembly: GCA_038049695.1. NCBI lineage: Eukaryota > Viridiplantae > Streptophyta > Magnoliopsida > Laurales > Lauraceae > Cinnamomum > Cinnamomum chago. Next base: position 67,439,356 of record CP142451.1, read on the forward strand.
TTTCACTGCGAGGGAAATGCCAAACTTTGACTTTCGGTCAAACGATGTCCGATTGACCTGAAATTCGACGTGTGACTCCCTCATCAGTAGTTAAGACCAACCATAGGCTTTCGTTTGAGTTTTGAAGCCATTTGGGGTCATGCAAACGCTTGCCTTTGATGTCACCGCGAGGGAAATGTCGAGCTTTGACTTTTGGTCAAACGATGTCCGATTGACCTGAAATTTGATGGGTAGCTTCCTCATCAGTAGATAAGACCAACCATAAGCTTTCGTTTGAGTTTTGAAGCCGTTTGGGGTCATGCAAATGCTCGCCTTTATTTCACCGTGAGGGAAATGCCGAGCTTTGACTTTCGGTCAAACGATGTCCGATTGACCTGAAATTTGATGGGGAGCCTATTGGAGTTATTTTGAGATGATCCACAAGCTCCGAATTGGGTGCCATGGTCCCGGGGTGCTCAGCTGCCGGGAGCTGCTGCTTAGCTGTTGGAGAAGTGAAGCTAGGCCAAATGATATCGAAATGACCCGAAACTTCATGTGTACCTCTCTTTTGGTTCTTTTGAGTGACTTTGCAGTTTTTGTTTGATTCTGACAAGATCTGATGCTTGAAGTGGCGCCTGCCTATTTTGGTAGGATGCAGCTCCGTGTAGCTTTTGGTGTGAAGAGGCAAAGTGACATTTTTGGTGTCAACAAATGCCCCCTCGAGGTACAGCGTCGATATAGCTTTTGTAGTCGATGTGCCTCGAATAGAATCTTGAAGAAGAGCTTCTGACTTGACCAAGAGTCTTTGAGCATTTTTTTTTTATGGAGTAGCCTTTTGAGCTTCCAGGGGATTTTATGGTAGTGAGAGGGATCACGTACCACCTTAAGGCAAGATTTTGAGAATGACATTTGGATTTGGATTTGGTTTTGGTTTTTTGGTTTTGATTTTGACCTTGTGACCTAACAAGCTGTATGTGGCAGGTTAGGGGGTCAGGTTTTTGGTTTTGATTTTGACCTTGTGACCCAACAAGCTGTATGTGGCAAGTTAGGGGGTCGGGTTTTGATTTTTGGTTTTGGTCTTGTGACCTAACAGGCTGTATGTGGCGAGTTAGGGGACCATGGTTTGGTTTTTTGGTTCACTCTTTGGGACAATTTTGGGTCCATTGGAGTGGTTTGGGCTTTTGTGGAATGTCAATTTCAAGATTTTGGCTTAATTTGGTTCATGAGGTGGGATGGTTTGGATTTTTGGAAACTCATGAAGCTTGGATTTTTGTATGGTATGGTCCAATCAACTCAAAAGAGGCATGGGACCATTTTTGTACGCTCTTGGTAAGAGAAATTTTGACTAAAAGCCACTTTTAGTGCCTAGGTGGTCAAACCTGGCTCATATGGGCTAACCCATGGGACCTTAAGCTTTGAAGGATGGCTTAGATCTCATATGGTGTCACTTTGTAAAGAATATCTAAAGATATCTCCTTTGGGTGGAGAATATCTAAAAATATCCTTACTTTGAGAGATTTTCTCAAGTTTCCTTGATTTTGGGAGAGATTCTCTCAAAATATCTTTCTTTGGGAGAGAATATCTCTCATTCCCTTTCTTTTTGGAGAGAATTTCTCAAAGAATCTTTGTTTTGGGAGAGAATATCCCAAGTTTCCTTTTCTTTTGGGAAGGTTGCTAATTTTTAGCCCTTTCCTCCTTGCTTTTCTCTTGTTTCCTCTTTTGGTTTGCTCTCTTCTATAAAAGCAATTGAGGTGGGATCTCTTGCTCCTATTGCTTTCTTTTTGCAAAAGTCTTCAAGAGTTGCTCTAAGATCAAGAATCCTCCTTCTTCAAGAGTCTTCAAGTTCTTCTTTCTTCTCCATCCATGGCTTCAAGTAAGTTTTTTATTTCTTTTTACAAGAAATTCCATGTAAAGAAAGTTTCATCATTTTTTTCTTCTCTTTTTTTTTTTTCTTTTGGACATGTTCTTTTCTTTTTTTTTTTTACACGCCCTTTTTTCCTTTTTTTTTTCTTTCTTCTTCCTTTTTTTTTTCTTTTCTCTTTTTTTTTTGCTGGGCCCATGGGCCACGGCCTGTGGGCTTCGGCCTGTGGGCCAGCCCATAATTTTTTTCTTTTTTTTTTTCTTCTTTTTTTTTTTTTAAAAAAGAACTTTCCTTTCTCCCCTTTTTGTATCATCATGATAATGAGGTTTCATGCATTTCAAGATGTTTATGCATTTTTTTTTTTGATGCATCAAGATAGAAGGCTAGAGTTTCTATGTTAAGTCAACATGAATTTTGACTTAGACAAAGTTTGATTTTGACCAAGTTGGGTTGGAATTGGTCAAATTTTGTCAAGGTTTTCCTAGCATCTAGTGCATGATGATTTTCTTTTATGCATGATTTTTGGTAAATTGAATTGGGAGCATGATGATGATGCACACCTGGAAATCTTTTGCAAGTCTTGAGATTTGAAGCTCGCAGCAATGTTGAGCTCTTTCTTTAGTCTTGCGGGGGTTTCGAGGAGCTTTTTGCAAGTTTTGGGATTTGAAGCTAGCAGCAATGTTGAGCTCTTTTCCGATTCTTGCAGAAATTTGAGAAGACTGTCTTGATCTCGCAGCAATGTTTGAGTTCGAGTCTTCTTTGAGAATCCTTCATTGATCATGAGCTCGCAGCGATGTTGAGCTCATCTTCAGGCTTCCTTTCTTTTCGGGGTGATTCCCTTTTCTTCGGAATTGCCCCGGAGTCATGCCAAAATTTCGCTAGGATTTTTTTTAGCAAAATTCTGTCATTCTGTTGATTGATTTTTTTTTTCAATCTTTGCAGGTAGTTCCTCCAGAACGAACAAGGGTAAGAAGCCCGTTACCGATGCACCTCGTCGATCTGCCAGATCTTCCAATGCGGCTGTACAGCAGGCCTGGGAGAAGCTCCAGTATGTGGAGAGAAACTTGGAAGAGTGTGACTCGCTCAACCGAGATGAGATGAGATAGCGACTGATCGCTCTCAAGGATGAGGAGTTTTACAAGATTATGGCAAAATCTTGAAGAAGCGCGGCCTGGAGACTCTGACGGATGAAGCCAAGAGTTTGCTTGAGGAGTTGAAAGCTTGGCTGGAGAGCATTTTTGGCTGAGTCCCTTTTTTTTTTGTAACAGAAACTCTCTCTCTCTTTTTATATACCACATGTATTTTTTTTTGGTATACATTTTTGTAGTGCTTGTGAACACTTTTCTTTTCTTCTTTTTTTTTTTTTTGGTACCACATGTTTTTTTTGGTACTTTCTTTTTTTGTTTTCCCTACGCTCACTCAAATATTGTGATTAAAGTGATTGCTAAATGGGATGTGATCAAAAGTTTGTCATTTTGTGAGAAATCTTTTGACAAATGATTGTTTTGGCATGGGAGCCAGTTTTTGAGACATGTTTTGGCATGGGAGCCAGATTTTGTTCACGGCATGAAAGCCAAATTTCGGGTGGCATCTATAGCCGGATTTGGATGGCATCTATAGCCGGTTTGTTTTGAAAACCAGTTTGTTTTGTTGGCATGAAAGCCGGGTTTCTGTTTTGGTTGGCGTAAAAGCCAGGTTTTTTTTTTTGATGGCATGAAAGCCGAATTTTGAGGTGGCATGAAAGCCAAATTTGGGTTTATGGCATGAGAGCCAAAATTTTTGAGATGGCATGAAAGCCAAGATTTGGTTTGTGGCATGAGAGCCAGTTTTGTTTTTGGTGTAAGAACCAGATTTTGTTTTTGGCATGAAAGCCGAAATTTCTTCTTTTTTTTTTGGCATGGAAGCCAGATTTTTTGTTTTTGGCATGAAAGCCAGATTTTTTTTTTGAAAACCGAGTTTTGTTTTGTTGGCATGGAAGCCGAATTTTGATTTTTGGCATGAAAGCCGGATTTTTGATTTTTTGGCGTGAAAGCCGGATTTTTGGCATGGAAGCCGGGTTTTTTGGCGTGAAAGCCAGGTTTTTGGTTTTCAAAAATGCAAGTATCGACTAAAAGTCGCCTCCCTGCTGAATGGTATTGCAAGTATCGATGGAATGTCGCTTCCTTGCTCATTCGGTTGCGAGTATCGATGGAATGTCGCCTCCTCGTGGATTTGGGTGCAAGTATCGACTAAGCGTCGCTTCCCTGCTTTTGTCCTCAAAAATTTTGTTTTGTGGGTATCGATGGAATGTCGCTTCCCCACGATTTTTGAAGTTTAAGGTTTTTTCGAACCTTTGTTTTGTTTTTTTTTTTGTTTGTTTTAAAATTTGGGTTGTGGATATCAACTGGAACGTTGCGTCTCCACGATTTTTGAAATTTTGGGGTTTTGGAAGTATCGAATGGGGTTCGCATCCTTCCGGTTTTGGGTTTTGCAAGTATCGACTGAACGTCGCTTCCTTGCGGTTTTTGAAAAACCATTTTTTTGTTTAAAGACGCGAGGGTCGTAAATTTTGACTCAAAACCATTTTGGTGGTAAAAGTCGAGGTGGACTAGGGCTGAAATCCCTAGGTCCTGATTTTGTTTCAAACCATGAATTTTGGTTTCAAGGATCGAAAATTTTGGTCAAGTTTGGGAAGAAGCTCCTAAACTTGGATTTTTGGATTTGCTTTTTTTTGAACAATGAAACGATGAAAGAAACATTGTTTTGAGGGGTTTTTTTTTTTAGAAATTTCAACAAGAGGATGAAAATTTCAAAAGGAGTGGGTTTGACGAGCAGATACCTAGGAATAGGCTTTGGCCGTGTAGGCGTCGCTCTGACCCGATGGAAGAAGCCTTCAAGGGTAGTACCGCTTCAAGAACTTTCCATTGATGGGCAGCATACATCTGTCACCCTCCATGTTTAGAAGAGCGTATGCGCCGTTGGAGAAGACTTTGTCGATGACGAAAGGTCCCTCCCATTTTGGTTTAAATTTGCCTTTGGATTTGTTGGCAAAAACCATTGGTCTTTTTACTGTAAGAACCAAGTCTCCCTTTTTGTAGGCGCGTTGCCTGACCTTCTTGTCAAAAGATCCTGCCATGCGTGCTTGGTAGAGTTCAATGCTTTGTAGAGCTTCGAGCCGTCTCTCATCGAGGTTATCCAGCTCTTGGAGTCTCAATTTGACATTGCTTTCTTGCGTCATGTCATTTTGTAGAGATACCCTTAAGGAAGGAATTTGAACCTCCAAAGGGACAACAGCTTCGCATCCATAGACCAAGGAGAATGGTGTGCTATGGGTTGGTCCTCGAACGGTGGTTCGATAGGCCCACAAAGCTTCAGGCAGTTTGTCGCCCCAATTTCTTTTGTGACTAGAGACCATTTTCTTGAGGATTTTGCAGAGCGTCTTGTTGAAGGCCTCTGCTAGTCCATTCGCTGCCGGATTGTAAGGAGTTGAAGGACAACTTTGGATTTTGTATTTGTCGCAAAACCTGTAGAATCGGTGATCGCGGAACTGTGGTCCGTTATCATGGACGAATCTTTTAGGTATGCCGAAGCGACAAATGATGTTGGTGCGCAAGAAGTGAAGGACTGATGACGTCTTCATTTCACTAAGCGCGAATGCTTCTGACCACTTGGAGAAATAATCCGTAGCGGCGAAGATGAAGCGATGACCTTTGCTCGATGGAGGGGAGATAGGACCTATGATGTCCATACCCCAGGCTTCAAAAGGCCATGAGATTGCTGTAGGATGCAGCCATTCCGGAGGCATGTGGACATAATCTCCATGAATTTGGCATTGTTGGCAGCGCTTAGCAAATTGCATTGCATCAGCCACCATGGTAGGCCAATAATAACCTAACCTTTTTATCTGATCGTAGAGCTTAGGCCCAGCCTGATGGGCTCCACAAAGACCAGCATGTACTTCTTTGAGTGTTCCCTCAGCCTCTTGTTGTGACAAGCAGCGTAGAAGTACTCCATTGTAGGATTTTCTATACAGCATTTTTGAAGGAATATCCAAATGAAAGTTTGGGGCTCGTCTTTGGATGCTTACCCGTTCTTTTGGATCTTCAGGTAGGATTCCGAACATTATGTAATCAATGAACGGATCCCTCCAGTCGCTGATCAGAGGTTTAAGGACGGAGATCCGACTTCCAACCACTTGGTGGCATTCAGCAACTGCTTGATGTGTGTTGAGAGGAGGGAGAATCCTTTTTTTGACACACTGTAATTTGCATGTTTTCCCCTTCTTGGATTGCCATAGACGCAGCAAGTCCAGCCAGGGCATCTGCACGAATGTTTCCACCTCTGAGGATGTGGGTGATATGACAGATGTCGAACTTTTGTCGAAGCGATTGTGCTTTGTTGTAGTAAGGCAATAGATCGGGCTTCCTGACTTCAAATTTCTGATTCATCTGGTTGACGATCAGTTGAGAGTCTCCAAAAGCTTCCAGCGTAGTGATGCCGGATTCAAGGGCGAGTTCCAATCCTATGATTAGGGCTTGGTACTCAGCTGCATTGTTTGAACATGGTTCCAGTAGCGAGAATGCGTGTGGAATCATGTATTTGTCGGGATTAACAAAGAGAATGCCAATTCCCGATATTTGATTTCCCTTTTCATTTGTCCTGGTTGCGCCATCGAAGTACATGTGCCAGGAAGCGTTTGATAAGGAAGTCTCCACACTGTAGACTGATTCGTCTGGGAGGTCATCCATGAGTGGAGAATCTTTAGGCAATGGATGCTCCGCGAGGAAGTCTGCTAGAGCTTGGCCTTTGATTGCTTTTTGTGGTACATACCTAATATCAAATTGTGACAGGAGGATGGACCATTTTGCCAGTCGGGCATTGAGAGAACCTGCTTTTGTGACAAGGACCTTTAGGAGGTTGATCCTCGAAATCAGGTACACTGTGTTGGATAGCAGATAGTGACGCAGTTTTTGTACGGCGAACATCACTGCCAAGCATTCTTTTTCGACTGGAGAGTAGCGATGCTCTGCACCTACCAACATGCGGCTAAGGTAATATAGAGCAGCTTCTTTTCCCTGGTCATTCTTTTGTGCGAGTAGAGCGCCTAAAGAACAGTCAAGGGCTCTTGTGTACAAGAGGAATGGTTTTCCAGTTGTGGGGGCAGCCAACACTGGAGGTTTAGTCAGGTATGACTTGATGTCCTGGAACGCGGCTTCACATTCAGCATCCCAGACAAAATCGACACCTTTCTTCATTAACCGAGAGAATGGACGACACTTTCCTGATAGGTTGGAGATGAACCGCCGAATGTATGCCAATCTTCCTTGGAGCCCTTTTAATTGTCTTAGGGTTCTTGGAGATGGCATTTCTAGGATAGCCTTGACTTTGGTGGGGTCAAGCTCTATGCCAGCTTTCCGTACTATGAATCCGAGAAACTTACCCGATGAAACACCGAAGAAGCATTTGAGGGGATTCATTCGCAGTTTGTGTTTGCGAAGTCGGAGGAAGACTTCTCGAAGATCTTTGAGATGGTCTTCCACTACACCAAAAACAGCGAACAGGAAGTGTTCAAAACCGTTCCTATGAGAAATAGGAACGGTCCAAATCCGCTGCTAATCGCCATGTTCCTAAACCATTGGAACGGCTCTAAACCGCGCCAAATTCAAACTTTAGGAACTGTTGAAAACCGTTCCAATATTCTTAGAACCGTTCCAAATGTTGAATGTTGAGACGGTTCTTAACACTGCCAAATGACCCTTTACCGTTCCAAATACAAAAATTTGGAATGGTTGTAGTCCTTTTTGGAACGGTCCTAAACACTTATATTTTCCAAAACCGTTCCAAATTTAGAATTTTGATAAAGTTATAAATACTTTCAGATTTTGTAGAACCGTTCCAATTTTAAGTGTCCCAATTAGTTAGTCTATTTTGGAACGCTTTTAAACACTTTCAAAATTTCTAAAATCATTCCAAATTCTAATTTTTGATATTGGATCAGTTTTTACTATGCTAAATGACAATTTGGAACCATCCCTAATTTAATTATTATTATCATTTTTTAAATAATTTCACCGTAATTTTTTGTAGTTGCCATTAAATTCATTTTTTTTTAAATCACAAAAAAAACCATAAATGGTAGCATTCACACCTGCACATTAATATCACACGTCATCTGTTACTTTATTTAAAAAATCAATGTACTAACTTGAATTTAAATGTGCAATTTACAATATTTAGAAATACATAACACATATAACTCAAAATCAACCCAGAACTTTTGGAAAAGGTTTAATTCCTCCTCTTCCACCACCTGCACACACCCACTAGCTGCACCACCCTGCACACACTCACCGGCACACCCACTGCCTCCTCTTCTTTATTTCTTTCCCCCCTCTCTTCTCTCCTTCTCCCCTGCACCCATGCCTGTGCACGTCCCTCTCCCTTTCCTTTTCTTCTCTTCTCTTCCTTCCCCCACTTCTCTCCTTCCTTTCTTCCTCCCCCTGCCACCTGTACCCGCTGCACCATCATTAGGCTCAGTATGCAACAAAAAGAAGGGGGAAGAAGACATCATCAATAGGCTTAAGAACTGAAATACAGAACAGCAAAAGCCAAATTGGTGTCAGAGTTATACGACCTTTCAATTTGTATAGCAAAAACCAATGGATAACTTACTGGTTGATCGAAATGTATGTGGCCAGATCCCTTGAGATGGCATAAATCTGCCCACTTGCATGACCAAAGTACCTATTACCTTCCTCTCCAAATTTCCAATATTCAGGCTCATGATACTTCACATTCCTACAAACAGAAACATATTTACAGATAGCAAATGCTGAAGAGAACAGTTCTGGTGAAGAGCTCCAAGAGGTTTACTTTTATGCCAAAACTAGCCCTGACTTCATACAACTTATATAGACTCTAGGCTTTAATCTGTGCCGGGCAAGAGTTGTCGCTAGCATACCTGCATATTAAAAAGACGTAAACATCATTTATAATACAAATCTTAAGGATCCCAAAGAGACCCATTATACCCATCACCATCAAAATAATGAATCCTAGCCTTCATTTTCATTTTACTTAATTTTGTTTCTTTGGCTAGGCAATAGAAATTTTATTGGATACTACTTCAAATTTAATTGTAAGCCATATGAACAAATATCCTTGCCATACATACCTAAATCGACATGAACATCATCATCCACCTTCACATAGAACTCTGCATCCCATTTGGCAACCGCAGTGAAAAAAAATGTCTTCGTTCTTGCAGATAGCTCATGATATCCTTCAATATGCTCCTGTAAGACAGAAAAAAAGTTGCATTGAATGTGATTTGGACCTTGAGTTTGATAACAGTAATGGATTTTGCCTGAGCACAAAGGAAGATTATGGGCCTGACCAGCCTCAGAAAGTCATTATGATGAGACTCCTCTAAGTCTATGGCTAGATCTAAAATGCTTTTGGAGGTAACGCTGCAGTAAAGAATGCAATTTATGATTCAGTTCTCAGTTTCATGCGCCATCTGTAGGAGAAAGAAAGTATCATGTCACTGGTTTCAGGAGAGAAGCATGTGAGAGTGGTGTTTTATGTGATCATCATTAGCAAATAGTGGGGATCACTTTCATTGAACCATCACACATTAATTGTGATGCATATTATGAACTGTAGGAATGTATTGCTAACCAACAGGAGAAACAAAGCAGCAACTTCAAGTGAATACTAGGATAGCATATCTGTAACACCAAGAGAAAGAAGCTTCACACATCTGAAGATCAGCTAAATTATGATATCTTATCTGACATGAGACGTCTCTCATCGCAAGAGAAATTGCACAACCCCCTTTCTTTTCAGGTGGAAAATGGATAATAAGATCCCCACTAGTGGTCCATCAGAAGGACCATCTACTTGCAACTTGGTTAATTTAAACCAAACTAAGAACTTGTTTCTCGTCACAGGAGAAATTCCCATCAACTGGATTCTTTATAATCAAAGAACTTTATCTTCTTTAATTAGTATGTGGCAAGTAAAGTTTCCCTTAATTAAGACAAACCCACCCAGCCTTTTTGTTCTGTTCACATGTGAAGTAGGGATCCACATGCCCCCTATGCCCCCAAGCCCAGCAAATCCACTTTTTTCTTTTCTGTTCAGTTTGACACTTTGACCTTGTTTCAGACCTTACTTGTTTAGAATAAACTATACTTTATACATATGGTAAGAAAGAAATTGATATACAGTATGACAACACAAATAAAACAGATCTTTTAAGATGATTTTTCTTGTTTGGAAAGAGTGTGGACCTGCGACAACAGGATGAAAATATAGAAGAGGTGAAGTAACAAACATATAAGATTGCAAGGATGCCCCAAATTAACAATGCACCTGTGGCCAATTGTGAAACGAATGACAATCCCCTTCTCTCGTTCTAGTTGTTGACGCTTTGCTCCTAATTGAACATAAAAAGCAAGTGGCACTAAATATCAATAAGTGAAACTTCCAAATGCCAACATGGAAGAAATTTTAGTTATCATCTCAATAGAATTATAAATGTTCTTGCCAACTAAGATGATTACTACAATAAACAAAACGATATGATAATAAACCAAAATAATGCACATTAACATACAAAGATGAAAGAAATATCAGATGTCCCTGAGATAATCATCCTGATTTGCTTTGATGATACCAAATAGGCATAAAAGTTTAGTCACCCAAGCCCCCTACAGTAACTAGATTCTAACACAATTAGATCAGACCATTTCTGTTGACATATTCAGGCTTCATGAATAATATAATATAGACATGACTTTGATTTCATAACATTCATCAGGAGTTTTCATGAAAACACTCAATCCATATTAGAATATTCCATTCTAAAACACTCAATAGGGTGACTAATTGAATTAAAGAAGTTAAAATTGGTCACAATTGGTCACTAATTTGAAGCTCACCCTATTCACCCCCTCCTCTAAGGTTCAGATCCCGGACTTTCAGAACTCAGCAATGTGGAGCAACAGGGACGAGTGATATATCAAAACATTAAACAGATTGATGAGATGCAAGAAAATAATGAGAAAACCCAAATATATTTCTTTTCCCTCCTTGTTGGTAATACATTTTGCTACAAGATTTAACTTGAAGCTTTGCCTTTGTGAAAATTCCATGACAAAAGTAAATTTATAAATATGACTACGTTACAGTCTTCAATCTAACTACAACATGAATTAATGGACTATCTAGTGAATTTGGTGGGAACCAAAATGAAGCATTTCTCATGCTCTTCATTTTATTCATGTGGTATACAGCTCTGTAAGATTGGGCAAGCTGTGCTATGCTAGTAGTCATGTAAGATGGGATTTCTAGTGAGCAAGATTGTGGTTGGGTAGAAATTTGGATGGGTTTGCAGTGGATTTGAAGGGGATTATATTTTTTGAAGGTGGAGAATTTTGGGGCAAAACATGGGGTTGCAATGGATTAAGTTGATATTCATCTTTGACTACTGTTGTTCTTTTTCTTTTTTTTTTTATTCCAAGGGAGACAAAGGGAACGAGGTTAATACTTTGCACTCATCAAATTTGGGGACTCCAAATGGGAATAGATGGCAGCACATCTCCTACAAGTACGATAAGAAAACTAAAAACTCCCAATCAAAGGCAAATTCAAGCAAACAAACATAGAAAAATTACAAGGAATGGAAACCCTAAGAAAGACATCTGACCTGAGACGACAAAGCTTTCTCTCTTATAATTCCTTTGCAAAAAGAGAAGAAACTCTTCAAACATCTGGCAAGATTTCTACAAGAGAGAAAAAAACATAAAAGGAATCAGGGTTTATTGCCAAACTAACCTTCAAAAGAGACTGCTGGACTTCATGGACCGCTTCAGCCTTCTGGCATAGATCGGGAAAGTCTCTATATGCAGTCCGAGCATTCTGAGCCCAATTATCAATGGCCAGGTGAGAGGGGACTATTAAGGCCACACAATAGCTGTGAAATGGACCTGCATAGACCATGATATTATCCACATAGCTGCTTGATGCCAATGCTGCCTCAAGCTGCAATGACATTAAATATTAAATATTTATTTAATATAAACAATATGCAACATTTAAAATCTCTGATTAAATAGTGACAGGTGGCTCTGTATGTGGAAATATATAATGTTCAATCAAACACCACATAGTATACATGCCTATGAGTAATTGCTTGGCTCAACTTAACCTGGCTCCAATTCAATTCAATTCATGGTAGAAAACTTTTGGTAATCTTCAAAAAAAAAATCAAAAAAGAAGGAAAAAACACAAAGGTGAATCCATCCATTTTCCGGATCCCATTGTGACTGATTTATATCCTAAAATCTCATGACATGGGATGACCCAAGCCATCTAATTTAATTCTCTTCAAATGCAGACACTCAGATGTAGCTGTAGATGTGCATATGCAAGCCAGTAGTCAGTGGTCACACATCTAGAAGCATCCAATAGAGAAATAAAAATGCATGGTCCATCCAATGATGAGCTGCATCATCCAAGCATCCAATGGAAGAGATATAAGAACAATGTCCACCAAATGATGAGGTGCACCAGATGAACGCATTCATTACAGAAAGGTAAGAGCCCCTGCACATTTGCAGGTCCAATAAAGGATATTCATACCTTTCCAAGAGAAACATACTCTCCATGTTGCAGTTTCACGATGTCCTTCTTTCTATCAATGATTTCAAGGCATCCATCTGGATGAAACTGTCCAATGTCCCCAGTATAAAACCATCGAATTCCCCTTTCATCCACCTGTTAATAGATATATTACATGATCATTATGGCAAGTAATGGGTACAGCAATAAAATAGCAACATAAGGAATCTTACTTTGTACACTTCATTTGTTTTTGCTTCGTTTCTAAAATATCCTAAAGTTACACTGAAACCTCCAACTACAACCTCTCCTCGAGGCATTGGTTTGTCAGAAGTCGCATATCCACCTTCTTCCCAAGAGACAAGCTGTATGTTCAGGAAAACAAGATAGAATGAAAATACATAAATCAGCAAAACTTATCATTATAGAATTGAACCAACTCGGAACTTTGCCATCAAAATAATTAGGGATGAAAACACAAATACCCAAAGGACGCAACACGGAAAAATTGGTATAGGTCCAAGATTTATTTCCACTTTTGTACCACCCCTGGTCCAGACGATGGAACCAAACTTAATAAATCTGGCCTGTGTCTGGGCATGGGTCAGCAGAGCACGCAGCAGATATAAAATCCAGGAAATGAAAAGCAGAGAAAGAGGATTTCTGAAAATGGCCGGCTTGAGTTTTCCACGAATTACCGAAAGAAGATGAGAGTGCCATTTAGGTAAAATCAGCAGCCACTGCTATCTTGCTACCAGTGACGCTTTTAACCCGAGCAACGTCATGGGAGTCACAGAGAATGACGCTAATCTAAGACGGGTGAAGCCCTTCTTTGCGAACTTGCAGATGTTATCCTCAACCTAAGAAAATCAAAAGAGAATGCACGTTCAGATCAAATCTATTATTGAGTTCTCGGATTCACACCAAAAAAGAGGCCCACCTCTGATTTGTGATTGATCCTGTCTCAAGCCAATTGATCTCTCTGTTTCAGCACAACCCGTCTTCCACAATGCTCTGTTTCTGAAGTCCTAGTATGATCCAAATCCTAGGATCTAATGTCCTATCTCGTTCTAGTTTTGCCCCAATCCTTCACCCCAAGGGCTTTGTCTTCTCCGACAATGGTGAGAAGCTCAAACGGCAGTATCGGACTCTCCTCAAGATCCCAAACCAGCGTCGAAGTTTATAGATCTAAGAAAACCTCAACGGCGATTGCCGAACCTGAATCGAAATCATACTTGTCTTCTGCAGTCGATCTTCAAGAGACTTTTGTTGAAGGATTTCTGAGAGAGAAGAAAGGGTTTATGAGAAAAGGAGGGAGGGACGAAATGGCGCGAATGAAAGAGAGTGAGAAATGTAGAATGGTGCGATGGAACGCTTTTTACCTTTTAGGAGGCGTCAAGATTTGGGAAATGAGAACCCCGCCCATTTGTTTCGAAACGGTTTTAACTTCAGGAACGGGTTGAAACCTATTCTAAATAGAAAGGGCTTCTGACCGTTTCAAACTAATGTTCCTGATTGCCAATTTTGATGTAGTGTTCTTTTCTTTTGCTTTTGACGGCGAGATCATCGACATAACATTCGACCGTCTTGTGCTGCATATCTTGGAATATCTTCATCATAGCCCTCTGATATGTAGCGCCGGCATTCTTCAGACCGAATGGCATGACAGTGTAGCAATACACGCCAAACGGGGTCCGAAATGCTGTGTGTTTTCCATCTTCAGGATGCATCTTTATCTGATTGTAGCCAGAGAAGCCATCCATGAATGTCATTCGCTCGAACCCACAGGTATTGTCGATCATCACCTCCGGTATAGGGAGCGGGAATTCATCTTTTGGGCATGCATTGTTCAGGTCTCTGTAATCAATGCAGACCCTGATTTGCCCATTTTTCTTTGTCACGGGGACGATGTTGGCCAACCATTCAGGATGCTGTTCCTCACGGATGAAGCCAACGCTTTTGAGTTTTTGAACTTCTTGTTCAATTTTGTCCATCACGTCAGGACGGAACCTTCTTTGGCCTTGTTTGACAGGCTTGATATCTTTTTGAAGATTGAGTTTATGGATTACTATTTTGGGGTCTAAGCCAGGCATCTCAGCGTAAGACCATGCAAAACAATCAACGAACTCATGAAGAAACGCGATATACTCGGGTAACTCATCATCCTTTATATTCTTGCTTATGAATACAGGACGTGAGTTATCAGGTTTTCCCAAGTCTATCTTTTGAACAGAATCTTCTGTTGGAAGATTTGAAGGTGGTTCCTCCATAATATTTTCGGAGGCTTCCAACCCAACAAAGCCTTCTGGAGTTCCAAAGGTATCTACAGACCACGGCTCTGCTTTTGTCCATGGGTCTTCTTGATTGGTACTTTTCTCAAGATTTGCTATGAGATGGTCCCAATCACCTGTTGAAACTAGGTCGAAGTAGGGCACTTCCTTTGGAGACAGTGGTTCTTCTGGGTCAGAGAACCGTGTGTCTGTATCATCGGACAATTCCTCTTCATCATCAAAGAAATCGTACCAATTGGATGAACTTCCTGGATCCTTGACGACCAACTCTTCAAAGAGATATCCAGGGAGATCGATGTCTTCATTAATATGAGATGTTGAGGCTTGGTTGGCAAGATGATTTTGCAGCCTTTGTGTCAACTGTCTCAAGGGGGCGTCAGGATCATACCCCAGCCCATATGAAGACTTTTCTATGTGGCGGTGGGGTTTCCAACCTTCCAGTTGACTTTTGGTCAGGGTTGGTTCCAATGGCGTGATAATACCACGGCCATCTCCCAAACCGATTGGGTTCTGAGCGTCGTAGCCCATTTTCTTCATGATAGCTTGCGCCATTGGACTATACAGGGATAGTTGAGGCATACCTTCATTTTGGAAAGGTTCAAGCGAAGAATTTGATGAAGAAACTCCCGATTTATGGAAGAAGATTGGCTTTTCTTCTGCTGATGTTGCTGGAACAACGAAGGAAGCAGATGCCGGATCTTCTATGTCAACGGTTGTCTCCATCGGAGTGAGAGCGGGCTGAACTTGTTGATCATCAGCTTGGCTTGACGATGTATCGTCTTCTGGCTCTGAGTCCGAATCCGTGTCTTGCAAGATAGACACGAAGGAGACAGCAAACTTGCCCCCAGCCCTCTGTTTTGTCTTCTTTGCTTTGGTGGTGATCACCAGAGGCTTTGAAGACTTGAGGGAGACCATGAAGGGAGATTGATTATTCTCTTCGGTTTTGATAGAGGGTTTATTTTCTTCCGGTGATTGCTGAGGAGCCTTGCCTTTGTCTTTCTGGAGATTTTTGGCAAAGGATGTTGTTTCTTCCTCCCTTTCTTCTTTTTCATCTTTGTACATCTGAGCATCTGCGAAATAGACTTCTTTGCCTTTGAAGGGCTTTTTGTCTGCAAACACTCGATGTATCAAGCCGTCATTGCCAACGAACTTGATGCACTGATGTAAAGTCGAAGGGACAACACCATTCTCGTGTATCCAGGGACGTCCGAGGAGGATGCTGTAGCATGAAGGGGTCTTTATCGCATAGATAGTGACCTCGGAGATAAGATCACCGATTTGCAACTTGAACCTGATTTTACCGATCGGCCTTTGAGCGCTGCCATCATATCCAAAGATGGACACAGACGTGTGGCTCAGCTTGCTAGGCGGAATGCCCAGTTCTTCGAGTGCCGAAGTGGAGATGAGGTTGAGTGCAGAACCTGGATCGATCTGGATTTTGCGTACTGGCACCTCTTTGATGTACCCGGTGAAGTACAGGGGTCGGTTGTGCTTTGTCTCGCCTAGCAGGAGGTCTTCCTTGGTGAAGGCGATGGTTGCACTTGCTGCTTTTTGAACCGAGAGGCATTCGATGCAGGATCCCTCAGTTTTCTTCTTTTCTCCTTTTGAGGGAGTTTTTGATTTTTCGACCCTATAGTCCATTTCAATTTGTAGGACTTGTGGGGCATGTTTGTCGACATCCGCATCCAGCATTTGTAGTTCTGAAATGAGACTATCACGAGTCTGTGGTGACATTCGTAATAAGTCTAGGATGTGTAGACGTGCAGGTATGTGTTTGAAGTGCTGAATCAAGTATTACTTGAAAGCCTCCTTGGGGCCTGCATTTTCATTATTCTTGCCATTAGGGGCGTTTACAACTTGTTTTCCCGAAGGATTTACATAAGAAGCAGAAGGTTGGTTGTAGTTTTTGTGGTAATCCCGGCCAGAACGGGTACCTCTACCAACTTCAAGAGCTTCTGGAGAAGGGTCGTTATTTAGAAGATCACCCTCGAGATCGAGGGGTTGTTCCTTCTCATTTGCTGAAGATGTCTCTGTGTCAGCATTGCCATCTTCAGTAATCGTGTTGCATGGAGCATTTTCCGGGAGCAAGTCCTGAACAGCATCCAGCAACTTTCCTTCTTTATCGAATATTTTGTTGGTCCAGACATCACCGATGAGATCGGGCATTTGGGACCAGTTGACCGGATTTTCTCTGAAGAAGATTTCACCGACTGGAATTTCTTCAAGGTGATCAGTCGGAAGAGGTTTGAGTTCCGATGTCACTGTTTCAGGAGACGAAGCCTGAGAAGGTTAGGAATTATCATCCTGAGTTATTGCATTGCAAGTAACTTTGACGGAAGATGCCTCCAAGATGAACTGTTGGGACTCAGATTCGTCCTCAGATGTAAGAGGATCGTCGATCCAACAGCTTTCTTCGTTTTCCGGGGTTACCGGAGGAGATTCCTGTAGATTTTCAGGAACTTCCGGTGCTGGGTTGTGACGAAGCTGATTGATGCGACCTTGTTCTTGCTCTATAGCAAGGTGTTGCAAGATCCTTGCATATTCATCGAGATCAGGCACGGGAGCCAAATCTTCTTCTTCGTCTGCTCCTTGTGGTTCAACATGGTTGGGTTCCACTGGAGTATTTTCTTGGACAGCCTGGACAACCTCTTGGTCTTCTTCATCATCAGACCAGGATCCTTGCGGCTGTAATGGGTTATACCAGATTACTGGCATAAGATGAGATTCAGGGATCCATTCCTCGTCGGAGAGATATTCTCCTGTTTCGAGGGATTCTTCCCACTCATCGATGTCACTGGCGGTGTCACTGGACTCATATCCATCCATGGAGAATCCGACCACTGAGTTGCAAGAGTATGATGCCCCCTGCGTAGTTTCATCTTTGAGATGTGGTGGCATGAAATCACCAAGAGTGAATTTTCTTGCCGCCTTTGAAGCCTTAGGAGAGGACTCTTCTGTTGCCCCCAGTGAAGCGGTAGAGGAGGTTTCTGCCTTTTCAGCGACTTCTTGCTTTTTCGGAGCTTTCTCCTGCTGTTTGAGCTTGCGGAGTTGTCTCCTGGCTTGCCTTCGCTGTTGAGCGGTTGGCTTTGTTTTGACGACCTCTCCAATTTTCATCTTCTAGGAGATCGGGGTGTACCCATATGGGCTGTCCGTCTGATGTTGGATATGGAACCAACTCTTGGGACGTTTGGGTCATCTTTATCACCTTGAAGGAAGTAGTGATCTTCTCTTTTGGTGATTTTTGTTTTTGTCCACACGACACCATGTTGACGGAGGCAGACCCATAGTTTTTGTCGAAGGTAATGACTCCGTTTTTCCACATCTCATTTATCTTCTCTCTCACAACAAAACATTGATTGAGAGGATGCGAGACCATCTGATGGTATGGGCAGTACCGAGGATCGTTGGTTTTGCCAACATCTCCTGGTCTTTTGGGGTCAGGCAATGTAAGTTTGCCGCTTGCTAGGAGTGCCCCAAAGATTTCTTCAACATCTTCATCAAACGGGTATTTCTTTTCTACCCGTTCTCTGAAGGCATCAGAGAGTTCAGGCTTTTTACCTGTAGCTTTATTTTCATCTTTCTTTGGCTGCTGAGGAGCTGACTTGGTTTGCACATTGAGAACCTCCTTTTTCTTTGGTTTTGAGGTTGCAATGGCGGTCGGCTCTTTCTTTAATGATTTCTGACTGTTGAGGTCTTTGATCACCGTTTCAGCTTCCATAGATGCTTCCAGGAGTTCTCCTAGGTTCTTTGATTTGTTGCCGATGATCATGGAGCGGATTCTTGCTCTCATGTTGTTTCGGCAGATGTCGACCAGTGATGCTTGTGGCAGTACATCGGAGCATTTGTATGCCATTGCCTTCCACTTGTGAATGAAGTCATATGTTGACTCATTCTCTCCCTGTTTTAGGCTGCAGAGCTGAGCCATAGTAACAGGATGATCCTCACCTTTGAAGTGGGTTAGGAAGCGTGTCTCCATCATGGCCCAATTTTGAATGGAGTCCTCCGGCAGAGTGGAGTACCAATCAAAGGCCGTACCTTTTAGGGTACTTGCAAAGAGGCGGATTTTGAGGGCATCTTGATCTGCAATAGCTCCCGTCAGGATCTTGAAATGGATGACGTGTTGTCTGGCCGAACCCTTCCCCGTATATGTTTGGAGAGTAGGTTGCTTGAATTTTGTAGGGAACGGGACCGAGTCCATCCACAAGGGATATGGTGGCTTGATCCCATGCTCTTTTAGTGTATCCTCTTCTTTTGCTTTGGCGAGGATGTCGTCAACGTCCTTTTTGGTAAGGGCGCGTGACTCACTGTTTTCCGCATTTTCCTCGTCGCCTTGATGGCTCGGAGGAGCTTCATTGTTTTGTGGACGCTGAAGATTGAGAATTAGGTTCTCTATTAGAGTCTCTATCCTCTGCTGCCCTTGCTCCAGCTGCTGGATGCGTGCGGTTACGTCATCATGCGGCGGAGGTTGTTCAGTATTTGTGACCAAGACGTTCATTCTTCGAGAGTCGAAAGAGGATACAGTCTTGGTGACTGAGCTGGAGCTCATTCTTTTAGATGAAGAGCTCGAAGAGTGGTCACTCCGATGTCCTTGGCTTGAAGAAGCGGGAGAGTTTTCTTTATGTCTTCGTGTCCGGGAGACGCTGCGAGTCACCGGTCGTCTGACATGGATTTTAGTTGCTGACTTCTGGCGTTTTCTGGTTTTGCCAACCATATGAACAGCAACAACTTGGTCGGGTCTTTCTTTTTCGACCCATTTTTGGGAGACCTGAAGTGCAGAATCCTGGGTTCTTTTCTTCTCTAGTCTCTTTTGTCGATATGCCGTGCGGCGACGCATACGACGAGCGATTTGAGCTTCGGTTAGCTCTGGCTGTGCCCTAGCAATGAAGGAAGTAGTCCCTGGTGCGCAGCAGCCAAGCTTGTCTTCTTTGAAGACGGGCAGGGACAGGATATGGACGCGGTCCTTTGCTTGTCGCAGCGAAGCTTTGAATTTTGCGAGTTCGGCTCCCGTTGAGAGGAAGGGTCGATTCGCAGGTGTGCAGGCCTTGGCAGGTTCTTGCGGAGGCCTTACGATGCACGATTTGATTTTGGGCTTGTATGAGCAAGCCGGCTCGTGCTGAGTTGGTTTTGTTTGGCGGAGGGTAGGCTTCTCCTCTTTCATGTAAGCAAGAGGGTAGAACCGGTTCTCCTTGAGAGGGGCCAGGTATGCTGGCTTTGCTGATGTTTGTGACCTTCGCTGTTTGGGTGAAGGCCTTGGAGACCAAGTCTTTGAGCAGACCTGGTTTCTTGCTGGTTGAGGCTTTGCAGGAGCACTACGGGCCTCAGGTTTCTTGATGATCGCCCTTGGTATCACAGTAGTGATACGTTGAGGGGCGGTTCTCTACTTCTTGGCAGGTGCGGTTTCTTCTGCGGGTAGTGGGAATGGTCCCAATGACCCGAAGACAATGGTCCGGGGAGTAGAGTTTGACCCGGTGTCTTCTGAGTTGCCGAGGGAAATGACGCTTCGGCAGCTGGCGGGGCGCTTGTAAGTGCGCTTGGTTTGTTTGTCTTGGAGCATGAGCTGGTACTTGTTCTCATTAAAGGTGATGGTTAATGAAGCTGCCATTGTTAGTTTTTGGAAAACTTTTCTCAAACAAGACCATATCCATTAGTAATCACAAGAATATGGTGATCATAAATGGAAAATACTATGGTTTCGCCTTTTCAAGTCGCCCGAGGGGACATGGCCCAGCCCAAGCAATATGAGGAAGGCAGAAAAGCCATAGAGGGCACAATTGTTCTGAACGCAGGTAAGGTCAGCTCAGAATGAGCGTCCCAGTGACTGCTAGAAGCAATTGTGAACCTTAATTCAAATTACCGAGAAGCAAAGCTCACTCAAGGTAAAATGATATAAGGTTGAGATATAAATGTGTCGGTTGCGAATACAGTAGACCCGAAAGGGCGTACTAGCACCGCTAGGCACAAATGTTGCAAATCGCATTCTTAGAAAGGACACGAGATGGGATTTTTGAAAGGTCAAGATTGGATTCATAGGAGAGAGCAAATGGTATTCCAATCCGAAAATGAGCTCAACATTTCTGCGAGCTCGAAAGTCCGAAAAGGAAGGAACCAGGATTTCTCAAATGTGAATCCAAAAGTGACGGAAGTTTTTTTTTGAAAGTGTCAAGATTGGACTTTATAGAAGAGAGCAAATGGTATTCCAATCCGAAAATGAGTTCAACATTTCTGCGATCTCGAAGTCCGAAAAGGAAGGAACCAGGATTTCTCAAATATGAATCCAAAAATGACAGAAGTTTTTTTTTTTTTTTTTTAAGAGTTCACATAGATCTCCAATTCGATCTTATGAAACCTCAGTTGATAGATCAGCCCCCAGGTAAGGGTAGGATTACTTAATGAACCCGTTTGGAGGACCCTTGCCTAGAACAGTCTAGCTGTCTCCACACTCTGGACAAGGCTTTTCTTAGATCCACTTTGGTCAAAGAACGCAATTGGTGCAACCTTAGTGGCTTTTTTTTTGAAAGATTTTTTTTTTATTATGGATTCATAGAAGAGAGCGAATGGTGTTCCATTCCGAAAATGGGTTCAACATTTCTGCGATCCCGAAGTCCGAAAAGGAAGAAACCAAAGTTTCTCAACTTAAACCCAAAAGAGGAAAATCTGAAATTTTTTTGTAAATCAGATTTTTTTTTTTTTTTATGGATTCATAGAAGAGAGCGAATGGTGTTCCATTCCGAAAATGGGTTCAACATTTCTGCGATCCCGAAGTCCGAAAAGGAAAAAACCAAAGTTTCTCAACTTAAACCCAAAAGAGAAAAATCTGAAATTTTTTTTTAAAATCAGATTTTGTTTTTGATTTTTTTTATGGATTCATAGAAGAGAGCGAATGGTGTTCCATTCCGAAAATGGGTTCAACATTTCTGCGATCCCGAAGTCCGAAAAGGAAGAAACCAAAGTTTCTCAACTTAAACCCAAAAGAGGAAAATCTGAAAATTTTTTGTAAATCAGATTTTGTTTTTGATTTTTTTGAGAAATTTTTTTTTTAGAAACAAGAAAGACTGGAAATAAACTTAAAAGAAGAAATTTCCAAGAATCCCATCTCATGTGTTTTTTTTTTTTAGATGCAAGATCCAACATAGGCCACCAACTAAAAAGGAGCCAAAAGGAATCTAAGCACATGTTCATCAAATGAACGAGTCCCACCGGGTGTGCCAGCTTGATGGACCCGGCTTTTGTCTTTTTCCAAAGCGGCCTCCGCCCCGGGGCTGACGGGGTATGGTGGAGGGAAAAAGGAAAAGCGGGCATCAGTTTTTTTGTACGGGTATGCCAATTTCTCTTTAATACTTGGAATTTAGAAATGGTGATCCGGAGATCCACCTTCACAAGTAAAAAGGGAAATGAAACTTTTTTCTAGTTTTCCATTGCATACATATTTTAATAAAAGAGACAGTTTTGTTTGAATGCCGTGAAAGGCGTTTTTGTGCCGTAGAAGGCGGTTTGGTGCCGTTGGAGGCGATTTTGCCATGAAAGGCGATTTACAAATCTTATCAATAATGAAAGACAAGAGATGTGATTTTTTGTCTCTTTAGAAAAAATACAATTTACAACAGAAAAGTAAGAAAAAGGAATCAACTTCTCATGCGATTGTGGGAGGGCTCGTTCAGATCGATGGTCGCGAGTCATGTATGGGCTCCGCCATCGTCCTTCAGATGAGAACATAGTGCTTGATTTCTTGGCTTGGCTCCAACCTCAGATTTTTAGAGGATAAGGACCAAGATAAGGTCCTATATCCGGTAAAAAACTGAGTAGACGGGCTGAAAAGCCGCATCTAGCCATGTTGGATAGAAGGAGAGGTGGTCTTTGGGGGGGTGGCCCCCCAAGGGGCTTCAATCACCTTGTTGAACTTGTTGCAGCAGAGTTTTCTTGAAGGAGCAGGGTTGTAGAGATTTCTCCAAGGATTTTTGAATGATTTTCTGGCGATTTTTCCGGATCTGTGGCGATTTTCCCGGATCCTTCTGTGTGTGTCCCCCTCCTTGAAATGCTTGGAGGGGACTCCTATTTATAGGCCTTTAGGTAGCCTTTAGGAGTGATTTATGAGCCTTTATGGTAATAAAGCTCATTAAGGGAGGAGTTACGAGTTTAATTGCTTTTTGTTTTGTAACTCCTGACCCTTGGATTTCATTGGCCGGAGGAGAGTCATGGGCATTTAATGGCCTTTAATCTCCATTATGTTAGGAGTTTCATGGCTTGAATGCCATGATTGCTTGGACTTGTAACTCCTGAACGGAGGCTTCTGATTGGGCCGTTCAAGATAATGGGTTAATGACCGCATTAACTTGCCATAAACGGGCCAATTGATTGCACTAAGTGGCCACCTCGGTAGCTGAAGAGTCGCGGGCCATGTTGCGTCTCTTGGAATTCCCTTTGCGTTGATCATCGATGGATCCTTATGTAAATCAACATCAGATGATCATGTAGTTTCAGACATTGGTTGATACCAGCGGGCCGGCAGCATCTGTCCAGTCGATTTCGCGATCGGGCGGGCAGAAAGTGCACTTTTTGGTTGTTCAGCTGGCGATCAACGAAGTTTTTGAAGTTCTTGGAAGGATTCCTGTGATCTTGGCGAATATCGGCGAATTTGGAGCCTCAAAAGTCTGAATCTGGAAAAATCACAGGGACAGAACAACTCGTCTCGCGAAAACGGACGAAACGGGGGGTCCCGGGGCGAAATCGGCGCCCCGGACCTCCCAGGGTCGCCGGCCCCATGGTCTCCGGCGACCATGCGCCCCGGACTAGTTTCATTATTAAAAAAAATCCAAAAATCCAAGTTTTGGAACCTTTTCCAAACTTGACCAAATTTTCGACCCTTGAACCTAAAAATCATGGTTTGAAATAAAATCAGGATTCAAAGATTTCCACCCTAGTCCTCCCTACCTTTTACCACCAAAATGGTTTTAGGTCAAAATTTGTGACCCTTGTGTCTTTAAACAAAAATTCTTTAAAAAAAACAAATGCGAGGAAGCGACATGCAGTTGATACTTGCAAAACCCAAAAATCAGAAGGATGCGAACCCCATTCGATACTTCCAAAACCTCAAAATCGCAAGGAAGCGACACCTCGTCGATACTTGCAAAATTTAAAAAAATCGTGGAGATGCAACATTTCAAGTCGATATCCACAAACCCAAAATTCAAACAAAAAAATCGAGGTCCAAAACACCTCAAAATTTCAAAAATTGTGGGGAAACGACATTCAATCAGTACCCCCAAAACAATATTTTTGAAAGCGAGGAAGCGGCATTCCATCGATACTCACAAAATTGGATGAGCAAGGATGTGACATTCCATCGATACTTGCAAAACCATCCAGCAGGGAAGCGACACTTAGTCGATACTTGCACCCAAATTCACGAGGAGGCGACATTCCATCGATACTCGCAATCGGATGAGCAAGGATGCGACATTCCATCGATACTTGCAAAACCATCCAGCAAGGAAGCGACACTTAGTCGATACTTGCACCCAAATTCGTGAGGAGGCGACATTCCATCGATACTCGCAACCGAATGAGCAAGGATGCAACATTCCATCGATACTTGTAAAACCATACAGCATGGAGGCGACACTTAGTCGATACTTGCACCCAAATTCACGAGGAGGCGACATTCCATCGATACTTGCAACCGAATGAGCGAGGAGGCGACATTCCATCGATACTTGCAAGACCATTCGGCACGGAGGCGACTTTTAGTCGATACTTGCATTTGTTAAAACCAAAACCTGGCTTTTACGCCAAAAACAAAAATCGGCTTTCACACCAAAAACAAAACCTGGCTTTTATGCCAAAAACCCGGCTTTCATGTCACAAAACAAAATATGGCTTTTATGCCAAAAAAAATCTCGGCTTTTACGCCAAAATATCAAAAACCCGGCTTTTAAGCCAAAAATCTAAAAATTTGGCTTTCATGCCAACAAAACAAAACTTGGTTTTCAAAAAATATGCCTTTCACGCCAACAAAACAAATCTCGGCTCCCATGCCACAAACAAATTTCGGCTTCCATGCCATAAACAAAACCGGCTTCTATGCCACAAAATTTTGGTTTTCACGCCATAAACCCAAATTTGGCTTTCATGCCATCACAAAATTCGGCTTTCATGCCATCCCAAATTTTGGATTTTACGCCACAAAATTTGGCTTTTGCGCCACAAAATTTCGCCTCTCATGCCATAAAACCAAATTTTGGCTTTTATGCCTCAAAATTCAGCTTTCATGTCATTTCAAAATTCGGCTTTCATGCCATCTCAAAACTCGGCTTTCAAGCCATAAAAAAACCAGGCTTTTTGCCACAAAATCTGGCTTTCATGCCAAAACAATCCTTTGACAAAAGATTTTCACAAAATGACAACCTTTTGGTCAAGTTTTCAAACAAACATTCTCATCCAACTTTTGCATATTTTCATAAAAAAGAACTTAAGTAAAAGGTATATAGAGTACCAAAAATGTTTTTACATGAAAGAAGAAAAGAGTTTGTTACAAAAATCAGGAGCTCAGTCTAACATGGTATTCGACCAAAGATTCAACTCCTCAAGCAGACTCTTGGCCTTAGCCTCCAAAACTTCCGAGCCACGCTTCTTCAAAATTTTTCCATAAAATGCAACAGAATGTCGCGACTCATCTTCAACACGGGGAAGTTCTTCCCAGAGAATCTACCATTGCTCGTATTCCTGAGTCTTCCTCTTGAGATTGCTGTCAGCCTCCTCAACCTGGCGAATCAGAGTCTCCTCTTTAGCACGAGCTTCCACAATGGAAGTCCATTTGGCAGTAGCTTGTTCCTCCAATAGCTCGAGACGCTGCCTGGCCTCGACGACCTCCCTATCAAGACGGCACAGGTCTTGTGTTAGCTCAATGATAGCCAACTCGGTGACATTCTTCTCCCGAACGAATTGCTTCCGAGTTCGCGATATCTCATTCAGTTCAAACTTAACCTCGCCGGAAGGCTTCAAAAACATCTCATTGAAAAAGTCACCATTTGGGAAGATTGTGGTCTTAATCCACTTGTTGCCCAGAGTGATGACTTCATCAACAAAATCCTTCGTACTTGCAATGTCTAGACTGACCTCTTTGCTATTAGCAAGGATGTCCTACACATGATTGATCATGTCGAAGCTAGCTTCCAAATTGCCAGAAGAGAGAGTTTCGACCCATGAGCTCAAGACTCTCTTCAACACTTTCTTTGCATACTGAAGAGACGGCTCGAATGAAGGCTCGCCCCTCTCCTTCGGTCGACTACCCGTGTCATGCCCTATTGGAGGAGTGATCATCAGACTCTTTCTAATCGTAGACACTGGCGAAGGAATCTCCTCAGAAGGTTTCACTCTTGCCGCATTGAAACTGGAAAAAGAAGTCCCTACTTAGGGATCAATTGCAGGCTTCCCCTGCTCTGCCCTGAGAAAAACAGAGGAACTTCTCCTATTACGTCACAACCTGCCAGCAAAAAAAAAAAAAGGGTATGAATATGATCATGTTGAAAAATCATTATCATTAGGGTTATTGCTACAGATACCTTTTTCGATAACCAGCGGAATACTTTCTGCCTCCATGAGTTCATCCGAAGCATCGTCAAAGGTTGCATCCATGGATGGCTCGAAGTTGTCGGAATCCTGTAGCAAGTCAGCTGATAAGAAAACAAGTAATATGATAGCAAATGGCGGTACAGACAAAAAGAAAATACAAAGAAGTCATACTAGGTGAAGATTCTGGAATCACTCCAAGTCCCTCGGTTCTTCTTCAAATGCCGCAATCAAATCTGTCACTGCCTCATTAGCTGAAACCTCACGCATCACCAAATCATCGTCTCCCACTGAAAAAGGGAGAGAAGGCAAATCAAAACAAGAAAATTTCAATAAAAGAAACGGATAGAGAAAAAAGAATCATACCTATACCAACGGTCTCTTCTTCTCGGCTCCTTTTTTCCAGAGGCTCATTAGCATCTCCTGACATCTCTTCAGCAATGGTGAGGGGGACTTCTAGATCAGGGGAGTCTTCGTGCCATCTTTTATTACGGCGCTGGCCTCTCATCCTCTTGCTTCTATGGGTCGGTTTGCTTGAAGTACCCGCCCCATTGTCAAAGTCAGGACCTTCACTTGACTCCTCACCGGATGGTTTGCTCTTCCCAGTGGACGCCTTGGAAGCCTTCATTCGTTCCGCTTACATCCAAGTGTCGATCTCGGCCTCCTCCTCCTCTAGTTATTTCAAGGCCTCACTAGGTATCTCTTGTACAACTCTTGATCTGATGATGTCCTGTTCACTGAGAAAGCCTATCTTGCGCTTCTCTCCAAAAAGGAAAGCCAAAACTTCCTCTCGTCAGACTTCATCTGATCTGCTAAGACCCTTCTTAGAAGAATTCTTGACATCGAGCTCCTTCTTGGAAAGCCCCCGGTACACCGAAAAGCTATCTACGAACCATTTTGTAAAGCCAACAGTCTGAAAAGTGGGCAACTTAGGATAGGAAATCATAGCAGTATTGTCCTCCGCACTGTAAAAGGTCCATGCAATCCTCCCGTCCAGCAAGCCTCCAAAACGCTTCACCATGCTCGAAGGCACTCCAACAACGCCTTGAGAGAAGCCCAACTGCAGCGCAAAATACGAGGGGACATACGGCTGGATGTTAACGAAAAGATGTCTACGGTACTGAAAGACCAAGATCGAATCCTAAAGGGGGGGGGGGTGAATAGGATGAGCTCTAAAAACCTAGACCAATTTTAATTCTTTTAACTTCTAAGACAATTAATTTAAGATGAAGATTAATTATCTTGTGAAAGATAGGAATCTCTAAGATAAGCATACACAAGGGATCACCAACTACAATCTTCAATCAACCAAAAGTAAATCATCCATGAAAAGAAGACAAAAAAATCAATCACCATGACAAGCACATTTATAGTGGTTCGGCCAAATTGCCTACATCCACTCCCGGTACACCTACCGGATTTCACTAACTCAATTAAGGTTTAGGATCACCTCAAACCTTACAATTCATCACTATGCTTTTCAAGGCTAAGCATAAACCTTAACAACTAGAACTTTTCTCTTAGAAAATATGCCTATGAATGCATGGATTAAGAGAACTATATGAGTGCAAAAGAGTGCCTCTTAATAGGCTAAATAGAAAATGAAAACCTCAACTTCTAGAAACATGCATATGAATGACAAAGTTCATGAAAAATGCATTTACTAGAAATTACTCTTTCTCTTTTGAAAAGATACAATCTTGAATGATGCAAAGATGATAATCAATGTTTGAGAAAGAGTGGATTGTCTAACACATGAGTTTAACAATGTGAACTAACTTGTTTTCAAAGAAGACAAACTAAAGTCTAACAAGTTGATGTTGAAACAAGAAAACATGTTCATGTGTAACAAAGACAATATGTTGTATTCATAAAGCATATGAGATTTCTAAAGTACTAAGCAAGTTATGAAGGACAGCATTTTAATAGAAAAGCATCTTGTTAATCATGCATTGAAGGAGATCAAAGATTTGAAACAAAACATGATTTTAAAAAGACTAGGATTAAAGAAAGCACACCCATTTGAAGATCAAAGGTTGAATTAATGGAATGGCTTCATAATCCCTTCAAAGATGCTCTTGAAAAGTTGCAAGTCCTTGGCCTCAAAAGTCCCTCCGAGATCAGCAACTTTTTTCAAACAAAAAGCCACTTTTTATAAAGAAAAAGTTCCCAACGGCTAGTCCCCTGTCGACCTGGTACAGGGCCGGGTCGACCGGGTACTCACAACGGCTAGAAATCAAACCGTTGGAGCTACAGAACCCTGTCGACCTGCAGTGTACCCGGTCGACCTGCCACACAGGCAGGTCGACCTGATGAAGCCTAGAAATTTGATTTTTTGGAGAAACTTGCAATATATAGGGCAACATTCCAGGGGACTTTGAGGCACATATCCAAGCATGAATTCATGACTGAAAGATGATGAAAACTGAATTTCTAAAGTCATGAAAACTCCAAATAAAAAAAATGATTTTAAAGATAGAAACTTTGTAAAGCTTGAATGATTTTTGAAATAAAAAACTCCATGATCTTAAGAGATAAAACTAAATTGAAAACTATGCATATCATATGATAAAAACAAAGATGAAGAAGGAGAAATATGCATGATGACCCTTAGAATAAGAACATGAAGGAATGAGAGGACAAGCTTATGAAAATGAATGCATCCTATCAAATTGCAACAAAACAAAAACTCTAACAGGTACACCATCGTACCAGCACATATGTTGAAAAGCCAACTCTTTTCTACGTTTGTCAGAGAATAGTGTCTTCTTGACCCTACCCTGGTGGAATAATGAGATACAAAAGTCAAAAGCCTTCTTCCGCAAATCCGGAGAAAGCCTCACTGAAGACTGCCCAATCTCGACGTCCCTGAACCGTCAGATGCTCAAATGGGCAGACAAAAGAGATTAAAAAATGGATGTTCCTCTAGCCAATCGAATCATAAAAGGGTCATCATCCTGCGCAACTCCGAATCAATGGAAGCCAGGACAGTGGTACACATACCACGAATAAAAATTATGGGCTGAGAATACCCTATTCATAGGGAGCCCAACCCTAGCCAGAAAACTAGCAGCCTGCAATTCGGGACACAAATAGGAGTAAAGAGTAGGCACCAAAACAAGCAGCTCTCCGAACGCCATCTGACAAGCTGGATAAATACAATGCTGCTTGATGTGAATTCCATCTCCTCCAGCAAAAACAGCCTCACTCAACCAGCGAGATCCCTCCGTAGCGCAATGTTAGAATAAATGGCACCTGTTCTCGTGAAAAAATCCTTTAAGTCTTCTCGTGTGACCGAAGTCTTCTTTGAACCTGAATTCTTAGCTCTGGCTTCCCGGGTTGTGCTATTAGAAGACTCTTTGTTGTCCAAAAAGTTGGGGAACAAGGAGCTAAAACTCCTCCAGCTGCTGGACTTGATTTTCGAGCCCTCCTTCTCCTTCAAAAAATTGTAGAAGGCGACAAGATGAAAGTACAAAATCCTGAACTCCTCAGACTGCTCCCCAAGGACGTTGTCAGTAGGCATGAACTCCTCATAGAGTTTGCCAAGGACAGGTAGCCCGATGATGGCACTCAATTCCATCAAAGAAAAACCAATCTCACCATTTGTAACAATGAAGGTGTTGGTTCGCGGAGGGAATGACTCTAACATAGCCATGAAGGCTTCATCGGAAAAAACCACGGTTTTCCAAAAAGCGTGAACCGCGTCGAAGATCTCGGTCTCCTTCAGAATGGCCCCGCCAACCTGCAGGACGTGATCAGTCCATGACTCCCAGCTTGAGTCAGCACTGAAATGGCCAAGAAGTTGAAAAGGCTTCACCCAATTGCTGCCATCACCCCGGAAAATCCCAAGGCCCACGGTTCTCAAACCAACCGACAAATGATCAGAACCTTGGAAGCCGCTGGCTGGCATCAACATGTCCATACGGACAGGCGACTTCTCGGCATATCTCGAAGGGCCGCCAACAAAAACCCCAGTCTTGATCACATTAGTCCTCTTCACCTAGCTTTGAGGATCTTCCCTCTCAGGGCGTGTGGGAGAAAGGCTCGAGATAGTGCGATCGAAGGTCGACTGGGGTAGAAATAGTTCTCTCCTCACCATCTGTCGTGTAAGAGAACTAAAAACACCTTCTTTGGTACGTCAGGTCATCAAGGACTGCATCACCAAAGAAGAAGGTAGGCTTGGGCACAATGCTCGGATCGTCCTTGACCCAAGGACGGTTGCTTACCATAATCTTGTAAAATTCCTCATCCTTGAGAACGATCAATTGTTGTCTCATCTCATTACGGTTGAGGGAGTCGTACTCTTCCAAGTTCCTCTCAACATACTGGACCATCTCCTAAGCCTGTTGTATGGCCGCATTAGGAGATCTGGCAGACCGACGAGGTGCTTCAGTAACAGACCCCTTACCCTTGTTCGTTCTGGAGGAACTACCTGCAAATGCTGGAAAAGAAAAAAATCATTCATCGAAATGACAGAATTTTGCTAAAAAATTCTATCGAAGTTTTGGCATGATTCCGGCACAATTTCGAAGAAAAAGGAAGCACCCCGAAAAAGATAAGAAGCTTGAAGATGAGCTCATAGTCAATGGAGCATTTTCAAAGAAGACTTGAACTCAAACATTGTTGCGAGATCATGATAGTCTTCTCGAATCTCCACAAGCTTGAAGAAGGGCTCAACATTGCTGCGAGCTCCAGACTCCAAAAACTTGTAAAGCTCCTCAAATGCCTCGTAAGACTAAGAAAGGGCTTAACATTACTGCGAGCTCCAAATCCCAAAACTTGCAGGAGACTTTCAGGTATGCATTATCATGTTTCCAATCCAACTTACCAAAAATCATGCATAGAAAGAAAGTTGTCATGCATTAGATACTAGGAAACCCTTGACCAAAGTTTGACCAATTCCAACCCAATTTGGTCAAAACAAATCAAACTTTGTCCAAGTCAAAATTCATGTTGACTTGACCTAGAAATACAAGCCTTTTGCTTGATGCTTAAAAAAATGCATAAACATCTTGATTTGCATGAACCGCATTATAATGGTGAGAGACAAAAAAAAAATAAAAAATAAAAAATAAAAACATAAAGAAAGAAACTCTTCCAAAAAAAAAAAAAAAAAAAAAAGAGGATTGGCCCACGGGAGAGCAAATGGTTTTCCAATCCAAACAAGGCTCAAACATTTCTGCGAGCACTTAGTCCGAACGAGAAGGAACCATAATTTCTCAAATTTGAATCCAAAAATGACGGAAGTTTTTTTTTTTTTTTTTTGAACGGTTTTGATTGAATTCATCAAAGAGAGCAAGTGGTGTTCCAATCCGAACATAGGCTCAAACATTTCTGCGAGCGCTAAATCCGAAAAGGAGAGAACCAAGATTTCTCAAATTTGAATTCAAAATGACGGAGGTTTTTTTATCAAAATTGAATTCATCAAAGAGAGCAAATGGTGCTCCAATCCAAATAAAGGCTCAAACATTTCTGCGATCACTAAATTCGAAAAGGAGAGAACCAGGATTTCTCAAATCTGAGCTCAAAAGTTTTTTTTTTTAAAGGGTTTTTTTAAAAGGATTTTTTGAAGATTTCTTTTTAAAGATTAGACATAGGTCTCCAATTCGGTCTTATGAAACCTTAGTAGATAGATCAACCCCCAAGTAAGGGTAGGATTACTTAATGAACCGGTTTGAAGGACCATTGCCTCGAACAGTTTAGCTTCCTCCACACTCTGGACACGACTTTTCTTAGATCCACTTTGGTCAAAGATCGCAATTGGTGCAACCTTAGTGGGTTTTGAACTTTTTTTTTATATTTCTAATGGACTCATCAAAGAGAGCGAATGGTGTTCCAATCCGAATAAAGGCTCAAACATTTCTGCGAGCACTAAACCCGAAAAGGAAGAAACCAAAGTTTCTCAAATCTGAATCCAAAAAAATATTTTTTTTTCTTGAAAGAGTTTTTTTTTTAAATCCTTATCGGATTCATCAAAGAGAAAAGATGGCCCATTCCCCGATAAGAACAATAGCTACGAACATTTCTGCGAGTTATCAAGTTCGAAGAGGAGAGGATCAAAGTTTCTTAAAATTAAATCCAGAAAAGAGAAATCAGATATTTTTTTTGTTTTTTTTTTCCGAAATGAGGAAGAATGTAAATAAATTCAAAGGTAGAAATTTCCAAAAATCCCATCTCATATTTTTTTTTAGATGCAAGATCCCACATAGGCCACCAACTAAAAAGGAGCCTAAGAATTCAAGCATCGCGTTCTCAAACGAACGAGTCCCACCGGGTGTGCCAACTTGATGGGGGCTCCGACCTTTCATCCTCTCCTTCCCGCCCCTGGGGCTGTCGGGAGTATGGCGAAGGAGGAAAAGCGAGTCATCGACATTTTTTGTGAGGGTATCCCAGATTTTCTATTCTACTTGGAATTTGAAGTGGTGATCCGGAGATTCACCTTCACAAGTAAAAAGGAAATCAATTCTTCCTTTTAACTTTCCATTGCACATATATTTTAAGAAAGAGAGATAATTTTTGAATGCCATGAGAGGCGATTTCATTTTGTTTGCCGTGACAGGCGATTTTTGTTTGCCGTGAAAGGCGGTTTTGTGTCGTGAAAGGCGATTTGTGCCGTAGAAGGCGATTTACAAATCTCATCAATGAAGAAAGACAAGAAATTTGATTTTTTTATCTCTTTACAAAGAATACAAAATGCAATAGAAAGTAAGAAAAGGTATCTGACTTCTCAGGAGATTGTGGGGACTCGTTCAGATCTACGGTCGCAAGTCATGTATGGACTTCGCCATCGTCTTTCAGATGAGAATGCTTGATGCTTTAATTCTTTGGCTTGGCTTGGACCTTAGTTTTTTAGAGGATAAAGACCAACGGGAGGTCCTATATCCAATGAAAAAGCAAGTAAACGAGCTGAAGAACCGCGTTTAGGCCATGTTGGATAGAAAGAGAGAGGAGACCTTGGGGGGATGGCCCCCCAAGGGACTCGATCACCTTGTGGTGTTTCTTTTGAAGTAGAGTAGCAGGATTTCTTCAGAGTTCTTCCTTGCTTATGAGTATGGATCTCTCTCTCTCTCTCTCTCTATGTGTGTGTCTGCGTATGTCTCTATATCCATGTGTGTATGTCCGTGGATCTATTGAAATGACCCCTTTTTATAGGCTCTTGGTAGCCACAGGGTGATTTATGGGATTGATGACTCATGATGAGAGAATTGATAGCATTGATGCTCCATGATGGGAGGAATTACAAGTTTTTATTTCTTGATTTGTAACTCCTATTTCTTGGCTTCTGATTGGCCGGTGGAGAATGATGGGCATTTAATCGCCCTTAATCTCCATGATGAGGTGAGTTTCATGGTTTTAATGCCATGATTACTTGAATTTGTAACTCCCATTTGCTTGATTTTGATTGGACCGTCCAAAATAACGGGTTAATGACCGCATTAAGTTGTCATAAACGGGTCAATTAATTGCATTAAGTGGTTGCCAAGGCATTTGAAGAGTCGCGGGCCGTGCTGCGTCTTTTGGGATTCTTCTTGTGAAGATCGTTGATGGATCCACATGTTATTTGATGTCGGATGGCGATGCAACTTCAGGCATTAATTGGTATCAGTGGGCCGGTGACATCTGTTTTGTAGATTTCTCGATCGGTCGGACAGAAAGCGTACTTTCTTGGTCAGCCGGCTGACGATCTTGGAGCGATCAATGATGATTTCATGCTTTTGACGGCGGATCCGAGATGTTGACGAAGATCAGTTGATTTCGAGCATAAAAAATCAAATTTTCAGAAAACCACAGGGGCTGGAACTCCTGAAACGTGGTAAAGGCGGAAAACGGGCCACTCGGCGACAAATCCGGAAACCCGGATTTCCATTGTCGCCGGCGACCATGGGCCAAGGCCGCCAGCAACGATAGGTCGTGGTCGCCGGATTGTTCCCCTTCCGGTTGCCGTTTCTCGGCCGTTTTTCGATCTTTTTTATGTTTTTTTCTCCTGTATTTTTCTTGACATTTCTCCTCATTTACTAGCTTGATTCTCCTAAAGAAAACCTAATGAGAAGCCGTGCAAATCGGAGCACAAAGTTTCCTATTTTTTGAAAAGCCAAAGACTTTGTAGCCGATTTTCCGTCAAGAGTAGAAACTAGGTCAAACGATGTCGGAATGACCTGAAATTTGAGGTGAAGCCTCCTGAGCAGTAGATAGGACCAGCCATGGGTTTTTATTTGAGTTTTGAAGCCGTTTGGGGTCCCGTCGCCAGTAGGCTTGATTTTGTCGCGGAGAAGATTTCGCGCTCTGATGTACGGTTAACCGATGTCCAATTGACTTGAAATTTGACAGAGAGCCTATTGGAGTCATTTTGAGACGATCCGTTGGCTCTGTTTTGGATGTCATGGTTCCGGGGTGCTCCACCGCCGGTAGCCTTGATTTTATTTCAGAGTATCAAAGTCGGGTCAAACGTTGTCGGAATGACCTGAAATTTGACGTGCAGCCCTTTAGAAGCATGTTGAAGCCACCCAAGTGCTCTGTTTGATGAGTGATGGCCTAGATAGTTCTCGCCACCGAGAGGCTTGGTTTTACTTCTCGCGGGTTGATGGAGAGTCAAACGTCGTTGATTTGACTTGAGATTTGGTATTGAGCCCTTTCGAGGTATTTTGAGACCATCCGTAGGCTCTGATTGAAGTTTTGATGTCTTCGACGCCGTCGCCGCCATGAGCGTCTGTTCAGCTGTCGGAGGAGTGAAGTTATGCCAAATGATGTTGGAATGACCCGAAACTTCATGTGAACTCCTCTTTTGGTTGTCTTGAAGGATCTTGCAATTTTTGTTTGATTCTGACAAGATCTGATGGTTGGAGTAGCATTGCCTGTTTGTAATAGGATGCAGCTTCACGTGGCTTCTTGATGTTGAAGAGGCAAAGTGACATTTTTGGTGTCAACAAATGCCCCCTCGAGGTACAGCGACAAGTAGCTTTTGTAGTCGATGTGCCTCGAAGAGAAACTTGAAGGAGAGCTTCTGAATTGACCAAGAGTCCTTGAGCATTTTTTTTTCTTGATAGCCTTTTGAGTTTCCAAGGGGATTTTATTGTAGTGAGAGGGATCACATACCATCTCAAGGAAAAGTTTTGAAAATGACATGAGGGAGTTGGATTTTAGGTTTTCCTTTTGACCTTAAGAACCTAAGGGTTGTATGTGGCGCATTAGGCGGTCAAGAGGGGATTTTGGTTTTTTGACGTTGTGACCTAACAAGCTGTATGTGGCAGGTTAGGGGGTCGGGGTTTGATTTTTTATTTTGACCTTGTGACCCAACAAGCTGTATGTGGCAAATTAGGGGGTCGGATTTGGTTTTGACCTTGTGACCTAACAAGTTGTATGTGGCGAGCCAGGGGGCCAGGATTTGATTTTTTGGTTTTGGCCTTGTGACCTAAGAAGCTATATGTAGCAAGTTAGGGGACCAGAGTTTGGTTTTTCTGGAATGTCAATTTCAAGATTTTGGCTTAATTTGGTTCATGAGGTTGGATGGTTTGGTTTTTTGGAAACTCATGAGGCTTTTTTTTTATGGCTCAATCGACTCAAGAGATGCATGGAACCATTTTGTATGCTTTGGCAAAGGGGGTTTTTGTTAGGAAGCCCCTTTTAGTGCCTAGGTGGCCAAACCTGACTCATGTGGGCTAACCCATGGGATCTTAAGCTTTGGAGATGGCTTAGATCTCATGTGGTGTCATTTTGTAAAGGATATCTAAAAATATCTCTTGTAGGTAGAGAATATCTAAAAATATCTTTACTTGGAGAGAATCTCTCATGTTTCCTTGTTTTTTGGAGAGATTTTTCTCAAAGTATCTTTCTTTGAAGAGAATATTTCTCATTCCCTTTCTTTTGGGAAAGTTGCTAGTTTTTAGCACTTACCTCCTTGGTTTTCTCCTTGTTTCCTCTTTTGGTTTGCTCACCTCTGTAAAAGAAAGGGAGGTTGGATCTCTTGCCCTTATCGCTTTCTTTTTGCAAAAGTCTTCAA
This sequence comes from Cinnamomum chago, assembly GCA_038049695.1. Classification (NCBI taxonomy): domain Eukaryota; kingdom Viridiplantae; phylum Streptophyta; class Magnoliopsida; order Laurales; family Lauraceae; genus Cinnamomum; species Cinnamomum chago. The sequence goes on from CP142451.1 coordinate 67,475,654, forward strand.
GAGTGCTCCAAGTGTCGCGACCCCGAAACGGATCCCTGGGCCCGCGACGTGTTGTTTCTAAGATTGTTATGTTTTTCCACAGGTTCCCCGGTGAGGATTCCCGAAGCACGCAGAATCTGTCTCACACGATCAAGTTTAAGGAAGCGTGTAGCAAAGCACATCACGATGAGCACCAATAAATCCTTAAGTGTTATGATAAATAATAACAAGACATAGTATCAAAAGAAAGGAGTTAACATTCCCATCAGAATTCAAGTTACGAGACTAGACAAGGTAAGTTAAGTTTAGTTACATCCCATAAGAGGCCAACAAAGGCCAATACAATTCTCAAAACAATAAAGGAACCCCATGACAAAAATTGGCGAAACTCAAGAACCCGCCCGACGTCTAGTTGACATCGTCGGGTTGCCACTCTCTAACTGGGGTTGGCTCAAAAGCCTCCTCCGGACGCTCCTCCTCAAAGGCAACGTCTCCTGCATCTGGTCACCGACAAACAAGGATCAAACACAACGGTTTGGCAGGTAATCAATTTAGGCATGAGCATGAAAGTAGTAACGTTTAAAAAAACATATAAAGACTAACGTACGTTTCAAAATACAAGCGAAACTAACATGCATACTTATATATCATGAATAGTTACAATCCACAAAGAGCCCATCCTTTCTTTATCATTTATAATGAAAAGAGCAAGCACGCACGACAAGCACGATATACATAATATAATCATGACACGATTCCCACATATACGGGGATTCCAGCCGCGGAACCGGACACGCACGATGTGTAATAAATACACGACCAGTCTGCAGACAGTCCACATGTTTAAGGACCCCCAGACAGTGGATCAAACTGAAAGGGCAGTCCAAGCTCAGTGGCGTTCACTTAGATTCATGAATGCACAAAACACGCGAAACACGGTCTAGACATGTCGAGATAAAAAGAGGGAAAATCACTTATCAAAACACAACAAACATGACTAGCAAAAGGCATAATTAATATGCATAACACGCTTAGGAAGTGCTCCCCTTTTTCTTAAAACAATTCTTCAAAACGAGCTTGTACTTAAACTTTCAAAACGAGTACACAATGATATTCATCGTGTCAAAAACCAAAGCACGAACACAAAGCCTATCAAGCACATGTAAGGACCCTTGGTTGATCCTTATGTCACCGAAGCCCCAAAAGTTGGAATTAAAAATAGAATTGGTGCCCCGGAAGTTCAAAGACATCTCAGGTTCGAGTGAACAATATCACGCTAAAGGTCACTTAACATGTTCTAGTTTTCATTCTTGCAAAACTTCTTCAAAACAAGCATATTGTCAATTTCGGTCAGCTTGCGATCAGCTGCCGGCTAGCTGAAATGGAACCTGGCGGCTAGCCGTAAGCTGACCGTAGGGCTGACCGCTGAAAACCCAGGTCTGATGCAGCTCTCTAGAAAAGGAACCGTAGTGATATCAGTTGGCTTACGGTTAGCCGAAATGGAAACAGGCGGCTAGCCGTAAGCTGACCGTAGGGCTGACCGCTGAACCCTAATGCAGAAGCCAGCTACTGGAAAAGGAACCGCCGAACTCGGTCATCTCGCGGTTAGCCGAAATGGGAATTTTGGCTAGCCGCCAACTGACCCGCGGCTGGCCGAAACTGCACGGGCAGTGCAGTTCAGTTTAGATTTTTACATTTTCTTCTTCCCTTCTTCTGGTTTCTCATTCAACCTGCACTACCCTGAGCCTACATGCTCTCCAAGGGATAAAACATACATTTTTCATAATTTCAAACGTTCAATCCAAGGAAAACATGATCATGAAGCTTATAAACATGTTCATATGCAAAATTTCTAGGATAACAATGAAACCTAAAATACACATACAACAATGATCGTATAGAGATTACTTGCCTTTGCCCAAAAGCTAAACAATCCTCTTCAAGCACTTCACTCAAGCTATTCCAACACTACAAGAATCCCAAGGGAAAAATCCACTCAAACTCAACAAAAATGAAAACAAAGAACCCATTTTTACAAAAGGGATTGTAAACATGCAAAACAAGATTTTTAGGGAACTTAAAGACTTCATTAAGAAGATGGGTTGGAGCTCTTACCTAGAATAGGTCAAACAAAGAGGAATGAAGACAATGGAGAGCTTGTTCACTTCTAACTTTCAAGAGAAGGACATCAATAAAGAGCTTGAGATGAGAGGAAGGAGATGATGGCCTTAGAATTCCATTTGTAGACTTCTAGCTTGATCATGCAAGGTGAGGAAGATGGGAGAAAAGAGGGTTTTCTCTCCTTTGGCTGCTCTAGGGTTTGGTTTTAGAATGAAAAGAATAAAGGAGGGAAAAAGAAAGGAGTTGACCTTAAAGCACTTGCAAGTGGGACCCAATGAACTTGAACCTTGTATTGACAAAAACACGATCTTGCGGGCCTCGGATGACTTCGACGAAGAAGGATAAAACGATCCTCAAAATATATAGTTTCCAAAAAGTATATTTTTTACATGGTTTTGAGATCTCGAAATTTGTGTCCAGATTTGCGTATAAAAGACAACTTTACCCTTTTTGGGCCAGAACTTGGGTTTTCTTTTTTTTGGGCTCTAAACATGAATGGGCTGAAAACGAAAGTTGTAACACATAGTAATATCATTCAAATGAAATCAAAATCACAATTACACGGAAACCGACACGATCCTCTCAAGCTTACACATGCACTCAGGCCTTCCTGAGTGTGTCTGACTAATACTAAACGTTCTCAAAATTCCCAAAGCTATGTCCAAAACTAAACTAATTATTCTAACCCAGCGACAACTAAACCCACTTAGGACTAAACACACACTAATCGCACAATAATCGAAATAGTCTTGGTCGGGGTCTAACATCCTCCACCCCTTAGGATATTTGGTCCACCAAATAAAACAAACAATTACCTCCGGTAAAAGCTGTGGATACTTCCTCTGCACTTGCTCTCTCAATTCCCAGGTGGCTTCTTCTGGCTCGTGATTTTCCCAAAGTACCTTGACCTAATGAATAGTCCGGTTTCTCAATTCTTGCTCTTTGGTCTCGATGATCTTGATCGGTCTTTCCACATACGAGGCATCTTCCCGAATCTCCAAAGGTTCATGCTGTAGTATATGTGTGAGAACCCGACCCCTAATCTCTTGGATTAGTGTTGTTTTATTTATGGATTAGTTTCTTTCAGTGGGATTAGTATTTGTTGGGTTGAGTTTGTGAGATAGAATGGGTTTTCTTCTAGTTTTGGGCTTTTGAGCGCTTTGGTAGCTTGTGGGGCCCTTTGGGGGTTCCCTTTTCGGCTTTGCATTTACTTGTGAGATTTTTCCGATTTTTTTCGTATTGTGTTTTTGGCCCGTTGCATTCATCTTGAGGAATCCTACAACTTTCATGTTGGCCCCGTATCCATTTGAGAACCCGAAACCCGATTTCTTGGCCTTGAGGGCAAAACAGTCTTTGCACACCAAATCTGTACCCAAAAACTTGATATTCCCGAAACCCGCGAAACATATACTTTTTGGAAACTAGATATTTCGACGATCATTTCTTCCTTCTTCGTCGAATTCATCCGAGGTCCCGAATTAGATGATTTCAGCCAAACTAGTCCCTTAAGTTGTGGGACCCAACCTCCTTTGTTAACATAAGAGAACCCACCCCCTTCATTGCATCCCATTCCCCATTTTTCCAGCACAGCCAGCTGAACCTAGGGTTCCTTGTGCTTTTCTTCTTCTTCTTGCTTCTTCATCTCCAAGCCACACCAAGAGTTCATCAATCAAGAAATGGAGACCATCTTCTTCTTCCTCTTCACCATGGCTCCCTATTGATACCATTTTTGGAGAAATCTTCCCATATTGAGACCCTCCTTGAGCTTGTTCTTCTCATTTGGAAGTCAACCAAGTAAGTGATTATTCCCATCTTCTAGATTTGTTGTCTCCTAGACCTTGAGAAGCTACATTTGCATTATTGTTGGTTCATTCATTTTCATTCTTGGTTTAACCCATTTTAGGGTTTGTTTTGGGGGTTTTTGTAGAGATTGTGGATCTTGAGCTTGAGAGGTGATTAGGAGCTTGATTTGCTTGATTAGAGTCAAAGGCAAGTGGATGAATGGATTGTTTTGATTATTAACATGTTTTGTGAGAAAAATCTTGTTTCATTAAGGGTTTTGGTGATTTTAGTAGTTGTCTTCACTATGATTAATATTGATTTCGAAATGTGCTTATTGATGAGTTTATTTCCCTCTTGTTCATGCTTGGAAAATGTATGCATCATATTGTCAAGGTTTCAAATGGTTTCACATGAATGAGTTTTCTCCACCTTGAGAATTGTTGTGAATGGAAAGAATGGAAAGGGAGAAACTTGAAATGAGGAGCTCTTTAGCTCATATTATTGTCTTGGAAACATGTATTTTAGCCTTCTTGTTTATAGTTCTATGTGATTGTTTAAGTGTTGGAAGGGAAAGGAAAAAGGAAGAGAAAGAGGACAACTGAACTGGTCCGGAATCCATTTCTGGACCGTTCGCTTGAGCGACCATGACACTTCGCTCGAGCGAACTGTCCAGGAAAGGATTCGGGCATTTCCAGTAGCTTGGTCGCTCGAACGCATTTAAATAACTGCTCGACCGATGAGTTCGCTCGAGCGAACTCTTCGATTCGCTCGAGCGATGCGGTCTGCCTGGCATAAGCCACGTTGGGATAACGTTGAACTGTTTTAATGCACTGAGACAGAAATTTGTGAAATTTGATATTGTTTTTTTTTTTGAAACCTTTGGGCTTTCTATGAGTCCTAGGGGTATATACCTTAGTGTTAAGACCAATTATACCCTAATCTAAGGTCTCTAAGACTAGGGAACTAAAAAGAAAGAATGGTGATGATCTAGGCACTAATTCTCGGTTTTAGGTGGGACCTTGGCTACCCTTTTTGGACTGTCGGACCATGTGTGAGAATGTCTTGAGCCGACACGCCTCACGGTTGGTTCGGTGGCATCGAAGTTCAATCCATTTCAATCTTGAACGGGATGGAACGACGCGATATCTTCTTTATATCTAAACACGAGCCTTTCCTTGGTTATCGCGAATTCTATTCCTTTCGGTGACTGAATAGGTTGCTCGATGTTTCCGGATTAATGTCATGCCTAGGATGGACCGTTTATAATCTTGATTCTTGCTATTGTAACATCTAGTACTACCCATAAGCTCATGTTAAGATTTTAAAATAGTAAAAGTGCATAAGGAGCCCGGAATGTCTTCAAACTCAAGGAGTACCAAGTAATTGTTATAATCGACATACGGGACCCCTATTCACTTAAATAGATCTTGAAATCAATATTCTTCCCGAAATGGTATAGTGCATTATATTTCCTCATTTCCCGAGATTTGCATCACATGACTTGTTTCCCGAAAGCATTGAAGTTACACTAGTAACAGTTATTTGTCCCGAAATGTATTGCCCGATATGAAGTGACAGTGTGCCCTTGAGCACCCCCGTTTTACCCGTTTATTTATTGTACTTGATTTACTTGCATATGTCCCGATTTGTTATTTGACCTTTGAGTCGGCATCACTAAGCTTGGATACCTTGTCGGTTTGATCCACCGACTTGGAAATCCCTCTCCCGTCCCGCCAGCTGCAGTTTGGATCCCGATACTCGGTTATTACCGTGGTCCCGTCCCGATACCCGGTTCGCTACCGTGGTCCCGTTCCCGTATATTTATATTGTATATATGATTTACGTTGAGTCTCCTCACCTTGTGTGACTGAGACCAACGTCCCGTTATACTCTTGTCACTTCGGTGATAGAGGACTTAGCTTCTTGTGATTGCCATCTTGCCAGTTCCCGATTCCTTGGATACCCGACATGTTTTATATTGCTTACTTGCTTTCCGATAAATGATTCGTTTCCTTTATGAAAGTTGTTATTTAAACAAGTGTTAATATTCTCCAATGTAAATTCAGTTATTATTATATTGTCTTCTGTTCTTTGTACCCGCACATGTTTTAAATGAATGCCGGTTGGGTGAATACCCATGCTTTTACATATGTTTCAAACGATCAATGATTTTGCTAGATTTATGTGATTACACATGTTTTAAATGAATACCCGATCCGTTAAATATCCATGCTTTGAAATATGTTTCAAATGACACTTGTTTGCTAGATCCCTACGTTTATACCTGTTTTAAACGATATCCGGTTTGTTAAATACCCATGCGTTGTAATATGTTTAAATGAACACTAGTTTTGTCAGATTTCTTTGGTTACACCTGTTTAAATGAACACTCGATTTGTTAAATATCCGTATTTCTACATAAGTTTCAAATGGACATTGGTTTTGCTAGATTGCTATGAATACCGGGTTTGTTGTATACTTATGTTTTTACTTAAGTTTCAAATGAACGTTGTTTTGCCATACCGCTATATTTATACATGTTTTAGACTAACACCCGATTGTCAAATATCTATGATTATAGATGATGTAAATGAACACATGTTTTAGTAGATATTCATGTTTTACCCAAGCTTGAAATGAATACAGGTTTTCCCGAGATTCCCGACTTTACACCCGTCTAATTATATGCAGCATTTGATCGAATAGCATGATTTATCTTATGTTTTAATTCTTCAGTATATTTGTTATCTTTTCATCCACTTGCCAGACCGTCGTGTCTGACCCACTACTTTTGGTACTCAGGTTCAGATTTCTTCGCCCCGAGTTGAGTGTTTTGTTGGCTGTGGAGCCATGCCTTGCAGGTTGGTTTGTCGGCGATGTCATGTAGACATTGAGCTTGACATCGGAGCTACGTCACATTTGGGTAGTAGTTTATAGCTTATTGTTGTTTGGCTTTTATTAGCCTTTTTCTTGGGATTCTTAATTAATGTACATTGATAATTGTAACTTGAACATATTTGGGAATGTAATATCCTGTTACTGTCAGCTCTGTAATTTATTGTGATGGTTACTCCAGTCTGATATGATTCTTGATATAATAGCTATGTGCTAAAGGTTGAGTGCGACGCGGAATCCGATGGCCACGGACTTTGGGTCGTAACGCCACAAATGCTTCCGCAAAATATTCAGAATGTGTTGTCTTCACACACGCGGATCCTGGGAGAAGTAAAATACATTTATGCTTTAATCCCATTTCCCGCCCTCGAGGTTCTGGTTCGGGGGCGTGACAATATGTGAAGGACTAGAAACATATTTCTTGAGCATAGAAACATGAAATACATTGTGCACCCCGGAGAGTTCCGGCGGTAGCGTAAGTCTATAAGCGACATCTCCAATCTTGCTCAAAATCTCATACGGACCAATAAACCGTCTAGACAATTTGCCCTTCTGACCGAATCTCAAAGTCCCTCTAACTGGTGAGATCTTCAAAAACACTTTGTCACCCACTTGAAACTGCAATTCTCTTCGGCGAGTATCTGCATAACTCTTCTGCATACTTCGGGCGATCTTCAAACGTTCTTGAATCAGCTTGACCTTGTCACTTATCTCTCCAACTAACGTCCGTCCATGGAAACTACGCTCACCGACTTCTTCACAGCAAACCGGAGTTTTACATCTCCTACCATAAAGTGCCTCAAAAGGTGTCATACCGATGCTAGAGTGGTAACTATTGTTATAAGCAAATTCACAAAGTGGTAAGCACTCGTCCCACTGAACCTTGAAATCCAATACACAAGCATGCAACATGTCTTCGAGAGTCTTATTGTCCTTTCTAACTGACCATCGGTCTGAGGATGATATGCCGTGCTGAACTGGAGTTTGGTACCCATCGACTCATGAAGAGTTTTCCAAAACTTTGAAACAAACCTACTGTCTCTGTCTGAAGTAATGGAGACGGGTTGTTCATGTTTACTAACAATCTCATCAACAAATACTTTTGCAAGCGGTGCCATATGCATCATGTTCCCTGTCTTCATCGGAATGAAATGAGCAGACTTTGTCAGACGATCTACAATAATCCAAATTGCATTATTTCCCTTCTTGGTATTCGGTAAACCGGAAACGAAATCCATGGTGATGTGCTCCCATTTCCACTCCGGAATCTCCAACGGTTGTAACAAACCTGGGGGCTTTTGGTGCTCTGCCTTAATCAACTGACAAGTTAGACAACGAGACACAAAAGCTGCTATCTCTCTCTTCATGTTGTTCCACCAAAATCTATTCTTCAAATTGTGGTACATCTTCGTGCTACCCGGATGCATAGAATATCTCGTGTTGTGAGCTTCATTCATTATTTCCCTCTTCAAGTCATCCACATTTGGCACACACAACCGGTCACGGAAATACAATATCTCATTCACCATCTTGAAATCTAGACATTCTGTAATACGTCCTACTATCTTAGCCAAGTCTGGGTCTTGCAACTGATTTTCCTTGATCTTCTGGATGAAGGTAGGTTCTGATACTGTCATATTTGCTAACATCGCACCCAATTTCAGGGTTTGCACTTCTACACCCAACTCTTCAAACTGCTGTAAGACACCAATTCCTCTTAAACTGGCCATGACCACTGATTTCCTACTCAAAGCATCAGCTACAACATTCACTTTGCCTGGATGATATTTGATTGGAAAGTCATAATCCTTGATATACTCCATCCACCGTCTCTGTCTCATATTTAAATCCTTCTGCGAGAACAAATATTGTAAGCTTTGGTGATCTTAATGGACTTCAAATTTCTCTCCGTAGAGATAATGTCTCCACATCTTCAAAGCAAAAACAACTGCTGCCAATTCCAAGTCATGAGTTGCATAGTTCTTCTCATGGTCCTTCAACTGTCTCAAGCCATAAGCAATCAGCTTGCCATCTTGCATCAATACACAACCTAGTCCCACATTCGAAGCATCTGTATAAACAATAAATCCGTCGTTGCCCGAGGGTAATGTAAGGATTGGGGCGGTGGTTAACCTTCCTTTCAGCTCTTGAAAACTTGTTTCACACTGTTCGGTCCAAACAAATGGGACATTCTTCCTGGTCAATTTTGTCAACGGTGCTGCAATGGACGAAAAACCTTGGACAAATCTTCTGTAATAGCCTGCTAACCCCAAAAAGCTTCTGATTTTTGTCACACTGCTTGGCCTCACCCAACTAACAACTGCCTCTATCTTGGCTGGATCAACTGCTAAACCTTCCCTGGAGATGATGTGGCCTAGAAAAGCAACTTGCTCTAACCAGAATTCACACTTACTGACTTTTGCATAAAGCTGGTTGTCCCTTAAAAGCTGCAACGCTGTCCTCAAATGTTCTTCATGCTCCTTCTTACTCTTGGAATACACCAGGACATCATTAATGAATACAACCGTAGAGTGATCCAAATAGGGTGCAAAGACTTTGTTCATAAGAGCCATAAAGACTGCGGGTGCATTCGTCAAACCAAAGGGCATCACTAAGAACTCGTAGTGCCCATACCTTGTTCTAAAAGCCGTTCTCTGAACATCTGAGTCTCTAACTCTCAACTGATGGTACCCTGACCTCAAGTCTATCTTGGAAAAATAGGCCGCTCCTTGCAATTGATCAAATAATTCGTCTATCCTTGGCAATGGATACTTGTTCTTCACGGTCACATGGTTCAACTTCCTGTAGTCGATGCACATTCTCAAACTTCCATCCTTCTTTTTCACAAACAACACTGGTGCTCCCCAAGGTGAAACACTTGGCCTAATAAAGCATTTGCTCATCAAATCCTGCAACTGGAGTTTTAGTTCACTCATTTCTGCTGGAGCCATTCCGTATGGTGCAATCGAGATCGAAGCCATCCCTGGAAGGAGCTCAATTGTGAACTCAACTTCTCTGATTGGTGGTAAACCCAGGATTTCTTCTGGAAAAACATCCAGAAATTCACACACAATGGGGATATCCTCCACCCCTTGGAACTGTTTATCCTCCGTGATAAACGCAATAAATGCCTGACACCCACTCTGAACTAATCTGCTTGCCTTCAAAACTGAAATAAACCCTGCCTGAGTTTGTCTCCTGTTCCCCTGAAATATCAATTCTGCCTGTGGTCCTTGGAATTTGAATGTTATGGTTTTACTAAAACAATCCATGGTAGCATGATATGCTTCTAACCAATCCATGCCTAAGATGACATTAAAATCATGCATGTCTAAAACAATGAGGTTGGCCGGTAAATTAACATCTCCTAACAAAACCGTACAGCTAGGATAATAGGTTCTACACACAACTTGTTTTCCTACTGGAGTGGTTACTACTAGAATGTAATCCAATTCACTACATGGTGCATCAATCATTTTAGCAAAACTAGGGGATGAAAAGGAATGCGTGGATCCAGGGTCAAACAAAATCTGGGCTTCTACCCCACAAACAAGAAGTTTACCTTCTACCACGTCTCCTGCAGCTTCAGCATCTGCGCGGTTGAGATAATATAAACGTCCATGGATCTGTAGTCTATTCGGTGCTTGGTTCTGCTTTCCTTGGCCATGTCTGTTCTGTTGTGGAGGACGAGCATTCTGGTTCTGTGCTGGTGGCCTAGCCTGCTGCTGCTGCTGAGGTGGTCTAACTTGATTCTGAACTGGTGCTTGATTCTGAGGAGCTGCTTGTCTCTGTTGTTGGTTTCTGTTCCCTTGATTCTGAAGTACTGGGCAATCCTTGATTGCATGATTCATAGCCCCACATTTAAAACAGGCACCCATGGCCTTACGACATTCATGAGTTTCTTGATTCTTGCCACAATGTCCACACCCCTGTCTCACTTGACCTTGTTCTTGTCTTGGTTTCTTGTTATGCTGCTGCTTCTGATTCTGCTGCTGGTAGTGCTGCTTCCAGTCTTGAACGATCATGTTGTTAATATCTTCAAAAGTATATGCCCGCTTGACTGCCTCATCATATGTAGCTGGTGGAACTACTCCTATAACATCTCTCATGATGATCAGATTCAACCCTTCCAAAAACTTCGTTATCTTTTTCCGTTCTGTGTCAATAAACTTGGTAGCAGATCTAGCCAATCTCTCAAACTTGGTGACATAGTCTAGCACCGTCATGCTGCCTTACTTGAGCTGCTGAAATTCAATAGCTTTCTGCCTCTTGACATGAGAGGGAATGTGTTTATCTTGAAATTGTGTCTTGAAGGCTGCCCACGCCTCTTCGTCAGCCATTACCGCGTATGGATCCTTAACTATTTACCACCAACTATCTGCAAGCCCATAGAATAGTGAAGCTGTGAGGTTGACCTTCTGTATCCCCGTGCATGTAAAGACATCGAAGATTTTCTCAGTATTAACTAGCCAGTCATCTGCCACTAACGGGTCCTCATTGCCCTAAAATTCCTTCGGTGCTATCTTCCTAAACTTCTCAAATAGTGCATTAGAGTCAGGATCCCTATTTTGGATAACAATCTGCGGACCCACGGGTGGTGGAGCTACATTCCTGTTCTGAAGTACTTCCAAGAGTTGCCTCTGGACTTGAGCCATTTCATCATCTTTCTTTGCAAACTGTTCTTAAAATCTTGCTTGGTTTTCATTAGCCTGCCTTTGTTGTGCTATCATAGCATGCATTAGTTCTTGAAACTGTGTAGTTGTTGGTGTATTAGATGTGTCTGACTCATTCTGGTTATTGCCTGAAGCATGATGGTTTGGAGCTTTCCTGGGAGGCATGGTGCTGTAAAACAAGGAGTTAGTACACAATAAACATGGTACAAGAGTTTCTAAGGTCCTATACCAACGGATCAACCGAACTCACGAATCCTCGCCATGTTCCTAAGACCTTTCTAATTTCTTTTAAGTGCCTGAAACATGTCCCGCTCTGATATCAGTCCTGTCGCGACCCCGGAACGGATCCCCGGGTCCGCGACGTGTTGTTTCTAAGATTGTTATGTTTTTCCACAGGTTCCCGCAGTGAGGATTCCCGAAGCACGCAGAATCTGTCTCACACGATCAAGTTTAAGGAAGCGTGTAGCAAAGCACATCACGATGAGCACCAATAAATCCCTATGATAAATAATAACAAGACATAGTATCAAAAGAAAGGAGTTAACATGGCATTCCCATCAGAATTCAAGTTACGAGACTACACAAGGGAAGTTAAGTTTAGTTACATCCCATAAGAGGCCAACAAAGGCCAATACAATTCTCAAAACAATAAAGGAACCCCATGACAAAAATTGGCGAAACTCAAGAACCCGCCCGACGTCTAGTTGACATCGTCGGGCTGCCACTCTCTAACTGGGGTTGGCTCAAAAGCCTCCTCCGGACGCTCCTCCTCAAAGGCAACGTCTCCTGCATCTGGTCACCGACAAACAAGGATCAAACACAACGGTTTGGCAGGTAATCAATTTAGGCATGAGCATGAAAGTAGTAATGTTTAAAAAAACATATAAAGACTAAGGTACGTTTCAAAATACAAGCGAAACTAACATGCATACTTATATATCATGAATAGTTACAATCTACAAAGAGCCCATCCTTTCTCTATCATTTATAATGAAAAGAGCAAGCAAGCACGACAAGCACGATACACATAATATAATCACGACACGATTCCCACATATACGGGGATTCCAGCCGCGGAACCGGACACGCACGATGTGTAATAAATACACGACCAGTCTGCAGACAGTCCACATGTTTAAGGACCCCTAGACAGTGGATCAAACTGAAAGGGCAGTCCAAGCTCAGTGACGTTCACTTAGATTCATGAATACACAAAACACGCGAAACACGGTCTAGACATGTCGAGATAAAAAGGGGGGAAATCACTTATCAAAACACAACAAACACGACTAGCAAAAGGTATAATTAATATGCATAACACGCTTAGGAAGTGATCCCCTTTTTCTTGAAACAATTCTTCAAAACGAGCTTGTACTTAAACTTTCAAAACGAGTAGAAATGATATTCATCGTGTCAAAAACCAAAGCACGAACACAAAGCCTATCAAGCACATGTAAGGACCCTTGGTTGATCCTTGTGTAACCGAAGCCCCAAATGTTGGAATCAAAAATAGAATTGGTGCCCCAGAAGTTCAAAGACATCTCTTGTTCGAGTGCACAATATCGGGCTAAAGGTCACTTAACATGTTCTAGTTTTCATTCTTGCAAAACTTCTTCAAAACAAGCATATTGTCAATTTCGGTCAGCTTGCGGTCAGCTGGCGGCTAGCTGAAATGGAACCTGGCGGCTACCCGTAAGCTAACCGTAGAGCTGACCGCTGAAAACCCAGGTATGATGCAGCTCTCTGGAAAAGGAACCGTAGTGATTTCGATTGGCTTACGGATAGCCGAAATGGAAGCTGGCGGCTAGCCATAAGCTGACCGTAGGGCTGACCGCTGAACCCTGATGCAGAAGCCAGCTACTGAAAAAGGAACCGCCGAACTCGGTCATCTCGCGGTTAGCCGAAATGGGAATTTCGGCTAGCCGCCAACTGACCCGCGGCTGGCCGAAACTGCATCGGCAATGCAGTTCAGTTTAGATTTTTACATTTTCTTCTTCCCTTCTTCTGGTTTCTCATTCAACCTGCACTACCCTGAGCCTACATGCTCTCCAAGGGATAAAACATACATTTTTCACAATTTCAAACGTTCAATCCAAGGAAAACATGATCATGAAGCTTATAAACATGTTCATATGCAAAATTTCTAGGATAACAATGAAACCTAAAATACACATGCAACAATGATCCTATAGAGATTACTTACCTTTGCCCAAAAGCTAAACAATCCTCTTCAAGCACTTCACTCAAGCTATTCCAACACTACAAGAATCCCAAGGGAAAAATCCACTCAAACTCAACAAAAATGAAAACAAAGAACCCATTTTTACAAAAGGGTTTGTAAACAAGAAAAACAAGATTTTTAAGGAACTTAAAGACTTCATTAAGAAGATGGGTTGGAGCTCTTACCTAGAAAAGGTCAAACAAAGAGGAATGAAGACAATGGAGAGCTTGTTCACTTCTAACTTTCAAGAGAAGGACATCAATAGAGAGCTTGAGATGAGAGGAAGGAGATGATGGCCTTAGAATTCCATTTGTAGACTTGTAGCTTGATCATGTAAGGTGAGGAAGATGGGAGGAAAGAGGGTTTTCTCTCCTTTGGCTGCTCTAGGGTTTGGTTTTAGAATGAAAAGAGTAAAGGAGGGAAAAAGAAGAGAGTTGACCTTAAAGCACTTGCAAGTGGGACCAAATGAACTTGAACCTTGTATTGACAAAAACACGATCTTGCGGGCCTCGGATGACTTCGACGAAGAAGGATAAAACGATCCTCGAAATTTATAGTTTCCAAAGAGTATATTTTTTACATGGTTTTGAGATCTCGAAATTTGTGTCCAGATTTGCGTATAAAAGACAACTTTACCCTTTTTGGGCCAGAACTTGGGTTTTTTTTTTTAGGCTTCAAACATGAATGGGCTGAAAACGAAAGTTGTAACACATAGTAAAATCATTCAAATGAAATCAAAATCACAATTACACGGAAACCGACACGATCCTCTCAAGCTTACACGTGCACTCAGGCCTTCTTGAGTGTGTCTGACTAATACTAAACGTTCTCAAAATTCCCAAAGCTATGTCCAAGACTAAAATAATTATTCTAACACAGCGACAACTAAACCCACTTAGGACTAAACACGCACTAATCGCACACTAATCGAAATAGTCTGGGTCGGGGTCTAACACCAAGATCAAGAACTCCTCTTCTTCTTCATTAATTTTCAAGTTCTTTTTCTTCTTCTCTATCCATGGCTTCAAATAAGTTTTCTTCCTTCACAAGAAACTCCATGTAGAAGTAAAAATTTCTTTCTTTTCTTTTCTTTTCTTTTTCTTTTTTTTCCTCATGTTTTCTCTCCCTTTTTTTTACACTTGCTGCCCTTTTTTTTTTTGCACGTTTTTTTTTCTTAGCTGTACGGACCTGGCCACGGCCTGCTGGCCAGTTCAAATTTTTATTTCTTGAAGAGATTTCTCTCTCTCTCTCTCTTTCTTCTCTTTTTTGCTTTCCCTCTTTTGCTCACCATGATAATGAGGTTTATGCGATCCAAGATGTTCATGCATGCAATTTTTTTTATGCATCAAGATAGAAGGCTACAATCTCTAGGTCAAGCCAACATGATTTTTGACTTAGACAAAGTTTGATTGGTTTTGACCAAGTTGGGTTGGAATTGGTCAAACTTTGGTTAAACTTTTCTTAGCATCTAATGCATGATGATTTTCTTTGATGCATGATTTTTAGTAAATTGATTGGGCACATGATGATGCATATCTGGAAATCTTTTGCAAGTTTTGGGATTTGGAGCTCACAGCAATGTTGAGCCCTTTCTTAACCTTGCTGGATTTTGAGGAGCTTTGAAAGTTTTGGAGTTTGGAGCTCGCGGCAATGTTGAGCCCTTCTTAAGCTTGTGGAGATTTGATAAGACTGGTTTTGATCTCACAGGAATGTTTGAGTTCAAACCTTTTTTGAGGATGCTTCATCGACCATGAGCTTGCAGTGGTGTTGAGCTCATCTTCGAGCTTCCTATCTTTTTCGGGGTGTTTCCCTTTTCTTCGGAATTTCCCCGGAACTATGCCAAGATTTCGGTAATTTTTTTAGCAAAATTCTGTCATTTTAATGATTGATTTTTTTTCTTTTCCATCCTTTGCAGGTAGTTCCTCCAGAACGACCAAGGGCAAAGAGCCTGTTACTGATGCACCTCGTCGGTTTACCAGGTCTCTTAATGTGGCCGTTCAGCATGCCTGGGAAAAGGTCCAGTTTGTGGAGAGAAACTTGGAAGAATGTGACTCCCTCAACCATGATGAGATGAGACAGCTATTGATCGCTCTCAAGGATGAGGAGTTTTACAAGATTATGGTAAGCAGTCGTCCTTGGGTCATGGACGATTAGAGCATTGTGCCCAAGCCTACCTTTTTCTTTCGTGACGCAGTCCCTGACGACTTGACGAACCAAAGGAGATGTTTTCAGTTCTCTTACACGGCAGATGGTGAGGAGAGAACTATTTCTACCTGGTCGACCTTTGATCGCACTATCTCGATCATGTCCCAAGAGGGAAGATCCTCCGAGCTGGGTGAAGAGGACTAATTTGATCAAGACCGGGGTTTTTGTTGGCGGTCTTTCCGGTTATGCAGAGAAGTCGCCTGTCCGCATGGACATGTTGGTGCTAGCCAGCGGCTACCGAGGTTCTGATCATCCATCATTCGATTTGAGACCGGTGGGCCTTGGCATTTTTCAGGGTGACAGCAGCAATTGGGTGAAGCCATTTCGACTTCGTGGTCGTTTCAGCGCTGACTCAAGCTGGGAGTCATGGACTGATCATATCCTGCAGGTTAGCGGGGCCATTTTGAAGAAGGCTGAGATTTTTGATGCGATTCGCGTTTTTCGAAAACCGTGGTTTTCTCCGATGAAGCCTTCATGGCCATGTTGGAGTCATTCCTTCCACAAACCAACACCTTCATTATCACGAATGGTGAGATTGGTTTTACTTTGAAGGAATTGAACGCCATCACCGGGCTGCCTGTTTTCGGCAAACTTTATGAGGAGTTCATGCCTATTGGCAGCGTCCTTGAGGAGCAGTCTGAGGTGGTCAGGCTTTTGTACTTTCAGCTCGTCGCCTTCTATTACTTTTTTAAGGAGAAGGAGGGCTCGAAAGTAAGGTCCAGCAGTTGGAGGAGTTTTGGCTCCTTGTTCCCCAACTTCTTTGACAGCAGAGAGTCTTCTGATAGCACGACCCGGAAGGCCAGAGCTAAGACTCCGGGTTCGAAGAAAACTTCTGTCACGCGAGGAGACTTGAAGGTCTTCTTCATGAGCACAGACTTGAAGGACATTGTGTTGCGGAGGGATCTCGTTGTTTACCTCACCTACTGGCTGAGTGAGGCTGTTTTTTGCTGGAGGAGATGGTACGCACATCAGGTTGCATTGTATTTTTCCGACTTGTCAGATGGCATTTGGAGAGGGCTTGCTTTGGTGTCTAGTATTTACTCCTATCTATGTACCGAACTGCAGGCTGCTGCTTTTCTTGTTCGGGTTGGGCTCCCTATGAACAGGGTATTTTCAGCCCATATTTTCTATTCGTGGTACATATACCACTGTCCCGGCTTCCATCGATTAAAAGTTACACAGGATGATGACCCTTTTATGATTCGGTTGGCTAAAGGGACAGCCGTTTCCAAATCACTTTTGTCTGCCCGTTTGAGGATCCAACGGTTTAGGGACGTCGAGATTGGACAATCTTCAGTGAAGCTTTCTCCAAGTTTGCGGAAGAAGGCTTTTGATTTTGGTGTCTCCCGTGATTCCACTAGGGCAGGGTCGGGAAGACACTATTCTTTGACAAACACAGAAAAGAGGTGGTTTTTCAACATACGCGTTGGTACGATGGTGTACCGTAGACATCTTTTTGTTGATATCCAGCCGTATGTCCCCTCGCGTTTTGCATTGCAGTTGGGCTTCTCTCAAGGCGTTGTTGGAGCGCCTTCGAGCATGGTGAAGCGTTTCGAACGTTTGCAGGATGGGAGGAATGCATGGGCTTTTTACAGTTCGGAGGACACTACTGCCATGATTTCCTATCCTGAGTTGCCCACTTTCCGGACTGTTGGCTTTACGAAATGGTTCGTAGAGAGCTTTTTGGTATACCGGGTGTTAGATTGTATGGTCTCAACCATCAGTTGATGTAATAAATTATTTAATTTCTTTATTTATCAATATAATCATGCTTTCCTTTCATGAGTTGAATGGTGATTTATTACTTAATGCACATGACCAATACATATGACATAATGGTTCATGAGATGAAGCGGGTCCCATTAGTATATTAGATGTGATATATGTATATGGATGAGATCCACATACGGGAGACATGTGTCACAAATCTTGTACTTAAAAATATCTTCACAACCAGTGATGAGACTGGGCATCTCATCTGACAAGGTTGCAGCACTTTGATCACTATGAGATAGTGTGATCTGTCTTGATCATCAGAATGTAAGATTTTGGATCATAGTACTGGTACATTGGATGTATTGAAGGACCATGAGAAGCACCTTACGAAATACTGTCTCGATTGATTTAAGGACTGCTCTCATAATTCCCTAGCAATAGGCTCTCAATCTTGAGACATTGATGAACTCAAGTTTCTGTCTATTCATTTGCTTTGAGTCACCAATGAGTGAGGCAAACTGTAGGTCAACACCTCGGTGTCTTGGGTACGAGGTAGTAGGACTGTGGGAACATACAATGACCAAGATGGAATCTATCTACATTATCCCCTTGTGCCAATTAATGGATTTATCATTAGTAAGTGTGTACCCATCTCGATTAAGAGTTAATTAGATGGTACTGATGATCACTGTGATTAATTGGGGCTCAAGGATAATAAGATGTGGACCTAAGATTGGATGGGACAGATTTATTCCAATTAATCCATGGATATTGATAGAGGGGCCTACTTGTGGTACTATGGAAGTTTAGGGTCTTTATTGTAATTTATTCCTAAGACTGGAGTGCAATTGCATTTATATAGTGGTGTTATTTGCAATTAACTGTGAGCCCGGAATGCACATGAGATGCGGGGTCGCGTGTGCCAGTTGGAGCCAGCTTTCTAAGGAATCCCTAGTGGTCCCCACGCTAGCCCAAGATATTAGAAAGTTACTAATCTTACTTAAACTCTAAAAGGAAGGAATTAGAAAGTTACTATTTCTATTTGAAGTGGGACTTCTAATAGTGGTAATAGTAAGTTACTAATTTGTGTGGAACTGTGACTTCTAATGCAATTAGTAAGAGAGTCATAAGAGGAGGTTTGTAGGCTATAAATATAGGAGAATATAGAGCTGGAAGTCCCATGCAAATCCCCACCTAGGGATTCACGCCCAACCCTTAGTTGTGCAAGTGTTGCACATTTTTTCCTTCTCCTTTCTCTCTTCTAGATCCTTGGAGTTTCTAGTAGGGTTTTCTCTTGAAGATCCCACACATCTTCTTGAGAAAAGAGATCTGATTGAGGGTCATAGCGTGGAAAACAACAAGGTCTTGGAGATCTATAATTGCTTCAAGAAGAGTTCTTGATCAAGTTAATTGTCTTCTCCTCCATTAGAGCACTACCGGGCTCCAAAGGTATAATCTACTTCTCTACCTGTTGTAGATTATTTTGTTGCACGTAGTTGCTGATTGCTATCTTCTAGATAGGTTATATTGTTGTACATGATTGATGAGAATGAGGGATTGCATCCTGGATTGGGTTATAACCTTTTAGATAGTTGATCCCTGAGTCAAGTGGGTCAAAAAGTTTTGAAAACCTATCCACGAGGCCCACCTACTTCCAACAATTGGTATCAGAGCCATACCTCATCTCTAATCATGTTAGATCAGCGATCTAGATCTAATCTTTGCGTGAGATCCAAAGAGGATAGACCTAGGGCTATGTAAGGATCGGTTATGACTGGGTTTGTTTACTTTATGTAGTAGATCTATGTTTGGATAGTCACAAAAGGGTTTAATTTTGATGGAAGGATGGTAGGATGCCAAAAAGAGCCTTCAAAAGTGTTTTGGAGGTGTTTGGGCTCGAATTAAAAAAAAAACCCAATTTTCTACCTTCTTCAGGCGGGTCGACTGGGTACCTGTAGGGTTGGTCGACCGGGAACACAGCTCGACCCCCGCCGAGGGCCACCCCCTCTACGAAGTGCATGTATTAAAAGGGTGGCTACTTTTGGCATCTTGTTTTTCCATTGTGGTTTGGTAACCTAGTTTTGTGAGATGCTTTGTTGTATGAGATACTAACTTGCAGGTAATAATGTCCTCTCCATATGGCCCACAAGTCTTTTACTTTCTTTTTATGGTTATTAGTTTATTTGAGGCTAAGTGTAAAGGGCATCATGGTTTCTTTGGTTTCCCGTGAAAGGGCAAGGCATGGTGAATTTCCCTATAGCCCTTTTATTTTCATGTTTAGATTACCATGTAAGTCTCATAATTGAGGCATAGGAATTTATGTAATTTTTCTAAATTTGTAAATTCTGGCAATGTCTGAGACGAGGAAGGAAAGTAAAGTTGGACTTCTAATCAAAGAGTTTGAAGATTACCAAAAGCCTTTTGGTGATGCCCAAAGAGTTTGAGGAATCCCAAAGTTTTGGAAAATCTAGAAGACCAAGAAGTCTATTCCGCTTGGGCCATGTGGAGGAGAGGACTAGTTTCTAATTTTAGCACTTTCTATTTATGGATGAATGCTTGATTTAGATAGTATCCAAATCTAATCCAAACATAGCAATTTCTAAAATTGGTCAAATCAAATTAATTTTTGGAAAGAGTTCTAATTATAGTTGGTGGGCCCATGAGATGGATCCATTGGTAACACTAATTTAAGAAACTGGACTTTCCATAAAATAACTTGACTTGGAACCATTCATTGGACATATCATGAGATGATTTAATGTCTATATTTGTGGGCCCTGATACCTAAAAGAAAATCCTCAATTCTAAAATATTAAGTGGGAGCGGGGCATTTATATTTAGAAATCCCCATGGTTTTGCACCATAGGTCCATTGTAAGGAAAGTATTAGCCTCGCGCCATCTTGAGAATGGCCGTTCCCCACGGAGGGCTTTTGCTTGTCTAGTTACTAGATATGGATCTCCTATGGATAGTGTTGGTGAGACGGGGCGGGGGCCCACTCCCCAAGGAGGAGCCGCTCGCAACGGTTGTCATGCAATGCTAGTTGGTCGGTCACACTTAACTAAAATAATGATGTAGTATCCCCAAGGATTTGCCTCATTTATTTTAGAAACCGAAGCTAATCGGGAGTCATTCATTATTTGGTATGAGATACCTAGATAATAATGAATGAAGGGGATCATGGATAGTTAGTCTTAATCCGAATTTTGACCAACTTTGAACCGCACCAATCTAGGTGGTATTCGCACTCCCCAAGGAGCATACCCCGGAGATTGGGATTCCGATGTATTCTGAATTTAATGGTTATGAGGATTCCCACATAAATTTGGTAGAATACTAAATCCTAATGTCATTTAAATTCATTAATTGAATGTATGGTTATGTGCTACAGTTTTTCAAGCATGAATTTAAATACTTTCAATCCACTTGCGACCATCCTCAACCAAAATAAATTGGTGGGATCCAACTATGTAGACTGGAAACGGAACCTGGATATTGTCCTAACTGCTTTAGGATATAAATATGTCCTTACCAAAACCCCCCTTGATGTGCCTGGCTCGGATGCACCGGAAGAAGAAAAGGAACTTTACACCAAATGGGCTAAAGACGATGAGATGGCCAAATGCTACATTCTAGCATCCATGTCTAGTGTTTTGCAACACCAACATCAATCCTATAAGACTGCATATGATATTATATCGAAGTTAAAGGAGATGTTTGCGGAACAGGGCAGGCCTGCTAGGCAGGCAGCTATGAGGGTGCTCATTAGCACCAAGATGGCTGAAGGTACATCAGTACAGGAACACATGTTGAAAATGATGGACTCATTAAATGAGTTAGATGTACTGGGAGCTGCGATTGATGCAGAATCGCAGATCGACATAATCCTTGAGTCACTACAAGAGTCATTCAACAATTTCAAGGTTAATTACAATATGAATAAGATGAATCTGACTATGGCTGAGCTGTCTAGCCAGCTGGTGGTGACCGAAGGGATTATGAAGAAGAAGCCAACTACCCTAGTGACAGAAAAGTCAGATGCCAAGTCCAAGCCTAAAGGCAAAGGGCGGAAAGGCAAAAAGAAATCAGTTATGAAAGGTCCCAAGGTGGAGAATGGTCCTAATGGTGGTGTGGCCAAGGCTAAGGGTTCAGGGTCAAAAGGAAAATGTTTCCATTGTGGTAAGATAGGACATTGGAAAAGGAATTGTCCAGAGTATCTGTCTAAGAAGAAGACCTCAAGTATGATCGAGTCACTTATTTCTGAAGTTAGTTTTGCAACTGGTACTTCAGATTCTTAGTGTGTGGACTACGGGGCAACTAATCACATATGTAATTCGTTGTAGGGGTTCAGGGAAACCAGGAGGCTCGGTGACGGAGAAATCATTGTTAACCTAGGATCTGATGCTCAGGCAGAGGCAGTTTCAGTGGGAGTTATTACTTTATGTTTTTCAAATAATAAGTTGGTTTTGTCAGACACGTTACATGTACCATCTTTACGGCTGAATTTAATTTCAGTTTCTAGTTTGGTCAATAAAAGTTATTCCATTACTTTTGGTACTGAAGTTGTCATAAAGACGAATGGTACTTTTATATGTTCTGGCAAGGTAACCAATGGGTTTTATTTGTTAACTCCTACAATGTATGAGATACATGATACTGAAACAATTAATAGACCATCATTGAAGAGGAAGTCAACTTCATCTAATCCAACAAAACTTTGGCACTTGAGGCTAGGTCATATAAACCTAAACAGGATTGATAGGGTAGTGAAAGATGGTATCTTGCCTTCATTGGTGGTAGAACCAAGTCCTGTCTGGAAGGCAAAATGACCAAAAGACCATTTTCATCTAAGGGCAATAGGGCCAAAGATTTATCGGAATTAATGCATACTAATGTGTGTAGACCCATTAATGTCAGGGCCAGAGGAGGATATGAATAATTCATCACTTTCATAGATGATTATTCAAGATATGGATACATATACCTTATGCACCGCAAGTCCGAGGCTTTTGAAAAGTTCAAAGAGTTTCGAGCAGAAGCGGAAAAACAATTAGGTAAAAGTATCAAGACTTTTCGATCAGATCGAGGAGGGGAATATCTCTCTGGTGATTTTATGGCACACTTATCAGAAAATGGGATTCTATCCCAATTGTCTGCTCTTGGTATGCCTCAACAGAATGGAGTAGCGGAAAGAAGGAACCGGACTCTTTTAGATATGATTAGGTCTATGCTGAGTTTCTCAAGATTACCTATATCCTTTTGGGGATACGCCTTGGATACTGCAATGTACATACTAAACCTCGTACCATCTAAGTATGTACCTAAAACTCCCCAAGTGTTGTGGTCCGGGCGAAAGCCTAATCTACAATATTTACACATTTGGGGTTGTCCGGCACATGTGCTAAAAGTTAAGACGGATAAGTTGGAAGCGAAGTCGGAAGTATGCACGTTTGTAGGATATCCTAAAGAAACTAAAGGTTGGTTATTATATAAACCCAGAGAGCAGAAAGTGCTGATGAGCACTAATGCGGTTTTTCTGGAGGAAGATTATATTTTAGACCGAAAATCTTTAGAAAAGGTGATCTTGGAAGAAATTCAAGAGCAAACATTTCCAAATCCAAGTATGACCAAACTTAAGGAAGAACTGCCATTACCGGACCCAGTAGTTACACCAGTGCCTTGTCGTAGTGGGAGGATTGTCAGAGCCCCTGACAGGTTCTCGTTCTTAGGAGAGTCTTACGAGGCAATCCTGGAAGAACCGGAACAAGATCCCTGTAACTAAGATGAAGGAATTAATGACATAGATTCGGGAAGTTGGGAATATGCTATGAAAGCTGAGATAGAGTCTATGTACTCCAATTAGGTCTGGACAGTTGTGGACTTGCCTGCTAATATTAAACCTATTAGGTGCAAGTGGGTCTACAAGAGAAAGAGAGGACCAGATGGTAGAGTGGAGACCTTTAAGGCCAGGCTTGTTGCGAAAGGGTATACTCAGAAAGAGTGTATCGATTATGAGGAAACCTTCTCGCCGGTAGCCATGCTCAAGTCCATCCGGATACTCTTATCCATAGCGGCTCATCTCGATTACAAGATTTGGAAAATGGATGTCACGACGGCGTTTCTCAACGGCCATCTTGAGGAAGACATCTATATGTTGCAGCCAGACGGTTTTATACCTAGTAACCAAAAGCAAAGAGTTTGCAAGTGTAGAAGTCTATTTATGGACTGAAGCTGGATCATCCGTTTTGACCGGGCAATCAAATCATTTGGTTTTAGTCAAAATCCGGGTGAGTCATGTGTGTACACGAAAAGTGAAGGTGATAGGGTAGTCTTTCTGCTTTTATATGTCGATGACATCCTACTTCTTGGGAAAGACGTGGGAATGTTGTCAACAGTAAAAGTTTGGTTGGCTAAGACTTGTGATATGAAGGACTTGGGAGAAGCTAGCAACATCCTAGGGATCAAACTCCATCGAGACCGAAAAATAGGATGATTGGCTTATCCCAAGCTGCATACATAGATAAGGTACTGGTATGATTTGCTATGCAAGACTCCAAGGAGGGTATTACACCTTTCAGGCATGGAGTGTACCTTTCCAAAGATTAGTGTTCTAAGACACCTGAGGAAAAGGAACAGATGAGGTCGATACCATACACTTCAGTTGTTGGCAGCCTCATGTATGCTATGCTATGTACTAGACCGGATATCTGTCATGCAGTGGGCCTAGTCAGCAGATATCAGTTTAACCCAGGACCCGGACATTGGACTGCTGTAAAGTGTATTATCAAATACTTGAGAAAGACTAGAGATTACATGTTAATTTATAGCAGTGATGAACTGATTCCAGTCGGTTACACAGATTCTGACTTCATGTCAGATAAGGATTTCAAGAAATCTACTTTTGGGTATATGTTTATGTTATAGCTGCTTGAGAAGCAGGTAAAGAAGCAAATTGGCTCAAAAGGTTCCTTGTGGAACTTGGAGTGGTACTTTTGACAGGACAGCCGCTCATAGTTTACTGTGATAACAGCAGGGCAGTCAATAAGTCCAAAGAACCCAGGAGCCAAAAGCATGTACAGAGGTAGTAACACATAGTCAGAGAGATTGTGCAGAGAGGTGATATTGCTATCACCTAGATAAACTCTGCGGACAATCTGGTACATTGGATGTATTGAAGGGCCATGAGAAGCACCCTATGAAATATTGTCTCAATTTAAGGACTGCTCTCATAATTCCTTAGCAATAGGCTCTCAATCCTGAGACATTGGTGAACTCAAGTTTCTGTCTATTCCTTTGCTTTGAGTCACCAATGAGTGAGGCCAATTGTACGTCAACACCACGATGTCTTGGGTACGTGGTAGTAGGACTGTGGGAACATACAATGATCAAGATGGAATCTATTTACATTATCCCCTTGTGCCAATTAATGAATTTATCATTAGTAAGTGCGCACCATCTCGATTAAGAGTTAGTTAGATGGTACTGATGATCACTGTGATTAATTGGGGCTCAAGGATAATAAGATGTGGACCTAAGATTGGATGGGACAGATTTATTCCAATTGATCCATGGATATTGATAGAGGGGCCTACTTGTGGTACTGTGGAAGTTTAGGGTCTTTATTGTAATTTATTCCTAAGACTGGAGTGCAATTGCATTTATATAGTGGTGTTATTTGCAATTAACTGTGGGCCCGGATTGCACATGAGATGTGGGGTCGCGTGTCCCAGTTGGAGCCAGCTTTCTAAGGAATCCCTAGTGGTCCCCACGCTAGCCCAAGATATTAGAAAGTTACTAATCTTACTTAAACTCTAAAAGGAAGGAATTAGAAAGTTACTATTTCTATTTGAAGTGGGACTTCTAATAGTGGTAATAGTAAGTTACTAATTTGTGTGGAACTGTGACTTCTAATGCAATTAGTAAGAGAGTCATAAGAGGAGGTTTGTAGGCTATAAATATAGGAGAATATAGAGCTGGAAGTCCCATGCAAATCCCCACCTAGGGATTCACGCCCAACCCTTAGTTGTGCAAGTGTTGCACATTTTTTCCTTCTCCTTTCTCTCTTCTAGATCCTTGGAGTTTCTAGTAGGGTTTTCTCTTGAAGATCCCACACATCTTCTTGAGAAAAGAGATCTGATTGAGGGTCATAGCGTGGAAAACAACAAGGTCTTGGAGATCTATAATTGCTTCAAGAAGAGTTCTTGATCAAGTTAATTGTCTTCTCCTCCATTAGAGCACTACCGGGCTCCAAAGGTATAATCTACTTCTCTACCTGTTGTAGATTATTTTGTTGCACGTAGTTGCTGATTGCTATCTTCTAGATAGGTTATATTGTTGTACATGATTGATGAGAATGAGGGATTGCATCCTGGATTGGGTTATAACCTTTTAGATAGTTGATCCCTGAGTCAAGTGGGTCAAAAAGTTTTGAAAACCTATCCACGAGGCCCACCTACTTCCAACACCGGGGGCTTTCCAAGGAGGAGCTTGATGTGAAGCAATCTTCTGGGATGGGTCTTGGCAGATCGGATGGAGTCCGTCGAGAGGAAGTTCTGGCTTTCCTTGCTGGAGAGAAGCACGAGATAGGCTTTCTCGGTGAAAAGGACGTCATCAGATTAGGAGCTGTACAGGAGATACCTAGTGAGATCTTGAGACAGCTAGAAGAGGAGGAGGCCGAGATCGACGCTTTGATGCATGCAAAACAAACGAAGGCTTCCTTGGAGTCCATTAGGAGGAGTAGACCATTTGGCGAGGAGTCAAACGAAGGTGCTAACTTTGATGATGGGGTAGGTACTTCAAGTAAACCAGCCCATAGAAGCAAAAGGAAGAGAGGGCAGCGCCGTAATAAGAGACGACACGATGACTCTCCTGATTCAGAAGTACCTCCCGCTATTGCTGAAGAGATGTCAAGGGACGCTGATGGGCCTCCGGAAAAGAAGAGCCGAGAGGAAGAGACCGTTAATGAAGGTATGATTCCTCCTCTTTCTCTTTTTCGTTTCTTTTATTGAGATTTTCTTGTTTTTTATTTTTTTTTCTCTCCTTTTTCAGTGGGAGATGATGGTTTGGTGATGCCTGAGGTTCCGGCTGATGAAGCAGTGACGGATCCGATAGCGGCATCTGAAGAATATCTGAGGGACTCTGGAGTGATTCCAGAATCTTCACCTGGTATGACTTCTTTGTGTTTTCTTTCTTTTTTTGTCGGTGTTGTCATTTGCTAACATGTTGCTTGTTTTCTTGTTAGCTGACTTGCCACAAGATTCCGACGATTTTGAGTCATCCATGGACGCGACCTTTGATGATACTTCGGATGAACTCATGGAGGCAGAAAGTATTTTGTTGATCGTCAAAGAAGGTATTTGTAGCAATAACCTTGATGATAATGACTTTTTCAACAGGATCATATTCATACCTTTTTTGTTTTATTTTGCTGGCAGGTTGTGAAGTTACAGGAGAAGTTCCTCTGTCTTTTTCAGTCCCAGAGGAGGGGATGCCTGCAGTTGATCCAGAAGTAGGGACTTCTTCTTCCAGTCTCAATGTGGCAGAGATGAAATCTTCTAAGGAGATTCCTTCGCCAGTGTCTCTGATTAGAAAGAGTCTGATGATCACTCCTCTGACAGGGCATGACACGGGAGTCGACCAATGGAGAGGGGCGAGCCTTCATCCGGGCCATCTCTTGAGTATGCGAAGAAAGTGTTGAAGAGCGTTTTGAGCTCATGGTTCGAAACTCTTTCTTCTGGCCATTTGGAAGCTGGCTTTGGCATGATCAAGCATGTACAGGACATCTTTGCTGATAGCGAAGAGGTCGGTCTGGACATTGCAGGTGCGAAGGCTTTCGTTGATGAAGTCATAGCTCTAGGCAACAAGTGGAATGAAACCAAGAACTTCCCAAGTGGTGACTTCTTCAATGAGATGTTTTTGAAGCCTTCGGGCGAGGTCAAGTCTGAACTGAACAAGATCTCGGGGACTCGGAAGCAATTCAATCGGGAGAGGAACGTCACCGAGTTGGCTATCATTGAGCTAACAGAAGACCTGTGCCGTGTTGATAGGGAGGTTGTTGAGACCAGGCAGCATCTTGAGCTATTGGAGGAACAAGCTGCTGCAAAATGGACCACTATTGTAGAAGCTTGTTCTAGAGAAGGGACTCTAATTCGCTAAGTCGAGGAGGCTGAGAGCAATCTCCGGAGGAAGACTCAAGAGTACGAGCAATGGCAGATTCTTTGGGAAGAACTTCCTAGTGCTTCAGATGGGTCGCGACGTTCTACCGCTTTTTATGAAAAGATTTTGAAGAAGCGTGGCCTGGAAGCTTTAGAGGCTAAGGCCAAGAGTCTTCTTGAGGAGTTGAATCTTTGGTTGAGTACCATATTAGACTAAGCTCCTGCTTTTGTAACAAACTCTTTTTCTTCTTCTCTTTTGGTATCTCCATGTAAAAACATTTTTGGTACTCTATATACTTCTTGGTCAAATTCTTTTTGGTGAAAAATAAGTAAAAGTTTGATGTTTGTTTGAAAATTTGACCAAAAGGTTGTCATTTTGTGAAAATCTTTTGTCAAATGGTTGTTTTGAGCATGAAAGCCAGATTTTGTGGCGAAAGCCCGGTTTTTTTTTATAGCATGAAAGCTGGATTTTAAGATGGCATGGGAGCCGAATTTTGTGGCGTAAGAGCCAAAATTTGTTTATGGCATGGAAGTCAAAGTTTTTGAGATGGCATGAAAGCCGAATTTTTGAGGTGGCATGAAAGCCGGTTTTTCTTTTTTTTTTTTGAGATGGCATGAAAGCCGGGTTTTGAATTGGCATGAAAGCCAGGTTCTTAGGATGGCATGAAAGCCGGATTTTGAATTGGCATGAAAGACGATTTTTGAGATGGCATGAAAGCCGATTTTTGAATTGGCATGGAAGCTGATTTTTAAATTGGCATGAGAGGTAGGTTTTGCGGCATAGGAGCCGATTTTGTTTGTGGCATGGAAGCCAACGTTTGTTATTTTTTTTTGCATGGAAGTGGAATTTTGTGCCGTAAAAGCCGGTTTTGTTTGTGATATGGAAGCCAATTTTCTTTTTTTTTTAAAACCAAGTTTTGTTGTGTTGGCATGGAAGCCAATTTTATTTATTTTTTTGAAAACCAAGTTTTGTTGTGTTGGCATGAAAGCCAAATTTTAGATTTTTGGCGTAAAAGCCGGTTTTTTGGATTTTTTGGCATAAAAGCCGAAATTTTGTTTTTGGCATGAAAGCCTATTTTGGATTTTTTGGTATAGAAGCCGATTTTTGTTTTTGGCGTAAGAGCCAGGTTTTGGTTTTGGCGTAGAAGCCAATTTTTATTTTTGGCGTAGAAACCAGGTTTTGGTTTTCAAAATTGCAAGTATCGACTAAAAGTCGCCTCCCTTCTGAATGGTATTGCAAGTATCGATGGAATGTCGCCTCCTTGCTCATTCGGTTTGCAAGTATCAATGGGATGTCGCCTCCTCGTGAATTGGGGTTCAAGTATCGACTGGACATTGCTTCCTTGCTGAATGGTATTGCAAGTATCGATGGAATGTCGCCTCCTTGCTCATTCGGTTTGCGAGTATCGATGGAATGTCGCCTCCTCGTGAATTGGGGTGCAAGTATTGACTGAACGTCGCTTCCTTGCTTTTTCAAAAACTTTGGTTTTGTGGGTATCGAATGAATGTCGCTCCCCCACGATTTTTGAAATTTGAGGTTTTTTTTTTTTTTTTGAAGATTTGGGTTGTGGATATCAATTGGAATGTTGTGTTTCCACGATTTTTTAAATTTTGCAAGTATCGACAAGGTGTCGCTTCCTTACGATTTTGAGGTTTTGGAAGTATCGAATGGGGTTCGCATCCTTCCGATTTTTGGGTTACGCGAGTATTGACCGAGCATCGCTTCCCCGCGGTTTCTTTAAAACCATTTTTTGTTTAGAGACACGAGGGTCGTAAATTTTGACATAAAACCATTTTTTGTTGTAAAAGTTGGGGTGGACTAGGGTGGAAATTCCTGAGTCCTGATTTTGTTTCAAACCATGAATTTTGGGTTCAAGGATCAGAAATTTGGTCAAGTTAGGAAAAGAAATTTTGTCAAATTTGGGTTCCAAAACTTGGATTTTTGGATTTTCTTTTTAACAATGAAACTATGAAAGTAAACATTGTTTTGAATTTTTTAGAAATTTCAGCATAAGGATGAAAATTCCAAAAGAAGTGGGTTTGACGAGCAAGTACCTGGGGATAGGCTTTGACCATGCAGGTATTGCTCTGACCCAGTGGCGTAAGTCTTCAAGGGTAGTACCGCTTCAAGAATTTGTCATTGATGGGCAGCATACATCTGTCACCTTCCTTGTTTAGGAGAGCATATGCGTTGTTGGAGAAGACTTTGTCGATGACGAAGGGTCCCTCCCATTTTGGTTCGAACTTGCCTTTGGATTTGTGGGTGAAAATCATTGGCCTTTTTACTACAAGAACCAAGTCACCCTTTTTATAGGCTCATTGCCTGACCTTCTTGTCGAAAGATCCTGCCATGCGTGCTTGGTATAACTCAATGCTTTATAAAGCTTCAAGCCGTCTTTCATCGAGATTGTCCTACTCTTGGAGTCTCAATTTGACAATGCTTCCTGTTTTGGTAAGAAAGTTTCCATAGTGTAGACAGATTCGTCTAGGAGATCGTCCCATAGTGGAGAATCCTTAGGCAACGGGTGCTCTGCAAGGAAGTCTGCTAGAGCTTGGCCTTTGATTGCCTTTTGTGGCACATACCTAATATTGAATTGGGACAGAAGGATGGACCATTTTGTCAATCGGGCATTGAGAGAACCTACTTTCGTGACAAGGACCTTTAAGAAATTGATCCTCGAAATTAGGTATACTGTGTTGGACAGCAGATAGTGACGCAACTTTTGTACGGCAAACATCACTGCAAGGCATTCTTTTTCTACTGGAGAGTAGCGATGCTCTGTACCTACCAACATGCGGCTGAGGTAATATAGAGCAACTTCTTTTCCTTCGTCATTTTCTTGTGTTAGTAGAGCGCCCAAAGAGTAATCGAGAGCTCTTATGTACAAGATGAATGGTTTTCCAGTTGTGGGGGCGGCTAACACTGGAGGTTTAGTCAGGTATGTCTTGATGTCTTGAAATGCGGCTTCACATTCAGCATCCCAAACAAAGTCCATACCTTTCTTCATTAGGAGAGAGAATGGACGGTACTTTCCTGACAGATTGGAGATGAACCGTCGAATGTATGCCAACATTCCTTGAAGCCCTTTTAGTTCTCTTAGGGTTCTTGGAGATGGCATTTCTAGGATAGCTTTGACTTTGGTGGGGTCAAGTTCTATTCTGCCTTTCCGAACTATGAATCCGAGAAACTTACCCGATGAGACACCGAAGAAGCACTTTAGTGGATTCATCCGCAGTTTGTGTTTGTGAAGTTGGAGGAAGACTTCTTGAAGATCTTTGAGATGGTCTTCTTTTCTTTTGCTTTTAACGGCGAGGTCATCAACATAACATTCGACCGTCTTGTGTTGCATATCTTGGAATATTTTCATCATAGCCCTCTGATATGTTGCACCCGCATTTTTCAGACCAAATGGCATGACTGTGTAGTAATACACGCCAAATGGAGTCCGAAATGATGTGTGCCTTTCATCTTCAGGATGAATCTATATCTGATTGTAGCCAGAGAGGCCATCCATGAATGTCATTCACTCAAATCCGTGGGTGTTGTCGATCATCACGTCTGGTTTGGGGAGCGGAAATTCAACTTTAGGTCAAGCATTATTCAGGTCTCTATAGTCAATATAGACTCTGATCTGCCCATTTTTCTTTGTCACGGGCACAATGTTGGCCAACTAGTCAGGATGCTGTTCCTCGCGGATGAAGCCAACGCTTTTGAGTTTTTGAACTTCTTGTTCAATTTTGACCATCACATCAGGACGGAATCTTTTTTGGTCCTGTTTGGTAGGCTTGATGTCTTTTTGTAGATTGAGTTTGTGGACTGCTATTTTGGGATATAAGCCAGGCATTTCAGCGTAAGATCATGCAAAGCAATCAACGAACTCACGAAGAAAAGCGATATACTTAGGTAACTCATCATCCTATATATTCTTACTTATGAATACAGGACGTGGGTTATCAGTTGTCCCCAAGTCTATCTTCTGAACAGGATCTTTTGTTGGAAGGTTTGAAAACGGTTCCTCCACATTATTTTCGGAGGCTTCCAACTTAACAATATTTTCGGAGGCTTCCAACTTAACAAGACCTTCTGGAGTTCCAAAGGCGTTTACAAACCAAGGCTTTGCTTTTGTTCATGGGTCTTCTTGATCGATATTCTTCTCAAGACTAGCAATGAGATGATCCCAATCACCTGTTGAAACTGGGTCGAAGTAAGGTACTTCTTGTGGAGACGATGGTTCTTTTGGGCCAGAAAGCTGTGCGTCTGTGTCATTGGACAATTCCTCTTCATCGTCAGAGAAATCATACCAATTAGAGGAGCTTCCTGGATCCTTAACGAGTGACTCCTTAAAGAGATATCCAGGGAGATCAATGTCTTCATAGACACGAGATGTTGAGGCTTGGTCGGCAAGATGACTTTGTAGCCTTTGTGTCAACTGTCTCATGGGAGTGT
Organism: Cinnamomum chago; assembly: GCA_038049695.1. Classification (NCBI taxonomy): domain Eukaryota; kingdom Viridiplantae; phylum Streptophyta; class Magnoliopsida; order Laurales; family Lauraceae; genus Cinnamomum; species Cinnamomum chago. The sequence goes on from CP142451.1 coordinate 67,507,846, forward strand.
CAGGATCATACCCCGACCCATATGAAGACTTGTCTATGTGACGATGGAGTTTCCAATCCTCCAGTTGACTTTTGGTCAGGGTGGGTTCCAATGGTGTGAGAATACCACGGCCACCTCCCAAACCTATTGGATTTTGAGCATCATAGACCATTTTCTTCATGATAGCTTGTGCCATTGGACTATATAGGAATAGTTGAGGCATACCTTCATTTTGGAAAGGTTCAAGCAAAGAATTTTATGAAGAGGCTTCCAATTCGTGGAAGAAGATTGTCTTTTCTTCTGCTGAAGTTGCCGGAATGATGAAGGAAGCAGACATAGGGTCTTCTACGCCGGCAGGTGCCTCCAATGGAGTGAGAGCAGGCTGAACTTGCTAAGTATCAGCTTGACTTGACGATGTATCGTCTTCTGGCTCTGAATCCGAGTCCGTGTCTTGCATAATAGACACGAAGGAGACAGTGAACTTGCCCCCAGACTTTTGTTTTGTCTTCTTTGCCTTGGTGGTGATTACCAAAGGCTTTGAGGGTTTGATGGAGACAATGAAGGGAGAATGAATGCTCTCTTTGGTTTTACTGGAAGGTTTGTTTTCTTTCAATGATTGCTAAGGAGCCATGCCTTTATCTTTCTGGAGATTCCCGGCAAAGGGTGATGTTTCTTCCTCCTTTTTTTCTTCTTCACCTTTGTACATCTGAGCATCTACAAAGTGGACGTCTTTGCCTTTGAAGGGCTTTTTATTTGCAAACACTCGATGTATTAAGCCGTCGTTGCCAATGAACTTGATGCACTGATGTAGAGTTGAAGGGATGATACCATTCTCATGTATCCAGGGGCGTCCAAGAAGGATGTTGTAGCATGAAGGGGTTCTTATTGCGTACATAGTGACTTCAGAGATAAGATTACTGATTTGCAATTTGAACCTGATTTTGCCGATAGGCCTTTGAGCGCTCCCATTGTATCCAAATATGGATACAAACGTGTGACTCAACTTGCTAGGTGGGATACCTAGCTCTTCGAGTGCCGAAGTAGAGATGAGATTGACTACAGAACCTGGGCCGATCTGGACTCTGTGTATTGGCATTTCTTTGATGTACCCTGTGCAGTACAAGGGTCGGTTGTGCTTTGTCTCGCCTAGCAAGAGGTCATCCTTATCGAAGGCAATTGTTGCACTTGTTGCTTTTTGAACTGAGAGGCATTCATTGCTTGATTTCTCAGTTTTCTTCTTTTCTCCCTTTGAGGAAGTGTTTGACTTTTTGACCCTGTAGTCCATCCCAATTTGTAGGACTTGTGGGGCATGTTTGTCGACATCTGCATTCAGCCTTTGCACTTCTGAAATGAGACTATCACGAGTTTGTGGAGACATTTGTAATAAGTCAAGGATGTGCAGTCGTGCAGGTATGTCTTTGAAGTGCTCAATCAAGTCGTACTTGAAAGCCTCCTTCGGGCCGGCATTTTCATTATTGTTGCCACTTGGGGCGTTTACAACTTGTTTTCCCGAAGGATTTACATAAGAAGAAGAAGGTTGGTTGTAGTTTTTGTGGTAAACCCGACCAGAACGGGTACCTCTACCAACTTCAAGAGCTTCTGGAGAAGGGCTTCTTTTGGAAGATCACTCTCGGGATCAAGGGGTTGACTCTTGTCATTTGTTGAAAGACGTCTCTGTAGTAGTATTGCCGTCTTCAGTGATCACGTTGCACGGAGCATTTTTCAGGAACAAGCCTGAACAGCATCCAGCAACTTTTTTTATTCGTTGAGTAGTTAATCGGTCCAGACATCGCCTATGAGGTCGGGTATCTGGGACCAGTTGACTGGATTTTCATTGAAGAAGACTTCGTTGGCAGGAGCTTCTTCAAGATGATCTGTTGGAAGAGGTTTGAGTTCCGACCTCACAGTTTCCAAGATGAAGGCTGAGAAGATGATATCTCTGTGGAAGTCACCTGAGGAGATGTAGCTCTAGAGGATATGCTACCGGATGTAGTCTAAGAATCTGAGGCCTTAGTAGACGAAGCTTCAGAGGGATGATCATCTCGAACTATTGCATTGTAAGCAACACACTGTTGAGATTCAGACTCGTCTTCAGATGCGAGGAGATCATCAATCCAGTAGTTTTCTTCATTTTCCGGGGTTATCGGAGATGTCTGTGAATCTTCCGGGACTCTTAGTTCTGGACTTTGATTATGACGAAGCTCATTGATGCGATCTTGCTCCCGCTCTATGGCAAGACGTTGCAAGATTCTTTCATATTCTTCGAGATCGGGCATTGGGGCCAAATCTTCTTCGTCATTTGCTCCTTGTGTTTCATCAATGTTGGGTTCCATTGGAGCGCTTGCTTGTGCTGGATCAACAGCACTTTCTTGAACAGTATCTCGGTCTTCTTCATCATCAGACCAGGATCCCCATGGCTGATAAGGGTTATACCAAATCACTGGCATAAGATGAGACTTGGGAACCCATTCCTCATCGGAGAGGTATTCTCTTGTTTCAAGGGATTCTTCCCACTCAGAGGTCTAGTGGTATCACTGTTGACACCAAAAATGTCACTTTGCCTCTTCAACATCAAGAAGCCGCATGAAGCCGCATCCTACTACAAACGGGCAATGCTGCTTCAAGCACCAGATCTTGTCAAAATCAAACAAAAACTGCAAGATCCTCCAAGACAGACAAAAGATGGGTTCACATGAAGTTTCGGACCATTCCAACATCATTTGGCCTAACTTCACTCCTTCGGCAGCCAAACAGGCGCTCCTGGCGGCGGCGGCGTCATAGACAACAAAACTTCGATCTGAGCCTACAAATGGTCTCAAAATACCTCCAAAAGGCTCAACGTCAAATTTCAGGTCATTTCGACGACGTTTGACCCAACTTCGACTCTCTGAAAGAAAATCAAGCCCCTCGGCTGTTGACACAAAAAATGTCACTTTGCCTCTTCACACCAAAAGCTACATGGAGCCGCATCCTACCCCAAATAGGCAAGCGCCACTTCAAGCATCAGATCTTGTCAGAATCAAACAAAAACTGCAAGGTCATTCAAAACAGCCAAAAGAGAGGTACACATGAAGTTTCGGGCCATTCCGACATCATTTGGCCTAGCTTCACTTCTCCAATAGCTAAGCAGCAGCTCCCGGCGGCGACAGTGTCGAAGACCCCAAATCTTCGATCAGAGCCTACGGATGGTCTCAAAATACCTCCGAAAGGCTACATGTCAAGTTTCAAGTCAAACCGACACCGTTTGACCCTCCATCAACTCTCGAGCAGCAAAATCAAGCCCTTAGGTAGCGAGAATTACCGAGGTCATCACTCATCAAACAGAGCACATGGGCGGCTTCTACATACCTCCAAAGGGCTGCACATCAAATTTCAGGACATTCCGATGACGTTTGACCCAGTTTCGATGCCCGGAAACAAAATCAAGCCTACCAGTGGCGGAGCACCCCGGGACCATGGCACCCAATTCGGAGCTTATGGATCATCTCAAAATGACTCCAATAGGCTCCCCATCGAATTTCAGGTCAATCGGACATCGTTTGACCAGAAGTCAAAGCTCGGCATTTCCCTCGTGGTGAAATCAAAGTCAAGCGTTTGCGGGACCCCAAGCAGCTTCAAAACCTGAACAAAAGCCTATGGTTGGTCTCGTCTACTGCTCAAGAAGCTACACGTCGAATTTCAGGTCATTCCGACATCGTTTGACCTAGTTTCGACGCTTGACAAAAAATCGGAAGTTCTCCACAGCAAAGTCTTCGGCTTTTCAGAAAATGGGAAACTTTGCAATCCGATTTTCACGGCTTCCCGTCAGGTTTTCTTGAGGGAAATTCAGCCAATAAATGAGAGGAAATTCCAAGAAAAATGCAGGAGAAAATAAAAGCGAAAAACGACGAAAAACGAAGAAGAAAAGGCGACCGGAAGGCGGCCGACCATGGGGCACAAACCCCACGGGCCGCCGGACCTCGCCCAAAAACCCCGTTTTTCAGGTATCTTTCGCGTCCCGAGTTGATTGGGCCCTGTGATTTTTCCAAATTCTGATTTTTTTAGCATGAAATCCGTCGATCTTCGTCGACATCGTGGATCCGCCGCCGGAATCATGGAATCATCATCCGACACCTCAAAATTGTCAACCGACCGATCAAGAAAATGCACTTTCTGCCCGACCGATCCAGAAATCGACTGGACAGATGTCGCCGGCTTGTTGATATCAATCGAAGTCTGAAATTGCATGATCATCCGATGTCGATCAACATGAAGATCCATCGATGATCATCGCCAAAAGAATTCCAAAGGACGCGGCGAGGCCCGTGACTCTTCAAGCGACCGGGAGACCATTTAATGCTGTTAATTGACTTGTTTATGGCAACTTTTTACAGTCATTAACTCATTATCTTGGACGGCCCAATCAAAAGCAAGCGAATGGGAGTTACAAATCCAAGTATTCATGGCATTAAAACCATGAAACTCCCCTCATTATGGAGATTAAAGGCAACTAAATGCCCATTATCCTCCACCGGCCAATCAAATTCAAGGAAAAAGGAGTTACCAAATCAAGAAATTAAAAACTTGTAACTCCTCCCATCATGAGCATTAATACCATAAATGCTCATAAACTCTCCTAAATGGCTACCAAATGCCTATAAATAGGAGGCCATTCCAAGGAAAAGGGGGCCAGGGAAAAATTATCCAAAAACTCTCCGAAAAATCCAAGAAAAATCCAGAACCTCTGCAACAAACTCTCCTCTATTGAAGAAAACTCTGCTGCAACAAGCACTACAAGGTGATCAAAGCCCCTTGGGGGGCCACCCCCCCCCCCCCAAGGCCACCTCTCCTTCTATCCAACATGGCTAGATGCGGCTTTTCAGCCAGTCTACTCAGTTTTTACCGGATATAGGACCTTACCTTGGTCCTTATCCTCTAAAAAACTGAGGTTGGAGCCAACCCAAGAAATCAAGCATCAAAGTTCTCATCTGAAGGACGATGGCGGAGTCCATACATGACTCGCGACCGTCGATCTAAACGGGTCCCCCCACAATCGCATGAAAAGTTAGATTCCATTTCTTTCTTTTCTATTGTATTGTATTTTTTCTTAAAGAGACACAAAATTCACATTTCTTGTCTTTTCATTATTGATGAGATTTGTAAACTGCCTTTCACGGAAAAATCGCCTTTCACGGCACCAAAATCGCCTTTCACAGCAAACAAAGAAAATCGCCTCTCACGGCATTCAAAACAAACTTGTCTCTTTTCTTTAAAATATGTGTGCAATGGAAAGTTAGGAAAAAGTTGATTTCCTTTCTACTTGTGAAGGTGAATCTCCGGATCACTACTCTAAATTCCAAGTAGAAAAGAAAATCTGGCATACCCACAAAATGTTGATACCCGCCTTTCTTTCTTCCCTCTTCCTCCTTCCGGACCCCGACAGACCCGGGGCGGATGGCAGCGGAGGAGGAACGGAGGGGCGCGGTCCATCAAGCTGGCACGCCCGGTGGGACCCGTTCATTTGAGAACACAATGCTTGGATTCTTTGGCTCCATTCTAGTTGGTGGCCTATGTTGGATCTTGCATCTAAAAAAAAAACATGAGATGGGATTTTTGGAAGTTTCTTTCTTTAAGTTTATCTCCAGCCTTTCCCGTTTCTAAAAAAGAATCTCAAAAAAAAATCTGATTAAATTTTTTTTTTTCAGATTTCCCTCTTTTGGGTTTAAGTTGAGAAACTTTGGCTTCTTCCTTTTCGGATTTCGAGATCGCAGAAATGTTGAACTCATTTTCGGAATGGAACACCATTTGCTCTCTTCTATGAATCCACAAAAAAATCTGATTTACAAAAAAAAAATTCAGATTTCTCCCTTTTGGGTTTAAGTTAAGAAACTTTGGCTTATTCCTTTTCAGATTTCGAGATCGCAGAAATGTTGAACTCATTTTCGGAATGGAACACCATTCGCTCTCTTCTATAAATCCATAAAAAAAATCTTTCTAAAAAAGCCACTAAGGTTGCACCAATTGCGTTCTTTGACCAAAGTGGATTTAAGAAAAGCCTTGTCCAGAGTGTGGAGACAGCTAGACTGTTCTAGGCAAGGGTCCTCCAAACGGGTTCATTAAGTAATCCTACCCTTACCTAGGGGTTGATCTATCAACTGAGGTTTCATAAGATCTAATTGGAGATCTATGTGAACTCTTAAAAAAAAATCTTCAAAATTTTTTTTTTAAAAAAAAAAGAACAAAAAAAAAAACTTCTATCACTTTTGGATTCATATATAAGAAATCCTGGTTCCTTCCTTTTCGGATTTTCGAGCTCGCAGAAATGTTGAGCTCATTTTCGGATTGGAATACCATTTGCTCTCTTCTATAAGTCCAATCTTGACACTTTCAAAAAAAAAAAAACTTCCGTCACTTTTGGATCCACACTTGAGAAATTTAGGTTCCTTCCCTTTCGGATTTCGAGCTCGCAGAAATGTTGAGCTCATTCTCGATTGGAATACCATTTGCTCTCTTTTATGAATCCAATCTTGACCTTTCAAAAATCCCATCTCGTGTCCTTTCCAAGGATGCGATTTGCAACATTTGTGCCTAGCGGTCCTAGTACGCCCTTTCGGGTCTACTGTATTCGCAACCGACACATTTGTATCTCAACCTTATATCATTTTACCTTGAGTGAGCTTTGCTTCTCGGTAATTTGAATTAAGGTTCACAATTGCTTCTAGCAGTCACTGGGACGCTCATTCTGAGCTGACCCTACTTGCGTTTAGAACAATTGTGCCCTCTATGGCTTTTCTGCCTTCCTCATGTTGCTTGGGCTGGGCCATGTCCCCTCGGGCGACTTGAAGAGGCGAAACCATAGTATTTTCCATTTATGATCACCATATTCTTGTGATTACTAATGGATATGGTCTTGTTTCAGAAGTTTTTCCAAAAGCTAACAATGAAAACTTCATTAACCATCACCTTTGATGAGAACAAGTACCAGCTGATGCTTCAAGAGAAGCAAACCAAGCGCACCTACAAGCGCCCCGCCAGTTGCCAAAGCATCACCACCCTTGGCGACGCCCAGAACACCGGGTCGACCTCAACTCCCCGGACCATCGTCTTCGGGTCGCTGGGACCATTCCCACTTCCCGTAGAAGAAACCGCAACTGCCAAGAAGCAGAAAACTGCCACCGGACATGTCGCTGCTCTGACACCAAAGGCGGCCATCAGAAAACCTGAAGCCCGTGGTAACCCCACGAAGCCTCAACCTACAAGAAACCAGGTCTGCTCAAAGATTTGGTCCCCAAGACCTTCACCCAAACAAAGAAGGTCACAAACACCTGCAAAGCCAGCATACCTGGCCCCTCTCAAGGAGAACCGGTTCTACCCTCTTGCTTACATGAAAGAGGAGAAACCTACCCTCCGCCAAACAAAACCAACTCAGCACGAGCCGGCTTGCTCCTACAAGCCCAAAATTAAATCGTGCATCGTAAGGCCTTCGCAAGAACCTACAAAGGCCTGCACTCCTGCGAGTCGACCCTTCCTCTCAACAGGGGCCGAACTCGCCAAATTCAAGGCTTCGCTGCGACAGGCAAAGGACCGCGCCCGGATCCTGTCCCTGCCAGTCTTCAAAGAAGACAAGCTCGGCTGCTGCGCACCAGGGACTACGTCCTTCATTGCCAAAGCGCAGCCAGAGCTAACCGAAGCTCAAATTACTCGTCGTATGCGCCGCCGCGTGGCATATCGACAAAAGAGACTAGAGAAGCAAAGAACCCAGCATTCTGCACTTCAGGTCTCCAAAAAATGGGTTGAAAAAGAAAGACCCAATCAAGTTGTTGTTGTCCATATGGTTGGAAAAACCAGAAGACATCAAAAGTCGGCAACTAAAATCCATGTCAGACGACCGGTGACTCGCAGCGTCACTCGGACAAGAAGACATCGAGAAGATTCTCCCGCTCCTTCAAGTCAAGGACACCGGAGTAATCACTCCTCAAGCTCTTCATCTAAAAGAATGAGCTCCAGCTCAGTCACCAAGACTGTATCCTCTTTCGACTCTCGAAGAGTGAACATCTTGGTCACAAATGCTGAGCAACCTCCGCCACATGATGACGTAGCTGCACGCATCCAGCAGCTGGAACAAGGACAGCAGAGAATAGAGGCCCTAATGGAAAACCTCCTTCCCACTATCCAACGTCCGCCAAACAATGAAGCTCCTCCGAACCATCAAGGCGACGAGGAAAATGCGGAAAACAGTGAGTCACGCGCCCTTACCAAAAAGGACGTTGACGATATCCTCGCCAAAGCAAAAGAAGAGGATACACTAAAGGAGCATGGGATCAAGCCACCATATCCCTTGTGGATGGACTCGGTCCCGTTCCCTACAAAATTCAAGCAACCTACTCTCCAAACATATACGGGGAAAGGTTCAGCCAGACAACACGTCATCCATTTCAAGATCCTGACGGGAGCTATTGCGGATCAAGATGCCCTCAAAATCTGCCTCTTTGCAAGTACCCTAAAAGGTACGGCCTTTGATTGGTACTCCACTCTGCCGGAGGACTCCATTCAAAATTGGGCCATGCTGGAGACATGCTTCCTAACCCACTTCAAAGGTGAGGATCATCATGTTACTATGGCGCAGCTCTGCAGCCTAAAACAGGGAGAGAGTGAGTCAACATATGACTTCATTCACAAGTGGAAGGCAATGGCGTATAAATGCTCAGATGTATTGCCACAAGCGTCGCTAGTCGACATCTTCCGTAACAACATGAGAGCAAGAATCTGCTCCATGATCATCGGCAACAAATAAAAAAACCTAGGTGAACTCCTAGAAGCTTCTATGGAGGCTGAAACGGTGATCAAAGACCTCAACAGTCAGAAATCATCAAAGAAAGAGCCGACCACCATTGCAACCTCAAAGCTAAAGAAAAAAGAGGTTCTCAATGTGCAAACCAAGTCAGCTCCTCAGCCGCCAAAGAAAGCTGAAAACAAAGCTGCAGGTAAAAAGCCTGAACTCTCTGATGCCTTCAAAGAACGAGTAGAGAAGAAATACCCGTTCGATGAAGATGTTGAAGAAATTTTTGGGGCACTTCTCGCAAACGGTAAACTCACCTTGCCTGACCCCAAAAGACCGGGCGATGTTGGCAAAACCAACAATCCTCGGTACTGTCCATACCATCAGATGGTCTCGCATCCTCTCAATCAATGCTTTGTTGTGAGAGAGAAGATAAATGAGATGTGGAAAAACGGAGTCATCACCTTCGACAAGAACTATGGGTCTGCCTCCGTCAACATGGTGTCGTGTGGACAAAAACAAAAATCACTAAAAGAGAAGATCACTACTTCCTTCAAGGTGATAAAGATGACCCAAACGTCCCAAGAGTTGGTTCCATATCCAACATCAGACGGACAGCCCATATGGGTACACCCCGATCTCCTAGAAGATGAAAATTGGGAGGTCGTCAAAACAAAGCCAACCGCTCAACAGCGAAGGCAAGCCAGGAGACAACTCCGCAAACTCAAACAGCAGGAGAAAGCTCCGAAAAAGCAAGAAGTCGCTGAAAAGGCAGAGACCTCCTCTACCGCTTCACTGGGGGCAACAGAAGAGTCTCCTCCCAAGACTTCAAAGGCGGCAAGAAGATTCACTCTTGGTGATTTCATGCCACCGCACCTCAAAGATGAAACTACGCAGGGGGCATCATACTCTTGCAACTCGGTGGTCGGATTCCCCATGGATGGATACGAGTCCAGTGACACCGCTAGCGACATTGATGAGTGGGAGGAATCCCTTGAAAAAGGAGAATATCTCTCCGACGAGGAATGGATCCCTGAATCTCATCTTATGCCAGTAATCTGGTATAACCCATTACAGCCGCAAGGATCCTGGTCTGATGATGAAGAAGACCAAGAGGCTGTCCAAGAAAATACTCCAGTGGAACCCAACCATGTTGAACCACAAGGAGCAGACGAAGAAGAAGATTTGGCCCCCATGCCTGATCTCGATGAATACGCAAGGATCTTGCAGCACCTTGCTATAGAGCAAGAACAAGGTCGCGTCAACCAGCTTCGTCACAACCCAGCACCGGAAGTTCCTGAAAATCTACAGGAATCTCCTCCGGTAACCCCGGAAAATGAAGAAAGTTGTTGGATCGATGATCCCCTTACATCTGAGGACGAATCTGATTCCCAACAGTTCATCTTGGAGGCATCTTCCGTCAAAGTTACTTGCAATGCAATAGCTCAGGATGATTCCTCCGGAACCACACCTTCTCAGGCTTCGTCTCCTGGAACAGTGACATCAGAACTCAAACCTCTTCGACGGATCACATTGAAGAAATTCCAGCCGGTGAAATCTTCTTCAGAGAAAATCCAGTCAATTGGTCCCAAATGCCCGATCTCATCGGTGATGTCTGGACCGACAAAATATTCGATAAAGAAGGAAAGTTGCTGGATGCTGTTCAGGACTTGCTCCCGGAAAATGCTCCATGCAACACAATTACTGAAGATGGCAATGCTGACACAGAGACATCTTCAGCAAATGAGAAGGAACAACCCCTCGATCTCGAGGGTGATCTTCCAAACAAAGACCCTTCTCCAGAAGCTCTTGAAGTTGGTAGAGGTACCCGTTCTAGCCGGGATTACCACAAAAACTACAACCAACCTTCTGCTTCTTATGTAAATCCTTCGGGAAAACAAGCTGTAAACGCCCCTAGTGGCAAGAATAATGAAAATGCAGGCCCCAAGGAGGCTTTCAAGTACGACTTGATTCAGCACTTCAAACACATACCTGCACGTCTGCACATCTTAGACTTATTACGAATGTCACCACAGACTCGTGATAGTCTCATTTCAGAACTACAAATGCTGGATGCGGATGTCGACAAACATGCCCCACAAGTCCTACAAATTGAAATGGACTATAGGATCAAAAAATCAAAAACTCCCTCAAAAGGAGAAAAGAAGAAAACTGAGGGATCCTGCATCGAATGCCTCTCGGTTCAAAAAGCAGCAAGTGCAACCATCGCCTTCACCAAGGAAGACCTCCTGCTAGGCAAGACAAAGCACAATCGACCCCTGTACTTCACCGGGTACATCAAAGAGGTGCCAGTACGCAGAATCCAGATCGATCCAGGTTCTGCACTCAACCTCATCTCCACTTCGGCACTCGAAGAACTGGGCATTCCGCCTAGCAAGCTGAGCCACACGTCTGTGTCCATCTTTGGATATGATGGCAGCGCTCAAAGGCCGATTGGCAAAATCAGGTTCAAGTTGCAAATCGGTGATCTTATCTCCGAGGTCACTGTCTATGCAATAAAGACCCCTTCATGCTACAACATCCTTCTCGGACGCCCCTGGATACACGAGAATGGTGTTGTCCCTTCGACTTTACATCAGTGCATCAAGTTCGTTGGCAATGACGGCTTGATACATCGAGTGTTTGCAGACAAAAAGCCCTTCAAAGGCAAAGAAGTCTATTTCGCAGATGCTCAGATGTACAAAGATGAAAAAGAAGAAAGGGAGGAAGAAACAGCACCCTTTGCCGAAAATCTCCAGAAAGACAAAGGCAAGGCTCCTCAGCAATCACCGGAAGAAAACAAACCCTCTATCAAAACCGAAGAGAATAATCAATCTCCCTTCATGGTCTCCCTCAAGTCTTCAAAGCCTCTGGTGATCACCACCAAAGCAAAGAAGACAAAACAAAAGGCTGGGGGCAAGTTTGCTGTCTCCTTCGTGTCTATCTTGCAAGACACGGATTCGGACTCAGAGCCAGAAGACGACACATCGTCAAGCCAAGCTGATGATCAACAAGTCCAGCCCGCTCTCACTCCGATGGAGACAACCGTTGACATAGAAGATCCGGCATCTGCTTCCTTCGTTGTTCCAGCAACATCAGCAAAAGAAAAGCCAATCTTCTTCCATAAATCGGGAGTTTCTTCATCAAATTCTTCACTTGAACCTTTCCAAAATGAAGGTATGCCTCAACTATCCCTGTATAGTCCAATGGCACAAGCTATCATGAAGAAAATGGGCTACGACGCACAGAACCCAATCGGTTTGGGAGGTGGCCGTGGTATTATCACGCCATTGGAACCAACCCTGACCAAAAGTCAACTGGAAGGTTAGAAACCCCACCGCCACATAGAAAAGTCTTCACATGGGCTGGGGTATGATCCTGACGCTCCCTTGAGACAGTTGACACAAAGGCTGCAAAGTCGTCTTGCCGACCAAGCCTCAACATCTCATATTAATGAAGACATCGATCTCCCTGGATATCTCTATGAAGAGTCACCCGTCGAAGATTTAGGAAGCTCACCCAATTGCTATGATTTCTCAGATGATGAAGAGGAATTGACCGATGATACGGATACACGATTTTCTAGCCCAGAAGAACCATCATCTCCAAAAGAAGTGCCCTACTTCGACCTAGTTTCAACAGGTGATTGGGACCATCTCATAGCAAATCTTGAGAAAAGTACCAATCAAGAAGACCCATGGACAAAAGCAGAGCCGTGGTCTGTAGATACCTTTGGAACTCCAGAAGGCTTTGTTGGGCTGGAAGCCTCCGAAAATATTATGGAGGAACCACCTTCAAACCTTCCAACTGAAGATTCTGTTCAAAAGATAGACTTGGGAACACCTGATAACCCACGTCCTGTATTCATAAGCAAGAATATAAAGGATGATGAGTTACCCGAGTATATCGCATTTCTTCATGAGTTCGTTGATTGTTTTGCATGGTCTTACGCTGAGATACCTGGCTTAGACCCCAAAATAGCAGTCCACAAACTCAATCTTCAAAAAGATATCAAGCCTCTCAAACAAGGTCAAAGAAGGTTCCGTCCTGACGTGATGGACAAAATTGAACAAGAAGCTCAAAAACTCAAAAGCGTTGGCTTCATCCGTGAGGAACAGCATCCTGAATGGTTGGCTAACATCGTCCCCCTGATAAAGAAAAATGGGCAAATCAGGGTCTGCATTGATTACAGAGACCTAAACAATGCATGCCCAAAAGATGAATTCCCGCTCCCTATACCGGAGGTGATGATCGACAATACCTGTGGGTTCGAGCGAATGACATTCATGGATGGCTTCTCTGGCTACAATCAGATAAAGATGCATCCTGAAGATGAAAAACACACAGCATTTCGGACCCCGTTTGGCGTGTATTGCTACACTGTCATGCCATTCGGTCTGAAGAATGCCGGCGCTACATATCAGAGGGCTATGATGAAGATATTCCAAGATATGCAGCACAAGATGGTCGAATGTTATGTCGATGACCTCGCCGTCAAAAGCAAAAGAAAAGAAGACCATCTCAAAGATCTTCGAGAAGTCTTCCTCCGACTTCGCAAACACAAACTGCGAATGAATCCCCTCAAATGCTTCTTCGGTGTTTCATCGGGTAAGTTTCTCGGATTCATAGTACGGAAAGCTGGCATAGAGCTTGACCCCACCAAAGTCAAGGCTATCCTAGAAATGCCATCTCCAAGAACCCTAAGACAATTAAAAGGGCTCCAAGGAAGATTGGCATATATTCGACGGTTCATCTCCAACCTATCAGGGAAGTGCCGTCCATTCTCTCGGTTAATGAAGAAAGGTGTCGATTTTGTCTGGGATGCTGAATGTGAAGCCGCGTTCCAGGACATCAAGTCATACCTGACTAAACCTCCAGTGTTGGCTGCCCCCACAACTGGAAAACCATTCCTCTTGTACACAAGAGCCCCTGACTGTTCTTTAGGCGCTCTACTCGCACAAAAGAATGACGAGGGAAAAGAAGTTGCTCTATATTACCTTAGCCGCATGTTTGTAGGTGCAGAGCATCGCTACTCTCCAGTCGAAAAAGAATGCTTGGCAGTGATGTTCGCCATACAAAAACTGCGTCACTACCTGCTAGCCAACACAGTGTACCTAATTTCGAGGATCAACCTCCTAAAGGTCCTTGTCACAAAAATAGGTTCTCTCAATGCCCGACTAGCAAAATGGTCCATCCTCCTGTCACAATTTGACATTAGGTATGTACCACAAAAAGCAATCAAAGGCCAAGCTCTAGCAGACTTCCTCGCGGAGCATCCATTGCCTAAAGATTCTCCACTCAGGGATGACCTCCCAGACGAACCGGTCTACAGTGTGGAGACTTCCTTATCAAATGCTTCCTGGCACATGTACTTCGATGGCGCAACCAGGACAAATGAAAAGGGAAATCAAATATCGGGAATTGGCATTCTCTTTGTTAGTCCCGATAAATACATGATTCCGCATGCATTCTCGCTACTGGAACCATGTTCAAACAATGCAGCTGAGTACCAAGCCCTGATCATAGGATTGGAACTCGCCCTCGAATCCGGTATCACTACGCTGGAAGCTTTTGGAGACTCTCAACTGATCGTCAACCAGATGAATCAGAAATTTGAAGTCAGGAAGCCCGATCTGTTGCCTTACTACAACAAGGCGCAATCGCTTCGACAAAAGTTCGACATCTGTCACATCACCCACATCCTCAGAGGTGAAAACATTCGTGCAGATGTCCTGGCTGGACTTGCTGCGTCTATGGCAATCCAGGAAGGGGAAAACATGCAAGTTACAGTGTGTCAAAAAGGATTCTCCCTCCTCTCAACACACATCAAGCAGTTGCTGAATGCCACCAAGTGGTTGGAAGTCGGATCTCCGTCCTTAAACCTCTGATCGGCGACTGGAGGGATCCGTTCATTGATTACATAATGTTCGGAATCCTACCTGAAGATCCAAAAGAACGGGTAAGCATCCAAAGACGAGCCCCGAACTTTCATTTGGATATTCCTTAAAAAATGCTGTATAGAAAATCCTACAACGGAGTACTTCTACGCTGCTTGTCACAACAAGAAGCTGAAGAAACACTCAAAGAAGTACATGCTGGTCTTTGTGGATCCCATCAGGCTGGCCCTAAGCTCTACGATCAGATAAAAAGGTTAGGTTATTATTGGCCTACCATGGTGGCTGATGCAATGCAATTTGCTAAGCGCTGCCAACAATGCCAAATTCATGGAGACTATGTCCACATGCCTCCAGAATGGCTGCATCCTACAGCGATCTCATGGCCTTTTGAAGCCTGGGGTATGGACATCATAGGTCCTATCTCCCCTCCATCGAGCAAAGGTCATCGCTTCATCTTCGCCGCTACGGATTATTTCTCCAAGTGGTCAGAAGCATTCGAGCTTAGTGAAATGAAAACCTCATCAGTCTTCAGTTCTTGCGCACCAACGTCATTTGTCGCTTCGGCATACCTAAAAGATTCGTCCATGATAACGGACCGCAATTCTGGGATCACAGGTTCTACAGGTTCTGTGACAAATACAAAATCCAAAGTTGTCCTTCAACTCCGTACAATCCGGCAGCGAATGGACTAACAGAGGCCTTCAACAAGACGCTCTGCAAAATCCTCAAGAAAATGGTCTCTAGTCACAAAAGAGATTGGGGCGACAAACTGCCTGAAGCTTTGTGGGCCTATCGAACCACCGTTCGAGGACCAACCCATAGCACACCATTCTCCTTGGTCTATGGATGCGAAGTTGTTGTCCCTTTGGAAGTTCAAATTCCTTCCTTAAGGGTATCTCTACAAAATGACATGACGCAAGAAAGCAATGTCAAATTGAGACTTCAAGAGCTGGATAATCTCGATGAGAGACGGCTCGAAGCTCTACAAAACATTGAATTCTACCAAGCACGCATGGCAGGATCTTTTGACAAGAAGGTCAGGCAACGCGCCTACAAAAAGGGAGACTTGGTTCTTACAGTAAGAAGAGCTATGGTTTTTGCTCACAAATCCAAAGGCAAATTTGAACCAAAATGGGAGGGACCTTTCGTCATCGACAAAATCTTCTCCAACGGCGCATATGCTCTTCTAAATATGGAGGGTGACAGGTGTATGCTGCCCATCAATGGAAAGTTCTTGAAGCGGTACTACCCTTGAAGGCTTTCCCCACCGGGTCAGAGCAATGTCTACACGGTCAAAGCCTATTCCTAGGTATCTGCTCGTCAAACCCACTCCTTTTGGAATTTTCATCCTCTTGTTGAAATTTCTAAAACAAAAAAACCCTCAAAACAATGTTTCTTTCATCGTTTCATTGTTCAAAAAAAAAAAAGCAAATCCAAAAATCCAAGTTTAGGAGCCTCTTCCCAAACTTGACCAAAATTTTCGATCCTTGAACCCAAAATTCATGGTTTGAAACAAAATCAGGACCTAGGGATTTCAGCCCTAGTCCACCCCGGCTTTTACCACCAAAATGGTTTTGAGTCAAAATTTACGACCCTCATGTCTTTAAACAAAAAATGGGTTTTCAAAAACCGCAGGGAAGCGACTTTCAGTCGATACTTGCAAAACCCAAAATCGGAAGGATGCGACACCCATTCGATACTTCCAAAACCCCAAAATTTCAAAAATCGTGGAGACGCAACGTTCCAGTTGATATCCACAACCCAAATTTCAAAACAAACAAAAAACAGAACAAAGGTTCGAAAAAACCTCAAAATTCAAAAATCGTGGGGAAGCGACATTCCATCGATACCCACAAAACAAAACTTTTGAAGAAAAAAAAAGCAGGGAAGCGACGCTTAGTCGATACTTGCACCCAAATCCGCGGGGAGGCGACATTCCATCGATACTCGCAACCGAATGAGCAAGGAGGCGACATTCCATCGATACTTGTAATACCATTCAGCAGGGAGGCGACTTTTAGTCGATACTTGCATTTTTTAAAACCAAAAACCTGGCTTTCACGCCAAAAAACCCGGCTTCCATGCCAAAAATCCGGCTTTCAAGCCAAAAAATCAAAAATCCGGCTTTCATGCCAAAAATCAAAATTCGGCTTCCATGCCAACAAAACAAAACTCGGTTTTCAAAAAAAAAAATCTGGCTTTCATGCCAAAAACAAAAAATCTGGCTTCCATGCCAAAAAGAAATTTCGGCTTTCATGCCAAAAAAAAAATCTGGTTCTTACATCAAAAACAAAATCGGCTCTCATGCCACAAACCAAATCTTGGCTCTCATGCCACAAAAAATCTTTGGCTCCCATGCCATCTCAAACTCGGCTTTCATGCCATTTTAAAAAAAATCGGCTTTTACGCCACGAAAACCGGCTGTCATGCCACCCCAAAAAAATCGGCTTTCCTGCCACCTCAAAATTCGGCTTTCATGCCATCTCAAAAAATTTTGGCTCTCATGCCATCCCAAAATTTGGCTTTCACGCCACCAAAATCGGCTTTCATGCCACCTCAAAATTTCGGCTTCCATGCCATCCAAAATTTTGGCTCTCATGCCATAAACCCAAATTTCGGCTTTCATGCCATCTCAAAATTCGGCTTTCATGCCATCTCAAAAAAAATTTGGCTCTCATGCCATCCCAAAATTTGGCTTTCATGCCACCAAAATCGGCTTTCATGCCACCTCAAAATTTCGGCTTCCACGCCATCCAAAATTTTGGCTCTCATACCATAAACCCAAATTCGGCTTTCAAACCACAAAAAAAAAAAAAAAAAAAAAAACATGGCTTTTGCCGCAAAATCTGGCTTTCATGCCAAAACAACCCTTTTGACAAAAGATTTTCACAAAATGACAACCTTTTGATCAAAATTCTCAAATAAACATTCTCACCCAACCTTTGCTTATTTTCACCAAAAAGAATTTAAGTAAAAGATACATAGAGTACCAAAAATGTTTTACATAGAGGTACCAAAAAAAGAAGAAGAGAGAAAAGAAGAAAAGAGTTTGTTATAAATCAAGAGCTCAGTCTAGCATGGTCTTCAACCAAAGATCCAGCTCCTCAAGCAGACTCTTGGCCTTAGCCTCTAAAGCTTCCAGGCCGCGCTTCTTCAAGATCTTGCCATAAAACGCGACAGAACGCCGCGACCCATCTTCGGCACGAGGAAGCTCTTCCCAGAGAATTTGCCACTGCTCATGCTCCTGAGTCTTTCTCTGGAGGCTGCTACCGGCTTCTTCAACCTGGCGAATCAGAGTTCCCTCTTTAGCACGGGCTTCTACAATGGCAGTCCATTTGGCAGCACTTTGTTCTTGCAATTGCTCAAGGTGCTGCCTAGCTTCTGTGACCTCCCTATCAAGACAGTGCAGGTCCTGTATTAGCTCGATGATAGCCAACTCGGTAACGTTCCTCTCCCGAACGAATTGCTTCCGAGCCCGTGAGATTTCATCCATTTCAGATTTGATCTTACCGGATGGCTGCAAAAACATCTCATTGAAGAAGTCACCGCTTGGGAAATTCTTGGTCTCAGTCCATTTGTCACCCAAAGCAATGACTTCATCAACAAAGGCCTTGGCACTTGCAACGTCCAGACCGACCTCTGCACTGTCAGCAAGGATGTCCTGTACATGCTTGACCATGCCAAAACCAGCTTCCAAATGGCCAGAAGAGAGAGTTTCAACCCATGAGCTCAATACACTCTTCAACACCTTCTTTGCATATTGGAGGGATGGCCCAGATGAAGATTCACCACGATCTGTTGGCTGACTGCCCATGTCAGGTCGTGGTGGAGAAGAAATCAAAAGGCTCTTTCCAATCGGAGCCACTGAAGAAGCAATATCACCACAAAGTCCCGCCTCCGCCATGACGGGACTGGTAGAAGAAGCCCCTACTTCTGGATCGGCTGCTGGCATCTCCTGCTCTAGCCCTGAGGAAGACGAAGGAACTTCTCCTGTTGCTTCACAACCTGCTGGCAAAAACACAAGAAAAGGTATGAATATGATCTTGTCAAAAAAAAAATCATCCTCATACCAGGTGGAGATTCTGGGTCCTCCCCAGAGTCCCTCAACTCTTCTTCAGATGCCGCAACTGGATCCATCACCCCTTCATCGACAGGAACCTCGGGCATCACCAAGTTTTCATCTTCTGCAAAAGAAAGAAAACAGCAGGTCAAAAAAAATCTCTTATAAAAAAAAAAGGAAGCGGAAATGGAAAAGAAGGAGAATCATACCATCATCGGCGGTCTCTTCTTCACGACTCCTCTTCTCTGGAGGCTCATCAGCATCTCCTGATACCTCCTCAGCAATGGTAGGAGGGACTTCCAAATCAGGAGAGTCTTCGTGGCGTCTCTCAGTGCGACGCTGTCCTCTCCTCCTTTTTTTTCTACGAGCCGGTTTACTTGAAGTACCTGCCTCACTGTCAAAGTCAGGACTTCCATTTGGCTCCTCACCAGAAGGCCCGCTCCTACCAGTGGACCCTATGGAAGCCTTCATTTGCTCCGCTTGCATCCAAGCGTCGATCTCGGCTTCCTCCTCCTTGAGCTGTCTCAAGACCTCAACAGGTATCTCTTGTGCGGCTCCGGATCTGATGACATCCTGTTCCTCGAGAAAGCCTATCCTATGCTTCTCTCCAGAAAGGAAGAACAAAACTTCCTCTCGACGGACGCCATCTGATCTACCAAGACTCTTCCCAGGAGATTGCTTGACATTCAGCTCCTTCTTGGAAAGCCCTCGGTACACAGCAAAGCTCTCCACGAACCACTTCGTGAAGCCAGCATTCCGGAAAGTGGGCAACTCAGGATAGGAAATCATGGCAGTAGTGTCCTCCGCACTATAGAAAGCCCATGCATTTCTCCCGTCCTGCAAACCTCCAAAACGCTTCACCATGCTCAAAGGCGCTCCAACAACGCCTTGAGAGAAGCCTAACTGCAACGCAAAACGCGAAGGGACATACGGCTGGATGTCAACAAAAATATGTCTGCGGTACACCATCGTGCCAACACGTATGTTTAAAAGCCACCTTTTCTCTGCGTTGGTCAAAGAATAGTGTCTTCCCGATCCTGCCCTGGTGGAATCACGGGAGACACCAAAATCAAAAGCCTTCTTCCGCAAATCTGGAGAAAGCTTCACTGAAGATTGCCCAATCTCGACATCCCTGAATCGTCGGATTCTCAAGCGGGCAGACAAAAGTGAATCGGAAACGGCTTTTCCCCTAGCCAACCGAATCATGAAAGGGTCATCATCCTGTGCGGCGCCTAAACGGTGAAAGCCAGGACAGTGGTACACATACCATGAATAGAAAATATGGGCTGAAAATACTCTGTTCATGGGGAGCCCAAGCCGGACCAAGAAAGCAGCAGCCTGAAGTTCGGTACATAAATAGGAGTAAAGAGCCGGCACCAAAGCTAGCTGCTCTCCAAACGCCATCTGACAAGCCGAAAAAATACAATGCGGCCTTATGTGCGTCCCGTCTCCTCTAGCAAAGACAGCCTCACCTAGCCAGTAAGTGAGGTATATAGCGAGATCTCTTCGCAGCGCGATGTCGGAACAAATGGCGTTTGTGCTTGCGAAGAATTCCTTCAGATTTTCTCGCATAACGGAGATCTTCTTCGAAGCCAGATTCTTCTCAGAAGATTCTCCACTGCCAAAGAAGTTGGGAGATAAAGAGCCAAAATTCTTCCAACTGCTGCACCGGACTTTCAAGCCCTCCTTCTCCTTCAAAAAATCATAGAAGGCGACGAGCTGAAAGTACAAAAGCCTGAACTCCTCAGACTGCTCCTCAAGGACGTTGTCGATCGGCATAAATTCCTCATAGAGTTTTCCGAGGATGGGCAGCCCGGTAATGGCACTCAGCTCCTTCAAAGAAAAACCAATCTCACCATTCGTAACAATGAAGGTGTTGGTTTGTGGAAGGAAGGACTCCAGCATGGCCATAAAAGCCTCATCGGAGAAAATCACGGTTTGCCTAAAAGCGCGAACCGCATCAAAAATCTCGGCCTCTTTCAGAATGGCACCACCAATCTGCAGAATGTGATCAGTCCACGACTCCCAGCTCGAGTCAACACTGAAACGGCCACGAAGTCGAAAAGGCTTCACCCAATTGCTGCCATCACCCCTGAAAATGCCAAGGCCCACCGGTCTCAAATCAACCGATGGATGATCAGGTCCTTGGTAGCCGCTGCCCGGCATCAACATGTCCAGACGGACAGGCGACTTCTCTGCATAACCAGAAGGACCGCCAACAAAAACCCCGGTCTTGACCACATTGGTCCTCTTCACCCAGCTTGGAGGATCTTCTCTCTTAGAGCATGTGGGAGAAAGACTCATTATCGAAATAGTACGATCAAAAGTCGATCGAGTGGAAATGGTTCTCTCCTCACCATCAGCTGTGTAAGAGAACTGAAAGCATCTCCTTTGGTATGACGAGTCATCAGGGCTGCATCACCAAAGAAAAAGGTAGGCTTGGGCACAACGCTCTGATCGTCCATGACCCAAGGACGATTGCTTGCCATAATCTTGTAAAACTCCTCATCCTTGAGAGCGATCAGTCGCTGTCTCATCTCATCTCGGTTGAGCGAGTCACACTCTTCCAAGTTTCTCTCCACATACTGGACCTTCTCCCAGGCCTGCTGTACGGCCGCATTGGAAGATCTGGCAGATCGACGAGGTGCATCGGTAACAGGCTCCTTACCCTTGTTCGTTCTGGAGGAACTACCTGCAATGGAAGAAAAAGAAAGAAAATCAATCACCAAAATGACAGAATTTTGCTAAAAAAAAATCCTAGCGAAATTTTGGCATGGCTCCAGGGCAATTCCGAAGAAAAGGGAAACACCCCGAAAAAAGATTGGAAGCCTGAAGATGAGTTCAACATCACCACGAGCTCATAATCAACGAAGGATTCTCAAAGAAAGCTTGAACTCAAACATTGCCGCGAGATCAAGTTAGTCTTCTCAAATCTCCGTAAGATCGGAAAAGAGCTCAACATTGCTGCGAGCTTCAAATTCCAGAACTTGTAAAGCTCCTCAAAATCCCGCAAGACTAGGAAAGAGCTCAACATTGCTGCGAGCTTCAAATCCCAAGACTTGCAAAAGATTTTCAGGTGTGCATCATCATGCTCCCAATCCAATTTACAAAAATCATGCAAAAAAAAATCATCATGCATTAGACGCTAGGAAAACTTTGACAAAAAGTTTGACCAATTCCAACCCAACTTGGTCAAAACCAATCAAACTTTGTCTAAGTCAAAATTCATGTTGGCTTAACCTAGAGACTCTAACTTTCTATCTTGATGCATAAAAATAAAAAAAAATAAAAAAAAAGTATGTGCATGAACATCTTGGATTGCATAAACCTCATTATCATGGTGAGCAAAAAAAAAAAAAAAAACAGAGAGAGAAAAAAAAACAGTACACGGTAAAAAAAAAGAAAAAGAAAGAAAGGAAAGAAGAAAAAAAAAAGAAGAGAAGGAAAAAAAAGCGTGTGAAAAAAAAAGAAGGAAACACGTGAAAAAAAAAGAAGAAGAAAAAGAAAAGAAACTTTCTTTCTACTCTTACATGCAATTTCTTAAGATTAAAAAAAAAAAAAACTTATTTGAAGCCATGGAGGAAGAAGAAGAAAAGCTTGAAGATCTTTGAAGAAAAGAAGGTCTTGGAGCTCTCTTGAAGACTTTTACAAAAAGAAAGCAATAGGAGCAAGAGATCCCACCTCCCTTGCTTTTATAGAAGAGAGCAAACCAAAAGAGGAAAGAGGAGAAAAGTAAGGAGGTAAGTGCTAAAAATTGGCAACCTTCCCAAAAGAAAAGGAAACTTGGGATATTCTCTCCCAAAACAAAGATTCCTTGAGAAATTCTCTCAAAAAAGAAAGGGAATGATAGATATTCTCTCCCAAAGAAAGATATTTTGAGAGAATCTCTCCCAAAATCAAGGAAACTTGAGAAAATCTCTCAAAGTAAGGATATTTTTAGATATTCTCCACCCAAAGGAGATGTTTTTAGATATTCTCTACAAAAACGACACCATGTGAGATCTAAGCCATCTTTCAAAGCTTAAGGTCCCATGGGTTAGCCCATATGAGCCAGGTTTGACTACCTAGGCATTAAAAGTGGCTTTTAGTCAAAATTCCTCTTACCAAGAGCATACAAAAAAAAAAAAAAAAAAAAAATGGTTCCATGCCTCTTTTGAGTTGATTGGGCCATACAAAAATTCCAAGCCTCATGAGCTTCCAAAATCCAAACCATCCCACCTCATGAACCAAATTAAGCCAAAACCTTGAAATTGACATTCTTCCAAAATCCAAAACCACTCCAATGGACTCAAAAAAAAAAAAAATTTGTCCCAAAGAGTAACCAAAAAACCAAACCATGGTCCCCTAACTTGCCACATACAACTTGTTAGGTCAGAAGGCCAACCAAAAACCCACTTTCGGTCCCCTAACTTGTCACATACAGCTTGTTAGGTCACAAGGCCAAAATCAAAAAACCAAAAACCCGACCCCCTAACCTGCCACATACAGCTTGTTAGGTCACAAGGTCAAAAAAAAAAAAAATCCTACTTGACCGCCTGATGCGCCACATAAAGCCTTTAGGTTCACAAGGTCAAAAGGGAAAATCTAAAACCCAAAAAATCCAAAACCCAAAATCCAAATCCCAAATGTCAATTCTCAAAACTTTGCCTTAAAATGGTACGTGATCCCTCCCACTACCATAAAATCCCCTGGAACCTCAAAAGGCTACTCTATAAAAAAAAAATGCTCAAAGACTTTTGGTCAAGTCAAAAGCTCTCCTTCAAGATTCTCTTCGAGGCACATCGACTGCAAAAGCCATCGTCGCTGTACCTCGAGGGGGCATTTGTTGACACAAAAAATGTCACTTTGCCTCTTCACACCAAAAACTACATGGAGCCGCATCCTACCTTAAATAGGCAGGCGCCACTTCAAGCATCAGATCTTGTCAGAATCAAACAAAAACTGCAAGGTCATTCAAAACAGCCAAAAGAGAGGTACACATGAAGTTTCGGGCCATTCCGACATCATTTGGCCTAGCTTCACTTCTCCAACAGCTAAGCAGCAGCTCCCGGCGGCGACAGTGTCGAAGACCCCAAATCTTCGATCAGAGCCTACGGATGGTCTCAAAATACCTCCGAAAGGCTACATGTCAAGTTTCAAGTCAAACCGACACCGTTTGACCCTCCATCAACTCTCGAGCAGCAAAATCAAGCCCTTAGGTAGCGAGAATTACCGAGGTCGTCACTCATCAAACAGAGCACATGGGTGGCTTCTACATACCTCCAAAGGGCTGCACATCAAATTTCAGGACATTCCGATGACGTTTGACCCAGTTTCGATGCTCGGAAACAAAATCAAGCCTACCAGCGGCGGAGCACCCCGGGACCATGGCACCCAATTCGGATCTTGTGGATCATCTCAAAATGACTCCAATAGGCTCCCCGTCGAATTTCAGGTCAATCGGACATCGTTTGACCAGAAGTCAAAGCTCGGCATTTCCCTCGTGGTGAAATCAAAGTCAAGCATTTGCGGGACCCCAAGCGGCTTCAAAACCTGAACAAAAGCCTATGGTTGGTGTCGTCTACTGCTCAATAAGCTACACGTCGAATTTCAGGTCATTCCGACATCGTTTGACCTAGTTTCGACGCTTAACAAAAAATCGGGAGTTCTCCACAGCAAAGTCTTCGGCTTTTCAGAAAATGGGAAACTTTGCAATCCGATTTGCACGGCTTCCCATCAGGTTTTCTTGAGGGAAATTCAGCCAATAAATGAGAGGAAATTTCAAGAAAAATGCAGGAGAAAACAGAAGCGAAAAACGACGAAAAACGAAGAAGAAAAGGCGACCGGAAGGCGGCCGACCATGGGGCACAATGAAAGTCCACGAGGATCCTAACCCTAGAGGGGGGGGGGTGAATAGGGTGAGCTACAACTAATGACTAATTATGACCAATTTTAATTTCTTAAACTAAACTAGTCACAAGTGGTGATTATAAGAAAAAATGCGGAAGCTCAAATAAACAATCACCACAAAAGCATGCACCACAACACAATATTTATAGTGGTTCGGCCAACGTGCCTACATCCACTACCGGCTTGTGTCTCCAACACCCCACCGGATTCCACTAAGTATGCTTTTTACTAGGCTAAGCAATAACCCTTACAATGTGCTTTTTTTTAGGCTAAGCAATAACCTTACAAGATGCTTTTCAAAGGCTAAGCAATAACCTTACAAGATGCTTTTCAAAGGCTAAGCAATAACCTTACAAGTTGCTTTTCTTAGGCTTAGCAATAACCTTTACAAATATAGTTTTCTCAAAGAAAGTGTCTTAACAAAAGAACACTCTAAGAGATTACAATTTAAGCTCAATGGAATTGCCTCTTGAGTAGGCTAATATGAAAGTGAAAACTAAACTCACACAAACACTCTATGAATGCAAAGATGTATGCTTATGAGGTGTGTGTGTGATGGCTTCAATCAAGTTTAAAATGAAGGCTCATTCATATGTATGCTCAAAGCAATTCAAAGTTTAAGACATATAAAAGATTTGAATGAAGTCTAATGCAAATCACATGTATGTTTTAATAACTTGTTTATGATATGAAAATCAAGAATCACAAGTTGTATGTAAAAGACTAACTTAGAACATGTGATGCATGTGCATGTTGTTTTCAAAACCAAATTAATTTAACTAATGCTTAAATGAATGAAAACAACAAACAATGTTTCAACCAAGTAAAAGACTCATGCTATGAAAGAAAAACAAAGATTTTGTCTAAGCATGATTAATAAAGTTAACAACTTGGATTGAAAACAAAGGTGAAGAATCCAATCTTAATTAGACCAAAGATTAGAAGAAGAATGGATTCAACACATCATAGTTATTATGCTAAATATCATATACCAATAGTTTAAACAAAGCACATAACTATGATTAATAAAGGTAGAGCTTACTTGGTGGTTTAACTTAATAATCCAAGCTTTAGCTCTCCTAATTGCCTCCTAGCCTTTCCAACTTCATCCCCTTTCAATGGCTCCAAAATGCTCTCAAAGGTTCAAGTTTCAAGCACCAAAGAAGGTTGGAAATGAATGGACTTTATAGCCAAAAAGTTGCCAACGGCTAGTTCTCGGTCGACCGGCAAAGAGGTCTCGGTCGACCGGGAAGGCACAACGGTCAGATTTCTGACCGTTGGGGCTACAGTTCAGAAAACTGTCCATTTGCCCTGCAGTGGTCTCGGTCGACCGAGACCCAGGTCTCGGTCGACCGGCGACACTGCCGGGACACCCCCAAAAATTCCAACTTTTGCATTTTGAAGATTTTCTTTGTGGAATTTTGTGGGTCACTAAACCAAGCTTAAAAACATGTTTTAAAACATTTAAAAACATGAAACACACAAAGCCTAAAATGATTCAAACGTTTAAAACCAAAGGCTAGCTTGATTTGATAAAAACTCTTTTCAAGTGAACAAGCATACAAAAATGATTCTTTTTGTAATGAATGTATGCAAAGCTCAAACCTAAATACCTAACATGATTTTCCAAAAATAAAGCACAAGGAATTAGGTTTTCAAAAGAGTTTGGGTTCTAAAACTAATGCATCCAAGTTTAAAACCAAAACATGCATAAAACAAATACTTTTCCAAATCTTAAAAGCTATGCATGTATAAAACTAGATTTCAAGATATTTTAAATCAAAGCATGTGTGAAATATCAAATGATGCTAAAGTGCAAATGCGTCCATCAAATTGCAAATACAAAATCCCTAACAATCTCCCCCTTTGCAATTTGATGGCAACTTACTCATCAATGAAATTACACACTCTGTCTTCAGCTCCCCCTCAGCTGGACAAGTCTTGAAATCTTCTTCTTGGATGCTCCTTCTCTTAGCTTGGGCTCTTTTCTTCAATCTTCTTGATGCTTGGTGCTTGATCATTCTTCAAGCTTTCTTCTCATCTTCCTCTCTTTGGCCAAGCATCTTCTTTAGCTCCAAGCTTTCTTTCTTCTTTTTGCTCTCCCCCTTTGACCATGCCTCTCTCTTCCTCTTGAGAACTTGAAGGCTTTCTCCCCCTTTGATGGATAGGAGATCTTCGAGTACTTGAACTCTCGAACTCTCTCCCCCTTTGAAGAGTAGGAGATCTTTGAGTCACACTTGAACTCTCTCTCCCCCTTTGACATTAAATTGCAAAGGTACCTACACACATGAGACAAGAAGAATACCTTTAGTAGCACCTGTTAACAAATGTAATCGAAAATGAAATTCATAACAGGTTATCATGTATGGAAGTTATCTCTAAGGGCTCAAGGGCAATCCAAGGGTCAATTTGATCATAACTAATACTTCCTATGAAGGTTTACACTCCCCCTCAATCCATTCTCTTCTTTTGTCAAGCTTTTGACAAGATATAATTATTAGATTCAAGAAGTAGATGGTTTAACCAAGTGAGGGTCAACTTCAAGGAAAGGATTAGATTCATATAACTATAAGGCTCATATGATCAAATTACCAAAAGAGAGCTAGGTCTAATGGGAGAAGCAATCATGGATATCAATTGAAACAAACATATCAATTGAGATTAAAGGATATGACTATAAACTCAATCACTCTAAAATGGATTTAAAAGTATAACTATTATGAGAAATCCAAATTAGAGCTATCCATGATATGGGGTTTACTAAACATAGCATCAATCAATATAACTATGAAAATCATATGCTATGTAAGGTTTTGAAGACATTTCATTCAATCAAAAAATATGACTATTAAAGTGCAAGAATGAGTGAAATGAAATTCAATCATGAAGCCAACCTCAACTAATAACCAACCAATATTATGAACACATAAACATGGTGGTCATGAGATATACCTATAAGAGCAAGTGAGGAGGCAATCATGAACATCATGATGTTAATGGTGTGTGACATGGAACAATTATATAACTATCAAGCTCAATCCAATGTACACATGGTCTATCACATACACAAGTTAAGATATCAATTGGATAAGAAATCAATGGAAAGTTATACCAAATGACACCAATTGAATAAGATAACATGATTAAAAGCAAGGATGTGACAAACTCAAAATCCCATCAAGCATCAAAAATGCATATTCATCACTTTAAAAAAATAACTATTGAGCATAGTGATGAACAAGGTAAATTGCAATGCAAAAGTATTTGACTTTGAAAAGCATGCAATTTCCAAAGTGTCAAAATCATATGAATTCAACATCTAAGATATCCATCAAACATATAGAAATATGAGAAATGGGTTTCAAAGAGTTTCATATGATTAAGAACACTACTATGAAGTTGACACATGTATAAGAATGACATCACTTAGAGAATACACATGAATCAACATCATAACCATCCTAAAAGATATGACTAGAGTGCATAGAGGATGGATTTGGGTTCTAGTATGGTTTCTACAAAAATTACAAGTTCACAACCATACATGGAACCAATTGTCATTTGCATATAAAAAGAATGTAAACAAACAAGCAAAGATGCAAACAACATACATTTCCATTTCTAAAGATAATACAACCAAAAGAAAAGGAAATGAGAATCATGGAACATGCTTTGATGAATCTAACTAATGAAGTTATAGAGCATTTCCAATCATCCAATCTTCAAATCATTTCAATAAACAAAATTCAACAATGAGCATAAAAGGAATGATTTTGAAGATCAATTTTCAACATGTATATTAAAAGATATAACTTAGTTGTAATACATACAAGTTGATGTTTCAAAACAATGATTTTCCATATTAAAGTATAACTTAGAAGACCATGGAAAAACTTGAATTGAGTCAAATCATTTGTTCAAATAGACTTACAAATGATTCAACAACAATTGATCATGAATAAATCTAGATATGAAAGCTTTTAACATCACAATCAATTAATCATGTAAAGAAATGCAATGCAAGGCATATGATAAGCAAATCAAACATGATGAGATTATAATCAAGAGATTTTGAAAACCATGACATGTAACTTAGAAAGGTGCATGAAAACAAAATCAATTGATCATAAATAAGCAATGCATTTTAATAATGTAACTATAGAGAAACAAAAATGCAAATGCAACATGACCAACAAGGAGATTTAACTTACAAAGAATAGGTTGGTCAATGAAGGTTCAAGACCCTAAGGTTTGTCTAAGTAGATAACTTTGGGAATCCACCTAAGGTCTTGGGAGGGTTGAACTTTGAGGTCTATTTTGGAATCCTCACCAACTAAAGGAGATTTTACTTGATAAATTTTCAACTTAAACTTATCACCATGATATTTAGATTTTACTAAATTTGGCTTAGAATGGTGATTAGTCTTTTGGAGTTGGTGAGTTTGTTTCTTAGGGGATTGCTTCACTTTTCTTTTCTTCTTACTTTCTCCCTTTACTTGACTTTTGAAATTTAGATTTAACTTTGTAAATTTCTTCAAAAGTTCTTTTATGTTTTGACTTAAGGGAGGTAGGTTGAGAAGCTTTTTGTTAATAGATTCTTTGATTTTTGGTTTAACTTGTTTAATCCTTTTAGAATCTATCTTGGGAGACTCCTTGTTAATTGGTTTCACTTGTTTAAGCTTTATGGAGTCTTCCTTGGTTTTTAGTGTCTTACCCTTCAAGTTTGATTTTCCATTTTTGAGTTCAAAGATGGGTTTAGACACATGGCTTCTCTTTCTTAGTTTGCACTCAAATGTAAAGTGTCCTTCAATGCCACAATAATTACATTTAGACTTGGGCAAAGAAGTGTGAGTGCTAGAGAATGAGGACTCACCTTTCACAAATGTGTTGGTGAATTTAGGGTTATAAGACATATTCCTATTAAATCCAATGCCCGTCCTATCTCCATGAGGTTTACCCAATTTGAATAATTTTTCAAGTTTCTCTTCACTTTGGGTAAACTTGCACTCATACTTTTGTTTATAGGTTTCAAGTTGAGTGACTTTGGTTATAAGGATTGAATTTTCATTTTTAACTTTTGAAAGTTCATTTTCAAGTTCCTTATATTTGATTAGCTCTTCATTGGCAAGTTGTAAATTATGTTTAAGGTCATTAACAACATTAGTTCCAAGCTCTTGAGTTTTTAAATTACTTTTGATCAACTTGGCTTCTAAGTTGTTAAAGTCTTTTTCTTGTCTTTTAATTGTATCTCTTAGGTTTAAATTTTCATTTTTAAACTCATCACAATTTATCTTAATCTCATTTAATTCATCTTGAGCATTAGATAAATTTTCCTTAGAGATAGTCAATTTAGATTCAAGATTGTTAAAGTCTTTATCTTGCCTTTGTAATTGATCTCTTAGTTTTAGATTTTCCTTATTGACATTTTCATAATCCATCTTTAATTCTTTTAGTTCATCTTGAATGTTAGATAGATTATTTAAAGAGATCATGAACTTAGATTCTACACAATTTATAAATTCATCCTTTTCTCTAAGTTCATTTTTAGAAGAGTCTAATTCTTGGTTTAGTCTTTTGGATTCTTCTCTTAACTTTTTGTTTCTCTTTTCAGTCTTTAAGGATAATTCATATAATTCCTCAAAGGCTTGTTGAAGATCTTCTTCATTTTCTTTAATTTCTTCTTCTTTTAATTCAATTTGAGATTCTTTTAATTGAATGATGGAATCTCCAATAGAAGGAAGAATGAGGGGTCTAGAAGAATCTACAAGATCTAGCATAGTGGAGTCCATTCTAATGATTTTCATAGGAAGCACAACACTAGGGTTTTAACTCTAGGTTTTTACACCTAATCAAGAGTTCCAAACACTTGATCCTAAGGGATAGAGCACTTGGCTCTGATACCAATTGAAAGTCCACGAGGATCCTAACCCTAGAGGGGGGGGGGTGAATAGGGTGAGCTACAACTAATGACTAATTATGACCAATTTTAATTTCTTAAACTAAACTAGTCACAAGTGGTGATTATAAGAAAAAATGCGGAAGCTCAAATAAACAATCACCACAAAAGCATGCACCACAACACAATATTTATAGTGGTTCGGCCAACGTGCCTACATCCACTACCGGCTTGTGTCTCCAACACCCCACCGGATTCCACTAAGTATGCTTTTTACTAGGCTAAGCAATAACCCTTACAATGTGCTTTTTTTTAGGCTAAGCAATAACCTTACAAGATGCTTTTCAAAGGCTAAGCAATAACCTTACAAGATGCTTTTCAAAGGCTAAGCAATAACCTTACAAGTTGCTTTTCTTAGGCTTAGCAATAACCTTTACAAATATAGTTTTCTCAAAGAAAGTGTCTTAACAAAAGAACACTCTAAGAGATTACAATTTAAGCTCAATGGAATTGCCTCTTGAGTAGGCTAATATGAAAGTGAAAACTAAACTCACACAAACACTCTATGAATGCAAAGATGTATGCTTATGAGGTGTGTGTGTGATGGCTTCAATCAAGTTTAAAATGAAGGCTCATTCATATGTATGCTCAAAGCAATTCAAAGTTTAAGACATATAAAAGATTTGAATGAAGTCTAATGCAAATCACATGTATGTTTTAATAACTTGTTTATGATATGAAAATCAAGAATCACAAGTTGTATGTAAAAGACTAACTTAGAACATGTGATGCATGTGCATGTTGTTTTCAAAACCAAATTAATTTAACTAATGCTTAAATGAATGAAAACAACAAACAATGTTTCAACCAAGTAAAAGACTCATGCTATGAAAGAAAAACAAAGATTTTGTCTAAGCATGATTAATAAAGTTAACAACTTGGATTGAAAACAAAGGTGAAGAATCCAATCTTAATTAGACCAAAGATTAGAAGAAGAATGGATTCAACACATCATAGTTATTATGCTAAATATCATATACCAATAGTTTAAACAAAGCACATAACTATGATTAATAAAGGTAGAGCTTACTTGGTGGTTTAACTTAATAATCCAAGCTTTAGCTCTCCTAATTGCCTCCTAGCCTTTCCAACTTCATCCCCTTTCAATGGCTCCAAAATGCTCTCAAAGGTTCAAGTTTCAAGCACCAAAGAAGGTTGGAAATGAATGGACTTTATAGCCAAAAAGTTGCCAACGGCTAGTTCTCGGTCGACCGGCAAAGAGGTCTCGGTCGACCGGGAAGGCACAACGGTCAGATTTCTGACCGTTGGGGCTACAGTTCAGAAAACTGTCCATTTGCCCTGCAGTGGTCTCGGTCGACCGAGACCCAGGTCTCGGTCGACCGGCGACACTGCCGGGACACCCCCAAAAATTCCAACTTTTGCATTTTGAAGATTTTCTTTGTGGAATTTTGTGGGTCACTAAACCAAGCTTAAAAACATGTTTTAAAACATTTAAAAACATGAAACACACAAAGCCTAAAATGATTCAAAGGTTTAAAACCAAAGGCTAGCTTGATTTGATAAAAACTCTTTTCAAGTGAACAAGCATACAAAAATGATTCTTTTTGTAATGAATGTATGCAAAGCTCAAACCTAAATACCTAACATGATTTTCCAAAAATAAAGCACAAGGAATTAGGTTTTCAAAAGAGTTTGGGTTCTAAAACTAATGCATCCAAGTTTAAAACCAAAACATGCATAAAACAAATACTTTTCCAAATCTTAAAAGCTATGCATGTATAAAACTAGATTTCAAGATATTTTAAATCAAAGCATGTGTGAAATATCAAATGATGCTAAAGTGCAAATGCGTCCATCAAATTGCAAATACAAAATCCCTAACACACAAACCCCATGGTCGCCGGCCCCATGGTCACCGGCGACCATGGAGGTCCGGGCCGCCTGACCTCGCCCAAAAACCCCGTTTTTCGGGTATCTTTCGTGTCCCGAGTTGATTGGCCCCTATGATTTTTCCAAATTCTGATTTTTTTAGCATGAAATCCGTCGATCGTCGTCGACATCGTGGATCCGCCGCCGGAATCATGGAATCATCATCCGACACCTCAAAATTGTCAACCGACCGATCAAGAAAATGCACTTTCTGCCCGACCGATAGAGAAATCGACTGGACAGCTGTCGCCGGCTTGTTGATATTAATCGAAGTCTGAAATTGCATGATCATCCGATGTCGATCAACATGAAGATCCATCGATGATCATCGCCAGAAGAATTCCAAAGGACGCGGCGCGGCCCGTGACTCTTCAAGCGACCGGGAGACCATTTAATGCTGTTAATTGACTTGTTTATGGCAACTTATTACAGTCATTAACTCATTATCTTGGACGGCCCAATCAAAAGCAAGCGAATGGGAGTTACAAATCCAAGTATTCATGGCATTAAAACCATGAAACTCCCCTCATTATGGAGATTAAAGGCAATTAAATGCCCATTATCCTCCACCGGCCAATCAAATTCAAGGAAAAAGGAGTTACCAAATCAAGAAATTAAAAACTTGTAACTCCTCCCATCATGAGCATTAATACCATAAATGCTCATAAACTCTCCTAAATGGCTACCAAATGCCTATAAATAGGAGGCCATTCCAAGGAAAAGGGGGCCAGGGAAAAATTATCCAAAAACTCTCCGAAAAATCCAAGAAAAATCCAGAACCTCTGCAACAAACTCTCCTCTATTGAAGAAAACTCTACTGCAACAAGCACTACAAGGTGATCAAAGCCCCTTGGGGGGCCACCCCCCCCCCCCCCCCCCCCAAGGCTACCTCTCCTTCTATCCAACATGGCTAGATGCGGCTTTTCAGCCCGTCTACTCAGCTTTTTACCGGATATAGGACCTTACCTTGGTCCTTATCCTCTAAAAAACTGAGGTTGGAGCCAAGCCAAGAAATCAAGCATCAAAGTTCTCATCTGAAGGACGATGGCGGAGTCCATACATGACTCGCGACCGTCGATCTGACCGGGTCCCCCCACAATCGCATGAAAAGTTAGATTCCATTTCTTTCTTTTCTATTGTATTGTATTTTTTCTTAAAGAGACACACAATTCACATTTCTTGTCTTTTCATTATTGATGAGATTTGTAAACCGCCTTTCACGGCAAAATCGCCTTTCACGGCAAACAAAGAAAATCGCCTCTCACGGCATTCAAAACAAACTTGTCTCTTTTCTTTAAAATATGTGTGCAATGGAAAGTTAGGAAAAAGTTGATTTCCTTTCTACTTGTGAAGGTTAATCTCCGGATCACTACTCTAAATTCCAAGTAGAAAAGAAAATGTGGCATACCCACAAAATGTTGATACCCGCCTTTCTTTCTTCCCTCTCCCTCCTTCCGGACCCCGACAGACCCGGGGCGGATGGCAGCGGAGGAGGAACGGAGGGGCGCGGTCCATCATCGGCGACAAGAACCACAGGGACATTACTCATTATACAGAGCACATGGGCGGCTTCAACATGCTTCAAAGGGGTTACACGTCAAATTTTAGGTCATTCCGACAACGTTTGACCCGACTTTGATGCTCCAAAAGAAAAATCAAGGCTACCAGCTGCGGAGCACCCCGGGACCATGACATCCAAATCGGAGCTAAAGGATCATCTCAAAATGACTCCAATAGGCTCCCTGTCAAATTTTAGGTCAATCGGACATCTGTTGACCGCACATGAAAGCACGACATCTTCCTTGCAGCGAGATCAAGCCTAGCAGCGATGGGACTCCAAACGGCTTCAAACCAAAGCCCATGGTTGGTCCTATTTACTGCTCAGGAGGCCTCACCTCAAATTTCAGGTCATTCCGACATCGTTTGACTTAGTTTCGACTCTTGATGGAAAATCGATCACAAAGTCTTCGGCTTTTCCAAAAAATAGGAAACTTTGTGCTCCGATTTGCACGGCTTCTTGTCAGGTTTTCTTCAGGAGAATCAAGCCAAAAAATGAGAAAAAATGTCAAGAAAAGTATAGGAGAAAAAAAGAAACAAAAAAGCTCGAAAAACGGCCAGCGAAACGGCGACCAAAAGGGAGAATTCCCCCAGGTCGCCGGTGACCCTGGAAGTTCGGGTCGCCGGATTTCCGCCGGAGGGCCCGTTTTAGATCCTTTTGGCGTTTCGGGAGTTCCAGCCCTGTGATTTCCTGAAAATCTAATTTTTGATGCTCGGAAACGACTGATCTTCGTCAACATCACGAATTCGTCGTCAAAAGGATGAAATCATCATTGATCGCTCTGAGATCTCCAACCGGCTGACCAAGAAAATACACTTTCTGTCCGACCGATCGAGAAATCAACAAGACAGATGGTTCCGGCCCGCTGTTAGCAATCTATGTCTGTAGTTGCATGATCATCCGACATCGATCAACATGAAGATCCATCGTCGATCATCACAAGAAGAATTCCAAAAGACACGGCACGGCCCACAATTCTTCAAATCCCTGGCGACCACTTAATGTTGTTAATTGACCCAACTAAATGCGGTCATTAACTCATTATTTCGGACGGCCCAATCGGAAGCAAGGGAATGAGAGTTACAAGTCAGATCCATCATGGCATTACAGCCATGAAACTCCTCTCATCATGGAGATTAAAGGCGATTAAAAGCCCATCATTCTCCATCGGCCAATCAGATTCAAGGAAAAAGGAGTTACAAAATCAAGAAATAAAAACTTGTAACTCCTCTTCATCTTTTTTATTGGATATAGGACCTTCCTTGGTCCTTATCCCCTAAAAAGTTAAAGTCCAAGCCAAGCCAAAAGAATCAAAGCATCGTACGTTCTCATCTAAAGGACGATGGCAAAGTTTATCATGACTTGCGACCGTCGATCTGAACGTGTCCCCGCAATCTCCTGAGAAGTCAGATCCATTTTCTTACTTTTCTATTGTATTTTGTATTTTCTTTAAGAGACAAAAAATAACTCACAATTCTTGTCTTTTATTTTGATAAGATTTGTAAATCGCCTTTCATGGCAAAATCGCCTCACGGCATTCAAAAAACCTTGTCTCTTTTCTTAAATATATGTGCAATGGAAAGTTAGAAAAAAGATTGATTTCCTTTCTACTTGTGAAGGTGGATCTCCGGATCACCATTTCTAAATTCCAAGTAGAATAGAAAATCTGGCATACCCGTACAAAAATGTAGATACTGTTGGGATTGGTGTATGCCCTAAAGCCCACTGACTGCACTCTCATCTCTGTAACTGGATATTTATTGGTTATTTAATGAAATGACATCTTTCTCTTTATACTTGTGTATATGTATGGTTGTGTAAGGCCCATTGTTTTCTAGTAAATGACTCAGGTGTGTAGTGGCTACACACAGTAAGGTCTGAGTCATGGACACTTGAAACAATGAACTTGTTCATAACTGAGAGATGGAGTTGGGCACTTCATCTTGGTATAAGTTATAATGAGATGCTCTCCTGTATTCAGGGTGACTTACCTTAGTCACGGAGGTCTTTCCGGATTTATCTCATTAGTGCATGTGTCATGCATTGAATAGGACCACTTGTAGGTGTGATCTCTAAAATAGTACTATCACAGAGAGAGATCAACTCACCTCTAGCTACTGAGTGACCAGTGCTCTTAATCTTGAGCATTTGTGGATGAACTGACGAAGTCAAGTTCTTGTGCTTTAATTCACTATGGGTGAGATCCTGTTCATGGGTCAACAGCTCTGTGTTTTGGGTGCTCGGGCTTGATTAGTTGGGACATGCAAATGCAATATGGAATCTATGCCATCATATGATGGAATGATCGTCCCCTTAGAATTATCCGATTAATCATCAGAATCTAAGATCTTAGTATATGGATGTTCCATATGGATATTGAACTTGTGGGTCGCTCCCTGGATCAAGAGAATGATATCCGGATGATGATTAAGTCAAGGGTATGAAGTTCTAAGGTTAAGATGTAATCAAGAAGGTAGATAGCACATCGGTTAACCTACTTGATTATGGATGTTACATAGAGGGGCATTATGGTCATTGTACTTGGTAGGTCAAAGACAATCGTCAGTCTATGATGAGCTTTAATTGCAATTTATAATTTGTCCCTGGAGTGCAACCATAACTCTTTAGTGGAATGAGTTAGGGTTAAAATGATCTTGATGTTGCTATGGGGTTAGCATGGACATTTTGGTCATTTTGGGAGCCAAGGGCAAATATGTCTTTTGGTCCCTTCTCTAGCCACTTTCCTAGATTGGCAAGGTTTCCTAAATTGTTTAAATGTGTGGAGAAATAATTTTGAGTGTAAATTCAAATAGGCCCATGATGGCATACATGAATTACAACTCTAGAAAAATTATTTGGTGCATGGACCATAGTATGTGTGGGCTAGCCAATGTGGTCCCTAGTATGTGGGTCCCAAGTTTGTGTAGGTCCTATCACTTGGAAGGATTTCTTTTTTGTGCAAGTTCTCCTTAAGTTTAGTAGCCTTCTAATTTTATTTAGAAACTAAACTAGATAGAAAGGGGCTGGACGTCCATAAGGTGGTGGTTTCCTTTTTGGATAGTCTCTCTTGGTTTCCTTATTCTTTAAGGAAACATATTCTAAAAGGGTTTCAGCTCTTTATATATAGCTGATAGTTTCCCTTGGGCGTGGAATAAGATAGAAACAAGAGAGAAAAGACTTTCCCTTGGGCGTGCAACTGATTGGAGAGCAAAAGAGGAGCAGCCCAAAAGGAAAAACTTCCTATTAGTGTTGGACGTCCATTGCATGAAAAACCTTCTTGCTGGTGCACGTTTTTCCTCTTGGAGAAAGACCATATCAGGTCTGGTCTTCTCACATAAAATCAAGGAAAACAAGAAGAAGGAAACCTGGTTGTGTTCCCACCAACACTAACCAATCAGATTAGTAGAAAGGGGAATAGAGGAGAAGATTGAAAGGATAATTGCTGCAGAAAATTCCTGCAACTAGCATTGTTTACTGCTGGCTGCAATCAGACCTTTGGAGCATTCTTTTCATTGATTTGAGGCCTTCATATCATCAGGTATATGTTCTCCTATGTATCTTATTTGTTTTCACACAAGTTGATTATGATTGCATGGTGTTATGGTGTGATTTACATGGCTGGTTTGCTTTCTAATTCGGATCCTGGCTAAAAGTTTTAAAATTCCAGCCATAGAATTCTTTTCCCAAAAGGAGTTCAGATCTGAATCACACTTTCTTTCAATGGTATCAGAGCCACACCATGATTAATCATGATCCCATGTTGTGTGGATATCATTCCTAGATTGGAAAAGGGCATGGTGGCACCCTTTAGGATGGTTTTTACTGCATAAACATAGTGCAGAAATTTTTCCATGCTGCTGGAATAATTCCAGATTGCTGTCCACTACATGTTAGGAGTGCAGAAATTGTTTCCATGTTGCTGGAACAATTTCAGATTGCTGATTACTACATGAAAGTGTGCAGGAATTTTTTCCAAGGTGCTGGAATAATTTCAGATCACTATATACTGCTGTACATAGCACTTTGTATGCACTAACCTCTTTGTTTGCAGCCATATAATTGCATCCTTGATGGTTCGCATGTATGTGTGTGGATTTGGATGTTTTTTATTAGTTGGAAAGTGTACGATTGCGCGGTTAGCAATCATAGGAAGTTGTAATTATTTCCTTGTTTATATTTCAACTAGTCTTGATGTAAGCTTTCTTGAAAAGCATAGGTATCTCCAATGTAATTTTGGGTTTTTGTTTTTTCATGGGTTTGCTTGTATAAATTTAATTTATTGTAACAAGCAACAAAAAGAAAGTTTCAAGCAAGGAAGGTTGCAACAAACCGGGTCCCATGGTGACGAAGGCAACGGAGGTTTCCTAGCGCAAGAAGGACTCTTTACCAGGTTTCCTAATTGGAAAAGGATTTGAAGTCCGAAGAGCAGGGAGCCATCAAGGATTGCATTCTTTTTAATTAGCTTTTATATATGGAATGCATGGTTGAATGCTTTATATAATTGCTATGTTTATCACCTAGTAACATGGCCACCACTAGGTTCTTAAAATTGGCATCTTTCTATATTGGATTGTTTTTTGTTTGGCAAATTGTTTTTAAACGGATCTTAGACCAGCACCTTCTATTTGTCTAAGGTTTAAAATTGGATAGGGTTTAGTTCACCTTGGTACCCTAAGTTTCCAAAAGAGGCCAAACTAAAATCTAATATGTTGATACCATAGTGGGCCCATAACCCATTGGTCCCAAGATCTCTACTCAATATGTTTTAAAGCAAAGGTTATTTTTTGATGACTTAAGCAATTGAGTCATGAAAATTGTTAACCAAGTTTGCTAGATTTAAACAAGGTTTGAGTAACGATCAAAAGTGTTAAATAATCAAGTGGGAGAGGGGTTTGGAAAAACTCCACGGCCTTCCAATTTCGGTTCATGCTATCTCATTGGAGTGTTAGTGGGAGCGGCCATCCCTTCGGTGGAGTTCTTTACTAAAGATTGCTTCGATGGGTTAGTGGGTGAACTAATGTGAATATTCGTAATGAGGTGTTAGTGGGAGCGGCTATCCCTTCGGTGGAGTTCTTTACTAAAGATCACTTCTATAGAATGTCAATGAAGTGTTGGTGGGAGCGGCCATCCCTTCGGTGGAGCTCTTTACTAAAGATCACTTCAAGATTGGATTAAAGTCACTTCCCTTCGGAGGACTTAAGTCATAGACATTCTGGGAACGTTCATAAGAGATGGTAATACACTTGACATAAGACGGTAATAACCTCTCCCTAGGAGTTAGTCTTATTTGTCATATGAGGCCAAACCAATCAGTGATTGGACTATCACTGGGTATGCGTATCCAGACAGTGATGATCCAAATAAGCAGACCTTAACTCAACGTGACTGTAGGCTCGGCCATCCCTTCGATGGAGGGTCTATGAGGAGGTTGAGACACTGATACATTATTATTAGGGTTAAATAATGTAAAAAGTCTTGTGCATGTTTTTCCTTTTATTACAAGCACCATATACATGTTACATATATACTGCCTGTCTAATTATAACATGTTATATATCCAGAGAGATGGGGAAGGACTCTTTTAGCCCGTTGATGAGTATTTTGCGTGAGAACAAATTGACTGGCCCAAATTACGTAGACTGGAAAAGAAACCTTAACATAGTACTCACCGCTGAGGAGTACAAGTATGTTTTGTCGGAACCCTGTCCTACCATTGATGATTATTCTACAGATGACCAGCTAGAGGCTGAAAGGAAATGGAAAAAGGCGAATAGCATGGCCAAATGCTACATGCTTGCTTCCATGTCCAACGTGTTGCAAACGCAGCATGAGCAGATGGACACAGCTTCTGATATCATGTTGTCCTTGTCTGAGATGTTCGCAGACAAAAGCAGGCCAGCTAGGCAAGCTGCTTTAAGGACAATCATGAATACTAGGATGGCTGAGGGAACACCTGTCAGAGAGCACATGCTCAAAATGATGGATTGTTTCAATGAAGCTGAGATCCTAGGGGCTGAGATTGATGCAGGGAGTCAGACTGATATGATTCTAGAAACTCTGCCGGAGTCTTTCAACCAGTTCAAGCTCAACTTCAACATGAGCAAGATGGACATGACTCTCTCTGAGTTGATGAAAGAACTCCAGGCGGCAGAGGCCATCATGAAGCCTAAAGGCCAAGCTCACTTTTCCCAGTTTTCCTCTAAACTGAACCCGAAAGGGAAAAAGTTCAAGAAGAAGCAGGGTAAGGGAAAAGGACAGAAAAAGGGCAATGCTGGCAAGAAGGACAAAGGCACAGGTGAAAAGCCCAAAGGGAAATGCTTCAAGTGCGGCCTCAAAGGTCACTGGAAGAAAGATTGTCCCAAGCTCCTAGGCTCAGATAAGAAAGGTATATCTCTTTCCTATTACATTGAAACCTGTCATGTGGTTGATTCTACTGATTCATGGATAGTAGACTCTGGAGCCACTAATCACATATGCAATTCATTGCAGGGGTTTCAGATAATGAAAAGGCTTGAGAAAGGAGAATTTGATCTTAGAGTTGGAAATGGAGCAAAGATATGGGCTGTTGCAGTAGGAGCAGTTACCTTACGTTTTCCGCAAGATAGGATATTAGTTTTAAACAATGATTATCTATGTTCCAGACATAAGGAAGAATTTAATTTCAGTTTCCAGACTCATTGAATTTAATTATTCAGTTTCTTTCCATTCTGGTGTTGATATCAGTAGAGATGGAAATATTATATGTTCCGGTAGAATGCATGATAACTTATTTTATATATATCCTATTGCTCCCTCAATGCACAATGTACAACTAGAAAGCTCAGCTTCCCATAAGAGGAAGGTATCTTCGACCAATGACACTTATCTTTGGCACTTACGTTTGGGTCACATTAACCTAAAACGGATTCAGAGGTTGGTAGAGGATGGGCCTTTGAGCTCATTAGAACTCGAACCTTTACCTCAGTGCGAATCTTGTCTCATGGGAAAGATGACCAAAAGGTCATTCTCTGCAAAGGGACTGAGGTCAAAGGAGTTGTTAGAATTGGTTCACACTGATGTGTGTGGTCCTATGAACAAACTAGCTAGAGGAGGTTATGAGTATTTCATCACCTTCACCGATGATTACTCTAGGTACGGATATGTATACCTAATGCGACGCAAGTCTGAAGCGTTTGATAAGTTCAAACAATTCAAGGCTGAGGCGGAGTTACAACTAGGAAAACATATCAAAGCTCTTCGATCTGATCGAGGTGGCGAGTACCTCCTGGGTGAGTTCAAGGAGTACCTCACACAACATGGGATTGTGTCTCAGTTGTCTGCACCGGGTACACCCCAGCAAAATGGTGTAGCAGAGAGAAGAAACCGTACCCTTCTTGATATGGTAAGGTCCATGATGAGTCATGCAACCCTACCCATATCTTTTTGGGGATATGCCCTAGAAGCAGCAGCATACATTTTAAATCTGGTACCTTCTAAATCAGTACCTAGGACACCTCAAGAAATGTGGACAGGTCGAAAACCCAGTTTAAGACATATCCACATTTGGGGTTGTCCAGCCTATGTACTGAATGATAAAGCTACCAAGCTAGAACCCAGATCGGAAATGTGCTACTTCATTGGGTATCCTAAGGGGACGAGAGGAGGCATCTTTTATCATCCAAAGGAGCAAAAGGTGCTTATTAGCACTCATGCTAGATACTTAGAGGATGATTGCATGATGCACCAAGAGCTTGGTTGTAAAGAAACACTTGAGGAGATTCTTTCAGAAACTCCTGCAACATCTGTGCCAGATCCTGAGATTGTAGATAATCAAGACATTCCTTTTAACACTCCGGAGCCTCGTCGTAGTGGGAGAATTTCTAGACCACCAGATAGATACCTGGGTGTGTCTTTCATGACAGACTCCGAGGATCTGGTTGAGGATCCTACTAGTTACGATGAAGCAGTAACGGACATAGATGCTGACATGTGGCAGCAAGCGATGAAATCTGAATTGGATTCTCTGTATTCCAATCAAGTCTGGGAACTTGTGGATGCACCTGAAGGGATCAAACCCATAGGGTGCAAGTGGATCTACAAGAGAAAGAGAGGAGTGGATGGGAAGGTTGAAACCTTCAAAGCAAGACTGGTGGCGAAAGGATATACTCAGAAAGAGGGTATCGATTATGAGGAAACCTTTTCGCCAGTAGCCATGCTCAAGTCCATAAGGATTCTCTTAGCCATCGCATGTCATTATGACTACGAGATATGGCAAATGGATGTCAAGACAGCTTTTCTAAATGGAAGTCTTGACGAATGCATCTATATGATGCAACCAGAGGGTTTCGTTGCTGGTGGCCAAGAGAACATGGTCTGCAAACTTAAGAAGTCCATTTATGGACTTAAGCAAGCATCCAGGGCATGGAACATCAAGTTTAATCAGGCAGTCAAATCCTTTGGTTTTGAGCAAAACATTGATGAACCATGTGTGTATAAGAAAGGGAGTGGAAATGCAGTTGCATTTTTAGTCCTGTATGTGGATGACATATTACTCATTGGAAATGATGTTGGCATGATGTCGTCTACAAAGGTTTGGTTATCATCTCAATTTCAGATGAAGGATTTGGGTGAGGCGAGCTATGTCTTAGGGATCAAGCTTTTGCGAGATCGCAAGAACAAGATGTTAGCCTTATCCCAATCTTCGTATATTGAGAAGATATTGGTTAAGTATAACATGCATGACTCCAAGAAGGGCTTGCTACCTTCTAGACATGGAGTACCACTATCTCGGAATCAATGTCCGAAGACACCAGAGGAGATAGAAAGCATGAGGAGAGTACCATATGCATCAGCTGTTGGAAGCCTCATGTATGCAATGTTGTGTACTAGACCAGATATCTGCTTTGCCGTTGGCATGGTTAGTAGATATCAATCAAACCCTGGACCTATGCACTGGACAGCTGTTAAGCATATATTCAAGTATCTTCGGAGAACGAAAGATTATATGCTAGTCTACCGAGCAGATGATCTAACGCCACTGGCGTATACAGACTCTGATTTCCAGTCGGATGTAGATGGCAGAAAGTCTACCTCAGGATACTTCTTTACTCTACCAGGAGGGGCCATATCATGGAGAAGTGTCAAGCAAGATTGTACTGCTGATTCTACCATGGAGGCAGAGTATGTGGCGGCATCGGAAGCTGCGAAGGAAGCAGTATGGCTCAGAAAATTCCTATTGGAATTGGGAGTAGTTCCTGCAGTGCAAAAATCGATTGTCATGTACTGCGACAATACTGGTGCAGTAGCTAACTGCAAAGAGCCCAGGAATCACAAGAAAGGCAAGCATATTCAAAGAAAGTACCACTTAATCCGGGAATTCGTTCAGGATGGAGAAATAGTGGTAGAGCAGATTGCCTCAGCAAATAACTTAGCTGACCCATTTACTAAGACTCTTACTGAGAAAGTCTTTACTTCACATGTTGAGTCTATGGGAGTTAGGTTAGGTCGTAGTGATCTTTAGTGCAAGTGGGAGATTGTTGGGATTGGTATATGCCCTAAAGCCCACTGACTGCACTCTCATCTCTGTAACTGGATATTTATTGGTTATTTAATGAAATGACATCTTTCTCTTTATACTTGTGTATATGTATGGTTGTGTAAGGCCCATTGTTTTCTAGTAAATGACTCAGGTGTGTAGTGGCTACACACAATAAGGTCTGAGTCATGGACACTTGAAACAATGAACTTGTTCATAACTGAGAGATGGAGTTGGGCACTTCATCTTGGTATAAGTTATAATGAGATACTCTCCTGTATTCAGGGTGACTTACCTTAGTCACGGAGGTCTTTCCGGATTTATCTCATTAGTGCATGTGTCATGCATTGAACAGGACCACTTGTAGGTGTGATCTCTAAAATAGTACTATCACAGAGAGAGATCAACTCACCTCTAGCTACTGAGTGACCAGTGCTCTTAATCTTGAGCATTTGTGGATGAACTGACGAAGTCAAGTTCTTGTGCTTTAATTCACTATGGGTGAGATCCTGTTCATGGGTCAACAGCTCTGTGTTTTGGGTGCTCGAGCTTGATTAGTTGGGACGTGCAAATGCAATATGAAATCTATGCCATCATATGATGGAATGATCGTCCCCTTAGAATTATCCGATTAATCATCAGAATCTAAGATCTTAGTATATGGATGTTCCATATGGATATTGAACTTGTGGGTCGCTCCCTGGATCAAGAGAATGATATCCGGATGATGATTAAGTCAAGGGTATGAAGTTCTAAGGTTAAGATGTAATCAAGAAGGTAGATAGCACATCGGTTAACCTACTTGATTATGGATGTTACATAGAGGGGCATTATGGTCATTGTACTTGGTAGGTCAAAGACAATCGTCAGTCTATGATGAGCTTTAATTGCAATTTAATATTTGTCCCTGGAGTGCAACCATAACTCTTTAGTGGAATGAGTTAGGGTTAAAATGATCTTGATGTTGCTATGGGGTTAGCATGGACATTTTGGTCATTTTGGGAGCCGAGGGCAAATATGTCTTTTGGTCCCTTCTCTAGCCACTTTACTAGATTGGCAAGGTTTCCTAAATTGTTTAAATGTGT
This sequence comes from Cinnamomum chago, assembly GCA_038049695.1. NCBI lineage: Eukaryota > Viridiplantae > Streptophyta > Magnoliopsida > Laurales > Lauraceae > Cinnamomum > Cinnamomum chago. The sequence goes on from CP142451.1 coordinate 67,552,432, forward strand.
GGAGAAATAATTTTGAGTGTAAATTCAAATAGGCCCATGATGGCATACATGAATTACAACTCTAGAAAAATTATTTGGTGCATGGACCATAGTATGTGTGGGCTAGCCAATGTGGTCCCTAGTATGTGGGTCCCAAGTTTGTGTAGGTCCTATCACTTGGAAGGATTTCTTTTTTGTGCAAGTTCTCCTTAAGTTTAGTAGCCTTCTAATTTTATTTAGAAACTAAACTAGATAGAAAGGGGCTGGACGTCCATAAGGTGGTGGTTTCCTTTTTGGATAGTCTCTCTTGGTTTCCTTATTCTTTAAGGAAACATATTCTAAAAGGGTTTCAGCTCTTTATATATAGCTGATAGTTTCCCTTGGGCGTGGAATAAGATAGAAACAAGAGAGAAAAGACTTTCCCTTGGGCGTGCAACTGATTGGAGAGCAAAAGAGGAGCAGCCCAAAAGGAAAAACTTCCTATTAGTGTTGGACGTCCATTGCATGAAAAACCTTCTTGCTGGTGCACGTTTTTCCTCTTGGAGAAAGACCATATCAGGTCTGGTCTTCTCACATAAAATCAAGGAAAACAAGAAGAAGGAAACCTGGTTGTGTTCCCACCAACACTAACCAATCAGATTAGTAGAAAGGGGAATAGAGGAGAAGATTGAAAGGATAATTGCTGCAGAAAATTCCTGCAACTAGCATTGTTTACTGCTGGCTGCAATCAGACCTTTGGAGCATTCTTTTCATTGATTTGAGGCCTTTATATCATCAGGTATATGTTCTCCTATGTATCTTATTTGTTTTCACACAAGTTGATTATGATTGCATGGTGTTATGGTGTGATTTACATGGCTGGTTTGCTTTCTAATTCGGATCCTGGCTAAAAGTTTTAAAATTCCAGCCATAGAATTCTTTTCCCAAAAGGAGTTCAGATCTGAATCACACTTTCTTTCAGATACCTGCCTTTCTCCCCCCCCCCCCCCCCCCATTTTTTCCCTCCATTCGGCCCTCTCGGTGACCCCGGGGACAGATGGGGGAGGAAAGGATGGAAATCGGGTCCATCAAGTTGGCATATCGATCCGGTGGGACTCTGTTCATTTGAGAACGCGATGCTGGAATTCTTAGGCTCCTTTCTAGTTTCTGACCTATGTTGGATCTTGCATCCAAAAAAAAAAAATGAGATGGGATTTTTGGAAAATTTCTACCTTTGAACTTATTTCCATTCTTTCTCATTTCAGAAAAAAAATTCATTTCTCTTTTTTGGATTCAATTTTGAGAAACTTTGATCCTCTCCTCCTTGAACTTGATTTGAACTTGATAGCTCACAGAAATGTTCAAAGGTATTGTTTTTATCGGGGAATGAGCCATCTTTTCTCTTTGATGAGTCCGATAGGAATTCCAAAAAAACTCCTTAAAAAAAAGATTTTCTTTTTTTTTTTTTGGAATCAAATTTGAGAAAGTTTGCTCCCCTCCTTTTCGGATTTAGCGCTCGCAAAAATGTTTGAGCCCTTATTCGGATTGGGATACCGTTCGTTCTCTTTGATGAATCCAAAAAAAAATCAAAAAAAAATTCAAAACCCACTAAGGTTGCACCGATTGCGTTCTTTGACCAAAGTGGACCTAAGAAAAGCCTTGTCCAGAGTGTGGAAACAGCTAGACTGTTCGAGGCAAGGGTCCTCCAAACGGGTTCATTAAGTAATCATACCCTTGCCTGGGGGTTAATCTATCTACTAAGGTTTCATAAGACCGAATTGAAAACCTTTGTGTTCCTTTCAAAAAAAAACACAAAAAAAAAATTTCAACAAAAACTTTCAAAAAAAATCGTCATCTTTGGGTTTACATCTGAAAAATCTTGGTTCCTTCCCTTTCGGATAAAAGCTCGCATAAATCACTTGTAGTTTGCGTTCGGATTGGAATACCATTTGCTCTCTTTTATGAATCCGATTTTGACCTTTCAAAAAATCCCATCTCGTGTCTATTCCAAGGATGTGATTTGCAACATTTGTGCCTAGCGGTGCTAGTACGCCCTTCCGGGTCTACTATATTCGCAACTGACACATTTGTATCTCCAACCTTATATCATCTTACCTCGAGTGAGCCTCGCTTCTCGGTAATTTGAATTAAGGTCTGCAATTGCTTCTAATAGTCACTGGAATGCTCGCTCTGAGCCTCCTGTACTTGCATTCAGAACAATTGTATCCTCTATGGCTTTTTGCCTTCTTCACCTCGCTTGGACTGGGCCATGTTCCCTTGAGCGATTTGAAAAGACAAAACCATAGTTCTTTCCCATTTATGATCACTATATTCTTGTGATTACTAATGGACGTGGTCTTGTTTCAGAAGTTTTCCAAAACTAACAATGGCAGCTTCATTAACCATCACTTTCGATGAGAACAAGTACCAGCTAGCTGCCGAAGCGTCACCTCCTTCGGCAAATCTCAGAACACCAGGTCGACCTCTACTCCTCGGACTATCATCTTCGGGTCGCTGGGACCATTTCTGTCACGCCCCCAAACCAGAACCTCGGGGGCGCGAATGGGATAAGCATAAATATATTTTTCTCCAAGATCCGCGTGTCTGAAGACAACACATGTCAATACACTCTGAATATTTTGCGGAAGCTTTCGTGGCGCTGCGACCCGGAGTCCATGGCCATCGGATTCCGCGTCGCACTCAACCTTTAGCATATAGCTATTCTGTCAAGAATCATATCAGACTAGAGTAACCATCACAATAAATTACAGAGCTGACAGTAACAGGATATTACATTCCCAAATATGTTCAAGTTACAATTATCAATGTACATTAATTAAGAAACCCAAGAAAAGGCTAATAAAAGCCATACAACAATAAGCTATAACCACTACCCCATATATGACGTAGCTCCAATGTCAAGCTCGATGTCTACATGACATAGCCGACAAAACAACCTGCAAAACATGGCTCCACAGCCAACCCAAGCACTCATCTCGGGACGAAGAAATCTGAACCTGAGTACCAAAAGTAGTGGGTTAGACACGACAGTCTGGCAGGTGGATAAAAAGATCATAAATATACTGAAGAATAAAACATATGATAAGTCATGCTATTTGATCCAAATGCTGCATATAATTAAACGGGTGAAAAATCATGAATCTCGGACAAAACATGTATTCGTTTCAAACATGGGTAAAACCTGGAAATCTAATAAAGCATATGTTCATTTACATCATCTATAAAAGCATAGGTATTTGACAATCGGGTGTTCGTCTAAAATATGTGTAAATATAGAAGTTTGACAAAACAAACGTTCATTTAAAACATATTTCAAAACAGGGATATTTAACAATTCGGGTATTCGTTTAAAACAGGTGTAATCATACAAATATAGCAAAACCATGGATCGTTTGAAACATATGTAAAAGCATGGGTATTCACCCAACCAGCATTCATTTAAAACATGTGCGTGTACACAGGATAGAAAACAATATAATAACATTAACTGAATTCACTTTGGAGACTATTAACACTTGTTTAAATAATAACTTTCATAAAGGAAATGAATCATTTATCGGAAAACAATAAGCAATATAAAACATGTTGGGTATCCAAGGAATCTGGAAACGAGCAAGATGGCGACCACACGAAGCTAAGTCCTCTATCACTAAGGTGATAGAGCAATAACTAGGCCCTGATCTCAGTCACTCGAGGTGAGGAGAAACAGGGGATCTCATATAAATACATATACATATACATATACTGTACATGACCACGGTAGCGAGCCGGGCATCGGGGACCACAGTAGCAATTTGCGGCATCGGGACAAGACCACGGTAATGACCGGGTAGCGGGATCCAAACTGCAGCTAGCGGGATAAGAGGGGGATCTCCAAGTCGGTGGATCAGACCAACAGGGTTATCCAAGCTTAGTGGTGCCGACTCATAGGTCAAATACAATCAAGACATATGCAGTAAATCAAGTACAAATATATAAACAAACGGGCAAGACGGGGGTGCTCTAGGGCACGCTATCATATCATGTGGTGCAATGCACTTCAAGACAAGTAACTATTTCACGTGTAATTCAATACTTTCGGGAAAACAAGGCATGTAGTATAAATCTCGGGATCGATAAAGTACCATAAACAATCGAAATTTCGGGTAAAGCATCGGTTCAAGATTTATTTGAAATGAATAGGGATCCCGTATGTCAATCTAATAATAATTTGGTACTCTTGAGTTTGGGGACATTCCGGGCTCCTTATACACTTTGAATGTTCAAAACTTCGAATGACATCCTTGTGATATGGTTTCTTTCTCAGATGGCCGCATGCAATGCCTAGTGAATCTCCTTCGATTGACAAAGCTCAGCGCTCGAGCGAGGAGCTCTCCGGAACTTGGGAAATTTCGGTCACCTGGCGGTCAGCTGGCGGTTAGCCGCCGCTGGGATGGGCAGCTAGCCGCTGGCTGACCGCAGCTGGGCTGTCAAAAATGCAGCTTACTGGAAAGCTAACCGCCAAGGTGTGGTTAGCTGGTGGTTAGCCGCCGATGGGTTCGGCGGTTAGCCGCTGGCTAACCATGGAGCTAACCGAGTTTTCAAGTGGAGAAGTGTGCTCTCTGGAAAAGCAACCGTGACATTTCGGCTAGCTGGCGGTTAGCCGCCAGTCACCAGGCGGCTAGCCGCTAGGTGACCGCAGGCTGACCGCCAGGTGCGGGAATCACCCACTGTGTTCAGATTTTGAGCCATTTCTCCACCTCAAAACCATTCTCCCTACTTCCACTTATTCCCTGCAATAAAATTGAGTTAAGAGCTCCTCCAATACATCTATCTATACTTCTCCAAAACTCCAACTTGTGATCATTCATCACCTTCACTCTTCCACATCAAGTCCAATACAAAGGAAGGAGGAAGGAAATCATTTCACAAACATTCATTTAGGATATAACCAAAAGACAATAAATGCTAAACCAACATGTTTACAAAACATTAAATGACTTAGCCAATATGCATTCAAGCATTCATTTCAAAAATAAATGCAAGCCAATAAACATAAATATGAATGGAAAAGCCAACCCCATTCATTATAAAACCATATGAACAAACTTGACCAAATGAAATGCATAATTTCCAAGAGATTAAACAAGAGAGCAAGACCCATTAATATGCATTTTCGAGATCAATAGAAATGTGGCAAGAAGCATATGTGAAAACATATATCAAATTATCAAGAACAAGTAATAAAACTTAGGATTTTCTCATAAAACTTTGATATCATTCCAACCATCCATTCATCCACTTGCCTTGGGTTCCAATAAGCTAAACCAAGCCTTCAATCACCTCTCAAGCTCAAGATCAACAATCTCTACAAAAACCCCCCAAAACAAACCCTAAAATGGGTTAAACAATGAAAGACAAGGAATGGGCTCAAACCAAGCTAGGAAATAGAACCTAAGGGAAAGCCATTGCACATAAAAGGAAAATGGGAAGGAGTCTTTACCTCTAGAGTCATCAATCAACAAGAAGAAGCTCGAAATAGGGGCTGCCCACCTTGGTTTTGCACAAGAAATACATCCCTGGGAAGCTAAAGAGATGGGGAAGAAGATGGCATGGTGGGGTTTCCAAATGGCAAGGTTTCCTCCGTTAAATGAGAGGAGAAAGCAAGAAGAAAGGGAAGGGGAAGCTCAGTTGCAGAGCTCCCCTTGTGGCTGGAACGAATGAGTGAGGGGAGAGAGAAGAGTCAACTATTAACATGGGTGGGTGTGGGCCCCACTACACTCAAAACTTGCCAAGGGTAAAACATCTATTTGTGGGCCTCGGATACGATCGACGAAGAAGAGAAAAATGCTTCTCATAAAATCTAGTTTTCAAAAAGTATAATTTTGGCATGGTTCTGAGATCTCGAAATTTGGGTCCAGATTCAATGTGAAAAGACCGATTTTGCCCTCAGGGCTGGAAAAACTGATTTTCGGAGCTTCGAATGGGTACAGAGTGAACACGAAAGTTGTAGAGGTTAACAAAATAAGTCAAATGAGGCTAAAACAAGAATTATCAGGAATTTCAAATAACCACCCAATCACGCGCAAAGTCACTAAAAGAACCCCCAAGGGGTCCCACTAATCACAAAGGCCCTCAAAATTCCCCAAAACTAGAGAAAAACCATTCTAGCTCACAAACTCAACCCAACAAATACTAATCCCACTAAAAGAAACTAATCCACAAATAAAACAACACTAATCCAAGAGATTAGGGGTCGGGTTCTCACAATTTCCACTTCCCGTAAAGGAAACCGCACCTGCTAAGAAGCAAAAGATCGCCCCGCAACGTGTCACTGCCATGACGCCAAGGGCGAACACGAAGAAGCCTGAAGCCCGTGGCAACCCCACGAAGCCTCAACCCACAGAGAACCAGGTCTACCCTAAGACTTGGTCCCCAAGACCTTCACCAAAACAAAAGAGGTCCCAAGCATCTGTAAAGCCAGCATACCTGGCCCTCTCAAAGAAAATCGGTTCTATCCTCTCACATACATGAAGGAGGAGAAACCAGCCTCTTGCCTGACAAAGAAGTCAACCCATCATGAGTCGGCTTGTTCCTACAAGCCAATAATCAAATCATACATCACCAGGCCTCTGCAAGAACCTGCCAAGGCCTGGACTCCTGCAGTTCGACCCTTTATCTCAACATGGGCTGAACTCGCAAAATTCAAAGCTTCTCTACGACAGTTGAAGGACCGAGTCCAAATCCTGTCTATGCCCAGCTTCAAAGAAGACAGGGTCGGCTGCTGCGCTCGAGGGAGTACATCCTTCATTGCTGAAGCCCAGCTAGAGCTGACAGAAGCTCAAATTGCTCATCGTATACGTCGCCGCATGTCGTATCGACAAAAGAGACTAGAGAAGCAAAGGACTCGGCATCTTATCCTCCAAGTCTCCCAAAAATGGGTCGAAAAAGAAAGACCCGATCAAATTGCTGCTGTCCATATGGTTGGCAAAACCAGAAGACGTCAGAAGTCAGCAACTAAACTTCATGTCCGACGACCGGTGACTCGTAGCGTCTCCCGGACACGAAGACATCTGGAAGAATCTTCTACTCCTTCAAGTCAGGGACAACGGAGTAATCCTTCCTCAAGCTCTTCAAGAATGAGCCCCAGCTTAGTCACCAGGACGATTTCCTCGTTCGAATAACGGGGGATGAACGTCTTGGCTACAAACTCTGAGCCACCTCGCAATCCACCTCCTGATGAAACGACCGAACGCATCCAGCAATTGGAGCAAGGTCAGTAGAGGATTGAGGCTCTGATGGAAAATCTTCTTCTCCCTTTTCAGCGTCAAGAAAACAATCAACCTCCTCCAGATAACGAGGAAAATGCAGAAAACAATGAGTCACGCGCCCTTACCAAAAAGGACGTTGATGATATCCTCGCCAAAGCAAGAGAAGAGGATATGCTGAAAGAGCATGGGATCAAGCCACCATATCCCTTATGGACGGACTCGGTCCCGTTTCCAATAAAATTCAAGCATCCTACTCTCCAAACATATACGGAGAAAGGTTCAGCCAGACAACACGTCATTCACTTCAAGATCCTGATGGGAGCTATCGCGGATCAAGATGCCCTCAAGATCTGTCTCTTTGCAAGTACCTTGAAAGGTACGGCCTTCGATTGGTACTCCACTTTGCCGGAGGACTCCATCCAAAATTGGGTCATGCTAGAGACACACTTCCTGACCCACTTCAAAGGTGAGGATCATCTTGTTACTATGGCGCAGCTCTGCAGCCTAAAACAGGGAGAGAATGAGTCAACTTACGACTTCATTCACAAGTGGAAGGCGATGGCATACAAATGCTCCGATGTGCTGCCACAAGCGTCGCTGGTCGACACCTGCCGTAACAACATGAGAGCAAGGATCCGCTCCATGATTATCGGCAACAAATCAAAGAACCTGGGAGAACTCCTAGAAGCTTCCATGGAGGCTGAAACGGTGATCAAAGACCTCAACAGTCAGCAGTCATCAAAGAAAGAGTCAGCTACCATTACGACCTCAAAGCCAAAGAAAAATAAGGTTCTTAATGTGCAAACCAAGTCAGCTCTTCAACAACCAAAGAAAGCTGAAAATAAAATTGCAGGTAAAAAACCTGAACTCTCTGAAGCCTTCAAAGAACGAGTAGAAAAGAATTAAATACCCGTTCCATGAAGATGTTGAAGAAATTTTCGAGGCTCTCATAGCAAATGGTAAACTCACCTTGCCTGAGCCCAAAAGACCGGGAGATGTTGGCAAAACCAATGATCCTCGGTATTGTCCCTACCACCAGATGATCTCGCATCCTCTCAACCAATGCTTTGTTGTGAGAGAAAAGATCAACGAGATGTGCAAAAACGGGGTCATCACCTTTGACAAAACCTATGGGTCTGCCTCTGTCAACATGGTGTCGTATGGACAAACTTCAAAGTCACCAAAGGAGATGACCGCTACTTCCTTTAAGGTGATAAAAATGACCCAGACGTCCCAAGAGTTGATTCCTTATCCAACATCAGACGGACAACCCATATGGGTGCATCTCGATCTCCTAGAAGATGAAAATTGGAAAATCATCAAAACAAAGCCTATCGCTCAACAGCGAAGGCAAGCCAAGAGACAACTCGGCAAGCTCAAACAGCGGGAGAAAGCTCAACCAAAGCAAGAAGTCCCTGAAAAGGCAAAGGCCCCTTCCACTGCTTCGCTGGGGGCAACGAAAGAATCCAAGGCTTCAAAAGTGGAAAGAAAATTCACCCTTAGTGATTTCATGCCACCTCAATTCAGAAATGAAACTGCGCAGGGGGCATCATACTCTTGCAATTTGGTGATTGGATTCTCCATGGATGGATACGAGTCCAGTGACACCGCCAGTGACACCGACGAGTGGGAGGAATCCCTTGAAACAAGAGAATACCTCTCCGACGAAGAATGGATTCCTAAATCTCACCTTATGCCAGTATTATGGTATAACCCATATCAGCAACAAGGATCCTAGTCCGATGATGAAGAAGACCAAGAGGCTGTTCAAGAAAATGTTGTTGACTCAATACCCTTCAATGCTCCAGTGGAACCCAATCGTGTTGAACCACAAGGGGCAGACGAAGAAGAAGATTTGGCTCCCATGCTTGATCTTGAAGAGTATGCAAGGGTCTTACAACGCCTTGCCTTAGAACAAAAACAAGATCTTCTCAATCAAAACCCAGAACCAGAATTCCCTGAAAATCAACAGGTACCTCCTCCTTCAACTCCTAAAAATGAAGAAAACTGTTGGATAGAAGATCCTCTCTCATCCGATGATGAGCCCGACTCCCAACAGTCCAATTTTGGGGGATCTCCTATCAAGGCAACTTGCAATGCGATAGTTCAGGATGATAGCGCCTCTGAAGCATCATCTACCGAAGACACGTACTCTCCGACTAAACCTGATAGTATATCTTTCGGAGCTACATTTTCTCAAGCGACATCCACTGAGATAACACCTTCTCAGCCTTCGTCCCCTGAAACTGTGACATCACAATTCACAGATCCTCCGACCGATCATCCTGAAGAAACTTCAGCCAATGTAGACCTGGTCAATTGGTCCCAGATACCTGACCTCATAGGAGACATCTGGACCAACAAATTACTCAATGAAGGAGAAAAGTTGCTGGATGTTGTTCAGGACATGTTCCCGGAAAATGCTCCATGTAACGCAATCACTGAGGATGGTGACTCTGCTGCAAATGAGAAGGATCAACCCTTAGATCCCAAGGACGATCTTCCAAATAAAGACCCTTCTCAAGAAGCTCTTAAAGTTGGTAGAGGTACCCGTTCTGGCTGAGATCACCAGAAAAATTACAACCAATCTTCTTATTCTTCTTATGTAAATCCTTCGAGAAAGCAAATTGTAAACGCCCCAAGTGGCAACAATAATGAACATGCAGGACCGAAGGAGGCTTTCAAGTACGACTTGATTGAGCACTTCAAACACATACTTGCACGACTGCACATCCTTGGTTTATTACGAATGTCTCCACACACTCGTGATAATCTCATTTCAGAACTACAAAGGCTGAATGCAGATGTTGACAAACATGCCCCACAAGTCCTACAAATTGAAATGGACTATAGGGTCAAAAAACCAAATACTCCCTCAAAAGGAGAAAAGAAGAAAACCGAGGGATCAGGCATTGAATACCTCTCGGTACAGAAAGCGGCAAGTGCCGCCATCGCCTTCGGTAAGGATGACCTCCTGCTAGGCGAGACAAAGCACAACCGACCCCTGTACTTCACAGGGTACATCAAAGAAATGCCGATACACAAAGTCCAGATCGACCTAGGTTTTGCACTTAACTTCATCTCTACTTCGGCACTTGAAGAGCTGGGTATCCCACCTAGCAAGCTGAGTCACACGTTTGTATCCATCTTTGGATATGATGGGACCGCTCAAAGGCCTATCGGCAAAATCAGGTTCAAGTTGCAAATCGGTGATCTTATCTCTGAAGTCACTGTGTATGCAATAAGAACCCCTTCATGCTACAACATCTTTCTTGGACGCCCCTGGATACACGAGAATGGTGTCGTCCCTTCAACTCTACATCAATGCATCAAGTTCGTCGGCAACGACGGCTCGATACATCGAGTGTTTGTAGACAAAAGCCCTTCAAAGGCAAAGAAGTCCATTTTGCAGATGCTCAGATGTACAAAGATGAAAAAGAGGAAAAGGAGGAAGAAATAGCACCCTTTGCTGAAAATCTTCAGAAAGATAAAGGCAAGACTCCTCAACGATCATCGGAAGAAAACAAACCTTCCTGCAAATCCGAAGAGAACAATCCATTTCCCTTCGTTTTCTCTCTCAAATCTTCAAAGCCTTTGGTCATAACAACCAAAGCAAAAGTCTGGGGACAAGTTTGTTGTCTCTTTCGTATCTATCGTGCAAGACACGGATTCAGATTCAGAGTCAGAAGATGACATATCATCAAGCCAAGCCGAAACTCAGCAAATTCAGCCTGCTTTACCTCCAATAGAGACACCTGTTGACGTAGAAGATCCTACGTCTGCTTCCTTCATTGTTCCGGCAACTTCAGTCGAAGAGAAACCAATCTTCTTCCACAGATCAGAAGCTTCTTTATCAAACCCCATGATTGAACCTTTCCAAAACGAAGGTATGCCTCAATTATTTCTATATAGTCCTATGGCACAAGCTATTATGAAGAAAATGGGTTATGACACTCAAAACCCAGTCGGTCTAGGGGAAGGTCGCTGTATTCTCACATCATTGAAGCCCGCCTTAACCAAAGGTCAATTGGAAGATTGGAGACTCTACGGTCATGTAGAGAAATCTTCACATGGATTTCTGACACTCCCATAGACAGTTGACACAAATGTTGAGGAGTCGATTTGCCGACCAAACCTCAACATCTCATGTCCTTGAAGACATCGATCTCCCTGGATATCTCTTTGAAGAGTCATCCGTTAAGGATCCAGGAAGCCCTACCAATTGGTACGATTTCTCTGATGATGAAGAGGAATTGTCCGGTGATAAAGACGTGGCGTTCTGACCCAGAAGAACCATCGTCTCTAAAAGAAGTACCTTACTTCGACCCAGTTTCAACAGACGATTGGGATCACCTCATAGCAAGCCTTGAAAAGATCACCGATCCTGAAGACCCATGGCCAGAAACAAAGCCCTGGTCTGAAAATATCCTTGAAACTCCAGAAGGTTTCATTGAGTTAGAAGCCTCTAAAAACATTGTGGAGGAACCACCATCGAACCTTCCAACAGAAGATCCTGTCCAAAAGATAGACTTGGGAACACAAGATGACCCACGTCCTGTATTCATAAGCAAGAATATAAAGGATGATGAGTTACCCGAGTATATCTCTTTTCTTCGTGAGTTCGTTGATTGTTTTGCATGATCTTATGCTGAAATGCCTGGCTTAGACCCCAAGATAGCAGTCCACAAACTCAATCTGCAAAAAGATATCAAGCATGTCAAACAAGGCCAAAGAAGATTCCGTCCAGACGTGATGGACAAAATTGAACAAGAAGTTCAAAATATCAAAAGCGTCGGCTTCATCCGTGAAGAACAGCATCCTAAATGGTTGGCCAACATCGTCCCCGTGACAAAGAAAAATGGGCAGATCAGGGTCTGTTTTGATTATAGAGACCTAAATGGCGCTTGCCCCAAAAATGAGTTCTCGCTCCCCATACCAGAGGTGATGATTGACAACACCTGTGGGTTTGAGCGAATGACATTCATAGATGGATTCTCTGGCTGCAATCCGATAAAGATGCATCCTGAATATAAAAACACACACCATTTTGGACCCCATTTGGCGTGTATTGCTATACTGTCATGCCATTTGGTCTGAAAAATGCTGGTGCCACATATCAGAGGGCTATGATGAAGATATTCCAAGATATGCAGCACAAGACGGTTGAATGTTACGTTGATGACCTCGCCGTCAAAAGCAGAAGAAAAGAATACCATTTGAAAGACCTTCGGGAAGTCTTCCTCCGACTTCGCAAACACAAACTGCGAATGAATCCCCTGAAATGCTTCTTCGGCGTCTCATCGGGTAAGTTTCTCGGATTCATAGTCCAGAAAGCTGGAATAGAACTTGACCCCATCAAAGTCAAGGCTATTCTAGAAATGCCTTCTCCAAGAACCTTAAGAGAACTGAAAGGACTTCAAGGAAGGTTGGCATACATTCGACGGTTCATCTCCAATCTGTCAGGAAAGTGTCGTCCATTCTCTCGCCTAATGAAGAAATGTGTGAACTTTATTTGGGATGCTGAATGCGAAGCAGCATTTCAAGATATCAAGTCATACCTGACCAAACCTCTAGTGCTGGCTGCCCCTACCACTAGAAAACCATTCATCTTGTACACAAGAGCTCTCGACCACTCTCTGGGCACTCTGCTTGCACAAGAGAATGACAAAGGAAAAGAAGCTGCTCTATACTACCTCAGTCGTATGCTGATAGGTGCGGAGCATCGCTATTCTCCAGTCGAGAAAGAATGTCTTGCTGTGATGTTTGTTGTACAAAAGCTACGTCACTACCTTCTTTCGAACACAATCTACCTAATTTCGAGGATCAACCTCTTAAAAGTCCTGGTCACAAAAACAGGTTCTCTCAATGCCCGACTGGCAAAATGGTCCATCCTCCTATCACAATTTGATATCAGGTATGTACCACAAAAGGGAATCAAAGGTCAAGCCCTAGCGGATTTCCTCGCAGAGCATCCGTTGCCTAAAGATTCCCCACTTAGAGATGATCTCCCTGACCAACCTGTCTACAACGTGGAGACTTTCTCACCAAATGCCTCCTAGGACATGTACTTTGACGGTGCAACCAGGACAAATAAAAAAAGAAAGCTGATCTCAGGAGTTGGCATCCTCTTTGTTAACCCCGAAAAGCATATGATTCCACATGCTTTCTCACTACAAGAACCATGCTCAGACAATGCAGTTGAATATCAAGCTATAATCGTAGGACTGGAACTAGCCCTCGAATCCGGCATCACCATGATGGAAGTCTTTGGGGACTCTCAACTGATCGTCAACCAGATGAATCAAAAATTTGAAGTCAGGAAGCCTGATCTGTTACCTAATTACAACAAGGCACAATCACTTCACCAAAGGTTTGACATCTGTCATATCACCCATATCCTCAGAGGTGAGAACATCCGTGCAGATGCCCTAGCCGGAGTTGCCGCATCCATGGCGATCCAGAAAGGGGAAAACATGCAAATCACAGTGTGTCAAAGAAGGATTCTCCCTCCTCTTAACACACACCAAGCAGTTGTTGAATGCCACCAATTGGCCTGAAGTCGGATCTCCATCCTCAAACCTCCAATCGGCGACTGGAGAGATTCGTTCATTGATTACACCATGTTTGGAATCCTCCCTGAAGATCCAACAGAACGGGTAAGCGTTCAAAGACGAGCCCCAAACTTCCATTTGGATATACCTTCAAAGATGCTTTATAGAAAATCCTTCAACGGAGTACTTCTGCGCTGCTTGTCACAACAAGAGGCCGAGGAAACGCTTAAAGAAGTTCATGCTGGTCTTTGTGGAGCCCATCAGGCCAGTCCTAAGCTCTACGATCAGATAAAAAGGTTGGGATATTATTGGCCTACCATGGTAGCTGACGCTATGAAATTTCCTAAACGCTGCCGCCAATGCCAAGTTCATGGAGACTATGTTCATAAGCCTCCAGAATGGCTACACCCCACAACAATCTCATGGCCGCTCGAAGCTTGGGGTATGGACATCATAGGTCTTATCTCTCCTCCATCAAGCAAAGGTCATCATTTCATCTTCTCTGCTACGGATTATTTCTCCAAGTGGTCAGAAGCATTTGCGCTCAGCGAAATGAAGACCTCATCAGTCCTTCAATTCTTGCGCATCAACATTATTTGTCACTTCATCATACCTAAAAGATTCGTTCATGATAACGGACCACAATTCCGGGATCACCGATTCTACAGGTTATACGACAAATACAAAATCCAGAGTTGTCCTTTGACTCCATACAATCCGGTAGCGAACGGACTAGCAGAAGCCTTCAACAAGACACTTTGCGAAATTCTCAAGAAAATGGTCTCTAGTCACAAAAGAGACTGGGGAGACAAACTACCTGAAGCTTTGTGGGCTTACCGAACCACCGTTCGAGGGCCAACCCATAGCACACCATTCTCTTTGGTCTATGGGTGTGAAGCCATTGTCCCTTTGGAAGTACAAATCCCTTCCTTAAGGGTGTCTCTGCAAAATGACATGACACAAGAAAGCAATGTCAAATTGAGACTCCAAGAACTGGACAATCTCGATGAAAGACAGCTCGAAGCTCTACAAAGCATTGAGTTGTACCAAGCACGCATGGCAAGATCTTTCGACAAAAGGGTCCGGCAACGCACCTACAAAAAGGGAGACTTAGTTCTTGCAGTAAAAAGGCCAATGGTTTTTGCCCACAAATCCAAAGGCAAACTCGAACCAAAATGGGAGGGACCCTTCATCATTGACAAAGTCTTCTCCAATGACGCATACGCACTTCTAAACATGTAGGGCGACAGATGAATGCTGCCCATCAACGACAAGTTCTTGAAGCGGTACTACCCTTGAAGACTTACACCACTAGGTCAGAGCAATGCTTGCATGGCCAAAAGCCTATTCTCAGGTACTCGCTCGTCAAACCCGCCTCTTTTAGATTTTTCATCCTTCTGTTGAGATTTCTAAAAATTCAAAACAATGCTTACTTTCATAGTTTCATTGTTTAAAAAAAATCCAAAAATCCAAGTTTAGGAGCCTCTTCCCGGCTTGACCAAATTTTCGATCCTTGAACCCAAAATTCATGATTAGAAACAAAATCAAGACTCAGGAATTTCCACCCCAATTCACCCTGACTTTTACAACCAAAAATGGTTTTAAGTCAAAATTTACGACCCTCGTGTCTTTAAAAACAAACGGATTTTTTTAGAAACCGCGGGGAAGCGACGCTAAGTCGATACTCGCAAAACCCAAAAATCAGAAGGATGCGAACCCCATTCGATACTTCCAAAATTTCAAAATCGCAAGGAAACGACACTTTGTCAATACTTGCAGAATTTCAAAAATCGTGGAGACGCAACATTCCAGTTGATATCCATATCCACAAACCCAAAATTCAAACAAAAACCGAGGTCCAAAAATAAAAAAAGAGACCTCAAATTTCAAAAGTCGTGGGGAAGCGACATTCAATCGATACCCACAAAACCAAAATTTTTGAAAAAAGCAAGGAAGCGACACTTAGTCGATACTTGCACCCAAATTCATGAGGAGGCGACATTCCATCAATACTCGCAACCAAATGAGCAAGGAGGCGACATTCCATCGATACTTGCAAGACCATTCAGCATGGAGGTGACTTTTAGTCGATAATTGCATTTTTGAAAACCAAAACCCGACTCTCATGCCAAAATCAGCTATAAATGCCAAAAACCCGGCTCTCATGCCAAAAATCGGATATCAACGCCACAAAATCGGCTATAAATGCCACAAAACCTGGCTCTCATGCCAATTCAAAATTTGGCTTTCATGCCAACATACAAAACTTGGTTTTCAAAAAAAAAGTCGGCTCTCATGCCAAAAATCGACTATAAACGCTACAAATTCAGCTATAAATGCCACAAAAAAAAATTCGGCTATAAACGCCACAAAATTTCGGCTTCCATGCAAAACAAAAAATTTCGGCTTAGTCAGGAAAGCTGGAATAGAACTTGACCCCATCAAAGTCAAGACTATTCTAGAAATGCCTTCTCCAATAACCTTAAGAGAACTGAAAGGACTTCAAGGAAAATTGACATACATTAGACGGTTCATCTCCAATCTCTCGGGAAAATGTTGTCCTTTCTCTCGCTTAATGAAGAAAGGTGTGGACTTTATTTGGGATGCTGAATGCGAAGCAGCATTTCAAGATATCAAGTCATACCTGACCAAACCTCCAGTGCTGGCTGCCCCTACCACTAAAAAACCATTCATCTTGTACACAAGAGCTCTCGACCACTCTCTGGGCACTCTGCTTGCACAAGAGAATGACGAAGGAAAAGAAGCTGCTCTATACTACCTCAGTCGTATGCTGGTAGGTGCGGAGCATCGCTATTCTCCAGTCGAGAAAGAATGCCTTGCAGTGATGTTTGTTGTACAAAAGCTACGTCACTACCTTCTTTCGAACACAGTCTACCTAATTTCGAGGATCAACCTCTTAAAGGTCCTTGTCACAAAAGCAGGTTCTCTCAATACCCGATTGGCAAAATGGTTCATCCTCCTATCACAATTTGATATCAGGTATGTACCACAAAAGGTAATCAAAGGCCAAGCCCTAGCGGATTTTCTTGCAGAGCATCCGTTGCCTAAAGATTCCCCACTCAGAGATGATCTCCCAAACGAACCTGTCTACAACGTGGAGACTTTCTCACCAAATGCCTCCTGGGACATGTACTTTGACGGTGCAACCAGGACAAATGAAAAAAGAAAGTTGATCTTGGGAATTGGCATCCTATTTGTTAGCCCCGACAAGCACATGATTCCTCATGCCTTCTCGCTACTGGAACCATGCTCAAACAATGCAGCTGAATACCAAGCTCTAATCATAGGACTAGAACTAGGCCTCGAATCCGGTATCACCATGTTGGAAGTCTTTGGAGACTCTCAACTGATCGTCAACCAGATGAATCAGGAATTTGAAGTCAGGAAGCCTGATCTGTTGCCTTACTACAACAAGGCACAATCACTTCGCCAAAGGTTTGACATCTGTCATATCACCCATATCCTCAGAGGTGAGAACATCCGTGCAGATGCCCTGGCCGGACTTACCGCATCCATGGCAATCCAGGAAGGGGAAAACATGCAAATTACAGTGTGTCAAAGAAGGATTCTCCCTCCTCTTAACACACACCAAGCAGTTGTTGAATGCCACCAATTGGCCGGGAGTCGGATCTCCATCCTCAAACCTCCAATCGGCGACTGGAGAGATTTGTTCAATGATTACACCATGTTCAGAATCCTCCCTGAAGATCCAAAGGAACGGGTAAGCATTCAAAGACGAACCTCAAACTTTCATTTGGATATACCTTCAAAGATGCTTTATAGAAAATCCTTCAACGGAGTACTTCTGCGCTGCTTGTCACAACAAGAGGCCGAGGAAACGCTTAAAGAAGTTCATGCTGGTCTTTGTGGAGCCCATCAGGCCAGTCCTAAGCTCTACGATCAGATAAAAAGGTTGGGATATTATTGGCCTACCATGGTAGCTGACGCCATGCAATTTGCTAAACGCTGCCGCCAATACCAAGTTCATGGAGACTATGTTCATATGCCTCCAGAATGGCTACACCCCACAGCAATCTCATGGCCTTTCGAAGCCTGGGGTATGGACATCATAGGTCCTATCTCTCCCCTGTCAAACAAAGGTCCTCGCTTCATCTTCGCCGCTACGGATTATTTCTCCAAGTGGTCAGAAGCATTTGCGCTCAGCGAAATGAAGACCTCATCAGTCCTTCAATTCTTGTGCATCAACATTATTTGTCGCTTCGGCATGCCTAAAAGATTCGTTCATGATAATGGACCACAATTCCAGGATCATCGATTCTACAGGTTTTGCGACAAATACAAAATCCAGAGTAGTCCTTCAACTCCATACAATCCGGCAGCGAACGGACTAGCAGAATCCTTCAACAAGACACTCTACAAAATTCTCAAGAAAATGGTCTCTAGTCACAAAAGAGACTGGGGAGACAAACTACCTGAAGCTTTGTGGGCTTATCGAACCACCGTTCGAGGACCAACCCATAACACACCATTCTCTTTGGTCTATGGATGCGAAGTTGTTGTCCCTTTGGAAGTACAAATTCCTTCCTTAAGGGTATCTTTGCAAAATGACATGACGCAAGAAAGCAATATTAAGTTGAGACTCCAAGAGCTGGACAATCTCGACGAAAAACGGCTTGAAGCCTTTCAAAGCATTGAGTTGTACCAAGCACGCACGGCAGGATCTTTCGACAAGAAGGTCAGGCAACGCACCTATAAAAAGGGAGACTTGGTTCTTACAGTAAAAAGGCCAATGGTTTTTGCCCACAAATCCAAAGGCAAACTCGAACCAAAATGGGAGGGACCTTTCGTCATTGACTAAGTCTTCTCTCACGGCGCATATGCACTTCTAAACATGGAGGACGGCAGTATGCTGCCCATCAACGGCAAGTTCTTGAAGCGGTACTACCCTTGAAGACTTATGCCACTGGGTCAGAGCAATGCTTGCATGGCCAAAAGCCTATTCTCAGGTACTCGCACGTCAAAACCACCACTTTTAGATTTTTCATCCTTCTGTTGACATTTCTAAAAATTCAAAACAATGCTTACTTTCATTGTTTCATTGTTCAAAAAAAATCCAGAAAATCCAAGTTTTGAAACCTTTTCCTAACTTGACCAAATTTTCGATCCTTGAACCCAAAATTCATGGTTTGAAACAAAATCAGGACTAAGGAATTTCCACCCTAGTCCACCCTGTCTTTTACCACCAAAATGGTTTTAGACCAAAATGTACGACCCTCGTGTCTTTAAACAAAAATGGTTTTTCAAAAAAAAAAAAAAACTGCAGGGAAGTGACGCTCAGTCGATACTTGCAAAACCCAAAACTCAGAAGGATGCGAATCCCATTCGATACTTCCAAAATTTCAAAATCGCAAGGAAGCGACACTTTGTTGATATTTGCAGAATTTTGAAAAACGTGGAGACGTAACATTCCAGTTGATATCCACAAACCCAAAATTCAAACAAAAACCAAGGTCCAAAAAAAGACCTCAAATTTCAAAAATCGTGGAGATGCAATGTTTCAGTTGATATCCACAACCCAAATTTCAAAGGTTCGAGAAAACCGCAAATTTCAAAAAGAAAATAGTGGGGAAACGACATCAAGTCAGTACCCGCAAAACAATTTTTTGAAAAGCAAGGAAGCGACACTTAGTCGATACTTGCACCCAAATTCGTAAAGAGGCGACATTTCATCGATACTCGCAACCGAATGAGCAAGGAGGCGACATTCCATCGATACTTGCAAGACCATTCAGCAGGGAGGCGACTTTTAGTCGATACTTGTATTTTTGAAAACCAAAACTCGCTTTTCATGCCAAAAATCGGCTATAAATACCAAAAACGCGGCTCTCATGCAAAAAATTGGCTATCAATGCCACAAAACTGGCTATAAATGCCACAAAACCTGGCTCCCATGCCAAGTCAAAACTTGGCTTTCATGCCAACAAAACAAAACTCGGTTTTCAAGAAAAAATCGGCTCTCATGCCAAAAATTGGCTATAAACGCCATAAAATCGGCTATAAACGCCACAAAATCGGCTATCAATGCCACAAACCCGGCTATCAATGCCAAAAACAAATTTCGGCTTCCATGCCAAAAACAAATCCCAGCTATCAATGCCACAAACAAAAAATTTGGCTCCTATGTCACAAACAAAACCGGCTTCCATCCCAAATTTTGGCTTTCATGCCATTTCAAAAAAAAAAACTTCGGCTCCTACGCCACAAAATTCGGCACTCATGCCATTTCAAAAAATTGGCTTTCACGCCATCTCAAAAAAAAAAAAACCCTTGGCTTTTACGCCACAAAATTTCGGCTTCCATGCCGACCCAAAATTTGGCTTCCATGCCATTTCAAAAAAGAACTCCGGTTCCTACGCCACAAAACTTGGCTTTCATGCCATCTCAAAATTCGGCTTTCACACCAAAACAACCATTTGACAAGAGGTTTTTCACAAAATGACAAACTTTTGATCAAATTTCCAAACATTCCCATTTAACTATTGCTTGAATTTATCACAAAAGAATTTGAGTGAAAAGAGGGAATACAAAAAAAAGAGAAGTGCTAAAAAAAATGTCCACAAGCACTACAAGAGAAAGAGTACCAAAAAATATATGTGTGTATACACGGGTACCAAAAAAAGAAGAAGAGAAAAAAGTTTGTTACAAGAATCAGGAGCTCAGTCTCACATGGTCTTCAACCAAAGACTCAACTCCTCAAGCAGACTCTTGGCCTTAGCCTCTAAAGCTTCCAAGCCACACTTCTTCAAAATCTTCCCATAAAATGCAGCAGAACGCCGCGATCCGTCTGCAGCACGGGGAAGCTCTTCTCAAAAAATCTGTCATTACTCGTACTCTTGAGTCTACCTCCGGAGATTCCACTCAGCCTCCTCGACTTGGCGAATCAGAGTCCCTTCTCTGGCACGAGCTTCCACAATGGTGGCCCATTTTGCAGCAGCTTGTTCCTCTAATAGCTCAAAACGCTGCCTGGTCTCAACGACCTCTCTATCAACACGGCGCAGATCTTCTGTCAGCCCAATAATAGCCAACTCGATAACGTTCCTCTCCCGGACGAATTGCTTCCGAGTCCGCGAGATCTCATCCAACTCAGACTTGACCTCTCCAGAATGCTTCAAAAACATCTCATTGAAGAAGTCATCACTTGGGAAGCTCTTGGTTTCATTCCACTTGTTCCCTAGAACTATGACTTCATCAACGAAAACCTTCGCGCCTGCAATGTCCAGACCGACTTCCTCGCTATCGGCAAGGATGTCCTGTACGTGCTTAACCATGCCAAAGCCGGCTTCTAAATGGCCAGAAGAAAGAGTTTCGACCCGTGAGCTCAAAACGCTCTTCAACACTTTCTTCGCATACTCAAGAGATGGCCCTCTCCATTGGTCGACTGCCCGTGTCATGTCCTGCTGGAGGAGTGATCATTAAGCTCTTTCTAACCGGAGACACTGGCGAAGGAATCTGCTCAGAAGATTTCATCTCTCCTACATTAAAACTGGAAGAAGAAGTCCCTGCTTCTGTCCCCTGCTCTGGCACCGAGAAAGATGAAGGAACTTCTCCTGCTACCTCACAATCGGCCAACAAAACAAAACAAAAGAGGTACGAATATGATCCTGTTGAAAAATCATTATCATCAGGGTTATTGCTACAAATACCTTCTTCGACGATCGGCGGAATACTTTCTGCCTCCATGAGCTCATCTGAAGCGTCGTCAAAGGTCGCATCCATGGATGGCTCGAAATCGTCGGAATCCTGTGGCAAATCAGCTAACAAGAAAACAAGCGACATGTTAGCAAATGATGGCACAGGCAATAAAAAAAAAGAGAAAACACAACGAAGTCATACCAGGTGAAGATTCTGGAATCACTCCAAAATCCCTCGGTTCTTCTTCAGACGCCGCAATTGGATCCGTCACTGCTTCATCAGCCGAAACCTCAGGCATCACCAGGTCCTCATCTCCCACTGAAAAGGGAGAGAAGGAAAATCAAAAACAAGAAAATCTCAAAAGAGACGAAGAGGGAAAAAGGAGGAATCATACCTTCATCAACGGTTTCTTCCTCTCGACCTCTCTTTTCCGGAGGCTCATCAGCGTCCCCTGACGTCTCTTCAGCAATGGTAGGGGGGACTTCCACATCAGGAGAGTCCTCGTGTTATCTCTTATTACGGCGCTACCCTCTCTTCCTTTTGCTTCTATGGGTTGGTTTACTTGAAGTACCCGCCCCATTGTCAAAGTCAGGATCTTCGCTTGACTCCTCACCAGATGGTCTGCTCTTCCCAGTGGACTCCATGGAAGCCTTCATTAGTTCCGCTTGCATCCAAGCTTCGATCTCGACTTCCTCCTTTTCGAGCTGTTCCAAGACCTCACTAGGTATCTCTTGTACAGCTCCTGATCCGATGATGTCCTGCCCACTGAGAAAGTCGATCTTGTGCTTCTCTCTGGAAAGGAAAGCCAGAACTTCCTCTGCCCGGACTCCATCTGATCTACCAAGACCCTTCCCAGGAGATTGCTTGACATCAAGCTCCTTCTTGGAAAGCCCCCGGTACACTGAAAAGTTTTCCACCAACCACTTCATGAAACCAGTAGTCCGGAAAGTGGGCAACTCAGGATAGGAAATCATGGCGGTGGTGTCCTCCGCACTGTAGAAGGCCCATGCATTCCTCCCATCCTGCAAACCTCCAAAGCGTTTCACCATGCTCGAAGGCGCTCCAACAACGCCTTGAGAGAAGCCCAACGGCAGCACAAAATGCGAGGGAACATACGGCTGGATATCAACAAAAAGATGTCTCCGGTATACCATCGTACCAACACGTATCTTAAAAAGCCACCCCTCTGCATTGGTCAAGGAGTAGTGTCTTCCCGACCCCGCCCTGGTGGAATCACGGGAGGAACCAAAGTCAAAAGCCTTCTTTTGCAAACCTGGAGAAAGCTTCACTGAAGATTGCCCGATCTTGACATCCCTGAACCGTCGGATCCTCAAACGGACAGAGAAAAGAGATTCGGAAACGTCTGTCCCTCTAGCAAACCGAATCACGAAAGGGTCATCATCCTGTGCAACTCCTAAGCGATGGAAGTCGGGACAGTGGTAAACATACCACGAATAGAAAATATGGGCTGAAAATACCCTGTTCATAGGGAGCCTCAGCCGAACCAAGAAAGCAACAGCCTGCAGTTCTGTACACAAGTAGGAGTAAAGAGCTGGCACCAAAGCCAATCGTTCTCCGAACGCCATCTGACAAGCCGGAAAAATACAGTGCGACCTGATGTGTGTTCCATCTCCTCCAGCGAAAACAGCCTCACCCAACCAATAAGTGAGGTAAATAGCGAGATCTCTCTGCAGTGCAATGTCAGGATAAATGGTGTCTGTACTCCCCAAGAACTTCCTCAAGTCATCTCGCATGACGGAGATCTTCTTCAAACCTGAGTTCTTGGCCCTAGCATCTTGGGCCATACCATCAGAAGACTCTCCGCCGTCAAAGAAGTTGGAGCTACAATTCTTCCAATTGCTACACCGGACTTTCGAGCCCTCCTTCTCCTTAAAAAAATCATAGAAGACGACGAGCTGAAAGTATAGGAGCCTGAACTCCTCAGACTACTCCTCAAGAACGCTATCGATAGGCATAAACTCCTCATAGAGTTTGCCAAGAATAGGCAGCCCGATGATGACGCTTAATTCCTTCAAAGTAAAACCAATCTCACCATTCGTCACAATGAAGGTGCTGATTTGAGGAAGGAATGACTCCAGCATGGCCATGAAAGCCTCATCAGAGAAAACCACAGTCTTCCGAAAAGCGTGAACCGCGTCGAAGATCCCGGCCTCTTTCTGAAAGTTTATGCATTACAGATCTGAATGTTGACTGCCATGGCTGATTTTGGTTTTTCAAGTTTTAAAACAAGAAACCCAGATCTGGTTTTCCAGCCATGAAAACATGCATAGAAATCCATGAAATCATGATCAACATGTGTCTAAAGAAAGGAGAAGATAGAGGACTATTACCTTGATGATTTGAATGCCTCAAAACTCTGAAAAGAAAGACTTCAAAGGACTGATATCAGCGTGCAACCAGCAATACAGGTGCAGGAATTTGTTGCAGAAATTTCTCCTTTGATCTTCTCTCCTATTCCACTTCCCAATCTAATTGGTCTTGATTGTGGGATCAAACTATGGAATCCTAAGAAGGGTTTTTCAGAATTACTCTTTGTGGAAAAGGCCTGAACCTGATCTCAGCCTCTTCAATGAAGAAGAAGAAGGCAGCAAGGGCTGGGCGTGTATTCTCTCCTTGTTGTCTTGCGCGGCCAATGGGTTTCCTTGGTGTTTCTTCCTTGCTTTCTTTGTTGCACGTCCAAGGGTAGTGCTATCTCTATTTATAAAGATCACATTCCTTTTTAAGAGTTCTCTTTCTAATAGGAATGTCAATCCCATAAAATAAGCAACCAGCCCCTTTAGTGTGCAACACTTTCTAATTAAAGATACTAAAAATTAGCAAACTTTAATTATAGGAATTCTTACCCAAAGAGGAGTTGTTCCTTCCAAGTAAAGATCCCTGGTCATACTTGGAAACCTCACACAAGTGGCTCCCCTTATGGCTGGCCCACAAGATTGATAAACACACCATGGCCCACTAGTTAATAATTTTGCTAGAGTTAAATTCATGTATGCCATAAAAAGCCTATTTGAATTTAAACTCAAAATTATTCTTCCACATAATTAATTCAACCACATATCATTTAATTAAATAAGGAAACCATGCCAATATAGGAAAGTGGCTACAAGAGGGACCAAAAGACATATTTGCCCTTGGCTCCCAAAATGACCAAAATGTCCATGCTAACCCCATAGCAACATTAGGATCATTTTAACCCTAACTCATTCCACTAAAGAGTTATGGTTGCACTCCAGGGGCAAATATTAAATTGCAAATTAAGCTCACCATAAACCAACGATTGTCTTTGACCTACCAAGTGCAATGACCATAATGCCCCTCTATGTAACATCCATAATCAAGTAGGTTAACCGATGTACTATCCACCTTCTTGATTACATCTCAACCTTAGAACTTCATACCCTTGACTTAATCATCATCCGGATATCATTCTCTTGATCCAGGGAGCGACCCACAAGTTCAATATCCATATGGAACATCCATATACTAAGATCTTAGATTCTGATGATTAATCGGATAATTCTAAGGGGACGATCATTCCATCATATGATGGCATAGATTCCATATTGCATTTGCACGTCCCAACTAATCAAGCCCGAGCACCCAAAACACAGAGTTGTTGACCCATGAACAGGATCTCACCCATAGTGAATTAAAGCACAAGAACTTGACTTCGTCAGTTCATCCACAAATGCTCAAGATTAAGAGCACTGGTGACTCAGTAGCAAGAGGTGAGTTGATCTCTCTCTGTGATAGTACTATTTTAGAGATCACACCTACAAGTGGTCCTGTTCAATGCATGACACATGCACTAATGAGATAAATCCGGAAAAGACCTCCCGTGACTAAGGTAAGTCACCCTGAATATAGGAGAGTATCTCATTATAACTTATACCAAGATGAAGTGCCCAACTCCATCTCTCAGTTATGAACAAGTTTATTGTTTCGAGTGTCCATGACTCAGACCTTACTGTGTGTAGCCACTACACACCTGAGTCATTTACTAGAAAACAATGGGCCTTACACAACCATACATATACACAAGTATAAAGAGAAAGATGTCATTCCATTAAATAACCAATAAATATCCAGTAACAGAGATGTGAGTGCAGTCAGTGGGCTTTAGGGCATACACCAATCCCAACACTTTCAAAATGGCACCACCAACCTGCAGGGTGTGATCAGTCCATGATTCTCAGCTCGAATCAGCAATGAAACGGCCACGAAGTCGGAAAGGCTTCACCCAATTGCTGTCGTCACCCCGAAAAATGCCAAGCCAACCGGTCTCAAATTGACCGACGGATAGTCAAAACCCTGGTAGACACTGGAGGGTATCAACATGTCTATACAGACAGGCGACTTCTCCGCTTATCCGGAAGGACCGCCAACAAAAACCCCGGTCTTTATCACATTGGTCCTCTTCACCCAACTTGGAGGATCCTCCCTCTTGGGACACGTGGGAGAAAGACTCATGATCGAGACAGTCCGATCAAAGGTCGACCGGGTAGAAATAGTTCTCTCCTCACCATTAGCTGTGTAAGAGAACTGAAAACACCTTCTTTGGTACGTCAAGTCGTTAGGGACTGCATCGCCAAAGAAGAAGGTAGGCTTGGGCACAACGCTCTGATCGTCCATGACCCAAGGACGGTTGCTTACCATAATCCTGTAAAACTCCTCATCCTTGAGAGCGATCAATCGCTGTCTCATCTCATCACGGTTGAGGGAGTCGCATTCTTCCAAGTTCTTCTCCACAAACTAGACCTTCTCACAGGCCTGCTGTACTGTTAGACCCCAACCCAGACCAAGTCGATTAGTGTGCGATTAGTATGTGTTTAGTCCTAAGTGAGCTTAGTTGTTGTTGGGTTAGAAGTAATTAGTTAAAGTCTTGGACATAGCTTTGGGAATTTTGAGAACGTTCAGTATTAATTAGACACACTCAGGAAGGCCTGAGTGCACGTGTAAGCTTGGGAAGATCGTATCGATTTCCGTGTGAGTGTGATTTTGATTTCATTTGAATGATGTTTCGACATGTTGCAACTTTCGTTTTAAGCACATTCATGTTTGAAGCCCAAAAACCTATGTTTTGGCCCAAAGAGGGTAAAGTTGTCTTTCTTGCACAAATCTGGACACAATTTTCGAGATCTCAAAACCATGTCAAAAATATACTTTTTGGAAACTAGATTTTTCGACGATCGTTTTATTCTTCTTCGTCGAAGTCATCCGAGGCTCCCAAGATCGTGTTTTGAGCACTTCAAGTTCAGCTAGTTGGGGGCCCATTTTCCTCACTTAAGCCCCATCTCCCCCTCTTTTCAATCACTTTACCAAATCTCTGCAAGTTCTTGACCTAGGGCTGAAATCCCTCTTGTTTCTTTCCATCTTCCTCACCTTGCATGTCATAGCTAGAGATCACCAAAGGAAATTCTAAGAATATCATCTTCTTCATCTCCTTGCAAGCTCTCCATTGATACAATTTTCTTGAGGTTTCAAGTTGGGAGAGCGCTCCATTCTCTCCCATCTCTCTTGTTTGACCTTCTCTAGGTAAGAGCTTCCACTCATGTCTTTCATAGAGTTATTTTGGTTCCTCAAGATTATGTTTTTCATGTTTGCAAACCCTTTTGTTAAAATGGGTTCTTTGGTTCCATTTTTGAGTGAGTTTGTGTGTTTTCTCTTGGGTTTTCTTGTAGTGTTGGCTTAGCTTTTGAGTGAAGTGCTTGGAGAGGATTGTTAGCTTTGGTCAAGGCAAGTAATCTCTATAGGACCATCGTGCATGTGTATTTTAAGCTACATTGTTGTTTTTGGAAATTTTGCATATGAAAATGTTTATAAGCTTCATGATCATGTTTTCCTTGGATTGGATGTTTGGGATTGTGAGAAATGTGTATTTTATCCCTTGGAGAGCATGGAGGCTCAGGGAGTGCAGGTGGAATGAAAAACAAGAAGAAGAGAAGAAGGAAATATGGAAAATCTGCACTGAACTGTACTTCCCGTGCAGTTTCGGTCAGCTGGCGGCTAGCCGTAATTCCCATTTCGGCTAACCGCGAGCCAACCGAAATCAGCGATTCCTTTTCCAGTAGCTGACTTTTGCTTCAGGGTCCTGCGGTCAGCCCTGCGGTTAGCTCACGGCTAGTCGCCAGTTCCCTTGCGGCTAACCGTAAGCCAACCGAAATTATTACGGTTCCTTTTCCAGAGAGCAACATCAGACCTGGGTTTTCAGCGGTCAGCCCTACGGTCAGCTTACGGCTAGCCGCCAGTTTCTATTTCGGCTAGCCGCCAGCTGACCGCAAGCTGACCGAAATTGACCAATTCCTAGTTTTGAAGAAGTTTTGCAAGAGTGAAAACTAGAACATGTTAAGTGACCTTTAGCTTGATATTGTGTACTCGAAACTCGAGATGTCTTGAACTTCCGGGACACCAACTCTATTCCAAATTCCAACATTTGGGCTTCGAATACACGAAGATCAATCAAGGGTCCTCACATGTGCTTGATAGGCTTTGTGTTCGTACCTTAGTTTGATATAATGAATATCATCGTGTACCCGTTTTGAAGTTTAGTACAAGCTAGTTTTGAAAATGTGTTCCAAGAAAAAGGGGATCACTTCCTAAGCGTGTTATGCATATTAATTATGCCCGTGCTAGTCGTGTTCATCGTGTTTCGATAAGTGATTTCCCCCTTTTTCTTATCTCGACGTGTTTAGACCGTGTTTCGCGTGTTTTGTGCATTCATGAATTAAGTAAACACCACTGAGCTTAGACTGCCCTTTCAGTCTGATCCACTGCCTGGGGGACTTTAAACATGTGGACTGTCTGCAGACTGGTCGTGTATTTATTACACATCGTGCGTGTCCGGTTCCGCGGCCGGAATTCCCGTCTTTGTGGGAAATCGTGTCGTGCTTATATTATGTATATCGTGCTTGTCGTGCGTGCTTGCTCTTTTCATTATATAGATGATAGAGAAAGGATGGGCTCTTTGTGGATTGTAACTATTCATGATATATTATGTATTCATGCTAGTTTGTTTTGGTATCTCAGCTTGTTCGCATTCTTGAAAATGTACTTCAGTTCTGATAGTATTTCATATCAAGGATTTGTTTATATGTTTTCTCTAAATGTTATTATTCATGTTCATGCCTAAATTGATTACCTGCCAAACCGTCGTGTTTGACCCTTGTTGTTGGTGCCCAGGTGCAGGAGACGTTGCCTTTGAGGAGGAGCGTCAGGAGGAGGCTTGTGAGCCAACCCCTGTGAGAGAGTGGCAACCCGACGATGTCATCTAGACGTCGAGCGGGTTCTCGAGTTTCGTCACCTTTTGTCTTGGGTTTCTTTTGTTGTTTGAGGAGTGTATTGGCCTCTATTGGCCTCTCTTGGAATTGTAACAAAAACTTAACTTGTTTTAGTATTAGTCCTATAACTTGAATATTAATGGGAATGCTTGTTAGCTTCTTTCTTTGATACTATGTTTTGATATTAATTGTCATGAGCACTTAAACATCGTATTGGTGCTCATCGTGATGTGTTTTGCTACACGCTTCCGCACAGCTTGTACGTGTGAGTCAGATTCCTCGTGCCTTTGGAAATCCTCACCGCGGGAACCTGTGGGAAAGTATCATCTACTGCGTCGCGGGCCCGGGATCCGTTCCGGGGTCGCGACATGTACGGCCACATTAGGAGACCTGGTAGACCGATGAGGTGCATCAGTAACAGGCTCTTTGCCCTTGTTAACCATATAAAAGTTAAATAGATTAACGAAATAAGTAAAACAGGAATAAGATACAAATCACAAGAATCTCAGAAAATCCCCAAAGCAAAAGCAAAGTCATAAAAGGAACCCCTAAAGGGTCCCACTAAGCATAAAGGCACTCAAGATTCCCCAAAGCTATAACAAAGGCTATTCTAATCCCAACTTAACCAGCATTCACTAATCACGCTTAAAACTAAAACACGACTTAATCAGTACTAATCGAGGTCACTCGGGTCGGGGTCTTACACAAAGATAGATAAGCTACTTTAAGAAGAGATACATGAAGAATACATAGGTCGTAGTTAGAAATTCATGAATGTGAAGCATGAATGATCCCCCTGATAGCTAGCTTTAAAGAGTGAACTTATACGTTAATCGGGTCTTTTCATAACAAGGATTAGTCAGAAATGGCAAGACTTGTGTATTACCCATGATAGTGATGCAAAAGCAAAACCAGAAATTCTCCTTGGGGTGGCCATCATGTAATGAAGAGATTCTTGAAAGGAGTGGGGGCGCAAAAGTAAGAAAGTATAAAATTTACTCTAAGCTTTTATTTGGCATCACTAATTTTTGCCTCTGTTTCTCAAAATCTCTAAATCGGGTAGAAGTTTTGAGAATAGAGGTGTTTGGCAATGTTTGGCTGCCTCTTTTTTTTTTTTCAAGAATAAAAAGGCAATGCCTCTATTTCCCACAGCCCTCCATTGATAGCATGTAGAAAGTAGAGAAGAAAAAAAAGAGGCGAGTGAATAGTATTTTTTACCATTCACGCTCAGTCTGTCTTTCTCTTTTCCTTTTTTTCTCTACATCTAAGAGCGTAAATCAAGATCTAAACCGTTGGAGATGTTCACAAGATCAAACACGGCCATAACACCAAATTTCAGTTGTTGGGTCACCACGAATCTCAGGATATGTGCAAAAAAAAATGT
This sequence comes from Cinnamomum chago, assembly GCA_038049695.1. Classification (NCBI taxonomy): domain Eukaryota; kingdom Viridiplantae; phylum Streptophyta; class Magnoliopsida; order Laurales; family Lauraceae; genus Cinnamomum; species Cinnamomum chago. The sequence goes on from CP142451.1 coordinate 67,582,568, forward strand.
GAGCCATTGGATGCAGCTTTTTGAAATTTGTGGGTGCCAAACGCAAAATCCACACCGTTAGATCTCTTTGCAAAGCTGAAAACGGTTGCGGTCAGTTTTCAAGCTTGATACATTGTGGATCTTGAGATGCTTTCAAAACAATATCAATAATTGATGTATTATCCTCACTAATGGTTTTGTCCATGAGTAGTAACGTTTTTTTTTTCTTTTTCTTTTTTTTTTATTTCTAGGAGTGCAGTGCAAATCAAGATCCAAATCGTTGAAAATATTAAAAAGATCAAACACGACCATGACATCAGCTTTCAATTGTTGATCATCACCAATTTCGTGATGTGTAAAAAACATGAGCCATTGAATGTAATTTTCTGGATTATGTGTGCCACAAACACAAGATCTAAACTATTAGAACTCTTTGGAAGGCTAAACACAATCATAGGGTCAATTCTCAAGGCTTGATACCTTGTGTATCTCCAGAAATTTATGAAAAACCTTCAATCATTGACATAAAAAAGTATTTAACATAGATCTTTGCATTACCAAACACTTCTTTTGATTTTAGCATCTTTTTTTATAGCTCTTTCATTAATGGCTCTTTTTTTTTTTTTTTTTTTGTCTATCCAAAAAAAAGTAGAGATACCAAACAAGGCCTAAGTTCAAGGGGGTTTTATGAAAATTTGGGGGGTGTATGGTGAGCCCCCTCTAGTTCCGCCCTTGCGGTGATGCCAGATGATGCATGAATTATTAGTACCACTTTACTTCTCACTTCACTTTCTTTTTCAAACAACCTTAAACACAAGATATCACATCATGGCCTACTTTTACTCCTCTTTTACTATTTTTGCTATAGTAACCAATGGGGTGGGGAGATTGAACTGATAATTAACAAGAAGAGGCTCTAGATGCAGTCCAACTACATGCCATTCTCTAGGCGAGTCCAAAGGTTTGTTAGAAAATAGGTTTAGAACATCTGGGTAATGATAAACCAGTTTTTGTGTGATGGAATGATCCCCCTGAGTGTTGACCCCAAATTCTTATTTTGCATTTGTGTGCTGATTCCTACTTTCCACAGTGCGTTACAAACATTGAGAACAGACTTGTGCAAATGCACCAGAATGATTTTCCATTCTTTCTTGATTGTTTTACTATGATTAGCCCCGAAGCCCACAGGTGACTTGGGAGCAGGGTTTTAGCTCCATGTGGCCATATATATGGATGGCTCATGTGCCCTCGACTACCCCTTCTGCAATGAAGTGATGAGATTCGAGGTCACCATGCCAATAAAGTAGTTCCAAGGATGAATCCTAGACCCGTTACAGCTCCTGACCAGAACAGGGCAATCACAGAGTTGAACAAGTTCCATTTGTTGACACATGGCATGTTGATGGATTGAACGCACCAGGAGGTTGTGGCATTTAGTATCTACCACACTTACCTCCGTTGGGCATTTTTATCATTGGAGGTACTCACTTGAAATTGATATTTAAAATGAAGAAAGAAAAACCCCCCACGGCTACCAAAATTTTTTTTTACTGAGTGTGGCCCACCAAACCACATGTTCGTGACCTTGACCTTGTTTGTTGTATGTCAACAAAGTGCAATTTAAGTGGGTTGATTTTGGTTTTGGAAAGTAGTTAGATACTTGGGCTTCAAGGCATGTAATCCACTTAAACAAGCTTTCCTTGCTTGGTTCAGATACGCAAGGCACAAGGACCCTTGCGGGGGAAGCTTCTTTGTTGTACTACTAAAGTGCTACTAAGGTCTTTATATAAAGTATGTGGTCCCTCCTGGTTGATGACATGTAGAGATGTCAAACGGGCCGTGCCGCCAGCTTCAGCCCAGCCCGGCCCGCCCCAGCTAGCGGGCCGGGCCGACACGGCCCGCCAGGAAAAACCCCTGGCACGGGGCGGGCTGGAGCGGGCTGGCGGGCCAGGCGGACCTGCTGGGCCTGGTCTGTTTTTTTCTCTTTTTTTTTCTTTTTTTTTCTTTCTTTTTTTCTTTCTTTCTTTCTTTCTTTGTTTTTTTTCTTTCTTTCTTTCTTTCTTTCTTTCTTTGTTTTTTTTTTTTCTTTCTTTGTTTTTTTTCTTTCTTTCTTTCTTTCTTTTTTTTTCTTTCTTTCTTTCTTTCTTTTTTTTTCTTTCTTTCTTTCTTTCTTTGTTTTTTTGTTTTTTTTCTTTCTTTCTTTCTTTCTTTCTTTCTTTCTTTCTTTTTTTTTTTCTTTCTTTCTTTCTTTCTTTCTTTTCAATATTAAAAATAAATAAAACACAAATACACAATTACAGAGAATGACAAAGATATTTAAGTGGTTCGGTCAAACTCGACCTACTCCACTGAGAAGAGAAAACCATTTGGATCTTAACTTCTTGAAGGTTTCTAAATAAGATTACCTTCAACCAAGGAGATGGCAATAACTATCTTATAAATATTTGCCTTTGGATTATTAGCCAAAGGCACTTTTTTCCTTTCTTTCTTTCTTTTTGTTGCTAGATTGGGTCACTGAATCTTTTTTCTTGTTTATCCTCTGTATTTTTGTTACTAGATTGGGTCACTGGTGCACTATTTGTGGGACAAGTAACCCAACAAAGCTGGCAAGCCTTTCAAAATTTTAATGAATAGGAGGGTTAGAGTATTATAGCCTTTGTAAATTTGAAAATGACATAAAATACCACTTATATGATCGTTTTATGGTTGTTTGGAGGGGGTAAAATGGATAATTTTTTTTTAAAAAATCACTTTTGGGCGGGCCACAGAGGGCAGCCCACGTGCCCGGGCCAAACGGGCCCAGCCTCCTCGGCCCACACGGGCCGTGCCGGGCCACGGCCCGTTGACTGGCGGGGTTCGGCCCGGCCCGGCCCATTTGACATCTCTAATGACATGCCATCTCAAGCAAGATTCGATACAGATTTACACCAGAAAGGTTGACCAACAGATGAAGTACGAGAATATCTTTCGTACCATGCATGACTAGTTGACCGTTATCAAACATCAAGATTCATTGAATTTGCTAAAAGAATTGGTTTGATTTTGGGCTCGAAATGCCCAAAATCCATATTCATTAAGCAAGAAAAATTACTCCAAATCTCAAGTCAAACATCAAGAATCCATATTCAACAATATCAGGCAACATGAAGCTAAACATAGAACCTTTTTTTAGGTTTTCATTTTTCTAGAATTAAGTTAAACCTTACCTTGGACAGCCATGATATGGAGTTGAAGATGTTCACAAAATTCTTGAATTTGGTCCACCAATCATCTAGGGCTCAAACCTTTTGACGTGTGATGAGTATAGAGAGGAAAGCCACTAAGCACCCCTAGTTATAGTCACAATTGGAGATGCCCCATATTATCTCCTCTCTACTTGGGGTGATTTGTCTCACCTAACTTATGATTAGGTTAGATCTAATTTGGATCCAAATCTTTTCATTAAAACTCAAAACTCCAAAATTTGGTCATTTGTTTAAACGCGTTGGAAATTAATTGGCATTTGTCAGTTGATGGGTTTATTAGATAGCTTCATTTCCTAAACTATTCCCCCCCCCCCCTTCCCTCTCTCCCTCCACCCTCTTCCTCTCCCCCACTCCACCCTCCCATCCTCTAGCGAGGAGGGATCGCCGACCAGTAGCCCGCGGCTACAGCCCCGGCCGGCCAGCCAGCAGCCTCCCTCCCCCCTCCCTCTTTCTTCCTCCCTACCCCCTCCCCTCTCCTCTATTTTCTCTCCCTTTCTCCCTTCCTCCACTTCTCTCTCATGCCCCCCTCCCTACCCCCTCCCCACCCCCTTATTTTCTCTCCCTCTCTCCCTTCCTCCACTTCTCTCTCCTACCCCTTCCCCCCCTCTCCTTCCCCTTCCCAGCCGCTGACGGGGAGGGAGATCGGGCGGCAAAGCTGCACTAGGCGGAAACCCTGTCGCCCAATCTCCCTCCCCATCGGTGGTTAGGAGAGGAAGGGGGGGAGGGAGGGAGAGAAAATAAAGGAGGGGGAGGGAGGAAGGAAGAGGGGGAAGGGAGGCCACTGGATGGTCGGCCGAGGATCCCTCCCCGCCGGAGACTGGGACGGTGGGCTGGGGAAGAGGAAGAGGGTGAAGGGAGAAAGGGAAAGGGAGGAGGGGAAAGGGGCAGTTTAAGAAATGGCTTTTTTTTCTTCTTTATAGTGTGGATAGACTGTTAACACCAAAAATGTCACTTTGCCTCTTCGACATCGAAAGCTACATGAAGTTGCATCCTACTACAAACAGGCAATGCCACTAGGAGGCTTTACATCAAGTTTCAGGCCATTCCGACATCATTTGGCCCAAAAGGGAAACAGCTGCAACAAAGTCAGCTCTCCCGGCGGCGACAGTGTCAAAGACATCAAAACTTCAATCAGAGCCTATGGATGGTCCCAAAATACCTCCAAAAAGGCTCCGTGTCAAATTTCAAATCAAACCGACAACGTTTGACCCTCCATCAACCCTCAAACAGTAAAATCATGCCTCTCGGTTGCAAGAACCATCGAGACCATCACTCGTCAAACAGAGCACATGGGTGGCTTCAACATGTTTCCAAAGGGCTACACGTAAAATTTTAGGTCATTCCGACGTCATTTGACCTAGTTTTGACTTCTGACGGAAAATCGGCGACAAAGTCTTTGGCTTTTTCAAAAAATAAGAAACTTTGTGCTCCGATTTGCACAGCTTCTCTTTAGGTTTTCTTCAGGAGAATCACGCCAATAAATGAGGAAAATTTTCAAGAAAAATACCGGAGAAAAAAAAAGAATCAGAAAAGATCGAGGAATGGCCGAAAAACGGCGATCAAAAAGGGGAAAAGTCCCCGGCGACCCTGGAAATCTGGGTCGCTGGATTTCCGCCGAAAGGGCCATTTTCTGACCCTTTTCGCTTTTCGAGAATCCAGGCCCCTATGGTTTTCCGAAAATCTGATTTTTGGTGCTCGAAATCAACTGATCTTCACCAACATCTCAGATCTACCATCATGAGCATGTGATCATCATCGCACGTTTCAAAATCGCCAAACCGACCAATCAAGAAAGTACACTTTCTGTCCAACGGATCGAGAAATCGACAGGACAGATGTAATCGGCCCACTGATATTAATCAGTATCAAAAGTTGCATCGCCATCTGATATCAAACAACATGTGGATCCCTCGGCGATCATCGCAAGAAGAATTCCAAAAGATGCGGTACGGCCCGCAACTCTTCGAACACCCTGGCGACCACTTAATACAGTTAAATGACCTATTTTATGACAAGTTAATGTAGTCATTAACTCATTATTTTGGATGGTCCAATCAGAATCAAGGAAAAAAGGAGTTATAAGTCTAAGCAATCATGACAATAAATCATGAAACTCCTCTCATCATGGAGTTTAAAGGCGATTAAATGCCCATCATTCTCCATCGGCCAATCGAAAGCCAAGAAAAAGGAGTTACAAAATCATGAAATAAAAACTTGTAACTCCTCCCATCATAGAGCATCAATGTCATCAATGCTCATAAACCCATCCCATGGCTACCAAAAGCCTATAAAAGGGGGGTTATTCCAAGAAGAACAGATCCAGAGGGAGAGAAATCCAAGAAGAAAAATCTCCAAAGTCTAGATATTGCGCAAATAAGCTCTGCTACTTTGAAGAAACTCTGCTGCAACAAACACCACAAGGTGATTGAAGTCCCTTGGGGGGCCACCCCCCAAGGCCCTCTCTTTCTATCCGACTTGGCCTAGATGCGGCTTGTCAGCCCGTCTACTCGGTTTTTATTGGATATGGAACCTCCCCTTAGTCTTTATCATCTAAAAATCTTAAGTCCAAGCCAAGCCAAAAAAATCAAAGCATCATATGTTCTCATCTGAAGGACGATGGTGAAGTCCATACATGACTTGCGACTGTTGATCTGAACAAGTCCCCGCAATTTCCTGACAAGTCAGAATTCCTTTTCTTACTTTTCTATTGTATTTTGTATTTTTTTCTAACGAGACAAAAAAAATCACAATTCTTGTCTTTCATTATTGATGAGATTTGTACATCGCCTTTCACGGAAAATATCGCCTTTTACGACATTCAAAAACGTTGTCTCTTTTCTTAAATATATGTGCAATGGAAACTTAGGAAAAAAGTTGATTTCCTTTTCTACTTGTAAAGGTGGATCTCTGAATCATCATTTCTAAATTCCAAGTAGAATAGAAAATCTAGCATACCCGTACAAAAATGTTGATGCTCGGTTTTTTCCCTCCGCCGGCCTCCTAGAAGCCCCGGGACGGAAGATAAAGAATAAAAGCCGGGTCCAAGTTGGCACACCCGGTGGGACTCGTTCATTTGAGAACGTGATGCTTGAATTCTTAGGCTCCTTTCTAGTTGGTGGCCTATGTTGGATCTTGCATTTGAAAAAAAAAGAACATGAGATGGGATTTTTTGGAAATTTCTATCTTTGATTTCCGCTCTTTCTCATTTCAAAAAAAAATCTGGTTTCTTTTTCTTGGATTCAATTTTGAGAAATTTTGATCCTTTCCTCTCCGAACTTGATAGCTCACATAAATGTTTGTAGTTATTGTTCGTATCGAGGAATCGGTCATTTTTTTCTTTGATGAGTCCGAGTCCGATAGGGATTTTAAAAAAAATAAAAAAGAGTCTAATTTCAAACTCTTCATAAAAAATCAGTTTTTTCTCTTTTGGATTCAAATTAGAGAAACTTTGGTTTCTTCCTTTTCGGATAATGGCTCGTGGAAATCGTTTGTAGCCAACATTTGGATTGGGAGGGGCCATTCGCTTTCTTTGATGGGTCTGTTAGAGATCTTTTAAAAAAAATTAAAACTTCTCTCTTTTGGATTCAAATTTGAGAAACTTTGGTTTCTTCCTTTTCGGACAATGGCTCATGGAAATTGTTTGTAACCAACGTTTGGATTGGGAGGGGCCATTCGCTCTCTTTGATGGGTCCATTAAAGATCTTCCAAGAAAAGTTTTTAAAAAAAAGAAAAAAAATCCCCTAAGGCTACACCATTTGCGTTCTTTGACCAAAGTGGATGTAAGAAAAGCCTTGTCCAAAGTGTGGAGACAGCTAGACTGTTCGAGGCAAGGGTCCTCCAAACAGGTTCATTAAGTAATCCTGCCCTTACCTGGGGGTTGATCTATCTACTGAGGTTTCATGAGACCGAATTGGAAACCTATGTGTACTTTTCAAAAAAAAAAAAACCCAAAAAAAAACTTTTTCAAAACCAAAAAAAATAAAAAAACTTCTGTCATTTTTTAATTTAGATTTGAGAAATCTTGGTTCATTCCCTTTTGGATGAAAGCTCGTGGAAATTGCTTGTAGCTTGCGTTCGGACAGGAATACCACTTTCTCTCTTTGATGAATTCAATTTTGACCTTTCAAAAAAAAAAAAAGAACTTCCGTCATTTTGGGTTCAAATTTGAGAAATCTTGGTTCTTTTTCTTTCGGACAAGCTCACAGAAATTGTTTGTAGCTTATGTTCGAATTGGAATACCATTTGCTCTCTTTCATGAATCCAATTTTGACCTTTCAAAAAAAACCATCTCGTGTCCATTCCAAGGATGCGATTTGCAACATTTGTGCCTAGCGGTGCTAGTACGCCCTTTCGGGTCTACTGTATTCGCGACCGACACATTTGTATCTCCAACCTTATATCATCTTATTTCGAGTGAGCCTCGCTTCTCGGTAATTTGAATTAAGGTTTACAATTGATTGTAACAGTCACTAGAACGCTCACTCTAAGCCTCCTATACTTGCGTTTAGAACAATTGTACCCTCAATGGCTTTTTGCCTTTTTCACCTCGCTTGGGCCGGGCCATGTTCCCTCGAGCGATTTGAAAAGACAAAACCATAGTTCTTTTCCATTTATGATCACCATATTCTTGTGATTACTAATGGATTTGGTCTTGTTTTAGAAGTTTTCCAAACTAACAATGGCAGCTTCATTGACCATCACCTTTAACGAGAACAAGTACCAGCTCATGCTTCAAGAAGAGCAAAACAAGTGCACTCATAAGTGCCCTGCCAACTGCCGAAGCGTCATCTCCCTCGGCAACTCTCAGAACACCGGGTCGACCTCTACTCCCCGGACCATTGTCTTTGGGTCACTAGGACCATTCCCACTCCCCGCAGAAGAAACTGTATATGCCAAAAGGTAGAAAATTGCCTCTGGACATGTCGCTGCTCCGACACCAAAGGCAGCCATCAAAAAGCCTGAAGCCCGTGGCAACCCCACGAAGCCTCAACCTACAAAGAACTAGGTTTACCCCAAGACTTGGTCCCCAAGACCTTCACCAAAACAAAGGAGGTCCCGAGCATCTGCAAAGCCAGTATACATGGCCCCTCTCAAGGAGAACCAGTTATACCCTCTCTCTTACATGAAAGAGGATAGGCCTACCCTCCGCCAAACAAACAAATCAACCCATCATGAGTCGGCTTGCTCCTACAAGCCAAAAATCAGATCATGCATTACAAGGCCTCTGCGAGAACTTGCCAAGGCCTATACTCCTGTAGTTCGACCCTTTATCTCAATAGGGGCCGAACTCGCAAAGTTCAAAGCCTCATTACGACAAGTAAAGGACCGCGCCTGGATCCTGTCCATGCCTAGCTTCGAAGAAGACAAGCACGACTGTTGTACACGAGGGACTACGCCCTTCATTGCTAGAGCTCAGCCAAAGCTCATATTGCTCGTCGCATACGTCGTCGCGCGGCATATCGACAAAATGGACTAGAAAAGCGAAGAACCCAGCATTCTACCCTTTAAGTCTCTAAAAAATGGGTCGAAAGAGAAAGACCAGATCAAGTTGATGTTGTCCATATGGTTGGCAAAGCTAGAAAACACTAGAAGTCGGCAACTAAAATTCATGTCAAACGACCGAAGACTCACAGCGTCTCCCGGAAACGAAGACATCAGGAGGATTCTCCCGCTCCTTCAAGCCAAGGACATCGGAGTAACTACTCCACCGATTCTTCATCCAAAAGAATGAGCTCCAGCTCAGTCACCAAGACGATGTCCTCATTCGACTCTCGAAAGGTGAACGTCTTGGTTACAAATGCTGAGCAGCCTCCGCCGCATGATGACATAACCGCACGCATCCAACAGCTAGAGCAAGGACAACAGAGAATAGAGACTTTGATTGAAAACCTCCTTCTCACTTTCTAGTATCCACCAAACAATGAAGTCCATCTAAATGATGAGACAAACGATGGAGATGAGGAGTCACATGCCCTTACGAAAAATGACGTTGACAATATCCTCGCCAAAGCAAAAGAAGAGGATACACTAAAGCAGCATGTGATCAAGCCACCTTATCCCCTATGTGTAAGGTCCGCGACCTTACTGGGTCAATTGGGGCCCAATAGCAGGCTCGTTGACCCATTTATTTTATTATTATTATAATTAATTGTATTTTAGATATTTAAGTGGGTTTAGGCTTTGAGTGAGTTTCTTTTAGTGTTAGGATAGTGTCTGCGAAGTTTCGTTTGATTTCGAGTTCGTTTGATACTAGAAAGGGGTAGTTTGCAAATTAGGGAAAATTGAGTGTTTTTTTCGGAAAAATTCCTATCATCATGATTTTGGGTTCATTGGAAAGGTTTTGTCGCGCTAATCATTTTTGTCTTCTGGCTCGTTGCGATCCGACGACCAGAAACCCTTCAAATTGTCCATTCTTTCACCGGACCCACTTAAAGGGCAATTTGGTCTTTTCCTCCCTCTCTTCTTCTTAAACAAGGATTAGCCCTAATCTCATTCTCACTTCTGCAACGAAGCTACAACAGCCCTCCTTCTCCCTCTTCATCTTCTCAAGCCCAGATCTCCCTCCGAGAGAGATTACCTCCGTGATCCGGACCGCACATCTTCTTCCTTTCGATCTCCTCTCTCCATTGATATTAGTGGGTAAGCCTTTTCCCATCATCAACTTTTCCATTCGTTTTCTCTTTTGTTTAGAATAGGTTGGATCATGATCTTTTTCTTTCTTTTCTTCTTCATTGCGTTCTAGATTGCGTTTGGTCGGATTAGATTGTGGGTTTTACGAAAGAGAGCTTCTCCTCAAGCTTTTTCCAATTTCTAATCGTCTTCTTGGTTGAGGCAAGTAGATATGCATTTTATATTTAATCATGTGTGTATTGTTTCTTTTGATTGCAATGATATCCTTGTTAGATTACCCAAATTCCAAGCTTATTGTTGGTATTGCATTGGGATTGACATGTTAGGTTAGATTTGTGGGTTGGATTGGATTAATTGTTAAAGTGGTACCCCTTTTGATGTTTTTAATTTGATAGAATGGATGAGAATGATGATTGAAATGATTGGGGAGCATGGAGGCTCGTTTTCTACAGGAAAAAAGGAAGCGAAAACCCATTTTCGGGCTTAGGCTACAGACCGATCGATCAGGCCGGCAAGCCGATCGATCGGATTGAAATTTGGTCTCAGTTAACTAAGACGAATCTCAAAGGTCCGATCGATCAGAGGGTAATTTCGTAATTTTTGACAACTTCGGAAAATGACTTAAAATACTTATAACTTTTAATCCGTACGTTGGATTTCTACATATTATATACCGTTGGAAAGCCCTTGAGATGTAGAATCCAATGGTTTTAATTTCATCTCGATCGGAGGTCGGGAAGTGATGTAAAAACTCAAATTATTGACCTAGCCTATATTTTATTAGAAATAAGATCAATAACTTAGGTTTGGGCCTTAGATGTTGGAAACCAAGAACCTACTATCAGTTGACCATTAATGGGGATTAAATCGTAGCACGTGGCTTGGTGTGCTTCGATTAGGTGTCTAGGTATTCGTGTATTAAACATGGGATAACTGAATGCATATGGAACTGAATTAATGGATGCTTAACATGATTATACACCAAGGGATTTCCTTAGAAGCATCGTTGATCCAATTCCACACGTACTCCGTTAGAACATGTAGGATACATGGATGACACCACTTGCCTAGGGTTGGCTCGTAATTCCTCCTTGACTTATTTAATTGTATCCGTTGTTATAATTCCTTGTACACTCTCTCTTGGCATAAAACACTTAACTAATTATGAAACATAATCCCTTGTAGAATTAGGACTTGGACCGGACTTAGAGTGTACCTTAGTACCCCGTGTTATGTAATTGATGAACATGACTAGCTAGACTGAAGGGATTACCATGTGATTGGTTTTGTCTTGTATTGATTTGAATGAGATAATCCCTACGAACATGTCTTGTAAATTGAGCTAGCTAGACTTGCTTGTCTTGGTCTATTCTGGTGTCAGCGCCACATTATTATTATTATTATTATTATTATTATTATTATTATTTGCATATCATGGCCAGCTGCAGTTTGGGGTTTATTGATGGGCCGGTTACTCGGACATCGGGGTGGGCAGTCGGCTTTGAACGGCGTCCATGCGTTGAATAGTTGGGAGCTGGCTGGGACCGTGCTACTATTCCCAGGACCGGGAGCTGGGATCCCCCTGGAGCCGGACTTTGGTATCAGTAGTCCGGATAAGATTGTTACTGGTACCCCGTGAGGTGGCTTGGACATCCACGGAGTCTCCCTCTTGTGCATTGCATTACATTACATTGGTAGTGGTGATTGTTAGTATTGCTAGGATTTCTATTTATGATTCTGAAGGTTATTTACTCATGCTACATGCCTAGTATTGTTCTTTGTATTCCTACGATCTTGTACTTGTCATTACTCTTATATTTGATGCATGTTATGTTTTAATTATATCTTGCTTATCTATTGCTCAACATGTCGTTGACTCTATTCCTTGGTGTGCAGACTCCTCAGGTGAGTACTACTACGAGGAGCAAGCAGGTGAGGAGATCCTCAACCAGTAGAGGAGGAGCGAGATTGGCGTGCCAATGACGTAGAGTGGCGTCATCATTCCCGGCACGAGAGCGATTCATCGGGACTTCCCTAGATTTTATTTCTTCATTTATTATCTCTCATTGAACCTTTCACATCATTGACTTCACTATTGTTTTAAATGACCTTGATTAGTGGGATGGCCATTAAATAAATTAATTTCCTTGTTTAAGTTTTATTTTATTCTTTGTTCAACTTTAATATATATTGAGATTCATTATTCCTTGTTGATATCCAAATATGCCTAGAATTGTATGAGTTCCGCAAATTCTTATTTTATTTGAGGCTTGAAATATTATATCCTCACAGCGGACTTACGATCCTTGGGCCTAAAGGAAAAAAATTTTAATTAGTCCTAAATTTCACTCCCCGGATCCGGTTTATTCTCTAATCGGGTTCGGGGGACGTGATACTATGGATGGACTCGGTTCCATTCCCTCCAAAATTAATACAACCCACTCTCTAAACATACACGGGGAAGGGTTTAGCCAGACAGCATGTCATCCACTTCAAGATCCTAACAAGAGCTTTTACGGATCAAGATGCCCTCAAGATCCGCCTCTTTGCAAGTACCCTAAAAAGTACCGCCTTTGATTGGTACTCCACTCTGCCGGAGAATTCCATTAAAAAATGAAACATGCTGAAGACACGCTTCCTGACCCACTTCAAAGGTGAGGATCATCATGTTACTATGGCGCAACTCTGCAGCCTAAAATAGGGAGAGAATGAGTCAACATACGACTTCATTCACAAGTGGAAGGCGATGGCATATAAGTGCTCAGATGTACTGCCACAAGCGTCGCTGGTCGACATCTTCCGTAACAACATGAGAGCAAGGATCCACTCCATGATCATCGGCAATGCATCAAAGAACCTGGGAGAACTCCTAGAAGCATCTATGGAAGCTAAAACGGTGATTAAAGACCTCAACAGTCAGAAATCATCGAAGAAAGAGCCTATTATCATTACGACCTCAAAATCGAAGAAAAAGGAGGTTCTTAATGTGCAAACTAAGTCAGCTCTTCAGCAACCAAAGAAAGGTGAAAATAAAGTTACAGGTAAGAAACCTGAACTCTCTGAGGCCTTCAAAGAATGAGTAGAAAAAAATACCCGTTCGATGAAGATATTGAAGAAATCTTTGGGGATCTTTTAGCAAATGGTAAACTCACCTTGCCAGACCCCAAAAGGCCGGGAGATGTAGGCAAAACCAAGGATCCTCGGTATTGTCCATATCACCAGATGGTCTCGCATCCTCTCAATCAATGTTTTGTTGTGAGAGAGAAGATCAATAGATGTGGAAAAACGGAGTCATCACCTTTGACAAAAACTATGGATTTGCCTCCGTCAACTCGTGTCATATGGACAAACTTCAAAGTCACCAAAGGAGAAGATCACTACTTCCTTCAAGGTGATAAAAATGACTCAAACGTCCCAAGAGTTGGTTCCTTATCCAACACCAGATGGACAACCTATATGGGTGCATCCCAATCTCCTTGAAGATGAATATTGGGAGATCGTCAAAACAAAGCCAGCTGCTCAACAGCGAAGGCAAGCCAAGATACAACTTCGCAAGATTAGACAGCAAGAGAAAGCTCAACCAAAACAAGGAGTCCCTGAAAAGGCAGAGACCTCTTCTACTGCTTCACTGGGGGCAACAGAAGAGTCCGTTCCCAAGACTTCAAGGGCAACAAGAAAATTCACCATTGGTGATTTCATGCCAAGCTACACAGGCGGCACCATATTCTTGCAACTCGGTAATTGGATTCTCCATGGATGGATACAAGTCCAATGACACCGCCAGTGACACCGATGAGTGGGAGGATTCCCTTGAAATAGGAGAATACCTCTCCGACGAATAATGGATTCCTGAATCTCATCTTATGCCAGTAATCTGGTATAATCCCTTACAGCCATAAGGTTCCTGGTCTGATGATGAAGAAGACCAAAAGGCTGTTCAAAAAAATGCTATCGATCCAGCACCTGCCAATGCTCCAGTAGGACCCAACATTGATGAGACACAAGGAGTAGATGACGAATAAGATTTTGTTGGAAGTAGGTGGGCCTCATGGATAGATTTTCAAAACTTTTGACCCACTTGATTCAGGGATCAAGTACCCATAAGGCCATAAACCATATCCAGGATGCAATCCCTCTATCTCATGAATCAAGTACAGTAATAAAATCTATCTAAAAGATAGAACTTAGCAACTACATGCATCCAAAACAATCCACAATAAATAGAGAAGTAGATTATACCTTTGGAGCCCTGTAGTGCTCTAATGGAGGAGAAGACAATTAACTTGATCAAGAACTCTTCTTGAAGCAATTAGAGATCTCCAAGACCTTGTTATCTTCCACGCTATGACCCGCTTATCCGATCTCTTTTCTCAAGAAGATTGGTGGAAACTTCAAGATAAAACCCTACTAGAAACTCCATGGAACTAGAAGAGAACTAGAAGAGAGAAAAGAAGAGGACAAGAATTGTGCAACACTTGCACAAAGGAGCCTTGGGCATGGGATACTATTAGTGGACGTCCAAGGGTGTGTTTGTCCTCTATTTAAAGTCCTCAAACCTCATCTTTTAACTCTCTTACTAATTGTATTAGAAGTCTCACTTTCATACTAATTAGTAATATACTATTACCACTATTAGAAGTCACACTTCAAATAGAAATAGTAACTTTCTAATTCCTTCCTTTTTGGAGTACAAGTAGAATTAGTATCTTTCTAATATCTTGGGCTAGCGTGGGGACCACTAGGGAATCCAAAGAAAGCTGGCTCCAACTGGGACACCGCAACCCTACATCTCATGTGCAATCCGGGCCCATAGTTAATTGCAAATAACACCACTATATAAATGCAAATGCACTCCAATCTTAGAAATAAATTACAATGAAGACCCTAAACTTCCCAATTACCATAAGTAAGCCCCTCTATCAATATCCATGGATCAATTGGAATAAATCCTTCCCATCAAATCTTAGATCCACATCTTATTATCCTTGAGCCCCAATTAATCACAGTGATCATCAGTGCCATCCAATTAACTCTTAATCGAGATGGGTGCGCACTTACTAATAACAAATCCATTAATTGGCACAAGGGGATAATGTGGATAGATACTATATTGACCATTGTATGTTCCCACAGTCCAACTACCATGTACCCAAGACACCGAGGTGTTGACCTATAGTTGGCCTCACTCATTGGTGACTCAAAACAAATGAATAGACAGAAACTTGAGTTCATCAATGTCTCATGATTTAGAGTCTATTTCCAGGGAATTATGAGAGTAGACCTTAAAATCGAGACAGTATTGCATAAGGTGCTTCTCATGGTCCTTCAATACATCCAATGTACCAGCACTATGATCCAGAATCTTACATTCTGATGATCGAGACAAATCACACTATCTCATAGTGATCAAAGTGCTACAACCTTATCAAATGAGATGCCCATCCTCATCATTGGTTGTGAAGATATTTTTAAGTATAAGACTTGTGACACATGTCTCCCGTATGTGGATCTCATTCATATACATATATCACATCTGCTATACTAATCGGACCGGGTTCATCTCATGAACCATCATGTCATATTTATTGGTCATGTGCATTAAGTAATAAAACAGCAATCATCTCATGAAAGGAAAGCATAATTTTATTGATAAATAAAGAAATTAATCAATTTATTACATCAACTGATGGATTGAGACCACACAGTCTAACAATCTCCCACTTGGGCTCAATGTCAGTCAGGGTTGCATCTCATGTCCATCCCATCTACATGCTGCTTAAAGACTTTGGTAGTCAAAGGCTTAGTAAAGGGATCTGCCAGATTGTCCGCAGAGGCTATCTTGGTTATAGCAATATCACCTCTCTACACAATCTCTCTAACTAAATGATTTTTCCTCAGTACATGTTTTTGGCTTTTATGGCTTCTGGGCTCCTTGGACTGAGCGACTACCCCGCTGCTATCACAGTAAACTGTGAGCGGCTGTCGTACCAAAGGTACCACCCTAAGTTCCATAAGGAATCTCTCAAGCCATACTGCTTCTTTAGCTGCTTCAGAAGCCGTTACATATTCAACGGTACAATCCTATTTTATACTCCTCCAGCTGATAGCTCCGCCACCAAGCATAAATACATAACCAGAGATGGATTTCCTGGAATCCTTATCTAACATGAAGTCAAAATCTGTGTAACCGACTGAAATCAGCTCATCACTGCCATAAATTAACGTGTAATCTTTAGTCCTTCTCAAGTATTTGAGAATACATTTTATAGCAATCCAATATTTAGGTCCTGGGTTAGACTGATATCTGCTGACTAAGCTCACTGCATGACAGATATCCGGTCTAGTACATAGCATAGCATACATGAGGCTACCAACAGCCGAAGCGTTTGGGATCGACCTCATCTGCTCCTTTTCCTCAGGTGTCTTAGGACACTGATCCTTAGAAAGGTGCACTCCATGCCTGAAAGGTATAATACCCTTCTTGGAGTCTTGCATGGCAAACCGTACCAGCACCTTATCTATGTATGCAGCTTGGGATAAGCCAATCATCCTATTTTCCGGTCTCGATGAAGTTTGGTCCCTAGGATGTAACTAGCTTCTCCCAAGTCCTTTTTATCAAAAGTCTTGGCCAACCAAACTTTTATTGTTGATAACATTCCCACGTCTTTCCCAAGGAGTAGGATGTCGTCGACATATAAAACCAGAAAGACTACCCTGTCACCTTCACTTTTCATATACACACTACTCATCCGGATTTTGACAAAAACCAAATGACTTGATTGCCTGGTCAAAACAGATGTTCCAGCTTCAGGATGCCTGTTTCAGTCCATAAATAGACTTCTGCAGCTTACAAACTTTTTGCTCTTGGTTTTTAGCTACAAAACCGTCTGGCTGCACCATATAGATGTCTTCCTCAAGATGGCCGTTGAGAAACACCTTCTTGATATCCATTTGCCAAATCTCGTAATCGAGATGTGCTGAAATGGATAAAAGTATCCTGATGGACTTGAGCATGGCTACCGGCGAGAAGGTTTCCTCATAATCGATACCCTCTTTTTGAGATACCCTTTCGCAACAAGCCTGGCCTTAAAGGTCTCCACTCTACCATCTGGTCCTCCTTTTCTCTTGTAGACCCACTTGCACCCAATAGGTTTAAAATTGGCAGGCAAGTCCATAAGTGTCCAAACCTAATTGGAGTACATAGAGTCCATTTCAGCTTTCATGGCATCTTGCCAACGTCCCGAATCTATGTCATTAATTGCTTCATCATAGTTACAAGGATCTTGTTCCGGTTCTTCCGGGACTGCCTCGTAAGCCTCTCCCAAGAATGAGAACCTGTCAGGGGGTCTAACAATCCTCCCACTACGACGAGGCATTGGTGTAACTACTGGGTCCGGTAAAGGCGATTCTTCCTCAAGTCCGGTCATACTTGGATTTGGAATTGTTTGCTCTTGAGTTTCTTCCAAGATCACATTTTCTAAAGATTTCTGGTCCATCATATAATCTTCCTCCAGAAAAACCGCATTAGTGCTCACCAACACTTTCTGCTCTCTGGAATTATAGAATAACTTACCTTTAGTTCCTTTAGGATATCCTACAAACGTGCACACTTCCGACTTTGTTTCCAACTTATCCGTCTTAACCTTTAGCACGTGTGCCGAACAACCCCAAATGTGTAAATATTGTAGACTAGGCTTTCGCCCGGACCACAACTCCCGATGAGTCTTAGGTACAGACTTAGATAGTACGAGGTTTAGTATGTACATTGTAGTATCCAACGCATATCCCCAAAAGGATATAGGTAATCCTGAGAAACTCAGTATAGACCTAATCATATCTAAAAGAGTCAAGTTCTTTCTTTTTGCTACTCCATTCCATTGAGGCATACAAGGAGCAGACAACTGGGATAGAATCTCATTTTCTGATAAGTATCCCATAAAATCAGCAGAGAGATATTCCCCTCCTCGATCTAATCAAAGAGTCTTGATACTCTTACCTAATTGCTTTTCCGCTTCCGCTCGAAACTCTTTGAACTTTTCAAAAGCCTCGGACTTACGGTGCATAAGGTATATGTATCCATATCTTAAGTAATCATCTGTGAAAGTGATGAAATACTCATATCCTCCTCTGGCCCTGACATTAATGGGTCCACACACATCAGTATGCACTAATTCCAATAAATCTTTGGCCCTATTGCCCTTAGATGAAAATGGTATTTTAGTCATTTTACCTTCCAGATAGGACTCGCAAACAGGCATTGGTTCTACCACCAATGAAGGCAAGATACCATCTTTCACTAGCCCATCAATCATGTTTAGGTTTATATGACCTAGCCTCAAGTGTCAAAGTTTTGTTGGGTTAGATGAAGGTGACTTTCTCTTTAATGATGGTCTATTAATCGTTTCAGTATCATGTATCTCATATATTGTAGGAGTTAACAAATAAAGCCCATTGGTTACCTTACCAGAACATATAAAAGTATCATTCCTCTTTATGACAACTTCAGTACCAAAAGTAATGGAATAACTTTTATTCACCAAACTAGAAACTGAAATTAAATTCCGCCGTAAAGACGGTACATATAACGTGTCTAACAAAATCAATTTATTATTTGAAAAACATAAAATAATAACTCCCACTGAAACAGCCTTTGCCTTAGCGTCAAATCCGAGGTTGACAATGGTTTCTCCGTCATTGAGCCTCCTGGTTTCCCTGAACCCCTACAACGAATTACATATGTGATTAGTTGCCCCGGAGTCCACACACCAAGATTTTGAAGTACCAGTTGCAAAACTAACTTTAGAAATAAGTGACTCAATCATACATGAGGTCTTCTTCTTAGACAGATATTCTGGACAATTCCTTTTCCAATGTCCTATCTTACCACAATGGAAACACTTTGCTTTTGACCCTGAACCCTTCACCTTGGCCACGCCACCAGTAGGACCATTCTCCACCTTAGGACCCTTCGGAACTGATTTTTTTTTTTGCCTTTCGGCCCTTTGCCTTTCGGCTTGGACTTGGCATCCAACTTTTCTGTCACTAGGGCAGTTGGCTTCTTCTTCATAATCCCTTCAGTCACTACCAGCTAGCTAGACAGCTCAGCCAGAGTCAGATTCATCTTATTCATATTATAATTAACCTTGAAATTGTTGAATGACTCTGGAAATGACCCAAGGATTATGTCGATCTGCGATTCTGCATCAATCGCAGCTCCCAGTACATCTAACTCATTCAATGAGTCCATCATTTTCAACATGTGTTCATGTACTGATGTACCTTCAGCCATCTTGGTGCTGATGAGCACCCTCATAGCTGCTTGCCTAGCAGGCCTGCCCTGCTTTGCAAACATCTCTTTTAAGTTCGATATAATATCGCAGCAGTCTTATAGGATTTATGTTGGTGTTTTGAAACACTAGACATGGATGCCAGAATGTAATATCTGGCCAACTCATCGTCTTTGGCCCATTTGGTGTAAAGTTCCTTTTTTTCTTCCGATGCATCTGGGCCAGGCTCATCATGGAGGGTTTTGGTAAGGACATATTTATATCCTAAAGCAGTCAGGACAATATCCAGGTTCCGTTTCCAGTCTACATAGTTGGATCCCACCAACTTATTCTGGTTGAGGATGGTCGCAAGTGGATTGAAAGTATTTGAATTCATGCTAGAAATACTGTAGCACATAACCATACATTCAATTAATGAATTTAAATGACATTAGGGTTTAGTATTCTACCAAATTTATGTGGGAATCCTCATAACCACTAAATTTAGAATACATTGGAATCCCAATCCCCGGGGTATGCCTCCTTGGGGAGTGCGAATACCACCTAGATTGGTGCGGATCAAAGTTGGTCAAAATTAGGATTAAGACTAACTATCCATTATCCCCTTCATTCATTATTATCTAGGTATCTCATACCAAACAATGAATGACTCCCAATCGGGTTTGGTTTCTAAAATACATGAGGCAAATCCTTAGGGATACTACATCATTATTTTAGTTAAGTGTGACTCACCAACTAGCGTTGCATGACAATCGTTGCGAGCAGTTCATCCTTAGGGAGTGGGCCCCCGCCCCGTCTCACCAATACTATCCATAGGAGATCAATATCTAGTAACCAGACAAGTAAAAGCCCTCTGTGGGGAACGGCCATTCTCATGATGGCGCGAGGCTAAGACTTTCCTTACAATGGACCTATAGTGGAAAGCCATGGGGATTTCTAAACAGAAATGCCCCGCTCCCACTTAATATTTTAGAATTGAGGATTTCCTTATAGGTATATGGGCCCACAAATATAGACATCAAATCATCTTATGATATGACCAATGATTGGTTCCAACTCAAGCTATTTTATGGAAAGTCCAGTTTCTTAAATTAGTGTTACCAATGCATCCATCTCATGGGCCCACCAACTCTAATTAGAACTCTTTCCAAAAATTAATTTGATTTGACCAATTTTGGGAATTTCTATGTTCGGATCAGATTTGGAAACTTTCTAAAACAAGCATTCATCCATAAATAGAAAGTGCTAAAATTAGAAACTAGTCCTGTCGCGACCCCGGA
This sequence comes from Cinnamomum chago, assembly GCA_038049695.1. Lineage (NCBI taxonomy): Eukaryota > Viridiplantae > Streptophyta > Magnoliopsida > Laurales > Lauraceae > Cinnamomum > Cinnamomum chago. The sequence continues at coordinate 67,602,989 of CP142451.1, forward strand.
ACGGATCCCCGGGCCCGCGACGTTGGTTGAGTTGCACTGTCTACTGTTTTCCCACAGGTTCCCGCGGTGAGGATTCCCAAAGACACGCGGAATCTGACTCACACGTACAAGCTTTGCGGAAGCGTGTAGCAAAACATACCAAGATAAGCACCAATGAAATATTTAAGTGCCATGACAAATAATAACACGACATAGTATCAAAGAAAGAAACTAACATGGCATTCCCATTATTATTCAAGTTATGAGACTAGTCAAAAGTGAGTTAAGTTTTGTTACAATTCCATAAGAAGCCAACAGAGGCTAATACACATCTCAAAATGTAACAACAGAACCCCCAACAAAAGATGACGAGACTCAAGAACCCGCCCGACGTCTAGATGACATCGTCGGGCTGCCACTCTCTCACAGGGGTTGGCTCACAAGCCTCCTCCTAACGCTCCTCCTCAAAGGTAACGTCTCCTGCACCTGGGCACCAACAATCAAGGATCAAACACGACGGTTTGGCAGGTAATCAATTTAGGTGCAAGCATGAAACAATAGTATTTAAGAAAACATGTGAGTAAAACCTTGATTAAAATGCTACAATAACTGAGGTATATTTTCGAGAATGCGAACAAGGCTGAGATACCAAAACAAACTAGCATGAATACATAATATATCATGAACAGTTACAATCTACAAAGAGCTCATCCTTTCTCTATCATTTATATAATGAAAAGAGCAAGCACGCACGACAAGCACGATATACATAATATAGGCACGACACGATTTCCCATAAAGACGGGAATTCCGGCCGCGGAACCGGACACGCACTATATGTAATAAATACACGACCAGTCTGCAGACAGTCCACATGTTTAAAGACCCCCAGACAGTGGATCAAACCGAAAGGGCAGTCTAAGCTCAGTGGTGTTTACTTAATTCATGAATGCACAAAACACTTGAAACACAATCAAAGCATGTCGAGGTAAAAAGGGGGAAATCACTTATCAATGAAAGTCCACGAGGATCCTAACCCTAGAGGGGGGGTGAATAGGGTGAGCTACAAGTATGACCAATTTCGACCAATTTTAATTTCTTAAACAAAACTAGTCACATGTGATGATTAAACAAACAAGATGCGGAAGCTAATACAAAATCAATCACCACATAGCATGCACCACAACACCAATATTTATAGTGGTTCGGCCAACGTGCCTACATCCACTACCGGCTTGTGTCTCCAACACCCCACCGGATTCCACTAATTATGCTTTTTACTAGGCTAAGCAATAACCCTTACAAAGTTGTTTTTCTAGGCTAAACAACAACCTCTCAATGTGCTTTTATAGGCTTAGCAATAACCTTACAATATGCTTTTCTTAGGCTAAGCAATAACCTTACAATATGCTTTTCTTAGGCTAAGCAATAACCTTACAAGTTGCTTTTCAAAGGCTAAGCAATAACCTTTACAAAAGAGGATTTCTCTAAGAAGGTGTCTTTACAAAAGATCACTCTAAGAGATTACAATTTAAGCACAATGGAATTTGCCTCTTAAATAGGCTAATAGGAAAATGAAATTCCAATTACAAACATACACTAAAATAAACTAAAGTGTGTGCACAAAGTGTATGTATGAGTTTCTTCAATCAATTTTAACAATGAAGCTTTTAAATGAATGCATGATGCATTTTAAAATCAAGGTTTATAAAATGATGATTGAAGAGAAAACTAATCACATAAAAGATTCAAACAACTTTGAAGAATTAAGATAAACAAGTTGAGTGAAAGTTAAAGTCTAAGAACATATGTGATTAGGATAAGAGTGTGTGCAAACTAATCTAATTTACCAAGAAAGATATTGAGTTTGCAAAACAACTCTTTAAGGGCTTGAAATCATGCATAAATGAAAATACAAAGGATTTGAACATGCATGAATTTCATTTGAATGGAAATCAAAATAACTTAGAAGATGTACCTTTTAAAAACTCATGAGATTGATTTCCAAATAGCCCTCTAGCATTTCCAACTTCTTCCCCTTTCTTTGGCTCCAAAATGCTCTCAAAGGTTCATAGTTCAAGCCTTGAAAAAGGTTGGAAATGAATGGACTTTATAGCCAAAAAGTTGCCAACGGCTAGTTCTCGGTCGACCGGCAAGGTGGTCTCGGTCGACCGAGAAAGCACAACGGTCATATTTCTGACCGTTGGGGCTTCAGTTCAAAAAACAGTCCATTTGCCCTGCAGTGTTCTCGGTCGACCGAGACCCAGGTCTCGGTCGACCGGCGACACTGCCGGGACACCCCCAAAAATTCCAACTTTTGCATTTTGAAGATTTTCTTTGTGGAATTTTGTGGGTCACTAAACCAAGCTTAAAAACATGTTTTAAAACATTTAAAAACATGAAACACACAAAGCCTAAAATGATTCAAAGGTTTAAAACCAAAGGCAAGCTTGATTAGTAAAAACTCTTTTCAAATCAAATTGCATACAAAACTGATTCTAAAGGTGCTGAATGTATGCAAAGCTCAAACCTAAATTCACAAGAAGATTTTCCAAATCTAATGCACAAGGAATTTGGTTTTCAAAAGAGTTTTGGGTTCTAAAACCAATGCATCCAAGTTTAGAACCAAACCATGCATAAAACACAAACTTTTCCAAAACTAAAAACTAATGCATGTATAAAACTAGATTTCAAGATATTTTAAATCAATGCAAGTGTGAGAATTCAAATGATGCTAAAGTGCAAATGCATCCATCAAATTGCAAAAACAAAAGACCTAACAATCTCCCCCTTTGCAATTTGATGGCAACTTACTCATCAATGAAATTACACACTCTGTCTTCAGCTCCCCCTCAGCTGGACAAGTCTTGAAATCTTCTTCTTGGATGCTTCTTCTCTTAGCTTGGGCTCTTGGGCTCTTTTCTTCAATCTTCTTGATGCTTGGTGCTTGATCATTCTTCAAGCTTTCTTCTCATCTTCCTCTCTTTGGCCAAGCATCTTCTTTAGCTCCAAGCTTTCTTTCTTCTATTTGCTCTCCCCCTTTGACCATGCCTCTCTCTCTTGAGAACTTGAAAGCTTTCTCCCCCTTTGATGGATAGGAGATCTTCGAGTACTTGAACTCTCGAACTCTCTCCCCCTTTGAAGAGTAGGAGATCTTTGAGTCACACTTGAACTCTCTCTCCCCCTTTGACATTAAATTGCAAAGGTACCTACACACATGAGACAAGAAGAATACCTTTAGTAGCACCTGTTAACAAATGAAATCGAAAATGAAATTCATAACAGGCTATCATGTATGTAAGAAGTCTCTAAGGGCTCATTAGCATTCCAAGGGTGAATTTGATCAAAACTAATTCTTCCTATGAAGGTTTACACTCCCCCTCAATCCATTCTCTTCTTTTGTCAAGCTTTTGACAAGATATAACTATTAGATTCAAGAAGTAGATGGTTTAACCAAGTGAGGGTTAACTTCAAGGAAAGGATTAGATTCATTTAACTATAAAGCTCATATGATCAAATTACCAAAAGAGAGCTAGGACAAATGAGAGAAACTATCATGGATACCAATTGAAATAAACATATCAATTGAGATTAAAGGATGTGACTATAAACTCAATCACTCTAAAATGGATTTAAAAGAATAACTATTATGAGAAATCCAAATTAGATCTATCCATGATATGGGGTTTACACAAACATAGCATCAATCAATATTACTTATGAAAACCATATGCTATGTAAGATTTTGAAAATCATTTCATTCAATCAATAAATATGACTTATTAAAGTGCAAATTGAGTGAAATGAAATTCAAACATGAAGCCAACCTCTATTAATAACCAACCAATATTATGAACACATAAACATGGTGGTCATGAGATATACCTATAAGAGCAAATGAGGTGGCAATCATGAGCATTGTGATGCTAATGGTGTGTGACATGGAACAATTATATAACTATCAAGTTCAATCCAATGCACACAAGATCTATCACATTCATAAGGAATCAAATCAATCGAAAAATTATACCAAATGAAACCAATTGACTTTGACAACATGATAAAGGCCAAGAATGTGACAAAAATTCCATCAAGCACCATAAATGCATATTCATCACTTTTAAGGATATAACTATTGAGCATAGTGATGAACAAGGCAAATTGCAATGCAAAAGGATATTACTTGGTAATGCATGCAATTTTCAAAGTGTCAAAATCATATGAATTCAACTACTAAGATATCCATCAACCAACATAAATGTAAGGAATGGATTTCAAAGAGATTCATATGATCAAGAACACTACATATGAGGTTGAAACATGTACAAGGATGACACCAAGAGAATCTACATGAATCAACATCATAACCATCCATAAAGAAATGACTATAAGGCAAAAAAGGATGGATTTGGGTTCTAGTATGGTTTCTACAAATGTAACTAAGGTCACAACCATACATGGAACCAATTGTCATTTGCATATGCAAGGAAAGTAAACAAACAAGCAAAGATGCAAACAACAAACATTTCCATTTCTAAAGATAATGAAACCAAAAGAAAAAGGAAATGAGAATAATGGAACATGCTTAGATGAATATAACTAATGAGATTAAAAAGCATTTCCATTCAAAACAATCTTCAAATCATTTTGAAAAACAAAATCCAACAATGAGCATAAAGGAATGATTTTGAAGATCAATTATCAACATTGTATTTGAAAAGATATAACTTCATTAAAACACATACAAGTTGATTTTTCAAAACAATGTTCTCCATATAAAAGTATAACTTATAAATCCATGGAAAACTTGAATTGATTCAAATCATTTGTTCAAATAATCTTACTATGACATATACACAAATGATTCAACAATTGATCATGAAGAGTCTAGCTATGAAAGCTTTTGAAATCACAATCAATTGATCATGTAAAGAAATGCAATGCAAGACATATGTGTGCAAAAGACAAATCAAACATGATGAAATTATAATCAAATGATTTTGAAAACCATGACATGTAACTTAGAATGGTGCATGAAACCAAAATCAAATGATCATAAAGAAGCAATGCATTTTAAGAAATCTAACTAAAAGAAACAAAATGCAAATGCAATCATGACCAACAAAGTGATTTAACTAATAAAGAGTAGGATGGTCAATGAGGTTCAAGACCCTAAGGTTTGTCTAGGTAAATAACTTTAGGAATCCACCTAAGGTCTTGGGAGGGTTGAACTTTGAGATCTATCTTGGAATTCTCACCAACTAAAGGAGATTTAACTTGATAAATTTTCAATTTGAACTTATCACCATGATATTTAGATTTTACTAAATTTGGCTTAAAATGGTGATTAGTCTTTTGATGTTGGTGAGTTTGTTTCTTTGGGGATTGTTTCTCTTTTCTTTTCTTCTTACTTTCTCCCTTTACTTGACTTTTGAATTTTAGATTTAACTTAGCAACTTTCTTCAAAAGTTCTTTCATGGGTTCATATAAGGGAGATAGATTGAGAAGCTTTTTGTTCTTAGATTCTTTCAAGCTTGGTTTAACTTGTTTAAGCCTTTTAGAATCTATCTTGGGAGACTCCATTTTAAAGGATTTAACTTGTTTAGTCTTTTTGGAGTTTTCCTTGATTTTTAGTGTCTTACCCTTCAAGTTTGATTTTCCATTTTTGAGTTCAAAGATGGGTTTAGACACATGGCTTCTTTTCCTTAGTTTGCACTCAAACCTAAAATGTCCTTCAATGCCACAAAAATTACATTTGGTTTTGGGCAAAGGAGAAAGAGTGCTAGAGAATGAGGACTCACCTTTCACAAAAGTGTTGGTGAATTTAGGGTCATATGTCATATTCCTATTAAAACCAAGACCCGTCCTATCTCCATGAGATTTACCCAATTTGAATAATTTTTCAAGTTTCTCTTCACTTTGGGTAAACTTGCACTCATACTTTTGTTTATTGTTTTCAAGTTGAGTGACTTTGGTTAAAAGGATTGAATTTTCATTTTTAACTTTTGAAAGTTCATATTCAATTTCCTTATATTTGCTTAGCTCTTCATTGGCAAGTTTTAATTCATGTTTAAGTTCATCAATAACATTAGATCCAAGTTCTTTTGTTTTTAACTTACTTTTAATCAACTTGGATTCTAAGTTGTCAATGTCTACATCTTGTCTTTTAATTGTATCTCTTAGGTTTAAATTTTCATTTTTAAGCTCATCACAATTTATCTTAATCTCATTTAATTCATTTTGAGCATTAGATAAATTTTCCTTAGAGATATTCAATTTTGATTCAAGATTGTTAGAGTCTTTATCTTGCCTTTTTATTTGATCTCTTAGTTTTAGATTTTCCTTATTGACATTTTCATAACCCATCTTTAATTCTTTTAGTTCATCTTGAATGTTGGATAGGTTATTTAAAGAGATCATGAACTTAGAGTCTAGACATTTTATAACTTCTTCTTTCTCTCTAAGTTCATCTTTTGAAGAGGCTAGCTCTTTGTTTAGCTTATTAGATTCTTCTTTTAAACTTCTATTTCTTTTATCAAGCTTTGAAGATAATGTATATAATTCATTATAGGCTTGTTGAAGATCATCTTCATCATACTCATTTTCTTCCTCTTTTGAGTCAAATTGATATTCATTTAAGTGAGGGTTTGAATCTTCAATAGAAGGAAGAATGAGGGATCTAGAAGAATCTACAAAGTCTAGCATAGTGGAGTCCATTCTAATGATTTTCAAATAAACACAACTCTAGGGTTTTAACTCTAGGTTTTTACACCTAATCAAGAGTTCCAAACACTTGATCCTAAGGGATAGAGCACTTGGCTCTGATACCAATTGAAAGTCCACGAGGATCCTAACCCTAGAGGGGGGGTGAATAGGGTGAGCTACAAGTATGACCAATTTCGACCAATTTTAATTTCTTAAACAAAACTAGTCACATGTGATGATTAAACAAACAAGATGCGGAAGCTAATACAAAATCAATCACCACATAGCATGCACCACAACACCAATATTTATAGTGGTTCGGCCAACGTGCCTACATCCACTACCGGCTTGTGTCTCCAACACCCCACCGGATTCCACTAATTATGCTTTTTACTAGGCTAAGCAATAACCCTTACAAAGTTGTTTTTCTAGGCTAAACAACAACCTCTCAATGTGCTTTTATAGGCTTAGCAATAACCTTACAATATGCTTTTCTTAGGCTAAGCAATAACCTTACAATATGCTTTTCTTAGGCTAAGCAATAACCTTACAAGTTGCTTTTCAAAGGCTAAGCAATAACCTTTACAAAAGAGGATTTCTCTAAGAAGGTGTCTTTACAAAAGATCACTCTAAGAGATTACAATTTAAGCACAATGGAATTTGCCTCTTAAATAGGCTAATAGGAAAATGAAATTCCAATTACAAACATACACTAAAATAAACTAAAGTGTGTGCACAAAGTGTATGTATGAGTTTCTTCAATCAATTTTAACAATGAAGCTTTTAAATGAATGCATGATGCATTTTAAAATCAAGGTTTATAAAATGATGATTGAAGAGAAAACTAATCACATAAAAGATTCAAACAACTTTGAAGAATTAAGATAAACAAGTTGAGTGAAAGTTAAAGTCTAAGAACATATGTGATTAGGATAAGAGTGTGTGCAAACTAATCTAATTTACCAAGAAAGATATTGAGTTTGCAAAACAACTCTTTAAGGGCTTGAAATCATGCATAAATGAAAATACAAAGGATTTGAACATGCATGAATTTCATTTGAATGGAAATCAAAATAACTTAGAAGATGTACCTTTTAAAAACTCATGAGATTGATTTCCAAATAGCCCTCTAGCATTTCCAACTTCTTCCCCTTTCTTTGGCTCCAAAATGCTCTCAAAGGTTCATAGTTCAAGCCTTGAAAAAGGTTGGAAATGAATGGACTTTATAGCCAAAAAGTTGCCAACGGCTAGTTCTCGGTCGACCGGCAAGGTGGTCTCGGTCGACCGAGAAAGCACAACGGTCATATTTCTGACCGTTGGGGCTTCAGTTCAAAAAACAGTCCATTTGCCCTGCAGTGTTCTCGGTCGACCGAGACCCAGGTCTCGGTCGACCGGCGACACTGCCGGGACACCCCCAAAAATTCCAACTTTTGCATTTTGAAGATTTTCTTTGTGGAATTTTGTGGGTCACTAAACCAAGCTTAAAAACATGTTTTAAAACATTTAAAAACATGAAACACACAAAGCCTAAAATGATTCAAAGGTTTAAAACCAAAGGCAAGCTTGATTAGTAAAAACTCTTTTCAAATCAAATTGCATACAAAACTGATTCTAAAGGTGCTGAATGTATGCAAAGCTCAAACCTAAATTCACAAGAAGATTTTCCAAATCTAATGCACAAGGAATTTGGTTTTCAAAAGAGTTTTGGGTTCTAAAACCAATGCATCCAAGTTTAGAACCAAACCATGCATAAAACACAAACTTTTCCAAAACTAAAAACTAATGCATGTATAAAACTAGATTTCAAGATATTTTAAATCAATGCAAGTGTGAGAATTCAAATGATGCTAAAGTGCAAATGCATCCATCAAATTGCAAAAACAAAAGACCTAACAATCAAAACACGACGAACACGACTAGCAAGAGGCATAATATTTATGCATAACACGCTTAGAAAGTGATCCCCTTTTTCTTGAAACAAGACTTCAAAACAAGCTTATACTTGAAATCTAAAACGAGTACACGATGGTACTTATCATACTCAAAACGGAATTCAAACATGAAATCTGACAAGCATGTGTTAAGGCTACTAATTGACCCTTGTGTAATTGGGATTCCAAATGTCAGAATATACAAGAATTGGCGTTCCCGAAGTTGGGTTGCATTTCAAAATCCCATTTACACAATGTCAAGTCAAAACCGTTAACATAGTCTAGTTTTCCAACCCTCGAGAAATTACAGAAATGAAATAATTCTTCTTCCTGAATCTGGCAGGTTCGCTCGAGCGAACTTTATAAACTGATGACACTTCGCTCGAGCGAGACACTTCGCTCGAGCGGATATAAGGTGCGCTCGAACGGACAACTCACTGTCTTGTTCCAGATAATACAGAGGGCAGTTCGCTCGAGCGGACCATAGGGTCGCTCGAGCGGACAGCTCTCTGTCTGCGCTCGGACCAAACAGAGGCTTGGTCGCTCGAGCGGACCCAAGGGTCGCTCGAGCAAATCAGCTTCTGCCTGAACTCGCAGAGTGCAGAAACTGCCTTTCTTTTACACATCTTTCACTACATTTTTCTCCTTCTTCTCATCCATCATTCCCATACATTCCCTTGAGCCTTCATGCTCACCAAGGGTTCATTTATCACAATGTCAAGCATCAAAATCAAATAAAACATATCCATGAAGCTTGTAAACAAGTTTTATGCACAATTTCTAAAAACAACAATGAAATCAAATACACATGCATCATTCCTATAGAGATTACTTGCCTTGACCAATGCTAAAAATCCTTCTCAAGCACTTCTCTCAAGCTAATCCAACACTACAAGAACCCAAGAGAAAACCATACCAAACTTAACACAAATGAAAACAAAGAACCCATTTTCATAAAATAAAAAAAAATAAAAAAGGGTTTTCAAATGAAAAACAAGATCTTAAGGTACCAAAATAACTCCATGAAAATTATGAGTTGAAACTCTTACCTAAAAATGGCTAAACAAGACGAGGTGAAGAAGATGAAGGCTTGCTCCACAAGAAGCTCAAAGAAACTTGTATTGATAGAGAGCTTGCAAGGAGATGGAGAAGGTGATAAGCTTGGAATTCTATTTGGAGCTCTCTAGCCAAAGCATGGAAGAGGAATGAAGAGGAAGAGAAAAGGGTTTCCTTGCCCTAGCTTAAGAGATTGCAGAGATTTGGGGGGGGGGGGGGGGGGAATGAATGGAATGAGAGGGAGAAGAGACTTAAGTGAAGCCAATGGGCCCCAACTAGCTGAACCTTGAAGTGGTCAAAACACGATCTTGTGGGCCTCGGATGACTTCGACGAAGAAGGATAAAACGATCGTCGAAATATCTAGTTTCCAAAAAGTATATTTTTGACATGGTTTTGAGATCTCGAAAATGGTGTCCAGATTTGTGCACAAAAGACAATTTTACCCTCTTTGGGCCAAAACATGGGTTTTTGGGCTTCAAACAGGAATGGGCTTAAAACGAAAGTTGTAACTCATAGAAAAATCATTCAAATGAAATCAAAATCACAATCACACGGAAATCAATACGATCTTCCCAAACTTACACGTGCACTCGGGCCTTTCCGAGTGTGTCTAACTAATACTGAACGTTCTCAAATTTCCAAAGCTATGTCCAAGACTAAACTAATCACTTCTAACCCAACAACAACTAAACCCACTTAGGACTAAACACATACTAATCGCACACTAATCGAATTGGTCTGGGTCGGGGTCTAACAAGTCCTCTCCTCCACATGGCCCAGGCGGAATAGACTTCTTGGACTTCTAGACTTTCCAAAACTTTGGGATTCCTCAAACTCTTTGGACATCTACAAAATGCCTTTTGGCAATCTTCAAACTCTATGATTAGGAGTCCAACTTCACTTTCTTTCTTCATCTCGGACATGGCTAGAATTTACAAGTTTAAAAAATTACATAAATTCCTATGCCTCAATTATGATGCTTACCTGGTAATCTAAACATGTAAATAAAAGGGCTATAGGGAAATGTTAGGGATTTTGTGTATTGCAATTTGATGGATGCATTATCATATTAGCTTCATTTGAATTTTCCACATGCTTTGATTTAGAAAAACTTGAAATCTTGATTTACACATGCATTGTTTTTAAGACTTGAAGAAATATTCATTTATGCATGTTTTGATTTTAAACTTGGATGCATTTATTTTTTAAAAGAAGATTTTTGAATCAAGCATATCTATGAGTTTAAACCTTTTAAATAAACTTAGGCATTTTAGGTTTCATGTTTGTTAAAACTCATAGATTGATTTAAAACATGTTTCCAGGCTTGATTCTATGGCCCAGAACTCCCTTTAACAAAATACTTTGGAGTAGCCTTTTACTTAATCATTTAAGAAGGCAAAACTTTTTTGTGTGCTACAGTAATTTTGCTACAGTGTTTTGCTATAGTGTGTTCTCGGTCGACCAAACTCAAGATGTCGGTCGACCGACAGCTGACCGAACCCACTTCAGTTCGCATTCCAGAATGGTCAATACTAACCGTTTTATGACCGTTTGGAGTTCGGCTGACCAATAGCTGACCACAATAGAGCCGTTGCACATTTTTTTCTATATAAACAGATCATTCCTTAGCCAAATTTGAGGATCCAAGGGATACTCCTTGTAAGACCCCGACCCGAGTGAACCCGACTAGTGTTAATTAAGTTGTGTGTTAGTTCTAAGCTTGATTAATGATTTTGGCTAAGTTGGGTTCAGTATAGCTTTTGAAATAGTTTTGGGGAATTTTGATTTGCTTTGTCATTAGTGGGGCCCTTTAGGAGTTCCTTTTTATGACTTTGCATGTGCTTGGGGATTTATCGGAGATTTTTTCATTCGTTGTTTTAATCCCGTTTTATGTGTATTATTAATCCCTACAACTTTCATGTTGATCCCGTTCCCGTTCGACATCCCGAAACCCGATTTCATAGCCTTGAGGGCAAAACAATCATTGTGCACTAAATCTGTACCCAAAACTTGATATTCCCGAAACCCACGAAACATATACTTTTTGGAAACTAGATATTTTGACGATCACTTTTCTCTTCTTCGTCGAATTCATTAGAAGCCCCGAAAGCCATGAATTCAGCCCAATTAGATTGCTAGTGGTGGAACCCACTCCCCACTTGCTTTTTAAGGAGACCATCTTCCTCATTTCCTTTCTTTTAGCAAACTACAACTTCTCAAAGCTAGGGTTTCCCTTTTCTTCTTTTCTTGTTGCTCTTCTATCCTCAACCCACTCCCAAACTTGCACCAATAGGAGATTTGAGGCCATCATCTTCTTCACCTCCTTGAGAGTTTTCTCTTAATAGCTTTTGTGGAGAAAACCTCCCATTCCAAGACCTTCATTGAGCTCACCTTGCCCATTAGAGGACCTTACAAGTAAGTAATCCTTCCCTTCTTCTAGATTTGTGTTCTCCTAGCCTAAGGGAATCTCCATCCTTATGATTGAAGCTTCTTTCTTCCCATGCTATGTTTTGACTCTTTTAGGGTTTTATTTTGAGATTTTGCTTGTAGCTTGGACCATTGATTTGGAGGGCTTATTAGAGCTTGATTTGCTTATTAGAGACCAAGGCAAGTGGATGATTTGATTTTTATAAGCTTTCAATGATATTGGTATTTTCCACTCATGCCTATTTATTGCTTTGTTTTGAAATAAATGTTCATGATAGAGTATTAATGGTGCATTTATATCATAGAAGTGTATTGGTGCATGCCATTTAATTTCCTCTTGTTTTGTCCCAAATGCACTCTTATGTGAAATGGTTTCCTTCTTTCCTTCCTTGTATTGAATGTGATGTTGATGGAGGAGAATGGGATGGATGTTGTGAGAGATTTGAATGAAGTTTTAGACTCCTCATTGGATGTATAAAAGTGGCTAGAAAGAGGTTGTGGAAGGAAGAGTTAGAGAGGAGCTGAACTACCCCGAAATCAGTTTCTGGACAGTTCGCTGGAGCGAAGTGTCCAGAAAAGGGTTCGGAGCATTCTAGTAGGTTGGTCGCTCGAGCAGACCCCTTGGTCGCTCGAGCGAACATCCCAGAACTTGTTCCAGAGCGTCGTTAGTTCGAGCGCACTAAAACTTCGCTCGAGCCAATGAGTTCGCTCGAGTGACCTCAACTGCGCTCGAGCGAACCCACCTAGACAACCATCCCAGAAAGCTCCTAGCACGAGCGAACTCTCCGGTTCGCTCGAGCGATGAGCTTTGTCGGTCAAAGGTTTTGTTTGGGACAATGATGAACTATTTAAACATTTTGGGACTATTCATTGAGAACCCCCTATGTAAGGGAGATTTACTAAGCAATGTATGAGGCCATTTGAGAAAGAAAACATATCACGAAGATATCATTTGAAGTTTTGAAAATTCAAAGTGTATAAGGAGCCCAGAATGTCCCCAAACTCAAAGAGTACCAAATTGTTATTAGATTGACATACGGGATCCCTACTCACTTCAAATAAATCTTGAACCTGATACTTTACCCAAAATTCCAATTGTTTATTGTACTTTATCGATCCCGAGATTTATACTACATGCCTTATTTTCCCGAAAGCATTGAAGTACACTTACAATTGTTACTTATCTTGAAGTGCATTGCATCAAATGAAACGACAGCGTGCCCTTGAGCACCCCCGTCCTGCCCGTTTATTTACTTGTATTTGGTTTACTTGTACATGTCTCGATTTGTTATTTGACATATGAGTCGGCACCACTAAGCTTGGATAACCATGTTGGTCTGATCCACCGACTTGGAGATCCCCCTCTTGTCCCGCCAGCTGCAGTTTGAATCCCGCTACCCGGTTATTACTGTGGTCTTGTCCCGATGCCGTAGATTGCTACTGTGGTTCCCGATGCCCGGCTCGCTACCGTGGTCATGTATAGTATATGTATATGTATTTATAAGATCCATTCTTTCTCCTCACCTCGAGTGACTGAGATCAGTGCCTAGTTATTGCTCTATCGCTTTAGTGATAGAGGACTTAACTTCGTGTGGTTGCCATCTTGATCGTTTCCCGTTTCCTTAGTTACCTGTACATGTTTTGTAATGCATACTAGTATTTGAATAAATGTTTTATCTCGTTTATGGATATTGTTATTTTAAACAGGTTTGAATGCTTTTGAAGGTAAATTCATGTATTATCATATTGTCATTGTATTTTACCCATTTGCCAAACCGTCGCGTTTGACCTACTCTTTGGTACTCAGGTCCTGTTGTTGGTTATCCCGAGGAGGAGCATGAGGAGGCGGTCGGAGAACCATAACAGTTAGTTGAGTGGCATGCTGATGTCGTCATTTAGACGTTTGGTTGCTATGAGAGACTTAATATTTTGGGAAACTGTTTAACCCTTCTTTGGATTGGTATTTTGTTTATATTGGCCTTTGTTGGCCTCTATTTTTGGGAAATGTAACTAAACGATGTTTGTATAAAATTTAACTTACTTTTGGGTAACATGTCAATGATCATTGCTCATTCTGATACGGTATTATACTTGTATTATTGTCTTTATGACTATAGATGGTTTGAATATTTGATTTGCTACACGCTTCCGCACTTAATAGAAATGTTCATATATGGTCGTGATATCCTCACCGCGGACACCTGTGGGAAATTAAATAAATGTATGGCATTAAACCAATGTGGTACATCATTAGTCCCGATCCCGGATTAGTCCTTCGGGCCCGGTCCGGGGTCGCGACACTCCTTGAGGTGTTTTGAGGCCAAACAAAGAGGAATGAGCTAAGGGAGGCTAGTTGGTCAAAAATGGAAGCTAAAGCTTGGAATCATAAGTACATCATCTATGTAAGCTTAGTTTTCCTTATCATATGTTTTCATGCTTTGTTTAAATATTTGAAAAATGAATTTTAGCATGATAACTATGATGTGTTGAATCCATTACTTACATTTAATCTTTGATCTAAGTTGTATTGGATTCTTCATCTTGATTCGAACCAAGTTTGTTTTAAATTTCATAAATCATGCTTTGTCAAAACCTTTGGTTACTTTTATAGCATGATTCATTTACTTAGTTGAATCCTTACTTGTTGTTTTCAATCACATTAGAACCATAGTTTAGCTACTTTGTTTTTTAAAACAACATTGCATATGCATCACATGTTTAGTCTTAAATAGTTTCATACAACTTGTGAGCCTTTGAGTTTCATATCATCAACAAGTTAGTATTCATACATGTGATTTGCATTTCACTTCAATCAAATCTATTTTTGTGTTTTACACTTTCAAAAGCTTTAAGCTTACATTCATTGAGCTATCATTTTTAACTTTATTGAAGTCTTCACACACACACCATGAGCATTCATCTTTGCATTACATAGAGTGTTGTGTGAGTTTGTTTTAAATTTCATATCAGCCTAATTTAGAGGCATTATATTGAGCCAACATTGTATCTCCATCAAGTGTATTCTAGACACTACTTAGAGAGAGATAACCAACCTTTTGGTTGAAGAGGTTATTGATTAGCCTAAGAAAAGCATAGTGTAATAGGTTGATATTAAGCCTTGAAAAACATCATTGTTAAAGATTATTGCTTAGCCTTGGAAAGCATATTGTAAAGGTTATTGCTTAGCCTATTGAAAAGCATAAATAGTGGAAATCTGGTGGGGTGTTGGATCACAAGCCGGTAATGGATGTAGGCATTGAGGCCGAAGCACTATAAATCTTTGTGTAATGGTGCATGCTTTGTGGTGATTGCTTTTTAGCTTCCGCATTTATTTTTGTTAATCATCACTAGTGGCTAATTGAATTAAAGAAGTTAAAATTGGGCATTATTGGTCACTAAGTTGTAGCTCACCCTATTCACCCCCCCCCCCCCCCTCTAGGGTTCGGATCCCGGACTTTCAGGAAATTCATCATGCCTTGCCCTTTCACGAGAAACCAAGGAAATCATGATGCCCTTTACAAGTTGCCCAAAATAAACCATCAACCAAAAAAGGAAAGTAAAAGACTCGTGGGCCATATGGAGAGGACATTATCACCTGCAAGTTAGTATCTCATACAATAAAGCATCTCACAAAACCAGGTTACCAAACCACAATGGAAAAACAAGATGCCAAAGGTTGTCACTTCTTTAAAACATGCCCTTCGCAAAGGGGGTCCGGGGGTGTCCCCCGACGAGGATCGAGCAACGCCTTGGGACCAAAAAATTCGAATCAAAGAACAGAGTGATTCTGTCTGCAGTCGGCTAGCCGACCCGACCAAGTTGGTTAGCCGACCTGACAAACCCAAAAATTTGGGTTTTTGTCAAATCATAACCAACTGATCCCAAACTCTTTCTAATGATTCCAAATACCACCTAATGGTTTCCTACCATCTTTCCATCATGATTAAACCTTTTTGTGACATTCCAAACATGGATTTACTACAAAAAGTAAGCAAACTCAGTCATAACTGATCCTTACATAGCCCTACGTCTATCCTCTTCGCATCTCATGCAAAGATTAGATCTAGATCGTTGATCTAACTTGATTAGAGATGAGGTATGGCTCTGATACCAATTGTTGGAAGTATGTGGGCGTTGTGGATAGATTTTCAAAACTTTTGACCCACTTGACTCGGGGATCAAGTACCCATAAGGCCATAAACCATATCCAGGATGCAATCCCTCTATCTCATGAATCAAGTACAACAATAAAATCTATCTAAAAGATAGAACTTGGCAACTACATGCATCCAAAACAATCCACAATAAATAGAGAAGTAGACTATACCTTTGGAGCCCTGTAGTGCTCTAATGGAGGAGAAGACAACTAACTTGATCAAGAACTCTTCTTGAAGCAATCAGAGATCTCCAATACCTTGTTGTCTTCCACGCTATGACCCGCTTATCCGATCTCTTTTCTCAAGAAGATTGGTGGAAATTTCAAGAGAAAACCCTACTAGAAACTCCATGGAACTAGAAGAGAACTAGAAGAGAGAAGAGATGAGGAGAAGAATTGTGCAACACTTGCACAAAGGAGCCTTGGGCGTGGGATACTATTAGTGGACGTCCAAGGGTGTGTTTGTCCTTTATTTAAAGTCCTCAAGCCTCCTCTTGTAACTCTCTTACTAATTGTATTAGAAGTCTCACTTCCATACTAATTAGTAACATACTATTACCACTATAAGAAGTCACACTTCAAATAGAAATAGTAACTTTCTAATTCCTTCCTTTTTGGAGTTCATGTAGAATTAGTATCTGTCTAATATCTTGGGCCAGCGTGGGGATCACTAGGGATTCCAAAGAAAGCTGGCTCCAACTGGGACACTGCGACCCCACATCTCATGTGCAATCCGAGCCCATAGTTAATTGCAAATAACGTCACTATATAAATGCAAATGCACTCCAATCTTAGGAATAAATTACAATGAAGACCCTAAACTTCCCAATTACCATAAGTAGGCCCCTCTATCAATATCCATGGATCAATTGGAATAAATTTGTCCCATCAAATCTTAGATCCACATCTTATTATCTTTGAGCCCCAATTAATCACAGTGATCATCAGTTCCATCCAATTAACTCTTAATCGAGATGGGTGCGCACTTACTAATGTTAGATTGTATGGTCTCAATCCATTAGTTGATGTAATAAATTGATTAATTTCTTTATTTATCAATAAAATCATGCTTTCCTTTCATGAGATGAATGGTGTTTTATTACTTAATGCACATAACCAATACATATGACATAATGGTTCATGAGATGAACCGAGTCGCATTAGTATATTAGATGTGATATATGTATATGGATGAGATCCATATATGGGAGACATGTGTCACAAATCTTATACTTAAAAATATCTTCACAACCAGTGATGAGACTGGGCATCTCATTTAATAAGGTTGCAGCACTTTGATCACTATGAGATAGTGTGATTTGTCTCGATCATCAGAATGAAAGATTCTGGATCATAATGCTGGTACATTGGATGTATTGAAGGACCATGAGAAGCACCTTACGAATACTGTCTCGATTTTAAGGACTGCTCTCATAATTCCCTAGCAATAAGCTCTCAATCCTGAGACATTGATGAACTTAAGTTTTTATCTATTCATTTGCTTTGACTTACCAATGAGTGAGGCCAACTGTAGGTCAACACCTCGGTGTCTTGGGTACGTGGTAGTAGGACTGTGTGAACATCTAATGATCAAGATGGAATCTATCTACATTATCCCCTTGTGCCAGTTAATGGATTTGTCAATAGTAAGTGCGCACCCATCTCGATTAAGAGTTAATTGGATGGTACTGATGATCACTGTGATTAATTGAGGCTCAAGGATAATAAGATGTGGATCTAAGATTGGATGAGACAGATTTATTCCAATTGATCCATGGATATTGATAGAGGGGCCTACTTGTGGTAATTGGGAAGTTTAAGGTCTTCATTGTAATTTATTCCTAAGACTGGAGTACAATTGCATTTATATAGTGGTGTTATTTGCAATTAACTGTGGGCCCGGATTGCACATGAGATGTGGGGTCGCGTGTCCCAGTTGGAGCCAACTTTCTAAGGAATCCCTAGTGGTCCCCATGCTAGCCCAAGATATTAGAAATTTACTAATATTACTTGAACTCTAAAAGGAATGAATTAGAAAGTTACTATTTCTATTTGAAGTGAGACTTCTATTAGTGGTAATAGTAAGTTACTAATTAGTGTGGAAGTGAGACTTCTATAGCAATTAGTAAGAGAGAAAGAAAATGAGACTTGAAAGTTATAAAAGGGGAAGCACCCTTGGACGTCCACTAATAGTAGTACACGCCCAGCAAATTGTGCAAGAGTTGCACATCTCTCTTTCTTCTCTCCCTTTCTCTTGTAGTTCTCTTCTAGTTCCTTTAGAGTTTCTGATAGGATTTTCTCTTGGAGGTCCCACCAATCTTCTAGAGAAAAGAGATTTAATACGGGTCATAGCATGGAAGATCAAAAGGTCTTGGAGATTCTTATTAGATACGTGAAAGATTTTCATCATCAAAGAAAGACACAACTTCTCCATTAGAGCACAACCGAGCTCCTAAGGTATAATCTACTTCCTTGCATGTTGTAGATTTTTATAGATGCTTGTTGGCTACTGTTCTATCTTCTTGATAGGTTTATTTACTGATCATGATGGCTGAGATGGATGACATGGATCCTGAATTGGGTTTTATAGCCTTCTGGATAGTTGATCCCTGAGTCAAGTGGGTCAAAAAGTTTTGAAAACCTATCCACGAGGCCCACCTATTTTCAACAATTGGTATCAGAGTCATACCTCATCTCTGATCATGTTAGATCAGTAAACTTGTTCTAATCTTTGCATGAGATGCGAAGAGGATAGAGCAAGGGCGATGTACGGATCAATTTTTGAGGGATTTGCTTTGTTTATCAGTGAATCCATGTTCGGATAGTCACAAAGTGGTTTAATAATGTTGGATGGATGATAGGAAGCCATAGGAACACTTTGAAAGTGATTTGGTGAAGTTTGGACACGAGCTGCAGAAACCCAAGTTGCAGGTTTCCGTCAGTTTGGTTGACCAAGACTCGTGCTCAGTCGACCGAGCACATGCTGGTTGGTCGACCGAGCCCTCTGTTCGGTCGACCGAGGACCTTGCTTTAGGAATGCAGAATTTGGATTTTTCAGTTTCAGGTCTTCTTTGATGTCTTATTTTTCCAGCATTGTTTGGCAGCCTATTTTTGTGATTTGTATGGTTGTATGAGATACTAACATGCAGGTGATCTTGGCCTCTCCATATGGCCCACAAGTTCTTTACTTTCTTTATATGGTTGATGGTTATTTTGGGCAACTTGTAAAGGGCATCATGGTTTCCTTGGTTTCCCGTGAAAGGGCAAGGCATGGTGAATTTCCCTACAGCCCCTTTATTTCCATGTTTAAATTATCATGTAAGTCTCATAATTGAGGCATAGGCATTTATGTAATTTTGCTAAATTTGTAAATTCTGGCGATGTCCGAGACGAAGAAGGAAAGTGAAGTTGGACTCCTTATCAAAAAGCTTGAAGATTACCAAAAGCATTTTGGATATGCCGAAAGAGTTTGAGGAATCCCAAAGTTTTGGAAAGTCTAGAAGTCCAAGAAGTCTATTCCGCCTAGGCCATGTGGAGGAGAGGACTAGTTTCTAATTTTAGCACTTTCTATTTATGGATGAATACTGTTGGAAGTAGGTAGGCCTTTCAAATAGGTTTCAAAAACTTTTGACCCACTTAATACAGGGATCATCTATCTAGAAGGCAACAAAACCCAATCCAGGATGCAATCCCTCAAACTCATAAATCATGTACAGCAATATAACCTATCTAGAAGATAGAAAACAGCACCTAAACATGCTACCACGAAATCTACAACATACAAGGAAGTAGATTATACCTTTAGACCTTAGTAGTGCTCTAATAGAGAAGTTGTGACTTTCTTTGATGATGAAACACTTTCACTAATCAAATCAGAATCTCCAACACCTTATGATCTTCCACGCTATGCCCGTATTAGATCTCTTTTCTCAAGAAGATTGGTGGAAACTTCAAGGGAAAAACAAACTAGTAACTCCAAGGAACAAGAGGAGAAAGAGAAGAGAACTAGAAGAGGAAGAGAAGTTGTGCAACACTTGCACAAAGGGGCTGGGCGTGATCTCTTTGTTATGGACGTCCAAGAGGGGTTAATTCCCCTTTATATAGCCCTCCATTCCTCCTCTCTTTCTATTTGAAATAAAAGTTTAACTCCCATTACAACATAGTAACTTTCTCCCTTGCTAGTTGCCATAGAAGTCTCACTTCCACAACAATTAGTAGCTTTCTCCTTTCTAATTAAAATAGAAGTCCTACTTCCATTAATAATTAGTAACTTACTATTACCACTATTAGAAGTCTCACTTCAAATAGAAATAGTAACCTTCCAATTCCTTCCTATTAGAGTTCAAGTAGAATTAGTATCTTTCTAATAACTTGGGCTAGCGTGGAGACCACTAGGGATTCCTTAGAAAGTTAGCTCCAACTAGGACACGCGGCCCCACATCTCATGTGTAATCCGAGCCCACAGTTAATTGCAAATAACTCCACTATATAAATGCAATTGCACTCCAATCTTAGGAATATATTAAAATGAAGACCCTAAACTTCCCAATTACCACAAGTAGGCCCCTCCATCTATATCCATGGATCAATTGGACCTGTCCATCAAATTAGATCCATATCTTATTATCCTTGAGCCCCAATTAATTATAGTGATCATTTGGTACCGATCCAATTAACTCTTAATTGGAATGGGTGCGCACTTACCAATGATAAATTCATTAATTGGCACAAAGGGATATTAAAGATAGATCCCATCTTAACCATTAAATGTTTCCACAGCTCTACTACCACGTACCCAAATCACCGAGGTGTTGACCTACAATTGGCCTCACTCATTGGTGACTCAAAGCAGATGAAATAGATAGAAACTTGAGTCCATTAATGTCTCAGAATTATGAGCCTATTGCTAGGGAATTATAAGAGCAGACCTTAAAGTAAAGACAGTGTATATAAGGTGCATCTCATGGTCCTTCAATACATCCAATGTACCAACACCATGATCCAGAATCATACATTCTGATGATCGAGACAAATCACACTATCTCATAGTGATCAAAGTGTTGTAACCTTGTCAGATGAGATGCCCAATCTCATCACTGGTTGTGAAGATATTTAAGTATAAGATTTGCAATACATATCTCCTGTATGTGGATCCCATCCATGCACATGTATTACATCTAGTATACTTGTGGACTCCGGTTCATCTCATGAACCATCATGTCATTCGTATTGGTTATGTGCAAGTATATAATTAAACACTATTCATCTCATGAAAGGAAAGCATGATTGTATTGATAAATAAAGAAATTAATTAATTTATTACATCATATACTTGATATTGAGACCATAAAACTAACAAATACTTGTTTTAGAAAGTTTCCAAATCTGATCCAAAAATAGCAATTTCCAAAATTGGTCAAATCAAATTAATTTTTGGAAAGAGTTCTAATTAGAGTTGGTGGGCCCATGAGATGGATCCATTGGTAACACTAATTTAAGAAACTGGATTTTCCATAAAAGAACTTGACTTGGAACCAATCATTGGTCAAATCATGAGATGATTTGATGTCTATATTTGTGGGCGCATATACCTATAAGGTGTCACGCCCCCGAACCAGAACCTCGGGGGCGGGAAATGGGATTTAGCATAATATATTTTTCTCCCAAGATCCGCGTGTGTGAAGACAACACATTCTGAATATTTTGCGGAAGCATTTGTGGCGTTGCGACCCGAAGTCCGTG
This sequence comes from Cinnamomum chago, assembly GCA_038049695.1. Taxonomy (NCBI): domain Eukaryota; kingdom Viridiplantae; phylum Streptophyta; class Magnoliopsida; order Laurales; family Lauraceae; genus Cinnamomum; species Cinnamomum chago. The sequence goes on from CP142451.1 coordinate 67,624,986, forward strand.
GCCATCGGATTCCGCGTCGCACTCGACCTCTAGCATATAGCTATTATATCAAGAATCATATCAGACTGGAGTAAACCATCACAATAAATTACAGAGCTGACAGTAACAGGATATTACATTCCCATCTATGTTCAAGTTACAATTATCAATGTACATTAATTAAGAATCCCAAGAAAAAGGCTAATAAAAGCCATACAACAAAAGCTATAATCACTACCCCAAATATGACGTAGCTCTGATGTCAAGCTCAGTGTCTACATGACATAGCCGACAAAACAACCTGCAAAACATGGCTCCACAGCCAACAAAGGCACTCATCTCGGGACGAAGAAATCTGAACCTGAGTACCAAAAGTAATGGGTCAGACACGACGGTCTGGCAGGTGGATGAAAAGATAACAAATATACGGAAGAATAAAACATAAGATAAATCATGCTATTCGATCAAATGCTGCATATAATTAAACGGGTGCAAAGTCGGGAATCTCGGGAAAAAAAAAACCTGTATTCATTTCAAGCATGGATAAAACATGAATATCTAATAAAGCATGTGTTCGTTTACATCATCTATAATCATAGATATTTGACAATCGGGTGTTAGTCTAAAACACGTATAAATATAGTGGTATGGCAAAACCACGTTCATTTGAAACTTAAGTAAAAACATAAGTATACAACAAACCAGGTGTTCATGTAAACAGGTGTAACCAAAGAAATCTGACAAAACTAGTGTTCATTTAAACATATTTCAGCGCATGGATTTTTAACAAACCGGGTATCGTTTAAAACAGGTATAGACGTAGGGATCTGGCAAACAAGTGTCATTTGAAACATATTTCAAAGCATGGATATTTAACAAATCGGGTAATCATTTAAAAACAGGTATAAACATAGATATCTGATAAACCAAATGTCCTTTAAAGCAAGCTCGGGTATTTAACAATTCGGGTATTCCTTTAAAACATGTGTAATCATATAAATCTAGCAAAATCATTGATCGTTTGAAACATATGTAAAAGCATGGGTATTTAACGAATCGGGTAATCCTTTAAAACATGTGCGGGTACAAAGAACAGAAGACCATACAATAATAACTGAATTTACATTGGAGAATATTAACACTTGTTTAAATAACAACTTTCATAAAGGAAACGAATCATTTATCGGAAAGCAAGTAAGCAATATAAAACATGTCGGGTATCCAAGGAATCGGGAACTGGCAAGATGGCAATCACAAGAAGCTAAGTCCTCTATCACCGAAGTGACAAGAGTATAACGGGACGTTGGTCTCAGTCACACAAGGTGAGGAGACTCAACGTAAATCATATATACAATATAAATATACAGGAACGGGACCACGGTAGCGAACCGGGTATCGGGACGGGACCACGGTAATAACCGGGTATCGGGATCCAAACTGCAGCTTGCGGGACGGGAGAGGGATTTCCAAGTCGGTGGATCAAACCGACAAGGTATCCAAGCTTAGTGATGCCGACTCATAGGTCAAAACCAATCGAGACAAATGCAAGTAAATCAAGTACAGTAAATAAACGGGTAAAACGGGGGTGCTCAAGGGCACACTGTCACTTCACATCGGGCAATACATTTCGGGATAATTAACTATTACTAGTGTAACTTCAATGCTTTCGGGAAACAAGTCATGTGATGCAAATCTCGGGAAATGAGGAAATATAATGCACTATACCATTTCGGGAAGAATATTGATTGCAAGATCTATTTAAGTGAATAGGGGTCTCGTATGTCGATTATAATAATTACTTGGCACTCCTTGAGTTTGAAGACATTCCGGGCTCCTTATGCACTTTTACTATTTTCCAAACTTAAAATGAGCTTATGGGTAGTACTAGATGTTACAATAGAAAAGAATCAAGATTATAGACGGTCCATCCTAGGCATGACATTAATCCGGAAACATCGAGCAACCTATTCAGTCACCGAAAGGAATAGAATTCGCGATAACCAAGGGAAAGACTTGTGTTTAGATATAAAGAAGATATCGCGTCGTTCCATCCCGTTCAAGATTGAAATGGATTGAACTTCGATGCCACCGAACCAACCGTGAGGCGTGTCGGCTCAAGACATTCTCACACATGGTCTAAACAGTCCAAAGAGGGTAGCCGGGGTCCCACCTAAAACCAAGAATTAGTGCCTAGATCATCACCATTCTTTTCATTTAGTTCCCTAGTCTTAGAGACCTTAGATTAGGGTATAATTGGTCTTAACACTAAGGTATATACCCCTAGGACTCATAGAAAGCCCAAAGGTTTCCAAAAAAAACAAATATCAAATTTCACTGGACTCAAACCGAAATTTCTGTACCAGAAATGCACAGGGTCCGATCAATCGGCCCAAAAAGCCTTACAGTTAAAGACAGGCCGATAGGTCCGATCGATCGGACCTGGGCGTGCAGCAGGTCCGGGACACTGATTTTTTCCTTCCTTTTTCCTTTCCTTTCCAACACTTAAACAATCACATAGAACTATAAACAAGATGATTTAAACACATGATTCCAAGACATTAAAATGAGCTAAAGAGCTCCTCATTTCAAGTTTCTCCCTTTCCATTCTTTCCATTCTTTCCATTCTTTCCATTCACAATAAATCTCAAGGTGGAGAAAACTCATTCATGTGAAACCATTTGAAACCTTGACAATATGATGCATACATTTTCCAAGCATGAACAAGAGGGAAATAACTCATCAATAAGCACATTTCGAAATCAATATTAATCATAGTGAAGACAACTACTAAAATCACCAAAACCCTTAATGAAACAAGATTTTTCTCACAAAACATGTTAATAATCAAAACAATCCATTCATCCACTTGCCTTTGACTCTAACCAAGCAAATCAAGCTCCTAATCACCTCTCAAGCTCAAGATCCACAATCTCTACAAAAACCCCCAAAACAAACCCTAAAATGGGTTAAACAATGAAATGACAAGGAAACCTTTCAATAATCAAGGTGGAGCTTCTCTAAGGCTAGAAGATTACAAATCTAGAAGATGAAGAAGAACACTTACTTGCAAGGTCCTCTAATGGACAAGGTAAGCTCAAAGGAAGTCTTGTGATGGAGGGTTCTCTTCACAAATGGTATCAATGGAAAGCTTGCAAGATGAGGAAGAAGAAGGTGGTCTCCATTTCTTGATTGATGAACTATTGGTGTGGCTTGGAGATGGAGAAGCAAGAAGAAGAAGAGAAGCACAAGGGAAAACCCTAGGCTGCTGGTTTGTGCTGGAAAATGAGGAATGGAATGGAATGAAAGGGGATGGGTTCCTCTTATAAGCAAGTGAGGTTTGGGTCCCACAACTTAAAGAACTTGGGTGGCTGAAATCATCTAATTCGGGACCTCGGATGGATTCGACGAAGAAGGAAGAAATAATCGTCGAAATTTCTAGTTTCCAAAAAGTATATGTTTCACGGATTTCGAAAATATCAAGTTTTGGGTACAGATTTGGTGTGAAAAGACTGTTTTGCCCTCAAGGCCAAGAAATCGGGTTTCGGGTTCTCAAATGGATACGAGATCAACATGAAAGTTGTAGGATTCCTCAAGATGAATACAACGGGCCAAAAACACAATACGAAACAAATCGGGAAAATCTCACAAGTAAAAGCAAAGCCGAAAAGGGAACCCCCAAAGGGCCCCACAAGCTACCAAAGCACTCAATAGCCCAAAACTAGAAGAAAACTCATTCTAGCTCACAAACTCAACCCAACAAATACTAATCCCACTAAAAGAACTAATCCACAAATAAAACAACACTAATCTAAGAGATTAGGGGTCGGGTTCTCACATAAGGAAATCCTCAATTCTAAAATATTAAGTGGGAGCGGGCATTTATATTTAGAAACCCCTATGGTTTTCCACCATAGGCCCATTGTAGGGAAAGTATTAGACTCGCGCCATCTTGAGAATGGTCGTTCCCCATGGAGGGCTTTTACTTGTCTAGTTACTAGATATGGATCTCTCATGGATAGTGTTGGTTAGACGGGGCGGGGGCCCACTCCCCAAGGATGAGTTGCTCGCTACGTTTGTCATGCAACGCTAGTTGGTGGATCACACTTAACTAAAATAATGATGTAGTATCCCCAAGGATTTACCTCATCTATTTTAGAAACCAAAGCTAATTGGGAGTCATTCATTATTTGGTATGAGATACCTAGATAATAATGAATGAAGGGGATCATGGATAGTTAGTCTTAATCCTAATTTTGACTAACTTTGATCCGCACCAATCTAGGTGGTATTTGCACTCCCCAATGAGGCATACCCCGGGGATTGGGGTTCCGTTGTATTTTAAATTTTAGTGGTTATGAAGATTCCCACATAAATTTGGTAGAATACTAAACCCTAATATCATTTAAATTCATTAATTGAATGTTTAGTTATGTGCTACAATATTTCAAGCATGGATTCAAATATTTTCAATCCACTGGGGCCCGGCCGACCCAGATGTCGAGCCGGAGGGTGGAGAGCTATTACCAGGGTTTTGAGAGTTATCTTTGTTTGGGGTTTTGGAGCGATTTTCTAGTGAGTTGGGTAGAAATCAAAGATGTAATTAACTTTTGTTTTTTAACAACTGACACTTTTAAACTAGACTACTGTTCTGCTCACATTTGATATATATATTGATACATATTGCTTCCGCTATACTTCTTATGCTTCCGCAATTTAACTACTGTTAGTACAACGTCCAAAAGTTTTAAATTGGACCTCACTGCGGACCTACGATCTTGGAAGTTATCGAATTTTCCGGGAAGTAGCGTGCCAACTTCGGGTATTCCGACGATTTTCTCGGTATCTGGAATTGGGGCGTTACAGAGCAAGAAGAAGAAGAAAAATTGTCAAACAAACCCTAGACTCTCTTTTGTGCTGGAGAAATGGAATGAGGAAGATGGGTTCCCCTTATATAAGCAAATGGAAATGGGTCCCACAACTAAAGACATTCAAGGACTGAAATCTTAGCTTTCGGGGCTTCTAATGAATTCGACGAAGAAGGAAGAAATGATCGCCGAAATATCTAGTTTCCAAAAAGTATATGTTTCACGGGTTTCGAGAATATCAAGTTTTGGGTACAGATTTAGTGACAATGACTGTTTTGCCCTCAAGGCTATGAAATCGGGTTTCGGGGTCTTGAACGGGGATGAGATCAACATGAAAGTTGTAGGGACTAACAATACAAATAAAATGGGATTAAAACAATGAATGCAAAAATCTCCGATAAATCCTCAAGCACATACAAAGTCATAAAAAGGAACCCCCCAAAGGGCCCCACTATCACAAAGCAATTAAAATTCCCCAAAACTATATCAAAAGCTATTCCAAGCCCAACCTAACCAAAATCCACTAAACACACTTAGGACTAAAACATGACTTAATTAACACAAATCGGGTTCACTCGGGTCAGGGTCTTACACCAAGAGCATACAAAATGGTTCAATGCCTTTCTTGAGTCGATTGAACCATAAAAAAAAAAGGCCTCATGAGTTTCCAAAAAAGGAAAAACCAAACCATCCAACCTCATGAACCAAATTAAGCCAAAAGTCTTGAAATTGACAAAACCAAACTCTAGTCCCCTAACTTACTACATATAGCTTGTTAGGTCAGAAGGCCAAAACAAAAAAAGAATCAAATTCTGACCCCCTAGCTCGCCACATACATCTTGTTAGGTCACAAGGTCAAAACCAAATCTGACCCCCCAATTTGCCACATAGAGCTTGTTGGGTCACAAGGTCAAAATCAAAAATCAAACCCCAACCCCCTAACCTGCGACATACAACTTGTTAGGTCACAAGGTCAAAAAACCAAAAAAACCTTTTGACCGCCTAATGCGCCACATACAGCCCTTAGGTTCACAAAGTCAAAAGGAAAACCCAAAATCCAAAATCCAAATCCAACTCTCTCATGTCATTTTCAAAACTTTGCCTTGAGATGGTACGTGATCCCTCTCACTACAATAAAATCCCCTTAGAAACTCAAAAGGCTATTAAGAAAGAAATGCTCAAAGACTTTTGGTCAAATCAAAATCACTCCTTCAAGTTTCTCTTTGAGACACATCGACTCCAAAAGCTACTCGTCGCTGTACCTCGAGGGGGCATTTGTTGACACCAAAAATGTCACTTTGTCTCTTCAACATCAAGAAGTTGCATCCTACTACAAAACAGGCAATGCTACTTAACGCATCAGATCTTGTCAAAATCAAACAAAAACTACAAGATCCTTCAAGACAGCCAAAAGAGGGGTTCACATGAAGTTTCGGGCTATTCCAACATCATTTGGCCCAACTTCACTCCTCCGACAGGTGAACAGGCGCTTCTGGCAGAGACGGCATCGAAGACATCAAAACTTCGATCAAAGCCTACGGATGATCTCAAAATACCTCCAAAAGGCTCCATGCCAAATTTCAAGTCAAACCAACAACATTTGACCCTCCATCAACCCTCGAGCAGTAAAACCAAGCCTCTCAGCGGCGAAAACTATCAAGGCCATCACTCATCAAACAGAGCACGTGGGTGGCTTCAACATGTTTCTAAAGGGCTGCACGTCAAATTTCAGGTCATTCCGACAACGTTTGACTCACTTTGACGCTCCGAAATAAAATCAAGGCTACCGACGGCAGAGCACCCCGAGACCATGACATCCGAAATGGAGCCAACGGATCGTCTCAAAATGACTCAAATAGGCTCCCTGTCAAATTTCAAGTCGATCGGACATCAGTTGACCATACATCAAAGCGCGACAGCTACCTCGCGGCAAAATCAAGCCTACTGCGACGGGACCCCAAACGACTTCAAAACTCAAACAAAAGCCCATGGTTGGTCCTATCTACTGCTCAGGAGGCTTCACCTCAAATTTCAGGTCATTCTGACATCGTTTGACCTAGTTTCAACTCTTGACGGAAAATCGGCTACAAAGTCTTCGGCTTTTCCAAAAATAGGAAACTCTGTGCTCCGATTTGCACGGCTTCTTGTCAGGTTTTCTTCAGGAGAATCAAGCCAGTAAATGAATAGAAATGCCAAGAAAAATACAGGAGAAAAAAACATGAAAAAAGACCGAAAAACGGCAACCGGAAGGGGAACAATCCCCATGGTCGCCGGATTTGTTGTCGGTGGCCCGTTTTCCGCCCTTTCCACGTTTTGGAAGTTCCAGCCCTTGTGGTTTTTTGAAAATCTGATTTTTTGTGCTCGAAATCGACTGATCTTCGTCAACATCTCGGATCCGCCGTCAAGAGCATGAAATCATCATTGATCGCTCCAAGATTGCTAACCGGTTGACCAAGAAAGTATGCTTTTTGTCCGACCGATCGAAAAATCGACAAGACAGATGTCACCGGCCCACTGATACCAAACAATACCTGAAGTTGCATCGCCATCCGACATCAAATAACATGTGAATCCCTCGACGATTATCACAAGAAGAATTCCAAAAGACGCGGCACGGCCCGCGACTCTTCAAATGCCCTGGTGACCACTTCATGCAGTTAATTGACCCATTTTATGACAACTTAATGCGGTCATTAACCCATTATTTTGGACGGCCCAATAAAAATCAAGCAAATAGGAGTTACAAATCCAAGTAATCATGGCATTAAAACCATGAAACTCCACTCATCATGGAGATTAAGAGCTATTAAATGCTCATCATTCTCCACCGGCCAATCACAAGCCAAGAAAAAGGAGTTACAAATCAAAGAATTAAAACTTGTAACTCCTCTCATCATGGAGCATCAATGCCATCAATGCTCATAAACCCACCTTATGGCCACCAAAAGCCTATAAAAAGGGGGTCATTCCAAGAAGAAAAGGTACACACAAAGAAAGTCCAGAAAATCCAGAAAAATTCAAGAAAAATCCCGAAGAATTCTTGAAGAAATCCTACTACTCTGCTGCAAAAACACCACAAGGTGATAGAAGTCCCTTGGGGGGCCAACCCCCCCCCCCCCCAAGGTCTCCTCTCTCCTTCTATTCAACATGGCTTAAAAGCGGCTCTTCAGCCAGTTTACTCGGTTTTTCATTGGATATAGGACCTCTCTTTGGTCTTTATCCTCTAAAAAACTGAGGTCCAAGCCAAGTCAAAGAATCAAAGCATCAAGCGTTCTCATCTGAAGGACGATGACGAAGTCCATACATGACTTGCGACCGTCGATCTGAACGAGTCCCCACAATCTCCTGAGAAGTCAAATACCTTTTCTTACTTTTCTTTGTATTTTGTATTATTTGTAAAGAGACAAAAAATCACATTTCTTGTCTTTCTTCATTGATAAGATTTGTAAATCGCCTTTCACGGCATAAATCACCTTCTACGGCACAAAACCGCCTTCTACGGCAAACAAAATGAAAATGCATTTCACGGCATTTAAAAAATTGTGTCTCTTTCTTAAAATATATGTGCAATGGAAAGTTAGAAAGAAGAATTGATTTCCTTTTTGCTTGTGAAGGTGAATCTTCGGATCACCACTTCAAATTCCAAGTAGAATCGAAAATCTGGCATACCCGTTCAAAAATGTTGATGACTCGCTTTTCCTCCTCCGCCATACTCCCGGCAACCCTAGGGGTGGGAAGGAGAGGACGAAAGGTCGGAGCCCCCATCACCCCGGTCCCCTAACTTGCCACATACAGCTTGTTAGGTCACAAGGCCAAAATAAAAAACCAAATCCTGACCCCCTAACTTGCTATATACAGTTGGTTAGGTCACAAGGTCAAAAACCAAAAAACCCTTCTTGACCGCCTAATGTGCCACATAAATCCCTTAGGTTCACAATGTCAAAAAGAAAAACTCAAATCCAAATTCCTCATGTCATTTTCAAAACTTTGCCTTGAGATGGTACGTAATCCCTTTCACTACCATAAAATCCCATTGGAAACTCAAAAGGCCACCCTACCAAAAAGAAAACTGCTAAAAAACTCTTGGTCAAATCAAAAGCTCCCCTTCAAACTTCTCTTCGAAGCACATCGACTTCAAAAGTTATGCAACTCGTCGCTGTACATCGAGGGGGCATTTATTGACACAAAAAATGTCACTTTGCCTCTTCGACATCGAAAGCTACATGAAGCCGCATCCTATTACAAACAGGCAATGCCACTAGAAGGCTTTACATCAAGTTTCAGGCCATTCCGACATCATTTGACCCAAAAGGTAAACAGCCGCAGCAAAGTTAGCTCTCCCGGCGACAACAGTGTCAAAGACATCAAAACTTTAATTAGAGCCTATGGATGGTCCCAAAATACCTCCAAAAAGGCTCCGTGTCAAATTTCAAGTCAAATCGATAATGTTTGACCTTCCATCAACCCTCGAGCAGTAAAATCAAGCATCTCGGCGGTGAGAACCACCGAGACCATTACTCATCAAACAGAGCACATGAGTGGCTTCAACATGCTTCCAAATGGCTACGTATCAAATTTTAGGTCATTCCGACATTGTTTGACTTATTTTTGACTTTTGACGGAAAATTAGCGACATAGTCTTCGACCTTTTCAAAAAATAAGAAACTTTGTGCTTCGATTTGCACGACTTCTCGTTAGGTTTTCTTCAGGAGAATCAAGCCAATAAATGAGGAAAAATGTCAAGAAACATACAGGAGAAAAAAAAGAATCAGAAAAGATCGAAAAACGGCTACCAAAAAGGGCAAAAGTCCCAAGGCGACCTGGAAATCCGAGTCGCCGGATTTCTGTCGAAAGGGCCATTTACGACCCTTTTCGCTTTTCGAGATTCTCGGCCCTTGTGGTTTTCTAAAAATCTGATTTTTGGTGTTCGAAATTAGCTGATCGTCACCAACATCTCGGATCTACCATCAAGAGCATGTGATCATCATCGCACGCTTCAAAATCGTTAAACCGGCCAACCAAGAAAGTACACTTTCTGTCTGATCGATCGAGAAATTGACAGGACAGATGTTACTGGTTCACTGATATCAATCAGTGTCTCAAGTTGCATCGTCATCTGACATCAAACAACATGTGGATCCCTCAGTGATCATCGCAAGAAGAATTCCAAAAGACGTGGTACGGCTCGCGACTCTTCGAGCGCCCTGGCAACCATTTAATGCAGTTAAATGACCTGTTTTATGACAAGTTAATGTAGTCATTAACTCATTATTTTGGACGGCCCAATCAGAATCAAGGAAAAAAGGAGTTATAAGTCCAAACAATCATGACAATATATCATGAAACTCCTCTCATCATAGAGTTTAAAGGCGATTAAATGCCCATCATTCTCCATCGGCCAATCAAAAGCTAAGAAAAATGAGTTACAAAATCATGAAATAAAAACTTGTAATTCCTCCCATCATGAAACATTAATGCCATCAATGCTCATAAACTCATCCCATGGCTACCAAAAGCCTATAAAAGGAGGGTCATTTCAAGAAGAACAGATCCAGAGGGAGAGAAATCTAAGAAGAAAAATCTCCAAAGTTTAGACACTGCGCAAAGAAGCTCTGCTACTTTGAAGAAACTCTGCTGCAACAAACACTACAAGGTGATTGAAGTCCCTTGGGGGGCCACCCCCCAACGCCCTATCTTTCTATCTGATATGGCCTAGACGTGGCTTTTCAGCCCGTCTACTCAGTTTTTTTTTATATAGGACATCCCCTTGGTCTTTATCCTCTAAAAATCTGAAGTCTAAGCCAAGCTAAGAGAATCAAAGCATCATATGTTTTCATCTGAAGGACGATGGTGAAGTCCATACATGACTTGTGACTGTCGATCTGAACGAGTCCCCGCAATTTCCTGAGAAGTCAGAATTCTTTTTCTTACTTTTCTATTGTATTTTGTATTTTTTCTAAAGAGACAAAAAAATCACAATTCTTGTCTTTCATTATTGATGAGATTTGTACATCGCCTTTCGCTACAAGTATCGCCTTTTACGGCAAAACCGCCTTTCATGACAAAAAAAAAGAAAAATCACCTCTTACGACATTCAAAAACCTTGTCTCTTTTTTTAAATATATGTGCAATGGAAAGTTAGGAAAAAAGTTGATTTTCTTTTCTACTCGTGAAGGTGAATCTCCGGATCATCATTTCTAAATTCCAAGTAGAATAGAAAATATGACATATATGTACAAAAATGTTGATGGCGCTTTTTTCCCTCCGCCGGCCTCCCGGTAGCCCCGGGACGAAAGAGAAAAAAGCCGGGTCCATCAGAGACAGAAGTGTGATGCCAATAGAACTCCCCTAAGTAATATGTTTTAAACCATGCACATGCTCAAGGCATGGCCACTTTATTATTTTTCAAGCACTGAAGTTCATTATAGTTAAAATAAATGTAAGTAAGAAAGTTCCTGTTGATATATAAATTTGTATTTCTGTTTCATTACCTTTGAAATGTTTTTTTAATGGTTTATGTTCGACCTATCTTCATTATAGTTAAAAGGGACATTTACTAAAAAAAAATCCCACTAAATATAGTAACCACAACTGAAGACCCCGAATTTTTATAATATCCGCAGAGGTCCTCTCGCCTAAATCACCACTTTTCATCCCGTTTTACACTTGTTTTATTGATGTTAACAAAACCCTAAAACATGAAATAGGCAATTGACGGGAAAAGGTAGGAAATAAAGAGAAAAGGAAGAAAACGTCGAGGAGCCTCATTCTTCTGCAATCACCATCAAAACTTATGATTTTTCAAGTGCATTCAATGAACCCAAATCTCTATTCTCTCTATGAAGCCCGAATTATCTTCTCATGTACGATCATCTTCTCAATTCATCTCCCCATTTTCATCTTCTCCATTCAACACCAGATTTTCTCACATATTTTCACCATCTCCATCCACATCTTTCCTTTTTGTCCTTATCAGCACTTAAACTTTGATTGTGTGTTGTTTTGTGTAATGGGTATTTCTTAGTTTCACTTTCTGATTTGGCATTTTGGGTGGTTTTGATTTTTTTCCTATTCAACTATTCTAATGGGTTGGTAGTGTTTAATCTTGAAATAGATAAATATGTTTTATGGCTTTTATCTTGTTTTAATGGTGGATGTGTGTGTGGGGTCGTTTTGTAATCACGGATTTAGGTGGGGCCATTCCCCGTTTTCGGTTTACCCTTGGTCTCGGTACCACCCAAGGTCGGCTGCAGCGCCATCTCGGAAAAATCATGGAACGAGTCTCGGTGGCTACGTCACGAGTTTCAACCTCGGTCTCAGCCTCTAGCCCGATCTCGGCCCCTGTCACTCAGCCATAAATGCACTGCCGTGACGGGAACGGCGAGCTGACAAACAGAGTGGGCGCTGGACCTAGATAAGGGGCACGCCTTATCTAGGGGTCGTGTCCGTAGGTATGGGATGATGGTCCGATGGGACATTCCCTTTTCACATACCCCCACTCAGGAGATACGAGTACACACCGATAGGACCTATGTCCTTTCATGGGGACAGTCACATGATGACTCTCACGTCTATATATTGCATAGAGGAAAGCCATATGAAGTACGCAATATCATCCCTCCCAGACTCCTTCTTCTCCTTTCTCTCTCAGTTCCCACACTGACTTGAGCATCGGAGTGCCTTTGGCTACCTACGGCCAGGGGCTCTGACTCCTGTTTTCCTCTTTTCAGGTCCTCGGAGGCTCGGTCCTTTCCCTCATCTTCCCCGAATCATCATATCAAGAGCTTAACTCTCGCCTAACCAAGTCCGTAATTTTTAGGCACTTACAGTTGGCGCCATCTGTGGGAACAGGATCTGTGCCAAAACCTCTACGAGAGCCATGCCTCCAAAGACCAGATACGGTGGCGGAGGGACGTCGAAGTCCCGGAAAGCATCGTCCTTCCCGCTGCCGGAACAATCTTCATTTCCACCGTTGTTGCAACCGCAGCCATCCCAGCCGGTGCTTTAGGAACCAACCCCTGGCCTCCGTTCTGCCCTTCTTCCTCCTCCGGGACCGACGGAAGTTCCTCCTGTCAGGCAGGAGCCACCATGGATCCCGCGCCAGAGGAGGTCCGGGGGAAAGTCCGGTGCCGCATACGTGGAGGGCATCGTCCAGTCGGACTCTTCGTCTCGGCCCACGACTACACGCCTCCGTCATGATAACCGTCGTGAGGTTCCTCTTCACCCTGGTGATCGGCCACACAGGGGTCCGCGGTAAAACGCGTCCACGTCGAATCTTCGACGACGAGGCAAGACCCCTGTCAGGACGAGATCCCATCAGTCCCACCGTCACACTCACGACAACGGCCGGTCTTTTCACCAAACCCATGGAGTAAGAAATGACGACCCCCTGCTCAAAGAGTTCGACGCCCAGAATCAGGTCCTCCAAGAGAAAGAAGAGTTGATTCGTCGTCTCCAGGGACAGCTAAAGGCAAATGAGAAGAGACCTCGTGCTACGCCCCTCAAGCGACAGCCGAACCATCATGGCAACCGAGATCTGAGGCAGGTCCTCGACGACAGAAGGAGATATCGCTGTGAGGAGGAAGGCTCGAGCAGCAGTCATCTGCCTAGTGACCTCGGGGGGATCGCGTCGTGATCCAAAGTCCCGGAGACCAGAGAACTCGACAGGCCTCAAAGTATTGCTGGACCACTACGTCAAGCAGGAAGTCCAGGCCCGTCTGGCCGAGATTGGGTTCGCCCGAGACCAAACGGAAGACCACGAAGAAGACGATCAGGGCATGTCCCCCTTCTCGCAGGAGATAAAAGATTTCTCTCTCCCAGAGAGATTAAGCGTCCCGAGGTTCGTTCTTTATGACGGGACCTCGGACCCAGAAGCGCACCTACGACATTTCACCCAGCGGATGTCGGTTTGGGGGGACGTCAGCCCCCTGAACTATAGGGTCTTCTCGTCCAATCTGGGCGACCTCCCGCTCCGATGATTCTGAGCGCTCCCCCCTGGGTCGGTCTCTAACTGGTGACAGCTCCGGAGCTCCTTCGTCGGGAAGTTTCAAGCACACCGCGTCATCCCGATGACATGCGGCAACCTCATGACCATTCGGATGAAGGACGGTGAAAGTATCACTGCCTTCGCCAGGAGATTCTGGACGATTTACAGCCAGATCACCGACGCCAACGATGAGGTCGCTATCATGTGCTTCCGACAGGGTTTACTCCCAGGGAACGAACTTCGAAAGGATTTAGTCCGAACCCCCGTGACCACAATGAAGGCACTAATGGCAAGGGTAAATCAGTACATCGAACAGGAAGAGGACGAAGCACACGGCAAAGAGCGGTTCGGACTCCCGCAGAAAGACCAAGCCTCCAAGAGGGAAGGAACGCTCTCCAGACCGAGGTCGGATAAAAGAAGAACCGCCAGTTCTTATTCGATTGCCTCGAGCAGCGGCAAGAGACCAAAACTCCAGCCTCCCAAGCTTGCTGGCGATCCTTACAGAGCCATCAATGTTGTCTTCAAATAGCCTATCCACAGAATTCTGAATAAAATTAAGGCGGAACCATACTTCCAGTGGCCACAGCCGATGAAGGGCGATCCATCCATCCGAGACCGAAGCAAGAACTGCTCTTACCACAAGCAGCACGGGCACATGACCGAGGACTGCGTAGCTCTGAAGTACCACCTCGAGAGGCTCGTCAAAGATGGGCACCTCCAGGAATACGTCAAGGAAGGGGAGAGGATCAACCGAGCCCAGCAGCATCCCCCGACCAGTGATGACCCAGACAGCGACGAACCAGCAGGTATCATCAATGTCATCCACCTGGCTCCCGCTCCAAGCAAGGAAAGTGCCCAAGCTCGGTCAGAGGCCAGGAGGGTTGCTCATGGCAAACAGGTGATGTCGACAGAATTGGAGAGTGCTCCGAAAAGAGTTAAGAAGGACAAGCCCAAGATCTGGTTCTCGGACGAGGACCTGAGAGGGGTCCAGCTTCCCCACAATGACGCCCTCATCCTCACCCTGCGGCTCAACAACTATACTACGAAGCGCGTCCTTGTAGATCCAGGAAGCTCATCCGAGATCATCTATTTTAGTTGTTTCAAGCAGCTCAGCTTGACCGAGTCCGACCTGCAAGAAGCCCACGTCCCTTTAGTGGGGTTCAGCGCCAAGCCAGTATACCCCAAGGGAAGGATTTCGCTGGAAGTCCGGATAGGGGGCGCCACGAAGATGGCAGACTTTATGGTGGTGGACACACCATCTCCCTACAATGTGATAATGGGGCGAAGCTGGCTGCATGCCATGGAGGCAGTACCCTCCACCCTTCATCAAAAACTCAAGTTTCCATTAGAGAAACCTGGTGGGGTGGTCGAGATAGTGACCGTGTGGGGAAATCAACAGATGGCCAGAGAGTGCCTCATGGCTGTAACGCCTGGAGAGATGGAGCCGAAGTAAGTGCATATGGCCGAATTCAAGGCCAAGATTGAGGATATCGGGCGGACAGCAAGGCAGAAAAGCATAGAAGAACTCGTCGAGGTTAGAATCAATCCCGAAGACCCCGAGCGCTATTTCCTGCTGGGGAGCCAGCTTCCCGACCATGAGAGGGCCGAGCTGCTGGACTTCCTGCTGCAGAACAAGGATGTCTTCGCTTGGACTCCATATGAAATGACCGGGATCGACCCCGAGGTCATGTGCCATAAACTAAATGTGGATCCCGGACACAAGCCCATCGTGCAGAAAGCCCGCAGGACAGGGGTCCCTCAAACAGAGGCCGTGATCGAGGAGGTGGATAAACTTCTCGAAGCTGGGGCAATCCGCGAGGTGCACTACCCAAAGTGGCTAGCCAACACAGTGGTAGTAAAAAAGAAGAGCGGCAAGTGGAGGGTCTGCGTGGACTTCACCGACCTCAACAAAGCATGCCCCAAGGACAGCTTCCCCCTACCCAAGATCGACCAGATCATCGACGCTACATCGGGATAGGATGAGCTTCCTCAATGCTTACCGAGGCTACCACCAGATCCCGATGCACAGACCAGATGAGGAAAAAACTGCATTCATAACACCTCGAGGCATCTACTGTTACAAGGTGGTGCCCTTTGGGTTGAAAAATGCCGGTGCAACATATCAGAGGCTGGTCACGAAGATGTTTCAGAATCAGCTCGGGAGAACGATGGAAGTCTACATTGATGACATGGTGGTTAAATCCAAGAAGTCGCAGGACCATCTGGCAGACCTGCGCCAGACATTCGCCGTCCTCAGGAAGTTCCAGCTCAAACTAAATGCTTCAAAGTGTGCGTTTGGCGTCGGCTCTGGCAAGTTCCTGGGAAGCCTGGTGACCCGGAGAGGGATTGAAGCTAATCCAGAGCAGATTGCAGCTATCCAGGCTATCCAGAGCCCGACCTCGGCCAAATAAGTCCAAAGACTCACAGGGATGGCTGCTGCACTAAATCGCTTCATCAGTCGAGCTTCGGACAAGTGTCGCCCTTTCTTTCAGCTCTTGAAGAAGAATTCCAAGTTTCAATGGACCCCTGAATGCGACTCGGCACTGGAAAAACTCAAGGAGTGCCTCTCTTCACCACCACTATTGTCCACTCCGTCACAAGGCGATCTTCTCTATCTCTACCTCGCAATCTCGGACCATGCAGTGAGCTCGGTGTTAGTTCGAGAGAACGACAAGCAGCAACACCCGATCTATTACACCAGCAAAACCCTGCTCGACGCCGAGACCAGGTATCTGCCACTCGAAAAGCTAGCATTGGCACTCATCAGCGCCTCTCGCAAGCTCTCCCATTACTTCCAGACACACACGGTGATGGTCGTCACGGAACTCCCACTCAAATCCCTTTTCCAAAAGGCGGACTTTTCTGGCCGAATCTCCAAGTGGGCCGTCGAACTGGGGCAATTCGATATCCGATATCAACCCAGAACGGCGATCAAAGCACAGGTCCTAGTAGATTTCATCGTCGAATTCACCTCTCCTAGTTTGGCACCGACCTCGCTCGATACCAAACTGGGGGACTCCAAGGGCAATGACAGACTGAAACCGAGGTCGTGGAAGACCAGTCCTGGATAAAATTCCTTGAGTCAGCTTGGAAAGTCTTCGTCGACGGATCTTCAACATCCAGGAGAGCTGGCGCCGGCGTAGTCCTCCAATTCCCAGAAGGACTAGTCATAGAACAAGCACTGACCCTTGACTTCAAAGCATCAAACAATGAAGCGGAGTACGAAGCACTGATCGCGGGTCTCGGTAGTGCAAGGATACTGGGGGCACGTCGGCTGGTAGTCTTCAGCGACTCCCAGTTGGTGACGAACCAGCTGAGCGGAGATTATCAAGCCTGAGATGAAAGAATGGCGGCCTACCTGGCCCACACCAGACAACTCCTCTCCCAGTTCGAAAAAGCTGAAGTCAGACAAGTCGGTAGGGAATCCAACTGCCATGCAGACGCCCTGACCAACTTGGTCTCGGCCATAGAAGCAGGGAAAAGGAGGACAGTCGATGTAGGGACATTAAAAAGACCGAGCATAGAACTCCTTCCAGTTCGGCAAGTCTTGTGTACTGATCTCGGCCCGAGCTGGATGGACCCGATCATGACATTCCTAAAAGAAGATAAACTCCCCGAAGACAAGAATGAGGCTCACAAGGTCAGGATCAAAGCGGCTCACTTTTGGCTATCCCAGATGAAAAGCTCTACAGAAAATCCTACTCAGGGCCATATCTCCAATGCGTTCACCCAAGCAAGGTGGAAGACTTCCTCTTTGAAATTCACGAAGGTATCTGTGGAAGCCACATCGGAGGAAGGTCACTGGCGTACAAAGCTATTAGCCAGGGCTATTGGTGGCCCTACATGCAGAAAGATGCCCAGCTCTACGCCAGAAAGTTCAAAAAATGCCAGAAGTTCTCCCACTCCCTGCATCAGCCAGCCCGGGACCTGAGTCCTCTCTCCAGTCCGTGGCTCTTCGCTCAGTGGGGGCTGGACATCGTGGGACCTCTCTACCGAACACCAGGAAACAAAAGGTGGTTGATGGTGGGCACCGATTACTTCACAAAATGGATAGAGGCAGAGGCCTTATCCTCCATCACCGAGCACGACACGAAGAATTTTGTGTGGAAGAACAGCGTCACAAGGTTCGGGATCCCCAGGGCCCTGGTCTCGGACAACGGGACCCAATTCGATTCAAACTTCTTCAAAAACTTCTGCCAAGAGCTCGGTATCAGGAACCTCTATGCAACCCCGGCTTATCCACAGAGCAACGGGCAAGCAGAGATCTCAAACAAAGTGGTCCTGGACGGACTCAAAAAAAGACTCGATAAGGCTAAAGGCAGGTGGGTAGAAGAGTTGCCAAGTGTCCTTTGGGCGTACAGGACCACCCCCAGGCGATCCACTTCGACAACCCCTTTTTCATTGGCCTATGGGATGGAAGTTGTAATCCCTCTCGAGGTCGGCCTCCCGACCTTAAGGACGAATCTCTTCAATCAGGGGCAGAATGGGGTAAACCTCGCCAGAGAGCTCGACCTGACCGAGGAACGAAGGGAGGCGGCATCCGTGCGTCTGGCCTCTTATCAACAGCAACTATCCACAGGATACAATCAGAAGGTCAAAGAGAGAAGATTCTCAGTTGGAGAACTGGTCTTAAAAAGAGCGCTTCCAGCAGATAAAGATCCTAACGAAGGCAAACTCGCACCAAACTGGCTCAGCCCCTTCAAGGTGGTCTCGGTCTCAGGGAGGTCGGCCTACAGACTGGGGGGGATGGACGGCAAAGAATTGCCACAACCATGGAATGCTACGTACCTCAAGAAGTATTACTTCTAGTTGTACTCAAAATGACAAATCAATAAAGAATGATCTTTTGGAAGAAATCTGCCTTATGTCTTGTGAGTTATGAGCAAGGCTCCGCCCCTCGCACCAGCCTCTTTGAGTTCAATCACAGGACCAACTCCCCAAGGCTCCGGCCCTCGCGCCAGCCTCCTCGAGTTCGGTCACAGGACCAACTCCCCAAGGCTCCGGCCCTTGCGCCAGCCTCCTTGAGTTCAGTCACAGGACCAGCTCCCCAGGCTCCGGCCCTCGCGCCATCCTCCTTGAGTTCGGTTACAGGACTAGCTCCCAAGGCTCCGGCCTTCGCGCCAACCTCCTTGAGACCGGCCACAGGGCCAGGACCTAGCCCTTCACGGCAGTCTCAGTCAATAGGTCATCCCCTTGGACATAAACGGGGATAACTATCTAAGGTCGCGGGATTCGGCCTGCCCATGAGTTTGGTCCAGACCCCTCAGGTCACCAAAGATAAGGGCACGACCCCGGCTCTCCAGCAACAGGGCCGCACCTCGGCGTGTGAGTCCAAAGCTAACTACAGTTTCTCCCTAAGGTCCTTCCCTCAGGAGCATGTCATTAAAGCCCAGCCTTCGGTCAAGGGGCAGCATGACCGGCCACCGAACTCGCCAACTTAGGCTACTTGGGAAATTCAAAAACGATAAGGGTTCGTCCGGTCTCTCGAGACTGGAAAGTCGGCTCAAGCTCGATCTCTTTACCGACCTCAGCCACTTGCGAGTTTTGGTCATAATTTTGCATCAGAGCATCCACACACCGTTGCAAAAGAAAAGACAAGGAGAAGAAGAAATGAGAGAGACAACAGAATCGAAGGAAACTGTTCTTTTTTTTTTTTCATTAATCAAAGGAAGTAATTACAAGGCTTTGTACATTTCAAAAAGAAAAATTACATTGAAGAAATCTTTGGCTCTAAAGGAAAAAGGGGACTAATTCCTAGAAGTCTATTTCTTGGGCGCCGCATCTTTATTCTTCGGCTCCAAAGGAGCAGACGAGGCAGGGGCTCCAAAAGCCTCGGATGGAGGAGCCATATGGGGAGCCTGGGCCATTTCGACCTCGGCGGGGATCGGAGCCGGAGGAGGTGCGCCTGGGACTTCGGTAGGGGCCTCAGGAGGGTTGGAGCCAGGCTCTGACTCTGAGCTCGGTACTGCAGGCTGGAATTGAGGAAGGTTCGCATATATGGGGTCATCCTAGGCAACCCCATACACGCGAAGGGCCTCTCTGCACCCCATTTCGAACAGCACCGGACTCAGATTCGTGATTTGAGCCACGTACTCCTCCGATGCCCAGTCCACCCCCTCTTGGTAAGCTTTCGCAACTTGTGTTCGCAGGGTGGACTCGACATCGGCCCGCTCCTTCTGGGAGGTCTCGAGCTCGGCCTTCTTCTCTGCCAATTCAATTTGCATCTTGGCGAGCTCGGCCTCCAGTTGGCTCGCCCTCCTCGCCTTGTCATCAACAACGCCCTTTAAGTTTTTATTCTCGCCCCGCAACTTAATGATCTCGGTCTTCGCCGACTGCTGTTCCGTTGCATATTGGGCGATCTTCTTCTCCAACTTCTTTATTTCCGCCGCGCTGGCCTCCAGCGCATCCCCCATTTTCTTCTTCTCCTTCTCCAGCTCGATGACCTGAGCAGCTGTTTCCGCCCGCCTCGCCATTATTATTTGGAGCCTCTGTACGTTCTGCAAAAAGATAAAAAGAGCAGGGGAGTCAAATCAGACAACCAAGGAGTAGAAATTCAAAGACAGGTGTAGGAAAATCACCTCAAGCGACGCCCTCATCGTCGCATGGAGAAGGCCCATCGTCCCGGACTTCTTATGCTTCTCCATATCCGCGGGGAGGGCACATCCCCGGGCAAGGGCCACGACCGACTCCCAGCTGGACCCCAGCCGATCCTCCATTGTCATGGGCTCGTTGGGGTTGAGGTCGAAGTTGGGCCTCCAGGGCGCCGGCTTGTGAGGCCGGGCCTGCAGGTCCGTTTCCTGGAGCCTCTCGTCCTCGCCCCCCAAGCGAGGCCTCTTCTCGGGAGGGGGTCCCTCGCCCTCCTTTCCGGCCTCTGCGGTCCGAGGCCGGGTCTCCTTTGGCACCACAGGCGACAGAGCCTCCTTCTCGGCCTCCACCACCCGCGGCCTGCTATCCTTGAGCGGACGAGGCTCCTGGGGCAGCCGGATGTCCCTGGAGGCCTCCTCCGACCTCCCCCTCTTGGCTTTGGCGGAGGAGGCCCCTGCTGCTCTCGACGCTGTTCCCGACGAGCCGGAGGAAGCACTAGTTGCGGAGCCCGGGGCAGCGCCTGGCCCGCTGGGGGCACGCTTGGAGGCAATAGGGGCTCGGCCCCCGAGGATCATAGCCCCCAGATTCGTCAAAGTAGGGTGCTGTCCGTCCATCTCCTCCTCTTCTTGATCTCGGGTAGGGGGGCTGTCGGCGATGATGATCGGGTCTTGGGACTCCGTAGCTTGGCCGCTGGTCTCGGCAAGCGCAAGTATGATTTCCCCTATCGGCTGGAGGGGGATTTCGGTAGTCTTCTTGGTGTAAGACTGGTACCGCGGCTTGTACCCGAGCAGAGAAAAAGCAGCCCGATCGTGGTGACCGTGGTAGCTGTAGACTTTCTCTAGCCACGCGTCGTTCCTCTTCCACTTATCGAAGCTGGCCTCTCTCCTCCTTCGCTGAATACCTGCGCAAAGAACAACAATGGGCATCAGCTCGGCATAACGACAAACAAAGACGAACACGAATAAGCCCAGAAGGACAGGTAGTTACTAGGAGGGGTCCCAGGTTTCCGTGGGACCTGGATTCTCCGCTCCACTTCGGTCTCGGTACCCTTGAACTCCCAGTTCCCCGAGACCACAATCCGTTCATCCCCGGCATATTTACTCGAATCTTCTAGGGCGTTCACCAAGGGCCGACGTCTGGCCTTCACTCGGAGGTAGTAAGAATCCTCGCCCCCTGCAGCTTTACAGATGTCATAGACATCTTCTATGTCATGTACCCCGAGATCGATGTCGAGGATCCAATTTAGCTCCGCCACGCCCATTACAATCTTAAAACCATTTGGCATCAACTGGATGGGGTAGATGTGCCACGCATTGAGGCAAGACCGGAGGAGCGGATGGATGGGGAACCTGACCCCGCCTTCGCACACCGACAACAGGGGGAAAGGCATCCAGTTCTTGTACCGGGTAAGGCCATCAGGAAGGCCCCCGAGGTCGTCGGGTTTCACCAGGACGTCAGCCAGAATCCCAAAAGACGCCCTAAAAGCCTCCAGGGCTGCAGGACCCTCTAACCAGTGGCTATAAATCCCCATTTTTTAGAAGGCTAAGGAGCAAGTGAAAAGAAGCGAAAACTGGAAAAACTCTAAGGGACCAAAACCCTCTGAAAGCGAGGAGAAAAAGAGGCACAAAGAAGTAGCAGAGGAAGGAAATGGAACTCACAGAAAGAACGCCGGGGATTACTGAGGACGAAGAAGCAAAAGGCTAGGAAGAAAAAGTTCCCGAGATCAGTTGATTTGTTTTTCAGCAGGTCTGTGGCAGGACTTCGTCTTCAGCAGAGTTCTCCTTCTCTGACAATAGCTAGGGTAAGAGAGAAAGGGAAAGGGGCATTTCCATTTTATAGAGGGACGCCCCTCTTGATTACCTCACCACGCATCGCTTTGATCCCGGTAAACAGCCAGACGAAGGGGTCCACGTGGCAACGACGATCCATCTCTCACCACGCCTCTGGTACAACATTTATCACCTCGGGCATACGGTCCGACGCCCACGTGCCTATCTTCACGAAACAATCATGACGCCCTATTTATTGCCTAGGGCAGACGAAGGGGCACCATAATGAGGATCACATGCCCACAGGATACGATGGGACAGGGCCAGACCTTCCGATCAGAACTTAGCTCCCGACCTCAGGAAAAGCCAAAGAGGTCGAGAGCTAGGGGGCAATTGTGTGGGGTTGTTTTGTAATCACGGATTTAGGTGGGGCCATTCCCCGGTTTCGGTTTACCGTTGGTCTTGGTACCACCCAAGGTCGGCTGCAGCGCCATCTCGGAAAAATCATGGAACGAGTCTCGGTGGCTACGTCACGAGTTTCAACCTCGGTCTCAGCCTCTAGCCCGATCTCGGCCCCTGTCACTCAGCCATAAATGCACTGCCGTGACGGGAACGGCGAGCTGACAAACAGAGTGGGCGCTGGACCTAGATAAGGGGCACGCCTTATCTAGGGGTCGTGTCCGTAGGTATGGGATGATGGTCCGATGGGACATTCCCTTTTCACATACCCCCACTCAGGAGATACAAGTACACACCGATAGGACCTACGTCCTTTCATAGGGACAGTCCCATGATGACTTTCACGTCTATATATTGCATAGCGGAAAGCCATATGAAGTACGCAATATCATCCCTCCCAGACTCCTTCTTCTCCTTTCTCTCTCAGTTCCCACACTGACTTGAGCATCGGAGTGCCTTGGGCTACCTACGGCCAGGGGCTCTGACTCCTGTTTTCCTCTTTTCAGGTCCTCGGAGGCTTGGTCCTTTCCCTCATCTTCCCCGAATCATCATATCAAGAGCTTAACTCTCGCCTAACCAAGTCCGTAATTTTTAGGCACTTACAATGTGAAAATTGGAAGCGGTTCTTCAAGGTTTAGCATCTCATGTTTCGACGACGTGCACAACCTGTTTGATGGTTTGCTGCAATGAACCATGGCCCTACATTGTCGTGACCAGTAGATTATGTTTTAATGAAAGGCAAGGCTCATGCTCTATCACAATATTATAATATGACATTATTTTATCATGTGATAACGAAATCTTACAATATTAAAATTTAATGATATTATATTCTACAGGTATCCAAATATGGTTGGGGCTTTAATCCACATACCCATATATCTCTGCCCCACTTAGTCAACTTGATGCGGGATGAAACTTTAAATCATGATATTGAAGTCAATTTGCCTGTAAATCTGTTGCTAATTTGGTTGGATCAAGTGGCCGTAGAAAATCACCTCAAGGTAAGCGACATCGTTGCTTCTAGCCCTAAAGCAATTATAATTTTTTTTTAATCGTTCCTATTTATAACCTTGGATATTAGTGTTAAAACTTGGTACTCAAGAGTGGACTCGAGCCTCAGAAATGTGCAACCCAAGTTGGAAGTTCCCTATAAAATCCGAATTCACCATGCTATATGAAGGCAGTTGTGGGTCCAGTGGGGGGATCACAATGTGAAATAGTGCACCAGCAGCGTATGCATCCAAAATCCACGTCCACCAAAGCCGTTGATGGGCATGTAATACATTAGTGAGAAGGCGAAGCGGACTTGAAATCCACAAAGCCCGATTTGAGAGAACAAACGCCTTCTAAGAAGTCTCCTATTTTCCGTGTTTTCCATTTTGGAAAAAAAAAACAAACATTCAAAGCTCTGAAAACGAGAGACAGCTAGAGAGGATAGAGGAAAAAAAATAAAATGGTGAAAGGTCAGTGAGCTTTCTTGGAATGATTCGATCGAATTTTTTATTTTTCATCTTTTGATATGAACTTCTGCGATTTCTTATGTATTTTTTTCATTTTTCTTTTTTAAATATGAGAGAAGATGTGATCTTGTGATCGGAATCTTTGTTTTTGAAATTTGGAATTTTTTCGCTTTGAATATATATATATTAAATTTTCTGTTTTATTTTTAGTTATTTTGTGGTTTTAATGGAATCTTGTGCATATTTGTAGTAATCTTTGTGATTATAACATGGTTTAAATGATCATTATGTTGGCTTAGATTATTTTTAGTGTTTTGACGATTTTTTTTAGATTTTAGGAAGTTCTTGTTCCTTTTTCTTTTCCATGAGATGGAGATGTGCTTTTGTGATCGAAACTCGAAAGCCATGTCTGTGAAATTTCGGATTTTTTGAGGTAATTTCTTTTTCTTGTTTTTTTGGGTTATTTTGTGATTTTCTTGGAATATTCCCCATCTTCCTGGTAATCTTTTGCAAATATCATTTGATTTTGATGATTTTTGATTCCTTCAGTTATTTTGAGGTTTTTATCACATTTTTTTTTCTGTTATTTTATGATGATTCTTGTCTAAGGTTTGATCATTTTTGCAAATCTCTATGCATTTTATTCCTTTTTTTGTTTTGAATTAGTTGCTTCTGAGAATGGAATGTTGAAATATGGAGTGTTCTAGTGTTTAAATTTACCTTGTTTTGTTTTTTTTTTTCGATGAATCTTGTTATGATGATTCAGATATATCCCTTTGAAATTATAGATTATTTGTGTTGATTTTCTGTTTTATTTAGATTGTGTTAAGGAAGTGTTTGTACTAATTATAGATTATATATGATCCACATGTTCTTGATTAGAGGCGATTGGCTCTGTTTTTGTATTTCTGATTTTACAAGATTTCTAAATTTGGGTTTGGTTTTTGGTATTTTACAGACAAAATGAGATTTAAGAAGGGAGGTAAGATTGAGGTGTTGAAGAAGAGGGAGATGGCGTTGGGATGGTGTCCTGCAGAAATTGTATCTGGGAACGGTCATACTTACTATGTTCATTATGAAAGATCTACATGTGAAGATGGTCAACCGATCATAGAAAGAGCGCCCAGAAAGGCGATTCGGCCTTGCCCTCCTCTTGTTGGAGGCACAGAGAATTGGGTGCCTGGTGATGTTGTTGAGGTTTTTGATGATGACTCCTGGAAAACTGCAAAAATCTTGAAGGTGGTTCAAGCAGGGCTTTGCTTCTTTGTTAGACTCCTTGGATTCTCACGTGAATTCAGAGCTTATACATCCAATGTTAGGGTGTGTCAATCTTGGGTGGATAATCAATGGATCATAATTGGGAAGGTAATGTCCTCTGATACTATTTTCAGTTTCACTGCATTTATCTCTATAATCACTTTTATATTTATAACGTTTCTGAGTGCCTTGTATTGGAAGTACCTCTATCAATGT
The DNA here is from genome assembly GCA_038049695.1 of Cinnamomum chago. NCBI lineage: Eukaryota > Viridiplantae > Streptophyta > Magnoliopsida > Laurales > Lauraceae > Cinnamomum > Cinnamomum chago. The sequence goes on from CP142451.1 coordinate 67,650,565, forward strand.
ATAATAAGCTCTCAACTATTATTGTCTTAGATGTTTGGGCTAACATGAACTCTTAGTCTCTTACTCATGCTTAAGACAAAACGATTTCAATGTATTAGGTGCTTTATAAAAAATGGTGCTGGAGTGTTGTAAGTTGATATTTGAGAATTTGCTCAGTTCATTTGAATCAAGTTGATTGAATTGTAGTTTTTTGATTTTTGACAAAGTAGCTAAGGGCCGATTTGGATCTTTGCAAACTTAGTGCAAGTGACCTGGTTTCCCTGTAAATGAGAGTTCCTGTGCTTTTGATAACCTGAGTTTCCTGTAAGTGACAGTTGTTTTGGCTTTTGCCCTAGCCAATTTGTGGGTAAACAAAACTAAGCACTACTAGATTTACAAGTAATCTCAGTGCATGACTACTGAATTCTGAGGATCCAAACAGTGCCTGGACTTACGATTACTTCATATCTATATAAGCTTTGTTGTCCATCTAGGGTACTTACTAGTTTGCCACTCACAAGTTATAATTGAAGCTAAAAAGTGATCCCTTTGAGAATTAAAACTTATATGACTTTCCTGATTCATTTCACATATGCATGCAGGCCTCCACGGGTAGCGGAGATGAAAAATCTAACCAGCCATCTATGGGGAGGTGTTATGAGAAGCTAAACTACCAAAGACGGCTGCCTGATGTGCCAGCAAAAGTTCATCTTGGAGACGGCCATTTGGCTGACAAAAATGGCTTAGATTCCCAGGAGCTTCACAAGGTTTCCTCTACAAGCATGAAGAGAAAGTTGCAGTTATGCTCAACCCATATTGAAACACCCCTGGGAGCTTGCAAAAAAATTAGAGTCATTGAAAAGGATGATAGTCATCAGAGATGGGCTCCTGGGCATCCATCCCTATTCTTGGACAAGGTAGATGCTGTTGCTTTCCCAGAGAAAATGCTGGGTGATAACTGCATGCTTTCTTCCTTTAGCAACAGAATGTCTAGATCTTCTGATATGGGAATGGAGAGGGAAAACCCAAATGCTGATGAGAGATGTCTCATAGAAAGAAGCTTAGAATCCGATGATGCTTGCTCTGTTGCTAGTTGTAGTATTACTAACTCCAGTCCCTATGTATCACCTAATCGGTATATTAGATATCTGAGCCCAGATACTGGTAGTCATTTTGGTGACACTGAATCTTCTAGGGGAGAGGATTATGGGAGAAAAAGTTTCTTTCCTACAAAAGAAGAATTAGCAGCAGAAATCCATAGGTTAGAGTTGCATGCCTATTGTTCCACTATGGAGGCTTTATATGCTTCTGGGCCCTTGAGTTGGGAACAAGAAGCAATGATGACAAATCTTCGGCTTGAACTCCACATTTCAAACGATGAACATCTACTGGAGCTAAGGCATTTATTTTCTGCCAAACAAACCTTCCTATAGGTTACTTGGAATGCTACTACTAGATTTTATTAGAATTCTTTCCGGGAAGACTATGACTCATTTTCTTATATGTTCTCACTGAGTTGTAAGAATTAGAATGCACTGTTATGCCCTTGGGCTCTATTTTGGCTATTCAATATTGTTATGATCTAGACAGTAAATTACTGTTGAGTCTGAAATGTCTGTATCATAAACTCTTTCTAAGCAATGAAATATCCTTGATGGTTTTTGTGCGTATTATCATTGTGTTATTCTAGTAGTACTATTATATTTCTCTGGGAGTTGTTTTTTGGCATTCCCTGTTGATGATTTTGAAATATGTACTTATTCACTAAAGTGGGTCCTTCTAAGCAAGGTGCATGTTGATGAAAAATTTAATTGTGCCCAGAATATCAGTCTCACTTTCTGGTTCTTCGAAGGCCTTTTATGTAGAGAATCTAAGGATCAGTCTGTGCATTCTTTAATGTGAAAATGTACTATCACCCCCCCTACCATTTCCCATAAACAAGTAAATCATGCAATCCTTTGGAGATTTGTATAATGCTCCCACAAAAATATGGCTCACATATTTGCAACAGGCATTTTGTCTTGCATTCGTAAACATAAGGTTCACCAGTTGAGATGACAGAATTTACCTTTAAAGGTTGGGTATCATTAATGATAACGGCATTTTAACCTTAAATATATATTTTGATTGGTCAATAAATAAACTTTTTTATGTGGCCTAGTTGCAAATTCATTCTGTGCCGTAGTACAATTATTTATTTATTTATTTATTTTTTTAACCTGAAAGGGGCCTGCTTTCCTCTCTCTGCCTTAAAATTTCAGCCTCTCCTGGTCATTCCCAGTATGTTCTGTGTCATTCTGCCTGTTCAGGCATGTTTCTCCTTACTTTGGCCAAGTTATAGATTTTTTCAAAAGATATATTTTTCATGTTTTGACCCGCTTTTTAAGCCCTAAGTAAGGCACATAAGATCAAATGTGAGGGCTCAAAAGCGATAATAACAATTGTGCTTTAATAGTTCATATATGCGCATAACTGCCGGTTATTGATTGATCTTGTACTTAATTTATGTAATAGATGCATGGCGTTGGTACATTTGACATACAGAATCAGCTACTCGCATTGTAGTTTATGTTAAATGATATAAATATTTAAAGCTTTCTACTATTCAACCTTTTTCCTGATATATATTTTAATTTTTTCCCATCACTTCTTTTCCGGAATGAAATGCTGGTATGTCGGAGTGTACAGTTTCAGCTTTCAGGGCCAAACTGTAACATTGACCAAAATGAAATTGACAAGTATGATATGTAATGCCAGTGGCTGAAGGAACTATGTTTATTCTTTTGTCTTCTTCCTTTTCTCCTTTGTTTTACACCTTGCTGGGTTTTAGTAAACTTTACAGGATTACTTGATTTTTGAATGCATCGAGTTATGAGCGGCTCGCTTCTTCATGCTCTTTTGTTCTCGATGAATATTTCATGCTGAATCTACTTTTAAATAGTTGATTCTTCCATTTTATTTGGAAGTGTCAGGAAGTTTGATATTGAGGAAATTATTGATGCTTCCCCTGCATTTTCCAGGGCTAAAGTTGGAGGCTTGTACATCTTGCTTCCAAAAGCCTAAAGATGCTGGTGGATGTTGTCACCTTTTGCTCGCTGCAACCTGTGGCAATATTTGCATTCAATTCGTTGCAAGTAAGTGAAAGATATGACTATCAATCGGTATCATTGATATCTTTACTTCTACTTAAGGCCAGTTTTAGCCGCCAATGCATGCTATTTTTAATTTGGTAAAACCAGATTGTTCTGCCATCAGATTTCCTGATATGTAGATGCTTGAATGGTTTTATTTTATTTTATTATTATTTTGTTTCTGAAGATGCTTGGATGGTTTGATCATAAACCTTCTTGTCTTCTACTAAAGATCTGCATATTCATTAGTCATTACTAGATGGCTTGTATATTAGTCTCTATAAGTTGCATTGTGCTCATCATCGAGGCTGGCATTAAAGTTTTGTTGGTTCCTTTATGTTAATGCACCAGCCTTTTGGTTTAATATACCTTAAACTTTGGAAGCTTTAATGCAATGAAGCTTTTGCAGCTGCGGAATTGGTCACAAATATATATATATATATATATATATATATTTTGAACCTAGGAGGTCTTGGCTTTCTGGTTGTTTCTGGATTGCTGTTGTGTCGTCCTTGTTTTCTTTTACTTCATTAACTTTCATTTATCATTCCATTTTTTTTTTTTTAGGAGCTAGGGTTTGGAATCTAGGAAGAAAAGCTGTAACAATTTCTTATTTTCACTGGATGATTGCACCTAAAAATCTGCACATAGTTTTTTATTCTTTAACATGGAAACTAACGTAATTGAATACTTGAGGAAGTATGGAACTACAAAGAAGCTGAGAAGTAGAATAACTATTACACGTCTTGAATGGGAAATGCAAAACACAGAGATTCACAAACCAGTCCCTTAATATTGAGGCTCAACTATTTACTTAAGGTTAAATCATCTAGGTTGGTCTCTATATATTTTGAGTGTTGAAATCTGATTAAAATTCTTGTAATAAAAACATTGTTTAAGATGTGGAAACATGATACTGCTCCTTAGAATCTTATTCCTCTCATGAAGCATATGAACAATTTAAGCTCAATTGGATCATGTGCTCGGAATTTGGAGTAAATGATCCTTTATTTAGTATTCAAGGCTTTTGCTTCAGCTACTATCAAGGATGAAAATAGCGGTAGCGGCAGGCGTAGCGGCCCACCGCCAAACTGCTACGAAGCGGGCGATACGTAACGGCGTAGCGGTGTGATTTGAAACAAAAAAAATCTGAAAAAATTCCAGAAAATCCAGAAAATTGTAAAATGAAAGAAAATGTGGTTCTTTTGCAAAAGTAAGTAAGAAAATGGGGCGTAGCGGTGCCCTCAATATATGAGGTTCTGTATCGTTGTATAAATAGAAATAATAGTAATGATTAGTTTTTTCACATGTATTCATGTTTCTTTGTCATGCTAACTTAAAAAGTAATGGAAAGCTCATAAAAAAAAAAAACTAGAACATGAAATAAAGGCATAAGAATTAAGAAGACTTAAGAGTTAGGTCATTACTCATGAGTGAACATTGAATCATCAAATATCAATACTTCAACATTCAAGGTTCAAATTCAATCAAGTGAATGAATTATGAAGCGATCAACAATCAACATTCAACACCAATTTAGAAATGACAAAGGGTAGAGAGTTAGTGAAGGAAATATGAATACCTTAATCACCACCAAGAGGAATGTCTACCAAGATTCAAGGTGCTATGGTTATCCTCATCTCCATCAGTGTTATCATTTCTATTGGCACCATATTGAATTTGATATTGATGAGCATTGGGATCCACAAATCCAAAGAAGGCAGCCGCACCCGCATCATAGGAACTTGGAGGAGGTGGAGGTGGATATCTACCATATTGCGTTTCACCATAGTCACCATATGAGTAGGACCCCGAAGCTGAAGACTGTTCTTCTCCTTGTTGTAGTTGACCATATGGAAAATAGTTAAAATATTGAGGGTCTTTGTCCACTGTAACTAGGGTTCCATGAATCAGTCCATGATGCCGCTTGTTGTTCTCCAACATCTCCACCCATATTTCCTTGCTCATTAGTACCTCTAGCCCCAGGTGGTGAATCTCTTCGACGCCGTTGATAACCATGGCTTGTATCAAATCTTCCAGATGGAGGTAATTTCTGTACTTCCTTTACAGGAACGATATCGTCTTCATCATGTTGATAGTATTCACTAGTACCACCTGTCCCATTGTCTCCTCCTCTATCTCCTTCACCATGGCTACTCGAAGAGACGGTGGTGGAACTAGCTTTCTCAGAACGTTCTTTCCCACTCCTCCTAGTCCTACTGGTACCTTCTCCCTGAGGTGGCTGACCTTCTGCAGGTGCCTCACCCATATCCTCATCTATCAACTCTTGAACCATTTCCTAAAAACCCGGATCCGAATCTAGCAGTGGATCCTCTATCTCGGCTAGCCATGGGAGTAAGAGATCGTCCTCTCTGAATATGTGATCCAAATTAATAGGACAATAAGCAGGATCATCCCTTGCCCTTCTCTCTCTAGTTCTGTCTCTCAACTTCAGATTGTAATGACAATATACAAGCTTGTTGAGTTTCTGCATGGTAAGCCTATTCCTGGCCTTTGTGTGGATCAAAGAGAAACTGCTTCAATTTCTCTCACAGTTGGAAGATGTTGTAGTTTGACTAAGGATGCGAACCGCCGCGCTCCTTAGATGTGGAGCACTCTCTCCAAAATTTATCCACCAATCAGCTGAAATGTAAAAAATAAATAAAGAAAATTAGATATTCGTAACCCTCAAGTCCTTCTAATCAATTAAGATAAATAGATCAAGATTCAAGACTATTGGGTGGGGTCTTTTGTTCATAGTCATACCAGGTGGCATCCTTCCAATCGATCGTATCACAAGAGGGTCAGCAAAGGTTCCTCTCCTTTGTGTATACATAGATATCTACAATGTGAAAATTAGATATAAGTCAGTAAACCCCTACAACATGTATGGCAATTGGCGCTTGGCAGCATAATTAAATTCTCTTAAGTAAACCACCCACTCACCTCTTGTATGGCATCAATTTGATCATCTGGATTTAACAATCTCTTCAATACCTCCCGCAATCCTACCCGCAACTATTAACCTGATCTCTTGTTACAAATCATCAACGTTGTTATTGAAGCCTTATACCATCTATCTTGTGCATCTTTTGCAATGTCACATATTGTTCTTTGGAATATTGTCTCTGTAATATTTTGGGATATTTTCAAATTTGAGGGTTTTCTTGGGATATTATTGTGAAATCTCATGGAAATTAAATTAATTTTTGTATATATCTAAATATTATTAATAGAAATTAATATTAAAAACCATTTTTGTAGATTTTCATATTTTTCATTTTTATCCAAAATTATTACAATTTTCTCACATTGTTTAAATTTTGTCAATATTTTTTAAATGTATCACAATATTATCAAGAAAATACCATTTTAACAAAGAACACAATATTTTAAAAATATCATTGACAATTGTGATAGTGATCTCTTGTGATGAATGATTCCATCAAAATTATTTAGACTTCTTGCTTTTTAGAAAAGGGAGAATCTAGGGCTCTCATGGTTGGAGGTGTAGACAATTGTTAGAGGATAAACTAGGATAACCAAATTATTATGATTATTTTTTTAAATGGTGATAACTAACCATAGTTGTCAATTCCATTCCGGTCCCCGTTCTGATTCGACCCTACAGTGGAATGTCTTGGCATTTCAGTCAATTCCGGTGTTCTATTCTGGTAAAGGCGCAATTGAAAAATGAAAAAAATAAATAAATGTATACCTAAAATGGTAAAAATTAGTTGAACAATAAAATAATACTAAAAATGCATACTTATATCACTTAAATTAAACTACTTTACCATTGAACATTATCTAGTTTTCACTACATATAATTAAAAGTATGAAATATGGACCAGAATTGGGATCAGAATGAACTGGAACGAGCAGAATGGACCAGAATTGAGACTGGCAACCTTTACGGGGGCATTCCGTTCTTCCCAAGGCTAATTTTGGACTGTTCCGGTTGGAATTGACCGGGACGGAATTGACAACTATGTAAACAACTTATTTCTTTAAATGGTACAACAAAAATATAATCTCCCGTTATTGTTTTGGTGCCCAAAAAACAAAAGGCAACTTCTATAAAATATTTTTTGACCTATTGGTTTGATTGTCATCGTCATTATCGTCGTCATCATCATCATCAAAACCTTAGGCCATCTATTTGGCACCGACCTTGCAAGCTTCACTTTTATTAGTTTGATTGGCATTAGGTATCAAATCCTCTGTTAAGCATGTCAAATCGGTTGTAGAATTGACTTTCTCTCATCATTTCCGAAGAGTCACAAGGAGCTTTTGTGGTAGGTCGATATATTTTAGGTACTCTTCTTAGTGCTTATGATGTCTTGGTTGAAGGTATAATAAGAAGCAGCTTGGAATCAGACCTAAGTAAGATTTTTGGAAAGCTACGATATTGTTGAATGCCATCATCATAAAAGCCTTATCCCAACTATGTTGGGGTTAGCTACATAAATTATGTTTCTGTGTTTTAGTCTATCTTAGGCCAAATCATCAGATAGGTTGCACTTCTTTAGATTTAACCTTACTACTTTCATCCAGGCCCTCTTCGGCCCACCCCTTTTCCTTGGTAGGCCATCAACTTGCATAGGAAGAATTTTTCTCAGTGGGGCCATTGTAATATGCGTTGGACATGTCCAAACCATGGATGAAAATAGCACATAGCGGCCGCTATATCAGGCGTAGTGGTGACAACGCATTTAGCAGCGTTCACATCCGTAGCGGTCGCTACGGAGTGAGATAGACTTTTATTTTTCCAAAAAAATTTAAAATGTATAATAAGACTTATTTATTTTCTCCAAATAACATTTCTACTCAACTCTTCTACCCTTTTATGTTTAAAAGAACACAAAAAAGCACATGATCTCGCCAAATTACAGTTACTACAGAGATTTCTTTTCTACGTACATCGTATTAGACACCTCTTTTGGTAGAGGTATTCTTTTCTCTAGGTACTCTTAAATCTTAAGTCTTGACTTCATGACAGTTTTTATTTTATTTTATTTTTTATTTGTTTTATTTTTTTTTATGAGCGTTTCATTAGTTTCTAAGTTAGTATAACTAAGCAACATGAATACATGTGAAAAAAAATGAACATTACTATTATTTCTATTTATGCAGCGATACAAGATCTCATACAATGAGGGGACCCTACACCCCCCTTATCTTCGTTACTTTTGCAAAATTTTTTTTTTCTCTCATTTTCCAATATTCTAGATTTTCTACAAAATTTTCAGATTTTTTTTACGATTTCTTCAAATCGCACTGCTACGCCGCTACATAGCGCCTGCTGTGTAGTGTTTTGGTGGTGGGCCGCTATGCCCGCTGCTACTGCTATTTTCATCTTTGGTCCAAACCATTTCAAACAAGTCTCAAAATTTTATAACCTATTGTTGCTACCCTTAAATGCTCTAGAATCGCTCGTTTCTAATTCTCTCTTTCGTAGTTTAACCACACATCCATTTCAACATTTTCATCTCAGCTACACGCCTACACTCATTTTGCGCATATGTTGCTTTTAAGCTAGGCACATTTTGCTCCCTAGGTTATAGCAGGTCCAATTTCCATCCAGCAAATTTTTTTCCTTCAGTCTTACTGGCACATGTTGACTACAAAGCTAGAAGCAAGTCTCCGCTTCAACCATTCTGCTCTTATTCTATGTTCAACATCTTCCTCAATCTTTCCATCCTTACTAATTATTGAGCCAAGGTATCAAAATAAATCTCTTTGGAGTATCCCTTGAACTTTAATTCTTATGGGTGTTTCAGCTCTATGCATATCCCTACTGAAGTTGCAATTCATATATGCACATCCCTACAATATTGTTAAATTTAATTTTTTCAGTTTCATATTAAACAGTATGGAGTTTGGTGAATGGAGATATTTTTTAATGAATGTGTTTACTTTTTGCCTAGTTTTCTGTAATGATAAATGGATCTCATGAAGGCTTTTCCAAAAGCTGGCATGGTCTTTGGAGGAAGGTGATCTTTCTCCTCTATGTTTTGTTATTGTGGTGAAAGCGCAAAGTAGAATTATAGTCGGGAATATGGGTTAATTAATGGATTCAAGTTAATCGTATGGGAGTGGAGATAACCCTCTTCCAATTGTGGATGATACTGATATTTTGTGATGCTGACAAGAAGCAAAACTTCTTTTTTGGATCACTTGACAAGGAGCAACTTGAGATTGTAAAATTGAATTTTGTTGGTTTGAAATGATGTTGGGATTGAAGATTTATTTTAATAAATGAGAATTATAGGGGTTAGAATGCAGGAGTGTCAGCTGAATGTTTTGCAAAGTTTGTTTGGATGTAGGGCTTCAAAGCTCACTTCTACATATCTTGTGCTCCCCTTTAGTGTGAAAAAGAAAAAAAAAAAAGCATTATGGCGTCTGGTGTCAGAATAGTTTGCGGAGAAACTATCTAAATGGATGATTCATACAAAAAAACCAAAAAAAAAAAAAAAAAAAAAAAAAAACCAAAAGAAAACAAATCTACATGGAAGAAAAGATTCTTATCTTTTGGGGAAAGGATTACTTTGATAACTCACTGATTAACTGATTCATTACATTTTGATTTTCAATGCTCAGTTTCTGCTGTAGAAGGATAGAGAATATAATCCAAAGTTTTTTTTTTTTTTTTTTTTTTTGGGTTGAATGATTTTCAAATTACAAAAAAGTTCATTTGTTGGGGGTGGAGGAATGCTTTTCGTTTTTTTATCCTATTAAAGGATGTCTTGGGATCGGAACCTATAAGGAAGATTAAATCATGGCTTGGAAAGTGGATTTGGTGGTTGGGTAATGAGGAAGGAGGTTTGCCATCCTTACCAATAATACTAGTAATAATGACTGAGAGGCTTTGGATGCTCAAAATACTGCTTTCCGCTTGTAGAGTTTGATTACGTCTATTAAGCTGGATTTCACGGCACACATTCAATATAGACGGGATTTCACGGCACACATTCAATATAGACGTGACTTGTGAGAGTGGATCTCAGAACTGGTTTTGGACAGATCTATTGCGAAATGATAAGCTTTCGGCAGAATTGTACCCACACTATTATTACTCTTGATACGAATGCTTGGATGAGAGTGGGATTTGAGAGATAGATCTTCACTCTGATACCAATTGACGCGGCGCGGGCAGGGAAGAATAACCAAGGGCTATTCTCCAAGCCAAATGCTTAGGATAGGTTGTCTAGGTCTCACACCGAAGAATCACTCGACAGACAAAAAACTCTATTCTTATTCAATTTCCAATGATCGACTAAGAGGGGATTTCAACTCCTTATAAACACTCCATACCAATCTAATTTAGGAAACAACTCAAGATAGACTCTGACATAGACTTTATAAATATCTCTAAATATTTGCTATTACTAAAAATCAGGGAATCTTTAGAAACTTGGGAAATAAAAAATTAAAGCTGGAAAGCACATCATGTGGATTTTCTTCTTCATTGGGCCTTTTTGGGCTTGGGCCTTTGGGCATAGACTTTTGGGTTGGGCCCATTGGTCTGGCCTGCATCATTGGATATCTGATTTTGGAAATTGTGTGACTGTTTTTTTGTTTGTACTCCTATTCTTCATGGGAATCTGCATGAAGAGGAGATCGGCGCTTTTGTGGTTTTTATGGATCTGTTTTATCATATATTCCCTACAATGGCAATTTTACATTTTCTTGTGAGTTAATGGTTCTAGAGACTCTGATTACTGCTGCTAAGCTGGATTTCATGGCCCATCTTTGATACAGATGTCTGAATGGATCTCACATCATTTTTTGGACAGATTTATGGTGCAGTGAAATACTTTCAGCTGAATGTTACCCAAGATCATGTGTTATTCCTTTTGATGCAAATACTTGGATATCTATTTGACTCTCTGGAAATTGTGGGTGGTTCTTTTGCTTGTACTCCAGTTCTTCATTGAAATCTTTATGAAGAAGGCATAGGCTCTTTTCTGGGTCTTATATATATATATAAATATATATATATATATATATAATGATCCTATGCTTTATGTGTGCTGCTCTGTGGGGCTCACCTGCTGGGCCATCTCAGGATGGGACCTAGGGGGATTTGAACATCTGCCTGGGCCCTTCCTATGTACAAAAAATTAACCTCATCTGAACATCCTAACCCTCTCATCCGGGGCCCACAAGTCCAGTCCGTTTGGATGGGTGATCAATTAATCCAACAGTCCAGTCCATTCGGATGGGTGAAAACCTAGGGGGCGAGGAGAAGGAGAAGGGGGAAGGAGAAAGGGGAGGAGGTGGGTTGGTGTAGTTGGGTCATCCATAAGGTGGGCCCTACTAGGGGTGCACACTATGCACAAGTTGTGCATAGGATCAAAACCATATATATATATATATATCAAGGACTCCCTGGGATCTTCCGCTCTACAAAAAAATCAGCCTCAAATGCGATTTCTGTCATCTCCAACGGTCCATTTGGATTGATACATAGTCGATCCAATGGTTCAGTAAATTCGGATCTGATCGAAAGTTGGTGGACATGTGTAATTTAGGGAAGTCATGTGTTTGGTCCATTTGGATGGACCAAAGGTGGGCCCCACAAGCATGAGCTTACGAAATTTTTTCCTAAGCTTGAGCTTAGGAGAGCCTTGCTCATCTATATACACACACACACACACATATATATATATATATATATATAGAGAGAGAGAGAGAGAGAGAGAGAGAGAGAGAGAGAGAGAGAGAGAGAGAGAGAGAGAGAGAGAGAGAGGTGTATATAATTCTAGGCAGTGGCAATTTTACATGTGTTTGGGGTTTGGACATTAATGGTTTATTCTCAGAGAATTTTCACCATTAGTAATTGGGAATAAGGGAAGCTTACAAAAATATTTCCTTATGTTTGAGAAATCAAAGGTCCCCCACGAGTTCTAGTTTTTTCTTGGGCAATGGTTCTTGATCAGATTATAACTATTGATCATCCCCTGAGGCATCGAAAAGTTAACATTTATGTTTGTAGCCTGTCTAAGCGATGAAGAGGATGTTCACCATCCATTTATCTGCTGTCCTTTTGGATAACAGCTGTGGGATTATTTTCTGTGTTTGTTGGGGGTCCAATGGTTTAGTCCTAATATAGTGATGAAGTTAGTGGAAAGGTGGTGCTTTGGATATTTAAGTTGGGAAGATTTATGAGGGTTTGCTCTCTAGTCGCCGTCCTTTGAGTTATTTGTTTAGAAAGCAACAATCAGGGCACTCAAATAAATTGCAGATGACCCTAAATATGCAGTCGCTAAAGCTTGTTTGAAAGTAATCATGTGGGTGGTTGAGGGTAAACTATGGTCTTTCAGAGTAGTTGAGTGGAAGCTTGCGGCAGCTATGGTGTTTACTGAAAATCCTGATGATGAGAACTTTGTAAGTTAGCCTTTTAAGATTCTTGATGTACTTTATTTCGATCATCACCATCACCATCACCATCATCATCATCATCATCATCAAAGCCTTCTCCCACCTATGTTGGGTCAAGTACATGAATTTTGTTTTTCCATTCAATCTACAAACCCCTCCAGTTTGTTGTAATTGCCAGTCCGAAGCCTGGATAAAAGAGGAGGGTTGCATCAGGTAGGTTGACAGTGGGCATGGAACATTTAGAGCAGAAAATTCTGTTATATAATCCCCACTCTCTGCCTAAGTTGGAGCCCACTGAATCATTGAAAAATAATTGCCTTCAATAATAACTGTACTAGTAAGCTCCTAGTGGTTTCATGGTTTCAAATTATGATTGCTTGGGTGTTGTGTCAACCCTAAGAAAAATTATATGCCCCAACGATAATGTTATTCATTGATAGCATGAGTTTTATATCGATCCCCTAAAAATCCAAAAAAATTCAGTATAGTGCAAAAGTTTTTAATTTAATTTTTTAAAGAATAGTATAGGGGTATGTAGCAGACTCAAAGTCCTGTATCTCCTGTATCTCTGTTTAATTTTGAAATTCCCCAAATAGCTTCACCAATTTATAGGTTCCTTCTTTCATTGTCCCCACTTATATTCTTGAAACTACAATTTACCATGCTCTTTAACCAATCTATCAATACAATTCTTTATTTATATATGTTTTTCTTCTCCTCCATATTCCCAAACCATGATGTTTGTTTCATAATTCATTTAATTTAATTTCTCATAATATAGTTCTCTTTTGGTTTTATTTTCATTTTTATTATTTTTTATAGGCTTTTGATTTTTGTTATTGGCCATACATCTTCGTACTTAGCTTATTGGTGGGGATTTCATGGAAAGCCAATTCGAAGAATTAGTGCAAAACCCTGATATCATAATTGTGACCCTATACGTTGACTCATGCATCATTTGGATGAGATTGAAGCCATGTTGTTCTTTTAAAGAGGATTATTAAAGAGGTCTTTCATCATCTAAAATGAAGCCCTTTCCTATGTGATCGTCTAATAGCGGCACACCCAAAATATCAAGATTTCACACTCACGCAGACTCGTGCGATGTAAAGCCACTAGGTTACAAAGAAAATTTAGACCGTGGCTAGTAAAGCATGGATGAACCACATTTAAGGAAACTAGATGCACAAGAGTAAAACCTTGGGTCCGAAGAAAGAAAATCACATGAAATGGCGAACAATAAGGAAAACAAACGACGTAAAATCATTAGGGAAAAATAGAAAACAATTTTTCAAAAATCATTAACCTCCTAATTGTCTGAAGTATTTAAGACCAAGGCCCGAATGGCAGAGGTCCAAATATTTTAACAGTCTCATTTTCAGTGTGAGCAAACTAAAAACTTCCAAGTTAAAAGTCATTTTTTTTTATAATGGTCAAAGTTAAAAGTCTTGTATTAACACATCAACGACTAAAACAATATCAACATTATTAACGAAATAGACATGGTAAATCACATATAAGATATTTTCATTTAAGACTAAGGCCAAGATGGCAGAGGTTTAAAGCATTTCAACGTTCCTGTTTTCGGATGGATCAAAATAAAACTTGCAGACTAAATGGCAAACACTTAAACAACAAAGATCAAAGCTATCAAAGAAGATACCATAACAAAATACAAACAAGATATGTTATCATAAGGCTAAGACCCAAATGCCGGAGGTCAAAAACATTTCAACGATATCATTTTCGGGTGGACCAAAATAAAAACTTGCAACCTCAATGTGTTACACTTAAAACAACAAAGAACATATCAAAGCTATCAAAGAAGATACCATAACTAAACACAAACAAGACACTATCATCAGGCTAAGGCCCAAATGCCGGTGGTCGAAAACATTTCAACGCTCTCATTTTCGAAGACAGCAAAATAATAAGGCACACACCAAACACTGAATGATAAAAATATGTAACACTTAAACAACAGAGAACATATCAAAGCTATCAAAGAGGATACCATAACAAAACTCAAACAAGATGTGTTATCATCAGGCTAAGACTCAAATGGTGGAGGTCGAAAACATTTCAACGTAGCATTTCCAGAGAGAGCAAAATAGTAAGACACAGACCAAACACCGAATGATAAAAATATGTAAGTCAAAAGGTCTTAAACGCTTTTCAAACGGTCAAAATATTCAAAATGCACGATACATCACTAGCACACAATAAAATATTATAAGTAAGCTAGACAAAGCTTCGGCTTTACTGCAATGAAGGCTGCAACTTCAAGCAAGCCCAAATAAACCAGTTATTGTTAAATAGGCCCAAGGCCCATAACAGGATCCAGTCCAACACATATCACACGTGGGTTGATTTGGTCAGCTGTACATATTCTATTAAGGTTTTGGTTTCCTAACTTAGAATAGAAATTGATTGTAATTAGTTAGCTTCTTAAATTGGAGCCTTGATTAAGGCATTGTAATAACTATATATTGTGATACAATCTCCAAAGGAGGACACAAAAATAATACAATCTTCATTCAAGAACTCTCGTTCCTTTTCTTGCATTCTAAAATTGTGAGAATAACATGGTATCGGAGCCATGATCAAAGAAGTCTAGGTATTTGGTCTTACACAGCATCAAGGCAATAGATTAGAGAGAAACCAATCTCTCTCGTGAAGAAAGACAGATCAGGGATCTTTTCCAAGAAATCCACAGCGTTTCGAGCAAGACAGATCACGGATCTGTATGGTGGCCCACCTCTGATAATCAAGACAACTTCAGCAACCTATCCAGACATGGTCGCCTGGATTTTCTAGGAATATTGGACATTTTTTCAGAGTTTTTCATCTTTTCCAGGTTGGTGATTTACACATTCTCGTCATTGTCCAGATTTTTAATACTGTTTTCATCTGGACCGTCCAGAATCTTGGATCTGTGGTGGAATTCGATCATTCTTTTTTCAGTTGAAAGAAAATTACTGCACTTCTTCAGATTAGTGATCTGATCTTTGTCCAGATCTTTCAGTGGGGCCCACATAGCAGATCAACAGGCAAAATCCTGGTCGCCTGGGGTGTTTTTTGGCCTTTTTAAGTTCTGTGTTGATTTTTTCCATCTCTGATTGATCAGATCTGAGTATCTATACACAGCACAGTTTATTATTAACATTTAGAATTCATCTCTTCATTGTTATAGGATTTTCTTTGCAATCAAGATTTGAAGATGGAAAAATCTGAGGTTACCTTGATCCGATTCACGGGAAAAAATTATCCCGCCTGGTCGTTTCAGTTCCAGATTTACCTTGAGGCTAAGGAATTGTGGGGTTATATTTCTGGATGTGACCCTAAACCCAAAGAAGATGAGAAGAAGATATCCGCCTTGCTTACTAAAGATGCAAAAATAAAAACATAGATACTGGGTTCCGTCGAACCACATCTGATAATGAACCTCAAACCTTATCCCACCGCTAAAGACATGTGGGGATATCTGAAGCAAGTGTACCATCAAGATAATTCAGCACGTCAATTTCATCTGGAATGTGCGATTGCTGAATATGCACAAGGGACATTGTCAATCCAAGACTACTATTCAGGATTCCGAACCCTATGGTCGGAATACGATAGTATTAAGTATGCCGATGTGGCTCCCGACGTTCTGATCGTGATTCGTGATCTTCAGGCCTCTAGTCAAAGGGATCAGTTTTTGATGAAACTGCGGAATGAATATGAAAGTGTCAGATCTGCCTTGATGAATCGGACGCCATTACCTTCCTTGGATATATGCTTCAATGAACTATTACGCGAGGAACAGCGCATTGCGACCTCGGCTCATATAGCGCAACAAACGACTGAGACTTATTCAGTTGCGTTCTCGGCTAATAAAACTTCTCAGCCTCCGCCGCGCGACTTGAGCAAAACGCAATGTTATAGTTGTCAAAAATTTGGGCACATTGCAACTCAATGCAAACAGAAGGTCTGTAGTTACTGTAAAAAGTTGGGACATATCATCTCTGAATGTCGCCGCCGACCCCAGCGTCCATCACCACAGCCTCAGACTCCACAGTATCAGCCTCCGCATGCGTATGTTGCTTCTTCGGTTATGCCTGCTCCTACATCTGCGCCCTCACAGCCTGGTCCCTCATCCTCTCTCACTCCTGAAATGGTTCAATAGATGATTGTCAATGCCCTCTCTGCTTTTGGTCTCTCAGGTACATCCCCTCCATCTTCTACTTGGTTTCTTGATTCCGGGGCGTCTAATCATATGACGTCTTCCGGTACACCACTCTCCAACGTGCAACGCTACACTGTCCTCTTCTTCCATTCCCCAATCCTATTCTCAGGCTGTGCAGGACAAATGTTGGAACCAGGCTATGCACGATGAATTGGCGGCTTTAGAGAAAAATCATACGTGGGATATTGTCCCCTCTCCTGTGGGTGTCAAACCTATTGGCTGCAAGTGGATCTTTTCTCTCAAGTTAAAATCAGATGGCACTCTAGATCGATATAAGGCGCGCCTTGTTGCTCTCGGAAATCGGCAGGAATATGGCATTGGTTATGATGAGACTTTTGCTCCCGTCGCCAAGATGACCACCGTACGCATCATCCTTGCTGTTGCTGCATCTCAATCCTGACCTCTCTATCAAATGGATGTCAAAAATGCGTTTCTTCATGGTGATCTCAAAGAAGATGTTTACATGCGTCTGCCACCAGGGTCCTCCTCTGGGAAGGGTATGGTTGCTAAGCTCCGTCGCTCTCTCTATGGTCTGAAGCAAGCCCCCCGCGCATGGTTTGAGAAATTTCAAGATGTTCTTCTCCACTTGGATTTTCATCCCAGCCAGTATGATCCTTCTATGTTCTTACATCATGCTCCTTCCGGGATTACTGTGCTACTGGTCTACGCTGATGACATTGTCATTACTGGTCCCAATGCACAAATGATTCATAAACTCCAAGCTTCTCTTCATCAGTCGTTTCAAATGAAGGATCTCGGCCCCTTACACTATTTCCTGGGTCTTGAAGTTCATCAATCGTCTGCCGGTATAGTTCTCAATCAGCACAAATACACCATTGACCTCATTGACTTGGCGGGCCTCGCTGCTTCTGCTCCTGTCGATACGTCGATTGAACTAAATGTCAAGCTCAGTAAAGAGGAAGGTGACCTTCTTCCAGATCCTACCGCATATCGCCAGTTAGTGGGTAGCTTGATCTACCTCACGATCACCCGTCCTGATATCTCCTTCGCGGTCAACCTAATGAGTCAGTTCATGACTGCTCCTCGTCATCTTCATATGGCTGCTGTTCGCCGCATCATTCGGTACCTTATTCGCACACCGACTCGCGGGTTGTTTTTTCCCTCCAACAATCCTCTATCTCTCAAAGCTTATTCCGATGCTGATTGGGCTGGTTGCCCCGATACTCGCCGATCGACGACAGGATGGTGCATGTTTTTGGGTGATAGTGTGATTTCCTGGAAATGCAAGAAACATGACGAAGTTTCCAAATCTTCTACCGAGGCTGAGTATCGAGCCATGTCGGCTGCCTGCTCCGAAATTCTTTGGCTCCGAGGTCTGCTCTCTGACATTGGTTTTCCAGCAGAAGGAGCTACTCCCCTCTATGCAGATAATACCAGTGCAATTCGGATTACTGAAAATCCGATTTTTCATGAACGCACTAAACACATCGAGGTTGATTGTCATTTCATACGAGATGAGCTTAAACGCAATGTCATTAGCCTTCCACATGTCTCCACTGAACTTCAAATTGCTGATATTCTCACGAAAGGTCTTCCACGACCTCGCCATCAGTTCTTGGTTGGCAAATTGATGCTTGTTGATTCTCCCGCATCAATTTGAGGGGGGGGTGTTAAACAGGCCCAAGGCCCATAACAGGATCCAGTCCAACACATATCACACGTGGGTTGATTTGGTCAGCTGTACATATTCTATTAAGGTTTTGGTTTCCTAACTTAGAATAGAAATTGATTGTAATTAGTTAGCTTCTTAAATTGGAGCCTTGATTAAGGCATTGTAATAACTATATATTGTGATACAATCTCCAAAGGAGGACACAGAAATAATACAATCTTCATTCAAGAACTCTCGTTCCTTTTCTTGCATTCTAAAATTGTGAGAATAACAGTTATTACTTAGGACTATATATATATATATAACTAAACAAAAAAACTAAAAGGCAAATAAAATGAAAAAAAGCACAAAATAGGAAGAAAAATAAGAAAAAAGAAACATAAAACACAAAATATCAAAATAATGAATAAAGAAGTAGAAACAAAATCCCTAAGTACCCAAAAGAGATGCATTGGAAAGCTAAAAGTTGGTGATAATAAGCATGTCTGTTACAATGAGGCCTAACATCCTTTTATAAAGGAGTTGGCTTGATCCCTAAGCAACTATATTTTGACGCAGCCAAGATTCGCGATTGAACAATAGATCAATCTCTCGAAGGATTGATTGAATCCAAAGATGTATTCGAGCCACTAGGGCAACCTCAAAGGAGGAGAAAACACCATAATTGAAGAGAAAACTCTCATAACTCAAGATTAATTGATAATAAGCATGTCTATTACAATGAGGCCTAACATCTTTTTATGAAGGAGTTGGCTTGATCCCTAAGCAACTATATTTCCTAATATATGAATCATATCTAAAATAAAAAAGAAACTACTAATCATAAACAAACCAAACTACTAAATAATATTTCCTAACTAAATGGATGTCCCCCTGGGCCTATGGACTGGACCTAATGGGTTGGCCGACCTATTGTCTGGCTTGCATCAGTTGATTGATACAGAAAGGGAGGAAATCCTTGATCTCCAGAGTGCCATGTGCTTGAAAAAGGTATGTGGTGCGACCCATTCTTTCATTTCTGACCATGTAGGATTATGCTATCCAAGCCATTATTAGCCTTTTGATAAGTTGACAGTAGATTAGGACTCCTAATTCGTGTTCCACACACGCAATCTACACTGAAAATCAAGGATATGGATTCGTCATACACTCCATGCACGACCAAGGGTAGACAAGTAAAGCTCTAAAATGGGCAATTCAATATCGAATGAAGCTCCGGTGATTTGTCCGCTAACAAAATGATGAGAAAAAGAAAAATAAAAACAAAGATAAAAATGCATCCATCTGAGAGTCAGCTGAGTCGCATAAGGTGTGGATATGCTCCCTATGTCTTGTGCTTCGGAACCTACCCTAGGTTTGCGTGTCCAACTAAATCCATTCGAGAATTGGTGGAGTTGCATAAGGTGTGGGTCTGCTCCCTTTGTCTTATGCTTAAAACTTATCCCAAATTTGTCCGCCCAACTAAATCCATCTGAGAGTTGGTGGGGCCACATAAGGTGTGGGTCTGCTCCCTTTGTCTAGTGCTTCGAAACCTACTCCAGATTTGCCCATCCAACTAAATCCATCTAAGAGTTGGTGGACTTGCACAAGGTGTTGGTTTGCTCCTTTTGTCTTATGCTTTGAAACCTACCCCAAATTTTCTCATCTAGCTAAATCCATCTGAGAGTTAGTAAAGTCACATAGAGTGTGGGTGTGCTCCCTATGTCTTGTGCTTTAAACCCTGCTCCAAATTAACCAGCCTAAATAAGCCCACCTAGGAGTTGGTGGAGTCATATAAGGTGTGGGTCTGCTTCCTATGTCTTGTGCTTTAAAGTCCGCTCCAACCCAAATCCCAGTGAACGAACCCAGACTGATAGAATGGTAGGGATTCCCCGCTAAGTGAGCCAAGCAAAAGACAACCGGCGGTCACAACTCTTTATTTACAACAATCCTATTCTTATGATCACACACATGCACAAAATCACAAGGGATCAATGTTATGGAAATCTTTAGTCTATGTATGCAAATTAGGAGTTGAAAATCCTTAAGATGGCATACCTAAAGAACCAGACGTGAACGTTTGTGTAGCTTCACTGTCATGGCACCCTTGGATCTAGAGTTTGCTCCTCTACTATTAAAACTAACCGAATACCGACCATGGCATATCTCACCGCTACACTGGGGCATTATTTTTATTTCTTCAAAAAGAAAATAAATTAATATATATAATGATTATAATATAACACATATATATAGTATCTAAAAAAAACAAAAAAGGGGGATCTCTTGGATTCCCTGACGTCTAATAAATAAACCATTACACTGGGGCATTTTTTTAAATAAATAAATAAAAAAATGGATCCAAGGTCCTTGGTTTCTAAGAAATACCCCATTATGCTTGGGTGTCTTATAAAAAATAGGCTAATTCCCTACATGGCTTATTTAGGATGATGGAACATCCACTAACACTACTGCTGACCTAAGAAACCTCCATAAGCTGAACTTTAAAGAACCTTAGGAAGGTAGCGGGATGCCCTAGATTACAAATCACCATGATGAACTTTTGTTGTTCTAAGGCTACTCACACCTATAACACGAAATCAAAACGTAAACTTCATCATAAACTTAACAAGATCCAAATCACAAGATAATACACTTATTTGAGAGCCATTTCGACAATAATCAAAGCTCTAAGCTTCATTACACTAAAACCAATCCTAAAGTCCATAACCCAGTTTAAAAGACATTAAAAAAGCCTCCATCCTCCACAACCAAAATCTTAACTCCCAACGAAGCCTTCCGCTTCCACAAAATGTCCTACAGCTCCTCTATGGAAGGGGATGCCCTAAATGGCACTGATTTATCTTTCTGCTTTTAATCATGTTGCCAATCTTTCTTGATAATTTGGAAACCCGATCCTTTTGCTTTCAAACATTAGTCTTTTTCCTACTTTTAAACTTGTGATTAGGTAAGCGCAAGAGTTCTACCCTTGAGACTTGAGAGAATCATTTCTTCTGGTGACTAGTTAGGAAAGAAAAACCTCCACGAACTACTGGGTTCAATGACACGCTGGTTGATTTCAGTATTGAGGTTCAACAAGCCGCTGCCCAATTTGCATGTGCATACGCCCAAGTTTGAGCCCAAGCCTAGAAGAAACCGCTTACCTTACTTGATCCTGAGTGCCTTTTGTTTTTCCCCTAGAATAATTTAGATGAGCTATTCATGCTTATGCATTTCCTTGATGCTGGAAAGGTCCGTGTGACTACATCTTGGCTAACTTATTATTGTTTAAGGCATACTTCAAAAACCAAATGGGACTCGATGCAACTCAGCTGTCCGGGACTACAGGAAACTTGTAGAATATACAAGTTTTAGAGTCACCTCGGTTGACTTGCTAAGTTTCAGAGCCAACTTAGAACTTAGATGAATGGAGTCAACTTGTTACTTGATAAGTCATTTTAGTTAAAGAAAAACTATCAAAATCAAAATTTTGCAGGAAGAATCGAAAACCCATAATGCTTTTCCCCCCTTTTGGCATTGGTCACCTAAGATTGCTCTCAAGGTGATCTTAGCAACATAAGATGGAATTTGGGCTTCTAATCTGAAGAGAAGTTCATTTTCCTGTCAGTCTACCACTTAGCAGAACATGACCGATATGTATACACACCTATGATCACCCACACACAGGGCGCAAGGTGCACATTTGGGCGTAGGACCCACTGTGGGTCCATCCAAAATGGACCAAACACATGCCTCCTTAATTACACTAGATCCACAGATCGATTGCGCCTTTATTTTTAAGTGGGACCCACCCCGTGTCAGTAGTGACGTCAGCTCAGTTGCAACGTTTTCATCAGCTGCCTCTTCATCGCCCCCGGCGCTTCTAAGCGTCTGGGCTTGAAGGTTCAGGCAGGGTCAAATGTGGTTTGGGTCCGATTAACCTAGCCTATCAACTACAGCAATCAACAAATTCCTTTTCTTTACAATGCACTTTCTGATGAGTCCTTCGACGACAACCCACTTCTCTGTAGAAAGTACACTTTCCCATCTCTTTGATTGGTGAAAAGGGGCTCGAAATACCAATTGTTGGTCCCAGGTGGGTATCGGAACCGAACTCGCCAAGAACCTTGTGCATTCCGGTGTGAGATAGATCTTGCAAACTCGCTATGAATGCTCTCAGATCTTCTAAATGATCAACCAAGGTATACATGGGGTGATTGGATTGGTAGTGTTAACCCTAACTCGATATTTGTTACATTACTTACGGTAATTTAAACTTACGGTTTAATCTTCCCTTGATACATAAATGCACACTCAACATTTCAAGTTAATTATAGTAGTGTTGACTCACATGTGAAAAGAATATTATGCGGGACATGGGTAGGTTTATGCAGATTAATGTGGTGGTGGTTGGGCAAACCCTTTTGCACTATCTCACATAGAGACAAATATGTTGTATATGTAAATGTGGCTGGAGAACATTTTGTCGCAATTATCATAAAATTTCGCAACACCACCAATGCGGCCAAGGGGTAGGCAGTGGCAGTTCAAAATGGCGCAAATTTATTTACGTTTTACAGTTGCAGCTTTGAAGGATAACAAAATACATTATGCGCTTTATCTATGTTGCAATTCTATAGAAACTGTGACATTTATGGAATAGTAGATTTTATTTTTGGGCATGCATCTACAATTTTCCAAAATTTTAATATCTATGCTACCGCCGATGCAAGGACAATCCAACGTCCTTAAGGCATAAGGTCGAGTTGAACAGAACTAAAACACAGACTATTCCTTTCAAAATTGTATGATAAGTGCATCTCCTGATTTGGCGTATAGGGTGGGTCTACCAAAACCTACCTAGGAAGGCCTTGGGTTGGGGGCACATTCGAGGATGTCTACATGCGATTTCATAGATGCATTGGTTGATCCTTCTGGTTGGATGCCCTAGAATGCGACCACTAGTACAAGTAAATTGTATTATAGGGAGTACAACAACACAAGGCCTGGATCAAATCTAGATAATAGAGTGAAATAGATTGGGTTTCATCTTATGAATGCAGATGGTGCAAATTATTTTGTCGTTTCATTTTTTTTTTTTTTTCTGAGGACGCTTGCTTACCTGTAACTAGGATGCCTTTTGATAGAGAATTATTGTAATTTTAATAATTTACATAATCACTTTTCCTAATAATATTACTTTTGTTATACAATTATAGACTACATAATATAAATTTAAACTAGCAGTTTAATCCTCCCTTGGTACATAAATACACACTCCGCATTTAAAGGTAATTGTCGCAATATTGACTATTAGACAAAAATAACATTTAAAAAGATGTCTAAACTATGTTTATCCAATCACATAGTGAATGTAACTCTTAAATACACAAAAAACTCAAAAGGCCCATAGTGGGTTTTTTTTAGAGATAATTAGCAAAAGGTTCCTAGAATGGAATCTATCCAGCCTCCAGTCCAGGCAAATTCTTTTTAAGGGCGATGGTCCAAGCGGCTAGACTGTTTGCAGCCAAAGGTCCCTATGTCCACAGTTTCATTTTTTAGGACTAATTTGCCCTTTCAACCGTTTTAGGCATAAAATTTTGAAATTTAAAATCTCAAAATTTGTATTCTCCCTTGTTGGACTTGGGCAATCCTAGCGCATGGTTATTCCGTGTAGAAAAGAGAGATCGGAGAAGAAGGATTCCGGAATCAGTTCGTTGCAGAGAACTGATCTAGGATCGCAGAAGATCAGTCTCTTGGTGGGCCACATAGATCGAAGAACCAGAGGAGGCACTGGATCTGACCTGGCGCTTGCAAAGTTGTGTTGTTTCATTCTCTGAAACAGAACGAGGAAGAAGAGGTGATAGGGCACTGTTTCCAGGAAGTTGCCGAAGAAGATCTGGTCTTGCCGAAGCTGAAGGTAGTCCTGCAGAGAAAGCCTTCTGGTTCTTCATAGAAGACGGCCTAGATCCCTGTTGATCGATCTCGTCCCTAGTTGCAGAAGATTGCCGAAAAAGAAACGACGCCGCTGCCAAGGATGTAAATAGCTTCGTAGCGGCCGATATATCAGGCGTGGCGGCCGATACCGCCACGCCACATTGTATTTATCGGCCGCTACGGAAAAACGCACCGTAGCGGCCGATAATTTTGTCTAGCGGCCGCTACGACCGCCACAAAGCGTAGCGGCCGCTACGTTTCCGTGGCTTTATAAAGCCACATGACAGCCGGCCCTAGCTCATTTCCAATTGTTTCATTCCATTTCCATATGCTGTGTGTGCCTCCAAACCATCTCATTTTCAAGTTTCAACCACAAGAGCCAAATTTGAAGGAATCAAACACAAACAAGTGATTAACAACTACAAGTCTACAAGATCCAAGGCCCAAGCTTCCATTCCATTTCCACAAGGTATGTTTTTCTTTTTATTTTTTTCTAGTCTTTTGACTTTTGAGAATTGAGATCATCTATTCATCTCTTTCTAAGAGTCTAGGTATTATAAAAGGCTTCATTGTCTTGTAATATGATGAGATCCATGTTTCCCTTTCATCATGCACACATATTTTTATTTTTATTTTATTTTTTTCTACTATTTATTTTCGGATTTATTTTTTTTTTTGAAATTTTTTTTTGAAAACTCATGGATAACCCATGAAACCACTTGGAAATTGCTTGTAAATGATAGATCTATGTTTCCCATGGATCAATCCATCACATTTTCATTGTTTGTTGATTTTTCTCTACTTTTTATTTTCGGATTTATTTTTTTTTTTGAAAAAAAAAACTGAATACTCATGGACAACCCATGAAACCACTTGGAAATTGCTTGTAAATGATAGATCTATGTTTCCCATGGATCAATCCATCACATTTTCAATGTTTGTTGATTTTTCTCTAATTTTTATTTTCGGATTTTTTTTTTGAAAAAAAAAAATTGAATACTCATAGACAACCCATGAAACCACTTGGAAATTGTTTGTAAATGATAGATCTATGTTTCCCATGGATCAATCCATCACATTTTCATTGTTTGTTGATTTTTCTCTAATTTTTATTTTCGGATTTAATTTTTTTTTTTGAAAAAAAATTTGAATACTCATGGACAACCCATGAAACCACTTGGAAATTGCTTGTAAATGATAGATCTATGTTTCCCATGGATCAATCCATCAAATTTTCAACGTTTGTTGATTTTTCTCTAATTTTTATTTTCGGATTTATTTTTTTTTTGAAAAAAAAAAATTGAATACTCATGGACAACCCCCATGAAACCACTTGGAAATTGCTTGTAAGTGATTGATATATGTTTCCCATGGATCAATCCATCACATTTTCAATGTTTGTTGATTTTTCTCAAATTTTTATTTTCGGATTTATTTTTTTTTTGAATTTTTTTTTTAATATTTGAATACCAATCAAATGTCTTGAAAATGGTTCCTAGATTTGTGATATATGTTTCCTCTAACATGTTTCTTTGTTTTTTTTAATTTTTAACGTACTACTTGTTCATATTTATAGTCAGCCAGGTATTCAGAGTTCAGACTATCTGTCTTTGTCAATTGATAAGTTAAAATGCCTCGTGATATTGATCCCGCTTGGAGCTTTGGTGAGGCAGTTGATAATAATAGGTTGAAAATCAAATGCAAGTTTTGTGGGAAAGTCACCAATGGAGGCATTACAAGATTCAAGCACCATTTGGGCCACATTTCTGGCAATGTTGCTGGCTGTACCGAAGTACCAAGGGAAATCAGGGAAGAAATGAAAGCTTTGGTTGGCCAAAACAAAGCTAGAAAAATAGAGATGAAAAGAAGCGGCAAGATGTTGATGCTGCCCGCTATGATGTATTCGGAGATGAATACTTTGATGAGGAGGAAGATAGACAGATGGAGGCTGCACGCCGAGAGTCTTTAATGAGTCAACAAGAAGAACATGAACGTCGTGCATTTGCTGGAAGTAGATATTATGATGCAGGGGGCTCATCTGCTTCTGTGCCAAGCAGGGGTAAGGGCATTGTGGGGTCCATGCGTAGGGCATTTAGCACCGGGGAACGGGATGTTGATGTAGAGTTGATCTCTACGGGAAGAGCAGTTCCTCCCCCTGTTGATCCTCTAGCACATAGAAAAGAGGGAGCTAAACAACCAAAAATATCTAGTGTTGTGAAAGGGGTAATGAAGGCTGCAAGAGATAGATTGGCCAAAGCTACAGCAAAATGGCTAATTCACAAGAACATACCACCTACAGCAGTAGATTCCCCATATTTCCAGACTATTCTTGATGTTGCCGCAGAAGCTGGGCGGGGTATACAGGCGCCCTCCGTATATGATGTGGGCACTAAATATCTTGAAGAAGAATATAAAGAAATAAAGGCTTGGGTGGAAAAGTTTAGGCCCATGTGGCAACAGAATGGTGTTACCATCATGTGTGACGGGTGGACCAGCGGCACCCAAACACAATTAATAAATTTTTTGGTGTATTCAGTCTGGGACCGTCTTTGTGAAGTCCATTGATGCATCTGAACATAGACGGACAGCCACATATATATATATATGTATACTCTTATGGATAAAGTTGTAGAGAGTGGGAGAGGAGTATATTGTACAGATTGTTACAGATAATGGTGCCAATTTCAAGGCAGCAGGTTTGAAATTAATGGAGAAGAGGACCCATTTACTCTGGACCCCATGTGCAGCACACTGCATAGATCTCATCTTGGAAGAGATTGGAAGGAAGACAAAAGTGGCTTCATTGATCAAGGCATGTAGAGGAATTACAAGATTTATATATGATCATTCATGGGTGTTAAGCTTGATGAAAAGATATACAAATAACCATGCCTTGATGCGTCCAGGATTAACTAGGTTTGCAACCCATTTTCTGGCTATGGAAAGCCTTGTAAAGTTTAGAACGGAGCTCATTCAGATGTTTGCATCAGAAGAATGGCTTCGTTCGAAATGGGGCAATGCAACTAGTGGTCCGGAGTTTGAAGTCCCAAACCTGATGAGGGACAATAAATTTTGGAAGAAAGTGAGGAAGATATTAAAGGTTTTTGAGCCTTTAGTTAAAGTGTTGCGGCTTGTAGATGGTGATGACAAGCCGACAATGGGCTTTATATATGAAGCAATGGATCGGGCAAAGCAATCCATTATGGAAAATGTTAGATATCACGAGAAATATATAAAGATCATTGATGCCCGTTGGAACGATCCGTTGCACCATCCATTGCATGCTGCAGGTAATTAATATATATCTTTGTTCCTTGAAACTTTTTTGTTTTCCTAACTAATGTATTTATTATCTTGTTTGCTCACAGTACATTCTACATATTTATAATGTAGGTTATTTTTTGAATCCCGAATTCTATTACCGCAATGTCGAACTACACACCGAAGCAATAGATACGGACTTGCGGGTAGGATTACGGGAGGTGTTGAAGAAATTGTTAGGTCCAGATGATCAAATTGATGCCATACAAGAGGTGAGTGGGGGGTTACTTAAGAGAATTTAATTATATTGTAGGGGTTTACTGACTTATATCTAATTTTCACATTGTAGATATCTATATATACACAAAGGAGAGGAACCTTTGCTGACCCTCTTGTGATACGATTGATTGGAAGGATGCCACCTGGTATGACTATGAACAAAAGACATATCCACATTGTAGATAACTAGATATCTTTTGATACGATCTAATTTTCTTGATTTATTTTTTGCATTTCAGCTGATTGGTGGATGAATTTTGGAGAGAGTGCTCCACATCTAAGGAGTGCGGCTGTTCGCATCCTTAGTCAAACTACAACATCTTCCAACTATGAAAGAAATTGGAGCACTTTCTCTTTGATCCACATGAATGTCAGGAATCGGCTTACCATGCAGAAACTCAACAAGCTTGTATATTGTCATTACAATCTGAAGTTGAGAAACAAAATTAGGGAGAGAAGGGTAAGGGATAGTCCTGATTATTGTCCCATTGATTTGGATCACATATTTAGAGAGGACGATCCTTTACTCCCATGGCTAGCCGAGATAGAGGATCCACTGCTAGATTCAGATCCGGGGTTTTAGGCAACGGTTCAAGAGGTGATAGGTGAGGACATGGGTGAGGCACCTGCAGAAGGTCAGCCACCTCAGGGAGAAGGTACAAGTAGTAGGACTAGGAGGAGTGGGAAAGAACCTGCTTCTGAGAAAGCTAGTTCCACCACAGTCTCTTCAAGTAGCCATGGTGGAGGTCCTGGAGGAGATGGAGGAGGAGACAGTGGGACAAGTGGTACTAGTGAATACTATCAACATGATAAAGACGATGTCATTCCTGTAGAGGAAGTACAGGAGTTACCTCCATCTGGAAGATTTGATCCAAGCCGTGGTTATCAACGGCGCCGAAGAGATTCACCACCTGGGGCTGGAGGTAGTACTGAGCAAGGAAATATGGGTGGAGATTTTGGAGGACAACAAGCGGCATCATGGACTGATTCGTGGAACCCTGGTTACAGTGGACAAGGACCCTCACACTCACAGTATTTTGACTTTTTTCCATATGGTCAAGTACAACAAGGAGAATAACAGTCTTCAACTTCGGGGTCCTACTCATATGGTGACTATGGTGAAACGCAATATGGTAGATATCCACCTGGACCACCTCCACCTCCTCCAAGTTCCTATGATGTGGGTGCGGCTGGCTTCTTTGGATTTGTGGATCCCAATACTCATCAATATCAAATTCAATATGGTGCCAATAGAAATGATAACACTGATGGGGATGAGGATAACCATAGCCCCTTGAATCTTGGTAGACATTCCTTTTGGTGGTGATCAAGGTATTCCTAATTTCCTATTTCTTTCACTAACTCTCTACTCTCTTTGTCATTTCTAAATTGGTGTTGAATGTTGATTGTTGATCACTTCATAGTTCATTCACTTGATTGAATTTGAACCTTGAATGCTGAAGTATTGATATTGGATTGTTCAATGTTCACTAATGACCTAACTCTTAAGTCTTCTTAATTCTTATGTCTTTATTTCATGTTCTAATTTTTTTTAATGAGCTTTCCATTACTTTTTAAGTTAACATGACTAAGAAACATGAATACATGTGAAAAAACTAATCATTACTATTATTTTCTATTTATACAGCGATACAGGACCTCATATATTGAGGGCACCGCTACGCCCCCTTTTCTTACTTTTGCAAAAGAACCACATTTTCTTTCATTTTACAATTTTCTGGATTTTCTGGATTTTTTTCAGATTTTTTTGGTGATTTTTTAAAATCGCACCGCTACGCCGCTACGTATCCCCGCTTCGTAGCGGTTTGGCGCTATTTTCATCCATGGCCGCTGCTCTTCGTCGGACCGCAAAAATCTAGCCGGAGAAGCGTCGTGCGTGGCCAGAGTGGAAGAAGACAGCAGGAAGGGGGGCGGTATGGGTTCTGTATTCTCTGTTTGTAGACCGACGAAGAACGTCGGAAGTCTGTTTTTCAATTGGGCCCCACAACACCAAGATTCTGCGTCCATCACCCCTGGGCGTCACCGGAGAAGAAGCGCCGCTGCGTTGTTGCCGTGGAAGGAGGAGAAGACAGCAGGGAGTCATCTCCCCAGTTGCAGAAGGAGAAGAGGAGGAACAAGATGACTTCTTGGGTCGGTTTCTGTTCTGGGTTTAAGTTCACCTGACTTGTTTGAGAAGCCCTATGAATCTGGACAATGTAGAACGTGGAGAGGAGAGGAAGACAACCTAGGTTCGTTGGGTTCAGTTCCGGGTTTGGGTCAGTTTCGCCTGACCCGTGAAGCAGAAAGCAGTCTTAATTTATCTGAGTTTTTATCAAATTTATCTGAGCTTTTAACAAATTTTATGAGTTTCTGTCAAAATTATCTAAGTTTTTTCATTTTTTGTCAAATTTATTTGAGTTTTGCGCAAATTTATCTAGAGTTCAGAAACAAATTTCTCTGAGTTATGGACAAATCTATCTGAGTTTTTGGCTAATTTATCTGATTTCTTGAGCAAATTTATCTGATTTCTGGAACAAATTTATCTGAGTCTTGAAATTTGGAAAATTGGTTTATCTTAGTTTTGGCAAATGTATTTGCGTTTTTTTAAATTTATTTGCATTTTTTCAATTTTATTTACGTTTTTGAAATCTATTTGCGTTTTTTAATTTTATTTGCGTCTTTTGATATTTATTTGCATTTTTTGAAATAAATTTAACTGAGTTTTGGCAAAAATACTTGAGTTTTTTACAAATTTTTCAGAAATTTGGAAAATGATTTATCTTAGTTTTGGCAAATGTGTTTGCGTTTTTGAATTTTATTTGCGTATTTTGAAATTCATTTGTGTCTTTTGAAATTTACTTGCATTTCTTGAATTTTCTTTGGATCTTTTGAGATTTATTTGAGTCTTTTGAAATTTATTTACATTTTCTGAAATTTATTTCGATCTTTTGAAACTTATTTGCATCTTTTAAAATCTATCTGTGTTCTTTTGAAATTTATTGCTTTTTAAAAAAAAAATTTAGTGCTTTTTTTTTGAAATTATTGCGTTTTTTTTAATTTATTTTGCGTTATTTTGATATTTACTTTTGTTTTTTTAGAATTTATTTGAAAATCTCATTAGTGGGATTCCATTAATCGTGGGCAATTAAATGGTAGTTGGCCATTATTAATGGGATATCCCACTAATCATGGGATATGATTTAAAGAAAGGGCAAATTGGACATTTCAAGTATGAGATTGTGTGTGAGGGACCTTTGGCTGCATGTCTTTTTTTTGTGGACCGTTTGCATTAAAGTCAAAAGTTGAGGGACCTCTTGCCAAATCCCCCTTTTTTTATCTAGGCGAACCTAAGCTTGAGTAAGACCAAATGCGAAGATCAACTATATTAGAGTGCTCAATGGCTCAAATCAGTGAAAGCTCTATAAATTGGCTACTAAATTTGTGTTAGATGAAGAGGGATAACATAAGACAAGACTTTGAAGTACAGTTTAGATGAGAGACTCGTATCAAGGAAGGGAAGATGCCACCTACCTAATGAGTATGAACTAAGCCAAGGTCATGGACTAGCGCATGGTGCAATCCCTAAAGCCAGCCCATGGGCCATAAACAGGCCAAAGTGTGGTACTATTGAAGGATTGGTCCAAGATCACAGCCCAAGAGAGCTCCCTCATAAGATAATTGAAAGAGTACTGTTTTAGATCCTCTATCTGTAATAAACCATATACCAACCCAAAAGCTTAAGCTGATAGGTGGAAAGCCCATATAGGTATATTAAGATATGTCAAGCCTATTACTTAGGCGATGTGGGATGTGGGACTTCCCAACACTCCCCCTCACGTGCAGGCCCAACAGATTTCATGGACGGACTTGTCACGTGGGTTACACAAGAACACCGGGATCGAAACCCGCTCTGATACCATGTAATAAACCATATACCAACCCAAAAGCTTAAGCTGATAGGTGAAAGGCCCATACAGGTATATTAAGATATGTCAAGCCTATTACTTAGGCGATGTGGGATGTGGGACTTCCCAACACTATCAAGCACATAGGGATGATAGTAGATAAGTCATCTCAGTTCAAATTTTGAAATGAAGGCCAAGCACAAGGAGTCTTTGCTCAACTATCTTCCTTAGATAAATAGATATCAATAGCCTTTAAATAGGGGTCCTTCCAAGTGTTTTCGTCATGGTCCCTGCCCGAGCCAGCATACTTGTATGCTATTGTAATCAGGATTAAGGCATTATAATTACACAATTCAACCATGATCACCATGCATCACTCTACTAAGGTGTAGAAGGAACCAAAACTCTAAATATCTGGAGGTGTAAGTGATCCATGACTCTTAAATCTAGAAGATATTTACCCCATCTTAAAGATCAAAATAGCGAAAGCCTCTATCAAAAGGTATCCTAGTTACAGGTAACCAACTGTCCCCATAAATAAAATTTGAAACGACAAAGTAATTTGCACCATCTATATTCATTAGGTGATACCCAACCCATTTCACTCTCTTATCCGAGCCCTGTGTTGTTGTATGCCCCATAATACAATTTACTTGTACTAGTGGTTGCATTCCATTGCAACCAGCCTAAAGGATCAACCAATTCATCCATGAAGGATTGCATGTAGACAGTCCTTGAATATGGCCCCCGAGGTCTTCCAAGTTAAGTTCTAGTAGACCCACCCCAGACGCCAAATCAGGAGCTGCACTTGTCCAACAATTTTGAAAGGAATAGCATGTGTTCTAGTTCTGTTTATCTCAACCTTGGGCCATAAGGACAATGGATTGTCCTTGCATTGGCAGCCTAGCATAGATATTACAATTTTGGAAAATTGTGTATGCATACCCAAAATTAAAATCTACTATTCGATAAATGTCACAATTTCTATAGAATTGTAATCTAGATAAAGCGCTGTATCTTGGTACCCTTCAAAGCTGCAATTGTAAAACACAGATAAATTTGCGCCATTTTGAACTGCCAAATGCATGCCCCTTGGTTGCAATGACGGTATTGCAAAATTTTATGATAATTGTGACAAAATGCTCTCCCACCGCATTTGCATCTACAACATAGTTGTTTTTATGTGAGATAGCGCAAAAGGGTTTGCCGAACCAACCACCGCATTAATCTACATAACGCTACCTATGTCCCACATAATATTTGTTTTTGAGTTTATTGTTGAGATTTATTGGTTCTACTTAAATATCCATTAGTGATCTTTTTATTTTTTTTTATTTTTTATTTTTTATTTTTTATAACTAAAACCTTTTCTGGTATTTGAGAATTTGGAAAAGTAGGTTGTCACTGGTAGACACTTGTGGACCTCCGCATGTAATGATGGGATCCCAGTGAATTCTATTGGTTCCCAACTACACAACCAACAGGAGCTTTCTATTCCTCACGGAGTACTCCCAACTCTATAGAACACAAAACCATCAACCATGTTGAGCCTTTAGGAGCTACTTTCT
This sequence comes from Cinnamomum chago, assembly GCA_038049695.1. Classification (NCBI taxonomy): domain Eukaryota; kingdom Viridiplantae; phylum Streptophyta; class Magnoliopsida; order Laurales; family Lauraceae; genus Cinnamomum; species Cinnamomum chago. Next base: position 67,683,852 of record CP142451.1, read on the forward strand.
ATCTGTTTAAGAAACGTAACAAATATTGTTTTCAAAATCTGTTTACTGTTTATTATCAGTTTTCCTTTTTTTAAGGGTAACTTTTTTTTGTTCTTTTTTGAATTGAAGAAATATATAACACTTGATGCTTTTTTACTAGGGCAAAAGCAACCAGCCCAATGCAACAACTAAAAAGAAGTAGAACCTGAATCCTTCATGTATCTAAAAGGTTTAGAGATATAATAGAATGCATTACTTTTGAGACCTTTTATGTCCGCATTTGTTTCATATTTCATATCCTTTTTTGAGTTATATTTTCGTCTTTGTTATCTATCTATAAGCTTCTTAATTCTTAAGAGGTTGATTCTAAGCTACTCATAGGACTAGACCAAGTAGCTTTCTTGCATATTTCTTCGTCTGCAAAGAGCAACAGGGCTTCCCCCTTTCTGCTGTGTGCAACTGATTCCAAACAAACACCTTTGTTTCACTAAATCTGCAAACCCACAATCCAAACCGAAGTTCTGTGCCTTTTCAATTTTTGGTCAAATCCCTGCTGACAATGCTTTGATGACGTCAATACACTGCTGATGTCACGTTGATATCCGCTTGCTGATGTCACACTGCTGGCATATGTTTCTATGGATGCTGGTGTCGTGTTGACATCAACCCTGTTTTTCTAATGGGCTTCTGAAATCGGGTCAGGTCTGACCCGACCCAAACTTGATCGGGCTTGAAAAACAAGAACCAGATCTTCATTCTTCAGCCTCAAAGAAGAGGATCTGCCCTCTTCTTCTTTGACAAAACCGGCTGCTTTATAGCGGTGATGTGGCCGGCAGCGTGCGAACGGCCGGATTTGTGACCCCGGTGATCTCGTTCTACTTTTACGATGATATGTGGTGACAGTGATCTCTGCGTTTTTCTGCAAGAACTGAAATGAGGATCTGGATTGTGAGATTTTAGGTGGTGATGGTGAGATTTTTCTCCTCACCGGTAATCATAATGTTTTTTTTTTGGAGTCGATTGAAACATATTCTTTGTTAACTCCTCCTTCCACATGGATGAGAAAAAACATCCATCTTTAATATCTGTGTTATGTGGCTCCTTACTACTAGGCCATAGGCTATGGATATATGGATAGAAAAGAGGAAACTGAATGTGAAGGAAATAGATTGTGAGGGCCATGCCAAAGGGTTAGGACAAGATTTTGATGATTATTATGATCATAATTTTTGTTCATTTGAAACTCTGTTCAGTTACTGTCTTTAAATAATATTTTGAAACCTACTTATTGTAGGAGTTGTGGAGCCCACACCTAGTCCCACGAATTCTTCTTTAACTCATGGCTCAAATGTACATGAACAACCATTCAAATGGAGTAATATTCTCTTAAAAAAAGAGTAATATTCAAATGGAGTAATTTTCTCTTAACAAAAAAAGAGAGTAATATTCTCAACTAGTCACATGGTTCGAGGGGCATCTTCTCCTCTAAGAGCATTCTAGAAACTGCTCATATTTGGTCTAGTTGGTGGGACCCACTTAGATGTCCATTAGCAGTGGGGATGGGATAGATGGAAGGTTCTCCATATGGATAAGAATCCTGAAAAGAAATCAACCCTGTGATATCATCCTAGCCCTTGATTTAACAGACTTAAAAGATAATGGTCTTTTCACCATAGATTTCTTTGAGATTTAATCCAATGGTGGGTAAAGATTTGACGAGAGTAAAATTGGGCCTGGGACAACATCATGAGCGGATGAGAATGTGAAAGGGCCTGAACGGATCAAAGGAGAACATTTTTTAAAATGGAAAACATGTAAGGGGAGATGCCCCAATGGCCAAGGACCCACAAAAAGGATTCCTGGCATCAATTTTGTCCTGTTTGTTCTGTCTCAAAGCCTCTTAAGGTCTGACACAACTAACAAAAAAACTCAAACTACAAATTACAAAACAAAGTACAAACTAGGCCTATCGATTGCAACTTCCAGGCTTTCAATACTGTTCAGCTCCTGTATCCAGAACCTGATGATTGGTTATGTCCATCTCTATTTCCTGCTTCTGCATATATAAAGCATGTGTGTCAACTGGTAAATTCTGATTGAAGATATGAATGGAGGTGGCCCCTATATAGCAAACTTATTAGCTATTCCTGTTACACTATTGCGCTAACCAACACTGTCTGTTTCAACTTTGAACCCAGAACTAATTTGCTTCTGAACTGTCATAATGATAAGGTCCCACGAGAAGGTTTCATTTACACACAAGCCTCTTTGAATTAGGAGTGCAACCCCTTCCAATATAACATTGTCAAGCTGCTGATTTAGAATCAATTCAATGCATTGATGGTCTAAGAGGACCCTAGTATGCTTTTATCATTTATGAAATCCCAATCATGATTGCATCTTAAGTGATGTTCAGCCATGTCTCCCATTTTTTTTTTTTTTGACAGCCATGCTTGAGCAGAATCTCAATTTGTGATGGGTGTATTTGATTAGGGATGACGTCAATTTAAACAGTGACTGCAACAGGTGGGTTAAAACCATTCCGGATCTTCACTTGCATATGCCCTGCACATACCTGACCCAACTGTTGATGGACTTACCATATGTTGTACCAAACCGACGGTAAGATGATTCTGAGTTGGTTACATTTTTTATGACTACATTATTATTTTGAGTTGGGTGTAATTTTTTTTATAGGTGACATGGCATCCCATGGTAGTTGACCCAATAGAACTAATCCTCGGGCACACAGTTGACCCTACAAACAATGGCGGCCCAGGATATTAGTTTTGTGGGGAGTAACGCAAACAAGTACTTAGGATTTTGGGGCAAACCCATGATTGTCCTCTGGGCATTCGAGGCGACACGAAATTTTCATGTTGATTTTAAAAGCGGACCCGAACTTTTCATATAGGTTGTGAAAGCGGACCCAGACCCAAAGGGAGTGGCTGCCACCAAAATCGAATCGGGATCCTAGTAGGGGTTTTACCCACGGTAACCGTGAGTAGACCAATGAGGGTCTGCCTGGGCACTGGGCAGCCCCTTCCTTGAACAGGGCAGCTGTCTTCGTGCATGGCAGGCTGCCTACGGTCCTCTCACGTGTCAATCTAGGAACTCTAATTGTATTATATTAGAAAGTTAGCTATAACTTAGGAAGTTGTTTTGTATAAGGATGCTATAACTTAGGAAGTTGTTTTATATAAGGATACTAATAAGGGTAATCAATCCCTATATAATGAGAAGGTTACAACCCAAAAGAGATACATTTTTCCTCCAATAATCTTATTTTTCTCCATGCGTGCAAAATTGACATGGTATCAAAGCACACGGCTGTTTGTAATTTTCTCCCCTAGATTTTTTCTCATAACATAGAGATCGATAGTGTGATCTCTCCTCTTCATCTTCCAGTCTCCCCTGATTCAGCTTGATTTCCCGTTGATCAACCGTGGCCCACCTGTGATCTTCATTGCTACATCAGCCAGAAGCTCCAAGCCTGGTTGACTACCTGCTGTCATCTTTTTGGTAATTTTTCCAAATTTTTTCTCTCATCAGAGGTAGGCCATCTTCTAATTTTGAGGCTTTTTCAATTTTATCCAAAAGATTCAATCTCAGCCGTCTAGAATCTCGGATCTTGATTTATTTTGAGGAGCACCTCTTCCATCAGTTGCGGAAATTGACCCTTCTCTCATCCCTTGCCTCTGATCTGTCCAAAGATCATCTGGTGGGGCCCACGTGGAGGATTATCCATTGACGACTAGGTCGTCTGGCTGCTGTTTTGAGGTTTTTTTTTGCTATTTCTGCTATTCTGCTGTCTCCCCTGCTACATATTGCTCTTCTGGTTCTGTTGCTACTTGCTACATACTACTCTGTTCTCGTCGCTAGCGTGGCACCATCTGGAGTAAGACGAAACAGGTAAGACTCCATCCTCTGCAGTTGCTTTCGTTTCCTCAAGACGAAGCAGGTAAGAGTCCTCCTGTTATTCTCTGCACTGAACATAAAGAAAAAACGAAAATAAACATAAGGGGCTTTTCCGCCGTGTGCCATCCCTCGAAAATTTTCTGATTTGGGCCTGACCTGCAATCTGGGCTTGAATTGAGTCCAGACCCGACCTAGCCACGTGCTATCATCTCTTGCTCTTTTAACTGATCCGTCACATCATGGAGAAATCCGAGATTGCCCTGGTTCGCTTTGATGGCAAAAATTACACCTCTTGGGCCTTTCAGTTTAAAATTTACTTAGAAGGAAAAGAACTGTGGGGATATATTGATGGGTCTGAAAGTAAGCTAGAGGAAGATGACAAAGATTTCCGCTTGGAAAACTAAGGATGCAAAAGTCAAAACTTGGTTACTGGGCTCTGTCGAACTGCATTTTACCTGGCAAATCTGCCCGTGAGATATGGGACTACCTTAAAAAGATTTATCAGCAATGCAATGCTGCTCGCCAATTTCAATTGGAACTTGACATCTCTCAGTTTACCCAAGGCACCCTATCCATCCAAGAATATTACAATGGGTTTTGAAGACTATAGTATGAATATGATGAGATCAAGTTTGCCACTGTGTCTGAAGCAATTCTACCCGAGCCCCTTCCATTACAACAAAATAGCCATCGAGACCAATTTCTCATGAAACTTTGTTCGGAGTATGAGACTATTAGATCCAACTTGATGAGCCAGGGTTCGCTTCCTAGCTTAGATGACTGTCTTCAGGAATTTCTGCGGGAAGAAGAACGTCCTATTACCAAAACTTCTATGGAACAATTGCGATCTGTTGAGGCTCCACTTGCTTATGCTACTACTACCACCAGACAACCTCCCAAGGACGTCAGTAAAATTCAGTGCTATAATTGTAAAAAATATGGTCATTATGCAAACCAATGCAAAGCAAAGATCTGCCGGTATTGTAAAGCCATTGGTCACGTTATTGAAGAATGCCGGAAGAAGGGTCGCAATTCTACTTTCCGCACCTCTACATCGTTGGCTCCTGGTGCTTACACAGTACAGTCCGCTCCTAGAGCTTACACAGCGAGCTCTCAACAATTTGCGCCCTCTGACTTCAGTGGTTCCCTCCAGTATGAGTTTTCTTCACAGCCTAGTTCCTCATCACAATATGCATCCCCCGCTTCTGTCACTCCTGACATGGTAAATCAAATGATTATCAATGCCTTAGCCTCTATGAACATCTAAGGTACTGATTCGTCTGTGTCTCAAACATTGTACTTAGATTCTGGAGCAAGTAACCACATGACATCTTCACCCACAACACTACAAAATGTTGTTCCTTACACTGGACCTCTTACCATTCAAACTGCCAATGGAGACCATCTTCCTATCACCTCTGTTGGTGATATCCCTGGCCCCTTACCATTAACCAATGTTTTAGTGTCTCCTCATCTTGCTGCAAATTTGGTTTTTGTGGGTCAACTTGTTAAGAATAATTACAATGTTTATTTTTGTTCTTTTGGTTGTGTTGTGCAGGACCAAGAGTCGGGGGAAGTGATCGCGAGGGGGCCTAAGCGTGCCAAACTGTCTTCCATTCCAGTTTCTACATTTACTCATAACAAATTTTTACACCAGATATTTTGTTTTTTTATTCAGAATAATTCTCGGTTGTGGCATAATAGACTTGGTCATCCGAATGCTTCTACAATGACTGCTTTGTTTAAATCTGGATTATTAAATAAACCTATCGATTCTATTTCTTTTGAATTTGATTCTTGTAAATTAGGAAAAAAATAAAACTTTACCTTTTCCTCATTCCACAACGCGGAGCACTGAATGTTTTGAATTAATTCACAGTGATGTTTGGGGCATTGCCCCTCACCTTTCACAGTCATTTCAAGTACTTTGTTACCTTCATTGATGACTACAGCAAGTTTACTTGGATTTATTTATTGCATTCTAAGTCTGATGTTCTTAATGCATTTCAATTTTTTCTTAGCTATGTTGAGACTCAATTTTCCAAATGCATTAAAACTTACTGGGTTTTTCAAATAAAACAACTGTTACTAGGTTTCATCCTGACTTTGTTTATCATCGTTGGGAAAAGCTTATCACTGCAGATGCCCGTCCTCCTATCCTGCGTTGCTCCTCCAGAACTTCTAGACTACCTGAGCGGTATGGATTCACACACATTTCCTTGATGACAACCCTTTCTTCTGTCTCTATCCCAAGTTCATATTTGCAAGTCGTACAACATGATAGTTGGAACCAGGCCATGAAGGAAGAATTGGATGCATTGGATCAAAATCACATATGGAACATTGTGGATTGTCCTTCTGCAGTTAAACCCATCGGTTGCAAATGGATCTACTCCATCGAACTTAAATTTGATGGCTCCTTGGATAGACCCAAAGCTCGGCTTGTGGCACTCGGTAACAGGCAAGAATATGACATTGACTATGAGGAGACGTTTGTACCTGTGGCTAAAATGACATCGATTCGGTTACTTCTTGCCATTGCTGCCTCTAATTATTGGCCTTTATACCAAATGGATGTAAAAAATGCCTTTCTCCATGGGGATTTGAAGGAAGAGGTCTACATGAGGATACCGTAGGGTGTCACCTCTTCGTCTAAAAATGCTGTCTATCACCTCCGGAAATCTATTTTTGGTCTAAAGCAAGCTTCTCGGGCGTGGTTTGAAACTTTTAGGGGGCGGTTATGCAAAACTGGCTTTACTTAGAGCCCTTACGATCCCTCTCTATTCCTGCAAAGAACATCTACTAGTGTTACTGTTCTACTTGTGTATGTTGACGATATAATTATTACTGGCACTGATGCTAGTATGATCAGGTCTGTCCAAGCCTCTCTTAGGGATTATTTTCATATGAAAGATTTGGGTCCTTTACATTATTTTGTGGGCTTAGAAGTGCATCAATCTCCCAAAGGCCTGTTTCTCAATTAACATAACTACACATCTGATCTTATTGAGCTTGCTGATCTACATGAATCTTCGCCCGTTGATACCCCTGTAGAGGTCAACCTCAAATTAAGCAAAGATGATGGTGACCTTCTTCCTAATCCTCATACCTACAGGCGCCTGGTTGGCAGCCTTGTCTATCTGACAATTACTCAACCAGATATCTCTTATGCTGTCAATCTTGTGAGCCAATTCATGACATCTCCTTGACACCTTCATCTGACCGCTGTCAAGCACATAATCCGGTATTTGTTGGGCACTATCACTCGTGGTTTATATTATCCCAAGGATAATCCTCTTCTGTGGACCGCTGATGCAGATGCTAATGGGGTGGGCTGTCAAGATACTCATCGATCTACTACTGGTTGGTGCATGTATCTTGGCAATTCTTTAATTTCTTGGAAATGCAAGAAACAAGAACGTGTTTCTCGATCTTCTACAGAGGCAGAATATATGGCGATGTCTTCTGCATGTTTAGAAATCTTATGGCTACGGGGACTTCTTTTAGAACTCGGATTTGCACAATCGTCTCCAACATCCTTGCATGCTAGATAATACCGGGGCTATCCGGATCACTGAAAACCATGTCTTTCATGAACGCACCAAACATATTGAGGTGGACTGCCACTTTATTTGGGATGAACTAAAGCGTGATGTCATTTCTTTACTTCATGTCCCTACTGATCTTCAGTTTGCTGATATCTTCACCAAAGGACTTCCTTGGCCTCGACATCAGTTTCTGGTTTCCAAATTGCTACTTTATGACTCCCCCGCATCAATTTGAGGGGGGATGTCAATCTAGGAACTGTAATTGTATTATATTATAAAGTTAGCTATAACTTAGGAAGTTGTTTTGTATAAGGATGCTATAACTTAGGAAGTTGTTTTATATAAGGATACTAATAATAGGGTAATCAATCCCTATATAATGAGAAGGTTACAACCCAAAAGAGATACGTTTTTCCTCCAATAATCTTATTTTTCTCCATGCGTGCATAATTGACATCACGGTCGTGGTCACCGTGGGTAAAGCCTCACAAGATCCGGACTCCACCAAAATCACATATGTTGGTCCGGCCCCTACCCTCAATGGACTCTCCAGGCGCATTCCTGTCCACCCATCCACTCAGATGAGCATCCGCAACAAATAAGAGCCGTCTGCTCGTTGGCACCTCGAACACATTATATGCAACTGAAACTAGTAATCTCTGGTCATTTGGATGTTTCTCCTCATCCAAATGAACCCCTTTCCTTGAAGAATTCGGTTTTACTGCAACACACTTGTTTTGTATACTTGCAGTCGTCAGCTATGAATTTTAACAATTTTACATTGTTTTCTGCAACGCCAGTTTTACTTAATCAATGGCTATGGCTTCAAAGGCGAGTTTGCATCATAGCTGTCAAGTTCATTTTGATTCGGACGAAATCTCCGATTTCTTTCGTTTCGAAACCATTACAGTTCGCCAAAATATAGGGTTTCGTTACCGTTACCATTACCATTACCGTTCGCATCATGGTTCATAATTCGTTACTGTTCGCCGAAATATAGGGTTTCGTAGAGAAGAAACATAGATTCGGACGAATATCACTCGAATCGACAGATTCAGACGAATCGGGGGAAGACCGTTACAGAAGGGGAAAAAATTAATGTAGTTGAGCGAATCTAAAAACGAAGTAAATTCGAAATACCTGTTTTCGAGCAGAATTGCTTCGTCTTCTCCTCATTTGACGGCATGCAGGTTTCAAGATCCCCTTCAATCTATAAATTGGGCTCAGAGATGCATGTATCAGCAGCAAGATCTTCTATTATCCTATTCCCCTTTCAATATCTTGAGATCATTCATCCACCAAAGGCTGTTCGATTGGGGCTGAGATCAGTCAAGTGGGTTACTCCTCCCCAAGGTTGTCGATTGGATTTCTTTGCGAAGAGCTTTGGTTGATTTCTCCTTTGCGTGCTTTGCCTGATTTCTTTGCAAGAAAATCTCGCAGATCCTCAGGTATGCATCGATCTCTCCCTCTTCTTCCATTTCAGCCTCGCCATTTACACTGCAGCATTGATGGATTTCTTACTTTCTTTGCAAGTTTCGTTTTTTAAGGGCATGTTTGGCGAAATCTAGGGATGCCTTTTATGGTGTGGTCCAGCCCACAATGATATAATAATGGTCCTAATGCAACGGTTGTGATGGTGCCAGAAAGCGAGGCCCACTGTATTCTCTTCTTTTTTTTTCTCTCTTTTTATGGCTCAGATAACGTGAGGCCCACTTTTTTTTGGCTCAAATAATGGTGTTGATATTGACTGATGATATGGCATCAGATAACTTGGCCCACTTTTTTTGCAATTTTCATTTAATCTCAGTTGACTGATGATATGGAATCTGATTTTTTTTTACAATATAAACATTGAGTCTGATGATTGGCATTGTACAGTTGTCTTCATTTCTTTAATATGATGATCATAGGGCCACCCATTTTGTATGCCGAAACTGAAACTGATTTGAGCCCCACCTTTTATTTGCTGAAACTGATTTGCATGATGGGCCTTTGAATGAAACCATTTAAAAAACTGATTTGAGGCCCACCTTTTATTTGCTGAAACTGATTTGCACGATGGGCTTTGAATGAAACCATTTAAAAATTATAAAAAGAGATCCTGCTGATTTACAGAGAGTGAGGCCCACTTATTTTTATTCTGCCCAATTTTGTAATTGCTTGATGACACCTATTAATAATTGAAACATTAAACTTACTATTGTACTTGTCTATCATTTGTGTTGCTATTGTATCATATTTGGAAGATTGATTCTTTGATTTGAAAATGAGTGATAGTACACCCATATTATCTGCCGCTGCGAGCATTAGATCTGATGATCCTGCATGGGCTTTTGGTTGTGTGGATCCAACCAACAACAAACATGTAATGTCTTTTTTGTAACAAAGTCATAAAAGGTGGTAGAATCACTAGACTTAAAGAACACCTTTGGGGGGGGGGGGGGGGTTGAAAGGAGATATTGCACCTTGTAGGTGATGTCAAATGGCAAATGGAAAGACTTGTTTTAGAAGGTAAAAAGGATAGAGCAAAGAAAAGGCAATTAAATGAGGAGATTGGAAACCCTTATGGAACTCCAAGGGGTAATGCAGATGAAGATGATGTTGAGGTAGAAGAAGTAGAACCATTTACAAATCCAATTACCCCCACCACAACAAGTAGAAAGGGTAAAGAGAAGGTCTCTCAAATATCTACCCAAAACAAAAGAAGGGGTGTGTCAAATACTTCCCAACCTCCAATGTCGAATTTCTTTGCACCACAAACAAGTCCTGGATCTCAGCCAGGCATCAAATCAGCATTGGCAACAAAGGAACTGAAGGATGCAACTGATTTGGCTGTTGGCCGTTTTTGGTTTGATGCAAATCTCCCATTTAATGCGGCAAGATCAAAAAAATTTCAACCAATGGCAAGTGGAATCGCTACAGTGGGGCCAGGTTACAAGATGACATCATATCATGACCTTCGTGGAAAGATTTTGGGAAAAATTGTACTAGAAGTTAATGCTTTCAGGGAGCATTATAAATCATGTTGGAGTGAAACTGGGTGCTCTGTCATGGCTGATAGGTGGACAGATGAAAGGCAAAGAACATTGATTAACTTTCTTGTGTATTGTCCAAAAGGGGTAATGTTCCTGAAGTCGGTTAATGCAAGTCCAATTATAAAAAATTCAGATGCACTCTTTAAAATTTTTGATGAAATTGTCTTACTTGTTGGGCCTAACAATATTGTCCAATTTATCACTGACAATGATGCCACTTACAAAGTAGCAGGAAAAAGAGTGGCTGAAAAAAATGGGACTTTTTATTGGACAGCTTGTGCCGCCCATTGCATAGATATGATGTTAGAGGACATTTCAAAGCCCCACTTGTTTCCAGTAAATGCATCCACAATTGAGACAACAAGGAAAATCACAAAGTTCATTTACAATCATTTATCAGTGTTGAATTTAATGAGAAGAGAATATACAAATGGGAGAGAATTAATCCGACTGGCCATCACAAGATTTGCTACCAATTTTATTAGCTTGCAGTGCCTTTTTAAATATAGAAAAGAACTTAGGCAAATGTTTACAAGTACTGCTTGGGTTGAATCTAATGCTTCATGTACCCCTGTTGGCATAGAGATCACTGAAATCATACTCAATAACACATTTTGGAAGGATGTTGAGCATATATTGAAGGTTAGTGAAGCTTTGGTGGTAGTGCTACGTCTAGCCGACATTGAAGAGAAGCCTGCAATGGGTTATGTGTATGAGGCAATGGACCAAGCAAAAGAGGTGATTCAAAAGAGGTTAAAAAATAAGGACTACCAGCTATACTGGAAGATTATCAATCGCAGGTGGGAAAATCAACTTCACAGTGCACTACACGCTGCAGCATACTATTTGAATCCAACATTTTTCTTTAGTCCTACTTTTTCTAAGCATAGTGAAGTCATGAGGGGTCTGAATAATGTCATAGGGAAATTAGTTCCTGATTTTGATACTCAGGACATGATTTTCAAACAATGTGATGCCTATAAAGATTCCCGTTTTGACTTCGGTTTTGCAGCAGCAATACGAAATCGAGAGAAAATGTCTCCAGGTAAATGAAAGTTTTTTTTATTTTTCATTAACTTATTATATGACTGCAGTTCATAAAATATTATTTCATATTTCATATAAATTTTTACAGATAAATGGTGGGATCTGTTTGGAAATGGTACCCCTGAGTTAAAAAAATTGGCAATTCGAATTTTGAGTCAATGCATCAGTGCTAGTGGTTGTGAAAGAAATTGGAGCATCTTCGAACTTATTCATTCTCCTAAGAGAAATAGGCTAGAACATACATCAAAGGCTGAATGATCTAGTTTTTGTGCATTATAATTTGAAGCTCCGTGAAAGGAATATCAAATGTTAATTGTACGTGATTCTTTCGCACATTATTAATTCTCATAGCAAAATATTAACTTATGTAAATTGTAGGGATATGCTCAAAAGGACTGGGAATGCTGCTTCCGACCCAATCAGTTTGGAGAATATTAATATTTTGGCGGATTGGGTTGCTAAAGAAGAACCTCTCCTGACCATAGAGGATGTCGACGGTTGGATGGCTATGGAGCAACCAGCACAAGTGCAATAGGGTATCCCTGATTTTGATGGGGGTGATGAAATAGGTGGCCCTATGGGAGAGGAACTGGGAGCAAATGAAGATGATAATGATTATTACAGTGATGCATAGTTAGCTGACTTTTTGCTTTATTTTGTGATATTTGTGGGGATGTAATTGAACCTTATCTTTTGCAAATTATATTTGTGATGCTTGGTAGAATGAAATTTTCTATATATTTTTAATATATATATATATATATATAATTTTCTTATATTTTCCGAAACAAATTTCCGAATTGGAAAGAGAAATGTCCGAATAACCCGAGATGTTTCATTTTGGAACCAAACCGAAACGGCGTCCGAAACGAACTTGACAACTATGGTTTGCATTCCTAGCTTTCGTTGTCTTCCTGTTTATACTCTTCATCTGTTGCTCCTTGTGCGCTGCATTCTCTTGGAGGAAAATATGGTTATAGGCAAAGGTTGTTTGGGATTACTCCTTTGAGATTGTGTCATCATTCGGTGCTGGTATCGTCTCTGTCAAGGAGGTTGTTCCTGCCATCAGTTTCAGGGACTTGGGATGCCTTAACAGGCGGGAACTCTGCCTCAATTGCTGTTAGAAGAGGAATGCAGCTCTTCAGACAGGTACACATATAAATTTCGTCCGATTCTTCAATTTTGAGCATGTGGGATGCATGATTTGGTCACCCAGATTGATCTGGTGAACCCCACCATTAATGGTGGATAACCCAATTGCAGATTTGGGGTCCCAATTCTTCAATTAGTGGCCTGCAAATGGACTGCTAAGAGTAGAATATACCTATCAAAAATTTGGGAGGGGTCTTTTATGGATTAGTACATATTAAACTTGATTTGCACGGGCTAATGACAAAAGACATAAGACTTAAAGAAGCGGTCAACGCACTCTGGCGATCCTCCATTTTTATATTTTGTTATTAGCCCATGTAAATCTCATTTTTCAGATGATCCTCAGTCCTTGGATTGTCTCATCTGAAGAATGGTGTAGAATGGTTGATTATTGTATGGAACCTAAGCATGTGGAATGAATGGGCTAACGAATTATAATTACTGCTGCAACTGCTGCTATGCTTGACAACTGTTTGGTTACTCCCATGTTTTGATTTTGTATGAAGGGTGATGTACATGGGTCTCTGGTGGAGTTTGATAAAGCAATCGAGTCAGATCCTCATCAGAAGGCATGTACATTGCCATCCTTACTATGCTTTTAGTATTAGATTCCCTTTTGGGTTTTGGAGTATTCTGTGCCAAGCAATTCCTAACTTGTAATCGTTGTTACCAGATCTTTGGCAAAGGGGACTGTCATTGTATCATTTGGATAGGTGTTTTCTGACTCGGGTGATTCTCCGGCATCATACATGTTTTTGTAAAGCAATTGTTGTGGGTATTTGTTCTTTGTAGTTCTAAAGAAGGCGCAGAACAATTCCGGTTAGATGATGCAGTGAACCCAAATGATACAGAGGAGTCGATATGGCGTTTCTTATGTGATGCTCAGTTGTATGGAGTAAATGAAGTGAGAAAATGATTCCTGGAGGCAAGCTGGTGGTTACTGGGTATTTCGTGATCTTCCTCTTATCTCATTTATATATGTGGAGTTAATGTTTCTGATGTTGTCGTCATAATGTTACATGGAGATCATGTTGTTACTTGAATAATTAGTCATTACAACTTACATCGCCAATGTTACCTTGGTAGAGTCTACTATAGGTGTTTTCTATCAATTCTTAGAAGATGGTTCTCTCAAAAGGAGGGAATAATCTGTTGGAGGCTTGGAGCAGCTTGTTGTTTTGGCAACAATTTTAAGTTCCTCCCCCCCCCAAAGGGATTATGCTAGCTTTCAACCTACCTAACTTAACCCTCTTTTATCCAGTCTTGGGACCGGTAGTAAAAACTGGCGAGTGGCAAAGTTTAATTTGAGATGTTTAACTAGGGACCTGCATCATTCTTCATTGACACACATATTTCTTATCTTGACATGTTTATACAGATTAGTTAAACTTGAGATAGACTGAAGATTAAATGCAGGTTGGTCGAGATCCCCGGCCTGTCATGCGTGAAGCTTATACTTGAATAGTTAATCATTACAACTTAGATCTCCAATACTACCTCAGTAGAGTCTACTATAGGTGTTTTCTATCAATTCTTAGAAGATGGTTCTCTCAGAAGGAGGGAATAATCTGTTGGAGGCTTGGAGCAACTTCTTGTTTTGGCAACAATTTTAAAGTTCCTCCCCAACAAGAGATTATGCTGGCTTTCGACCTACCTAACTTAACCCTCTTTTATCCAGTCTTGGGACCGGCAGTAAAAACTGGTGAGTGGTGAACTTTTAATTTGAGATGTTTAACTTGGGACCTGCATCATGTTGTAAACTTGATGTACATTGTTACACCGTTCTCTATCAGCTTAAGCTTTTAGAGTAAGTGGTTTTCAACACATCATTCATCATTGACACACATATATCTTATATTGACATGTTTATACAGGTTAGTTTAACTTGAGATCAACTGAAGATTAAATGCAGGTTAGTCGAGATCTACGGCATGTCATGCGTGAAGCTTATGGTATGTTTAAAGATGCTGGTGACCCGGCCAAGGTGAGGATACATTCTCTTATTCATATCTCTATTTTTTGTGCTTTTAGCAAGTTGGAACTTCTCGAGAACATCTCATTTTCTTGAAAGAATATTGTCATGCATTAACTTGGGTAAGTTCGTTGCTGTCGTTCATGCACAGTCGTAGTTTCTGACTGAGAACATTAAAAAGATTAAATACCAAATGCCCCCATTAGGGGGTGAGTGTCCGTGAGTTCAAGTCTTCAATGTTGCAAAGAGAAAAAAAAGAAAAAGAGATTCATTAAACACCAAACATTGTTAGTTCCAAGCCTTATCCTAAATTTATGCATTTTCAGTTTTGTTTTTTTTGTTTTTGTTTTTGTTTTTTGTTTTTTGTCTTTTGTTTTTTTTTTTGTTTTTTTTTTTTTGTTTTTGTTTTTTGTTTTTTGTCTTTTGTTTTTTTTTTTTGTGTCTGCATTATTAACAGATTCATTACTAGCATGCTGATTGATGCTTCTCAGTCCAAAAAAAAAAAAAAAAAAAATTTCTCTCTTGCTGACAGGGTCGTTTTATTGTTATAGTGTTTCTACTGTTGCAGCTTCATAGCCTTATTTCATGATGAGTTGATTACAGTATAAACCCCTATGGCAGAGAGATTGTTTCCAATAATAGCAAGTATTGACTCATTCAAAATTAGGAAATGTTGCCTTTAACTTTCCAAATGACTTATGGATTTCTTTAAGCAATAGATGTAATGAACCCTAAGGGCACGTTTGTGTACACACCCTTTCTGCGGAAAAGGGAAATATCCACGTCAGCAAATTCCATAGAAATGGAAACCTTGGAAAAGGATTTCCGTAGAATTTAGAAATTCATGTTTGGTGCGAATTTTTTTACCTCGCTGAATTGGTGCTAATATTGTTTGGTGCGGCTGTGGATTCCTTATAGAAAAATCAAATTTTCTTGTTTGGTGAAACAATTTTTTGAAGAAAATAACAGAACATGTATATTATTTATTCAACATCAAATAATTATTTATTTAAAGAAATAAAAAATGAAAGAGTTTAGGGTTTTGGGTTGAAATGGAAAAGAGAGAAGTTTTCCGAGGAAATCCATTTCCCACACCACCCCCCCCCCCCCATAGGAAACCAATTTCCAGCATTAGCAAGGAAAATGCTAATGAGGCAGGAAAGCGTTTCCATGGATTTGTTTCGCACAAAACGCATGAAAAATGGGTTTTTCTCGAAAACCGTCAACTTTTCTATGGAAAAGTGTTACGCAAACATGCCCTAAAACTTCTGATATGGGTTTCCACAGTTGCAATTGTACACATGGAAACATTCATCTAACTAAAACTTGTTGGTTTGTACAGTTTGTTTCTGAATTTTTTAATGGCCAGCAGAATGAATATTTTTATGCATCTTTGTATGCTGGGCTGTATTACGAATCTCAGGTTTGCAATTGACCTTTTCCCTTGTTAGATTTTAGATTTTTATCCCCTAAGCATACAGAGTTTAGATATACAATGTGACTTTTTGGTTATTATTTCATCCCACATATGTGCATGGAGTGGCTAATGAAGGGCGAACTGTCCATTTTATGTCAATTTTGCTTATAACTATGATGCACAGATACTTAAAAATGGGCAACGTATCGTGTCGTATTGTATCTGATACTTCACTTTTTATGTGCAAAATCCGTGTCCCTGCCGTGTCTACGACGTGTTATTGCCGTATCCATGCCATATCTGTGCATCATATAGCTTATAAGAAACCTCTGGAGTTGGTTGTTTATATTTCTTCTCTCTTTTTTTCTTTTTCTTTTTCTTTTTTTCAATACATGAATGGAACATGTCAAAATATCAGTTCCTTTATTGCAACGAGTATGTAAGAATTTATATCTGAAATTAATGTTAGTTCAGAGGAAACTTTTGTAACATGCATGAGTTATTTCCTGATCATGACAGAGTTTGGATTTGCTTGCTTCTTTTATCTTTTGTGTTCATGATTTGAAAATATACAAAAAGTTCTTCAGAAATTAAATGCATATTATCATTCAAATAAATAAATTCATGTGATAGCCCTATTAATAGATCTTGATCATGTTTGGTGCATTAAAGATGAAACGAAAAGAATGTGTGAAATGAAAGTAAGTTTAAGACGGATGGAGCATGTATTATGGAACCCTATTAATATAGAATATTCAAGTGAAGTAAATTATGAATGAGAACCAAATCAAGAAGGTTTTTCTTTTGTATGGTCACCATTAGCTGCGAATGACTCCATCTGGTGACCAAAGTCCACATATTTTCCTACACATTCTCCGTACTCATCGTACTTGGAAAATGGTAAAAAAAATTCAATTTCGCTAAAAAATTTAATTTATGCGATTTTGAAAGAAGTTTTAATTTATGCGATATCACATAAAAGTAAACCTTTTGTATCCTTTCTAGCACCGTCTTTTTCCCATTTTCATCATCTGTAAGTCCTCTCCCCCATCGTTTTCGCTCCCCTCCCCTTTTGCAAGTCTCTTTAGTAAATAAGATGAATGCTTCGGATCATGATTTTGGGGTCCATTGAAATTAAGAAAAATGAAGGCTGAGAAATAGAGAAGAAAATCCTACTCCATACGCGCCATACGCACATGAAAAATTAAAAGTTTAAAATCTAAGCATTGACATTTAGAACATCATAAAGCTACATAATTCTGTAACTTTAACAACCAAATAAAAATGCATTATCCTAATCATTTCTACACCTAGATATTCTTACAACATTTAATCTACACCTCATGGGTAATTTTCTCTATGTGGGAAAAGAAAAATATACCATAAAACATGCTCTAAAATAAAAGAGTGATAACATGTGGGTTGCTAGGTTGGTAACCACAATTGTCACCTGGCTGCCCATGGATCAATCCCTAGGCGTCACTCTTTCAACATTTGTGGGATAGTACCCACATGTGTGGGCTACCTTGTGTGCCAGCCACATTGGTTAAGATAAAAAAAAAAAAAGGAAAAAAAAAAAAAAAAAAAGGCTAAGAGCGAAAAACATACTTCACTGGAGGTGCAAGATGGAAAGAATGCTGCAAAACGGGATGAAAATATAAACAAAAAGGCACCCATTCACTTTAGAAGTATTTGTGATATCGCATAAAGTTTTTTGCGATATTACAAAAATGAGAACCTTTTCACCTCGTCCAGCGTACGACCAGTACGAAGAATGTGTAGGAAAATATTTGGACTTTGGTCACCAGATGGAGATATCCATGGCTTATGGCGGCTATACAGAAAAAACCCCAATCAAGAAATGACCAATACTTCTAAAATAGAATTAAAGACAACCTTAACTAAGAAGATGAAAAATAGAAACTTTGACTGTAAGGTTATATATTATACCTACAATAATCTGGTTTTTTGATAGAAAACTTGTGTTCGTTGGTTCACTCAATTGTTCAGCAAAATTTGGAGTACAAGAAGATGTTCAATGGACGGATTGAGAGTATTGTGGTTCTTTTTCTTTTACAAGAACAACAGAGATATTCTATCAACTTGTGAGCCATGTATGATGAAACTTTGAGAGAGTAAAAGAGCACCTACAATAATTAAATAATTAAGAAATCCATTTTGGGTTTAATCTACTATAGAAGACATTATCCTACTAAGTTTAAAGAAAAGAGGAAAATTCTACATGTGATTTTCATTTATATCGAGAAGGCCTGAGTTCCCAGTTGAAATAAAATTGCACTAAAGCTCTGCTTTGAGCCCTATTCACTTGACCTTCTCGTTATGGAGAACATAATGGTTGATATTCAAGATGAAGTTTCTTGGTTTATGCTATTTGTGGATGATATGGTATTCGGTAGTCAAATGAGAAAGCAAATAAATTATAAGCTAGCATCTTGAAGTCAAAAGGGATTGAAAATTAGCATATCAAAGAAAAATATATATGGAGTACCAAGTTAAGTGGACCTAAGAGTAGAGAAGATGACTTGGTTAAAATCTCCTTTTCTTTCAAAATTCTCCAAGCAATGGCTAATGGTACCACCATCTTGCCAGCAAAATAACAACTTTGTTGACAAGAGCTACACCAATGTTCTATTGGTGTGAGCCTACACCCATCATCATCACCATCGTCATCGTCATCATCAAAACTTAAATCAGCTTCACCACCATCAATGTCACCATCATAAAAGCTTGTCCCATCTATCCCCACAACCTTTTGCTTAGAGGTGACAGATCCCCTCTTTGTACTTCTATTCAAAGCGTCTGTTGCCTAGTATGCATAATGTGTGTGATGAGGAAGGGTATCATTTTTCTACTGTGTATAGATATGAGTTGTCTACATTATAGTCCATACCTAAATATGTGCTAAACCATTGGTCATACAATATTGAGAAGCATTCATCAGGTTCTACTGTCAGTTCCTCTCTTTTTTCATTTTATGATTGGAATAAGTAATTGCATAATGTATCAACTTACCTCTAAATTTTTAGGCACTGGTTGTGCACATTGATCCATGCCAAGTGTACCCAAAGAATCCTGATGATGCAGAACTCAATGCTGTAAAAGTTAAAAAGCCAGGTGCTTTTTTTTGGGGGGGGGGGGGGGGGGGGGGGGGGGGGTGGGTGTGGGTGTGGGTTATTATTTATTTTTTAGTTTCTTGAACCTTAGATGCTTTTCATGTGCATTTTTAGTGGGTTTTAATGGGTTGCCTCTTTATGCAAATCGTAGGCCCACATGGAGAAGGATATGCCTGGTACTAATGTAGTGTGAGTCTTTTTCCCCCCTATCCAAATTCTGATTTAGACCCCATTGTTTTGGTGGAAGTGACGAACTTCTTAAGATGGCCATCTCGCTCTCTCTCTCTCTATTGCATAGTTCATAGATGTTGAACACATCCAGGAATGTACTTTCATGTGTGTAGAAAGTATTATGAACTCAGAGACTAGCTCGTATTCATTGATTCTGCTCCTAATGTATCTGATAATACAAGCCTTGTTATCTTTGAAATTATCTATAGTCTAATGATGTGGAAGTTCTCCAATGGAAATCATATGTTTTTTTTCTTTTTCTTTTTTGGAATGATGAAATGAGATGGTTGTTTAATGATTTATGTGAGTTTGTATCAGTTTTATGTTCCTGTAAATACATCTTACATGATATGCCACATTGGAGGACTTGTGATGCACTTTGGATATTTCTATACAAGCGACAAGGTCTCTGCCCTCCGTAATGTCTCTATGCTAGGGTATTCTATTTCTAGCAAAACGTGGTCTAAAACTTGAATTCTGGATTAAGGTGTATGTTTACACATCTCCCTTTGCAAAGATTTTTCTCTCATTGTGACACGGATAATGGTTTTTCTCCAATGGTGTGGGAACATCAGTTGTCATGAAAACAGCAGTCAGTCGTCATGAATATCTTTTGGGTGCTAAGAATTATAATTGTAGGTGATTTTCTCTCAGCTATTTATTTAATTGGGCTTATTTATCAACTAGTTTTCCTTGGGGATGGGAGATTGGATAGGAGATCAGAGATTTTATGGCTTTTTTCCCTCCAACATATTTCCTGTTCCTTGGGTTATTAGCTTTCTAAAGGACTGGATCCTGATTCTTTTTAGTGTCTGATCTTTGATGTTTCAGTTTTTTTTTTTTTTTTTGGGCTATTTTAGTGTTACTCTGTTTTTTCCATGAAGTAAATTGATGTTTCCATTAAGAAAATAGAGAACATTATTAGGTTATTTCCTTCCAGTCATCATGAGTTATGAAATGTGGACCATTGGATAATTTTCCAATTCCATGCCACCAGTTTGATAGCTATATCTGTCTTGAGAAATACAATCCGATGGGTTTCAACTGATGAACGGCTTAGCTTACCACCTTGTGGCATCACTGGCTGAATAAAGAATACTTTTTTTTCCCTCAATTGAGCATCATAAAGCAATAGGGGAAAATTTGCGGAACCAAGTCTCTCTCTCTCTCTCTCCAACATATTTCTTGCGCAGCTTATTCCTTGAGTGATTGGCTGCTAAAGGAGTGGATCAAGATTCTGTAGTGTCTGATGTTTCATATATGAGTTGCTTTTTTGGGTTGTTCTAGTGCTACTCTTCTTTTCCATGAAATAACTTAATGTGTTGCAATTAAAAAAAAATAAAAAATGAGAGGATTATTTAGGTTCTTCTTTTCAGATTATCACAAGTCCTAATCCCCAAGTTTGAACTTCAGAAATGTGGATCATTGGATATGATGTTCCAATTCTATGCCACCAATTTGGTCGCTATAACAATCTTGAGAAATGCAGCCTGATGGGGTTCACCAGGAACATCTTATGTTAATACCTTGTGCCATCGTTCATTGGATAACAATTGTTGTCCTTTTTGATTGAGCATCATATAATGCAGAAAAAGAAAATTAAGGGGAGCCAAGTCTATGAGCATAATGTAATGTAGAAAAAAATTAAGGTGAGCCAAGTCTATCTCAAATTTCAATTTCAGCAACCCATTTCAGATACCTGTTTCAGTAACTATTATCCCGGCTTTCAGAGCCTACTCATCTTTTAAAACATTTAATGTGTTTATCCTTTTAGACGGTACCTACTAAATTGTCCTCCTTCCATGCGTGTGACAGTCTTTGCCTTTACTATGGTACATTGGGTAAATCAGCATATTTCTGTAGATAAAGAGTGCATTTTACATGACTTGTTATGTCTTTAACACCTCTCTATTTGCTGCTGCGCGAGAATGTTAATGGGGGGCAAGAGGGCTGACCAGTTGGAGCTTATGAGCTTGCAAATGTTGTTGAACAGCTAGGAGCAGTAGAAATACTGCTTAATTGCATAGATTGTGATGGTAAATGCTCTTATAGTCGCTCAACTATGAAAATCTGTGCTCAAGATAACAGTAATTAACTGATCATTGACAAGGTGATTCAAATGTAACTAGTCATTACGCAATTGAATGGTTGTTTCTAGTTTATGTCTGGAGGAGAGTGTTGGCCAACTAAGAAGCAACACATGCACAAAATGAATGTAGCGGAGATGAGAATGTTGAGATGGATGTATACTAAAACTAGGAAAGATAGAATTAGAAATGAGCACTTTTGGGAGCATTTAGGGGTAGCAACAATAGGGGATAAATTAAGAGAGACTCGTTTGAGATGGTTCTAGCATGTCCAATGCAAGCTAGCAAGTTGTTGGCCCAACAAGGAGAAGGGGTAGCCCAAATAGGACATGGATGGAAGTAGTAAGGATAGATATGAAGAAATGCAACCTATCTGAGGATTTGACTCAAGATAGATCTGCATGGAAAAACATGCTTCATATAGCCGACCCTAACGTAGTTGGGGCAAGGCTTTGAGAATGATGATAATGTTGTTGTTTCTGGTGTCTCTTGATGAATCTAACATAAATGTTACTTGATGGTATTAAGATGATCAATGACGTTGTTTTTATTTTTTATTTTTCATTTTCTGCTCTATAAAGCAAGCCTTGTGCTTGCATCAGGCTTGGCTTTTTTGTCCCATCTAAATTCGGTAGCATAGCTTTCCTTGCTGGCTCCCTATGGACAGCTGCTAGTATTCCTATGGACAAAGTAATTTTGCGAAGAAGCAAATCACATCGTGGCACCCAATGATTGATCAGGCTGACATTTTACAACTCGGTCATGCTCATCAACATTGATGGGGAAGAATGCATTTTTTCTGTTGTTTCTTCCAATTAGAAAGTTTAGGGTATTCCAGCAACACTTTATGTATTCATTTCCAAAATGGTTTAAGCCATCTTCTTTGCAAAGGTTTGATGATGATGCAACCCTGGATCTGTGACTGGAAGACAGAACAAATGTAGACAAATCCCGCGAGGGGGTTTGCCGAATTCTGGATGGATTCCAATGAGGACCAACTCCATCGATGGGAATTAGCCAAATTCCTCCCAGAACTCAACACACACGAGCACTCTTCCCTCGAAGAGAAACACTCAAACATAGGAAAACCCATAACACTTATTTATTGAATAGTCATGAGCTATCTTTCCCAAAGGGATTACATTTTTATAGGAAGGGTTGGACATCCCATTTCCTAGTTGAACTCTACTTTGCTAATCATAAAAAGAAATTAAGTCATTAAGGAAACTAAAACTTTTAAACAAACCATATCATGCTAAACTTCTAATTTAACGACTTCCTAAATAAATCAAACTCTTAATAAGACTCCTAATAATTTAAATTCCCACCGTAAATTTGGCTGGACTCTTTGGATCTGTCCGCTGGGCCCAATGGCTGGCAGACCCATGGGTCTGGCCTGCATCAGATGAACAAATGCCAATATTTACTGTTCAGTAAATTAGCTAAAGCTGAAGTCATTTGATTATATCCAGTAGTCATTGTTCTTATTACTTTCCACGAGGTTTCTGTCTTCTGGTCTTTATTTTACTATATTAAACAACCCTGTGATGCTCTCTGAAGCTGTGTTCTTCTGATGTTTAAAAGCTTACTTGTTACTACCATAGTTTTCAAAATCGGAATCGTATCGCAAATCGTTTGTACCCATGAATCGAATCGAATCACAAATCGTATCGTGAATCGTAGGATTTTTTATTTTTCTAATAAAAATGAAAAATAAATAAAAATTAAAAGGAAAAAAGTAATTATTCATAACCATCCATTTTTCCATTTATAGTAGTATAAATATAATAACAAGTAAGTCTATCATACAACCATATCAAGAACATCATGACATATATATATATATGAAATAAATGGTGTGTAAATAGTTAAATGAGTTTAAAATATCAATATATATATATTTTTATTATCTTTAAATCAAAATATAAAAAAAAATAAAATCCAAGCCGTCAATCTTACACGGTAGGATCTCTCTTAAAGTTAAGAAAATGTTCATGAAGAAAAAAAATCAAAATAGGTTAAGAAAAGAAGAAGATATAAACAAGCACCATACATACAGTCGAATGCTTTAGTTAAATGCATGTTCTTTTTTCATCTTTAAAACCTTATCAAAGCCGTAAAAAATTCTTACGAAGTTTCGTTAACTACTAAATAACCTTTTAAAAGTACAAGCGATAAACGATAGAGAGAATAAAAAAAGAAAAAAGGTAAAAGATTATAAATATTAGGTTATTGGCTATAGCCATTCTCACTTAATCAAATCGCTTGAATCGTAAGATTCGATGAAACGAGTATCAAATCATAGGATTCACACCTGAATCCTAAGATTCATTTGTAAATGGGATTCATTACATAGATACGAATCATTTTCCTTAAGATTCTGGATACGAATCGGGATTCAGGATACGAATCGTAGGATTTTGATAACTATGGTTGCTACTGTAGGTTAGGGGCAGGTATATGACATAGATATGATCAAGTTGATTTCAGATGTTGTGACCATCCCTGTAATTGCAAGCAGTGGTGCAGCACAGTCGAGCACTTCTCTAAAGGTTTTTCAGAAGACTAGTGCTTTTGCTGCCCTTGCTGCTGAGATTTTCCATAGAAAAAGGTAGTTATTTACTTTTTTGTGAAAATTTTGGTGAACAGAGAATTCGATTATATTATATTGGAATGATGGTTGCATATTCCATATTCCTGGTTTTGTTTCTTGCATTCCCAGTTGACAGTAACTAAATTCATGCATTTTTCTTTTGTGGTTTGGAAATAGGTCATTCTCGTCATGTGTTCTGGTCAGGACTAGCTGCTTAAGAGGCAGGCCCCACCATGGAAAGCCCGTTGTCTGTCGTCTTTTTTCCTAGAAGGATCTGAAAGCGATACTAACCAAATTTTTATTTTTTGGTCCTTTTGCTGATGGTTAAGATTGTTTCTAGGAATATAAGGATCACCATGAGCTACCCTTGGTTGAGTCCATATCATGAACCCTTTTAAGTTTTAGACACCAGTATGCATAGGGATGTTTGTCTCAAGCTTGTCAAAGCCTGGCCCCATTTAGTCATCAGAACTTATATTCGGGCTTGGATCCTAGTCCATGGGACTGAAGTCCGACCCAAGCCCAAATGACTATGAAATACATACAAATGTTTGTATTAAATATGTTAGAAATGGCCTTAGATGAGGAAGAATGGAATTTTGGAGAAACTACGGTGATGTGAAATCAAATGGCTAACTGTATTAGGAAAGTTGCTAAAGAGGTGCTTGGAGAGTTGAAAGGGAAGAGACACGATAATAAAGATACCTAGTGGTGAAGTGTATAGGTTCATGAAGTTGTTTGGGAGACAAAGTTTGGCAGGGTACTACGAATAGGGAAAACTATGAGATGTACAAGAAGGCAAAGAAAGTAGTGAGTGATGCAAAGTGCAAAGCATATGATGACCTATATAATAGTTAGAGAACAAAAGAAGGAGAGAGATATTTTTTAGCTTGCAAAATAAGAGAACGGAAAAGTAGGGACTTAGATCATGTCAAATGTTTTAAGAATAATGACCAAAAGGTTCTAGTGAAGGACAACGATATCAAAGAAAGGTGGAGGGAATATTTTAGATTACTTTTAAATGAAGACTATATAGGAGACATAAGAACAAAAGCAGCTAAGCATACCTTTTTTTTTTTTTTTTTTTTTTTGTAGAATTAGGGTGGTGGAAGTGAAGAAAGCATTAAAACAAATGAAGACAATAAATGCTACAGGCCCAAATGACATCCCAATTGAGGCTTGGAAATGCTTAGGAGAGGTTGTGGAGATTTGGATAACAAGACTTTTCAATAAGATATTAATGAAAAAGAAAATGCTGGATGAATGGAGAAGAAGTGTTGTAGTACCTATATATAAGAACAAGGGAGATATACAAAACTATACCGACTATCATGGGATTAAACTTATGAGTCATAGTATAAAGCTATGCGAGAGAGTAATCGGGCAAAGACTCGGACAAAAGATCAAGATCTCTAAAAATCAATTTGGTTTTATTCCAGGGAGGTCAACGATGAAAGCTATCTTCTCACTTAGGCAATTAATGGAAAAATATCGAGGTAAGAGGAAAAATCTATATATGGTCTTCATCGATCTAGAAAAGGCCTACGATAGGGTATCTAGAGATTTAGAAGGAATGTTCTAGGAGGTTATATTGAAATTATTAAAGACATGTATGAAAGAACAATAACGAGTGTGGGTCAGCCCTAAGCCCTTGTCTCATTTGCACTGATTATGGATGAGTTAATTGCTCATATTCAAGAAGAGGTAACTTGGTGTATGTTATTTGTAGATGATATTGTGTTGGTAGATAAATCAAGAGATGGTGTGAATGCAAAAGGCTTTAGAATCCAAAGGCTTTAAAATAAGCCGTACAAAGACGGAATAGATGGAGAGATTGATGAAGATGTCGAACATAGGATAAATTCAAGATGGTTGAGGTGGAGGCTTGCTTCTAGAGTTCTTTGTGACCGACAAATGCCAACAAGATTGAAGAGAGAATTTTGCAGGACATCAATTAGACCAGCTATGACCTATGGAGCAGAATGTTGGCCAATCAAGAAGCAGCATATGCACAAAATAGATGTAGCAGAGATGAGAATGTTGAGGTGGATGTGTGGTAAAACTAGGAAGGATAAAATTAGAAATGAGCACTTTTGAGAGCATTTAGGGGTAGCAACGATAAGAGATAAAATTAGAGAAACTCGTTTGAGATGGTTTAGGCATGTCCAACGTAGGCCGGTAACGGCATCGATAAGGAAAAGTTTGGCCATGAAGGTTGATGGCCCACCAAGGGGAAGGGGTAGGCCAAAGAGGACGTGGTAAAATGGATATGAGGAAGTGTAACTTAACTGAGAATTTGACTCAAGATAGATTGGAATGGAGAAACAGAATTCGTGTAGCCGACCCCAACATAGTTAGAACAAGGCTTTGATGATGATGATGATTATGTTAGAAATGGCCTTGGTGCAGTGCACACCCATTTAGCCATTGGACCAGAAAACTAGGCCTGAGTACAGTCCACGGACCTTTAAACAAAGCCCCAAATCCTGCTCAGCAGGCTGAGCTTAGGCTGGCCTAGCCCTTGATCACCCTATGTACTTTTGGCCTCCCCACTGACTACTGACTTTCTTCTATCTTGTATATATATTCGTACGATTTATTAGTTCTGTCTTATATGTGATTCTAACCCTTGGACTTGATGCTCATGGCCATCTGTGCCCCTTGAATTCATCTCTCTTTCTATATATCTATCCTGATATTGCAAAGTAGAGATTGATTTCTTGCAAATTGCAACCCTATATGTATCTTGAACCTTTTATGACAAAAATTGCCCCTGCCCATTGGTTGTCTTGTCTGATTGATGCTTTATAGCATGTGTGACTCTTCATTTGTCCACACGCTCACACAATAGAACTTTAATAGAAAAAAAAAAAGATCATAGGTGAGCTGATTGTTGTATCCCCAACAAAAATGTAAATAATTTTCTCTTAAATGGCCTTGTGAACTTCAATGACATACAATTTTTCTGGCATTGGAATGTGCGAAAAATGCTTCAAAATGGTGGTCTCCTTAAAATGTAGGCATGTGTTTAATTCTATGACACCTTGTTGCCTTGTATGTTTGTCTATTCCATTGACCCTTGTTAGAGTTCTTCTAACCTAAATTTTCCACTAAACCAAATCGGGTCCATTGACCCTTGTTAGAGTTCTTCAAACCTAAATTTTCCACTAAACCAAATTGGGTCTACTGCCGAGGTAGAGTACTCTACCTACCCCGCATCAGTTGGGAATTGGTATTTAGATAATGATGGACTAAAAAAGTATTATGTATTTTGGCCATTTCGACAGTTCATCTTTTTTTCCTGTCTCTCTTACATATTCTGAATTTGGTTATCCTGCTGCAGCACTGTTTGCTATATGATTGACATGACAGAATACATGATCTATTTTTTTTTTTCTTCTTCTTTACAGCAACATTATGAGACTGTAGCTGCATAGATGCTATACATAATGTAGGGGAACTGATTCTTCTGTGGATTTGCAGGTCCCCATTCTCTCCATCAAAGAGCATTTATCAAAAGAAGGAATAGAAGTTAGAATGTGATGCTTCCAAGCCTTGGAACTTCAGTGAATGTAAATGTTCGGATCTAGTTTCATTTTTTCTTCCTCGTACCCATATTTTCCTTTTTTAGAGGTAAGAAATTTTGTAATAGTAAGGCAAGTATTCGAGCATTCGTCTGGCATGGCAGTTGAATTCACTGAAATGTTTTAAATTATGTAGAGGCAGGTTCTAATTTAATGATTCAATGAATGTGCATCCTGGTTTAATCTAGTTTTGCTATTTCATATGGAGTTTGATTGCATGATTTTGTTAAAGGGAAAGCTTAAGGAAATTCAAATAAAAAGATTTTTACTAATTTAAAAAATAATTTGTAAGAAAGGTGATTATAAAGTAGGTTAATCCAATGATATGAAAAGTTTTCTCGGTCCTGGCTCTTGATAAAGCACCCCTCAAAAGTCTTCTTGATATGAAAAATCTCCAGTTAATGGTCTATGGGTCTCGCTCAAAGAAATAGATTACATTCAAGAGGCAGAAGGCTAAAGTTACACGTTTTCTGTTGGTTTGTCATTGTGAGTGTGCGGTGCTCGCTTAAGGTTTTTCCAATTATTAGAGTTAAGGGGTGAAGGATATAATGTATTGATGCGGATGGGGGACCTTGACTTTCCTAGGATTTGTTCCATCTTCCTTTGAGGAAAGGTTTTTTCGATGCTCATTTTTGGATGTTCATATTTGATCCACCTTGGGATTGATTCCTATGATTCTATACAAACTAAGAGGCACTAAATGCAATTTAGAAGAGGAAGGGTCGCCGAATGTTTTAGGGGTGTTTGGAAATCAAATATTTCTAAAAATATTTTTTTATATCATCTCATACTTTAGAACGTAATCTATACACATAAAAACTACGTGTTCGGATGACGTAGAAAGTGTCATGCAATATCTCACTTTCTTATAAAAACCTTCATGTTCTAATATTCAAGTATATGATGTGTAAAACAGTCTTTCATTAAGAAAAACTAACAAAATAAGGATCAAGAGTATTTGCCAACAAGAGGGGAAGTTTATGAGAAACTACTACCATGGTGGCCCATTATATTTTTTAATATTGATGGTTTCTATAGGAATCTTACTATGACTCTCAATCATAGATGGGCCCTTTAGTGTTTATAAATTTTATGTGGGTCCCATAGCTTTATCATAATTACATAGTTTCTTTATTGAGTGCTAATATTAGGTGGGTCTTACAAATATCACATTAGGCAATTCCTACCATAATCACCAATATTAATGGAACCCTAGTGATTACTATAATTAGCTTGGTTAATATGATTGTTAACATCAAAAGGGTCCTACATTGATTTTTCATAAATGGATTCTTTAATGATGTTTAACACTCGATAGGGTTCTCTGCGATAATTACCATTGGATGTATTACATTATAGTTATTAACATTTGGTGGACCCACATTGATTAAAATACATTGCTCGTGCTTTTTAACATTCAATATAATGATTTTCTAATTAAATGGGCCTTACCATGGTTGCGAATATTAAATCACTCTAGTATGACTACTAGTTAGTGGATTTTCATTGGGTCAATCATCCCGATTTCTCTATTCATTTCTTGTTTCAGTGCATCATCTAGTAAATATTTTATAAATTGCCAAACACTTCAAGATATATTGAAATTTGTAGAGATTATCAAACACTATAAGTGACATAATATTATAATATGATACTAGTTTATTATGTGATAATGAAATCTTACAATATTTAAATTTGGTGATATTACGTTCATTTATCCAAACACCCCCTTATTTTATGAATATGAAATATTGGTTAAAAAAAACCAACAAATTGTCAGATATTATTCTTTTGGAACTTAGGGACACCAAATGCCTCCTAGGGGATAAAGAGTCGATGAAATCAAGTCCTTCCAAGCTGAAAGAAGAGGAGGAAATTGAGCGATGCAATGTCTCAAACTTTATTTTAAGCCAATGCCTTTACATGATTTCGAGGGGACATCTTGCCAACATGTTCATGGTTGGGTGGTGTAGGCACTATTGGCTAGTCTTCTAAAATGCAAAGACAATGTATAGAGAGTTTTGTTAAAGCTATCAAAGAAGATGCTATAACAAAACACAAACAATATATCATTAGACTAAGACCCAAATGGTGGAGGTCGAAAACATTTCAACAATTTCATTTTTGGATTGACTAAAATAAAAAATTGCAGACTAAATGCTTAACATTATTACAACAAACATTTGGTCAGAGGCAACCATATGAAAACTCAAAAAAGAAGCCCACATCCAGGGCATTTGGCGTGTATATGACATCCAAGTGTGATCAATTTAATTAATACACATCCTAAATTTTTCTGTCATTAGGTTCCACTTTTGGATTTAATCACATTAGATAATACTTAGAATGTGTATTTAAATTTTCATTTCAGTGAGCAACAAGATTAGCATGGGTTGTTGTCGTTGACCTGTGCTTAGACGAGTTATTGTGTTGGTTAATAATTATATTATTTCTGCTGACCTGTGCTTAGACGAGTTATTGTGTTGGTTAATAATTATATTATTTCTACTATAAAGAGTCGTATACACCATTTATCTCTGTATAATTATACCACACTGTAAGAAGAGGTCTTTATAACAAATCCCACTGTAGAATCAAGGTAGAAGATAGAGAAGCGTCGCTGTCTCTCTCCAGTTGAGCTATAGACTGAGACCACATAAAAGAAGCCTTTGTTATCACCAGGAGGCAATCCCATCATACCCAAGATTTCAATGGCCATACTAAATTACTCATTAAAAAAAAAAAAAGGAATCTCAGATATCAATGGCCATACTAAATTACTCATTAATAAAAAGGAATCTTTCGATCCACTGTAATGTCAAAAGAAAGCAAAATAAATAAATAAATAAATAAAAGTAAAACAAGAACCATGTCGCATATAAGGGCCAACCTCTCGTGAGATACTCTCATGCGAGGAAAATTCCCAGCCTTTGTGGGACCCATTTAGATGCAAACCAATCATAGGAGGATTGTGTGATGGTAATGTAAAGAAGCAGGTCAGCAGCAAGTTAGCTTGACCAATGGGCCAGCCCACAACCCATGTATTGGGTCAGCCCACAAGTCAACATTGTATGAGTTGTCACTGGATATTAGATAGATATTAGGTTCCTTATCTATGCCTGTAATCTTGTAATCAGATCTTAATTAGATCCACTAATTTAGGCTACAGTCTAATATATGTAACCATCGTCCATACAAATTAATACACAATGATATTGCAACTCGTCTCTCTTGCATGCTTCTGTTTTCTCTCTTGTTGCTTCTGGTTTGGTTCAAGAGTCTCTAACATGGTATCAGAGCCTTGGAAGCCAATCTGTGATCATCTTCTTCAGCCGGATCCTCTCTGATCATCTCAGATCAAGCGTGGCCCACCTGTGATCATCAGCATCACCATCTCAACGGTTTCTTCCCTCTTGGTCGCCTAAATATTCTCCTGTTTATGAAGATTTTTCCAACATTTATTGCTCATCAGAGGCTTCTGGGGCTGGATTTCTCCTTATTCAGACTGTGAGCACCTTGCTTTGGTTCAATGTCTTCTGATCGAACTGTATCGGGAATTACTGTCATCCTTGATGGCACCAATTATCCTTATTGGTCCCATCTCATGCAAAATTTCCTCAAAGGTAAAAAAACTGTGGAAATATGTTGCTCAGCAAATCCCTACACCAGACAGTAAGGATGTCACTTTTGAGGAATGGGAAGCTTCTGTTGGGAAAATAAATTCTTGGATTGCCAATTCAGTCAATCCATCTATTGGAAATCAATTAGCTCAATTCAATTGTCCTAAGGCTGCTTGGGATTATTTAGCACGATTGTATACTCAGTCTAATGCTGCTCGCCGATATCAGTTAGAATAGGAAATCAAAACTGCAGACCATGGGAATGACTCCATTCATGATTTCTTTATCAAAATGACTGTCTTATGGGATCAACTGGCTCTAATGGAACCCACTTTTAAAGCAACTGATGATGCTCACACCTTTGAAGTCTATAGGCAACAGACTCGCCTGGTTCAGTTTCTTATGACCCTCCGCCTTGATTTTGAACATAATCGTGGTCAGTTATTACATCGGTCACCACTGCCTTTTGTTGATACGGCACTCTCAAAACTTTTGGCAGAAGAACAAACTCAACTTTCTCTTACAAGGAAGAAACATGTGGAGCCCACACATGTCTTGTCAGCAAATGTTAGTACCCACAGCATGATCGCTCCTTTTCATCTGGTACCAATGACTTTTGCAACTATTGTAAGAAGAAAGGACACTGGAAACGGGATTGCCCAACCAGACCTCCAAGGCCGAACAATAAGACCAAACACTCTGGTCAACAGCCCAATCGTGGTCCCATGCAATCTTATCCACAACGACCCTATGCAGCCAATGTTACTGAAGATGATAGCTTTGTGTCTCCACAGATGGATCTTACATCTCAGATTCAGGCTATGGTTGATGAGCGCATGCAACAGTTGTTTTTTACTTCCTCCACTAGTTCTTCTTCTCAGATGGCCACTACGCCCTCAGCCTCTGGTTCTGCCATGTCCATTTCTGGTCTTTCAGGTACTCATGCTACTACATGGATTTCTTATTCTGGTGCATCCTATCATATGACAAATGATGTTTCCAAACTTCATAATTGTTATACTCCTGCTAGCTCTCTCACTATCCAAACAGCTGATGCCACTCATCTACCAGTCTCTCTTATTTGCTCCATTTCAAATAAGTTGTTCTCTCTTACTAATGTTTTGTGTGTTCCTCACTTGTCTATCAACTTGATCTCTGTTAGTCAATTGACTTCTTCTGGATTTCTTGTCTCATTTTCCTCTACTGGTTGTTCTGTGCAGGATCCGCGCACCGGGAGACAGATTGGGACCGGCCTTAGGTCAGGAGGACTTTACTATCTCCGCTCGCTGCACTTTCCATCATCCACAAATCCCCTGCCGCCCTTGTTT
Source organism: Cinnamomum chago (assembly GCA_038049695.1). Taxonomy (NCBI): domain Eukaryota; kingdom Viridiplantae; phylum Streptophyta; class Magnoliopsida; order Laurales; family Lauraceae; genus Cinnamomum; species Cinnamomum chago. The sequence continues at coordinate 67,716,497 of CP142451.1, forward strand.
CATCTACATCACCATTTGCTCTTTGGCACTCTCGTTTAGCCCATTTATCTTTTAATAAAATGAAGTTTTTATGTTCTAGTGGTGTATTTGGTAACATTTCTGCATCAGGCATTTCTACCTGTTTTGGTTGTGAATTTGGTAAACAACATGCATTCCCTTATAATAAAAGCACTTCTCTTTCTACTGCTACTTTTGCTTTAGTACATTCTAATGTCTGGGGACCGGCCTCTCAGCCCACGAAAGGCGGTTCCATTTATTATGTGCTGTTTATTGATGATTTCACTAGATATACATGGTTGTATTTGATGAAAAATCGTTCTGGGTTATATACTATCTACACTGCTTTCTCCACCATGGTTTCCACTCAATTCAACACGAGGATTAAAATATTCAGGTTTGATTCAGGGGGAGAATACATGTCCCACAAATTTCGTTCTTACCTGACCAATCAAGGGACTCTAGCTCAATTATCTTGTCCTGCCACACCACAACAAATTGGAGTAGCAGAACAAAAACACAGACATATTCTAGAGACTGCTAGATCCTTGATTTATTCCTCACATGTTCCTCTCCAATTCTGGGGGGAAGCAGTCCTTACTGCAATCTATCTGATTAATAGAACACCATCCTCTGTATTATCTGGCACATCTCCATATGAAAAATTGTTTTCTTGTAAACCAGCCTTGTCTCATCTAAAGGTATTTGGTTGCACCTGTTTTGTTCTGTTGCATGACAATGAGAGAACCAAACTTTCCCCTAAATCCACTGTCTGTGTATTCTTAGGGTATGGCATCGAACAAAAAGGCTATCGATGTTATGACCCTAAAACTAATAAGCTACGGGTCTCGCGTAATGTCACCTTCTTGGAACATATACCTTTCTACACATTACCTACTTCATCCCCTTCTCCTGAGCAACCTACGATTTATCCTCTTGATCCCTTTCCAGACCTGTTTCCCTCCGATACACCTTCTCCTCCACCCCTGCAAGTCTATCATCGTCGGCCCAAAACTCCGTCCGCTCATTCGGACTCAGCAGCACCACCTCCTACTCCTGACCCCGGGCCTATCTCCTTTGCTCCAGATGTGCAGGATCCTCCTCAAACTTGAAGGTATCCAGTGCGCACCAGAATTCCTCCCTCTAGATTTGGCTTTGTTTGCACTGATCATTTTTCTCCGTCCTATAAGTCCTTTCTTGCAGAAATTCATACCTTGGCAGAACCACAATCCTATAAAGAGGCCATTGCTCATCTGAACTGGCGATCTGCCATCGCAGAAGAATTTGAAGCTCTGCAGAAAACTCAAACATGGGATCTTGTTCCTCTTCCCTCTAGAAAACGGGCTATCGGCTGCAAATGGATATTTAAGATCAAGACCAAATCTGATGGATCTGTTGATCGCTACAAGGCTCGCTTGGTTGCCAAAGGCTACACACAAGAATATGGGGTAGATTATGAGGAGACCTTTGCTCCGGTTGCTAAGATGACAACAATCCGTACTTTTATCTCTGTTGCCGCTATTAGCCATTGGCCACTCTATCAACTTGATGTCAAGAATGCCTTTTTGAATGGATTCCTTCAGGAAGAAATCTATATGCATCCTCCTCCAGGCGTCGTGAGACCTCCTCATTATGTGTGTCGTCTCAAACGTGCTTTATATGGACTCAAACAAGCCCCTCGTGCTTGGTTTGAACGGTTTAGCACCTGTATTATCAGCATTGTTTTTTCTCAGAGTGCCCATGACTCGACTCTATTCACTCGCTATTCACGATCTGGCTGTGTTTTCCTATTACTCTATGTCGATGATATGATTATCATTGGCAGTGATACTTCTGGTATTCTATTCTTGAAGCGTTTTCTTCATCGACAATTTGAGATGAAAGACTTGGGTCATCTGCGGTATTTTCTAGGCATTGAAGTTGCCTACTTTCCCACAGGATATCTTTTGTCACAAACAAAATACTGCAATGAAGTTCTTCAACGGGCTGGACTCACAGATCTTAAACCTATCTCTACTCCAATTGAACATAATCTAAAGCTTCGCACTACTGATGGAGATCTACTTTCTGATCTAACTCGTTATCGTGAAGTGGTCGACAGCTTGGATTATCTGACCATTACCAGACCAGATATTGCCTATGCAGTACATGTGGTAAGCCAATTTGTTGCGCGACCCACTCATCTTCACTGGGCTACTGTACTGCGCATATTGAGATACTTACAAGGAAGTTCCAACCGTGCCCTCTTTCTTTCCTCTAGTCAAGATCTTACTCTGCATGGCTATTCTGATTCAGACTGGGCAGGAGATATCAATGATCGACGCTCTACCACAGGCTTCTCCATCTTTCTTGGCTCCTCTCTCGTCTCTTGGAAGAGCAAGAAACAGGAAGTTGTCTCACGGTCATCCATTGAAGCTGAATATCGTGTTATATCTCACACTACCACTGAAATTATTTGGTTTCGCTGGTTACTTCGTGATTTATGAGTCCTAGTTCCTAAATCCACCCCTCTCTTTACGGACAGTGAAAGTGCACGAAAACTGGCAACAAATGATGTCTTTCATGAACGGTCCAAACATCTTGAAGTTGACTGTCATTTCATTCGTCAACATGTTCGGAGTGGTACAATAAAGCTCTTCCAGATTTCCTCAGCTGCCCAGATAGCAGATTTTTTCACCAAAAGCCACTCCACCTCTCGTTTTTTGGAGCTAGTTCCCAAGCTCTCGATGGTCACCTTCTCTCATCCAAAGCTTGAGAGGGGGTGTAAAGCAACATGTCAGCAGCAGGTCAGCTTGACCAATGGGCCAGCCCACAACCCATGTATTGGGTCAGCCCACAAGTCAACATTGTATGAGTTGTCATTGGATATTAGATAGATATTAGGTTCCTTATCTATGCCTGTAATCTTGTAATCAGATCCACTAATTTAGGCTACAGTGTTATATATGTAACCATCGTCCATACAAATTAATACACAATGATATTGCAACTCGTCTCTCTCTTGCATGCTTCTGTTCTCTCTCTTGTTGCTTCTGGTTTGGTTCAAGAGTCTCTAACAGGTAAGACCTCGTTGTGGACATTATTTTGGATAAAAATCAACACTACCATTTATTCAGGGACCTTTAATTTTAACGGTTCTTAAATTACTCCTTTTGTGAAATTCAATCCAATTGTAATTATAATTTGGTTAGTATGAAATTAAAACGAGTATAAATTCCTGGGGGTTCAGTAAGTGTGAGAGGGTTGAATTAAATCACAAAGGATCCAAATGGTAGTAAGAAAGCTGTCTCTCATTCAAGCTTTGGAGAAATATCTGCTACATGTAAAATACGACCTAAATAGAACAGTTCGGTCACACACAAATGCCATTTCACAAAATTCAACCAATAAATGACATGCTCAGAATGTATGGCCTAGGATCTTCTCATTTGTGGGATTTAAGTGTTACAGAAAAGAGAGACTCATCAACCTGGACTTCTTATTTAAAAAGAGAAAAAAATAAAATGGACATTTGAACGAGAAATTGGAGCATTCCACTTCTTGAGCCTGTTTTTTTCAATTAATTGGATTCCTATGATTTCTCGACAGGGTGTATTTCTATAAGGGGTTAAAAATAAAGAACAAAGCAAATACCAAACAATCTAACCTTCGAACTTAAAAAGGAAGATGGAAAACGAATACCCAGCCATCACCCTAGTATTTCAAATCCTAGTTCGGTCAGGTGTAGTCTACATCCCCTACTACATATCCTCTACCCCTCACCTCTTTAATATTACTTTGACGGAGCTCATTTCACGATATATCCCTATGTATTCAAGTCATATATACTTTTTTTACTAAAAAAAAAAAATTAGTCTAATGTACCCAATGCAAAACAAGCAGGCCATCTGGGAAGTGGGTAACTTATTATACTTACAGATTATTCAGGGGCAGAGTAGTTAATAAGGAGTCAGAAGGTTAGGGGGAAAAAAACAATTAGTGTGTAAGGATTTGTGTCTTTCTAAAAAATGTGTGTGTGAGAGAGAGAGAGGAGCCACACATGCTAAAGGAATAGAGATGTTACACAGTGACAATTGTTTTACTTCACTATTGAAAACGGGACCCTAATCATGGCCCAAGTATAGAGAGAGAATGTGTAGTCATAGGAGGGTAAGCACTAGTACATGAAGCGTGAGGAAAGGATCTATGATGTTGCTGGATTGAGCTTCTCAATGGATGGTGAGGCTTCAGATGGGTCGGAAATGGTGGTCAGCTCGGGGCTGGTTTCGGATGTTTCAGCAATATTTTCCCCCATCTTTTTCTTCGTAGCATCCGTATCTGTGTGCTTGTTGTCTTCATCAGCCTTTGCATTTGCCAATTCCTCATCACCATCACTTATCATGGCTTCAACATCATTTTCAATTTCGTTCGGGTGAGGTGGGGGTGCCTGATTGCCTTCTTCAGATTCAACTGTATTCTGCATTGTTTTTGACGGATATGGCTCAGTACATACGGTCAAAGTTGATGTAACCAGCAGATTCTGCAAACGGGAAAAAAAAATTTAGATGAGACAAATCAACATCATCATCATAGCATTCATCAAAGAGATGAGATCTTTGATGAATGCTAGATCAATAGTAAATGGCTAAAAGAAAAAAGGTGGTCAAAAAAGAAAAATGTTGGTGTGGAAGCCTGGGAGGGTAATGCTGTTGAAAGACAAATGTTAAATGTGACTTGTGGAAATGGTCTAGTTGTAGGGTACGGTAAAGCCTAGTCATTTTTCTCCCATCTTCTAAGGCAAGAGAAATTCTATATGCACCCACCTATTCTCCTGAATACACCCACTTGCTGACCTCACCACACCCATTCTAATTTTGGCTTGATTTTGCTGAGCACACCCACCATAATCCCCAGATTGCCCATCCAACCTCACCGTTCGTTCCCTGTTCCATTTCCTGAACATTCCCTCGTTTGCATTTTTTAAATTTGTGGCCATTCGGAGTCGTCCCACTTCATAGCTCTCAAAGCCTCGTGGACAGTTGGTGAGCTGCGCTCCTTCTTCTTCGTCATCTTCATCAGGACAGTGAAACAGGTGAGAGCCCTTCTTCTTCTTCATAGGTTTATCATTTTCACAAATTTGTTTAGGTTGTAATTTATGCATTAGAGAGTATAGTTGTGAGACCTTTGCAACAAATAGGGAAGAATTTGGTGTGAAAAGAATAGTTTCGAACTCCAGTTTTTCATTTTTGAAAACATTTGTTCGCGATCTGCTCGGCAGTCCAGAGACGTGCAGGGATTTTCTGCACGGCAATTGTAAACCGTGCAGAATATATATGCACGGCCTATATAAGCTGTGCACATATAATTTGCACGGTTTCATATTACCGTGCAAACAGAGGTTGTACGGTTACATTGAGCTGTGCAAACAGAACTGGCACGGTTCCATTTCGCTGTGCAGAATAATGTTGCACTGTCTATTTAAACCGAGCAGTACAAAAAAATATGATATCCTCTTTTATTGGTTTTCTTTTTTAACAGATTGGAAGAAATGCCGAGAAGACCAGCTCGCCGTATTGGTGGAAGCTCACAGATGACAGGGGGACGGGCCAGTTCTTCTAGCGAGCCATCGAGAGTTCGGACGAAGATCGGTGTCTCAAGATCGCGTTCCCGAGGTGTGCATGCGAGTTCTTCGACTGCCGGCCGTCAACGGCCAACGACGTCTGAACGAAGACGAAAACTGCAACAGGATCCACTCCCGGAGCAGGTTGAGGAGCATGTTGACAGTTCTTCAGAGGATGATTCCTCAGAGGAGGAGGCACAGCCGTCCAGTCCCCGTGCATCGGCACCAGGAGAAGAGCATGGTGACAGTTCTTCAGAGGATGATTCCTCTGAGGAGGAGGCACAGCTGTCCAGTCTCCCTGCAGCGGCACCAGGGGAGGATGATTCCCATTTCGAGGAGGGACAACCATCCAGTCCTCCTGCTGCGGCGGCAAGGGAGGGTCCTATCCCCGGCGGTCCGGCCGACCTATCTGTCCTTATGAGTTTTAGGACACACGTAGCCTTGTCCATATGGGACGGGGAGGTACAATTGCCTTTTTAATGTTTTAATTAATCGTTTTTCAAATAAGATGTGTTGAAGTCTATAATAACAGATATTAATGAAGATTTATACTTGTAATGTGCAGGAACGTGAGGCACTCAAGTGTATCAATCACTGGCGAGGGCTGAAGGATTGGTACATACCTTTGCCCGGGGATGGGGGCCGATATCCATGTTCCTCGGTTTTATGCTATTATAGAAGAGTCTGGATTGGCAGATTTGAAGCGTTTTTCTTACCGATATATCTCCAGCCCTCTGGTATCCAGCTTTGTAGAGAGGTGGCAGCCCGAGACAAATACATTCCACATGTCATTTGGTGAGATGACGATCACCTTAGATGATGTGGGTACTCTCCTCGGCATCCCAGTAACGGGACTGCCTGTCCACGCATCGACTAGTATGGGATTTACTGATCAAGTAGATTTACTTGAGCGTGGACTGGGCGTGGATAGGGCATCTGCGTCAGCTGAGTTGAGAGTAGCTCGTGGTGGGGTAGTGAGGATGACCTGGATCAAAAGTGTGTGCGGCGAGGTGAGTCCTGCGTCGTCTGTTGAGCAGGTAGAGTGTGCAGCTAGAGGCTATCTTCTGTATTTGTTAGGCTGCACACTCTTCTCTGATAAGTCAGCCACTCGAGTCCCCATTGCCTACCTACATTTACTGATGGACTTGCCACGGGTCCGTCGTTATGCATGGGGGGCTGCCGCACTTGCATATCTTTATCGCCAATTGGGGACCGCCACGAGGGCAGACGTGCGACAGATTGCTGGATATCTGACACTGCTCACGGTAATACATATACATATACATGTTCCATTGTAATTGATCCTTTAAATTGTATAATTAATAATTGATATCTTTTGCAGTCTTGGGTGTACGAGCACTTCCCATTTACCCGTCCTCCTGCGCAGTGGGGATATACCGCTTGTATGCCTCAAGCGAGCCGCTGGAATGCTGGACAGGATTCTGGGATTGCGAGGGAGAATATAAAACTGTTGCGTGAGAGGCTGGATGACCTACATCCGAGTCAGGTGAGCACCCAAATGTTTGTTTACATCAAATGGAGAGTACACATAATTAATCGCTGTCAAGATTGACCGACTCCTGCGTTGCGACACTGTTTCCAATCAATTCTCTGAATTGCTCGATGCTCTTTGCATATGGGATTTGCCATCCGTCTGCTTCAGGATGGTGGTGTCTATGCCAATTTGTAGCAATGGGAGGCATGGGTGATTCGGGTTTCATGAAGACCTGAACAAAATGGTTTCCATTGACGAAACCAACCGCGAGCACTTTGTGAGAACTTGATGGAATCGGGTATGATCTCAAAGGCAGGAAAGTAAGGCACTGCTGCAGTGAAAGAAGGACCAATACAACGTTATAATATGAAGATATTAAGTGACCCATGTCCGGCATTGTCATCCATCGATCAACTGAAGGATTGCTTTCAAAGTAACACAATGCGTAATACAGCTCCCCAACCCTGTCCTCTCCTCCATAGACCAGTGCATAATAATTTTGATACCTCTGCAATTCATTGCTCAAATCCATTCTAACCTGCATCCATTTATCCTCGCCCATTCCTAGGAGACCAGCTATCGCTCTGAATCCACAGTTACCATCAGCTGCAACATCCTTAATAGTGTGGATATAGGGGCCCAAAGACTGAGGAAGCAAATGCAGAAACGTACATGACCGAGTGCGACGGACAGTCATTTTCTCCTTATTCTTCGTTGCAACTGTATTGCTTAATCTACCTGGAACGCTATCTTTTATCGACAGTGCGTATTCAAAATTAGATGGTTCCCGACGCGTAGATCTATCCAACTTCTTTCTTTTCGATGATGACCGACCGCGGGTATTCAATTTTACGTCTGGTTCGATAAGAGAAGTAGATGAAGGACAACCGAGTTCTCTAAGTTTTCTTAAAATTTGTATTTTACCCTTCTGATCACTACTTTGAAATCTCTTACTGATCAACTCGAACTCTGAAGTTGTGGTCAACTCAAGGGCTTCGTTCACCATAGTGGCTTCTAAATTAAGCTTCCGCCAATAGTGGTGGACACTACTCAGTGGTATATGAGAACCTTCCCTTACGTACTCGGCAATTTCATGTGCACATGGCAAACCATGAGTCCGTCGGATTACGCACCCACATGATGTAGAATCTGGACCAATATCACTAGCCCTTAACGACTCATTTAACACTATATCCAAAGCATTCCTTGATAGAAATCCTCTCAATTCACGAAACAGTGCCGGTTTGAACTTATGTTGCACGGTGTTCAAACTCTTTTCAAAAGAAGCCTTTATTTCTGTAAAAATCAACTCTAGCAAGGCATGTATAACCTGCCAGGACGAATCAAAGCTACAGCTCGATGTGCCTAGGTGTCTCTTTAATTTTGCATGTGCACTCTCAGCTCTGTTAGTAGTGACGTTCCCAAAGTGCATATGCCGATCCGTCCATGTAGCCACAAATTGCTCCTTATGCTTATTCAACCATGAGGTCTTCACATAATCAACAACATGTGGATACCCGCAGTAATTCCGTTCCAAAGCACTTAGCATTTGCGTGTAGTCGCTTTCAGTTGGAGAGACTACCAACGTGTTCCAACAAGAGATAAATGCAACCCATCTGTCGTTGGTCTAAAAACACTTCTTGCAATTTGCCAAGATGTTCCTAGAAATATGCCACCTGCATAATAAGTTTGCTGCATTCGGAAAAATAACATTTATTGCATTCATCAGCGCTAACTCTTTGTCTGTGACAATCACACGGGTCGTGATGCATCCATCCATTAATTCCTTAAGCCTCTCCAAAGCCCATCTATAATTGGCCTCCCTCTCTGATTCAAGGTACACAAAAGCAACGGAGAACGTCAATTGAGTAGATGTGACACCAACAATCTTAAGCAAGGGAAGTCGATATCTATTAGTCTTGTATGTGGAATCCATTATCAAAACTTCTGGAAATGCACGTAATAACTGAATAGATGATGTATGTGCCCAGAATTGGTTCATGATAACATCTGTAGCATCGTTGCTAGTGTGATACTCAATGTAGTTGTTCTCTTCCAAATGCCTCATGAGTTGCTGTATTTGTGATCGACCGGCCATCTCTGTCACCCTAAACTTCTGGCGAGCATTGTAGATACTCTTAATTGTAGTGGTGTTGTGTACATCCCTTTCCTGCAATGTTCGAAGGATGTTCATCGGTTTCACCAAACTATTAGACATATCAATCAAAACGTTGATTTTTTCCACAGAAAGCCTCCCAGCAAACGAGTGCCCCTCTAGATGCTGTGCGTTTGGATGATTGTGCACCCCACAAACCACTGTTAACATCCAATTGTCGCCAGTTGCCAACTTTCGACCCTTCAAAGCAAAAGGGCAACTACACTTCTTCGTTCCCGTTGCCTTCTTAGGATTTCTCTTCTCGAATACCTTCGATGGACTCCTGTAACTACCACTTCTCTCACAAGAAAAAACGACTCTCGGCTTCCGTCCATCTCCACCAGCATCCGAAGTCTTGATTACAATTACCAAGCCATGTTTCTTTCCAACATCCCTTGTCCATTGGATTAGGCCCTCTCGACTTCTGAATATCATGTCAGTGGTGAAGACATTTGTAAAATCCAAAAGGCACTCACTGGCACCGGTTGATTCAACCTCCTGCAAATCACAAAATTTTAGATTAGCACTGCACACTCATTTATTAATTTTGCACGGTTTATATAGGCGGTGCAAAATTATTCTGCACGGTTTATATAGGCGGTGCAAAATTATATTGCACGGTATATATAGGCAGTTCAGAATAATTTTGCACTTTATATATAGGCCGTGCAGAATAATTTTGCACGGTATATATACGCCGTGTATAATAATTTTGTACGGTATATAGAATGCCGTGCAGGACGCGAGAAAACAAAAAAAAAAACGAACGAAATGAAGTCAAAATGTATATACCTCATTTTCGTAGATCGTCAACTGCTTGTCCATATTGCAAATGCCTACTTTAAATACACAATGTGGTGTAGGGATAATTGTACTTCCAAGTTCGTTCAATAAATGGAGGAGACTTGATGATATATTAAAAAGAGTTAGAAGAAATGATGATGAAGGAGATGAAAATCAATGAGGAAGAAGGAGTGCAGAGGTGCAGTGAGAAGGGAATGGATAAAGGGATAGGAAGAGGAGAAGAAGAAGAAGAAGAAGAAGTAGAAGAAGAAGAGACTGGAGACTCTGCTGGTGAACCAAAGGAGGAAGACAGATGTTGATGGTAAGGGCAATTTCGTCCTTTCACCCGAGGGCATTTTAGTAATTAAAAAAATATTTAAGTTGTGGGTGTATTCATCACTTCCAGTGGGTGCGAATAGAATTTCTCCTAAGGCAAATAGATTTCATTTGTGATCTTAAAATATATGGTTGGTCATGGACACCCAAAAATGGAGTGTTAGGCAGGGACAGTTACAAGCACCCCAACAACCTCCTGCATAAAGGCAAAAAGAGGGTTACAGTACCACCTGGCCTTCAGCTGGAGTGGTATATATGCTCAGCCCTTTCACGAGGCTGGGCAGAAGTTCAGACCCCCACTATTGTTAAGATGGGAGATTCAATGAAGGCAACACAATACTCTCAAGGAATCAACAGCATGGTACTCAGGCATGTGCACTCAAGAGTAGCATAGGATGGTCAGTAGGATGGACTGGCTTCAGACTTGTCTCAACCAGCAGTGTCAATTTTGGTCTGGAACCGATGAGTACATGTTCAGTTTTAAATTAGAATGTTAAAAAGGTATTTTAGAAATGATGAATCAGCATTTGCTGTAACTAACTGCAAACTAGTGATGTGGGTTCAACTCCTGTCGTCTACTTCATATTGATTGTTATGATACATGCAGAATTGATTTCAATGTCCTTAAAATCTTTCTACCACATACAATCTGATTATTTTTTTATTTTTTTCTGAAAGCATCTATGTAAGAATGTGAAAGAGCTCTTCCACAAAAAGAAAAAAGAAAAAATAAAAAAATAAGAATGTGAAAGAGATTGGAACAAAAAACATCCACTGTCTAAAGGATACAAAAGAGCTCTTCAAAACCTTTTGGCTTTAGGTTTAAACCCTGTTGGACTCAATTTATTTCCATCTATTTTTATAGGTTACTATGCCAAGAAACATATTTTGGATGATTCAAATCAGAAACATTTCTCACCCATTCATCTTGTACTATGAGTGATCAATTTCTTTATGTTTGCTTGTGAAGTAGAAACAATTTGTATCTGTGGTCACCCAAAAGGGAAGGAGAAAAGAATCGAGGGTTTGAGTACTGTTGATGAGTGCTAAAATCTAGATGGGGTCTGAAAATGCATGTCGATCCTAGGCAGAAAAGCAAATGGGTTGGTACATCTCACCGCATATACCATGTAAAGGTCTTTAACCTGAAACAGGGCCCACTTGCCAGGGGCATTTGCATGAGGAACAAGACTTTCAATGACCTTGCCTTCCTCTATCAAGTTGCTCACGATGGGACAAAATGCAACCAATTATAAGATTCTCCCAAACAGAGTACTGTTCAGCCAAATTTGGCCCAACTGCCTTCTTTCAGGCATTTGATGATTGGTTTGCCAACAAGTTGAAGTTGAAGAGAAGGGGCATGGGCGTCCAAGGTGGACACTACCTATCCAACAGTGCACCCAATTCAAAGGTGAGCGTCTGCTTCCAGTGAATCAAAGGGCTGAACTGGATGATTTTGCCATGCCTATAATCAAGGCTATATCCAGACTACAGGAACATTAAAATTTGTAAGAAATTACTTTTTCATAACGAGTGATAACATCTGTTTCATTCCAACAATATGTTAGACTGTTTGAAAGACATGCCCCTTCTTAGTGACTGTAACAGGTAGTGATATAGAGATTGAGATCCCAAAGCTTTTGTAATTTCAAGTAGGAGAGCCATACTCTATAATGGAAATTGCCAAATGACAATATAGATCACAGATCTTTCATGGAGCAAGGCAAAATCAGGCATGTTATGGATTCATAGACTTACTGTTTGAAATATGAGTCACGTTCGTAGTTAGTGAAATAGAGATTGAAATCCCAAAGCCTTAATCGGACAGCCGTTGGTTACCGTGAAACTAGCAACTAGAGAATATGGTCCATGTGATCTTTTGATATGTGGAGAGCATGAACCTAAGCACGCATCTCATGGGATGATTAGAATGCAGAATGCAGAATGAAGAATGCATATGCATGCATGCACGAGCACATATATACTCTCACTGGTGGCAAGTGATGGGACCTCACAATTGACTGTGTGGGTCACCAAACCTCAACAAGTACGAGTCCACAAATGAAAAAAACCAGTTGAGGAAGAAGCTTCTGCCAACATACCTTCTCTAATGCCAGAGCAAGTTTTGAGAGAGTAGAATATATGCTGTGTGGAGTCAGCAGAATCTGTTCAAATGACAAGCAACAATCAGATAAAGCACAAGACAAGCTGTCAGATAAAGCACAAGACAAGCTTGCTCTTTAAACATGAGAATTAGGAAAAAAAGATAGAAAATCATAAGATTCAGATCTTTGAAAAGAACCCTAAAAACTAAAAATTAAATGGAATGACAGCTTAAAAGCCTAAAATGCATCAACATGCAATAGCTGATCAGAGGTTTGGAACTCACGGTTGTTCCTTGGTTCTTAGTTGTTCGGCCTCATTTAGCATTGATAGTTACTCTTGGTTAGACTATTCTGCTTTTATGTACTTATATATTTTACCTCATCCTCGAGCACTTGCTTGTTTGGCCTCCCTCAGCTCAAGTTTCAATTCAGTTGTGTCTCCTCTGGCTATCATTCATTTATCTATGTATTCACTGATCAATTACTCCTACAACCAATCCTTTTTTTTTTTTTTTTTTGGCCCAATATATGTTTCGTATGATGCACGGATAGTTAAAAATGGGTAACGTATTGTGTCGTATTATGATACTTCACTTTTTATGTGTAAAATCCATGTATCTACCGTGCCCAAGGCGTGTCCTTGATGTATCACTTTCATATCGGAGCATCGTAGTATGTTTCTATATTGAATGGCTAAGGATCAAAGAATCTACAAGTCATCTACTTATTTATTGGAGCTATGTCTGCTCTTTTTGTTAATATTTTCAATGTTACCTCAATTCTTGGTCACCTCCTTTTTTTTATCTCTCAATCATTGGGGGTTCGACACTTCATGAGAATTGGCTAAATTATTTTTGGATCAATTAGCATAGGCTAGAACTTGTGGAGATTGATATGCACCTGAACTATCACGGAAAGCTTGGAACAAAAGAAATAGAACTACTTTACAAGGGAAGGATTCTTCTATGAGATGAAATTTTAGCTTTTGGAGTGGGGACTAAGGCAACAAAAAGTTTCAAGCATCCCTATGTCGGAGTGGATTGGGGAACCCTCCGCGGAGAGGTTTCTAGCTCAATCTTGATGGAAGCTTGTAAAAGAACCCAAATGTGTCCAGAATGAAAGAAACCATAAAAGCGAGAAATGGGAAACAATCGATAATCTAGGACAATTGGGAAATTGGAATTGGGGATCGAAATGGGGGCTGAAATGATACCCAACAAAGGCTGGGCTAAAATCTTCAAGTTGAAATTTCATCTGCTGGTTTCTTGGAGGCTCAAGGAATGTAGTCTCTTGGATGAGTGGTGCAACATATACATGGCATTTCATTCAGGGCATGTTCGGAAAAAAGGGACGGTTTTCTGTAGAAAACTCATTTTTCCTGTTTTTGGTGTAGCAAAATCCGTATAAACGCTTTTCCACCACATCAGCAAATTTCTTGAAGAGCTTGAAAATGGAATTCCTGGTGGGGGGGTGTTGGGGGTTGGTTGTATCAGATTTCTATTTCTGTGGTAAACTAGAGCCCCATATAAAAACCCCTTGGGAAATTCTATTCGCACCCACTGGAAGTGATGAATACACCTACAACTTAAATATTTTTTAATTACTAAAATTCCCTCGGGTGAAAGGACGAAATTGCCCTTACCATCAACATCCGTCTTCCTCCTTTGGTTCACCAGCAGCAGTGGGTCTCCAGTCTCTTCTTCTTCTTCTTCTTCTCCTCCTCCTCCTCCTCCTATCCCTTTATCCATTCCCTTCTCACTGCACCTCTGCACTCCTTCTTCCTCATTGATTTTCATCTCCTTCATCATCATTTTTTCTAACTCTTTATAATATATCATCAAGTCTCCTCCATTTATTGAATGAACTTGGAAGTACAATTATCCCTACACCACATTGTGTATTTAAAGTAGGCATTTGCAATATGGACAAGCAGTTGACGATCTACGAAAATGAGGTATATACATTTTGACTTCATTTCGTTCGTTTTTTTTTGTTTTCTCGCGTCCTGCACGGCATTCTTTAAGACGTGCAAAATTATATTGCACGGCCTATATATACTGTGCAAAATTATTCTGCACGACCTATATATACCGTGCAATATAATTTTGCACCGCCTATCTTAACCGTGCAGAATAATTTTGCACCGCCTATATAAACCGTGCAAAATTAATAAATGAGTGTGCAGTGCTAATCTAAAAATTTGTGATATATTTACAGGAGGTTGAATCAACCGGTGCCAGTGAGTGCCTTTTGGATTTTACAAATGTCTTCTGACTTGATATTCAGAAGTCGAGAGGGCCTAATCCAATGGATAAGGGATGTTGGAAAGAAACATGGTTTGGTAATTGTAATCAAGACTTCGGATGCTGGTAGAGATGGATGGAAGCCGAGAGTCGTTTTTTCTTGTGAGAGAAGTGGTAGTTACAGGAGTCCATCGAAGGTATTTGATAAGAGAAATCCTAAGAAGGCAACAGGAACGAAGAAGTGTAGCTGCCCTTTTGCTTTGAAGGGTCGAAAGTTAGCAACTGACGACGATTGGATGTTAACAGTGGTTTGTGGGGTGCACAATCATCCAAACGCACATTATCTAGAGGGGCACTCGTTTGCTGGGAGGCTTTCTGTGGAAAAAATCAACGTTTTGATTGATATGTCTAAGAGTTTGGTGAAACCGAGGAACATCCTTCGAACATTGCAAGAAAGGGATGTGCACAACACCACTACAATTAAGAGTATCTACAATGCTCGCCAGAAGTTTAGGGTGACAGAGATGGCCGGTCGATCACAAATACAGCAACTCATGAGGCATTTGGAAGAGAACAACTACATTGAGTATCACACTAGCAACGATGCTACAGATGTTATCATGAACCTATTCTGGACACATCCATCATCTATTCAGTTATTACGTGCATTTCCAGAAGTTTTGATAATGGATTCCACATACAAGACTAATAGATATCGACTTCCCTTGCTTAAGATTGTTGGTGTCACATCTACTCAATTGACGTTCTCCGTTGCTTTTGTGTACCTTGAATCAGAGAGGGAGGCCAATTATAGATGGGCTTTGGAGAGGCTTAAGGAATTAATGGATGGATGCATCACGACCCATGTGATTGTCACAGACAAAGAGTTAGCGCTGATGAATGCAATAAATGTTATTTTTCCGAATGCAGCAAACTTATTATGCAGGTGGCATATTTCTAGGAACATCTTGGCAAATTGCAAGAAGTGTTTTGAGACCAACGACAGATGAGTTGCATTTATCTCTTGTTGGAACACGTTGGTAGTCTCTCCAACTGAAAGCGACTACACGCAAATGCTAAGTGCTTTGGAACGGAATTACTGCGGGTATCCACATGCTGTTGATTATGTGAAGACCTCATGGTTGAATAAGCATAAGGAGCAATTTGTGGCTACATGGACGGATCGGCATATGCACTTTGGGAACGTCACTACTAACAGAGCTGAGAGTGCACATGCAAAATTAAAGAGACACCTAGGCACATCGAGCTGTAGCTTTGATTCGTCCTGGCAGGTTATACATGCCTTGCTAGAGTTGATTTTTACAGAAATAAAGGCTTCTTTTGAAAAGAGTTTGAACACCGTGCAACATAAGTTCAAACCGGCACTGTTTCGTGAATTGAGAGGATTTCTATCAAGGAATGCTTTGGATATAGTGTTAAATGAGTCGTTAAGGGCTAGTGATATTGGTCCAGATTCTACATCATGTGGGTGCGTAATCCGACGGACTCATGGTTTGCCATGTGCACATGAAATTGCCGAGTACATAAGGGAAGGTTCTCATATACCACTGAGTAGTGTCCACCACTATTGGCGGAAGCTTAATTTAGAAGCCACTATGGTGAACGAAGCCCTTGAGTTGACCACAACTTCAGAGTTCGAGTTGATCAGTAAGAGATTTCAAAGTAGTGATTAGAAGGGTAAAATACAAATTTTAAGAAAACTTAGAGAACTCGGTTGTCCTTCATCTACTTCTCTTATCGAACCAGACGTAAAATTGAATACCCGCGGTCGGTCATCATCGAAAAGAAAGAAGTTGGATAGATCTACGCGTCGGGAACCATCTAATTTTGAATACGCACTGTCGATAAAAGATAGCGTTCCAGGTAGATTAAGCAATACAGTTGCAACGAAGAATAAGGAGAAAATGACTGTCCGTCGCACTCGGTCATGTACGTTTCTGCATTTGCTTCCTCAGTCTTTGGGCCCCTATATCCACACTATTAAGGATGTTGCAGCTGATGGTAACTGTGGATTCAGAGCGATAGCTGGTCTCCTAGGAATGGGCGAGGATAAATGGATGCAGGTTAGAATGGATTTGAGCAATGAATTGCAGAGGTATCAAAATTATTATGCACTGGTCTATGGAGGAGAGGACAGGGTTGGGGAGCTGTATTATGCATTGTGTTACTTTGAAAGCAATCCTTCAGTTGATCGATGGATGACAATGCCGGACATGGGTCACTTAATATCTTCATATTATAACGTTGTATTGGTCCTTCTTTCACTGCAGCAGTGCCTTACTTTCCTGCCTTTGAGATCATACCCGATTCCATCAAGTTCTCATAAAGTGCTCGCGGTTGGTTTCGTCAATGGAAACCATTTTGTTCAGGTCTTCATGAAACCCGAATCACCCATGCCTCCCATTGCTACAAATTGGCATAGACACCACCATCCTGAAGCAGACTGATGGCAAATCCCATATGCAAAGAGCATCGAGCAATTCAGAGAATTGATTGGAAACAGTGTCGCAATGCAGGAGTTGGTCAATCTTGACAGCGATTGATTATGTGTACTCTCCATTTGATGTAAACAAACATATTACCTATTTTGTATTGGATGGCCAATGAATTCGATCAGGTCTTTATGTGTTTATGTTGTGTATTAATTCATTAATAATATTCCAAAGAAGGTATTACTTCATTAACAACTGCTCGGTTAAACATGGTTGGGCAAATTTGTTCTGCACGGCAAATATGTTCCGTGCAAATGGATAATGCACGGCAGAAAGTTGTCGTGCATAAACTATTTGCACATTAATAAAGTGCCGTGCAGACACTATTTGCTCGGAACATGGTGGCCGTGCAGTGTATTTTACCAATTATTCGGACAGAAACACATAACATACATATCCATATAAAACATACAAGTTCAAACATAAAAAAGTGTATCCTCAAAACATCTATTAAAAAAATGGATACAACCAAAAATCAGGTGATCCATCCATACATATCCAAAAAATTTCTTACATCGCAAAATTGGATAAACCCATCCATACATCCTCTAAAGTGTATGCTTTAATTTCCCATCCATACAGACTTAACAAAAGAATAAGACAAAAAAAAAAAAAAAACCCTCATGCCATCATGGATCTGTACGTCGTCGGTACGTCACCGGCAAGCCCTCCAGGATCTCGAGGGTGGTTTAGAGTGCCCGGTAATAGAAATCTGCAGGCTGTTCCGTTCGTGCAATAGTAGCGTGGAGATGGTCCCTCGCCCGAGTAATCTGTAAAAAACAATTAACTGTGTCAATACCTAAGATAAGTATAACAAATGGATGCATAATGTTTCGATAAAGTACAAACACTCACCACTCTTGGAGTAGGGTCAGCTATACCCTCATTAGGGTGATAGTGGGAATGGCGTTCGGGGTTCTGTACTCGAGGGTGTGAAATCCTAAAAAACCACTCGAGGTAGTCGGGTGAGCACTCACATGCATGTTGCGCTCGATGGCCGCGGTGTGCTAAGGACAATACATGATCCTCGCAAGTAACCCAGTACTGGTCTAGAAATCTGTAAGAGACCCTGTATTGTCCAGCAGTAGATCCCCGAGACGCACGAATGGGGGCGAGCGGTGCTGGTGGGATGGTCTGTACATATCCAAACTGTCGGAGAACCCTATGTGGATGGTAGGGTTCAATGACATCTAGCGCTCTCAAGCAACCACAAAAGAAAGATATCTGATGGAATGGATGATGAGCCCTAACACCAGTATACGGATCCCACTGGACATGTGGCAAGTAAATTAAAGAACTCATTATTATAATAAAAATTTGTCCATTGAAAAAAAGTAAAATAGATACCAAGGACCCCATATGGGTGCTCACCTCACTCGGATGTAGGTCATCCAGCCTCTCACGCAATAGTTTTATATTCTCCATCGCAATCCCAGAATCCTGTCCAGCATTCCAGCGGCTCGCTTGAGGCATACTAGCGGTATATCCCCACTGCACAGGAGGACGGGTAAATGGGAAGTGCTCGTACACCCAAGACTGCAAAAGATACCAATTATTAATTATACAATTTAAAGGAACAATTACAATGGAACATGTATATGTATATGTATTACCGTGAGCAGTGTCAGACATCCAGCAATCTGTCGCACGTCTGCCCTCGTGGCGGTCCCCAATTGGCGATAAAGATATGCAAGTGTGGCAGCCCCCCATGCATAACGACGGACCCGTGGCAAGTCCATCAGTAAATGTAGGTAGGCATTGGGGACTCGAGTGGCTGACTTATCGGCGAAGAGTGTGCAGCCTAACAAATACAGAAGATAGCCTCTAGCTGCACACTCTACCTGCTCAACAGACGACGCAGGACTCACCTCGCCGCACACCTGTTTGATCCAGGCCATCCTCACTACCCCACCACGCGCTACTCTCAACTCAGCTGACGCAGATGCCCTATCCACGCCCAGTCCAAGCTCAAGTAAATCTACTTGATCAGTAAATCCCATACTAGTCGATGCGTGGACAGGCAGTCCCGTTACTGGGATGCCGATGAGAGTACCCACATCATCTAAGGTGATCGTCATCTTACCAAATGGCATGTGGAAGGTATTTGTCTCGGGCTGCCACCTCTCTACAAAGTTGGATACCAGAGGGCTGGAGATATATCGGTAAGAAAAACGCTTCAAATCTGCCAATCCAGACTCTTCTATAATTTGGTGAAACCGAGGAACATGGATATCGGCCCCATCCCCGGGCAAAGGTATGTACCAATCCTTCAGCCCTCGCCAATGATTGATACATTTGAGTGCCTCACGTTCCTGCACATTACAAGTATAAATCTTCATTAATATATGTTATTATAGACTTCAACACATCTTATTTGAAAAACGATTAATTAAAACATTAAAAAAGGCAATTGTACCTCCCCGTCCCATATGGACAAGGCTACGTGTGTCCTAAAACTCATAAGGACAGATAGGTCGGCCGGACCGCCGGGGATAGGACGCTCCCTTGCCGCCGCAGCAGGAGGACTAGATGACTGTCCCTCCTCGAAATGGGAATCATCCTCCCCTGGTGCCGCTGCAATAAGACTGGACGACTGTGCCTCCTCCTCAGAGGAATCATCCTCTGAAGAACTGTCACCATGCTCTTCTCCTGGTGCCGATGCACGGGGACTGGACGGCTGTGCCTCCTCCTCTGAGGAATCATCCTCTGAAGAACTATCAACATGCTCCTCAACCTACTCCGGGAGTGGATCCTGTTGCAGTTTTCATCTTCGTTCAGACGCCGTTGGCCGTTGACGGCCGGCGGTCGAAGAACTCGCATGCACACCTCGGTAACGCGATCTTGAGACACCGATCTTTGTCCGAACTCTCGATGGCTCGCTAGAAGAACTGGCCCGTCCCCTTGTCATCTGTGAGCTGGCACCAATACGGCGAGCTGGTCTTCTCGGCATTTCTTCCAGTCTGTTAAAAATGAAAACCAATAAGAGGATATCATATTTTTTTGTACTACTCGGTTTAAATAGACAGTGCAACATTATTCTGCATGGCGAAATGGAACCGTGCAAGTTCTGTTTGCACAGCTCAATTTTACCGTGCAACCTCTGTTTGCACGGTAATATGAAACCGTGCAAACTATATTTGGTCTGCTATTACATGCCGTACAAATTATATGTGCACAGCTTATATAGGTCGTGCATATATATTCTGCACGGTTTAAACTTGCCGTGCAGAAAATCCCTGCACGTCTCTGGACTGCCGAGCAGATCGCGAACAACTATTCATGTTTTCAAAAATGGAAAACATTGGAGTTCGAAACTATTCATGTTTTCATTACGGACTTCCCTATTTGTTGCAAAGGTCTCACAACTATACTCTCTAATGCATAAATTACAACCTAAACAAATTTGTGAAAATGATAAACCTATGAAGAAGAAGAAGAAGAAGAAGAAGAAGAAGAAGAAGGGCTCTCACCTGTTTGAGTGTCCCTGATGAAGAAGACTGTCACGCCCCCGAACCGAAACCTCAGGGGCGGGAAATGGGATTAGCATAAATTGTATTTTACTTCTCCCAAGATCCGCGTGTGTGAAGACAACACATTCTGAATATTTTGCGGAAGCATTTGTGGTGTTGCGACCCGAAGTCCGTGGCCATCGGATTCCGCGTCGCACTCAACCTTTAGCACATAGCTAGTATATCAAGTATCATCTCAGACTGGAGTAAACGTCACAATAAATTACAGAGCTGACAGTAACAGGATATTACATTCCCAAATGTGTTCAAGTTACAATTATCAATGTACATTAATTAAGAATCCCAAGAAAAAGGCTAATAAAAGCCATACAACAATAAGCTATAAACTACTACCCAAATGTGACATAGCTCCGATGTCAAGCTCAATGTCTACATGACATAGCCGACAAAACAACCTGCAAGGCATGGCTCCACAGCCAACAAAACACTCAACTCGGGGCGAAGAAATCTGAACCTGAGTACCAAAAGTAGTGGGTCAGACACGACGGTCTGGCAGGTGGATGAAAAGATAACAAATATACTGAAGAATAAAACATAAGATACATCATGCTATTCGATCAAATGCTACATATAATTAAACGGGTGCAAAGTCGGGAATCTCGGGGAAAAACCTGTATTCATTTCAAGCACGGGTAAAACATGAATATCTAATAAAACACGTGTTCATTTACATTATCTATAAACATAGATATTTGACAATCGGGTATTCCCTTAAAACATGTATAAACATAGTGGTTTGACAAAACAAACGTTCATTTGAAACTTAAGTAAAACACAAGTATACAACAAATCAAGTGTTCATAGCAGTTTAGCAAAACCAAAGTCCATTTGAAACATATGTAAAAATACGGATATTTAACAAACCGGGTGTTCATTTAAAACAGGTGTAACCAAGGAAATCTGACAAGGCTAATGTTCATTTAAACCTATTCCAAAGTATGGATATTTAAACAAATCGGGTATCATGTAAAATAGGCATAAACATAGGAATCTGGCAAAACAAGTGTCATTTGAAACCTATTTCAAAGCATGGGTATTTAACAATTCGGGTATTCATTTAAAAACAGGTATAAACATAGATATCTGACAAACCAAATGTCCTTTAAAACAAGGCACGGATATTTAACAATTCGAGTGTTCCTTTAAAACACGTGTAATCATATAAATCTAGCAAAATCATTGATCGTATGGAACATATGTAAAAGCACGGGTATTCACCCAACCGGCATTCATGTAAAACATGTACGGGTGCAAAGGACATAAAACAATATAATAGTGATTGAATTTACAATAGAGAGCATTAACACTTATCTAAATAACAACTTTCATAAAAGCAATGAATCGTTTATCTGAAAACAAGTAAGCAATATAAACCATGTCGGGTGTCCAAGGAATCGGGAACTGGCAAGATGGCAATCACAAGAAGCTAAGTCCTCTATCACCGAAGTGACAAGAGCGGGACGTTGGTCTCAGTCACACAAGGTGAGGAGACTCAACGTAAATCATATATACAATAATAAATATACGGGAACGGGAACGGGACCACGGTAGCGAATCGGGTATCGGGACGGGACCACGGTAATAACCGGGTATCGGGATCCAAACTGCAGCTGGCGGGACGGGAGAGGGATTTCCAAGTCGGTGGATCAAACCGACAAGATATCCAAGCTTAGTGATGCCGACTCATAGGTCAAAACCAATCGAGACATATGCAAGTAAATCAAGTACAGTAAGTAAACGGGTAAAACGGGGGTGCTCAAGGGCACACTGTCACTTCATATCGGGCAATACATTCGGGACAAATAACTGTTACTAGTGTAACTTCAATGCTTTCGGGGAAACAAGTAAATCAAGTACAATAAATAAACGGGTAAAACGGGGGTGCTCAAAGGCACACGGTCATATCATGTGATGCAATGCACTTCGGGACAAATGACTGTTACTAGAGTAACTCCAATGCTTTCGGGAAAACCAGTCATGTAATGCAAATCTCGGGGAAAGAGGTGAAACAATGAACTATAACAATTTCGGGAAAAGTATTAATTTCAAGATCTATTTAAGTGAATAGGGGTCCCGTATGTCGATTATAATCATTACTTGGTACTCCTTGAGTTTGAAGACATTCCGGGCTCCTTATGCACTTTTACTATTTTAAAATCTTAACTTGAGCTTATGGGTAGTTCTAGATGTTACAATAGCAAGAATCGAGATTATCAACGGTCCATCCTAGGCATGACATTAATCCGGAAACATCGAGCAACCTATTCAGTCACCGAGAGGAATGGAATTCGCGATAACCAAGGGAAGGACTTGCGTTTAGATATAAAGAAGATATCGCGTCGTTCCATCCCGTTCAAGATTGAAATGGGTTGAACTTCGATGCATCCGAACCAACTGTGACGAGCATCGGCTCCAGACGCTCTCACATATGGTCGAGTGAGTCTGAGGAGGTTAGCCAAGGTCCACAAGGAAAAATAAACCTCAAAACCCACTGGACTCAAACTGAGTCCTCCGATCGGTCGGACCGAAGGTCCGATCAATCGGCTGAAATTTCTGTACCAGCGCCTTAAAACAGTTCAGACAGGCCGCATCGCTCGAGTGAATCTAAGGGTTCGCTCGAGCGAACTCATCGGTCGAGCGGTTATTAAAATGCGTTCGAGCGACCAGGTTATTGGAAAACCCGTATCCCTTTCTGGACAGGTCGCTCGAGCGAACTGTCATGGTCGCTCGAGCGAACTGTCCAGAAACTGAATTCTGGCAGTTCAGTTCTCTTCTTTCTCTTCCTTTTTCCTTTCCAACACTTATACAAATGAGTTTTTCCTTACTTCAACAACATTCTAATTGCAATAAAACTCCCATCAAGACTTCAATGAATCATTAAATCCAACCTCTTTCTTCACATTCAATCCCCAAACAAGGAGAGGAGTTCCCATCATAGACAAGGGTTCATTTGAGTCAACATTTATAGATAACAAGGTCTATTGATCACATTTCCATAACCAAAGATGTTTTAGCACAACTCTATAAATGAGTATCAATTTCAAATCAATGCAACTCATAAACATAACCATGATTAGCCAAACCAATCCTATTCTTTATAAAAACCATATGAGTAAACTTGATCAAATGAAATGCATACCTCTCCAAGAGATTAACAAGATAGAAACAACCATTAATGTGCAAATTTCGAAATCCATATATATGTGACAAGGAGCATATGTGCAACATGTATCCAATGATCAAAAACAAGAAATAAACTTGGGATTTTCTCATAAAACTTTGATAACATTAAAAACATCCATTCATCCACTTGCCTTGGGTTCCAATCTAGCAAAACAAGCTCCTAATCACCTCTCAAGCTCAAGATCAACAATCTCTACAAAAACCCCCAAAAAAGCCCTAAAATGGGTTACACAAAGAATGAAAATGAAAGAGGTTTCAATAATACAAATGGAGCTTCTCAAGAGCTAGAGGAACACTAATCTAGGAGATGGGAAGAATCACTTACTTGGAAGGTCCTCTAATGGACAAGGTAAGCTCAAGGAAAGTCTTGTGATGGAGGGTTCTCTTCACAAATGGTATCAATGGGAAGCTTGCAAGATGAGGAAGAAGATGATGAGTTCCATTTCTTGGTTGATGCCAATCTTGGTGTGGATTAGAGGAGGAGAAGCAAGAAGAAGAAAAGGCAAGAAAACCCTAGACTCAAAAGGGTTGTGCTGGAACAAGAAGGATGAAATGAATGGCTAATGGCTTCCCCTTTATTAACAAGTGAGTTGGGTAGGGTCCCACAACTAAAGGAGCTAAATGGGCTGAAATCATCTCTTTCGGGACCTCGGATGAATTCGACTAAGAAGGAAGAAATGATCGTCGAAATATCTAGTTTCCAAAAAGTGTATGTTTCACGGATTTCGAGAGTATCGAGTTTTGGGTACAGATTTGGTGTGAAAAGACTGTTTTGCCCTCAAGGCCAAGAAATCGGGTTTTGGGTTCTCAAATGGATACGGGATCAACATGAAAGTTGTAGGATTCCTCAAGATGAATGCAACGGGCCAAAAACACAATACGAAACAAATCGGAGAAATCTCACAAGTAAAAGCAAAGCCGAAAAGGAAACCCCCAAAGGGCCCCACAAGCTACCAAAGCACTCAAAAGCCCAAAACTAGAAGAAAAATCATTCTAGCTCACAAACTCAACCCAACAAATACTAATCCCACTAAAAGAACTAATCCACAAATAAAACAACACTAATCCAAGAGATTAGGGGTCGGGTTCTCACAAAGACGAAGAAGAAGAAGGAGAGCAGCTCACCAACTGTCCACGAGGGTGTGAGAGCTCTGAAGTGGAGAAGGTCAACGACTCCGAAATGGCCAGAAATTTGAAAAATCTCAACGAGGGAATGTGTTTTAGGAAATGGAACAGGGAACGAATGGTGAGCTTGGATGGGCAGTTTGGGGATTATGGTGGGTGAGCTCAGCAAAATCAAGCCAAAATTAGAATGGGTGTGGTGAGGTCAGCAAGTGGGTGTATTCAGGAGAATAGGTAGGTGCATATAGAATTTCTCAAACCCCTTTCCAAAGTGACTCCTCACACTCAAAAAGAAAAAAAGAAAAGGCCTCTGCTTGGACGAATGAAGGAAGAAGGAAGGAAGCCCACTCTCTCTCACTCTCTTCCAAACAGTCTAGGTGCCTCTCTGCTTCTCTCTGTCTCTCATCCAATAAGCCCCCCCCACTCTCAGATGCAAGACAAGAAAACCCCCATTCTACCTGCAAGGTGATTGATGCATACCCTAACATCTGGGTAACATCTTTCTTCTATGGTGACAATCTGCAACAGAGAGCCCGGCTGCACATGGCGTGGAGCGCACCTGAGAACAGAACCCATCTGCCTCTTCTATGATCAGAGCCCATCTGCATCTTCATTTTTTTCTCTACAATCCTCTGATTTCCGCACTTCTCTGTAGTTGCTTCACAAATCTACACAGACATGACTAGCTGATCTTATTTTCTGCACTTTAGCGCAATTCATTTTTATTTTGATTGGTGTGATTCAGTAGTTGGAATTTTTCAGCAAAAGATGGATTTTGTATTTGGTAGATTTGATTAATTGTGATGGATTTGTTGGGATTGATTTTATATATTTTTTCAATTTATTTAATAAGGAATCCGCATCCACACCAAACAACAAAACGATTGTTACACTGAAGAAATTTCTTTTGCACTAAACATAATTTTTCATCAACCACATAAATCCTTTTTTACAGAATTCTTCTTCTACAGATTTTGCTGATGTGGCAAATTCCTCTTTCCTTGGAAAAGGGTAAACACAAACGTGCCCTCAATCTTTAATGAAAAGCTTTGCTGCATAAATTACTAGAGATGTATCCTTCTGTCATATCAATAAATAATTCAGAAACATGAACTGGCAATAGTTGGATCTTCAATTAAGTTACTGATAATAAATGTTACTTGAGCCTAAAAGTTCATTAATTTGCACAATTGTATTATGTAAAGCTGCCGAGCTGGTCCTTATTCTTTGTTCATTATCTTAATGACCAGTTTTGAGCTTACCTAAAAACAATTTTTTGCATTTCCAAGCTAGTTTGTGTGGAAAGGGAAGACACGGGATGTTAATGATCGGAATATCAAATACAAGGGATGGAAAAATCATGGAGTGGATGATAAGTTTGCTGATGAAAATAAATCTCCACCCTCCACTAATAAGAATGAAAGTAGAGATTAGATCCTTGTATTTTGTAATAATGAGGGGCATCACTGCATGCTGAAAGAAAATGGCCACGATTCACAATCTGTTGGCAACTATTCCTGATATCGGAGGGATCAATAAGCACAGTGCCTTGGTAGATCTCCTGTCCTCACCCTTCACCCTTCTCCCATTAATTAAAGTACTCACCCTACCTCCTGTGGAAATTAGGACCAAGACGTGATTGTGCTCATACTTCCAATAGATTTGTTCTTTTGAAAAATTCCTGCTTTTGATAGATAATCATTATTTCTAAAGCAAATGTTATTTACATGTACATTGAGAAATTCAAGAGGATTTTTTTCCTTTTTCATTCTCATTTTCTTTTTTTGCAACCACATTAGTTGGCAAAGGTTTCTTGAGGTCATCATCAGAGCAAACCAGAGTTTGTACCCTGTACCTCCTCTATCGAGGAAGGCATGCTGCACAAGTTTTGAAGATAGTCTTCAAACCAAATGAAAGGACTAGATGCTGGAATCACCTCGCAGATTCTCTGTAGGGTAAATGGAGGACCTTCAATAAAGCTAAGAAGAGCTGCACATCCAAATAACAACTAGTGAGCTTTCACATTCCACTTAACAGAACCCCATTCAGAGAACTCATTATGAGTAAATACATCATCAGCCCTAATGTTAGAAGCAATCTTGAAGAGAAGCTCTTTAATCATGTTGTTATAGGTAGAGTTCCATTTTTTTCCCAAAAAGTAAATTCTCATTATATAACTGATATTAACAGGAAATACCATGAGATGAACAGATTAAAGGTTGCGGGTGCTGTGAATCCAGCTGGAAATGCTGGTGCTGGCGAAATATCACAGCCAGGTAAATGGGACAGCATTGAAAATGTGAGATCAAATTTCTTGTCAGTTTCATCATCAACGAAATAGGCAACCAAGGCATGGAACAGCAAAACAGTCTCTTGTACAGACATTTAAGCAAATTGCATGTGATGACACAGCTTATGTAGACCAATACAGCGTGAATATATCCAAGAACATGCCAACATTCAATATGCAAGGAAATTCAAAGGGATGGATACAAAAATAAATAAATAAATAATCATTATGAATTTTTTGCATATCTGAACTCTTAAACAAACCAGTAATCAGAGCAATAAACTATTCTGAGTTTGAACTTGCAGAAGATACAAGCTTTTGCCAACACGCAAGTTGCATACCATTGGACTTTCAGTAATCAGTACTGCATATCTACTTGGAATAACCAATGACCAGTCTTAAATAAAGATGAAACCACTAGAACAACAAAGTGCACCTATAGGGCCTGAGAGTGAGTGCACGAGTTCTCAAGTCTCATATTCTCAAGCAGGAAAAAAAAAAAGAAAGAAAAAAGAAAGAAAGAAATAATGAATGAAATCACAAGATATATGCACAGTGATGCAGGCCAATAGGGGCTGCCCTTTTGGATCATGGGTTAAATCCATGTTGAGGTCCATTGGGCCATAAGAACTGGGCCAACTCGAGGCACATTTGATCTAGACCTATCCCAAAGGAAGCCCCCTTAGTCCCAGCCTGTTGAATCTTATCTTGGTCAATTTATAATAAATATATAGACTTGTGAGTCTTATCTGGGTAAATCAATAAATATTAACTTCCTTGAGTATTGTTAGTAACTTGGAATCTTATCATAATTAATTGTTCAAAGAATCCAACGATATCAGTATTTAGAGAAAACAAACAAAAGGGAAGTCAGAAAGAAGAAAGAAGAAAAAAGAAAGGAAAGAAAGAAGAAAAAAGAAACCATGTGAAGATGTTTGTTCGACCCCTAGATATTCATTATAAAAGGATGTACTCCCTCCCTCCCTCCCTCTCGCTCACACACAAAATTTTGATTTTGAATGTCTGTTTGTGTGACCTTGATGTGGGGATGCACTTTAGGCTTTGGCTTATAGAGCAATCAATTGATTAAACTTCCCTTATTTGATTTTTCATTGTTGTCATTCCCTCTTCTTCTTCCATCCTTTTCTCTTTCTCAATTTTCTTTCAATTTCCATCACTCAAGAAAAATTCTCAAATCCAACCACCAAAACCCCATTAGAATCTTTCAAAATCCCAAATCAACCTGGACCCATATACCCAACGAAAAAATCTCAGGTTTCCCCACCAAATTTTCTTCTATCTGAATTCTAAATCTCACCTAAACTCAAGCCTAAATTCCACAATGTGCAAAAACCTCAGACTTATTAGTTCTTGAATTCTCCCTTTTAATCCTACAACCAAAACCATTAAATCTTACCATAACTCCCCACAGATTAGTATCCTAAAATTGCCAAAATAGCCCCCAAAGTCCTGATTAAACCTGCCCCTCACCTGTGCAATCAGCAAGAAGTCCATATCCATCAGTGTCCACCTCAATTCGGTTCCAGGTTTTCCCTTGCAGTAAACCTTAATTGCAAACCTATCCTCAACAAAATCTAGTCCCATCACAATCCTTCAACTCTGAACTGTGCAGAACCTGCTTTCAGATTACAACAGTCCCCAGATAGCACTTGTTCATCCTAAAATAAGTCCCCAAACACCCATTAAACTGAACCAAACCATACCAAATTTAGCCAAAACCTTTATGAGCCCAACCCATACCTATCCCATTCCCAATCCATATTTCTTCCTGGCCTCTACAAGAAAGTTTAAAACTTTCAACCAGGTTAGTGGTTGCACCTGGTACAGCAATTGTTCGCACTTCGCCACAAAGCCAAAAACCTTTCTGGTTCCTCCCAAACCTTAATACTAATCCCTTACATAAATAGGTCACCCTTACCTTCACAAGACAATCCTTATCCCTTCCATATGGTAAACTAACAATTGTTGCCCTTGTCGTCATACACATAGCAGCAGTATATTTTACTCAGCATTTTAAAACTCAGCCAAGTCAACGTGGACGTGACTGAGTCAATTCGTAAGGGACTCCGCCTATGATGCCCAGATATGGCACGGACACGGCAAGGACACGGATTTTACATGTAAAAAGGAAAGTATCGGATACAATACGTTGCCCATTATGAAGGATCCGTGCATCAGAGGACCGGGGGGGGGGGGGGGGGGGGGGGGGGGGGGGGGTGGGTAACTATGCATGGAAATTTTCGGCAATTTTGGCTGAACCTAACCAAATATGACTATTATGCATGGAATTGAATTTCTTGAAATTCATGGTTAAATGGGTCTCAAAGAAAGAATATTAAAAAGGTGAAGGATGAAGGGCATTAGGTGGATGTAGATGGGACCCTAAATATCTTAGGATTTGATTTACTATGGTCACAACTAGATATTCATTTTCCATCAAAAGAGTGATATGGATTGAGATGGAACACAAGAAAATCTCATAATGGGACATACTTCAGCATATAGAGAGGCCTTTGATTGAGCACAAAGGGTCCAAACCCATGTGTGAAAGGTTCAGATCACTGGGAAGTCATAACAGTTCCGTGGATGTCATGAATTTTAAAAGGGGGGGTGCTGCAATTTGGAGAAATCCAGTTTTGCAGAAACAAACAGCAAACTGGCCATTTAATTGGGCCTTAATAAATGGGTCAAACTGGCTCAAACCCACTAGGCGACAATACCAATTGGATCACCCAAGGGTGGCCTCCAAACAGGTGGGGTTCATATTTCCAGAAAGTGGGTCCTGTGGGATCCACTACTCTGGAGATCCAGCCTAGCAGTTTCTATGTTTTCTTTCTGATTTCTTTCCTTTCAGTACTTACTAATTAAAAAGTCTAGTATCTTTATATTAGGAAGTCATTGCAATTTGAGTGGGAAGAGGATTTGATTGCTTTCTAGGGAATTCTAGGATCTAGAAAGGATTTTACTACTAGTAATAGTAAACTATTATGGGTGCAAACAAAGTATATTCAGTTTCTTAAACCTCTATCAGAGAGACTATAGTAAACAATGATGGTAATTACTTGCAAAGTATAAACTACGGATAAAGAGTTGGGAATAAATTCTAAAACATAAATTCAAAACGAAACTCAAATATTAGACAGCCAAAAATAAAGTATTGCCACATTCTACGTTAAAATGAAACTGTAAACAAATCAAGGATTCAAATGAAGCCAACACCTCATGTTTTAATATTCTACATACAACGTGCTAGTAGGATACAAATAGCATTTACAAGCCTATTACTTAATCAGAAATCACTGTTCAATATCCAACAAAAAAAAATACAAAAACTGAACAAATTACAATAAGCAAATAAAATAAAATAAAAGAATAAGCATTGAAAATTACCTTCATCCAACCGTTTTACCAACTCTTGATATGTTTCTCCTGATAAAGAGCTTGGTTGTGGCCCAATTACATCACTGGCCGTTTGAGATTCAGGATACTGTGCCAAGACCTTCATATTTTCAATTTGTAATGGGCTTTAGGATCAATCTACTTCGATCTCCATCTTCCCTAGCTGACTTCAGACCAATCAGTTTGCTGAATTTCTCCTACAAAATCCTCTCTAAAATCCTCTCCACCAGGCTCTCCTCAATTATTCCTAACCTGATCTCTCCCCATCAAGCTGCTTTCATTAAAGGCCGTAGTATTCAGCAACACTCTGGCTTGGCCTTTGAATTATTCCAGAAACTGAACTCTAAGTTTAACAAAGGCTCTTTCTGCCTTAAGCTTGATATTTCCAAAGCTTTTGACAAATTGAATTGGTCCTTCCTTTTTGCTGCTCTCCATTTCTTCAACTTCTCTGAAGGTTGGATTTCTTTGATCAAAGAGTGTATCTGCACTTCTAAATGTTCTGTGCTTTTAAATAGGATGCCTCAAGGTTTCTTCAGCTCCTTCAGTGGCCTTAGACAGGGAGACCCTCTGTCTCCCTACCTCTTCATCTTAGCAGAAGAAATTTTGAGTCTCCACTTACATAATCTCCAAAACCAAGGTCTTTTCTGTCAAACCAGCAAGAGAGGAAGAGATAAAAGCAGGAAAGAAGAGACAAGAGCCTTTGTGAATTCGATGATCCTTTAGAGGGTCTCGATCTTTCATTATATAGATTAAAGTTGCTATATGTGTTACAAGAATTAAGGCAATTAGCTAAATTACAGTAATCTTATGCTAGTCAGATCTCCTAATAAGGCAGTAAATCAATTACATAGCTGTACAAACGAGGGTTGTTTTGACCCACAAGTTGGGCTTTTTCTGCCATGGGTTGTGACCCACTGACCCATTGGACCATGACCCACAGACCCATTTGACACCCCCCCTCAAATTGATGCGGGTGAGTCAACGAGCATCAATTTGCCAACTGAGAACTGGTGCCGTGGCCGAGGAAGTCCCTTGGTAAAAATATCAGCAATTTGAAGACTAGTAGGAACATGAGGAAGAGTGATGGCTTCACGCACAAATGCATCACGTATGTAATGACAAGTCACTTCAATGTGTTTTGTGCGTTCATGGAAAACAGGATTTTCAGTAATCCGTATGGCACTGGTATTGTCAGCATAGAGAGGTGTGGGTCCAGGTTGTGGTAATCCAAGCTCAGAAAGTAGACCTTGAAGCCAGACAATTTCAGAAGTGGCGGCCGACATCGCACGATATTCGGCTTCTGTGGATGATTTGGAGACTTTATCTTGTTTCTTACACTTCCAAGAGATTAACGAGTCCCCTAAGAACATGCACCAGCCCGTGGTAGACCGTCGACTATCGGGGCAACCAGCCCAGTCAGAATCTGAATAGGCAATGAGAGAAGTCGAATTGCCGACAGGAAAGAAAAGTCCACGAGATGGGGTATGGAGAACATAGCGAAGGATGCGCCGCACAGCAACGAGGTGGAGATGGCGTGGTTGTGTCATGAACTGACTAAACAGATTCACCGCATATGAGATATCAGGCCGAGTGATAGTCAAATAGATCAAGCTACCGACCAAACGGCGATACATTGTGGCATCAGGAAGAAGATCACCCGTATCGTGTGCAAGTTGAAGATTGGCCTCAACAGGAGTATCTACAGGAGTAGAGTTTTGAAGACCAGCCGTCTCAATGAGATCCATAGCATACTTGTGCTGATCAAGGATAAGACCTTTCGCGGACTGATGAACCTCAAGACCTAAAAAGTATGTGAGAGGCCCTAAGTCTTTCATATGAAAAGATTCATATAAGGAAGCTTGGAGATGAGTGATCATGCCAGAATCGGTTCCAGATATGATGATATCATCCACGTACACCAAGAGGACAGTAATCCCAATTGAAGAGCGATGCAGGAACATAGAAGGATCCGAGGCACTTTGAGAGAATTGGAGACGAATGAGTGCATCCCGAAATTTCTCAAACCAAGCGCGCGGAGCTTGCTTAAGACCATATAGAGAGCGTCGTAAGCGCGCACAGTCACCTGCCGAGACACCCGTAACTCCTTGAGGAAGCCGCATATAGACTTCTTCCTTGAGATCTCCATGAAGGAAAGCATTCTTGACATCAAATTGATAAAGAGGCCATGAGTGAGAAGCCGCAATTGCAAGAACAGTCCGGATTGTTGTCATTTTTGCAACTGGAGCAAATGTTTCTTCATAGTCGATGCCATATTCCTGTCGGTTGCCCAATGCGACTAACCGTGCTTTATAACGATCCAACGAGCCATCGGCCTTAAGTTTGACAGAGAAAACCCATTTGCAGCCGATAGGTCTTGCAGAGGAGGGACAGGGAACAATATCCCAAGTATGATTCTGCTGCAGTGCATCTAATTCTTCGTGCATAGCCTTTCGCCAACAGTCATGCTTAACCGCCTGTAAGTAAGAAGTAGGAATAGAAATGGAAGAAAGGGTAGCAAGCAAGGATGTGTGAGTGAACCCATATTTGTCAGGAAGCTTAGAGACACGAGTAAAGCGTCGAAGTGGAGGTGGAGACGCAGCATCTGATGATGAACCAGGGGCAAGATCCTGTGCCGGCGAGGGATCCGGAGGGGGAGGCAGTTGTGGAACATCTCTGGGACGACGACGTTCATAAATAAGAAGTGGAGAAGAGATGGAGTCAGAAAAAGCTGGTAGATGAGAAAAAGAAGGTAAATCCGAGGAATGTGTAGAAAAAAACCGTTGATTTTCAAAAAATGTGGCATTTCTAGAAATTCGAATGCGGTTGATCACAGGATCATAGCATATATACCCCTTCTGGTGAGATGCGTAGCCAAGGAACGCACATTTGGCTGACTGAGCAGTTAATTTGGTACGTTCAGTAGGAGGAAGATGAACAAAACACACACATCCAAAGATGCGCATGTGGGTATAAGTAGGATCCTTATGAAAAAGACGAAAGTATGGTGCGTGATTTTGGAGGCGAGAGGATGGTAAGCGATTGATTAAGTGAACCGCAGTGGGTAAAGCTTCAGGCCAAAATCTCGCGGGAACTGATGATTCTAAGAGAAGAGACCGAACAGTATCGAGAAGATGTCTGTTTTTTCGTTCTGCAACTCCGTTCTGTTGAGGGGTATAAGGGCACGATCGCTGCGATAAAATCCCATGTTGTTGCAAAAAAAATTGAAATTGACGGGACATATATTCCCCTCCAGAATCAGACCGGAGAATTTTTATGCGAGCAGAAAACTGATTTTCAACATACGCCATAAATTTTTGAAAAGCATCAAAGACTTCAGATTTAGAGTGCAAGAAATATACCCATGTGAATCTACTATGATCATCAATAAAGGTGACAAAATATTTGAAATGTGTGTGAGAGATTACAGGAGTAATCCCCCAGACGTCACTATGAATAATGTCAAAGCAATTAGAAGCCATAGTAGAGTTTGAGGGAAAGGGAAGAACTTTGCTTTTTCCAAGTTTGCAAACAGAACACTCATCAGAAATACGACTAAAAGAAATTGCATTTTTATTAAGACTACCAGTGTTTAACATCAAAGATAACAGTTTTGAATGAGGATGGCCTAATCTATTATGGCAGAGCCTCCAAATATCTTGAGGAGAGAAACATGAAAAAGCAGAAATCTGTTTATTCTGAGAGAAAGGCATAACAAGAGGAAACATGCGTCCACACTTAGGCCCCTTCGCGATCACCGTCCCCGACACTGGATCCTGCACAACACAACCAGAGCGAGAAAAGGAAACATTACAATTATCATCAACAATTTGTCCAACAGACAGAAGATTTGTGGTGAGGTGAGGAGATAGAAAGACATTTGTGAGAGGTAATGAATGAATGATATCACCAGTGGCTGTAATAGGAAGCTTTTGACCATCAGCAGCATGAACTTGCAAATTGCCATTGTATGGTTGCAGGTTAGTAAGATGAGTGGGGGAGGAGGTCATGTGATTGGAAGCTCCAGAATCAAGAAACCATATGGAGGAAGAGGATTGGTGGTTACCTGAAATGCCAAGTGCAGAAAAGGCATTTATGATCATTTGTTGAATAAGCTCAGGGGTGATCTGAGGAGCAGTATTGGAGGCAGTAGGTGGTGAAGGCATGACCGGTGTTGAAGGACTATCACTGGAAGTAGTAGCATCGGCAGCGTTGACATGATATGCCCGTGGAGTGCGATTATGTGGTCGCCTTCTGCAATCACTAATAACATGACCATTTGATTTGCAGTAATTACAAAACTTGGTCTTACACTGTGAAGCATAGTGTCCATAACTCTTACAGCCAAAACATTGGATTTTGCTAAGATCCCTTGCAGGGGTTTGTCCTTTAGCAGTAGATGCAGGACCTTGGGAGACACCCGGGTTGTAACTGGCAATGGCAGGATATGCGACACTAGAAGAGGTTCCGGAGAACTGTTGCTTCAAAGCATGCTGAGTAAGTTGACTTTGTTCCTCTCGCAAGAGTTCATGAAGGCACTCATTCAGGGATGGAGATGGAACTCTGCTCATCAGATTAGAACGAATGATCTCATATTCAGATCTCAATATCATGAGAAACTGATCTCTATGAGAAGTTGCCTGTAATTGTTGTATTTCAGAAAGGGCTGCCTTAGAGACATTTAAGTACTTGATTTCATCATATTCTGCCCATAGATTAAGAAAACCCGTATAATAGTCCTGGATGGAAGAGGTGCCTTGGGAATATTGAGCAATCTCCAGTTCAAGTTGGTATTGTTGGGCAGAATTCCCTTGGTGATACACTTGTTTCAGATATTCCCACATCTCCTTGGATGTCTTGTACGGTTTGAGGTTCAGGATATATTGTGGTTCCACAGAACCAAGAATCCATGTTTTGATCTTGGCATCCTTGGTATTCCAAGAAAGTATTTTTTTCTCATCCTCCTTAGGTCGTGGATCCCATCCTGCAACGAGTCCCCACATTTCCTTTCCTTCAAGATAGACTTGAAGTTGATAGGACCAGGAAGTATAATTTTTTCCATTAAATTTGATCAATGTGATTTCAGATTTATCCATGTCAATAATTGATTAAGGAAGGACAGATCCTTTAAGACAACACTCAATAGCAATAGTATAAGAGATCAGATGGAGTAATCAAGCAGAACCAGAACACAGAATGCAAAATACTGCAAAAAAACAGTCCAGGCGACCCAAAATTTTGCAGAGAAATCCTTACGTGGGGCCCACAGACAGATCTGAATGATAATCAGATCAGTAGCTAGAGACTAGGATTCAATGTCCTTTCCAGCAGTCCAAGTTTTATCCAAATCCGATCAAAATCAAAGATTTTGTGTGGCTGTGATGAAATCTATTTAAAGAAAGTGAATAATCACAAGAGGAAGCAAAACGCCTACCTCTGCTCTCTGAGAATTGCTGAAAAAATCTCCAAAATAACCAGGAGAGATGGACGACCAAGGCTGAGGTGAGATTTGTGGATTGTGAGAAGATCGCAGGTGGGCCACCAGTTGATCAGATGAGGAAACAGAGACGAATTGCCTTCGATGAGCACAGATCCTTGATCTGTGTGGAAAAACTCCTTAACCAATGTTCACAAATACCAGAGGAAGCAGGCGACCAGATTGGTTGCACTGTTCTGACTGGATAATGCTTATCTAGGGTGGGCCACTTCTGATCACACCTTGATCTGACGAATTCCAAAGCTTGGAAGATGAAGAGAAGATACCCAGAGAGTCTCTCAGAGACTATGACAACTTCCAATGCTTGGAAGATGGAGAAGATTTACTCAGACACCTATGGCTCTGATACCATGTCAAACCAGCAAGAGAGGAAGAGATAAAAGCAGGAAAGAAGAGACAAGAGCCTTTGTGAATTCGATGATCCTTTAGAGGGTCTCGATCATTCATTATATAGATTAAAGTTGCTATATGTGTTACAAGAATTAAGGCAATTAGCTAAATTACAGTAATCTTATGCTAGTCAGATCTCCTAATAAGGCAGTAAATCAATTACATAGCTGTACAAACGAGGCTTGTTTTGACCCACAAGTTGGGCTTTTTCTGCCATGGGTTGTGACCCACTGACCCATTGGACCATGACCCACAGACCCATTTGACATTTTCACCCCCCTCTCTAAGATTCCCTCCACCCCCTGCCATTTGCTATATGCAGATGATATCCTAATTTTTATGAAAGGTGCAGCTTCAAGTGTTCTTATTCTGCAGGACCTTCTGGAGTCCTACCAGTCAGCAGCAGGCCAAGCCTTCAACCTTAAAAAAAGCCAGCTTTTCCTTGGTAAATGCAGCTCGAGAAGGAAGAGAAGAATCAGAGCAGTTCTTGGAATTCAAGAAGCCACATCTCACCTCAAATACCTGGGTACCCCGATCTGCATAGGAACTCCTAAGAGAAGCCACTTCCTCCCTCTGCTGGATGCAGTTCAGTCCAGACTCTCTGCTTGGAAAGCCAACACTTTGTCTTTTGCAGGTCGTTTAACCCTCATTAAACATGTGTTATCTAGCCTTCCAATTCACCTGGCTGCCACTCTTCCTCTGCCAGCTTCTATTTGCAAAGAGATGGAGAGAAATATGAGGCATTTTCTCTGGTCTGGAAACTCCCCCTCCCACAAGTTCAACTATGTCAGCTGGGCATCAGTCACCCTTCCAAAGGCAGAAGGAGGATTGGGAATTAGGAAGATAGCAGAAGTTAACTCAGCCTCCTTCCTCAAGCTGGGGTGGCAAGCTTCCACCTCCAACTCTCTCTGGTCCAAATGGTTCAAGAACCGTTACTTCAAGTTTCGTCTCATTTGGAGCTCAGAGAACTCCTTCATAGGCTCATGCATTTGGAAGAAAATCCGTCGATTAGCTCCAATCATCCACCAAGGAAGCTCCTGGAAATTTGGCAACGGTCAGTGTATTAACGCTTGGCACGACTCATGGTCAGCAGAAGACCCAATTTCCTCTAGCTTCCCTGATCTTCAATTCCCCAGGGACCAACGACTCTCTTCTCTCTTCCAAGCTGGGTACTGGGTCACCCCTGCTTTCTTGCCAACTACAGTTCAGCAGCACCTTTATCATCTCCTCAAGGACCTCTCTCCCATCCTTGCTTCAAGAGACTCCCTCAGATGGAAAGACTCCCCCGATGGCAAATTGTCCCTGAGTTTAGCTTGGCAGAAAATTAGACACAGAGCTCAGCCTCTTCCTTGGCCTACTCTGATATGGAACAACATCTCTCCTCATAGAGTTAACTGCTTCGGTTGGAGACTGATGCACAACAAAACTCCTACTGAAACATGGTTGAAACGTCGGGGCATCTCCCTTGCTTCCAGATGCTCCCTCTGCCAGGAGGCAGAAGACTCTGCGGGCCACCTTTTGTTCTCCTGTGATCTAGCAAAAGCCATATGGACATGGCTCCTTCAAGCAGCAGGGATTACTCCTCAAACCAGTTACTCTGCCTCGTCAATTTGGAAGAAACTCTCTATAGACAACGATGCCAAAGGGTCTAAATTCATGGCAGCCATCATCATCACAGTTCTATACTACACCTGGAAGGCAAGAAACGAAGCTAGTTTTGATTCTCGCAGTCCCTCTCTCCACAGAATTCAAGCTCAAATCCTCGAAGCCATCTGCTTCTCCCAGACTCAGATGACTACCCCTTTTGTTAGCAATCAACTCAGCAACCTTTTTGCTTCTTTGAGAATAGCCTCTGAAGACTAGAGCTATGGCTCTCTGCTCCTGGTGATAGGCTCTGAGTTCGGGAGCTTCGTCTCTCAGCTCCTTGGAAGGATCAGCAAGCCCTCTCTTTCTTTCTGCCTGTTGATGCTCTTTTTGGGGATGGGTCTCCCTCTTAGTCCCGTCCTTTAAATATTTTTTTGTATTCATGTTTCTTCTTCCCTCTTCTTTTAATACAATTTACCCTTACAGCAAAAAAAAAAAAAAAACTTCGATCAATAGACTTAAAGAAAAATTAAACTAAAAAGTTCTGTCTACACAGATCCCAAAACATCTGGAGACTACCAAGAGGGCATACCTCTCCATACCTGCTTCAGCTGAAATGACAGAATCTCTTTCAAAATGTCCCAATCATGCCTGAAGCATCAAAAAAAAAAAAAAAAAAAAAGACCATTGAGATTTTCTAACAATCAAAGATTGTCATAAGTTTATCATGATAGCATCCATCCTAGCTTTCTTTCCATCACGTAAAAATAGAATAAAATACAGTCAATAATCATAGGTCACCAAGAAAATATATAATATATGCATTGTCAAATTTCTTTTTCATTCACAACTCTAAGAACAATGAAATTCGAGGGTGACTACTCCTGTATCACTACAAAGAGAAAAACAAGGGAATTCATAATGCTAGCCCTTTACTTTCAGATGCCGTCTACGATAGAAAAGAGTAAACTAAGGGTACAGAAAACCGAAGAACCCAGTTGGTTTTCATGAAAGAGAAAAACCAAGATTCAAAAAATTTGAAGTTCATAACTATGTTTCTATCCTTTTTAGACATACAGGAAAGAGTCTCAAACAGGTCCATATCGTAGAAGCAAAAACCACATATGATAGCAAGTGACATTTAGGTATTGTATGGTACTCGGAAAAAAAATCTAATCATTCATCTGGCAAAAGTAAATTGGGTGACATCAAAGACAACAGGTTTTAAAATTTACATAAAAGATAAACATACCAAAACTTTCCGGTAGAAGCAATAACTTCCAGAATGTTTCTAACTTCTTCTTCAGTGAATTCATGCTTTGGCTCTGTGTCTTTAGAATTCCAAAACAAAATCGATTATTAGATCATTCATCATATTTAACATAACAAAATATCTTCACAATAAAACCCTTTTTGTTTCATGCAAAATCAAAGACAAATAACTAATGCCAACTCAAAAATAGTTAACCAAAGTAGAAGATGTCTAAATGACATCTACTGATCGCCAAGAATTACAAATATAAGAATATCTTAAAGGATTGGAGTATTGACCCTTAACCTGAGGTTTTCAAGTTTCAACAGTACCTTCAAGCTTTCAAATTTGAACATGTTGGCTCATGATAAGGTGACCCAAACCATTAAAGATCATGGATCTGGTGAGGCACAATGGATGAGCCATACCAGCAATATTAATCCAGATGCTGATAAAATTAATTGACTAAGAGCCTTGGATCTCAATATCCAGAAGTGAACAAGGTGGTCACGGAGTGGAACTTTTTTGGGTTTTTTTTATTCAGTAGTACAAAATGGAACTTATTCTCCTCCTGAGGTACCCATTAAGACAATGTAAGTCCTAGGTAGAAGCAATAAAATGAAAATGAAAGGTCATTCATGATGTCAAAAGATCTAGCTTTAAAAAATAAAACATGCATGACTTTTATAGAGGCTAAGATGAACAAAGAGGCATCATTCGATTTTAAATAAATAAATAATAAAAATAAAAGGAACAAACAAATAAAAATAAAACATTAGATCTTTAATGAAAACTTTCCACATCTGTCATGATAAAAAAGACAACGCCCAGTTACTAATAACTTCTCAAATATTCTTTTGATGGAGGATATCTACTTTTTTTTTTTTTTGTTCTTTTCCTGCTTTTTTTTTTCTTGTTTGAATGGTAACTGTGTGGGGACCATCCCGGGAACCAAATCCCATTTTGACTTCAGCAAAGCGCGTCGCCCTTGGTCTCGGTCTCGGACGCAGACTCCGCACCGCCTCGGCTTTGGCACATCCCGCTGATGTCGGAAAGGGATAACCAGTTCGGCCGCGCCACCTCATTCAGTCTCGGCTATACAGAAGTTATACAACTGCATCCCTTGGCCACGACCCCATCAGGACAGGGCCCAAGAAAGGGATTTGATGGGACCTCAGCCGCCAACAGATCAGGGCAAGATCAGGCCCAATGTGACTGGCATTAAATGCAGTATGGGTTGATCGGACCCTCATTAAATGCAATGAGGGCTGTGATGGACCTTCATTAATGACTCTATGGGCTGATGAGACCCCTGTCACATCATTAGGCCCACGGGCACAGGCACCAAAAGAATTTCTCATATAAGGCATGGGACAACCCAAAGAGAAGGTATGCATTCCTAATACATGCAACCATACACCTCCTTTTCTTCTCCGATCAACTACTAATTTAAGCATCGGAGAGCCCTGTGCTGCCCACAGCCAGGGTCTTCTGACCGCTCTCTTCTCCCCTTTCAGGTTCACTAGATCGCAACTACATCTCCGGTACTTTGAGTAAGTCCTTGAAGGCATCCTAATCTTGTGAGTATATTTTTTGCACTTATAATTGGCGCCGTCTGTGGGAACGATTTGCATAATCTTCCCTATCACCATGACGAGGAGAGCTGCGAAAGGCGGAGAAACATCCAAGACAAAGCGTGCAGGACCGTCCTCTGACCTCCTCCCTGCCAAGAAGAGGTCTGGGAAGCAACCAGTTGAAGAGGATGACATCGAGCGTAACCTCGTCCGGATCAACGTTCAGGAGCGTGACCTTCGCTCGGAGTCTGCTCCCCGGAGGGGAGATACTTAGCAGCAGCCTGCAGGAGGTCTCCTGATGGGTCGAGACCAGCGGAGAAAGTCTCCAGTGGTCGATGGACCACGTCCCTCTGATCAGGTGGAGGATGTTGAGGACGCTGAGGATGAAGAATACAATCCTGATGATGACTTTGACTCCACCATCGAAGAGATGAGAGCGCAGAATGAGGCCATCAAAGAAAGGGACACTCTGATCCGCCAGCTCCAGTAGCAGCTGGAAAGAGCTACTAGTTCAGCAAGACATCAGCAGCAGTCGCGTCAGCAGCAGCACTCGCAGCGGCAGCGCAAGAGGAGGGTGTCTCGTGGCAGGCGCCCTGACTCCCTCGAGAAAGACTTGAGGGATCACCTGAATACGAAGATGCGCGACCGAACTCGAGATGAAGGCTCGAACGCCAGCCATAGCTACTCGAGGAAGGCGTCAGAAACTATCTCGGAGAGCAGGTATCACGACCAGGAGTGGTTGGACGAGCGCATAAGGGAAACGGTCCAGCGCAATTTGGAGGTGGCTGGTCTCGGCCGAGACCAACGGGATGTTTGCTGCGACTCCATTGATCTCGGCGCGTCTCCCTTCTCTTGCGATATCAGGAAGTATCCCCTGCCAAAGAAGTTCACCGTCCCGAGGTTCGTCACTTACGACGGGACCTCGGACCCAGCTACTCACCTCAGGCACTTCTCTCAGAGGATGTCTGTTTGGGGGGATGAGGGCCATCTGAACTGTCGAGTCTTTTCCTCCAGTTTAGGTGACCTCCCCTTAAAGTGGTTCTGTGCGCTCCCGGAGGGGTCCATCTCAAGTTGGCAGCAACTCCAGCAATCCTTCATGAAGAAGTTCCAGGCCTACAGAATCCTGCCGAAAACGGATGCGGATATCATGGCCCTGAAGATGAAGCAGGGAGAGAACGTCACTCAGTTCGCAAAGCGGTTCTGGACGGTCTACAGCCAGATCGAGAACTCCAAGGACGAGGTGGCCATCTTCGCATTTCAGAATGCCTTGCTGCAGGACAGTGATATTCGCAAAGATCTGGCCAGGAACCCAGTGTCTTCCATAGCGGCGCTCATGTCCATAGTCAATTGCTACATCGCTCAAGAGGACGACCAGGTCCGGGCTCGAGAAAACCATGGGGCTGCGCAGAAGGACCGAGGTGAGAGGCCCTTCAAGAGGGATAGGGGACCGCCCCGAAGAGATGAATCCCGCAGAGATGAGTCCCGAAGAGATGAGCCAGACAGACGCTGGGCGCCAGCCAGCTCGGCGAAGGCTCAGGCCTTCGCCTCGGCAAGAAGCAAAAAGCCCAGGCTATCCGAGGATGCATACCGGGCAGTTAACACGATCTTTAAGGAGCCCATCCACAGGATCATGTACAAGATCAAATCAAGGCCGTACTTGAGCTGGCTGGAGCCCATGAGAACCGACCCTTCTTTCCGGGATCAGACCAGGTTCTGTGCTTACCACAAGGAGAGCGGCCACAAAACTGAGGAGTGCAGGACACTGCGGTCGCATTTGGAAAAGCTTGTCCAAGATGGACACCTGCAGGAGTTCATCAAGGTAGACACCGGAGCCGACACCCGAGCTCCGCGCCGAGACGAGAGGGGCCATGACAGCGACGGGTCGGAGAAGATCATTAATGTCATACATTTAGCTCCGCCGCCCAAGGGGAGTAACCGAGCCCGTGCTGAGGCCAGGCATGCATCTCACACTGAGCGAGTCATGGCAGCCAAGCTCGGCTCAGCTCCGAAGAGGGCCCAAAGGGAGAGGCCCGAAGTCAGGTTCTCAGATGCAGACTTGGAAGGGGTACAGCTTCCCCACAACGACCCGCTGATCGTCACCCTGAAGTTTGATTGCTCTAAGCAAGGAGTGAAGGATTGCACCGTGAAGAAGGTCCTCGTCGACCCCGGCAGTTCATCCGAGATCCTCTATTTCGATAGTTTCCGAAGGATGGGACTGACGGAGAGGGATCTGCAAGAGGCCCGAATTCCCCTCATCGGCTTCAGGGCCAAGCTAGTATACCCCAAGGGAAAGGTGACGTTCAAGGTCGAGGTCGGTGGCGCGTCTGTTGTGACAACCTTCATGGTGGTTGACGCACCCTCGCCTTACAATGCTATAATGGGCAGGTCTTGGCTCCATAGTCTGGAGGCAGTCCTCTCCACTCTCCACCAGAAGCTGAAATTTCCGTGGGGAGGGAAGAATGGCCGAGTTGAAATCGTTACAGTCAGAGGAGATCAGCAGGCAGCCAAGCAATGTCTGACAACTGTGGTATCCGGAGAGCGAGAGCCCAAGGAGGTTAACATGGCCGAGATGGAGAAGAGGCTGGAGAAGAAGCTAGATGAGGTCGGCCAGGACCCGAAGAGCAAGAGCGTGGAGGACCTGACCTAAATCATGATCGACTCACAAGATCCGGAACGGTTCTTCTTGCTCGGCAGTCAGCTCGGGGAGCCAGAGAGGTCCGAACTGGTCCAGAACAAAGAAGCCTTCGCCTGGACGCCTCAAGAAATGCCCGGCATCGACCCGGAGGTAATATGCCATAAATTGAATGTGGACCCTAACCATAAACCGGTGATGCAGAGAGCCCGCAGGACTGGGGTGCCACAAACCGAGGTCGTGGTCGAAGAGGTGAATAAACTGCTCGAGGCCGGCGCCATCAGAGAGTCCAATACCCGACCTGGCTAGCCAATACCGTGGTCGTCAAGAAGAAGACTGGCAAATGGAGGGTGTGCGTCGACTTTACCGACCTCAACAAGGCCTGTCCTAAGGACCGCGTTCCCCTTCCAAAGATCGACCAGATGATTGATGCCACAGTCGGACACGACAGAATGAGCTTCCTCGATGCATATCGCTGCTATCACCAGATACCACTGTTTGGGCCGGACGAAGAAAAGACAACCTTCATAACACCCAGAGGCACATACTGTTACAAGGTGATGCCGTTTG
Organism: Cinnamomum chago; assembly: GCA_038049695.1. Lineage (NCBI taxonomy): Eukaryota > Viridiplantae > Streptophyta > Magnoliopsida > Laurales > Lauraceae > Cinnamomum > Cinnamomum chago. Next base: position 67,760,764 of record CP142451.1, read on the forward strand.
GGCTGAAGAATGCAGCCACCTACCAGCGACTTGTCACCAAGATATTCCACGATCAGCTCGGCAAGACTGTTGAAGTCTACATCGACGATATGGTGGTCAAGTCCAAGCAAGCCCATAACCATTTGGCAGACCTAGCTGGAGTTTTCGTCACTCTGAAGAGATTCAAGCTCAAGCTCGATGCCTCCAAGTGCGCCTTTGGCGTCGGTTCTGGCAAATTCTTGGGAAGCTTGGTCACACGCAGGGGAATTGAGGCAAATCCAGATCAGATCTCGGTTATCCTCAGAGTACAGAGTCCTACCTCGGCTAAGGAGGTCCAAAAGCTAACCGGAATGGCAACCGCACTGAATCGGTTCATCAGCAGATCCTCAGATAAGTGCCGGCCTTTCTTTCAGCTTCTTAGGAAGAATTTTGAATTTCAGTGGACTCCGGAATGTGACCAGGCCTTGCAGGAGCTTAAGGCCTATTTATCCTCACCTCCTCTACTGTCAACTCCGGTTCACGGAGAATTTTTGTATTTATATCTAGCGGTCTCGGATCATGCGGTGAGCTCAGTCCTCCTCCGAGAAGAGGATAAGGTCCAAAAACCCATCTATTATACGAGCAAGACCCTGATTGATGCCGAGATCAGATACTTGCCACTCGAGAAGCTAGCGCTGGCACTCGTTGGTGCCTTGCGGAAGCTCTCTCATTACTTTCAAACACATACCATAGTGGTTGTTACGGAACATCCACTTAAGTCTGTTTTCAGAAAAGCTGACTTTTCAGGAAGGATTTCAAGATGGGCTGTCGAACTGGGGCAGTATGAAATTCAGTATCAGCCCAGGTGTCACGCCCCCGAACCAGAACCTCGGGGGCGGGAGATGGGATTAAGAATAAATTATATTTTACTTCTCCCAAGATCCGCGTGTGTGAAGACAACACATTCTGAATATTTTGCGGGAGCATTTGTGGCGTTGCGACCCGAAGTCCGTGGCCATCGGATTCCGCGTCGCACTCAACCTTTAGCCCATAGCTATTATATCAAGAATCATATCAGACTGGAGTAATCATCACAATAATTTACAGAGCTGACAGTAACAGGATATTACATTCCCAAATATATTCAAGTTACAATTATCAATGTACATTAATTAAGAATCCCAAGAAAAAGGCTAACAAAAGCCATACAACAAGAAGCTATTAACTACTACCCAAATGTGACGTAACTCCGATGTCAAGCTCAATGTCTGCATGACATAGCCGACAAACCAACCTGCAAGGCATGGCTCCATAGCCAATAAAAACACTCAACTCGGGGCGAAGAAATCTGAACCTGAGTACCAAAAGTAGTGGGTCAGACACGACGGTCTGGCAGGTGGATGAAAAGAACACAATATAGCGAATAATAATACCAATGATAAATCATGCTATTTGCTCAAAATGCTGCATATAATTATACGGGTGCAAAGTCGGGAATCTCGGGGAAAACTTGTATTCATTTCAAGCACGGGTAAAACATGAACATCTAATAAAACATGTATTCATTTACATCATCTATAATCATAGATATTTGACAATCGGGTATTCGTCTAAAACATGTATAAATATAGTGGTTTGACAAAACAAACGTTCATTTGAGACTCAAGTAAAACACAAGTATACAACAAATCAGGTATCCATAACAGTCTAGCAAAACCAATGTCCATTTGAAACATATGTGAAAATACGGATATTTAACAAACCGGGTGTTCATTTAAAACAAGTGTAACCCAAGAAATCTGACAAGACTAATGTTCGTTTAAACCTATTCCAAGGTATGGATATTTAAACAAATCGAGTATCATGTAAAATAGGTATAAACATAGGAATCTGGCAAAACAAGTGTCATCTAAAACATATTTCAAACCATGGATATTTGACAAATCGGGTAATCATTTAAGACGGTATAAACATAGGAATCTCACCAGCCAAATGTCGTTTAAAACAAGGCACGGATATTTAACAATTCGGGTATTCACTTAAAACATGTATAAACATCGGGATCTAACAAAACGAGTGTCGTTTAAAACGCATTCCAAAGCATGAACATTTAATAACTCGGGTATTCATTTTAAAACATGTGTAATCATATAACTCTAGCAAAAACCATCGATCGTTAGAAACATGTGTAAAAGCACGGGTATCCACCCAACCGGCATTCATGTAAAACATGTACGTGTGCAAAGGACATAAAACAATATAATAGTGACTGGATTTACAATAGAGAGCATTAACACTTATCTAAATAACAACTTTCATAAAAGCAATGAATCATTTAACTGAAAACAAGTAAGCAATATAAACCATGTCGGGTGTCCAAGGAATCGGGAACTGGCAAGATGGCAATCACAAGAAGCTAAGTCCTCTATCACCGAAGTGACAAGAGCGGGACGTTAGTCTCAGTCACACAAGGTGAGGAGACTCAACGTAAATCATATATACAATAATAAATACACGGGAACGGGACCACGGTAGCGAACCGGGTATCGGGACGGGACCACGGCAATAACCGGGTATCGGGATCCAAACTGCAGCTGGCGGGACGGGAGAGGGATTTCCAAGTCGGTGGATCAAACCGACAAGGTATCCAAGCTTAGTGATGCCGACTCATAGGTCAAAACCAATCGAGACATATGCAAGTAAATCATGTACAGTAAATAAACGGGTAAAACGGGGGTGCTCAAGGGCACACTGTCACTTCATATCGGGAATACATCTCGGGACAAATAACTGTTACTAAAGTAACTTCAATGCTTTCGGGAAAACAAGTCATATAATGCAAATCTCGGGAAAAGAGGTGAAACAATGAACTATAACAATTTCGGGTAAAAATATCGGTTTCAAGATCTATTTGAGTGAATAGGGGTCCCGTATGTCGATTATAACAATTACTTGGTACTCCTTGAGTTTGAAGACATTCCGGGCTCCTTATGCACTTTTACTACTTTCAAAATCTTAACATGAGCTTATGGGTAGTACTAGGTGTTACAATAGCAAGAATCAAGATTATAAACGGTCCATCCTAGGCATGACATTACTCCGGAAACATCGAGTAACCGATTCAGTCATCGAAAGGAATAGAATTAGCGATAACCAAGGAAATAGGCTTGTGTTTAGATATAAAGAAGATATCGCGTCGTTCCATCCCGTTCAAGATTGAAATGGATTGAACTTCGATGCCACCGAACCAACCGTGAGGCGTGTCGGCTCAAGACATTCTCACACTTGGTCCAAACGGTCCAAAAAGGGTAGTCAGGGTCCCACCTAAAACCAAGAATTAGTGTCTAAATCAACACCATTCTTTTCTTTTAGTTCCCTAGTCTTAGAGACCTTAGATTAGGGTACAATTGGTCTTAACACTAAGGTATATACCTCTAGGACTCATAGAAGGCCCAAAGGTTTCCAAAAAAACACAATATCAAATTTCACTGGACTCAAACTGAGTCCTCCGATCGATCGGCCGAAATTTCTGTACCAGAATGTACAGGGTCCGATCGATCGGCCGATCGATCGGCCCAAAAAGGCTTACAGTTACTGACAGTCCGATCGATCGGTCGATCGATCGGACCTGGGCGTGCAGGTCCGGGAAACACTGATTTTCTTCCTTTTTCTTTCCTTTCCTTCCAACATATAATCAATCACATAAAACTATAAACAAGATGGTTTAAATGCATGTTTCCAAGGCAATAACATGAGCTAAAGAGCTCCTCATTTCCAATTCCTCTCTTTCCATTCTTTCCATTCACAACAAATCTCAAGGTGGGGAAAAACTCATTCATGTGAAACCATTTGAAACCTTGACAATATGATGCATACATTTTCCAAGCATGAACAAGAGGGAAATAACTCATCAATAAGCACATTTCGAAATCAACAATAATCATAGTGAAGACAACTACTAAAATCACCAAAACCCTTAATGAAACAAGATTTTTCTCACAAAACATGTTAATAATCAAAACAATCCATTCATCCACTTGCCTTTGACTCTAATCAAGCAAATCAAGCTCCTAATCTCCTCTTAGGCTCAAGATCCACAATCTCTACAAAAACCCCCAAAACAACCCAAAAATGGGTTAAACAATGAAATGACAATGAAACTTTCCAATAATCAAGGTGGAGCTTCTCTAAGGCTAGAAGATTACAAATCTAGAAGATGGGAAGAATCACTTACTTGGATGACCTTCAAATGAGAAGAACAAGCTCAAGGAGGGTTTCAATGTTGGTGGATTTCTCTTCTAATGGCATCTATGTAAAGCTTGCAAGGTGGAGAAGAGAATGGTGATCTCCATTTCGAGTTTGGTGAACTATTGGTGTGGCTTGGAGATGAAGAAGCAAGAAGAAGAAGAGAGCACAAGGAACCCTAGGCTCAATAGTTGCTGATTTGTGCTGGAAATGAAGATGGGGAAGAAGGGAGGTGGGTTCTCTTATTGCAAGTGAGAAGGGGTCTCACAACTTAAGGGACTTGGGTGGCTGAAATCATCTAATTCGGGACCTCGGATGGATTCGACGAAGAAGGAAGAAATGATCGTCGAAATATCTAGTTTTCAAAAAGTGTATGTTTCACGGATTTCAAGAATATCGAGTTTTGGGTACAGATTTGGTGTGAAAAGACTGTTTTGCCCTCAAGGCCAAGAAATCGGTTTTCGGGTTCTCAAATGGATACGGGATCAACATGAAAGTTGTAGGATTCCTCAAGATGAATGCAACGGGCCAAAAACACGATACGAAACCAATCGGGAAAATCTCACAAGAAAATGCAAAGCCGAAAAGGGAACCCCCAAAGGGCCCCACAAGCTACCAAAGCACTCAAAAGCCGAAAACTAGAAGAAAACCCATTCTAGCTCACAAACTCAACCCAACAACTACTAATCCCACTAAAAGAACTAATCCACAAATAAAACAACACTAATCCAAGAGATTAGGGGTCGGGTTCTCACATCAGGACATCGATCAAGGCCCAGGTACTGGCGGATTTCCTTGTCGAGTTCAATTTGAGTTCGGCACCAACCCAGCTCGGGATCGAACTGGGGGGCAGGGAACACGGGGCGCCCACGGACTCTGAACAATCACAAGGCTAAGCCCTCACTCCAGTTTGGAAAGTCTTCATCGACGGGTCTTCCACCTCGAGAAGAGCTGGGGCAGGAGTTGTCCTCCAATCGCCAGAAGGGCTGGTCATCGAGCAGGCTATGACCCTGTATTTCAAGGCGTCGAACAATGAAGCTGAGTACGAAGCCCTATTAGCCGGAGTGAACAGTGCCAAAATCCTCGGAGCTCAACAGCTGGTGGTCTTTAGCGACTCACAGTTGGTGGCAAACCAGCTGACTGGGGACTACCAGGCTCGCGACGATCGGATGGCCGCGTATTTAGTCCTGGCAAAGAAGCTGCTCTCACAGTTCCAGTCAGCCGAAATCAAACAGATAGGCAGAGAATCAAACTCTCATGCAGATGCTCTTGCAAACTTGGCCTCAGCCGTCGAAGCAGGAAGAAAAAGAAACATCGAAGTGGAATCGTTGGCCGCGCCTAGCATTGAGCTCCATCCACCTCGGGAAGTGTCTTGTGTCGATCTCGGCCCGAGTTGGATGGACCCCATCATAGCCTACCTTAAGGACGACAAGCTACCCGAAGACAGTGGCGAGGCCCATCGTGTCAGACTCAAAGCAGCTCGGTTCTGGTTGTCTCCCGAGGTCAAGCTCTACAGGAAGTCGTTCTCAGGCCCGTACCTCCAGTGCGTGCACCCAAGCAAAGTTGAAGATCTCCTCTTTGAAATACATGAAGGAATTTGTGGGGGCCACATTGGGGGGAGGTCCCTGGCTTACCGAGCTATCAGCCAGGGTTACTGGTGGCCGTATATGCAGAAGGATGCCCAAGCATATGCTAGGAGGTGCGAGAAGTGTCAGAAATTCTCCCACTCTCTCCATCAGCCGGCGTAGGACCTCACCCCGCTCTCCAGCCCGTGGCCGTTCGCCCAGTGGGGGTTGGACATTGTGGGACCGCTTCATCGGACTCTAGGGAACAAGAGGTGGCTGATTGTGGCTACAGACTACTTCACCAAATGGATTGAAGCGGAGCCTTTGTCTTCCATCACAGAGCAGGATTTTAAGGACTTCGTATGGAAAAACATTATCACGAGGTTTGGCATCCCCAGAATTTTGATCTCGGACAACGGGACCCAGTTCGACTCCAACCTCTTTAGAAGCTTCTGCCAAGAGCACGACATCCGCAATCGCTACTCCACCCCGGCCTACCCACAGAGTAACGGACAGGCAGAAATTTCCAATAAAGTAGTACTCGACGGGCTAAAGAAACGGCTTGACAGAGCCAAGGGAAGATGGGTGGAAGAGCTCCCGAGTGTCCTATGGGCTTACAGAACAACCCCAAGGCGTTCCACCTCGGCAACCCGTTTTCCCTAGCGTATGGGATGGAGGCTGTCATTCCCTTAGAGATCGGCCTCCCTACTTTGAGGACCTAGCTCTTTGATCAAGGCCGGAACGAGTCACACTTAGCTCTGGAACTGGACTTGGCCGACGAGCGAAGGGAAGCGGCTGCAATCCGGATGGCCGCATATCAACAACAGTTGGCCAGAGGGTACAACCAGAATGTCAGGGAGCGGAGATTCTCGGTGGGAGAGCTGGTTCTCAAGAAGGCACTCCCAGGGGACAAGGATCCAAATCAAGGCAAGCTGGCACCGAATTGGCACGGACCATTCAAAGTGACTTCCCTTGCTGGGCAGTCAGCTTATAGACTCGAAGATATGGAGGGCCAGCAGTTACCGAGACCATGGAACGCGTCTCACCTCAAGAAGGTCTACTTTTGACACCTATACCTGTATTGTGCACCTGTATTTTGAGTACTTTGAAGAATTGAAGAATTCAATGAAGAGGAATTTCACATTCATAGAGCAGACTCTGTCGTCACTTCGGCTACGGCCAATGATGAGATCGCCTCGGGTCGGCTACGGGCCACCCGGGCGTGAAGCCATTACGGCTAATGATGAGATCGCCTTGGGTCGGCTACGGGCCACCCGGGCGTGAAGCCATTACGGCCAATGATGAGATTGCCTCGGGTCGGCTACGGGCCACCCGGGCGTGAAGCCATTACGGCCAATGATGAGATCGCCTCAGGTCGGCTATGGGCCACCAGGGCGTGAAGCCTTTACGGCCAATGATGAGATCGCTTCGGCTTTGCTACGTGCAACCCAGGTGTGAAGCCATTACGGCCTTGATGAGATCGTCCAGGGTTGGCACCAAGCCACTCGTTCGTGAAGCCGAAATGGCCTTTGATGATATCATCAAGGTTTGGCACCAAGCCACCCAGACGAGAAGCCGAAATGGCCCTTGAAGAAATTGCCAGTTCAACGATAGACCCAGGCATAGGGCCCCTATGCCCGTTCTCTCTCCATGTCGGAGGATCAGGGTGTCTCGGCTGAGTTACCGAGATAAATGAAGTCCATGAATTAAAGCGCTCATTGTGGATCCTAAACTAGCTTGTCAATCCTAGCTTGTCAATCTCAATCCGAACTCATACGCTTGCAAAAGAATGAAACGAGTGCGAAAAAGAAAAATAAGAAGCTGCAAACAAGCAATAACCATGGAAACTAGTTGGGGCAAACCGAGAAGTTCTATTGATGAACGCAAGAGTATTACATCAGGTTTGTCGTTACAGATTTGAACATTGAATCCCAGTTCATTACAAAAACAAAATGAAAGATTACATTTCTCATAAGAAAATAAGACAAGATGACTCAAGAAGACTCAAGAGGATGGCCCGGCCTCGGTGTCTTCAATAATTATTGCGGCATCGCCCGCGGAAGCAGCTTCGGAGGGATCCGGCGTCGGCTCGGCAGGGGTCTCTGGTGGAGGGGGAGTAGGAGTCTCGGCAGGGGGCTGGGTCGCGGGGGCGGCTTGTCCGAACTCAGGAGGGTTCAAATACAGTGGATGATCTTCTTGATACCCCAACTCCTTGAGTACAGCACGACATCTGTGCTGAAATATTTTCGGACTCAGCCTATGGATCTGCTCGGTGTAATTCCGGCCCGCATTCGCGACCCCTTCTAGGAAGGCGGCGCTGATCTCAGCACTGGTCGAAGCAACAAGTTCTTCCCTCTCCTTCTTCTCTGCCTCGAGATCGGCCGCCAGCCCCGCCGATCTCCTTTCCTCGGTATTGAGCTTACCTTGCAATTCATAAGTTTCGGATTTCAGCTTGCAAAGCTCGCTCACCATCAGATCAGACTGCTCCTCGAGTTCGGCCTTCTTGGCCTCCACCACCCTCAGCTCCTCCCTCTTCGCCTGCAGTTCGGTTTCGACCTTGTGCTTTTCCTCTGCAAGGCGATTGAGCCGATCATCTTCTTCAAGGATTCTATTCACGACCACTTGAAGCCTCTGGACGCTCTGCAAGGGAACAGACAAAAATGAATTAGTACTGCGTGGAAAATCCAGGAGCAGCCATTACTTGGAAAATCCAGGAGCAGCCATTACTTGGAAAATCCAGGAGCAGCCATTACTTGAAAAACCCGACACTTACCGCGAGGGAGTGCTGCATCGTCCTCATGAGCAGCTGGGGGCTGTCCTCCGCGTTGTGACGCTCCATGTCTTTAGGGAGCGCACGAGCCCTGCTGAGGGCCGCGATGACGCCGGGGTTCCCTACCAGCCTGTCCTCGACGTTCAGTGGCCTTCCTCGCCACAGCTCGAGGTCTGGTGTGAAGGCTGCCGGCTCTGCCGAGGTCGTGGGGCCGGGAGTCTCAGAACGCCGCTCCACCAAGGAGGCCGCCTGGCTCGGCGCCTCTCCCTTGTAGCCTGGAGAGGCCGTGGCCGTGACCGATGCTCTTGCTCGGGCTCCTTTCCCTTCGCCCTTTTCCGAGGCCTTTCCCGCTCTGAGTCTGCGGGAGGCCGGACCTCGGCGTTGGAGGGGACTATGGCGCTGGAGGGGAGCGGATCGGCTCTGGGGGCTGCAGCCTGCCCGCCGAACAAAGCGTCCTCTAGGTTCAGTGGCTGATATGTCGGCCTGTGCCTTTCCATTTCTTTGGCGCTTGAAGAAGGATAGTTCTCGACCTCCCTTATGAGGTCACTCTCGGCTACAGCTGCCGATGTAGAAGCCCCGATGCCCGAAACGGCCCCGCTTGCTGCCTCAGCTAGGGCAAGGACGATATCCCCGGGCTGGCCCGACTTCCGTGTGTAAGACACGTACTTTGGCTCGTACCCTAGGAGTGAGTAAGCAGCCCTGGTGTGATGGCCCCGATTTCGGTAGACCTTGTTTAACCAGGACGCGTTCCTCCTCCAGCCGTCTAGTTGGGTGTCTCGCTTGCGCGGGGAGAGGGCTGCAAAGAGAGCAAGCGTGAGAATTAAAGCATGGAAATGAAATGAAGAAAATCCGAAACCCAAGAGGAGTTAGTGTTTACTCGGCGGAGTCCCGAAGTACCGCGGAACCTGGGCCCTTCTCGTCACCTCGGTCTCGGCCGCACTGAACTCCCAGTTTCCCGAGACAAACAGGCGATCATCTCCGGCGTACTTGTTGGAGTCTTCCAACGCCGTGACGAGGGGCTGGCACTTCGCTTTGACGCGGATATAATATGTGCCACCCTCCCAAGACTTGCAGATGTCGTAAATGTCTTCAATATCATGGACGCCGAGATTGATATCTAGGATTTTGTTCAGTTCGGCGACGCCCATGATGATTTTGAAGCCATTAGGCATCAGTTGGCAGGGACACAGATTCCAAGTTTGGAGACAAGATCTGAGGAGGGGATGAAGGGGGAATCTGACCCCACCCTCGATGATGGCGATCAGTGGGAATGGCATCCAGCCGTTGCTGAAAGCGTAGCCGGATGCACTGCTTGGATCAGAGGCCTTCACCCGGACGTCCTCCGGGATCATGTAGGCCACCCTGAACTCTGCCAGGGCCGTGGGGGTGTCTATCCAATAGCTAAAGGCCCCCATTTCTGAGCCAGAAGAGGCCTAAAGGACTGAAGAAACCCTAAAGAAAGACTAGAAACAGAATGGAGGGAAACAGGGTGGAAACCCTAAGGGTGGAAACCCTAAAAGCCAAACGAGGGTTGCAGTGAAACTCAAGAAAAGAGAATCAGAGTAGAGACACTCACAGGCTTGACGGAGACAAGGCCGGGCTACGGCGAGCGACGTTGGGCTAGGAAACAGCAGCTAGAGATCACAGGTCGAATCGGAGGTTCGTTGCTGGTTCTAGCAGACGAGTTCTAGCAGAGATCCAGAAGCGAAAATGGAAGAGAGACATGCCAAAAAGAATTTAAAGGACAGGGATGGGCGCCATCCCGGAATTCAAAGCGGGACGCGTGCGAGGTGTCGTCTCGACTTACACTGCACGCCGTCTCGAAGTGACAAGGAGGCCTTTCGAACGATGACGCGTGGCGCTGATGGTCCGTTTCCCCATACTAATCATGGTCTCTGCATTTATCACCCCCTTTTATTGCCTCGGGCAAGTGAATCGATGGCGGCACACTCAACCGAACCATCAGAACTCTTAATTGGAGGATGACTTCGGCATGCCAACTCAGCTCTCGACCTCAAGGACTGGAGAGCCCAAGAGATCAAGAGCTGGGGGGCTATTGCGTGGGGACCATCCCGGGAACCAAATCCCATTTTGACTTCGGCAAAGCGCGTCGCCCTTGGTCTCGGTCTTGGACGCAGACTCCGCACCACCTCAGCTTTGGCACATCCCGCTGATGTCGGAAAGGGATAACCAGTTCGGCCGCGCCATCTCATTCAGTCTCGGCTATACAGAAGCTATACAACTGCATCCCTTGGCCACGACCCCATCAGGACAGGGCCCAAGAAAGGGATTTGATGGGACCTCAGCCGCCAACAGATCAGGGCAAGATCATGCCCAATGTGACTGGCATTAAATGCAGTATGGGCTGATCGGACCCTCATTAAATGCAATGAGGGCTGTGATGGACCTTCATTAATGACTCTATGGGCTGATGAGACCCCCGTCACATCATTAGGCCTACAGGCACAGGCACCAAAAGAATTTCTCATATAAGGCATGGGACAACCCAAAGAGAAGGTATGCATTCCTAATACATGCAACCAGACACCTCCCTTTCTTCTCCGATCAACTACTAACTTAAGCATCAGAGAGCCCTGTGCTGCCCACAGCCAGGGTCTTCTGACCGCTCTCTTCTCCCGTTTCAGGTTCACTAGATCGCAGCTACCTCTCCGGTACTTTGAGTAAGTCCTTGAAGGCATCCTAATCTTGTGAGTATATTTTTTGCACTTACAGTAACTTTCATTTAATGAGCTCAAAGTTTGATGGAGGATATCACCAAAGATAGTCATTTCGTTTGTTATATAGTTCCTGTCCCTGGTACCTCAACAAAATTGAAAATAATAAGTACACTACTAAACAGGTTTTAGGTGATGCTAACCCTCAAATAACTCCTCGTTACTCTTATTCGCTTCTTTCCTCATCCTATTCTTTCTCCTACCTTATTAATTCCTTAATTTTTCTGGCAGTAAGAACAACAGAGCATCATCCCTTGCCTACTTCTGAAATGTTTGCTTGGATCCATTGCTGCTATCATCAACTATAATGCTAATAAAGTCAACAGCCATATGGGATTGATTTCAGTTTCTCATACACCCCAAACCTGAAGCGTCTTGTCTGGTGCATTCTTGACAATCATGCAATGATTTTGCTATTGAATATTTATTGCCAAGAGGAAATCATCTTTTCAAAGTTGAGTTCTACGCTGGAAATTGCTTCCTTGCCTTAATCAAACAAATCTGATTTAAATTCTTGGGATGTGTCGTGCATTTTTGGACGAAGATCGAATATAAGTTTTTTCTTTGCTCTGAATTTTGTTCCAGGAAATATTCCTTTTATAGTTTACGTATGTACACAGCACAGCAATTGTATAATTATTATTGCATTTTTTGTTTGCCGGTGTAATAGTTAATGGTGCACTGGTGTGTGGTAGTTTTGGTCTCCAGTCACTGAATGGAGCAGAATGGAGTTGTCCAAGGTAGTTGTGGAACCTTAGGTTTGAGACATTTACAAGTGGGTGTCCCACCTTCTGGACCGTTTGGAGTGGTAGGATACATAAGTTGTCAAATTACAACCATAAGTTTAATGGTTCAAACCAGAATTACAAAATTTTGATAAAATGTGTTGACTATTGGCTTCCGATGGCACTTCAAATTGGCCATAATTAATGTGACGCAAATGACTTGTAACGTTTTGAGTCTTCTTTTTGGCTGCTCCATGGAGAAAGCTTTGTTCTGGCCTGCAGCCGTACTCAGTAAAGTTTTAAAAAATTGGAATAGAAGAGCGAGTGGGCCCCCATTGATTCAAGTAGGCTCGGATGAGTCACATGGATTCAGCTGAGTCAGGATGATCGCAGTCTAGGACCAATATGATTCAAAAATATGAAAAATAGCAAGGAATCTTAAAAAATATAGTTCTATGAATTTAATATTTTAAGAACTTTTGTGTTTCATTCATTAGTAATGAATTGAAGTTGTCATATGTTTTCTGTTAGGATAAGATACTGTCTCAGTATAAAGATTGCAATAGTAGTACAAGAAGTTTGAAACTATTATCCCTCATCCCCATTGCCCAGAAAGCAAAGAGGAAAGAGGACATAGATGACTGACTACTCTCATCCCCATTGTCATAGGTATATGTATTTCATTCAGTCAATCAATGGTAACACTAATCTTCAATTGCTTGAGGGTGTTTTTTATTTTTATTTTTTTTTGGTGTGCGTGGAGGGGGGGTGGCGGCGTGGTTGGGGTTTAGTTTTGATCTTCAAGAGTCAATGTAAAACATTCATATGAGTCTCCTACAGCTTTTGCTGATAGAAAAATAGAAAATGAATGCCGAAAATTATGGGAATCAGCCAAGTAGGTGAGTTGGGGGGTTGCTCCAATAGGTACCTACAGAGTCCATTCAACTCGGACTCCACTGATTTTTAGAACCAAGGTCCTCAGTCTGTGTTTCTCTAGCCACCTCATGGAAACCAAAAACTACCACCTGCAAGCTCCTTTAGAAGCTATCGATGTGAGAAGTGCCGCCCTGTATCACCTTTGCAGTTACGTTTGACTCTCACCTTAGAAAATCAGATCATGCTCAGAGTAAGGCATTGTTGCACTCAACTGTCTCTGATAACTTTTGGTTTCATTGGTTTTCAACTTGTTTCAAGATTACACTCAGACAGTGCAAAGAGGTAAAGAAACAATCCTCATGAACACTTCCTAAAAGAATGGAGGTACAAAGAAATATCAATAAAATTTTGAGAGGTAAGATTGTACGGCCAAGTATTTTATCCCAAATAGGAATGGTCATTTCAAAAATTGGGGGTTTCACTTTTGTGAAAGTTTGGAATGAGGAGAATGCTACAAGAGATCATCATCAAGGATTTAAAAAAAAGAAGTTTTGGAGGGCATATTGGCCGCCCCAAAAATGATACTTATCGGGTGAAAGTATCGTCACTAAGCAGTTTTCCACTTGTCTTTCTCTATAGTTCTAGCTTATCAATAATTTGCATCTTTGACTGACAAATGAGTGACCCATCTTCTGCGGACAACATATACCATGGGACTTTTACTTTAATAGGTTACACCATGGGACTTCATCTTAAATATCTTTCGTTAACTTGTCCATAATTAAGGCAAATAGATAAGGAGTAAAAGCAGACCCTCAGTGAAATCCAACTTTAATTTAGAACTCCATCAACCAACGGTTTTTTGCACTCAATACTGCCCTTCAAAGGGTATGCCTTTTCCGCATACATAATTCTCCAACACTAAATGGTCTTTGCAGATGCTTGCCAAATAGCAACATCTACTTTAATCAAAATCTGATGGCACGTCATACTCTAAATGTTGCAATTGCCAACTTTTAAAGACATGAGTACAGTCGTTAAACACAAATGATGAGGTCAAGAAATGCCTAAAGAATAGAAGAAAGGTACTAAAATGGTCAAAGCCATGGTTATCTGATTCGCAATTCACATTCAAATTCGCAGTTCATAGTTCGATACTCAATCAAATTCGAAAATTTGATAGGGTATGCTCATTTAGTTCGTTTTTCAATTTGATTAATTTGAAGTTTAAGTTCAACAAGTTCGATCCATTAATTCAAATTTGTGACTTGATGCATTTGGCAATGATTCATAGGTCTAATATAACATGCATACACAAAAATATTCAGATGAGGATCACCCTCACAGCTATTATAAGCTATGATGCACGGATACTTCAAAATGGGCAACGTATTGTGCCGTATCATATCCGATACTCCACTTTTTACATGTAAAATCCATGTCCCTGTAATGTCTATGACGTGTTCCTGTCATATCTGTGCCATATCTGGGCATCATAGATTATAAGTGGTCCATCCTATTTTTCTGGCCACCTGGTCCACTTACAATCAAGATATCCCCTTCACATGCATTACTCACTCTAAATTGCCATAATCCCAAAATTTTAGTTCATCCAACCATCACTTGCCGTTAGATTAAAATCCAAAATGCAAGACGACTTCCAAAACTATTAAATTTGAGCAATTTGGGTCTTAGATGGAGGAGCACCAAATATTCTCTCTGACTTTCAAATTTTATATACAGATTTAAAAGGAATACATTACATGGTCAAATACCATCTTTCGAGTGGACACAAATATCCAGCCAATATCTCACAAAGGCTTCCCCCATGCCTGGACTTGATAAAAGAAATTCGCTTGCTTGGTGAGACAGTGGACATGTGGCATTGAGGAATGACCCAATGGTCTCGCCATACTAAAGATAGCTTGATTGATTAACCATGTAAAAAGATAGGCTGAGTAGGAAATTTCAGTTATTCAATGAAAGGCAATAATTTATAGCCATCCAATGTTTTTATATTCATCATCCATTTCAGTTTCTTTGATCAGATGATTAGTAATATTTGATAAAACTGATTTTTAACAGATAATTAATCTAATATGCCATTCTTTCTGTGGTGGGGCCACTAGGACACCATCTAGTCTAAACAGAATGTACTGCACTGTTGCATGGTAATTTGGTATTATCCTCTCATGATTTTCATTGTCACTATCCCCATTAATGTGAGACTGTAACTAACCCTCTCCTCTTTAGTATTCCTTCCTGAATTCCACCGAATCACAAAATTTTAAACCTCCGAGCAGAACAAACCGGATCCCGAATAATTCAAAATGAACTACTCAGAATTCGACACACAATCCAGTGTATAAGGTTACTATGGTCAGAGCTAGCATATACCCATGATTCAGAAGACTTGAGACTGATTTCTCCAGGTGATCACCCACGTCCACATTACTGGAGGAAAGCGCTGATGATTGTGAATTTTCTACGGACGTCATCTTTAGCTCAAGATCACCACTGCCAGCATAAACATATAAAGCATGATAATAAGATATCTTTTACATTTACTGAAGTACATCAGTACCATTAACACCTTCTCAACGATAATTGAGAATTGGCATAGCCACAGGTTTAACTTCCTTGAATATGTAAAAAGTGCTCAACTGCGAGCCTATAGTCAAATTTACTCTTACCAATCTGTTCCTATATTTTCACTTATGTCCATACAGCGATACTTACAAAAAGGAAATGGAGATGAACTTCAATAAACTTGCAGTTTATAAATGCCCCATTTCCATTCATTCTGCATGTCATTTCTGCCAAACCCCACCACAAAAGGAGGTGTCCCTATGATCCTAATTAGAGGACCATCAACATCAGCAAAGGGCCTATGAAATGGCCAGTGAGAGGAAAAATAAGATTGACCATCCATCTTACAAGGGCTCCATCAGATGACTATCGTGGTCCAGTCAAGGTGAACAAAAGCCCATATGCAATGAATCCCTATTCAACACAAGCAATGATGGTGGGTGTACCCAGTAGGTCCAAGTCCAACTTTGTCTCTATTATAGTTTGACGTTGTTACTATCACAATTCAAAGCAGAAAGGAAAAGATGTTTTATGAATTGCATGTGTCTGAATCAAATGTCCAATTCCTTTATATAAATGAATTACAATGATAAAAGGGGAACTGCATCCCTAAGATTACATGATAGACAAGATAACTAAAATTACATCAATAAAATCTATTGTTCTTATCGACACTAAATTACAATAGATTTATAGGTTTTGGTCCTGTGGGCCTTGAGCCTCTGAGCCCCGAGTCCAAGAGCCTTGTGGGTCATGGGCCTGTGGGCCTTTGGAATTCTTATAATAAGGTCCACACAAGGCAACGTGGCACGGGAGCGGAAGGTCCAGATTTTGTGGGTCCTGTGGCCCTCGATTATTTGGGAAACTTTGGTCAATCAAATGGCCTTTAGAGTTTAGGCCCATCTGAATCGGTGCTGAATCAAGCATATGATAAGGGATCAAATCTAAACTAAAATGGAGTTAATTTGGATTTCAAATTAGATTATAAAAATGCTGAATTTAAAGTGGGCCCAAAGCAAAGCCAGATGAGTTATAACCAGGACCATAATGAAAATGTAGGGTCAGCCCATGTGTACACTTCTATACTTGGCTCTCCATGCTAAAAAATGGGGCCCATAGCCCACAAAATATGGGGCGTCCAGTGACCCCCTATGCAAGAAAGTTGAAAATTGTAAACTTACCAATGAAGACTCCAAGAGACGGAAGGCTTCACAAGAAGTATAAAGAGGCAGGAGAAGAGAAAACTTCTACATAAGGGGCATCCAATTTAAATTTGAATAAAGTAGAAACTTTTCAATTTTAACAAATTCCTTCTTTTTAGAAATTTGTTGAATTCTATAAGGACATTTATTTAAAAAGTTTTCTTAATTAGTTAGGTTAAATAGAGGGGGCTAGGCTTTAGTAGAGATTAGGGCTCTCTTTTGTTATTTTAACTACCCCATGTTGGCTTTGTTATTTTTCTTCTTCAATAACAGTTGCATGCTTGTCACGCCCCCAAACCAAGAACCTCGGGGGTGCGAATGGGATTAAGGGTAATTATATTTTTCTTTCTCCCCAAGATCCGCGTGTGTGAAGACGACACATTCCAATACACTCTGAATATTTTGCGGAAGCTTTCGTGGTGTTACAACCCGGAGTCCGTGGCCATCGGATTCCGCGTCGCACTCAACCTCTAGCATATAACTATTATGTCAAGAACCATATCAGACTGGAGTAACCATCACAACAAAGTACAGAGCTGACAGTAACAGAATATTACATTCCCATATGTGTTTCGGTTACAATTATCAATGTGCATTAATTAAGAATCCCAAGAAAAGGCTAATAAAGCCATACAATAACAAGTTAATAACCACTACCCATATGTGACGCAACTCCGATGTCAAGCTCAATGTCTACATGACATAGCCGACAAAACGACCTGCAAAACATGGCTCCATAGCCAACAAAAGCACTCATCTCGGGACGAAGAAGTCCGGACCTGAGTACCAAAAGTAATAGGTCAGGCACGACGGTCTAGCAGGTGGATGAAAAGATAATAAATATACTAAAGAATAAAACATGTGATAAATCACGCTATTTGATCAAATGCTGCATATAATTAAACGGTTGCAAAATCGTGGATCTCCTGACAAATCATGTATTCGTTTCAAGCATGGGCAAAACATGGAGATCTAACAAGACATATGTTCATTTACATCATCTATAAAAGCATAGATATTTGACAATCGGGTGTTCGTCTAAAACATGTGTAAATATAGAGGTCTGGCAAAACAAACGTTCATTTGAAACATATTTAAAAGCATTGGTATTCGACAAACCGAGTATTCATTTAAAACGGGTGTAACCATAGAGATCTGACAAAACCGATGTTCATTTGAAACATATGTAAAAGCAGGGATATTTAACAAATCGGGTATTTATTTAAAACAAGTGTAAACCTAGAGATCTGGCAAAACAAGTGTCATTTAAAACATATTTAAAAGCACGGGTATTTAACAAATCGGGTATTCATTTAAGACATGTAAAAACATAGGGATCTGGCAAAACACGTGTCATTTAAAACATATTTAAAAGCAAGGGTATTTAACAAATCGGGTATTCATTTAAAACGTGTGTGTATACAAGGAATGGGAAACAATATAACAATAATTGAATTTACCTTGGAAAATATTAACACCTGTTTAAATAATAACTTTCATAAAAGAAATGAATCATTTACTGGAAAAAAAATAAGCAATATACAACATGTAGGGTATCCAAGGAATTGGGGATTAGCAAGATGGCAACCACACGAAGCTAAGTCCTCTATCACTAAAGTGACAGAGCAATAACTAGGCATTGATCTCAGTCACTCGAGGTGAGTGTCGCGACCCCGGAACGGATCCCGGGCCCGCGACGTGCGTTGTGTGTACATTGCATTTTTGAGATATTCTTTCCCACAGGTTCCCGCGGTGAGGATTCCCAAGAACACGCGGAATCTGACTCACACGATCAAGTATGCGGAAGCGTGTAGCAAAACACAACAAGATGAGCACCAATAAAAGGTTTAAGTGCTATAACAAATAATAACAAGACATAGTATCAAAGAAAGAAACTAACATGGCATTCCCAACATAGTTCAAGTTATAAGGCTAACACGAAAGTAATTTAAGTTTAATTACAACCCATAAGAGGCCAACAAAGGCCAATACACTTCTCCAAAGTAATTAAAGGAAACCCCAACAAAAAGATGACGAGACTCAAGAACCCGTCCGACGTCTAGATGACATCGTCGGGCTGCCACTCTCTCACAGGGGTTGGCTCATAGCCTCCTCCTGACGCTCCTCCTCAAAGGTAACGTCTCCTGCACCTGGGCACCAACAAACAAGGGTCAAACACAACGGTTTGGCAGGTAATCAATTTAGGTGCAAGCATGAAACAATAAACATTTTAGAAACCTATAATAAATCCTTGATTTGAAATACTACAATGACTGAGATGCATTTACAGAAGTATTTAATCAAGCTGAGATATTAAAACAAACTAGCATGAGTACATATAATATCATGAATAGTTACAATCCACAAAGAGCCCATCCTTTCTCTATCAATTATATAATGAAAAGAGCAAGCACGCACGACAAGCACGATATACATAATATAAGCACGACACGATTTCCCACAAAGACGGGAATTTCGGCCGCGGAACCGGACACGCACGATGTGTAATAAATACACGACCAGTCTGTAGACAGTCCACATGTTTAAGGACCCCCAGACAGTGGATCAAACTAAAAGGGCAGTCCAAGCTCAGTGGTGTTACTTAATTCATGAATGCACAAAACACACGAAACACTATCAAAACATGTCTAGATAAAAAAGGGGAAAATCACTTATCAAAACACGATGAACACGACTAGCAAGGGCATAATTAATATGCATAACACGCTTAGAAAGTGATCCCCTTTTTCTTGAAACACATCTTCAAAACGAGCTTGTATTTAACTTCAAAACGAGTATACGATGATATCCATTATATCGAAACCAAAGTACGAATACAAAGCCTATCGAGCTCATGCAAGGACCTTTGGTTGATCGTTGTGCAGTCGAAGCCCAGATGTTGGAATCAAAACAGAATTGGTGCCCCAGAAGTTCAAGGACATCTAGGGTTTCGAGTGCATAATATCAGGCTAAAGGCCACTTAACATGTTCTAGTTTTCATTCTTGCTAAGACTCTTCAAAATAGGCAAATTGTCAATTTCGGTCACCTCGCGGTCAGGTGTCGGCTAGCCGAACTAGGGTCTGGCGGCTAGCCGCCAGCTGACTGACATGCTGACCGCTGGAAATCTAGGTCCAACATAGCCCTTTGGAAAAGGAACTGAACTGACTGCGGTTAGCTTACGGTTAGCGGAACTGAGACTTGGCGGTTAGCCGTAAGGTGACCGTAGGGCTGATCGCGGGAAATCCAGTATGAAATATAGCTCTCAGGAAAAGGAGCCGACAACGCGCGGTTGGCCAGCGGTTAGCCGGCATGGGGTATGGCGGCTAGCCGCTTGCTAACCGTCCAGCTGACCGAGACCCACTATCGAAATGTCAGCTTCTGGAAAGGGAACCGCCGAGCTCGGTCAGCTCGCGGTTAACCGAAATGAGGATTTCGGCTAGCCGCCAGCCGACCGACGGCTGACCGAAACTGCACGGGAAATGCAGTTCAGATTTTCACATTTCCTTCTTCCCTTCTTCTTGTTTCTCCTTCCACTTGCACTCCCTGAGCCTACATGCTCTCCAAGGGACAAAACACACATTTTTCCCAATTTCAAACATTCAATCCAAGGAAAACATGATCATGAAGCTTATGAACATATTTATATACAAAATTTCTAAAACAACAATGAAGCTTAAAATACACATGCACAATGGTCCTATAGAGATTACTTGCCTTGACTAATGCCGTCGCGACCCCGGATCGGGCCCCACGTGATTGATTCGGGATCGGGACTAAGTGAACATCAACAGTTTATTTAAAACATACATACATACATTTATTTATTTAATTTCCCACAGGTGTCCGCGGTGAGGATATCACAACCATAACTGAACATTTCTATAGAGTGCGGAAGCGTGTAGCAAATCAAATAGTCAGACTATCTATAGTCGTGAAGACAATAACATCAAGTATAAATTACTGTATCAGAATGGGCAATGAACATTAGCATGTTACCCAAAGTAGGTTAAGGTTATACACTTATCATTTAATTACAATCCCCAAAATAAAAGGCCAACGAAGGCCAATATAGACAAAACAATAACCCAATGAATGGTTAAATAGTTCCCCTCAAAATGTTACGCCTCTCTTAGCAACCCGATGTCTACATGACATCGTCAGCGCGCCACTCGACTAGAGGTTGCGGCTCACCTACCGCCTGCTCTGGCTCCTCCTCAAGGAAACCGGCAACAGGACCTGAGTACCAAAGCAATGGGTCAGACACAACGGTCTGGCAAGAGGATGAGAAGATACAACAACATATAATAATAAAGGGAATACCTCGAAAAGCATAGAAATCTGTTTAAATGAGAACTCTCATAGAGTAGATAAATCACTTGTTAGAAAACAGGTAAATAATGTAAAACCATATAAGGTAACCAAGGAATCGGGAACTAACAAGATGACAATCACATAGAGCTAAGTCCTCTGTCACTAAAGTGACAACAGTATCACGGGATGTTGATCTTAGTCACACAAGGTGAGGAGAATCAACGCAAATCATATATACAATATAAATATACGGGACGGGACCACGGTAGCGAACCGGGTATCGGGACGGGACCACGGTATTAGACCGGGTATCGGGATCCAAACTGCAGCTGGCGGGACGGGAGAGGGATCTCCAAGTCGGTGGATCAAACCGACAAGGTATCCAAGCTTAGTGATGCCGACTCAAAGGTCAAATAACAAATTGGGACATATGCAAGTAAATCAAGTACAATAAATAAACGAGCAAGACGGGGGTGCTCAAGGGCACACTGTCATTTCATGTCGGGCAATACATTTCGGGACAAATAACTGTTACTAGTGTAACTATCATGCTTTTGGGAAAACAAATCATATAATACAAATCTTGGAATGAAGTGAAACAATGAACTATAACAATTTCTGTAAAAAAATATTGGTTTCAAGATTTGTTTAAGGTGAATAGGGGTCCCGTATGTCGATTGTAATGATAACTTGGTACTCCTTGAGTTTGAAGACATTCCGGGCTCCTTATACACTTTGAATTTTCAAAACTTCGAATGACATCCTTGTGATATGGTTTCTTTCTCGAATGGCCTCATACAATGCATAGTGAATCTCCTTTGATCGACAAAGCTCAGCGCTCGAGCGAACCGGAGAGTTCGCTCGAGCGAGGAGCTTTTCGAAACCTGGGGAATTTCGGTTACCTGGCGGTCAGCTGGCGGTTAGCCGCCGCTGAGATGGGCGGTTAGCCGCTGGATGACCGCGCAGCTGACCGCGGTTGGGCTGCAGAAATGCAGCTTACTGGAAAGCTAACCGCCAAGTGCGGTTAGCTGGCGGTTAGCCGCCGATGGGTTCGGCGGTTAGCCGTTAGCTAACCGTGGAGTTGACCGAGTTTTCAGGTGGAGAAGTGTGCTCTCTGGAAAAGCAACCGTGACATTTCGGCTAGCTGGCGACTGGCGGCTAGCCGCCGGGTGACCGCAGGCTGACCGCCAGGTGCGGGAAACACCCACTGTGTTCAGATTTGAGCCCTTTCTCCTCCTCAAAACCATTCTCCCCACTTCCACTTGGTCCCTGCAATATAACTGAGCTAAGATCTCCTCCAATGCCTCTATCTACACTTCTTCAAAACCCCATCATGTGTTCACTCCATCACTTCTTCCATATCAAGTCCAATACAGAGGAAGGAGGAAGGAAACCATTTCACAAACATTCATTTAGGATATATCCAAAAGACAATAAATGCTAAACCAACATGTTTACAAAACATTAAATGAGACTATCAAGGTGCAAAAAGGGCATTTATTTCAACCATAAACACATTAATGGAAGCATGAAAATCCATAAATGCTTCACCAAACCATTTAAAACTTAAAACACTCCACCATTCACTTGCCTCAAGTCCAAGCTAGCTGTACCAAGCCTCAAGGCACCTCTATAGCTCAAATCCAAGCTACAATAAAAAACCCCCAAAACAACCCTAAAATGGGTTACACAAAGAATGAAAATGATAGAACTTTCAATAATGCAATGTAGCTTCTCAAGGGCTAGAGGAACACTAATCTAGGAGATGGGGAGGATTACTTACTTGGATGACCTTCAAAAGAAGAGAACTAGCTCAAAGAAGATCTCAAGGTTGGAAGATTTCTCCAAAAATGGTATCAAGATGAAGCTTGCAAGTCGAGGGAGAGGTTGATGATCTCCATTTCGAGTTTGGTGCAAGATTGGTGAGGATTAGAGATGGAGAAGCAAGAAGAAGAAGAGAAAAGCAAGAGAAAACCCTAGGTTCAGTTGTTGTGCTGGAGCAAGAAGAATGGAATGAATGAAGGGTTGGGTTTCTCTTTGTTAACACATGAGGTTTGGGTCCCACAACTAAAGGAGCTAGTTTGGCTGAAATCATCTCTTTCGGGGTCTCGGATGGATTCGACGAAGAAGGAAGAAATGATCGTCGAAATATTTAGTTTCTAAAAAGTATATATTTCGCGGGTTTCGGGAATATCAAGTTTTGGGTACAGATTTGGTGTGCAATGACTGTTTTGCCTTCAAGGCTATGAAATCGGGTTTCGGGATCTCAAACGGAATCGGGATCAACATGAAAGTTGTAGGGATCATTAAAACGAGTAAAACGGGATTAAAATCATGAATGCAAAAACGTCTGATAAAACCTCAACATATGCAATGACATGAAAAAGGAACCCCCAAAGGGCCCTTCTAACACAACGAAATCGAAACATACTAATTAGCCCAAACTAGAATCGAGGCTAATCCAACCCAACTTAGCCAAAATCACTAATCAAGCTTAACACTAACACGCAACTTAATTAGCACTAATCGGGTTCACTCGGGTCGGGGTCTTACAAATGCTAAATACTCCTCTCAAGCACTTCACTCAAGCTATTCCAATGCTACAAGGAAACCCAAGAAAACCACACAAACTCACTCAAAAAAATGGAACCGAAGAACCCATTTTAACAAAAGGGTTTGTAAACATGAAAAACATGATCTTAAGGAACCAAAATAACTCCATGAAAGATATGAATGGAAACTCTTACCTAGCAATGGCCACACAAGGAGGAATGAAGAAAATGTAGAGCTTGTTCCATAAGAAACTCCAAGAAACTTGTATTGATAGAGAGCTTGCAAGGAGAGGAAAAAGATGATGGTCTTGGAATTCTATTTGGAAATCTCTAGCTAGATCATGCAAGGTGAGGAAGATGGAAAGGAAAGAGGGGTTTTTTCAACCCTAGGTTAAGAAAGTTGCAGAGATTTGGTAAACTGAATGAAAAAGATGAGGTTTAGGCTTAAAACCTTAACAAATGGGTCCCAATGAACTTGAACCTTGAAATGACAAAAACATGATCTTGTGGACCTCGAATGACTTCGACAAAGAAGAATAAAACGATCGTCGAAATATCTAGTTTCCAAAAAGTATATTTTTGACATGGTTTTGAGATCTCGAAAATTGTGTCCAGATTTGTGCATAAAAGACAATTTTACCCTATTTGGGCCAAAACTTGGGTTTTTGGGCTTCAAACATGAATGGGCTAAAAATGAAAGTTGTAACTCATAGAAAAATCATTCGAAAGAAATCATAATCACAATCACACGGAAACTAACACGATCTTCCCAAGCTTACACGTACACTCGGGCATTTCCGAGTGTTTCTAACTAATATTAAACGTTCTCAAAATTCCCAAAGCTATGTCCAAGACTAAACTAATTACTTTTAACCCAGCAACAACTAAACCCACTTAGGACTAAACACGTACTAATCGCACACTAATCGAGTTGGTCTGGGTCGAGGTCTAACATCCTCCACCCCTTAGGATATTTGGTCCACCAAATAAATCAAACAATTACCTCTGGTAAAAGCTGTGGATACTTCCTCTGCACTTGCTCTCTCAATTCCCAGGTGCCTTCCTCTGGCTCGTGATTTTCCCAAAGTACCTTGACCCAATGAATAGTCCGGTTTCTCAGTTCTTGCTCCTTGGTGTCAATGATCTTGATCGGTCTTTCCACATACGAGGTATCTTCCCGAATCTCTAAAGGCTCATGCTGTAGAATGTGTGCAGGACTAGAGACATACTTCTTGAGCATAGAAACATGGAAAACATTGTGTACCCCGGAGAGTTCCGGCGGTAACGCAAGTCTATAAGCAACATCTCCAATCTTGCTCAAAATCTCATACGGACCAATAAACCTTCTAGACAATTTGCCCTTCTGTCCAAACCTCAAAGTCCCCCTAGCTGGTGAGAGTTTCAAAAACACCTTGTCACCTACTTGAAACTGCAATTTTCTTTGGCGAGTATCTGCATAACTCTTCTGCCTACTTCGGGCGATCTGCAGCCTTTCCTGAATCAACTTGACCTTGTCACTTGTCTCTCCAACTATCGTCGGTCCATGAAAACTACGTTCACCAACTTCTTCCCAGCAAATCGGAGTTCTGCATCTTCTACCATAAAGTGCCTCGAAAGGTGCCATACCAATACTAGAGTGGTAACTATTGTTATAAGCAAATTCACAAAGAGGTAAGCACTCATCCCACTGAATCTTGAAATCCAATACACAAGCACGCAACATGTCTTCGAGAGTCTGTATCGTACTTTCTGACTGATTATCTGTCTGAGGATGATAAGCTGTGCTGAACTGAAGTTTGGTACCCATCGACTCATGAAGCGTCTTCCAAAACTTTGAAACAAACATACTGTCTCTGTCTAAAGTAATGGAGACGGGCTGGCCATGCTTACTAACAATCTCATCAACAAATAACTCTGTAAGTGGTGCCATATGCATCATATTCCCTGTCTTCATCGGAATGAAGTGAGCATACTTTGTCAGACGATCCACAATAATCCAAATTGCATTATTTCCTTTCTTGGTATTAGGCAAACCGGAAACGAAATCCATGGTAATGTGCTCCCATTTCCACTCCGGAATCTCCAAAGGCTGTAACAAACCTGGAGGCTTCTGATGCTCTGCCTTAATCAACTGACAAGTTAGACAACGAGACACAAAAGCTGCTATCTCTCTCTTCATGTTGTTCCACCAAAATCTATTCTTCAAATTGTGGTACATCTTCGTGCTAGCCGGATGCATAGAATATCTCGTGCTGTGAGCTTCATTCATTATTTCGCTCTTCAAATCATCTACATTTGGCACACACAACAGGTCACGAAAATACAATATCCCATTCACCGTCTTGAAATCGGGACGTTCTGCAATAACCTCTACTATCTTAGCCAAGTCTGGGTCTTGCAACTGATTTTCCTTGATCTTTTGGATGAAGGTAGGTTCTGATACTGTCATGTTTGCTAACATCGTACCCAATCTCAGGGTTTGCACTTCTACACCCAACTCTTCAAACTGCTGTAAGACACCCATTCCTCTCAAATTGGCCATGACTACTGATTTCCTGCTCAATGCATCAGCTACAACATTCACTTTGCCTGGATGATACTTGATTGGAAAGTCATAATCTTTGATATACTCCATCCACCTCCTCTGCCTCATGTTCAAATCCTTCTGCGAGAACAAATACTGTGAACTTCTGTGATCTGAGTGGACCTCAAATTTCTCTCCATAGAGATAGTGTCTCCACATCTTCAATGCGAAAACAACTGCTTCCAACTCCAAGTCTTGAGTCACATTATTCTTCTCATGGTCCTTCAACTGTCTCGAGCCATAAGCAATCACCTTGCCATCTTGCATCAATAGACAACCTAGTCCCACATTCGAAGCATCTGTGTAAACAATAAACCCGCCGTTGCCCTAAGGTAATGTAAGGATTGGGGCGGTGGTTAACCTTCCTTTCAACTCTTGAAAACTCGTTTCACACTAATCGGTCCAAACAAATGGGACATTCTTCCTAGTCAATTTTGTCAACGGGGCTGCAATAGACGAAAAACCTTGGACAAATCTTCTGTAGTAACTTGCTAACCCCAAAAAGCTTCTAATTTCTGTCACACTGCTTGGCCTCACCAAACTAACAACTGCCTCTATCTTAGCTGGATCAACTGCTAAACCTTCTCTGGATATGATGTGACCTAGAAAAGCAACTTGTTCTAACCAGAATTCGCACTTACTGAGTTTCGCATATAACTGGTTGTCCCTCAAGAGCTGCAACGCTGTCCTCAAATGTTCTTCATGCTCCTTCTCACTCTTAGAATACACAAGGACATCATCAATAAACACTACTGTGGAGTGATCCAAATAAGGTGCAAAGACCTTGTTCATCAGAGCCATAAAGATTGCGGGTGTGTTTGTCAAACCAAAGGGCATCACTAAGAACTCATAGTGCTCATATATTGTTCTAAAAACTGTCTTCTGAACCTCTGAGTCTCTAACTCTCAACTGATGGTACCCTGACCTCAAGTCTATCTTGGAAAAATAGGCTGCTCCTTGCAATTGGTCAAACAATTCGTCTATCCTTGGCAATGGATATTTGTTCTTCACGGTCACATGGTTCAACTTTCGGTAGTCTATGCACATTCTCAAACTTCCATCCTTCTTTTTCACAAACAACACCGGTGCTCCCCACGGTGAAACACTTGGCCTAATAAAGCCTTTGCTTAACAAATCTTGCAATTGGAGCTTTAGCTCACCCATTTCTGCTGGAGCCATCCTGTATGGTGCAATCGAGATCGGAGCTGTCCCTGGAAGGAGCTCAATTGTGAACTCAACTTCTCTAATTGGTGGTAAACCTGGGATTTCTTCTGGAAAAACATCCAGAAATTCACACACAATGGGGATATCCTCCACCCCTTGGGACTATTTATCCTCCGTGATAAACGCAATAAATGCCTGGCACCCACTCTGAACTAATCTGCTTGCCTTCAAAACTGAAATAAACCCTGCCTGAGATTTTCTCCTGTTCCCCTGAAATATCAATTCTGCCTGTGGTCCTTGGAATCTGAATGTGATGGTCTTACTAAAACAATCCATGGTGGCATGATATGCTTCTAACCAATTCATGCCTAATATGACATCAAAATCATGCATGTCCAAAACTATGAGGTTGGCCGGTAATTTAACATCTCCTAATAAAACTGTACAACTAGGGTAATGGGTTCTACACACAACTTGTTTCCCTATTGGAGTGGTCACTACTAAGATGTAATCCAACTCACTACATGGTGCATCAATCAACTTAGCAAAACTAGGGGATGCAAAGGAATGTGTGGATCCAGGATCAAATAAAATCTGGGCTTCTAGCCCACAGACAAGAAGTTTACCTTCTACCACGTCTCTTGCAGCTTCAGCATCTGCATGGTTGAGATAATACAAACGTCCATGCATCTGTAGTCTGTTTGGTACTTGGTTCTGCCTTCCTTGGCCATGCCTATTCTGCAGTGGAGCACGAGCATTCTGATTCTGTGCTGGTTGCCTAGCATGTTGTTGCTGCTGAGGTGGTCTAATCTGATTCTGCACTGGTGCTTGGTTCTGAGGAGCGACTTATCTCTGCTGCTGGTTTTTGTTCCCTTGATTCTGAAGTAGTGGGCAATCCTTGATTGCATGGTTCATGGCCCCACACTTGAAACAGACACCCATAGCCTTACGACATTCGTGTGTTTCATGATTCTTGCCACAATGTCCACACCCTTGCCTCACTTGGCCTTGTTCTTGCCTTGGCTTCTTGCTCTGCTGTTGCCTCTGATTCTGCTGCTGATAGTGTTGCTTCCTGTCCTGAACAATCATGTTGTTAATATCTTCAAATGTATAAGCCCGCTTGACTGCCTCATCATATGTAGCTGGAGGAACTACTCCTATGACATCTCTCATGATGATCGGGTTCAATCCTTCCAAAAACTTTGTTATCTTCTTCCTCTCGGTGTCAATCAACTCGGTAGCATATCTAGCCAATCTTTCAAACTTGGTGACGTAGTCTAGCACCGTCATGTTACCTTGCTTAAGCTGCTGAAACTCAATAGCCTTCTGCCTCTTGACATGAGAGGGAATATATTTATCTTGAAACTGTATCTTGAATGCTGCCAATGCCTCCTCGTCAGCCATCACTGCATAGGGATCATTGACTGTTTGCCACCACCGGTCTGCAAGCCCGTAGAATAGTGAAGCTATGAGGTTGACCTTCTGTATTCCCATGCACATGAAGACATCGAAGATCTTCTCAGTATTGACTAGCCAGTCATCTGCCACCAACGGGTCTTCATTGTCCGAAAATTCCTTCGGTGCCCTCTTCCTAAATTTCTCAAACAGTGCATTAGGGTCAGGATCCCTATTTTGAATAACAATCTGCGGACCCACGGGTGGTGCTGCATTCCTGTTCTGAAGTACTTCCAACAACTGCCTTTGAACTTGTGCCATTTCATCATCCTTCTTAGCCAACTGTTCTTGAAATCTGGCTTGGTTCTCATTAGCTTGCCTTTGCTGTGCTATCATGGCTTCCATAAGTTCCTGAAACTGTGTGGCTGTTGGTGTCTCAGATACATCTGACTCATTCTGATTACTGCCTGAAGCATAATGATTTGGAGCTTTTCTTAGAGGCATATTGCTGTAAAACAAAGAGTTAGAACACAATAACATAGTACAAGGGTTTCTAAGATCCTATACGAACGAATCTATCGAACTCACGAATCCTCGCCACGTTCCTAAGACTTTTCTAGTTTCTTTTAAGTGCCTGAAACATGTCCCGCTCTGATACCAGTCTTGTCGCGACCCCGGAATGGATCCCGGACCCGCGACGTGCGATGTGTGTACATTGCATTTTTGAGATATTCTTTCCCACAAGTTCCCGCGGTGAGGATTTCCAAGAACACGCGGAATATGACTCACACGATCAAGTATGCGGAAGCGTGTAGCAAAACACAACAAGATGAGCACCAATAAAAGGTTTAAGTGCTATAACAAATAATAACAAGACATAGTATCAAAGAAAGAAACTAACATGGCATTCCCAACATAGTCAAGTTATAAGGTTAACACGAAAGTAATTTAAGTTTAATTACAACCCATAAGAGGCCAACAAAGGCCAATACACTTCTCCAAAGTAATTAAAGGAAACCCCAACAAAAAGATGACGAGACTCAAGAACCTGCCCGACGTCTAGATGACATCGTCGGGCTGCCACTCTCTCACAGGGGTTGGCTCACAAGCCTCCTCCTGACGCTCCTCCTCAAAGGTAATGTCTCCTGCACCTGGGCACCAACAAACAAGGGTCAAACACAACGGTTTGGCAGGTAATCAATTTAGGTGCAAGCATGAAACAATAAACATTTTAGAAACCTATAATAAATCCTTGATTTGAAATACTACAATGACTGAGATGCATTTACAGAAGTATTTAATCAAGTTGAGATACTAAAACAAACTAGCATGAGTACATATAATATCATGAATAGTTACAATCCACAAAGAGCCCATCCTTTCTCTATCATTTATATAATGAAAAGAGCAAGCACGCACGACAAGCACGATATACATAATATAAGCACGACACGATTTCCCACAAAGACGGGAATTTCGGCCGCGGAACCGGACACGCACGATGTGTAATAAATCCACGACCAGTCTGCAGACAGTCCACATGTTTAAGGACCCCCAGACAGTGGATCAAACTAAAAGGGCAGTCCAAGCTCAGTGGTGTTACTTAATTCATGAATGCACAAAACACACGAAACACTATCAAAACATGTCTAGATAAAAAAGGGGGAAATCACTTATCAAAACACGATGAACACGACTAGCAAGGGCATAATTAATATGCATAACACGCTTAGAAAGTGATCCCCTTTTTCTTGAAACACATCTTCAAAACGAGCTTGTATTTAACTTCAAAACGAGTACACGATGATATCCATTATATCGAAACCAAAGTACGAATACAAAGCCTATCGAGCTCATGCAAGGACCTTTGGTTGATCGTTGTGCAGCCGAAGCCCAGATGTTGGAATCAAAACAGAATTGGTGCCCCAGAAGTTCAAGGACATCTCGGGTTTCGAGTGCATAATATCAGGCTAAAGGCCACTTAACATGTTCTAGTTTTCATTCTTGCAAAGACTCTTCAAAACAGGCAATTTGTCAATTTCAGTCACCTCGTGGTCAGGTGTCGGCTAGCCGAACTAGGGTCTGGCGGCTAGCCGCCAGCTGACTGACATGCTGACCGCTGGAAATCCAGGTCCAACACAGCCCTTTGGAAAAGGAATTGAACTGACTGCGGTTAGCTTACGGTTAGCCGAACCGAGACTTGGCGGTTAGCCGTAAGGTGACCGTAGGGCTGATCGCGGGAAATCCAGTATGAAATATAGCTCTCGGGAAAAGGAGCTGACAACGCGCGGTTGGCCAGCGGTTAGCCGTCATAGGGTATGGCGGCTAGCCGCTTACTAACCGTCCAGCAGACCGAGACCCACTATCGAAATGTCAGCTTCTGGAAAGGAAACCGCCGAGCTCGGTCAGCTCGCAGTTAACCGAAATGAGGATTTCGGCTAGCCGCCAGCCGACCGACGGCTGACCGAAACTGCACGGGAAATGCAGTTCAGTTCAGATTTTCACATTTCCTTCTTTCCTTCTTCTTGTTTCTCCTTCCACTTGCACTCCCTGAGCCTACATGCTCTCCAAGGGACAAAACACACATTTTTCCCAATTTCAAACATTCAATCCAAGGAAAACATGATCATGAAGCTTATGAACATATTTATATACAAAATTTCTAAAACCACATTGAAGCTTAAAATACACATGCACAATGGTCCTATAGAGATTACTTGCCTTGACCAATGCTAAATACTCCTCTCCAGCACTTCACTCAAGCTATTCCAATGCTACAAGGAAACCCAAGAAAATCACACAAACTCACTAAAAAAAATGGAACCAAAGAACCCATTTTAACAAAAGGGTTTGTAAACATGAAAAACATGATCTTAAGGAACCAAAATAACTCCATGAAAGATATGAGTGGAAACTCTTACTTAGCAATGGCCACACAAGGAGGAATGAAGAAAATGTCGAGCTTGTTCCACAAGAAACTCCAAGAAACTTGTATTGATAGAGAGCTTGCAAGGAGAGGAAGAAGATGATGGTCTTGGAATTCTATTTGGAAATCTCTAGCTAAATCATGCAAGGTGAGGAAGATGGAAAGGAAAGAGGGGTTTTTCAACCCTAGGTTAAGAAAGTTGCAGAGATTTGGTAAACTGAATGAAAAAGATGAGGTTTAGGCTTAAAACCTTAACAAATGGGTCCCAATGAACTTGAACCTTGAAATGACAAAAACATGATCTTATGGACCTCGAATGATTTCGACAAAGAAGAATAAAACGATCGTTGAAATATCTAGTTTCCAAAAAGTATATTTTTGACATGGTTTTGAGATCTAAAAAATTGTGTCCAGATTTGTGCATAAAAGACAATTTTACCCTATTTGGGCCAAAACTTGGGTTTTTGGGTTTTAAACTTGAATGAGCTAAAAACGAAAGTTGTAACTCATAGAAAAATCATTCGAAAGAAATCATAATCACAATCACACGGAAACTAACACGATCTTCCTAAGCTTACACGTACACTCAGGCCTTTCCGAGTGTGTCTAACTAATACTAAACGTTCTCAAAATTCCCAAAGCTATGTCCAAGACTAAACTAATTACTTCTAACCTAGCAACAACTAAACCCACTTAGGACTAAACACGTACTAATCGTACACTGATCGAGTTGGTCTGGGTCGGGGTCTAACAGTGAGGAGAAACAGTGGATCTCATAAATACATATACATGTACTAGGCACTGATCTCAGTCACTCGAGGTGAGGAGAAACAGTGGATCTCATAAATACATACACTATACATGACCACGGTAGCGAGCCGGGCATCGGGAACCACAGTAGCAATCTGCGGCATCGTGATAAGACCTCGATAATAACCGGGTAGCGGGATCCAAACTGCAGCTGGCGGGACAAGAGGGGGATCTCCAAGTCGGTGGATCAGACTAACAGTGTTATCCAAGCTTAGTGGTGCCGACTAATAGGTCAAATAACAAATCGAGACATATGCAAATAAATCAAGTACAAATAAATAAACGGGCAGGACGGGGGTGCTCAAGGGCACACTGTCATTTCATGTCGAGCAATACATTTCGGGACAAGTAACTGTTACCGGTGTAACTTCGATGCTTTCGGGAAAACAAGTCATGTAATATAAATCTCGGGAACAGTGAAATACAATAAACAATTAAGATTTCGGGAAAGTGTCGGGTTCCAAATTTATTTGAAGTGAATAGGGATCCCGTATGTCAATCTAATAACAATTTGGTACTCTTTGAGTTTGGGGACATTCCGGGCTCCTTATACACTTTGAATTTTCAAAACTTCAAATGACATCTTCGTGATGTGGTTTCTTTCTCCAATGGCCTCATACATTTCTTAGTAAATCTCCCTGACATAGAGGGGTTCTCAATGAATAGTCCCAAAATGTTTAAATAGTTCATCATTGTCCCAACATAGCCTTTGACTGACAAAGCTCATTGCTCGAGCGAACCGAAGAGTTCGCTCGAGCGAGGAGCTCTCTGGAATGGTTGTCTGGGTGGGTTCGCTCGAGCGCAGTTGAGGTCGCTCGAGCAAACTCATTGGGTCGAGTGAAGTTTTAAATGCGTTCGAACGAACAACTCTCTGGAACAGGTTCTGGGATGTCCGCTCGAGCGGCCAAGCTATTGGAATGCTCCGAACCCTTTTCTAGACAGGTCGCTCGAGCGAACTGTCCAGAAACTGAATTCGGACCAGTTCAGCTCCTCTATAACTCTTCCTTCTACAACCCCTTTTTAGCCACTTTTCTACATCAAATGAGGAGTATAAAACTCCATTCAAACAACCTCAAATCTCCAACAACATCCATCCCATTCTCCTCCATCAACAACACATTCAATACAAGGAAAGGAAGAAGGAAACCATTTCACATAAGATATATTTGAGACAAAACAAGGGGGATTAAATGCTATAAACCAACACTTCTCTATGACCATAAATGCACTAACAAGGCTCTTCATGAGCATTTATTTCAAAGCAAGACAATAAATAGGCATGAGTGAAATTTAATAAAACCAACCACATTTCTCATAAAAACATTGAAAGCTCTTAAAAGATCATATCATCCACTTGCCTTGGGTTCCAATTAGCTAATCAAGCTCTCCAAACATTCTCAAGCAACCCTACAAGCATAGCCAAAAACCCCCAAACAAACAAACCCATTTAGAACCCTAAAATGGCAATTCAAGAAAGACAAGGAATGGGCTCAAACCAAACTAGGAAATAGAACTTAAGGGAAAGCCATAGCTCAACAATAGAAAATGGAAAGAAGTCCTTACCTCTAGGGCCATCAATCAACAAGAAGAAGCTTGAAATAGAGGCTGCCCACCTTGGTTTTGCACAATAATGGCATCCATGGAAAGCTAGAGAGATGAGGAAGAAGATGGCATGGTTGGGTTTCCAAATGGCAAGGGTTTCCCTCCATGAATGGGGAGGAGAAAACAAGAAGAAAAGGGAGGGGAGGCTCAGTTGCAGAGCTCCCCCTTTGGGCTGTAACAAATGAGGGAGAAGAGGGGAGAGTTATCATTTTATAATGGGTGGGTGTGGGCCCCACCACACTTAAGACTTGCCAAGGGTAAAACATCAATTTCTGGGCCTCGGATCCGATCGACGAAGAAGAGGAAAATGTTTCTCATAAAATCTAGTTTTCAAAAAGTATAATTTTGGCATGGTTTTGGGATCTCGAAATTTGGGTCCAGATTTAGTGTGAAAAGACTGTTTTGCCCCTAACATTAGGAAAGTAGAGTTTCGGGGTCTCGAACGGGGACGAAGTCAACACGAAAGTTGTAGAGAATAACAAAATAAGTCAAATGAGGCTAAAACAAGAATTATCGGAAATTCAAATAATGTCCAAATCACGCGCAAGGTCACTAAAAGAACCCCCAAAGGGTCCCACTAATCACAAAGGCACTCAAAAAACTCCCCAAAACTAGTGAAAAACCATTCTAGCTCACAAACTCAACCCAACAAACACTAATCCCACTAAAAGAAACTAATCCACAAATAAAACAACACTAATCCAGGAAATTAGGGGTCGGGTTCTCACAATGCTTATGCTCTCTTCTCCATTGGTTTGAATGAGTCTCTTCTACTTTGCTTCAATTTTAGCTCGTTTGATTGTTGATCTGGGTAGAGTTGATCTTTCATTTTGAATTTTTTTGAATCAATCGAGATTTATAGTCCAAGATTTTGATAATTGGGACCACATTATAATGGAAACTTGTGAAGCAATAATCCTTGAACATGCACAGAATCAGGTCCGAATGCCATCAGAAACTGAACCAATTTAATTTTTTGTCCGTATCGGTCAAAAATGAAAGAATATGGATACAAACAAACTGTGATTCCAAAAGGGCCAATTGTTCCCCAAAGATGAGTCATTTTGACAAGACCATGGATTGAATCATTCCCTTGTTCTGGAATTTAATTTTCCATTAAGCTTAGTATTTTCAAACTAAAATCATATGAACATACAGTCGTGCCAGACAATCCCATGCCTCTTTAGGATGCTTAAATTTGGCCAACGGATATCCTATTGATAGATCTACCATTCTACCTAATTGGCGATCCAAGAACTTATCTTACTGGCATCAAATTCCCATTCCTCAAGTTTAGAAACTACTTCTATATTGATTATAATCTTCCAAGAAATGTGTCTCCATAGCTTTTGCCTTCTAAAAGCTTTTGCATTAGATGTGATGTAGCCTAGACCCTACCATAGCCAACCAGCAAATCGTTGAAAAAAAAAACCCCAAAATCAATTCTAGGAGGATCAACAAACAAATAATAAACACAAAGACTAAAAAGTAGAGGATTGCTAACCCTAAATCGCTAATCCACCACTTGATAGGTCTTCAATCCTTGGAAGAAACATTCAAACCAATGTAGAAGAGAGAGAATTGCAAAACCATACAATTTTATTCAGAGAAAATATCAAAGATCACACTTGGGATTAGATGTCCCACATCCTAGTCATCCATTATATCTAACCAATATAGAAAGAATACTAAATAAAAGGCCTTATTACAACTAAACTTAAAAGGAAGAACAAAAAAAAAGGCATTCAACATGGACCTGGTTAAGACTTTATTTGGGCTCGATTAGATTGACTGAATGGGAGATTGATTCGGTCCCCGTTAATTTCAGCATATTCGTTACCGAATTTGAGACCCATCTTGAGCCCATTTTGACTATCTAATGTTAGATTTGAGCCTCTATTCTTGTGTGGACCTGATTGACATGGATCAAAAGGCCATTTGATCAATCAAATCGATACAAACAATCAAGAGCCTAATCAATCACCAGATCCATGGATGTGAGTATAAGAGGAGAAAATTTTGACACAGTTCCAAATTCAACCAATGGCAGTTTTCTCCACCTTTCCCCTCTTCCAAACAACCCATTAGGGCATGCTTATGCACGAAAGTTCCATGGCATCTTATTCTGACAATGATTTCATTTCCTGCTACGGAATTCAGTTTCTAATTGTTCGGTTATGATTCCCGGATACTGATATGGATATGGGCATCGATACGGGGATCGGGGATACGACTCCTCACTTTTGAAAATCTAAGACACGGATGGGGATGTTAGTGTCCTAATTTTTTATTTAGATTACTTTTGATTCAATGAAATTATCATTATTTTCGTCCCTTTCTAGCAAATTTTTTTTATGGTGAGAAGTAAAACATTAAAAAACTATATGAAATAAAGGGATTTATAAGTAGGATATGTTAAATTTATTATCAAGTGCCAAGTCCGATACGGATATGTTGGGCTTGTATAACAGTACAAGTATCCGTATATCATACTTGTTCAGTGCTTCAAAACATTTTCTACATAGAAATGTGCTTCTCCCACTCCTCTAAGGCTGTAGAAAGTAGTTTCCTATCTCTTATAGATTCAAATTTGTTTCTGCTGAAATTGCGGAAAATGCTTTCAACTCACAAAAATAAAATGTAAATCCGTAGAAAATGTTAACACGGACCAATGAAAAATCATTGTCTCCACAATTCCCGTTGCATTTTTATTTCCATAGTTATTTCACTTTCAAGAGAAAATATATATCCAAGATTTCATTCTCTACGGATTTCTGTTTATACTGCTGATGCATCAAACGATTCTTCCATAGTGAACTGTGCTTCTGCCTGTGTGCAAAGACTGTGGAAAACGGTTTTCCATCTCTTGGGTCTGAATTTGCTTTCCAAGAAAATGGTGGAAAACACTTGGACTTTGGGAAAATAAAAACAACGAAAGCCATTCTTCAAACTGGAATGATTTTCATTTTCCGCGAAAAATGCTCCGGACAAAGGCAACTCTAGGGTTTGGTTTGGTGTGAGAAGACATGGAAAAAAAAACAGAGAGAAGATGATGACGACGATGAAGAACATACCTAGCGTTGGCAGTGAGGAAAACCAAAGAGGAAATAGCCACGAAATCGATAGCTCACAGCGGTGCGTAGAGTTTGAAGAGGAAATCTTGCTAGCATGTGTAGTTTTTTCTTTTTAGGGATACTGCCCGCATTTGCTCGCGAGCAGGTGAAGTTTGTACGGAAATTCTGAACCCCCCATATGTTTTTGTCGTACACACCCATAATTTACCTAGGTGAAAGGATGAAATTACCCTTCGGTATCAACGTCCTCTCCTCTTCCTTTGGTTCTACTGCAGTATATCTTTTCGGTGTCTCTACTCATCTCCTCTTCTTCTTCTTAATCTTCTTCATTCTCCCTTTTATCTACTGTTTCGTCACTATTCCTCTGCACTCCTTCATCTCATTGATGTTCATTTCATTCCCCATCATCTTCTTCAATTCTTTGGAAATATCCCCAAGTCTCCTCCATTTGTTTAACAATATTGGACCACATTGTCTATTGGAAGTAGGCATTTCCAATATTGACAAGCATCTAACGATTTACCGAGATGAGGTATACATTTTGATTTCGCTTCCAGCTGTTTAATTATTTTTCTCGTGTCGTGCTCGGTATTCCAGAACTATGCAAATTAATATTGCACGGTAAAATAACATCTGACAAATATTTTTTTCATGGTAAAATTATGCCAATCAAAGATTTATTGCACAGCAAAAGTAAACCGAATAGATATATGAAGAACAACATATATATATACCGTGCAGTATAATATTGCACGGTTGTAAAGGCTCGTGCATTGATGTACCAAGAATTTGTAATCATATTTTCAGGAGATTGAGTCAACCGGTGCCAGTGATTGCTCTTTGGATTTTACTAAGGTCTTCACCACTGACACGATATTCAAAAGCCGAGAGGACCTAATCCAATGGACAAGGGAAGTTGAAAAGAAACATGGCTTGGTAATTGTAATCAAAACTTCAGATGCTGGTGGAGATGGTAGGAAGTCGAGAGTAGTTTTATCTTGTGAGAGAAGTGGAAGTTACAGGGGTCCATCAAAGGTCTTCGAAAAGAGAAATCCTAATAAGGCAACGGGAACGAAGAAGTGTAGTTCCCATTTTGCTTTGAAGCGCTGAAAGTTGGCCAATGACAATGATTGGATGTTAACAGAAGTTTGTGGGTTGCATAATCATCCAAACGCACAACATTTCGAGGGGCACTCGTTTGCTGGGAGGCTTTCTGGGGAAGAAATCAATGTTTTGATTGACATGTCTAAGAGTTTGGTGAAGCCGAGGAATATCCTTCGAACATTGCTGGAAAGGGACGTGCACAACACCACTACGATGAAGAGTATCTATAATGCTCGTCAGAAGTAGAAGGTGACTGAGATGGCCGGTCGATCACAAATGCAGTAACTCATGATGCATTTGGAGTAGAACAACTATATTGAGTATCACACTAGCAACGACACTACAAATGCTATGATGGACATATTCTGGGCATATCCATCATCTATTCAGTTGTTACGTGCATTTCCAAAAGTTTTTATAATGGATTCCACGTACAAGACTAATAGATATCGACTTCCCTTGCTTGAGATTGTTGGTGTCACATCTACTCAACTGACTTTCTCCGTTGCTTTTGTGTACCTTGAATCAGAGAGGGAGGCCAATTATAGATGGGCTTTGTGAGAACCCGACCCCTAATTTCCTGGATTAGTGTTGTTTTATTTGTGGATTAGTTTCTTTTAGTGGGATTAGTATTTGTTGGGTTGAGTTTGTGAGCTAAAATGGTTTTTCACTACTTTTGGGGAGTTTTGAGTGCCTTTGTGATTAGTGGGACCCTTTGGGAGTTCTTTTAGTGACTTTGCGCGTGATTAGGAGATTATTCAAAATTTTCGATAATTCTTGTTTTAGCCTCGTTTGACTTAGTTTGTTAATCTCTACAACTTTCGTGTTCACTCCGTACCCATTCGAAGCTCCGAAAATCAGTTTTTCCATCCTTGGGGGCAAAATCGGTCCTTTCACATTGAATCTGGACCCAAATTTCGAGATCCCAAACCTATGCCAAAATTATACTTTTTGAAAACTAGATTTTATGAGAAACATTTTCCTCTTCTTCATCGATCGTATCCGAGGCCAAGAAATTGATGTTTTAATCCCAACAAGTTTAAGTGATGGTGGGGCCCACACCCACCCTTTTATAAAAGGGATCAGCCCCTCTCTTCCTCTCCCATTCGTTCCAGCACACTTAAGGGGGGAGGAACTTCAGCTCCATAGGGCTTTTGCCCTTTTCTTCTTCTCCTTCTTGCTTCCTTTCACAATACCCACCTCCAAACCTTGTAAAATGGAGATTGGAGCTCAACTTCTTCTTCTCCATCATTCTAGCTTCCCATCGACACCATTTTTATAGAAATCTCAGGTGGGCAGCCCCTATTTCAAGCTCGTTCTTGTTGATTAATGGCCCTAGAGGTAAGGACTTCTTTCCATCTTCTGTTGTTGATTTATGGCTTTCCCTTAAGTTTTATTTCTTAGTTTGGTTTGAGCCCATTCCTTGTCTTTCATTGTTTGACCCATTTTAAGGTTTATTTTGGGGGTTTTGCTCGTAGCTTTGGAGCTTGGATTTGGAAGAGTGTTTAGACTTGATTTCTTGATTAAAAGACCCGAGGCAAGTGGATGAATGGATCGTTTTGACTATTGACATGTTTTGTGAGAAAAGCTTGATTTCATTAATGGCTTTGATGATTTTAATACTTGTCTTTTGCTATGGTTAATATTGATTTCGAAATGTGCTTATTGATGAGTCTATTTCTCTCTTGTTCATACTTGGAAATGTATGCATCATGTTGTCAAGATTTCAAACGGTTCCACATAAATGAGTTTTCTCTACCTTGAGATTGATTGTGAATGGAAAGAATGGAAAGGGAGAAATTTGAAATGAGGAGAATGGAAGTGTTGAATGATGCATTTGAGGAACTTTTTAGCTCATTTGATGTCTTGAAAACATTGGTTTATAGTTTTCATAATTTCTTGTTAAGAGCTCAATGGATCTTTGTGATTAGTGGGTTTCTTCTCTCTTTGGTGATTGAATGTAAAGAGATGGAGGTATTTGGGATGGATTTGTATGGGAGGAGTTTTTAGCTCATTTTATTGTATGAAGATGAATGGGAATGAAGGGAAATGGTTTAAGGGAGAAAAATGGCTCAAATATGAACTCAGAAGGGTTATTCAGCACCTGGCGGTCAGCTAGTGGTCACCTGTCGAATAGCCGCCGGTCATCGCCAGATAACCGCACAGCCGCGGTCACTTTTCCAGAGAGTTTCATTTCTTCCCCAAAGGCACAGTCAGCCACACGATTGGCCAGCGGCTAACCGCCGAAGGGGCCAGCGGCTAACCGTCGAACCCTTCGGCGGCTAACCGCTAGCCAACTTTACCATTTCAGTTACTTTTCTAGTAAGCTGCACTTTGTCAGGCCAACGACGGTCAGCCAGCGACTAACCGCCGAACCCAGCGGCGGCTAACCGCCAGCTGACCGCTAGGTGACCGAAATCACCAAGAAACCCTGAAATGAAGAGAGAAGAAGAGAAATGGAAGGGGTTTCTATCCCAAGCATTCGTGAACCCTTTTAGAGAATGATGGGGACTGTTCATCGGGAGATACGTATGAAGCCCGTTTGAGAAGAAAACCATGTCACAAAGATTCATTGTAGTTTTGAATTCACAAAAGTGTATAAGGAGCTCGGAATATCTTCAAATTCAAAGAGTACCAAGTCTATATCGAAATCGACATACGGGACCCCTATTCACCTTAAACAAAGCACGAAATCTCTATTTTACCCGAAAGTGTATTAGCTCATTGTATTTCCTTATTCCCGAGACTTACATTACATGACTTGTTTTCCCAAAAGCATCGAAGTTACACTGGTAACAGTTACTTGTCCCGAAATGTATTGCCCGACGTGAAATGACAGTTGTGCCTTGAGCATTCTTGCTTCGCCCGTTTATGTACTTGCACCTGATGTATTTCATATATGTTTGATATTGTCATTTAACCTATGAGTCGGCACCACTAAGATTGGATAACCTTGTTGGTCTGATCCACCGACTTGGAGATCCCCCTCTTGTCCCGCCAGCTGCAGTTTGGATCCCGCTATCCGGTTATTACTATGGTCTTGTACCGATACCCCAGATTGCTACTGTGGTTCCCGATACCCGGCTCCCTACCGTGGTCATGTATAGTATATGTATATGTATTTATAAGATCCACTATTTCTCCTCACCTCGAGTGACTGAGATAAATGCCTAGTTATTGCTCTGTCACTTTAGTGATGGAGGACTTAGCTTCGTGAGGTTGTCATCTTGCTAGTTCCCGATTCCTTGGATACCCTACAAGTTTTATATTGCTTATTTATTTTCCGGTAAATGATTCATTTCTTTTATGAAAGTTATTATTTAAACATGAGTTAATATTTTCCAAGGTAAATTTAGTTATTGTTATATTGTTTCTCGTTCCTTGTACACACACATGTTTTAAATGAAT
Organism: Cinnamomum chago; assembly: GCA_038049695.1. Lineage (NCBI taxonomy): Eukaryota > Viridiplantae > Streptophyta > Magnoliopsida > Laurales > Lauraceae > Cinnamomum > Cinnamomum chago. The sequence continues at coordinate 67,802,360 of CP142451.1, forward strand.
AACTGATTTGTTAAATATCCGTGCGTTTAAATATGTTTTAAACAACACTTGTTTTGTCAGATCCCTAAGTTTACACATGTTTTAAATAAATACCCGATTTGCTAAATATCCGCGCTTTTAAATATGTGTTAAATGACACTTGTTTTGTCAGATCCTTAAGTTTACACATGTTTTAAATGAATACCCAATTTGTTAAATATCCGTGCTTTTAAATATGTTCTAAATGACACTTGTTTTGTCAGATCCCTAAGTTTACACATGTTTTAAATGAATACCCGATTTGTTAAATATCCGTGCTTTTAAATATGTTTTAAATGACACTTATTTTGTCAGATCCCTAAGTTTACACATGTTTTAAATGTATATCCGATTTCTTAAATATCCGTGCTTTTAAATTTGTTTTAAATGACACTGGTTTTGCCAGATCCCTATGTTTACACATGTTTTAAATGAATACCCGATTTGTTAAATATCAATGCTTTTACATATGTTTCAAATGAACATTTGTTTTGCTAGATTTCTATGGTTATACACACTTAAAATGAATACCCGGATTGTCGAATACTTATGCTTTTACATATGTTTCAAATGAACGTTTGTTTTTGCAGACCTCTATATTTACACATGTTTTAAATGAACACGTGATTGTCGAATATCTATGCTTTTATAGATAAAGTAAATGAACATATGTTTTGTTAGATCTCCATGTTTAACTCATGCTTTAAACGAATACGTGTTTTGTCAGAGATCCACGATTTTCCACCCGTTTGATTATATGCAGCCTTTGATTAAATAACATGAATTATCATATGTTTTAATTCTCAGCTTATTTATTACTTTTTCATCCACCTGCCAGACCGTCGTGTCTGACCCACTACTTTGGGTACTCAGGTCCAGACTTCTTCGTCCCGAGATGAGTGCTTTTGTTGGCTGTGGAGCCATGATTTGAAGGTTGTCTTGTCGGCTATGTCATGTAGACATTAAACTTGACATCGGAGTTGTGTCACATATGGGTAGTGGTTATTAACTTGTTATTGTATGGCTTTTATTAGCCTTTTCTTGGGATTCTTAATTAATGTACATTGATAATTGTAACTTGAACATGTATTGGAATGTAATATCCTGTACTGTCAGCTCTGTACTTGGTTGTAATGGTTTACTCCAGTCTGATGTGGTTCTTGATATAATAGCTATATGCTAGAGGTTGAGTACGACGCGGAATCCAATGGCCACGGACTTCGAGTCGCAAAGCCACGAATGCTTCCGCAAAAATATTCAGAGTGTGTTGGAATGTGTTGTCTTCACACACGCGGATCTTGGGAGAAAGAAAAATATAATTACCCTTAATCCCATTCGCGCCCCGAGGTTCTGGTTTGGGGGCGTGACAGACTGGTATCAGAGCCGGCAGGTTTCTAGGAAATAAAACACTCTAGGAACCTTAAGACGTGTGGTGCGGACTCGTTTTCTTTTGTCTAGTTATTATTTCTGTGAGTTTGGGTTTGTTTTCTTCTAGTGGGGGAGACTATCTTTGTCTCCTTTTCTTGTCCTTGTTGTTAGAGAATTTGGGGGACCAAATTCTTTTCTAGTGGGGGAGAATTTAATGTCTCCGCACCCACATTTAGTACATTTTCCTTGTTTTCGAGCCAGAGAGTCGGAGTTTTGTGGACTTAGCACGTGTTTCTCGAAGGACATTGGCAGAATTTTCAGCTTTTCGATGTCACAGATGAAACTAGAGAAGGAATTTACGACCAATTGTTCGTCAATAAGGAATGTGAGCAGCATGTCGAGACCCAATTACAGTTGATCGTGTACTGTCAGAAGATTCGTCAGGCAAGTAAGTGTGGATTTTTGGATAAACTTGGATTATTTTCCTAAGTCAGAAGACTCCATAAGCAGAATAAGTGGTGGACTTTATGAGATTTGAGGTGATTTTCAATGGTGTAGCTCCAAGAAGACGTGAAAAGTTAGAAATTTCGCAGATATTGATGAACTTTTGTCGGATAAGTGTTAGATGATTTTCAATGATTACAGAATGATGGTGAAGTCGACTCAGCAGGATGTATCAGTGGAGGGTTAAAAGTATAGGAAACTAGTTATCAGCAGCAGATAGAGAGAGTTGTAGGTGGAATTGATTGTTACCTGATCACATGATAGAGAAGATTTAGTGGACTTTACCGACTTGTAAAGCATCAGTTTGGGCAGAGTACAGATACGAGCAGGAGAATCATCACCTATGGACAATGACAGTTGAAAGATTTAGAGAATAATGAATTTGACAAAAGCACACCTCACGAAGTTTGGACATGTGGAGAAGCATGACAGTTAAAGTGTTAGCAGGTCTAGTCAGAGCCAGAAACCTATAGAGTTGTGAACCGTGTGTTTTCAATGAGCAGATAGAGATGAGTGAAGTGTTCAGAGGACCGTCCAAATGTTTGATTGAATCAGCTTGGCATTTGAAGGAGTGACAGATTTCCAAGTCATTCACCTCGAAGATCGTGCATTGGCAGGAGACTTAATTTCGACAACTTTGACAGAGATGACAAAAGAGTACCGAGGACTGGACGACATTGCCTAAAGTAAGAGATATCTAGTAATACTCAGCGTCACCAATTTTCTGAAGCCAAGGACAGATAGAAGGATAAGGCATTATTTCAAGAGTTAGAGATTTCTAGAATTTGATGAGATTTGTCAGAAAGCTATTCGGGAATTTTCAACAAGTGCAGCCATGTGGAGAAGTAGACCCGGCAAGATATGAGGCATTAGAAGTTAGATTTCAGCAGCCGACTACAGAAAGGATCTATACTTGAATGTCTGACAACTGTTGATAGTTGACCAAAGAGTTTTACAGTGAGGATGACCCAGCGAGTTTAAGTGCTTCCGAGAGGACCAATTTGGAGCAGTCGTTTGAGGTTTTGTTTTCGAAGTATGGGATTATTGTCCCCACTTGTTTTTGGGTTTGTTTAGTTCATTTGGAGGACCAAATGAGCTAAGGGGGGGAGGATGTGAGAACCCGACCCCTAATTTCCTGGATTAGTGTTGTTTTATTTGTGGATTAGTTTCTTTTAGTGGGATTAGTGTTTGTTGGGTTGAGTTTGTGAGCTAAAATGGGTTTTCAATAGTTTTGGGGAGTTTTGAGTGCCTTTGTGATTAGTGGGACCCTTTGGGAGTTCTTTTAGTGACTTTGCGCGTGATTGGGAGATTATTTGAAATTTTTGATAATTCTTGTTTTAGCATCGTTTGATTTAGTTTGTTAATCTCTACAACTTTCGTGTTCACTCCGTACCCATTCGAAGCTCCGAAAATCAGTTTTCCAGCCCTGGGGGAAAAATCAGTCATTTCACATTGAATCTGGACCCAAATTTCGAGATCCCAGAACCAAGCCAAAATTACACTTTTTGAAAACTAGATTTTATGAGAAACATTTTCCTCTTTTTCGTCGATCGTATCCGAGGCCAAGAAATTGATGTTTTAATCCCAACAAGTTTAAGTGATGGTGGGGCCCACACCCACCCTTTTATAAAAGGGATCAGCCCCTCTCTTCCTCTCCCATTCGTTCCAGCACACTTGAGGGGGGAGGAACTTCAGCTCCATAGGGCTTTTGCCCTTTTCTTCTTCTCCTTCTTGCTTCCTTTCACAAAACCCACCTCCAAACCTTGCAAAATGGAGATTGGAGCTCAACTTCTTCTTCTCCATCCTTCTAGCTTCCCATGGACACCATTTTTATAGAAATTTCAAGTGGGCAGCCCCTATTTCAAGCTCGTTCTTGTTGATTAATGGCCCTAGAGGTAAGGACTTCTTTCCATCTTCTATTGTTGATCTATGACTTTCCCTTAAGTTCTATTTCTTAGTCTGGTTTGAGCTCATTCCTTGTCTTTCATTGTTTGACCCATTTTAGGGTTTATTTTGGGGGTTTTGCTCGTAGCTTTTGGAGCTTGGATTTGGAAGTGTTTAGGCTTGATTTCTTGATTAAAAGACCCGAGGCAAGTGGATGAATGGATCGTTTTGATTATTGACATGTTTTGTGAGAAACTCTTGATTTCATTAATGGTTTTGATGATTTTAATACTTGTGTTTTGCTATGGTTAATATTGATTTTGAAATGTGCTTATTGATGAGTCTATTTCTCTTTTGTTCGTACTTGGAAATGTATGCATAATGTTGTCAAGATTTCAAACGGTTCCACATAAATGAGTTTTCTCTACCTCGAGATTGATTGTGAATGGAAAGAATGGAAAGGGAGAAACTTGAAATGAGGAGAATGGAAGTGTTGAATGATGCATTTGAGGAACTTTTTAGCTCATTTGATATCTTGAAAACATTGGTTTATTGTTTTCATTATTTCTTGTTAATAGCTCAATGGATCCTTATGATTAGTGGGTTTCTTCTCTCTTTGGTGATTGAATGTAAAGAGATGGAGGCATTTGGGATGGATGTGTATGGGAGGAGCTTTTAGCTCATTTTATTGTATGAAGATGAATGAGAATGAAGGGAAATGGTTTAAGGGAGAAAAAGGGCTCAAATATGAACTCAGAAGGGTTTTTCTGCACCTGGCGGTCAGCTAGCGGTCACCTGTCGGCTAGTCGCCGGTCACCGCCAGATAACCGCACAGTCGCGGTCACTTTTCTAGAGAGCTTCATTTCTTCCCCAAAGGCACAGTCAGCCACACGGTTAGCCAGCGGCTAACCGCCGAACCCATCGGCGGCTAACCGCTAGCCAACCGAACCATTTCGGTTACTTTTCCAGTAAGGTGCACTTTGTCAGGCCAACAGCGGTCAGCCAGCGCGACTAACCGCCGAACCCAGCGGCGGCTAACCGCCAGCTGACCGCTAGGTGACCGAAATCACCCAGAAACCCTGGAATGAAGAGAAATGGAAGGGGTTTCTATCCCAATCATTCGTGAACCCTTTTAGAGTATGAAGCCCATTTGGGAAGAAAACCATGTCACAAAGATTCATTGAAGTTTTGAATTCACAAAAGTGTATAAGGAGTTCGGAATGTCTTCATCGAAATCGACATATGGGACCCCTATTTACCTTAAACAAAGCACGAAATCTCTATTTTACCCGAAAGTGTATTAGTTCATTGTATTTCCTTATTCCCGAGACTTACATTACATGACTTGTTTTCCCGAAAGAATCGAAGTTACACTGGTAACCGTTACTTGTCTCGAAATGTATTGCCCGACGTGAAATGACAGTTGTGCCTTGAGCATTCTTGCCCCGCCCGTTTATGTATTTGCACTTGATGTATTTCATATGTGTTTGATATTTTCATTTGACCTATGAGTCGGCACAACTAAGCAATGATAACCTCGTTGGTGTGATCCATCGACTTGGAGATCCCCCTCTTGGCCCGCCAGCTGCAATTTGGATCCCGCTACCCGGTTATTGCCGTGGTCTTGTCCCGATACCCCAGATTGCTACTGTGGTTCCCGATGCCCGACTCGCTACTGTGGTCATGTATAGTATATGTATATGTATTTATAAGATCCACTGTTTCTCCTCACCTCGAGTGACTGAGATCAGTGCCTAGTTATTGCTCTGTCACTTTAGTGATAGAGGACTTAGCTTCGTGAGGTTGTCATCTTGCTAGTTCCCGATTCCTTGGATACCCTACATGTTTTATATTGCTTATTTGTTTTCCGGTAAATGATTCATTTCTTTTATGAAAGTTATTATTTAAACAGGTGTTAATATTTTCCAAGGTAAATTCAGTTATTGTTATATTGTTTCCCGTTCCTTGTATACACACATGTTTTAAATGAATACCCGATTTGTTAAATATCCGTGTTTTTAAATATGTTTTAAACAACACTTGTTTTGTCAGATCCCTAAGTTTACACATGTTTTAAATGAATACCCGATTTGTTAAATATCCGTGCTTTTAAATATGTTTTAAATGACACTTGTTTTGTCAGATCCCTAAGTTTACACATATTTTAAATGAATACCCGATTTGTTAAATATCCGTGCTTTTAAATATGTTTTAAATGACACTTGTTTTTTTAGATCCCTAAGTTTACACATGTTTTAAAATGAATACCCGGTTTGTCGAATACTCATGCTTTTACATATGTTTCAAATAAACGTTTGTTTTGCCAGACCTCTATATTTATACATGTTTTAAATGAACACCCGATTGTCAAATATCTATGCTTTTATAGATGAAGTAAATGAACATATGTTTTGTTAGATCTCCATTTTTAACTCATGCTTTAAACGAATACATGTTTTGTCAGAGATCCACGATTTTCCACCCGTTTGATTATATGCAGCCTTTGATTAAATAACATGAATTATCATATGTTTTAATTCTCAGCATACTTTCAATCCACTTGCGACCACTACTTTCGGTACTCAGGTCCAGACTTCTTTGTCCTGAGATGAGTGCTTTTGTTGGCTATGGAGCCATGATTTGCAGGTTGTCTTGTCGGCTATGTCATGTAGACATTGAACTTGACATCGGAGTTACGTTACATATGGGTAGTGGTTATTAACTTGTTATTGTATGGCTTTTATTAGCCTTGTCTTGGGATTCTTAATTAATGAACATTGATAATTGTAACTTGAACATGTATTGGAATGTAATATCCTGTACTGTCAGCTCTGTACTTGGTTGTAATGGTTTACTCCAGTCTGATATGGTTCTTGATATAATAGCTATATGCTAGAGGTTGAGTACGACGCCGGGGGACACCCCCGGACCCCCTCTGCGAAGTGCATGTATTAAAAGGGTGGTTACTTTTGGCATCTTGTTTTTCCATTGTGGTTTGGTAACCTGGTTTTGTGAGATGCTTGGTTGTATGAGATACTAACTTGCAGATGATCATGTCCTCTCCATATGGCCCACAAGTCTTTTGCTTTCTATTTATGGTTAATGGTTTGTTTAAGGCTAAATGTAAAGGGCGTCATGGTTTCCTTGGTTTCCCGTGAAAGGGCAAGGTATGATGAATTTCCCTATAGCCCTTTTATTTCCATGTTTAGATTACCATGTAAGTCTCATAATTGAGGCATATGAATTTATGTAATTTTTCTAAATTTGTAAATTATGGCGATGTCCGAGACGAAGAAAGAAAGCAATGTTGGACTCCTAATCAAAGAGTTTGAAGATTACCAAAAGAGTTTTGGAGTTGCCCAAAGAGTTTGAGGAATTCCAAAGTTTTGGAAAGTCTAGAAGTCCAAGAAGTCTATTCCGCTAGGGCCATGTGGAGGAGAGGACAAGTTTCTATTTTTTAGCACTTTCTATTTTTGGATGAATGCTTAATTTAGAATGTTTCCAAATCTGATCCAAACATAGCAAGTTACTAAAATTGGTCAAATCAAATTAATTTTTGGAAAGAATTCTAATTAGTGTTGATGACCCATGAGATGGACACATTGGTAACACTGATTTAGAGACTGGACTTTCCTTAAAATAACTTGACTTGGAACCAATCTTAGATCATATCATGAGATGATTTGATGTTCATATGTATACATGTGGGCCCTAATACCTTACAAAGAAATCCTCAATTCTAAAATATTAAGTGGGAGCGGGGCATTTATATTTAGAAATCCCCATGGTTTTCCACCATAGGTCCATTGTAAGGAAAGTATTGGCCTCGCGCCATCTTGAGAATGGCCGTTCCCCACGGAGGGCTTTTACTTGTCTGGCTTCTAGATATGGATCTCCTATGGATAGTATTGGTGAGACGGGGCGGGGGCCCACTCCCCAAGGAGGAGCTGCTCGCAACGATTGTCATGCAATGCTAGTTGGTGGGTCACACTTAACTAAAATGATGATGTAGTATCCCCAAGGATTTGCCTCATTTATTTTAGAAACCGAAGCTAATCGGGAGTCATTCATTATTTGGTATGAGATACCTAGATAATAATGAATGAAGGGGATCATGGAAAGTTAGTCTTAATCCTAATTTTGACCAACTTTGATCCGCACCAATCTAGGTGGTATTCGCACTCTCCAAGGAGGCATACCCCGGGGATTGGCATTCCGATGTATTCTGAATTTAGTGGTTATGAGGATTCCACATAAATTTGGTAGAATACTAAACCCTAATGTCATTTAAATTCATTAATTGAATGTATGATTATGTGCTACAGTTTTTCAGGCATGAATTCAAATACTTTCAATCCACTTGCGACCATCCTCAACCAGAATAAGTTGATGGAATCCAACTTTATAGACTAGAAAAGCACCCTGGATATTATCCTGACAGCTTCAGGATGCAGATATGTCCTTACCATACCCCCCCCCCCTTCCTGAGCCTGAGCTTCATGCACCTCAGTATGAAAAGGACCTTTACACCGAATGGACAAAAGACAATGAGGTAGCCAGATGTTTTATACAGGCATCCATGTCTAGTGTTTTACAACACCAACATCAATCCTATAAGTCAGCATACGATATTATATCAAACTTAAAGGAGATGTTTGCGGACCAGGTTAGACCTGCTAGGCAAGCTGCTATGAAGGTGCTGATAAAAACTAAGATGACTGAGGGAACCCCAGTACAAAAACATTTGTTGAAAATGAGTTAGATGTACTGGGTGTTACGATTGATAAAGAATCACAGATCGACATGATCCTTCAATCACTACCGGATTCTTTCAATCATTTCGAGATCAATTATAATAAATTGGAAATGACTATAGCTGAGCCGTCTCGCCAGCTGGTTGTGACTGAGGAAATCATGAAGAAAGAGAAAAATTCCCTCATGACAGAAAAGTCATTTGCTAGGACCAAGCCGAAAGGCAAAGACCGAGATAGAAAGAAGAAATCAGTCATCAAGGGTCCTAAGGTGGAGAATGGTTCTACTTGTAGTAAGGCCAAGGCTAAGGGTACGGGAGTAAAAGGAAAGTGTTTCCATTGTGGTAAGACAGGACATTGGAAAAGGAATTGTCCAGAATATCTGTCTAAGAAGAAGACCTCAGGTATGATTGAGTCACTTGTTTCTGAAGTTAGTTTTGCAACTGGTACTTCAGAATCTTGGTGTATGGACTCCAGGGATTCACATATGTAATTCGTTGCAGGGGTTCAGGAAAACCAGGAGGTTTAGTGACGGAGAAATAATTGTCAACCTAGGATCTGATGCTAAGGCAGAGGATGTTTCAGTGGGAGTTATTACATTATTTTTACAAATGGTAAATTGGTTTTGTCAGACACGTTATATGTACCGTCTTTACGGCGGAATTAAATTTCAGTTTCTAGTTTGGTGAATAAGAGTTATTCTATTACTCTTGGTACTGAAATTGGCATAAAGAGATACGGTACTTTTATTATTCTGACAAGGTAATCAATGAAATTTATTTGTTAATCCCACAATGTATAAGATACATGATATTGAAACAACTAATAGACCATCATTAAAGAGGAAATCACCTTCATCTGATCCAACAAAACTTTGGCACTTGAGGCTAGGTCATATAAACCTAAATAGGATTGACAGGCTAGTGAAAGATGGTATCTTGCCTTCATTGGTGGTAGAGCCAATGCTTGTCTGTGAGTCCTGTCTGGAAGGTAAAATGACCAAAAGGCCCTTTTTTCTCAAAGGGCAATGGGGCCAAAGATTTGTTGGAATTAGTGTATATTGATGCGTGTGGACCCATTAATGTCAGAGTAGCGGGAGGATATCTCTCCGCTGATTTTATGGGATACTTATCAGAAAATGGGATTTTATCCCAGTTGTCTGCTCCGAGCGAACATCCCAGAACTCGTTCCAGAGAGTGGTTAGTTCGAGTGAACCAATACTTCGCTCGAGCCAACCACCTACTGAATGAGTTCGCTCAAGCGACCTCAACTTCGCTCTAGCGACCTCAACTTCGCTCTAGCGAACCCACCCAGACAACCATTCCAGAGAGCTCCTCGCTCGAGCGAACTCTCCGGTTCGCTCGAGCGATGAGCTTTGTCGGTCAAAGGCTATGTTTGGGACAGTGATGAGTTGTTTAAATGTTTTGGGACTATTCATTGAGAACCCCTCTATGTCAGGGGGATTTACTAAGCAATGTATGAGGCCATTTGAGAAAGAAACCACATCACGAAGATTTCATTTGAATTTTTTAAAATTTAAAGTGTATAAGGAGCCCGGAATGTCTCCAAACTCAAAGAGTACCAAATTGTTATTAGATCGACATACTTTACCCAAAATAAATCTTGAATCCGATACTTTACCCAAAATTTCAATTGTTTATTGTACTTTATCGATCCCGAGATTTATACTACATGCCTTGTTTTCGCGAAAGCATTGAATTACACTTGAAATAGTTACTTGTCTCGAAGTGCATTGCACCACATGAAATGGCAGTGTGCCCTTGAGCACCCCTGTCCTGCCCGTTTATTTACTTGTACTTGATTTACTTGCACATGTCTCGATTTGTTATTTGACCTATGAGTCGGCACCACTATGCTTAGATAACCTCGTTGGTCTGATCCATCAACTTGGAGATCCCCCTCTTGTCTCGCCAGCTGCAGTTTGGATCCCACTACCCGGTCATTATCGAGGTCTTGTCCCGATGCCGCAGATTGCTACTGTGGTTCCCGATGCCCGGCTTGCTACCGTGGTCATGTATAGTATATGTATATGTATATGTATATGTATTTATAAGATCCATTGTTTCTCCTCACCTCGAGTGACTGAGATCAGTGCCTAGTTATTGCTCTGTCACTTTAGTGATAAAAGACTTAGCTTCGTGTGGTTGTCATCTTGCTTGTTTCCCGATTTCCTTGGATACCCGTATAGGTTTTATACTGCACTTATGTTTTCAATAAATGATTAATCTCTTTCATGAAAGTTATTGATCGAACAAGTTTAAATGCTTTTAAAGGTAAATGTATTTGTTATGTTTTATTGTTACGTCTTTTCACCCGTTTCCTAAACCGTCGTGTTTGACCCACTCTTTGGTACTCAGGTCCCGTTGTTGGTTATCCCGAGGAGGAGCACGAGGAGGCGGTCGGAAAACCGCAGCAGCTAGTTTAGTGGCATGCTGATGATGTCATTTAGACATTGGATTGCTAAAGAGAGATAACATTTTGGGAAAACTTTTAACCATTCTTTCGGAGACTGGTATTTTTGTTTATATTGGCCTTTGTTGGCCCCTATTTTTGGGAAATGTAATTAAATGATCTTTGTATAAACTTTAACTTACTTTTGGGTAACATGCTAATGTTCATTGCTCATTATGATACAGTACTATACTCGTGTTATTATCTTTATGACTAGAGATGGATTGAATATTTGATTTGCTACATGCTTCCGCACTTAATAGCAATGTTCATATATGGTTGTGATATCCTCACCGCGGACACCTGTGGGAAATTAAATAAGTGTGTAGCCCGTGATGACACACTCCACATGTTAACCATTCACTCACCACACCACCATGCACAATTAGTGTCCACCACCATTAGTGTCCCGATCCCGGATCAGTCCCGTGGTCCCGGTCCGGGGTCGCGACATAAGCAAATTCACACAACGGTAATGTCTCATCCCATTGAGTCTTGAAGTCTAACACACAAGCATGGAGCATATCCTTAAGAGTCTGAATAGTCCTCTCTGACTGGCCATCTGTCTGCGGGTGATAAGCCGTGTTGAACTGTAGTTTCGTACCCATGGATTCTTGCTTTGTCTTCCTGAATCTTGAGACGAATCTACTGTCTCTGTCAGATGTAATAGAACCTGGCTGTCCATGTCGATTTACAATCTTGTTGACAAACAACTTTGCCAAAGGTTGCATGTGCATCTTCTTTCCTGTCCTTGAGTTAGTGAGACGGTCCACAATGAACTATATCGCATCGTTACCTCTGCTGGTCCTCGGTAGTCCCGAAATAAAATCCATAGTGATGTGCTCTCATTTCCATTCTGGGATCTCTAACGGTTGTAACAACCCTGGAGGCTTCTAATGTTCTGCCTTTATCAATTGACAAGTCATACAATGGGAGACAAACGCTGCAATCTCTCTCTTCATGTTATTCCACCAAAATCTGCCCCTCAAATTCTGATACATCTTCGTACTGCTTGGATGCATGGAGTACTTCGTGCTATGGGCCTCTGTCATAATGTCATTCCTCAAATCTTCAATGTTGGGCACGCATAGACGATCACAGTAGTACAAAACTCCATCAACGATACGAAAGTTAGGACGGTCTACTATATGTTCTGAAATCTTGGCCAACTCTGGGTCTTGCAACTGACTATCCTTGATCTTCTGAATGAAGGAAGGCTCGGACACTGACATGTTGGCTAATAATACACCCTTTCTCAGTGGCCGCAGGTCTATTCTCAACTCTTCAAATTGCTTAAAAATACAAGTGACACTTAAATTTGTCAAGCCTACGGATTTTTTGCTCAAGGCATCAGCGACTACATTAGCTTTCCCCGGGTGATACTTGATTGGAAAATCATAATCCTTGATGTATTCCATTCATCTTTTTTGCCTCATGTTCAGTTCCTTCTGAGAAAACAAGTACTGTAGGCTGCGGTGGTCGGAGTGGACTTCGAACTTCTCTCCATAGAGGTAATGTCTCCACATTTTCAACGTGAAGACAACTGCTGCTAACTCAAGATCATGGGTGGCATAATTCTTCTCGTGCTCTTTCAACTGCCGGGATCCATAAGCAACAACTTTTCCCTCTTCCATCAACACACAACCAAGTCTAACATTCGAAGCATCAGCGAAAATGGTAAAACCGCTGCTTCCGGATGGTATAGTAAGGATTGGTGCTGTAGTCAATCTCGTTTTCAGCTCTTGGAAACTAGCCTCAAACTGATCTGTCCACACATACGACACATTCTTCTTGGTCAACTTCGTCAATGGTGCCGCAATCGATGAAAATCCTTGCACAAATCTTCGGTAGTAGCCTGCCAATCCCAGAAGACGTCTGATTTCTGTCACATTCTTTAGACTTTCCCATTTCACTATTGCATCAATCTTGGACGGATCTACTGACAATCCTTCTTTGGAAATGATGTATCCCAAAATTGCTACTTGCTCTAGCCAGAATTTACACTTGTTGAGCTTCGCAAACAGCTGGTTCTCTCTAAAAAGTTGTGGTGCTATCCTCAAGTGCTCTTCATGCTCTTTCTTGGTCCTGGAGTACACCAAAATGTCATCGATAAACACTGCCATAAACTTATCCAGCTACTGTGCAAATATCTTGTTCATCAATGCCATGAACACTGCCGGTGCATTAGTCAACCCAAATGGCATCACAAGCGTCGCGACCCCGGACCGGGCCCGAAGGACTAATCCGGGATCGGGACACTAATGATGGTGTACCACATCGGTTTAATGCCATACATTTATTTAATTTCCCACAGGTGTCCGCGATGAGGATTATCACAACCATATATGAACATTTCTATTAAGTGCGGAAGCGTGTTGCAAACCAAATATTCAATCCATCTCTAATCATAAAGATAATAACACAAGTATAGTACTGTATCAGAATAAGCAATGATCATTAGTATGTTACTCAAAAGTAAGTTAGAGTTTATACATAGATCATTTAATTACATTTCCCAAAAATAGAGGCCAACAAAGGCCAATATAAACAAAATACCAATCCCCAAAAGAATGGTTGAAAGGTCTCCCAAAATGTTATCTCTCTCTAGCAAACCAATGTCTAAATGACATCATTAGCATGCCACTCGAGTAACTGTTGCGGTTCTCTGACCGCCTCCTCGTGCTCCTCCTCGGGATAACCAACAACGGGACCTGAGTACCAAAGAGTGGGTCAAACACGACGGTTTGGCAAATGGGTAAAATACAATGACAATATGATAATAAATGAATTTACCTTAAAAAGCGTTTAAACCTGTTTAAATAACAATTTCTATGAAAAGATAAAACATTTATTCAAATACAAGTGTGCATTATAAAACATGTACAGGTAACCAAGGAAACGGGAAACAAGCAAGATGACAATCACACGAAGCTAAGTCCTCTATCACTGAAGTGACAGAGCAATAACTAGGCACTGATCTCAGTTACACGAGGTGAGGAGAAACAGTGGATCTTGTAAATACATATACATATACTATGCATGACCACGGTAGAGAGTCGGGCATTGGGAACCACAGTAGCAATCTGCGGCATCGGGACAAGACCAAGGTAATAACCGGGTAGCGGGATCCAGACTGCAGCTGGCGGGACAAGAGGGGGATCTCCAAGTCGGTGGATCAGACCAATAGGGTTATCCAAGCTTAGTGGTGTCGACTAATAGGTCAAATAACAAATCGAGACATGTGCAAGTAAATCAAGTACAAATCAACAAACGGGCAGGATGGGGGTGCTCAAGGGCACACTGTCGTTTCATGTGGTGCAATGCACTTCAAGACAAGTAAGCATTGTAAGTGTACTTAATGCTTTCGGGAAAACAAGGCATGTAGTATAAATCTCGGGATCGATAAAGTACAATAAACAATTGACATCTCGGGTAAAGTATCGGGTTCAAGATTTTTTTGAAGTAAATAGGGATCTCGTATGTCGATTTAATAATAATTTGGTACTCTTTGAGTTTGGGGACATTCCGGGCTCCTTATACACTTTGAATTTTCAAAACTTGAAATGAAATCTTCGTGATATGGTTTCTTTCTCAAATGGCTTCATACATTGCTGAGTAAATCTCCTTTGACCGACAAAGCTCATCGCTCGAGCGAACCGGAGAGTTCGCTCGAGCGAGGAGATCTCTGGAAGGATTGTCTGTGTGATTTCGGCTACCTAGCGGTCAGATGGCGGTTAGCCGCCGTTGGGCTAGGCGGTTAGACGCTGGCTGACCGTGGTTGGCCTGACAGAAAGACAGGTTACTGAAAATGTAACCGAAATGGTTCGGTTGGCTGGCGGTTAACCGCCGATGGGTTAGGCGGTTAGCCGCTTGCTAACCATGAGGCTGACTGTGTTTTCAGGAGGAAAATGTTGCTCTCTGGAAAAGTAACCGCGACTGTTCGGCTAGCTGGCGGTTAGCCGCCAGTGACCAGACAGCTAGCCGACAGGTGACTGCTGGCTGACCGCCAGGTGCGGGAAAACCCACTGTGTTCAGATTTGAGCCATTTTTCCTCCTCAAAACCATTCTCCTCACTTCCATTTAATCCCTGCAATAAAACTGAGCTAAGAGCTCCTCCAATACATCTATCTACACTTCTCCAAAACCCCATTATGTGTTCATTCCATCACCTCCTTCTTAACCACATCAACCACAAAAGGAAAGAGAAACCAAATCACAAACATTCATTTAAGGTACATCCAAAAGACAATAAATACCACACCAATATGTTTCCAAAACATTAAATGACTTAGCAAGGTTCATTCAAAGCATTTATTTCAACAATTAATGCAAATCAATAAATATGAATGGAAATGACAAATCAACCACATTCCTCATGAAAACCATTGAAAGCTCATAATATTAACTCATCCACTTGCCTTGGGTCTTCTAATCAGAGAAATCAAGCTACTAAACAAGGCTCTCTCAAGAATCCTACAAGCACAAACAAAACCCCCAAAACAAACCCTAAAATGGGTCAAACAATGAATGAAGAAGATAAAACTCACAATAATGGAGATGAAGCTTCTCTAGGACTAGAAGAACACAAATCTAGAAGATAGAGGAGATTGCTTACTTGTAGGTTCTCCAAATGGGCAAGGTGAGCTCAAAGGAAGTCTCAAAGTTGATAGGTTTCTCAACAAATGGTATCAAAAGATAGCCTTCAAGATGAGGAAGAGAATCATGACCTCCATTTTAATGTTGGTGCAAGATTAGTAGGAGATTGAGATGGAGAGAGCAAGAAGAAGAAGAAAAGTTGCCAAAGCAAACCCTAGGTTCTTTTTGTGCTGGAAAAAGGAAATGAGGAAGATGGGTTCTCCTTATATAAGCAATGAGAATGGGTCCCACTACTTAAGACACTCTTTGGGCTGAAGCCATGTCTTTCGAGATCTCGGATGAATTCGACGAAAAAGGAAAAAATGATCGCCGAAATATCTAGTTTCCAAAAAGTATATGTTTCGCAGGTTTCGGGAATATCAAGTTTTGAGTACAGATTTAGTGCACAATGATTGTTTTGCCCTCAATGCTATGAAATCGGGTTTCGGGATCTCGAACGGGGACGGGATCAACATGAAAGTTGTAGGGATTAACAATACAAATAAAACGGGATTAAAACAATGAATGCAAAAATCTCCGATAAATCCCCAAGTGCATGCAAGGTCATAAAAAGGAACCCCCAAAGGGCCCCACTAATCACAAGCAATCAAAATTCCCCAAAACTATTTCAAAAGTTATTCCAAACCCAACTTAGCCAAAATCACTAATCAAGCTTAGAACTAACTCAAGACTTAATTAACACTAATCGGGTTCACTCGGGTCGGGGTCTTACATCCTCCACCCCTTAAGGCATTTGGTCCTCCAAATGAAATACAAAACTCACCTCAAGTAGTAGATGTGGATACTTCTTCTGTACTTGGTCTCGTAATTCCCATGTTGCCTCTTCCGGTCCATGATTCTCCCATAGAACCTTTACCCACTGAATAGTCCGTGTCCTCAACTCTTGTTCCTTCGTATCGATGATCTCAACGGGCTTCTCAACATAGGTAGCATCCTCTCTGATCTCCAATTGCTCGTGCCGGAGTACATGTGAAGGATCGGGAACATACTTCTTCAACATAGACACATAGAAAACGTTATGTACGCCGGATAGCTCGGGCGACCAAGGGGTCCGCTCGAGCAAAATGGCTACTGGAATGCCCTTGGTCACTCGAGCGAAATGCCTACTGGAATGCTCCGAACCCTTTTCTGGACACTTCGCTCGGGCGAAGTATCATGTTCGCTAGAGCGAACTGTCCAGAAACTGATTCCGGGGCAGTTAAGCTCCTCTCTATCTCTTCCTTCTTTAACCTCTTTCTAGCCACTTTTATACATCCAATGAGGAGTCTAAAACTTCATTCAAACAACATCCATCCCATTCTCCTCCATCAACATCACATTCAATACAAGGAAAGAAAGAAGGAAACCATTTCACAATAGAGTACATTTGGTACAAACAAGAAGAAATTAAATGTCATTCACCAATACACTTAAAGACATAAATGCACTACCAAAGCTCTATCATGAACATTTATTTCAAACCAATGCAATAAATATGCATGAGTGGAAAATACCAAAATCATTGAAAGCTTATAAAAATAAAATCATCCATTTGCCTTAGGTCTCTACTCAAGCAAATAAAGCTCTAACAAGCCTTCCAAGTCAATGGTCCAAGCTACAAGGAAAAACCCCAAAATAAAAGCCTAAAAGAGTCAAAACATAGCATGGGGAGGAAGAAACTTCAATAATAGGGATTGAGATTCCCTTAGGCTAGGAGAACACAATATCAAAAGAAGGGGAGGATTACTTACATGAGGGTTCTTCAAAATGCTAGGTTAGTACCAAAGGAGGTCTTGGAGTAGGTGGTTTTCTCCAAAAATGCTATTAAGAGAAAGCTCTCAAAGAGATGAAGAAGATGATGGCCTCAAATCTCCTATTGGTGCAAGTTTGGGAGTGGATTGAGGATGGAGAAGCAAGAAGAAGAAGAAGAAGGAAGGGAAAAACCATAGCTTAGGATTGGAGTTTGCTAGAAAAAGGGAAAAGGAGAGAAAGGTTCTCCTTATATAGAAGATGAGGTTAGGTCCCACCACTAGGAACATTCAAGGGTTGAAATCATATCCATCGGGATCTCGGATGAATTCGACGAAGAAGGAAGAAATGATTACCGAAATATCTAATTTCCAAAAAGTATATGTTTCACGGGTTTCGGGGATATCAAATTTTGGGTACAGGTTTATTGCACAATGACTGTTTTGCCCTCAATGTTAGGAAAAATCGAGTTTCGGGGTCTTGAACAAGCACAAGATCAACATAAAAGTCGTAGGGATTAACAATACAAATAAAACGAGATTAAAACAATGAATGCAAGAATCTCCGACAAATCCCCAAGCACATGCAAAGTCATAAAAGGAACCCCCAAAGGGCCCCACTAATTACTAAGCAATCAAAATTCCCCAAAGCTATATCAAAAATCTATTATATTATCAACTTAACCAAAATCCACTAAACACGCTTAAAATTAAAACACAACTTAATTAATGCTAATCGGGGTCACTCGGGACGGGGTCTTACAATTTACAACAACAGCTACCATTCGAGCATTGGAATGACGCCTTTTGAGGCTTTGTATGGTAGAAGGTGTAGAACACCAGTATGTTGGGAAGAAGTTGGCATTTGTAGTTCCCATGGACCAACCATAGTGAGTGAGACCAGTGACAAGGTCAAGTTAATCCAAGAACGTCTGAAGGTAGCCCGGAGTAGAAAAAAAAGTTATGCAGACTCTCACCGAAGGGATTTAGAGTTCAAAGAAGGAGACGTGGCTTATGGATTAGCCTTACCACCCAAGCTATCCGGCGTACACAACGTCTTCCATGTGTCTATCTTGAAGAAGTACGTTCCCGACACTTTGCATGTACTTCGGCATGAGGCTTTGGAAATCTGAAAGGATGCAACATATGTTGAGAAGCCCGTTTAGATCATTGATACAAAGGAACAAGAGCTGAGGACACGGACTATTTAGTGGGTAAAAGTGCTTTGGGAGAATCATGGACCAGAAGAAGCAACGTGGGAACTACGAGGAGACTCCGAGGATGTCCTAGCCATCTCAGGGGAGTATAGGTGATGTCCGAGCAGACTACGAATACCCAAAGTCCGGCTTTAGGGGGATCCTAGCTCCCGCTCCTAGGAATAACAGCACGGTCCTAGCCCGCTCCCAGTTATTCGCGCCATGTACGCCGTCCAAAGCCGACTGCCCACCCTAGTGTCGGGTATCCGGCCCACTCTGTAATCATCAGTCTGCAGTTAGTCATGAATGCAAGATGATGATGATGGTTTGTATACGACACAAGTTCCAAGACAAATATACGTGGATAGGTTCTCAAGTACAAGTTAACAAGTTGAGGGCTACTCCAAGTCAAGCCAAGATACAAGTCAAGTTTCAAGTTCCATGAGTAGTTCTCTTTCAAGTCTATCCACACATGTTCATCAATACAAGACAAAGGTACTTAAGGATACACTCTAAGTCCGGTCAAACCCTAATTCTACAAGTTAAGTTACAAGTTATACAAGTATTCAAGATAGAGTGTACAAGGTGCGACAAGCTGCGGATACAAGATTCGCGAGTCAAGAGTGAAGAACAAGCCAATCCTAGGTCAAGAGTTCCCCACCGTGTACCGAACGTATCCCCAACAGAGTAAGTATGGAGAATGAGTCAATGGTGTCCTAGTTTGGCGGGCCCATGGTGTACAGAAGTTGTTGGGTACCAACTAACTCAATTACACACACATTTGGCCAAGTTTTGTTAATATACGGAAAATCCCAGACAATCGACGAAGCACAACAAGACAAACGTGTTCCGTTTTCATTTTCTCCAATTGGTCATGCAAATGGAGGGTCAATAGGTTCCAACATAGGGTCCAAACTAGGTTTACAATCCCTTTCCAAAAGAGATAAGGGCTTGGTTCATTGATCCAATACTCACTTCCTTTCCCAACCTTTGATCATTAAGATTAGTATACCATTGGATTCTACGTCTTAAGGGCTTTTCGACGATATGCAGAACTCCAAATTCTTACGAACGGGTCAAAAGTTATGGGTGTTCCATGTAACCCCTTTTAACCACCCTATAGGTTCCAAGCGTCTGAACGTCCGAAAGTAGTATGGGCGCCCTGAGATTCTGTCTTTTGGTGTCCGGACGCCAGATCCCCAACATCTGGACACCCGGAGGTAGAAAACTCCTGGAATTCCCCTATTTTATTGGATTTCTGATCTCATTCCTTCCAAACCATTTCCCACCAATTTCAAGCCTTTCCAACTGTTGCAACTTGCACAAAACTGAGCCACCGTGTTCTCCTCCAAACCACAATCCATTCATATTCCAACCCACCCATTTCAAGTCCATTAACCAAATTACCTAATTGATATGTGAAATCCAACATAAATATAAACAAGCTTGGAATTTAAGATTTTATAGACAATTGCATCATCAAGAATGAAGGTAAACACATGCATGGGCAACACATATAACTGATCTACTTGCCTTCACCAAAGAGAGTGAAAGAGATGGAAATTGAGAGAGAAATTGAGGAGAGCTCTCCACTCACCCCCTAGCCAAACCACCACTCCAAAGCCTCTCTCCTACACTCCAAGGACATAAGGGAAAGGAAAGAAGAAGAGTCCATCGACATGCAAGACATTAATAGCAACGAGGAATAAAATTAGAGAGGAATGGGTTGAGGAAAACTTACCAAACTTGGGTCAAAATGTAGAGGAAGAAGAGCGGAATACAATGGTGTAGTTGGTTTCTCTTGGAAGGGCTCCTAAGCTCCACATGCAAGAAGAGAAAGAGAGTGAAGGAGGAAGAAGAGAGAGAGCTACAGCAGTTGCACTTGAAATGAGGAGGAAGAAACGAAAGTTGCAGCTAGGTGGGGTTTAAGAATGAGGGATGGAGGGGGAAATAACTCAAATGCCTACTTTGAGCGAATTATAAGAAATAGGATTGCTTGGGGAACTTTGAGGCATCAAATCTTGACGGGTCAAGAACGAAAAACGGCAAGCGCGATGAGATCTTTCCAACGAACCCAAATTTGGCAAAAATGGGATTTTCCGAAAAAATACCCAATTTTCCTATTAATCTAAACCTAATCCCCTATTAAGACTAATCGTACTCGGAATCAAACTAAACTTCGCAAATCACTTTCTAATGATAAAAGAACCTAGCTTAGCCACTAAACCTACCTAATTAGCTAAAACCACAATTAATTCGGCTAATTGCCATTATTAGGAAATTAAACACCCTATTTAGGTCGGGGACCTTACATCCCTTCCCCCTAAAAAGAACATTTGGTCCTTCAAATGCCTAAACATACCTCCTCAGGAAGAAGATGGTGAAAGGCTTTCCTGATCTGGTCCCTGAGTTCCCACGTAGCTTCCTCTGGACGATGGTGCTTCCATTGAACTTTGACCCATGGAATGGTCTTCGTCCGCAGAACTATCTCTTTGGTGTCTATAATCCGCGCTGGCTACTCCACATATGATGCGTTGAGTTGAATCTGCAGTGACTCGTGTGGCAACACGTGGGTGGGATCTGGAATTTACTTGCACAACATCGACACGTGGAACACGTTCTGCACACCTGACAACTCTGGTGGCAAGGCAAGACGATACGCAACGTCACCAATCCGGGTATGAATCTCAAACAGCTCCACATATCTCTTGGAAAGCTTCCCTTTCTGGCCGAATCTAACAACGCAACACATCGGAGAAACCTTCAGGAACACCTAATCACCAACTAGAAACTCTAGTGGTCCCCGTCTTTAATCTACATAGCTCTTCTAATGGTCACGAGATTCCTTCAAACGCATCTGCACAACCTTAACCTTCTCACTAGAATCACCAACCACAGATGGTCCATGGAAACTCCGTACTCCTACCTTTTCTTGACACATCGGAGTCTTGCATCTACGTCCATACAATGCCTCAAACGGTGCCATGCCAATGCTAGAATGATAATTGTTATTGTAGAACTCGTAGAGGGGCAAGACCTCATCCCAATCTTTTTTGAAGTCCAGCACACACGCTCGGAGCATATCATCTAGAGTATGAATAGTGTGCTCTGACTGTCCATTTGTCTGAGGGTGGTAAGTTGTACTAAATCTCAAATGTGTGCCCAGGGATGACTGAAGTGTAGTCCAAAATCGAGAGACAAACTTGGTGTCTCGATCGAAAACTATAGATTTAGGCACTCCATGCAATTTGATGATCTCATCATTGTATAACTTGGCCATCTTATCCAAAAACTAACCGGTCTTGAATGGTATGAAATGGGCTGACTATTAGGGCTTTTGTATATTTGCAATTTGATGGATGCATTAACATTTTAGCATCATTTGAATTTTCACACTTGCATTGATTTAGAAAAACTTGAAATCTTGATTTATACATGCATTGTTTTTAAGACTTGTAAAAATATTGAATTATGCATGTTTTGATTTTAAATTTGGATGCATTTATATTTGAAAAGAAGTTTTAGAAATCAAGCTAGCCTATGTTTTAAATCTTTCAAATCAATTTAGGCTTTTTATGTTTCATGTTTTTAAACCTCTTAGTTTGATTTAAAACATGATTCCAAGCTTCATTCAATGGCCCAAAAGTTCCCACAAGAAATCACTTTGAAATATGCAATTTTAGGGAATTTTGGTCCCAGGCTCGGGTCAACCCGCAGTGTGGCCGGTCGACCGGCCCAGGGGACCCGATCGACCGAGCCCACTACGGGTCGACCGAGTAAAGAGCCGTTCTGCTTCTTTTTAAATGGTCAGATTTATGACCGTTGAAGGCCAAGTCGACCGGGGAAAGGGCAGGTCGACCGGGGAGACGCAAGAACTCAATTTTTGAGTATAAATACAGGTTCATTCCTTTGGAAAAAGTGTTGAAAAAGACAGGAACCAAGAGCCACTCTTGAGGTGTTTTGAGACAAGGATAAGGGGATGAACTAAGAGAGACCAAGGGGTCATTAGTGAAGCTAAAGCTTGGATTAATGAAGTTAAATCTCTAAGTAAGCTTTACCTTTCTTAATCATATGTTATATCCTTTGTTTAAATTATTGGTAAATGAATTTTAGCATTATAACTATGATGTGTTGAATCCATTTTTCTTTTAATCTTTGATCTAAGTTAGATTGGATTCTTCACTTTGATTTCAATCCAAGTTTGTTTTAAACTCTTCTTTAATCATGATTAGCCAAAATCTTTGATTTCTTTTATAGCATGATTCATTCACTTGGTTGAATCTTTTTTTGTTGTTTTCATTAATTTGAACTTTAGTTAAATTTGTTTAGTTTTGAAAACAACATTGCACATGCATCACATGTTTAGAGCTAATTAATTTCATACAACTTGTGAGCCTTTGATTTTCATATCATTAACAAGTTTGTATCCATACATGTGATTTGCATTTCACTTCAATCAAAATCTTTTATGTGCCTTAAACTTTTAAATGCTTTGAGCATATATTGATTGAGCTTACTTTTTAAACTTGATTGAAGTTATCACACACACACATCATGAGCATACATCTTTGCATTCATTTAGTGTTTGTGTGAGTTAGGTTTTCACTTTCATATCCGCCTATTTTAGAGGCAAATATATTGAGCTTAAATTGTATCTCTTTGAGTGTTTGTGTAGACACTTCTTTAAGAGAAATCTTTTTCTTGTAAGGTTATTGCTTAGCCTAAGAAAAACATAGTGTAAAGGTTATTGCTTAGCCTAGAAAAGCACATTGTTAGGTTATTGCTTAGCCTAGAAAAGAACATTGTAAAGGTTATTGCTTAGCCCATTGAAAAGCATAAATAGTGGAAATCCGGTGGGGTGTTGGTTCACAAGCCGGTAGTGGATGTAGGCATTGAGGCCGAACCACTATAAATCTTTGTGTGATGGTGAATGCTTGTGGTGATTATTTTTATTAGCTTCCGCATCTTGTTTGGTAAATCATCACTTGTAACTAGTTTATTTTAAAGAAGTTAAAATTTGGCATAATTGGTCACATATTGTAGCTCCCCTTATTCAGCCCCCCCCCCCCTCTAGGGTTAGGATCCAGGACTTTCAATTGGTATCAGAGCCTCGTGTTCTATATTAGGATCAAGTGTTTGGAACTCTTGATTAGGTGTAAAAACTTAGAGTTAAAATCCTAGTGTTGTGCTTTCATGAAAATCATTAGAATGGATTGTTTAGATTCTTCTAGACCCCTCCTTATTCCTTCTATTGGAGATTCAAACCTTCAAATTAATGAATCTCAATTTAATTTAAAAAAAGAAGAAAATGATGAAGGTGACCTTCAACAAGCCTATGAGGAATTATATACATTGTCCTTAAAGCTTGATAAGAAAAATAAAAAATTAAGAGAGGAATCTAAAAATCTAAACAAAGAATTAGTCTCTTCAAAAGATGAACTTAGAGAAAAAGAAGAAGTACTACAATGTTTAGGGTCTAAGTTTATGATCTCTTTGAATAACCTTCATAATATTAAAGATGAACTAAATGAGATTAAGATAAGTTATGATGATCTTAATAAGGAAAATTCTAAACTAAGAGATCAATTACAAAGGCAAGACAAAAACTTTAACAACCTAGAATCCAAGTTGAACATTTCTAAGGAAAATTTATCTAATGCTCAAAATAAGATAAAAACTCTAGAACTTGGATCTAATGTTATTAATGAACTTAAATTTGATTTAAAACTTGCCAATGAAGAACTAATCAACTATAAGGAAATTGAATATGAATTATCAAAAGTTAAAAATAAAAATTCAATCCTTATAAACCAAGTCACTCAACTTGAAAGCTACAAACAAAAGTATGAGTGCAAGTTTACCCAAGGTGAAGAGAGATTTGAAAAGTTATTTAAATTGGGTAAATCTAAAAGAGATAGGACAGGTCTTGGATTTAATAGGAATATTTCACATGACCCTAGCTTCACCAACACTTTTGTGAAAGGTGAGTCCTCATTCTCTAGTACTCATTCTTCCTTGCCCATGACTAAATGTAATTATTGTGGCATTGAAGGGCATTTTAGGTTTGAGTGCAAACTAAGAAGAAGAAGCCATGTGTCTAAACCCATCTATGAACCCAAAAAGGTAGACTCAAAATCTATGAAGGGTAAGACACAAAAAATCAAAGAAGACTCCAAAAAGATTAAACAAGTTAAATCAATTAAAAAGGAGTCTCCTAAGATAGATAGATTCTAAAAAGGTTAAACAAGTTAAACCAAGTTTAAAAGAATCTATAAACAAAAAGCTGCTCAACCTATCTCCCTTTAATCAACACAGGAAAGAACTTTTGAAGAAAGTAACAAAGTTAAATTTAAAATTCAAAAGTCAAATAAAGGGAGAAAATAAGAAGAAAAGGAAAATGAATCAATCCCCTAAGAAATATACTCACCAACCTCAAAAGACTAATCACCAATCTAAGCTAAATTTAGTCAAATCTAAATATCATGGTGATAAGTTCAAATTGAAAATTTATCAAGTCAAATCTCCTATACTTGGTGGGACTTCTAAACTAGACCTCAAAGATCAACCCTCTTAAGACCTTAGGTGGATTCCTAAAGTTAGATACTTAGACAAACCTTAAGTCCTTGAACCTCCTTGACCAACCTATCCTTTATAGTTAAATCTTTTTGTTGGTCATGTTACATTTGCATTTTGTTTCTCTATAGTCACATCTCTTAAAATGAAATGTTTGTTTGTGATCAATTGATTTTGTCTTCATGTAACATTTTAGTTACATTTCATGGTTTTCAAAATCATTTGATTGTAATTTAATCCTGTTAGATTTGCTTTTTGCTCACATTTAGTTATATCTCTTGCATTACATTTCTATACATGATCAATTGATTATGATTTCAAAAGCTTTCATAGCTAGATTATTCATGATCGATTGTTGTTGCAAAATCATTTGTGTAGATGTCTTAGTTAGATTATTTGAACAAATGATTTGAATCAATTTGGATTTTTCATAGATTTCTAAGTTATACTTTAATATGGAAAATCATTGTTTTGAAAAATCAACTTGTATGTGTATGAAATAAGTTATATCTTTTAAAATACAAAGTTGAAAATTGATCTTCAAAATCATTCTTTTTATGCTTATTGTTGGATTTTGTTTATTGAAATGATTTGAAGATTGTACGAATGGAAATGCTCTAAAACATCATTAGTTATAATCAACAAAGCATGTTCCATGTTCTCATTTCCTTTTCCTTTTGGTTACATCATCTTAGAAATGGAAATGGATGTTGTTTGCATCTTTGTTTATTTGTTTACATTCTTTTTATATGCAAATGTCAATTGGTTCCATGTATGGTTGTGATCTTAGTTATATTTGTAGATACCATACTAGAACTCAAATCCATCCTTTATGCTTTCTAGTCATTTTTTTTATGGATGGTTATGATGTTGATTCATGTGTATTCTCTAAGTGATGTCATCCTTATATATGTTTCAACTTCATAGTAGTGATCTTGATCATATGAACCTCTTTAAAATCCATTCATTGCATTTCATAGTTATATCTATTGTTTGATGAATTTCTTTTAGATGTTGAATTCATATGATTTTGACACTTTGAATATTGCATGCATTACCAAGTTATATCCTTTTGCATTGCAATTTATCTTGTTCATCACTATGTTCATTAGTTATTTCATTAAAAGTGATGAATATCCTTTTATGATGCTTGATGGAATCTTGTGTTTGTCACATCCTTGCTATTAATCATGTTGTCATATTCAATTGGCTTCATTTAATATAATTTTCGATTGATTTCATATCCAATTGATGTCTTATCTTGAGAATGTGATAGACCTTGTGTACATTGGATTGAACTTCATAGTCATATATTTTTGTCCCATGTCACATTTCATTAGCATCATAATTTTCATGTTTGCCACCTCTTTTGCTCATATAGGTAAATCTCATGACCATCATGTTTATGCAATCATAATCTTGGTTGGTTATTAGTTGAAGTTGGCTTCATGTTTGAATTTCATTTCACTCATCTTGCACTTGATAGTCATATTTTTTGATTGAATGAAATGATTTCAAAACTTTCATAGCATATGATTTTCATAAGTTAAATTGATTGATGCTATGTTTAGTAAACCCCATAACATCATGGATAGCTCTAATTTGGATTTTCTTTCTAATAGTTATATTTTTTACTCCATTTTAGAGTGATTGATTTAATAGTGTTATCCTTAAATCTCAATTGGTATTCTTTGTTTTTCCAATTGGTATCCATGATTGCTTTTCTCATTGGCCTTGCTCTTTATATTGGTAATTTGATCATTTTGTGCTCTCTAGTTAAACTTGTCTAATCCTTTCCTTGAAGTTTACCCTCAATTGGTAAAACCATATTCTTCTTGAACCAAATAGTTATATCTTTGTCAAAAGTTTGACAAAATGAGAGAATGGGTTGAGGGGGAGTATAAACCTTCATAGGAAGTATTAGTTTTGATCAAATTCACCCTTGTATTGGCTTTGAACCCTTAGAGACTTCTATCCATACATGATAACCTGTATGTATTTCATTTTTGATTTCTTTTGTTAACAGGTGCTACTAAAAGGTATTTTCCTTATTTCATGTGTGTAGGTACCTTTGCGATTTAATGTCAAAGGGGGAGAGAGCATTCAAGTTCTCTACAGGGGAGAGAATGTCCAAACCTCCTAAGGGGAAATATTGTACGATCTTCTACAGGGGGAGAGAATGCATATCTTTCCAAAGGGAGAGAAAGTCCATGGACAAAGGGGGAGAGCTGAAAGAGGAAGAGAAAGCCTGAAGAATTATCAAGCTCCAAGCATTAAGAAGATTGAAGATAAAGACCTAGAGCCCAAGCTAAGAGAAGGAGCATCCAAGAGATTTCAAGACCTGTCCAGCTTAGGGGGAGCTGAAGACTTAGTGTGTAAATTCAGTGTTGAGTAAGTTGCCATCAAATTGCAAAGGGGGAGATTGTTAGGGCTTTTGTATATTTGCAATTTGATGGATGCATTAACATTTTAGCATCATTTGAATTTTCACACTTGCATTGATTTGGAAAAACTTGAAATCTTGATTTATACATGCATTGTTTTTAAGACTTGTAAAAATATTGAATTATGCATGTTTTGATTTTAAACTTGGATGCATTTATATTTGAAAAGAAGTTTTAGAAATCAAGCTAGCCTATGTTTCAAATCTTTCAAATCAATTTAGGCTTTTTTATGTTTCATGTTTTTAAACCTCTTATTTTGATTTAAAACATGATTCCAAGCTTGATTCAATGGCCCAAAAGTTCCCACAAGAAATCACTTTGAAATATGCAATTTTAGGGAATTTTGGTCCCACGACGAGCCCACTGCGGGTCGACCGGGTAAAGAGCCGTTCTGCTTCTTTTTAAATGGTCAGATTTATGACCGTTGAAGGCCAGGTCGACCGGGGAGACGCAGGAACTCAATCTTTGAGTATAAATACAAGTTCATTCCTTTGGAAAAAGTGTTGAAAAAGACAGGAACCAAGAGCCACTCTTGAGGTGTTTTGAGACAAGGATAAGGGGATGAACTAAGAGAGACAAAGGGGTCATTAGTGAAGCTAAAGCTTGGATTAATGAAGTTAAATCTCTAAGTAAGCTTTACCTTTCTTAATCATATGTTATATCCTTTGTTTAAATTATTGGTAAATGAATTTTAGCATTATAACTATGATGTGTTGAATCCATTTTTCTTTTAATCTTTGATCTAAGTTAGATTGGATTCTTCACTTTGATTTCAATCCAAGTTTGTTTTAAACTCTTCTTTAATCATGCTTAGCCAAAATCTTTGATTTCTTTTATAGCATGATTCATTCACTTGGTTGAATCTTTATTTGTTGTTTGCATTCATTTGAACTTTAGTTAAATTTGTTTAGTTTTGAAAACAACATTGCACATGCATCACATGTTTAGAGCTAATTAATTTCATACAACTTGTGAGCCTTTGATTTTCATATCATTAACAAGTTTGTATCCATACATGTGATTTGCATTTCACTTCAATCAAAATCTTTTATGTGCCTTAAACTTTTAAATGCTTTGAGCATATATTGATTGAGCTTACTTTTTAAACTTGATTGAAGTTATCACACACACACATCATGAGCATACATCTTTGCATTCATTTAGTGTTTGTGTGAGTTAGTTTTTCACTTTCATATCCGCCTATTTTAGAGGCAAATATATTGAGCTTAAATTGTATCTCTTTGAGTGTTTGTGTAGACACTTCTTTAAGAGAAATCTTTTTCTTGTAAGGTTATTGCTTAGCCTAAGAAAAACATAGTGTAAAGGTTATTGCTTAGCCTAGAAAAGCACATTGTTAGGTTATTGCTTAGCCTAGAAAAGAACATTGTAAAGGTTATTGCTTAGCCCATTGAAAAGCATAAATAGTGGAAATCCGGTGGGGTGTTGGTTCACAAGCCGGTAGTGGATGTAGGCATTGAGGCCGAACCACTATAAATCTTTGTGTGTGGTGAATGCTTGTGGTGATTATTTTTATTAGCTTCCGCATCTTGTTTGGTAAATCATCACTTGTGACTAGTTTATTTTAAAGAAGTTAAAATTTGGCATAATTGGTCACATATTGTAGCTCACCCTATTCACCTCCCCCCCTCTAGGGTTAGGATCCAAGACTTTCACTGACTTGGTCAATCGGTCCACGATCACCCATATAGCATCATTTCCTTTCTTGGTATTTGGCAGTCTTGACACAAAATCCATAGTGATGTTGTTGACACAAAAAAAAAGTCACCTTGCCTCCTCAACATCAAGAAGCCATATGAAGCCACATCCTACCACAAACAGGCAATGCCACTTCAAGCGTTAAATCTTGTCAGAACCAGACAGAAACTGCAAGATTCTTCAAGACAGCCGAAAGAGGGGTATATCTAAAGTTTCAGGCCATTTCAACATCATTTGACCCAACTTAACCTTTCCAGCAGCTTAGGATCTCTTGGCGGCGGTAAAGCCAGAGATCCTGACACACAAAACGGAGCGCACAGCTGGCCTCAAAATACCACTAGGAGGCTCCATGTGAAGTTTCGGGTCATTTCAACATCATTTGGTCTAACTTCACTCCTCCGGCAGCTGAACAAGCGCTCCTGACGGCGATGGTGTCGAAGACATCAAAACTTCGATTAGAGCCTACGAATGGTCTCAAAATATCTTCAAAAGGCCCTGTGTCAAATTTCAAGTCAGACCGACAATGTTTGACCCCCCATCAACCCTCGAGCAGTAAAATCAAGCCTCTTGGCGGCGAGAACCATTGAGGCCATCACTCATCAAACAGAGCATGTGAGTGGCTTCAACATGCTTCCAAAGGGCTGCACGTCAAATTTCAGGTCATTTCGACGACGTTTGACCCGACTTTGATGCTTAGGAAAAAATCAAGTCTCCCTGCGGCGGAGCACCCCGGGACCATGACATCCAAATCGGAGCTAATGGATCGTCTCAAAATGACTCCAATAGGCTCCCTGTCAAATCTCAGGATAATCGGACATCGGTTGACCGTACATCAAAGCGTGGCATCTCCCTCGTAACAAAATCAAGTCTACTGGCGACAGGACCCCACACGGCTTCAAAACTCAAACAAAAGCCCATGGTTGGTCCTATCTACTGCTCAAGAGGCTTCACCTCAAATTTCGGGTCATTCTGACATCGTTTGACCTAGTTTTTGACTCTTGACGGAAAATCGGCTACAAAGTCTTTGGCTTTTTCAAAAATATGAAACTTTGTGCTTTGATTTACGTAGCTTCTCATCAGGTTTTCTTCGGGAGAATCAAGCCAATAAATGAGGAGAAGTGTCAAGAAAAATACAGGAGAAAAAAGGATCGAAAAAGATAAAAAAACGGTCGAAAAATGACGACCAAAGAAGAGGAAAAACCCATGGTCGCCGGCGACCCCAGCTGTGAGAACCCGACCCCTAATCTCTTGGATTGGTGTTGTTTTATTTGTGGATTAGTTTCTTTCAGTGGGATTAGTATTTGTCGGGTAGAGTTTGTGAGCTAGAATGGTTTTTCTTCTAGTTTTGGGCTTTTGAGTGCTTTGGTAGCTTGTGGGGCCCTTTGGGGGTTCCCTTTTCGGCTTTGCATTTTCTTGTGAGATTTTCCCGATTTGTTTCGTATTGTGTTTTTGGCCCGTTGCATTCATCTTGAGGAATCCTACAACTTTCATGTTGATCTCGTATCCATTTGAGAAACCAAAACCCGATTTCTTGGCCTTGAGGGCAAAACAGTCTTTTCACACCAAATCTGTATCCAAAACTCGATATTCTCGAAATCCGTGAAACATACACTTTTTGGAAACTAGATATTTCGACGATCATTTCTTCCTTCTTGGTCGAATCCATCCGAGGTCCCGAATTAGATGATTTCAGCCACCCAAGTCCCTTAAGTTGTGGGGCCCAAACCTCACTTGTTTATAAGAGGAACCCATCTCCTTCATTGCTCATTCTTCACCATTGTTCCAGCTGAACCTAGGGTTTTCCCTTGTGCAAATTCTTCTTCTTCTTGCTTCTTCATCTCCAAGCCACACCAATCTTGCACCAAACTAGAAATGGAGATCATCAATCTCTTCCTCTCCTTGCAAGCTTCATCTTGATAGCATTTTTTGAGAAATTCATCAACATTGAGACCTTCCTTGAGCTTGTTCTTCTCATTTGAAAGTCATCCAAGTAAGTGTTCTTCTTCATCTTCTAGATTTGTAATCTTCTAGCCTTAGAGAAGCTCCACCTTGATTATTGAGAGGTTTCCTTGTCATTTCATTGTTTAACCCATTTTAGGGCTTTTTTGGGGGTTTTTGTAGAGATTGTGGATCTTGAGCTTGAGAGGTGATTAGGAGCTTGTTTTGCTAGATTGGAACCCAAGGCAAGTGGATGAATGGATGGTTTTAATGTTATCAAAGTTTTATGAGAAAATCCCAAGTTTATTTCTTGTTTTTGATCATTGGATACATGTTGCACATATGCTCCTTGTCACATATATATGGATTTCGAAATTTGCACATTAATGGTTGTTTCTATCTTGTAAATCTCTTGGAGAGGTATGCATTTCATTTGATCAAGTTTACTCATATGGTTTTATAAGGAATAGGATTGGTTTGGCTATTCATGGTTATGTTTATGAGCTACATTGATTTGAAATTGATACTCATTTATAGAGTTGTGCTAAAACATCTTTGGTTATGGAAATGTGATCAATAGACCTTGTTTATCTATAAATGTTGACTCAAATGAACCCTTGTCTATGATGGGAACTCCTCTCCTTGTTTGGGGATTGAATGTGAAGAAAGAGGTTGGATTTAATGATTCATTGAAGTCTTGATGGGAGTTTTATTGTAATTAGGATGTTGTTGAAGTAAGGAAAAACTCATTTGTATAAGTGTTGGAAAGGAAAAAGGAAGAGAAAGAGAGGAACTGAACTGCCCGGAATTCAGTTTCTGGACAGTTCGCTCGAGCGACCATCACAGTTCGCCCGAGCGACCTGTCCAGAAAGGGATACGGGTTTTCCAATAGCCTGGTCGCTCGAACGCATTTAAATAACCGCTCGACCGATGAGTTCGCTCGAGCGAACTCTTAGATTCGCTCGAGCGATGCGTTTGAGTCCAGTGGGTTTTGAGGTTTATTTTTCTTTGTGGACCTTGGCTAACCTCCTCGGACTCACTCGACCATATGTGAGAGCGTCTGGAGCCGATGCTCGTCACGGTTGGTTCGGATGCATCGAAGTTCAATCCATTTCAATCTTGAACGGGATGGAACGACGCGATATCTTCTTTATATCTAAACATAAGTCTTGCCCTTGGTTATCGCAAATTCTATTCTTTTCGGTGACTGAATAGGTTGCTCGATGTTTCCGGATTAGTGTCATACCTAGGATGGACCGATTATAATCTTGATTCTTTTCTATTGTGACATCTAGTATTACCCATAAGCTCATTTTAAGTTTTGAAGTAGTAAAAGTGCATAAGGAGCCCGGAATGTCCTCAAACTCAAGGAGTACCAAGTAATTGTTATAATCGACATACGGGACCCCTATTCACTTAAATAGATCTTGAAACCGATATTTTTACCCGAAATTGTTATAGTTCATTGTTTCACCTCATTTCCCGAGATTTGCATCACATGACTTGTTTCCCGAAAGCATTGAAGTTACACTAGTAACAGTTATTTGTCCCGAAATGTATTGCCCGATATGAAGTGACAGTGTGCCCTTGAGCACCCCCGTTTTACCCGTTTATTTATTGTACTTGATTTACTTGCATATATCCCGATTTGTTATTTCACCTATGAGTCGGCATCACTAAGCTTGGATACCTTGTCGGTTTGATCCACCGATTTGGAAATCCCTCTCCTGTTCCGCCAGCTGCAGTTTGGATCCCGATACCCGGTTATTACCGTGGTCCCGTCCCGATACCCGGTTCGCTACCGTGGTCCCGTTCCCGTATATTTATATTGTATATATGATTTACGTTGAGTCTCCTCACCTTGTGTGACTGAGACCAACGTCCCGTTATACTCTTGTCACTTCGGTGATAGAGGACTTAGCTTCTTGTGATTGCCATCTTGCCAGTTCCCGATTCCTTGGATACCCGACATGTTTTATATTGCTTACTTGCTTTCCGATAAATGATTCGTTTCCTTTATGAAAGTTGTTATTTAAACAAGTGTTAATATTCTCCAATGTAAATTCAGTTATTATTATATTGTCTTCTGTTCTTTGTACCCGCACATGTTTTAAATGAATGCCGGTTGGTTGAATGCCCATGCTTTTACATACGTTTCAAACGATCAATGATTTTGCTAGATTTACATGATTACACATGTTTTAAATGAATACCCGAATTGTTAAATATCCGTACTTTGTTTTAAATGACATTTGGTTTGTCAGATCCCCAGGTTTATACATGTTTTAAATGAATACCCGACTTGTTAAATATCCATGCTTTGAAATATGTTTTAGATGACACTTGTTTTGCCAGATTCCTATGTTTATACCTATTTTACATGATACCCGATTTGTTTAAATATCCATACTTTGGAATAGGTTTAAATGAACATTAGTCTTGTCAGATTTCTTTGGTTACACCTGTTTTAAATGAACACCCGGTTTGTTAAATATCCGTATTTTCACATATGTTTCAAATGGACATTGGTTTTGCTAGACTGCTATGAATACCTGGGTTGTTGTATACTTGTGTTTTTACTTAAGTTTCAAATGAACGTTGTTTTGCCATACCGCTATGTTTATACATGTTTTAGACGAACACCCGATTGTCAAATATCTATGATTATAGATGATGTAAATGAACACATGTTTTATTAAGCATTCATGTTTTATCCATGCTTGAAACGAATACAGGTTTTTCCCCGAGATTCCCGACTTTGCACCCGTTTAATTATATGCAGCATTTGATCGAATAGCATGATTTATCTTATGTTTTATTCTTCAGTATATTTGTTATCTTTTCATCCACCTGCCAGACCGTCGTGTCTGACCCACTACTTTTGGTACTCAGGTTCAGATTTCTTCGCCCCGAGTCGAGTGTTTTGTTGGTTGTGGAGCCATGTTGTGCAGGTTGTCTTGTCGGCTATGTCATGTAGACATTGAGCTTGACATCGGAGCTTCGTCACATTTGGGTAGTAGTTATAGCTTTTGTTGTATGGCTTTTATTAGCCTTTTTCTTGGGGTTCTTAATTAATGTACATTGATAATTGTAACTTGAACATAGTTGGGAATGTAATATCCTGTTACTGTCAGCTCTGTAATTTATTGTGATGGTTACTCCAGTCTGATATGATTCTTGATATAATAGCTATGTGCTAAAGGTTGAGTGCGACGCGGAATCCGATGGCCACGGACTTCGGGTCGCAACGCCACAAATGCTTCCGCAAAATATTCAGAATGTGTTGTCTTCACACACGCGGATCCTGGGAGAAGTAAAATACATTTATGCTTAATCCCATTTCCCGCCCCCGAGGTTCTGGTTCGGGGGCATGACACCAGCCCATGGTCGCCGGTGACCATGGAAATCCGGGTCGCCGGATTTCAGCCAGGTGGCCCATTTTCTGACCCTTTTTGCATTTTGGGAACTCCAGCCCTTGTGGTTTTTCGAAAATCTGATTCATGATGCTTGAAATTGATTGATCTTCATCAACATTTTGGATCTACTGTCAAGAGCATGAAATCATCATTGATCACTCCAAGATCGCCAACCGACTGACCAAGAAAGTACCCCTTTTGTCCGATTGTTTGAGAAATTGACAAGACAGATGTCACCGGCCCACTGACACCAATCAATATTTCAAGTTGTATCGCCATCCGACATTAAACAACATGTGGATCCATCGGCGATCATCACAAGAAGAATTCCAAACAACGGGGTATGGCCCGCGACTCTTCAAATGCCCAGGCGGCCACTTAATGCTGTTAATTGATCCGTTTTATGACAACTTAATGCGGTCATTAACCCATTATTTTGGACGACCCAATCAGAGTCAAGCAAATGGGAGTTACAAATCCAAGCAATCATGGTATTAAAACCATGAAACTCCTCTCATCATGGAGTTTAAAGGCGATTAAATGCCCATCATTCTCCATCGGCCAATCACAAGCTAAGGAAAAGGAGTTACAAAATAAAAGGATTAAAACTTGTAACTCCTCCCATCATTGAGCATCAATGCCATCAATTCTCCCATCATGAAGCATCAATGCCATAAACCACCCTATGGCAACCAAGAGCCTATAAAAAGGGGTCATTCCAAGATCCAGACACACACAGAGAGAGATCCATACACACATACACACAAGCAAGAGAGAAATTCTAAAGAAATCCTGTTACTCTGCTGCAGAAACACCACAAGGTGATCGAAGCCCCTTGGGGGGCCAACCCCCCAAGGTCCCCTCTCCTTCTATCCAACATGGCCTAAACGCGGATTTTTAGCCCGTTTACTCAATTTTTTATTGGATATAAGGTGTTCGGCATCCCAAATTAAGTAACACAAAGGGTTTATTGTGGCCCATTTACGCCAAATGTTTTGGAAGTACGTGTTGTTGGATGGTGAAGTTCACGGGCATTCCAGAAACCTTAGGATTGGCTTGTTATTCATCATTGACTCATCATATCTTCCTTATGCATGCATTTGTATTCCATTTTTCAGTACTCATGCATGATTTGTTTCATGCTTCCATATTTGTCATGTTAGTTTATGCACCTAGTTATGTATCATGCTTTATGTCCCTTATGCTAGTTACGTCATGTATGTTCCGTGTTTACGTTTAGGCGCATGTCCATGCCTTATGGCCATATTTATGCTCATGTCTATGTCATGTTATGTATTTGTACCAAACTATTTTTACACATGTACTATATTCCTAAAGTCAGCACCACTTAGCATCAATCCTATCTCAGTCAGACCCGGCTAGGTGTGGGTTTAGTAATTTCTATGGAACCTCTATAGATGAGATTCTATGGGAGGTTAACCGGTACCTCGGATCTAGGATAGAGTTTCCAGACCCTATGCCTCCTAATTGTACCTCATGTTATGTTATGCATGTTCATGCTCTCATTTAAACTCATGTTTACGTGCTTACTTGTGAGAACCTAGCCCATGTGGTTGTGCCACCTTACCATGGTTATATGTATGTACTTGTCATTTATGGTTCCTTAGTTCATGCTTACTCATGCACTGATCATGCCTAGACTGCACTTGTTGACCTCATATGATTTATGCTTGTTCTATTCTCTTGTGTTTCATATCATGAGTTCTATTTGTTTATCTTATTTAGAGTTGGCTAATGGTGCTACACTTGGTGTTACAGGTGAGGACATCAATGCCATAGCCCTAGAGATCGAGGAGGTTGAGGAGAAGACTCCTCAATAACTAGATGAATGAACTCCTGACGATGTCTTCTAGACATTGGAACGCCGAGCTGTTGGACATCACATCACCCATGACTGTGGCTTGGATTGCCACATATTTAGTTGTTGTTTAAGATATCTTATTTTGGATTTGTAAACGTTAAACTTAACTTACTACCTTCTTTCTTAACCTTGAAATTTGAATCTTTAATCTAGCCTTATGAACTAGTTGATGCTCTCATACCTTATGGAAACATGTTATGGATGATGATTACAGGTGAATGTCAATGGATGGATTTTACAGGTTTGATTCTACATATTCACACGAAAATTTTTAAAAAGGTACTCCTAATGTGGTGGCATTAAGACCTCACACATGAATCTTGTGGGAAAACCCTTTCGTGGGATCAGTTGTTCATTGAGTTTTGGCTCAAATCCCGATGCAGGCGTACGTCGCGCCTCGAGGGGTGTGTAATATCGGGCTTGGGGCTTGATAAATTTTTACTTTTTCTTGAGCGACGATATCATCGCTCAAACAAAGATGAAATTTGGCTTTACTGGTACAAAGGAACTATGTGGGCCTTTTTGGTGACCGAAAATCTAAGGTGATTTTTTCAATAATTTCTTCAATAATTAAATATAAATTTATTTATTTTCCCAACCGATATTTCAATTAACAAGATGTCTTAAAAATGCTCTAGCAAAACTAGGTCAAGCCAGTCCCAAAAAATGGTTGCCGTAAGCCTTGACTCCTGTGACATGGATGGTGGCGCTTAATTACACATACAAAGACTCTGTTGCTCAGGCCACACCTACATGAAGTTGTTAGGAATTTTCTAGATTGCAATTTGATGGATGCATTATCATTCAAAGCATCATTTGATTTACACACTTGCATTGGTTTTAAATAAACTTGAAATCTTGTTTTATTCATGCATTGCTTTTAAGATTTGTAAAAGTATTGATTTATGCATGATTTGTTTTTTCATCTTGGATGCATTTGATTTAGAAAAGAGTTTTCAAGAAATCAAGCAAGCCTTTGTTTTAAAAGTTTTGAATCTTTTTAGGCTTTTTATGTCATGTTTTAAAAACCATTAGAATCTTTAAAACATGTTTTCCAAGCTTGATTTAGTGGCCAAAAGGTCCCCCAAAGAAATAACTTTGAAATGACAAAAGTTGGATTTTTTGTCAAAAGGGGGGTTGTCCCGGCAGTGTCGTCGGTCGACCGAGAGGCAGGTCTCGGTCGACCGAGACAACTGCAGGCAAAAATTGCCTGGGAGCACCAACGGTCAGAAATATGACCGTTGTGTGTTCTCGGTCGACCGAGGCCTGTTTCTCGGTCGACCGAGAACTAGCCGTTGGCCACTTTTTCCTATAAATATGAGTTCTTTCCCTTGCCAAAAGTTGGGAATTTTTAACCCCTCCTTGAGAGGATTTGAGGCATATCAAAAGGGAAAAGAACCAAGGGATGAAGGGGAAGATTAGGAAAGCTAAAGCTTGGATTAATGAAGTTAAACCACCAAGTAGGCTCTTCCTTTCTTAATCATATGTTTGCATGCTCTTGTTTTATTTTTGGTAAATCATTTCTAGCATGTTAAACTATGTTTGTGTTGTGTCCTTAACATATTTTATGTTTTGAGTTGATTTATTGTTTTGGATATAACATCACATGATTCAATCCAAGTAGTACTTGAATTGGTAAATCAAAGTAGATCATGTTAATGAAAGAACTTTGGTAAATCATATGTAACATGATCCATATACTTGGTTGAATCTTTGGTTGTTGTTTTCCATCATAAGAACATCTCTCTCAAAACTAACTTATGTTTTGGATTCAACTTCTTTACAAATCATATGTTTTCATGTTTTGTTTTATCATTGGTAAATCTTTGTAACATGTTAATATATGATATGTTGTATCCTTAGCATATTCTATATTTTGAATAGATCTATTGTTTTGGATACATCACCATTGATTCATCAAAGTAGTACTTTATTGGTAAATCTAAGTAGATCATGTTAATGAAAGATGTAACATGATTCATATACTTTGTTGAATCTTTGGGTGTTGTTTTTCCATCATAAGAAAATCTCTCTCAAATGTATCTTATGTTTTGGATTCAACATCATTACAAATCATATGTGTATTATTGTTTTAAAGTTTCACAACTTGCATCACTTTGATAGGTAAATCTTTTTCAAGTTGTATTTATAATTACATATGATTTGTCCCCTAATTTCAATCAAATCTATTTTTATGTTTTGAGCTTCATTGATGATTTGATTGACATCCCTATGCATCACATGTTTAGAGCTAATCCATTTCATACAACTTGTGTAACTTTGATATCATTAACAAGTTGTTACTTTTAACATGTGATTGCATTACTTCCTCAATCATAAATGTTTTATGAGCTAAAACTTTCAAAAGCCTTAGGCATACATTTATGAACTTTCATTTTCATAATGATTGAGGACCACACACACACACTTCATTTGTTTTCATCTTTGCATTCATAGTGTGAGTGTGTATTTGTATTTCACTTCCATATCCGCCTATTTAAGAGGCAATGTAATGAGCTTAATAGAATCTCCATCAAGTGTATGTAAGACACTAACTTAGTGAGATAACCAACCTTGTGGTTGAAGAGGTTATTGCTTAGCCTATGAAAGCATAATGGATAGGTTGATGTTAAGCCTTGAAAAACATCAATGTAAAGGTTATTGCTTAGCCTTGGAAAGCATATTGTAAAGGTTATTGCTTAGCCTATTGAAAAGCATAAATAGTGGAAATCCGGTGGGGTGTTGGATCACAAGCCGGTAGTGGATGTAGGCATTGAGGCCGAACCACTATAAATCCTTGTGTGATGGTGCTTGCTTTGTGGTGATTATTTTGTTAGCTTCCGCATCTTGTATGTTTAATCATCACATGTGACTAGTTTGTTTTAAAGAAGTTAAAATTGTTAAAATAGGTCATAAAAGAAGCTCACCCTATTCACCCCCCCTCTAGGGTTCGGATCCCCATGGAATTACAGAAGTGTCATTAGCTTTTGAGGTTTGTTCAATCCAATTTCATTGGGCTAAGTGTCTCGAAATTATTTTATATAAAGAAAATGGGAGACTAAAACACAATGAAAGGTTCGATTATGGTCAAGTGCCATGTAAGTGCATAAAAATGAAATGTTGAATAGATTGATATTTCCGGTGCATATTTCACAGCATGTGTCGTGTTTAAACGGGGACCCGCCCCACTCTTATTAGGGGTGGATTTGGTAGTGGTAATATTAGAATGGGGGGTTTGGGTTTCGTTGTTATACCCACCATGCCCCGTATATATAATATTTCTTTATTTATTGTCAAAATTATAAATAAAAATTATGCAGATTAAGTAGTGTTGGGCGTTAACGCATGTGGGAAGAAAAGGTGGAGTGTTCAATCTATACTATATTCATTCCCATACATTTAAAACTTTTAGCCTTTAAATTTGACCTAATCCCAACCTAAATGAGGTAGGGTTTGGTATCACATATCAGTGACCCGTAATGGACGGCATGTTCGATTTAGATGAGATAAAATTAATATGGGATGGGGTTGGATTTACCCCAACCCGTATCAAATTAACACAGCTGCCATCCGTAGTCTTTTTTTTTTTTTTTTTTGGTTGGAGCCATCCCTAGTCTCGATTGTAAGAAATTGTGAAATCGATAAAGAGGGGAAGGATAAGATCTTGTCAAACCATTCGTTTATTTGTGTTTGTTGCAAATAATACTACCTTTTCTCCAGTCTCTATTAGGGTTTTCATTAGTTTACAATTAGATTGGATACATTCATTTTCATAAGCTTAATCTCTCATACTTCTTTATTGGAATCTTCTTGCATCATTTTTTTATCTTAGCATCAAAGGTTTTTGCACATACATGTTTTGATTTGCTTTTTGAAATTAAAAGAAAAAAGATTTATCAAACATGTTAGTTTTTAGTCTAGCTTAGTTCTCCAAGACCAAACTTCCCTCTTAAAATCATTTTTCAAGTCTTTTAAAAATTGGGAAAGTTCGGTCATCCGAACTACTGTCGGTCAGCTGTTGGTTCCGGATCCAGAATGTAAAATTTGTATATCAGGAAATGTCGGTCAGCTTGTCGGTCTGTTGTCGGTCTTCTGTCGGTCGACCGAACTACTGTTCGGTGAACCGACACCTTTACAATGGTCCGAAGTTTTCAAAAAATATAGTCGTTGGATTATGACCGTTGAGTTCGGTCGACCGAACTCCATTTGTTGGTCGACCGACAATAGATCTATTGGAGACAAAATTCTTATAAAAAGAATCCTTCCTTGGTTTTTGTGCCAACACTTTTTGAGACTTTTGAGGGCCAAGGAAGATGGGACATTTATGCTAAGCTAGAGGAAATCTAGGAGGGCAAATCATCATGCCAAACCTTTGATTCTTCATTGGGTTTGCTCCTCTTATCTTAATTTATTCATGCTTACTTTCAAATCTTTGATTTCTTCAAATGGCATGATTAAAGTTTTCAAAGTGTTCAAATGTTGAGTGTTTAAACATGCTTTGATTTTAAAATATGATTATCATTTTAACTTCATCATTTGATTAGTAATCTCACATGCTTATACATTTAATGTTTCTTTCAAACTTGCTAGTTTCATCTTTAACTTTCTAAAAACAATTTTGTTCATTATTTCAGAAAAAAAGACATGTGTAGTTACTCTATCTCTCATTTACATCATTTATGAACATTGAGTTTCAAAAGTGATAGAAATAGTGTTAAGGCATATGTATCATTTATTGATCTTTGCATTTATCACGCATATGCCTTAGTTTGATTACAACTTTCATATCAACCTATGTTAAGAGGCATTTAGTTGTATTCACTTGCATCTCATTGTATGCTAGTTTAGGCATAGTTTTTGTGATTAAAAAACTTGTTGTAAAGGTTTATGCTTAGCCTATTGAAAAGCATATGAGGTTGTATAGGTTAATGCTTAGCCTTGAGTAAAAAGCATTTGTGGTTGTAAGGTTGGAGGTTAGCCTAAACTTTAATATTGATAGTGGAACACCCGTAGAAATAACGGGAGTGGATGCAGGCATGATTGGCCAAACCACTATAAATTTGCTTGTTATGGTGATTGTGTGCACTTAAATTTATTCTTTTCTTATCAATGCCAACTTTGATTGTATTCATTGGTTCTTTACTTGGTATTAGACTTTTCTTCAATAATCAAGTTAATGAACTATCAAAGCATAATTGATATTGGTTTAAAGAAAAATTGGGCATTGGAATTGAGTATAACCTATTCACCCCCCCCCCCCCCTCTAGGGTTCGGTTCTGGACTTTCAATTGGTATCAGAGCCTAGGTGCTATTGTCTAGGTCTAACTAACCTTGAGAGAATCCTAGAGTGTTTTCATTAGTTGCCATTATGCAAACTCATTTGGGAGAAGGAAATGCTACAAATAGACCACCCTTGTTTAATGGAACACATTATCGCTACTGGAAAATTAGAATGCAAGTGTTCTTAGAATCCCAAAACTTAGATGTTTGGAATATCATAGAAGAAGGCTATCATCCTCCTACTATCACTGAGCAAGACACGAAAGGATATGTCATCTCTATTAAACCAAAGCCTAAGAGAGAATGGACTCCAGGAGAAAAGGATAGGGCTAATTTAAATGCTAAGGGAAAGAATTCTTTGTATTGTGCCTTATCTCAAGAGGAGTTTAATAGAGTAGTCAATTGCAAAACGGCTAAGGAAGTTTGGGATACCTTAGAGACTACTCATGAAGGAACGGATCAAGTCAAGGTAGCTAAAATTCAAATGTTGACATCTAAATTTGAAGATATCAAGATGCTCGAGGAAGAAACATTTGATGAATTCTATTCTAAATTCATGGAGATTGTCAACTCTCTTATAGGTCTAGGAGAGAAAATGGATGAGTCCAAGGCTGTGAGGAAAATCTTAAGATCTCTTCCTAAAAGGTTCAAACCCAAGATTGTAGCCATAGCGGAAAGCAAAAATGTTGACAAAATTAAACTCGAAGAGCTAAGAGGAAATCTTCTTACCTATGAACTAGATCTAGAAGTTCCCAGCAAAAAGAAAGGAGTAGCCTTTTCATCTCAATTAAAAGAAAATGAGAGTGATGATGACAATGTCTTCTTTGTTAAAAAGATTTAAAAAATTCTTTAGAAATAACAGGAGTAATAGAAATTCAGATGAATCTAAAAGTCCTAGATTCCAAAGAAATTCCAAAGGATCCCTTAAGAAGGATGTTCAATGTTACAATTGCAAGGGGTTTGGTCACATTGCTCAAAATTGCTCTGCCCCCAAAGAATCTGAAAAGGGAGATAGGAAAGGTAAAAAAGTTTTAAACATAACTTGGGATGAAGAAGATGAAGGTAGTGATCATAATGAATCCCAAAATGATGAAGATGAAAATTCCCTTAATTGGCTTCTCTTTACGTCTATTGAAGAAGACAATGAGCATAATAGTCTAATAGATGAAACATTAGGAAAAGAAAAACTAAATGATGAAACTAATGAAATCCAACAAGCCTATGATGAACTATATGAAAATTGGGAAATCTTGATTAAGAAAAACAAAATCTTAAAAAAAGAAACCAAAAGGCTTGTGATTAATGTGGAAGATGAAAGAAGAACTTTAGAACACAAGATGACTACTTTAAATGAAAATCTAGCTCATGCTCAAAAGGAAATTCATAATTTACAATTCAAACTTGAATCTAGTCAACTTGAAACAAACTCCCTTCAAATGAAGCTCACTAAAGGTAAATTTGTTGTTGACAAATTCACATTAGGTAATGACAAATTTTACCAAATGTTGGGTATGCATAAAGTTTTTGGAGACAAGAATGGGTTAGGTTTTGAGGGTTCCTCTAGCAAAAACAAAAATGACTTTCAAAATTTTACTAGGACCTTTCACAAACCTATGGATGAGAAAAACTATACTTCTAGATGGACTTGCCACTTTTGCAATCGTAGTGGGCATTTAGTTCCTAATTGCCCATATGAAATTAGATTGTCCTTAAAAAATCCCACTAGAGTGCCTTTTAAGTTTATTCCCAAGATCATCCCTCCTAAATCTTTTTTGTCTAGTTGGACAATTAAAGATAGAACTTTTAAGAGTCTTTTAGTTCAAACTGCCTTGAAAGCCAAAGAAAATCCTACTTGGTTCTTAGATAGTGGTTGTTCCAAACACATGACAGGAGACCGATCTAGATTCAGCTCATTTGTGGATTATGATGGAGGAAATGTATCTTTTGGAGATAACAGTAAAGCTCAAATAATTGGCAAAGGATGTGTGAAAGGAGATCAAATGCCCAACTTAAATGATGTTTTTCTAGTGGAAGGATTGAAGCATAACCTTCTTAGCATAAGTCAACTATGTGACAAAGGAAACAAGGTCATTTTCGATAGTCAATCTTGCAAAGTTGTTGATGATAAATCAAATCAAGTCATTCTCACTAGCTCTAGAACTAAAGGAAACATATATATCATAGAAGAATGTGATGAAAATGAGTCTAGGTGCTTGATAACAAAAGATCAAGAAAATTACTTATGGCATCAAAGGTTGGGTCACATAAACTTCAAGCTAATGAGGATCTTATCGTAGAATGAAATTGTGAGAGGAATTCCTAAGTTGAGTGATGAAAAATCCGATATCTGCAAAGCCTGTCAACTAGGGAAACAAATCAAGAAAAGCTTCAAAGGTTTAAAGGATATATCATCCTCGCATCCTCTTGAATTAATCCATATGGTCTTGATAGGTCCTGCACCTGTGCAGAGTATTGGAGGAAAGAAATTTATTCTAGTTATGGTAGACGATTGTTCTCAGTTTGGATGGATTGCTTTTCTTCATGCTAGATCTGATGCCATAGAAAATATCATTAGAATTTGCAATAAGATTCAAGTTGAAAAAGATTGCAAAATTCGTAAGATTAGAAGTGATCATGGAGGTGAGTTTGAAAATGAAAATTTTCCCAAATTTTGTGATACTCATGGCATTGATCACCAATTCTCTACTCCAAAAACACCTCAACAAAATGGAGTGGCTGAAAGGAGAAATAGAGCGATTCAAGAAATGACTAGGACTATGCTCAATGAAAAGCATCTATCTTGCAATCTATGGGTTGAAGCTGTTAACACTGCCTATTATCTTATAAACAGAGTCTATCTAACAAAAAATACCAACAAAACCCCCTATGAACTTTACTTTGGAAGAAAACCTAATTTGGGGTATTTGGAAGTGTTTGGTAGTGTTAGACCCCGACCCAGACCAACTCGATTAGTGTACGATTAGTATGTGTTTAGTCCTAAGTGGGTTTAGTTGTTGTTGGGAGATTTTGAGAACGTTTAGTATTAGTC
Source organism: Cinnamomum chago (assembly GCA_038049695.1). Taxonomy (NCBI): domain Eukaryota; kingdom Viridiplantae; phylum Streptophyta; class Magnoliopsida; order Laurales; family Lauraceae; genus Cinnamomum; species Cinnamomum chago. The sequence continues at coordinate 67,847,234 of CP142451.1, forward strand.
AGACACACTCAGGAAGGCCTGAGTGCGCGTGTAAGTTTGGGAAGATCGTATTGATTTCCATGTGAGTGTGATTTTGATTTCATTTGAATGACGTTTTGACGTGTTACAACTTTCGTTTTAAGCCCAGTTGTGTTTGAAGCCCAAAAACCTATGTTTTGGCCCAAAGAGGGTAAAATTGTCTTTCTTGCACAAATCTGGACACAATTTTCGAGATCTCAAAACCATGTCAAAAATATACTTTTTGGAAACTAGATATTTCGGTGATCGTTTTATCCTTCTTCGTCGAAGTCATCTGAGGCCCACAAGTTAGTGTTTTGGCCATTTCAAAGTTCAGGTTATTTGGGGCCCATTTCCTCACTAAAGCCCCATCTCCCTCTCTTTTCATTCACTTTACCAATTCCTGCAACTCTCTTGACCTAGGATTGGAAAATCCCTCTTTCCCTTCCATCTTTTTCACCTTGCATGACATAGCTAGAGATCACCAAAGGAAATTCTAAGAATACCATCTTCTTCATCTCTTTGCAAGCTTTCCATTGATACAAGCTTATTGGAGTTTCTTGTGGGATAAGCTCTACATTTTCTTCCTCCTCTCTTGTTTGACCTTCTCTAGGTAAGAGTTTCCACTCATAGCTTTCATGGAGTTATTTTGGTTCCTTAAGATCATGTTTTTCATGTTACAAACACTTTTGTCAAATGGGTTCCTTGGTTCCATTTTTGAGTAAGTTGTGTGGTTTTCTCTTGGGTTTTCTTGTAGTGTTGGCTTAGCTTTTGAGTGAAGTGCTTGAGAAGGATTGTTTAACATTTGGACAAGGCAAGTAATCTCTATAGGACCATTGTGCATGTGTATTTTAAACTACATTGTTGTTTTGGAAATTTTTGCATACAAATATGTTTACAAGCTTCATGATTATGTTTTCTTTGGATTGAATGTTTAAGATTGGAAAAAAATATGTGTGTTTTACCCTTAGAGAGCATGTAGGCTCAAGGGAATGCAGGTGGAATGAGAATAAGAAGAAGGGTAGAAGAAAGATGTGAAAAACCTGCACTGAACGGCGCGTCCCATGCATTGGCGGTCAGCTTGCGGCTAGCCGCCAGTCTCCACTTCGGCTAATCGCAGGCTAACCGAACTCGATGGTTACTTTTCCAGTAGCTGGCTTTTGCATCAGGGTTCGGCGGTCAGCTCGCAGTTAACCGCCAGCCTCCCTTGCGGCTAACCGTAAGCCAACCGCGGGCATTTCGGTTCCTTTTCCAGAGAGCTGTTTCAGACCTGGGTTTCCAGCGGTCACCCTGGCGGTCACCTTGCGGCTAGCCGCCAGTTCCCATTTCGGCTAGCCGACAGCTGACCGCGAGCTGACCGAAATTGACCCATTTGCTTGTTTTGAAGAGTTTTTGCAAGAATGAGAACTAGAACATGGTTAGGGGCCATTAGCCTGATATTATGCACTCGAAACTCGAGATGTCCTTGAACTTCGGGGGTACCAATTCTGTTCTAATTCCAACATCTGGGCTTCGGCTGCATAACGATCAACCAAGGGTCCTTGTATGAATTTGATAGGCTTTGTATTCGTACTTTGGTTTTTGGATATGATAAATGTCATCGTGCACTCATTTTGAAGTCAAGTACAAGCTAGTTTTGAAGATATGTTTCAAGAAAAAGGGGATCACTTCCTAAGCGTGTTATGCATATTAATTATGCCCTTGCTAGTCGTGTTCATCGTGTTTTGATAAGTGATTTCCCCCTTTTTATCTCGACAAGTTTTGTTAATACCTCGCGTGTTTTGTGCATTCATGAATTAAGTAAACACCACTGAGCTTAGACTGCCCTTTCAGTCTGATCCACTGTCTGGGGGTCTTTAAACATGTGGACTGTCTGCAGACTGGTCGTGTATTTATTACACATCGTGCGTGTCCGGTTCCGCGGCCGGAATTCCCGTCTTTGTGGGAAATCGTGTCGTGCTTATATTATGTATATCGTGCTTGTCGTGCGTGCTTGCTCTTTTCATTATATAAATGATAGAGAAAGGATGGGCTCTTTGTGGATTGTAACTATTCATGATATATTATGTATTCATGCTAGTTTGTTTCGGTATCTTAGCTTTGTTCGCATTCTTGAAAATGTACCTTAGTTTTGATAGTATTTCATATCAAGGATTTGATTACATGTTATTGTTCATGTTCATGCCTAAATTGATTACCTGCCAAACCGTCGTGTTTGACCCTTGTTTGTTGGTGCCCAGGTGCAGGAGACGTTACCTTTGAGGAGGAGCGTCAGGAGGAGGCTTGTGAGCCAGCCCCTGTGAGAGAGTGGCAGCCCGACGATGTCATCTAGACGTCGGGCGGGTTCTTGAGTCTCGTCACCTTTTGTCAAGGGGTTCCTTTTGGTTAGATTTTGGGGAAGTGTATTGGCCTCTGTTGGCCTCTTATGGAATTGTAACAAAACTTAAAGTACTTTTGAATTAGTTTCATAACTTGAATATTAATGGGAATGCCATGTTAGCTTCTTCCTTTGATACTACGTCTTGTTCATTATTGTGTTAGCACCTAAATGTCTTATGGGTGTTCACCTTGTTGTGTTTTGCTACACGCTTCCGCATACTTGTACGTGTGAGCCAGATTCCGCATGTCTTTGGGAATCCTCACCGCGGGAACTTGTGGGAAAACAGTAGACAGTGCAACTCATCATCTACTGCGTCGCGGGCCCGGGATCCGTTCCGGGGTCGCGACAAGTAGCAAGTGTTACATCTTGAGAGATAAAGATCAATTGGAAAATTTTGAGCCTAAGTCTGATGAAAGGATACTCTAATAGAAGTAAGGCTTATAAAGTATTCAATCATAGAACCATGACCATAATGGAATCAGCTCATGTTGTTATTGATGAATCAAATCAACTTGGAAAAACTTTACAAGATGACGATGAGGCTGAAATTACCATTGATCCATCTATTCCAAAAGAAAAAGAAAATGTCCTTCCATCTACAACTATTATACCAACCAGATTAATGAAGAATCATCCCTTGGATAATGTAATTGGAAACATCAAAAGTGGGGTTATGACTCGGAGACAAGTTCAAAATTTATTTGCTCATTACTCTTTTGTCTCTCAAATTAAGCCTAAGAATTTCTCTGAGGCTGAATCTAAATTCGAATGGATGGAGGCAATGCAGGAAGAACTAAGTCAATTTAAGAAGAACGATATTTGGGATCTTATTCCTCTACCTAACGAGAAAAATCGAATAGGAACAAAATGGATTTATAAAAAAACAAGTCTGATGAATCTGGAAATGTTATAAGGAACAAGGCAAGATTAGTTACCAAAGGATATGCTCAAATAGAAGGAGTTGACTTTGAAGAAACCTTTGCTTTTGTAGCTCATTTGGAATCCATACGAATATTATTGGCATATACTAGTAGTATGGGAATCAAATTATTTCAAATGGATGTTAAGAGTGCTTTTCTAAATGGTGAAATTGAGGAAGATGTGTATGTAACACAACCAGAAGGCTTTGAAGATCCTTATCACCCTAAATATGTGTATAAACTCAAGAAAACACTCTATGGCTTAAAACAAGCACCAAGGGCGTGGTATGAAAAAATCACTAATCATTTGATTGAAAATGAGTTTAATTGTGGAAAGGTTAACAAAACTCTCTTTATTAAAATGATTGATCAAGACATTCTTGTTGCTCAAATTTATGTTGATGATATAGTTTTTGGATCAACTTCAGATAAACTTGCTCAAGAATTTTCAAAGTTAATGAGTTCCACATTTGAGATGAGTTTGGTCGGTCCTCTGCAATTCTTTCTTGGACTTCAAGTTAATCAGACTGAAAAGGGTAATTTCCTTAGTCAGTCCAAATTTGCCTTAGAAATTGTCAAGAAGTTTGGATTAGGAAACTCCAAGACTAGTTGTAATCCCATGGGATCTACATCTAAACTTTCCAATGACCCTCAAGGCAAAAAGGTAGACCAAAAACTCTACAGAAGCATGATAGAAAGCTTATTTTACCTTACTGCCAGCAGACCAGATCTTTCATTTAGTGTTGGGATATGTGATAGGTACCAATTTGATCCTCGTGAATCTCACCTCAAAGCTGTCAAACGTATCATCAAATACATTCATGGGACTACTAATTATGGTATTTGGTATCCTAGTGATTCAACATTACAATTAATTGGATACAGTGATGTTGATTGGGCAGGATCCGTAGATGATAGAAAGAGCACTAGTGGTTGCTGCTATTTCATAGGAAATTGTTTAGTTGCTTAGCACAGTAAAAAAATAGAATTCAGTATCCCTATCTACTGCAGAAGTTGAATACATAGCTGCAGGAAGTTGTTGTGCTCAACTATTGTGGACGAAACAAACTCTTTTAGATTATAATGTTCCACAACAATGTATGCCTATCATGTGTGATAACTCTAGTGCCATTAGTATCAACAAAAATCCTGTCCAACATTCACGCACAAAGCATATTGACATTCGATATCATGTTCTGCGTGACCATGCTGATCAAGGCACAATAGAGTTGTTTTTTGTCCCCACTGATGCTCAATTGGCTGATTTCTTTACAAAACCCCTTGGCAATGAACATTTTATCAATTTGAGACATCAATTGGGCATTGGCCCTTGCCCTGATCATTAATTCCTTGTAGTTCAAAACACTTGTACCAACATATCACTTTTATCAACAAGGTTTTTCTTCTTATTTTCTTAAAGGGCAAAATCCTTTGCAATTAGATATCAAAGGGGGAGAGATATAAACATATTGGCAAATATCATTTCATCTTTGGCCTTGATTGAGGGGGAGAAGTGCTACAATCTTCTAACTGGTGGAGAGAAAGCTTCTTGGCACAAGTTGAGGGGGAGCAAAGATATAGATGTTTGCTTCATTGCTCCCGCAAAGAAAATCCAAATGCTCCCTATGTTAGTTTTATGGTCTCAATACCAGTATATGATGAATAAATTGATTAATTTCTTTATTTATCAATATATATTATTGCTTTCCTTTCATGAGATGAATGGTGTTTTATTACTTGTTTGCACATAACCAATACGAATGACATAATGATTCATGAGAGAAATCGGAGTCCACAAGTATACTAAATGTAATATATGTGTGTGGATGAGATCCACATACAGGAGACATGTATTGCAAATCTTATACTTAAATATCTTCACAACCAGTGATGAGATTGGGCATCTCATCTGACAAGGTTGCAGCACTTTGATCACTATGAGATAGTGTGATTTGTCTTGATCATCAGAATGTAAGATTCTGGATCATGGTGCTGGTACATTGGATGTATTGAATGACCATGAGAAACACCTTATATACACTGTCTTTATTTTAAGGTCTGCTCTCATAATTCCCTAGCAATAGGCTCATAATCCTGAGACATTAATGAACTCAAGTTTCTATCTATTCATTTGCTTTGAGTCACCAATGAGTGAGGCCAATTGTAGGTCAACACCTAGGTGATTTGGGTACGTGATAGTAGAGTTGTGGGAACATTCAATGGTCAAGATGGAATCTATCTTTAATATCCCCTTCTGCTAATTAATGGATTTATCATTGGTAAGTGCGCACCCATTCCAATTAAGAGTTGATTGGATCGGTACCAAATGATCATTATAATTAATTGGGGCTCAAGGATAATACGATATGGATCTATTTTGGTGGACAGGTCCAATTGATCCATGGATATAGATGGAGGGGCCTACTTGTGGTCATTGGGAAGTTTGGGGTCTTCATTGTAATTTATTCCTAAGACTGGAGTGCAATTGCATTTATATAGTGGAGTTATTTGCAATTAACTGTGGGCCCGGATTGCACATGAGATGTGGGGTCGCGTGTCCCAGTTGGAGCCAGCTTTCTAAGGAATCCCTAGTGGTCCTCACGCTAGCCCAAGTTATTAGAAAGATACTAATTATAGTAGAACTCTAAAAGGAAATAGAAAGTTACTATTTCTATTTGAAGTGAGACTTCTAATAGTGGTAATAGTAAGTTACTAATTACTAATGAAAGTAAGACTTCTATTTTAATTAGTAAAAGAGGAAGTTACTAATCATATTTGAAGTAAGACTTCTAATTGTGATTTGATAAGCAACTAATTGTAGTGGAAGTAAGACTTCTATTTCAATTAGTTAGAGGAGGTGGTTTGTGTTAGTTTATGGTCTCAATACCAAGGGTATATGATGTAATAAATTGATTAATTTCTTTATTTATCAATACAATTCATGTTTTTCCTTTCATGAGATGAATGGTGTTTTATATACTTGCACATAACCAATACAAAAGACATAATGGCTCATGAGATGAACCGGAGTCCATGAGTATACTAGATGTAATACATGTGTATGGATGAGATCCACATACAGGAGACATGTATTGCAAATCTTATACTCAAATATCTTCACAACCAGTGATGAGATTGGACATCTCATCTGACAAGGTTGCAGCACCTTGATCACTATGAATAGTGTGATTTGTCTCGATCATCGGAATGTAAGATTCCAGATCATGGTGCTAGTACATTGGATGTATTGAAGGACCATGAGAAGCACCTTATATACAGTGTCTTTATTTTAAGGTCTGCTCTCATAATTCCCTAGCAATAGGCTCATAATCCTGAGACATTAATGAACTCAAGTTTCTATCTATTCATTTGCTTTGAGTCACCAATGAGTGAGGCCAATTGTAGGTCAACACCTCGGTGATTTGGGTACGTGGTTGTAGAGTTGTGGGAACATTCAATGGTCAAGATGGAATCTATCTTTAATATCCCCTTGTGCCAATTAATGGATTTATCATTGGTAAGTGCGCACCCATTCCAGTTAAGAGTTAATTGGATCGGTACCAAATGATCATTATAATTAATTGGGGTTCAAGGATAATAAGATATGAATCTAATTTGGTGGACAGATCCATTTGATCCATGGATATAGATGGAGGGGCCTACTTGTGGTACTGAGGAAGTTTAGGGTCTTAATTGTAATTTATTCCTAAGACTGGAGTGCAATTGCATTTATATAGTGGAGTTATTTGCAATTAATTGTGGGCCCGGATTGCACATGAGATGTGGGGTCGCGTGTCCCAGTTGGAGCCAGCTTTCTAAGGAATCCCTAGTGGTCCCCACACTAGCCCAAATTATTAGAAAGGATACTAATTCTACTTGAACTCTAAAATGAAGGTTACTATTTCTATTTGAAGTGAGACTTCTAATAGTGGTAATGGTAAGCTACTAATTATTAATGGAAGTAGGACTTCTATTTTAATTAGAAATGAGAAAGCTACTAATGGTTGTGGAAGTGAGACTTCTATGGCAACTAGCAAGGGAGAAGTTTACTATTTTGTAATGGGAGTTAAACTTCTATTTCAAATAGGAAAAGAGGAGGTGTGGAGGGCTATAAATAGAGGATTCATCCCCTCTTGGTCGTGCATAACACATAGAGCACTTTCAGCCCCTTTGTACAAGAGTTGCACAAGTCATCTTCCTCTCTAAGTTCCCCTCTCTTTCACCTTTAGTTCCTTAGAGTTACTAGTTGGGTTTTCTCTTGAAGATTCCACCATCTTCTTGAGAAAAGAGATCTAATACGGGTCATAGCGTGGAAGATCAAAAGGGGTTGGAGATTCTGAATTGGATTGTAAAGGTGTTCATCATCAAAGTAAAGAACTCAAATCCTCCATTAGAGCACAACAAAGCTCCAAAGGTATATCTACATCCTTGTATGTTGTGAATTTCGTGGTTGCATGTTTATGTGTTATTTTCCATCTTCTAGATAGTATTTGTTGCTGTATATGGTTTATGAGATTGAGGGATTGCATCCTAGATTAGGTTAATGCTTTCTAGATTATTGATCCCTGCATTAAGTGGGTCAAAAGTTTTTGAAACCTGTCTAGAAGGCCCACCTATATTCCAACAGTTTGAATGCTATAAAAGGAGGAGAGGAGCCCTTGGACGTCCCTAATGCACAATCCCACCTAGGGATTCACGCCCATCATCATCTTCCTCTCTTGTGCAAGTTGTTGCACATCACTTCCCTCTTCTAGTTTCTCTTCTAGTTTCCTCTAGGGTCTTTCTCTTGGAGATTCCACCATCTTCTTGAGAAAAGAGAATCTAATACGGGTCATAGCGTGGAAGATCAAAAGGTGTTGGAGATTCTAATTTGATTAGTGAAGGTGTTCATCATCAAAGAAAGAATTCAAATTCTCCATTAGAGCACAACTAAGCTCCAAAGGTATAATCTACATCCTTGTATGTTGTGGATTTCGTGGTTGCATGTTTAGGTGTTGTTTTCTATCTTCTAGATAGGTTATATTGCTGTACATGATTTATGAGTTTGAGGGATTGAATCCTGGATTGGGTTATTTGCCTTCTAGATAGTTGATACCTGCATCAAGTGGGTCAAAAGTTTTTGAAACCTATCTGAATGGCCCACCTATTTTCCAACACCCTAATACCCAAAGCTCCTTAAGGTCCAAAGAAGAAGATGTCCAAGTTTCATTGAAGGAAGAAGATAAGAGTCAAGCTTCAGAGTTGCCATCAAATTGCAAAGGGGGAGATTGTTAGGGTTTTCATTAGTTTGCAATTAGATTGGATACATTCATTTTCATAAGCTTAATCTCTCGTACTTCTTTATTGGAATCTTCTTGCATCATTTTTTATCTTAGCAGCAAAGGTTTTTGCACATACATGTTTTGATTTGCTTTTTTAAATTAAAAGAAAACTCTATTTTATCAAACATGTTAGTTTTTAGTCTAGCTTAGTTCTCCAAGACCAAACCTCCCTCTTAAAATCATTTTTCAAGTCTTTTAAAACTTGGGAAAGTTCGGTCAGCCGAACTACTGTCGGTCAACTGTCGGTTCCGGATCCAGAATGTAAAATTTGTATATCAGGGAATGTCGGTCAGCTTGTCGATCTGTTGTCGGTCGACCAAACTACTGTTCAGTGAACAGACACCTTTACAACGGTCCGGAATTTTCAAAAAATATAGCCGTTGGATGATGACCGTTGAGTTCGCTCGACCGAACTTCATTTATCAGTCGACCGATAATAGATCCGTTGGAGACAAAAAAAAATTAAAAAGAATCCTTCCTTGGTTTTTGTGCCAACACTGTTGACACCAAAAATGTCACTTTGCCTCTTCACACCAAAAGCTACACGGAGCTGCATCCTACCAAAATAGGCAGGCGCCACTTCAAGCATCAGATCTTGTCAGAATCAAACAAAAACTGCAAAGTCACTCAAAAGAACCAAAAGAGAGGTACACATGAAGTTTCGGGTCATTTCGATATCATTTGGCCTAGCTTCACTTCTCCAACAGCTAAGCAGCAGCTCCCGGCAGCTGAGCACCCCGGGACCATGGCACCCAATTCGGAGCTTGTGGATCATCTCAAAATAACTCCAATAGGCTCCCCATCAAATTTCAGGTCAATCGGACATCGTTTGACCGAAAGTCAAAGCTCGGCATTTCCCTCACGGTGAAATAAAGGCGAGCATTTGCATGACCCCAAACGGCTTCAAAACTCAAAAGAAAGCCCATGGTTGGTCTTATTTAATGCTCAAGAAGCTTCACCTCAAATTTCAGGTCATTCCGACATCGTTTGACCCTGTTTCAGCTTCTGGCGGAAAATCAGCAGTTCTGCGCTCGGCTTTTCCCGGAAAATCGGAAACTTTGCAAACCAATTTTCAAGGATTCTCATCATGTTTTTCAGAGGGAAATCAAGCCAAAAATGTGGATAAATGTCATAGAAAACAAACAAAAAAAACGGAAGCGAAAAACGACGAAAAACGGCCAGAAACGGGCCCCGGGAAGCAATTTTCCCCCCAGGGTCGCAGAGCCCCGCGACCCTGGGCCAGGCCTGCGCCCGGAGACCATGGGGCAGGCGACCCTGGGAGGTCCGGGGCGCCGATTTCGCCCCGGGACCCCCCGTTTCGTCCGTTTTCGCGAGACGAGTTGTTCTGTCCCTGTGATTTTTCCAGATTCAGACTTTTGAGGCTCCAAATTCGCCGATATTCGCCAAGATCACAGGAATCCTTCCAAGAACTTCAAAAACTTCGTTGATCGCCAGCTGAACAACCAAAAAGTGCACTTTCTGCCCGCCCGATCGCGAAATCGACTGGACAGATGCTGCCGGCCCGCTGGTATCAACCAATGTCTGAAACTACATGATCATCTGATGTTGATTTACATAAGGATCCATCGATGATCATCGCAAAGGGAATTCCAAGAGACGCAACATGGCCCGCGACTCTTCAGCTACCGAGGCGGCCACTTAATGCTATCAATTGGCCCGTTTATGGCAAGTTAATGCGGTCATTAACCCATTATCTTGAACGGCCCAATCAGAAGCCTCCGTTCAGGAGTTACAAGTCCAAGCAATCATGGCATTCAAGCCATGAAACTCCTAACATAATGGAGATTAAAGGCGATTAAATGCCCATGACTCTCCTCCGGCCAATGAAATCCAAGGGTCAGGAGTTACAAAACAAAAAGCAATTAAACTCGTAACTCCTCCCTTAATGAGCTTTATTACCATAAAGGCTCATAAATCACTCCTAAAGGCTACCTAAAGGCCTATAAATAGGAGTCCCCTCCAAGCATTTCAAGGAGGGGGACACACACAGAAGGATCCGGGAAAATCGCCACAGATCCGGAAAAATCGCCAGAAAATCATTCAAAAATCCTTGGAGAAATCTCTACAACCCTGCTCCTTCAAGAAAACTCTGCTGCAACAAGTTCAACAAGGTGATTGAAGCCCCTTGGGGGGCCACCCCCCCAAAGACCACCTCTCCTTCTATCCAACATGGCTAGATGCGGCTTTTCAGCCCGTCTACTCAGTTTTTTACCGGATATAGGACCTTATCTTGGTCCTTATCCTCTAAAAATCTGAGGTTGGAGCCAAGCCAAGAAATCAAGCACTATGTTCTCATCTGAAGGACAATGGCGGAGCCCATACATGACTCGCGACCATCGATCTGAACGAGCCCTCCCACAATCGCATGAGAAGTTAGATTCCTTTTTCTTACTTTTCTGTTGTAAATTGTATTTTTTCTAAAGAGACAAAAAATCACATCTCTTGTCTTTCATTATTGATAAGATTTGTAAATCGCCTTTCATGGCAAAATCGCCTCCAACGGCACCAAACCGCCTTCTACGGCACAAAAACGCCTTTCACGGCATTCAAACAAAACTGTCTCTTTTATTAAAATATGTATGCAATGGAAAACTAGAAAAAAGTTTCATTTCCCTTTTTACTTGTGAAGGTGGATCTCCGGATCACCATTTCTAAATTCCAAGTATTAAAGAGAAATTGGCATACCCGTACAAAAAAACTGATGCCCGCTTTTCCTTTTTCCCTCCACCATACCCCGTCAGCCCCGGGGCGGAGGCAGCTTTGGAAAAAGACAAAAGCCGGGACCATCAAGCTGGCATACCCGGTGGGACTCGTTCATTTGATGAACATGTGCTTAGATTCCTTTTGGCTCCTTTTTAGTTGGTGGCCTATGTTGGATCTTGCATCTAAAAAAAAACACATGAGATGGGATTCTTGGAAATTTCTTCTTTTAAGTTTATTTCCAGTCTTTCTTGTTTCTAAAAAAATTTTCATCAAAAAAATCAAAAACAAAATATGATTTACAAAATTTTTTCAGATTTTCCTCTTTTGGGTTTAAGTTGAGAAACTTTGGTTTCTTCCTTTTCGGACTTCGGGATCGCAGAAATGTTGAACCCATTTTCGGAATGGAACACCATTCGCTCTCTTCTATGAATCCATAAAAAAAATCAAAAACAAAATCTGATTTAAAAAAAAAAATCAGATTTTTCTCTTTTGGGTTTAAGTTGAGAAACTTTGGTTTTTTCCTTTTCGGACTTCGGGATCGCAGAAATGTTGAACCCATTTTCGGAATGGAACACCATTCGCTCTCTTCTATGAATCCATAAAAAAAATCAAAAACAAAATCTGATTTAAAAAAAAAATTTCAGATTTTTCTCTTTTGGGTTTAAGTTGAGAAACTTTGGTTTTTTCCTTTTTGGACTTCGGGATCGCAGAAATGTTGAACCCATTTTCGGAATGGAACACCATTCGCTCTCTTCTATGAATCCATAAAAAAAAAAAAACAAAATCTGATTTACAAAAAATTTTCAGATTTTCCTCTTTTGGGTTTAAGTTGAGAAACTTTGGTTTCTTCCTTTTCGGACTTCGGGATCGCAGAAATGTTGAACCCATTTTCGGAATGGAACACCATTCGCTCTCTTCTATGAATCCATAATAAAAAAAAATCTTTCAAAAAAAAAAAGCCACTAAGGTTGCACCAATTGCGTTCTTTGACCAAAGTGGATCTAAGAAAAGCCTTGTCCAGAGTGTGGAGACAGCTAGACTGTTCTAGGCAAGGGTCCTCCAAACGGGTTCATTAAGTAATCCTACCCTTACCTGGGGGCTGATCTATCAACTGAGGTTTCATAAGATCGAATTGGAGATCTATGTGAACTCTTAAAAATAAAAAAAAATCTTCAAAAAAAAAAAAAAAAAAAAAACTTCTGTCATTTTTGGATTCATATTTGAGAAATCCTGGTTCCTTCCTTTTCGGACTTCGAGATCGCAGAAATGTTGAACTCATTTTCGGATTGGAATACCATTTGCTCTCTTCTATAAAGTCCAATCTTGACACTTTCAAAAAAAAAAAAAAACTTCCGTCACTTTTGGATTCATATTTGAGAAATCCTGGTTCCTTCCTTTTCGGACTTTCGAGCTCGCAGAAATGTTGAGCTCATTTTCGGATTGGAATACCATTTGCTCTCTCCTATGAATCCAATCTTGACCTTTCAAAAATCCCATCTCGTGTCCTTTCCAAGGATGCGATTTGCAACATTTGTGCCTAGCGGTGCTAGTACGCCCTTTCGGGTCTACTGTATTCGCAACCGACACATTTGTATCTCAACCTTATATCATTTTACCTTGAGTGAGCTTTGCTTCTCGGTAATTTGAATTAAGGTTCACAATTGCTTCTAGCAGTCACTGGGACGCTCATTCTGAGCTGACCCTACCTGCGTTCAGAACAATTATGCCCTCTATGGCTTTTCTGCCTTCCTCATGTTGCTTGGGCTGGGCCATGTCCCCTCGGGCGACTTGAAGAGGCGAAACCATAGTATTTTCCATTTATGATCACTATATTCTTGTGATTACTAATGGATATGGTCTTGTTTCAGAAGTTTTCAAAAAACTAACAATGGCAGCTTCATTAACCATCACCTTTGATGAGAACAAGTACCAGCTCATGCTCCAAGACAAACAAACCAAGCGCACTTACAAGCGCCCTGCCAGCTGCCGAAGCGTCATTTCCCTCGGCAACTCAGAAGACACCGGGTCAAACTCTACTCCCCGGACCACTGTCTTCGGGTCATTGGGACCATTCCCACTACCCGCAGAAGAAACCGCACCTGCCAAGAAGCAGAGAACCGCCCCTCAACGTATCACTACAGTGATACCAAGGGCGATCATCAAGAAACCTGAGGCCCGTAGTGCTCCTGCAAAGCCTCAACCAGCAAGAAACCAGCTCTGCTCAAAGACTTGGTCTCCAAGGCCTTCACCCAAACAGCGAAGGTCACAAACATCAGCAAAGCCAGCATACCTGGCCCCTCTCAAGGAGAACCGGTTCTACCCTCTTGCTTACATGAAAGAGGAGAAGCCTACCCTTCGCCAAACAAAACCAACTCAGCACGAGCCGGCTTGCTCATACAAGCCCAAAATCAAATCGTGCATCGTAAGGCCTCCCCAAGAACCTGTCAAGGCCTTCACACCTGCGAGTCGACCCTTCCTCTCAACGGGAGCCGAACTCGCAAAATTCAAAGCTTCGCTGCGACAGGCAAAGGACCGCGTCCAGATCCTGTCCCTCCCCGTCTTCAAAGAAGACAAGCTTGGCTGCTGCGCACCAGGGACTACGTCCTTCATTGCCAGAGCACAGCCAGAGCTAACCGAAGCTCAAATCGCTCGTCGTATGCGTCGCCGAACGGCATATCGACAAAAGAGACTAGAGAAGCAAAGAACCCAGGATTCTGCACTTCAAGTCTCCCAAAAATGGGTCGAAAAAGAAAGACCCGACCAACTTGTTGCTGTTCATATGGTTGGAAAAACCAGAAAACGCCAGAAGTCAGCAACTAAAATCCATGTCAGACGACCGGTGACTCGCAGCGTCTCCCGGACACGAAGACATAAAGAAAACTCTCCCGCTCCTTCAAGCCAAGGACATCAGAGTGACCACTCTTCGAGCTCTTCATCTAAAAGAATGAGCTCCAGCTCAGTCACCAAGACCGTATCCTCTTTCGACTCTCGAAGAATGAACGTCTTGGTAACAAATGCTGAGCAACCTCCGCCGCATGATGACGTAACCGCACGCATCCAGCAGCTGGAGCAAGGGCAGCAGAGGATAGAGACTCTAATAGAGAACCTAATTCTCAATCTTCAGCGTCCACAAAACAATGAAGCTCCTCCGAGCCATCAAGGCGACGAGGAAAATGCGGAAAACAGTGAGTCACGCGCCCTTACCAAAAAGGACGTTGACGATATCCTCGCCAAAGCAAAAGAAGAGGATACACTAAAGGAGCATGGGATCAAGCCACCATATCCCTTGTGGATGGACTCGGTCCCGTTCCCTACAAAATTCAAGCAACCTACTCTCCAAACATATACGGGGAAAGGTTCAGCCAGACAACACGTCATCCATTTCAAGATCCTGACGGGAGCTATTGCGGATCAAGATGCCCTCAAAATCCGCCTCTTTGCAAGTACCCTAAAAGGTACGGCCTTTGATTGGTACTCCACTCTGCCGGAGGACTCCATTCAAAATTGGGCCATGATGGAGACACGCTTCCTAACCCACTTCAAAGGTGAGGATCATCCTGTTACTATGGCTCAGCTCTGCAGCCTAAAACAGGGAGAGAATGAGTCAACATATGACTTCATTCACAAGTGGAAGGCAATGGCATACAAATGCTCCGATGTACTGCCACAAGCATCACTGGTCGACATCTGCCGAAACAACATGAGAGCAAGAATCCGCTCCATGATCATCGGCAACAAATCAAAGAACCTGGGAGAACTCCTGGAAGCATCTATGGAAGCTGAAACGGTGATCAAAGACCTCAACAGTCAGAAATCATTAAAGAAAGAGCCGACTACCATTGCAACCTCAAAACCAAAGAAAAAGGAGGTTCTCAATGTGCAAACCAAGTCAGCTCCTCAGCAGCCAAAGAAAGATGAAAACAAAGCTACAGGTAAAAAGCCCGAACTCTCTGATGCCTTCAGAGAACGGGTAGAAAAGAAATACCCGTTTGATGAAGATGTTGAAGAAATCTTTGGGGCACTCCTAGCAAACGGCAAACTTACATTGCCTGACCCCAAAAGACCAGGAGATGTTGGCAAAACCAACGATCCTCGGTACTGCCCATACCATCAGATGGTCTCGCATCCTCTCAATCAATGTTTTGTTGTGAGAGAGAAGATAAATGAGATGTGGAAAAACGGAGTCATTACCTTCGACAAAAACTATGGGTCTGCCTCCGTCAACATGGTGTCGTGTGGACAAAAACAAAAATCACCAAAAGAGAAGATCACTACTTCCTTCAAGGTGATAAAGATGACCCAAACGTCCCAAGAGTTGGTTCCATATCCAACATCAGACGGACAACCCATATGGGTACACCCCGATCTCCTAGAAGATGAAAATTGGGAGGTCGTCAAAACAAAGCCAACCACTCAACAGCGAAGGCAAGCCAGGAGACAACTCCGCAAGCTCAAACAGCAGGAGAAAGCTCCGAAAAAGCAAGAAGTCGCTGAAAAGGCAGAAACCTCCTCTACCGCTTCACTGGGGGCAACAGAAGAGTCCTCTCCTAAGGCTTCAAAGGCGGCAAGAAAATTCACTCTTGGTGATTTCATGCCACCACATCTCAAAGATGAAACTACGCTGGGGGCATCATACTCTTGCAACTCAGTGGTCGGATTCTCCATGGATGGATATGAGTCCAGTGACACCGCCAGTGACATCGATGAGTGGGAAGAATCCCTCGAAACAGGAGAATATCTCTCCGACGAGGAATGGATCCCTGAATCTCATCTTATGCCAGTAATCTGGTATAACCCATTACAGCCGCAAGGATCCTGGTCTGATGATGAAGAAGACCAAGAGGTTGTCCAGGCTGTCCAAGAAAATACTCCAGTGGAACCCAACCATGTTGAACCACAAGGAGCAGACGAAGAAGAAGATTTGGCTCCCGTGCCTGATCTCGATGAATACGCAAGGATCTTGCAACACCTTGCTATAGAGCAAGAACAAGGTCGCATCAATCAGCTTCGTCACAACCCAGCACCGGAAGTTCCTGAAAATCTACAGGAATCTCCTCCGGTAACCCCGGAAAACGAAGAAAGCTGTTGGATCGACGATCCTCTTACATCTGAGGACGAATCTGAGTCCCAACAGTTCATCTTGGAGGCATCTTCCGTCAAAGTTACTTGCAATGCAATAACTCAGGATGATAATTCCTCACCTTCTCAGGCTTCGTCTCCTGAAACAGTGACATCGGAACTCAAACCTCTTCCGACTGATCACCTTGAAGAAATTCCAGTCGGTGAAATCTTCTTCAGAGAAAATCCGGTCAACTGGTCCCAAATGCCCGATCTCATCGGTGATGTCTGGACCAACAAAATATTCGATAAAGAAGGAAAGTTGCTGGATGCTGTTCAGGACTTGCTCCCGGAAAATGCTCCATGCAACACGATTACTGAAGATGGCAATGCTGACACAGAGACATCTTCAGCAAATGAGAAGGAACAACCCCTCGATCTCGAGGGTGATCTTCTAAACAAAGACCCTTCTCCAGAAGCTCTTGAAGTTGGTAGAGGTACCCGTTCTGGCCGGGATTACCACAAAAACTACAACCAACCTTCTGCTTCTTATGTAAATCCTTCGGGAAAACAAGTTGTAAACGCCCCTAATGGCAAGAATAATGAAAATGCAGGCCCCAAGGAGGCTTTCAAGTACGACTTGATTCAGCACTTCAAACACATACCTGCACGTCTACACATCCTAGACTTATTACGAATGTCACCACAGACTCGTGATAGTCTCATTTCAGAACTACAAATGCTGGATGCGGATGTCGACAAACATGCCCCACAAGTCCTACAAATTGAAATGGACTATAGGGTCGAAAAATCAAAAACTCCCTCAAAAGGAGAAAAGAAGAAAACTGAGGGATCCTGCATCGAATGCCTCTCGGTTCAAAAAGCAGCAAGTGCAACCATCGCCTTCACCAAGGAAGACCTCCTGCTAGGCGAGACAAAGCACAACCGACCCCTGTACTTCACCGGGTACATCAAAGAGGTGCCAGTACGCAAAATCCAGATCGATCCAGGTTCTGCACTCAACCTCATCTCCACTTCGGCACTCGAAGAACTGGGCATTCCGCCTAGCAAGCTGAGCCACACGTCTGTGTCCATCTTTGGATATGATGGCAGCGCTCAAAGGCCGATCGGCAAAATCAGGTTCAAGTTGCAAATCGGTGATCTTATCTCCGAGGTCACTGTCTATGCGATAAAGACCCCTTCATGCTACAACATCCTTCTCGGACGCCCCTGGATACACGAGAATGGTGTTGTCCCTTCGACTTTACATCAGTGCATCAAGTTCGTTGGCAATGACGGCTTGATACATCGAGTGTTTGCAGACAAAAAGCCCTTCAAAGGCAAAGAAGTCTATTTCGCAGATGCTCAGATGTACAAAGATGAAAAAGAAGAAAGGGAGGAAGAAACAGCATCCTTTGCCGAAAATCTCCAGAAAGACAAAGGCAAGGCTCCTCAGCAATCACCGGAAGAAAATAAACCCTCTATCAAAACCGAAGAGAATAATCAATCTCCCTTCATGGTCTCCCTCAAGTCTTCAAAGCCTCTGGTGATCACCACCAAAGCAAAGAAGACAAAACAGAGGGCTGGGGGCAAGTTTGCTGTCTCCTTCGTGTCTATCTTGCAAGACACGGATTCGGACTCAGAGCCAGAAGACGATACATCGTCAAGCCAAGCTGATGATCAACAAGTTCAGCCCGCTCTCACTCCGATGGAGACAACCGTTGACATAGAAGATCCGGCATCTGCTTCCTTCGTTGTTCCAGCAACATCAGCAGAAGAAAAGCCAATCTTCTTCCATAAATCGGGAGTTTCTTCATCAAATTCTTCGCTTGAACCTTTCCAGAATGAAGGTATGCCTCAACTATCCCTGTATAGTCCAATGGCGCAAGCTATCATGAAGAAAATGGGCTACGACGCTCAGAACCCAATCGGTTTGGGAGATGGTCGTGGTATTATCACGCCATTGGAACCAACCCTGACCAAAAGTCAACTGGAAGGTTGGAAACCCCACCGCCACATAGAAAAGTCTTCACATGGGCTGGGGTATGATCCTGACGCTCCCTTGAGACAGTTGACACAAAGGCTGCAAAGTCATCTTGCCGACCAAGCCTCAACATCTCATATTAATGAAGACATCGATCTCCCTGGATATCTCTTTGAAGAGTTGGTCGTCAAGGATCCAGGAAGTTCATCCAATTGGTACGATTTCTTCGATGATAAAGAGGAATTGTCCGATAATACAGACACACGGTTCTCTGACCCAGAAGAACCACTGTCTCCAAAGGAAGTGCCCTACTTCGACCTAGTTTCAACAGGTGATTGGGACCATCTCATAGCAAATCTTGAGAAAAGTACCAATCAAGAAGACCCATGGACAAAAGCAGAGCCGTGGTCTGTAGATACCTTTGGAACTCCAAAAGGCTTTGTTGGGTTGGAAGCCTCCGAAAATATTGTGGAGGAACCACCTTCAAATCTTCCAACAGAAGATTCTGTTCAAAAGATAGACTTGGAAAAACCTGATAACTCACGTCCTGTATTCATAAGCAAGAATATAAAGGATGATGAGTTACCCGAGTATATCGCGTTTCTTCATGAGTTCGTTGATTGTTTTGCATGGTCTTACGCTGAGATGCCTGGCTTAGACCCCAAAATAGCAATCCATAAACTCAATCTTCAAAAAGATATCAAGCCTGTCAAACAAGGCCAAAGAAGGTTCCGTCCTGACGTGATGGACAAAATTGAACAAGAAGTTCAAAAACTCAAAAGCGTTGGCTTCATCCGTGAGGAACAACATCCTGAATGGTTGGCCAACATCGTCCCCGTGACAAAGAAAAATGGGCAAATCAGGGTCTGCATTGATTACAGAGACCTGAACAATGCATGCCCAAAAGATGAATTCCCGCTCCCTATACCGGAGGTGATGATCGACAATACCTGTGGGTTCGAGCGAATGACATTCATGGATGGCTTCTCTGGCTACAATCAGATAAAGATGCATCCTGAAGATGGAAAACACACAGCATTTCGGACCCCGTTTGGCGTGTATTGCTACACTGTCATGCCATTCGGTCTGAAGAATGCCGGCGCTACATATCAGAGGGCTATGATGAAGATATTCCAAGATATGCAGCACAAGACGGTCGAATGTTATGTCGATGATCTCGCCGTCAAAAGCAAAAGAAAAGAAGACCATCTCAAAGATCTTCGAGAAGTCTTCCTCCGACTTCGCAAACACAAACTGCGAATGAATCCCCTCAAATGCTTCTTCGGTGTTTCATCGGGTAAGTTTCTCGGATTCATAGTACGGAAAGCTGGCATAGAGCTTGACCCCACCAAAGTCAAGGCTATCCTAGAAATGCCATCTCCAAGAACCCTAAGACAATTAAAAGGGCTCCAAGGAAGATTGGCATACATTCGGCGGTTCATCTCCAACCTATCAGGAAAGTGCCGTCCATTCTCTCGGTTAATGAAGAAAGGTGTCGATTTTGTCTGGGATGCTGAATGTGAAGCCGCGTTCCAGGACATCAAGTCATACCTGACAAAACCTCCAGTGTTGGCTGCCCCCACAACTGGAAAACCATTCCTCTTGTACACAAGAGCCCTTGACTGTTCTTTAGGCGCTCTACTCGCACAAAAGAATGACCAGGGAAAAGAAGCTGCTCTATATTACCTTAGCCGCATGTTGGTAGGTGCAGAGCATCGCTACTCTCCAGTCGAAAAAGAATGCTTGGCAGTGATGTTCGCCGTACAAAAACTGCGTCACTATCTGCTATCCAACACAGTGTACCTGATTTCGAGGATCAACCTCCTAAAGGTCCTTGTCACAAAAGCAGGTTCTCTCAATGCCCGACTGGCAAAATGGTCCATCCTCCTGTCACAATTTGACATTAGGTATGTACCACAAAAAGCAATCAAAGGCCAAGCTCTAGCAGACTTCCTCGCGGAGCATCCATTGCCTAAAGATTCTCCACTCAGGGATGACCTCCCAGACGAATCAGTCTACAGTGTGGAGACTTCCTTATCAAACGCTTCCTGGCACATGTACTTCGATGGCGCAACCAGGACAAATGAAAAGGGAAATCAAATATCGGGAATTGGCATTCTCTTTGTTAATCCCGACAAATACATGATTCCACACGCATTCTCGCTACTGGAACCATGTTCAAACAATGCAGCTGAGTACCAAGCCCTCATCGTAGGATTGGAGCTCGCCCTTGAATCCGGCATCACTACGCTGGAAGCTTTTGGAGACTCTCAACTGATCGTCAACCAAATGAATCAGAAATTTGAAGTCAGGAAGCCCGATCTGTTGCCTTACTACAACAAAGCACAATCGCTTCGACAAAAGTTCGACATCTGTCATATCACCCACATCCTCAGAGGTGGAAACATTCGTGCAGATGCCCTGGCTGGACTTGCTGCGTCTATGGCAATCCAAGAAGGGGAAAACATGCAAATTACAGTGTGTCAAAAAAGGATTCTCCCTCCTCTCAACACACATCAAGCAGTTGCTGAATGCCACCAAGTGGTTGGAAGTCGGATCTCCGTCCTTAAACCTCTGATCAGCGACTGGAGGGATCCGTTCATTGATTACATAATGTTCGGAATCCTACCTGAAGATCCAAAAGAACGGGTAAGCATCCAAAGACGAGCCCCAAACTTTCATTTGGATATTCCTTTAAAAATGTTGTATAGAAAATCCTACAATGGAGTACTTCTACGCTGCTTGTCACAACAAGAGGCTGAGGGAACACTCAAAGAAGTACATGCTGGTCTTTGTGGAGCCCATCAGGCTGGGCCTAAGCTCTACGATCAGATAAAAAGGTTAGGTTATTATTGGCCTACCATGGTGGCTGATGCAATGCAATTTGCTAAGCGCTGCCAACAATGCCAAATTCATGGAGATTATGTCCACATGCCTCCGGAATGGCTGCATCCTACAGCAATCTCATGGCCTTTTGAAGCCTGGGGTATGGACATCATAGGTCCTATCTCCCCTCCATCGAGCAAAGGTCATCGCTTCATCTTCGCCGCTACGGATTATTTCTCCAAGTGGTCAGAAGCATTCGCGCTTAGTGAAATGAAGACGTCATCAGTCCTTCACTTCTTGCGCACCAACATCATTTGTCGCTTCGGCATACCTAAAAGATTCGTCCATGATAACGGACCACAGTTCCGCGATCACCGATTCTACAGGTTTTGCGACAAATACAAAATCCAAAGTTGTCCTTCAACTCCGTACAATCCGGCAGCGAATGGACTAGCAGAGGCCTTCAACAAGACGCTCTGCAAAATCCTCAAGAAAATGGTCTCTAGTCACAAAAGAAATTGGGGCGACAAACTGCCTGAAGCTTTGTGGGCCTATCGAACCACCGTTCGAGGACCAACCCATAGCACACCATTCTCCTTGGTCTATGGATGCGAAGCTGTTGTCCCTTTGGAGGTTCAAATTCCTTCCTTAAGGGTATCTCTACAAAATGACATGACGCAAGAAAGCAATGTCAAATTGAGACTCCAAGAGCTGGATAACCTCGATGAGAGACGGCTCGAAGCTCTACAAAGCATTGAACTCTACCAAGCACGCATGGCAGGATCTTTTGACAAGAAGGTCAGGCAACGCGCCTACAAAAAGGGAGACTTGGTTCTTACAGTAAAAAGACCAATGGTTTTTGCCAACAAATCCAAAGGCAAATTTGAACCAAAATGGGAGGGACCTTTCGTCATCGACAAAGTCTTCTCCAACGGCGCATACGCTCTTCTAAACATGGAGGGTGACAGATGTATGCTGCCCATCAATGGAAAGTTCTTGAAGCGGTACTACCCTTGAAGGCTTCTTCCATCGGGTCAGAGCGACGCCTACACGGCCAAAGCCTATTCCTAGGTATCTACTCGTCAAACCCACTCCTTTTGAAATTTTCATCCTCTTGTTGAAATTTCTAAAAAAAAAAACCCCTCAAAACAATGTTTCTTTCATCGTTTCATTGTTCAAAAAAAAGCAAATCCAAAAATCCAAGTTTAGGAGCTTCTTCCCAAACTTGACCAAAATTTTCGATCCTTGAAACCAAAATTCATGGTTTGAAACAAAATCAGGACCTAGGGATTTCAGCCCTAGTCCACCTCGACTTTTACCACCAAAATGGTTTTGAGTCAAAATTTACGACCCTCGTGTCTTTAAACAAAAAAATGGTTTTTCAAAAACCGCAAGGAAGCGACGTTCAGTCGATACTTGCAAAACCCAAAACCGGAAGGATGCGAACCCCATTCGATACTTCCAAAACCCCAAAATTTCAAAAATCGTGGAGACGCAACGTTCCAGTTGATATCCACAACCCAAATTTTAAAACAAACAAAAAAAAAACAAAACAAAGGTTCGAAAAAACCTTAAACTTCAAAAATCGTGGGGAAGCGACATTCCATCGATACCCACAAAACAAAATTTTTGAAGACAAAAGCAGGGAAGCGACGCTTAGTCGATACTTGCACCCAAATCCGCGAGGAGGCGACATTCCATCGATACTCGCAACCGAATGAGCAAGGAAGCGACATTCCATCGATACTTGTAATACCATTCAGCAGGGAGGCGACTTTTAGTCGATACTTGCATTTTTGAAAACCAAAAACCTGGCTTTCACGCCAAAAAACCCGGCTTCCATGCCAAAAATCCGGCTTTCACGCCAAAAAATCAAAAATCCGGCTTTCATGCCAAAAATCAAAATTCGGCTTCCATGCCAACAAAACAAAACTCGGTTTTCAAAAAAAAAAAAATCTGGCTTTCATGCCAAAAACAAAAAATCTGGCTTCCATGCCAAAAAAAAAAAGAAATTTCGGCTTTCATGCCAAAAACAAAATCTGGTTCTTACACCAAAAACAAAACTGGCTCTCATGCCACAAACCAAATCTTGGCTTTCATGCCATCTCAAAAATTTTGGCTCTCATGCCATAAACCCAAATTTGGCTTTCATGCCACCTCAAAATTCGGCTTTCATGCCATCAAAAAAAAAACCTGGCTTTTACGCCAACCAAAACAGAAACCCGGCTTTCATGCCAACAAAACAAACTGGTTTTCAAAACAAACCGGCTATAGATGCCATCCAAATCCGGCTATAGATGCCACCCGAAATTTGGCTTTCATGCCGTGAACAAAATCTGGCTCCCATGCCAAAACATGTCTCAAAAACTGGCTCCCATGCCAAAACAATCATTTGTCAAAAGATTTCTCACAAAATGACAAACTTTTGATCACATCCCATTTAGCAATCACTTTAATCACAATATTTAAGTGAGCGTAGGGAAAACAAAAAAAAAGTACCAAAAAAAATACATGTGGTACCAAAAAAAAAAAGAAGAAGAAAAGAAAAGTGTTCACAAGCACTACAAAAATGTATACCAAAAAAAAATACATGTGGTATATAAAAAGAGAGAAAGAGGGGTCTCAGCCAAAAATGCCCTCCAGCCAAGCTTTCAGTTCCTCAAGCAAACTCTTGGCTTCATCCGTTAGAGTCTCCAAGGCACGCTTCTTCAAGAATCTGCCATGAGTAGCTGGAGAAGGCTCTATCCCTTCTGCTACACCAGGAAGACTATCCCGTGCAGTCTGCCATCGTTCATTCTCTCTAGCCTTCCTATTGAGAATCTGATCGGCCTCTGCAACTTGGCAAATCAAAGCACTCTCCCTGTCACGAGCCTCTGTTATGGCGGACCACGTACTGGCGACTTGGGCCTTTCGGTGTTCGAGATGCTTCCTTGCCTCCTCAACCTCTCCATCAAGGATGCTAAGGTCATGTTGCAGCCTGATGATGTCTAACTCCGCTCGGTTCCTCTCCCGAACCAGCTGCTTCCTGCCATGTGTAGTCTCTTTCAAATCCGATTGAGCCTTCTCAGCAGGGTTCAGGAACATTTCTTGGAAGAACTGGTCATCAGGATAGCTGATGGTCTCAAACCATCCGTCGCCTAATGCAATGATCTTATCAACGATCGCCCAGGCGTCCGTAACATCCAGACCAATATCTTCCTCAGCATCTTTGAGAATCTCCTTCACATGCGGAATCTTGCTACGTGCAACATCCAAGTGTCCAGAAAGGAGGGTCTCAATCCAAGAACTCAAAACCCACATCACCACCTTCTTCGCATACTGAAGAGATGGGCCAGATGAAGACTCACCCTTCTCTGTCGATTGGCTGCCCAAGTCATGTCCCATCGAAAGAGTAACAATAGAACACTTTCCAATCGGGGCCGCTGGAGAAGGAATCTCAACATGAGGTCTTGCCTCTGCCGCGTCAGAATTGGCTGGAGAAGTCCCAATTACTGGGTCAACTTCTGGCATCCCTGGCTCTGGCTCTGAAGGAAGCGATGGACTCTCTTCTGTCACTTCAAAATCTGCCAAACACAAAAAGGTATGAATATGATCTTGTAAAAAAAAATCAATGTCAAGATTATCACTATGAAATACCTTCTTCCATGATGGGCGGAGTACTTTCTATCTCCATTTGCTCATCCGAAGCATCGTCGAAAGCCATATCCATAGATGGCTCGAAGTCGGAACCCTCTGGCAAGTCAGCTGACAAGAAAACAAAAATATGTGTCAGCAAATTCAAAAAAAAAAAAAAAAATCATCATCCTCATACCAGGTGGAGATTCTGGGTCCTCCCCAGAGTCCATCAACTTTTCTTCAGATGCCGCAACTGGATCCATCACCGCCTCATCGGCAGGAACCTCGGGCATCACCAAGTTTTCATCTTCTGCAAAAGAAAGAAAACAACAGATCAAAAAAAAATCCCTCATAAAAGGAAAGAAGCGAAAATAGAGAAGAAGGAAAATCATACCAACATCAGCGGACTCTTCTTCACGACTCCTCTTCTCTGGAGGCTCATCAGCATCTCCTGATACCTCCTCAGCAATGGTAGGAGGGACTTCCAGATCAGGAAAGTCTTCGTGGCGTCTCTCTGTGCGACGCTGTCCTCTCCTCCTCTTTTTTCTACGAGCCGGTCTACTCGAAGTACCTGCCTCACTGTCAAAGTCAGGACTTCCACTTGGCTCCTCACTGGACGACCCGCTCCTACCAGTGGACCCCATGGAAGCCTTCATTCGCTCTGCTTGCATCCAAGTGTCGATCTCGGCTTCCTCCTCCTCGAGCTGTCTCAAGACCTCAGCAGGTATCTCTTGTGCGGCTCCGGATCTAATGACATCCTGTTCCTCGAGAAAGCCTATCCTATGCTTCTCTCCAGAAAGGAAGAACAAAACTTCCCCTCGACGGACGCCATCTGATCTACCAAGACCCTTCCCAGGAGATTGTTTGACATTCAGCTCCTTCTTGGAAAGCCCTCGGTACACAGCAAAGCTCTCCACGAACCACTTCGTGAAGCCAGCAGTCCGGAAAATGGGCAACTCAGGATAGGAAATCATGGCAGTAGTGTCCTCCGCACTATAGAAAGCCCATGCATTTCTCCCGTCCTGCAAACCTCCAAAACGCTTCACCATGCTCGAAGGCGCTCCAACAACGCCTTGAGAGAAGCCTAACTGCAACGCAAAACGCGAAGGGACATACGGCTGGATATCAACAAAAAGATGTCTGCGGTACACCATCGTGCCAACACGTATGTTTAAAAGCCACCTCTTCTCTGCGTTGGTCAAAGAATAGTGTCTTCCCGATCCCGCCCTGGTAGAATCTCGGGAGACACCAAAATCAAAAGCCTTCTTCCGTAAATCTGGAGAAAGCTTTACTGAAGATTGCCCAATCTCGACATCCCTGAATCGTCGGATTCTCAAGCGGGCAGACAAAAGTGAATCGGAAACGGCTTTTCCCCTAGCCAACCGAATCAAAAAAGGGTCATCATCCTGAGCAGCGCCCAAACGGTGGAAGCCGGGACAGTGGTACACATACCACGAATAAAAAATATGGGCTGAAAATACCCTATTCATAGGAAGCCCAAGCCGAACCAGAAAAGCAGCAGCCTGCAGTTCGGTGCACAAATAGGAGTAAAGAGCAGGCACCAAAGCCAACTGCTCTCCGAACGCCATCTGACAAGCCGGAAATATACAATGCGGCCTGATGTGTGTTCCGTCTCCTCCAGCAAAAACAGCCTCACCCAGCCAATAAGTGAGGTACGCAACAACGTCTCTCCGCAGCGCAATGTCGGAGCAAACGGCGTCTGTACTTGTGAGAAAGTTCTTCAAATTCTCTCGCATGGCAGAAATCTTCTTCCCCGGATTCTTAGTCTTGGCTTCCTGGGTCATACTCTCAGAAGATTCTTCGTCGCCAAAAAAGTTTGGAGACAAAGAGCTGAAACTCCTCCAACTGCTACACCGGACTTTCAAGCCCTCCTTCTCCCTCAAAAAATCGTAGAAGGCGACGAGCTGAAAGTACAAAAGCCTGAACTCCTCAGACTGCTCCTCAAGGACGCTGTCAATCGGCATAAATTCCTCATAGAGTTTGCCGAGGATGGGTAACCCGGTAATGGCACTCAGCTCCTTCAAAGAAAAACCAATCTCACCATTCGTAACAATGAAGGTGTTGGTTTGTGGAAGGAAGGACTCCAGCATGGCCATAAAAGCCTCATCGGAGAAAAATACGGTTTGCCTTAAAGCGCGAACCGCATCAAAAATCTCGGCCTCCTTCAGAATGGCACCGCCGATCTGCAGGATGTGATCAGTCCACGACTCCCAGCCCGAGTCAACACTGAAACGGCCACGAAGTCGAAAAGGCTTCACCCAATTGCTGCCATCGCCCCTGAAAATGCCAAGGCCCACCGGTCTCAAATCAACCGATGGATGATCAGATCCTTGGTAGCCGCTGGCCGGCATCAACATGTCCAGACGGACAGGCGACTTCTCTGCATAACCAGAAGGACCGCCAACAAAAACCCCGATCTTGACCACAGTGGTCCTCTTTACCCAGCTTGGAGGATCTTCTCTCTTAGAGCAAGTGGGAGAAAGACTCATGATCGAAATAGTACGATCAAAAGGCGACCGGGTAAAAATGGTTCTCTCCTCACCATCGGCTGTGTAAGAGAACTGAAAGCATCTCCTTTGATATGACGAGTCATCAGGAGCCGCATCACCAAAGAAAAAGGTAGGCTTGGGCACAACGCTCTGATCGTCCATGACCCAAGGACGATTGCTTGCCATAATCTTGTAAAACTCCTCATCCTTGAGACCGATCAGTCGCTGTCTCATCTCATCTCGGTTGAGCGAGTCACACTCTTCCAAGTTTCTCTCCACATACTGGACCTTCTCCCAAGCCTGCTGTACAGCAGCATTGGAAGATCTGGCAGATCGACGAGGTGTATCGGTAACGGGCTTCTTACCCTTGTTCGTTCTGGAGGAACTACCTGCAAAGATTGAAAAAAAAAATCAATCAACAGAATGACAGAATTTTGCTAAAAAAAAATCCTAGCGAAATTTTGGCATGACTCCGGGGCAATTCCGAAGAAAAGGGAATCACCCCGAAAAGAAAGGAAGCCTGAAGATGAGCTCAACATCGCTGCGAGCTCATGATCAATGAAGGATTCTCAAAGAAGACTCGAACTCAAACATTGCTGCGAGATCAAGACAGTCTTCTCAAATTTCCGCAAGAATCGGAAAAGAGCTCAACATTGCTGCGAGCTTCAAATCCCAAAACTTGCAAAAAAAAAAAAAAAAAAGCTCCTCGAAACCCCCGCAAGACTAAAGAAAGAGCTCAACATTGCTGCGAGCTTCAAATCTCAAGACTTGCAAAAGATTTCCAGGTGTGCATCATCATCATGCTCCCAATTCAATTTACCAAAAATCATGCATAAAAGAAAATCATCATGCACTAGATGCTAGGAAAACCTTGACAAAATTTGACCAATTCCAACCCAACTTGGTCAAAATCAAACTTTGTCTAAGTCAAAATTCATGTTGACTTAACATAGAAACTCTAGCCTTCTATCTTGATGCATCAAACAAAAAAAAACAAAAAAAACAAAAAAAATGCATAAACATCTTGAAATACATGAAACCTCATTATCATGATGATACAAAAAGGGGAGAAAGGAAAGTTCTTTTTTTTTAAAAAAAAAAAAGAAAGAAGAAAAAAAAAATTATGGGCTGGCCCACAGGCCGTGGCCCATGGGCCACATGGCCGTACGGCCCAAAGCTGTACGGACATGTCCGTACAGCAGCAAAAAAAAAAAAAAGAGAAAAGAAAAAAAAAAGGAAAAAAGGGCGTGTAAAAAAAAAAAAAGAAAAGAACACGTGCAAAAGAAAAAAAAAGAGAAGAAAAAAATGATGAAACTTTCTTTACATGGAATTTCTTGTAAAAAGAAATAAAAAACTTACTTGAAGCCATGGATGGAGAAGAAAGAAGAACTTGAAGACTCTTGAAGAAGGAGGATTCTTGATCTTAGAGCAACTCTTGAAGACTTTTGCAAAAAGAAAGCAATAGGAGCAAGAGATCCCACCTCAATTGCTTTTATAGAAGAGAGCAAACCAAAAGAGGAAACAAGAGAAAAGCAAGGAGGAAAGGGCTAAAAATTAGCAACCTTCCCAAAAGAAAAGGAAACTTGGGATATTCTCTCCCAAAACAAAGATTCTTTGAGAAATTCTCTCCAAAAAGAAAGGGAATGAGAGATATTCTCTCCCAAAGAAAGATATTTTGAGAGAATCTCTCCCAAAATCAAGGAAACTTGAGAAAATCTCTCAAAGTAAGGATATTTTTAGATATTCTCCACCCAAAGGAGATATCTTTAGATATTCTTTACAAAGTGACACCATATGAGATCTAAGCCATCCTTCAAAGCTTAAGGTCCCATGGGTTAGCCCATATGAGCCAGGTTTGACCACCTAGGCACTAAAAGTGGCTTTTAGTCAAAATTTCTCTTACCAAGAGCGTACAAAAATGGTCCCATGCCTCTTTTGAGTTGATTGGACCATACCATACAAAAATCCAAGCTTCATGAGTTTCCAAAAATCCAAACCATCCCACCTCATGAACCAAATTAAGCCAAAATCTTGAAATTGACATTCCACAAAAGCCCAAACCACTCCAATGGACCCAAAATTGTCCCAAAGAGTGAACCAAAAAACCAAACCATGGTCCCCTAACTCGCCACATACAGCCTGTTAGGTCACAAGACGAAAACCAAAAATCAAAACCCGACCCCCTAAATTGCCACATACAGCTTGTTGGGTCACAAGGTCAAAATCAAAACCAAAAACCTGACCCCCTAACCTGCCACATACAGCTTGTTAGGTCACAAGGTCAAAATCAAAACCAAAAAACCAAAACCAAATCCAAATCCAAATGTCATTCTCAAAATCTTGCCTTAAGGTGGTACGTGATCCCTCTCACTACCATAAAATCCCCTGGAAGCTCAAAAGGCTACTCCATAAAATAAAAAAAATGCTCAAAGACTCTTGGTCAAGTCAGAAGCTCTTCTTCAAGATTCTCTTCGAGGCACATCGACTAGAAAAGCTATATCGTCGCTGTACCTCGAGGGGGCATTTGTTGACACCAAAAAAGTCACTTTGCCTCTTCACACCAAAAGCTACACGGAGCTGCATCCTACCAAAATAGGCAGGCGCCACTTCAAGCATCAGATCTTGTCAGAATCAAACAAAAACTGCAAAGTCACTCAAAAGAACCAAAAGAGAGGTACACATGAAGTTTCGGGTCATTTCGATATCATTTGGCCTAGCTTCACTTCTCCAACAGCTAAGCAGCAGCTCCCGGCAGCTGAGCACCCCGGGACCATGGCACCCAATTCGGAGCTTGTGGATCATCTCAAAATAACTCCAATAGGCTCCCCATCAAATTTCAGGTCAATCGGACATCGTTTGACCGAAAGTCAAAGCTCGGCATTTCCCTCACGGTGAAATAAAGGCGAGCATTTGCATGACCCCAAACGGCTTCAAAACTCAAAAGAAAGCCCATGGTTGGTCTTATTTAATGCTCAAGAAGCTTCACCTCAAATTTCAGGTCATTCCGACATCGTTTGACCCTGTTTCAGCTTCTGGCGGAAAATCAGCAGTTCTGCGCTCGGCTTTTCCTGGAAAATCGGAAACTTTGTAAACCAATTTGCAAGGATTCTCATCATGTTTTTCAGAGGGAAATCAAGCCAAAAATGTGGAGAAATGTCATAGAAAACAAACAAAAAAAACGGAAGCGAAAAACGACGAAAAACGGCCAGAAACGGGCCCCGGGAAGCAATTTTCCCCCCAGGGTCGCAGAGCCCCGCGACCCTGGGCCATGGTCGCCGGCGACCATGGCCCATGGTCGCCGGAGACCATGGGGCCGGCGACCCTGGGAGGTCCGGGGCGCCGATTTCGCCCCGGGACCCCCCGTTTCGTCCGTTTTCGCGAGACGAGTTGTTCTGTCCCTGTGATTTTTCCAGATTCAGACTTTTGAGGCTCCAAATTCGCCGATATTCGCCAAGATCACAGGAATCCTTCCAAGAACTTCAAAAACTTCGTTGATCGCCAGCTGAACAACCAAAAAGTGCACTTTCTGCCCGCCCGATCGCGAAATCGACTGGACAGATGCTGCCGGCCCGCTGGTATCAACCAATGTCTGAAACTACATGATCATCTGATGTTGATTTACATAAGGATCCATCGATGATCATCGCAAAGGAAATTCCAAGAGACGCAACATGGCCCGCGACTCTTCAGCTACCGAGGCGGCCACTTAATGCTATCAATTGGCCCGTTTATGGCAAGTTAATGCGGTCATTAACCCATTATCTTGAACGGCCCAATCAGAAGCCTCCGTTCAGGAGTTACAAGTCCAAGCAATCATGGCATTCAAGCCATGAAACTCCTAACATAATGGAGATTAAAGGCGATTAAATGCCCATGACTCTCCTCCGGCCAATGAAATCCAAGGGTCAGGAGTTACAAAACAAAAAGCAATTAAACTCGTAACTCCTCCCTTAATGAGCTTTATTACCATAAAGGCTCATAAATCACTCCTAAAGGCTACCTAAAGGCCTATAAATAGGAGTCCCCTCCAAGCATTTCAAGGAGGGGGACACACACAGAAGGATCCGGGAAAATCGCCACAGATCCGGAAAAATCGCCAGAAAATCATTCAAAAATCCTTGGAGAAATCTCTACAACCCTGCTCCTTCAAGAAAACTCTGCTGCAACAAGTTCAACAAGGTGATTGAAGCCCCTAGGGGGGCCACCCCCCCAAAGACCACCTCTCCTTCTATCCAACATGGCTAGATGCGGCTTTTCAGCCCGTCTACTCAGTTTTTTACCGGATATAGGACCTATCTTGGTCCTTATCCTCTAAAAATCTGAGGTTGGAGCCAAGCCAAGAAATCAAGCACTATGTTCTCATCTGAAGGACGATGGCGGAGCCCATACATGACTCGCGACCATCGATCTGAACGAGCCCTCCCACAATCGCATGAGAAGTTAGATTCCTTTTTCTTACTTTTCTGTTGTAAATTGTATTTTTTCTAAAGAGACAAAAAAATCACATCTCTTGTCTTTCATTATTGATAAGATTTGTAAATCGCCTTTCATGGCAAAATCGCCTCCAACGGCACCAAACCGCCTTCTACGGCACAAAAACGCCTTTCACGGCATTCAAACAAAACTGTCTCTTTTATTAAAATATGTATGCAATGGAAAACTAGAAAAAAGTTTCATTTCCCTTTTTACTTGTGAAGGTGGATCTCCGGATCACCATTTCTAAATTCCAAGTATTAAAGAGAAATTGGCATACCCGTACAAAAAAACTGATGCCCGCTTTTCCTTTTTCCCTCCACCATACCCCGTCAGCCCCGGGGCGGAGGCAGCTTTGGAAAAAGACAAAAGCCGGGACCATCAAACACTTTTTGAGACTTTTGAGGGCCAAGGAAGATGGGACATTTATGTTAAGCTAGAGGAAAGCTAGGAGGGAAAATCATCATGACAAACCTTTGATTCTTCATTGGGTTTGCTCCTCTTATCTTAATTTATTCATGCTTACTTTCAAATCTTTGATTTCTTCAAATGGCATGATTAAAGTTTTCAAAGTGTTCAAATGTTGAGTGTTTAAACA
Organism: Cinnamomum chago; assembly: GCA_038049695.1. Lineage (NCBI taxonomy): Eukaryota > Viridiplantae > Streptophyta > Magnoliopsida > Laurales > Lauraceae > Cinnamomum > Cinnamomum chago. The sequence goes on from CP142451.1 coordinate 67,879,640, forward strand.
TGCTTTGATTTTAAAATATGTTTATCATTTTAACTTCATCATTTGATTGGTAATCTCACATGCTTATACATTTAATGTTTCTTTCAAACTTGCTTGTTTCATCTTTAACTTTCTAATTATTTCAAACAAAGACATGTGTAGTTACTCTATCTCTCATTTACATCATTTATGAACATTGAGTTTCAAAAGTGATAGAAATAGTGTTAAGGCATATGTATCATTTATTGATCTTTGCATTTATCACGCATATGCCTTAGTTTGATTACAACTTTCATATCAACCTATGTTAAGAGGCATTTAGTTGTATTCACTTGCATCTCATTGTATGCTAGTTTAGGCATAGTTTTTGTGATTAAAAAACTTGTTGTAAAGGTTTATGCTTAGCCTATTGAAAAGCATATGAGGTTGTATAGGTTAATGCTTAGCCTTGACTAAAAAGCATTTGTGGTTGTAAGGTTGGAGGTTAGCCTAAACCTTAATATTGATAGTGGAACACCGGTAGAAATTTGGAACTTATCTTCAAGAAATTAAATCTGCTTTTTTTTTTTTTGCATATGAGAGCGGACCCTACCATGGAATCCACACCCAAGGAAGGTGGGTGATGGGCCCCGGCCTTTCGTCCTCTCCTTCTGCCCCCGAGGCTGCCGGGGTCCGGCGGAGGAGAAAAGCAAGTCATCAACATTTTTTTTGTACAGGTATGCCAGATTTTCTATTCTACTTGGACTTTGAAGTGGTGACCCGGAGATTCACCTTCACAAGTAGAAAGGAAATCAACTCTTTTTTCTAACTTTCCATTGCACATATATTTTAAGAAAGAGTCACAAATTTTTTTTAATGCCGTGAGAGGCGGTTTCATTTTGTTTGTCGTGAAAGGAGATTTTCATTTGTTTGTCGTGAAAGGCGATTTTTGTTTGCTTGCCGTGAAAGGCGATTTTGTTTGCTTACCGTGAAAGGCGATTTGTGTCGTGGAAGGCAATTTGTGTCGTGAAAGGCGATTTACAAATCTCATCAATAATGAAAGACAAGAAATGTGATTTTTTGTCTCTTTACAAAGAATACAAAATACAATAGAAAAGTGAGAAAAGGAATCTGACTTCTCAAGAGGTTGTGGGGACTTGTTCAGATCGACGGTCGCAAGTCATTAATGGACTTCGCCATCGTCCTTTAGATGAGAACACATGATGCTTTGTTTCTTTGGCTTGGCTTGGACCTTAGTTTTTCAGAGGATAAAAACCAAGGGGAGGTCCTATATCCAATAAAAAAATGAGTAAACGGAATAAAGAGCCACGTTTAAGCCATGTTGGACAAAAGGAGAGGGGACCTTGGGGGGGTGGCCCCCCAAGGGACTTCGATCACCTTGTTCGAGATTTTTCTTCGATTTTTCTAGACCCTTTCTTCTTGAAATGACCCCCCTTTTATAGGCTTTTCGTGGCCATAAGGTGGGTTTATGAGCATTGATGGCATTGATGCTCCATGATTAAAGGAGTTACAAGTTTTAGTTCTTTGATTTTGTAACTCCTTTTTCCTTGAATATGATTGGCCGATTGAGAATGATGAGCATTTAATCGCCCTTAATCTCCATGATGAGGGGAGGTTCATGGTTTTAAAACCATGATTGCTTGGATTTGTAACTCCCATTTGCTTGATTTTGATTGGGCCGTCCAAAATAATGGGTTAATGACTGCATTAAGTTGTCACAAAACAGGTCAATTAACTGCATTAAGTGGTCACCAGGTCATTTGAAGAGTTGCCGGCCGTGCCTCGTCTTTTGGAATTCTTCTTGTGACGATCGCCGATGGATCCACATGTTGTTTGATGTCGGATGATGGCGATACAACTTCAGACATTGATTGGTGTCAGTGGACCGGTGACATCTGTCTTGTCGATTTCTCGATCGGTCGAACAGAAAGTGTACTTTTTTTTACAGCCGATTGGCGATCTTGGAGCGATCAATGATGATTTCATGCTCTTGACGACCGATCTGAAATGAAGATCAGTCGATTTCAAGCATTAAGAATCGGATTTTTAGAAAACCACAGGGACTGAAATTCCCGAAACTGGAAAAGAGTCGGAAAATGGGCCACCCAGCGGAAATCTGGGGACCTGGATTTCCAGGGTAACCGGCGACCATGAGCTGGGGTTGCCGCTGGCGACCATGGGTTTTTCCCCTTCTTTGGTCGTCGTTTCTCGGCCGTTTTTCCATCTTTTTTTGTTTCTTTTTTCTCCTGTATTTTTCTTGACATTTCTCCTCATTTATTGGCTTGATTCTCCTGAAGAAAACCTAACGAGAAGCCATGCAAATCGGAGCACAAAGTTTCTTATTTTCCAGAAAAGTCAAAGACTTTGTAGCCGATTTTCCATTAAGAGTCAAAACTAGGTCAAACGATATCGGAATGACCCGAAATTTGAGATGAAGCCACCTGAGCAATGGATAGGAGCAGCCATGGGCTTTTATTTGAGTTTTGATGCCATGTCGGGTCCCGTTGCTGCTAGCTAGACTTGATTTTGCCGCGAGGAAGATGTCGCGCTTTGATGTATGGTCAACCGATGTCCGATCAACTTGAATTTTCACAGAGAGCTATTAGAGTCATTTTGAGACGATCCATTAGCTCCGATTTGGATGTCATGGTCCCGGGGTGCCCCGCCACCGGTAGCCTTGATTTTTTTTTAGAGCGTCCAAGTTGGGTCAAACGTTGTCGGAATGACTTAAAATTTGACGTACAGCCCTTTGGAAACATGTTGAAGCCACCTATGTGCTCTGTCTGATGGGTGATGGCCTCGATAGTTCTCGCCGCCGAGAGGCTTGATTTTACTGCTTTAGGGTTGATGAAGGGTCAAACGTTGTCAGTTTGACTTGAAGACACGGAGCCTTTTGAAGGTATTTTGAGACCATCCGTGAGCTCTGATCGAAGTTTTGATGTCTTCGACATGGTCGCCGTCGGGAACACCTGTTCAGCTGCCGAAGGAGTGAAGTTAGGCCAAATGATGCTGGAATGGCCCGAAACTTCACATGGAGCCTCCTAGTGGTATTTTGAGGCCAGCAGTGTGCTCCGTTTTATGTGTCAGGGTCTCTGGTTTCACCGCCGCCGAAAGCGCCTGCTCAGCTATTGCAGGAGTGAAGTTAGGCCAAATGATGTTAAAATGGCTCAAAACTTCAGGTGTACCCCTCTTTTGGCTGTCTTGAAGAATCTTACAGTTTTTATCTAGTTCTGACAAGATTTTATGCTTGAAGTGGCATTGCCTGTTTGTAGTAGGATGCAGCTTCTTGATGTTGAAGAGGCAAGGTGACTTTTTTGGTGTCAACAAATGCCCCTTCGAGGTACAGCGACGAGCAGCTTTTGGAGTCAATGTGCCTCGAAGAGAAACTTAAAGTAGAGCTTTTGACTTGACCAAGAGTCTTTGAGCATCATTTTTCTTTTTTTTTCTTTTTTTTAATAGCCTTTTGAGCTTCCAAGGGGATTTTATGGTAGTGAGAGGGATCACGTACCGTCTCAAGGAAGGCAAAGTTTTGAAAATGACATTTTAGGTTTTGGATTTTGGCTTTTCCTTTTGACCTTGTGAACTTAAGGGCTTTATGTGGCACATTAGGCGGTCAAGAGGATTTTTTTGGCTTTTTTGACCTTGTGACCTAACAAGCTGTATGTGGTAGGTTAGAGGGTCGGGGTTCTATTTTTTATTTTGATCTTGTGACCCAACAAGCTGTATGTGGCAAATTAGGGAGTTAGGATTTGGTTTTTTTTTGTTTCGGCCTTGTGACCTAACAAGCTGTATGTGGCAAGTTAGGGGACCAAAGTTTGGGCTTTTTTTGTGGAAAGTCAATTTCAAGATTTTGGCTTAATTTGGTTCATGAGGTTGGATGGTTTGGATTTTTGGAAACTCATGAGGCTTTCTTTTCTCTCTTTTTTTTTTTTAATGGTTCAATCAACTCAAAAGAGGCATGGAACCATTTTGTATGCTCTTGGTAAAGGAGATTTTTTTATAGGAAGCCCCTTTTTGTGCCTAGGTGGTCAAACCTAGCTCATTTGAGCTAACCCATGGGATCTTAAGCTTTAAAGATGGCTTAGATCTCATATGGTGTCATTTTGTAAAGAATATCTAAAAATATCCCTTGTGGGCAGAGAATATCTAAAAATATCCTTACTTGGAGAGAATCTCTCATGTTTCCTTGATTTTGGGAGAGATTTTCTCAAAGTATCTTTCTTCGGGAGAGAATATTTCTCATTCCCTTTCTTTTTAGAGAGAATTTCTCAAATAATCTTCTCTTTAGGAGAGAATATCTCAAATCTCCTTTCTTTTGGGAAAGTTGCTAGTTTTTAGCACTTACCTCCTTGGTTTTCTCCTTATTTCCTCTTTTGGTTTGCTCTCCTCTATAAAAGCAAGCGAGGTTAGATCTCTTGCCCCTATTGCTTTCTTTTTGCAAAAGTCTTCAAGAGTGCTCCAAGGTCAAGAACTTCTCTTCTTCTTCAAGAATCTTAAAGTTCTTTCTTCTTCTCCATCTATGATTTCAAGTAAGTTTTCTTCCTTCACAAGAAACCCCATGAAGAAATAGAAAAAGTTTCTTTCTTTTCTTTTTCTCTTTCTTCCTTTTTCTTTCTTTTTTTTATTTCTTTCTTTTTTTTCTCCACGCGTTTTCTTCTCTCTCTTTTTTTTACACTTGTTGTTTCTTTTCTTTCTTTTTTTTTTTGCTCTTGGTTTTTATTCTTCTCTTTTTTTTTGCACGTTTTTTTTTTTTTTACTGTACGGGCCATACTGCCACGTGGCAATGGGCCACGGCATGTGGTCCAACCCAGAAAAAAAACCTTTTTTGAAGAGATTTCTTTCTTTTCTCTCTTCTTCTTTTTTTGGTTCACCATGATAATGAGGTTATGCAGTTTCAAGATGCTCATGCATTTTTTTGGATGCATCAAGATAGAAGGCTAGAGTCTCTAGGTTAAGTCAACATGATTTTTTACTTGGACAAAGTTTGATTTTGACAAAGTTGGGTTGAAATTGGTCAAACTTTGATTAAAATTTTCCTAACATCTAATACATGATGATTTTCTTTGATGCATGGTTTTTAGTAAATTGATTTGGAAGCATGATGATGCATATCTGAAAATCTTTTGTAAGTCTTGGGATTTGGAGCTCGTAGCGATGTTAAGCCCTTCTTCAAGCTTGTAGAGATTTGATAAGGCTGGCTTGATCTTGCAGTAATGTTTGAGTTCAAACCTTCTTTGAGAATGGTTCCATTGACTATGAGCTCGTAGTGATGTTGAGCTCATCTTTAAGCTTCCTATCTTTTTTAGGGCGTTTCCCTTTTCTTCAGAATCGCCCCAAAACCATGTCAAAATTTTGCAAGAATTTTTAGCAAAATTCTGTCATTTTGATGATTGATTTTTTTTTCTTTTCCTTCTTTTGCAGGTAGTTCCTCCAGAACGAACAAGGGCAAAGAGCCAGTTACTAATGCACCTCGCCGGTCTACCAGGTCTCCTGCCGTACAGCAGGCCTGGGAAAGGTCCAATTTGTGGAAAGAAACTTGGAAGAGTGCAACTCCCTCAACCGTGATGAGATGAGACAACGATTGATCGCCTTCAAGGATGAGGAGTTTTATAAGATTATGGTAAGCAGTCTTCATTGGGTCATGGACGATCAGAGCATCGTGCCCAAGCATACCTTTTTCTTTGGTGACGCAGTCCCTGATGACTTGACATACCAAAGGAGATGTTTTCAGTTCTCTTACACTGCAGATGGTGAGGAGAAAACTATTTCTACCCGGTCGACTTTCGATCGCACTATCTCGATCATGAGCCTTTCTCCCACATGCCCCAAGACGGAAGATCCTCCGAGCTGGGTGAAGAGGACTAACGTGATTAAGACCGGGTTTTTTGTTGGCGGCCCTTCCGGTTATACAAAGAAGTCACCTGTCTGCAAGGACATGTTGATGCCAGCCAGCGGCTACCAAGGTTCTGATCATCCATCGGTTGATTTGAGACTGATGGGCCTTGGCATTTTCCAGGATGACGACAGCAATTTGGTGAAGCCTTTTAGACTTCGTGGCCGTTTCAACGCTAACTCAAGCTGGGAGTCATGGACTGATCACATCATGCAAGTCGGCGAGGCCATTCTGAAGGAGGCCAAGATCTTTGACGCAGTTCACGCTTTTCGAAAAACCGTGGTTTTCTCCAATGAAGCCTTCATGGCCATGTTAGAGTCATTCCTTCCACAAACCAACACCTTCATTGTCACAAATAGTGAGATTGGTTTTTCTTTGAAGGAATTGAGCGCCATCACTAGGCTACCTATTTTCGGCAAACTTTATGAGGAGTTCATGCCTATTGACAGCGTCCTTGAGGAGCAATCTGAGGAGTTCAGGCTTTCATATTTTCAGCTGGTCGCCTTCTACGATTTTTTGAAGGAGAAGGAGGGCTTGAAAGTCAGGTCCAGCAATTGGAGGAGTTTTGGCTCTTTGTTCCCCAACTTTTTTGACAGCGGAGAGTCTTCTGATAGCATGACCCGGGAAGCCAGAGCTAAGACTCCAGGTTCGAAGAAGACTTCTGTCACGCGAGGAGACTTGAAGGACTTCTTCATGAGCACAGATGCCATTTGTTCTGACATTGCGCTGCGGATGGATCTCGTTATTTACCTCACTTACTAGCTGAGTGAGGTTGTTTTTGTTGGAGGAGATGGAACGCACATCAGGCCGCATTGTATATTTCCGGCTTGTCAGATGGCATTTGGAGAGCGGCTTGCTTTGGTGCCTGCTCTTTACTCCTATTTGTGCACCGAACTACAGGCTACTACTTTCCTGGTTCGGCTTGGGCTCCCTATGAACAGGGTATATTCAGCCCATATTTTCTATTCGTGGTACGTGTACGACTGTCCCGGCTTCCATTAATTAGGAGTTGCACAAGATGATAACCCTTTTATGATTCGATTGGCTAGAGGGACAGCCGTTTCCGAATCACTTTTGTTTGCCCGTTTTAGGATCCGACGGTTCAGGGACGTCGAGATTGGGCAATCTTTAGTGATGATTTCTCCAAGTTTGCGGAAAAAGGCTTTTGATTTTGGTGTCTCCCGTGATTTCACCAAGGCAAGGTCGGGAAGACACTAGTCTTTGACAAACGCAGAAAAGAGGTGGTTTTTCAACATACATGTTGGTACGATGGCATACCATAGACATTTTTTTGTTGATATCCAGTTGTATGTCCCCTCGTCTTTTGCGCTGCAATTGGGCTTCTCTCAAGGCGTTGTTGGAGCGCCTTCAAGCATGGTGAAGCGTTTCGGAGGTTTTTAGGATGGAAGGAATGCATGGACTTTTTACAATGCGTAGGACACTACCGCCATGATTTCCTATCCTGAGTTGCCCACTTTCCGGACTACTGGCTTTACGAAATGGTTCGTAGAGAGCTTTTTGGTGTACCGGGGGCTTTCCAAGAAAGAGCTCGATGTGAAGCAATCTTCTGGGAAGGGTCTTGGCAAATCAGATAGAGTCCGACGAGAGGAAGTTATGGCCTTCCTTTATGGAGAGAAGCACAAGATAGGCTTTCTCGGTGAACAGGACGTCATCAGATCAGGAGCTGTATAAGAGATGCCTGGTGAGGTCTTGAAACAACTAGAGGAGGAGGAGGCCGAGATCGACGCTTGAATGCAAGCGGAACGAATGAAGGCTTCCTTGGAGTCCACTGGGAAGTTTACCATCCGATGAGGAGTCAAGCGAAGGTCCTGACTTTGATGATGGGGCGGGTGCTTCAAACAAACCGACCCATAGAAGCAAGAGGAAGAGAGGGCAACGCCGTAATAAAAGATGACACGATGACTCTCTTGTTCCAGAAGTCCCTCCCACCATTGCTGAAGAGTTGTCAGGGGACGCTGATGAGCCTCCAGAAAAGAGGAGCCAAGAGGAAGAGACCATTAATGAAGGTATGATTCCTCCTCTTTCTCTTTCCGTTTCTTTCATTGAGATTTCTTGTTTTGATTTGCCTTCTCTCCCTTTTTCAGTGGAAGATGATGATTTGGTGATGCCTGAGGTTCCAGCCGATGAGGCAGTGACGGATCCGATTGCGGCATCTGAAGAACCGAGGGACTCTGGAGTGATTCCAGAATCTTCACCTGGTATGATTTCTTTGTATTTTCTTTCTTTTTTTTGTATGTGATGTCATTTGCTAACATGTTGCTTGTTTTCTTGTCAGCTGACTTGCCACAGGATTCCGACGATTTCGAGTCATCCTGGATGCGACCTTTGACGATGCTTCGGATGAATTTATGGAGGCAGAAAGTATTCCGCCGATCGTCGAAGAAGGTATTTATAGCAATAACCCTGATGATAATGATTTTTCAACATGATCATGTTCATACCTTTTTTGTTTTGTTTTGCTGGCAGGTTGTGAGATAACAAGAGAAGTTCCCCCATCTTTCTCAGGGCTAGAGCAGGGGATGCCTGCAGTTGAACCAAAAGTAGGGACTTCTTCTTACAGTTTCAATACGGCATAGATGAAATCTTCTGAGGAGATTCCTTCGCCAGTGTCTTCGATTAGAAAGAGTTTGATGATCACTCCTCCAACAGGGCATGACACGGGCAGTTAACCAATGGAGAGGGGCGAGCCTTCATCCGGGTCATCTTTTCAGTATGCGAAGAAAGTGTTGAAGAGCGTTTTGAGCTCATGGGTCGAAACTTTCTTCCGGCCATTTGGAAGTTGACTTTGGCATGATCAAGCATGTACAGGACATCCTTGCTGATAGCGAAGAGGTCGGTCTGGACATTGCAAGTGCGAAGGCTTTTGTTTATGAAGTCATTACTCTAGGCAACAAATGGAATGAGACCAAGAGCTTCCCAAGCGGTGACTTTTCAATGAGATGTTTTTGAAGCCTTCTGGCAAGGTCAAGTCTGAACTGAATGAGATCTCGCGGACTCGGGAGCAATTCGTTCGGGAGAGGAATGTCACCGAGTTGGCCATCATTGAGCTAACAGATGACCTGTGTCATCTTGATAGGGAGGTCGTTGAAGCCAGGCAACGTCTTGAGTTATTTGAGGAACAAGCTGCTACCAAATGGACCTCCATTATGGAAGCTCGTGCTAGAGAGGGGACTCTGATTTGCCAAGAAGAGGAGGCTGACGGCAATGGCAGATTCTATGGGAAGAACTTCGCCGTGCTCCAGATGGGTCGCGGCTTTCTACCGCATTTTATGGAAAGATTTTGAAGAAGTGTGACTAGAAAGCTTTAGAGGCTAAGGCCAAGAGTCTGCTTGAAGAGTTAAATCTTTGGTTGAATACCAAGTTAGACTAAGCTCCTGATTTTTTGTAACAAACACTTTTTCTTCTCTTTTCTTCTTTTTTTTGGTACATCCAAGTAAAAACAATTTTTGTACTTTATATACCTTTTACTCAAATTCTTTTTCATGAAATTAAGCAAAAGTAGAATGAGAATGTTTGTTTGAAAATTTGACCAAAAGTTTGTTATTTTGTGAAAATCTTTTGTCAAAGGGTTGTTTTGGGCATGAAAGCCAGATTTTGTGGCGAAAGCCTGGTTTTTTTATAGCTTGAAAGCTGGATTTTGAGATGACATGGGAGCCAAATTTTGTGGCGTAAGAGCCAAAATTTGTTTGTAGCATGGAAGCCAAAGTTTTTGAGATGGCATGAAAGCCAGATTTTTGGGAGGCATGAGAGCAGGTTTTTTTTTTTTTTTTGGAAGGCATCAAAGTCGAACTTTTATGGCGTAAAAGCCGAAATTTGCTTGTGGCATGGAAGCCAAAGTTTTTGAGATGGTATGAAAGCCGAAGTTTTGAGATGGCATGGGGGCCAAATTTTGTGGCGGAAGAGCCAAAAAAAAATTTGGCATGGAAGCCAGCTTTTTTTGAAAACCAAGTTTTGTTTTGTTGGCACGAAAGCCAAATTTTAGATTTTTTGGCATAAAAGTCGGGCTTTTGGGTTTTTTTGGCATAAAAGCTGAAATTTTGTTTTTTGCATAAAAATCGATTTATGTTTTTGGCGTAGAAGCAGATTTTTGTTTGCAGCGTAGAAGCCAGGTTTTGGTTTTTGGCGTAGAAGCCGATTTTGGTTTTTGGCATAGAAGCCCGGTTTCGGTTTTAAAAAATGCAAGTATCGACTAAAAGTCGTCTCCCTGCTGAATGGTATTGCTAGTATCGATGGAATGTCGCCTCCTTACTCATTCGGTTTGCGAGTATCAATGGAATGTCGCCTCCTTGTGAATTGCGGTGCAAGTATAGACTGAACGTCGCTTCTTTGCTTTTTCAAAAATTTTAGTTTTTGGGTATTGACTGAAAGACGCTTCCCCACGATTTTTGAAATTTGAGGTTTTTTTGGAAACTTGGGTTGTGGATATCAATTGGAATGTTGCGTCTCCACGATTTTTGAAATTTGAAAATTTGTCTTGTGGATATCAATTGGAATGTTGCGTCTCCACAATTTTTTAAATTTGGCAAGTATGTACAAGGTGTCGCTTCCTTGCGATTTTGAAATTTTTGAAGTGTCGAATGGGGTTCGCAGCCTTTCGATCTTTGGGCTTTGCGAGTATCAACTGAGCGTCGCTTCCCCGCAGTTTCTAAAAACCCATTTTTGTTTAAAGACACGAGGGTCGTAAATTTTGACTCAAAACTATTTTTGGTTGTAAAAGTCAGGGCGGTCTAGGGTGGAAATTCCTGAGTCCTGATTTTTGTTTCAAACCATGAATTTTGGGTTCAAGGATCGAAGTTTTGGTCTAGTCCAGGAAGAGGCTCCTAAACTTGGATTTTTGGATTTTTTTTTTTTTTTAACAATGAAACTATGAAAGTAAGCATTGTTTTGAGAGTTTTTTCTAGAAATTTCAACATAAGGATGAAAATTCCAAAAGGAGTGGGTTTGACAAGCAAGTACCTAGAAATAGGCTTTGACCGTGCAGGCATTGCTCTGACCCGGTGGCGTAAGTCCTCAAGGGTAGTACCGCTTCAAGAACTTGCCGTTAATGGGCAACATACATCTGTCGCCTTCCATGTTTAGAAGAGCGTATGCGCCGTTGGAGAAGACTTTGTCAATGACGAAAGGTCCCCCCCATTTTGGTTCGAACTTGCCTTTGGATTTGTGGGCAAAAACCATTGGCCATTTTACTGCAAGAACCAAGTCACCCTTTTTATAGGCACGTTACCTGACCTTCTTGTCAAAAGATCCTGCCATGCGTGCTTGGTACAGCTCAATGTTTTGTAGAGCTTCAAGCCGTCTTTCATCGAGATTATCCAGCTCTTGGAGTCTCAATTTGACATTGCTTTCTTGTGTCATGTCATTTTGCAAGGACACCCTTAAGGAAGGAATTGTACTTCCAAAGGGACAACATCTTCGCATCCATAGACCAAAGAGAATGGTGTGTTATGGGTTGGTCCTCAAACGGTGGTTCGATAAGCCCACAAAGCTTTAGGTAGCTTGTCGCCCCAGTTTCTTTTGTGACTAGAGACCATTTTCTTGAGAATTTTGCAGAGTGTCTTGTTGAAGGCTTCTGCTAATCCGTTCACTGCCGGATTATATGGAGTCGAAGGACAACTTAGGATTTTGTACTTGTCGCAGAACCTGTAGAATCTTTGATCCCGGAATTGTGGTCCGTTATCATGAATGAATCTTTTAGGTATGCCAAAGCGACAGATAATGTTGGTGCGCAAGAATTAAAGGACTGATGAGGTCTTCATTTCGCTGAGCGCAAATGCTTCTGACCACTTGGAAAAATAATCCGTAGCGACGAAGATGAAGCGATGACCTTTGCTTGATGGGGGAGAGATAGGACCTCTGATGTCCATACCCTAGGCTTCAAAAGGTTATGAGATCGTTGTGGGATGTAGCCATTCTAGAGGCATGTGGACATAATCTCCATGAACTTGGCACTGTCGACAGCGTTTAGCAAACTGCATTGCGTCAACTACCATGGTAGGCCAATAATAACCTAACCTTTTTATCTGATCGTAGAGCTTAGGACCAGCCTGATGAGCTCCCCAAAGACTAGCATGTACTTCTTTGAGAGTTTCCTCGGCCTCCTATTGTGACAAGCAGCGTAGAAGTACTCCGTTGAAGGATTTTCTGTAAAGCATTTTTGAAGGAATATCCAAATGAAAGTTTGGGACTTGTCTTTGAAGGCTTACCCGTTCTTTTGGATCTTCAGGTAGGATACCGAACATAATGTAATCAATGAACAGATCCCACCAGTCGCCGATTGGAGGTTTGAGGATGGACATCCGACTTCCAACCACTTGATTGCATTCAACAACTACTTGGTGTGTGTTAAGAGGAGGGAGGATCCTTCTTTGACACAGTATGATTTACAAGTTTTTCCCTTTTTGGATTGTCATAGATGCGGCGAGTCCGGCCAGGGCATCTGCACGGATGTTTTCTACTCTGAGGATGTGGGTGATGTGACAGATGTCAAATTTTTGCCGAAGTGATTGGGCCTTGTTGTAGTAAGGCAACAGATTAGGCTTCCTGACTTCAAATTTCTAATTCATCTGGTTGACGATTAGTTAAGAGTCCCCAAAAGCTTCCAGCATGGTGATGCCAGATTCGAGGGCGAGTTCTAATCCCACAATCAGGGCTTGATACTCAGCTGCATTGTTTGAACATGGTTCCAGTAGAGAGAAAGCACGTGGAATCATGTATTTTCGGGACTAACAAAGAGGATGTCAATTCCCGATATTTGTTTTCCTTTTTCATTTGTTCTGGTTGCGCCGTCAAAGTACATGTCCCAGAAAGCATTTGGTAAGGAAGTTTCCACATTGTAGACAGATTCGTCTGGGAGATCATCCCTCAATGGAGAATCCTTAGGCAATGGATACTGCGAGAAAGTCTGCTAGAGCTTAGCCTTTGATTGCCTTTTATGGTACATACCTAATATCGAATTGCGACAAAAGGATGGACCATTATGCCAATCGGGCATTGAGAGAACCTTCTTTTGTGACAAGGACCTTTAAGAGATTGATCCTCGAAATCAAGTATATTGTGTTGGACAGCAGATAATGATGCAGCTTTTGTATGGCAAACATCACTGCAAGGCATTCTTTTTCGACTGGAGAGTAGCGATGCTCTGCACCTATCAACATGCGGCTGAGGTAATGTGGAGCAGCTTCTTTTCCCTCGTCGTTTTCTTGTACCAGTAGAGCACCCAAAGAGTAATCGAGAGCCCTTGTGTCCAAAATGAATTGTTTTCCAGTTGTGGGGGCAACCAACACTGGAGGTTTAGTCAGGTATGTCTTGATGTCTTGAAATGCGGCTTCACATTCAGCATCCCAAACAAAGTCCACACCTTTCTTCATTAGGCGAGAGAATGAACAGTACTTCCCTGACAGATTGAAGATGAACCGTCGAATGTATGACAACCTTCCTTGAAGCCCTTTAAGTTCTCTTAGGGTTCTTGGAGATGGCATTTCTAGGATGGCCTTGACTTTGGTGGGGTTAAGTTCTATTCCGCCTTTCCGAACTATGAATCCGAGAAACTTACCCCATGGGACACCGAAGAAGCACTTTAGTGGATTCATCCGCAGTTTGTGTTTGCGAAGTCGGAGGAAGACTTCTCGAAGATCTTTCAAATGGTCTTCTTTTCTTCGGCTTTTGACGACGAGGTCATCAACGTAACATTTGACCGTCTTGTACTGCATATCTTGGAATATTTTCATCATAGCCCTCTGATACGTTGCACCCGTATTTTTCAGACTGAATGGCATGACTGTGTAGCAATACATGCCAAATGGAGTCCAAAATGATATGTGTCTTTCATCTTCAGGATGCATCTTTATCTTATTGTAGCCAGAGAAGCCATCCATGAATGTCATTCGCTCGAATCCGCAGGTGTTGTCAATCATCACCTCTGGTATGGGGAACGGGAATTCATCTTTGGGACATGCATTATTCAGGTCTCTATAGTCAATACAGACCCTGATCTGCCCATTTTTCTTTGTCACGGGGACGATGTTGGCCAACCATTCAGGATGTTGTTCCTCACGGATGAAGCCAACACTTTTAAGTTTCTGAACTTCTTGTTCAATTTTTTCCATCACATCAGGATGGAATCTTCTTTGGCCTTGTTTGACAGGCTTGATATCTTTTTGCAGATTGAGTTTGTGGACTGCTATTTTGGGGTCTAAGCCAAGCATTTCAGCGTAAGACCATGCAAAACAATCAACGAACTCACAAAGAAAAGTGATATACTCGGGTAAATCATCATCCTTTATATTCTTACTTATGATTACAGGACGTGGGTTTCAGGTGTCCCCAAGTCTATCTTTTGAACATGATCTTCTGTTGGAAGGTTTGAAAGTGGTTCCTCCACATTGTTTTCGGAGGCTTCAAACTCAACAAGACATTCAAGAGTTCCAAAGGCATTTACAGACCAAGGCTTTGCTTTTGTCCATGGGTTTTCTTGATCGATACTCTTCTCAAGACTTCCAATGAGATGATCCCAATCACCTGTTGAAACTGGGTCAAAGTAGGCTACTTCTTTTGGAGACAATGGTTCTTCTGGGTCAGAAAACCGTGCGTCTATGTCATCAGACAATTCCTCTTCATCGTCAAAGAAATCATACCAATTGGAGGAGCTTCCTGGATTCTTGACGGGTGACTCCTCAAAAAGATTTCCAGGGAGATCAATGTCTTCATGGGCACGAGATGTTGAGGCTTGGTCGGCAAAACGACTTTGCAGCCTTTGTGTCAACTGTCTCATGGGAGTGTCAGGATCATACCCCAACCCGTATGAAGACTTGTCAATATGATGATAGATTTTTCAATTCTCGAGTGGACTTTTGGTGTGAAAATACCACGGTCACCTCCCAAACCGATTGGATTATGAGCATCATAGCCCATTTTCTTCATGATAGCTTGTGCCATTTGACTATATAGGAATAGTTGAGGCATACATTCATTTTGGAAAGGTTCAAGCGAAGAATTTGGTGAAGAGGCTTCCGATTTGTGGAAGAAGATCGTCTTTTCTTCAGCCGAAGCTGCCGGAACGATGAAGGAAGCACACGTAGGATCTTCTACATCAGCAGGTGTCTGCAATGGAGTGAGAGCGGGCTGAACTTGCTGAGTATCAACTTGGCTTGACAATGTGTCGTCTTCTAGCTCTGAATCTGAATCTGTGTCATGCATAATAGCCACGAAGGAGACAGCGAACTTGCCTCCAGTCTTTTGATTTGTCTTTTTTGCTTTGGTGGTGATTACCAAAGGCTTTGAAGGTTTAAGGGAGACATCAAAGGGAGAATGAATGCTCCCATCAATTTTACTGGAAGATTTATTTTCTTCCGATGATTGCTGAAAAGCTTTGCCCTTATCTTTCAAGAGATTTTCGGCAAAGGGTGTTGTTTCTTCCTCCTTTTCTTCTTTTTCATCTTTATACATCTGAGCAACTGCAAAATGGACGTCTTTGCCTTTGAAGGGCTTTTTATCTGCAAACACTCGATGTATTAAGCCGTCACTGCCAACGAACTTGATGCACTGATGTAAAGTTGAAGGGACGACTGTTAGATTTTATGGACTCAATCCATCAGTTGATGTAATAAATTGATTAATTTCTTTATTTATCAATAAAATCATGTTTTCCTTTCATGAGATGAATGGTATTTTATTATTTAATGCACATAACCAATACATATGACATGATGGTTCATGAGATGAACCGGGTCCCATTAGTATATTAGATGTGATATATGTATATGAATGAGATCCACTTATGGGAGACATGTGTCACAAATCTTATTGTCGCGACCCCGGACCGGGCCCCACGTGACTGATCCGGGATTGGGACATTAGTGACCAAAGATTAATGAAAGATACAACTTATTTAATTTCCCACAGGTGTCCGCGGTGAGGATATCACAACCATCAAGGAATATTTCTTTTGAGTGCGGAAGCATGTAGCAAATCAAATAGTAGACTATCTCTAGTCATGCAAGCATTAACATCAAATATCAAAACTGTATCAGAATGAGCAATGATCTATAGCATGTTTCCCAAAAGTTGTTAAAGTTAAACAAAATAACATTTAGTTACATTCCCCAAAATTAGAGGCCAACAAAGGCCAATATTACAAAATAATAACCCAAAAGAATGGTTAATAAGGTCTCCCCAAAATGTTACGCCTCTTGTAGCAACCCGATGTCTACATGACATAGTCAGCACGCCACTCTACTAGAGGTTGCGGCTCACCTACCGCCTCCTCTGGCTCCTCCTCAAGGAAACCGGCAACGGGACCTGAGTACCAAAGCAAAGGATCAGACACGACGGTCTGGCAAGAGAGTGAGAAGATACAACAACATATAATAGATGAAATATCTCGAAAAGCAAGGAAATCTGTTTAAGCAAGAACTCTCACAAAATAGATAAATCATCTGCTAGAAACCATGTAAACAAGATAAAACATATGAGGTAACCAAGGGATCAGGAACTCACAAGATGGCAATCACATAAAGCTAAGTCCTCTGTCACTAACGTGACAACAGTATCACGGGACGTTGATCTCAGTCACACAAGGTGAGGAGAATCAACGCAAATCATATATACAATATAAATATACGGGACGGGACCACGGTAGCGAACCGGGTATCGGGACGGAACCACGGTAATGACCGGGTATCGGGATCCAAACTGCAGCTGGCGGGACGGGAGAGGGATCTCCAAGTCGGTGGATCAAACCGACAAGGTATCCAAGCTTAGTGATGCCGACACATAGGTTAAATAACACATCGTTACATATGCGAGTAAATCAAGTACAAGTAAATCAATGAACGGGCAAGAATATCCAAATGTATAACTTCCATTTCATAACGGGCAATACTCTTCGGGACAAGTCAATGTTACTAGTGTAACCATCAAGCTTTCGGGAAAATAGATCATGTAAAGTAAATCTTGGAAATGAAGAAATATAATGAACTATACCATTTCGGGAAAACTGTTGATTTCGAGATCTATTTAAGTGGATAGGGGTCCCGTATGTCGATTATTGAAAAGACTTGGTACTCCTTGAGTTTGAAGACATCCCGGGCTCTTTATACACTTTGGATTTTCAAAACTTCGAATGACATTCTCGCGATATGGTTTCTTTCTCGAATGGCCTCATACAATGCCTAGTGAATCTCCTTGATCGACAAAGCTCAACGCTCGAACGAACTCTCCGGTTCGTTCGAGTGGGGAGCTTTTCGAAATCTGGGGAATTTCGGTTACCTGGCGGTCAGCTGGCGGTTAGCCGCCGCTGGGGCAGGCGGCTAGCCGCTGGCTGACCGCACAGCTGACCGCGGCTGGGCTGCAGAAATGCAGCTTACTGGAAAGCTGACCGCCAAGTGCGGTTAGCTAGCGGTTAGCCGCCGATGTGTTCGGCGGTTAGCCGCTGGCCAACCGTGGAGCTGACTGAGTTTTTGAGGAGAAGAAGTGTGCTCTCTGGAAAAGCCACCGTGACATTTCGGCTAGCTGGCGGTTAGCCGCTAGTCACCAGGCGGCTAGCCGCCAGGTGCGGGAACACCCACTGAAATCAGATTTTTAGCCATTTCTCCTCCTTAAAACCATTCTCCCCACTTCTACTGAGTCCCTACAATAAAATTGAGCTAAGAGCTCCTCCAATGCATCCATCTACACTTCTCCAAAACCCCATTATGTGTTCACTCCATCACTTCTTCCATATCAAGTCCAATACAAAGGAAAGAGGAAAGAAACCATCTCACAAACATTCATTTAGGATATATCCAAAAGACAATAAATGCTAAACCAACATGTTTACAAAACATTTAATGAGGCTATCAAGATGCATTATGAGCATTTATTTCAACCAAACACATTAATGAAAGCATGGAAAATCCACAAATACTTCACCAAACCATTTCAAACTTAAAGACATCCAAACATTCACTTGCCTCTAGTCCAAGCTAGCTGAAAACAAGCCTCTATTCACCTCTATTGCTCAAAGCCAAGCTACAATCAAAAACCCCCAAAACAACCCTAAAATGGGTTACACAAGGAATGAAAATGAATGAACCAACAATAATGCAAATGTAGCTTCTCAAGGGCTAGGAGACAACAAATCTAGAAGATGGGAAGAATCACTTACTTGGATGACCTTCAAATGAAGAGAACTAGTTCAAAGGAAATCTCAAGATTGATGGGTTCCTCCAAAAATGGTATCAAGATGAAGCTTGTGAGATGAGGAAGTGATTGGTGATCTTCATTGCTTGATTGATGAACTCTTGGTGTGGCTTGGAGATGAAGAAACAAGAAGAAGAGGAAAAACACAAGGAACCCTAGGTTCAGCTGGTTTGTGCTGGAGCAATGGAGAGTAAAATGAGAATGAAAGAGGTGGGTTCTCTTTTGTTAACAAAGGAGGTTTGGGTCCCACGACTTAAGGGACTAGTTTGGCTGAAATCATCTAATTCAGGACCTCGGATGGATTCGACGAAGAAGGAAGAAATGATCGTCGAAATATCTAGTTTCCAAAAAGTGCATGTTTCGCGGGTTTCGAGAATAATAAGTTTTGGGTACAGATTTGGTTTAAAAGGGGTTGTTCTTGCCTCTAGGCTTGAAAATCAGGTTTCGGGGCCTCGAATGAACACGGGATCAACATGAAAGTTGTAGGAATCCACAAGATGAATGCAACGGGCCAAAAACACAATTCAAAACACTTCAGGAAAATTTATCAAGAAAATGCAAAGCCGAAAAGGGAACCCCCAAAGGGCCCCACTAGCTATCAAAACACTCAAAGTAGCCCAAAACTAGAATCAAGGTTATTCTAAACCCAACTTAACCAAAAACACTAATCAAGCTTAGCACTAACACGCAACTTAATTAGCACTAATCGGGTTCACTCGGGTCGAGGTCTTACACTTATACTTAAAAATATCTTCACAACTAGTGATGAGACTGGGCATCTCATCTGATAAGGTTGCAGCACTTTGATCACTATGAGATAGTGTGATTTGTCTCGATCATCAGAATGTAAGATTCTGGATCATAGTGCTGGTACAATGGATATATTGAAGGACCATGAGGACCACCTTATGAAATACTGTCTCGATTTAAGGACTGCTCTCATAATTCCCTAGCAATAGGCTCTCAATCCTGAGACATTGATGAACTCAAGTTTCTATCTATTCATTTGCTTTGAGTCACCAATGAGTGAGGCCAACTGTAGGTCAACACCTCAGTGTCCTGGGTATGTGGTAGTAGGACTGTGGGAACATACAATGATCAAGATGGAATCTATCTATATTATCCCCTTGTGCCAATTAAGGAATTTATCATTAGTAAGTGTGCACCCATCTCGATTAAGAGTTAATTGGATGGTACTGATGATCACTGTGATTAATTGGGGCTTAAGGATAATAAGATGTGGATCTAAGATTGGATGGGACAGATTTATTCCAATTGATCCATGGATAATGATAGAGGGGCCTACTTGTGGTAATTGGGACGTTTAGGGTCTTCATTGTAATTTATTCCTAAGACTGGAGTACAATTGCATTTATATAGTGGTGTTATTTGCAATTAACTGTGGGCCCGGATTGCACATGAGATGTGGGGTCGCATGTCCCAGTTGGAGCCAGCTTTCTAAGGAATCCCTAGTGGTCCCCACGCTAGCCCAAGATATTAGAAAGTTACTAATCTTACTTGAGCTCTAAAAGGAAAGAACTAGAAAGTTACTATTTTTATTTGAAGTGGGACTTCTTATAGTGGTAATAGTAAGCTACTAATTTGTGTGGAAGTGTGACTTTTAATACAAATTAGTAAGAGAGTTAAAAGAGGAGTGATGAGGGCTATAAATAAGGGAATAAACACCCTTGGACGATTTACACATTGATTCACGCCCAGCTCTCTTTATTTATGCAAGAGTTGCACAATTTTCTCCTCTTCTCTCTCTTCTAGTTCTCTTCTAGTTCCTTGGAGTTTCTAGTAGGGTTTTCTCTTAGAGACCCCACCCATCTTCTTGAGAAAAGAGATCTGATAGAGGGTCATAACGTGGAAGACAACAAGGTCTTGGAGATCACTAATTCCTTTAAGAAGAGTTATTGTTCTAGTTGATTGTTTTCTCCTCGATTAGAGCACTACCGGGCTCCAGAGGTATAATCTGCTTCTCCTCTTGTGGTAGATTACTTTGTTGCATGTAGTTGTTGATTTCTATCTTCTAGATAGGTTATATTATTGTACATGATTGATGAGAATGAGGGATTACATCATGCATATGGTTAATGGCCTTCTGGATACTTGATCCCTGAGTCAAGTGGGTCAAAAAGTTTTGAAAATCTATCCACGAGGCCCACCTACTTCCAACAACGACACCATTCTCGTGTAACCAGGGGTGTCCAAGAAGGATGTTGTACATGAAGGGGTTTTTATTGCGTACACAGTGACTTCAGAGATAAGATCACCGATTTGCTATTTGAACATGATTTTGCTGATAGGCCTTTGAGTGCTCCCATCGTATCCAAGGATGGATATAGACATATGACTCAGCTTGCTAGGTGGGATGCCAAGCTCTTCGAGTGCCGAAGTAGAGATGAGGTTGAGTGCAGAACCTCGGTCAATCTGGACTCTGTGTATTGGCATTTCTTTGACGTACCCTGTGAAGTACAAGGGTCGGTTGTGCTTTGTCTCACCTAGTAGGAGGTCATCTTTATCGAAGGCAATGGTTGCACTTGCTGTTTTTGAACCGAGAGGCATTCAATACTTGATCCCTCGGTTTTCTTCTTTTCTCCCTTTGAGGAAGTACTTGATTTTTTGACCCTATAGTCCATTTCAATTTGTAAGACTTGTGGGGCATGTTTGTTGACATCTGCATTCAGCCTTTGCAGTTCTGAAATGAGACTATCACGAGTTTGTCGAGACATTCGTAGTAACTCAAGGATGTGTAGTCGTGCAGGTATGTGTTTGAAGTGCTCAATCAAGTCGTACTTGAAAGCCTCCTTTGGGCTTGCATTTTAATTATCTTTGCCACTTGGGGCATTTACAACTTGCTTTCCCGAAGGATTTACATAAGAAGAAGAAGGTTGGTTGTAATTTTTATGGTAATCTCAGCCAGAGCGGGTACCTCTACCAACTTCAAGAGCTTCTGGAGAAGGTTCTTCGTTCGGAAGATTGCCCTCGAGATCAAGGGGTTGATTTTTGTCATTTGCTGAAGATGTCTCTGTAGCAGTATTGTCGTCTTCAGTGATCGCGTTGCACGGAGCATTTTTCAAGAACAAGTCCTGAACAGCATCCAGCAACTTCTCCTCTTCGTTGAGTAATTTATCGGTCCAGACATCGCCTATGAGGTCAGGTATCTGGGACCAGTTGACCAGATTTTCATTGAAGATGACTTCATTGGCAGGAGCTTCTTCAGGATGATCAGTCGAAAGAGGCTTGAGTTCCGATGTCACAATTTCGGGAGACGAAGGTTGGGAAGATGATACCTTTGTGGAAGTCACCTGAGGAGATGTAGCTCCAGAAGATATGCTACCAAACGTCATCTGAGAATGTGATGTCCCGGCAGACGAAGCTTCGGAGGCACCATCATCCCAAACTATCGCATTGCAAGCAACCCCGATAAGAGATGCCTCTAAATCGCACTGTTGAAATTCATACTCATCTTCAGATGTAAGAGGATCATCAATCCAACAGTTTTCTTCATTTTCGGGGTTACCGGAGGAGATGTCTATAAATTTTCTGAGATTTCCGGTTCTAGATTTTGATTATGACGAAGCTCGTTGATGCGCTCCTGCTCCTGCTCTATGGCAAGGCGTTGCAAGATTCTTGCATATTCTTCGAGATCAAGCATATGAGCCAAATCTTCTTCGTCATCTGCTCCTTGTGGTTCATCAATGTTCGATTCCACTGGAGCGCTTGCTTGTGCTGGATAAACAACACTTTCTTGAACAGCCTCTTGGTCTTCTTCATCATCAGACCAGGATCCTTATGGCTGTAATGGGTTATACCAGATTACTGGCATGAGATCGGATTCGGGAATCCATTCCTCATCAGAGATGTATTCTCCTGTTTGAAGGGATTCTTCCCAATCATCGGTATCACTGGTAGTATCACCGGACTCATATCCATCCATGGAGAATCCAATTACCGACTTGTAAGAGTATGATGCCCCCTGTGTAGTTTCATTTCTGTAATGAGGTGGCATGAAATCGCCAAGGGTGAATTTTCTTGTCGCCCTTGAAGTTTTGGGAGCGGACACTTTTGTTGCCCCCAGTAAGCAGTAGAAGAGGTCTCTGCCTTTTCGGGGACTTCTTGCTTTGATTGAGTTTTCTCTTGCTGTTTGAGCTTGCGGAGTTGTTTCTTGGCTTGCCTTCGCTGTTGAGTGGTAGGCTTTGTTTTGACGATCTCCCAATTTTCATCTTCAAGGAGATCGGGATGCACCGATATAGGTTGTCCTTCTAATGTTGGATAAGAACCAACTCTTGGGACATCTGAGTCATTTTTATCACCTTGAAGGAAGTGGTGACTTTCTCCTTTGGTGACTTTGAAGTTTGTCCATATGTCACCATGTTAACGGAGGCAAACCCATAGTTTTTGTCAAAGCTGATGATTCGATTTTTCCACATCTCGTTGATCTTCTCTCTCACAACGAAGCATTGATTGAGAGGATGCGAAACCATCTGGTGGTATGGACAATACCAGAGATCATTGGTTTTGCCAACATCTCCCGGTCTTTTGGGCTCAGGTAAGGTGAGTTTACCATTTGCTACGAGAGTCTCAAAAATTTCTTCAACATCTTCATCAAACGGGTATTTCTTCTCTACTCATTCTTTAAAAGCTTCAGAGAGTTCAGGTTTCTTACCTACAGTTTTGTTTTCAGCTTTTTTTGGCTGCTGAGGAGCTAACTTGGTTTGCACATTAAGAACCTCATTTTTCTTTGGTTTTGAGGTCGTAATGGTAGTCGGCTCTCTCTTTGATGATTTCTGACTATTGAGGTCTTTTATCACCGTTTCAGTCTCCATTGCTGCTTCAAGGAGTTCTCCCAGGTGTTTTGATTTGTTGCCAATAATCATGGAGCGGATCCTTGCTCTCATGTTGTTACGGAAGATGTCGACCAGCGACGCTTGTGGCAGTACATCTGAGCACTTGTACGCCATCGCCTTCCACTTGTGAATGAAGTCGTATGTTGACTCATTCTCTTCCTGTTTTAGGCTGCAGAGCTGTGCTATAGTAACAGGATGATCTTCATATTTGAAGTGGGTCAGGAAGCGTGTCTCTAGCATGGCCCAGTTTTGGATGAAGTCCTCCGGCAGAGTGGAGTACCAATCAAAGGCGGTACCTTTTAGGGTACTTGCAAAGAGACGGATCTTGAGGGCATCTTGATCCGCAATAGCTCCCGTCAGGATCTTCAAGTGGATGACATGCTGTCTTGCTGAACCTTTCACCGTATATGTTTGGAGAGTAGGTTGTTTGAATTTTGTAGGGAACGAAACCGAGTCCATCCATAAGGGATATGGTGGCTTGATCCCATCACTACAACAATGTGCACTTTTACCGGCGCTAAATAAGCGCCGAGAAAGGTCCATAAATCGCCGGGAAAAACTATTCCCGGCGATTTCTCTTGCGCCGGCAAAGGTACGCCAGTAATACCATTTGCCTGCGAAAAAGAGGTAGCGCCGGGAAAAATCTATCCATTGCCGGCGTTTTATTTCGCCGGAAAAGGAGGTTTATTTCGCCGGGCAAAGACTTTTATTTTTTCAATAATAAATTTTAAAAAACTTTTGCCGGCGTTTTTTTGCGCCGGGAAAAGATGTTTATTTTTCATAGAAAATTTTTGGAAAAACTTTTGCCGGCGTCATTTTGCGCCGGGAAAAGTGGTTTATTTTTCAAAAATAAATTTAGAAAGACTTTCGCCGACGTTAATTTGCGCCGGGAAAAGTGATTTATTTTTTCAAAAATAAATTTAGAAAGACTTTCGCCGGCGTTAATTTGCGCCGGGAAAAGTGATTTATTTTTTCTAAAATAAATTTAGAAAAACTTTCGCCGGCGTTTTTTGCGCCGGGAAAAGATTTACAATTTACAAAAATTATTTTTTCAAGATCTTTTTGCCAGCGTCTTTTCTAGCCGGGAATAAAATTTTTTTAAATAAATTTTTATTTATTTATTTGATTTTTAAATTTCTTTTTCTGTTTGTCACATGAATAAATTGAAATTTCTAATTCCATTATCCAAGACCACATCTATTACACACCCTACATCCATTTCCATTCCAAAATCATCTAAAAATGAAGCAAGAAAATTCATTTCACTTCATATTAATATTCAAACATCCTTGCAACATTGAAAACACTTTACCAATACCATTACAAAATTAAAACAAATGCTAACATTTTACTCATATATAATAATTTCATTGTTGCACCATTCCAACACCTGCACCATTGTTTTAAAAAACTTCATGCATCTCATTTTAACATATATCAATCTGTTACTCTTCATACTTGGCCTTCATGTTGGCTACATCCTAGCTGCATGGACTCTTTCAACAAAATTTGTTTTTCAATTTTCATTCAATCTGCATAAAAAAAAAAGAAGCAAGATTAACATATGATTAAGAATGTCATATGCACAACTTTTAGTGAAACTATAGAATAAAGCATGACTATTCAAGTATTAAAGTTCCATGCGTCCTTAAATAGGTATGAAAAGAGCTAACAAAATACAAAGGCAACCACTCTATAAGATGACATGTTTTTTTGCAATTAACTATTCAAGCGATTCCAAATGGATGGATAAGGCCTAGATGATAATGATTATGAGATAATTGCAACATACTTTTTAGTTATTGAAAGGAAGAACACTGACCTGTGAAACATTTGTCACCAGCCTCATGAGCATATAAACAAGAGCAACTTGATAATACAAAGTCTTTTTAAACCAATGGGTCCAAGAAATCCTTTGGCGGCATTTATGCTCACTCTGTTGCTGCAATCTACATTATGGTAAATCGATATAGAATGAAACATAACTTGAATTCTTTAATCAAGCAGCATGGTCACAAGATCAGTTACAAGTGAACAGAATAATTATCTCAAGCTTCAGATGGACAGAAATAAAGCAACTTAAAAAGACACATTAAGAATCCCTACCATACCTTGGCTCTTTGAATCCAGCAAGAAATATGACCACAAAGCAGCACCCAAGAAAAATTGACAAACATGCTATCCACAAATACTGTTTAATGTAGATGAATGAGAGAGTAAAATATAGATGTTAATGTCAT
Organism: Cinnamomum chago; assembly: GCA_038049695.1. Classification (NCBI taxonomy): domain Eukaryota; kingdom Viridiplantae; phylum Streptophyta; class Magnoliopsida; order Laurales; family Lauraceae; genus Cinnamomum; species Cinnamomum chago. The sequence continues at coordinate 67,904,803 of CP142451.1, forward strand.
ACCTGAAAATTTATTCTATTGACAAATAAAGAAACACCTTTAACTGAACATACCTGATTTTCAATATCGGAAGGTGTTCTTGCACTAAATATATTGAACACAGCTAAGGCAATAGCATATAAGCTGAGATTGGCCACCTTCAGTAACCATTAGATTAAATAAATAAATAAATAAAATAGAAAAAAAAAAGCACAAGAAGCGCAAGAAGGCCAGCAGAAGTACACTAATACCATAACATTTGCATGTTTATGAAAGACATACCTTGGAGTCAATCCAATCTCTGTCAAGAATAATAACAGATAAGTAAACCAACAAGCAGATGTGACGTCATTGAGCATGTGGCCCACACCATAGTAAAATACATAACTCTTTGGAGGGGCTTAGCACATGGCTTATTAGCTGATAATTCATCTTCCATGTCAACAATCATAGAGAATATGTTCTAAAAGTAGAAAACAGAAGATGGGAGTCCGGGTTGCCTACAATGATTTGGCACTCATCAGTCAGAGAGAAAGCAAGAAAATTATGAGCTAGAACATTGGAGAAAAGTATCTCGAGCCAAATGGATGGAAAATATTAGATTAAAGAAATATAGTAGAGTTCAATATAAGTGGTTTTGAGAGTAGGGAAAATGTGTTGGTCAAAATTCAAAATGTCTTAGCACCATAGTGTGGTACATTTCAGTATCTAAGAACAATTGTAGCGTAGTAATGTGGGTTTGACTTAGATGTGGCAAATCTGCAATAGATGAAGCCCCTTAGTTAGCATCATCACAAAAGTATCAGCTATTCCAAACATGGGAACAAGAGATAAACCATTTCAATAGAGGGAACAAATAACTCATTTCATTCCAACCATTCCTATGGAAGGAATATACAGAATCAATTACCTTTGGATCTAGTGTTTTGGTTCCTCCATGCTGTGAACTAGAAGTTAGACCCCTTCTGGTTTACTTGGCACTGGGAACATTAGAGAAAACCATCACCTTTGCTATCTCCATCCAACTATCTAACAGTACACATGCTCAAAATCATTGACATTAGAAAAAGGGGAAATGGTTTCTGAATATTAGTTATTGGTGTGTGAAATAGTCATGGCTAGAGATCATGGACTCATTTCAAGAGAATCATGAGAAGCAAACAAGTTAAAAAGAATAAATGTACAAGAGAAGAAAATACCATGGTAACACCATTAGTTTCTTTTTACCGTTCCTACTACCTTGGCATCTCTCCCAGGTTGAGGCACTGTTGCAGGATCATTTTTAGGATGGGCTAATTCCATGGATATCTCTGATGGTCTCTTACTTGTAGAAACAAAATCAATAGTTTCCTGCCAATAAAAGCACAGTTTTAGAGCCATCCCATCTACCTACTATTTGAAATAGCCACCAATAAAAAAAAAGCCACCTTCCATCATCTTCTTCCAAGTCCATACCTTCTTAGATGGCTCCAAGTGAAACTCTTCATTTTCCTCTTCTTCTTCTCCTAACTGCCATAGCTTTGTAGATGGCTCCACTTGCATAGGTTGAGAAGGGAAAATATTCAAAGTGGGTCTGATTCCTCCTGAACTTTCTGCATACAAGAAGTACTTGGCATTAGTTAAATCTCCTAAAAAGGGTGCAACTGAAACATCTGAAAAAGAAACATGAGAAATAAACAGACACATGAAGAGGAAAAAAGCAGGCTATTATTCCACATACATAATCATGACAGAATAACCCGAACTGGACACAACTGAAACAAAGAGTTCATGAATGTGTGGATACTCAAGTTCATGAACCACTGTTACCTCTATTGAAGGTAACAGTTCTCATTTTAGTTCACAAAATCAGCTCTGTCGTGTACTTCTCAGTTTCCTTCTGTTCTTATCTTAAATATCACACATTTTAGTTCAGTTCAAGAACAGTTCTCATTAAATTCTTCTACTAAAGTATACAGTCACAAAATCAACTGAAGGACACTAAAAAGACTCAATTTTGCATGACATCCATACGCAATTTTACTATGCAACTCATAACAGAAGCTCTATACACATTATACATTTGGTGATATACACAGGCCAGGTCCTAATAATCAATTGGAAATGATAACATAAGTGTGAATTGGTCAAGACCAAAACGATGGCGAAAATGGTCTAATGTGCAAATGGAAACTCACAAAGAAACAAGGAAATGGTCCAAGCTCTGAATTCCATGGGGAAAAAATTGATAGGTAAGAAATACAAAATTTAATAGCTAAGATTCTAGGATTTACTCTATCCGCTCCCATACCTAAGCTTCATGAAAAATCAGATGTGTAAAAAAAAGTCTCATTAGAAAGGAAACTTCCAACTGTGTACAAGCTGTTCAAAAATGGTGCCTTTGAATTTTACTTTATTTAATTTTTAAATAGTAACTTCTCATTCATTTAAGCTTTACAGCACAAAAGGACTACAGTGAAAAGCTAAATGCCCAAAACCACAAAATGAAGGATTGAACAGGATCACTGAAGACAAAATAACCAACAGCCTACTAAAGAAGACAGAAGCTCAACACTTCACCAAACTACTCAGCAAAAAACCACTAAGCACGCAACACTGCACTACCAAAACACCAGACTTAACTGCCCAGAGAGAAAGCACCCCAAAGCAAAACACTACGCTGCACTGCAAGACAGCAAAAGAAAGCAAGAAGACACGAACTGATTCTACACTCTGCACTTTGCAAAGCATCCACACCTCATGGGCTAAGGAGAACAGAGCCGGACTCATCTTTACTACAGAGTAAAGATGAAGAACAAGAAATGTACAGCTCTGTTTTTTTTTTTTTTATAATGTTGCTCTTCTGATTTTTTATTTTTTTTTTGTTTTAACTAACCCAGCCCCATCGGTGACCCATTCCCATAGCAACCCATCCCTGTAGAAACCTTGCTCCATCCCACTCCCCAACAATCAACATCCCAGCCCCAAACCCAGCAGAGAGAACAAAAAAAAAGATTAGGAAAGTAGTAGAAGAAGAAGAGACAGAGCAGGGCCTTAAAATTTAAACCATTAACCATGCCATTGTTTAAAAGAATGTTTTTTGCTACTTTGTAGTGGACCCTATAATCCCTTGTGGAAGGGTGGTCGATTAACATATAAAAAGATAGGAAAAAAATATTCCAAGTTCCATTTTTCAGCTTGAGAGGACTCAACTCATGCATTCGCCCGCCTATAGAACCCCAACCGACCTTGGGCCAAAAAGAGATTCAATCTCAAGTGCAAATGCAAAAAGGAACTTGAGTACAAGACCTGCCGATTGAGCAACGAAAAGCTTGATTGCAAGATCCACCACCCATTCGGCAGGGATTGTGATCCGACAACATTGAGTGGAAGGGCTGGCAGTCTACAGATATAATTTTTTTTCTTCATTTTTTTTAAAGATAAGAATTTCTCTAAAAGAATAACAAGCCATCCCGATCTAAAATCCACAAATAAAATGGATCAACAAAACCCAACAACATAACCGCTGTGTGAATGCCAAGAAATTGCATGAACCATAAACAAAAAGAGAGCATAAAAAATGAGAAAGAAATTAAAAGAAAGTGCCAAGGAACCAAGAACACCCACATAAATGGAAAAACCAAAAAATCATTTTCTTATCATAGCAGTCACACAACAGCACAATGGTTTCCATTTTTTGATATGAAATCATTTTTCACAAATCTCACAGAATGCAAATTTGAACCCCCAAAAGGTAGATTATCATTCTCTTTATATAAAGTAATATGTAAGTAAAACCATCCAAACATCCTTAATTTCTCTTCTTCTTTTTTTAATATAAAGTACATTTCTATAAAAAATTATGTGGCCAAATGCAGCCCACATGCTGTTTTCACACACACTAGAAAAATGATACCCGTAACTTGCTAGATCTCCATGGTCAGGTTTAAATTGTCCACAAAAAGGAGACTAACGTGCACATTCTCATTATGGATAGATGTTCAAGATCATAAAAATGAAAGTGGAGAAACTTCAAAGATTAATTAAATTAGAAACCTGTAGTCATGCATTTTCTTTGGTCGCCTGAAACACCTCTGACCATATCACTGCCAACTAAGGTCTCAGCACAAACATCAAGGCCAAGCACCCTCAAGATGTAATCTGTTGCAAGGCTTTGCTTTCTTCCTTGTACTGATGAAGCCTGTGCAGGGAAATTCTGTAGGTTAGAAAAGTAAAGTAAATTCTGTAGTTTTTTTTTTGGATCTACATAGCAAGAAAAGTAATTCCCCTCCTAACTAACTTTCACAAAAGCAAGACAAAACTTTGCTCCAGTTAAGGGTGGAGAAAACTCCCTTCTCTCTACTAAAATTAAAATTCTCATTAATAAAAACTAACATCTAACTACTTAAATCATTTTCATTTCTTTATAAAATGTTTTTAAAATGGTTTCTCCAACATAGTTTTCTCTGTTCAAATCCAAAAACAATGGAGAATCACTACTCCTAAAAAAATGTGGTTCTCCACAAGGGATTCTCAACTCCTAATGGGGGATTCTCCACTTGTCCTTTCTCTAAATCCAAAAGCACCCTTTAAGAATTACAAATAAACATCACAAATAATTCAGCAGTTTCTCTCCAACAAAAAGATTCCAACTACATACAATAAAACTAAGCTGCAGCTTCTCTCCAATAAGCATTCATCTCTTATGCATCATCAATTGAACAAGATATTTAACAGGCTCTCATCAAGCAAAGGAATATTAACACCAGTTGTCATCATAATAAAATTAGAAACAGTGACAGAAGCAGCCATTATCTTATTACCACTAAGGAGTGTTCCAGATTTCTCTTTTCTGACATATGTTAATGTCTCACTTGATTGGCCAACACCATGGTTTCTATGTGTACCATGGAAATCCATCTGGTTGGCCTAACTGCAATACATAACAAAATATAACCAAAAGAGAGATTATGAAAGACCATCACATTCATCTAGTAACAGAGAAATACAAGAGACCAAAGATACCCACCTGAGAATTAATCCAGAACAGGAGAAGGATTATAAAAAAATCACACGTGTTAAAAAATTAAAAAAAAATAATGGACTTGACAGAAAGACAGCATTGATCACCAATAGCACGATAGATGCATTTTTGACAATCCATCATATGTTTATTTCAATAATTAGAGAAACATTCTCCTCTAGATTTTTCATTTATACTAATATAATAAGCCTTGAATATACTACTTGATGGCAGTGATAGTTGGACATGTCTGCAAGAATATAAATTGAACCAATAATTTTAGGATTGAAGTGACTCTAGATAAATTACAAATTCTGGGGTGCTCAGACATACAGGATTGTTTCTCTATAAGAAACATATCCACTAGGACCACTACCTTATGCTGCTGGGTGTTTCCACTCTCCAGCTACCAGAAAGCCAAGCTGAGCAGACAAAAGCTTCACTTTTCTCAAGCTCGATCGGTTCATCCTCAAATTTTGAAGCACAAGCTTGGCTTGGACTCAAACTCAAACTCATTTCAAGCTTCAAAACTTGAGCTCAATTTTACCCCAGCAACATTCAATTGAGCTTGGCTCAAATAAGGCACAGACCGAGCTCAGATTAGCTTAAACAGAGCTCATTTTAAAACTTAAGTGCCTTATTTGAGAATCAAATTTAGCTCAACGTTGAGTAGGAACATTTAAATGAATATGGCTGATACCTTGATACATGTATTTGATACAATCAATATGGGTTGATACAGGTAGGTAACTGTTGGAGCATACCAGAACAGGTAGGTGTTTTTATGGGTAAAAATTCTTACCTACTTTAAAAAAGAAAGGAAGTGTGGTGTGTCATTCATTGGAAAACAAAACAAAAAAGCAGAAGGTAAAAGAGAAAATTCATTAATGCTAACTCTCCCTTCCTTGCTGCCCCAAACTCAGCTCCTTATTCAAACATGAATTAAGTCACTTTGAAGTCTAACCCACCATATTTTATATGGGTCGAAGTAGATCAACTTACAAAGAACATTACTAAAAAAACCACACACATGCGCACATCCATAAGATCATAAAATAACTGTTCAACCAGCATGTGCATGGGCAATTAGACTTTACCTTCTCATTGGCCGCCCTAAGAGCTAGCTTATCAATGAGATATGTAGCAACAACTATTTGTCGCTTGGTTAGATCCTTGCTCGCAAAATCCTTTGTGTATGTCACTCTAATGCCATCAATGTAGTCCTGCACATAAAGTTATGGGGTAAAAGATATTGCGTGTCCAGTGAAACTTCCAATTCTTCTGAGAATCAACAGCAAAAAACACAAATTATCACCAATTTCACAAATAAAAACCATATACAAAACTTGCCTTCAACATCCTTGCTTTCTCGTATTTTTCTGTCACTCTGTCCTTTCAAGGAACTGCTTGCTGCTAAAAAAGACATACTTGAATTCTTTTGGATTGATTGGATCATTCCAAAATGCTAACCAGGTAACTGTATTGTCATGCTTTATCTCTTTCCACCTGAAAAAGGACCGCAGAGACTCAAAATAATGTTGATGACCACAACTCTTAATAATCTCTGATGCGACCACACATGAAAATGGAAAAATAAAAAAATAAAGAGCAAAGATTATACCTAGAGATTTTTGCAAAGAGCAGTTGTGGTCTTTAATGGCATGGCGAAGTTTGGTGCTTTTGACAGAACAAAAGCAGAAGCCAAATTCTAATGCAGTAACATTCTGTGAAGAAGGTCCAGCTTTATGCTACCCTTGGATACTTTCATATACAGCCTTAATAATTTGGTTGCTTTCATCATCAGAACTACATCCCAGGTGGCTGGTTGATTCCTTACCTGATTTTCCAAACACAACCATCATTGAAAAAAAGAAAAAAACTTCAAGGAGAACATAAACAAAGGAAGAACAAGAAAAGAGAAAATCCAACATAAACAAAGTGATATCTATGAAGCATTTGCTCGTGTCCAACATGGAATCAGGACCATTCGACAAATCTGTATTTATCATAAGAATGACTGCATGTGCAAAATACCATATAAATGAAAAGAACTCTTAACACAAAACAAAACAGTTCGTGCATTTCCTAACCCCAAAACACATAAAAATCAATGATCAAGCACAGATAACCATAACAACAAGAACAAATAAACCCCATTTCATTTGGGCCTCACCCAAAACCGAAGTAAAAGAGAGGGACACCTCCAAAAGCACATCAGTTTTCCCCAAATCACACCAAAAGGTCATCCAAACGCATTAATGCTGATTTATGCACAAACCAGGTTAGCTTCACTTGCTTTATGAAGATCCAAATGGACCCCAACTATTGAGATGCTGATTCTACCCAAAAAAATAAAAATAAATAAAGATTCATTTTCAAAACAACAACAAAAAAAATACACTATTGAGATGCAGAGGTGTTTGTTTTCCTTTTATTCATGAAACAGAATAGAAGCACAAATATAAACCTGACCAAAGGTTTCTCTGAGATTATTGTGCATTGGACCATTGTCCAATCCCCAAAGCCTCTCATATTACTACTCTATTTCCTATGAATATATTAAAGCTGCCATCCTTGCAAGTTGCTAGTGCGAGAAAGAACAACCATCTACAGATAGTTCATCAGCCAAGTGCAGAAAATGGTTTCCATGGCCAGGGCTTTAGACACAACCAGGATCTGAGATGCGCAATAGATCAGGTCAAGCTCGTTCACACCCGACCCATTTATTAATCGGATTGGAAATACATAGCTGATCCCTGAAAATTTTGGATCTAGTTCAAGTTGGTTGGCTGGTCAAAGCATAAAGGACTGAGTACTGTGCTGCTATAGATGAGACTGGAAACAAGAGCACCCCAGGCAGAGCACGACACTTCTGATCTCTGCTAAACAAAAGAGCTCAGCAGCTGGACAACAGAGATGACCGCATGGCCCCAGCACTCCACAGCAACAACAACAACAAAAACTTCAAAAAACAAAGCACATCCCATCAAATAATTGCACAAACAAAAAGGATAGAACTGATACACTCCAAAGCACAACACCACACCACCCACCCTTCCAGAAAATCTAGTTCTGGCGAAGTTGGTTGTTGTGAGTACAGTCATCATCGTGAAAAAAAAGGAGGGAAACACAATTTTGGATTTACTTTTGAGTTTAATTGGCTATGAGGATAGATGTTCATTGACTACCTTATATAGAAATGCACCATTATTGCCAGTCGGCTAGGCCACAAAACTTTCCATCACATTTTATATCAGTTCTTAAATGTTGAATAGAATAAAATAGTAAAATTGGTATTTAGGAGTCTGAAATCTGAATCATCTCCATTCTCCATCTGTTAGAGAGTCCCCACTTCCCTCTGCCTTTATAAATGCAGTATTCATGGCATATTTGTGGGGTCCAATGTCCCCACCATATACATATAACTAAAGTTCATTGATTAGTTATGTCTACCAAAATTCAGATCTAATAGATGTATATAAACAAATCCAGTCCTTTAACCTGACCAAAGCCTCATATGGATCAAGTATTTCATTCCCAAACCCCAAGCATATTTAAAAATCTGAACTGAATTAAATTCCATGTTCCCTTTTTCCTAATTCATGGTTGCTATGTCATCACTTCCGATTACAACATTTCCCCTTAGGATGTCCGACCGATGGTATGCACCAGTTCTGTAATCAGCTGGTAAGAAATTATCTCCATTAATCTATTGGAACTTTGAAAGAAACATGTCAGTAACATTTTCAAGAAGAAGAAGAGGAAATGTAGTGTACCTCCACAGATGTAGCTCACAGGTTCGGGTTGCGGATCCATGGACTGATAAAAGGAAACAAATAGATCAATCATTAGCAGAAATCAAGATCTGTGCCCTGCAGAAAAAGGGAATCAGAAGACGAAATTAGGGTTTTGGGTTGATGTATAGCATCAGAAATTGAAAAAGGGGTTTTGGGTTTCGATTCCTTCGCTCATCGCTGCCACCATTCAAGAGAGAAGAAGAAGCAGCATACATGCCTGGTCGCTAGTAGGGTTTGGAGCGTTGGAAATCAAACGCACCAGAACGAGATGATGGAAATCAAACACGTCGCCGCTGGTGGAAGAAATCAAACCCCAAACACTAATGCAAAAAAGAAAGAGGGTTGTAAAAAGGCAATGCAGTTGAGTTGATGATGAAGAAAGAGAGAGATGCACGAGATGCACGATTTAGAGAAAGAGGCAGGGACGCTGGAAATGGAAAGGGGGCAGCTTCAAACATGAACACGATTTAGAGAAAGAGGCGCGGGTGCGGGAAAGGATGCAGGAAATGGATATGGGGTTAGAGGAGGTGCGCGGGCGGGAAATAGAAAAATAGATTTTTGGGGCTCCACTTATTTGTTATTTTGGGACTTTCCCGGCGAAATTTCTGCGCCAGCAAAAGTTAAATTACCAAATGCCTCAAGGGGAGCGAACTTTGTCGGCGATCCAAGTAGGTCGCCGGCAAAAATATAACATTTGCCGGCGATAAAAAAAATTCGCCGGTAAAGTACTAATCATTGCCAGCGAAACTATGTTGCCGGAAAAACTCTACCTTTTACCGACGAAATAAGATTTTTCGCCGGTAAAAGTTATACTTTTCCCGGCGTTTAATGATTGCGCCGGGAAAAAACGCCGGTAAAAGTGTAAATTCTTGTAGTGCATGTTCAGGAGAGGATTACTTGAGATGAGAAAGTTGAGCGAAGAATTATGGTAATCTCTTATCGTAATTCCGATAATCGGATTCTACAATTACAATGGCTTGGGAAGTTGAAAAAGGAGGATGGAGAAGAACCGGGATGAGTTGCAGAAAAGAAGTGGGGAAAGATAAGAACGTGCAGTTCTCTAAACTAGGGATTAGGTTAAGAGAGGGAATATTCCCTGGGCTTAAGTTAATGGATCAAATTTGTGAGTCGGGTCATCTACCCAGTAGCCCAACTCACCGATCTAAGAATCTAACCTAACGTAATGTGTACCCCAATTAACTCTAACCACTTAAATAACTAAAATACATTTAATTAAAAATAATAAAAATATAATTAGTGGGGTCGGGATCTTACATTTACCTCCCACCTTCACTCTATTGGATTTATTATCTCCTCTGCGGACCCATCTTTGTTTATATGGCATCTTGGCCGATCCTTCATTATTTTACTACTATATGTTGATGATACATAGTCCCAGGGAATGCAAATAACAAATTTCATTCTCTAATTCAACAATTGGCCAGGACCTTCGCAATGAAAGACCTCAGCCCAACTTCACTACTTTTTGGTTCTTGAGGTCTCTCGTTCATCGGATGGACTCTTTCTTTCTCAGACAAAATATGCGGTGCACCTCTCACAAAAATACAGAATGGATGGTGTCAAACCTTATTCCTCTCCAGTGTTTATTAGACCCCGACCAAGACCATTTCGATTAGTGTGTGATTAGTGTGTGTTTAGTCCTAAGTGGGTTTAGTCGTCGTTGGGTTAGAAATAATTAGTTTAGTCTTGGACATAGCTTTGGGAATTTTGAGAACGTTTAGTATTAGTCAGACACACTCAGGAAGGCCTAAGTGCACGTGTAAGCTTGGGAGGATCGTATCGGTTTCCGTGTATTTGTGACTCCGATTTCATTTGAGTGATTTTACTATGTGTTACAACTTTTGTTTTCAGCCCACTCATGTTTGAAGCCCAAAAACCCAAGTTCTGGCCCAAGGGGGTAAAATTGTCTTTTATACATAAATTTGGACACAAATTTCGAGATCTCAAAACCATGCCAAAAATATACTTTTTGGAAACTAGATATTTCGAGGATCGTTTAATCCTTCTTCGTCGAGTTCATTCGAGGCCCACAAGATCATGTTTTCATGAATACAAGATTTAGTCATTTGGGCCCCATTGCAAGTGTTTTAAGTCAACTCCCTTTTCTCTTTCCCTCCTTTTCACTCTCAACCCTAACCCTAGAGCAGCCAAAGGAGAGAAAGTCTTTTCCTTCCACTTTGTCCTCTTGAATGATCAAGCCATAAGCCCCCAAATGGAATTCTAAGACTATCATCTTCTTCCTCTCATCCTAAGCTTTCCATTGACATAACTTTCTTGAAGCTTCTCGTTAGGCAAGAGCTCCATTTTCTTCCTTCCCTCTTGTTTGGCCTTGTGTAGGTAAGAGCTCCAACTCATCTCTTTAATAGAGTCTTTTTAGTTCCTTAAAATCTTGTTTTTGATGTTTACAAACCCTTTTGTTAAAATGGGTTTCTCGTTTTCAAGATTGAGTGAGTTTTGTGTGGTTTTCATGGGTTTTGTAGTTCTTGGGATTAGCTTGAGTGAAGTGCTTGGAGAGATTTGTGGCATCTTTGATCTAAGGCAAGTAACCAATCTAGGATGGTTGTTAGCATATGTGCATTGCATTTGTTTTCCTTGCACTCTTCTCATTCATTGAAAAATTTGGGGTTTTTGTTATGATTTGGAGAATGGGATTTTAATGTCTCAAATTGTGTTTTGAAATGTGTGTTTTACCCTTGGAGAGCATGGAGGCTCAGGGAGTGCAGGTGGAATGGGAAACAAGAAGAAAGGAAGAAGAAAATGTGAAAAATCCGAACTCAGCTGCATTTCCCGTGCAGTTTCGGTTAGCCGCTGGTCGGCTGGCGGCTAGCCGAAATCCCCATTTCGGCTAACCGCGAGCTAACCGAGTTCGGAGGCTCCTTTTCCAGTAGCTGGCTTCTGCATCAGGGTTCAGCGGTCAGCTTACGGCTAGCCGCCAGTTTCCTTTTCGGCTAACCGTAAGCCAACCGAAATCATTACGGTTCCTTTTCCAGACAGCTGTATCTAACCTGGGTTTTCAGCGGTCAGCCCTACGGTCAGCTTACGGCTAGCCGCCAGGTTCCATTTCTGCTAGCCGCCATCTGACCGCAAACTGACCGAAATTGACAATATGCTTGTTTTGAAGAAGTTTTGCAAGAATGAAAACTAGAACATGTTAAGTGACCTTTAGCCTAATATTGTGCACTCGAACCTGAGATGTCTTTGAACTTCCGGGGCACCAATTCTCCTTTATATTCCAACATTTGGGTTCAATTGCACAAGGATCAATCAAAGGTCCTTACCTGTGCTTGTCAGGCTTTGTATTCGTACGTTGGCTTTGATGCAACGAATATCATTGTGTACTCGTTTTGAAGTTTAAGTACAAGCTCGTTTTGAAGAATTGTTTCAAGAAAAAGGGGATCACTTCCTAAGCGTGTTATGCATATTGATTATGCCTTTTGCTAGTCGTGTTTGTTGTGTTTTGATAAGTGATTTTCCCTATTTTTATCTCGACATGTTTAGACTGTGTTTCGTGTGTTTTGTGCATTCATGAATTTAAGTGAACACCGCTGAGCTTGGACTGCCCTTTCAGTTTGATCGACTGTCCGGGGGTCCTTAAACATGTGGACTGTCTGCAGACTGGTCGTGTATTTATTACACATCGTACGTGTCCGGTTCCGCAGCCGAAAATCCCCGTAATATGTGGGAATCGTGTCGTGATTATATTATGCATATCGTGCTTGTCGTGCGTGCTTGCTCTTTTCATTATAAATGATAAAGAAAGGATGGGCTCTTTGCGGATTGTAATTGTTCATGATATATAAATATGCATGTTAGTTTCGCTTGTATTTTGAAACGTACCTTAGTCTTTATATGTTTCTTTAAACATTACTACTTTCATGCTCATGCCTAAATTGATTACCTGCCAAACCGTTGTGTTTGATCCTTGTTTGTTGGTGACCAGGTACCGGTGACGTTGCCTTTGAGGAGGAGTGTCAGGACGAGGCTTTTGAGCCAACCCCAGTTAGAGAGTGGCAGCCTGACGATGTCAACTAGACGTCGGGCGGGTTCTTGAGTTTCGCCAAATTTTGTCATGGGGTTCTTTTATCATTTTGAGAATTGTATTGGCCTCTGTTGGCCTCTTATGGGATGTAACTAAACTTAACTTACTTTGTATAGTCTCGTAACTTGAATTCTAATGGGAATGCCATGTTAACTCCTTTCTTTTGATACTATGTCTTATTATTATTTGTCGTAGCACTTAAAGATTTATTGGTGCTCATCGTGATATGCTTTGTTACACGCTTCCGCAAACTTGATCATGTGAGTCAGATTCCGCGTGCTACGGGAATCCTCACCGCGGGAACCTGTGGGAAAAACATAACAATCTTAGAAACAACACGTGCGGGCCCGGGGATCTGTTCCGGGGTCGCGACAGTGTTGAATGGTAGCAAACTTAGTATCTTAGATGGAGACCCACTATCTAACCCATCAGAATATCATACTGCAGTTGGTGCTCTACAATATCTCATGCAGACTCGACTGGAAATTGCCTTCCCAGTCAATCAAGTTACTCAATTTATGCACAATTCTACTACAATTCGTTGGACTGCCGTTAAAAGAATTTCTAGCTATTTTAAAGGACCGATTACTCATGGGCTACTTTCTCCTCGCTCCTCCTCTTTAGCATTGACATGCTTTTCTGACACCGACTGGGCAAGGAATCCAAATGATCGCAGGTCAACTTCTGGACAGTGCATACTTCTTGCTAATCATTCAATATCATGGACTACGAAGACACAACCTACAAATGCCAAATCCAGCACTGAGTTTGAGTACATGTCTCTTACACACTCTGCAACTGAATTATCATGAATTCTTTACCTTCTGAAAGATCTAAATATTCCCATTTACAAAATCCCAATTCTTTGGTGTGATAATGTGGGTGCAATTTCATTAGCCTCAAATCCAATCTCAGACAAAACATATTGAGGTCGACTATTATTACATAAGAGAAAAGGTATTACACAAAGAGCTAATCGTTCGCTTCATCTGCACCACTCATCAGTTGGCTGATATCTTCACGAAGGAATTGACTATGCAAGATTCTCTCTTTTTAAAGACAAGCTCATAGTTCGTGGCCCTCCCATCAGCTTGAAGGGGGTAGTAGACCAACTGTTGACAAGCTAGACAACATATCAAATCCAATCCATTCATAAAGATTGCTTCCATTCCAGACTTCATATCCATGATTGATTCCATAAGAAGAGCGCTTTCTATTCTCTACTAGATCCGATCCTTTTGGATCTTGGCAAACAATCTTGCCATCTATGTAGAGATTATTGTCTTATGTTGTATCTATAAATGCATTGTACATGTACACAGAATATTCAAGGAAGGAAAACAAAAGAGATAATTAGCGAAAGGTCCCCAGAATTGAATGTTTTCAGCCTCCAGTCCAGGCGAATTCTTTTTAAAGACTCTGGTCCAAACAGCTAGGATGTTTGCAGCCTGAGGTCCCTATATCCACACGGTTTTTATTTTTAGGACTAATTTGTCCCTGTAACTGTCGCAGCATGTAATGGAGTGGTCCCCAACGTGTCACAATTATTTAGCCACGATTTAAGTGCATAAGCGTGGAAGTTGTTACTGATATGCCCCTGTAATTCAGCTCAGATCTCACTTTTTGAATTTCAAACTGTAATCGTTTCTGATCTTGAATTTGAATGTAGAAACTTAACGAGAGAGAAAATAGATCTTTTCACTGCCTCATAGTTTTGTAGATTCATTGTTTGCGAAGCAGATTACAGATCAAACGTTTGGAAGCAGTTCTATTATAATTGGATTATAGTCTCGTAGATTGATTGGTTGGGAAACAGTTGATTGGCTGGGAAGTAGATTTCAGATCCAAATTTTGGGAAGGGATTTCATCTTTTTTTAGGTAAGCGATTTTTTCTATTTACAGCAGAGATTATGTAATTTTTGTTATTTGAATGTGTAGATCTATATATATATTTGATACTCGTGGTCAGTTCTATTCTTATTGGTTTTTAGCTTTGTAAATTGATTTACTGGAGAGCAGATTTCAGATCTAACTTTTGTGTAGCAGTTTTTTCTTTTGTATGGATGTGCAGTTTTTAATTTTTCTTTTCCAGTTTTTATAGTTAGAAATAATTAGTTTTGTTGTTGATGAACTATTCAATTTGTATCAGCTTAGTTGATGTAGAATTGCTTTGCTTTTTATTATATTTAATTGTAGATGGTCATGCATTTATATTAGTTAGAGCCTAACTTATTTGTCAGTCTTATTTGAAAGCTGCATTGTTGAAGAAGTCATGTAATCAAAGATATATGACTTTAGCATCAAATTTATCTGACTGTTAATCAGGCAAATCTTAGTTTGTGTAATTTTCTCTGAGTTCTATACAAAATATCTGATTTCTGTATTGAATTTATTTGAGTTCACTTCTGAAAATCCAGATAATTTCGTGCAAATTTGGCACAAACTCAGATAGATTTGTAGAGATCATGTTTGTTTTTATACATTCTGCATAGTTTTTGCAATAATAATGACCAGTTTTGTTATTAATGAACAATTCAATCTGTATGACTTCTGTTGATGTAGAATTGCTTTTTAATATATTTAATTCCAGGTCATCATGTATTTAGATTTGTTAGAGCCTGAATTATTTGCTACTCTTATTAGTTAGTTTTTTTTTAGTGTTGCATTGTGGAACAAGTCATGTAATCAAAGATATGTGACTTTAAGATCAAATTAATCTGACTGTCATATATTAGTTTATGCAATTTTATCTGTGTTCTGTACAATTTATCTGAGTTCTGTATTGAGTTTATCTAAGTTCACTTCTGAAAATCCAAATAATTTCACAAAGTTTTGGCACAAACTCAGATAGATTTGCAGAGATCATTTTTGTTTTTTGCATTATGCATACTTTTTGCAATGATAATGACCATTTATATCCCTTGAATCTTGTTGTTTTATAGATGTCACAGCCGTTATTGCTTATATGTAAATATGGCATGTTTACGGCCGCTATTCATTTGAGTCGGAGTATGAGTTATGATGGTTTCATGCATCAAGTTTGTAACAAGTGGAGAAATCTTACAGTGAACATGGTTTGTTTGACTTATGAGTTGCCTGGCCACCCAAAGTGCTTGCTGGACAGTGATTCGGATCTACTGAGCTTGTCCATGCTGGCTTCTTCAATGGGATTGGGAACACTTGATGTATTTGTATCAGAATCGCAGGAATCAGAGGACGATGATCAAGAGGAAAATGGTGGGGATTTAGCTGAAGATGCCCTACCATTAGTGGGGTACGAGGATACAGATATAGAGACATATCTTCTTCCACAGTTTTGTACACACAAGAAGAAGATGTTGTTGTCTTCCGGATGGGCAAGTGGTATTAGAGATGTGGGGCATGTTAGGGTTTTTGTAGATTGCAATTTGATGGATGCATAATCATTCTAACATCATTTGATTCACACACATATGCATTGATTTTAGATAAACTTGAAATCTTGTTTTAAACATGCATTGTTTTTAAGAGTTGTAAAAGTTTTGATTTATGCATGATTTGTTTTTAATCTTGGATGCATTTGTTTTTTAAAAGAGTTTTTAGAAATCAAGCTAGCCTTTGGTTTTAAAGTTTTGAATCATTTTAGGCTTTTTATGTTTCATGTTTTTAAACCCCTTAGAATGTTTTAAAACATGTATTTCAGCTTGATTTAATAGCCCAAAAAGTTCCCTCTAGAAAACCTTTGAATTATGCAAAGTTGGGAATTTTTGGTCCCTGGCTGTCAACCTACAGTGAGGCAGATCGACCTGCCACACTATAGGTTGACTGGGTCGTGGAGCACCAACGGTCAGAAATTTGATCGTCGTGTGGAGCAGGTCGACCCCCCCCCCCCCTTTTGGCAGGTCGACCTAGGACTAGCCGTTGGGCATTTTTTGCTATAAAAATAAGTTCTTTCCTTTGCCAAAAGTTGGGAATTTTAAGGCCCTCCTTGAAGGGTTTTGAGGCAAATTAAAGGGAAATAAACTAAGGGATGAAGGGGATCATTAGGAAAGCTAAAGCTTGGATTAATGAAGTTAAATCACCAAGTAGGCTCTACTTTCCTTAATCATATGTTTTCATGCTTTGTTTTACTCTTGGTAAATCTTTTGTAGCATGATAAACAATGTATGAAGTGTTGTGTCCTTAACATGTTTTATGTTTTGAGTTGATTTATTGTTTTGGATACAACACCATTTGATTCAATCCAAGTAGTACTTTATCTTTGGTAAATCTAAGTAGATCATGTTAATGGAAACATCTTTGAAATTATATGTAACATGATCCCTATACTTGGTTGAATCTATGGTTGTTGTTTTTCAACATAAGAAAATCACTTTCGAAACTATCTTATGTTTTGGATTCAACATCTTTTCATATCATATGTTTTCATGTTTTTGTTTTATCTTTGGTAAATCTTTAGTAGCATGTTAACCTATGATGTGTTGAGTCCTTAGCATGTTTTATGTTTTGAATTGATCTATTGTTTTGGATGCACAACCATTTGATTCAATCCAAGTAGTATTTTATATTTGGTAAATCTAAGTAGATCATGTTAATGAAAGAATCTTTGAAATTATATGTAACATGATTCATATACTTGGTTGAATCTTTGGTTGTTGTTTTCCATCATAAGAAAATCTTTTTCAAATGTATCTTATGTTTTGGATTCAACAAACTTTACAAATCATATGTATTATTGTTTTAAAGTTTCACAACTTGCCTTACTTTGATAGGCATATCATTTTCAAGTTGTATTTATAATTATATATGATTTGTCCCCTTATTTCAATCAAATCTAATTTTATGTTTTATGAGCTACATGTTGATTTGATTGACATCCCTATGCTTCACATGTTTTGGTCTTTGAATTTTCACAACTTGTTTAGGATACAAATGTATATCTTTTACAAGTTAGTTTTAACATGTGATTAGCATTTCCTCAATCATAAATGTTTTTGAGCTAAAACTTTCAAAAGCCTTAGGCATACATTTATGAGCTTTCATTTTAAAAATGATTGAGGACATCACACACACATCATGAGCATACATCTTTGCATTCATTTAGTGTGTGTGTGTGTGTGTGTGAGTTAGTTTTACACTTCCATATCCGCCTATTTAAGAGGCATTGTAATGAGCTTAATTGAATCTCCATCAAGTGTATTATAGACACTAATTAGAGAGATAACCAACCTTGTGGTTGAAGAGGTTATTGCTTAGCCTATAAAAGCATATTGTATAGGTTGATGTTAAGCCTTGAAAAACATCATTGTAAAGGTTATTGCTTAGCCTTGAAAAGCATATTGTAAAGGTTATTGCTTAGCCTATTGAAAAGCATAAATAGTGGAAATCCGGTGGGGTGTTGGATCACAAGCCGGTAGTGGATGTAGGCATTGAGGCCGAACCACTATAAATCCTTGTGTGATGGTGCTTGCTTTGTGGTGATTGTTTTTATTATGCTTCCGCATTTTGTTTGATAATCATCACTTGTGACTAGTTTATGTTAAGAAGTTAAATTTGATTAAAATTTGTCATAATTGAAGCTCACCCTATTCACCCCCCCCCCCCCCCTTTAGGGTTCGGATCCCAGGACTTACAATTGGTATCAGAGCGGGTTACTCCATTTTAGGGCTTAACAACCCGGAGTTGATCCTTGCTAGATTAGAACCCTAGTGTTGTGATTTATTGCATATCTTTTTAAAGATTTCCACTATGTTTGTAATGATATTTCCCATAGTTTCTTTGCACCACTCTAAGACTTTTTCAAGTTATATCTTCAAGAGTTGGTGAGTCCTCAAGTGAACTCTCAAGGACAACCTTTTCAAGACCTTAGGTGAATCTTCATTAGTACACATTTAGACTAACCTTAAGGCCTTGATCCTCTCTAGACCAACCTTTCCTTTATAGTTAAATCTTTGTGTTGGTCATGTTACATTTGCATTTTGTTTCTTTCTAGTCACATATTTTAAAATACAATGTTTCTTTGTGATCATTTGATTTTGTCTTCATGAACTTTTAAGTTATATCTCATGGTTCTCAAAATCCTTTGATTGCAATAATTTCATGATGGTTTTGCATTTTGTTCATATAGTCATATCTCTTGTAGTGCATATCTATTCATGATCAATTGATTGTGATTACAAATGCTTTCATAGCTAGTTTTTTCATGATCAATTGATGTTGGAAAATCATTTGATGAATGTCATAGTTAGAGCCTTTTTGTAAATCAAATGATTTGAAGCAATTTAAGTTTTCCATTGATTTTCAAGTTATATCTCTTGGTATGAAAAATTTGTGAGTGTCTATTGTTTTACAATTTGAAAATTTACAATAGTACACTTCTTGTTTTTCAAATTCACTTGCTCATAATTCTATAAATGATTCTTTGTTGGAATTTCATATATTAAAGTGATTTGAAAAACCTTGGAAAATGTTCTAAGCTTTATTGGTTGTATTTTTAGAAGCATTTTCCTTGAATTTATTTCCTTGTGCTTAATTATGATTATATCATTTGGAAGGAAATAATTTTTACAAACAATTTGCATCTTTGCTCATTTAGTTACATTCTTTATGCAAATTGATTTTGATGTCTTACATTGCATGGTTGGATATGGTTTCATTGATTTGCATGTTTGTACCTAACTTGGTATATATTTTCATTAATGCAAATTGATGATTGTTTATGTGCTTTATAGTAAAATCTTTTGTTTTATTATCACTTGAGCCTAATAAGTACATATGTGATTTAATGTGCTAAGTTCATTTGGTATAAACCTCATATCATTTTCCATTGCATTGTAAGCTTAGTACATTTGCTAAGAGTGGAGATGTTTCATGATAGATTGTCCCTCTAACTCCATACCTTCTTGTGCTTGCATAGTTATATTCTTTATTGATGATATGGTATGAGTTAGATCTTGAGTGTTGATTGATCCTCTCTATGCAAATGTCAAATCGTTCTATGTATGGTTGTGTTATTCTTTATATTAGTAGAAACCATACTAGAACTCAAATCCATCCTCTATGCCTTATAGTCATTTCTATTTGGATGGTTATGATGTTGATTCATGTGTATTCTCTAAATGATGTCATTCTTATACATGTTTCAACTTCATAGTAGTGGTCTTGATCATATGAAACTCTTTGAAACCCATCCCTCATATATTTATATGTTTGATGGATATCTTAGTTGTTGAATTCATATGATTTAGTCACTTTGAAAATTGCATGCATGACAAAGTTATATCCTTTTGCATTGCAATTTATCTTGTTCATCACTATGCTCTTTAGTCATATCTTTAAAAGTGATGAATATCCATTTATGATGCTTGACGGAATTTTGTGTTTGTCACATCCTTGCTCTTTATCATGTTGTCAAATTCAATTGGTTTCTATTGGTAAAATTTTTGATTAATTTGATTTCTTGTGAATGTGATAGACCATGTGTACATTGGTTTGAACTTGATAGTTATATGTTTTCATTCCATGTCACATTCCATTAGCATCATAAATTTCATGTTTGCCACCTCTTTTGCTCATATAGGTAAATCTCATGACCACCATGTTTGTGTGTTCATAATATTGGTTGGTTATTAGTTGAGGTTGGCTTCATGTTTGAATTTCATTTCACTCATTCTTGCACATTAATAGTCATATTTATTGTTTGAATAATATGATTTCAAAACCTTCATAACATATGATTTTCATAGTTAAATTATTTGATGCTATGATTAATAAACCCCATTTCATCATGGATAGCTCTAATTTGGATTTTTCCTAATAGGTATATTTTTAAATCCATTTTAGAGTGATTGCTTTAAAAGACTTATCTTTGAATCTCAATTGGTATTCTTTGTTTTTCCAATTGGTATCCATGATTGCTTTTCTCATTGACCTTGCTCTCTTTTGGTAATTTGATCATATTGTGCTCTATAGTTAAATGAATCTAATCATTTCCTTGAAGTTGACCCTCATTTGGTTTAACCATCTTCTTCTTGCATCTAATAGTTAAATCTTTGTCAATATGTTGACAAAAGGAGAGAATGGATTGAGGGGGAGTGTAAACCTTCATAGGAAGTATTAGTTTTGATCAAATTGACCCTTGGATTGCCTTTGAACCCTTAGAGATAACTTCCATGCATGATAGCCTGTTATGTATTTCATTTTCGATTTCTTTTGTTAACAGGTGCTTCTAAAAGGTATTTTCCTTATTTCATGTGTGTAGGTACCTTTGCAATTTAATGTCAAAGGGGGAGAGAGCATTCAAGTTCTCAAAAGGGTGAAGAGAATGTCCAAGCTTCCTAAGGGGAGGTTTTGAATGATCTTCTACAGGGGGAGAGAATACATACCTTGCCAAAGGGAGAGAGAGGCATGGTCAAAGGGGGAGAGCAAATAGAAGAAAGAAAGCTTGGAAGCTAAAGAAGATGCTTGGCTAAAGAAAGAAAGGTTGAAGAATGATCAAGCACCAAGCATCATGAAGAATGAAGAAAAGAGCCCAAGCTAAGAGAAGGAGCATCCAAGAAGATTTCAAGACTTGTCCAGCTGAGGGGGAGCTGAAGACTTAGTGTGTAAATTCAGTGGTGAGTGTGTTGCCATCAAATTGCAAAGGGGGAGATTGTTAGGGTTTTTGTGGATTGCAATTTGATGGATGCATAATCATTCTAGCATCATTTGATTCACACACATATGCATTGATTTTAGATAAACTTGAAATCTTGTTTTAAACATGCATTGTTTTTAAGAGTTGTAAAAGTTTTGATTTATGCATGATTTGTTTTTAATCTTAGATGCATTTGTTTTTTAAAAGAGTTTTTAGAAATCAAGCTAGCCTTTGGTTTTAAAGTTTTGAATCATTTTAGGCTTTTTATGTTTCATGTTTTTAAACCCCTTAGAATGTTTTAAAACATGTATTTCAGCTTGATTTAATAGCCCAAAAAGTTCCCTCTAGAAAACCTTTGAATTATGCAAAGTTGGGAATTTTTGGTCCCTGGCTGTCAACCTACAGTGAGGCAGATCGACCTGCCACACTATAGGTTGACTGGGTCTGGAGCACCAACGGTCAGAAATTTGATCGTTGTGTGGAGCAGGTCGACCCCCCCCCCCCCTTTTGGCAGGTCGACCTAGGACTAGCCGTTGGGCATTTTTTGCTATAAAAATAAGTTCTTTCCTTTGCCAAAAGTTGGGAATTTTAAGGCCCTCCTTGAGGGGTTTTGAGGCAAATTAAAGGAAAATAAACTAAGGGATGAAGGGGATCATTAGGAAAGCTAAAGCTTGGATTAATGAAGTTAAATCACCAAGTAGGCTCTACTTTCCTTAATCATATGTTTTCATGCTTTGTTTTACTCTTGGTAAATCTTTTGTAGCATGATAAACTATGTATGAAGTGTTGTGTCCTTAACATGTTTTATGTTTTGAGTTGATTTATTGTTTTGGATACAACACCATTTGATTCAATCCAAGTAGTACTTTATCTTTGGTAAATCTAAGTAGATCATGTTAATGGAAACATCTTTGAAATTATATGTAACATGATCCCTATACTTGGTTGAATCTATGGTTGTTGTTTTTCAACATAAGAAAATCACTTTCGAAACTATCTTATGTTTTGGATTCAACATCTTTTCATATCATATGTTTTCATGTTTTTGTTTTATCTTTGGTAAATCTTTAGTAGCATGTTAACCTATGATGTGTTGAGTCCTTAGCATGTTTTATGTTTTGAATTGATCTATTATTTTGGATGCACAACCATTTGATTCAATCCAAGTAGTAAATCTAAGTAGATCATGTTAATGAAAGAATCTTTGAAATTATATGTAACATGATTCATATACTTGGTTGAATCTTTGGTTGTTGTTTTCCATCATAAGAAAATCTCTTTCAAATGTATCTTATGTTTTGGATTCAACAAACTTTACAAATCATATGTATTATTGTTTTAAAGTTTCACAACTTGCCTTACTTTGACAGGCATATCATTTTCAAGTTGTATTTATAATTATATATGATTTGTCCCCTTATTTCAATCAAATCTAATTTTATGTTTTATGAGCTACATGTTGATTTGATTGACATCCCTATGCTTCACATGTTTTGGTCTTTGAATTTTCACAACTTGTTTAGGATACAAATGTATATCTTTTACAAGTTAGTTTTAACATGTGATTAGCATTTCCTCAATCATAAATGTTTTTGAGCTAAAACTTTCAAAAGCCTTAGGCATAAATTTATGAGCTTTCATTTTAAAAATGATTGAGGACATCACACACAAATCATGAGCATACATCTTTGCATTCATTTAGTGTGTGTGTGTGTGTGTGTGTGAGTTAGTTTTACACTTCCATATCCGCCTATTTAAGAGGCATTGTAATGAGCTTAATTGAATCTCCATCAAGTGTATTATAGACACTAATTAGAGAGATAACCAACCTTGTGGTTGAAGAGGTTATTGCTTAGCCTATAAAAGCATATTGTATAGGTTGATGTTAAGCCTTGAAAAACATCATTGTAAAGGTTATTGCTTAGCCTTGAAAAGCATATTGTAAAGGTTATTGCTTAGCCTATTGAAAAGCATAAATAGTGGAAATCCGGTGGGGTGTTGGATCACAAGCCGGTAGTGGATGTAGGCATTGAGGCCGAACCACTATAAATCCTTGTGTGATGGTGCTTGCTTTGTGGTGATTGTTTTTATTATGCTTCCGCATTTTGTTTGATAATCATCACTTGTGACTAGTTTATGTTAAGAAGTTAAATTTGATTAAAATTGGTCATAATTGAAGCTCACCCTATTCACCCCCCCCCCCCCTCTAGGGTTCGGATCCCAGGACTTACAGGGCAGAGGTTTGTGGGCGGTGTTGTGGAGTTTAGAAGTGTCCTGTGCAGATATTCGATTGAGGTTGGGTTTGAATTTGTATATGTGAAAAATGATAAAGTGAGGGTGACAGCTGAATGCTCTCGCAGTCATCTAATGGGATGCAGATAGCGTGTTCATGCATCTATTGAAAAGTTGAGTGGCCATTTTTGTATCAGGACATTAAACAATGAGCATACATGTGGTGCAGCAGTTCGAACGTCAAAGAACAACCATATGATTTCTGAGACAGTTGCAGATTTAATAATGGATCATATCCGTGAGAAGCCGCTCACCAAACACATTGATGTCATGCACCACTTTAAGGCGAATTATGGGCTTACCATTACATATCATCATGCATGGTGGGGTGTGGAAAGGGCTAGAAATAAGTTGTATGGTGATTCGTCGCTATCTTTTGACCATCTTCGTTGGTATATTAAGGTGGCGGAGGAGGTAAATTCAAGGCTAGATTATGACCAATCAACTATGTATTTCAAGCGTCTCTTTGTGTCGTTCTATGCTTCAAGTGCTAGTTTTAATCATATTCGTCCTTTGTTATTTATGGACGGTACTTTCTTAAAAGGCAGATACAAGGGAAACCTGTTGGCAGCAACTAAGAAGAATGGGAATCAAGGTAAGTCGTAATGCTTTTTTTTCTAATATTATTGACACATTTATTTATTTTTATATTAATGATCAGCATGTTTTGATTTTCTGAATAGTATCTGAAATATAAAACTTTGTTAATTCATGCGACAGGTTTGTTCCCCCTTGCTTTTGCGGTGGTGGACCCAGAGAAGGAGGACAATTGGACATGGTTTCTGCAGAATTTAAGAAAAGTTTTATTGAAGGATCGCACTATTACTTTTATTTCCGACAGAAATCCAGGTCTAATAGAGGTTGTCTCAAGGGTATTTCATTTTGCCCATCATGCGTATTGCCTCCAATACCTTAAGGCAAATTTGAGGGACAAGTTGTCTGGTGGTTACACTAATCAATTTAGAGAGAGAATGGTTATGATGCTTCAGGAATGTGTATATGCGCCAACCATTGCCGCCTTCCATGCAAAGTTGCAGTCGTTGAGGCGTGAAGGTGGTTCCAATGTAGACAAATTTCTCTATGGATTGCCTCATGAAAGATGGAGCAATGCATGTTTTAAGGGTCAGCGGTACAGTGAGATGTGTTCGAATGCTGCTGAGTCTTTCAACTCATGGATTAGAGAAGCTCGCCATCTTCCAATTACAAAGATGGTTGACACAATAAGGGTTCAAATAATGGAGCAGATGGCTAATAGGAAGGAAGTTTCCAGCAGATGGAAGTCAGTCATCTGCCCGGACATGGATAAAAGGCTTGATGCTGCTATCCGGCTTGGAAGGACGTGGACCGTCAGCCGTTCGAGTGAAACTGTTTACGATGTGCACTCTTACCCGTCAGTTACCGTTGACATTTTTAATCACATATGTTCCTATTATCAGTGGCAGATCAATGGGTTTCCCTGCGCCAATGCTTGTGTTGCGATTCAAAAGAGTGGAAAGGACTTAAGTCTCTTTGTTGATCATTATTTTCACACTCATACATATAGGGCTTCGTATGAAGAGCAGATTTTCCCACTTCTAACCGTGGGAATGCCAGAGACAAAAGGCGCCGAAGCCGTTATTCTCCCACCTGTTGTTAAACGACCAGCTAGCAGGCCGAAAAAAAGGAGGATCTTGTCAATAGGGGAGATCACACGGCAAATAAAATGTGGGCGGTGTGGTCGGATTGGCAGCCACAATAAGAAATCGTGCAAGGAGCCTATTCTTTGACATTTCATTGAATTAGATGTTGAATTTAGCTTAAGTGTAATATTGTTGATACCTCTGATGTAATTCTGATTAGTGAATAAAAAGTCAAATTGACATTCCCTTTAATGTTGTTTAATGTGCTCTTATTTTTATAAGTAATTACTTTCAAATGTGTCTAAATCATTTAGTCATTGTTCAAAATTGATATTGAAATTGCATTAGAACTAAGATTATCTGGAATCATTAGCTACACAGAGCAATCACATTACTCAGCTAAATATGTAGCAGAACTCGGATAATTTCACTCTAAACTCAGATAATTTCATTCATGAGTCAGATAATTTCACCCAGGACTCAGATAATTTGACTCAGAACCCATATAATTTCATCCATAAGTCAGATAATTTCATCCAGGACTCAGATAATTTCATTCATGAGTCGGATAATTTCATTCATGAGTCGGATAATTTCACCCAGGACTCAGATAATTTGATTCAGAACTCAGACAATTTCATCCATAAGTCAGATAATTTCACCTAGGACTCAAATAATTTCATTCATGAGTCAGATAATTTCACCCAGGACTCAGATAATTTGATTCAGAACGCAAATAATTTCATCCATAAGTCAGATAATTTCACCCAGGACTCAGATAATTTGATTCTGAAGTCAGATAATTTAATCCAAAACTCATATAATTTGATTCAGAAGTCAGATAATTTCAATTAGAACCTGGATAATTTCATCCAAAACTGATATAATCTCAGCCAGAACTCAGATAATTTCTATCAGAAGTCAGCTAAAATTTCACCAGAAATTAGATAAAATGATTGCATAGTGTTGATGTACGAAGACAATGACAAGAAGATTCCATTTACATTCATTCACAAATGTAAGAATTACATTGACAGAAATGTTTATCCAACATTCATGTGAACCAAAAAAATACATTCACAAGTATGTTGCACGTTCACTTTTCATATAAAGAGATTTACATTAAAATGTTTCGACTTCTATTTGACATCAACTTGATTGAAAACAACTTGTTTGTCTCATTGTTGTAGTATTTTCGTCAGTTTTCGAAGTCATCATCAGTAGCTTGTTGCCTGGCGTGGTAGTTTTCAATTGTCCAGCTGCAATGCTTGTCGTTTAGGAACTTGCTTACTATCTCTGCCCTTAATACGTGAATGACGCGTTGTGGCAGCTTCAAAGCAATTACTTGTTTATGAGTAAGTTGCTTCATAAGATAACAAACAACCACTCCGCAATCAACACTGAAACAAGACATGCTATTGTTAGTAGATTGTAAAGAAGTCACTGTCAAGTCAATTGATTTATTGTAGTTGCACAATGATACTTACGAGCCCATTTTCTGTTGTGGGGCAACTTCCACGCTTATCAATGGAGCTCCATATGGTTGTGTCTTCTCAACATTGACATAATTGTGGTTCTCCACATACTGTTTCTGCAGAATAAAAAACATTCCGTATTTTGGGTCAGTTTCGATTATTCTTACAGAGACCATCGTATAAATAAGGACTAAGTAAGTGAGACATACCAGAATTCGTGCATCTTCAAAGTAATGATCGATTGTTTTAGGTGATCTTGGTCATAAGGAGTTGTAATGTAGCCAATCTCCTTCTTTCTGATCTAGCACCAACAGTGTCCAGTGGAAGGGCTCAGCATCCTTCCTTTTTCCATTTGAATTCATCGGAAAAAGCATGAATCTGTGGTCTGCAGTTCTGCTTGGGGAGATCTGAGGGTGCAGTATATTTTCCCTCATTTCCGACGACAGGGAAGTAACAAATTTCTACATTAAGACATGTTTAGTAATTGCTTATGACATATAAAAATAAAGTAAATGATGACACAGTTAACACAGTTATTGTCTTTTACCCAGCATAAACTTGTTATGAAGTATGATTTCTCTCGAGACAGCATTTCTTTGTGTTGGACAGTTGTGAGTTGCTCTTGGATTTCACCATGTTCTCTATATAGCAACTCAGCGTAGCAGTCAATAACCTATTCAATTGGAAACACATAATGTTAGGCATATAGTGTGAACACGACCATATTATGTTTGTGTAAAATGTAAGAATATTTTGTCAATGTTTCTGTGTTGTGATGCTTATAGTGCTTGACGTTTCTGTTCTGCTGAGAACTGCAATTATGCCCTCGTAAGATACAGCTTGTATGCCCTGACCTCCCCAAACGAGCGCCCTGCAAATGCAATTGCACAAAGTCCCCAATTAGTCTACATTTTCATTAATGTTTCTTAAATTCAACAGTTGTGTTGCTTAGGTGCATAAGTATGTGACTTACACATTACCCTCAGCTTCATAAATCTCCTTTAGCTTTTCTACGTCAGATGCATTCATAAGCTTAGTGACTGCATTTTTTGGGAGTGTCTAGGGGGGCAGCTATTGGGTTCATCTTCCTTGTCGCTATTCTTTTTTTTTATTTGTTTCACCATGGAGGATTGTTTCACCTCCTTAATTGGCTTTGATGGTGCATTAGACGACATGATCTGGTCAATATTTCAATTATAAAAATATAGATTAATCAAATTAGAATTTATAGAAGGGCAGATAAATTTAATATAACATCAGATAAATTTGCTGATAGTCTGATAAAATCATACAGAAGTCAGATAAATTTAATGAAAAGTTTTATAAGTTGATACAGAAGTCAGATAAATTTCATATAAGATCAGATAAATTTTTAGTAAGTCAGATAAAATGACACAGAAGTTAGATAATTTAAAGAGAATTGTTAAAAGTTCATACAGAAGTCAGATAAATTTGATAGATAGGCAAAACATGAATTCAATGCAAACAAAAATTATCTAAAAAAGCATGGTCGTGTAACTGAATTACCTCAGGTACATTTTCTCCAACATTACGATCAGTTGCGGCCTCCTTCACTGCTTTCTCTGCCATTCTAAACCCTTTTTGTTGTGTATTAGTTTTTCTTGTAGGCTCGAAGATATCATCTAGAGTCTTCACAGCCCATTGCAATCCTTTTTCTGTATAATCAATTGTCGTTTCCCTCAAGAGCTGTTGCAGTTTAAAGTTGTTTGATTCCAGATTATTCAACTTTTTCTTCAGGCCCTTTACCTCATTTTCTGCATTTGTAGCTCTCGAGGACTGTACATCTGACACACTGATGGTGTGTTTCAGTTGCTCTTTGAGGGAGCTGACCAGTCGAGTTGACTCTTCTAAAGTCTGATTTGTGTCCACAATATGTGTTTCAAGCGAAGTCTTTTCCTTTGTCAATTGCTCAACCAACAATAGAGCATCTTCCCTTTCTCTTAGCAAGCTGGTGATCATTTGTTCAGTTTCAAGCCGTTGTTTTTTTTATGATGTTGTTTTCTGCCGACGTCCCTTCAAGTTCAATAGTCATTCTTTTGATCTACGCTTGTAATTCTATCTTCTCCTTAGTGAGTTGGATGACTAATGAATTTGCCCTGTCACGCTCCTCAGTAAGATTCTTGATCTCGCTGTTTTCGACAGTTTGTGATTGTTGTCTAGGACTAGGCATTGTATCACCAGCTTCTGGTACTGATCCAGAGTGTGCTTCAGATGGCTCTTCATATACTGTGTTGCTGGTGCTGCAAATTATGTCAGCTAAGATGTATGCAACCAGCAGATCTATTTGTAGGGACATCTGTTCATAGCCTGCCATCTCTGCACCAAACGATATAGACTGTGTTACCACACCAAGGAAAATTGTTTCTTCACTGTTACTATTTTGCAACTGCTCTTCCAACTTAGATACAACCAATGTGTCTGGCATTATGTCTGTATCTAGTTGGGTGGCTTCAATCATTTTGTTCTGTTCTCCCTGCTCTCCTTCTTCCAATTCATGTTCGCTTTTTTCAATTCCATTCTCTTGATCGTCTCCTTGATCCCCATTTTCATCTTCTACCTCTACTGCTATGTCTCCCCCATGTCCTTGTTTTTCGTATGTTTCGCCATCATCATGTTCATATTCTTCCGATGTGTCATCTCCCTCACTGTTTTCTTTTTTTGTAACTTGTTGCTCTCCTTCTATCTCCATTACGGCTCCCTTGTCACAAGCGCCACTGTCTAACAAGGACTATAATCATTGCACTTCAAGCAGTGTGCTATCTAATTCGTCACCGAGGACCTGCTTTTGATAACAATGTTACACAGAACATGTTAGATTAAAAACTTAGATAAAATTAGATAGTGAAGATTTTCAAAAATACCTCAGTAGCTAGTAGTGAATGAAGGGGCCTTTTCCTAAGTGTCATACTCACTGCCCTTAGATTCCACTTTAGTATTCGTGGAAAATGCACTCAGTCATTTGGTGTGATAATCGTCGTATGCTCACACAACCAATATTGTTACAAAATCATAAAACAGATATGTATGTCAATTATTCTTTGTCTATTGAAATTCAAATTTGTAAATTTGTAGTTGTATATCATACCGGTAATGCAATAAGGCACCCAATTACTCTATCAGAACCACGGCTTCTGGTGTGTACCGACTCCATGAGAAATTTTGAAATCTCTTATGCCCAGGCATAATGCTTCATATCCATGTAGTTTTCAACATAGCCCACATATGCCCATCCTATTGTGTTTCCGTGGGTTGCAAAAAAGATCACAACAAGGATATACAGGCACAGTAGCCTAGCAACATTAGCAATGTCAGTTTCTGATTCTCCATTCAATGCTAGAAGGAGCTGTTGCTTTATTTGTGGAGCCGACACCCTTGAACAGCCATGGAATCTCCTAGATATGAATTCAGTTGTTTTCCTTTTTGAATACTTCATATCAAGCACTCTTGTTCCATTTGGTATGCCGAATATCAGCGATATGTCATTTGCAGTGAATGGCAAGTAGGACCTCCCTAGTCTGAACTGCCTTCTTTGGGTGTTGTATGCATCAAGGATCACCATAATGTCCTTGTCATACTTTCTACACATCTGTTCAGAGATTTTGTTGTCCAGCATGCATTCTATCAGGCTCCAGAATGGAGTCTTTCTTAATTCAACTCTATGGAATTCAGTGACCATCTGCTTGATGCTTTGGACTAGTGACACGGTTGAGACCAAATTCGATCTGAACTGGTAATGAGTGGTAGTCTTCTCAGCATTTTTGTCTTTACTGACTTCCTTTTTGTTTGATGGTTTCTCCTCTACCCTTTTTCTCTTGTTTTGTTTTATTCCTGCATATAGTAAAATAACTCAGATTCATATCACCAAAAGATTAAGATAAGTGAATACAGAACAGAGATAAATTGCACAAGACACAGATAAATTTATTATAAACTCAGATAAAGTTTATATAAAGTCGGATAATTTGCTTATGGAGACAGATAAATTTGATATAAACTCAGATAAATTAAAGAAATAGAAAAAATGTTTGTTGAATTTTCATTCCAAAGTCTTATGCATTTTCTTTTAATCTCATATAAAGTCAAGAGACATTGATTCAACATCACATAGAACACAGATAAATTGCACAAGACACAGATAAATTTATCTTAAACTCAGATAAAGTTTATATAAAGTCAGATAAATTTGATATAAACTCAGATAAATTAAAGAAATAGACAAAAGGTTTGTTGAATTTTCATTCCAAATTCATATGCGTTTTTTTTTAATCTCAGATAAAGTCAAGAGACATTGATTCAACATCACACAGAACACAGATAATTGCATAGGACACAGATAAATTTATCTTATATTCAGATAAAGTATATATAAACTCAGATAAATTTGATATAAACTCAGATAAATTCAAGAAATAGACAAAAGGTTTGTTGAATTTTCATTCCAAAACCATATGCGCTTGCTTTTAATGTCAGATAAAGTTAACAGACATTGATTCAACATCACATAAAAGACAGATAAAATCATTACAGGGATACAAAAAAGAACGATAAGTTTGGTATAAAACTCAGATAAAAACATTAGCAACTAGTTACATACTGAAATAAACTCAAATATTAGTGTCATTCAATCACAAACCCAATTAAAATCAGATAAACTTAATTTGAAGGCAGTAGAAACTCACTTAAATACTGAGATAAATTAAGGCCAATTCATCAAGAACAACTAAATGCATCACAGGGACACATACATTCATTATAATTTGTAGTGATTTTCATGTCAAACTCAGATTCATTTTCATTCCAAGCAAGCAATATCAGATAAAGAGAATATAAATTGAGTTAAATTCAAAAAGAACTCAGAATAAAGTCAATAGACATTGATTGAAGTTTGTTCAGAAGACAGATAAACTCAATATAAATTTGTATTGATAAAAATAACTCAGATTCATATCATCAAAGATTAATATAAGTGAATACAGAACACAGATAAATTTATCTAAAATTCAGATATTTTTTTGAAAAAATCTAAGATAAAATTACTTGAAATTGACAAAGTAGCAATGAATGTTATACATTTGGTTCAACATTTCTAATTTATACAAAAGCATTCTACAAAAATTACAGACATTATAAGCAAAAAAGAAAAAAATCTATCTAGATACCTTCAACTTTCTGTTCATTTTGCTTCTGGCTTTCTGAAAGTATTGAGGACTTCATTCTTGCCATTTCCTGAATAGGTTTTCGTTATTAGAAGAGGAACCAGAAAGAACGGTAGAAAATCATTCCAAATGGTTCATCTCATGATCTAATATATCACATCTAATATACATATATCACATCTAATATACTAATGGGACCCGGTTCATCTCATGAACCATTATGTCATATGTATTGGTTATGTGTAAGTATATAATTAAACACCATTCATCTCATGAAAGGAAAACATGATTGTATTGATAAATAAAGAAATTAATCAATT
This sequence comes from Cinnamomum chago, assembly GCA_038049695.1. Classification (NCBI taxonomy): domain Eukaryota; kingdom Viridiplantae; phylum Streptophyta; class Magnoliopsida; order Laurales; family Lauraceae; genus Cinnamomum; species Cinnamomum chago. The sequence continues at coordinate 67,937,138 of CP142451.1, forward strand.
TATTACATCACACTCTTGGTATTGAGACCATAAAACTAACAGTTCTGTTCTCCCTGCTCTCCTTTTTCCAATTCATGCTCGCTTTTTTCATTTCCATTCTCTTGATCATCTCCTTGATCCCCATTTTCTCCTTCCACCTCTACTTCTATGTCTCCCCTATCTCCCTGCTTTCGTGTGTTTCGCCATCATCATGTTCATATTCCTCCAATGTGTCTTCTCTATCACTGTTTTCTTTTTCTGTAACTTGTTGCTCTCCTTCTATCTCCATCACGGCTCCCTTGTCACAAGTGCCACTGTCCAACAAGGGTTGTAATCACTGCACCTCAAGCAGTGTGCTATCTAATTCATCACCGAGGACCTGCATTTGATAACAATATTACACAGAACATGTTAGATTAAAAACTTAGATAAAATTAGATAGTGAAAATTGTGAAAAATACCTCAGTAGCTAGTAGTGAATGAAGGGGCCTTTTCCTAAGTGCCATAGTCACTGCCCTTAGATTCCACTTTAGTATTCGTGGGAAATGCGCTGAATCATTTGGTGTGATAATCGTCGTATGCTAACACAACCAATACTGTTACAAAATCATAAAACAGATATGTATGTCAATTATTCTTTGTCTATTGAAATTCTAATTTGTAAATTTGTAGTTGTATATCATACCGGTAATGTAATAAGGCACCCAATTACTCTATCAGAACCACGCCAAAGAAAGCGTTACAATCATATCTCAAAAAGAGTTTCGAATATTCTGAAAGAGGAAAGACACGACGAAGAAGGCGACATTCTCATCTCCATGGCTGCATGCAACGAATAACAGCAGGTTAGATAAAAATTTCAAAAACTTTCCTTAGATTAACTATTTCATTGCAAGTTAGAGTTTGCATCAAAGATATCTTCGATTTTGACAAGAGGAGATACAAGAAAGACGAGATACAAACCCTAGTTGCAGACGACAGTTCCAAAACTGCATAACTGTTTCCGAAGGCATAGAAAGACACTTCAAAATACTCATTTCCCTTGTAAGTTCAAAGTTTCTCACTCTTTTTGTTTCGAAACCCTATCTTACTGTTAATCGCCATTTTGAATGATTTTCTACCGTTCTTTCTGGTTCCTCTTCTAATAACGAAAACCTAATCAGGAAATGGCGAGAACGAAGTCCTCAATACTTTCAGAAAGCCAGAAACAAAAGGAACAAAAAGTTAAAGGTATCCAGATAGATTTTTTTTCTTTTTTTTTCTTAAAATGTCTGTCATTTTTGTATAAATTAGAAATGTTGAACCAAATGTTTAACATTCATTGCTACTTTGTCAGTTTCAAGTAATTTTATCTTAGATTTTTTCAAAAAAATATCTGAATTTAAGATAAATTTATTTGTGTCTTGTGCAATTTATTTGTGTTTTGTATTCACTCATCTTAATCTTTGATGATATGGATCTGAGTTACTTTACTCAATACAAATTTATATTGAATTTATCTATCTTCTAAACAAACTTCAATCAATGTCTATTGGCTTTATTCTGAGTTCTTGTTGAATTTAATTCAATTACTATTCTCTTTATCTTATATTGCTTGCTTGGAATGAAAATGAATCTGAGTTTGGCATGAAAATCACTACAAATTATAATAAATGTATGTGTCCATGTGATGCATTTAACTGTTCTTGATTAATTGGCCTTAATTTATCTCAGTATTTAAGTGAGTTTCTACTGCCTTCAAATTAAGTTTATCTGATTTTAATTGGGTTTGTGATTGACTGACACCAATATATGAGTTTATTCCAGTATGTAACCAGTTGCTAATGTTTTTATCTGAGTTTTATACCAAACTTATCATTCTTTTTTGTATCCCTGGAAAGAATGTATCTGTCTTCTATGTGATGTTGAATCAATGTCTGTTAACTTTAACTGAGATTAAAAGCAAGCGAGTGTGACTTTGGAATGAAAATTCAACAAAGCTTTTGTCTATTTCTTGAATTTATCTGAGTTTATATCAAATTTATCTGACTTTATATAAACTTTATCTGAGTTTAAGATAAATTTATCTGTGTCTTATGCAATTTATCTGTGTTCTGTGTGATGTTGAATCAATGTCTCTTGACTTTATCTGAGATTAAAAGCAAACGCATATGACTTTGCAGTGAAAATTCAACAAGCCTTTTGTCTGTCTCTTTAATTTATCTGTGTTCTGTGTGATGTTGAATTAATGTCTGTTAACTTTAACTGAGATTAAAAGCAAGTGAGTGTGACTTTGGAATGAAAATTCAACAAACCTTTTGTCAATTTCTTTAATTTATCTGAGTTTATATGAAATTTATCTGACTTTATATAAACTTTATCTGAGTTTAAGATAAATTTATCTATGTCTTGCGCAATTTATCTGTGTTCTGTGTGATGTTGAATCAATGTCTCTTGACTTTATCTGAGATTAAAAGCAAACGCATATGACTTTGGAGTGAAAGTTTAACAAACATTTTTTCATTTTCTTTACTTTATATGAGTTTATATCAAATTTATCCGTCTTTATATAAACTTTATCTAAATTTAAGATAAATTTATCTGTGTATTGTGCAATTTATCTGTGTTCTGTGTGTTATTGAATAAATGTATCTTGACTTTATATGAGATTAAAAGCAAATGCATATGACTTTGGAATGAAAATTCAACAAACCTTTTGTATATTTCTGTAATTTATCTGAGCTTATATCAAATTTATCTGTCTCCATAAGCAAATTATCTTACTTTATATAAACTTTATCTGAGTTTATAATAAATTTATCTGTGTCTTGGGCAATTTATCTCTGTTCTGTATTCAATTATCTTAATCTTTTGGTGATATGAATCTGAGTTATTTTACTATATGCAGGAATAAAACAGAATAAGAGAAAAAGAGTAGAAGAGAAACCATCAAACAAAAAGGAAGTCAGTAAAGACAAAAATGCTGAGAAGACTAACACTCATTACCAGTTCAGATCGAATTTGGTCTCAACTGTGTCACTAGTCCAAAGCATCAAGCAGATGGTCATTTTAGTACATAGAGTCCTGATCGAATGCATGCTGGACAACAAAATCTCTGAACAGATGTGTAGAAAGTATGACAAGGACATTATGGTGATCCTTGATGCATACAACACCCAAAGAAGGCAGTTCAGGCTAGGGAGGTCCTACTTGCCATTCACTGCAAATGACATATCGCTGATATTCGGCATACCAAATGGAACAAGAGTGCTTGATATGAAGTATTCAAAAAGGAAAACAACTGAATTCATATCTAGGAGATTCCATGGCTGTTCAAGGGTGTCGGCTCCACAAATAAAGCAACAGCTCCTTCTAGCATTGAATGGAGAATCAGAAACTGACATTGCTAATGTTGCTAGGCTATTGTGCCTGTATATCCTTGTTGTGATCTTTTTTGCAACCCACGGAAACACAATAGGATGGGCATATGTGGGCTATGTTGAAAACTACATGGATATGATGCACTATGCCTGGGCAGAAGAGATTTCAAAATTTCTCATGGAGTCAATACACACCCGAAGCCGTGGTTCTGGAGTAATTGGGTGCCTTATTACATTACCGGTATGATATACAACTACAAATTTACAAATTAGAATTTCAATAGACAAAGAATAATTGACATACATATCTGTTTTATGATTTTGTAACAGTATTGGTTGTGTGAGCATACGACGATTATCACACCAAATGATTCAGCGCATTTCCCACGAATACTAAAGTGGAATCTAAGGGCAGTGACTATGGCACTTAGGAAAAGGCCCCTTCATTCACTACTAGCTACTGAGGTATTTTTCACAATTTTCACTATCTAATTTTATCTAAGTTTTTAATCTAACATGTTCTGTGTAATATTGTTATCAAATGCAGGTCCTCGGTGATGAATTAGATAGCACACTGCTTGAAGTGCAGTGATTACAGCCCTTGTTGGACAGTGGCACTTGTGACAAGGGAGCCGTGATGGAGATAGAAGGAGAGCAACAAGTTACAGAAAAAGAAAACAGTGATAGAGAAGACACATTGGAGGAATATGAACATGATGATGGCGAAACACACGAAAGCAGGGAGATAGGGGAGACATAGAAGTAGAGGTGGAAGGAGAAAATGGGGATCAAGGAGATGATCAAGAGAATGGAAATGAAAAAAGCGAGCATGAATTGGAAAAAGGAGAGCAGGGAGAACAGAACTGTTAGTTTTATGGTCTCAATACCAAGAGTGTGATGTAATAAATTGATTAATTTCTTTATTTATCAATACAATCATGTTTTCCTTTCATGAGATGAATGGTGTTTAATTATATACTTACACATAACCAATACATATGACATAATGGTTCATGAGATGAACTGGGTCCCATTAGTATATTAGATGTGATATATGTATATGGATGAGATCCACATACAGGAGATATGTGTCACAAATCTTACACTTAAAATATCTTCACAACCGGTGATGAGACTGGGCATCTCATCTGATAAGGTTGCAGCACTTTGATCACTATGAGATAGTGTGATTTGTCTCGATCATCAAAATGTAAGATTCTGGATCATAGTGCTGGTACATTGGATGTATTGAAGGACCATGAGAAGCACCTTATATACATTGTCTTTGCTTTAAGGTCTGCTCTCATAATTCCCTAGCAATAGGCTCATAATCCTGAGACATTAATGAACTTAAGTTTTTATCTATGCTTTTGCTTTGAGTCACCAATGAGTGAGGCCAATTGTAGGTCAACACCTCGGTGATTTGGGTACGTGGTAATAGAGATGTGAGAACATTCAATGGTCAAGAAGGAATCTATCTTTAATATCCCCTTGTGTCAATTAATGGATTTATCATTGGTAAGTGCGCACCCATTCCAATTAAGAGTTAATTGGATCGGTACCAAATGATCATTATAATTAATTGGGGCTCAAGGATAAAAAGATATGGATCTAATTTGGTGGACAGGTCCAATTGATCCATGGATATTGATAGAGGGGCCTACTTGTGGTACTGAGGAAGTTTAGGGTCTTCAATGTAATTCATTCCTAAGACTGGAGTGCAATTGCATTTATATAGTGGAATTATTTGCAATTAACTGTGGGCCCGGATTGCACATGAGATGTGGGGTCGCGTGTCCCAGTTGGAGCCAGCTTTCTAAAGAATCCCTAGTGGTCCCCACGCTAGCCCAATTTATTAGAAAGATACTAATTCTACTTGAACTCTAATAGGAAGGTTACTATTTCTATTTGAAGTGAGACTTCTAATAGTGGTAATAGTAAGCTACTAATTATTAATGGAAGTAGGACTTCTATTTTAATTAGAAAGGAGAAAGCTACTAATTGTTGTGAAAGTGAGACTTCTATGGCAACTAGCAAGGGAGAAGGTTATTATTTTATAATGGGAGTTAAACTTCTATTTCAAATAGGAAAAGAGGTGGTATGAAGAACTATAAATAGGGGATGTATCCCCTCTTGGACGACCACCATTGTGTTCCACATAAAGCCATCCTCATAATGCAAGTGTTGCACAAGTTTCTCTCATCTCTTTCTCCTCTAGTTCCTTGGAGTTTCTAGTTGGGTTTTCTCTTGAAGATTCCACCATCTTCTTGAGAAAAATAGATCTAATACGGGACATAGCGTGGAAGATCAAAAGGTATTGGAGATTCTGATTTGGTTAGTAAAGGTGTTCATCATCAAAGAAAGAACTTAAATTCTTCATTAGAGCACTACAAGGCTCCAAAGGTATATCTACATCCTTGGATGTTGTAGATTTCGTGGTTGCATGTTTATGTGTTGTTTTCTATCTTCTAGATAGGATATTTTGCTGTACATGGTTTATGAGTTTGAGGAATTGCATCATGGATTGGGTTTGTTGCCTTTCTAGACAATTGATCCCTGCATCAAGTGGGTCAAAAGTTTTTGAAACCTGTCTAGAAGGCCCACCTACTTCCAACAATTGGTATCAGAGCCATACCTCATCTCTAATCATGTTAGATCAGTAAGGTTGCTCCAATCTTTGCATGAGATGCAAAGAAGATGAAGCAAGGGCTATGTAAGGATCAGTTTTGATGTTTTTACTTGATTTGATAGTAGATTCATGTTTGGATAGTCACAAAAGGGTTTAATAATGATGGAAGGATGGTAGGAAGCCATTGGAACACTTTGGAAGTGATTTGGTGAAGAATGGACACGAAACAGAAAAAACCCAGTTGCAGGTTTTCGTCAGTCCGGTCGACCTGGCCCATGCACGGTCGACCGGGTGACTTGCAGGTCGGTCGACCGAGCCACTGCACAGTTTGCTGCAGAAACTGGTTTTTCTAGTTCCGGGTCTTCTTTTATTTCCTATTTTTCCAGCATTGTTTGGCAGCCTGTTTTTGTGATTTGTATGGTTGTATGAGATACTAACTTGCAGATGATCATGTCCTCTCCATATGGCCCACAAGTCTTTTGCTTTCTATTTATGGTTATTGGTTTATTTAAAGCTAAATGTAAAGGGCGTCATGGTTTCCTTGGTTTCCCGTGAAAGGGCAAGGCATGATGAATTTCCCTATAGCTCTTTTATTTCCATTTTTAGATTACCATGTAAGTCTCATAATCGAGGCATAGGAATTTATGTAATTTTTTCTAAATTTGTAAATTCTGGCGATGTCCGAGACGAAGAAGGAAAGCGATGTAGGACTCCTAATCAAAGAGTTTGAAGATTACCAAAAGAGTTTTGGAGTTTACCAAAGAGTTTGAGAAATTCCAAAGTTTTGGAGAATCTAGAAGTCTAAGAAGTCTATTCCGCTAGGGCTATGTGGAGGAGAGGACTAGTTTCTAATTTTAGCAATTTCTATTTATGGATGCATGCTTACTTTAGAATATTTCCAAATCTGATCCAAACATTGCAAGTTACTAAAATTGGTCAAATCAAATTAATTTTTTGAAAGAGTTCTAATTAGTGTTGATGACCCATGAGATGGACACATTGGTAACACTAATTTAGAAACTGGACTTTCCTTAAAATAACTTGACTTGGAACCAATCTTTGATCATATCATGAGATGATTTGATGTTCATATGTATACATGTAGGCCCTAATACCTTACAAGGAAATCCTCAATTATAAAATATTAAGTGGGAGCAGGGCATTTAAATTGATAAATCCCCATGGTTTTCCACCATAGGTCCATTGTATGGAAAGTGTTAGCCTCGCACCATCTTGAGAATGGTCGTTCCCCACGGAGGGCTTTTACTTGTCTGGTTACTAGATATAGATCTCCTATGGATAGTGTTGGTGAGACGGGGCGGGGGCCCACTCCCCAAGGAGGAGCTGCTCGCAACGGTTGTCATGCAATGCTAGTTGGTGGGTCACACTTAACTAAAATAATGATGTAGTATCCCCAAGGATTTACCTCATTTATTTTAGAAACCGAAGCTAATCGGGAGTCATTCATTATTTGGTATGAGATACCTAGATAATAATGAATGAAGGGGATCATGGAAAGTTAGTCTTAATCTTAATTTTGACCAACTTTGATCCGCACCAATCTAGGTAGTATTAGCACTCCCCAAGGAGGCATACCCCGGGGAATGGGATTCCGATGTATTCTGAATTTAGTGGTTATGAGGATTCCATATAAATTTGTTAGAATACTAAACCCTAATGTCATTTAAACTCATTAATTGAATGTATGGTTATGTGCTACAGTATTTCAAGCATTGAATTCAAATACTTTCAATCCACTTGCGACCATCCTCAACCAGAATAAATTAGTGGGATCAAACTATGTAGACTGGAAACGGAACCTGGATATAGTCCTGACAGCTTCAGGGTATAAATATGTCCTTACCAAACCCCCCCTTGATGAGCCATTGCCGGAAGCATCACAGGAAGAAAAGGAACTTTACACCAAGTGGACCAAAGACGATGAGATAGCCAGATGTTACATACAGGCATCCATGTCTAGTGTTTTGCAACACCAACATCTATCCTTTAAGACTGCATATGATATTATATCAAACTTAAAGGAGATGTTTACGGAACAGGGCAGGCCTGCTAGACAAGCTGCTATGAGGGTGCTTATTAGCACCAAGATGGCTGAAGGCACACCAGTACAAGACCACATGTTAAAAATGATAGACTCATTGAATGAGTTAGATGTACCGGGGGCTGCAATTGATGTAGAATCGCAGATTGACATAATCATTGAGTCACTACCAGAGTCATTCAATAATTTCAAGGTCAACTATAATATGAATAAGATGAATTTGACTCTAGCTGAGCTTTCTAGCCAGCTGGTGGTGACTGAAGGGATTATGAAGAAGAAGCCAACTGCCCCGATGACAGAAAAGTCATTTGCCAAGTCCAAACCGAAATGCAAAGGGCGGAAAGGCAAGAAGAAATCAATTCCGAAGGGTCCTAAGGTGGAGAATGGTCCTAATGGTGGTGTTGGCAAAGCTAAGGGGTCGGGGACAAAAGGAAATTGTTTCCATTGTGGTGTGACAGGACATTGGAAAAGGAGTTTTCCAGTTTATCTGTCTAAGAAGAAGACCTCAAGTATGATTGAGTCACTTGTTTCTGAAGTTAGTTTTGCAACTGGTACTTCAGAATCTTGGTGTGTGGACTCTGGGGCAACTAATCACATATGTAATTCGTTGCAGGGGTTCAGGGAAACCAGGAGACTCAGTGACGGCGAAATCATTGTCAACCCAGGATCTGATACTAAGGCAGATGCGGTCTCAGTAGGAGTTATAACTTTATGTTTTCAAGATAATAAGTTGGTTTTGTCAGACACTCTATATGTACCATCTTTAAGACGGAATTTAATTTCAGTTTCTAGTGTTGTGAATAAAAGTTATTCTATTACTTTTGGTACTGAAGTTGTCATAAAGAGAAACGGTACTTTTATATGTTCTGGCAAGGTAACCAATGGGCTTTATCTGTTAACTCCCACAATGTATGAGATACATGATACCGAAATAATTAATAGGCCATCATTAAAGAGAAAGTCACCTTCATTTAATCCAACAAAACTTTGGCACTTGAGGCTAGGTCATATAAACCTAAATAGGATTGACAGGCTAGTGAAAGATGGTATCTTACCTTCATTGGTTATAGAACCAATGCCTGTCTGTGAGTCCTATCTGGAAGGCAAAATGACTAAAAGACCATTTTCATCCAAAGGCAATAGGGCCAAAGATTTATTGGAATTAGTACATACTGATGTGTGTGGACCCATTAATGTCAGGGCCAGAGGCGGATACGAATATTTCATCACTTTCATAGATGATTATTCAAGATATGGATACATATACCTTATGCACCGCAAGTCCGAGGCTTTTGAAAAGTTCAAAGAGTTTCGAGCAGAAGCGGAAAAATAATTAGGTAAAAGTATCAAGACTCTTCGATCAGATCGAGGAGGGGAATATCTCTCTGGTGATTTTATGGGACACTTGTCAGAAAATGGGATTCTGTCCCAGTTGTCTGCTCCTGGTATGCCTCAACAGAATGGAGTAGCGGAAAGAAGGAACCGGACTCTTTTAGATATGATTAGGTCTATGTTGAGTTTCTCAGGATTACCTATATCCTTTTGGGGACACGCCTTGGATACTGCGATGTACATACTAAACCTCGTACCATCTAAGTCTGTACCTAAGACTCCCCAGGAGTTATGGTCTGGGCGAAAGCCTAGTCTACAACATTTACACATTTGAGGTTTTCCGGCACATGTGCTAAAGGTTGTTAGACCCCGACCCAGACCAAGTCGATTAGTGTGCGATTAGTGTGTGTTTAGTCCTAAGTGGGTTTAGTTGTTGTTGGGTTAGAAGTAATTAGTTTTAGTCTTGGACATAACTTTGGGAATTTTGAGAACGTCTAGTATTAGTTAGACACACTCGGAAAGGTCCGAGTGCACGTGTGAGCTTGGGAAGATCGTATCGATTTTCGTGTGATTGTGATTTTGATTTCATTTGAATGATGTTTCGACGTGTTACAACTTTCGTTTTAAGCCCAGTTGTGTTTGAAGCCCAAAAACCCAAGTTTTGACCCAAAGAGGGTAAAATTGTCTTTCTTGCACAAATCTGGACACAATTTTCGAGGTCTCAAAACCATGTCAAAAATATACTTTTTGGAAACTAGATATTTCGGTGATCGTTTTATCCTTCTTCGTCGAAATCATCCGAGGCCCACAAGTTAGTGTTTTGGCCATTTCAAAGTTCAGGTTATTTGGGGCCCATTTCCTCACTAAAGCCCCATCTCCCTCTTCTTTTTCATTCATTTCCCCAATCTCTGCAATCTCTTGACCTAGGGCAAGGAAAGCTCTTCTTCTCTTCCATCTTCTTCATCTTGCATGATCTACCTAGAAGACTCCAAAGAAGATCCCAAGGTTACCATCTTCTTCCTCTCATCCTAAGCTCTCCATTGATGCAAGTTTCTTGAGGTTCCAAGTTGGGAAAGCTCTCCATTTGCCTTCATTCCTCTTGTTTGACCTTCTCTAGGTAAGAGCTTCAACCCATATTTTTCATGGAGTCATTTTATTCCCTAAAGATCTTGTTTTCCATGTTTGTAAACCCCTTTGTGAGAATGGGTTCTTTGTTTTCATTTTTGTTGAGTTTTGAATGGTTTTCCGTGGGATTCTTGTAGTGTTGGCTTAGCTTTTGAGTAAGAGTGCTTGAAGAGGATTGTGTAGCTTTTGGGCAAAGGCAAGTAATCTCTATAGGCTCAATGTTGCATGTGTACTTTAGATTACTTTATTTTTTTTCTAGAAATTTTGTACATGTTTTTTATGTTAAATGGATGGATCTTTTGTTGATTTTAATGGTGGTTGAATGGTGATGTTTATGAGCATGTTTGGAGGCTCATCTTTGTGTATCAATGTTGTTTGAAGGCCGGGAGTAGGCCATGGTTGGGTTGGAAGAGGACAGGAACAGCCAGATATTGGCCTCAGAAGTCTGCACTGCGTGCTCGAGCGCGTAACTGCGTGCTCAAGCGCGTGTGCTTGCTGTTTGGGCGTGCTGGACTGTCCGCTCGAGCACGTGTTGGCCGCTCGAGCGGATGGGCCCATTGGGCCCAACAGTGCAAACTTCAAATGGCCATAACTTTTTAACCGTACGTCCGTTTTTGGAGTTCCACATACCGTTGGAAAGCTCTTGAAGTGTAGAATCCAATGGTATACTTATCTTAGTGATCAAAGATTGAAAAAGTTGAGGTGAATATTTGAATCAAGGAAAACCAGTATTTGATTAGGAGTTTTTAGCCTGATATTGTGCACTCGAAACCTGAGATGTCTTTGAACTTCTGGGGCACCAATTCTCTTTTAAATTCCAACACTTGGGCTTCGTTTACACAAAGATCAACCAAAGGTCCTTACATGTGCTTGTTAGACTTTATATTCGTATTTTGGTTTTGATACAATGAATATCATTGTGTACTCGTTTTGAAGTTTAAGTACAAGCTTGTTTTGAAGATTTGTTTCAAGAAAAAGGGGATCGCTTCCTAAGCGTGTTATGCATATTAATTATGCCTTTTGCTAGTCGTGTTTGTTGTGTTTTGATAAGTGATTTTCCCCCTTTTTATCTCGACATGTTTAGATCGTGTTTCGCGTGTTTTGTGCATTCATGAATTTAAGTGAACACCACTGAGCTTGGACTTCCCTTTCAGTTTGATCCACTGTCTGGGGGTCCTTAAACATGTGGACTGTCTGCAGACTGGTCGTGTATTTATTACACATCGTGCGTGTCCGGTTCCGCGGCCGGAAATTCCCGTCTTTGTGGGAAATCGTGTCGTGCTTATATTATGTATATCGTGCTTGTCGTGCGTGCTTGCTCTTTTCATTATATAAATGATAGAGAAAGGATGGGCTCTTTGTGGATTGTAACTATTCATGATATATTATGTACTCATGCTAGTTTGTTTTAGTATCTCAGTTTTGTTATGTATTCTCGAAAAATGTATCTCAGTCATTGCATTGTTTCAAATCAGGGATTTGTTATATGTTTTCTTAAATCGTTATTTTTCATGCTCATGCCTAAATTGATTACCTGCCAAACCGTTGTGTTTGACCCTTGTTTGTTGGTGCCCAGGTGCGGGAGACGTTGCCTTTGAGGAGGAGCGTCAGGAGGAGGCTTGTGAGCCAACCCCTGTGAAAGAGTGGCAGCCCGACGATGTCATTTAGACGTCGGGTGGGTTCCTTGAGTCTCGTCACCTTTTTGGCATGGGGTTTCTTTTGTTATTTTGAGAAGTGTATTGGCCCTGTTGGCCTCTTATGGGATGTAACTAAAACTTAACTTACTTTCTTGTTAGTCTCATAACTTGAATTAATGGGAATGCCATTTTAACTTCTTCCTTGGATACTATGCCTTGTTATTATTTGTTATAGCACTTAAAAATTTATTAGTGCTTATCTTGATGTGATTTGCTACACGCTTCCGCAAACTTGTTCATGTGAGTTAGATTCCGCGTGTCTTTGGGAATCCTCACCACGGAAACCTGTGGGAAAGCAATTTCGAATACAATCAACACACGTCGCAGGCCCGGGGTTCCATTCCGGGGTCGCGACAAAGGTAAAGACGGATAAGTTGGAAACGAAGTCGGAGCAATTGACAAAGGAGAAGACTTCGCTTGAAACACATAGTGTGGACAAAAATTAGACTTTAGAGGAGTCAACTCAAATGGTCAGCTCCCTCAAAGAGCAGCTGAAATACACCATCAAAGTGTCAGATGTACAGTCCTCGAGAGCTACAAACGCAGAAAATGAGGTAAAGGGCTTGAAGAAAAAGATGATTAATCTAGAATCAAACAACTTGAAACTGCAACAGCTCTTGAGGGAAATGACAATTGATTATAAAGAGAAAGGATTGCAATGGGCTGGGAAGACTCTAGATGATATCTTCGAGCCTACAAGAAAAACTAATACACGACAGAAAGGGTTTAGAATGGCAGAGAAAGCAGCGAAGGAGGCTGCAACTGATCGTAATGTTGGAGAAAATGTACTTGAGGTAATTCAGTTACACGACCATGCTTGTTTATATAATTTTTGTTTGCATTGAATTCATGTTTTGCATATCTATCAAATTTATCTGACTTCTGTATGAACTTATAACTCAGATAATTTTTTTTCTAATTTCTAGTGAAATTTTAGCTGACTTCTGATAGAAATTATTTGAGATCTGACTGAGATTATATCAGTTTTGGATGATATTATCTAGGTTCTAATTGAAATTATCTGACTTCTGAATCAAATTGTCTGAGTTTTGGATGAAATTATCTGACTTATGGATGAAATTATCTAACTTCTGAATCAAATTATATGACTTTGTATGAAATTATCTGACTTCTGAATCAAAATATCTGAGTCATGGGTGAAATTATCTGACTTATAGATGAAATTATCTGAGTTCTGAATCAAATTATCTGAGTCCTGGGTGAAATTATCTGACTCATGAATGAAATTATCTGAGTCCTAGGTGAAATTATCTGACTTATGTATCAATTTATCTGACTTCTGTATCAACTTATAAAACTTTTCATTAAATTTATCTGACTTCTGAATGATTTTATCACACTATCAGCAAATTTATCTGATGTTATATTAAAGTTATCTGCCCTTCCACAAATTCTAATTTGATTAATCTATATTTTTATAATTGAAATATTGATCAGATCATGCCGTCTGATGCACCATCAAAGCCAATTAAGGAGGTGAAACAGTCGACCTCCATGGTGAAACGAATCAAAAAAAGAACAGCTACAAGGAAAATGAACCCAGCAGCTGCCCCCTTCACACTCCCAAAAAATGCGGTCACTAAGCTTATGAATGCATCTGACGTAGAAAAGTTAAAGGAGATTTATGAAGCTGAGGGCAATGCGTAAGTCACATACCTATGCACCTAAGCAACACAACTGTTGAATTTGAGAAACATTAATGAAAATGTAGACTAATTGGGCACTTTGCGCAATTGCATTTGCAGGGTGCTCATTTGGGGAGGTGAGGGCCTACAAGTTGTATCCTATGAGGACATAATCGTAGTTCTCAGCAGAGCAGAAATGTCAAGCACTGTAAGCATCACAACACAGACACATTGACAAAATAATCCTACATTTTACACTAACATAATATGGTCGTCTTCACACTATATGCCTAACATTATGTGTCTCAAATTGAACAGGTTATTGACTGCTATGCTGAGTTGCTATATAGAGAACAGGGTGAAATCCAACAACAACTCACAACTGTCCAACACAAAGAAATGCTGCCTCATGAGAACTCATACTTCGTAACAAGTTTATGCTGGGTAAAAGACAATAACTGTGTTGACTATGTCATCATTTACTTTATTTTTATATACAATCAACAGTTACTAAACATGTCTTAATGTAGAAATTTGTTACTTCCCCGTCGTCGGAAATGAGGAAAAAGATACTGCACCCTCAGATCACCCCAAGCAAAACTGCAGAACACAGATTCGTGCTTTTTCCGATGAATTCAAATGGAAAAAGGAAGGATGTTGAACCCTTCCACTGGACACTGTTGGTGCTGGATAAGAAAGAAGGAGATTGACTACATTACAACTCCTTACGACCAAGATCACCTAAAACAGTCGATCATTACTTTGAGGATGCACGAATTCTGGTATGTCTCACTTACTTGGTCATTATTTTTACGATGGTCTACGTTACAATAATCGAAACTGACCCAAAATACGGAATGTTTTTTATTCTGCAGAAACAGTATGTGGAGAACTACAATTATGTCAATGTTGAGGAGACACTGCCATATGGAGCTCCATTGATAAGCGTCGAAGACGCCCCACAACAGAAAATGGGCTCGTAAGTATCATTGTGCAACTACATTAATTCAATTGACTTGACGGTGACTTATTTACAATCGACTAACAATAGCATGTCCTGTTTCAGTGTTGATTGCGGAGTGGTCGTTTGTTATCTTATAAAGCAACTTACGAATAAACAAGTAATTGCTTCGAAGCTGCCACAGTGTGTCATTGACGGATTAAGGGCAGAGATAGTAAGCAAGTTCCTAAACGATAAGCATTGCAGCTGGTCAGTTGAAAACTACCAAGCCAGGCAACAAGCTGTTGATGACGACTTCGAAAACTGACGAAAAAACTACAGCAATGCGACAAACAAGTTGTTTTCAATCAAGTTGATGTCAAACAAAAGTCGAAACATTTTAATGTAAATCTCTTTATATGAAAAGTGAACGTGCAACAGACTTGTGACTGTATTTTTTTGGTTCACATGAATGTTGGATAAACATTTCTGTTAATGTAATTCTCACATTTGTGAATGAATGTAAATGGAATCATTTCTGTCAATGTCTTCGTACATCAGCACTATGCAATCATTTTATCTAATTTTAGCTGACTTCTGATAGAAATTATCTGAGTTCTGACTGAGATTATATCAGTTTTGGATGAAATTATCTAAGTTCTAATTGAAATTATCTGACTTCTGAATCAAATTATTTGAGTTTTGGATGAAATTATCTGACTTATGGATGAGATTATCTGACTTCTTAATCAAATTATATGACTTTGTATGAAATTATCTGACTTCTGAATCAAAATATCTGAGTCATGGGTGAAATTATCTGACTTATAGATGAAATTATCTGAGTTCTGAATCAAATTATCTGAGTCCTGGGTGAAATTATCTTACTCATGAATGAAATTATCTGAGTCCTAGGTGAAATTATCTGAGTTATGAATGAAATTATCTAAGTTCTGAATCAAATTATCTAAGTCCTAGGTGAAATTATCTGACTCATGAGTGAAGTTATCTGAGTCTAAATTGTAATTATCTGAGTTCTGCTACATATTTAGCTGGGTAATGTGATTGCTCTGTCTAGCTAATGATTCCAGATAATCTCAGCTCTAATGTAATTTCGATATCAATTTTGAACAATGATTAAATGATTTAGACACATTTGAAAGTAATTACATATAAAAGCAATAGCACATTAATCAACATTAAAGGGAATGTCAATTTGACTTTTTATTCACTAATCAGAATTACATCAGAGGTATCAACAATATTACACCAAACCTAAATTCAATATCTAATTCAATGAAATGTCAAAGAATAGGCTCCTTGCACGATTTCTTGTTGTGGCTGCCAATCCGACCACACCGCCCACATTTTATCTGCCCTGTGATCTCCCCTCTTGACAAGATCCTCTTTTTTTTTCGGCCTGCCAGCTGGTCATTTAACAACAGGTGGGAGAATAATGGCTTCGGCGCCTTTTGTCTCTAGCATTCCCACGGTTGGAATTAGGAAAATCTACTCTTTATACGAAGCCCTATATGTATGAGTGTAAAAATATTGATCAACAAAGAGACTCATCTCCTTTCCACTCTTTTGAATCGCCGCACAAGCATGGGCGCAGGGAAAACCATTGATCTGCCACTGATAACAGGAACATATGTGATTAAAAATGTCAACGGTCACTGTCGCGACCCCGGACCGGGAATCCGAAGGACGGATCCGGGATCGGGACATTACATCTGTTTAATAACAACATATGTTTATTTAATTTCCCACAGGTGTCCGCGGTGAGGATATCACAACCATAAATAAACATTTCTATTAAGTGCGGAAGCGTGTAGCAAATCAAATAGTCAACCATCCTTGGTCATAAAACAATATCGCAAGTATAAAGATACTGTATCAGAATGAGCAATGATCTATAGCATGTTACCCAAAGTAAGTTAAAGTTTATACAAATAACATTTGATTACATTTCCCAAAAATAGAGGCCCACCAGGCCAATATAACCAAAATACTAATCCAAAGAATGGTTAGACAGTTTCCCCAAAATGTTAAGTCTCTCATGGCAACCAAACGTCTACATGACGTCATCAGCACGCCACTCAACTAACTGCTGCGGTTCTACAACCGCCTCCTCGAGCTCCTCCTCGGGATAACCGACAACAGGACCTGAGTACCAAAGAGTAGGTCAAACACGACAGTTTGGCAAATGGAGGAAAAATACAATGACAATACGATAAATACATGAATTTACCGTCAAAACCTGTAAACCTGTTTAAATAACAATTTCTATGAACGAGATAAAACATTTATTCAATTACAAGGATGCAATGTAAAACATGTAAGGTGACCAAGGAAACGGGAAACAAGCAAGATGGCAACCACACGAAGTTAAGTCCTCTATCACTAAGGTGATAGAGCAATAACTAGGCACTGATCTCAGTCATTCGAGGTGAAGAGAAACAGTGGATCTCATATAAATACATATACATATACATATACTATACATGACCACGGTAGCGAGCCGGGCATCGGGGACCACAGTAGCAATCTGCGGCATCGGGACAAGACCACAGTAATGACCGGGTAGCGGGATCCAAACTGCAGCTGGCGAGACAAGAGGGGGATCTCCAAGTCGGTGGATCAGACCAACATGGTTATCCAAGCTTAGTGGTGCTGACTCATAGGTCAAATACAATCTAGACATATGCAAGTAAATCGAGTACAAATACATAAACAAACGGGCAAGACGGGGGTGCTTAAGGGCACACTATCATATCATGTGGTGCAATGCACTTCAAGACAAGTAACTATTTCAAGTGTAATTCAATACTTTCGGGAAAACAAGGCATGTAGTATAAGTCTAGGGAATAATGAAATACTATAGAGCTTTTGAAATCTCAAGACAAGTATCGGGGTTCAAAACTAGTTCAAGGTGAATAGAGACCCCCGTATGTCGATCTGATAAAAATTTGGTACTCTTTGAGTTTGGGGACATTCCAGGCTCCTTATACACTTTGAATTTTCAAAACTTCGAATGACATCTTCGTGATATGGTTTCTTTCTCGAATGGCCTCATACAATGCCTAGTGAATCTCTTTTGATCGACAAAGCTCGGCGCTCGAGCGAACCGGAGAGTCCGCTCGAGCGAGGAGCTCTCCGGAACCTGGGAAATTTCGATCACCTGGCGGTTAGTCGCCGCTGGGATGGGCGGCTAGCCGCTGGCTGATCGCGGTTGGGCTGTAAAAATGCAGCTCACTGGAAAGCTAACCGTCAAGGTGCGGTTATCTGGCGGTTAGCCGCCAATGGGTTCGGCGGTTAGCCGCTGGCTAACTGTGGAGCTGACTGAGTTTTCAGGTGGAGAAGTGTGCTCTCTGGAAAAGCAGCCGTGACATTTCGGCTAGCTGGCGGTTAGCCGCCAGTCACCAGGCGGCTAGCCTCCAGGTGACCGCAGGCTGACCACCAAGTGCGGGAACACCCACTGCGTTCAGATTTTTAGCCATTTCTCCTCCTCAAAACCATTCTCTCCACTTCCACTTAGTCCCTGCAATAAAATTGAGCTAAGAACTCCTCCAATACATCTATCTATACTTCTCCAAAACTCCAACTTGTGATCATTCATCATCTCATTCTTCCACATCAAGTCCAATACAAAGGAAGGAGGAAGGAAACCATTTCACAAACATTCATTTAGGATATAACCAAAAGAAAATAAATGCTAAACCCACATGTTTACAAAACATTAAATGACTTAGCCAATATGCATTCAAGCATTCATTTCAAAAATAAATGCAAGCCAATAAATATGAGTGAAATGACAAGTCAACCACATTCCTCATGAAAACCCATTGAAAGCTCATAAAAGCCAAATCATCCACTTGCCTTGTGTCTTCAAATCAAGAAATCAAACTCCTATACTCTTCCAAGCCAAAGATCCAAGCTATAACAAAAATCCCCAAAACAAACCCTAAAATGGGTCAAAACAAGAAATAGGAAGGGAAACTTTACAATAATGAAGATGAAGCTTCTCTAAGTCTAGAAGAATACCAAACTAGAAGAAGGGAAGGATTACTTACTTGTAAGGTCCTCTAATGGCAAGATTTAGTTCAATGAAGATCTCAAAGTTGGTGGATTCTTCTACAAATGGTATCAAAAGGAAGCTTGCAAGGTGGGAAGGAGAATGATAACTTCTATTTCTTGATTGATGCAAGCTTGGTGTGGATTGGAGGTGGAGAGAGCAAGAGGAAGAAGAAAAGTTGCCAAAAGCAAACCCTAGGTTCTTTTTGTGCTGGAAAAAGGGAATGGGAAGAGGGGTTCTCCTTATATGGCCAATGGGAATGGGTCCCACTACTAAAGACATTCAAGGGCTGAAATCTTGTCTTTCGGGGCTTCTAATGAATTCGACAAAGAAGAAAGAAATGATCGCCGAAATATCTAGTTTCCAAAAAATATATGTTTCACGGGTTTCGGGAATATCAAGTTTTGGGTACAGATTTTGTGTGCAATGACTGTTTTGCCCTCAAGGCTATGGAATCGGGTTTCGAGATCTCAAACGGGGACGGGATCAACATGAAAGTTGTAGAGCTTATCAATACGAATAAAACGAGATTAAAACAATGAATGCAAAAATCTCCGATAAATCCTCAAACATATGCAATGTCATGAAAAGGAACCCCCAAATGACCCTACTAACCCAAAGCAATCAAAATTTCCCAAAACTATATCAAAAGCTGTTCCAAACCCAACTTAGCCAGAATCACTAATCAAGCTTAGAACTAATACGCCACTTAATTAGTACTAATCGGGTTCTCTCGGGTCGGGGTCTTATAGTCACTGACAGGTAAGAATGTACATCGTAAACAGTTTCACTCGAACGGCTGACCGTCCACGTCCTTCCAAGCCGGATAGCAGCATCAAGCCTCTTATCCATGTCCGAGCAGATGACTGACTTCCATCTGCTGGGAACTTCCTTCCTATTAGCCATCTGCTCCATTATTTGAACCCTTATTGTGTCAACCATCTTTGTGATTGGAAGATGGCGAGCTTCTCTAATCCATGAGTTGAAAGACTCAGCAACATCCGAACACATCTCACCATACCGCTGACCCTTAAAATATGCATTGCTCCATCTTTCATGAGGCAATCCACAGAGAAATTTGTCTACATTGGAACCACCTTCACGCCTCAACGACTGCAGCTTTGCATGGAAGACAGGGATCATTGGCGGATATGCACATTCCCACAGCATCATAACCATTCTCTCTCTAAATGCATTAGTGTAACCACCAGACAACTTGTCCCTCAAATTTGCCTTAAGGTGTTGGAGGCAATACGCATGATGAGCAAAATGAAATACCCTTGAGACAGCCTCTATCAGACCTGGATTTCTGTCGGAAATAAAAGTAATAGTGCGATCTGACATTACAACTTTCCTTAAATTCTGCAGAAACTATGTCCAATTGTCCTCCATCTCTAAGTCCACCACTGCAAAAGCAAGGGAGAACAAACATGTCCCATGAATTAACAAAGTTTTATATTTCAGATACTATTCAGAAAATCAAAACATGCTGATCATTAGAATAAAAATAAATAAATGGGTCAATAACATCAGAAAAAACAGCATTACGACTTACCTTGATTCTCATTCTTCTCAGTTGCTGCTAACAGGTTTCCCTTATATCTGCCCTTTAAGAAAGTACCGTCCAGAAATAACAAAGGACGAATATGATTAAAACCAGCAGTTGAAGCGTAGAACGACACAAAGAGACGTTTGAAACACATAGTTTTTTTGTCATAATCTAACACAAAGAGGCTTCCTGGATTTACCTCCTCCGCCACCTTAATATACCATCGAAGATGGTCAAAAGATAGCGACGAATCACCATACAACTTATTTCTAGCCCTTTCCACACCCCACCATGCATGATAATATGTAACGGTAAGTCCATAATTTGCCTTAAAGTGGTACACGACATCAATGGGTCTGGTGAGCGACTTCTCACGGATATGATCCACTATTAAATCTGCAATTGTCTCAGAATTCATACGGCTGTTCTTTGACGTTCGAACTGTTGCACCGCATGTATGCTCATTGTTTAATGTTCTGATACAAAAATGGTCACTCGACTTTTCAATAGATGCATGAACACGCCGTCTGCATCCCATTGAATGACTGCGAGAGCATTCAGCTGTCACCCTCACCTTATCATTTTTCACATATACAAATTCAAACCCAACCTCAATTGAATATCTGCACAGGACACTTCTAAACTCCCCAACACCGCCCTCAAATCTCTGCCCCACATCTCTAATACCACTTGCCCAGCCGGAAGACAGCTACATCTTCTCCTTATGGGTACAAAACTGTGGAAGAAGATCTGTCTCTATATCTGTATCCTCGTACCCCACTAATGGTAGGGCATCTTCAGCTAAAACACCACCATTTTCCTCTTGATCATCATCCTCTGATTCCTGCGATTCTGATACAAATACATCAACTGTCCCCAATCCCATTGAAGAAGCCAGCATGGACAAGCTCAGTAGATCCGAATCACTGTCCAGCAAGCACTTTGGGTGGCCAGGCAACGTATAAGTCAAACAAACCATGTTCACTGTAAGATTTCTCCACTTGTTACAAACTTGACGCATCAAACCATCATAACTCATACCGCGACTCAAATGAATAACGGCCGTAAACATGCCATACTTACAGAGAAGCAATAACGGCTGTGACATCTGTAAAACAACAAGATTCAAGGGATATAAATGGTCATTATCATTGCAAAAAGTATGCATAATGCAAAAAACAAACATGATCTCTGCAAATCTATCTGAGTTTGTGCAAAACTCTGTGATATTATTGTTAGGGATTTTGTATTTGCAATTTGATGGATGCATTATCATATTCACATCATTTGAATTTACACTCTTGCATTGTTTTAGAAAACCTTGAAATCTGGTTTTATACATGCATTGCTTTTAAGATTTGTAAAAGTATTGTTTTATGCATGTTTTGTTTTTATACTTGGATGCATTGGTTTTAGAATCTAAACTCTTTTGAAAACCTAATTCTTTGTGCATTACTTTTGTGAAATCATATTGAGAATTTAGGTTTGTGCCTTGCATACATTCATCACTTTCAGAATCATCTTTGTATGCATTTTCATTTGAAAAGAGTTTTTAGAAATCAAGCTAGCCTTTGGATTTAAAGTTTCGAATCATTTTAGGCTTTTTGTGTTTCATGTTTTTAAACATCTTAGATTGATTTTAAACATGTTACCAAGCTTGGTTTAGTGGCCCAAAAATACCCACAAAGAGAAACCTTCAAATATGCAAAAGTTGGGATTTTTTATCCCAGGGGGGTGGTCCGGCAGTGTCGTCGGTCGACCGGCCCAGAGGTCCCGGTCGACCGGGAACACTGCAGGCCAACTGGGCCCCTGGAGCGCCAACGGTCATTTTTCTGACCGTTGTGTGATCCCGGTCGACCGAGACCTGTTTGCAGGTCGACCGAGGACTAGCCGTTGGACTGTTTTTCATTATAAAGTCCATTCATTTCCAACCTTCTTTGAGGCTTGAACCATGAACCTTTGAGACTATATTGGAGCCAAAGAAAGGGGAAGAAGTTGGAAAAGCTAGAGGGCTATTTGGAAATCAAATACTTGAGTTTTAAAAAGGTACACTTTACTTGTATTTTGATTTCCATTAAAATGAAATCCATGCATGCTTAAATCTTTGTATTTTCACTTATGCATGATTTCTAGAGTTGTGTTGCAAACTCAATATCATCTTTGGTAAATTAGTTTGGTTTGCAAACTCTCTTATCCTAATCACATATGTTCTTAGACTTTAACATTCATACAACTTGTTTGTTTCATTTCTTCAAAGTTGTTTGAATCTTTTATGTGATTAGTTGTCTCTTTAATCATCATTTTCTAAGCTTTGATTTTAAAATGCATCATACATTCATTTAGGAGCTTCATTGTAGAAATTGATTGAAGAAAAACATTCATACACTTGTGCTCACACTTTAGCTTGTTTTTGTGTATGTTTGTAATTTGTTATTCACTTTCATATTAGCCTATTTAAGAGGCAATTTCATTGAGCTTAATTTGTATCTCTTAGAGTGATCTTTTGTGAAGACACTTTCTTAGAGAAATCTTCATTTGTAAAGGTTATTGCTTAGCCTAAGAAAAGCATTGTGTAAAGGTTATTGCTTAGCCTAAGAAAAGCATTTTGTAAAGGTTATTGCTTAGCCTAGAAAAGCACATTGAGAGGTTGTTGTTTAGCCTAGAAAAACAACACTGTAAGGGTTATTGCTTAGCCTAGTAAAAAGCATATATAGTGGAAATCCGGTGGGGTGATTGGATCACAAGCCGGTAGTGGACGTAGGCATTGAGGCCGAACCACTATAAACCTTGGTGTTGTGGTGCTTGCTTTTGTGGTGATTGTTTATATTAGCTTCCGCATATTGTATGGTTAATCATCACATGTGACTAGTTTATGTTAAGGATTTAAATTGGTCTAAATTGGTCATAGTTGTAGCGCACCTTATTCAACCCCCCCCCCCCCCCCCCCCCCCCCGGTTTAGGATCCTCAGGACTTTCAATTATCTGGATTTTCAGAAGTAAACTTAGATGAATTCAATACATAACTCAGATAAAATCAATACAAAACTCAGATAAATTGTACAAAACACAGATAAAATTGCATAAACTAATATATGACAGTCACATTATAAGACTAGCAAATAATTCAGGCTCTAACAAATCTAAATACATGATCACCTGGAATTACATATAATAAACAACAATTCTACATCAACAGAAGTCATACAGATTGAATTGTTCGTTAATAACAAAACTGGTCATTGTCATTGCAAAAACTATGCAAAATGCAAAAAAACAATCATTATCTCTACAAATCTATCTGAGTTTGTGCCAAATTTGCCTGAAATTATTTGGATTTTCAGAAGTGAACTCGGATAAATTCAATACAGAAATCAGATATTTTGTATAGAACTCAGATAAAATTACACAAACTAAGATTTGTCTGATTAATAGTCAGATAAATTTGATGCTAAAGTCAAATATCTTTTATTACATTACTTCTTCCACAATGCATCTATGAAATAAGACTGGTAAATAAGTCAGGCTCTCGCTAATCTAAATGCATGACCATCAAAGCAATTCTACATCAACTGAGCTGATACAAATTAAATACTTCATCACCAACAAAACTAATGAAATCTAACTATCAAAATTCGAAAAGAAAAATTAAAAACTTCACGTCCATATAAAAGATAGAACTGCTACACAAAAGTTAGATCTGAAATCTGTTATCCAGTAAATCAATCTACACAGCTAAAAACCAATAAGAATAGAACTGAGCACGAGTATCAGATATATATAGATCTACACATTCAAATAACAAAAACTACATAATCTCTGCTGTAAATAGAAAAACTCGCTTACCTCAAAAAAGATGAATCCCTTCCCAAAGTTTGGATCTGATTTCTGTTTCCAAGCCAATGAACTGTTTCCCAGCCAATCAATCTACGATACTATAATCCAATTACAATAGAACTCCTACCAAAAGTTTGATCTGCAATCTTCTTCGCAAACAATGAATCTACAGAACTATGAGGCAGTTAAAAGATCTATCTTCTCTCTCGTTAAGTTTCTACATTCAGATTCAAGATCATAAGCGATTGCAGGTTGAAATCCAAAAAACGAGATCTGCGCTGGATTACAAGGGCATATCAATAATAACTTCCACTCTTATGCACTTAAATCGTGGTTAAATAATCGTGACACGTTGGGGACCACTCCAGTACATGTTGCGACAGTTACAGGAGCAAATTAGTCTTAAAAATTGAAACCGTGTAGGTATAGGGACCTTAGGCTGCAAACATCCTAACTGCTTGGACCAGAGCCTTTAAAAAGAATCCGCCTGGACTGGAGGCTGGAAACATTCCATTCTAGGGACCTTTCGCTAATTAATCCTTATTTTAATAAAGACAGAATGAATGTAAGCGCAAATTGGACCTTTTAGGTTCCGAATTGTATGTGAGTGACCTTTGGCTGGATGTTTTTTTATCGTGGACTGTTTGCAATAAAGTGAGAAGTTGAGGGACCTCCGACCAAAGTCCCCAAACAAAAACTATTCTTTTTAGCATCTCTTGGTTTATACTCATCCTCCAAAATGGTCCCGCGCCACCCTTGAGGCAGAGTCTAAGAGGGAGGGATAGACATGGCGAGGCAAAGGAGGAGAGAGAGAGAGAGAGAGAGAGAGAGAGAGAGAGAGAGAGAATGAATGGGGAAAATGAGAAAAAAAGAAGTAGATTAGAAAACAGAAGAAGAATAAAGGAGAGGACCGAGCGGAGAGAGGGAGAGAAAAAAAATAAAAAAGGAAAGAGAAGGACAAGGAAATGAAGGAGATGGAAAAAATATGATCTGGAATCGTTCATAAGGAGGGAGTTGGTTTTGGGATTCTGTCATGTGCATGTGGGGTCTACATGTGGTAATCATGACCGTAGATTAGATGAGTGAGAGGAAGAGGGGAGAGGAGATGATGAGGGTGACGAGCTAACTGCATTGTGATAAGGTGGTGATGAACACAAGTTTGGTTTTCTATTTTGCTACTATTATATGTGAACTTATAGGTCTCTAGGTATCTATTATGGGCCCCACCTAATGATAATCCAAACCATTCAAAAATGATTGTTGACCCCTCCAATGATATATACTAATTAGATTTTGTTTCAATAGATGTGGATCTCATTGTTTGATTGAGATCATGATCTAATTGTGATTAGGTGTGATGAAGATGAGCGTCGTTCTCTATTTGCACTGTTATATGTGAAATTATTGGTCTCCGGGAATCTATCATGGCCCCCACATAATGATAGTCCGAACCGTTCAAAATGATTTCAACCCCTCCAATGACTTATACTAAAACCCCCTTTCAATAGACGTGAATCCCTCCGTTCAATTAAGCACATGGTGGAAACGTCATTTTTCTCCATGTCAAGAATAAAAGAATTTTTTTTGAATTTTTTTTAAATGAAAAAAATGCGAAGCTCGTCAATCATTCTAAGTCAATTTGATGATAGAGATGATCAATTTTATCATTAGCTTTCTATTTCTCCTATTTAGTAATTTAAGATTATATAGTCATATAACCATATTTGAAGCTTTATATTTATTGGAGCCTTTGAATTCAAATCCGCGCCATCCCATTACAAATCCCTTTAAATCTCTTTTAAAAAATTTAGTAAACTTCTCATCTCAATCTCTTTTGATCCATTCATAGCCTAATTCAAATGAACCTTACTTCATCTAAATGGAATCCAATATTATAACCAACACACTTACTATATATTATAGCTAGCCTAATCCCATTACCTTTTCATAAAGATTATTTATTTATTGAAATATAATTATTTAAAGAATATAAGATGCTTTCATGTGAAGATAATAAATTTATTATATAAGTTAATTTCTAATAATAGCATATTCTAAATTCCAATTTAACTTGTGATAATAGGCCCTACCATCTTGTGAACCTAGCCTTTTTTTTTAATAAAATTGGCAGACTACTATTGAATTGATTATTTATTAAAACTAGATTTAATCTTATAATTATGGTTGGTATTTTTTATGGTTATGCGTTGCTTGTCTGTGGGCCTCTATTTTTTCGGCCCGAGATGTGGGCTTTGTACATTTTGAGGGCTGGCTCCCCCTAGTCCGGCTTTCTTATTTGGAGATCGTCAATACGTTGGAGCTCTGCCAAAATTCTTTTGTATAATGTATAGTTCCTATGGAATAGATATACTTAGTTTTACAAAACAAAAGTGTGTAAAGTTTTACATCATAAATATTAATATTATTTTTATGTATGTTTCATTTATTTCAATTAAGCATCTAGATAATGGGCTCTCAAAACGTGATCTCCGCAGATTCCTTCTCTAGCTTTTTTTTTTTTTTTTTTGGAGTTCTTCATTTAGAAAACTAATTTTTATTTGATTATTTCTTCATAATGGAATGAATTAGTAATTAGCATCTTATATTGATTTTCATTTCCGGGCTTAGTTTATGCATGCTTTTATTTTTACTATATATTATTTTCTTTGATTTATACTTTGCATTTGCATTATGACACTACATACAACAATCCAAAATAAATAAATTAGTAAAAGGAAACTTTGTAGAATGTGTGGATTTCTAATCTTACAAATTTATGTCCTTATATACAATTTTATTTACGTCTCAAAATTATAATCATCCTAGTTTAATAGGCTATAGCTGAGGAATTAGGCAAAGCGACTACTAGAACCAGGTCCAGACACCAGTATGCAGAATGAAAGAAGTAAGACTCTTTGATATAAAACATTACTAACATTACAGATTCTAGATGATATCATTTTATTATTTATTATTTTGGCACACATTTTAAATATTTTATTATGTTTATTAGATGGATGCTTAGTTTGCAAATGTGATTAACTAAAGTATTCGGATGAATGTTTAATTTATAATTTATGGTCTTCATTATTTAAATTTTTAAATGAAAGTGCAAAAAAAAAAAAAAAAAAAAAAGGGACTGTGCTCAGCATGGGCTACGGTATTAGTTTATCTATAAAACTTGTCTTCTCTCAACAGGTTGCTTCTTCAGTTGAAGAAAAGCTGGAAGATTTTGTTGCAAATTGTGATCATAGTAGTAAGGAAACCCTCACCCAAGCTAAGCTTCTTTCCACGCATGGCAAACTGTCATGTGAAGAATATCATGTTGCCGGTTCAATCTCTAGCCTCCTTCCTCGAACCGGAAATCAGTGCTTCCATGACTGCTTCCATCCTATCCAAGCTGCACTGAAAGATGACTTAAAATCCTGGAACGTCCTTATCTGGACGCAAAAGACTTCCCCATTGGCTTTGTGAAAGATACTCAAGGTGGCTTCTCATGGATAAAAAAGGCCGAAGAATGTCATTAGCTTTTGGCAACTTATGCAATCAAGAGAGAGGCATTGACCGAGGCAACAATGCTTTCTATCCTCCCCGTTAAAAGCTCAGTCCGCAAAGCACTTACTTCACAATCAAAATGGACCCAACCTTTTACTTCTCTCAGGATTGAAAAGCTTAATGCAAAAATGACTAGTTATATTTGTCATTTCCTTGATATGGAGGTGATTAGTTTGATGAAGCAAGCTGTCTTTTCTTTTCTTTTCTTTTTTTTTTTTTTTTTTTTTGTGGTAAAAAGCAAGCTGTTGGTATTCGTCACTGATGAAGTGTTTTCCTTGTTTGATAGACCCGAGCTGTTGATTCTGTCTCCTAAGCCTTGTTTTGTTCTTTTCTACCGGTCTGTGGTGTTTTTCTTTTGGCTCTGTCGGCAATTTTTTAGGCGGTCTAGCTCCTTTTGATTCTCTCTCTATATTAGAGTTGTAACTGAACAGAGCTATTCCTAATTCTTTGTACTTTGTACATTGTTGTGTGGGACCGTTCCCCTACTTCGAGATTGTCCCTGGCCTCGGTTATTGCCCAGCTCGGCAAGAGCGCCAGCTCGGGGAACCACGGAGCACATCTCGGTGGCCACATCTGCGGATGCTCACTTCGGTCTCGGTCTTAGCCTGGTCTCGGACGCCTGTCATTCAGCCATAAATGCAACCATAAATGTGCTGCCATGACGGTGAACGGCAAACTAACAAGTAGAGTGGGCGCCGGACCTAGATAAGGGGCACGCCTCATCTCAGGGTCACATCCTCAGGCATAGGGTATGGCCCGATGGGACTTTCCCTTTCTACCTACCCCCATTCAGGAGAGAGGGTACATGCTGATGGGACTTTCATCTCTCTCTGAGGGGACCACTCCAATGATGACTTCCACGTCTATATAATGCATGAAGAAAAACTACATGAGGCATGCAATGAACCTGCCTCATACTCCTTCTTCCTCGTTTTCCCTTAGTTACCAATCTAACTCAGGCATCGGAGTGCCTTCGGCTGCCTACAGCCAGGGGCTCTGACCTTTGTTCTCTTTTTCCAGGTTACCCGAGGTCGATCATTTCCCATAATCATCTCAAGATCATCAAGCTTAGAGTTTAACCCTCTCCAAACCAAGTCCGATAATTTTGAGGCACTTACAATTGTCATTTTAGAAATACATACATCTTACCTTTTCACAACGCCATTTTGTGACAGTTTTCATCATCGTACTTTATGCAATGATGCCTTCTTGTGCTAAAAATTTAGCAAATGGACCCTGATTACAATCTGTTTCATCATTATCTACTATAATACTCATCACCTCTATTGAATCTCATAACTTTAATATTTCTATTTAATTGATTCTCTACCTCTAATTTAGATACTTTAAATGCATTCAGAGCATCTTTTTTTGTATTATATAGATGTATCCAAATCATGAAAAATCATCAATAAAAGTAGTGGGGCTTCTATTGGCATCACACTTTCCTAAACTACCCCTCCTCCCTCGTGTGGTATCAATCCATCAGTTGATATAATAAATTAATTAATTTCTTTATTTATCAATAAAATTATGCTTTCCTTTCATGAGATGAATGGTGTTTATTACTTCATGAACATGACCAATACATATGACATAATAGTTCATGAGATGAATCGGGTCTCATTAATATATTAGATGTGATATATGTATATGGATGAGATCCACATACGGGAGACATTGTTGGGATTGGTGTATGCCCTAAAGCCCACTGACTGCACTCACATCTCTGTTACTGCATATTTATTGGTTATTTAATGGAATGACATCTTTCTCTTAATACTTGTGTATATGTATGGTTGTGTAAGGCCCATTGTTTTCGAGTAAATGACTTAGGTGTGTAGTGGCTACACACTGTAAGGTCTGAGTCATGGATACTTGAAACAATAAACTTGTTCATAACTGAGAGATGGAGTTGGACACTTCATCTTGGTATAAGTTAAAATGAGATACTCTCCTGTATTCAGGGTGACTTACCTTAGTCACGGAGGCCTTTCCGGATTTATCTCATTAGTGCATGTGTCATGCATTGAACAGGACCACTTGTAGGTGTGATCTCTAAAATAGTACTATCACAGAGAGAGATCAATTCACCTCTTGCTACTGAGTGACCAGTGCTCTTAATCTTGAGATTTGTGGATGAACTGACGAAGTCGAGTTCTTGTACTTTAATTCACTATGGGTGAGATCCTGTTCATGGGTCAACAGCTCTGTGTTTTGGGTGCTCGGGCTTGATTAGTTAGGACGTGCAAATGCAATATGGAATCTATGCCATCGTGTGATGGAATGATCGTCCCCTTAGAATTATCCAATTAATCATCAGAATCTAAGATCTTAGTATATGGATGTTCCATATGGGTATTGAACTTGTGGGTCGCTCCCTGGATCAAGAGAATGATATCCTGATGATGATTAAGTCCAGGGTATGAAGTTCTAAGGATAAGATGTGATCAAGAAGGTAGATAGTACATCGGTTAACCTACTTGATTATGGATGTTACATAGAGGAGCATTGTGGTCATTGTACTTGGTAGGTCAAAGACAATCGTCTATTTATGATGAGCTTAATTTGCAATTTAATATTTGTCCCTGGAGTGCAACCATAACTCTTTAGTGGAATGAGTTAGGGTTAAAATGATCTTAATGTTGCTATGGGGTTAGCATGGACATTTTGGTCATTTTAGGAGCCAAGGGAAAATATGTCTTTTGGTCCCTCTTCTAGCCACTTTCCTATATTGGCATGGTTTCCTAATTTAATTAGATGATATGTGGTTGAATTAATTTTGTGGAAGAATAATTTTGAGTTTAAATTCAAATAGGCTTTTGATGGCATACATGAATTTAACTCTAGCTAAATTATTAACTTGTGGGCCATGGTGTGTTTATCTATCTTGTGGGCCAGCCATAAGTGGAGCCCCTTGTGTGAGGTTTCCAAGTTTGACTAGGTATCTTTACTTGGAAGGAACGACTCCTCTTTGGATAAGAATTCCTATGATTAAAGCTTACTAATTTTTAGTATCTTTAATTAGAAAGTGTTGCACAACTAAGGGGCTGGTTGCTTAATTTTAGGGATTGTCATTCCTATTAGAGATAGAACTCTTTAAAGGAATGTGATCTTTATAAAATAAGAGGGACTGCCCTGGGCGTGGAATACATGAAACAAGAGATAGGAAAGAAACCCTAGGCGTGAAACCTCAAGGAACTCCATTGGCCGTCCAAGAGAGAGTGAGAAGCCCATTCACGCCCAGCCCATTGCTGCCTTCTTCTTCTTCATTGGAGAGAGGAGATCAGGTCCTAGGTTGTTTCCACAAAGAGTAGTTCAGAAAACCCATCTAGGAAACCCTATTCTGATCCCACAATCAACACCAATCAGATAGGGTTGTAGAATAGAAGAGAAGATCTAAAGGAAAGTTGCTGCAGTAAATTCCTGCAACCTGTATAGCTGATTGCAGGCTTGTGATCAGCAGTTTGCAAGTTCAGTTTCAGAGATTTGAAGACTTCATATCAGCAAGGTATTAGTCCTCTATCATCTCCTTTCTTTCTACACATGTTGATCATGATTTCATGGAGTTTTATGCATGTTTCATGGCTGCCATATCAGATTTGGTTTTGTTTTAAAAACTTTGAAAAACCATACCAGCCATGCTATTCCAAGTTCAGATCTGTAATGCATGAACTTTCAAACATGTGTCACAAATCTTATACTTAAAATATCTTCACAACCAGTGATGAGACTGGGCATCTCATCTGATAAGGTTGCAGCACTTTGATCATTATGAGATAGTGTGATTTGTTTCGATTATTAGAATGGAAGATTCAGGATCACGGTGCTAGTACAATGGATATATTGAAGAACCATGAGAAGCACCTTATGAAATACTATCTCGATTTAAGGACTGCTCTCATAATTCCCTAGCAATAGGCTCTCAATCCTGAGACATTGATGAACTCAAGTTTCTATCTATTCATTTGTTTTGAGTCACCAATGAGTGAGGTCAACTGTAGGTCAATACTTCGGTGTCTTGGGTACATGATAGTAGGACTGTGGGAACATACAATGATTAAGATGGAATCTATCTACATTATCCTCTTGTGCCAATTAATGGATTTATCATTAATAAGTGCACACTCATCTCGATTAAGAGTTAATTGGATGAAACCGATGATCACTGTGATTAATTGGGGATCAATGATAATAAGATGTGGATCTAAGATTGGATGAGACGGATTTATTCAAATAGATCCATGGATATTGATAGAGGGGCCTACTTGTGGTACTGTGGAAGTTTAGGGTCTTCATTGTAATTTATTCGTAAGACTGGAGTGCAATTGCATTTATATAATGGTATTATTTGCAATTAACTGTAGGCCAAGATTGCACATGAGATGTGGGGTCGCGTATCCCAGTTGGAGCCAGCTTTCTAAGGAATCCCTAGTGATCCACACGCTAGCCCAAGTATTAGAAAGATTTTATTCTTACTTAAACTCTAATAGGAAGGAATTAGAAACTTACTATTTCTATTTGAAGTGAGACTTCTAATAATGGTACTAATAGCATAAAAAGTTACTAATTTGTATGGAAGTGGGACTTCTTATACAATTAGTAAGAGAAGTAACAAAAGGAAGTTGCATGAGGACTTTATAAGGGGAAACACCCCTTGGACGGCCAAGACACACAATCCATGCCCAAGAGCGTCTAGTGCAAGTGTTGCACAGCTCTTCTTCTCCTCTTCTCTCTTCTAGTTGCCTTCTAGTTCCTTAGAGTTTTTAATAGGGTTTTCTCTTGAAAATCTCACACATCTTCTTGAGAAAAGAAATCTAATAGAGAGTCATAACGTAGAAGACAACAAGGTCTTGGAGATCTCTAATTGCTTCAAGAAGAGTTCTTGTTCTAGTTGATTGTCTTCTCCTCGATTAGAGCACTACCAAGCTCCAAAGGTATAATCTACTTCTCTACTTGTTATAGATTATTTTGTTGCATGTAGTTGTTGATTTCTATCTTATAGATAGTATTTTTGCTCTACATGATTGATGAGAATGAGGGATTGCATCCTAGATTGGATTTTGTAGCCTTATGGATAGTTGATCCCTGAGTCAAGTGCGTCAAAATCTTTAAAAATCTATCCACGAGGCTCACCTACTTCAAACACTTTCTATTTAATTGATTCTCTACCACTAATTTAGATACTTAAAATGCATTCAAAGGATCTTTTTATGTATTATATAGATGTATCCAAAACATGAAAAATCATCAATAATAGTGGGGCTTCTATTGGCACCACACTTTCCTAAACTACCCCTCCTCCCTCCCTCCCTCCACCTTCTTCCCGCCTGTTGCAGCCCTGCCGCCCGATCTCCCTCCCCGCCAATGGCTGGGAGGGGAAGGGAGGGGAGGGGAGGGGAGAAAATAGGGAAGGCGGGCGGGCAGGCGCGCGCCGCAGGCAGCTGGCCGGGCATCTCTCCCCGACGGAGACTGGGAGGGTGTGGTGGAGGGGGTGAGGGAAGAGGGGGGAGGGAGGGAGGGGGGAGGGGTAGTTTAGGAATAAGGTAAAAAAAATTCTGTGGAGAGATAAAAGTGTGGGGCCAATAGAAGCCCCCCCTAAAAGTAATGAAGTAATAATATTCACCTGAGATACAGGAAATGTGCAATTATCCACATCTCCGTGGATTAGTTCTAGAAGTTAAAACTCCTTGTAGCTGATTTCTTATTGGTTCTGATTTGTCTTTTTATGCAATTAACACAGATGGTAACATTATTATATAGTCTTGGCGAATGAAAACTAACAACAAAAACAAGAAACCGTATACTGGGTTAGGCCTTCAACTGATTTGATAGAATTTACAGTCTGAGCGCCAATCAACCAAACACTCTCTACCCAAACATATGATCTGAACCCATAAACGAGTCTCAATCCGACCTTTGCCCAGAATCAGGAGAACCATCTCCATATGAAACCAAGCCATTCCTTCCTGATGGGCTGCTCGATGGTGACCATGACTTCTCCTTGCTGATCCGCTTCAGGGTGTCAGGTGGTGATGACCTTGACCGTGATGGGCTGCTACTCCTAGAAGGTGTCCTCTTCTCTCTGCGGGTGATGTCTCCTGTGATCCTCCATCTCTCAAATGGGGAACGGCTGCATACTGGGCTCCGGCTGTAGCCTCTTGCTCGCCCCCGGTATCCTACTGGGCTGCAGGATATGCTTCTGCTTCGAGTCCGGCTCCTCCTGCTTCTGTATCTGCAAAAATATTTCCAGAACCACCCATTAACATCTTTATCAAGCACATAATAAAATATGGTCGAGTAGCACAATGTACAAGATTTAGACACTCATTACACCCCAATTAGCAAAATGCACACTAACAGAGAGGATCCATGGGGCAAAAATCAAGACTTGAATCTGTAGTGTAGTGGGTGGCCTATTGGACCCAGATATGTATGTATGTTAAGTATATGTATATATCAACGAATTTTCAAGTGAGCACATACTCATTTAGCCTTTATGCGCACTGGCAATGAAATGCGTGAGAAATAAACACAGCCAATGAGGATACATTTGGAGGTTTGCCCATTTTAGATACGATGATGTCATCCAAAGGGGAGCAAAACTTACGCATCTCTTTCACTTTGTGCTGTGATCTCTCACGTATCTCATTGGCTGTGCGCATAAAAGCTATTTGAGCATGTGCTCACTTGAAAATTCACACACACACATACACACATATAGGGAGATGCTCCTATGAGAGATATCTCTCACCATATATGAAATATAGGAGTAGGGGCCCTCACATTTAAGTTGTTGGCATTGGATATGAATGTAAGGGCCCCCACCATATCTCTCATAGTAAGGTGAGCATCTCTCATATATACCCCGCCCTCACATCCATATCCAATGCTAACAACTTAAGTTGAGAGAGATAGGGTGGGGGCCCTCACATTTAAGTTGTTGGCATTGGATATGGATGTGAGGGCCCCCACCCTATCTCTCATAGTTAGTTGAGAGATGCTCTCATAGGAGCATCTCCCATATATATATATATATTTTTTATTTATTTATAGATACACACACATACATACATACATACATGAGTAGGGCTCTCCTAAGCTGAAACAGTATTGGTCCCACAAATCAAAGTCGACTATCTCTGTTTTTTGCATGATGGAACTGAAAAATCCAGTTTTGATTGGATTTATCTTGATTTTGGATACGACGATTTGAGGTATTTATATATATAGACCCCATGGAATATATTTTTGGTTCGTCCACTGAATCTAATTAAAAAGGGATTCCTTTTTAACATGATTTCATGGGCAAGGAATAGTGGCGGGGAACCACAGAGATTAGCTTTCATACTTGGTGAAATCAAGGATCATATGCATCAGTTTCATATTCATAGAAGTACCATGCTGTCGTCGATTTTCTGGCAAATCAAAGAATAGACAAGGAAAAGAAGTTTGTTGGGGCTATATCACCTCCATAAAAATAATTCTTACTCTTTTCAGCTTGGTTTGGGTATATTATAGTATTACTCTTGTTCTTTATACCTCTGCTGCCTGTATTTTTTATGATAGTGGAATAAACTTATTTACGGATGATGAAAGGGTTTTCAGGAGTCGAATAGCTATCCAAAAATTTGTCATGCAGGGCCTCATCTAGGAAGAAACCAGATCCTCCAAGACCCAGGTGTCAATGATTGGTTTACAGGGCTGCTGCACACAGGGAATTCTGTGTTTGTTTCCCTAAGAAAATTCAAATTCAGTGAGAATCAGCATCTAAATTTTGATTGGTGGGGGAAACATTTCTTCTATCTGAGAGATAGTGTGTACAATTAAAATGGTGGTAGAGTTTGTGTGAAGATGAGTGAGTGGAGGAACAGCTTAAGAAAACCAAAACAGCTCCTCCACCAGGTTTAAAACCAAGAAAGTTGTCTCAAAAAATAACACTAGCAGAAATAAGCTCACTCTCAGAATAGTAGAAATTTTTTTCAGCCAAATTATATAAAAATAACTAATTATAATAATGCTAACTGTTAACAAAATTTCCTTTTCAATGAACTCATAAATAAATTTAAAAATATAAATATAGATAGTGGCTATCTGGAACAATATATGCAGCGCCCAACCATGAATATTGAACTTGCATGGACTACAGCCTAAAAGGTGGATAAATCCAGATGATTTTATGATTTTACATCTAACCATCCACCTCCACTTTTAGATGCCAGACAGATCATACACTGGTTGAACATTTTTATAGACGGTTGCCAATCCGAACTGGGCAGACTGGACAAATTGAACATTTTTTTCAGCCAATTGTGCATTTTGTTGGACAATTTAACATTTTTTTGTGCTAGCTCCGCCTTGGTTGTGTTTCTTGGTCAGGAGAAGCCCAAGTGAGGTGGAGGTTCCCTCCAGTTTTATGTCATTCTTTGTACTACGAACAAATAATAGCAAAAAAATGTAGTGCACCTACTGGAAATGTTTACTTGAGGTAAGTAGAGGACTGGAATTAGTACAGAGAAGAGAAATTGTCTATTATTCCATGCATGAAAAGAGAAGTACAGAAGTAAGAGATCCACTAAAAGCAGCAAGTCTTTCGGTACACAAGACAAACTACCAGCCCACATTCTTCTTTTGCAAACCAAGCATTCTTTATCTATCTACTAAATCCAACAAGCACGTGACATCACCAAAATCATGTGACTGCAAAATCAGGAGTATGAGGTGCTTAAGAATTAAGATGCCAATCCATTAGCATCTTGGTTTTTTAATAATAAGAGGAATTGGATCATTTCAGCATGAAGAACTGGCCTGGGGCATTTCTACATGATTTATTTAATTAAAAAAGATTCAGATTTACCATTTTCAAAGCTTAAAAAATGAAAGGCAAATATAATAATAACTACAAGTAGACCTTGGAGGAGTTCTTCCCCTTGGAGGGCTCCTATAACGCCTTGGTGGAGAGCGATCATAGTAGCTCCTGTAACTTGAATATCTGATAGGAACAGAAATGAAAAAACCTCTCAACATCATGCTATATGTATTGCATACAGGTCATAAAACACCGAAGGATCCAGAAAGGTTCTATTGCAACTTACCTGTCGCGTTCACTTCTTCCTCCATAACGATGAGACCTTACAGGAGAACGATCAGGAGATGGGGTTCGATACCGTCGAGCATAAGAGTAACGATGACTGAACCCCCTCCCCCTTCGAATACGCTTGGGTGATCCATCTGGAGAAACACTTCTTGACAAGCTCCTATCACGGGTAGTTGGTGCCTTGCGCAGATGGTTCACTGGACTCCTCGAATAGCTGCGGCGATTACTTCTGCTAGGTGCCTTCACAGGACTTCGGCTAATGCTCCTGTCCCTAACTAAGCTCCGGCTAATGCTTATTCGAGAGGCCCTTACAGGGCTTCTGCTGCGTGTTCTTCGTGAAGGGGCCCTAACTGGGCTACGGCTTGCGCTTCTTCGTGAAAACGACCTCACTGAACCCCTTCTAATGCTTCTTTGAGGCCATGCTCTAACTGGGCTTCTGCTAATGCTTCTTCCAGATTTGGGCCTCACCGGGCTTTTGCTGATGCTTCTTCTAGCTGGGCTTCCACTGCTACTGCTTCTTGAAGGGCTTTTGCTAATGCTTCTTATAGGCCGGGACCTAACTGGGCTTCTACTAATGCTTCTAGCTGGGCTTCCAGCGCTAGTGCTTCTTCTAGAAGGGCTTATGCTAACGCTGCCCCCTTTTGGTGCTCTCACGGGACTTCCGCTGTGACCTGGAGTGGGGCTCCTGCCCACACTCCCCCGAGGGCTTGTACTTGGGCTCTTGCTCAAATTCCTCCTCGGACTTCTGCTCATGCTCTTGCTCATGCTCCGCCTAGGACTCGGGCTCCAACTCCTGCTGATCAACTTCAGATAAAAAGACAAAGATCTGGAAGAATTGGCAAGCATAAAATATAATTGCCATAGGAGAAGGGTGGAACCTAGATTTGCTTGGAGGATCATCCAAATTAGGTAGCCTATCTTGACTTTTATCAGACTCAGCTTCCATTTCTATCCCATTGTTTCGAAGCTCTCCATTTTCTCTTTTTAATGCTTGCTCCACTGGTTCAAGCTCATCAATTGCATCCCCATTCATTCTCTTAGAAACTGTAGCTTCTTGTTCCACCAAGAGGGACTGATTCCCAACTGCCATTAGATCATAAATAATCACATTTTTTTCGTAGTCCTAATCACATTTATTATAAAGTATAACAGTTCACGATCAAGAAAATCTCCTAGAGGTTCCAACCATATCATTGAAATGCTTCATAAGAGGAAAGTGAATGCAGTTTGCAGAAAGAAACCGGCTATAAACTCTGATAAATGTATAACATAACAAGCCATTAAAGTACATACACAGCACCAGTAAGTGATATAGTTTGGTCATATCATAAAAGAAATAAGAAGGTAAAAGCCCAATCTGGAGAAAAGGATTTTTTTTTTCTTTGGGTGCAAAACCCTGAACTGTAAGTCGTAGTCTCGGTACAGAGCGAAATATCAGCGTCAGTTGAGCTACATTGGGTGGGGAAATATTTAGAAAAAACAAGCCGATTAGTATGAATTTAAAATTAAAATTCAAAAACCAACTAAACAAGTTTGTTACCATTCTTTTTTACATTACACATTGTGTAGGAATTTTCAGATAATTGGCAGTCACCCTGACCCAGCGATTTCAGTCCCAGCTTTGCAATCTTTAAAAATTGCATTTAGACACAGCTAAGTGTTAATTTTTAAGGGCCCAAAAATCATGATAGGATTATATTGATAAAGAAGAGCATCTGAAGCAGGCATGCCCCTTTCGGAAGAGCAAACTTCTATGAATAACATTTACTAGAAAACCCAAGGCACCACCCAGTTATTGAGAATCCAATGCCTAAACAGTAAAAAAAAATGGAGCAATCTCTCACATTAACGAACAAAAACATTCCAGATCATTCTCATTAGAGGTAAGAACCAGAGAACACATGCAAAATCACTTCCGGTGCGGCAAGTTTTAGGCCCCATTTAGCTTTTCTTTTCTTCTTTTTAAAGGTAGCACAGAATGGAAGGTGCTCACAATCCACAAGGTTGCGAGTCCAAGACATGTTACCTAAAAACCAAGTATGACAAATTTATCAAGGGAACCGCACAATCAAGTTTCTAGCGACAGCTGTATCGTGGAGAGAAC
Organism: Cinnamomum chago; assembly: GCA_038049695.1. Lineage (NCBI taxonomy): Eukaryota > Viridiplantae > Streptophyta > Magnoliopsida > Laurales > Lauraceae > Cinnamomum > Cinnamomum chago. The sequence goes on from CP142451.1 coordinate 67,976,121, forward strand.
TAAATTTCTAGTTGCCCTCTGGGTATCCACTAACCCAGTTTTTGGAGATTATACCATAGATCAGATTATGTCTCATTGGAAGGAGTTGGCTTTCACAAGATCGAAGTAGTAGTTGGGTTATTCTTGGGTTTTTCCTTCTTTTGTTTTCCCGTATCCTGCTTTAGTTTGTCAGTACTCATCTCTTGTACTGCCTGTTTTTTATTTTAATGAAAGTAACTATTCAAAAAAAAAGTTTCAATAATGGGGAAATGCTCTAAGCTAAAGAGGCAATCATGATCTAAATTAGCCCTTGCAAACACAAGTTGCCAAAAGTCAAACATATGTATATGAAGATTATCGATGAATTGAAGGTTGTTCTAAATGAGCAACTATACAATTCTTGAGAATGTGAGGCAATTCAATAGAAACGTGAAGAAAGCAGAACTCTATTCGATATTCACCTGACATCTTAGAATGTTTAGACTTCCGAGCTCGTCGACGATCATTAGTTCCATTCTCCTCAGAGCTACTTTCAGTTGTAGTCTCGGTTTCAGTATCAGTAGAACTCTCCAAGATCCTAATACCAGAAAAAAAAAAATCATTATGGTAATACTTTTATTTTTATTTTTTTTCTTGAATGGTTCTTTGTGTGTATAGGCAAAGATCATAAACCCCAAAGATGCAAAGTAAATACTTTTCTCCCAATCTCATAAAATCATCACTAGAATAACTTTCCCTGAAAGTACTACCGGATCCTCCCAAAGGCACATTTGGATATTGAGAAAACAAGTGGAGAACTGTCTACAAACAAACTTGAACTGTGTACAATTTTCTCCATCTCCTTTCTCTCCACCTTCTCATCCAAATTGACCATAGAAGTGGCCCATCATGTTGTACAACTAATGAGAAACAGGGCAAAGATACTAATAAATGCAACTTTACAAGGAACTGAATACAACTTCACATTATAAAAATGCTCAGCATTGTGCTAAAATAGTATGGCAGGTAAAGATGCACATAATATATGCAGTTAGCCAGTTACTTAAATGTTTATACCAGGATATGAAAAACAAGACTCGGGCCACTCGGCCCAACTTGACTTAACCAAGCTGGATTTAAGCCTCCTAAAATTATGAAAAAAAATTACTTAAAATCAGCAAAATAAAAAATTGGATTGAGAAGGTGAAACATTTTGTATGGGAAGATAAAAGGCTTTTTCAGAAAACAAAGGCTATTCCCTCCTAATTTAAGGGACTAATTAATAGGCTTTATTTAAGGGGCTAATTAAGAGAGTAGAAAAGTCAAATGGCCGTGAAGGTTAAATATGAAAGGACTTTTTTCTTAAGCAACACCTGTTGCTGTTTGATTTAAGGGGCTAATTAAGAGACCTGAGGTAAGGGGCTAATTAAGAGGCTTAATTTAAGTGGAAACTAAGAGGGTGATAAGTCAGATGGCTAGGAAGGTGAAATTATCTTGCATGGGAAGAGAAAAGGTCTTTTTCCTGAAATAAAATCCATTGTTGATTGGTTAAGGAGCTTGTTAAGCTGCTTGATTTAAGGGGCTAATTAAGAAGGTAGAAAAGCTGAACTGATTTTGGACAGAAGATGAAAGTTCTTTTTTCTTTTAACAAAACCCACTGTTGCTTGATTTAATGGGTTAATCAAGAGGCATGATTCAAAAACAAAAGAATAGAGGGGAAAAACAAATAAATACAGATGGACCTGAGCCGACTTGACTTGGACCCGGACCAAATTCAAGATGACTCAGACTCAGCTGAGTTTTAAAACCTTAGTTTATATTGTTGCCAACAAATGCCAATTGAATTAAACAAAACATCTATTGCATCAGAAATGCGCATCCAACTCGAAATCAACTGAGTTCTAAAACCCAAGTTTATAGTATCGCCATAAATGATGATTGAATTGAACAAAATGTCTATCACTGTATCACATCAATACTGTGCATTAATTTCCCATGCATTTAATTGTTGAATAGAACAATGTGTGTGCGTGCATTGAGAATCACAGCAAATCAATGTACCTAATAAACATTTTGGAAGAACTACACAAATACACTTCAAAGAAAATTATATATTAAGGGTGCGTTTATGTGACGGAAGGAATCCATGATAGAGAGGAATTATTCTGATTTTCTGTGCGGCCCCTTTTTCTGAACATTTGGTACGACGTAATTTTCTAGTGTAAAAGAAAAAAATGAACTGATTTTCTTTGATAGAGAGGGTTCTGATTTCCCATGTGAGGGGTAAGAACACTGGATTCCTCTCTGTCGCAGAAATAAAATCCGTAGAAAGCATATACATTTTAAAGAACTACACAAATACACTTCAAAGAAAATTATATATTAAGGGTGCGTTTGGGCAACAGAAGGAATCCATGATAGAGAAGGGAATTATTCTGATTTTCCGTGCAGCCCCTTTTTTTGAACATTTGGTACGACGTATTTTCCCAGTGGAAAAGAAAAAAATGAACTGATTTTCTTTGATAGAGAAGATTCCGATTTCCCTTGTGAGGGGTAGGAACACATGATTCCTCTCTGTCGTAGGAAAAAAAAATCCTTAGAATGCATAATCCTCCAACTGCATAAATGCCCCCTAAGTGCTGTATTTTTTATCTACTTGAGTTGCTCAGTTGTTAATTAGTTCCAAGAGTGCTCAAGGACATTCCCATAAGCTATCCATGCACGAAACACATAAAGGTATGATTTTCCTAAGAAAAATGAACCACATGCACAGCTCAATAATGTGTAACCCAATGTTGCAACCTGAACCTGCAAGCATTATCCACGCATACACAAGAAAAGGAAAAGGCAACAAGAAACAAGCATTGCATTACAGGAAGAGTACTAGTCAATCCATGTGAGTCAGTGTCTATGAGTTGCGAGTGTAATAGGCAATTAAGCAAATACCTATCAAGATGTAATGGGAAAAAGTAAAAATAAATGATATATAACAACCGTTTTGACTTGCGTTTTGATCTCCTATCATGCCGCCGACGTCTCTTATCACGTCGTCTATCCCTTTTACTTTTGCCACACCTATACTTGTCCCTCTTGGAGGATTTCTTTCTCCTTCTACGCCTGTCATCACTTGAAGAAGTAACATAAGATGATGAAGATGAATATGGATCAGAATCACTGTCATAATCTGATGATTCTGTTTCAGTATCTGATGAGCTATCTGATTCAGATGAGTAGTATTTTCTTCTCCTTTTCCTTCTTCGCTCCTTTGAATGTTTCTTGTGCTTTCCTCTTCGTCCCATTTCACGGCCATCAGCATCCGAAGAGACATCCTTGACAGCTTTCATTTTACTTTCTTTCTTTTTATCTGCAAACATTGCAAAATACATATAATTGATTTAACAAAATGGAATAAAATTATAAAAAGAAATGATCCAATGCTGTCATCACCATTATCCATGTGGAGGCCATCTTGATCTACGCCATTCATATCAAATAATGGCTAGCTAGGTACTAGCCCAAATTCACACAATGTCTAGGTATTGGCTCAAATTCCACATCAGAGTGATACAACAATATTAGATTGATCAAGACATGAAAAATGAGGACAAACATTGATGATTAACTTTCGTTCTATACATTGATTGATTAATCAAAGTATATAACTCTCATTGGCATAGTAATCAGAATCCTACGATTCGTATCCCGAATCTTAAGGAAAATGATTCGTATCTATGCAACAAATCCTATTTACAGATGAAGCTTACGATTCAGGTGTAAATCCTATGATTCAATACTCGTTTCATCGAATCTCACGATTCAAGCGATTTGGCTAAGCAAGAATAGATAAAACTAATTAGTTAATATTAATAATCTTTAACCTTTTTCTTTCTTTATTTTTTTTCTTTTAGCACTTTTATTTTTAAAGGGTTATTTAGTAGTTATTAAAAACCCCTATGAATATTTTGCGGCTTTGATGACGTTTTAAAGATGAATAAAGAACATGTATTTAATTAAAGCGTCTGACCATACGTATGGTGCTTGTCTATATTTTCTTCTTCTTTTAATCTATTTTAATTTTTTCTTCATGAACACTTTCTTAACTTCAAGAGAAATCCTACGGTGTAAGATTGATGGTTTAGGTTTTATTTATTTATTTATTTATATTTTGATTTAAAGATAATAAAAAATGCATATTGATACCTTAAACTTATTTAATTATTTACACATCATTTATTCCATATATATATACATAAATATATGTCATGATGTTCTTGATATGATTGAATGATAGACTTTTCTTGATATGATAGTATGATAGACTTACTTGTTATTGTATTTATACTGCTATCTTTAACTTTTAATTATTTTTCATTTTTATTGGAAAAATATAGAATCCTACGATTCGATTCGATTCATGGGCATGAATGATTTACGATACGATTCCAATTTTAAAAACTATGCTCAATGGAGTGAAATCTAAGGGAGTATATTGTCCAGCAGGATAAGAACAACTTGGATAAAGAATAGGTGGGGCCTGTGTGGGGCGACAGCTGGTGATACCATGGGACCATTTCTCTAGAATAATTGGTATTTTAGGGTAACAATGCAAAATCCGATTTTAACTCTTGAAGCGACCAAAAACTGAGTCATGCATTGATGTCAACACCAGCACTTAAATGAGTTTTAGCTTTTGCTATACCTCAACCAAGCAGCAGAAAATACAATAATTCATCCTGACCACTTCCAGAAAAATGGTCAAATACAATTTATTGAATCAAGGTACACTAACATTTTTCTTTTCTTTTCTTTTCTTTTCTTTTCTTTTCTTTTTTTTTTTTTTTTTTTTTTTTTTTTTGAACTGGTAGAAGCCCCAATTGATGTTCTACTCTATCCAACCCACAATAAAAGCCACCACAGGAAAACACAAAGGACAAATGATCCTAACCATCCAAATAATAGTTAAATTAGCTGTCTTTGCTGTAACTATGCATTATTTTAATGGTGGTGGTCATCTTATCAAATTAGTTCTTAAGAACGATAATCAATCCTGTAAGACCCCGACCCGTTAATCGCACGATTAGCTATAATTAATTGTGTTGTTAGCTCATTAAGTGGGTTTAGATGTTAATTGACTAAGTTTGTGGGTTAGAATAGATTTTCAATCGCATTGGAAAGTTTTGAGAGCCATTGAACCTAGTTGGTTACATGTAGGATCCTATTTGTAATTTTGGGGAAGATTGGAGGTTATTTGTAAATTCTGAAAAATTCCGTTCTTGAGCTCTTTGTTCACTCCGTGGCGCCATTCGAAGCCCCAAAATCCCTCATTTCATGATTTCGGCAAAATAGTCTTTTTAACTAAAAAATCTGAGCACAAATTTCAAAGTCCCCATCAGTGTCCATTAGAAAGTAGATTTAATTCCGAGAACATTTCTCTTCTTCGTCGAATCCATCAGAGGCCCAGAAAGTCCAGTTTCAAGCCCATGAAGCTCCTTAAGTTCTTCCTCTTCATTTCACTCCTCTCTCAATTAGCAACTCCTCTCCTGCTCCTCTTCTTCTCTCATTTCTTGCCTCCAAGCTTGGAATCAAGGCCTCTAATCGCCAAACAAAGCATGCCATCGCATTCCTCTCCTCCTCTCTCTCCGGACACCTTTTCGCACAAATTCAAGTGTGGCAGCCCCATTACCCACTGAAATCTCCATTTTCAGACATCCTAGAGGTAAGCAATCATCTCCCCTACGTCAGGATTCGAATCTAAAGCCCATAGATAGCCTATAACCTGACATGCAAAGCCCCTCCTCCACTCTTTCTTGATATTCAATTTTCAGGGTATTTTTGGGGGTTTTTTATTTAGGTGTTTCCCAGCCATTTGGACATTGTTAAGAGTGTTTGGAGACCCACAAACCTAAGGCAAGTGTTTAATTTGAAATAGAGTAACATGCATGCTCATTTCCTTGATTTCCAATTCTATTTCTATGTCATGTTAGTGTATGTGTATGTTTGGTTTTCTCCTCTTTCCTTTGAGTTAAATTGAGATTAAATGGTGTAAGATTAGTGTTTGGTTGATGGGAGATCAAATGATGAAGTTTCCCCAAATTTTCCCGGCAAAAGAAGACCCAAAACACCCACTGTGGGTGACAACCGAAGACTGGGAACAATCTCCCGGTTGTCGCAGGCACGACCCCTCGGTCCCACGGTCAACTGTGGACACCGGCCCGGTCGACCGCAGAGAGCTGGGTGGGTGCCTGGTTGTCCAAGTCAGGGGACCCGGCAGTCCGCCCTGTTTCACCCCGCAGTCCCCATTTTGGCCCTTTTTGACCCATTTTCAACCCCGGTTGATTTTTAAAACTTCTCCTAACCATTTTTAAATGAATTTAGACCCTTTTTACCCTAGAATTAATGCACTTCAAGCGCGGTTCTTCACAAAAGAACCTTGAACCTTAGGGACTAGTAATGGAACCGACAACCGGGACTTGACCTTAATGGACTTTTTTGCATTGTAGGGTTTTGTTTGAGTAGGCATTCACCCCAGGGGGTTGTCCAGAGGCATGTAGGTGTACTATGGACTTGGGGATGCACACAATTAAGATTTTGGGAAGCCAGGCACTACAACACAGTACTAAGGGATTAAACAACTAGTGACCAAACCTAAGTGTACGTAACGCCAAATCCTACTCCCCGACATATCAATGCCAGCTCGGGACTTTGGATTAGCAAAATTGTAATGGAACCTTATTGTACAATAAAATCAATCACGTCTACTTGCATACGTACACGTTCATGTGATTTAGTGAATTCTTCCATTCCTTACTAGCGCACCCGGACCGGACCTTACTTAGGCTTAGAATGGAGGACCATGTTTGGGGTTTAGCGAGCATTTAATTGCCCTGCTTCCTCTTATGAGACAAGATCCTCGGTTGTAGTGTTTTGAGTTGGGATGCGAGCATTTACTTGGCCCTGCTCACTCCTAGACACCGGATCTGCCCCTTTTCTTACCCATTCGGATTGAGTCATTCCATGACAGAATGCTACCCGATTTTCTAGAGACCGTAGGCCTTGTCCAGCCCATGTTGTAAACTCATTATGATAATTCACCTGTTTTCCCATTACAAGATAATTCTATGCTTTCTACTCTGTGCATGTACGCCATAGCTCGTTTGACCATAAGGGGTCCTTGAACCTGTATGTATGTATATTCACGAGTGTGTAGGCTCGCCCCAAGAGTTATCCATTACCTTACTGTTACCTTCAAAATATGCCCAGTATGTTCGTTATCGTGATTCCATGAGTCAACACCACTAAGCTTGGAGTTACTCTTCGGCCTGATCAGCCACTTTGGATGTCCTTCAAACTATGATTTACCATCTGCATATTGGTCTTCATGTTCGCCCGGAAACATGGTTGTTGCCGTGTGTGGCCGCCTCCTTGTGGGGTCCGCATACTACTAACTCGCGGCGACTTGTAGGTGTGCTCCTATCACCTTGTGTGATGGTGAGGGTATAGCAACATAAGATTTCCATTTTGCTAGGACATGTGTTAGTGGTACTGTTCCATGATGATTCCGCTTTATGTTGTTCAGAATATGTACTCAAGCATGATATTGCCTAATCGTACTACTTTATTGAAATTCTGTAAATCTTCTTGTCATTACTCTTGTTACTGCAAACAAGTTATTATTGTTCATTTTAAACAGCCATCGTGTCTAATACTTGTATAACCCTAGTATTGTGGGTATTACCGTTGCCGCTAAGGAAGAGCCCGAAGTTCGTAGGCGAGTGGTGTGCCGATGATGTTCTTTAGACATCAGGTCCTGCACTTGAGATGTGATTACATTTTGGGGAGTGTTCATATTTCTTTTGGGTTTCTGACGTACTTGTCTCTGTTGGCCTTGTTTTGGGAATTGTGTAATTAAAACTTTATATTTTGTGTAAATATTAAACTTTAACTGTTTATGGGAATGACACTAATGTTACTGCCCTACTCTGATATTTGTCATTTGTTTTATGCATAAATTATGATTACAAGAATGCCGATTTGTTATAAGATTCCGCTAAATATATTACTTTGCTTTGTGAGACATCGGTGGGATCCTCACTGAAGAAACCTGTGGGAAATCATGCGCACAGATTAAATTTACTTCCCCAGAAATATCACACCCAGAACAAGACTGAAATATTTTAGCAAAAACAATAGGTTTGGAACAAGATAAGGATATTTTTAAGCTTGCAAAAATAAAAGAAATGAAAAGTAGGGGCTTAGATCATGTCAAAAGTATTAAGAGAAATGACCAAAAGTATAACTAGTGAAGGACAACAATATCAAATAAGGGTGAAGGGAATATTTTAGCAAACTTTTAAATGAAGACAATGTAGGAGACATAAGAATAAGACAGGATACTTCGTTAGAAGAATATACTTTTTTCCGGTAGAATTAGGATAGTGGAAGTAAGGAAAGCATTCAAAAACATGAAGACAAGAAAGGCTATAGGTCCAAATGACATTACGATAGAAGCATGGAAATGCTTAGGAGAAGTTTGGGGGGGATTGGTTAACTAAGGAGTATTATAGTACCTATATATAAAAACAATGGAGATATACAAAACTGTACCAACTATTGTGGGATTAAACCTTATGAGTCATACTATGAAGCCATGGGAGAGAGTAATGAAGCAAATACTTAAACAAAAGACCAATATATCTGAAAATCAATTTGCTTTTATGCTATGGAGGTCAACTATAAAGCTACCTTCTCACTTAGGCAATTGACGGAAAAATATCGAGTAAAGAGGCAAAATTTGCATATGGTCTTCATTGATCTAGAAAAAGATTAAAAAGTACTTACAGATTTAATTTGGTGGGTTTTAAATAAAAAAATGTTTCAAGAGGTTATATCGAAATTATTAAAGGAATGTATGAATGAGCGGTAACGAGTGTGAGAACTATCTGTAATTTGGTGGGTTTCAAAAAAAAGGAATATTTCAAGAGGTTATATCGAAATTATTAAAGGCATGTATGAAGGAGCGGTAAAGAGTGTGAGAACTATGTGTGGAGACAGGCAACTTCTCAGTGACCATAGGTTTGCATCAAGGGTGAGCCATAAGCCCTTCACCTCTTTGCACTGATTATGGATAAGTTAGCTGCTCATATTCAAGAGGTACCTTGGTGTATGTTGTTTACAGATGATATAGTGTTCGTAGATGAATCAAGAGATGATGTGAATGCAAAACTACGAGAGATGGAAAGAGGCTTTAAAATCCAAAGGCTTACAACTATGCAATACAAAGACGGAATTTATGAATTGCAGCTTCGGTCAGCATATAGAAAGAGATTAAACTATTTAGAGAATTGAAGCCCATAAGATACCACAAAGAGATTCTTTTTGTTACCTTGGCTCAATAATTATTAAGGATGAGGAGAGTGATGAAGATGTCAAAAGCGGGATGGTTGAATGGAGGCTCGCTTTTGGAGTGCTTTGTGACCAACGAATGCCAATAAGATTAAAGGGTAAATTTTACAAGACAATGATTAGACCAGCTATGGCCTATGAAGTAGAATGTTGGTCAATCAAGAAGCAACATATACACAAAATGGATGTAGTAGAGATGAGAATTTTGAGGTGAATGTAGGAAGGATAAAATGAAAAATGACCGCTTTCAATAGCATTTAGGGGTAGTATCAATAAGGGATAAAATTAGAAAAAGCCCATTTGAGATGATTTGGGCATGTCCAACACAAGCCAACAATGGCATGGGTAAGGAAAAGTTTGGCTATGTAGGTTGATGGCCACCAAGGAGAAGGGATAGGCTGAAGAAAACGTAGAAGGAGGTAGTAAAAATAAATTTGAAGTGCAACTTATTTGAGGGTTTGGCTAAAGATAGATCAAAATGGATGAACAAAATTCATGTAACCGACCCCAACATAGTTCGGACAAGGCTAAAGCACCCACCAGTTCCAACAAATTCTTGCATGGTCCAAGGAAAGAAAAAGTTCGCTTCTACAATTTCATCTCTATCGAATTTGAATTTCAGAATAGCTGATATAGTCATGATTCAGTGGCTCAGGTTCGCTTACTTCTTTATTTTATTGATTTCTAATTTTTCCGATGGCTTTTAATGGAATAATAGAGAAATAGGAATACTTTGGTTTGGCTATTCACAACTTTGATTCAATATGGAATCATGAATAGTCATTGGCTCTATCAGTATATAGTATATGAAGTAGTACATACTTTCATTTTCATATATTGAATTATGGATAGTTATTTAGGGAAGTCTCAGCAAGAATATAATTTAACCCCATATTTTATTAGAAGAATGAAACACATTTATAAAACACGAAGAAATGAGTTGCTTAACACCTACAACAACTAGATAAAGAACCAGATATAAATAATAGAAAGACCAAATCCGTTGGGAAAACACATAAATATTATCTTCTAGAAAAATCCACATATACCACAACCTGAAAACCATAATTGCAAATGATATTACATGATAGAACCAATAGTCCAACACTTAACGGTGAGTATAATACCATTCTCCTGCAAGGTAGCACCCTGATTTTTGCCGTCAAGTAGTTCGCCACAGCTAACAATTTTCACCGGGACAACAGGCTTTGTTTGATGAGTATCCACACGTTCTATCTTCTTTAAGGTATCATGTCCTCTGACAAGCTTCCCAAAGACAACATGCTTCCTGTAAAAGTCATGCAGCCAGAATTAACACTGCAGTAAAACCTTTGAATCTCATTGAACAACTAAACAATAAATACATGCAACCCGATTTAGATTTGGTACCTACCAAAACAAACAAGTCGAAATATGGATACAGTAGCATCCTGACATAAATTATATAGAGATATAAACAACCAATATTTTCCATCTATAAGCCATCAAAGTGAATCAACAGGAAATAACAAGACAATTGAGAAAAGAGCAAGAACCAACCCATCAAGATGGTGTGCAGCTTTGAACGTGATAAAGAACTGAGAACCATTGGTATCAGGACCAGCATTCGCCATGGATAACAGACCAGCTACATCATGATGCAGCTTAAAGTTTTCATCTGAAATGGCATAACATGTTCAGGGTAAAAAATCTTCAAACTTATAGATACAGTCACATATATAACATAAAAGCATGTGCCAATCAGTGCAAACACAAGCACACTGATGTGCACATGTTACGAGCTTGGCTCATGGACATGAAAACAGAGGAAAAGTTTGTGCCAAACACATCCAGGTATTTGTCAAGCATAAAGCTCTGAGTTTGCTAAGGTGGCCAATTTTACATAGGGTGGCAATTGGCAACAGATTGGGTTAACGGGTGACGCAAGAGCAGGCTTACTAGTGGTTCTTTTCATGTTCAGGGCCGGTTCCAATTCATAGATCTTGACCACAGTTTGGCTGCCCCAACCCTTCCCACCCAGTTAATGACGATTTACATATTCTTAATAAAATACAATACTCAATGCCATCAATATATATATATACACACACACTCAAAAGTTGATCCGTTACCAACTGACATTTTAAAAAAGGATTAATGTTGAGTTTGCAGGTTCAACCTTCCATAGTGTGTAGATATAAAATATTTTCTTCATATTTTAATGTCTTTCAAATTAAAAAAAAATGATAAGATATTTGTTCTCATTAAAAAGTTTAAAATAAAAAATCCAAGTCCTAGTAACAAATCTGACCAAACATGTACCCATCATGGGCCGATTTGGTATCACATATCATAAACCCACCCCAAGTTGGGACATTCTAATTTGGGGCAAGGGACGTGAGTCAGGGTGGGTAGGGATGTAATTAACCCAAGCTTAGACTAGCTTGAGCTTGGCTTGACCATTAAACAAGCTTCCCATGTAGGGATGTAATTAACCCAAGCTTAGACTAGCTTGAGCTTGGCTTGACCATTAAACAAGCTTCCTCAAGCTCGCCTAGCTTGAATTACTTCAAGCTAGGGTTGATAGTACTAAGTCAAGCACAAGCTTGAGCTTAGGATTGATCAGAAAGTAAACAAAATCAAGTGATTTGACCCCTTTACTTATATTGTCTCTTGAAATTACCACTCACCCTACTTCACTAGTGAAGTGAATTTACCAAATGGGCAAGGGAGGAATAGAGGTGAAATTACGGCAGCTTATCCAGGCCACCCAAGCACACAACAATGCATATCAAGTTTGAGCTTGATCAAGCACAACTCAAACATTATCAAACACCATGGGCAACACTTACATGAGCACCACTATGCATGGACGAGAAGTAACCTACATACAACTTAATTAGATCCCACGTGTAGGATTTTATGGCCTTAAAGAACATTGAAAAAATGTTAAAATATGTTAATTAAGTATACTTTAGACAGGTGAAAATTGAACATATAGTTTGCGAGAAGATAATATCTTGGAATTTGCATTGGCATTTGACCTTGTAATTGCAAACACGGAAACACCTACTTTAAAAGGAGAGAGGGGCATTTAGTTACCTATAAAAGTGGAACTAATAAGAGACAAGTAGACTTTTCTCTACTTGGACTGACTAGATTGTAAAGACTAAAAGGTTATTCCTAGAGAGATTGACCACACAACATAAGATGGTACTTTACATGTTTACATTAGAAGAAAAACGTGAGGGGTAGCAAATGAAAGGTGCCCTAAAAAAGGTAGGGGGCTTTGAAAGGAGAAAGGGCAACAAAAATAAGCATTAAGTGATCAAGAGGAGAGAACGAAATTTGGATGGAGGAACTAATATGAAGTAGAACCAAATGGTTGAATGTATTAGAAGGGTTGCAAAAGAGGTTCTTGGAGAATTGAAAGGGAAAAAACACTGATAAAGAAACCCAGTAGTAAGGTAAAGAGGTTCAAGAAGCCGTTCAAGAGAAAAGATGTTGCTACAAAGTTCGGCAAAAGACGAAGAATATGGAAAATTACGAAATGTAAGGTAAGGCAATGAAAGAAGATGGCTTAGACCAAGGACACAGGCACACCTGAACATGTGCAGCACTAAGACCAAAAGAGATGACATCCATGCATAGTACTATCGTATCTCAGTTACCACCTACTTCTCCTTGTGGAGACACAAGAAACATTTGTTGAAGGTAAGGCACCCATTTCCTCGATTCAAGATGTAATGCAGACACTTGAACATGATGACAGTATGCAATGGCAGGTAAATTATACATGGGGTTTAAGAAATCTCTAGTAGAAACTATCCCTTGCAGACCAACTTTCCAACTCAAAATAGAAGTGCTCACATTATTTTAGAGCCAATTTTCAGTGTATCTTTCATATACCACGCTTCCTATAAATTCCAAGAAGCTCCAGAGTTGTATCTTTCATATAAAAATAAATACAAAGAGGGCAAAGCCATTTTAAACTTAAAAGAACACCAACCAATGCTGCTCACCCATGAACAATCCAATCCCACCAACTCACAACCATACAAGAATTGGCAATCAACCAAAACTGGAACTCATCCACCTAATATTCACAATGTTTTTTCTTTATTTTTCTCTCCCCTTACTCACCATTATCAGAATGAGCCACCAAAAAAGCACTTTCAAAGGGTAAAAATTGGTAAAATCACAAGGCCCCTGAATAAAGGGCTCAGATGATATGAGGTCATTTTTGGCCCTCTAATATACGTAAGACCTTTACATAACCTAATGATTAGACTGTTCATTTTTGGCCCTCTCTAATATACATAAGACCTTTACATAACCTAATGATTAGACTGAGGTGGAGCTCCACACTGTAAGACCCCAACCCGAGAGAACCCGATTAGTGTTAATTAAGTCATGTGTAGATCTTAAGCGTGATTAGTAATCTTTGACTAAGTTGGGTTTGGAATAGCTTTTGATATAGTTTTGGGGAATTTTGAGTGCTTTGGTGACTAGTGGGGCCCTTTGGGGGTTCCTTTTTTGTGACTTTGCGTTTACTTAGGGGATTTTCCAAAATTGTTTTGATTTGTGTTTTTATCCCGTTTTGTTTATCTTGTTAATCCCTACAACTTTTATGTTCATCCCGTGCCTGTCCGAGATCCCGAAACCCGATTTCCTAGCCTTGAGGGCAAAACAGTCTTTTTACACTAAATCTGTTCCCAAAACTTGATATCCCCAAAACCCGCAAAACATATACTTTTTGGAAACTAGATATTTCGGTGATCATTTCTTCCTTCTTCGTCGAATTCATCTGAGATCCCGATAGACAAGATTTCAGCCCTTCAATAATTCTAGTGGTGGGACCCAACTCCATCTTCTATCTAAAGAGAAGTCTACCCTTCCCTTTTTTCCTTTTCTAGCTCAACTCCACTCTTCACCTAGGGTTTCATTTTCTTCCTTCTTCTCTTGCTTTACATCACCAAATCCACCACCAATCTTGCACAAATTGAGAGGTTGAGATCATCATCTTCTTCCTCACCACCATGGCTTTCCATTGATACCATTTTTAGAGAAGACCCTCCATTTCAAGATTCTCTTTGAGCTCACCTTGTTCATTTAGAGAACCTACAAGTAAGCAACCTTCTCCATCTCTTAGATTTGTGTTTCTTTGACATTGAAGAGGTTCCATTTTCATTATTGTAAGGTTTTCCTTTCTATTTCTTGTTTTGACCCATTTAGGGTTTGTTTTGGGGATTTTGTTCATAGCTTGGATTCTTGGCTTGGAGAGGTGTTTAGAGCATGATTTGCTTATTAGAGACCAAAGGCAAGTGGATGATTGATTTTATGAGCTTTCAATGGTTTTACAAGAAATGTGGTTGATTTCATTGCTTTTCCATACATGCTTATTTATTACTTTGACTTGAAATGAATGCTCATGAAGAGCCTTGATAGTGCATTTATTGCCATAGAGATGTATTGGTTCATAGCATTTAATTTTCTCTTGTTTTATCTCAAATGTACTCTTGTATGTAGTGATTTCCTTCCCTCTTTTCCTTGTTTTTGGATGTGATTTGTTTGAGGAGGTTAGAATGGATGTTGTTGGAAAATTGATGTTGATTTGGATGAAGTTTTGAACCCCTCTCTTGGTGTATACAAAGGAGCTAAAAGGGATTGTAAAAGAAAAAGAGAGGAGAAGAACTGTCCCGGAATCAGTTTCTAGACAGTACGGTCGAGCGAAGTGTCCAGAAAAGGGTTCGAGTCTTTCCAGAGGACAGTTCGCTCGAGCGGACCCTTCACCGCTCGAGCGAACCCACCCTCCCAGAACTCGTTCCAGAGAGTGGTTAGTTCGAGCGAACTGAATCTTCGCTCAAGCCAACCACGTACTGGATGAGTTCGCTCGAGCGAACCCACCCAGACAACCATTCCAGAGAGCTCACCGCTCGAGCGAACCCATAGTCCGCTCGAGCAATGGGTACTGTTCACCTGGGACTGTTTTGGGAGCACTAATGAAATGTCTAAATGTTTGAGAAAGGTCTGTTGAGAGCCCTATTGCAATGAGAAGAACCGTTCTTAGGTTTGAGAATCCATTCGTGAAGAAAACCACATCACCAAGATTTCGTTTTAAGTCTTGAAAAATCCGAAGTGTATAAGGACCCCGGGATGTTCCTCCCAAACTCAAGGAGTACCAAGCCTTTATCTATTTAGACATACAGGATCCCTATTCACTTTGAGCAATCCTGAACCCGAAACTCCGATTGTTTATTGTACTTTACTGATCCCGAGATTTATACTATATGCCTTGTTTTCCCGAAAGCATCGAAATTACACTTGAAATAGTCACTTGTCTTGAAGTGCATTGCACTACATGAAATGACAGTTGTGCCTTTGAGCACCCCCGTCCCGCTCGTTTATTTACTTGTACTTGATTTATTTACACATGTCTTGATTTGTTATTTGACCTATGAGTCGGCACCACTAAGCTTGGATAACCTCGTTGGTCTAATCCACCGACTTGGAGATCCCCCTCTTATCCCGTCAGCTGCAGTTTGGATCCCGCTACCCGGTTATGGTCTTGTCCCGATGCCGTAGATTGCTACTGTGGTTCCCGATGCCCGGCTCGCTACCGTGGTCATATATATAGTATATTATATGTATATGTATATTTTGTTGTACCTCCTCACTACGGTGACTGAGGTCAAAGCCTTGATCTTGCTCTGTCACTTCGGTGATAGAGGATTTAGCTATGTGTGGTTGTCATCTTGCTTGTTTCTCGATTTCCTTGGATATCCATACATGTTTTACACTGTGCTTATGTTTTCATTAAATGATTTGATTCTTTTATGAAGTTATTGGTCGAACAAGTTTAAATGCTTTTAAAGGTAAATGTATTTATTATTGAATTGTTATGTTTTTTTTTTCACCCATTTGCCAAACCGTCGTGTTTGACCCACTCTTTGGTACTCAGGTCCCGTTGCCGGTTACCTTGAGGAGGAGCCAGAGGAGGCGGTCGGTGAACCGCAGCGCTTAGTTGAGTGGCGTGCTGATGATGTCGTATAGGCATTCAATTGCTGTGAGAGACATAATATTTTGGGAACGTTTAACCATTCTTTGGGGATTGGTATTTTGTTTATATTGGCCTTTGTTGACCTCTATTTTTGGGAATGTAATTAAATGATCTTTTGTATAAACTGTAACTTACTTTTGGGAAACATGCTAATGATCATTGCTCATTCTGATACTTGGTTTATATATATGATTTTATCTTATGACTATAATTGAAATTATCAATTTGATTTGCTACACGCTTCCGCACTTAATAGAAATGTTCATATATGATAGTGATATCCTCACCGCGGACACCTGTGGGAAATTAAAGAAATGTGCACACCTTACACCCATCACCTAACATCTCACCAATTAGTCCTGATCCCGGATTAGTTCGATAGACCCAGTTCGGAGTCGCGACAGACTGGTATCAGAGCGAGACGTGTTTCAAACAATTAAAAGAAACTAGAAATCCTAAGGACGTGGCGAGGATTCGTTTGACTCTTCGTTAGCTAGTATCATGTGAGCAATGTGTGACCCTATACTTGATTATTATGTGCTAACAACTTGTTTTGCAGCATCATGCCACCTCATAAGAGACCGATAAACGGCAACCCCTCCGCAAGTAATGGTGATCACACAGGGCCAGTTGAGGAGGATATAGTTGGTAACAACATGCCAAATCAATTCCAACAGATGATGCAGGCAATGCTTGATCAACAGCGTCAAGCCAATGAGAATCAGGCTAGATTGCAAGAACAAATGCTGAAGAGAGAGGAAGATCATGCCAGAGAATTGGCAGAAATGCAGAGACAGTTGTTAGAGGTGTTACAGAGAATGCCCGAACTGGTTCAACCTCAACCCGCTATTGTCATCAATCAGAGGCAACATGACCAGAACGCTTTGTTTGAACGGTTTCAGAAGAGAGCTCCAAAGGAATTCCTAGGCATAGAGGATCCATTAGCTACAGATGATTGGCTAGAGCATACCGAGAACATCTTTGAAATCTTCCAATGCGCTGGAGGAGATAGAGTGAAACTTGCATCATCTCTTTAACAGTGCAACAGACATTTGGTGGAAGACGGTTAGAGATGAATACAAGACTATGGCAGTTGCAGTGGCTTGGGCAAATTTCAAGAGGCAGTTTCATGACAAATATGTACCCACCCACATCAAGAGACAGAAGGCAGTGAAATTCCAGCAGCTTGTGCAAGGGAATATGTCAGTCCTCAAATACCTCACAAAGTTCTAGAGATTGTCTAGATATGCTCTAGAACTAGTGGATACGGTGGAAAAGAAGATTGCTAAGGACTTGTTTGGCAAATCTTATCTTTACGAAACAGATCTGTATGATATAGATCTATTTCAAATGGAGCGGTTTGAAATTGATGTTTTACAAATAAACTGTTTGGTAAGATATAGATATTTTAAAAATAGACTGTTTGGTAAGACACATGTAAAAATAGATCTAATGGTCTAGGCATTTTGTAAATATCTCAAGATCTGTGATCATCCAACGGTTGAAATTTTATCTCAAACACGTGTTCCACATTTTAATGACTATAGGCGGTTTGGATCTTCATTTTTAGTAGCTCAGAATAATTTAGAATTTATAAAAACCGGAATGACAATAAGTAATATGAAAAAGAGCTTGTTTACATCTAATGGTTCATGCTTTTTAACAAATATCTCAATATCTATAATGAGTTAACACCTTAAACTTGATCCCATAGCTATTTGTAGATTTCCAAAGAGGATGGATGGTTCAGATCTTGATTGTGGGGCCCACAATGTCCGGAATATTACATCAAACGGCTCACGGTTTTTTGCAAATATCTCGAGATTCGAGAAAGATCAACGGCTGAAATTTGGACACGTGGCCGTATTGGGCCTTCTTCACATTTTAACGGCTTGGATCATGATTGTGGGTCCCATAAATAAATAAAAAAATGAAAAACCGGACTGTCCTAGGAGGACGTCCATAATACTGTAGCACTCCTGTCTACCCGCTTCAGACCACAATGTCTGATTGGATTCTGCTGCTTTTTGGGACTTCATGAAACAGACATAATTTGTCTAAATGCCATATGAAATGGACACAGTAAAACCTCATACCAAACATGCTGAAACCAAATTCAATCCATTTTAAGACAATAAGAGGGGAAAAGTAGACATGCCAAACTGAACCTAAGTTCCTAGAGGGACTTAATCCTTTCATTGAGAGAGATGCCACGGGAGTAGTACCACCTGTCACTTTCGAGGAAGCTGTCAAGAGAGCCTACAAGTTTGAGAATTTTCATAACAAGATCCTTAGAGTTCAAGGAAAAGGACAAGCTCATCTACAAAACTACCAGCAGAAGAATCATCAGAACAAGAAGCAAAGGACAGAACAGAATGCTCAGGGTCCATTGGTTTGTACCCACTGTGGGAAGAACCATGAGAGTGCACAATGTCGTACACTCACAGGGGCATATTTCAGATGTGGTTCCATGACCCATCAGATGAGAGACTGTCCAAGGCAGAATAGACAGAATCAGCAGCAGCAAGGGGCACAACGTCCAGCACCACCACAAAATGCAATCGTTGTTCAGAATCAGGCAAGGCCACTTCAGCAACAAGCACCACAGCAACAGTATAGACCACGGCAACAGCAACAGGCCCATCAACAGGGACAGAAACAGAATCAGCGTGCACAACAACAGAACAGAAACGTCCAACAAGGCAGGCCACAGCAGGCTCAAAATAGGCCACAACATCGAGGGCAAATTTATGCGGTTAATAGAGCTGATGCAGAGGCAATAGGCGATGTCGTGGAAGGTACACTCCTTGTTTGTGGGATTAAAGCTAAGATTTTATTTGACCCTGGCTCTACACACTCGTTTTTGTCTCATGCATTTTCTAAGTTGATTGATGTGCATGATAGAGAACTTGAGTTCATTTTGACTGTGGCAACCCCAGTAGGTAAACAAGTTATTTGTAGAACCTTTTACCCTAGTTGTGCAGTCCAGATAGGAGAAGTGGTTTTAACCGCAGATCTCATTTTATTGGAGATGTATGATTATGATGTCATCCTAAGGATGCATTGGCTAGCAGAGTACCATGCCACAATGGATTGTTTCCATAAGACCCTTACTTTCAAGTTAGATGAGACACCAGCAGGGGTGTTGTTTCAGGGAGAGAAGAAATCCTCGTACAGGGTTTGTCTCAGCATTGAAGGCTGATAGACTTTTGAAAAGTGGATATGAAGCATATTTAGCGTTTATCACGGAAGATAAACGGTCCCAATGGGTGGAGGAGATCTCAATTGTTTGGGAATTCCCGGATGTTTTTTCGGAGGAGATTCCAGGTTTGCCAACCATCAGAGAGATTGACTTCACTATCGAGTTGTTACCAGGGACCGCTCTGATATCTATTGCACCATATAGAATGGCTCCGGCAGAGTTGGGAGAATTGAAGACTCGGTTAGAAGAATTGTTAGATAAAGGTTTTGTGAAACCGAGCATTTCACCATGGGGAGCTCCAGTCTTGTTTGTCAAGAAAAAAGATGGTTCGATGAGGATGTGTATTGATTACAGAAGATTGAATCAAGTGACCATCAAGAACAAATACCCATTGGCAAGGATAGATGAATTGTTTGATCAGTTACAAGGTGCTTCGTATTCGAGGATTGATTTGAGATCCGGTTACCATCAGCCGAGAGTCAGAGAATCAGATGTGTTGAAAACAGCTTTCCGGACGAGATATGGCCACTATGAGTTCCTAGTGATGCCATTTGGGTTGACTAATGCACCGGCAGTGTTCTTGGCATTGATGAACAAGATATTCGCACAGTACTTGGATCAGTTTGTGGTAGTATTCATAGATGACATTTTGGTGTACTCCAAGACCAGAGAAGAGCATGAAGAACACTTGAGAATAGCACAACAACTCTTGAGAGAGAACCAGCTGTATGCGAAGCTCAACAAGTGTGAGTTTTGGTTGGAGCAAGTAGCATTTTTTGGGCACATCATCTCCAAGGAAGGATTATCAATAGATCCGTCCAAGATTGAAGCAGTAGTGAAGTGGGAGAGACCGAAGAATGTGACAGAAATCAGAAGTTTTCTAGGATTGGCAGGATATTACCGGAGGTTTGTGCAGGGATTTTCGTCGATTGCGTCACATTTGATGAAGTTGACAAGGAAGAATGTGCCGTATGTGTGGACAGATCAATGTGAAACTAGTTTCCAAGAGCTGAAAAAGAGATTGACTACAGCACCAATTCTTACTTTGCCATCCGGAAGCGGCGGTTTCACCATTTTTACTGACGCTTCGAAAGTTAGACTCGGTTGCGTGTTGATACAAGAAGGAAAAGTTGTTGCATATGGATCCCAGCAGTTGAAAGATCACGAAAAGAACTATACCACCCATGATCTTGAGTTAGCAGCGGTTGTATTCGCGTTGAAAATGTGAAGACATTACATCTATGGAGAGAAGTTCGAAGTCCACTCCGATCACCGCAGCTTGCAGTATTTATTTTCTCAGACATGAGGCAGAGAAGATGGATGGAATATATCAAGGATTATGATTTTCCAATCAAGTACCACCCAGGGAAGGCTAATGTAGTTGCAGATGCCTTGAGCAGAAAATCAATAGGTTTGGCAAATCTAAGTGGCACTTGTATTTTTGAGCAATTTGAAGAGTTGAGTATAGACCTACAGCCACTGAGGAAGGGTGTACTATTAGCTAACATGTCATTGTCAGAGCCTTCTTTCATTCAGAAGATCAAGGATAGTCAGTTGCAAGATCCAGAGTTGGCCAAGGTTTCAGAGCACATAGCAGAGCGTCCTGACTTCCGTATTGTTGATGGAGTTTTGTACTACCGTGACTGTCTGTGTACCCAATATTGAAGATTTGAGGAATGACATTATGACCGAGGCTCACAACACGAAGTACTCTATACATCCAGGCAGCACAAAGATGTATCAGAATTTAAAGGGCAGATTTTGGTGGAATGACATGAAAAGAGATTGCAGCGTTCGTCTCTCGTTGCATGACTTGTCAGTTGATTAAGGCAGAACATCAGAGGCCTCGAGGATTGTTACAGCCGTTAGAGATCCCGGAATGGAAATGGGAGCACATTACCATGGAGTTTATTTCGGGATTACCAAGGACCAGCAGAGGCAATGATGCGATATGGGTCATTGTGGACCGTCTCACTAAGCAGCTCATTTCATTCCTATGAGGACAGGGAAGAAGATGCATATGCTACCTTTGGCAGAGTTATTTGTCAACGAGATTGTCAGTCGACATGGACAACCAGTTTTTATCACATCCGACAGAGACAGCAGATTCGTCTCGAGGTTTTGGAAGACAATGCACGAGTCTATGGGTACGAGATTACAGTTCAACACAGCCTATCACCCTCAGACAGATGGCCAGTCAGAGAGGACTATTCAGACCCTTGAGGATATGCTCCATGCTTGTGTGTTAGATTTCAAGACTCAATGGGATGAGACTCTACCGTTATGTGAGTTTGCTTACAACAATAGCTACCACTCGAGCATTGGGATGGCGCCTTTTGAGGCTTTGTATGGCAGAAGGTGTAGGACACATGTATGTTGGGAAAAAGTCGGCATTCGCAGTTTCCATAGATCGACTAATGTAAGTGAGACCGGCGACAAGATCAAGTTGATTCAAGAACGTCTGAAAGTGTCCCGGAGTAGACAGAAAAGCTATGCAGATTCTCACCGAAGGGATTTACAGTTCCAAGAAGGAGATAAGGTTTTCTTGAAGGTGTCACCTACAAGGGGAACATTGAGATTTGGACAGAAGGGTAAGCTATCACGGAGATACATTGGATCGTATGACATTGTGAGCAACATCGGTGATGTGGCTTATAGAATAGCCTTACCACCTGAGCTATCCGGTGTACATAACGTCTTCCATGTGTCTATGTTGAAAAAGTACGTTCCCGACCCTATGCATGTACTTCGGCATGAACCTTCGGAAATCAGAGAAGATGCTAAGTATGTTGAGAAGCCCGTACAGATCATTGATACGAAGGAACAAGAGTTGAGGACACGGGCTATTCAGTGGGTAAAAGTACTATGGGAGAATCACGGACCGAAAGAGGCAACGTGGGAATTACAAGATCAAGTGCAGAAGAAGTATCCACATCTACTACCAGAGGTGAGTTTTATATTTCATTTGGAGGACCAAATGTCCTAAGGAGTGGAGGATGTAAGACCCCGACCCGAGAGAACCCAATTAGTGTTAATTAAGTCGTGTGTTGGTCTTAAGCGTGATTAGTAGTCTTTGACTAAGTTGGGTTTGGAATAGCTTTTGATATAGTTTTGGAGAATTTTGAGTGCTTTGATGACTAGTGGGGCCCTTTGGGGGTTCCTTTTTGTGACTTTGCGTTTACTTAGGGGATTTTCCAAAATTGTTTTGATTTGTGTTTTTATCCCGTTTTGTTTATCTTGTTAATCCCTACAACTTTTATGTTCATCCCGTGCCTGTCCGAGATCCCGAAACCCGATTTCCTAGCCTTGAGGGCAAAACAGTCTTTTTACACTAAATCTGTTCCCAAAACTTGATATCCCCAAAACCCGCAAAACATATACTTTTTGGAAACTAGATATTTCGGTGATCATTTCTTCCTTCTTCGTCGAATTCATCTGAAATCCCGATAGACAAGATTTCAGCCCTTCAATAATTCTAGTGGTGGGACCCAACTCCATCTTCTATATAAAGAGAACTCTACCCTTCCCTTTTTTCCTTTTCTAGCTCAACTCCACTCTTCACCTAGGGTTTCATTTTCTTCCTTCTTCTCTTGCTTTACATCACCAAATCCACCACCAATCTTGCACAAATTGAGAGGTTGAGATCATCATCTTCTTCCTCACCACCATGGCTTTCCATTGATACCATTTTTAGAGAAGACCCTCCATTTCAAGATTCTCTTTGAGCTCACCTTGTTCATTTAGAGAACCTACAAATAAGCAACCTTCCCCATCTCTTAGATTTGTGTTTCTTTGACATTGAAGAGGTTCCATTTTCATTATTGTAAGGTTTTCCTTTCTATTTCTTGTTTTGACCCATTTAGGGTTTGTTTTGGGGATTTTGTTCATAGCTTGGATTCTTGGCTTGGAGAGGTGTTTAGAGCATGATTTGCTTATTAGAGACCAAAGGCAAGTGGATGATTGATTTTATGAGCTTTCAATGGTTTTACAAGAAATGTGGTTGATTTCATTGCTTTTCCATACATGCTTATTTATTACTTTGACTTGAAATGAATGCTCATGAAGAGCCTTGATAGTGCATTTATTGCCATAGAGATGTATTGGTTCATAGCATTTAATTTTCTCTTGTTTTATCTCAAATGTACTCTTGTATGTAGTGATTTCCTTCCCTCTTTTCCTTGTTTTTGGATGTGATTTGTTTGAGGAGGTTAGAATGGATGTTGTTGGAAAATTGATGTTGATTTGGATGAAGTTTTGAACCCCTCTCTTGGTGTATACAAAGGAGCTAAAAGGGATTGTAAAAGAAAAAGAGAGGAGAAGAACTGTCCCGGAATCAGTTTCTAGACAGTACGGTCGAGCGAAGTGTCCAGAAAAGGGTTCGAGTCTTTCCAGAGGACAGTTCGCTCGAGCGGACCCTTCACCGCTCGAGCGAACCCACCCTCCCAGAACTCGTTCCAGAGAGTGGTTAGTTCGAGCGAACTGAATCTTCGCTCAAGCCAACCACGTACTGGATGAGTTCGCTCGAGCGAACCCACCCAGACAACCATTCCAGAGAGCTCACCGCTCGAGCGAACCCATAGTCCGCTCGAGCAATGGGTACTGTTCACCTGGGACTGTTTTGGGAGCACTAATGAAATGTCTAAATGTTTGAGAAAGGTCTGTTGAGAGCCCTATTGCAATGAGAAGAACCGTTCTTAGGTTT
Source organism: Cinnamomum chago (assembly GCA_038049695.1). NCBI lineage: Eukaryota > Viridiplantae > Streptophyta > Magnoliopsida > Laurales > Lauraceae > Cinnamomum > Cinnamomum chago. Next base: position 68,000,424 of record CP142451.1, read on the forward strand.
GAGAATCCATTCGTGAAGAAAACCACATCACCAAGATTTCGTTTTAAGTCTTGAAAAATCCGAAGTGTATAAGGACCCCGGGATGTTCCTCCCAAACTCAAGGAGTACCAAGCCTTTATCTATTTAGACATACAGGATCCCTATTCACTTTGAGCAATCCTGAACCCGAAACTCCGATTGTTTATTGTACTTTACTGATCCCGAGATTTATACTATATGCCTTGTTTTCCCGAAAGCATCGAAATTACACTTGAAATAGTTACTTGTCTTGAAGTGCATTGCACTACATGAAATGACAGTTGTGCCTTTGAGCACCCCCGTCCCGCCGGTTTATTTACTTGTACTTGATTTATTTACACATGTCTTGATTTGTTATTTGACCTATGAGTCGGCACCACTAAGCTTGGATAACTTCGTTGGTCTGATCCGCCGACTTGGAGATCCCCCTCCTGTCCCGTCAGCTGCAGTTTGGATCCCGCTACCCGGTTATTACCGTGGTCTTGTCCCGATACCTCAGATTGCTACTGTGGTTCCCGATGCCCGGCTCGCTACCGTGGTCATGTATAGTATATTATATGTATATGTATATTTTGTTGTACCTCCTCACTACGGTGACTGAGGTCAACGCCTTGATCTTGCTCTGTCACTTCGGTGATAGAGGATTTAGCTATGTGTGGTTGTCATCCTGCTTGTTTCCCGATTTCCTTGGATACCCATACATGTTTTACACTGCGCTTATGTTTTCATTAAATGATTTGATTCTTTTATGAAGTTATTGGTTGAACAGGTTTAAATGCTTTTAAAGGTAAATGTATTTTTTATTGAATTGTTATGGTTTTTTTTTCACCCATTTGCCAAACCGTCGTGTTTGACCCACTCTTTGGTACTCAGGTCCCGTTGTCGTTTACCTTAAGGAAGAGCCAGAGGAAGCGGTCGGTGAACCGCAGCGCTTAGTTGAGTGGCGTGCTGATGATGTCGTATAGGCATTCAATTGCTGTGAGAGACATAATATTTTGGGAACGTTTAATCATTCTTTGGGGATTGGTATTTTGTTTATATTGGCCTTTGTTGGCCTCTATTTTTGGGAATGTAATTAAATGATCTTTTGTATAAACTGTAACTTACTTTTGAGAAACATGCTAATGATCATTTCTCATTCTGATACTTGGTTTATATATATGATTTTATCTTGTGATTATAATTGAAATTATCAATTTGATTTGCTACACGCTTCCGCACTTAATAGAAATGTTCATATATGGTAGTGATATCCTCACCGCGGACACCTGTGGGAAATTAAAGAAATGTGTACACCTTACACTCATCACCTAACATCTCACCAATTAGTCCCGATCCCGGATTAGTTTTATAGACCCGGTCCGGGGTCGCGACACACACTCTCCAAATATTTATCATTTACTGAAAATTTATTAAATAATAAATTTGAACTTCTAAGAAAATGGAACATTAGAGAAAATACAACATAAAACATGTAACATAAGATTAGGAAATGAAGTAGCTCATAAACCCTGATTCATGCCCAAGCAACACTAATAGAAAATTGGACTCAACCACCTGGTACTCACCATTGGACTGAGTCACCAAAAAGCAATTTTTAAGGGCGAAAATTGGCAAATCTTAAGGTCCCCAAATGAAGGGCTCAGATTATCTTATGGGAATCACTTTGGGCCTGTCCAGTCATTGACCTTACCAGCACTGAATGATTAGATTGAAGGTAACTCCACCATCTCACCAAATATGCATCTGATAGAGAGATTTTTAAAATTTATGTTTTAAAAACATTTAAGAAAATGAGAACATTAAAAAAAATGCAACATAAACCATGCCTCCATATCATAAGATTGAGAAATGAAGTAGTTTGTAAACCTTGATCCATGCCCAAAATGTTTCCACATGCATGAAAAATGCATTGGTTCCCTAAGGGTATGCTTGGATGAGGAGAAAAAGTGGAGATAATTGAGATGGAGAAAACCATTCATAGTTCAAATGTGAATAGTGTATCATTTTCTTCACTTGTTTTCTCCACCTGTTCTCTTCATCCAAACCAACCTAAGTATTTATTCCCATCGACCGTCGCAGGTCTCCCAGAAGAAATAGGTCCTTAGGAGACAGGAGTACATATCATCTAACATAGTGAAGCCACAGAAGTTTCCAAAGGAACAATAAATATGACCACTCTTCACCTGCAAACTTCCCACCATATATGCTCTCCCCACCGGTTCCTGCAGGCAATAAAGAAAAGCAAATAAAATGAAAAGCAGACGTAAAGAAAACAGAACTACATGATTAACACATGAAGCAAGGTGAATCTGATAGCTCTTCCTGGACACATTCTAAAGTCAGAACCCAAAAAAAATTAAGTAGTTCAAACAGTACATAAAATAAGTATCTAAGATGGCATTCAATTCCTGGCCTGGCCAAGAAATATTTGGCAGGGTAGGGGACATCAGGCTGCGGTAAAAGCTTTATCTTTGGCTAAATCTATTTTTAAAGGGCATTCAAAAAGTTGTTTTGTGTGACAAGCAAGTAATAAAGCCTTAGACTGATCTAACATAACTCAATTAATTGGAAGATTTATAACATGAAGATTTCACATGAACTAATGCATTGAACTCATCAATAATACTGGCTGTTGTAGTAGAAAAGAGCCTGGCCAAAACTTAGTTACCAGGAGACCATTATGCAGGTGAGAAGCACTTCTCCTAAAATGTGTGCTTCCAAACAGAAACAAATAAGATAGGAAATTTTTGTAACATTCAGATTTTATATTATTTTATTTTTTAACAGCATTTAGAAGCATATTAGGGAGGTTAATGGATAAAACCCAAAATCCTAAACAACATTCAGGAACCAATTCACAAAAAAATTGTAAAACCATTATAAAAACATACGAGTTCTTCATATGAACTTTGTGACATTGGCACCATTATTTCTTGTTTGCCTCCACTTCACACAAGTAGTGTCACAACATATTTACAATGAATCTCACAATTTCTAATCTGCTTTGATTGCAAACTCAAAAGTTTCTCACTCATATCTATAACAGCATCCAAGTGTTTCTTACTGTTTTTATAGTGAATTCCAAACATTATCAACATTCCTGTCAGAAGTTTCCAATATGCTTATCAATAACTTCTCACATGCTTCTTCAGTTTCAAACTTTATTTTTCCTACTTGGTAACTGTGGGTCTGTGGCCAGATGATATGTAATGTCAGTGACTACACTAAACCTACATATAGGAAAGGGTCGTCCACCATCTGCATGTCCATGTGGCTCTGCACTGCACCACATATACTTTACTTGGTCCACATCAACAAATGCTTGCAGTTCCAACATCGGTAGAACAGTTTCATCATCATATCTATTAAATCTATCAAGAAGGATCCACCTTCCAAATAAAGAAAAATTATAATCAGCTAAAATTCATATCACCTATTATAATTGGTCATATTGCCATGATTATTTATTTGGAAGGAAATAGGAAATGTGGAACCAAGCTCCCTAGCAAGAGGGCACCCGTCCAAGCTAAAAGGGAGCCCATAGAACAAAGGCCACCGGGTCAGATTAAAAATGACGAGTCTCACCTAAAACTCACCCAGTTAAACCTAAAAGAGAAGAATTACACATTACAAAGATCATATACTAAAATGATGGGTAGAAATTACCACCAAGCAACACCGATGACATTTACAAGCTACCATTTTTAGTAACATACACTGACCAATCCTTGTCTCTAAATCCTCTAAAAAGAACTAAACACTTTCCACAATAAGTTAAGAGTTATAGGAGCAGGAGTTGAGAGTTGTAGGACCAGGACATTTCAAGAAGTCAGAACAATCTTTACAAAATTTAAAATAAACGAACTACCACTACTACTATTTAACAAGACCAGCCAACAAGTTATTGAAAACTATCACCACGTGTGCAACTTATATCAAAAGAAGCAAAAAGTGTCAAATTCCTGAAGTGGAAAAATTGACATCATAACAGAATATGAAGCAAAACATGGAGATACATACCATCTCTCCTCGAAAAATCACCACCCTGTCACATGGAATTAACTCATCAGTCACCAATGATAAAATGATAGGAAATTATCCGAAAGAATTAGTTTGGTCATGCACAAGGCTGGTCAACTTAGTAAATACGACATTAAATCAATATCACAATGCCTCAAATCCTATAGCATAAACAAAGCAGTCATGAGTCGTGACCATTTGCCTCAAATCCTACAGCATAAACAATGATAACCACATGACAAAAGTGCAACACTTTTGGTCCATGCTAACCATAAATAATAAGCACAGTGGTGCAGACATTAGCCTGAATCTGATTGGAGAAACCTGCATAGAAGGGAGGAAAAAACTATAAAAAAAAAAAATACCTGGGCCATGAATCCTTTAATAATGCGATGAAAAATAGATCCCTTGTAATGCAGGGGCTTTCCAGTAGCAGATCCAGTTCCCTTCTCCCCTGCAAAAGTAAATAATAATCAGCTAAGTTAGACACAAGCCTCTTTATCATTAAAATTATTTTACCGGTTGTAGAGATAAAGATAAATACTAAAACCACCCTTCAAAATGTATACTTCCAGTGCAGCATAATTTGGTATGGACAACAAAAGTCTATATGTTCACCTCTAACGATAGGTAAGATTCCCCTAACCAACGAGAACTTACAAATTCTGAACCAAACTTCAGTCGTCAAATTTATTATTAAAAATGCGTAGAGAGAGAGAGAGAGAGAGAATAATCCCTTCTTGGCCCAGTTGCTCGGCAAGCAGGATTTAGGGCAACAATGCATGAGTTGCAACACGTCTAATTAAATGATTAGGACAAGATTTGGATGAACGGCACTTTATGTAACCGAACAAATTTTATGGTTTATGGGAATTCTTTGCAACAGAATTATATAAAAGGTTCACGCATACAGAGACTTCTGAACAAATTTTTCGTTTATGGGAATCATTTGCAGCAGAATTATATAAAAGGTTCACAAATACACAGACGGATCCTACTCGCCGATGGGACAACATTTTGATATTTATAAACGGACCTATTTGAAGGCATGCAATTGAAAAGAAAATATATAAATCTCTAACTTCTACCACGTGACCAGTATTGTATTTGGAGTATGGTAAATGGGATGAATCTCTCATGTGTTGCACATGAGTGAGGCCTAAGGGCCCGTTTGGCACTTTACTAATACAATCGAAGTTAAGAAAAGTCTTCATTTTCCAAACAAGATGTCACATGAAATGCACTTTATTCAAAACTCCCCCCATCTTTTTCATACAAAAAGTCAAAAAGCAACTACCTTTATCCACTAAAGTACAAAAAACTCCACTTTTCCATACAAAAAGTCAAAAAGATTCCATAACAAACAACTAGAAACAAAATACCATCATAACCCACTTATATTTTATTCTTTCTACAAAATCAACTTTACTTGACTTGACTAAATTAGTAGAGTTATAAAACTGGCCCTATAGTATACATAAATGTTCAATCTCAATTTTCCATCATGCCACATGCGAGGAGACAGAATACTTGATAACTCAGATATATATAGGGGTTAAAACAGCCATGCCTTTTTACTTTTTCTGTTTAAATTTTATATTTTAATTCAAAATTCCTCCTCTTACATAATTAATACAATATTTGAATGCCTTGGTAGTTTGACTTAAGTACAACTGTGCTATGTCAGTGCCACTACTGTTGTGCATGCATTTACATTGCACCCACTCTAAGCACCCCACATTTTGTATAGAACCATCAGAATTCTAAAACATCTTGATCGGTTGAATCAGAGCATCCCGGGTTTTTTTCTTCTATTTCTTTTTCTTTTCTTTTTTTTGAAAGCTAGCCTGTAACAAGACATGAACCCATAACCTCAAGGTTGCAGTAGTGAGCACCTACCGTTGTGCCACTAGTTCTTGTGGGATGAATGATTTGCAATTCTTAAATGGTCAAATCACAGATGAACCTAACCATCCAGTTAATGCAAAACAAAATAATTCTTCAATTTGAATATTACATTTAAAAGGTCCAAATTTCATTGATGCAAACTAGGACATTGAGAAATAAGGCCAGTCCCGCAGAGCAGACCCAGCCAATACAGCGCCAGTTCAAATGGCCAGATGAACCTGGCCCATCTCTGCACTGGCACGGTCAAGCAATACCAGGCCTGTACTGTCCCAGCCAGGCAAGACCAGGCCTGCATGGGCCTAGCCAAGACAGTTCGGATCCACTCAACTAGTTTGGGAGCACTGCCAGCCCAGCGGATGGTACCATAGACCCGGATGTCCACAAATTCAAGTCTAAGGCAGACACTAAGAAGAACTTGGTTTAGGAAATCATGTTTAGGCTTTATGTAACTAAGAGTTTCTTTCTTTTTTTTTCCCAAAGTAATTGGGTTCTTTTTTCCCCTAAAGTACAGCCATCCAAATTGGCTTCTTCATGTGCACTTGCTCTGCCTGTGAAAAAGGCATTCTGGTCCTCTATTCCAGTTCTTCGGCGCAATTGAAGACCAATCTTTCTGATTTGTTGGGCTCCTCCAATCTGCCTATTCATGTGGGGCTGTGACACTCTCCTGCATTTTCTGCATATGCATATATCAGCAAACTGCTACCTATGACAGTAATCAGACTTAATCCTAGCTCAACTAAGACTACTGATCCTGCTACTTTCTTTGGATTAGAGACCAAATCAGCATATTTTAATCTGGACAGTGATTTCTAACACTCCTGCTCATTCTGTTTTTCCCAAAGCGTTAATGTAACAAGGTAAACTGGGATCCAACCAAGTTCTTCAAAATCTTAGGCAGTCTATCTAGCAATGAGACCGAATTTCACTTCTGGTCTAACTACAGTTAGTTGGGATACTAAATTGCTAATTTGAACCTAGAAAGATCTATTTGAACTTGTTTCAGATAAATTTTAATGTCAGAGGGTCAGGTTTACAATAAATTAGAAATCACAGCCTTCTACACTTGGTGGATTCAATACTAAAATGTTTCTTAAATTAACTACATAAAATTGGTAGAAAGTCTTTTTTTTATTGAAGGTTGTCAAGTTTATGGTTCTTTTCTAATTGATCAAGAGTGCATTAACTCACACCATAAAAATGGGAGGCTTGGTATGGTTTGCAAGTTGGTTTTTAAGGGGAAAAAACCAGCATACAGTTGACTAAAGGTTTCATCATTATTGCATGTATAGGATAGAATTGGGGAAAACAATAGTATTCAATAAAGGTGAGTGTTTCTTCTGTGTACTTCTCTTAGTTAATAGGTCTTCCCAACGGTTCCTTTAAAAGTAGCCAAGGCCTAAGGCAAGATGACCCCATCTGTTTTGTTTTGTGATTCTAGCATAAGCATTTAACTAGCACAATAACCCGTGCTAAGCATGGGCATGACCCACGCAGCTCGGGTCCCCTCTCCATTAAGCTACTTTTGACATTGTTTTGACAATTAATTACATGTAAGTATTGTGTGATGTAGTGGTTAGGTTACTTATTTGAAAAAGCAAGTGGTCATGAGATCAATCCTCCTAATTTATATACATTTTTGGTTTTTTTTTTTACCATGGCCACAATCGGCTTTAATATATTATAATTGGAGGCTACACAAAGCTAGAGAAGAGAGGTTGGTTAGTGGATCTCACATAGAGAATTATGTAACTAAGGTCACTCACCTCCAATTATTGGATGAACTATTATCTTTGTTGATGATATTCACTTGCAGGTGCAAAACTCAAAGATAGTGCTACAATGGTTTGAATTGAAATATGGAGTAAAGACTAACTGTTAAAACTGTGAATTTCTAGGAAACCGGGAAAAAATGAGTCAGTTGAAGGAATCACTTCTATCATTCAGATGTCATACTCATGGATGAAGCCAACTTCATCATGCCTCAGTCTTCTCCTTCCTACTAGGAATTCATAAAAAGATATAAAAAAATCACGATCCAGCATTTCAGCAATTGGAGAAAAAATTACCCACCTTTTTAACTATTTATAATCTGTGGTCATATTATAAGCACTTATCAGTCTTGTTCTCTATTATTTGCACAGATTTTGCCACCCTTTTTTTATGGTTCTCTTCTTTGGAATGATAAGATAAAAGGAGATGCCATCTAATGGCTTGGCATACGGTTTGTTTGGAGTGTGGCCAAGATATCCAGACTGTCAAAATCATCAAGTCTACTCTTTTAGAGAAGTGGTCATGGCGTTTTAGCAATGGGGAAGATGTATTATGGAGAAAACTGCTTAGCCATTAATATAAACTGGGTTATGATGGATGGATGATTACTGAGCCCCCAAATCCATCAGCTTTTTAGAAGGGCATGTTTGCTCAGGTACGATGCAGCACGACATAAGGTTATGACCCGCAGGCCCTAATGGACCCATCTGATGGGGTCCACATGATCTCTGATTTGGCAGAGATCCCTATCCTTATTTGAAAATATTTAAATTAGTAATTTTAATTAGTTGCTTAATAGGATTGCTTTCTAATTTCTATTGAGTAGGAATAGGTATGTTACTATGTCCAATATCTTGGTTCGTTTAGAAATAGTGTCTTCCATATATATAGAAGAACCTCTTGTCATTTGCGATGCTTTATTCAACCTAAATTATTAACGTGAGTTATTCCCCATGAGTTCATGGCTGTGAGTATTCTTTTGTGTGGAATCCGTTTGTTGGATTCGATCAACCTCATCTGAGAGGTTGGTCTATTCGATTGAAGGTCCAGGGCTGCGCCAAATTGGTATCAGAGCCGAGATCCGGTCGCCGGAGAAACGATTCTCCTCCGGTTCGTCATCGTCCACCCATCGACATCATCCCTCACCGTCCAACCTAACTCACCTCCATGCGATCCAACTCTCTAAAACCTAGCCGCTGCCGAAGACCCCCAGCACCAACACTCACCCAATCCTTAACCGAACGAACCCATCTCCATCCCCACCAATCCATACCCACCGCCAAAAACCCACCCAACACCAACCCTAATCAAAGATCCCGAACCACTTTTTTCCTCAAATCCCCAAAATCCTGAAACCCTAAACCCTAACCGCAAACCAGCCCCATCCTTGTGGGATTTCGAAACACTGTGTCACTGCTGCAAGAAGAAGAAGTAGACAGCAAAGGAAGAAGAACTGTGAAGGGTTTCGAAACACTTACCTGGTATCTCCCCTGCTCCTCCGACAGCAGCCATCAGCCAGCGCTCCCCACAACATCGCCGTCTCCAGAAACCAATCGCAGCGTTCGTCTCCCAGCCTCGCCTCCACTACTGCATCGACAGAGAGCCCCAGTGAAAGCCACTCACTCCTTCGTTTTGCCCAAAACGGTAAGTATTCCAGCCTTCCTTTTATTTCTTATGCGCACAGAGCCCGAGGAGAGGAAAGGTATCTTTTTCTACGCTGGGCCTGACCTGCAGTCTGGGCCCGATTTGAGCCGACCCAGCCCACTTCAAAAAAAAAAAAAAAATCCTTTCCAACCATGCCTAGAAGAGGTGACAATCTCAGTCATTGGCTCACAAACAAGGAACATGATGAACAATTATTCAAACTGGGCTAAGATATGGACGAGGTAATGGATCGTCTACGCACAGTAGAGACTGCACTTATTGAATTGCAAAGTAAGCAGTTGGTTGCAAAGGAAGGGTCTTCCACTACCTCACAACTAATCACACCCATCCAAACAGAAAGGCCTGACCAACGTGAATCCATGCGTGACTTTGTACAGCGTCTCATCACTGAACGAGACACCCAGGATCCCATGGTTGCACACCACACTAATGATATCACAAAGAAAGTTAAAATTGATGTGACTAATATCTCTGGAGATGTCAGTCCGAAAGTTTTTGTTGATTGGCTTAATTCTCTTGAAGATTATTTTGCTTAGTATAACATGAATGATGAGCAGCGGATAGCCTTTACAAAGGTTAAACTTAAGGGTCCTGCAAGAATCTGGTGGTATGGTGTTGAAAATAATGAACTTGCTTTGGGACAGCCCATTACTAGATGGTTCAACATGAACGAAAGGCTCAAGAGCAATTTCCTTCCTTCTGACTATATTGACACACTGCACCAAGAGTATCTTACACTCCAGCAAGGCAATCTATCTGTAGAAGAATATACAAACAAGTTTCGCGAATATATTGTTTGTTGTAATTTGAAAACAGATGATCGTCTCACTATCACTAGATTTCGGGATGGATTGCGCAGTGATATCAGACGGGAAGTCACTATGTTTGATTACACCAAAGTTGATGAGGTATTTTGTAAAGCCCACAAAGCTCAGCATGAACTTCAGTTGTGGAGACGCAACACTTTTCAAGTCGGGGAGTCTTCCACTAGAAAAGGACCTGAACCTACTTTTAACCGTACTCAGACACAAGGTTATCGTCCTCCTCCTCCTAAACCATTCCAGCAAACACCGCAGAGGCCACAACAAGCCATTCAGCAGAGGCAGGCTTTGCCACAGCAAAATCAGCGGGTGCAACAGAATCAAAATGATAACCGTGCCCGCGGAAGAATAGATAAGAGAGAAATTGTTTGTCATGCCTGCAAACAAAAGGGACATTATGCAGCCGAGTGTCCCCATAGAAATTTATTTGCTACTGATGAGCCAGAAGATGATGAACGGTATGATGAGGAAATAGAAGCAGAGCCGTTCAATGAAGAGCCTCAATATGAAACCACAGAAGATCAATTGCAAGATACAGAAGCTGATGACGGCACCCCATTGCTTTTTCTGGACAGTCGTCTCCTAGTAGCTGATTCAAAGGAAGAAAATGAAGACTGGAATCATGCATCCATTTTCCAGTCACGAGTCAATTGCAAGTCCTATAACATGATCATTGATGGTGGCAGCACGATAAATGTTATCTCTCAAGAAGCAGTAGAGAAGCTCAAGCTACCAACCGAGAAGCATCCAAGACCTTATAAAGTTGCATGGGTCAACAATTACTCCATTCTTGTCCGTAAGCAATGTGTAGTCCCTTTCAGAGTATACAATTCGTTGCGACGTCATTCCAATGAACATTACACACATTCTCTTCGGACGACCATGGCTACAGAAACTTAAGGTCATTACAAATCATGAGCACAATACTTATACTTTCAACTGGAAGGAGGCAAAATCCGGTTGCTTCCATTGTCCACTAAATCTTCCTCATCCACATCTGATAGAGCTCCAGCACTTCCTATCTTGACTAAACAGAAGTTTGAATATGAAAGCAAAGAGCAGGGCGTCATGTACGCATTGAGTGCTAGTCAAGTTCCAAAAAATCTCCTACTACCTCTGTCCCACAAGAAGTAGAGTCACTTCTGAAGAAATTTGCTTATCTAGTTCCAGATGAGCTGCCTAAGGAGCTACCTCCATTACATGGATTACTGCCACAGACTTTCAACGCTTGAATCCAAATCTTTATGAGCGCTATCAGGTGATTAACTCGCCAGAGTCAAGTTCTTTCAAGCCGGGGAGAGTTAATGCAGTCCGACACAAGGCTAGGACCCGCAGGCCCTAACAGACCCATCTGATGAGGTCCACATGATCTCTGATTTGGCAGAGATCCCTATCCTTATTTGAGAATATTTAAATTAGTAATATTAATTAGTTGCTTAATAGGATTGCTTTCTAATTTCTATTTTGAGTAGGAATAGGTATGTTACTATTTCCAATATCCTGGTTCGTTTAGAAATAGTGTCTTCTATATATACAGAAGAACCTCTTGTTATTTGATATGCTTTATTCAATCTAAATTATTAACGTGAGTTTTTCCCCATGAGTTCATCGCTGTGAGTATTCTTTTGTGTGGAATCCGTTTGTTGGATTTGATCAACCTCATCTGAGAGGTTGGTCTATTCAATCGAAGGTCCAGGGCTGCACCAAGGTAGATCACATATCTATTTATTGGGAAGATAAATGGCTGGTGATCATCCTTGGCTGAGGCCTATCAGATGCTTTTCTTTATTGCTTTGATCCCTAAGACGTTGGTCATTGATCGAGAAATAATCCCTAGGAGGTACCCATGGACCATTGGTGATCTCCCTTGTTTTGATGGAATCTCCAAGATGACAAGATTGAGTCGCTAGTTGATTTATCGTCTCTTCTTCAGGATGCCCATATGTCGCTTTCAAGTGATGACTATAGCAGCAAGATGGTTATTTGTTTCAAATCGTTTTTTATGAAAAACTGGCTATGTTAGGTGACTGGCTTACTTTCAGTCACTAAAAGCCTCCCAAAAGGCTCTAACATTATCATGGGGAAAAATTAATGATTTTGAATGTGTAATTTATGTTTAGGAGAGCCCTCATTTGCTTCTATCATGTTCATTTGCAAGAGTCATGAAGAGTCAGTTTTTTGCAATTGTATGGTGCTCACAGGGCTCTGCCTCTATCAGCAGTATTGGAAAGCTGGCAATTTGGAAAAACACCCTCCTTAAGAGCATCTTATCTTGTACAGTTTTGTTGTAGTTGTTTCCCATTCTATATGGTTGAAGAGAAATAGAACTTATCAGATATGACATTGCACTACGGGCTCAACATTGGTCATCACTTAGGCCTTATCAACAAAAGCGTCACTTTCTGATATTTGGCGGTGTTTGATATGATGATGCTTTAACTACTATAGTTGTTGTTTACCAAAAACAAAAAAACAAAACTATGGTTGTTGACTCTATTTTTTGATGCACTTCAGGAGTTCATACATTATTTTCTCTAGTTAATACAATTTATAGTTATCAACTCCAACAGCTTGTTGTAACTGCCAGACCTAAGCCAGAATAATGGAGGGTTGTAGGTAGGTAGGTTGTCAGCTGGCATAAAACTTATGTCACAACTACAACATGAATTTTTTTATAATAGCTATAACATGAATTCTGAGACAATGAAATTCCATGAATATGTTATGGTGCTCCCCATTAGAAGCGACACACTGCAGTGGCGCCCCAGTTGCAGTCTAGTAGGCAAGTTTTCCAATACAAATATGGCCAAATGCAGGTACAGAAGTTAGTCAAAAATAAATACGAGGATTTGCCTTGCTACTTGAAATATAAGACCTCTGATAGACAAGAGCATTGAGTTGCTCGATAAGATGAAAAGAAAATAGTAAATGTAGCTTGTCTACGGGAGATAAAGAAAAAATTGGATAAGGCTAAGGAGCTCAATGATAGCTACAAACTCTACTACATAAGAAAGAATAATGTCATAAATGGAGTTATGATAGATAAGAATTTGAAAGAAAAGATTATAGAGAGTAAAAAGACTAGGTGGAGTTATGGCAATTAAACTAGTGTAAGAGGAAGATTAAATCATATCACTAGTGCTAATGCAATTGCACCCCAAGTAGGACCAGATGGAGGTCCCAAAGAGACAATTTTGAACAGATGGTATAAAAGGAGAAATTCAAATTGGTGAAAAGATTTTCCTAGGATGGACTTAAATGGGTATGCAAGAAAGGATAGTAAAGTGTAAGAGAGAATGCTTGGAGAACATGGAGTTGGAGAAAAGAATGAGGTTAGGTGGTGATTCTTTTTTCCCTACTAAGGAAACATGACCGACTAGCTTGTCAAGACTGTAAGGTCATTCCAAGAGAGAGACTTTGACCGCACGACATAAGAAAACAACTTTAGATGTTTGCATTAGAAGTAAAAATAGGGGCAAAGCAAATGAAAGGTGCCTAAAACAAGGTTGCGGGCTTCAAAGGGAAAAGGGAAAAAACATTAAGCATAAAGTGCTCAAGACGAGAGAACGGGATTGGAGGGAGATGCTAATATGATGTGGAAGCAAATGGTTGAATGTATTAGAAAGGTTGCAGAAGAGGTGCTTGGAGAATCAAAAGGGAAAAGACACTTTCCAATAAAGAAATCCAATAGTGAGGTGTAGAGTTACAACTTACAAGAAGCCACTCGATGTTGCTATAAAGTTCGGCAAGAGACCAAGAACATGAAAAATTAGGAAATGTATGAGAAGGCAAAGAAAGAATTTGAGAAAGTAATGTAAAGTCCAACCCATATGACGACCTATATTGGTGTATGAATCATAGATGGCATGAATGTGAAACTTGAGAGGTTAGCTTTAAAATACAATTGGCTTTAAAATAACTCATATAAAAATGGAATATATGAATTGCAACTTTGGTGGGAATATGCAAAGAGATGCAACTCTCACGAGAATTGAAGCTCAAAAAATACAAAAAGAAATTCCTTCTGATACTAAGGCTCTAAGATTAGCACAGATGGAGAGGGATCAGATGTGGAACATAGGATAAGAGTTGGATGGTTGAAGTAGAGACTTGCTTCTCGAGTGCTTTGTGATGTGCATAACAACAATGAAAGGAATATTTTCCAAGACAGCAATTAAACTAGCTATAACCTATGGAGCAAAATAGTAGCCAATCACGAACCATCACATGCGAAAAAATGAGTATGGTAGAGATGAAAATGTTTAGGGCGTGTTTGGATTTATGGTGAAATGTGAATTGAAGTAAAGTGAGGTGAAGTATTAAATCAAGAGAGAATAAAATATAGGGGTTTATGATGGTCTTTTGTTTTTAGTTGTTTGATAGGAAATCTTTTTGACTTTTTGGGTAAAAAGAGGATTTTTTTTTGTCATTTAGTGGAGTGAGGTTTTTTTTTTTTTACTTTCTTTTTTTTTTTTTTTTTGAAAAAGGAAGGAATTTTGAATTTGTGTACTTTCGATATGTCCCCTTGTCTTTTCTTGTCTGGATAATGGAGGCTTTACTTCACACTTTACTAGTAAAGTGCCTAACATGCCCTTAGGATGGATGTGTTGCAAAACTGGGAAAAATAGAATAAAAAATGAACGCATTCGAGAGCATTTAGGGGGTAGCACCAATAGGTGATAAAATCAAGAGGCTCGTTTGAGATGGTTTAGGCATGTCCAAACTCCAACATAAGCCCCCTATAGAGCCAGCGAGGAACAGTTTTTCTATGAAGATTGATGGCCCTCAAGGAAAATGGGTAAGCTGAAGAGGACATGGATTGAAGCAGTAACGATAGATCTGAGGAAGTGCAACCCATCTAAGTATTTCACCCAAAATAAACTGGGAATGGCAAAATAGAATTCATGATGTAGATGACCCCAACATAGTTGGACAAGGCTTTGATGATAATGGATACAATTATTATCATCTCTAAAATAAGTACTAGAGCCCATAGCGGCCGAACAGATTTAATTCGAGAGTAGTTCTTTGTATAGCTTGTAAAATGTTCATCTTGTAAGTCAGACTTATTGTCTTTTGACTCTATAATAGTCAGCAAATTGAGAGATACAGACCTCTAAATAAATATATACAAAATGGACAATAAACAAGAACAATATTGATCAAATGATTGTACTCATTCAATAAATTGCCACTAAACCAAGTAGTCCATATCAAATGACCCTAATGTTAGATTGTATGGACTCAATCCATCAGATGATATAATAAATTGATTAATTTCTTTATTTATCAATAAAACCATGCTTTCCTTTCATGAGACGAATGGTGTTTTATTACTTAATGCACATAACCAATACATATGACATGATGGTTCATGAGATGAACCGGGTCCCATTATATTAGATGTGATATATGTGTGGATGAAATCCACATACGGGAGACATGTGTCACAAATCTTATACTTAAATATCTTCACAACCAGTGATGAGACTGGGCATCTCATCTGATAAGGTTGCGGCACTTTAATCACTATGAGATAGTATGATTTGTCTCGATCATTAGAATGTAAGATTCTCAATGATGGTGCTGGTACATTGGATGTATTGAAGGACCATGAAAAGCACCTTATGGAATAATGTCTCAATTTTAAAGTCTGCTCTCATAATTCCCTAGCAATAGGCTCTCAATCCTGAGACATTGATGAACTCAAGTTTTTGTCTATTCATTTGCTTTGAGTCACCAATGAGTGAGGCCAACTGTAAGTCAACACCTCGGTGTCTTGGGTATGTGGTAGTAGGACTATGGGAACATCCAATGGTCAAGATGGAATCTATCTATATTATCCCCTTGTGCCAATTAATGGATTTGTCATTAGTAAGTGCGCACCCATCTCGATTAAGAGTTAATTGGATGGTACTGATGATCACTGTGATTAATTGGGGCTCAAGGATAATAAGATGTGGATCTAAGATTGAAAGGGACAGGTATAATCCAATTGATCCATGGATATTGATAAAGGGGCCTACTTGTGGCAATTGAGAAGTTTAGGATCTTCTTTGTAATATATTCCTAAGACTTGAGTGCAATTGCATTTATATAATTGTGTTATTTGCAATTAACTGTGGGCCCAGATTGCACATGAGATGTGGGGTCGCGATGTCCCAGTTGGAGCCAGCTTTCTATGAAATCCCTAGTGGTCTCCACGCTAGCCCAAGTTATTAGTAAGATACTAATCCTACTTGAACTCTAAAATGAAAGAATTAAAAAGTTATTATTTCTATTTGAAGTGAGACTTCTAATAGTGGTAATAGTAAGTTATTAATTGTTGTGGAAGTGAGACTAATATAATAATTAGAAAGGAGAGAAAGTTACTAATTACTAATGGGAGTTGGACTTCTATTTTAATTGGTAAGAGGGGTTGCCTAAAGGCTATAAAAGGGGAGCACACTCCCCTTGGACGTCCTACACAAGAACACGTCCGGCCCCGTTTTGCAACAGTTGCACAACTTCTCTCTCTCTTCTAGTTCTCTTCTAGTTCCTTGGTGTTTCTAGTTGGTTGTCTTTTGGGAGTCTCCACCAATCTTGAGAAAAGAGATCCGATACGAGTCATAGCGTGGAAGGCTAAGAGGTCTTGGAGATCCTAAGTTGCTTAAAAGAAAGTTTCTTCATCAAGCAAGTCTTCTTCTCCATTAGAGTACTACCGGGCTCCAAATGTATAATCTACTTCTCTACTTGTTGTGGATTGTTTTGGTTGCATGGTGTTGCTGATTTCTATCTTCAATATAGAATTTATTGCTGTACATGATTGATGAGATTGAGCGATTGCATCCTGGATGTAGTTGATGGCCTTATGAGTATTTGACCTCTGAGTCAAGTGGGTCAAAAGTTTTGAAAACCTATCCACGAGGTCCGCCTACTTCCAACACCTAAGTGATTGTGAATGATGGTGAAATGCATTACGCAAGTCACCTCAATCAAGGGTTACTATTTTTGGTTCATTTTCGATTAGTTAGGAGTATAATATTAAAGAGACAGAGTTGGTGTCCAGGGAAAATTCAAGAGTCCAAGTTGTAACATTAGTCAAGGATCAAAGAAAGTGGCTGAATACTTTGCAAGTATCTAATCCTATTGTGGGATCAATGTGTGTGTGTGCATGTATTTTGATCATATCAATCTAATAGTTTTTCTTTTGTATATGCCTGGGCTCTCCCTATTTATAGATATGCTGTAATTCCATTAGTGCCTCGGATGTTACTCGACAAGTCTTACAACAAGGTGAATACCAAAAAACAACTCTCGTGCCTTATCCTGCATCAACCCACCTAGGATTACCTATGTCTATCAATAATCAATTTGGACATAACCATCCCATCAATGGTCAATGGAGGGGCAAACTGGCAATCCACACAAATTAGAACAATTACTCATCTATATAGAGTACCAATCATAGGGCCCCACTTCATCACCTTTTAGTCAAAAATCACTTTGGTTAGATCAAGCTATCTAATTAATAGTTACTAAGTCTCAACGCTATTCAAAAGTTGTTTCCATCATGTAGTCACACAAATTCCAGTGCAATTTAATAACTACCATGATTGGTTCAATTTAGCAATATATAGAGCCTAAAACAGAAAGGCATTTTTTTATATATAAAAATCTTTGTTTTCATCTTTGTGTTCAAGTGCTTATCAAAACAAAAGGATGAAGAAGATGTTTGTTGTGGGTGGGTGTTGGGGAGTGGGGATGGGAACCTTGGTAAGAATTCAGGAGGGTTCTGGGCTAGTAGGTCTAGGCCCAGCCTGCTTCCCTCCTGAAAGAACAGTTGCGTGGTTTTTTTTTTTTTTTTTGTGTTGGGGGGGATGAAAAACAAAATGCATGTGATAAAGAAAAGCTTTACCAAGCGACATGAAGAAAAAGACTAGTTCCCACACATAGGAATGAAGATGTGATTTATCCAACCACCACATAAATACTAGTGTAGGGTAAGACTCCAAAAGATGGGTCAATAATATTTTAAAAAAAATAGAAAGAAAAGGTATAAAGTTGAACATCAAGAGTCGTGCTCAAAATTGGAAGGGTAAATAAAGAATTCAACAGATCAAACTGTGCTATCAAGTTCAAGGGGAAAAATAAAGACTTAGGTCACGTGGCAACCAAATCATTAGGGAAAAGATTTTTGGTTTCTCTAAAGTTGTAGTGAATCCACGTTTGATAATTGTAAATTCCTAAGGATTTTGACGAATGAAAATCTTCATTTGATAGGATTTTCAGATCCGACGGGCCCCCATAAGATTTGAAAATCCTCACTTACATGGATTTGAACAATGAACCCTATTTTTTCTCAGTTATATTCATCAATACACACCAATATCAATGTGAAACCCTCAACTATACAAATCCCCAGAGAGGAATCCTTATTCCAGTGGTAGTGAAGAATCATAAGATCTATGGATTCCTCGCCAGTTACCAAACGTGCCCTTAAACTCCATCCTTGTGAACTATAAATGCGGTACCATAAAGGAAACATAAGAAAAGCATGTTTTTTTAATGGTTACAGTATTTATTGTACCAATCATAAGTAAAGTTATTGAGCATATGAGATAATTATTATCAATAGCATGATATTAGATAATGGATTCACACACAAACCTCAATTGCATAAAATCCGAACCCACATTTCTTAAAAGATCTACAGCAAAAAAAGAATGCAAAAAGAAAAATTATTTTCCATCATGCAAGAGGCAACACAAGGGTTGCCAAAACTTTAGTTGGAATCTGAATAATAAACAATCCAATCGTAACTAGAGACGTGCTTTTTGTGTGTGTGTGTGTGTGTGTGTGTGTGAGAGAGAGAGAGAGAGAGAGAGAGAGAATGGAAAAAGTGGATAAGAAAAAAAGAATGAAATGGAAATCAGTCATCTCCAGACTCCCTAACTTCAAATTTTGTAATTAAAGGAAGAGAGAACATTGATAGATGGGAAAATGGTAGCATCATGCAGCTCCAAGTGAAACCATGTAACACCCAAAACACTCAAAAACATAGTCCAACTTATTAAAGTATGAGAAGCAAGGACTTAAAGATAAAATAACGCATTTCAGGAACAAAAAAATCTAGGAAAACAAGAAGGTGAAATAGGAGCAGCAATGGAAGTATAAGATTGTTTGCGCACATGCACACATATGGGCTGGCATTCATGGCAACATGATCTCCTGTCAGAAGTGAAATTATGAACCTAAAATGGTTCCTCAAAAGATATAGTTAGTACAATAAAGCTTTAAAAAAAATTGCTTGGATAGCTAATGGTTTTAACAACTTTTTAAGTGGTTTTTATCTTATGGAAATGAAACAAACAGAAACTGTATCATCAGTAACTTAATGATTCATAAATCAATCACCAGGGACCAAAAATATACAAAAAGGCATAAGAATGAAATAAGTTTGAAAATTAGCTAGGTTAAACCTTAAAATCAAAACACTAAATAGTGAAGACACAAAAATAGGAATCTGATAACTATTCCTAACATTAAAACATCATTACCTGTACACAGTGCTCGAAAATTCTCTGCAGTTTTGGGAACGATGTCATCGAAAAGCTGTAAAACCGATCAGTAGCTATCAATGAGATGTGCAGATAAGTTCAGCTTACGAAATATATGGAAACTCAATATGAAAACATCGACTGCCATCATCTGCCATTCAATTAATTGTTGAAATAAAATATACCTCAAATATCATTCTTTCTGGAGAACTTCCATCGATGGATACATCCAAGAAGACCATAGGATTCTTCTTTTTGGACATTTTTCCGTCTGTGTAAGTGTTCTGAATGATTTAATGATCTGATGGCACAAATGGAACGACACTTCAACAGTGTACAGCGTCAATTTCATACGATAAATGAAGACAAATATCAAAGAGCTCCATCCTATACGGTTATCTAAATTCATAATAGCTCCTCAATTCCAAGGAAAAAATTTCCTCATATGCTAAACAATTATATAAATCCATAGAAAAGATGAATAGATAATTCAACCATACAACTAGAATTGTTTTCCAACAGTAAATGATCACCTTCTGATTCAAGCATGCTTGAAAAAACAGCTTAAGCACCACTAACGATTACAAGATACTTACCAAAAGAACACACACAAAAATCTCTAACATTTCCCCTTCATCATTACAAGATGGAAAACGATTTTGGAAGTCCAAATCGATCTCATCAGAACAAATGGTGGGGAAAGAACGAACTCACAAACACCGAAAGAAAAACTCAATTTCCATGCGCAGAAGGAGAAAAAAAGTATAATTGTGGAAAGAAAATCTCATGAATAGGGAGAGAAAGAAGGAAAGGAATTTGAAAAGAAATGTGTGAGAGAGGCAAACAAACCCTAACCCTAGTTTTTATTTTTGTTTCTTTTTCCTACCTTGGAAGTGACGAGTGTTTCGCAGCTTAGCTGCTCTCCACAGAAACAAGGAGAGGGAGGGGTTTGTGGAAGAAGGGGGAAGAAAACCCTAGCCTCAGCTGCTTGCCAGGGTGAAATTGCCGAGCTGTCCCGGCCTTGTACGACTCAATAAGTGGGGCCCACTGCATGAATCTCAACCGCAAAAAATTGCAGGTCCCTTTGCTCTGATGTCTTGATTCTACTTCAATTTAAGTTTTGAGGGCACCGATGGACGGACCCTCTTAGAGCATCTCCAAGAGGTACTTTAAATTTGGATATGCTTTTTAAAAAATGAAGGCTGATGTGGCATATGTATTTTGGCAAATGTAACTTGGCAACTCCAAGAGAGATGTCAAATGCATATGTAAGTGAGTCCATGATCATTATTTTATTCAAAAGAAAGATTTACACCCAAAAACTCAAATGCAAGTGGGCTCTCACCATTATTTTATTCAAAAAAAAAAAATTGAAGTATGCTTTATGGTATGCCAAATTTGGCATACCATCACATACTTCAAATGCCATGTAGGATATGGAGTATCTGTTGGAGACAATCTCATATGTCAATTAGAGTTGTTAGAGGCTGACATGGCAATTTGAAGTATCTGTTGGAGTTGCTCTTAGACACTAATTTTAGCCTCTAGTTTTAAAAATTTTAAGGGTATGTTTGTCTAAGGGGATGTTTGTGTAACACTTTTCTGCGGAAAGTTGATGATTTTTCATGGAGAATTTATTTTTTTGATGTTTGATGCGGAACAATTCCGTGGAAATGCTTTCCTACTTCCTTAGCATTTTTCTTGATAATTATGAAAATGGGTTTCCCATTACGGATATGGGAAATAGATTTCCTCAGAAAACTTCTCCCTATTTTCCTCATTCTTGTCCATTTCGACCCAAAAACCCTATAATTTTTTCATTTTTTATTTCTTTATATAAATTATTATTTAATGTTAAATAAATAATATACATGTTATGTTATTTTTCTTCAAAAAATTATATCACCAAATAAGAAATTTTAATCTTCTATAAGGATTTTAAATAATCCACAGCCGCACCAAACAACATCTACACCAATTTAATAAGGAAACTCTTTTTGCACCAAACATGAATTTCTAAATTCTACAGAAATCATTTTCCAAGGTTTTCATTTCTATGGAAACGTGGCAAATTCCTCTTTCCGCAGAAAGGGTGTGTACACAAACATGTCATAAATCCGCCCATGGCCAATCAAGACAGACCGATTCAGGCTTTCTACCACTTTTCATACTTTCTACTAATTGCTGGGAAAAATTAATCACTAATCACAAGTGTTCCTCATTTAGTTAAGTCGAACCGTTGGCCTTTTATCACATAATTAAGCCCAACCCAGATATTAAATGGGCCGAAAATTAAATGGGCACATTTATAGATCCAAGCCACGCCCAAAGCA